>OX297873.1:0-2500000 GCA_946478455.1 Eupithecia vulgata | reverse complement strand
GACGCGTGCGAAGCCGCGGGCGGAAACTTAAATAAATAAATAAATAATGCTGGACAATTCACACAGCATTATCTAGCCCCAAGGTAAGCAGAAACTTGTAAAGTAATGACAGTCTGTTAAACTTCCTCTCTGTAGAATTAATTTCTAATTCCTAATTTTAACCAACAGGAGCATCCCCAAGGCGCATCCAACTTCAGCGAGAGCAAAGTCTCCAACTAAAAGTCAGCGGAAAGCAGACAACCTACACAAACGAAGAAAAGGAGGTCCTCCGTCAAACATCCAATATCAACAACAACTGCTTCCTGCCGTTTATGGATGTAGATCTATCGGAGAAGTTCCAATATGCTCTGCCGTTTGAGGACAGAGCCAGTGAGTTGAAGTTGTCCGGGAAGCAAAAGATGGAGTTTGAATCTTGGGTCAGACCGCATGAGATCTGCGCCGATCCTAAGATGATTGTCGGTGATCATGTGGACTGCTTTAGTATTAAACAGACCGTGAGTAACAGTTTTTAAAATCTCTTTCAAACTAGCGGCGCAACATAGTAAACTTTCGGTTCTACTGTACGAACCATGGACATGTTTATGTCCGTAGTTCTATCAATATAGAATAATAGGTAGAAAAAGATTATATTGCATCGACTCTCGATCCACGGGTAAAGTAGGACAAAGGGAAATAATTACACCCTTATACTACTTTAAGGGGGCCAATGCCGGCATTTTGTGAAAAGGATAAGGATTTCGCGTTCATAGGAGCGGGACAGAGTAGAGCGGCGGCGTAAGCGAAAAACTCAGTTTTTGCTAAATTATCGATTAATTAGGACATTAAATTTGTTTGCAATAATAAGCCGAAGGTTCTCTTGCTATTCTCTTATTTAATACGATGATGAGAATAACAAAATCTTGAGATTGATAGTTTAGGAGAAAAACGATATTTACCTACTGGGGAAAAAGATGGTAGGTACTTTGCACAGTTATTTCTAATATTGTTTTTTTTTTTTTTTTGAAACGAAATGGACCTGCCTTGTATTGTGTAGTATTGTATTTCATGTATTTTTTTCGATGATTTTTCGATAAGATTACGTTGTTTTTTTTACGTAATCCATTTGACGTTAATTCCCATACTCCTTAACCCCCAACGCGGAGGGATAAGGAGAGGTGTTATAAGTTTTACAGTGTTCATCTGTTTTTAGCTGTCTGTGGCATTGTAGATCATAAATGCATTTATTTAAATTTTATTTACATGGTCTATTTCTAGAAATATTCGATAAAAATCGGCATATTTTTTTATTAATTTATAGGTATTTAAAGCGTACTTACTTACTAAACTTACTTACTTATCTTGGCATAGTGCTTGCCCCGATGCTGCTCCCCCAAAATATCTTTTGTCCCAACGGCAATGGGACGGGCCTCTGTGTGAGTTGACACGGAATTGTTTGTTACAAACGTGCTCCAGCTCTGCAGATCGTGCCCGTCTTCTAGCCGTTTCTAAATGGGAGTCAGGACATTGGTTGCAAGCACTTCCTTCATATAACACTGGCACTTTATTGGATCCCGTAACTTTCCGTGTCGCAACTTGTCTTCGGTTGGGTGCAAGGTGTTGCGCGCCTCATCAATGCCAGTGCGGTACTGCTGTCGAACAGCTCGGTCATCACGGATTATCGTGTACTAGGGCTGCCGGTCGGATATCTCGTCATGCCAGCCTGAACGACATCATCCGGCGGGCCTTTACCACCGCTAACGTACCAGCTATTCTCGAACCGAATGGTCTGTTGCGTGACGATGGTAAGAGGCCTGACGGCATGACTCTAGTCCCATGGGAGTTGGGGAGGCCTATTGTGTGGGACGCTACATGTGTCGACACACTCGCGCCTTCCCATCTTCCTAGGACTTCCGTGAGGGCTGGTGCGGCGGCAGATTTAGCCGAAGATCTCAAGAGGCGCAAATATGCAGGTCTCGACAGAGCCTACACATTTGCTCCCCTTGGAGTCGAGACCCTAGGTTCGTGAGGTACCGAGGCTCTCCGGGTTTTCAAAAAATTATCTGAGCGTCTGGTCGAAGCGACGCGTGACCCGAGAGCTGGTGAGTATCTGGCACAGCGCATCAGCATTGCTATACAGCGGGGCAATGCAGCCAGTGTCTTAGGCACGCTTCCAACTGGTATTGATATGGATCAGTTGAGCTACCTGTAGATTGTTTGCAACAGTTTGCAGATAGCTTAATTGTTTCTATTGTAAATACTAGTTTTAATTTAAATTTGTTATTTGATTGTTATTTTCTTTCTGAATGAAGGCCACGTCTTACTAAAATTTCAAATTAAAAATGTATCAAATTTTGGTCTTTTCTAAAACTAGCATTTGTTACAGGTAGTATCAGACTGCTCGTTCGTCGCTTCGCTAGCCGTCAGTGCTCTGTACGAGAGGCGATTCAACAAGAAAATCATCACCTCCATCATCTATCCAAAGAACAAGAACAAAGAACCTGTGTATAACCCCTTCGGGAAGTACATGGTGAAGCTACATATTAATGGAGTTAGGCGGAAGGTATGTGAAACCTCTTTTTATTTGATTTTAAATCACCTTATTAGGACGAACGCGCTCAAAGATGCTTCAACTTTCAACACCTTACACACAGGGAATAAAATTACCCTTTACGTTATAGTATAGATTTCTATAAAATAAAACAAAATGTCAGTTAACCTTCTCATAAATCAAAGGAAAATGTTCAAAAGTAATTTATTTCAGGTGATTATAGACGATCGATTGCCGTACAGCAAATATGGAAGGCTGCTTTGCTCTTATTCGAGCAATAAGAACGAATTCTGGGTGTCGCTACTCGAGAAGGCTTACATGAAAGTTATGGGTGGATATGATTTCCCGGGATCCAATAGTGTGAGTATTAAAATTAAGTGTTCTGCTTTGAATTTTATACAGTCCTCGGTGGGTATATGACACCTGACCACTGCTGCTTCGATATTCACCATTCAAACTCTCAAACTCAATAACTTTATTTCTTTAGGCTTACAAAATTAGCACTCTTAGTCAAAATTTAATACTATAAACAGGTTTATAAATAGTCATTATTATCAAATAAAAAATAAGATGTTATTTATTTTATTCGCTTAATTTTTTTTGTCCACTAGTGGAAGAAGCGAAAAATAAATCACTAGAGTTTTATAAAACTTTTAATACATTATCTCAATCTAAATACAATCTGATTTGACATTAGATTCTGACATCTGGCCATGTATTAACATCATTGATGTAATCATCTATGGAGTGACTACGCAATGCCCGTATTGAAGGCTTTGCAGGCGGAAAATTGCATCGTAAGAAGCATGGAAAGTCGCCAAGTGAAGTGGGAAATACCACCGTGCGGGACACTGAGGGGGCCTCCATTTTGACCTTGATCTGCCGAATCAAGGTCAAAATGGAGGCCACCGGAGGGATGTTTTTAAGATAAGATTATAAGATTTTATATTTCTTCGATTAGATTTTATATTTCGCCTCTCACAAATTTCTAAAGGTTGTCTTCACCTTCACCCACAGAACATCGACCTCCACGCGCTCACCGGCTGGATCCCAGAGCGCTGCGCCATTCGTCCCGGCGAACCGGATTTCAACGCTGAATCCCTTTTCGAAACAATCCGCTCTCGCTTATCTCGCGGCGAAGTGCTGGCGAGCGTAGCGACGGGCGATCTAAGCGAGGCGGAGGCGGAGCGGACTGGGCTGGTCGCGACACATGCGTACGCTGTTCTCGATGTTAGGAACGTTGATGTGAGTTTGACGTTAGTGAAATATGCTCTCTTTGGAACACAGTGCTCTCGCTTAGCTTGCTATCTATAGACTAAGCATAATGCATGTTAGGTATTATAGTAGGTAGTGTATGTATAATAATAGCCGTGTGGAGCCGGCTTAGAATTTGCACCACCCCAACTCTTCTTGTGGGTGTCCTAAGAGGCGACTAAGGGACATACACCGGGGGCGGGCAGCAGCGCCTCTTGCAGAATAGATCTACCACCGAACTGCGATCCCCAACCCGCATGCCCAGCGTGGGGATTATGGGCATTACCCCCCATGAGATGGGTGATGACTGCGCCCAGCAGTGGACTATTATAGGCTGTTGAGATAGATTGAGGTGAGGTTGAGGTAAGTTTAATGTAATTATTTTATTTTCATATTACTCAAATGCTATAAATAAATCTTTATATTCTTTTATCTCCAGTCCATCCCAAGGTTGCCTGGAAAAGATCGCTCAAAGCGCCCTATGTATTTCCTTTATTGTATGTCTCTGTGCTTGTGTGCGTGAATGCCTACCGCACTAATTCCCGATTCTAGCGTAGAAATAAGAATTATGTACTGATTAGAGAACTCTGGTGTCTACATAAACCTAAGTTAGCATTTAAGACACTATAAACATTAAAATGTAACAACTTTTTAAAATAAATAATTATATTATTATTATTTCCTTTTGTATTGTATTTTGTGTTGGTGTTGTACAATAAAGAGTTATCTATCTATTAAGGATATTCAGTATTTAGCTTTTTCCAGGGTGTAAAACTATTCAAACTGAAGAACCCTTGGTCCCACCTGCGCTGGCGCGGGAACTACTCCGAGCTCGACACGGTGCACTGGACCGACCGGCTCAAAGATGAACTGCACTACTCGCCCGACAGGTCACATAAGATCATTTTGACTAGTTTCTGCCTGCGGCTTCGCACGTGTTGTTGATCCCATGGAAACTGATTTAGGGGATAAAAAGTAGTCATGTTTTATTCCAGGTCTTGAATCATCTGTATGCAATAATTTAAGCCCGATCCGTGC
This sequence comes from Eupithecia vulgata, assembly GCA_946478455.1. Taxonomy (NCBI): domain Eukaryota; kingdom Metazoa; phylum Arthropoda; class Insecta; order Lepidoptera; family Geometridae; genus Eupithecia; species Eupithecia vulgata. The sequence continues at coordinate 2,495,181 of OX297873.1, read as the reverse complement.
AGTACTTCAGGTGTGGAGAGGTAACAAGCATCCATCCAAACGCATTTATTCTAATATTATTAGAAAATTTCTGTCATATTACAATTACAATAATGGTGGAAAATTCACTCAGCATTATTTAGCCTCAAGCTAAGCAGAGCTTGTGTTGTGGATATTAGATAACTGATATACATAATATACTAATACAATACATAGATAGCCGTGTGGTGCCCGCTCAGAATTTGAACCACCCCAACTGTTCCCTTGGGTGTCGTAGTAGGCGACTAAGGGACATACACCGGGTGGCGGGCAGCAGCGCTTCTTGCAGATGGATCTACCACCGAACTGCGATCCCCAAGCATGCCCAGCGTGGGGATTATGGATATTATCCCCCATGACATAAGATAAAAACCAATAAAGCGCTTATCAGGGGAGGCCTGCGTCCAGTAGTGAACCAATATAGGCTGTTGAGAATAGATAAAAATATGTATTTTTTTATTATACATAGAAAACTACCAGAACACTGTAAACAAATACATATCTGCAGATAGTACAAACATTTGTCGTAATGTGGGAATCGAACCGGCAAACTCGTGCGTTTCAGGCGTATCTTCGCCCACCGCGCCACAGAGGTTGTCTTATGTGTCTTCGAAAGTTGAATTTCGTTTCCAGCGCGGCTCAGTATGACAACGGCGTGTTCTGGATAGACTACAACAGCATTCTGAGCTTCTACGATGTCTTCTATCTAAACTGGAACCCGGCGCTATTCGAGTTCACCTACTGCATTCATCAGTAAGTCTATTACTTGCTTACAAATTGTTACTTTGAAGAATAGGATCACTTAAGAGAGTTTACAAAAACATGATACGTAATCGAGCTATGGAGAGAACTATGCTCAGAGTTTCTCTGAAGGATAGGATTCGCAACGAATACATCCGACAGAGAACCAAGGTTATCGACATAGCTCAAAGGATTAGCAAGCTGATGTGGCAGTGAGCTGGCCATATATCGAGAAGAACCGACAACCGCTGAGGTAAACGTGTTCTTGTGTAGCGTTTAGTGGAGACCGCGACTCGGAAAACATAGTGTAGGACGCCCTCCGACCAGGTGGGATGACGATTTGCGAAAGACTGTTGGTAGATGCTGGATGCGGCAAGCTGAAGACAGGGCGCTATGGCGCTCATTAGGGGAGGCGTATGTCCAGCATTGGACTAGACTGGCAGTGATGTTGAATTCGGCACTTTGCCCGCCTGGCTCTGACTACTTGTATAATCTTTGAGGTTTCAAACTCAAAAAAATTGAGCAGGTCTAATTAATTTACAAGCATTTAATTCTACTTGCTCTGTTAGTTTGTGGGACAAATCTTGCAACGGAATGTTAGACCAGTTTTCCTCAACTGATGAAGCTGAAACTTGGCATACTTATGTAAGTTCAATGGAATGTCATGGTACAATCGAGCTGGTAATCGAGACAAAAGGCGGCCATAGGAACTTTTAATAGAAACGACTTAACTATTTCTGGTTTAGATCGTTGGATTTGTTTTCCCAAACACATTGGTCCTGGATAATTAACACAAATAAAAAGCTTGTTATTTAAAAAAAAAATTAGACAATAAAAACTTTTTACGTTTTTCCTGCTCAAATCTAGATTGCGTTTAAGGGTTACTTAGTTATTTATTTTGTATGTAACTTCACCTCATATCTTCTCTTCCAACTCCCTTTTAACAGAAAATGGTCAGCCGGCAACGGTCCAGCCCGCGACGCCTACAACATAGGAGAAAACCCGCAGTTCTCCCTCTCCATGACGGGCCGCGGGGCCGTGTGGCTGCTGCTGACGCGGCACATCACGCGGATAGACGACTTCAAGAACAACCAGGAGTACATCACTCTGCTGGTCTACAAGAACAACGGACGCAGGGTCTACTATCCTTGTGAGCATCCTTCTAATACCATAAAGTCGAAACTTTGTGAAGATGTTCGGCCGAAGATAACGCTTAAACTACCTAATGCATTGGGCTGGTGTACTCATAAAGATCAAGACCTGGAACAACATATAGACTAATTTTTATCCCGCAAAAGGCGTGCAAGCCCGTGGACAGAAGCTAGTTAATAATAAATCAAAAAGTCGGGTAGGTTGTGTTGTTATGTGTCACGGCGCGCCGGTCGCTTACTCGCCTCGCAACGTTTTGTGAAGCTGGGGCATTATTCCCTAAGACCAATCCAAGCGTCTTACACACCTAAGACAAGACTACGGCGTGAAATCAGTTAAAACTATATTCTCTAAGACATTTTGTGATTCCGTGCCGTAGCACGATACGATTTACGCACGATTTGAACTGTCAAATGAACGCGTTTGCTCCAAGCGTGTTAAGGCACAGATTAGCGTGTTCCTGCAATAGTTACTACGGCTCGTTTCTTTTGAGGTTATGTTGTTGTTTACATTACTAACTTGTCAATTTGAGATCTATCCTCCAATAAATTTTGGATTTTATTCTTTGTACCTACCTTTCAGAATGGTTCATCCATCACACTTGCATATTTGTGGAGGCTAACAGCATATTACCTCGAGGCACTTTATTGAGAAATTAATAAGCTAGATTATTTATTTGCAAGTTGGTTTTTTGTGTGCGCTTCAGGATATTTATAATAAACTTTATAAATAAAATAAATATGCCAATTAATAATCTTTATTTAGGTATTTCGTTTGTTATACACAAGAGAGTTGTATGTGAGTTTTTTATGCTAGCATAGCCAGCCTAACTCCGTCCAGAAACGCAGAATCTTTTTATGGTCCTCAGGCATTGCGGAGTTACTTCCACAAGTTGAGGATTTATGTTCACAGTGCTGTTATTCCCTCGCATTCCAGGACTATGTAGACAGTTGTCGTCACTGAGGCCACCTCTTCAGAGAGGGCAGTCAGTGATGCAGGATGGTGAATAAGGGTTTGTTTAGCAGGCAGAGCCCTGTTAGTGGTCAATTCAAGATTTTTAAATTGCTGTCACATATCTGAAAAAATACAGAAAATATTTTTATGGCATCAAATAGGAATAAATAGGAGCTATCCTTCTACTTTTTACCCACTGGCTTTTGATAGCCACCGGTGGCCAGGAAATTAAGTGTTTTAAGTAATTAAAAAACATATGAATTACAACTAACATTGTAGTACTTAGTACCTTTATTTTGTTTGGCTGTTGATGTGACGTGGATGTGATTTATGGTGTGATTGATGATCCACCTCACATCAGCCTATAATGGTCCGCTGCTGGACGCACCCTGGTAGGCACCTTATTGGTTGTTATCTCATATACCAGTATTACTAATTATAATTGATGCACTTACTTTGATTTCTGGTGTTACGTATAAACACCTTTCAGGAGTCACTATCCTGGTTGCAGGATCCCGCGTGCAAGAATTTAATTCTTTGTTAGCCTGCACGAACAATAATTCAGGTCCATTGATAGAAGTGCCACAGAATCCCTGAGTAGGTAACCTCCTGTAGGTGCTTTGTTGGCGCCAGCGTCGTCTTCGTTGGATAATATAATTTTTTGTTGCTTCACTGAATGGATATTGTACAAAGAGATGATAATTCTACGAAATAAATTGTTTGTTTACAAATAATTTATTTAAGTTATGCTGAAAACTATTCGTTTCGAAACTAGTCATGCGTGACTTGAATGATAAAATTCATAAAACATTCATTAATATTTGGATTCTAAATTTTCTAATCACACTATAATATTGTAAATTATGATTATGCAAGGTTATAATTCCAGATATTTATTAATTAAACTGAAAATTGGAAACAAAAAATAATTTTTAATAAAACCAATATTTTCCGAATAAATTGGATGAAGATTTTGAACGAAATATGCGAAACACAATAAAGGGCCATAGACAACTAATCTTGTCGCGTACAGAATACCATTTTTTGATTTCAAACTCAAGGCACGATACGATCACGCTTGTGTTATAAACACGTTGTGACGTAGCACGATTTGGGCAAGGAATCTATTTGGTCATAGGGCATAATGCCCCTGTGCGGCTTTCTTCGCTCGCCAGGACGTGTATTGTGAGCTCTGTCAAACCTGAGTACTCGCGTTTGAATCAATCAATGAACTGCTGAATAATCAATAAATAAACGGCGTCCGAAATGGTAAATTACAGCTCACAATTACAGCGCGGCGCCAGCAGATTTCGTAACGGCAGTGCTTTTTATAGAGAAAGTGCGTGCGAATCTGCGGGTAGCATTATTTAATCTTTTGAAAATTCCATTTAGTTACTCCAAAAACTAACCACATTTATTTTTTTGCCAGACGACCCGGAACCTTACATCGACGGCGTAAAGATCAACAGTCCGCACTACCTCTGTAAGATTCAAACGGAAGCGACGGGCGGGAAGTTCACACTAGTCATATCACAGTACGAGAAGACGAAGACGATATTCTACACGCTGCGGGCGTACGCGTCTTGTGCCTTCACTCTGAACAAATTGCAGAACTACCCTCATAGTCGGACGGTGAGTTGTCAATTGAATACTTACAATGCAAACCTAAGTTGATTTATCCTTCTGGCTCCGTAAGTGTAAGCGTTCTGTGCTGTCTAGCAGCGCAGAAACTTACTATAGAAAAAGGCGGGCCAATCCTATAACCTTATTTTCAATTTTCTTACTGTTGATCCTTAAAGTCTCAGTGTAGAGGGCAACTAAAACCAGCACTATACCACCAGCCAGCAACCAGCAAAGCCATAAGACGCGAGAGAAAGTTAAACTGACAATCGAAAATTTCTGCGAGGCTGGCCAGAGTGAAGAGTGTGGTGTTATGGACATCAGAAATTTTTGTTACAGACGAAAATCCTTAAATCAATTATTATGTGTTCTATCTGTACATCGACAAAATATCAACCAAGACTTTCCTCTCAGATAAAAAAAGCTTAATGAAATATTTTCTCTCAGATAAAAGGGTCATGGTCGGGGCGCACGGCCGGCGGCTGCGAGAACCACGTCGCCACCTACCCGCACAACCCCAAACTAACGGTCACGGTGCCCGACGCGCCCCAAGGCTGCCACGTGCTGGTCGAACTGAAGGGACCCAAGCAGTACGCGCTGGCGGTCGACGCCAGGGTCGAGGCTTTGGACGATCCCAGCGTTACTGCGCCGTTCCTGAAGGAATCCTCGGGGCCTTACAGGTGAGTTCACGTAGCTATGTTTCGATATCAACATCATCAGCCTATATTAGTCCACTGCTGGACATAGGCCTCCCCTAATAAGCGCCATAACGCCCTGTCTTCAGCTTGCCGCATCCAGCATCTGCCAGCAGTCTTTCGCAAATCGTCATCCCATCTGGTCGGAGGGCGTCCTACACTACGTTTGCCGAGTCGCGGTCTCCACTCAAGAACACGTTTACCCCAGCAGTTGTCGGTTCTTTTCGAGTTGTGACCGGCCCACTGCCACTTCAGCTTGCTAATCCTTTGAGCTATGTCGATAACCTTAGTTCTCTGTCGGATGTATTCGTTGCGAATCCTATCCTTCAGAGACACTCGATCAACATCGATCAACATTATAATAGCATGAATAATGTCATTCTCGTACTGCCCGCGCGGACGTCTCTGGTGCAGTGGGTGAAGCTCTTACTATGACTGTAAAAGGTTGCAAGTTCCGTTCCCGCCGATCGAAATAAATGTTGGTATGATCTGTAGGCGAGGTTGTCCCAGGTCCGACAGTAGAAGTATTACAGACTCTTAAGAGACCGTTGTCTTACACGCACACAAATATTTAGTTATAAATTATTTTGGTGTAATGTTTTTCATATTATTGTTTATAAATAGTTTTAAGTTATATTATAAACGTCAGATCTCTTAGAGCCCGATTCCGCCAAACAAAAACGTTATAAGCAGTTTATAACACATATTTTTGGGATAAACGTTTTGTATTAAAACCATAATATTTATTACAAAAATATGTGTAATACTAGCTACTGCCCGCAGCTTCGTACGCGTTGTTTAAGGTTTTTGAAATAATCTTAAACAACGCGTACGAAGCCATGGAAACTGATTTATGAGATAAAAAAGTAGCCTATGTTACACTATGCAAAAAATCATGGGTTGATTAGTTAAAGAAGGACAAACAAACAAACATACACAACACACTTTCATTTTTAATTATAATATTAGTAGGTATAGATTGTAAAAACATATTTGTAATAAAAATTGTATTGTAATAACCAATTGTTAAATCGAAAACTAAAATAGTATTAAACTAAACTTTCTGTATCTGTATTTCGGCTCTGGGGGGAGCGACACAGTTTTAAATTCTGCGCTTTCCAGTGGTCCATTGTATTTTAGCTGTACTATGTTTTCGTTCAGTACACTAATATTATAAATGCGAAAGTTTAGATAGATGGATTTTTGTTGCTCAATTACGCCAGAACGGCTAAACGGATCTGGATGAAATTTGGTACAGAGAAAATTGAAACATTGGTAGATTATAGTCTGGAATAGCACATAGGCTATTTTATCCCGGAATTCCCACGGGAACATGAACTTGTAACCGCGAGGCGCTGCTGGTTCTAAATCAACACTTTAAAACATTATGTATATTATATCAATCATCTTTATAAAAAAATGTATATCAGTTATCTCGTACCCATGGCACAAGCTCGAGTAGCTTCGAGGCTAGATGATACTGTATGAAAATGTATTTTATTTGTGGTTTCCAGATCGGGTTTCTGCGTCCTAGAATTACCATCGCTCCCGGCAGGACGGTACATCCTGACACTGTCCACCTTCACGCCGGGACAGGAGGGCCCGTTCATAGTGGAGCTCAAGTCCACGGCGCCCCTGGCGGCCGAGGCGCGCAACTAGCGGCCGCAAGGCAGGACGGAACATGTCACGGCTTTTCGACAAATCAATCATTAAGGGGTCAATCATAAGGGGTTTTCGATTGACAGTTAATATAAAACTATGTTGACAAGGTTCAATAGCTGGCGGGGGAAACTGGCATGGCTTCATGTTGTTAGGTAGAAAACGAGTTACAAATACAGCGCCATCTGTCGAGGTATATATATGGCGGTGTAAACTAGCGCGGCCTGGGCATTTTGGATAGATACTCAACAATATTATTTTTTAAATTAAATATACCTGACCCATAGATTAAAAAAGGTATTATATTTTTTATTTTGATCGAGATTCACTATTGTTACGATTAAATAAAACTACGAAATGCAGCAATCCGCCATGACACCTTGAACACCAATCAGAGAAAACTGAGGCGTGACGTCGTATTTTGTATTTAGTAGATGTTATAAACATCTCGGAGTAGTTGATGATTCTTAGTTAATGGCAATATAAGTCTGGTTGGACTCTTTTCTGCCAGTGTCAAGTAATGGAAAATAATAGTAAAATATGAGTTAGCAAGTTATGAAGAATGTTGATATTTTCACCAGAGCCTAGTTCGTTATCTAGCAGGGTACACCACGTGCAGGTTAGGTTGGCTTGGGAGACAAGATCTTGGAGTCTCCCTTGGTACCCCTCTCGGAGTAGTTTCTCAATATCAGTTATCATGTCTATTTTTGAAGTTGACATTTGTTGACAGTTGTTAAATGCCAGCCCAGTCATGTCCGCCAGCTATCGTATAAGTTTACATTGCTTCATATTAGTCAATCGTTAAATCGTGTGGAATATTTCACATAAAATGTCAATCAACGTTGTAATTTTTTTTACTAGATATTCTATTTACTGTACTGTAAATCTAAATACATAGACATTTAAATACATAATCAAATTCATGATGAAAAATGACATTTATCATTTAATAGGAATTGTTTAAAAGTGTACCTATATTTTCTGGTAGTTCATAAAATCTTGGAATGTAAGCGCTTATTTTTATAGTAGTTCCTTAAATTTTCTTTGGTAAAACCAAAGCTTTTTTAGCCGTTTTGACAATAAATCATTTTTAAACCGTGCCTATTTGCGTGTTTATATTAGGAGTACAGATGACATGTCACATAAATTTGCTATTTACACATTTGTTATGCTTTCAAGAGTTTAAAATCAACAGAGAATATAAAAAATATTTACTTTTTTGACTATTTTACATTTATTACAAATGTCAGCGGGTAACTACAAACCATATTTGTGTTGGAAGAATTAATTGCGCGCGTACAGCGCCCCTCTGATCACTGACATGCTGAGAGAGACGCGGTACGCGCGCGTCTAGAACCGCACTCACCCTGAAGAAATCCCTCGTTAAGGGATGAAATGTTGCTGTTACTTCCAACACAAATAAGGTTCGTAGTTAACCCGCTTACATCCGTAATAAATTCATTAAATTACGAGAGTTTTCATATTTACAATATAAAAAACGTTGTACTTATCTATAAAAATACTTTGTGAATCATAATATACGCGAATAATACATTTAATTAAATAACCTAAGTGAGTAGGTATATTCCTTCATTGATATGCAAATAAATTACGTTCTACGGCAGTCAAGTCTTGTGCTGTAATGTGAATATATATGAATAAGAATTAAGTAATATAAAAACACAATATGCATTTATTATTTTCAATGCATCAAATTAAAAACAACTCGCCCATAGTGCAATTAAGTAGTTGAAAATGTTTGGAAAAGAACTAAATTAGTTCTGTTAAATTAAAACTGTGTTTCGTTTCGGACGCGACTTTCCGTCGCATTTATTGCCTTGTCATTTTCGTATTTTTCTCTCATCGAATTAGGAAGGTGTTAATCTCCTTAATTGCTCAAAATATTTGTAAGTCAGAATTTATGAAATAAGCAAACTGTTACTGCCACCAAAACAGTGCATATTTAGTATCATATTTCGAATTTTTAGCGATGTTTTGGCTAGGCTTGGCTTTAAGGGAGTTATTATGAACCATCACAGATACAAAGGTCTGACAAGAAACCGGCGAATGATTAGATATTATCAACAATTAAACGTTGAAAATATCAAATTATGCGCCGGTTTCTTGACCAAAACAAAGTGAACAAAAGTTAAAATGATTATTATATTGATTTCGACAAACATTAGTTGTCCACTCTATCAAATCACTGTATATCAGTCTTACCTTATATATTTTTAAAACTTACGCGTTGTGGACACATTTATTAGTACTATTTACCGGATGTTTATTGCGTTTACTACCTATTTCATCCGACGTCAAACCAATCGCAATTTTTTTACATGCATTTTTCTACTTATAAGCGCAAAATTATTAATTTAATGCATTCGAAAAATCGAATTCTTAAGTCGCGTCCGCAACGTTTCACATTTAAAATTAAACCGCAATTCGAAACTAAAGTTCGCATGTATCTGATCATCCGCAAAAACATTCCGCCAGCAAAAACGTAAAATGGAAGCGCAGCGTTTCAACCGCTTCTAATTGGTTTGATGGTAATTTATGCGCTTTCTTGTTTGTGTTGTCGAACCTTGTGCATTGAATCCGATCACCGTTTTTGTTTGCGGACGTTGTTACGATTTTAGGGTACCGTCGTTGTCTCACAGACCGACGACGCGGCATGCGGCGGCGGCCATTACAACTTAATAAAATTAATGTGTTGTGAACTGACCGCCACGCGAGGCTGCGTGCCTTCGGAAGACCCCTTATGAATAGAGTCTAAAATGTGGTTCGGGTGTTAAAAAGTCACAGTTATAGGTATATTTTTTGATTGTTATGCTCTTTTTAATGTTCATATCAATGATGCACACATCAATTGTTCGTACATTAATGACCTAACACCGTAAGTAAAGTCTAAGATGATTGTATAATTGTAAATTTTAGTTACCTACATTTTACTTATTCCATATTTTACGTGCATAATTGCAAGGTTTAAAAAATCGTAGACTATTTATCATAAAAGAATATAGCTTGGATGGTCTTGAATAATAGATCAAACATTTTATTCAGATAAAGCCTGATCTTCCTTGTTAAGTATAAGTTTTAAATCTTAATACTATAAAGTTTTAAATGCATAACTGACATCTAAACATTAGAAAATATAGGTCATATGAAAATAAAATATTCCTTTAATCATAACATTAAGAATTACCCCTTCCATTTTGCTGTAGCTGTTACTAAAGTTGTTCAAAAGTAGTACGGAACCCCTGTTTATTTTTTAGGCATCGACTTACCCATTCTGTCTATCGTCCATAAGTTGCGAGTCTCTGTGATAGTCTAGTTTGTAAGACAGTATATTTTGAATCTGAGTTTTATATTAATGTTAAAATAAAGTTTTTGTACTAACGTTTTGTTTTATTTTAGAAAATAACAAAAATTACCTTTGTAATATTGCATTCACTGCTTTGTTCATAGCTGTATCGAATATGGCCACGTGCGTCTTGAGCACTATGTATTAATATACATGGCCACAAGCAATAGTGACTGAACGGACTCTTGAATCTCTTAACTTAAGAGGGCGCAATGCGTGCCATTTTCTGAAAAGGATAGGCGTAGGACCGGCGTAAGCGCAAAAATCAAGCTTTTAAAGCAAATAATTAGTAATAAATACGAATAAAAACAAGTCTTTCTCATAGATCTCGGTTCCTGAGTTCTCGAGCAAATTATGTGCAAAATGAACGTGCACTGTGCACGTTCATGATTTTTTTGAAATAGTATTTTTTTCTCAATCGTATTATCAAGTTCATGGTACGAAAAACCAAATGTTGAATTTTATGTAACTCGAGTTTTTAACCACGGGGATCCCATGAGTACCTACTGAGATCTAGGCCTAGTTTGACAAGGAAACCCGTTCGCCTCTTAAAATCAAAGTTATCGACTAATTCAATAGCTTACAAACGGCGTAGCTAATTGACACATTAATTCACTATGAGTTCAGCCCGCAGCTCAGGCCTGAGCAAACCCAAGTAATTCGCATTGTTACAAACTCCGCCACGTATTTAATTCAGCGTATCATTGAAAACGCTTTTAGTATGATGAATGTGGTATAATGTACTTGGAATCGAATCGAAACGGGACAAAACATAACATTGAAACGGCAAATCAAATACTCGTTACGTGCGCCTGTTGGATTTTGAGCTTTACGTCCGGAGCGTAAGGTGTGATATTTACATTTTAGACGGAAATACGGTAGTTGGTGTAAGACATGAGCGGCACAGCACTATTACAATCATTAATACCTACCATGAAATGATTATCTGCTTGCTTATCTCGCTAGACACAATCGTAGCAAAGTTGCTACGCACTTGACGAATCTTTTTTAACAAATCATCATCATCAACCTACATATTTCACTAATGAGCGTCACAGCGCCTTGCCTTCATCTTGCCGCATCCAGCATCTGCCAACAGTCTTTCGCAAATCATCATCCCATCTGGTCGGAAGAGTCCTACACTACGTTTGCCGAGTCGCGGTCTCCATTCAAGAACACGTTTACCCCAGCGGTTGTCGGTTCTTCGCGAGATATGGCCATCCCACTCAGGCGCGGTCGCAGCCTAGGACTCTGGGGGGGGTCACACTTGGTACCTAATCAGCCTAACAAGAAAAAAGTACAGTTTGCTCGTAATTTATAAAAATACTAGTTTCTGCCCGCGGCTTCACACACTTTTTTCTTTGGAAACGTTTAATCTAGTATATATGCGGATCAGTCTCGCGACGGCGGCGCGCCGCCCCTGCGGGTCGCACCGCCGACGCTAGCTGTGATCGTGATAACACGATCACCTAGCGTCGGCGGTGCGACCCGATCGTGATAACACGATCACTGCGGCGGTGCGACCCGCAGGGGCGCGCCCGCGCGAGACTGATCCGCATATCGCACTCTGTGTTTTCAGCCATGAAAGTGCTAGTCTAGCACCTATAAAGGTTATTTCTATCCCATGGGAACTGCAATGTTCTGTGATAAAAAGTAGCCTATGTTTGATTCCATGCTAAGAGTTGGGGTTAAGAAGTATATTATAACTATATCAAAAGAAAAACGCAGATTACAAAACAAAGGAAAGTCTTCTTTTCTTATTAGCAAATCAGTTTATAATATTTGAGACGTCTGGAGCTTTATCAGGATGTACGTGTAGAAGCGCTAAACCCGTTAGCCTTTCTTCTATCATTCGCTTATAGGAAGCGCTGCCAAAATGTTAAGCATTGTATTTATGTTGGGGTATAAATCGGCGTCGCATACTTCTATGGTAGATACGACACAACTTGGAACTACACTATTTGAATTTTCTTGGAGCCTCCACTTTGACATGGTATGGCAATGGTATGTAAACAGTCCTTCTAAAATACTCCTCGTCATTCGCAGCGTGATTTTCACGAGAGTCTGCCGAGCAACAGTACGTGGCGCTTTTATTTTTGTCCATAATTTATCAGCCAAGTCTTGTGCCTCGGCAGATATAGTATGGAAATTATCTTCGGCTTTTTCCCGTTTAGTTAAGTTAAGTTTTTTTTTAATTATGTACCTACTTAGTAATTACGGTTTGATTACTGTTTTATTAGATTTTATACAGGAGAGAGAGTACTTAATTATAAATTAATACAAGGGTTTCGGAAATTTGCATGTAAATTCAAGTACCTAAACTAAGATTTGGGGGGGGGGTCATGACCCCCGTGACCCCCCCCCCCTGGGACCGCGCCTGATCCCACTACCACTTCAGCTTGCTAATCCTTTATTAGATACATAACTGTAATTCCTGTAGGTAGATAAATGAACGGGTTCCAGAGCAATAATAGTAACAGTAATTATGCATCTATTAGCTCCCCGCTCCCGCTTATGCCTCGCACTCTATGTTGCGTAAATGTTTTATACGGGGTTCGGCTTCAAAATTTAATTTACCTCGCCTATGTGTGCCATACCATTGTTTTTGTTGGCTCTAATTTTGGCGGGCTCAATATTAACAGAAGTCGCCGATTCAGCGCATTTCGCATGTCACTTTGCCCTGGATATTAGGTTTTGTTTATTCTCGGGTAGCCAAGTAAGTTCCGAAGTAAGTGGGCGGAGTGTGGAAACTAATGCTGTGTCGAACTGGAATTCGGGTTGCCACTTGGGTTTTTCTTTTCTTCTCTCTTTGTTGTCATGCTATGAGTAAACTCGGCCGTATCTTTATGAAGATAATCGCAGGTGTCTGTCCGCCTTACCTTTTTAGTTTACACTAGCTATTTCCGGGACTTCGGTCGCGTAGAATTATCTTTTTCATGTTTTTTCGTTAAATTAATGTTTTTAAAAACTAAAGGCCTAAGTTACCCGCTATAACAACAGGTATCTGCCGGTGAAAGTTCCGTTAAAGTTTGTTGAGCTGTTTCTAAGATTAGCATCTACCTATTATCATACCTACAGACAGATAACGTGTTTAATAAAACGTCAAGTGCGATTTGGACAACTTTGTAGAGACCTCATAAGCAAAGAAATAAGTCCAAGATTCACAGTTCACAAAAAAAAATTGTTATAGTTAGTCACACTTACATAAAGGATATAAAAAAAGTGTTTTTATATTTTTTTATTAGTTGAGCTTTAAGACATTTCTTCTTGCCAAATTTCATGATTCTAGGTCAACAAGACCTACCCTACTTCTTGCAATCATCAAGATTCTGGGTCAACTGGAAGTACCTTATAGGTTTTGTGTGCATGCATTTCCAATGGAAAATAAAAAAAAATGGGCATAAACGACTGTGATTCTGAATAGGGATGTTAACAATTTTTCGGAATTGCTTTTATTTTGAAGATGGACTCTTGTTTAGCATAAAAAAAAATATTTTCTTTAAAAATATTACTATTTTCGATAAGAAAATGTACAAAAATAGAGTAATTTTAAACTTTTCCGCTAAAACACTAACAACTGTCACGTAACAGAAATGACGTCACGAACCGCAAAACGATGGTCGCGATTCATGACATGACTGTATGTTGTATGTCCATTGTTCGATTAGGACATGTGTTTTCTTAATTTTACTTGAATACAAACAATCAAAATGAACACAAAGTTTTACAAAACCTGTGCAGTGCCCCCTGTGTAAAAGTACAACAATTACTATACCGGAAAAACTGTTTATTCATGTGCCAAAAGATAAGCAAATGTTACGAATTTATTGTTTTAGCACATAACCTAACTTTGTAAACAGTGATTTAAACGATGTTCTAAACACGATAAATTATATATAAAAAGCAGAAAATCATCTATTACACATGTACTTGACTGTTATTTATGTATTCGTAGATAGATAAATGGTATTAAACGTAAAAGAGTACCTACAAAGATGTTTTCACGTTCCTGAATTCTGAACCACAAAAGTCTTCGTTTCTTGCAAAAAAGTTTGCCACCATCAACAAATCTACTTTTGGTAAGTTGGAACTATTCCCTTTAGTGAATCCGGATTCCATCATGTATTAATATTATGTAATTTACAGACTAATTCGTCGTTATGAGAAAATGCAGAAAGGTAAACAAACAGTGCGACAGCTAGTTTTGCAGCTAGTGACGTCATAAGCTTATAATGGCGTTTGCAGTCACTTGACAACAGATTATAAATATAGCATTTAAAATCATTTTTAATAAATTCAATAAGTTATATTATATTATAAAAATGTGATTTTCGATATTCTAATAATACAAATGATTATAAAATTAACACTAAACTTTAATTTGTGATTATGGTTAACATCCCTATTGCGTAGACTTAGAAGTTTTGATTTATATCGCTGCTCCAAGAGGTTACAAACCTGTGTACCTATATGATGTGAATTTTGAACTCTATACCTCCCACGCGTTTCTGAGAAAAACGGGTTGACAGACTGACAGACAAACAAAAAAGTGATCCTCTAAGGGTTAGTTTTTCCGTTTAAGGTACGGAACCTTTAAAGTTGGTATTTTATTATGGGTTTCAAATGCATTTAGTTGTTTGTTATTTTGTTTATAACCCCTAGGTTGAGGATTGTTTTCACGTGCATCGTGAAATTCGCTTCTATGCTATCCCAGCTGTCTATGTTTCTGTTCGCTTTGACAGTTTACCCTATTAATATAGTATTAAAATAAAAGTTTATTTTCGGTTTGACCGTTCATGCGAAATCAGTGGACTGTTGAAAACGAAAGTTGATACCGACGATGGTTGATGGTTTTGATGTTTTCAGGTACGTAGGCCTTTTTATTTAGACTCGTGTATATATAGCAGTTCATTGCCTAATTTAGTGGTCATTGCGTTTGGCTTATAAAAAAAACTTAAGGCCGGGATTTTTTTCAACATTTTTCTAGGATATCGAGCCCCTGAAAGTTTTGTCCTTCATTTTTGTTCCACCCTGTTATATAATTAATAAATTAAATAAAACAAAACAAATATTTTTTTGCCGTTTTTATAGATACGGTACGAAACGCTTCGTGCGCGAGCCAGACTCGCACTTGGCCGGTTTTATTCTCTTCTTCTCTGTGGCATATTCCACCTGGTTGACCAGTAGTTACGATAAAATACCGAATAGGTGTACCTAAGCAGTTAGCTGAGGGTAGGCAAAGGCGATAAAGGCTAATTTGGTGTAGCGGTTCGACCTTACGGACCAGGTAGGTATACTGATAGGTTTACTCGATTTACTTTATGGCCTATTGGTTCAAGGTGTGTCGAAAACCTACAAGGTTTGGACGGAAAGCACCTCAATCTCTCGATACATTGTTTTACCTTGCTACTGCTAGTACCTACTAACCTACCTAGTTTGCAGAGTGCATACAACCTTGGAATGGATACATATGTCAGAGTCTGAACTTTTTCTTAAGGTGCATACCTGAGCCGATGACCTTGAGCAAATAGGCGTTGCTATCGTTTCGGCCCCGCACCTTCCGCGCAGCCCCGCCGAGAAAAAGTTTTCACGCGGAAACCGCAAAATAAGGAAAATCTACATGGCGGCACGGCGCGGCACCGCGCGGCGCGGCGTTATAAACGAATAGCTGTCTGATACATGAGAAATGCGGATTCGATTCCCACTACGAGAGATTTTTTACAATATCAGCAAATATTTTTTCCTGGTCTGGGTTTTGTGGAACCATAACCTAATCTGAGAACAGAACTCGGTACTTAGGGAGTAGTGTTGGGTAGTTGTTATAACTAGCTGCTACCCGCGGCTTCGCTCGCGTTGTAGGTAACTATCCCCTTCAAAAGTAGCCTATATATAGGTACATAGGTATCCCAATCATTCGAAAGTTTCATCCAAATCGGTTTAGTATTTACGGAGACAGGTAACAAACATTCACACAAACTTCTCTCATTTATAATGTTAGTAGGATATCAACGAATAGGTAGGTAATACGGTTGGAATGATTTGAAACAAAAAATATCTGAGCTAGAGGAGAAGGGGCTTAATGAACCAATATAAAAAATGACGGTTACGTGGTACTTAGGTTTTTTACACCATTAAGAAGAAATACCGATGCAATGGACGGAATGATAGGTTTCGATAGCCGGTTCGGATAGAAAGATTTTCCTCGAGTTTAAAGAAAAAAAAATACAACCCCCCTAGAACCATTTTTACGACCTCTTTTGGAACTCCCAAGGGGAGCTACTTGGAAAAGATTTTTTTTGCGTTAAGTGGGGAGGAAAATACATTTTAAACGCAAAAAAAATCTATTAAAAAAGTTTCCACACGCTTAAAGTTTTCACCTTTCAAAACTCGGCAACCGTCATTCAGGCCAAATTTTCCGAATTAAACAACTTAATGTATGTACATATTATGTTATAGGCTTCATAATTTCGGTTGGTAATAAATTTTATAGCATAAATTTTTTCGTTAAACTTATGCAATATTTAATAAAATTTCATTTTTTAATTTTTTATTAATATAGTCTGACCAGGAATTTTTAAGACAACCTACTCTATATTTTACTACTATTTTACTACGACATATTTTTTATATATAGAAATTGATATAGGTTTAATACTTATCTGTCATCCATTAAGCATATGG
This sequence comes from Eupithecia vulgata, assembly GCA_946478455.1. Classification (NCBI taxonomy): domain Eukaryota; kingdom Metazoa; phylum Arthropoda; class Insecta; order Lepidoptera; family Geometridae; genus Eupithecia; species Eupithecia vulgata. Next base: position 2,478,300 of record OX297873.1, on the reverse strand, counting down.
CAGCTGAAGGTCGTCCCTTTACGGATCTTAGACTATTATGATATTGTGCTGTACTTCGGAATTTTAATATAATAATAATAAATCATTTATTGTTCTTCTTGCACAATGAGCTTACATTTAAAACTAAAGTAGCAAGTATAGTATAAAATTAGATTAGAGCAACATTGCACAAGACTGATGCCTGCGTAAGGTTTGTAAAAAAACCTGTATTACAGTCACCAGGCTCCAACTCCGCGGTATAAGTGCCGTTACTTATAACATATAGGTCGGTTAACGACATTAAGCTAAGTGTACAAACAATAACTTAAAATAAAAACAATGATTACAGAAAAAGCAAAATTTCAAGTTATACAGAGGAAAAAAACTAAAAACTTTATTAAGTTTTGATTTTGGAATCATAATTATTAAGGCATTAAGGCAGCATTTCCTTGTGATCTAAGGCAATGTGTGTGTGCGGGTGTTTTGTGTGAGGGTGTGTGTGTGCGTGCTTGAGTGCGTGGATTTGATGTGTGTTTCGGTAAGATCTTCTGAGGACACAAGTCTCAAAAAAGTATGGGCAACAAGATAACTAAAATAATATGAGGTATATATATAATATACTTTCGCGTAGTATTTGCGAGACCTCTAAACGTGTTTCCTTTTCACTGTCATAGCTTTCAATGTTTCTGTTTTTGATTTATAGTTCTTCTGTTTCACTTTTACAGTCTATCCACGTCATTTCTTTTTCTATCTTTTCCTATTCTAATATTTGTTCATCTATGTTTTAGTTGTCACTGTTAATTCTTCTTCCTGTTTTTCGTCTTCTATCTTTTTGATTTTTTTCTGCTAATTATTTTTGTCTTCAATAGCTCTTAAAATATAATTTGGGTCTCATAATGACATTGATCTAGAATGTCTTGGACTCACCAATTCTGGCAGATTGCAATCTATGTAAAATGTGTTCCCTTTTAATTATTTCGGTAATTGTACGATAAGATTTTCCATACCAAAAAGACATTTGAAATATTTTGTTACCTGCAGTTATGCATCGAATGTTAGAGATCATTCTGTGAAAAAGTCGCCTCAATTTTATTTAGATTTTTAGTATTACCAACTTTACTCATTGTTTTTAAGCTATAGGTGAGATAGATGAGTCGTGTATGGATATAATTTTCATTTATGATGGCCAGTTTAATAAATATTGTAAAATCCAAACGGGGTAATGATGCGATAATAATTGGCAGCTGTGTTTTGACAGCTGTCGTCGAAAATGTAGGTTTCCGTCCCACCTTTCATTTGAGCTATTAGTTGAAAGTCTAACGTGTGTAGTTTTGGAGATAGGTCTGTTTCAATTTTGACAGCTACTGTCATTATTATAAGTTAGATGGCTTTGCTGTTTTGACAGTGACGTTTGCTGTTATTTTGACATTTACCTTTTCTAAATTGATTTATTTAAGGATGGGGTACAAGGGAGACTCCAAGATCTTGTCTCCCAAGCCAACCTAACCTGCACGTGGTGTACCCTAGCAGGGATAACGAACTAGGCTCTGGTGAAAATATCAACATTCTTCATAACTTGCTAACTCATATTTTACTATTATTTTCCATTACTTGACACTGGCATAAAAGAGTCCAACCAGACTTATATTGCCATTAACTAAGAATCATTATTTAAGGATTGTGGATTAGATAAAACAAATAAATATAATTAATATTATTTCATTTCTTATTCAGATCTCAATTTATATATTTCCTAATTTTTTCATCATTGTGTTGTGAATATTTTGTTATTATTTTTTTTATATTCTCTTGTGCAAAAATATTGATTAAATTTGTTTACTTAATTATCTTTTCACAAGATTAAATAAAAGGAATAAACCTATTACATTAATTATTCACACATTAGCCAATGCTAGGCAGTGAATGCGTTCATCATTAGAGTACCTATATTTTATAAAACCAACATAAGTAATGGAATTTTATCAGTCTTACAAAGTTTTTTATATACTTAAGGGCTCTAGGCTCTAGGCTCTAGGTAGTAATGGAAAATTCCATTACTTATGTTGGTTTTATAAAATATACTCTAATGATTAATTCCCGATGTCGCTGCCGACTGTACCATCGAAAAAAAATGGAGTCGACGTGAAGGGAATTGAGGCGCGGTCGACTTTACGAAAGTCGACGTTGCGGGAACCGACGCTGCGGGAATCGGCGTGACGGATACCACTCCTCTACTTTTAATACATCTTCAATTATAAGAATTGATTCTGGTCTAGAATCCTAGTAAGTTATTTGAATCGATGTTGGTTTCATTGGTTTTAGCTGTAACATACAAAATAATAGCATTTTTGTTTGTTATGTTCATGCAAAAGACTTTGATCGTTTTCAGTTGACTAATTTGACAAAATCCATGTCAAAACTTATCAAAACTGTTTTACAAATCTCGAACTCTACAAGATGAAAAAAGTCTATGTACCGTTTTAACCCAGTCTCCTTTACAGTTCGAATCCCATTTCCATTTCATGTCAAAGTAAGTATTACAGAATTCACTCTCAATCTATGTGTCTCTTAGCTGCAGGCAGCAGCGTAGTTCCTATTCTTGGATCGGATTGGAGTTAGTGAGAGGTTGGGGGTGTACCTAGTGCCTCACTTCGGAGAGGCATAGGATGGTTTTGACTTTGGTAATTACTTATTAGATTTTAGTCTGATCAGCTGCGTATTCACGAAGAGTGTGATATTAGAAATCTGATGATGATCATGAACCGGGTTAGAACACATGTCATACCTACTTATTGTACCTACCTAAGCACTATGAATGTTTTACCTCTAACACAGGCATTTTTACTCCAGTTTTAACTTATCCAGTCACTGTACATCTGTAAATGAATAATAAATAAATGAATAATGATAAATAAATCAATAATTGCATGGTTTGTAGGTACTACAAAAACTCTATGGTTGATACTTACTGGACATGATTTTCATTAGGCATTGTAAGATTTTTTTTCTTGTGTATTTGCCTGTTCCTCGATCTCCTACAATAAATACCTAATACAAACATGAGTAATTTGGATAATATCGCTAATAGCAAAAATAGCGAAAAATTGCTAAAATAAAATGAACCTTCTACCTACCTGATAGTATAGTTATACTTACATTACTTCTATCATCCTTTGAGCTTTCAGAGCTTTCTCCAGCTTACTGATCTTTTTGGCATTTTCCATATAAGCTATACGAAGGTACACACAACAACAATGGGTAGTCAATAAGTATACCTACGGTATATTAAAAGTACTACTTTAGGTCTAAAATCGTCCTTGCTCGACAGATATAATTATGTACTTATATCTACTTATTTACAAACTATTTTATCATACACGAAATAAAGTTTCCGGGTCGTGTGCGGATGACTGAGAATAATAAATAAATCGTAATAATGAAGTGTCATCGCGAGCCAGACGAACACAACCTCCCCGTACAACAGCCAGAGTGGCACTGCCGCCCGTCGCCCGCGCGACCACCTTCAAAGGTTAACGCCCTATAATAATACGGAAAAACTTAAAATGATTATTTGCCATATGAAAAACCGTCGCATCACAAAATCATACTTCCAACTTGTAGATAAAGTCTTTGCCGACATTATGGTGTAGAAAAAAGTACAAAATTCCAAGTCGTTTAGAAGGAGATACAATTTTTCAGTCCAAAACAGCTTCACTTTGTTAATTTTTTTCACATGGTTAATGAACTCGTAGAACATTTTTGTACTTCCAGTTTACAGATAAAAGGTCAATAAATGATATATATTTTTTTCAGCACATAGCATTAACTCCTCTAAGAGGAGATAGCCTCCAAAAAAGACCGATCAGCTCCTGTATGCGCCTTAAGTAGGAACTTAACTGTAATTGAAATAAGTAAAATACGGTGTCCAATATAACTAATATATCTAGCTAAATGTGATCATCAAACATTCCTTGTGTCTTTATTACTCAGACGAAACGCTTACAAAAGGTAGGTACACAAAAACTTTACTCTGGAAAATTTTCGAACAAACCACAAACTCGGTGGGATCAGTGTGGCCACTAACTTACTCTCCCTATTTTAAATGCAGAGTAAACCCTTCCAGAATGTTAAGTTGAGTGCAAGAGACGGCTAAATTGGGATTAGAACGTAGAAAAAACTTTTATAGCGAGAAACCCTTGCTATTTATTGCTCCTAAATTTATAGCCACAAGAATTTTTTATGCAATTATTTAAATTAAACTGCACTTTGTGGGACAGGGGCGTACTGAAAATATAAAAATTACCAAGTTTTTCTAACAGAGCGAGGAGAAAGTAAAGATATCACAACTCTTAATAGTCTTGAAAGGTATAAACTAAAAAAAAACACGTGCAGAGAGCTAGGTATCATCATATCAAAATCATATGAAAATTAGGTAATTGTTCACCGAGACGAGAAAGTAATCGATATCTACCGAGAGTGTCATTTGAACCTCAAAACACAAGGGGTAGGAATCGAGTAATCACACGGGAGTAAGTACTTTATTATATACATTATACTGTACTACATAAACCTACGAGGTAAATCATTGTCTTAGAATCTTTAAATCACTGGAATAAATTTAAATTGTAAACTCAAACGTGGCAATAAATACGCGCACATGCAATTTTTACACGGTTCTTTTTTCAGAATTATTGTTCTAAACACAAGAGATGCCGATATCATATGGTGGATTAAAGTTTTTTATCATATGTGACTAATGTACGATTCAATTACATATTGGCTAATTTAATCGTTGGTATTAGTTGCGCAATAAAAAATAAAATGAATATTAAAATTATACCAAGTCTCGTCTCGTACTACATAAGCCGCAAAAAGTAAAAAAAAAAGGAACTTCAGTTCGTGAGATGGGCCAAATCAGACTTATTTTAATACCATCGTCTGCCATGAAATTGGCAAATTACCTACTCGAAAGTTATCCTTGATCTTAGTAGGTAATTTGCCAACTCCATAGTCGAAGTTAATAAAGTGACTGACTTGGCTCTTCTAGTGATCTCACTTTTTACGGCGGAAGTATTACAAGACGAGACTTGTTTTTGTTTGATTGGGTACACAGACAAGTTTATATCAAGGTTGGGTACCTACCCTTTTATCTCTTGCTAAACGCGTGAGAAATTTAATTCCACCGAATTTTCCGTTTCGCATTTTGCCTGCAAAGACTTTCTTTCTACTGCATGTTTGGAAAAGGAATAAACAACATTCTGAGCAGGTGTTTAAATATAACTATTATCCTTAATGAGTTCCTATACTTAGAGAATTGCTGTTTTAATTACTACATTAAAATGCTCCAAGGAATATTTTGTTTTGTCTGGTCAAGAACTTAGGCTACTTGGCAAATAGCATAAAATATATCTCCATAGCGGCAAATAGATCTATTTGCAAACAAAGGTATATCAAGGTACCTATATTACAAGTACGATACCCTCCGATACAGTAGTTCAACTGAGTAGTTCAACTAGTTGTACAAATAATACACCACTGTATCATAAGTCCAACTACAAAAAATACAAGCAAATCCCCTGGGTTGTGCTTCCTAGAATCTTGAATTCTTATAGGTAAGTCAGGTTTGCAGAGGTCTGTTACCTCTGCACCCAGTTTCTTGGTTCACCCAGCAAGCCTAACTCCATATCTGCTTAATAAATTCTCGCCTCAACAAGACTAAAGTTCTTTATTGAAGAATGAATGAAAAATAGAGTGTTGGGTTTCCGAGGAGATTTCTTGTTCACGGCGAGTACAATCGCAGATCAAATACCTATTAAAATACTGCAAGTCTGCGCTGAGAGTTAGACCAAGAAATGTAACTTGTAATATTGTGTCTTCTTCAAAAACCTTGGGGATTAAACGTTTTTTGCACGCAACCAATTCATTTTTACCCCTGAAGATAAATTCTGTACTGTGTGCATTTGTTAGCTGTACCTACATACATATATATTTTTTATATTTTTCTTGTATTATAATGTAGGTAGTTAAGCATATTACCTAATTTTTTTTGCTAGTTTACTAGTCTACACCAAGCACGGAATAGAATAGCGCTTGGAAAAGCGACTGAAAAACATATAGAAGTCTATGCCCATTTGTGGGTCAACAAGGGCTAATGATCTCAATGAAATCAAACACAACACGCTCATTAGCTTTAGGTTATTATGTAGGTAATTTATTCAGCATTCCAATGTTATTTTTATTTTTGTTTTATTCTTTATTTTTTCAACGAACTATTCGCTTAGCGAATATGGCAGTCCCATTTTACTAATGCAAACTCAACCCTTACTAAAAATACTTATTTCGAGTCGAAACGATTCTTTTAATTATAACAAAATATCTTCACGAACCAAATAAGATAAAATTGTGTACCTATTTTAAAAATAAAAGAAATAAGGGAATAAATAAAGAAAGCAAAATGGATAAACCTGCCTTTGACTCAGGTTCAGCTCCTCAGGGTGCGCGTGTGTGGAGTCTGTGCTTTTGGTGCTCCTGAGTTCACCGGTCTCTCTTAGGAGTTCGGGCAACAGGAGCTACCATGATGCATGGGTGTTTGTTTGTCACTTTATTTTTTTTTATTGTCCCGAGGGAAATGCGCACGCATATCGCACTGCCACGGGGAGACAGTACGATTATGTGGGACTCCAACCCACCAAAACCCTTAGGGTGTTTCCGTCTCTGCCGCTTGTGGTGGGAACATGGGAACGATTTTCTCTTCCACGAACCCACCACGGCGGCCCGATATCGGGCCCCTCACTGGGGGGTGTGAAGTACCCCCCTTCACGACACATAGCCCATACAGCACCGCAACCTACTACCACTCCAACCGGTCCATCCCGGGGCCGGCCATGTCGCCGCCTGCGTTGGCACGGCCCCATAGGTTCCTCTTAGCTTCATCGCGGGTGACCAGTCCGCGATTACTAAGCCCCCCCGCCCCGGCAAGGCGGGAACCCTTCGGGGGGGGGGGGGGTTGTTTGTCACTCCTAACACCGGTCCCTGGAGAGACGGGGCACCAGGAGTAGAGTACGGCTGGGAAGATCTCTATTTTTTAAAGGAAATATTGTCCCCCGCGGCCCCACGGCCACACACAGTAACATCCAGCTCCAAAATAAAGCTTACTAAAATCACACCATCCATATTATGCTTTCATTTTCTCCATAACCCTAAAAGTCTGGAACCCGGATAAGGAACAGCATCTAGCTCATGCTCGACAGTCAATCAGCCATAAAGCAAATCGTAAAGTTTTACGAGTGCGATGTTAACCGCCCCCGAGCGGCAAGGCGGCCGGTAAAATTGAAATCTAAGAAATCACAATAGCGAATAAAATCATCGGTTCTGCTATTTTATGATTTAAAGTCAACAGAAATGGTATTAGGTTATTGTGGTATAATATTGAGCGATTTATTTGAAATAAGACTATATTTTGTTGAACATTTACGTCAAGAGCCCAACTACAGAAAGAAGGTGGTCGTATTCTAATTTTATGATATATATGGCACATCCTGTAAGCAGAAATGAGTGGTCAATACTTTACATACGGGTAAGAGATATCATAACTGCCTAGAAATTAAAAAATGTTTCTTGAGAAGTCTCACGGTTTTCGAGCTATTGCACTTTTTCGAAATTTTCATCTTTTCTACGCTTATCTATTCTTTTCAAGGCAAAGGTTACAAATCAAGGAATTTCCTCAAGCTGTACTTGTTATTGCATTTTTGGATGACTGTGATATCAAATGTTGCCATTTGTGTGCCAATTGAATAGTTTTTTTTTTACAACGTGTTTAACAAACCAGCGTGTTATGCGTTTTTTTTTTCCAAAAAATTGACTTCATAGTATCCAAAAATATAACACTTAGTATTTCAACGTTCAATGTAAATAATATTTCTGTAATGATGGGTAAGGGTCATTTATTTATAGGTAGGTAAAGGATTGACCACACTTTAAGCCACATCCTGTCTACGTAAGGTTTTCCAGCTTTTTGAAGGATTCAGCAAAGATAAACTAAAAAATTGTTCATAGGAATGGCTCGTACGTATAAGACTCAGTCTAAATTAATATCTGTCTGAATGAAATTTGAATGCGAAAACCCTGTGTTGTACTACAGGTTGTAACAAAAACTAAAGACAAAACTTTCAGGCTGGGAACAGAAACGATCAAGTATCCAAGAAATATAAAAAGTAATGTAATAAAAAAAATGTCCATTACATCACACAATGGACCGATGTGTCTAAAATAAAAAGGCCTATCAACGTACTTTGTGTCCACCTTTTTAACAGTACACTAGATAAACATCTTCTCTTCGCCGCGACCTCCACCTTGTGATTACAAAAATGCATCAAGCGGCCCTAAGATAACGTGTCACAGTTAAAATAAAACTAAGTCTGGTTTTGGGCAAAAACTTGGATGAACAATGTTTGTGTCTTTTCAAGTCTGCTGAAGGACTATGATTTATAAATTTTTATTGACATTTCTATATAATTTGCTGATTTTGACTTAGTTTATGTGATATGGTTGTGTTTAATGTTTGGGGATAATTATGATGTATCTGACTATATTTATAATATGTGTAATAGGCTTAAGTACGTTCAAATTATTAAATAAACAAATAAGTCTGTGCTTCGGAAACGCAAATTGTAGATAGTTTTTAGAGTATACCTTAAAGTTATCGAGTAGGCTTTGTATTTAGTCGGTTTTAATGCCCGTGAATAACTAGAGGAAAGTCAGAATTTATCCGAGCCGCCCGCCCGCTTGCGTCCGCTGCATTGATGTCACAGACCGCAGCGGCCGCCCATTAGGGCACCGTTTAGGTGTTGTGGGATTGTAAAATAGATACAGGGATACGGTGCCTTTTTATTTTTAATGAAAAATATACACGTGGATCAGTCTATTGCCTAATATAATGAAAATTTCGTATTTATTAACTTAAACATAAACTCACCTCACCTCATCCTTTAATAGTCCACTGCTGGACGAAGGCCTCCCTCTGATGATGATACAAAAACTAAATGCCGAGAATCTTTGAAAAAGTTTGCTCCTTAGTTTTTGTTACAACCTGCATAGTTACTCTATGCCCGTTGTGATCTACTCCTTGTGGAAGATGATTATATTGATGCCACCTTTTAGCGTTATTTTCATTGATTTCATTGACTTCCAAGAAGACCCTCGTCTGTGGACGTGGAGGCCTGTGGAGGCTTATATCAATATTGTGTCGGCCGAGAGAACTATTTTATTTTGTTATTAACACGTGGCTGCTCTACGGCGTAGACTATCTACGTAGATCTGACTACGCCGTAGAACTGGCTACGCCGTAGAGCTAGCTACGCCGTAGAGCTGGCTACGCCGTAGGTAGAGGGCGCTTCGAAGTCATTTAATATCTACCTGCACAAAATTCGAAATTCAAAGTGCTTTATTTCCTTAAGACCTTACAGGACTCTTGGACACGTCACAAAAACTCAGATTACATAAGTAAAACTAGGAAATAAAGTGATATACACATAACTTCTACTTTCGGCTTTAAATAGGTCGTGCTACTCGTAAGGTTTTCCATTATAGTGCGTAAGCCACGTCTGGTTCAAATTCGTTCAGCACACGCTGAGCCAACCCATATTTCGGCGCAAGGTCATGGAGGCAGAGACACCTTACCACCCTTTTTTTGTATCACGTACCTCCATGTGAAATTGTTTTTGTTTTCTGTTTGTTTATTTTATACTTGTGTGTACCTGTGTCTAAATAAATGTGTTTCTATTTCTTTCTATTTCTATATGGTGCAATTTTTAAGAAACTTAATAATCGGTGTTTGAGTCCAAAGGAAGTCTTAGAGTTTTTGACGCTTACGTCATTCAACTGCATGGCGCAATAGGTACCTAGCGCACCCCGCGAGGATTGAGGATTTAGGGACTTACAAATTTTTTTAGGTCCTTAAATTAATACCCAATTGAGCTAACTGGAGACTGTTGCAAACAATCTACAGGTAGCTCAACTGATCCATATCAACACCAGTTGGAAACGTCCCCAAGAAACTGACTGCATTTGCCTCGCTGTGTGACAACGCTGATGCGCTGCACCAGATACTCACCAGCTCTCGGGTCACGCGACGCAGGATAACTATACTATATAACTGATAAGTAGGTACTCGTAAGTATGGTAAGTGTACGATAGTACGTTTTCCCCGGAAGTCCTAACTTATCAATGACTCTGTAAGTAGACAGCCGGAAGCGCCCGTATGAATTGCAAATAGCTGTTCCGTGGCGCTGTTATGGCGTAGCTTAGCGTCAATTAGCAAGAGTAATGCAATCTAAGCTTCCTTTTCAACTGACTTCGAAAAATCCTTTTTCTTTCTTTCCGAACAGAAATTTTTAGCCGTATGTATTTTTTGATGATTCTTTCGCTATTATTTGGAGAAAAATTTCGAGGTAGTCCCATAAAATTGGTTTAAATTCCCGAGATTAGTATTTGTCCCACAAATAGTGTAAAGTTAAGCGATTTCGAAGTCGGTTTTTAGTTTTTTCGACTCAATCAAAAATGTTTTAAGGTTTTATTTTAGCTTCACCTATCGGTTTTTAAGTCTTGCAAGGTAAATTTGATCCACGTACCTGTCGAAATGATTTGACAAGTAGCAGGCTAAGGACGGTAATAATTTATTATTCCAAAATAATTTTTAAACTAAGTTTAGTTGTAAAATAAAGCTTTGGTAACCTATTCTTATTATATTTTTGCCTATTCTATATAATGTTTAGCTATGAGCCAAAAAATTAGCATACCATAATAACGTCAATTATGTTTGATGCTGCCAGTCCAAGATACAATATTTTATTGATAAATAATACTTGCATAGACACAAATGTGACAAAAATACATTTTCATATTCCTCATACAATTCATTCATAGTCGTTAATAAATAATGTTGTGTAGGGAAGGTAGGATCCGTATTAATTGTATAAGATACTTCGCTTCGCGCTGTGTCTTTAACTTCTTAGTTCGGATTAACGTCACGGAACTCGGGCTTCAAGCAGATACTTTCGCAAAGGTCAGAATGATTAATAAACGAAACCAGGAAAATAATACGTCTTGAAGTGAAATGCCTACTTATCAAAAGTAAAGTAAAATCGTTTTATTGACATAATAAAATTTTACAGTCTTTATGTAGTAAGAAATAATACTTACCTATTACAATTAATTAATTTAAGTAATTAATAAATTTATATGTAGTAAGTAACTTATAATATCAGTTAATTGTGTCATACCAAAATAAATAAATACCCTTAATTTTATTGAGGAAACAAAATAGCAAAAATCATGCGAAAACAGAGCAAATAATAATAAAAGATGAAAATGTTACCAAAATTTTTAGCGAAATTAGTCTACTATTATTTTTTGGAAGGTATCGTAATGGTGCTTCTCCGAGAGCTAGGTGGGGCATAGAAAACTGTGAAACACAGCGTCTTAGTAAAAAGACTATGAAAATAACGGTTATTGTTTCAATTTCACACATTCCACAGTTAAGCCGATTAGCTCCCATGGAAAACACCCATAGCGTAGGACTCCAATCAATCACAATTTCAAACAAATCGACGTCCAGAACAGTTCGCTAGCAGTTCAATTGTTATGCCATCAAGATATCAATCAAAGGTGTAGCATGGTTAGGCCACAATGTGGGCCAACACCCACGCTTGGCCAAGTTCTAATTATAGGTCAAAGTTCAGTTACACTTGGGTGGACAATTATAGACAGGAATGTGGAACATCTAATTGCTCTTTGTATCGATTCGATCATTTGAGTGGGAGCACCTGGCGCTCATCATTAGATAGATAGATAGATAGAAAATACTTTTATTGCACACTTAAGCTAAAAACAATTTACAAATTAAACACATAAACAATAAGTGACAATTGGCGGTCTTATCGCTCATTACTCAAAACTAGCTTTTGTTGACGGCTTTACATGCATTATCTATATACATCTCCCAGAATACTGTGTGTTTTCGTTAGATTTCGCCAAGATCCGTTCAGCAGTTTAGTAATGGAAAAGTAAGATTGCCCACATTTCTAGAAGTTCTAGAAATTTATAGCAATGCAAATTCATTTGATCTGGTCTGTGATACTGTATACCGATATAATTTTAGTACGGCTGCTGTTAATTAATTTGAATTGCTATAAATTTCTTGTTAGAAGACATTATGAAAACACTAAATTCGGATGAACGTGGTGTTAACATCAATGGCCGCCGCATGTCGCATTTGCGTTTTGCAGACGAACTCATTCTTCTGGCTGAAAGTCCTGCTGATCTCCAGATTATGCTTCAAGACCTGCACGAGGCTTCACTTACTATCGGCCTTAAGATAAACCAGTCCAAAACCAACATCATGTCCAACCGTAAAGGTCCAAAACCCAGATAAGGGTTTTGGACCTGCCTGGCTAGTTGGGAATACCAGATGTAGTGGACGAGTATGTATATTGGGCACTGTTGTTTGATTTGATTTGATTATAATCAATGCGTCCTGCCCATTCTCACTTACGGGGCTGATACATGGCCGCTAACAAAGGAATACATGCACAAGATCAGAGTAGCTCAAAGGGCAGTGGAGCGCGCCATGCTCGGCATATCTCTCGTCGATCGAATTCCCAAAGTGGAGATACGACAACGCACAAACGTCGTAGACGTACATAATGTATGGGGATCGCAAGCCTAATGTGGATGGGCAGGACACATTACTAGGCGGGATGACGGCCGATGGACCAAGGCGGTCACAGAGTGGTACCCGGTAGGCGCGAAGTGCCCTCGAGGTAGACCACCTGCCAGATGGTCGGACGACATTGTCAGGGTGGCCGGAAGACTGTGGATGAGGCTCGCACAGGATCGTGTTAACTGGCATGTAAAAGAGGAGGCCTATACCCAGCAGTGGGTGCTAACGGGCTGATGATGATGTTGATACATTTCTAGAATTTAAAAACATAAGGCACCTTTATCACAGAATAACTTTATTAGAACTAACGTGCCTCTACCTTATAAAATGTTCAATGTGCCTCGTTCCCAAACCCTAGATTAAACCAATCAAACTCGAATTGAACCACCCGTTATTTGCTCGCTTTCACACGATTGTACGGTAATCTAATTTATTAAATTCATTGTCGCGCGAACGATCAAACAACTGGCAACTCATTTGCTTTTAATTCGATTATCTATTAATTTGCGAATAAATATTTGTGAAGTGAATAATTGTTTATTCCGCATCGAAATTGTTCTTGTTGATTAGTGCAGTATGAAAAATGCGTTTTTAAGCGGACATTTTTGGACAGTAGGTACCTATAATAATAAAACACTGAAGCCACGCAAATGATATCAAATTAAACATTATTTTACTTACATAAATACAAACATATAAACTTAAAAAATGTATATTTTTAAAATAAAACTCAGACACAGAAATTAATGATATTTTTGATTTCTTTCGCTTCGCTAACAACTAGACTGAAGTAAAGAAGCGGCTAAGAAATCTTTAGCCTGTTAGTGGTTATTTTTCGAGTTGGAGCAAAGCCCGTCCCAAGCTTTTTTGATCTTCTATCTAGATAATCTGATATTTTGTAGTAAGCCTTTTTGCACAGAAAGGTTTTAACAATGTGTTTGAATTTGTTTACTTATAGATTTTGCAACTCACTAGGTAGGAGTTTTGTTGTAGAAGCGTATACATTGCCATTTATAGTAAAAAATAGTAAAAATAATTTATTGCGCATATATATCATATATACGCGACACCGCGCGCACGTCATCGACCTAGTGCCAGTGACACGACTGTACTTTTTATTTTATTACTTATTATGTATGTTAGTCTCTAAGGTATTTATCATATGGGCCCTAGTTAAGTTACTTTGTAAGTTCTTGTCTTGTGTTGCCTGAAATAAACAATTATTATAATTATGATTATTATTATTATAATTATAATTTATTGCCTGAATAATTTAAAAGCTTAATTTAAAATATAAAACTAAATACATTAACCTGCGTGCATAGGATACGCACGACTGGTGATCGTCGGCAAAGAATATGTATATTTTTTTTGCGGGTTATTTTTTTGCTTGCTCTATTATAAATATTATAAGTAGGTAACAAGAATGGTGCGTCCAGCTAAAGCATTTGGGTGGTTGTGTGTATATTATATTTGTTTGTCTAGGGTGTGCGTAGATGTGTGAGTGTGTCAGTGTGTGTCTGTGTGTGCTCTCCTGAGGCACCAGTCTCTTAAGAGTCTGGGCAACCTGAGAACATACATGTTTATAAGATACATTAATCTTGTGAAGCCCTCTGTGCGGATCCAGCGAGCTTATCTTTATTTCTAGTATTTATATTCAGTATATCGCTTTTTTTAGGGAAGCTTTTTATATTTCTGTAAGTGTACAACAAGTTTTCATAAATATATTGACATGGGACTGTCATTATATGTTTTTATTACTTTGAATTTGTCTTTACTTCTACTACTAACTCCGCTTTCGGTTGGCAACGGAATTGAAGGGGAAACATTTTTTGACAGTTATCAATGTACCTATATTTCCCTTAAGAACTGTAAAAGATCAGCCCCAGAGACAATCTACCAACCACGGAACAGAAAAAATAAGTGGAAGTGGTATGCCACAAAATTACTATGGGCACGGTGTCGCCAAACTCACACAAATAAACCCTTGATCTTATAATGCATTACAAAGAAACAATTCGTTTCATTGGTAGTTAAAAGTTTAGTCAAAATTAGCCAACGTCACAGATTAGAAAATAAACCTTGAATTCTACTGCATAAGATTTATTTTACTTTAGCAGCAGAACGTATTTACGAGCTACACTCACCAAACAGCAACTTGACGAGTCAATTCTGCTATTTGACCATAGATGGCGGTATTCACAGTGCTCGCAATTGTAAGCTTAATTTCCTTAGTCATATGATTGACATTCGCGTGATAGGTCGCGGACCTACTCACCAAACATATGACTGTCGAGTCAATTCCGCTACTTCACCATAGATGGCGGTATTCTCAGTGCTCGCAATTATAAACTTAATTTCGTTGAACATATGATTGACATTCGCGTGATAGGTCGCGACTCGACTAAGGCTGCACCAGGTAGCACAATGAACTACTTTATCGATATCGATAGACATTTTGCCACAGATTGTAGGCGACGACGGAACCCTAGTATTAGGATATTTAAATCTAATTACACTCTTATTGGTTAGTTTATCTTAGTTTGTGTCTATTTAGAGCATAGAAACACTTTTTATAGAAATTTGGTAAGATCGTATTATTACGTAAGTTGAAAATGTACTTTTTTGTTTATGGTCATTTTGTAGTAAAAACAGTACAAAAAGAAATGTTTAGGCCTAAAACTAGTATTACCGCTTGTATTAGAAAATTAGGATACTTAGTTTTACAGTTATTTACCTTTTTGTATAAGGAAAAATGTCTCTTGTTGAGTTTTGTTAGGTTTTAGTTTTAGGCACTTTTTATTACTTATAAATGTCTAGATATTGTATTTATTTATTGATAAGGTATGTTTTAAAGTATCGATCAAATCAACAGCCGACTTGACTACATCACTAAACGAGTAGCGAAGAACATTCGAGAATAGAAACAATCCAAAATCAACTTTATGCTAATCGCATAAGGTCGATTTTGACTAACCGTTCTAATAAATTATTTGTAAATTTTAATAAAATAAGATTTTATGACAATGCAATGAAAATGCTACCTATTGATGGTATAAAACACCCTCGTTTTCGAGATTTTATTCGCCTACTATAATTTTTACACTCTAAAATGGAACAATACGGCATAGCTTCGGAAAAATGAATTCGCCGCGAGACTAGCAACTCGACGTGATGTAAGAACACGACTGAGATCAGTTAAGCGTAACTACGCATAATTGTGGCACGCGTGCCACGCCTACTTAACACTTCCACTTATTTTTTCTGTTCCGTGCTACTAACTAATTAAAGAAAAATCACGGCTATACCTTACGAAGCAGTACCTACACGCTCACAAAACGCAATCATAGATAACAATTACCTCCATTGTTCGCAGTCTATTGTATACAGAAGGAAAAATACCTACGCGTATAATACACACTGATTACTACAATCACACCAACTCCTTTGTATCGCGTAACGAGGAGACTACAAAGCCGGTCTGACTAAAATACATAATGCGAAGTATAAACACTAAAGTAAAACCACCTGTATGTACAGTTTTTATTCAAATAAAAATACGACAAATTACAACTATGTAGTTTATGTATTTAATGTCAATTTCCTAAGCTGAGCCGTCAACAGAAGGCAGAGCGTCAAGAATGCTGGAAGCATTGCCACGTTGAATAGCAATGCTAAATTGTTGACCGAAATAGAAGCCATCATTTCGATCATCAGTGGACTCTGTGAGAAGTTTGGTAAGATTTTGTGGAGTACGAACCCCAAGAATCAATGGTTTTCACCCCAAACGACTCAAGCTGGTATCATGGTCAAGATTAGCGTATTTTCAGGGATGTTTGAGGGAATCCGCTGATGTTGCTGCGGAAAGACAACTAGGGTTATATTTTGTTTTAATTTCCTACGAATTTATATTCCACGAAAAGTTAATTTATGTCCCAAAAATTTTCGATCTCGGCAGGATATGAACCCGCGCCTCACCCTCAGTACAGGTGTGCTCTAAACAACCGAAAAAAAATCATCAAGTAAAAAATTTGCTCCGTGCGAGTAACGCACTATAAAACAAAAAGCTACGTATTTATATTGTTGAGGTAGAGTACCTTTTTCTCCTTATAAAGAGGTCATCATCAGGCTGGGTATCATGAGGCAAGTTTGAGGGGTGACAAGCTTGAAAACTATACTACGACTTAGGTACCTGACTCTCTTGAGATTTGAGCGCAAAGCACCACGCATTCTCCCATGGAGGAAGATTCAACAAGAATACGCTATCAGTTCCATTTTCAAAAATAAATTCATATAAGATCATGCATTAAATGTAACACCAAAATGTCTAGTCTTTATGTAAGAAATCTTGTAGTGCCTGATGATTTCAGACAAAAATTAAAAAGAATAAATATGTACTTTTATCCCTAGGGCTAAAACTTGAATTTTACGCCCGTTAAACGCTATTATGTCATTTTTGAGACCTTTTGAGCAAAATATAAATTACTTGAAATGAAAATACAAAACAATTATGTATATATTTACACATACACGCGGTCCTATTTATTTATTTTAGTTCCTAATTATTTTACTCGGGATCAAAATACGACGTTCTACGACATTACTATATCAGCAGTAATAACGTCGTCGGCTGGTCTCAACCGTTCCTACAATGAATACTTTCTTTCTAGAACGTGCTGGAATGCAGCAATGTGTTGCAATTACGTTGACACGGGTATACTAAGAAATGCTGTGTGTTTTCTCTCACTCAGGCAGGATACTAGTTTAGTTAGCGCGTGGCTTTGTAAAAATCGTCAGACTGCGAGCTTATTATATAAACCTAAAGAATATAATGCTCATCATCTCTGTAATCGCTGGGGTAAACGTGTTCTTGAGTGGAGACCGAGTAATCACATATTAAATCTATTACCTACCAAATCTTGTGTCAACAAAAATTCAGAATTTTAACATTATATTGTAATTTTTGTTGCTTGTAATGACTGTCTTTTTTTCGTCTAAAATTATCGATTTGAGCAAAAGAGTTCAACAAAATGAGTTGCACGAAAATTGTTTAACTTTTTGGGAAGAGACGTTTTTATTACTGAATAATAATAACGTGTATAATCATATAAACAACCACTTGTTAAGAGTGCGCCTAATGCAAAAATCAAGCAAATTGTGTATTTTTAAACCCTTAAATCTATGGTAACGAACTTAAATATTCTAATTAAAAAATACGATAGGTAGGGGAAAAACCCATAGAAGTCGAGTAATCGAATAGAATTTTGAAAAATAAACTGGTAAATAAACGGGTTAAATTATACAAAAATCACTTTAAATAAACTGTTTCCATTGAAATGCTATAAAGTATCAGCGACAACACCATATTATTTTTTACGAATTACATAGCCAGACTACTGTTTTATTTAAGTAATCGTTTAGTTTTCTATTTAATGCTTAAATTTTTAATCAATAATAGAAAAGAAGCAAACTTGATTTTCGCACTGACATTGCTTTACTCTGTCCCGCTCCTATGAACGCGAAATCCTATGCCTATCCTTTTCACAATTTTTTGCATTAGGCCCGCTCTTAAATAAGTTTGGTCTACTAGAGTAACTGCTTGTATACAGGGTGTGTAACGATTAAACAATAAATGATTGTTTTTCGAAGCTCGCGGCCGAGCACACGCTCGCCGATGATGGTGCGTCGAACAGAGCGATCGTGGTATCGTTAGCTCTTCGTACTATAAACATTATTTTGATTTAACATTCTATTTAACCCTCCCTATAACGTCCACTTGTCACATAGGTAGGGTACCTATACCCTCTATGTGATCATAAGTGGACGTACGGAATGTTCCAATTAGGTATACATGATAAAAGGATTTTTTTTCCCGTCAGCTATTTAAACCTTATTTTCATTAGTATATTTTTAGGTATATGCATAATATATATTTAAATAATTAAGTTTTAGTGTCTATATTTTGTAAAACTAATATTAGCACGCCAACCACCACACAACCTGTTACACCTGTCACAACCTGTTAAAACATGTGTTATTGGTCGGCAGGTAGAAAATGCCTTGGCATTAAGCCCACCCTTTTTATCTTAGTATTGCACTAAGATACAAAGGGTGGGCTTAATGCAGTTTTAAATAAATAAAAGGAAGTAGGAAGGTGGGTTATCAGATTTCATCAGTTACACCCCTGTATACATAGAACACCCTGTTTACGTACTAATCTATACCTAGATAATATAAGTAGTTTAGGTTAACTTTCGAGTAGGTAATTTGCCAACTTCATAGTCGAAGGTAATAAAATGGCTGACTTTGCTCTACTCGTGATGTCAATACTTTTTACGGCAGAAGTATTCCGTCCGACACGAGACTTGGCATACTTTAACATTAATGTTTTTGAATCATGGTAAATATCCCGTTATAAATGACTTTAATATTAATGTTTTTTCAGATCTACCTGAGACAAAAAACTTAACGTGTTCTTTTCTTACTGCGGAATCCTAAAATAGAATTTCATCATGTTCTTCTCTCAGAAATGCATTTCAAATTTCATGACTAGTGAGTTTGCTAGAAATAGAACGAGGATGAAACTTTAGGTTTTAATGTTTAGTTTTTAACTTAACTTTGTTTTTTGAGGACGGAACTCTAAAAATCATGATTTTAGAATGTCACCTTTGGCGTGCGTCGCATAGGAGCGCCGACTCCAAAGGAAGGCATCTTCCAATCCCTTCCACCTGAACCCTCAAACGGAATGTCTAATAAGAAGTTGACAAACAGCTTTGAGAAGCTCCCTACAATCTGAATTCCACCTTATTATCCCAGTCGTAAGGTTGCGATTGAGACAGGGTGGAACAGCTAATTGACTGCGCTGTTTGATTTGGGAGGTAGGAAAATAGTTCCTTTGATGTGGTTTTAGGAAACGATTGGTTTGAGTTTTTTAGTTTTTGTTCGGAACATCATCGATAGGTAAAGGAATTTCAAATCGGTACGTTTTAATGAAAAATGAAATTAAAATCCAAAAAAGAGCCAATTTTGAAATTTATTGACGTCGATGATTTCAATTTAAACCATCATCGTAAGATCACTGAGTTTTATCAAATATCTAAAAACACTTTCTACGAACGAATCCATAGTCTAAGACAATAAACTTTATGAAAAATTGGGACATCGAATACTGATATGAATAAGGGGACAAAAAATTTAAGTCTGTTTTGAGTTTTTTTAAGGAAATAAATGATTTGCCTTCTCCAATATAAAATCCGCTGAATTGCTCACATCGATTCTTCACAATACGACTACTTCGTCGGAAGGTCAATATATTTAGGGACCTAATTCTATTAACTTTGGTTTATCTTAATGTGGAATAAACGGTCAGAAGTCGTCGCGACCCCCTTGCGCGTAACTTTTCGATTGATTTCATTTTGATTATATTTCTGAAGACAAAAGTAGGTGATAATGATATCAAGTACCATGGCGACCTTTGTAGCGCGGTAGGCGAAGGTTCGATTCCCGCCTCCGGACAAATGGACAAATGGTTTTGTACGATCCGCAGATATTTAGTTCCTGGTGTTCTGTATGTTTAGTATGTATAATATTTATAAAGTTAGTAAAAGGTTTTTATAGCATGTTGCATATCATTAGAAAGGGAATAGACAAGAAAAGTTTTTAAAAGAATTCGTTCAAAATTGAGATATAAATGCAATTCCGCTTTTTTGAAAATTTGGTGACAAGATTAAAACAAGATTCGCCAAGTGCGAGTGTAACTCGCGCGCCGAGGGTTTCAAACATTTGCCAATTATTTGGACAATCAATATTTTAAAAAGTATGAAACTTACAGAAATTTCAAAAAGTGTTTTGAAATGGTCAAAACGATACCTTTCATTTGATACCCCACAGGGGTAGGTACCCTTTTTTGAAAAAAAAATCCCCTTTTTTGACCATTTTTCAAAAACTATTATTATTACAGACTTCTCTATATTTTTCCTGTAAAATATAGATTGATATCTACAAACGCCTAGTACATTGTACATGGATCGGTCTGCAATCTTCGGAGCTAGGGGGGGGGGGAATGGTCAATTTTTCGTCTTTTTTTGAAATATTTCAAAAAGTATGAAACTCACAGAAATTTCAAAAAGTGTTTTGAAATGGTCAAAACAATACCTTTCATTTGATACCCCACATAGGTAGGAACCCCCCCTTTTGAAAAAAAATTCCCCCCCTTTTTGACCATTTTTTAAAAACTATTATTATTACAGACTTCTCTATATTTTTCCTGTAAAATATAAATCCATATCTACAAACGCCTAATAAATTGTACATGAATCGGTCTGCAATCTTCGGAGATAGTGTAATGTTACACTTTTGTGTAACACCAAGTTATTGAGAAACTTCCTACCTAATTTTCCTAGGCAGAAAGATCCTAACAAATTAAAGAATATTAGAATTATATACAATTTTAATTTTTATTTACAGACTTTTATAAAAATTTGATGCGAAGGTTTCGAGTTAAGCTGGAGACGTTACAGGTTTGAGGAGATGTTGAAGGTTTTGAGTTAAGCTGGAGACGTTGCAGGTTGAGGAGATGAGACGTTTTAAAGGTTTTGAGGTTAAATGGATGCTCTTCTGGGCGTAGAGGTCGACACCAGGTGGTGGAGCTCTACGCCAGGTCTGGAACTTTGCCGTTTAGGTTTTTGAAGGTTTGAAGGGCTTTCTTGAATTTTACGCCAGGTCTGGAACTTTGCCGTTTAGGTTTTTGAAGGTTTGAAGGGCTTTCTTGAGTTTCCCGGGCCAGCTGGGCCCGGGAAATGGCCTTTTAGAAGATATTCGTCGCGAAGTCAGAGGTAAACTGATCCTTGGCCGTTCTGGCACTGTTTATATATATTCCGCCGTTCCAATGTAGTTCCAGAATTGAGAATTCAAAATAATGTACGTTTTTCAAAATTTGTACGATTTTCTTTATAATTTCGTACGAGGTTTCATCCAAAACCTATGTTACCTTTCCTCTTTGCTTCAGATCGGAGCAAATTTTGACATTTTCAAAATTGGCATTTATGTCACAACAATCTTTACCAAAACAAATATTTTCAAAGAATTTTAAGAAAAAAGTAGAAAAAGAGACCAAAATGGATACAATAATTACAGATGTTATAAAAAACTGGATATAGAAGGTAATATTTACATTGTTATACAAAATTAGAGCTAGAACAGAAATAAAATATTACATTTTCCCCCACAACCCCAGAAAATTTTCAACTACATTGAAAATTTTGAAGGTTAGGAATAACAAACTTGACCTTTCATACATCTTTCACAGCTTCTTCTTTCACGACTCCTATCATTCTTACTAACATGCTTAGGGGATATGGTTCACATTCAATGACGCATACTCCACAAGGAGTTATTCAAAAGATATAACGTAGGCTTCTTTTTTTTATTTAGGTGTCGTAACCCGCACCTTTTTGAAAACCCGATTAGAAAACCTTAAAATTAAAGTAGATATTTACAAAGTTAAATAAGTTAACAACACAAAGGCTTATTTAGTGAGTTGTGTACCGCTCATTGAGAAAACTAATCTCGGTCTCAAGGACATTAAGAGGAAATAACGAGGTTAAGATAGAGATACCTCGAGATAGTTTAAAAGTTAAGAATGACTAATGACTAAAAACTAAAAGTGTTAAAAATATGCCGAGAGAGTTTAGTTAAAATGAAGTAATAAACAGAATATAACCTAAAATAATTTACAGAATACACACAAAACATTTACAAAACTGACATAAATTACGTTTTTATATCTTTAATATGCCATTTGCCTCTCAATCCGTTAGGATCTTCCAGGATAAAAACAAGAGGTGAAAGCTTCTCAACAACTGTGGCTTTGACGTACTTCGGGGCCAATTTGGCGCTGAAGTAAGCACCAGCATTACTTTGAACGTAATTTTTACGCCAAACAGTGTCACCTACATTAAATTCTTTAAAACTGTGTCTCGTGTTGTAATGAGCAGCATTCCTTGCGTGTGCTGTATGTAATGCAACTTGTACTTTATCGAAGACGGCAGATAGTAATCCTAAATTAGCGGCATAGATATCTCGAGGAAGGAAAATGACGCTATCAAGGTTAGAGCAGTTAGTATAGAATGATCCACAAGATATTGTCTCTCGACCAAAGACAAGAAAAGATGGGGAGAAACCGGTTGTAGAGTTTACAGAACCATTTAGTGCAAATTGAATTTTATGCAAAAATTTATCCCATGATCGGTGATCATCTCCGACTAGCTGTGATAGAGCGGTGATAATTGTTTTATTATAACGTTCCGTGGGATTGACTTGAGGGCAATATCTAGGTGAATAAAAGATAAAAGGAACTTTATATTTATTCAGAAAGTTATGGAACTCATTAGACTGAAATTGAGAACCATTATCCATTATAATAGTTTGCGGAACGCCATGTATAAGAAATACAGAGTTTTCTAAATGCAGAATGATGTTAGAAGCTGTAGCGCGTTTGATAGGAAAAATAAGACAGTATTTAGAAAAGGAACAGGTAATCACGAGAATATATTGATTACGTTGTCTAGTCATAGGAAAGGGACCCATTAGATCCAATGAAATGTTTTGAAAAGGTCTTGAGCAAATTTTTGGTTTCCCCATAAGACCATAAGGTGAGTGATTCGAATATTTATAAGAAAGGCATGTCTCACAAGTGGAGCAGACTTTTGCTACATCTTTAAACATTCCCGACCAATAGTATCTTAAGCAAAGTTTCTTATACGTTTTAAAAATGCCAATGTGAGGACTACTTACTGAGTCACCATGACAAGATTTAATAAGATTTAGTCTCTCAGAAGGAGGTGGAACTTCCTTCCATGCAAAGTCTTCGTTAAGGTAGTCAGTTGAGATGTTGTAACGATAAAGTTTAGAATCAAGAATTTTATAATTCGGAAATGCATCAAGGTTATCGCGACAATTAGTAAAAATTTTATTAAAATGTTCCAATTGAGACACATTGTCTCCAGATATAGGTCCAGCACCACCGATTACGTTAGTAGCAGGTATTTTATGACGTGAAAGAAGATCAGGAACAACATTTTCCTTACCTTTTTTATGTTTCAGATCAAGATTAAAACAAGATAGACGAAGAGTCCATCGTGCTAGTCTTCCAGAAGGGTTAGACAGATTTTGGAACCATTTTAATGCTGCATAATCAGTGTAAACTGTAAAACGTTTACCATTGTCAAGATAACAACGCCAATGTTCAAGTGCAGTAATAACCGCTAAAGTTTCTCGTTCAGTAGTTGAATAATTTTGCTCATGTTTATTTAGTGTTCTACTCATATATGCGATAACCAATTCTTTATTGTCTTGTTCTTGAGTCAACATTGCACCTATACCAAAGTTAGAAGCGTCACAGTGAACAGAAAATGGGAGGTCAAAGTCAGGGCAAGTTAGAATTGGGGTTGAAGTTAAACACTCCTTTAGTTTAGCAAAGGCAGAATCAGCATCATCATTCCAGATAAACTTTTTAGGGGAATTTTTCCCAGAAGAAGTTAATTTACAGAGAGGTGAAGCAATAGAACTAAAATTAGGTATAAAACGGCGAAACCAACTACATGTACCTAAAAATTTCCTTACTTCTTTTTTAGAGGTGGGAGCAGGATAAGCTAAAATTGCTTCAATTTTACTAGGATCAGCATGTAAACCTTGTTCATCTACAATGTAGCCAAGGTATTTAAGTTCCTTACGAAAGAATTGACTTTTTGTAAAGTTTATAGTCAGTCCTGCGAATGAAAGTTTTTGATGGACTTTCAGTAGGAGTGAAATATGTTCTTCAAACGTCATACTGATTATTATTATGTCATCTAAATAACAGAATACTTTATTATCAAAGTCTGGCGTAAATAAACTATCCATGAGTCTCTGTTGAGTCGCAGGCGCATTAGTTAAGCCAAAAGGCATTACTGTAAATCTATGCATTCCTCTACCGGGTACATAGAAACCAGTCTTGTCTCTGTCGTCAGGATGTAAGGGAATTTCCCAAAAAGCTTTAGCAATATCAATACTAGACAAATATTTAGCATTTTTAAGATTATCTAAAATTTCTGATATAAAAGGAAGGCTGTAAGCATCTTTACGAGTAATCGCATTTAATTTCCGACTGTCGACGCAGAAACGCCATTCTCCGTCTTTTTTAGGTGTAATAAGTACAGGAGATAGCCAAGGACTTTCACACTTTTCAATAACTTTTAATTGTAGCATTTTATCAACTTCGTTGATTAGAGCCTTTTGTTTTTCAGGAGAGAGACGATAACAGTGTTGTTTTATAGGTAATGCATCACCGGTATTAATTCGATGACAAACTAAATTAGTACGACCTAATTCACCCGTTTGTTCAAAAGAAATATCTTTGAAACGTTGAATTATGTCCTTAGAAATGTCTATTTGATCATTTGTAAGGTGATCAAAAGAAGTTATTTTATTTTCAATAGCACAAGTTGTAAAATCTTTACATTTAAGGTTGAGTTCTAGGGAAAGTATTTTAGGAGACAGTTTGAATTCTTTCCAAAAGTCCCATCCAAGAATCAAAGAAGGATAAATATCAGGAAAAATATAAGCTTTTATAAAACGTGTCTGGTTATTAAATCTTATTGGTAAAATAAAATAACCAGAAGACATTGTCTTTTGTTTATTAGCAACCATAACTTGAGTTGATGACTTAAATAGTTTGAAGCCTAACTTTTTAATATCTTTATGAGAGTTATTACCTAAAATAGTTATGCAACTTCCACTATCCAACAAACCAGAAAAAGGTAAATTATTGATAGACACATTTATAAAAGGTCTATTATAATCCTTCTCGCTATCATAAAACACAGAAGTTGTTTTGTAGCAGAACATAAAATTTCGGATAGTATTTAACCACTTATTCCAATCAATAGGATCAAATTTATCATTTTTAGATTTAGTACTATTTAAGTCATCATTTAGTTTTTTTGTTGATAAGTTTGAGAACAATTTGGACAGTCATTGATCTTTACACCCTTGCGGCCACATTTAAAGCAAATTAGATATCTAGGTTTAGTACAATTCTGTAAAGAATGACCAGTTATACGACAGCGATAACAGTATAGATTGTTAGCGTTTTCATTGTTTTGAGAAAAAGAACGTGATTGTTTATATTCCTGTACTGTGTTAGTGTTTTTTAAGTTTGGAGAGAATCTAGAAGTCGAGGAGCGATAAGTAAATTCCGCAGCACAAGAAGTGTCTTCACATCTAGGCTCGTGAAAGTTTTTATCTCTTTCCGAGATTTGTTCGTAATTTTGACAAATTGAAATTAAAGAATCAATAGATTTGATATCTTTGAGGGCAACAAAGACTGAATAGCAAGGTCTTATATTGTGTAGCAAGATTTCCAATTGTTCGTTCTCGCTAAGTTTTTTTGAAAGGCGGGTAAACATTCCGAACATAATAGACACGTAAATAATAATAGTCTCAGTCACTCCTTGAGTTCTATTTCTTATGGCTTCTAGCATTTTGTAATCATAATCGTGGATTCCGAAATCCTTGATTAGTAAAATATTAATTTCGTTCCATTTTAAACTAGGGTTTCTATTATATTGGAAACGAAACCAATGAAGGGCATCTCCAGTGAAAATTTCAAAGGCATGTTTACAAAGCATTGCTTCTGGGATGTTTCTAGAAATCCGAAATTCTTCTATTTTTTGAAGAAATGATCTAGGACATGATTTTCCATTAAAAGAAAATGTTTTCAATTCTTTAGCGAAATTAGACGAAGTGTTAGCATTTTGAAGCATTTCGAAAGTGTGTGGCATAGAACAGCTAGGAGTAGTTGATGGTTCTAATGTTTGATTATTTTGAGAGGTAGGTAGCATAAATAACGACGGAGGGTTAGTTTCAGCCTGAGGAATAGGGTTGTGAACTTCCACCATTTCCAGGACTTCGGATGGTTCAATTAAGTTCGAAGTTAAACCGTCAAATCGTTTTTGGAGTATGAAAAAGCGAGATCTTAAATTTGAACACAGTTCAATTAACGGAGGAGTTGCTGTTAAACGTTCAAGTCGATAATAAAGATGATTCATAAAAGCTTCAAGTTTCTTTATACCGCTTTTGTCATCATATGATTCAAGATGAGAGATTTTACTCTCAATGTAATTGAGTGTAGTCTCTGCTTGCGAAAGGTCATTTTTAAGAGGAATAGGGGAAGATTTTATATCCTCTGGGAGGACGTGACTAAGTTTTGTCAGTTGTTCTTTAAGAGTCGTCAAAGTTTCAGCTGGTTTTTCAGCCCTAATAGTCACTTCATATTCAAGTTCAAGTTTATTTAGTAACGCGTACTTGATTGGCCTAGCCATGATTAATTATGAATCAAGGTAAGCTTTATTAAGATTAAGTTTAAGATTAAGTTTAAGATTAATTTAAGTTAAGTAGTATTTAAGGAAATCGCGTATTCAAGTTAAGTTATTATAGTTTTAGACGAATACGCATTAAAATTTAAGAAACAATTAAGAAATAAACAATTGAATTAAAGTTTAGAGTTAAGTAGAGCTAATAAGCTTGAGCAAAGTTATTTTTTGTTTATATACAGTGTAAATATTTAGTGAGCAATGTGTTATCAAGTTTAGTTTACCAATGATAATAGTGTTTATGAATGTATAGACTTCAGTTCCAAGTACTTTGGGTGTACCCCGAGTCGACTTCGAAAGTCTAGGAGTACACTTTAATGTAGCTTGAGAACCTGCGTGGACGTATTACTAGCAGGATATTCTCCTGTAGCACGCCGTATAGTCTTCCAAACTCCAACTTATCAGTGACCACTAAGGGTTTTCAACACTTCAAAGAGAAGAAAGGATGTAGATCACACTAGGCAATCAGGTAAGTGGTGCGTGTGTGTGGGGTGCAGTATAACGTAGTAAGTGTACTGTTAAGTGTCACGTTTAGAGTGATGTATGAAGTAGCGAAAGAGTAAAGTTAAGATATGTCGAAAGAGCATCCAAATTTAACCAGGTACGTGTATTAGTATTTTTTAGAATTTAGAAGAACAGAGGGTTCGATTTAATTGGGCGCCAAACTGTAATGTTACACTTTTGTGTAACACCAAGTTATTGAGAAACTTCCTACCTAATTTTCCTAGGCAGAAAGATCCTAACAAATTAAAGAATATTAGAATTATATACAATTTTAATTTTTATTTACAGACTTTTATAAAAATTTGATGCGAAGGTTTCGAGTTAAGCTGGAGACGTTACAGGTTTGAGGAGATGTTGAAGGTTTTGAGTTAAGCTGGAGACGTTGCAGGTTGAGGAGATGAGACGTTTTAAAGGTTTTGAGGTTAAATGGATGCTCTTCTGGGCGTAGAGGTCGACACCAGGTGGTGGAGCTCTACGCCAGGTCTGGAACTTTGCCGTTTAGGTTTTTGAAGGTTTGAAGGGCTTTCTTGAATTTTACGCCAGGTC
Source organism: Eupithecia vulgata (assembly GCA_946478455.1). Classification (NCBI taxonomy): domain Eukaryota; kingdom Metazoa; phylum Arthropoda; class Insecta; order Lepidoptera; family Geometridae; genus Eupithecia; species Eupithecia vulgata. The sequence continues at coordinate 2,450,142 of OX297873.1, read as the reverse complement.
TGGAACTTTGCCGTTTAGGTTTTTGAAGGTTTGAAGGGCTTTCTTGAGTTTCCCGGGCCAGCTGGGCCCGGGAAATGGCCTTTTAGAAGATATTCGTCGCGAAGTCAGAGGTAAACTGATCCTTGGCCGTTCTGGCACTGTTTATATATATTCCGCCGTTCCAATGTAGTTCCAGAATTGAGAATTCAAAATAATGTACGTTTTTCAAAATTTGTACGATTTTCTTTATAATTTCGTACGAGGTTTCATCCAAAACCTATGTTACCTTTCCTCTTTGCTTCAGATCGGAGCAAATTTTGACATTTTCAAAATTGGCATTTATGTCACAACAATCTTTACCAAAACAAATATTTTCAAAGAATTTTAAGAAAAAAGTAGAAAAAGAGACCAAAATGGATACAATAATTACAGATGTTATAAAAAACTGGATATAGAAGGTAATATTTACATTGTTATACAAAATTAGAGCTAGAACAGAAATAAAATATTACAATAGGGGGGGGGGGAAAGGGCAATTTTTAGACTTTTTTTTAAATATTTTAAAAAGTATGAAACGTACAGAAATTTCAAAAAGTGTTTTGAAATAGTCAAAACGATACCTTTCATTTGATACCCCACATGGGGAGGTACCCCCCCTTTTGAAAAAAAAATCCCCCCTTTTTTGACCATTTTTCAAAAATTATTATTATTACCACCGACTTCTCTATATTTTTCCTGTAAAATATAAATCCATATCTACAAACGCCTAATACATTGTACATGAATCGGTCTGCAATCTTCGGAGATAGGGGGGGGGGGGGGGGGGAAAGGGCAATTTTTCGACTTTTTTTGAAATATTTTAAAAAGTATGAAACGTACAGAAATTTCAAAAAGTGTTTTGAAATAGTCAAAACGATACCTTTCATTTGGTACCCCACATGAGGAGGTACCCCCCTTTTAAAAAAAATATCCCCCCTGTTTTGACCATTTTTCAAAAACTATTATTATTACCGACTTCTCTATATTTTTCCTGTAAAATATAGATCGATGTCTACAAACGCCTAGTACATTGTACATGGATCGGTCTGCAATCTTCGGAGATAGGGGGGGGGGAAAGGGCAATTTTTCGACTTTTTTTGAAATATTTCAAAAAGTATGAAACTTACAGAAATTTCAAAAAGTGTTTTGAAATGGTCAAAACGATACCTTTCATTTGATACCCCACATGGGGAGGTACCCCCCCTTTTGAAAAAAAATCCCCTCCTTTTTGACCATTTTTCAAAAACTATTATTATTACCGACTTCTCTATATTTTTCCTGTAAAATATAGATCGATGTCTACAAACGCCTAGTACATTGTACATGGATCGGTCTGCAATCTTCGGAGCTAGGGGGGGGGGGGAATGGTCAATTTTTCGTCTTTTTTTGAAATATTTCAAAAAGTATGAAACTTACAGAAATTTCAAAAAGTGTTTTGAAATGGTCAAAACGATACCTTTCATTTGATACCCCACATAGGTAGGTACCCCCCCTTTTGAAAAAAAATTCTCCCCCTTTTTGACCATTTTTCAAAAACTATTATTATTACAGACTTATCTATATTTTTCCTGTAAAATATAGATCGATATCTACAAACGCCTTATACATTGTACGTGGATCGGTGTGCAATCTTCGGAGATAGGGGGGGGGTATGGTCAATTTTTCGACTTTTTTTGAAATATTTCAAAAAGTATGAAATTTACAGAAATTTCAAAAAGTGTTTTGAAATGTACAAAACGATACCTTTCATTTGATACCCCATTTGCCTTCCTAGGTCTCTTTTGAAATTTCAACATCAAAATTTGTACTGAAAATATTCATTTTCATTTTTCATTTATTTACAGTCGTGGTCAACTAATTAGGGACAATCTCTAGTTAGGCCAAATTGTGATTTTTTTTTATTTTTTTCAACGAGTCTTAAAAATATTCCATATCTTTTACATGTAAGTATAATTAGTCATTGATGTGCCCGATTATACAAACAATAACAACTTCTTAAACATTAAACCTCTTTACAGTATAGCTGATAGATTATCATAGTGCTATTTGTTCAAATATTGCTGGCTGGCCATTTAATTAGGGACACTGAGATATTGCGTTCTATTTTCAAAGTTTGAATCTCAATACTTTTTTACTTCTTCTCTTATTGTTTCGTGGTAGTTTTGGCGGCAATCCCGATTTTTATTTTAAGTTTTGAAAAATATTTTGAAGAAAAATGGGCAAATATAGAAGTTGCGATCCAACACTACGAAAAATTATCATGAAGTTTGTTGTCGAGCATGGTTGGCCATACCGAAGGATAGCAGAACATTTAAATTGTTCAAAAACTATGGTATACAATGCAGTGCAACGTGTCAGACGCAATAACACAACTTTAAATGTGCCCAAAACAAAAAGATCGAGAAAAACAACTCCGCAAGAAGATAGAATGATAACCAGGTTAGCTAAGAAAGATCCGTTTCTAGGCTCTATTGTAATTAAACACGAAGTATTTGGGACAGACGAAAGAGCTGGTGTCTCAGCGAGGACCGTTCGACGACGTCTGGTAGAAGCAGGGTTGTTCGGAAGAGTGGCTCGCAAAGTACCGTTGTTGAAGAAAGAACATAGAAATGCTCGTTTGGCGTTTGCACGTAAATATGGACATTGGACCTACGCCCAATGGCAACATGTATTATTCTCTGACGAGACCAAGGTTAATTTGATTTCTTCAGATGGAAGGCAATACGTACGGCGTCCAGTAAAAGCGGAAATGAATCCAAGATTCACAAAAAAGCAGGTGAAACATGGCGGTGGAAACATTAAAATGTGGGGTTCATTTTCTGGACGTGGAGTGGGACCTGTGAGGAAAGTTCAGGGTAACTTAGACCAACATCAATACAAGGCAATATTGGAGGAAACGATACTTCCCTATGCTGAGGAGCTCTATCTCCCTATTATATGGACGTTTCAGCATGATAACGACCCGAAACATACCGCCCGTTCAGTCAAGTCGTTTCTTACCAGTCAGTCAGTATCGGTGCTAGATTGGCCAGCAAATAGCCCGGACCTGAACCCAATCGAGCACCTTTGGCACGAAATCAAGAAAAAAGTAGCCACTTATCGTACCACAACTTTAGATGAACTTAATGAAGCTTTTTGTGAGGCATGGGCAAACATTCCTGTCGAAACATGCCAGAAACTGATAATGTCTATGCCACATCGGTGTCAAGCGGTAATTACTAACAAAGGTTTTGCTACTGGGTACTGATTTTACACGCAATAAAATGGAGCTGTTAAAGATATTATAATACTGCAGATTATTAGTTTTGTTTAACTCTATTTTTCATTATAGTTTACTGTCCTTAATTAAATGTCCAGCTACAGAATTATACCTTAAAATTGAATACATGTTCAACCTTTGATATTAAATACTTTTTTCTATTTATTTATTCTTTTATTTACAGCCATTTATAGCATAATAATCGGACCAAATTATGCAAATAATAGGTGCTGAGAAATCAATATGGTTTTATATTTATATGTACATAACCGGTTATTGCTCTTCACTATCTTGAAAGTCCCTAATTAGTTGACCACGACTGTATATATTTTTTTCTTAAAATCAGTAATGGCGCACGAAATGTATCATTATTTCAAATTTCAAGTTAATAGCTGCAGTAGTTACCGAGATATTCAAGAAAGAGCGGGGACGGACAGAGCGAGACCATAAGGGTTTCAAAACCGATCTTTGAAACCCTAAAAAGAAACACTAGCTACTGCTAGTGAGTTATTTATCATCGGTAGAACCGTAAAGCATCACAAATTAAACACTAACACAAATTTGAAGGCTACCACATATTTTTTTTAATTCAAGATGTAACTTAAAAAAATCCGCCAACGGAGGATTTCGAAAAATTTACCATTCCAGGAGTTTTTTGAGTGAGTTGAGGAAGTACCAAAAACCCTCCCTCACCCCCATTTTATTTTGGCAAAAGATGCACCAAACACCCTGTTTATTAAGGTAGTTAGTTAGTCATACAGTAGCCAGTAGGTAAGATATACATGCCATCTCGCTGACAGGGCTATTCAACCCACGTCCGCCCATATTTACATAATATCCAGGTAGCATGTACAACAATTAACATATTTGCGGGAGATATAAACGTTAATTTTAACACATGTAATGGTGTTACGCTGTTAATTCCTGACTAACAAAACTGTTACAGCTTAACGCATTCAATGCCTTCTAAGCAGTGTAACTTGTTAGGGAGGTTAATAAAAATTTTAATAAAAAATTTGTGGTTAATAAACTAAAAATAAATTAACTTAATAAATAAAAGTAGTAGTATTAATAAATAAAAAGCACATGAGGTACTCATAAAATAACATTTAAAATATACACAATAATAATCAAATACAATGAAAAAAATTTTTTTTTTTTTTTTTTTTAAATCTACATTTATTCAGAAAGAAAATAACAATCAAATAACAAATTTAAATTAAAACTAGTATTTACAATAGAAACAATCAAAATGAAAAAATTAAAAAAAATATGTTTTAATTTATGCATATTATATAAATAATCTTTTAATATTGGCTGTTTATTACCTTTTCACGCCAAAACTACTGAACGGATCGGACTGAAATTTTGCATACAGGTATAAAATATAAGCATACTTTGTATTCAAAAATTCAGTCCCCATGGGATGTAAATAAAATTAAACAAAGAGCAGAAAGTATAAAGCTTCGATGGATGTTTGTTACCTCTTCTCTTCACGCTACAACGATCTGAACGAATGGGGCTGAAATTTTGCACGGATTTTATGTAGCTCGAAGCCTGGAATCAGACACAGGATTTTTACCGTATAAATCAGCCCCCATGGAATAGAATTAACCTTCAAACGTTTTCATACAACAAACGCGTGCGAAACACGTAAAGTCTCCCGTCTCGGTCTACGCGAGCACAACAGCTGTCACTTCTGTAGTATGTAAGTAAGGTAGTGGATGTGAAAAATAAAAATACTGGCTTGCAAAGAAAACGTCAGCCTTCGGGCTCTTGTTTATTTTATACTAGCTTTACGCCCTGGCTTTGGAATATTCTATGGCTTGTGTCATAAAGGATAATGTAGAATTCTAAATAGTAAAAAAATATGAAATCGGTCCCGTAGTTTTGGAGCCTATTCATTTCAAACAAACAAACAAATCTTAGCTTTTTATAATATTAGTAAAGACGAGGTATTCCACACTCTAGTCCGAACACGGAAAATAAAATTATGTACCTGTGAAAAATATTTATATTGCAATCTATCTATCTATCTATCTTTCATATCATATCAGTAAATCCACGTTCGAGGCCTCAGGGTATATTACTACAACTTCTACATCTTACTACATCTTTCTTAAGACGACATTATATATTAATCCTTAATCTATACAAATATTCATTTATATAACACTTTCCCATATTAAATGGGAAAGTAGGACGTAACCGGTATAATTTGTTAGAACCATTTCCCTAGACATCTTAATGCAATTTGTAGAGCATCTTGAGCTAGAACCACCGGACACCTACCGAGACCAAGTAACTGATAGGCCCAATCTAACAATTTATTGGTCGGTCGGTACCATCGGAAACACTGGCACATTTACAACTATGCGTCAGAAAACGCTTGGCGCACCTTATCATCTAAACATTAATTGTTAGTAGCTGGACAATTTGCAACTTTTCACCACCACCTTTTATTTACGATTTCGCGACGAAAAGACTAATAAAATGTGGTAGTAGATCAGAAAAATTATAAACGAATATTGCCTCTTACGAAATGATTAATCCTTTTACTAATAATTTTGGCATTTGGCAAATTTTGGCTTAAGATCTTGGATTGTACTGATATAGTCATACAAAAAAGCTCTACAGTCGCTGATATAAAATATGTATAATATGTTAATGGCTCGACCGATGTGCAGGTACTTTAGTAGTATACATCTCGATTCGGCACATTTGCTGCACAAATGGATTAGGTACCCCCTTAACTGAACTGTTTTCATCACACGCGGCTGCTTTCCAGATAGTAAGAGCTTAGAAAGCTATACAGGGTGTAACAAAAAGCAAGGACCAAACTTTAAGGGGGGTAAAAAATCAAGACTGAACTGGATTATTCCGTAATCCTCGCCCTCTTCGTATTCTTGTAGCATTTATTTCTGTACTGTTTTCTGTGTTTCTATCTTCCACGGTCGTCCCCCACGTAGGGTAATTCGGATTTTTTTCTGCTTACCCCAAATCAAATCAAGCAGTCTCGTGGGGGATTTCAAACAATGATAAAACAACGAAAAATCCCTTGCATAGATAGATAGACAGATAGATAACTCTTTATTGTACCACACAAACACAAAATACAAAACAAAAGGAAATGCACAGAATAAAGGAAGTACAAAGGGCGGTATTATCGCTTTGAACGATCTCTTCCAGGCAACCTTGGGATGAACTGGACATAGCTACATACAATATAGCTCCACTAGAAAAATGTAAAATGTAAACATGAATTATAGTTTTGGAAAAAAATATATATGAACATAATAATCAATAGACTAGGCGATGACTGAAGCATGTGCTATCTATGACCGAGTCTAAACCACCCCTGAATGTTTGGTCCTTACAGTTTGTTACACCCTGTATTCACACATCGTGAACAGCGAATTAGTATGTTATTTATTTATATTTATTTGGAAGACAGACAGTACATAGATATTTAAAGAGACACAATAATATTTTTCTTATACCAGTAAAGTCTCCACTAAAAATATTTATACATATAAAAAACTAGTGAACAGACTGGACAAACAATCGTATCGTGTGGAAATTATCTTACATTAGGAAAAGGAATGAATGTAAGCAAAATGGTTAAGTAAATTATCAAAAATTCAAAACATTTTAATGTATCATTACCTAAAAAATACAAAAATCCACAATTTTCATATTAATCAGAAAAAAAATACAATAAAACTGCACTCAGTTTCGGGTGATAAAAACTCTGCCCTTTTCTGTGACGTCATCGTTCAGTTTTTCAACTCACAGTGCTTCTGTTTCTTCAATCAATCATAAAAACAATGTGCGTAAATATTCTATGCGATGTCCGAGCGAAACGAAACGCATCGTGCATTTGTTTCGGCTTGCGGGCCGAAGTTGCCCCAGGAACCACCGCCCCGGGGGGTAAGAAAATACGGACGGAGCGCTTGCGGCGCTTGGGCTCTAGTGCGCTATTGCTCTGAATGAAATTTTAAAAGAAAGCACTTTAAGGGGGTTATTCTGCAGTTGGGTAAAAACAATTTCGAGAAGGAGGCCAAGAGGAGGATTCAGCTAGGTTGGGCAGCGTTTGGGAAACTACGTCGAGTCTTCTCGTCGTCCATACCGCAATGCTTGAAAACGAAAGTTTTCAATCAGTACGGTAGGGCTGGTCCACCAGTTTAAAGTCGCCCAGCGAGCTATGGAAAGAGCTATGCTCGGAGTTTCTCTGAAGGATAGGATTCGCAACGAATACATCCGACAGAGAACCAAGGTTATCGACATAGCTCAAAGGATTGGCAAGCTGAAGTGGCAGTGGGCTGGCCATATCTCGAGAAGAACCGACAACCGCTGGGGCAAACGTGTTCTTGAGTGGAGACCGCGACTCGGCAACCGTAGTGTGGGACGAACTCCGACCGGGTGGGATGACGATTTGCGAAAGACTGCTGGCAGATGCTGGATGCGGCAAGCTGAAGACAGGGCGCTATGGCGCTCATTAGGGGAGCCCTATGTCCAGCAGTGGACTGGTATAGGCTGATGATGATGATGACTTTAAGGGGGTTAGTCCCACCAATGCGAAATCTATTGTTCTCTGAATTTTAAACTTCATACATTGAGTCCCAAGCAATGCCATGCCATTTAGGCCGCTCCGCGTAACATTGCCGAATTTGGTCCTCAGCGGTTTTAAAAATTCTCCAAAACAAATGTAATATATACCTATACCTATAAAAGTAAATCACAGCATATTCACAATTTCTTTATTCTGTTGAAAGACATAGTAACGGCTACTTGGATTTATCTATCAAGGGCTTGGGCCAGGGGTGCGGATTGTTTTTCTCTTGCCTTATCTACCCTGTGAAATAGCGAGGCAAGACCCTATACAGAAAAACCCTCGCATTAAGATCGTCTCCGCAATCTATGATAGGTTTGCTCTACTTTCACTTGAAAAACACGCGAATTTTACAAAAACTCCATAATATAAGTTCTTGTAAAGGAAGCACCATGAAAATATGGACTTGATAGTTTTTAGTAGGTTTCCGTACCCAAAGGGTAAAACGGGACACTATTACTAAGACTCCGCTGTCCGTCTGTCTGTCTGTTACCAGGTTGTGTCTCATGAACTGTGATAGTTAGACAGTTGAAATTTTCACAGATGATGTATTTCTGTTGCCGCTACAACAACAAATAGGTATAAACGGGTTAACTACGAACCTTTATTTGTGTTGGAAGAACACTTACGTTGTTGTTGGTGTTCTTCCAACACAAATAAGGTTCGTAGTTAACCCGCTTACATCCATAATGAATTCGTCAAATTACGATAGTTTTTATAGAGTAAAACAAATAGGTACTAAAATCAGAACGAAATAAATATATTTAAGGGGGTCCCATACAACAAAGTGCGCGTGTCCGACTCGCACTTAGCCGGTTTTATTTGAAGTTTTTATATTAATTGCTCTGTATCGATAACGACCATGCATAGCATTGGGTAACTACGTCGAGACTTCTCGTCATCTAAGTTTCCAATCAGTGTGTCCAACCCGTCATGACCTACGAAGCTAAGACGTGGACACTCAAGTCAGGGCTGGTCCACCAGTTTATAGTTGCCCAGCGATCTATAGAGAGAGCTATCCTCGGAGTTTCTCTGAAGGATAGAATTCGTAACGAATATATTCGACAGAGAACCAAGGTTATTGACGTAGCTCAAAGAATTTGCAAGCTGAAGTGGCAGTGGGTTGGCCATATCTCGAGAAGAACCGACAACCGCTGGGATAAACGTGTTCTAGACTGGAGACCGCGACTCGGCAAACGTATAGTGTAGGTAGGATGCGCTCCGGCCAGGTTGGATGACAATCTGTGAAAGACTGCAGGCAGATGTTGGAGCAAGCTGAAGACAGGGCGCTATGGCAATCATTAGGGGAGGCCTATGTCCAGCCTTGGACTAATATAGGCTGATGATGATGATATAGTTATGAGGCTGAACCAAGACAGCAGCGAGTTTTGACTCTATGCCGCCATGATTATAAGCAAAACGCACACGCGCACGTCGAACAGTGTAGGCTCACGCTGCAGCACTGGCCCCACAAAGTACTTTTTAACACGACTGAATGTATATACACGCGCACCAACCAATGAGTACAATAACTACGGTACCAACACATGCGGGGCGCGCGGATGCCAATAGAACATTTGCGCAAGTCGTTCATGTCGAAGTATGCAATCACAAATTTTCCGCAATTTGGTCCTTCGTAAAAAAAGAGGTAAGCATCTACGTAAGCATACATATAACCTCTTTGATGAAAAATGTATCTTGTTCTTATCCATTGTGATGTTCTTACCATAGAGATAACCTTTATTGTTTAAAGATGGCTGTAAAACTATTTTTAAAAACAATCTCTTTGAATTTGAAAACAATACATTCCTTTTGCGAGTGTTTTGTTTTTTCTTTCAATTAAAATGTCAATCGCAGCCAACTAGATTTGAATAATTGTTGATTTTTGTGTGAATAATGTACGAAAAGAGAAAAAATCACTTACCTTGTAAACAAAAACTAAAAAATAAGAGAACCGTGGAGTCGTTTAAACTACTTACAAATTTGTATCAGCAATTTGTTTCAGTGAGTGATAATTTTAGTGTGCACTACTGGTAGGAACAGCTCTTGCTTGCTCTGGTTGGTACCTACACAAAATGCCTGTGGCCTTGTCAGCTTCTTATTCCTCTTGAATTTTGTAGTAATATTATTTACGAGGGAATCAGTCAGATCTCCATAACATTGAAGTTGTTGTTGTCCAGACTTTTCGTCTTATCTCTTCGAAATACTGTTCGAACCTCTTCGAACTCTCTCTATGGTCAGAAATGGTCTCGTTGTCAGAGCCTCTGCGTAAAAGCCTCTGCGTTAATTCAGAGTTCGCATGAATAAGGCCCGTTATGTACTTATGGTGTCAAACTTTAGCTTGTATTGAGAATTCCTAGTCAATTCGGATGTCACCAAAACTAAAGCTATTTAGCTAATTAGCCGGCACTAAAAATGATATCTTCCTTTTTATTTCGATCGTCATGAAAGGGACGCCAACGTATTTTAGTGATACTATAGGTATATTAGTTTCGATTAGTTTTGGAGACAGATGTCTCCAAACATCACTCCTAACATCTAAAAAACCCTCCGGCAGACGCCTGCGGTTTTTTTGGTGTTCGGAGTATAATGTATTTTGCAAGCCAGTGTGCAAAGGCGAGCCGGCGAAACAAATATCAATATAAGTTTGAATTTATAAGAATGTGTGAAGTTGTTCGGAGGAGTTCTAAATAGATTTCAAGAAAATTCGATCTACTTCTAAAATTATCCAGCCCATAACTCAAGCTCTACTTACTTTAAGGCTGGATGGTGATATTTGAAATTGTCCTGTATTATGTGTCACTATAATGCAAGACAATTTATTGTTCGGCCGAATAATGTACACCTTGATAATCCGTGTCATGGCTTCCAATTTTAATACATTTTGACACGGATTATCAAGGTAACATTATTCGGTCGTACAATAAATTGTCGTGCATTATACTGACCCAGATTTATGTTTATTCGATTTTGTAAAGAACGTCATTTTCGAAAAATCTTCAAATCCGGAATGTCAACCGGCAGCGAATGACTCGCTGCCAGTGTCAGTGAGTGCCACGATTCCATGTCCATTTAATGAGTTAGACTCGTCGCACTCACCCAGTGCCTCCAGAGCAAATTATGCTCCGGAGCACATAGGACTGTGGGCATAAATAATGCTGGGGAAACCACACAGCACCATCTAGCCTCAAGCTAAGCAAAATTTGTGTTCTGGGTAGGTACAGCTAACTGATGAACGTGGCGCGGCGGCCGAAAGCCCACCTGCGACGGATGGATGGATTCCCGTCTTGGGACTCCATCCATCCGTCGCAGGTGGGCTTGAATGTTTGTACGATCTGCAAAAAAATTTTCTTGTTATTTTCTATGCATAATAAAAAATCTATGTATTTTTATTGTATTATGTTTACCAGTCGTTTAGTACTCATAACACAAGCTCTGGGCTCTAGCTCTTAGCTTTGGGGCTAGATGTTGTGTGGATTGTCCAGCATTACCATTTTGTTAAATACAATATGATGGCCACACACGCTACGGTCTACCGTAGAGGTTTGCAGGTATGCCTACGCAGGTAGACCGGAGCGTGTGTGGAAATTCACCTGTGCAGGTTTTTAAACACGCACAGGTGACCGGCGTAAGATCGAAAAAATCAGTTGAAAGTCGATTTTCTCTTTTGAGTTCATTTTATCTATTAGGCCGAGCACACCCACTGAGATAAAACATACGTAAGTGTACAAACACGCACTGTGGCTGGCGTTCTGCTATATTTATTTTTAGATCACATTTTTCTTAGTTAACGAGAGCTAAGAAAATTCGATTATAAACGAGAATTAAGGAGAAAAACAATTTGTGACCAAAAGGCTGATACAGTGCGTATGCTGCAAGAGCTCGGGGAGCAGCTTCAGCGCTGGTCCTCCGTAGCACCTTAATGTAGAGGCTGGCTGTTTATTTGCGTTTCAAAATAACAATTCTATTCTATTTTGTACGTCCCATGTATTCTAAAATTTCAAGTTGGAGTTTGATGGGTTTTATAAAATCAAACAAGCTTTTATCATTTGAGCGGTAGTTACCTATGTCGTAACACTTTACGTTTTTAAATACTTGTGTAAGCTCATTAATATAAAAAAATACTAGTTTGTCCATGCGTAAACTCTACAGTTTAAATCATTTCGTATTCAAGTACTGAAACCATTGAATGTTTTGAATGCTTTCAGGACTTCTGCAATTTCCACAATTTGATCGTGGTTTCTCTGAAGTTTATGCGCCTCAAAAATAATGTTTCGGCACCGACTAATCCTTCAATACTATGACGGAAATTGCATTGTTATGGCGTTCATTGCGTAGAAGCAAAGATAAATTTCGTCAAGCCAAGTTTCGTTAATTGGAGCATTTTTTAAATTTTGTTTAGGATCCTTCTTGTAAAAAAGCCAACCAGGCACGTTCCATTAGGTTCATTAGGACCAGTTTACTGGTTGGTATTAATAGTCTGTCCGTTACGTCTAGTTACCAATTTCGTCAACTTCCCTTTCAGTCTTTTGCTCCTTTTGCCTATTTTTTTAGTCGTATTACTCTAATGTCTACTGGACCTAACGGTTACTAGACCCAACGGACCAAATAAAAACTTTTTTAAAGCCAAACTATAGTTTCATCTTTATTCACCCTTTATTTCGTAGAATTCACGTTCTCAAAAAATTAACTCATCATTACTCCTAGTTTTTGTTATATAAAAGTCCGTATTACGTTCGTTTTTTTGCCACATTTTAACAAAAATACACATTTATTGTACCTTGCCTTCTTTATTTTAATCTTTTATTTATTTTTCGCTTTGAAATTACAATCAACAACATTTTATGTAACCATAGCAACCTGTTGTAACTCTACCCAACCTCACATCTAGCAGTCAGGTTAGAATTTAAAATAGCCTTTATTACCATTCAGATTTTTCCATCAGCTTCTGGGGGCGTCAGTGGAAGTCTAAATTCAAAATAGCGACCTCGACATTAGCCGCGATCTTGGTTTGTAAACGTATATTTTGTTAATATCTTTGCCATTTTTCGAGAAAATACATGATGACTAAGTTAAAGTAAAGCGTTTGAAAGAAAAACTTTCGACTTTTATGATTTTAGTCACATTTGAATCAATCCATCTAATAAACATAATAGCCATTGTTGTTGTTGTCTACTTAATATTTATTTTTTTACTTATTCCATCAAATAATCCTTTAAGGTCTTATTTTATAACTCTATTTCTTGCATCGAAACCAATAGTTTGTCATCATGGCAGTATTTATATTTCACTCCTTTACACGTGATCCCATTTCGGCTGGTACCATTGACTCGACCAATTTACACAGAATTTGGAAAACCATGTTATATGGAGAGGTATTTGGGTTGTCTATAAAAGTATTTGAGAAGCCAATACATGAATAATGCGAAGCTAACGAGTTTCAAAGTATTATTAAAGTCTTGTTTTTCATTACATCTGATGTGGACTGTATCTTCTTTTCTTCAGGGTTTGTTCCAATAAGACACTTTTACTTATTTTCACTTTTATTTATTACGTCTTAAGTTTCCGTAATCGCGTCAAAATATGAACTGAATGTGCGTGGCTATTTATCTCAAAATTAACCCTGTTTATTTCCAAAATTAGAACGAGAAAAAGGCAATCGACGAACAGTCGTTCGATTGTTCGAAGTGATTTGAACTTTGAAGTTGCTTGCGGCCAGCTTCTATAGTGAAGTATTTCAACCTCCTTAATATATTAAAACCTAAACTTTTCTAAAAAGGATTTGCTTCGTTGTCCTATCCTATGACTACGAAGATTCGTCGTGTCCAGGACAACACCGTTATTAAAAAAATACTTTTTAAAACATTTTATGTTTGTTTTCCGTCGCCCAATACGCCATTGTCACTGTCAAACCTGTCTTATACCTTTGTTTGAATCCTTTGTTATGGGCATATTTTGTACTTGGTATATTTTTTTTGTTTACACCAGCACTAACTTATACATTATCTAAGCTTTATCAATAGTTTCGTGTTTAATAAATATACGAACAAGTTTTGCTGAAAAATAGGCAGATGCGTTGGATTTCGACAAAACTTCTTCTCTAAACACTGTCGCCAATATCGATCAAAATGACTCGTATGAATAATACAAAACTTAATTATAGGGAAGAAAATTACAATCAAATAAAAGAATAAAATTAAAACTAGTATTAACAATTGCAACAAATGAGCTGATTGCAGACTGTTGCAAACATTCTACAGGTAGCCCAACTGATCAATATCAATACCAGTCGGAAGCGTGCCCATTGTGTGCATTGCATGTCTGCATTGCTTCGCTGTATGGCAATGCTGATGCGCTGCGCCAGATACTCACCAGCTTTCGCGTCACGCGTTGTTTCGACCAGACGCTTAGATAATTATTTGAAAACCCGGAGAGCCTCTGTACACCACGGACCTAGAATCTCGACTCCAAGGGGAGCATATGTGTAGGGTCTGTCGACACCTACATATTTTACGTTGCTTGAGATCTTCGGCTAATCTGACGCCGCACCAGCGCGAGTGTGTCGACACATGTAGCCTACCACACAATCGCCCTCCCTAACTCCCATGGAGTAATTAATTTTGTTTTGCAGTATTAAAAGAGTTTCTTTATATGTATTTCGCGATATAGAAATAATACAAAGTCCATTTGACTAAAAAGAGATTATTATTTCTTGGTGGATTTTAAAATTTCATTTAATTTGAAAAAGCGTAGGTTAGAAGGAAAGGTAGAAGGAAGACGAGGAAGGGGAAGACAAAAAATTAACTATGTATATGAGTCAGGTAAAAGAGAAAGCCGTCGTCTTGTCGTTTTGGTCCTATTTATCATTGGACGTTTTTATGGTTCGGTAATATTATTACTGGATTAAGGCCATTTTTATCATTGGCTATTTTTATTGTTGGGCAATTTTATCATTAGCCAAAATCTAATTGGACATGCCTATGGTCATTCGTTTTTTTTGAGGTTTTTCTATTTAGACATTATCGTTGCGAAGGGATATTTCATTTTACTTATTGCCTGTTAATCGAATATCAACTTGAGCCTCGGGACGGATTTGTCTAATTATCGACACTGAAGCAAGTTCCAAACTAATCTCTGAACAATTTTTTTTGTACTCTTCAATGTCTTTCTATCCAACTCCCAGTTCAAGGGAAGTCGACTTTCTTCGAAATTTTATAAACCAAATATCAGTTTTAGAGAAATTGTTAGTAAAATCAAGATTGTTCAGTTCAATAATATTCACCCTGCGCTTATCGATATGTACTTATAAAGTTTTTTTCGGTGTCACATCGCCTGTCTCTTCACACAACACTTCGACAGTGCTTTTAATATTTTAATATCAGCCTTGCCCGCCTCTGATTTCAAAATATCGTTAATGCGGTGCATCGTTGGCATTTATCGTATGCCTTACGAAAAAAAGGTATTTATTCAAATCATGACGCTGTAGTGTATTGGGTTCCATTTTGATAAATCCAGGTTGATATTATGATTTCCTTGTTTTGAAATTGTTAAAGCTACTTGGACCATTCGTTTAGCTACCTCCAATACCGTGTTTGTCATTGTTTGTTCTCTTATCAATGGCAAAATATTATTCCTACGTGATTTTTTTAGCGAAACCTGCATTAGCCTCATTTCATATGTTTGTTTGCAAAAGACCCCTCTACTGCTCTACTGATATTAAGTTCTTTTCGACTTTGAATCATATCATCTCGTGGAGCATTCCTGACTCGTCCAACTGGATTCGGGCCAAAGTGGGACGAGTCAAGAAACCTAAATTTTATGCTGAAAACGTTCCTAATTCGTCCCACTTTTTAAAGGTAGGCAAAAGTACTGTCGACCGCACACTTTTCATTAAGAAGCTTATTGGCTTGAATCGTTAGTACGAATCCATATTACATAGATTACTATGTGTAAGTTCTGGTCTCTTGGTACTTTGGGAATTAAATCTTCCCAAACGTCCCAAAATACCAAGAGAGCAGAAGTTCCTGGAATTGGAACACAACACTTATATGCAAAATACATTTACGAAGTAGTTTATTAATTCCCAGTGATTATATACAAGTGATTCCGCATTTACAAATAAATTAAATCATGTAGGCAGATACCTACAAAGATTAATCTTTATTAACAACAGAAAATTACAATCGTACCTTGTATTACAATTTTTTTTATGACGCGGTTGTTGACGCCGCCGCGCCGAGTCATTCCCGCTCGGTAACACCCTGTCGTCAACACTGTTGACGAATGGGAAATAAAAAGTTCCACTCGTTCACAGTGTTGACGAACACAACTTTTTATTTCCCGATCGTACCTATGCATTTAGTCCAAGAGTCAGAAGATAAAAAGCGGATTTCAATGAAAGATATAGATTTTTAAAATGGTTTATAATTATATTTTTTATAATTATAATCAGCACTATGTTTTTCTTAATTTAACTCCGCAGCATTTCAAGAAAATGTCCAACTGTCAAATCACCATGTGTTAGCTCAATTTGAGCGTCCTGTATGAATTCGTCTTTGTGCTTATATTTTTCATTTCTCGTTGGCACAGGTGTCTTGTTATGTATTTGACGATGACGAACAATGTAAAAAGCAGCGTCTTCATGCAATGAGTTCAGTAAATGCAACAAATTGGGCGATTTTTTCCCGACAGCACAGTTTAATTTGTGATGCCAAGATTCTAGAAAATTTGTGGTTCTGTGTTTCTCTCCAAATGCATTCCATATTGGTATGAATTGTTCCTTTAGCCATTGCTCCTCCATGTATGCTTTAAACTTGTTCACAGCCGAATCTTCTATTTCATGGCGTGTGATGTAAGCCCATCCGTTCATTACTTCAGTCTGTGGTAATAAGGGTAGAACTGCACTGAGTGCCACCAAACGTTTTTTCTTTATGTCTTTTGAATTGACAAGACTCAGTTCTCGACCTTTAGCCCAAATGGCTTTGTTGTAGTGGAAATAACAACCCTTGACCACAACATGAGGGAAAACTTGGCTAATGGCTTTCATGGCTGCTCTCTCGTAGTCCGTTTTGAATTTTTTCGGGTTCCATTTTGGAATTTGTGCTTTTATCAACATAAATAATATTTTGTAGGAATCAGTCGTCCGATTACTCATGAGAGCGTACACCAGTGGCATAAGATTTGTGTGGTTTATTGTACTTCCGACTTCTGCATGGATTGTATAAAGCTGATCGAAAGGGGGAGAATAACTTTTAAAAGTTCCATCTGCGAAAAATTCTTCATGTTGACATATTATTTGCCTTGCTGTTTCTGAAGAAAACACAATAATTCTTGTATTGCCGTTCGTATAGTCAGCCAAAAGAAAATCTTGGTAAGCTGGTGGCACTTGTACTTCTTCTACAATTTTAGAATATATTTTTGGCAATTTAGCTGCAGAATTTCGGTATCTGTATAGTGAACTCTTTATGCTACTAAATGTTGGTATTTTGCTTAGTAGCTCTGCGCTTGCATCTTTTAAACACGCAACTTCAGAATTATACGTTTTCGGTACACTGGGAAACGTTGGTGTTATCAATTTTTGTTTTATGTTGTGTATCGATGCGTCAATTTCGTTTTTCTCGAAATCTGCCGTGCATTTATGAGGCGTTTCTTCGGTGATTTGATCGTTCTGAAGCAAAATATGATAATATATATAATTTCAAACAAATTTAAACATGCTGATCTTTCTTTTCATTAATTCAATGTAATAAAATTAACTTACCTTGATTCTCACAACCCCGCCGCACTTTATTTTACGTTGACTGCAACTCCAAACAACTAACCCACTTTTGTGTTTCCTTCTTGTGTAGTATTGGTGACCACCATGGAGTAAAATAGTCCCATGTTTTCTTTTTATGTACACAAGCACTGATTTACCACTTGAACCACCCGCTGTATCTTGTTCCGACATAACCGAATACTAAGGCTAATCATGAGCAACTGCACATATTTAAAAATAGATTTCCAGAATCATGCTACAATGAAACTCAAGTTTCAAAAACTGCTGAAAACAGAAAATTATTATTCGTTGTTTATTTATTGACACTTGACATTATCACTTGACGTTTGTGCAGCGCCATCTAGTCTCAAATAATTTGTTTTTTTTTAAAGTTTCGTATGTTTACCTTCGGTAACTTCAACCTTCAAATCGCAATGTGATCCTAGCCATGATTTTGTGACATAACTACGACAATGTGTATAGAAGGTATGTAATGTGAATGTGACAGAAGTTTTTGTCTCCCATATTAAATGGAATTTAAATTTTGTTTGATTCAAATTCAAATTTGAAAAATATCTACACATCTTAACTCTTGTACTAGATGGATACGATCGGGAAATAAAAAATTGTGTTCGTCAACACTGTGAACGAGTGGAACTTTTTATTTCCCATTCGTCAACAGTGTTGACGACAGGGTGTTACCGAGCGGGAATGACTCGCCGCGCCGCCACCGCGTGTTCAGAAGTTGCCCTTCGAATCCAGCATGGTTTTGGAAGGCAGACAATAGATCAATATAGTTACTAGAATAAGAAATAAGTGTTATTCACTTCAACGTTTTTAGCGATGTCATCAATCTTCTTACCACCACTATTACAGAGTACATTTAGTGATGATAAAAAATTGTGGTGGACTAGACCCGATTAAGAAGATTATTTTGAATTTTCAGAAACTATTGTTGTTTATTTACAATAAAGATTAAAAAAACAATATTTAAAAATTGTTATTCCCTTTCGGCTAATTACGTGGCACCCTGCAGATACTCCGGTGATAACTGCACAACAGCTAAAATAAAATAGGGAATATACATTTTTTCTATTTTCAAATTATTAATGTTATTACTTCACCGAAAAAATATAACAATCAAATGTTCTAATTAGTAAGCAAAAATAATAATAAAAGTTGTTGTTTCTGGCGATAAAAACGCTGCCCCTTTTCTGTGACGTCACTGTTCATGTTGTGTTACTGTTACTTCGTTGATTTTTAATTTAAAATAAATTAATGATAAAACCTTTCATTATTTGTTTGTGTGTTAATAAATAAGGTGTTAGTGTTAATAAATAAGGTTATTTCATTCAAAAAAGATATCCCGCTGTAACACCCCACCCCTATATCTTTCGTAAATAAATAAATATATCTTCAAAATTATAGATTCAAGACATTTATTGCATAGTTCTAGTACAAAAACAACATAAAATAACTTAATGTTATCTTAAGATTCAGAAAGTAGGTACATACCAATCTATACCAAGAAATGTCTTCCTAAAATGTTAAATTATTATTATAGATAAGCGAGTACCTACCTACCTATAAGAAAAAAATATTTTAGAATGGCCAAAGTGATCGTCTAGTGTCGTCTAGTGATAGGACACCCGATGTATTGTAGTAACTCAAGATTCTTTTAGAAGCTTAGTCAAATGAACTATCTACCTACACCCTAATTCTGAAGAATACCTACCTACTTAAACCTGATAAATCCTAATACTCCATTTACACTAACGACTAAAATAACTTTCACTCTCGCACACCGAAATTACGACGGCAAGGATGAGGGCACCGCCTCCGCCCAACATCTGTGATCCTCGACTTCCAGACTGGACAGACCTCCACCGTCAATACAAATAAGACCGCATGCTGGTTTTCCATGCCTATTACTGTGTATATAAGTAAAGTACTGGGACATATCACAAAAGTATCAGTCATCTGGTCCCTAGCTGTACTTAACCAGAGAAGTAATGAAAATTCCAAATTTATCGGCGGAATCAAACACTACTAAACTGGTAAAGTTTAGCACTATTCGTCTCCTATTATGCTCTTCTCCCAGAGTAGGAGCTTTAGTAGAAGCCTGGAGACTTCCCTAGAATCTTAAGATCTGAATTTCAAGTTTCACAATAACTGTTAGACCGAAAGAATATATATAATAACCCTGAAATATCCGACGAAATGATCATCTAAGGATATTCCTTCAGCTGAGAACTTTGCCTCACGGATTATGGGAGACGACCGCTCCGAATCCGCTTGCCAAATTTAAAGCCAGTAGTAAGGTTGATTTTCACATACTAAAGACCCATAAATACATTATTCAATTTAATGATAGTTAGAGCAAACTTGGAATTCATTTCCTTTAGGCAAAATATATTTTAACTAGATAGAGCTTCTTGAGTAGGTACATTGTAAGTAAATATTCAACAGGTCCCTACTTATCTAGCTACCTATATTTGAAACCTTCGCAGGAGACCCTACCTCTAAAATTTATAATTTCTTCCTTCCTAGACGTCTGTTCGAATCCGCTTCCTACTTATGTACCTACAACAGATTGTATTTCTTCATAATAGAACCTTTGAAGAACGCATTCGTTGTTTTATAGATAAAAGGATCCGCATAAATTAGATGTTGAAACCCTACTTGTTCCTTTAGTTCCGTTGTTTATTAGAAGAAAGATTATATTAGGTATTGATTAGGTTCCTGTTTGTAGTAATTTTTAATTCCGTTTGTTTAGTATAAGACCCGATATTTTAGTGAGAAGGTCCCTACTTGTAATAGCTTTTAGTTCCGATGCTTATTAGAAGATCCTAATATCCTAACCATACCTACCTTTTATGAAGACCCTAATATCCTAACCAAACCTTTTATGTACCTACCCTAACCTATTCTGGTTAAAACTTGATCTTTAACTTGAAACCGCAGTTTCACATTTACTTTAATCGTGAGGTGTGTTATGTAGATCGGCGGAGTGCAATGCCTGATCTTCTAACTAGCGCTTCTAGGGAATACAGGGTTGTAAGGCCTGATTTTGTCCTATACTATAACAGTGTGCGTCCTCCCACTCACTGGCTGCGAGCCTGGGCTGTGATGGGCAGGCTAACAGAATATGGTTGTGTATATCATAAATATAATAAATATAATAAATATATAAGACCGTCACATCAGTTGAAGTCCCTCAACGGGACCTCGGGGTCTGATTGGCGGGGAGATCTCTGACCTCAATGCAAGAGTATAATCAGAGCTGGACCCACTCCAAAGGTAACCCAGTCCCTAGTCTACCTAGCAAGAGAATATGTATTACAGACACTTACTAGAACTGTAACACATAACCAGAGTTATTGACTCTGGATTTCCTATACACAGGGGGAAAACTCAAGCTAGATTTTGGCAAAATTACAACCTAAATAATTATTATTGGTTTCTCAAGAATTTATACCTTACACCCCCCCAAAACCTTTCCATAGCTGGTTCCACAACTAGAGCAATTTCACAGCCCTTCTGGGGTGAATAGTATTTAAACTGTCCTGGAACTCACTATGCAAGATTGAACCCAGCAACTAAAACTTTACTGTAAAATGTCTTCCGGGACGCAAGCAATACAAAATCTAGTAAAAATCAAATAAACGTTTTGACCTCCCTAATAAAAATATGAATATCAACTAAACCCCGTGAAAGGATTCTCTTCTATTTATGCACAAATCCTTCCAGAAGTTTCCAAGTACAAAATATTTTATTTTACGATGTCTTCTATTATTTTAGAGAAGTAAAGTTTCATCGACATTATTCTATCGTTTACCTATAAATCAGTAAGCAATTTAATAATGATCACGATAGAAATTCCATAATTATCTGAAATCATCGATGTCTCTCTCTTTTAGATTTTGGTTTATGGATGCACTATACGAATTTTACTCGAATAATGTTTCTTTTCTAATTGAGAACTCTTCTTGAAGAAGTTTCAATCTTTTAAAAGGAGTATCGTACCCCTTCACTGTTCAAAGACCCCTCCGTGTTCGATTTGTCAACGTGCTACGAATTCAAATTATTTGTCTATTCTTTTATTCAGACCTCTAGCGATAGAGCATCCTAATGTTGTGTAATACATTGCAATTAATTATGTGTCACAGGTGTGCTAACCCAGGGGACTGCTAGCAAGGTGGCACAATTGGGACCTGTAACATATTACAGCGAATATTACTGTAGCATTTACGACGACCTTTGTGGCGTAGCGGGCAAAGGTCTGCCTGGGAATAATTTGTCCGATCAACGAGGTTAAATCAGGAGGGGCTACACTCATAGGATTGTAGCCCCTCCTGATTAAACAACAAGAATCGTTTGTAATAAACAAAAGAGATTCGAAAGTAGTTGGTTTTGAGTTTCATTTCATTTATTTATCCCATGTCACCACCGGTGGCAAGTTCATGGTGGTCAGATGGTCCGGAGGGATTTATTCCACCGTAGATACACTTATTGACATAATAATAATAGTTTGCTTAATTAAAATTGTTACTTACGTTATTATTTATACAACACAAGTTTTGTGTCAAGGAAAGAAACACCATAAAGGATTGTAATGTAGGAGAAGGGATAAAAGAGAAACAAACAGATGATTCCTTAAAAAACCGTTTAACATGTAAAAATTAACAAAATGTTTGGCTATAATCATCATCATCAGTCTATTTTATAGACAAAAAAATTATAGAAAAAAAATTGACTGATGATGATGATTATAGCCAGTGGACTTATATAGACTCTACGGCTGGACATAGGCCTCCCCTAATGCATCCTGAGGCCGGTGATTCCTAGCACCCCCTGCCCCGCCGTTACCAGGGCCGCTGCCAGGGCCAGGAATAGCGAGGCGGCCGGGAAAAGGGGGGGCTATTACCTGGTTCGTGCCTTCATCATCTAAACGTTAGCACGTTTCGTATCGAAGGGAAATTTCATTTTTGTTCATCTAAGATCACCTCATATTTTTGCAATTGGGCTATTACTTTTTCAGTTAGTGGTTGAAATGAATGGTAGGAACCAACTCCCACAGACT
Organism: Eupithecia vulgata; assembly: GCA_946478455.1. NCBI lineage: Eukaryota > Metazoa > Arthropoda > Insecta > Lepidoptera > Geometridae > Eupithecia > Eupithecia vulgata. The sequence continues at coordinate 2,427,413 of OX297873.1, read as the reverse complement.
TGATATTGGCGGCTGCGCCCTAAAACAGACTCGATATTAAACAATGAAAAAAAAAAAAAAAAAAATAATAATTGTGAAACAGTGAAAAATAATTCTTTTTTCACAGTCAATTGTGAAACTTGATTGCGAAAACAGAAAAGAATTTCTTGTTTGACAGTTAATTACGAAACAATGAAAAATAATTCTTTTTTCACAGTCAATTGTGAAACTACAATTGCGAAAACGGACTAAACGATTTTCACAACTACTGAGAAAAGAAGAAATTATATTTCGGTTCATCAATAAGCCAATATCTCACCTCTTTTTATTGTTGCAGCACTAACTCACATTATAGACAAAATGGTATCGACGAATGGTCAACGAACTATAGACATAAGTCTATAATTCGTCGATATTTATTCCTCATATGCTTTGCTTATTGTGAAAAAAAAATAACACGTTCTTCAGCGCATTAGTATCAGTAATTTCAAAATCGGCATGTTTTTTTTCAGGATTTCAGATGGGAACCCTCGTTTTTAATACATTAAATCATTTACTATAAGAGTTCTCTCTTTTGTCACTCATGGTTGCAAAAAATAATGGAACGACTTCTGTCGTTACGCAAGCGCTACCAACGTCCCCGTGTATTACAAGCAACTGGTAGAAAAGTCTTATAAAGTATTCATTTACTCTATAAATGAATACTTTATAAGACTTTTCTCGGTGGCAATTCATTTTTTTGAAGAAAATGATGAGGTTTTACTATATTGTCGTTGAGTATTATGATCATAAACTAAGAAATTATGATTGTCATCTCAGAAAGGTAACTATGGTTACTTATTATATTGTTGATTTTGTAATGTCGATGTACTGATATATCTGAATAATAAAAGGACTTAAAGTGAAAGGATCGTTTTTCTAGTAGTATATGGGAATATGGAGACTTCCTAGCAGTATAAATAAAATAGCATTTTAACAGGTTATGGGCACAGAGCTCTGTACTATAGACGATCTTCTCTCTGGTGGAAATGAAGCACCTTCTAACAGCACGTGTTGAGCACCTGAGAGGCCATACTTGGAAACTGGGAAACTCTTGTGTTTGCCGTCTATTTTAGCAATTGGAATGTTAAATATTATGTCCCAATCTCAATTCGTTTCCTCGTAATGCGTAGCAGGAAAACATGTCCAGATATGGCCCCATGGTCCCATACCAATTTTCTCCGTCACTAATATCAAAATCTTTGTAGATTAATCCATTTTTCCTTAATACTTCCTTCCAAGCAGTTATCAATGATTCTGTTGTCAAAATGTAGTCTTTGGACTTGTAATGAATGTTGAATGATGTCGATGAGGTCTTATTTATCATGTTTGTAGTTTGTTTAACCTTCTGCCTACACACATTATGTAGAGTGAAGATGATACTCACTATGTGGTTTCCCACTGTGATGTTTTTCCTTGCTGCATCAATTTCCTGTTCTTTGATCTCATTACCAACTTGCATCTTTTCTCCCACTTTCTTCGTAGGGTCTGTAAAAGCACTGACTAATATCGATTTGTACATTTCAACGATGGATTTCAAACACTTGTATGTCTTCTGTGAGTCAAGCTCAATCTTAGGTCTTTTTGCATCTTCCAATTCTTTGTTTGTGTCCGGACTAAAATATCTGAGTCTGGACGTTTTTTACCAACTGAAGTAGAAGCCTGCGCCATGTTTTCGATATGTGTTTTTTATTTGTTTATACTATTTTATTTTCAAAATAAGGATCTGTTCATACTCCCATATATTACTAGAAAAACGATCCTTTCACTTTAGTCTTTTTATTATTCAGATATATCAGTACATCGACATTACAAAATCATGACTATTTATAAACCTGTATAGTATAAAATTTGACTTGTCTAAGTGCTTATTTTGTAAGCTTAAAGAAATAAACGTTATTGATATTTGATATTTGATATAACAATATAATAAGTAACCATAGTTACCTTTCTGAGATGACAATCATAATTTCTTAGTTTATGATCATAATACTCAACGACAATATAGTAAAACCTCATCATTTCCCTCATTTGTATTCTCTTCAGCACAATCCTCAAACAATTCTTCTGGTTCCAGAATTTCTTCATCAACATTATTATTTTCAATAATGTCTTCTCTATCTTCATTATCTTGTCCAAGTTCAGTGCTCCTATTTTCATTCTCTGCATTCTTTTCTAAAATACTAACCCTAAGCCATGCGCATTTGATAAAATATCTGCTACATTTTCATTTTGTGCTCACATACAAATAAAATAGCATTTTAACAGAAAATACTAATATTCTAGTATCTTCCGTATTGTAATCGGCTAACAGAAATTTTGGAAGTTCGCGGGAATCTCTTCATCACGGATATTGTTATATATTAACTTATTGACTTGAAGTGCTTGCTTTCTTTTGCTGTATAGTAAACACTTCGTATTCTCAAAAGAAGGCACCTTAGTGTCGAAATTAAGGCTAGCATTTATTAAAGGCTCCATAATTATGTTTTTTAAATTTTTTTGAGCTTCATCAGACTTAGATGCCTCTTCCTTTGCTCTGTCTATTACTAATGCTAGTTACTTTGTTTTTAGATTCATCTGCTACACACGTTTTTTTGTGCGCAAATTTAACAAAAAATGTCCCTTTGGGAAAAGTAAGCTCAGAATGATTAGAAATCGATATTAAAATCTTACCAGTGCGTACTTACTTCAGTAACAGACCCAAGGCATTTTGATGAACGTTTCATGCCAGATAGTGTTGTTATTCATAAACATATATTTTTTGACGATCATATTGATAGCCTTCATGCAATAAAACACTACCCCGCTTTCTCTTTATAATATTTAGTTTTCCGTCCATTTTCAATTTAATGTGCAATAACAACTCTAGCACTAATTTTGTATAACAATGTAAATAATTACCTTCTATATCCAGTTTTTTATAACATCTGTAATTATTGTATCCATTATGTCTCTTTTTCTATTTATTTCTTGAAATCCTTTGAAAATATTTGTTTGGTGGTAAAGATTGTTGTGACACAAATGACAATTTTGAAGGGAACAAAATATGCCCCTGACGTTATCGGCCAATGAATACATCCTATGTATTGGTAATAATGCTAGTTATTAATCTGCCAAGTTTTATGTCCTAATTCCTTGCAATGTCACTTGAAAGTTTTTTTATTTTTCTAAATATCTTGAAAACTACTGGTCTGTTTCTTTTGTGATTAACGTATATGTTGGTAATGGCTTGAAGAGGAATAAATTCGCAAAAAACAAGACGTCTCTAGGTCAACATTAACTTAATCATTTTTGATGTCAAATATTTCAAAACTTTTTTTTTGACACTTGTGACTCAGCGACACCCAGAACAGAACGGCCAAAGGATCAGTTTACCTCTAATTTCGCTACAAACATCTTCTAATAAGGCCATTTCTGGCCCGGGAAATTCAAGAAAGCCTTCAACCCGGCAAAACTTAAGTTCTGCGAGTTCCAGACCTGGTGTAGGGTTCCACCAACTGGTGTCAACCCGTACGCCCAGTTCACCAGAAGAGCAACAAGACAATAGCATCCATCTTAACCTCAAAACTTCAACATCTCAATCTTAACCTCAAACCTTTTACGTGTTAAAAATAAGATTTGTAAATAAAATAAAAATTGTACATAGTAGTATATTTTTCATTTGTTAGGATCTTTCTGGTTAGAAAATTAGTTAGGTGAAGCTTCTGAAATAACTTGGTGTTACATAAAAGTGTCACATTACACGTTCTACGAAAAGTAGTTCCTCTCGATCCGGTAAGGGTGCTACAAGGCGTTAAATGTATAGGAATGACTCGAAAACGATGGAAGTATTCGAAAGATAATTCACAGGCTAAACTGCACTCAAATCCTTTTCCAGATCATTTTTGACGAACTTCTCAAGATCTGGGACGTCCACATTATCAATAGGATTCACCTATACTCTAAAGACATATTTGTGTATCCCGTAAGCCATAACAATCCTAACATGATGTTTGTTCACTAGACGTTTTGTACTATTCCGTCCCCTCTAACATATAAACAGTAAATTGGGCAGTCTATTACGGTTATAAACAAAGTTAGCGAGCAAATAATAGAGGCACAGCTTGCTAATCCTATCCATTAGTACCTAAATTACGACCTTGGAAGGACCTCACATATTTTTGCCGAATTGTGGCCTACTAGTGTAGATATCCCTACCGGGTAAACGGCCGGTTATGTCGGGGCGACTAATTATCAAATCAACACGAAAAGTTTCACTTAAATCACACAAATATTACAAATATGAAAGTTTAGATGGATTAGATGGATGTTCGTTGCTCAAACACGCCAGAACGGCTGCACGGATCTAGATGAAATTTGACACAGAGATAGATAGATTAAAATCTGGAATAGTAAAAAGGCTATATTTATCCTGGGATTCCCACGGAGATGGGAACTCTGGTCAACCTTTTCAGTCCTAACTAAAAAAGAAGACCAGAAATCCAGTCACCAGACTAAAGCGGTGACTAGAATTTGAACAGTCCAGTGTTGGGTTAGTTCACATTATTCAAGTGGCATTTCAGCACTGGATTTTACCACTGGACTGGAATGCTACTGAAGTAATGATCTTAAATGTTTTTCACTGGCCATGTTTGTAAGGTTGGTCAAGAGAGAAGAAATATCCAACCTCTTACATCCAACCCTAACTTACAAACATACGGCACACATGGGAAATGTAGTAGGTACGCATTATTTTGCCCGTAATTGGCAATTACGTCACAATGGGGAATGTGCTCTGTTTGGGAGAAGATTCTTGATAAAATCAGGGAAATTAAATTTTTGAAAAGATTGTAATTGGTGGCTGTGCTTTTACAGGAGTCCGTTTTAAATATTTTTGGTACTACTAACTACAAATGTTACTAGGCAGAGCGGAGTCGTCGCTCAGCCTAGCAACATTTGCAACAATGTAAGAAAAAATTATAACCACAAGTATTTAAACAAAAAACTTGAATCTAGTTACCAAAAAACTTGATTCTAGTCTACCCACTAGATTTAAGTTTTTTGTTTATATACTTGGTGGTTATAACTACCTAATGTACCTACATTAGGCAGTATAGTGTTGCCTTTTCTCTTATCACTTTATTTTCGAATGCTGTTTGTAGTTTAGTTTCAGTTAGAGTTTCGGTGAGAGCGGCACTCCTCTCCCGCCGAGGCCTCCATCTCCCTGCGGGGCACAGCCGCCCGCCTTAGTCTCGGTGCCGCCTATATGACACCGCAACCTACTACTCTCCACTCCGACTAGGCTTAGAGCGCAAAACCCAGAGCCCCCCCGCACCGGCAAGGCGGGAACCCTTCGGAGGTGAACCTAACCTAAGGTATTCCGGGGGATAGTATCCAACCTAACCATTTTGGAGATGATAAAGCTGTGCGTACCGGACGAGTACGTAGGGCGGCGCAGACGGCCGGCTGCCTCTGTTCGAAGTGCCTCGCGGAAAGACTAACCTCTGGAACAAAGCACTAATGACGCGCACAATACAAACACTAAATCTAGTAGCGGCCAACATTGACGTATTCCATTTGTGCTACTGTAAATAACTATTTATTTATTTTTCTCTTTTTTTGTAAGCGACTGATTATTTGTAATCTATTCTGCTCATTGATCTTTGACATTATTTTACTCGAGGACATTTGTATTGAACTAGTATTATGCCTATTGACAAATTGTATCGAATTTTTATTTTTATTATGCTTGACAAATTGTATCGAATTATTATTTTATTTTTCTCACTGGGATATTTAATTATTTTGCTGGTGATTTATTATGTTGACTACTATATTGTATTAGGTCATACCAGTAAGAATAGACGTAGTGTTTTGAATAAATACAAATACTCTAAGACAAGTCAAATTTGATACTATAAACAGGTTAATAAATAGTCATTATGATCAAATAAGAAATAAGATGTTATTGATTTTATTCGCTTCAATTTTTTGTCCACTAATGGAAGAAGCGAAAAATATACCATTGTAAGTTTTATAAAACTTGAAATTAATACATTATCTCAGTCTAAAACATTATTTCCCTTAAAAACTATTATCGGTGCGGAACTGGGCGTCATCTGGCCAAGCATTAACATCATTGATGTAAAATATAAAGATGAAAATATTTAGTAACAATTCCACGTAAAAACTTTCTTCTATAAGCTCTAACAAAATGTAGTCAGCGTTGTAGAAGAAAAAACCACACCTGATTGGACCAAACCGCAATGGATTTCCGCAAAGTAACGCCAGAATCTATTTTTTATCATTGATGTAATCATCTATGGAGTAAAAGGCTTTCTTGATAAGATTTCGTTTTATTTACTGTTAAAATTTACGAATAGGGAGCTCAGTTGCTTCAGATGGAAGCTTGTTATAAAACCTTGTTTTAAAACCGTACGCAATTGCCCATAAATTATTTCCCTACCTGTCGTAATCTATACGATGGAATGTGCAGTTTGTTCTTATTTCTTATATTTATGTTGTGAACATCACAATTATTCAAAAAGCTATCTCTATTTTTGTGCGTATACATAAGATTTTCATAGATGTATTAAAAAAAAAAAAAAAAAAATAATGCTGGACCATTCACACAGCATTATCTAGCCCCAAGCTAAGCAGAGCTTGTGTTATGGGTAGGTACTGGATAACTGATATACATAATATAATACAATACATAGATAGATATTTTTTATTATATATATAGAAAACGACCAGAACACCCTGAACAAATGTCTGCAGATTGTACACACATTTGTCCCGAGGCGGGAATCGAACCCGCAACCTTCTGCGTCGCAGGCAGACCTTCGCCCACCGCGCCACATCGGTCGTCCGTATTGCGATATTACTGTCATTAGTGATTACTATCGTGAATTAATTTATAAATTGCGCGTATAGCCCTTTTTTGGAGAACAAAGATAGTCTGAATATCGGCTGCCCGTCCCCAAAGCAGAATACCATAAGATATTATACTATGAAAGTAACTGAAATAAACTAACCTAGCTGTATATCCACCGATAATATATCTAATTGTTCGAAAAGCATAGGCTGCTGAGCTAAGTCTGCCTGCGAGAGCATCGACTTGCGGTCTCCATTGAAGAGATGAGTTAATATGTAACCCTAGAAAAACGGTTGAGTCGTGAAACGTACCGTCGCACAGAACCAATTTAGTGGTGCAAAAGAGGCTGTGATGTTCAAGCAGTGGATGTATTGCCACTTTCACTTTCAAACATTCTGTCATAGAAGAATTAAGGCCGTTTGAACATTTTGACCCATGTCCGTTGTACATTTTGACGAAGGTGTAATTTAACCACGGTAAAATCAGACTTATGACACTTGAGACACTTTGGCTGGTTTTTTCCAAATAACAACGAGTCCCCAAAACATCTTTCGCCGTGTTAATATTCGACAGCCCTTGGTTCGGGTTTTTAATATTATTTTACCTTGTCAACACCAGTTAATTAAAGCTCGACCCGGGAGTCGGGTCAGGTAGCGACAGCTAGGTAATCAAGGGGACAAACTTGTCGCGGTGGTTTAGTAACTTTTGGCGTTTGTTAACTTTTCTTACTGCCCCACTGCGGTGACCATATTAAAAACTGAATAGGAGCACTAAATTGTTCAAATTTCTTAATTTAATTCTAAAAATAATTATTAAAAATAGGCCGCTAGGCTTTCAGGGTTCAAAGAGCCGCTAAGCTGTATCACTTGGTTTCACCCGCCCCCAGATACCATATGGCACATGTTCTGACTCCACTTACTTGTTCTGTTGCGCCTGTACGCGAGTCGTGACGAAGAATGATGGCTGCACACACTCTGTTTGTATCGCGAGATTGAGCAGGTTGTTCATATAGAATAGTAATAGGTTCAGCCTATTATGGTTTTTTGATCTTCATTTAAAGGCTGCTTTTTGCGTGCCAAAGCATCGTGGCAACTCTGGGAGTATAAAAAAGTAGAATACAATAGAATGCTCTTACAGCGGTGAATGCTGCATCTTCCTTAAGCGTTTTCAAAAGATGGCTTATTGTTGTGGGTATTCTCTTAAAACTTTTGTTTAGTTGTACCATTCATGGTACTAGCGATACATAAATTTTTATGATGGTACTACTGATCCTAAATAGTTGTCACTAGTACCATTAATGGTACTAAGGATACAAAGCTGACACAGCTTTGTATCCTTAGTACAAATTAATGGTACAAATCAATGGTACTTCTGACACTAAGGCCTTACATTTAACCTCGCATAATATTAATATTCCGTTAATATCCGTTTCTCTCAGGTTATTGAATAATAACCTGAGAGAAACGGACCTGTGTAGGTCGTAGGTGTATTGTATTATAACTTAAAATGCGTTTTGTAGGCTTATTCGGGGGCGAACCCGTCAATCCTATAGCCTATGTGTAGCGCTGGTAAATTAACTTGGATAGGTACATGTCGAAATTCTACTTGATCCATTCAGTAGTTTTGGCGTTTACCTTGGCCAAACATCTATACAACGGCGCAACGGTACAACTCATAACTTCCGCCTTTATAATATTAGTAGGATAGGATGCATATCAACTTTAATTTAACCACAAGTTAATCTCAACACAAGAATTATTTAGACTTCCCGAGTCCATGGAACTTCATCCGGTTCTGCCCAAATGAAAAGACACAGACACAGACATATCATTTATTTGCCACTACAATTACACACAACATAAATTTACCAGTATTGTAAATTTATGTTGTGTGTAATTGTAGTGGTAAATAAAAAAATTAAACACATTCATCCAAAAATAAAGAACATTATTGCGAGTGGAATAACTACTTAAATAACAATAATATGTAGAAAAAAACTTATAATTAGGTTATCAGTGAAATAATCAGTGAAGTAAAAGAAAAATTGTAAACAAAATCAAAACTGTTCATTTCATTAATATTCGCCCGTGTTTTCAGAAATGGTAAGGTAGTTAGAAAATCCATTTAATCCTCATTCAATACCTATTTTGTGAAAGAACTTTTCAGCTCTAATATTATCTCGCATGATATTAAAAATAAATAGATACTAGACAAAGAGATTTAAAACAAGTCTTGTAAAAGATTTGCGTTTGTTGATAAGACTATGACTTGCAAATAAAATTCAAATTTAGTATTTGTCTGACAGCGATATTGCTAGTATAAACAATGTAATGATTATTACTTTGTAGATTTTTTAAAATCTTTACTAGCAAAGAAAATTACTAATATTATTACTTTTGTATTTTGATAATCTATGTATTCATCCAAAAAACTGTGGTGGAACGAAAGATCTTGCTGTGTACTTTTAAATACTATTTCAAGGCTCCATCACCTTCACTATTTAGGATTTAAAATCCAACTTATCCTTATGGCCATAAAATCTTATTTATCCTTATTTTCTTCTGTAAAAATGATTAATGCACCTCTCGGACAGAGCTGAATTTTCTGATTTGGACCACAAGCACCATGGAATTTTATTTACGAATGTTTTCAGAAGAATCATTATTTAACTGACCAGTCTAAAATGTGATAGGTTCTACATATATCTATATAATACGCATGAAAACTCTATAGGGTTTCGCCAAAAGGTTTCTATAGAATCTAACTAAAACCTTTGTCAAAAACACTAGCCGGTAATGAATTCTATTCAGATAAGGAATTTCGGCGTTTGAATGTAATTTCATATAAATAGAGCCCCTTCTTTCCCGTGGTTCACCTATTTTGTCCACCTGGTGGACCACGGGTAAACATATTCTTCCGTGGTGCACCAGGTGAACTAAGGTGAACCATAGGAAATTATTATTTAACCGTGGTCCACCTTTGAGCACACAATCTTTTTGGTCTTTCGTTGACGTGCTTCACTGTAATTGAATCTTTTCAAGTGCACCTCTTTTTCAAGAACTTACAACGTATTGTTTCTTTATCGTTTGACAATTAATCTTTGAGTATTTCTTGACAATTAATCTTTGAGTATTTCCTGACCATCTAACAGAATTAGATGTGTTCTGTTTAATGAAATAGTGCTCCGTCCCTGATCGCTTGTGAGTAAAATTAAATCTTATAGCTGCATTAAAAGATTGGATTCATTCCAGTCCTGGTCTTGAAAAAAGACGTATCTACTCTGCACTCCTCGAGACTGTTTGACCGTGACCCCTGGAAGCCCTGGACTGCTGAGGGGGAGATACTCAACTTTGGATCCTGGGCCTGGAGCGGACAATTCTGCAGCAGACGTCTCCGAGGCTCTGTTTGTGCTCGGCACTCTAGGACGATGACTCTGGCTGACCCCTCTAAGAACGTTGACTCTGGCTGACCCCCCTCTAAAAACGGTGACTCTGGCTGACCCCTCTACAGCAGGAGGACAAGCTTTGGAGGTTTTCACTCAACCCTTGCTCACTTCTTCCATTGCTCCAGGTGTCCAGCTCCCCGTCCCTGGTTTGCAAAAGTGCGAACTCACACAACAACTCCTCGGCGGTCCAGACTTCGGGTCATTGGGGGTCGCACTGGGAGCACTGTTTTAAAATATGTAGAAATGTTTCCTTACAGTAAAATTTGATGTCTCGAATCAAGATAACGTTTGTGTTCCACCTGGTTTATAGGATAATTTTTGATGATATTGATTACATAGCTCTTTTTACATTGTTCAGTTCAGATAGCATTTACAATGTTTTCCAAATACTCGGTCGATACGTTCGACGCTAAGCCGCGAATCTCCGCACGTTATTTCCTAAATTCCCTTTCGATAAAAGACAAAACACTTTCGTATATTATGAAGGCCGGGGCTGTAAAACGAGGCAATACTCTGCAATAAAACTCCACTTTCTATTGATAGGGCAAATAAAACAAAAACTTGGAGGGATAATGTTTGACTTGGATGCAGGAAAGTATGATATGAACGAACGTGTTTATCGTTTGTTCAATGACTGTTAAATTAAAGTAAAATCTTCTTAGGGTTCCGTACCTTAAAAGGAAATAAGGAACCTTTATATTATATGATCACTTTGTTGTCACTCTGACAATAATGACTCTGATAATAACAAATACTAATAACCTGCTAAAAATAGATATTTAAGGGGGCACAACAAACGTGTTTTTTTTGCTCGTTTTTGCTTGATATTGATAACGGCAACAGGGACGCTTGAAATATTCACAGAATATTTAGTTATATATTCACTTTAAAATAAATATTAAATTAAAATAAAACAAATATTTACCCATCGTGCTCGAGTCCGACACGCACTTGGCCTGTTTTATTTAAACAAGTCACCTTTCGTTCTAAGGTCTGTGTTCACCAAAAGATAATCGGACAAATAAGCAGCTTCATCGGTTAACTTTGATGTTTGATGTATGAAAATTGGTGTCAAAATCGTCAAAACAACTGTTTAAAATTTAACCTTCTGTTGGTGAACTCGGGGCTAAGACCGTTCATCAAAAGATAATCAGACGATTATCGATTATCGATCGATCATCAGCAACATCATCAATTCTTCATCCAACATATCATCAGTTCTAGTAACCTTTTAAAGAGCAGATGCACACTCAACCCGTTTTAGTTGGGATGCTGCCAATAGTTGAAGACTTCTCGAATGCTGCACGCCGCGGCTTCCTTGTCTCGCTGTCATTGGCAGTAACTTCACATGATAAAGGGAGACGTGCCAGTTCGTGGGCTTGCAGTTTGTGACAGTTTTAGTTTGGCATCATCACATGTACTCAGGGGCTGTTACTCAACTCCCGAAATGGAAAAATTGGCTTTTGGTATGGCTTTTCTCAACCAATTCCCATATTATTCAAAACAAATCGAGAGACTTGTTGACATCACTTGACCTTATAGATGTGAAAGTCAATTTTTGAGCTGATTAATCTCGGTGGAATATGTCAGCAGCTTTTTAAACAGCGACATTGTTTTTTAGAGAGTAGGTACTCTGGTGATCGCTATTAAATTCAAATCGTGTAAATACTTAGTTTGGGAATTTGTTAGGTACCAACTTCTCACGCCAAAAACTTTTTAACTGATAGGTCGAATTTTTTCATACAGAAAGCTAGAATTTTTTTTAAACATCCTCGTGATGTAGCGTTTATGCGGGTTTTTTGTTTGTCAAAAAACACGCGGTAGGTTACAATAATTTTCACAAAACCAATTAAGTTCTGGACATTTCCTACTCAAAATGTAGCGAAAGATCGTCTGCGTTCATACAGTCAAAACTTCTTTTACAAGGGCATAACATTAGTCTCATAAATAACTCGCTAATCACAAAGAGATGGGGTGCAAAGATAGGACGTTTTTACCGCCACGGGACCACGGGATTTGACCCGACGTAATCCTGGGTATAAGCTTCAATTGGAGATTAGCACTGAAACTATGAGGGATAAAAGGGAGTCAGATTGTGGGTGTATCGTCAGGGTTGTTCAGAATAAGACCTACTAGAAAAAATACAAAAGAACTAACACAAAACATAGTTATCATAAAACAATTCCAGTTCATTTAGCATAGAAAGTTCACGAAATGATCTTAATCATTTGTAGTTTTTAAATAAATAAATAAAAATAAATAATGCTGGACAATTCACACAGCATTATCTAGCCCCAAGGTAAGCAGAGCTTGTGGTATGGGTACTAGATAACTGATATACGTAATATTATACATTACATAGATAGATATTTTTTATTATACATAGAAAACACCCAGACCAACGGAACAAATTTCTGCAGATCGTACACAAATTTGTTCCGAGGCGGGGATCGAACCCGCAACCTCTTGCGTCGCAGGCAGACTCTCGCCCGCTGCGCCACTGAGGTCGTCCTAAAAAATGGACAATAAATCGCAACAAAATAAAACACGAATGTGTTTTTTGGATGATTCCCGTGAGATCCATTAACAATATTTATGATGGATCTATCGATAACTTTTTTCTCATAAGATCCATTTTTTTACAAAAAAAAAGTCCTCTGGCTTAAATTCTATTTATTGGCTACTCAACTCTAATATTCATCATCATCATCATCAACTTACATAACTCTAATATTAATGTCATGTAAATTTATATTTTTCCTTGATTTTTGTAATGTGTACTTGTGTAACTTATGGACTATGTGTAAATAAACAAACTTTTTAATCATCATCATCGGCCTATATTAGTCCACCGCTGGACATAGGCCTCCCCTAATGAGCGCCATAGCGCCCTGTCTTCAGCTTGCCGCATCCAGCATCTGTCAGCAGTTTTTCGCAAATCGTCATTCCACCAGAATCGGAGAACGTCCTACACTACGTTTGCCGAGTCGCGATCTCCAGTCAAGAACACGTTTACCCCAGCGGTTGTCGGTTCTTCTCGAGATATGGCCAGCCCACTGCCACTTCAGCTTGCTAATCCTTTGAGCTATGTCGATAACCTTGGTAACTTTATAATTCATTTTTTATTTATGCCAAGTCTTGCGTCCTCCAGCCCTAAAAAGTGTATTGACAATCCGTAGGTACTTACCGGCATAGGATACTAACCTCATTGCCATCCTATGTTGTAGTTTGAAAAGTTACAACATGCACGTAGCGCGTTAGAACAAGGATTGCCAGTCACTTGAATCATGTGAATCCTTGATGGCATAAATCAGTTGTAGAATATAATAGCTCCGAAGTTAAGCGCCCATAACGTCCCTACAAAAAGCTAATGAGCCTTCGTCAGAGCAATCAGCTGAAGAGGCCTCACCTAACGATCACTTTGCGCAGACATTATTTTTAATCTGTCGTGGGGGTCATAAATGGACAGGGCGGGTTTTGGGAAAGGCCAAGGGTTTTTTGTTGTTCTAGCATATATAGGTGTTTTCAAAGTTAAGGAAAATGTTGTGTATGTGTTTCTTTTGTACAAGCTACGAATATTCAGTTCAACAAAATATAAAATAATATGTTGTTGACGTTCACCATGGCATGATTATCTTGGGGATGGCAGACATCAATTAGCTAAATAGTTATACGTTCTATCTATTTCAATATAATGTATAACATATCTTAAGGGTTTAAAGTAAAAGTAAAAAAAAGTATTTATTTGGAACTTAAACGATACATATTAACAAAAATAGGAAGCGATGTAGTGAAGTGTTAGACCTATGAAAATAAAACAATAAAATATGATATAATTTAAATATTTATTTTGTAATGTCACTTGAAACAACGTAACAGCGCGCGTCAACGCCCCCAGGACTCGCGGAGGCGTAGACGTGGCCTCAATATACTATTAACGCGTAAAAAACAATTCAACACCTCTTCAGTTACAAGCATGGTATAGCACGAGTATGAACAGGGGTAGGTATGAACCTAGAGCAAGGCCATCATTACAGGAAAGGTACCAAGTCTTTTAATAGAAAAACTTCAAGTAAATTGTGCTAAACTATCGAACTTGGGCCTCTTCTTTTTGATGATGACCTGTGTCTAAATGGAAAATCTATGCTTATAGCACTTACATAAACAAGCTGATTATTATTATTCTGTATGCAGTTCTTTTATGCTCTTAATAACGCGCCATACCATCCTTATTTCTTTTGAATATCATATAATCTATGCATGGCCAGAAAGACCACCGCAACGAAAAGCAACTTCGAACCTTATCGTTTAACATTGGCACTAGTTTCAGATCCAAAATGCTTTTCAACGCAGCTATGAGTTTAACCCTTGCAATCTTAGAACTACATACTTTTATACATTATTATATTATTTACATCTCTCTCACTAAACGTATTTACACTAAACATAGTATGTATAACATACAGAAAGCGAAATATGATACAAGAGAATTAACATACGCTTACACTTTACACTTCGTTCATTGTCTTTCACTTATTTTGTGAAGTAGTAGTAACAGTTCTGTTAGAAGGTTTTATTACGTCTTCTTCTATGGGTCCCGAAAAGTATTCGGGCAAACGCTTGGCGGAAATCGGGACTGAATATCGTGTAAATTACAGGGTTTAGAGTTGAATTGAAATACCCTAGCCATAGGAAAAAACTGGCTAAGTAATCACTGATCACACAGCTTTCGCAAATGGGCATAACTAGCGCCATCACAAAAAACGGGAGCCAGCAAAACACAAACGCACCTGTTATAATTGCAAGCGTCTTAGCCGCTTTTCTCTCCCGTTTTGCTTCTAAACTCTCCTTCTTTTCTCTATGAGTGGGAGCAGGAACGATTGGTTTCTCTGCCTTGGAACCGTTTGTTACCGTTGAGGAAGTCTTCTCTGGGGACACTGAAGGTGCTTTCTCGTTAATCGTAAAAGCTGTTGTTCTCGGTTCCTCGTCTAAAGTGTCTACTGTCGACGTGCTCTGACCCTCTGTCAGTAACAGAGCAGCAGCGAGCGTTTCGGTGCGCGTTCGTTGATTGCACTTCTTGAGGTTCAGAAATCGTTTCTTCACGAACCGCCTGTCCCTAGCCGATTGAATGGAAGGTCTGCCAGTTGGAGCGGTACCATCTGCTGACGTAGGTCGAGGGGGCGGTGGGTCTCGTCGCCTCCTGATACGTCGCCTGGCAGTTTGGAAGATCTTCCAGTATAGGATAAGGATGACAGTAAGGGGAACGTAGAAGGTGGACATTGTCGCGAAGATCTGGTAGGCTAGATCTTGGCTGACGATGCACTTCTGTTGCTGGATGATCCTCGCGTGGTAGTCGGGGTCCTTCCAGCCGAGGAGTGGAGCGAGGGAGACTACTAGCGCGGAAACCCACACCAGGATGATCATAGTGAAGATCCGCCGCTCGTTGCGGATGTGGATGTAGTCTACGTCAGTCACAGCCCAATACCTGGAAGAAATGACGTTATATTTAAGATACGTATTAAATTAATTCATAACGGATGTAAACGGGTTAACTACGAACCTTATTTGTGTATGAACACAAATAAGGTTCGTAGTTAACCCGTATTGAATTCGTCAAACTACGATAGTTTTTATAGTAAAACGTATTAAAATTTCAATGGTAGGATATTTATAGTAGAATTTGATGTAGTTTGTGCAATTGAAACAGGTTGCAGGCAGTTGCAGGCAACCTATATAGATAGCAACTGATTGATATCAATACCAATCAGAAGCGCCTTCAAGACGCTGGCGCCTGATGCTCACCAGCTCTGGAGTCACTTATCCATTCGAGCAGACGCGTAGATAATTTTGTAAACCCCAGTGAGCATAGGTTACCCTCTTTTCTGTATATTTTAAATTAAACCAAACTCCCATTATGGAATTAAAAAAGTTGTAAAGCGAAAGTAACGACTGTAAGGTAAATTAATAAAAAAATATGCCGACCGATTCAGCATTATGAAATATAATATTATATCTTACTAAACAGATTAAAACATCAGAAGCAAGTCAAATCCAAGCAGAACTATATTATTAGGATGTTACCTATCAGTAGCAATAGCCACAAGATGTAAAATGGAAGCGGAACTGCATAGCACGTCGCTGGACGTCCACATATCACACAGCTCGGGTCCGAGGATCCAGCCTTGGCTAACCTGCAAGCAAAATGAATTTTACTACCGACAAGTCACGGTTCAGGAACGCGAGTGTTAGAAGGCGTTATCTTAAACGTAAAATAATTTCAAATTTGACACTAGATTGATATCAACGGGTTAACTACGAACCTTATATGTGTGAGAAGAACACCAACGTTTCATCCCTTAACGAGGGACTGGAACCGCACTCACCCTGAAGAAGTCCCTCGTTAAGGGATGAAACGTTGGTGTTCTTCGAACACAAATAAGGTTCGTAGCTAACCCGTTTACATTCGCAATGAATTCGTCAAACTACGATAGTTTTTATAGTAAAATAGATTAAAGTCATTCATCGGGCCTAGCTTCAGCCTCACGACGTATCGGTCTTGGCATGAATTTGGATAAACCAAAGTCATGATCAATGGCCACACTGATCCGGGACCGATCGTCGTACATGGCCACTTTCTCGAAATTGTTTCTTTCGCAAATCGTCATCCCGACCAGGTGGGATGACGATTTGCGAAAGACTGCTGGCAGATGCTGGATGCGGCAAGCTGAAGACAGGGCGCTATGGCGCTCATTAGGGGAGGCCTATGTCCATCAGCGGACTGATGTAGGCTGATGATGATGATGATTCATCGGGGCCAAACATAATGTGGGATTAGATCTGTTCCGGCGTGGCAAAACTAGAATAAACCCCAAACCAGTAGGTATAGCATGTCACCTTTATTGCGGATAAATTTAAGCCCTTTTTGTCTAATACCTAGGCCAACTACCTAACGAATTTCAAGGCAAAACCTAGAATATAATAACAACTACTAAATACTAGGCTACATTGTAAAGATTCCACGAAGTTACGTCCTGTGAGAAGGGTCCATGACTTGTGAAAGGCACAAAACACCCTCATCAGAGCAACACCATAACAGATTATGCCAACAGCGAGGCAGTTTGTACAAGTTTCCTATAGTTTACAAAGTCATTTGCAGTGTATACTTGACCTGGCAGAAGGAGAAGTTAGAGCCGTCTGATGTGGATGTGAAACTCAATCGTGCAACGTGCCCCACTAATAAAAAACAAAATTCTATCAAGGCTAACTAATTAGCCCAATTTTCAGGCAAATTATACTTAGCCTATTTAAACATTGAGTTTTTAGAAGCGAAATACCTATTTTTGGGGCACTTTCCCTGGGCTGCAATTGAAACATTAACTAAGTGCATTCTAATTGTTCCTTTGATTTGCGTTTTTGTATGCGACAAAAACAAACGACAGAATAAATCAGTAGGCCAAGCACAGCGACACTTGGGTGAAAGGAGAAAAATTAAGTCACATCATCATTGAATGCAAAGAAATAGACAATTTAAAATGCATTTATTCAACTTCAAATAATTTAAACAAAATGTTTATTCTACCCCAGACAATTTTCGCTCGATTTTGCCTATGTCGTCTGTCGTGGCTAAAATGGCAATCTATCGCGCGATTTACTTGTCGTCGCAGTCGTAGCTTGTGAGCGGACTATTATTTCAATTTTATCAATGGGAAGATCAATTTTATCAATAGGAAGATTCAATTTTATCAATAGGAGGACACTAACAGCTGGTTTTGGTTTAGCATTGTTAAAAGTTGATCTGCTTAAGTGTGAAAGTATCACACACTCAGAACAGCAATTAACCGAAGTCTAAAATTAGAATTATGGGGTCATTTAGAAAATACGAAAATTGTATTGGAAATATTGGCCTAATCGATTCTCTCCACTTCTAGAAAAGAAAAGAAAAGAAAAAATAAATTTATTACCTTAAATACTACAAATTACAACACAGATTACAATTAAACATAAGAAAAACAAAAAAAATAAGGCAATAGGAGTAATTTCAGCTTTATGCTACATACATTATTAATGCATGTAGCGCTGTTTTTCAAATTACTCCTCTCGGGTAGGTGGTCACCGAAAGGTAAGGTAATAAGCGAGCATTTTAAAGAACAATTAAATAAAAAATAGAAAAAACGGAAACAACAGATCTAGAAAACTAATACTATGAGTAGATAAATATTTACATTTACAGTTAGGTATTATATAATATAAAAAGTATAGACATTACATAATATCATTAATAAATGACGATAAAAGTTGCTTTATAAGGTCTTTATTCAGAAAGAAAATAACAATCAAATAACAAATTTAAATTAAAACTAGTATTTACAATAGAAACAATTAAGCTATCTACAAACTGTTGCAAACAATCTACAGGTAGCTCAACTGATCCATATCAATACCAGTTATACCTTTATAAGGTTGAACTTGTAGATCGAGCGTCGCTATGTAAGTAGGTATGTTGTGCGAGCGTGTGGTGAACATGACGTAAGTAATGACTCTCCCGAGGCACCAGTCTCATAAGAGTCTGGGCAACGGGAGACCAATGTGAGTGTTTGCGCATGATTTGTGTGGTATGAGTGTGAGTGATTATTGTGTGCATGGTTCTCCCGAGGCACCAGTCTCTTAAGAGTCTGGGCAACGGTAGACCATGTGCGTGATTGTGAATGATTATGTGTGCTGTGTGGTATGAGTGTGAGTAATAAGTGTGTGAGTAGTGATTCTCCCGAGGCACCAGTCTCGAAAGTCTGGGCTACGGTAAGACTATTTGTGTGATTATTTGTATGTGCGTGCGCGCAATATTTCGTTTATTTATTTTTATTTTGTAGGCCATTTGAGAGCTTAAAGGTTGTCTCTACCAAATGTATCTGTTGCGAGTGTAGTAATGATTTTACTCGTTTTTTAAATGTTAATGAGCCGGTTTTTATTCTTAGTGGTGGTGGTAGAGTGTTCCATATCTTAGCCGCTTGGTATTTTAAACAACCCTTAAACCCTGATGTTTTGTGCTTGGGAATCTTAAGAAGGTTCGTGTGTTTGGAGCGAGTGTCACGATCATGAGCATCCTTGACCCAAGTAAACCTCTCGAAGAGGTATTCTGGTTTCTTATTCCAGAGAATTTTTTGAGTTACGCATGCTATATGAAGTTCCCGCCTGTTCTTCATGTTAAGAATACATTTTTTTGCAAGGTACGGACTGATGTGTGCTCTCCTAGGTATCCTATAGCAGAACCTCGTACATGCATTCTGTACTCTCTGAATAGCGCTTTCCGTCTTTGCCCATAATCTGGGACCATATACTGCGCTACAGTAATTAAATGAAGAAAGCACAAGGAGGTCGCAGAGTAGTAGCCTAACCTCTTCTGAAATATAATTACGGATATTATAGAGTACTTTAAGCTTGAAAAATGCGTTCCTTATTTTTTCGTTAATATGCTTAACATACCTCATTTCGCTATCTATAACTAGGCCCAAGTTTCTAGCATCTTGTTCTATAGGGATAACTATATCGTTGATCTTAAGTATGGGATTAACATTTAGAGCTTTTTGGATTTGTGTTTTAGTACCGAGAAACATCATCTTGGACTTAGCGGGATTTAGAATAAGCGAATTATTTGTGGCCCATGAGAAAATCTTTTCTAGGTCTTTGTTCACTAGAGCCATTGCTTCTTGCGTATTGGCCGGGTCAAAGCTGTGATATACCTGTGTATCATCTGCATATAGATGATATTTGCAGATCTCAATATGTTCAGGCATGTCTGCGGTAAAAATCGAGAACAGGGTCGGACTGAGAATTGAGCCTTGGGGGCTGCCCGTCGGCACTTTTGTCACGGCCGAAACTACTTTCTCGCCGCTATTTTTTTCTAGCTCTACATATTGCTCTCTACACGACAAGTACGATTTGATCCACCTACAAGTATCATTAGAGAAGCCGTAGTAACCCAGTTTAGCAACAAGTAGGTCATGATTGATACAATCGAAAGCGCGGGAAAAATCAAGGAGGACAAGAACGGAGCAAAGCCCAGAGTCCGACGCGGTAATCAAATCATCTGTGACCCGGAGGAGTGCTGTCTCCGTTCCATGACCCTTCCGAAATCCTGATTGATACCTGGGAATAATTTTCTCCCGTTCAAGATGCTTTTCTATTTGGTAGAGGACCACCCTTTCTAGTACTTTCGATAGAACTGGAAGGATGCTGATAGGGCGCAATTGTTTCAGTTCTTCAATAGAGCTAGATTTTGGTATCGGTCTAACTAAGGCGCGTTTCCAACTATTGGGAAATTCATTGGTCAAAATAGAGGTATTTACTATGTTGGTAATTATTTTTAAAGTATCTGGTAGAGAAAGTTTGATCATATCCGCAGTCAGCCCATCATAACCAGATGCATTGGTGCCTATGTTCAAAATAATCTTGCCGACAGCATCCTCAGAAACGGTTTGAAGATTAAAAATATTATTCGTTCTGATATTTGATTTGAAAAATAAATAAACTTCATTATCTACAATGCCAGAGCCCGGAACGTTTAAGAAATGATTATTAATCATGGTTGGGTTCATCAGATGTTCAGGAATCGGAGGAGAATTATTATTAAAAGTTTTCAGCTTTTTAAAGTAATTCCAAAGCTTTTTTGGTTGCCCTAAGTTTTTATTTATATGATACGCAAAAAATGCATGCAAATGTTTTTTCTCTGTTTAGAGCTCCCGTTACTAGATTTTTTAAGCTTTTGTAGTAGTTTTTGGATGAGTCTGTTTTCTTATAATTTGCTTTAACAAGAGCTTTATCCCGCAGCCGCATCATAAAACGAACAGTTTCTGTGAGCCATGGTTTTGGAGATTCAGCCACTTTTTTACGTTTAAGAGGGGCGTGCGTGTCGAATAATTCATTAATTCTTTTGTTAAATTCCAGTACCATGGAGTGTACATCATAATTATAACATTCTTGCCAGTTTATAGATTTTAAATCATAATTGAATTGCATAATATTTATATTATTTAGAGATCTAGACTCAATATAACGGGGTTTAACTCTATCTTTTTTAATGTTAAACGATGTTAAAATCAAAGCATGGTCACTATCACTAAGGTTATTATTTGGTAACACCGTTACCTTTTTACATCTATCGGGAATGTTGGTTAAAACTAAGTCTATCAATGTAGCGGAGGTATTTGTTACTCTAGTCGGCTCTGTAACTAACTGCTCAAGATTATGCTGAGTGCAAAACATGGAAAATTCACGAGAGTTTGCTGTATTTGAATGTAGCATGTCAACGTTAAAGTCAGTCAGTACACAAATATAGTCACAATTTAGGAAGGTAGACAGGGACTCGCTAAGTGAGCTGAGGGCTGGGGTCACTTTGACCTTCTCAGGTCTATAAGCAGTGCCTATTGCCATTCTAGCGCTAGGTAATGTTACCTCAAGCCATAATTGTTCCAGTTCCGATGTTGGATGAGCGCGAACTCTAGCACGTACGCCTTTCCTCACATAGAAGCCAACGCCCCCGCCCGTCTTCTTACGAGATCTAAGTTTAAGTATGTAGTCTGGTAGAGCCGGTGCTATTTTTTCATCTTTTACCCAGGTTTCATTCAAAGCTAAGATATCGGGCTTGTGCGTTAATATGGTTGCCTCTAGCTCGTCCCTACCCGTGTTTAAAGATTGTACATTCAACAGACCTAGTATCAAACGTTTTCTTTGGGTTGTGTTATCCATACTTGATCACATTATTTTTTACACATAAACGTCTTTGTACACGGCGTTCTATAATAGAGTATGCGCGAGTTGTTTTGGTTGTGTCATGTGAGTGAGTATTGTGTGTGTGTGAATGATGTGTGTGTTTATTTAAGAATGTGACCCTAAATAACAAATACTCTCGTGTATCTACATACGCTAAACAGTGGTTAGAGAGCTTGGTAATTACATTTTTAAAACAAGAATAACGCTCTACTACTCGTACAATAAGAATAATAATGCGAAAAATAATATAACAAATGATAAAAAGAAGATTATCTAAACAAAGAACTAAAAGGATAATTGTAACAGATGAAATACATGCATGGAAATTCGCAAGACACAGTAATATAGACACATAATAATATAGTTTTACTATAACAATACTTCTGACGCAAAATAATAGCACTCGAGCTACTAGGGGACTAGTTGGTCGCGCTATGCGTAGAGCGAGGTTTAAAAATCTTGTAGAGGTCATCTTCGTTTCGAACACGAAACGCTGGCTTCTCATACATTTGATTTAGTTATCAGTACCTACTTGTCTTACTAGAACAATCAAATCACTAACACGGCGACCATCACAGTCAAACTGCAAATAAAACACTGAATTAAATTTAGTTCAATATTTGAGGGTTTATTTAATGTCGTTTAATATATCTGTGGTGGTTTCCTTACAAAATATATTGTTGTAAATCTAAATAATATTGTTTAAATAAAACATCCGGCAGTTTCGGTTAGCTTCTTGGTTTTAGAAAATTTTGACACATTGTTTCGGCTTACAAACTATTGTACCGCGTGGTTATTATTATTAAAATATAAAAAAAAAACTAAGCCACGAAGTCTCTGTCGGTTCTCGTCGAAAATCTTTGGGACCTGTTACGGACTGTAGCGCCGGTGACTCCACCTACAGAGAAAACAATTAAAGTTTCCAATGTTCAAAGACTAAAGTTACATTTAGTTCGTTTGACTAGAGGTGTTGCCGTTGCTAAATTATAAGGAGTCCCGCCGAAGTCGAAATTTTTTGGGAACTTATTTCATTTCTTAGAGATTCCCAGAGTGCGGGTAAGCACTGTAACAAAAATCCTTTAAAAATAACTAGGTATTCGGTACACTAGGGTCTGTCAAAACACCTATCCTACTCACTGCTTTACTTAATAAAGTAGTTTCAGTTCTAATAATTATTTTATGTTAACGTCATAGTATAAACGAAAGTAGGTAAGCTTGAAAACTTTTATTAAACCTTTGGGCTTCTTGTTTTTTTGCTCGCCTGTTACTTGATAGGTTTGCACAGGGTGCTCTGTGTAGATAAGGGCACCAGGTGAAGTTTTTCATTAAAAGTTTTGTAATGCAGTTGGCAGAGGTCTAATTATTGTTCGCGACTTCGGTTAGGTGGTCCTGCTTTTTGTAAGGGTTATCCACGAGGGAAAGTCTTATAACAAGTGCGTTTTTTATTATTATCCTGAGGGACATGCGCACGAATATAGTACGGCCACGTGGAGATACTACGATTATTTGGGACTCGAACCCACTAGAACCCTCAGGGTGTTTCCACCTCTGGCGCTTGTGGTTGGAACGTGGGGACCACGGAACAGAAAAAAAAACAAGTGGAAGTGCTGAGTAGGCGTAGCACGCGTGCCATAATTATGCGTAGTTACGATTAACTGATCTCAGTTGTTTTCTTACATCGTCGTATCCTACGAATAAGGTTACTGTTGCAAAACACTAACTTTACAGGAGACGGTTTTATTAATTCGAAAAGTTTCTATTATGCGATTGTGTTTTTTTGCTAAATCGTTTTTTAATGTTTTCAGCTAAATTATCATGTAGTTTTTGTCGCTTAACACCTTATTCCGCGTGCATTCTTCAAATCGACGCTATTCTAAACGCCTTTGTGACCTTATTTCACGAAGATTTCGCTTCACGTCGTCAAACTAAAGGGTAACAATGGTCTTTGTAAACTTATTCGACTAAATAATCAGGACAATTACAAAAACATAAGGGTTACTTTTCTTCAAGAATTTCGTTTAATAGAAATAATTTTCGGGTTCGATTCCCGCCTCGGTACATTTTAAAACTACTACCGCTGACTTTTTAATGTTTTATAGCTAAAATGCAACAAATGATTCAAAATAATTCCAAAGCCAAAACCAAGTTCATATAAAACTGTTGGATTGATATACTTACCCCCGAATACTCAAACGAAACTTAAATTAAAGCTCGTTTTAAGTCGCGGTTTGTTGACATAATTTAATGAAAATGTGTCAAAAAATCGTCACTTGAGACGTGCTTAAACCTGAGATGCGTTTAAGAAATCGGGGGTAAGAAAAGTAGAATTTTCTTAAAGTATGCAAAAACATCCTAGGGTTTCTGAAATTATGGGTTATTCGAGTGTTTTTTTTCCATAAAAATAATTAGTAGGTACTAGTACGTTATAATTCCTTTCATAGAAAACAAGGTATTTCCGCATAAAATTTGTAAAACTGTTATACAGGTTTTTAACGCTAAAGTCGTATCATCATCATCAGCCTATACCAGTCCACAGCTGGACATAGGCCCCCCCTAATGAGCGCCATAGCGCCCCGTCTTCAGCTTGCCGCATCCAGCATCTGCCAGCAGTCTTTCGCAAATCGTCATCCCACCTGCAGGGGTATTTTAATTCGTCGGAAAGGCCTTCGGTTTCGATATCGGAAACTTTGTCGAAGAACGCTATTTTAAACCAGCGGATTCGAAAACTTTTGACATTCGAATTCGGATCCTTGTTAGGAGAGTTTCATACTTTCGATCATCAATCCGCAACGAAATCAAAATAGCGTTCGAATCGAATTCGAATCGGACGTTTCCGCTCCGGAAACGAATCGAATGAATTAAAATAGCCCTGCTGGTCGGAGGGCGTCCTATACTACGTTTGCCGAGTCACGGTCTCCACTCAAAAACACGTTAACCCCAACGGTTGTCGGTTCTTCTCGAGATATGGCCTGCCCACTGCCACTTCAGCTTGTTAATCCTTAGAGCTATGTCGATAACCTTGGTTCTCTGTCGGATTTATTCGTTGCGAATCCTATCCTTCAGAAAAACTCCGAGCATAGCTCTCTCCATAGCTCGCTGAGCGACTTTAAACTGGTGGACCAGCCCTACCGTGAGTGTCCACGTCTCAGCTCCGTAGGTCATGATGGGTAGGACGCACTGAATTCCGGAATAGAGGGTGTGTAAAAAACAAATCATAAACTTTTAGCTTTCTGGTATGAAAACTCACGACACGTCTGTAGTTGAGACGGCATTAACATGTAGCAAAAATGTGATATATTCGTACTACAGTCCTTGTTGTGTAAAATATCTCTCGTTTATTTATTCTTTTTATCATTTATCTGATCCAATTGCTCAGCATTCTCCTGCCTTCCTCCAGATAAAGCATCCTGTATAATAACAGGACTACTACCATGACTTTTATAATACAGGGGGTTTACTGTTCAGGCGTTATTGCTGAAAGTTATAGCAGTTTCATAACTTTTCTAAGAAAGATGTCTTCGTATATTAGGTGAATATTTGTTTGCTTCAGTATACTTATAAATACTCTTTCACTGTGTACTTACTTGGAATTGAAAAAAATGAGTAGTCTTGTATATATTTGTAGATACATATCTTATTTATACATATTTACTGTTATTTCGATGAGAAATCTGGGTTTTTATGTTCGATAGGTACAGCTGAATTTTCTGATTCAATGCTCTGTGAATTTCAGGAATATTTCTCTAAATTCTTCTTAAGTCTTCAAGTTTTTGAAATAAGGATCTTATACATGTTTTAAGGGAAACTTTTTAAGCTTGTATAGAGTATAATTTGTTATTTTTAGATCATATTTTGTCTCGAGGAGCGGGAGGAATCAAGTAAGTTTTAGCTTGTCAAGTTGTGTAGGGGATAGAAATCTTACGGTAGTCTAGAGGTGATTTGTGGATCTAGGGGATAGAGCTTTTATTTATCATCATCATCAGCCTACATTAGTCCACTGCTGGCCATAGGCCTCCCCTGATTTTTTATAATGGGGGGTAATGCTTACGCTGGGCATGCGGGTAGGATACTGAATCGGTTAACAGGAAATATGAATAAATAAGACGCGTTAAAGTAAGAATGGAAACACTTCGAAATCTGTAACGAATTCTCTGAGAGGAGGCTGTTACTTGATTTTGACTGAACCGGTTCGATATTAGGAGAGCGGGGGTTGCCTAAAATATTTTTTTAAGTATGCCAAATTTCAGATCAAATGGTTGAAGATTCAGTTGCAAGATACTTACAAGGCAAGTTATGTAAAATCTTGTAAAAATAAAAAGCAAATAATAATAAACGTAATTTAGAGTATGAAACTATCATAGTTTGAATTCATTGTGGATGTAAGCGAGTTGACCTTACTAGTGTTGGAAGAACACTAATGTTTCATATCTTAATTAGGGACTTTTTCAGGGGTCCAAGCGTTTAAAAAGCCTCGACCACCACATTTCCGAGGAATATACAGGATGGGGCAAAAGTAATAATGCGATGTTCTTTTGCTGTATTTTTTTTAATAAAAAACTTTGATTCTGCTTGTGAAATTTATTTATTTAATCCATTAGAATTTATTCTATCAAGTCAAGAAAATTATATAGGCCAAGTGTCCACCGCCAGAGTTGATGACGGTACGGACCCGTTTTATGGCATTTTCCATGGCATTTTGGTAGTACGCTTGTATGGGCAAATCATCATCCGCAGGCCTCTTAACAGTTCTTGCGTTATTACGTACCTTTCTACGTATTTATTTCGTCATGTTCTTGTTTGTAAATACAAAGTTCGGTTCAGCGGTAAATACCGCTGAATCGCAGCTTGCAAACTTTGACGTTGGGATGCATCTGCAAACATGTTGTTTGCAGATAAAGATAGTTTGTATGCAGCTAACTTGGTTTCTGCTAACTTAACTAGCTAGGAGTTGCGATCTTAATTGAAGGTCTCGGCTGGGGAAGTACTTTCTAAGTAAGGTATATGCTTCTTGGTGACTTGATAAACCGCAGTGGAAATAGAAAAGCTCATATACAATGTTCACAGGTGTGAGTAAATGATGGGTACCTACACAAACAAACCTTATGGTATGTTTGTACACATACACTATGCCTTGGCATTATTACACATTATTGTGATATTCACCATGTGCGGCTCAAACTAAAGGCTCGAAGTACCACTTTGTAAAAGCTGAATACCGTAAATAATAAAAAACTCGTAGTTTTGCAAAGAGATGTGTATTTTATATAGACTTCAGTTGACAACAAAAAATATTGACAGGTAATAAAAAAAAAAGTTACTAATGGCCAGCGGTCCTCCAAAGAGGCTGTCGTCTACAGTGTTTGTAAATTGACGATCGGAACTTGCGTACCTACGTGCCAGCGCCGGCTACCACATAAAGCGCATTTTCGTTGGGATATAACGGTATTTAAAAATAAAAGACAACGAATATAAATGATTGATGACATCAAGCTTTAAAAAATTATAATTGTAAACATTTTAGAAAAAAGTTACACTTTGTACTTTTTTGGGGGATTCAGCTGCTTGCGAATTTATATACCTACTATAATAACGAACTTCACGAGTTAGAACAGTTAAAAGCACTGAATATATATTTTAAAGGGTCGGAAGCGAGATGTTTTGAACTAAATCTAAGGCTCTGACGCAGGTTAGACCAGCCGACTGTAAATTTACCGTTTGAGAAAACTGCAAACCAACCGAGCAGCCCGATTGCAGTCAGGGTGCACATTGACCAAGAAGCTAACTTGCAGCTAAGCAAGCTAGCAGTAGTTGGAATTGTACGCCAACTTGGTAGTCTGTCTGTCTAGAATAGTTAGTTGTAAGGATCATTTCTTACGTCGCGACCGAAATGGCCTACAGCTCTGTAACACTCACTTCATAAACAGCACCGAGCGGCATTACGAGGCACGCCACCATCAAGTCGGCCACCGCCAGCGACGCCACCAAGTAGTTGGCGACGTTCTGGAGGTTTCTCTCGATTATTATTGCCGCTATCACGAACACATTACCTGCAACAAAATAATTCACTTTAGCTAGCGTCGGTAGATACTTGCCTTGCCCCGTTTGTTTAATCCGTTAATCATGTTGATCTAGTAACGTTTTCCGTTCCTAATTTAAATAATAATTAATTAATTAAAAATAATGAATTGTTTAATAATAGAACACAAGTCACTGAGAAATAACACTGTATAACAACTGTTTTAAGTCTATTCTTATGAGGGGGTGATGAAACAGGTGTTCACAAAATTCTCATAGTTTTTAAATTAAACGTTTGGATACAATAAATTTACTACCGAAAGTTGTCAAACTGGAAACACGTCAGCAAAAATCCTTGTGCAAGCGAGGATTGATGTAATTTGGACCTGATTACGACGATGTCTTAGTCTCTAGTTTGTTCTCTAGTCCCACTAAATTGTAATAAAGTGAGTCGTTGGGAAAATTAACCCAGCTTAGCTAGTCACACTGTTATTATTACTTATTATTTATAGAAGACGCTCATAGCTACACGTGGACGCCAACATGAATAAATTGTATCTTCGTCCAACCTTAAGTGAAATAAACTGTCGGCATAAAATCTATTTGCCTAAGCAAAGCTCAAAGAAGACGCCAGTATTATGTGTGCTAAAACCTTCCAGCTAGACTTTGTTTATACAACATGTGAGGTCAGCGCTCTGCCTAGATATGTTAAGGGGTGGGCAAGTCTCGATGCATGAAAAGCGACCATTATTAAAAAGAAAATAAATAATAAAAAATTCAGAAAAGAACAATACACCGATCCTTAATGACAGGGCCCACTTCACATAGCTTCTCGAATATGGATATATGGATCAATATATATGGATCAATTGCTATTTCCGATCGGGTTAGTTTAACTTGCAAAACTGCATTTATCTTTCGTATCTGATGCATATTTATTATATATTTATTTCAAAGAACCCTCAACAGGTACAAAGTTTGCTCTATTTTTCAATTAGTCAGTCTTTAGTACTTGCTTCCAGCAATATTAGATATTTTTCTTCATCAAAAGTCCGAGTTTTATTGAATGAAGGATTCCATAAAACTCGAAATTTGCGTCTATTCTCACTAGTTCAGTTGTCCAGTTCAGTTGACTGAATGTCAAGCCTCAATTGATTCCTGTACGCAAGCAGAAACTTCATAGCAGCCAAAAAAGTATTTTAAATAATTCCAATATTTCGCAACTGTTTCAAGCAATTTTATTTAAACTTTTTATCCAACAATTCCTCGGTTCCATAACACTCGTTGATATCATGGAGTTTTTTAAAAATACTAGATCTGGATTTTCGACGACCTAGTCGGTGACCTTCACACTGTCTGTCACACTGGTGTAAAGTTTTTAATACTTCGTATTACGTATTAAAAACTTCTGACCTTAACACGTGTTCGGGTTAGGAATTTCTATTCCTCACACTAATATGAGATATCCTATCCGTAAAAAACGTTACACTAGTGTTACGTATAGGAATTTTTATTCCTTCCACCTTACCTAACCATATTAAAATGACTGAAATACCAGCACTCAGGATTTTAATACCTCCTTTGCTCCTGACAAAAACTTCAGCCAAGGTCAAAATTGACAGTTTTCAAAACTTAATTTACAGCTGTATGTTTGTTTTCAATATTATTTATTTTATATTCATTGGCATTTTGACAATAATTACTGTCGTTTGCGTCATTTTATCGTAATTTTTGGCAAATTTGAAATTCAAATTGTAAGGCAGATGGAATTATTTAATGATAAACATAAGTTTTGTGTGTCCGATGGCCTACTCGGAAACTGATAAAGGAATAATTAATTTCCTTTAGACTTTGACTCTTCAGTAAATTCAAATAACATAAGTAGGTAGTATCTACGTACTCAAATGTTAAAGGTATATTTAGATAAAACAAAACGGTACACTTGCATACAACAAAACGGTACGCTTTGGTAAAACAAAACGGTACACAAAAAAAAGTTGAGAGGTGTCAAGGGACACCCGGATGGAACAAAGTTCCTTTCTATAAGAGAGAGAGAGAGACAGACAGAGAAACATGCGCACGCCGCACGGCTTACTATAGCAAAAAGTGTCGTTACAACTTTTTGTGAGATTTTTTCCGTCCAGCCCCCTTTCACACCGCGACAAGGAACTTAGTTTCAATAAAATAAACCCTAAGTATCCAGAGTACAATATAGTAATACTGGAAATCCATCGCTACTGAACAAAATATTCATGCGAGATATTACAGCGCAGCATTTCCAGAAAATGTCCGATCGTTCCTGCAACAACTATTATTTTTTTCTAAGATTTCCAACATTTAATAATTTCTGTTCCGAATCATCTTTGAATATCCTGTGTAGTTTGACGATGGTTTTGTAATTCCACAACCATCGTCAAACTGCTTATGATACTTAAAGATGTTTTGATTTTTATTATAATTTTTGACCTGGAGTTTTCACAAGCATTATTGGTGCGGTGCCATTCTTGAAAAGAATATAATTCTCTCATTAAATGTTTATTTTGTAGCCATGTTTATTTCATGTACTTCATGACTTTATTTTTGTACTGGGTCATACGCAGACAAAACAT
Organism: Eupithecia vulgata; assembly: GCA_946478455.1. NCBI lineage: Eukaryota > Metazoa > Arthropoda > Insecta > Lepidoptera > Geometridae > Eupithecia > Eupithecia vulgata. Next base: position 2,396,704 of record OX297873.1, on the reverse strand, counting down.
ACGCCCTTCAAAATATAATCCTTCTTGAATTTTATCTGCCGGCAACAGTGACAGCGTGCCCCATAATCCGACGAACGGCGATTTAATTTGATATAATTCCGTATTGTTTCAATTTCCTACATAATCTTTAGCAAATATATATGAAAATAACACTTCTCTGCATTCTACATGGGGATTATTACTTTAATGCATTTACCATACATGTTTCAAAGTCGGCATGAAATTTTTCAGGGTTCCAATAAGGATAATATACCGTATTGGAACCCTGAAAAATTTCATGCCGAATTGGTTTTGCATTATTATTATATATATTATTATACATATATGTCCAGCATTATAATATATATTATATTCTGGTGTCTTTGAAGCAGTTTACTATTTACCTCGTCGAATATAATGCATATTTTACCTGACATTGAAATAACTATTTAGATATTAATAAATTTTCCATTTTAAATAAGTTCTTTTGCAGTGCCCTACAGGGTGCATGTACTATTGACCTAAGCTTACTTTACTATCCAAGCTGTATACATGTACATGTGAGCAAATAAATAAATAAATAATAACAAATAATAAATAAACTAAATTTTCCAGTGTTGGTTTTTTAAAACGAAAATGTACATGAAATTTCAAGGCTTCCATTTTATGCAACTTGAACTCCGAATTTATATAAAAATATGATGAAAAATTATGATGAATTGAGCTGATTAACGAACTGGGACCAATTCTAAAAACACACAAGATTATTCACCCGAAAATAATTGCTTTTGAAGCATTTTTAAGTGGAACGTATCTAATAAATCATTTATCAAAGTGATGGAAAGGAAAATTGGGAGCGGTTAGCAAACTTGGGGGTTTTTTATTTGGACTGAAAGGTATTGTTTCTTTTGTTAGCCATTTTCAATGGAAAACTAATTTTTAGAAAGTTTGGAATTTCAGTCAAATTATCGAAAAAGCTAAAAAGCCGGCTTATTAACCTTTTTATTACTTGAAGGTTTGCATAAGATCTAACGTAATCTACGAATCTAATTAAGAAACCTCATTCCTCCTCAATTTTGTCAATTTTAATTTTATTATTCCAATTATTATTTTCTTGTAACTATAGTAATAATTCTGATGTATACCTGGTAGGATAAAAAGAAAAATATAACGAAGAAATAAACCAATTTATTGGCGCATAAAGACAAACACTACACATTTACTTCAGAATTATTTTAAACCACGTTTCTACCACAAACAGCTCCACACCACAGCTTAATGTTGTCTACCAAAAATTGAGCAACGCTGGCTTTCTGGCAGGACCTTTAGTGCATGTGAACACGGACAACAACGACGTCTAAAAAACAGCTAAAATATACTTATTTATATTCTAAAAACTAATTAAATTGGATCTAGAAGTACAGTGAGAAATAAAATAAAAGATTTTTTTAAAAAACCAGCCTTCGAACGGCTGACCGGATCTTAATAATAATAATAATAATAATAACGTTTATTGAAAAGAATTGAGACTTAAAATTAATACAATCTTTGATCCCCAAACTAGGATAAACCTGTATCTTGGGGACCTCCTTCCTTTGGTTATTTATATTACTTAACAAGCTAACGTTAAATTATGTTACGGTTCGAACAATAGTGAGAAAATATACATTTACGTGATGGGTTACCTGAGGACACCAGTCTCAAAAGAGTCTGGGCAACAGGAGCCACCATGAGTGTGTGTGAGTTGTGTAGTGTGTGCATGTGTGTGTTATGACTAGTGCTCCTGAGGACACCGGTTTCTTAAGAGTCCGGGCAACAGAAGCGACCATGTGTGTTGTGTGTGCGTGTGTGTGTGCGTGTGTGTGTGGTGTGAATGATGTGTGTGTGACGTTTGTCAGTTGTGCGTGGTTGTGCTCCTGAGAACACAGAACTCTGAAGAATTCGAGCAACAGAAGCTACACAGATGTGTGTAATGTGTTATATTATGCTGTGAGTTTAGAATATAGTGTTGTTAACATATATTGTCTGATGAATACAGTGTGTTTAATAAGGTTAATTAAAGTTAAATCATCTAGCAAATAGTAAAAAATCTTCAGTTTGATCATAATCCAGAGTTAACAGCCAATTAGTTGTTTTAAATTTACATTCTGAGTAGGTAATTTCGTGGATACTCAGCTGTTTATTTATTTTATTATATAAATAGTTTGACATGTAAGTAAACTGCTGTTTTATATACACTGTACGGGGATGAGTATTGTAGCAAATTCGATAGCTTCTCCTTTTAGTTGCTATTTTTTTTTCGTAAGGTGTTATTTTGTGTTTTTTTAATACTACTTGCAGTATGTATATCTGCCTAACGGTAAGTAGTTTACATTCAGTATATAGTAGTCTAGTCGGGTATCTGTAAGGTTTGAAGGACATGACCTTTAAAACGCATCTTTGTGCTCTTTCTAAAGGCATTAGGGTGGTTTTATGTGTACCGCCCCAAACAGAGATGCAATATTGGGTTATAGACTGGCATAGGGCTTTGTAAACAATAGTAATAAGACGAGTGTCTGCTATATGTCTTAGCTTTTTAAAGATCCAGGACAACTTACGTACTCTACCTGTCAACACCCCAACATGTAAGTCAAATTTACAGAGGTCATCAATGATAACTCCCAAGTATTTTATTTCTTTCGTTCTTTTAATTTCTGAGCAGTTGCATTGTGCTGAAGACGGAGTACTATCACAATTATGCATTAGCAGTTTAAAGGATTCTGGTGGTTTGGTTGATTTAGTGATGCTAAAAGTCATATATTTAGTTTTTTCAATGTTTAGGGTTAATAAGTTAGAATTGAGCCACCTTGACACATTTGCAATGCCTTTTTCAGCGTGAAACTGCGCTTCAGACCATGTCCCTCCGTGAAATATAAGAACTGTGTCATCAGCAAAGCTGATGACAGATCCATTTGTTAGGGCCATGTTACATAAATCATTTATGTAAATCAAAAAGAGACTTGGTCCAAGTACGCTACCTTGGGGAACACCAAAAAACACTGGGGAATCATTACTAGTAGAGTTCATAATTTTTACTCGTTGAGACCTATGACTTAAGTAGCTTTTAAACATTTCTAGTGGTATACCACGTATACCATACCTTTCCATCTTTTCCAGTAGAATTGGGATCGACACAGTGTCGAATGCTTTCTTGAGGTCAAGAAAGACGCCAATAACCTTTTCCCCATTATCAGTCTGTTTAGTCAAAGTATTTATTAGGTAATTGACAGCATCTTCTGTACTCCTGCCCCTTCTAAAGCCAAATTGAAGAGAAGAGATTATATGGTTTTTTTCCAGAAAGTTAACAAGTCGGTTATTTAATATTTTTTCTAAAATTTTTGAGAGAACAGGCAGGACAGATATAGGGCGATAGTTATTGACATCTTTCCTGTCCCCGTTCTTATAGATAGGATGGATAAGTGATTTTTTATATACGTCAGGAAATACACCTTCATTTAAACAGAGATTATATATTTTTGCTAGGTAGGGTAATAAGATATGTCGAGCTTTTTTGACAAATGCAGTTGGTATTTCGTCCCAACCACAGGCACTACTGTTCTTAAGGTTTATAATTATAGAGTCAATTTCTTTCTCCGTGGCTTCTAGCATTACAAAAGAGTTAAGATTGGAAGAGGGTAATTGAGTTGTAGATTGTCCATGCGAGTTCTCCATAGCTTGGGCGAGATTTTTACCAATTGATGAAAAGAATTCATTTATAGAGTCCAACGACTTATCTGGGTTTAATGTATTTATTAATTCGGTAGAAGGGGTTTGAACATTTTTAGTGTTAGTGATATATTTAATTTTTTGCCACAAGAGTTTAGTATTATTTCCAGCTTTTTCTAGTTCTGATCTTTCATATTCATTTTTTAACTTCTTTATGATTGATCCACAGTAATTTCGGTACCTTGTATATGTTATTTTAAGAACAGTATTATTAGGAAATTTTCTTAGTTTTAAGTGCATTTGATCCCTATTACGAATGCAACGTAGTACGCCAGTAGTGATCCATGGCTTTAATATACATTGATTACGAGAGACAGAAAGAATATTAGTGTTAATACGAATTGAATTCGTTATAGCATTTGTCAGGAATTCTGCTGCTTGGTTTGGATCGGAGTTATTTAAAATAGGGTTTAAGTCAGTATTTATTAAATTTTGAATATAGCTTTTTCATAATTAATCCTCCTTATAGTACGTTCAGGTTTAGGTGTAGGTATATCATTCATTCCAAGCAAGACCACGTTATGGTCTGTAATAAATGTGTTTACGATCAAGCAAGTACCAGTACACACGGATTTAACAAATATATGGTCTATGCAATTATTCTCTCTTGTACATAATGTGTGTGCCGGTAAAAAACCCAAACCAAACAGCAGGTCAAGATAAGAAGAGCTATTAAGATCCGTGTTTCCTGGTCGTATATTGATGTTAATATCGCCTACGATGTAAATATTTTTAAAAGTTGTTAGTTTATTTATTAAGTCTTCCAACGAGGAAAGAAAACTAGTTATATTCCTAATTGATGGAGATCGGTATATTGAAATGATAGCAGAATCTTTAAATTTAATTAAGAGACAGGTGCCGTCCCTAAGCGGTGGTTCCTCACATAAACAATCTATACAATCTCTTACATATACTACAACTCCATCGTTTTGGTTTCGTAGATTATTTGTATGGTATGTATAGTAATTATGTAACTCGGGGGGTTGAATATGGTTTTGTAACCAGCATTCTGTCAGAATAATGAAACGAGGTTCTAGATTACTTCTATGTAGCAAAATTTTAAATTGATCTATGTTTTTATAGATACTTCTAATATTTAGTGTCATAATAATATTACTAATTTCTTTATTATTATTGATATTATTGATCTTACTAGTGACAAGACATAAATTTATATGTATAGGTACCTACAGTCATGCTAACAGTTATACATCTACAACACTTGCATTCTTGTCCATAAAATTATAAAAAAACTCTATCCATACTAACTTATCCTTTGCCAAACAGCGCGAAATTACCAAGCGAAAAACTCGCAGAGTCAGTTTTCTGGTTCTACCCAAGCCCCGTAATAAAAACTACGGAAAAAAGATGTTCACGTACGAAGGTGCACAGTACTACAACAAAATACCCTCCAATATAAAAAATGTAAACTCATTCAATGCATTTAAAACCTAACCGAGTATGTGTCAGATAATTATTTCTAGATGCATTGGATAGGTATTTAAGTATTCCCTGTACATTCGAAGACGACCTACCTACTTATTTTATACCTACCTACTTATTTTATACCTACCTACTATAGAATAACTCTTTTCTCATGTAAGTGACATTGTGTCTTTTTGAGAATAAATTTCCCCAATAGTAGAGAGGAAATAAGGTCCTTCCATTTTCGAAACTCATCAGTGATAATCACTGATCATACTAGTATTCTGCTGACATAATAAAAATAAGTAGGTAATAAATATTAAAGTTATTGTTGATCATTGTCAAAAAGAGTCCTTGTCTTGGCATAATGGTGCAAGTCATAAGAATCATCAAAACCTAAACCTTTCACACAATAGAAAAGCGCCGATAGAAATAAAATTGTCCACCTAGCTGAACTTAGCCGACTAAAGACTAATGAACCCGAATGAACTTAAATTGAACAACTATTTATTTAAAATCAAATTGTTTAAATGGCTGAATAATAGTATTTTTGCTAGGTGACATTGTTCTTGACGAGATAGAGTTTTTTTCTTTTTTCTGCTGACCCATCTAGAAACAAGATTTGACCATAAAAAAATAAAAAAAATGTCTATCTATGTATTGTATAGTATTATGTATATCAGTTATCTAGTACCCATAACACAAGCTCTGCTTAGCTTGGGGCTAGATAATGCTGTGTGAATTGTCCAGCATTATTTATTTATTTTTATTTATAAAGGTGCAAATTTGACCTTTTCACCAAAAAGCCGTACAGTTCCATTAAAACGTGCGTTCTATCTCATACGATTTCATGCAACAAATAATTTCCGAGTCGTGGCACGCGTTGTTATACAGTGGTGAATATAATATTCATTTTCTTTCGTTCTTTGCTTTTGTTTCGTTACTTTGAGGTAGGTACATACATATGTATGTATGTACGTACCTACCTCAAAGTAACGAAAATTAGCCTTAAACACCTATTAACAACACAGAACGCTCAAAACCATTAGATTACCAGCACTCATGAGCGTGTTAATCTTACCAATTAGTTCCAATGTTTTTTAACAGCAAATTGTATGAATAAATTGGAATCTGCATCGACACAGCTCGATACGACAACCAATTTCATTTGAAAAACCCTTGACGCTGCGGGATTTTGCCAATTAGTTAAACTATCGCAAGTGCCACTCGCCAGCGCAAGATGGGTGAACGATTGAAGCAAAGTGTGCGCGGCTGACATGGTAATTTCATCTTTGAGGCTGTAAAGGCTTTTCTCTGGTGATTAGTGACCGATTTGTGTTGCTATTGTAGTGGTGGATAAACTATCTACAGAGCATTCTTATCGGTATCTGAAGGTATCGGTCCGTCCGGAATTAACGCATTCACTGCTCAGCTTTAACGATCCGACACGCAGCGCAAGGCGCGCGCTGCTGTACAGCACACGTAGAACGTGCACCAGTTCAGTTCAATTCAATTCAACTCCTGCTCGATTGGAATGTTATTTTATCGTACGTAATTTCTACCTCTATAAAGCTTGCTTACATCTTCAGAAATTAACAAGTAAAAAGCCCCCTTAAAAAATTATTTTATTCTATGTTTTAGTATTTCTTGTTATAGCGGCAATACTCGTAGAAAAACATCTATGTAAAAAGTTCACAAAACAGACAGACGGACGGACAGCGGAGTCTTAACGAATAGTGTCCCGTTTTACCTTTTGGGTACCGAATCCTTAAAATGAAGATACCAAAGGTGAATATTACCCAAAGAACTGGCAGAGAACTCTTACTAGACCCCGAGTAGTTTAGAAATTATTGGGCTGTTAAAAACCTCACCACACGTGTCTGCCTTCAGCCCGCTCACATGTCGGCAACAACTTGACCTACTCACAACAAATTTTGCACTAAGTTTGCTAAGCCACGGTTTATCCGTTCGACCCATAGTTGATCGAGAGTCGATCAAGAGTCTTTTGAGAGACGGGAGTGCTATTGTCCGAGTCTTGTAAAGTGTTGCTCTAGTGCTTTGGAGTTTGGAGCCCGAATTTGAATCGAAACTATGCAATAGTTGGTTATTCTAGTACCTAACCCCTTTTGCAAGGATCCATAAAATTCAAAATTTCAAAATTCAAAGTGCTTTATTTCCTTTAGACCTTACAGGGACTCTTGGACACGTCACAAAAACTCAGATTACATAAGTAAAACTAGGAAATAAAGTCGTGATCACTTTGATTTTTTGTCCACTTCAATTTTTTTAAGGTAAAGTAAAGAAGCGAACAAGAAACCTTTACCTTGTTAGAATGTTAGTTTTCGAGTTGGCAAAACAAGCAAAACTCGTCCCAAGCTTTTTTATTGTCTAGATATTCTGATATTTTATAGTAAGCCTTTTTACAAAGGATATGTTTGACAATTTGTTTGAATTTATTTATTGATAATTTTTGCAACTCACTTGGAGTTTTGTTGTAGAAGCGTATACATTGTCCTTTAAAAGATACATTAATCTTGTGTAGCCTAGTTGTCGGCACAGCGAGTTTATTCTTATTTCTAGTATTTAAATTATGTATATCGCTATTTTTAGGGAACCGATTGATATTCTTATGAGTGTACAACAAGTTTTCATAAATATATTGACATGGTACTGTCATTATGTTTATTTTTTTAAATTTATGACGTAGGGACTCTCTGGGACCCATATCATAGATTGCACGAACAGCCCTCTTCTGCAGCACAAATACGATATTAATATCTGCAGCGTTCCCCCACAACAGTATACCATAAGACATAATACTATGGAAGTAGCTGAAATATACTAGTCTAGAAGTATCAACGTCTGTAAGATGACGAATTTTTTTGACTGCATATGCTGCAGAACTTTGTCTCCTCGATAGCTTATCTATGTGCGGGCCCCATTGAAGTTTACTATCAAGGTAATTCCTAAGAATACGGTACTGTCCACAAATTCTACCGATTCTTCTTTTACGTATACATTCGTCTTAATTTGTTTTACATTCGGTAAAATAAATCTAATACATTTAGTTTTGGTTTCGTTGAGCAAAAGATTATTGACACTAAACCAATTGACTACTTTTGATATTGCATTATTTACATCGTGGAGGTCTATGTTTTGTCGTTTCATTTTAAAAATTAATGAAGTGTCATCAGCAAATAACACAATCTCGTGATTATTCTTAACAAGATGAGGCAGATCGTTAATGTAAACTAGAAATAGGAAGGGCCGAGGATGATTCAGCGGAAACTTTGTGTTTTCGCGGTGGCAGAGGTATCTTAGGTGGGCGTCACACAGTTGCTTCTCCAGGACTGAAGTTCTTTGCAGCACGGACTTAAACTCAAAGCCACATTTTTTATCGAACCTATCTATGATCGACTGAAGCCGATCCCGTTCCTCAGCAATAGAACTATTCTGAGAATGTAACGCAGACATCTCGCTCTTCAGCTTTTTGTTATTATCTAGAGCTTGTATAAGAATATTTTCATTCTCAACTAATTCCGCTTTTAATTGTCCAATCTGCCTCCTAGCTGACTTTAGTTCCTGTAAAGTCTGATTCAACTTGTCGACTCTTCTAGTCATCATTTTGAATTATAGTGAATTGAGTGTGTTCAAAAAAAAAAACTCAAAACTCAATAACTTTATTTCTTTAGGCTTACAAAATAAGCACTTAGACATATTTGATGGACATGAGGCGTAAGCAGGGCCTTCAAATAAATTAACACTCCCATCGTAATCTATTCATTCTATATTTGATATATTATTGTATATCAGTTATCTAGTACCCATAATACAAGCTCTGCTTAGCTTGGGGCTAGATAATACTGTGTGAATTGTCCAGCATTATTTATTTATTTATTTTTAAATTCTATTGAAAACCTCTGTGAAAGAAGGTCTGAAATCAAAATAAAAAATGTTACCGGTTTAACGCCCTTGGGATAAAATATGTTGGAAGATATGCAGATATTTGATACGCGTATTTTCTATTCATAATAAAAACGTCTACCTCTGTAGTGTACTGTATGGATAAAATTTATAAGTGACAATAAACCTGTCAGTTGATTAATATAAACCGTCCTCAGGTAACATCCCATTCATTGATGAAAGTCGTATAAAAATCAATACCTAGCATTGTATAGTAGGCGTAGTTGTATAGTTTGAAGAACAAATCGATAGGTATACCACCTAGTAGTAGTAGTACAATTAATCCCAAAATAGCAACTTTAGATTGGTCATAGGTCTCAGAAGGAAAGTTTCTTAATCTATGTTCTTTATCTACTAACTTATCTACTTAATCAACAAAAAGCAACACTACAGTCTTGATATGCCGATAGTCGACTGAAATAAATTGCTTCGCCTTGAAGTAACTTAACGATTTATCGATACATTATGAGGCCAATTTTCAAAGTAACATTTTGGTATAAAACAACAACTTAATGTTCGACCCATTATAAGCCCCTATAAGGTCTAAAGCTACAAGAAAAGGCAACGGCTTACCCTCAAAAATAATATGAGGCAACATCGCAAACAAATAGGGGCCGTTCTCATAATGAACAAAAAACAATTCCTCACCAAATGAAAAATTATACGCTTTTAATTAAATTCGTTTGATGTTCCCGGAAAGAAAAGTAATTTATAGCAAATTTTATGGTCTCTGCGTTGACCTTCTCAGTTACATGGTGATATTGGAGTTTCAGTGAAAAGATAATCTTATTATCATGGTTATTTCACGGTCATTGGGCCTTTGAATTAATCATCACTCTCGTTTTTGCTGAGGCCACTATATTTTGAAAGACTGGATAACGTAGATAATTTTTTGAGGCCTTAAATTGAAGAGGAGTGTATGGCGGAGCATGCAGGGCCGCTCCACGAGAACCACGTTCTCCACAACGTATATTTCCTGCTCTAGCCACGCGGCTATACAACACATAAATATAAAAAATAAATAAACATAATATGGCGTAGGTATATAAAGAAATCGCCATGTAGTTAAGCCATGTAGCTTCTATAGTTTTCTAGTAAAAAACTTTTTTATAATTTTTTATAAAATATTAAGTAAGTCACAGACACGGCTGCGCCCATATAAGTGCTATTTGGTACAAAAAGTTCTGGTTCTACACTCAAAAGGCAAAGTGAGGGGAGGCCCCCATCTAAACACATCAACAGCAAACATCAAAGTGCTTCATTACCTTTAGACCTTACAAGTAGGGCATCGAGAATCGGCCATATTTTAAGAACCGGTTCTTTCGATTCCTTCTTCACAAAACATCAAATGCTATAACAAAAACTAGGAGATAAAATGATCACTTTGTTTTTTTTTCGGTAAAGTAAAGAAGCGAAGAATTCGGTACCTATAACGTTCATTCATGATTGTGATCGTTCGGTCTACAGTTATTCGAAGTTGTGTGCTTTCGGTATTCCGTTTTGCGGCCTGCTGTACTTTCGGTATTTCGTTGTGCGGTTTCCTGATCTTTCTAGATACCGTTCTCCGGTATTTCGAGTACCGGTATTCCGTAGGACAATTGTAGGACAAATGTTTCTCTATCTCTCTAGGACAGTCTCAAAAATCATGTACTAAGTATTTTTGCGTTTTTTTTAACGGGTGAAAGAAACTTCTCATTATTTTGCAATTGATGTGATAAGCTTTTTTGGACAAAACTTTGCAAAATATAACTAAATTTGGTTTCCGTGGGAGTTTTGTATTTAGCCTTCTGTGATATATAGGTAAAAGATAAAGGACATTAAAAAACTATACTATCTATAACTCAATATATATATTCTATTCATACAAAACTGAAGCTGTATTATATGGAAGTTTAATCAAAGCAAGACATGTCCCTAATTCTATTGTCATTTATACCTATAAAAGTTAAACTGCAAAGTTAGAGTAGGTACTATTAACAGTAATCTAATGGAATTATAGCGAAAAAAACTGTGCAAGTCCAGAATAAGATCTAAATATTCTGACGGAATCTAACAAAACTATTACATAATCAGCGATAAGCAAAACCACACTGAACATATTAGTTGCGTAATAGTTACAAAGTTTTCAAAACAAGGCCCAACTATGTAAAGTTTGTAATTTACATAGCTGGGGGCACGCTTCGTTATTTTAGAGTAATTTCAATTTTGTAAAATTGAAACTGGTCATGTTTGTTTTGCAAACAATTTCAGAGAGTGTGTAACGTACATAAAGGGTAGAAAACTCTTTGAATAGGATAGTGTTTTAGAGAAACTAATAATTTTTAACTGTTTTCAATGTAAAAATCGAGAATGCTCCTTAAATGACTTTAAGGAAATGGAGTCATTATTGCAATCCCGGGATTATTTTGCTAAATAAATTAGTTTGGAAAGCTACTTTTATACTTTTTTAGCAAAATAATGACTTTAGGTTAATACACTCGAGAGCAATGAATCCGGGTCACTCAAAGAATCCAAAAAATCTCGGAAAGTAAGAATGCTAGGTTAATGCAATAAATTGTATTTAATAGACAATTTAATACTCCTTAAATGAAAGTATTAAAACTTCTTAATATACGTAATATTATACATTACATAGATACATGTTACATACTTGAGGTTTTCACTGTTTAAATAGACCTATGTTAGCAAAATCAGTTAAAACGCGAGTATCAATTAATAAATAGTAACTTTAATGATTTACGTTTACCGTACAGCATTGTAATAGATACATTTATCCATGCTTTACATCGATTCCCTTTTACTTAATATTTCTAACACCTGTTTTTTCATAATATTGTAACAATTGTCCTCCTCAACTTCAACTTCTTATTCCATCGCCCATCCCGTTGGCTGGAAATGGCTCTGTACTTTTATACTCTTTGAAAAAACAGACTATTATCATACATATAGTTACATGTTTACTCGACTTCTAAAAAAAAGGAGGCTATGTTTTGTATTGATGCTAACAGATCGGCATCCTGGGAACAGGAACGTCTCTGGTCCTGCTCGGCCATTACAGTTGTTGTATGTCCTCAGACAATGTCATGTTTGATACTTATTAATTTATTACTTTCAATGAGTTATACAAAACTTATATCTAACTTATAATCAAGAAATGATGAATAACAATACTAAATAACGAAATAAATGAAGCAGTCATCAAATACAAAACATACCAAAAAATAATAGAAGAAGAAAAAAAAATAATAATACAATTACAATTTCTTTCTAATCTCACTAAATTACTGTGTGCTTAAAGAAGTGACTAGCGAACAATGCGACTTTTTAGTAATAAGCTTTCAATTTATGATATTATCAAATTTATGAATAAGAACTTTAACGAAGCGTTTCTTTTATATATTTAGTTTTTTTTTTTATAATTTTGTATTTTTCGTTTACCAATTTAATTGTTCATTACATAATAGGTACTAATTTTAATTTGATACCTTTAAAGTGACCTGTAACATAATCGTTATGTAGGAATATAATAAACTATGAACTAGGCCAAAATAATACTGTTAGGTTTATACTTATTATGTCTTCATCTTCACGCGAATAACGCGATGGCGGTGGTCAGCAGGCAATCAAAGATGTCATAATGATACGGCGTCTGCGTGACAGAGAACAAAACGAAACGTTAGTTGTTTTTTAATAATTCGGTAAAAAGCTATTATTAGTATTAGACGGGAAGGATTAGCTGGATGCACATGGTTAATAATGAGGAGGTGCTGAAAAGAGTTACATAGATAAAAAAAAATCATAAACACCATTAAAACATAAGTGGAGAAAATTGCATAATCACACCGACAAGTGCTAAGCTCTTTCATTTAGAAATATTAGTAAAAACTGAAGAATCTCTATTGAAATAGTAAATTCTCATCATCTAATTAATTTATTATCATAATAACATAGTAAAAAAATAAACAGTGAATGATACCATTTTTACCAACATTACCACCATTTGAGTCCTCGTGATCGGGCAAACTCAATAACCTGTTTTGAGTCCTCGTAATCGGGCAAACTCACAAACAGTTATTTGTATCCTCGCAGTTGGGCAAACTTCTTGACGTGTTTTGAGTCCTCGTAATCGGGCAAACTCACAAACAGTCATTTGTATCCTCGTAGTTGGGCAAACTTCTTGACGTGTTTTGAGTCCTCGTAATCGGGCAAACTCATAAACAGAACTCCTGAACATGTTTTGAGTCCTCGTAATCGGGCAAACTCACAAACAGTTACAGCGAGTCTTTGAAGTCGAGGAGTCTCCTTAACATGTTTTGAGTCCTCGTAATCGGGCAAACTCATAAACAGTTACAGTGAGTCCTCGTAATTATCATAATCTGTTTTGAGTCCTCGTAATCGGGCAAACTCACAAACAGTTACATGAGTCCTCGTAATCGGGCAAACTCATTTATTAGTATTTGAGTCCTCGTAATCGGGCAAACTCACAATACTTGATTCTGTAAACAATTACAAAAATATTATATATATATTCACACATTTATTTATTGTAAAAGATGCAAGGGCTTTAGATGCTGCACCATTTACAACTATTAAACATTCTCTGTCCCTCTGCAATAAATTATGGGTTCAAACCATGCGTATTTATAAGATACCAGTGTCTTTGTATTTTGAGTAAAGTTTATTGCATGTTTATTGCATGAGTACAAAATGGTCCATAGATGATCTCATGTTGTGCTCATAACGATAATCTCCTTTTAATTATTACTGTCTATGTTATATGCAAGAGAGTTAGGTACATATTTAGAAATACCATAATAGGTGTTATACTTATAGGTACTTTATATCTTAATAGGATAAAATTTTATGTCATTGTAAGTTGCTGTGAGTGATCGGAGAGACGCGGTAAGCGCTTGCATAGAACCTCACTCACTCTGAAGAAATCCTTCGATATGGGATGAAATGTTGGGTGTTCTTCCAACGCAAATAATGTTCATAGTTAACCCGCTTACATCCATAATGAATCCATTATAAGCTCATTTAAGCTATTGTTATTTGAGCTAGTTCTTTACAATTATTAGATAACTATAATAACGTAATATTTATTTTAACACCGTATTTGGGATTAGCAATAATCACTTCGTTCGGCATGTACATAGCTTTATAAATATTTTATTTATATTTATTATTGTTCTTCGGGATGTATGCCTTTATATTTAATTTCTACATACTACTTCTGAGTAGTAGTAAATATTTCATAACGATTGTTTGTTTTAAGTATTTCTGTGCTTTGTAAGAACCTTTGACAACATTTTGTTTTTACCATTACAAGAACAATGTTGTGATTAGAGATCATAACAAGATTCTCAGTGTCAAAGAATGGTTGGGTTGGGTGTAATCATTTATATTTGATTCAAACTAGTAAGAGTTAATAGTTGTTTGTATGTTTCGATTAAATAAAAATAATTGGTATTGTCATATCGGACCTTCACATTATGCGCTCGGTAGTTGTCCTGGCATTTATTTCAAGTCAGCAAATATCGGTCAGACTATACAAGACAGCGTTTAGGTTAGGTTTCTGTCTGAAATATCTACATTTATTTTTCATTTGATAACGATATCGATAATAATGTAATTAGTTAAATATTTACATATTTATAATTTGCTATTAAATTTCAATTCGATTGATGGGTAATTCGACTAACTGTGTGATAACTGTAATGTGTCGTGTTGAAGCATAGATAAGTTCACCATCACACCGTTAACTTCCTTAGGTACATTCACAATGCATTGTCTATAGTTCTCGCTAGTCGGATGGTACGACCTCAGCGCAGGAGACTCATAAATGCCATATTGATTTGTCACTATTGACGTTTTAACTTCCTCGTCTTTATTTTAATTTCAAGTATTTTACTTAAATTTAAAGCATTTTCGTAAGTGCACTTTGCAAATCATTATTAAACCCTTATGAGTTTCTTCCTCTTACGAGGTACTGATTTTCATTGTAGATGTAGACGATTTACAAATCTTTATAATTAATCTCAAGTTCTAATTTTGTCCTCACAATCGTAAATGGTTAATGATTTCACTTTCTGTGTTGCCGTGGGAGCTCCCCAAGACCATATTTTGAATGCAACAGGCGACGACAGTACTATTGCAATTCAGGACAAACGTGTTTTTGTGTTTTGGTATTGGCACCAAAATATATAACAATTTGCAATTGCATTAAGCAATAATGATGACGTTATTATAATATATTTTAATCCAAACTTCTAAGAATAATTAAATATATAACAAACTTTTCGTCATCATCATCATCATCAGCCTTTTTCAGTCCACTGCTGGACATAGGCCTCCCCTAATGAGCGCCATAGCGCCCTGTCTTCAGCTTGCCGCATCCAGCATCTGCCAGCAGTCTTTCGCAAATCGTCATCCCACCTGGTCGGAGGGCGTCCTACACTACGTTTGCCGAGTCGCGGTCTCCACTCAAGAACACGTTTACCCCAGCGGTTGTCGGTTCTTCTCGAGATATGGCCAGCCCACTGCCACTTCAGCTTGCTAATCCTTTGAGCTATGTCGATAACCTTGGTTCTCTGTCGGATGTATTCGTTGCGAATCCTATCCTTCAAAGAAACTCCGAGCATAGCTCTCTCCATAGCTCGCTGAGCGACTTTAAACTGGTGGACCAGCCCTACCGTGAGTGTCCACGTCTCAGCTCCGTAGGTCATGACGGGTAGGACGCACTGATTGAAAACTTTCGTTTTCAAGCATTGCGGTATGGATGACGAGAAGACTCGACGTAGTTTCCCAAACGCTGCCCAACCTAGCTGGATCCTCCTCTTGGCCTCCTTCTCGAAATTGTTTTTACCCAACTGCAGAATCTGCCCAAGGTAAGTGTATTCGGAAACAATTTCGAGAAGGTGGCCATGTACGACGATCGGTCCCGGATCAATGTGGCCATTGATCATGACCTTGGTTTTATCCAAGTTCATGCCAAGACCGATGCGTCGTGAGGCTGAAGCTAGGCCGTCCAGCATCAGGTTCAGCTCCTCCAGCGACTCCGCCATCAAGACTATGTCATCAGCGAATCGCAGGTGTGAGATGTAATCGCCGTTTATGTTTATGCCCTTACCTTTCCAGTCCATCGTCTTAAACACATCTTCCAACGCGCTTGTGAACAGTTTCGGGGATATAACATCCCCCTGTCTCACACCTCTGCGCAGTTGGATGGGTTTGGACTGCTGGCCCTGTACTTGGACATTCATGGTCGCGGCATCATAAAGACATCTCAGCACCTCGATATAACGATAGTCTACTTGGCAACGCTGTAAGGATTCCAGAACAGCCCAGGTTTCGACAGAGTCAAAGGCCTTTTCATAGTCCACAAAGGCCAGACACAGGGGCTGATTATACTCTTCGGACTTCTGTATAATCTGCCTCACCGTGTGTATGTGGTCTATGGTACCATATCCTCCGCGAAACCCGGCCTGTTCCGGTGGCTGGAACTCGTCGAGCCTCCTGGCGAGACGATTCGTGACCACTCGTGAGAAAAGCTTATAGACGTGGCTCAGGAGTGTGATGGGTCTGTAGTTTTTAAGAAGGGTTTTATCTCCCTTCTTAAAAAAGAGCACCACCAAACTCCCGCTCCACGCCTTTGGAGTTCTCCCACTGTGAAGGACGGCATTAAACAGGTTCTGCAGCTCCTGTATAACAGGGGCTCCTCCTGCCTTCAGAAGCTCTGAAGTAATGCCGTCTTCACCGGGGGCTTTTCCATTTTTAAGCTGCCTCAGAGCAATCCCGATCTCGTCTTGACTGATGTCTGGCAGTTCGTCGGTGTAGTGGCGTGTCAGGGTGGCTCGTGAATCGTGGTCGTCCCGTTGGGCACGAGGGGCATGTGCAGCGTATAAACGGCCATAGAAATCCTCTATCTCAGCAGAGATCTCCGGCTTCGACAATACGGTCCTCCCATCGTGCGTTTTAAGCTTCGTCAGGTGGCTCCTGCCAAGCTGCTGAGTGAATACTTTGGACCCTCGGTTTCGCTCTATCGCCTCTTCAATGAGGCGTGTGTTGGAGCTCCGAAGGTCGCGCCGTACCAACTTCGCAATTCGCTTGTTCAGGTCTGACCTCTCTGACGAAGTCGCCTGGGTGGTTTCCCGTCTTCTTGTCATCAACCCGAGAGTCTCGTCCGAGAGTTTGGATTTCTTGCCAGTACGCTGCTGTTTACAAAACTTGATGCCTTCGTGCCTCAGCGTTTCGACCAGATTGTGCAGGGTCTCGTCAGCGTCATCAGTGGGTTCCAAGGCAACAAATCTATCCCCGAGAAGCTGCTGGAACTTCTCGGTGCCCGCCATGATTTGGATTGGGTTAGGTCGGAGCGTGGACTTCATCAGACGGTTTCTTTCAAGCTTCAAGTTGATATTCAGAGAGCCTCGGAGGAGTCGGTGATCAGATCCGGTATTGAACCTGTTGATCACTGAGACATCTCTGAATATGTGCTTGCTATCCGTCATGATGAAGTCTATCTCATTTTTAGTCACAGTGTCGGGGCTTCGCCATGTCCACTTCCTTTGAGGCTGCTTCTTAAAGAAAGAGTTCATTAAGAACAGCTCCTCTTTCTCAAGGAAGTTGACAAGCATTTGCCCCCTGTGATTCCTAACTCCATAACCATGCGGGCCTATTCGGGATTCGTTGCCAATCTGGGTTCCCACCTTGCCGTTAAAGTCCCCCATAACAACGTTGAAGTGGGCCTTAGTGGTGTTATGCAAGGCTCTGGATATGTCTTCGTACATATCCTCCACTTCATCATCCACTTCTCGTGTTGCATAAATATTTCGACCCAGATTAAATTGATAAAATAATTGGAAAATGTATAGTACCCTCTGATGTAGTGAAAACACAACTATATTTATCATTAAATGATTATTGAATTATTATGTAGGAATGTGCATATTACTTAGGTGACATCAATTTGGTAAATGCATTATTTTTAATTCACCTAACTTATCCTTTACCTATTGTATTGTATTGTATAGATTTTCTAGTAATTCAATTTCTTTGTTATTATGTAAAATTTGTACGCCTAATAATAGCTCACAGAGCTCTTAAATTTATCTGTGAAATTTTCTGTGGTATCTATGTATCGTAAATAAATAAATGAACTTTTGAAGACCTAGCAGTAATGCTATAGAGCGCAGGATCCAGGATTCAAGGTCCACCCTAAAGCAGACTATATTACTCCACACGAGCCTTTTGGAGCTGGTACTTTAGAAATTGCATACAAAACTTTGGACCAATCCAAAGCAAGTTTATAAAATAAAGTGTCAGCTATAGATGTTACGTGGGATTTGATAATCAAGATCAAGAAGCAGGTGGTTGCCATCGTTTAACAACTTTCAAAGGTTAAAGAGTTATGACAGACATTTAGTTCCTGCCTGGTATAAGATTATAATAATATAATATGCAACGGGGTATATTAACGATAGTTTGCTATTATAAGCCTTTATTTTGCCGTGGAACAAATATAAATGCAATATTTAATTGCTTATTATATTAAAACTTTATTATATTTCATTCATTACTATTATATATTCATTTATAGTAGTACGTACAAAACTTTTAGTGATATTCTTAAAAGTAACTTATCGATATTCTTGATTGCTGTCAGATAGTAGCGCTATGAGTAGTGTTAATTGGATGTCTTTATGGTCTTTAATTTATGTTTTTTTTTTTTTTTTTTTTTTTTTTTTTTTTTTTTTATTATCTGCTTACTGGAGTATATTATATTACATTATTATAAGTGTCGTGCGCTATTTATATTGTAATTTACAACTGGTAAGATAGTAAGCAAAAAAAAGAAATAACCAGTTATATACACATACATATATTTTAAATTGTTCTATTTATTGATATAATAATATTTTTTTTTTTTTTTTTGAAAGATGTCATTAATCAACTTATTTTATACTTTCAGTGCACATGGCCTTTACAATATGATTATTTATATATTATATATTATGCATATAAAAGTACCTAATCAATATTATTTACATTAGAGCAATCTAAATTTCTAGGCAAATTTCTGGTAGCAACCTTTCTTGTTTTGTAGAAATAACTAATTTAAAAACTTTTTGTCACACACACAGCATTTACACTTTTTACTTTTTTTTTATATCTAAATGCAAAGGTTAGATGATGTTGTGTGAATGGTCTAGCATTATTTTTAGTAATTTATGTATCTATTGTTTGTATACTTTGGCAATTTTAATGACATAAATTTAGTAACAACAGTAAAAATCAGGATGATCCACATTTTTCAAAATGATTATAGTGGAAATCCCTCTATTTTCCCTTTTTTTTCTCGTTAGTTCTTTTTCAGTCATATTTCTTATAAATCATTGTTAGTTTTTTATTAATTGGTTACTCTTTTACTATTGTATTGATTACTATTGTAAACAAAGAGAGCAGCAACTGTGTCTATATATTTCCTCCACAAGCAAGCAGTTTTTAGCTTCTTTTTCCGAGGACACATTAATGGTTAATAGTTATAGTGCGAGTTTATACAAAAAGTATGTTATTATCGGCTTTTAGTGACATGATACAAAATGCCCAATTTACAGGATTTTTATTTTTTTATTTTTATTTGTATCTATTGTATACAGTGACCATGGATTATATCACTAATTACATTAATTAAAAGAGTTTAAACGAATAGGTATACATAGTTAATATAAGTCGGTATTAAGAAATTAATTATGACAAAGTAATAATACTTTTTTTTTTTTGTAGATTCTTATGATTATATTTTATAATGTTTATTTATTTGTGCATTATGAAATACACATGCTTAAGATTTAAATAATGTGCACTATTAAGGGTTAAACTTGTGAGCATATTTGACTGTACAAAAAAAATGACATTAAGGGTTAATTACAATAATGTGCAACGGAAGGGTTAAAATAATGTTTTTCATGAATGAATTTTGGCATAGGTATAATTTTCAGTGCTCCGATAGCATAGATACTTTAAAGAGTAGTAGGTAGGTTAGGTAGTTATAATGTGTATTATTATTTTTATTCTTAACACCTCGTGGTTAAATAATAATCAATTGGTAATAAATAATTAATTTTAATTTGAGCCGTGTCCTCCAATACAAGAAAAATTTGCTTGAAGGGGGACTCCGAAACATGTATATATTTAAATTATAAGATATTGAAATATTTTTTTTTTTTTTTAATAATTTTATTGAAAATAAATTGTTAGCATATTAAGCTCATTGATCTGCTGTCCCATTTGACTATGAAAGTGGTATATAATAATAGATAGAGATTACATCCGTGTGACTGCGCATCCACTTGGGCACAATAATATGTCTTGCGCACCTAGCTAGTCTCCATTGAGACTGCCAGAACATTCGGCTAGGAAGACATTTGGTAAATTGGATAGAGTTCTCTGGAATAAGTAACGGGTGTATACAATACCAAAACATGCTGTATATAAAGCACATAGCTATAAAATATAATGTAGATCAATTTTCATATCATAATAAACTTTTGAATCTTTAATTTGGTATGTATATGCATAGTTATAGTATATATTTTATTGTTATTGAATAGCTAGTACAAACTAGGTAGTTAAATTTAATGGAGCATTGGCGTTTCTAGTTCATGCACAATCAACATAGACAGCAGTTTGTAAACAATCGGTGATCATGAAAATGCAACATAATTATCAACTAATATAATGGTAATAAGCCCTGGGAAACATTGTATCCTGATTCATGTTGTAGATCGTACTCAACAGATTTTTTTTTTAGGATGTGTAGGTAACACATGTCCCTTCAGGTCGGTGATTTAATTAAATCATAATTGTTTAGATAATTGTACAGTTCATTTGAACTCAATTATTACTGACCGAGTAGAACCAAAATTGGGTTTCAATTAACACACTTGAACAAAAGAAGTCCAGATCATTGCGATTGCTTAGTTTATTGTATGAAGGGATAACCTGATGATAACTATCTCACAATAAAACTAATTTTGTAAGTAGATAGTTAGATCCTGAAAACCTGCTCTAAATGGGTAGATAAAAGGTAGTAATAAATAGTTTAAGAATTAAGTTGGATTGAACTATCCAGATTTTTCATAAACAGATAATCATGTGTTATCCGAGCCATTGGAAACTTAGGTCCTCACCAAAAATTCTTTTTTCTTCCACCGTTAAGTACCTGATCTGATAAACAGTAGAATTGATTTGATAGGTAAACTATCCTATTGTTTTATAGAAAATAGTAAGCTGGACCGGCCAGACTTGTAATTAGTTTTGTAGTTGATGGTGTTAATGATATGCCTTTGTATATAACATTATCTTCATAGTCCAGGCCAGTACTTATGGGATGAGTTGTGTATATGTAAATATGATACCTATATGAAAAGATCAGGTACGGCAGGTGTAGTTGTCTATACCTACTCTAGCATTTCTTTGCATTGCATCTTGCTGCTTCCATAAGGTTAGGTTTGGATAGCACCTTGATGTTTACACATACTTAATGCTTGTTGATTATGTTACCTATTCAAACTATTGGTATTTTGTAACTAGGTACAATAAATACAATTGGTGTTTCAAAGGAATCAACAATTGACCTTGATGGGGAGTTTTCTTGTTGAAGTAGGTGCAAGCTGTAAGACTACTGACTCAACAATTACCAGGTTATAGGAACACTCTGTGGAGGCCCATTGATCAGCAGATATCATAATAATAAAGTCAATACATACCATTGTGGGGCGTAAGGTTTTTCTCGCTTCTGATTTGTTAGCAAAATCAGTTAAAACGCGAGTATCAATTAATAAATAGTAACTTTAATGATTTACGTTTACCGTACAGCATTGTAATAGATACATTTATCCATGCTTTACATCGATTCCCTTTTACTTAATATTTCTAACACCTGTTTTTTCATAATATTGTAACAATTGTCCTCCTCAACTTCAACTTCTTATTCCATCGCCCATCCCGTTGGCTGGAAATGGCTCTGTACTTTTATACTCTTTGAAAAAACAGACTATTATCATACATATAGTTACATGTTTACTCGACTTCTAAAAAAAAGGAGGCTATGTTTTGTATTGATGCTAACACCTACTTGTGCAATTTCTGCAATTAAAATGTTTAAATATTGTATGTCCGAAATGGATAAAATTGTTGTTACCAAATTATGCTATAAGATCTTTCCTATGGATGTTTTACACAATTTTACAATATATATATATTCTTATTCTCTTATTATTTCCGATTGCATAACACTAGGAAGCAACTGAGCTACCTCTTCGTAAATTTAAACAGTACATAAAACGAAATCTAATCAAGAAAGCCTTTTTATAGATGATTACATCAATGATGGAAATGCTTGGCCAGATGTCGCCCAGTTCCACCAACAATAGTAGGTATTCAAGGAAAATAATGATAAGCTTATAGTTTTTATAAATATTGACCTGTATCTAAATCACAGCATGTCAATTTAGACTAAGGATAACACTATGTGTTGGTGTTCATATGTGACGTATAAACTTCTAGTGGACAAAAATTCCCTCATGAGCTGCAAGCACTTTCTTCATATGACACTGGCACTTTATTAGACCCCACAACTTGCGGCGTCGCATCTTGTCTTCGGGCAAGGTTGATGAGGCGCGCAGCCTCATCAACGCTAGTGTAGAATTGAAGTCGAACACTTGGTCATCACGGATTATCGTGTACTAGGGCTACCGGTCATCTAAAGCGCAAAACATTAAAGTCATACCTAAGACCTAAAACGCTTATTTTCTGATTATTTAAATTGCGTAAGGTCAAACTAGCAAAATGCCTAAGAAACGATATGCCTAAAATGCACAACATGTGTTTATCAAATTAGTCACACTGCACTACGTCTCAGTAAATACGTTTATGAAGTTCCTCTCTCCCCCGTCCCCTAATTTCAAGTGTGATTTTACAAAATGTGTATCTCTGATCGTCTTTACATTTATTAATCAAAATTTCAATTTCATTTTCAGCTTTACATCTCATACGTTAATGTTTGCTGTGGTCAATAACTTCGTCCCTTTTGCTATTAAGTTTCACGGATGCATTGCATTCTCTACGAGAACCACGCCAGCGGCTTGTTCCGTCCTTATTGTTTACATTTAAATTATGTCTGTATCCGTCATATAATAAAACTTCTTTACCTTTTTGACTGCGCATAAAAGTTATTAAATATTTTTCTCGTTTTTTAATCATGTTATACGTAAGAAAAACGTTGTACGGAAAATAAAAAGATACAAAAGTGTTATTTATGATTAAATGACACTTGAGCTTCAACAGCAAGTGATTCTCTTTTAGATTAGTACATGACTAATAAGATTTCACGGTATTAATTAAATTACTATTATTCTTGTCTGCTATTTGAGAAATTGTTCCAAATTTATAATATAGTATAGAAGTCTGCATTCTATTCATCCAAATAATGCTTCCCACTCTCTTAGTAACTCCTTGCTTGCCCTTTCTTAACAAGTGAACAAAACTGAACCGTCACGCTCGGGTGGGCGACGCTAAATTGAGTATGCTCGCCTCCCGTAGCGACAGTTAGCCTTTCTTGTTTGATCATAATAAAATCAAACAAAAAATCTAAAATATTATTGTAGATTATAATGACATCAAGGCTACTCGAGCGTAATATTTTTATTTTTGATTATTGTAATATAATATTATGTGTGCGTACCTAGTTACGTTTAGTTGGTTAATATTTTACGCAACTTACTTTACTGTGACATCGTGATTGTGCTCGTTTGACAGCCCATAACTACTTTTGATAGCAAGATAAACCAGGTTCTAGGTTCCAATTCAGATTTAACGGGATTTTGTCTTTATGTAAATCTACATGCCTGAACGTACGCTTACGGCACTCGATACAATGATTTTATTCAAAACATTTATCACAACACCTACTTCGTCCCCGACGTACCTAAGTTAAACAAATACGGTCTGTTTTGAAAGCAAATATTGGAGAATAGCCAATACCCGTTAATTGCCAACCGGCTTCGATATTTGTTTGATTAGAAATAAAACTGAAACGAGGCGAATTATTGCTTTGGTTTCATGTTAAAAACTTTGTGTGCATAAGAGTTACTTGCATAAGATAAACTATTGTATGACAAAGAGTTGGTTTTATTTAACTTGACGTTATGTGCATGTAGTAGTGTAGTTAGGGTTAAGGAATTAAGCAAAATATAAAAAAATTGCTTTGTGTAACTTGAATCCCTTCCTCATAATTAGCGACTTTACATTTTTTGTTTGTAGTAGGTACTCGTCGATCAACGTATTCACCGGCCCCCATAGATTCACAATACGTACTTAGAAACCGTCCGTATCATGCCTAGCAAAATTGAAAAAATCACATTAGACTTGTGATTTTTGCAATTTTGTTAGGCATGACACAAAAAAGGACGGAAGGTTTAAATGCGTTTTTTACTACTGTAATGAGCTAACTTATTTATTTTCTTAGAGATTGCCCTGAGTGCGAGCAACGCACTATAATACAAAACATTACTTATAACTTAAACGTACAAAACTCGACACTTGAAATTGTCTACACACTTGTTTTGACGCAGACGGATACGAATACGGGTACGCACGCGGGTTCCAATCCCACCGAAAACGAAAATTTTGGGTTACCTGATCGAAGACGACCTCTGTGATGCGATGGGCGAAGGGTCCGCCTGCGACGCAGGAGGTTGCGGGTTCGATTCCCGCCCTGGGACAAATGTTTGTACGATCTGCAGGTGTTTGTTCCGGGTGTTCTGGTCATTTTCTATGTTTGAAAAACTTTCTATAATGTATTGTGTTATATTATGTATATCAGTAATCTACATGTATGTATGTAGTATCCATAACACAAGCTCTGCTTTGCTTGGGTCTAGATCGAAATCAGATGCTGTGTGAATTGTCCCGCATTATTGATTATTTATTTAAGAATTATACGAAACAAAAAGTACAAAAAAGTGTTAGGTGTACCCTGGGCTGAACATAATAGACCACTTCATACTTATTATGAAGTGACTCGGGTTGTTAATTGACAGGAAAACAGAGACAGACAGTGTAGACCAATCTAAATTCATTTATTTCATTTCTCGGTCATCACATGCTCATGTTTAATTTGTCCTGTATGTAAGCATTTTCTAAAGTTCCTTTCTCGACCTCTACCGTCAAAAACGAACATAAATCTAGATTTACAAAGATGCATTTGCATCGGACAAATAATCTCAAATGTCAAGGTAATGTCAATATACTTTCTACTATGATCGATCATGCTTTCAATATGTTCGCAACGGATAATGGATATATGCTGCGCCAAATTAAATTTGCGACTATAATAATATTATGCTTGCTTCTGCCCGTGGTTTTATTCACATGGTTTCAAGAAACGTATTCGATACTAGTTTGAAAATAATTTCCTTTCACTGTGTGTTTTAGCTTGGATACGAAGTGGCCATTGCTGTAAATAAAACAGCAGATTTCCGATATTGTCTACCTTCGATGTCAAGGTTTATATCGAGTGTTCGAGTCGTATTATACTGTATTGTTTCAGGTAAAGGTTTGGCTAAAGGTTATTGTAAAATCCCAACAAAACAGATTTGTTCAGTGACACACGTCCACTCGATAAGCCCGCACGCCCCGTGCCGGGCGAATGATAGATCAGCGCATCCGATCATCATCATCATCAGCCTATACCAGTCCACAGCTGCTGGACATAGGCATCTCCTAATGAGCGCCATAGCGCCCTGCCTTCAGCTTGCCGCCCGCATCTGCCAGCAGTCTTTCGCAAATCGTCATCCCACCTGGTCGGAGGGCGTCCTACACTACGTTTGCCGAGTCGCGGTCTCCACTCAAGAACACGTTTACCACACACGTTGTCGGTTCTTCTCGAGATATGGACAGCCAAAAGCTTCAAAATTTGCGTCGAATTGTTGGTCGCATAGAGAAGGTGTCAATAAACAATATTTCGAGTCCCCCAAGGGGGGGGGGGGGGTGGTGATTTCTTCCATCCACGACTAAACCTAAAGAAATAAAGTAATTGATTTTGACTTACCCAATCTGACGAAGTCTGCATATAAGCAGTTTCTACTCTTCCTCGCTAGCAATCGTACCACGTAAACTATCGTGCCAGCAATAAAATCAGCCGTTTTTTCTCCTACTATTTTCTCCTATTAGTAGGACCACGAGGGAGACCTATTTCTGTCTTTCCTATTATACAGTGTGGAAATTAAACTCAGGCCCTGGAGGGAAACTACTTAAAATCCTTAAGCTAGCTCATTTTACTTAAAGGAGACATTCCTTTATTTTTAAAAAGAAACAAATCTGCATTAAAATATTTTTTTAAACTCGCTTGCTTCGCCCGGGACTCGAACCAACTAAAATTTAAAAAAATAAACACTCTTTATTTTATTATACTAATCGGTAGTATTAATATTCAGGATAAAGTTTCTCTAAAAAATATTTGGTTACTGTTCACTTTTAACAAGTAAAAGACACGTAACAGTTCTGTTATCTCTCCAACACAACACGATTAGATGGCCTGCAAGAAGTCCAGACCTGACGCCCATGGACTTCTTTTTATGGGGTCATGTAAAAAATGTTGTTTATGAAACTTGCTATGAAACCGTTCAAGAGCTAAGGATTGCGGTAGAAAATGTTATCAGGGGCATACACCACAACACTTTGCTGAAGGCTACAAGAAATGAATTTCAACGGCGACTAATGTTGTGTAGCCGGAACGACGGGGCTCATTTCGAACAATTTATCAGTTAAATAATTTAAGTGTTACAAAATTGATAGTAAAATAAAGTTGATGTTAGATTTAACGATTATTTTTATTTTTAAGACCAAATGTTTGTTACAGAAACTTTATCCTGAATATTAATACTACCGATTAGTATAATAAAATAAAGAGTGTTTATTTTTTTAAATTTTAGTTGGTTCGAGTCCCGGGCGAAGCAAGCGAGTTTAAAAAAATATTTTAATGCAGATTTGTTTCTTTTTAAAAATAAAGGAATGTCTCCTTTAAGTAAAATGAGCTAGCTTAAGGATTTTAAGTAGTTTCCCTCCAGGGCCTGAGTTTAATTTCCACACTGTATACTATAAATAGAAACAACCAATAATTTATACACCCTGTATATTAAAAAAAAGGTGGCCAGTCCTATCTTAGTTTTTCTAAAAAATGGCCTACTGTTATATCACCTTGAATTAATTGTAACTGGCATTTTAATATGAAATCATCGCGATCTAATTCTTCTTTTCGACGTCGTGATGCATCACTTGTTCTTTCGCTTTCCATATCCATTATTGCATTTATCAACCGCAGGATCGAAACTGGTGAACGCTTTTTAACATTCTTGTTTAGTTGAGAGTGCCAGCTTTCAACGACATTATTTGTACGGTGACGTTCACCATATACGCACCATGAAGATTTGTAATCTTTGTTCTTCCACCATGTTCTTTCCATATATTTCAAAAATTTTGTAATTTTTAGGGAACTGGTGCTTTCATTCTTGATATAATCAATACCATTTTCTATGAGATTTTCAGGTAGTAGAGCTAAACCCTTACATAATCCGACAATTCTTTTTTCTATTTTTTCCTTAATTTTAAGTTTGACTTTGGAATTTTTCCAAATGGCTTTCGATAAATGAGCAAAACATTTTTTTAATATCACTTCCGGGAAAATGTTCATCAAAGCATTGGCAATAGCGATTTCGAAGTCCAAATGGATTTTTTTTGGAGTCCAATCAGGTATTTGTGATTTTATCATAGCGAAAAGAGCAGCATACGACTCTTGCTTTTTATCAGACATGAGGGCATAAACAAGTGGTACTACTTTCGTTTCTGATGACGAAGCACCAAGGTCTCCGTGAATTGTAAATAGTTGCTCAAACGGTTGAGGACAACTCTCAAAAGTTCCATCGACGAAGAACTCCTCAGCTTCTCCTAAAAGCTTTCTGCCTTCATTCGAGCAAAAAACAGAAATTTCTCCTAAAAGCTTTCTGCCTTCATTCGAGCAAAAAACAGAAATGCGACAACTTCCATTTAGGTATTCTGCTAAAAGATAACTCGACAACTGTTCTGGTATTTCCACAGACTCTACATTCTTGAAATTTGTCCTTTTGCGACTTGTATACAAAGCAGTTTGTATATTTTTAAGGGGTGGCACCGGAAGTACGAAATGTATACCTTTATCTTCCAATTTCTTCTTTTCTTTTCCATATATTTGCGTAATTGGAGTATCAGTAGAAGAAGCTTGTTTCTTCATTTTATTTATCGCTTCGTCGATTTGGTTTTTGGCATAACTGACTTGACAGGAATGATCTTTTCCTTTAATAACTTGTCTTCCCTGCAGAGAAACAAATTGAATAGATATGATTATCCTGGGGGTAAAAATTAGCCATATGTTCTAGTCCGAGTCATGGTGTATATATTATGTATTATGTTCATCCGAATCCATTAATCCGTCCGTCTCACTATTTCGAATGCAGTGGGTTATGAGACTCAAATAAAAAATAGGTAAACAATAATACATTACTAACCTTTAGAGTCACTGATCCCCGGCATTTTTCTTTTTTAGACCATCTACAGTTCCATATAACACCACTTGTTTTATACTCTCTTTGCTTGTAGTACTGCCGTCCTGCATATAACAGTACTGTCCCACCTTTTCTCTTTATAAAAGATACTTCCTCAGACATTATTTTCGAAGAAAGCCAAAGTAATAATGGAAAGTCAAATATAGAATAAATGAACTGCGCTAATGAATGCACTTGAAACACAAAATATGAAGGATGACAGTATTGACTGACAGAGGTTAAAGTGGCCACTTATATTAAACTTCTTATCCTTAGAGCATTTATGTAGGTACTACTTGAATGTTCTATATTATTATCATAGGAGTAACGAGAAACTTATACACGAGGTAGATTTTTGATTCACCCTAGAATAGGAAAGACAGAAATAGGTCTCCCTCGTGGTCCTACTAATAGGAGAAAATAGTAGGTCCATGAAAAAACGGCTATAAAATCTTTTAATACAAGTTATTGTTTATGGATATAATGATTGCCGATTGATTATTATTAGATGATTGGAATAGATAATAGTTTTGTGATTGAGGACCAACAGCCTAACGTGCTTTCTGAGGCCCGGAACCTTCACAAAGCGAATGACTAGGCCTGCCTACAAGTAGTACTCACCAACAATAGTAGCCAATATAATGAGCGCGAGCACCACAGACGTGACGGCCATGAGGACGAGCGACGTGACATCACTGGACGTGGCGTTGTGCGACGTGCCGTTGACGGTCACGTTGCAGCCCCACGCGACGGCATCTGCCCAGGAGCAGTTGCTGTCCAACCAGTCTGACGTCGGGGGGTACGTGACGTCATCTGAAAACAAGACACTTGTCAATTATTTTAACCTCTCTGCAACCTAAGGCTTTCTTGCTTGACTATTTACTTATGGGTAAAGCCCAGCAGTGGATTGACTAGGCTCGTGAATATTGGGTATTCAATACCAATGGGAAGCGTCCCTAAGACGCTGGCTACGTTGCCCCGCCGTATGGAAATACTGATGCGCTGCACCAGATACTCGACCAGCTCTTGGGTCTTGGGTCCGCCAGAATTTCCGAACCTCCGGTATAGATGCTGTTTAGAGAAACTAAATGTTCAAAGAACTCAACACCAAAAGTTTGTACTCTCCAGCTGCTAAAGCAAGGCACTGTGAAAACCTGTGAGTATACCAACTCATTTTTGAATATACAACGAAGGTTCAATCTTCATTTCATTTCCAATTAGAAAATAATATAAATAGCAAGACGCATTGAAATGGAAATACAAAGCTGAATCATGGATCTAATTGTAGTTCCGTCTTGCAGTTTCTCCATGTCTCCTTTATGATAATGCCCGCCATTGTGTCTGAATATTTCCAGCGGCTTTTGTCTTCAAATGGCTGACGACCTTTTTGATACTTAATACTCATCAACAATCTCCTTTCATCAAACTATTCCATCTCAAATGAAGAGCCGTAACTTTGATTCGCTATTCACAGAGATGTCACCTTATTTGACAGATTTGAGTGGAAAGCAAGAGTTGTACTGTAGTGGTACTAAGATTTCTGTTAAGGTAAATAAAATGAGCTAAGGTGCTAAACAACTACGATATTGGTGTCAATTCAAATGTTGTCAAAACTTATCTGAACTACTTTGACATTACTAAAATGATGCCGTCCCTTTCATAACGATCGAAATATTTTTATTTTTTTTTATTAATTCAGAAAGAAAATAACAATCAAATACCAAATTTAAATTAAAACTAGCATTTACAATAGAAACAATTAAGCTATCTGCAAACTGTTGCAAACAATCTACAGGTAGCTCAACTGATCCATATCAATACCAGTTGGAAGCGTGAAAAAGAAAAATCGTTTTCTTCTCGATTTTTCTTTATTGATTTTTTTTATTAATTAGTTCAGACTAGCTGATGTCCGCGGATTCACACGCGTTGTTTAGAGTTATTTCTATCGCTTGGGAACTGATTTATGGGATAAAAAGTCTTTTCAACTAAGTCTATGCCAAAAATCAAGTCTACTGGTTGCTTTGTTAGGGCGTGATGGAAGGACAAACAAACAAACACACGTTCACATTTATAATATTAGTAAGTACTATCGTACCTATGGATTTGGCGACATCTTAATTGACCGCATTTTAATGTTAATCTTAACGTATAAACTGGTGTGATGCTCCCTAGCAGTACCACGGTCTGGATCAATGGTTTTTTATACATGAAAAAATTGTACGGTTTATGTACTAAATTGTACGTCTAAAATAAAAATAGGTACTTCAAGTTTTCATACAAAACTAGTAGGTCAGCTTGGTACACTGCTAGGGAGCATGCTCCCTAGCAGTGTTCCATGTTTCAGCTTGTACCTAAAAAACTAGGCACGCTAGGAAAGAACTGTTAAGTCTAAAAAATTGTACGAAAATTGTACTTGCGGTACACCAAAAATTATTTGCTGATTTCAATAAAAAAAAAAATCTTTTTTAATTAGGGACTTTGAGTCTAACAGTGACTAAGTCAGTCCCATAGGATATCTAAGTAACTAATTAATCAATCAATATTTACAAATAACTTATAAGTGAACTTATACAGAGTGACAGCGGCGGCGGAAGTTTGTTCCGCCAGCACACTCTGAAATAAACCCAAATCCAAAAAAAAATGAAATACCATTATCTGACCAAAAACATAAATGTGAAAACTCGCCAAGTTTGTACTACTTCTGACTAGGGCATGGCGGTAATGGGCTAAATGACGATACCGGTAATTTATCGGTATTAAAATTTTAAAAACCGGGATCCCGGTTTTTCGGTATTTCACTAGAAATACTAAAAGAGCAGAAAAAAATATTTTCCACTCCATTTATTATTGTATTAGACTGAATAAATGTACCAAGAAATGTTATTTGAAATCAGTCTAGCTTTTATTGATAATTTAAAATGGTCCTTTCTACATTATGTTCTTTCTTTTACTTAAACAATCAAATCGAGTTAAAATATCTATTAGGATGGCAATGCCTGCTACCTATATCCATGCCTGTCAAATTTGGGAGCTTAGATATTCGCAAAAATGTAGCCCTGACTTCTGTCTTAGACGTTTTTTTTAGAGCCGTCTTATTTGGACCTGGAATTTCATTTAATATTTAGTTTTTAGGCTAATTAGAACGGTTTGGCATAGTGCTTGCCCCAATGCTGCTTTTCCAAAATATCTTTTGTCGTCATGACAATAGGACGGGCTCTTGTGTGAGTTGACATGGAATTGTTTGATACAAACGTGCTCCAGCTGTGCAGATAGTGCCTGTTTCCCAGCCGTTTCTAAATGGGATTTTTCGAATATTAATTGCAAGCACTTCCTACATATAACACTGCCACTTTATTGGACCCCGTAACTTTCCGTATCTTCAGTTTTGTGTGCAAGGTGTTGCGCGTCTCATCAATGCCAGTGCAATACTGCTGTCGAATAGCTCATTACGGATTGTCGTGTGTTATAGGGTCGCCAGTCAGATATCTTGCCATGCCATGCCACATCATCGGGCCTTTGTCACCGCTAAAGTAAAATCTACTCTCGAACCGAATGGTATTTTGCATGACGATGGTAGGTAAGAGGTCCGACGACGACAGTATGACAGTAGTCCCATGGGAGTTGAGTTGAGGAGCCCATTGTGTGGGACGCTACTTCAACATACTTGCGCCTTTTCATCATCCCGGACATCCGTGAGGGTTAGTGCGGCGGCAGATTTGGCTTGACGATCTGCTAATATGCAGATCTCGACAGATCCTACGCTGCTTAGCCTACTTTCAGTTGTAAATACCTACTAATTCCATCTTTTTGTTTGTGTTATTTGATTGTTAAAATTACAGGAACAGTACTACTCGTCATGCGCTCGCTGCAATTTCCACGCACACATTGACATTGATTAGAAGTAAAGATTTTACACAATGTAAGATGAAACACGGTCTTACACTATTCTACGCGCATTTATTTGTTAATCTATTTTATTGTCTAAAGACCTTCGTTTGACCACAAACTCACTTGATGAAAAATGAAGATATGTCACGAAGGTTTAGAAGATACCCATTTACTTTAAACTTTTTGTCTTTAAGACACCTAAGTGACGACCGATGTGGCGCGGTGGGCGAAGGTCTGCCTGCGACGCAGAAGGTTGCGGGTTCGATTCCCGCCTTGGGACAAATGTGTGTACGATCTGCAGACATTTGTTCAGTGTGTTCTGGTCGTTTTCTATATATAATAAAAAATATTTATCCATGTATTGTATTATGTTATGTATATCAGTTATCTAGTACCCATAATACAAGCTCTGCTTAGCTTGGGGCTAGGTAATGCTGTGAATTGTCCAGCATTATTTATTTATTGACGGGAAAAACAGCAACAGTGAGCGTGTTCCAAATCCCAGCGGTACGAATGATGAAGGCGGTGGAAAACCGTTTAGTGCGAGTGGACGGTATATTCATCAAGTACTAGGGGTACTTGATGAATTTACCGTGGTAATGCGATATGCGTCTTGTCCTGGAGTAGAAAGAGGATGCGCGTTGGTTTATCAATTTTTGAAACCATTATAATAAAAACGTAGACTGGCTATCAATTTTACAATCATAAAATGTATATGTTTTATATAGAAGTTGTTTGGTAGGTATTTGTGTATTTTAGAGCCGCCATAAGAGTTTTCTTCACGCATATTTATTAATCAAAACTTATTTTTTCAAAATACCGAATTACCGGTATTTACAATTTCAATACCGGTATTCGGAACTGCCTTAAATCGTCCGGTATTACCGGTTTTTCGGTAATACCGAATACCGGTGTCCATGCCCTACTTCTGACGCAAATAAATGTCCTAACGCGATTTATTGGTGAGTGTGCAGGTAAATTTACCTATATTTTTCGATTTTAAAGAAATTCGATAGACTATATTTCGGTTAAGGCCACCCCTGGTGGCCTCAGATGGATCCCCGAGACGAAATGGCTTAAGATGGTGTCGTACTTTTAATTTCTCTGATGATACTTATCGATATTTTGAATCGACACATTCGGACAGAATAACGACAGAGAAGGGTTAATTCACCCATTTTTGTTATCTAATAAAGGTAGACCTAGTTTTTGGTCACGCGAATAAACTTGAAGATAATGTATTTTTTAAACTCTAGGTATTTATAAATACCTTCTCTCCCTCTGGATCTCCGTCTTGGGCGTGATGAAATCCTCTCGCACGCAGTAACTTAATAGCTTCGGTCGTGAGTTATTTTAGAACCTATAAAGTATACAGGGTTATTGGTTACCAATAACCCTGTATAGATAAAAAACACAAGTGCGAGTCAGACTCGTTCACCGCGGGTTCCGTAAAATTAAGTGTTTGTTTTGTGTGTTCTTGTTTCTTGCCAAATAGCATGATTCTGGTTAAACGGAATTACAAATATTGGTCACTAGCAAGATAAAAAAAGATCTTTAATTTTATCTACAAATTTAAGGGATCTTCCCTTTACTTTTTGGTATAGGACCTTGCTTCTTGCCAAATTTCATGAGTCTAGGTCAATGGGACCCTATAGGTTTTGTGTGCATGTGATTCCCTAGGAAATTTCAAAATATTTGCGCATAAACGTCTGTAAATTTTGATTGCATTGACTTAGAAGTTTGAATTATATCGCGACTCCAAGAGGTTACGAATCTGAGTACCTATATGGTGTGAATTTCAACTCGATACCTCTACGCGTTTCTGAGAAGAAAGTTTAAAAGAAGATTGACAGACGGAAAACAAAGTAGTAGTGATATAAGGGTTCCTTTTTTCCGAAAACGATACCCATATCAGATTTTTCGGATGGGGGAGGGGGTTCAAGGGGGTTGGGGTTCAGGAGGTTCATCGGGGGGGTCACGGCACGGCTCGCTTCGCTCGCCATTCCCCGTGGTCGCATTGCGGTTTGCTTCGCTCGCCGCAATGCTTCCCCGGGTCCAGGGGGCGGGGGTTCAAGGGGTTCATCGGGGGGGTCACGGCACTAATGGTAGCCAAAAATCAGTGCCCGTGCGAAGCCGCGGGCAGCAGCTATTTATCTATAAAACCAGCAAAAAATCACGATTGTTGTAGTAGCATAAGAGTTTACATAAATATTTATTTTATGCTGTTTTTTAGTAGGTATTGTTGTTATAGCGGCAACAGAAATACATCATCTGTGAAAATTTTAACTGTCTAACTATCACGGTTCATGAGCCTGGTGATAGACGGACAGACGATGGGCAGACGGACGGACAACGTAGTCTTAGTAATAGGGTCCCGTTTTACCCTTTGGGTACGGAACCCTAATTATATAAGATTGCCAAGACAGAAATAAGATAATGAAAGAACGTATATAATTATGATGAGAGAGTGCTACGAAAATTGGCACCTATCTATGTACCAATATGATTTCAGTTCATATCGCTAAGCCACTATCCGAACGAACTTGGCGAGTTTTCACATTTATGTTTTTGGTCAGGGTATTTCAATGTTTTTTTTTTTTCAATGAAATCGGCAAATGATTTTTAGTGTACCGCAAGTACAATTTTCGTACAATTTTTTACACTTAACAGTTTTTTCCTAGCGTGCCTAGTTTTTTAGGTACAAGCTAAAACATGGTACACTGCTAGGGAGCATGCTCCCTAGCAGTGTACCAAGCTGACCTACTAGTTTTGTATGAAAACTTGAAGTACCTATTTTTATTTTAGACGTACAATTTAGTACATAAACCGTACAATTTTTTCATGTATAAAAAACCATTGATCCAGACCGTGGTACTGCTAGGGAGCATCACACATAAACTGAACAGATAGCTAGGTGGCAGTGCAAAGGGTTGTAAGCTGCCCAACTTTGGTATTGAACGTGACTAGGGAGCAAAATTTGAACCAGAGTTAAAAATTCTCCCGATTCCATATTTCAAACACGTTTAAGGGCTCACTTGGGTGACCTTCGCACCAAATTAGATGTTGTAAATCTGAATTGTTTAATTTTTAACCGAATTTTTTTCCCAAGACATGGTTTAGGAAAGCGGATGGCTCTTTTGCCCTAAATATTTTAACTCCATATTTTATGGGCACAAAACTTCACTCTGTAGAGATTTATCTGAAATCTTATGTTTATGAATGCTTTAAAAAATTAGGTTATTTACCCCAAACTTTGAGATTCTCCAAACACTCTTGAAACAGAACATCTGCTTCATAAAAAGCGAAACATTTTTCAACGTCAAAAAGTTAATCTCCCACTAAACCACTTTCGAACGCCTCAAATGAAACGTAAAGATTCCGGATGCCTCAACTTTTGAAGACTTCCGGCGTAATGCCTCGGAAGCGGAGGGGCCTATCAGGGAAAGTACGCGTTTGCGATTTATTTTTTACTTATTTTGGAGATCTTTCAGCGCAATACATTCTTAGAAACTTAAGCATTTATGACCAGTTTTATGTGAATTCAAAAAGTAAACTGATATAGTGCAGCTTCATGAATGTATTGTTTGTAATATAGCTTCAGATAAGCTGTAATGTGTTCATTTCCCATTTTAAAGAATCGTACCATGTGGTAAATGTAGCGGAGTAGCGTGATTTCAACTTTTCAATAAAAACAAACCACCACTCAGGCACGATTAGATTAGAGTTAGATAAAAAGACAAAATTAACTTTTCAAAGTATCAGTGAGGAGTTTTAACGAAATCGTTCAATCCACAATTTGTTTGAGTTTAGTTACAAATAAAGTTATTATGACTTTTGATGTTTCATATTGGTTCAGTAAAAGCGGAATGGATACATTAGTTACATACCTACCTACTTAGTCCTTTGTAACAAGTACTGTTTAAATTTGTAGAGACTGGTATTCTTTAAAAGTTTAAACGATAATTGACTCATAAATCTATGGAAACTATTGTCAATACAATTTAAAATTCACGTAATTTTTGAAAAAAAAACAAAAGGCTTCTCTAGGCTTGTTTTGGTCAAGAACGCAATAAACTAAGTATGCAAATCAAATATGAAAGGTAATTACTATCAAACACATAGACAATTATCAAGGAGCTGATTATTATTGGTGCTATCTGGGGTCCCATCGACACGATTTTACAAATAAAATTCACTTTCACAACACAATTAAGTATTTCTTATGAAAATTATCAAAACAAAGCACGAAAATACATTTAAAAAAATCAAATTAGGACTTTCTGACATTTTTGTCAGTCAGTTTTTTTCAAATCTTCGAAAATTGCGTAATACTTGAACGCCCCCTAAGTTGGAGTCTCAGTGTGCCAGATTTACTTTTGGTCAAAGTAGTATTACGTTCAAGTCGCACTGTGCCAGATTCGCTTTTGGACAAAAACGTATTACGTTCAAGTCTCACTGTTTCAGATTCGCTTTTGGACAAATATACAAGAAGCCTTTATCTCTTATTGCGACTTCCTCTCGATTGGTCTAAGCTTTACGCGAAATAGTCTGACTACGATTTAGGCACACCCGGACAGAAGGATTTATCTTGCAATGGCTGACGTCCGGGATATCATATCATTGCTATAGTGTCGGGTAAAACGGGCTCTTGCATCGCATGCTGTGTTATTATAAGAAGGTCTTTGCTATGAGGGTGAACTGTCTGTGAATTTTTTCGACCTTCCTCAAAATCTTTGGCCTGGGAAGAGTTTTTTCAATTTCTTATTCTTCTTTCTCTAATTCTTTCTTTTCTTTCTTTCATACTTGGCCTGCTGTTACATCATCCATGCTAGTGTCCATTGTCCAAGACATTCCCATTACTTGCCTCTACAGCCACCACTACCTCTGCCTGAAATCATCAATTTGCCCTGAGTTGACCGTGGTAAGAACTGTTACATTGCATTGTACTGATTATTCCAGGGTCATTATAATATATATATTATTTTATTATTTTTTAATAATTTTATTTTGTTATTTAAATGTTTGATGATGTATGTATTGTAATAATTAATTGACATATGTGTGTGTAGTAAGAGTAGCTAATAAATGTGTGTTTTGTGATTTTTAATGCTTAGACTAAGTAGGTATACTATTGCATGGGGTGCCCCTGGGGTGGGTGTAAAAAAGCTGAAATAAATAAATAAATTATAGCAGCCATTACAAAAATTCTC
Organism: Eupithecia vulgata; assembly: GCA_946478455.1. Lineage (NCBI taxonomy): Eukaryota > Metazoa > Arthropoda > Insecta > Lepidoptera > Geometridae > Eupithecia > Eupithecia vulgata. Next base: position 2,358,837 of record OX297873.1, on the reverse strand, counting down.
TTTGTGCATTATCAGCCAGGCTAGCTTAAATTTAAACGGGAATCCGTGATAAGTATCTCCTAACCTACTCGTAACTATCGTGGAACTACTACTAGGAAACCAAAATACAATGCAATTGATAAGTTTTATTCAAAGTTGCACAAAAATAACGTTAAAAAAATGTTCAGTGACTTTGATTGAACTCACTACTTATACTTAAGCCGCAAATAATGTTAAAATTATATTTTAATATTTTGTGCTTTAGATTTACGCCTTAACTTCTTTTCTTTATAGTGACTGCGTACGACCTGGACGGTCAAAGAATTCTATTGAAATAATGAAAAGCAAAGCAAAGTTCCTATTTTTTCAGTCAGTAACGGTGACAATTACGGCGCTAAAAGATGTCGTAATGTTTTAGTTTTTGATTTGAGTATGACGCGCCAACCACTAACAGCAGCGTGTGTGACAGTACCCTCAATCGTTCGGCGGGCTTTTTCAATTTCATCATCATCATCAACCTACATTAGTCCACTGGACATAGGCCTCCCCTTATGAGCGCCATAGCACCCTGTATTCAGCTTGCCGCATCCATTTCTCAGTTTATTAGCCATGAAACGATTTACGGGAGTGCAGCGCCCATTTTGCTAGCGTGCGTTTTATGAAAACATCGATTTTTACACTCGATTTGACTTCTATAGGATACATTTTAATTTAACGACTATGAGAAATGTTTGAAGTGCAAATTAAATCAAGCAATGCATGCGCAAGTTTAAAAAGACTTGGAATACAATGTCTGATAAGCCAACCGACCGCAAAAGAACATCGACAAGTAACTTGAATGTCGCCCGAGTACGCCAGTCTATTATGGACAACTCACAACAATCGCTATGTATCCAAACTTGTCTCCTTAAACTAAAAAAAATTTCAGTGGCAAGGTGCTGGTCTTCCAATGGTCAACTCAACATCTCTCAACCCACCTCAACGCAGAGTTTTGGCCGAAGGGTATCAGGTTGCGACGGTTCACTGGCCGCCTGCAAGGAGACATCGCCAAGCACCGTCGTCAGCTGACACCCCTGATTGCGTCATCTACACGTCGTCGTCGCCGTAATCATAGAATAACGTGTCTTCCATGAATTTTTTAAATTTGTACGTATTTTTTAAGGGATATATTACTACGGACTAGAGCATGGACACCGGTATTCGGTATTACCGAAAAACCGGTAATACCGGACGATTTAAGGCAGTTTCCAATACCGGTATTATCATTTAGCCCAATACCGCCATGCCCTACTATGGACCGTAGCATAAGTCTGAAATAAATGATTATTATTATAATTATTAAAAAAAACTTTTCCGTTATGCCGTTCGTGGATGACTTTTCTTTAACTCTCGTGGTTTCGGACTTGGCCATCACCACCCTTCTCAAAACCACCCTGTATATAGCTCACAGAACCGATAACCATTGGGAAGGAAAGGTTCTCGAGTGGCGACCGCGATACAATGCGAAACGGAGTTTGGGAAGACCTCCCACTCGATGGACCGACGACGACATTGTAGCGGTCGGAGGGAGTCGATGGATGGATGCGGCTGACGTAGACGGGAAGCCTCTTCAGCAGTGGACTTATATGGGCTGATGATTATTATAAATTAAAGCGAGTCTAGATTATAAATTAAAGTTTATAAGTAGAAGTATAAGATAGTCTGTCAAACATGATTTTTTATAAAAAAAAAATCAGATTTGGTCCATTCCCATCTCAAAAAAAAACACATGTGTACCTAACGTTGCATCAATGTAACTCACTTGTGTCGTTGACCCTGGCTGTTGAGTTCATTTCGTCGCTCGTCCTCCTGTGAACAAACAAAAACAAATTGAAACAGACAAAATAAGATTAGATTTTATCTATGTTGGAGTCCGTCGTCGGTCGTATACAGGAATCAAAAAGTCCGTCGAAAGCTATGTTAATTTTCGACGTATTTACCAAGTTCTACCCCAATACAAAGTAGTTGCCGTGTTCAGCGAAAACCAACTTCTCCCATTGTTCAACATGTTTTTGTTGTGTTGGTACTTTTTGCAATAACATTTTGTAAATTTCAACTTCAAATTTTAATGATAGTACATATTCTCAACTTGGTCTAGAAGGGTAATGGAGCTAGCGGCAACACGGCTAGCGGCGGACGTAACCCAATATCCTGCATCGAGTTGACAAGACTCAATTCGATTCGATTTCAAAACTCATCATAATAATAAATAATATTTATAATTACATTGTTTATTTTCTTTCACAAAGGAACATTATCTAGCTTACGTGGTAGGCGCTAGATAAGGTAGTGCTATTGGTGGGTGGGCAATTTAATTTAATATTACTTTCAATTTATTATTTCGTTTTGAGGACCTAAAGCAAACAAAAACAAATTGATTTTCGGTCATTTATTATGTAATCTGTGTCATCATTACGTAGCGGTGTGAAAATCAAAGAATCACTTTTACGCACAGAAAACAAGAGAACAAAGCTTTAGACGGCCATAATCAGTAGCATGGATATCATCATGGATTGATTATAATGAGGATGACGATGACTTTAAGTGGCCACATCTGAGAGACACGATTATTAGGTATTTAACAAAGGCTAACGCATATCAACGTTATTTCCATTTACTAACTGCTGGGTAACGTAGTTGCGGTCAAACATATAAAATATATTCGTCCACATAGAAAGTCCGTTTTACATGATCCGTCCTGTAAAGTCAGTGCGAACATTACCGCCAGTAGCGACGGCTATCCGTTAAAATTTGTATACGGATCCCGCAATACAAATTTTAACGGATCCGTTGCGGATCCGAGCAGTTTTGATCCGCGAAAACGGGTCCTGTATATTTTGTCGAATGGATATTTTTTTGTATGGAATTTTGTCACGTTTGAGAGCTCGCTCATACAACTAAATCCGCCATCGCCAAATAAAAACGAATACGATAAAAAGGCCCTGTAAATAAACTGTAGGCCAAGCACGGCGATTGTTCTCTAGGGTAGAATAGACTATTATGACATCGCATCGTCATACATTGCGTACATTGTTGAAGTCAAGGGAATAAATTTCAATGATAAAGTGACGTAATATTTGTCTATTCTACCCTAGACAACAATCCCCGTGCTTGCCCTACTGCTGTGTGAACGTACCCTAACCTCTTCTTTACTTCACGAAAAAATATGCTTTGTCTCAGGTACATAGGTGGTTATTAATATTCTCTAACGTATAATACCTAATGTATATGCAGCGAAAGGTATATCATGTTGATACAGGCTCTGGATTTACATAATAGGTTGCTCTATGTTTTGATTGGACCTTAATGCTAATCTCTGGCTCCCTGGGCCCAATCCTAATCTTGTTTAGTAGGTGGGTATTAGAGCAAGTGATTATTATGTACATTAGATGTTTTCTAAACGTGAATGCACTACTTTGTGTTCCTGAGGGAATTTAACAAAGCCGCTTACAATTGCAATGTGACGTTGTTTTTTAAAATAGATTTATTGGGAAAAAAAGTTCTCAATAGAACCAATTGGATCTTGATCACTAGATCTACAGAGAGTAAACGAACCCTCAAGTTTGTTCAACGATGTGAGCTATTTGTTGTGTGCTATAACAAAGATTTTATCGGACCCAAACTTGCCGGTATGATAGAAACTGAGTTTCTAAAGCAAAGTTGTTTACTTGTCTTGTTTAACCCATCAGAAACATGACAGATCCTGGTCTACTATCCTCACAACGAGGAAATAAGGCTGTATTTAAAAAATGTATTATTGAAATTATCAATATCAGCCTGCATCAACCATGTGATGTAATAATAGTCCTCCTCTAATGTTTGCCAACCATATCAATTGTCGTATTCAGATATTACTTATTGTTGGCAATCAATACAGATTTACTACATTGACAATCAAAAGTTGTTCAAGGTTCAAGCCAACTGGGACAAGCTGGAATTCTACTTTGAAAATCAAAATACGTTGTTTCGGATGATAGATCGCACGTTTTTGTCTTATAAATTATTTTTTCGACGAGCGATCACTTTTTATCATTGAATTAACTTTGACGTATTTTTTGTATATTTTGAATAAACATCTTTTTTATTCGTTAATTCCATCAGAAACAAAACGTAAAGCAATGTAATGAAATTATTTATTGAAGAAAATTTTAATAAAGTATTGTTTGTTTGTGGTATTCGAATTGTCATCCAAAGCTTCGTATTGCGTTTTTTCAAAGTATCATCATCGGCATATATTAGACTGGGTAGAGATACATTATAAGTATGCCTTCAGGTATTTTTTCTACTAACCGAATAACGAGTGAGCACAACATTTAAATGTAATTGCAGAAGCGGCGGCACTTTACAGCCGAACTGTACTAAACAGAGCCGTTAATGTCGACGACTGAGGCATGTAGGCGCGACTAAAGTTGTCATGAAAAAATACGATGCTGTTACGGTTATCATTATTCAGAGGCATATTGAATATAGTCTTTCTTTAGACCATGGTACTTTCAAAGACGCACTTCGCGCTGAATGAATGTGACTAATTTTAGCAGCTTTCCGTTCGCGGATAGCTGAATGGGCATTACCCATGTGTGCTAAAAAGTAATAAGGCGATTATCCATTATAGGTTGTTAAGGTTGAGGTTGAGGGGAGAACCAAGTGCTTAGCAACAAACCTTACATTAGTTACTGATAACTAAGTTATGTTACTTACTTATAATGAATTATCGGTCTGCCTCAGCTTCACGCGGGTATATTCTGTAGTCTATAATTTTTGGAATCTGTCCAGTAGTTTTTAGGTTTATTCGTTACATACAAAATACAAATCTTTTCTCTTTATAATATTTGTGTAGATAAATAATGATCTATACAACTATCTTTTTTATTCTTTGCTCTGAAGCTAATACTAGGCTAAAAAAAATAATTCTACATAAGATTAGAGAAATAAGAGGTAATATTGATGTACCGTTACTATTTAGAAAATCACACAAATTAATGTAAATGGATATCGTAGTGACCTCGTTAATTGAGGTCTAACTAACATCTATGTGAAGTTTCAGCCGTTTTACGTAAAGTAGTTTTGGTAAGAAGAGGTAACAAACGTCCAAACTTCTGAATTTATAATATTGGTCTGATTATAGTCTAATACAGTCTCTTTGAAATTGAGCATTTGTATAATTTACAGTGTTTTACCTTTTTCAGTTTAAAGACAACAGTCATAACATTCATTTGACGACCTCTCTGGCACGTTGGCACAAGGTCCGCCTAAGGCGACGCAGGAGGTTGCGGTTTCGATTCCCGCCTCGGGGCGAATGAATGTACGATCTGCAAATATTTATTCCGGTTGTTTTCTTTCTGTCTTATCTTATTTATTCATTGTGTTGTATGATGTATAACAGTTATCTAGGACCTATGAATCAATCAATAAAAATATTTATTTACAAAAGTATAAAGGTAAAATGTGCTTAAAATTATATACTTTTGCTTATGTTATGTTTAGTAATATCATAACACAAGCTCTGCTTAGCTTGGGGCTAGATAATGCTGTGTGAATTGTTCAGCATTATTAGATTGTTGAGTTGAGGTTGGCTTCGCCGTAGAGGTTCTACGAAGCGCCGTAGAAGCTCTACGGATCCGAGCTATGCGAGTAGCTGCTACGCAGGAATCTGAAGCACGTCCTCTGCGGCTTAGCTTCTGACACTTCGAGATATACCTATACACCTCTTGCAGGTACAGTCAAAAAAAAGTCAAAAGTCAATAACTTTATTTCTTTAAGCTTACAAACTAAGCACTTAGACACGTCAAATATAATACTATAAACAGGTTTACAAATAGTCATTATTATCAAATAAGAAATAAGATGTTATTGATTTTATTCGCTTAAATTTTTTGTCCACTAGTGGAAGAAGCGAAAAAGAAACCACTAGTAAGTTTTATAAAACTTAAAATTAATACATCATCTTAGTCTAAATATAGGTAATCTGATTTATATACCTATGTCAATATTTATATAAAACTAAGCTTAACATTATTTTCCTTAAATACTACATCTACTACGTCAACTACAAAACTAGCTAAACGGGGTAAATTATTCAAAGGTTAAAAAAAAATACTATAGAGAGATGATAATCAAGTGATGTACCGTTTCTTCAAACATAGCTAAAAAAACTAGATTATTTATAACTTAAATAATAAAGTTCATCAGATGGACACGTTAAACTTCCGTTTGTTAACGTCAAGATTTTAAAACGAGATCATAAATTAAACTACGCTTCTATGAATGATGAACGCTGTATACGAATAGATAAAAGATTGTCATCGTTTTAACTCAATTATACTGTATTCAACTAAGTTAAACTGTATACAGGCCAGCCGAGACATTACTCACTTGTATTCTGCTGCTTTGTTCCCATTGTGAGCAAAGTTTGAGCATTATGTTGCGAGATTGAGTGTGCAGTTCAAAACTCTGTTTATTTTATAATTGGTAGTAGTAATACAATACGCTAAGTACTTGTGTACTGATTGACATTAATTTTATGAAACTTTAACTTTTGTCTACGGATTGGCACGCATTTTATTTGATGAAAAGCAGGCGTCTGTCCTTCCCCTTGATATAAACTTCTTTCATTTTAGTATCTTTCTATTTTGTAGTTTAACAGAGTTACTTGCGCGTTATCTCTGTTAATTTCCTTTATTCCATCCAGTCCTACCAGTAGTTCGATAGTCGAACTGTTTGGATGTTTTTTTTCCAAATTGTTATACTGACGGATCGAACTATTTGGAAACATGGATTTTATTCCAAATAGATTTACTAACTCCGAAGTACAGTCATCGATTTACAACGTGCAAAGATGTCGCATCAGCTGGCCAAAAGTGGAAAAACTAAATTGTGTCTGCTTTATTTTTTTTGGGCATATTTTCCACGAACTGCTTCAGAACAATAATAAACAACACAAACACTTTACGTAAATCATACAAAATTATTAAATTACCAAGGTTATATTTGTAATATTATAATAATATTTATAATAATATTAACCTAACTTGTGCTTGTTATACTATCAGTATTTAATTTAGAAACATTTGGGAGAAAGACACTACTGAAACAGTCTGCATTTCATTTGCATGCATGCATTTTCACAATGTTTAGAAGTTTTATCTCAAAATTTCTAAATAATGTCCTACAGAGATGTCGCCATTTAAAAGCATCATTTGGGTATTTTGTATATGCTGATCCCTCAGAATGCTCTCTCTTGTTCGGCTTTTAAATGGGGCCACTTCATTTTGAATTTGTGTTCGTAAAACACTATACAAAGCGGCATCATCTTTGAAAACTTTTAATATTTTCAATAAAGTGGCCTTTTTCCTTCTACATTCATTGTTAATTTTCACATGCCAACCTTCTATAAAGTTGTTAGTACGATGCAATTCACCGAATACACACCAGGAATCGATAAAATTATTATCTTTCATCCAAAACTTGTTCATGTATGAAACCAGTGAACACATTTTCTTGTCATTAACGTCAACAAATTCTTGTATGTAACTCCATCCCGACTCTATTTTATCCCTCGGAAGTAAAGGTAAAACTGCACACAATGCAATAATCCGCCGAGTGCTTTTATTCTTTACAAGCTGTAGATTTTTACACTTTCTCCAAATACTATTCCGAAAATGATAGTAACAACCTTTAGTTTTGACTTTCGGAAATACTGTCAACATAGCATTATATGACGGTTGCTCAAAATCGCTAGTGAATTTTGTGGGTGACCAACCCGGAATTTGAGATTTAATCATTTCAAACAACGCCACATAAGCTTCATGTGTTTTTGCTGACATCAGAGCGTAGATCATGGGAATTATATTTGTATTCGCCGATGAACTACCGATATCACCATGCAAAGTGTAAATTTGCATAAAAGGTTCAGGACATGCTCGAAACGTTCCATCACCAAAAACATGTTTTATATTTTTCAAGAGTTGTCTGGTTTCATCTGTACAAAATACTAAAATACGAATATTTTCGCAGCAGTAATCTCCCAGTAGAAATGACATCAACATTTTTGAAACATGTTTTTTGCATACCAACAGCATTGTTCCTTTTGTTGTATAAGGTGCTTTTGACGGAAGTAAAAGATGGAATTTTACATATTAAATCAACTCCGGAATCTTTAATATCTACTAAAGTTTGTTTGTAAATAGTTGGTATTGATTCCTCAGGATGTTTAGCAACCTTTTCTTTACATTGATGTATTTTTAAATCTATGTCATTTTTTGCAAAATTTGGATTACAGTTATTACTATGCATTTTCAGCTTCAGTATATTTTTGTCCTGGAAACCAAGAAATACCCAATTAAATACGGGTCGTCAAAATAGGTACCTTTTTTGAATAAATTTAGATTTACGACAATAGTTTTTTTCATCCATACATAGGCTACTAACTACTCCCTACTACTATAAATCTAGTAGCAAATATATTTTTTAAACATTAAAACATCAAAACATCTGTAAACCTTTCCCGCTTATTATAATATTAGTAAGATTTTACCTGCAGTGTAACTGAACCAACGCATTTGTTAATTTTGCTTGAAGCACATTTTCAGATAGCTGAACTATTTTCATATGTTTTGTTTTTGTAATATTGGTGTCCTGCATATAGCAGCACCGTACCCCTTCCTCTCTTTAAAAACACAACACTTGATTCTTCTTTATTTTCTTCCATTTTCGCTCCACACGAATTACTTATTCACCTCAACACAAATCATTAATTTACATGACAAATAAAATGAGTGACAAGTATATTATAAGTATACTTCATAATTTGTTTTAAGTGATCCTTCAAAGAGGATATATCGAGAAAGGATTTATTATATCATAACAAAAAGGACAATTTCCTCTCAAGATACAAATGCATTTGAAGTACCATTTCTGACTGTACCATTATAATCATAGTAAATCTATTTGGAATAAAATCCATGTTTCCAAATAGTTCGATCCGTCAGTATAACAATTTGGAAAAAAAACATCCAAACAGTTCGACTATCGAACTACTGGTAGGACTGGATGGAATAAAGGGTTAATTTATACAGAAAAAATAAAAGAAATTTGCTATTTTTTTTTAAATAAATTATTATAGGACGCGACGCGGTAGAGAATGTGATGACGGGACGAGTTGTATAAATTCAAAGAACATAGTGATTTCAAACATCACGAGCTGGATCGTGATATCTGGAGAGAGTGCCCATCTGCGGGATGACCAAGGCAGGTAATAGAAAACTGGCAAAAGTCGTAGTAGAATATTGTTTTTGTTTATATTGCCCTAAAATACCAGTATTTCCTCCAAGATGTGGTCTTTATACGGGAAAATTATATGAATTTAATAATTCTAATATTTGATTTTAACTATCTATTGTTTACTTATCATCATCATCATCAGCCTACATCAGTCCACAGCTGGACATAGGCCTCCTCTAATGAGCGCCCTGTCTTCAGCTTGTCGCATCCAGCATCTGCCAGCAGTCTTTCGCAAATCGTCATCCCACCTGGTCGGTGGGTTTACTTATGTCAGATATAATCAATAAAATAATAGTCAAATTTTATAATTTGAATATTTTGGTTACGTATATCATAATAATGACCAGGTGTGGTCATATTCTGTGAAAAAGTTGGTCAATTAATACATTACTCGAATAACATCAGTGACACTGTACAAAATGAAGGCATAGTTTATCGATAGTCTATTCCAATCGTTTGTTTCTCTAGCAGGCCTAAATGCTGTATTGATTTAGTGTCGTGTTTGGTTTGCACCTGCCGGGATGTGCAGTGATGAATGGCATGAATGTCGAAGTGGTTTGGAATGCGCTCCTTGGCCTGACCAGGCGACGACCGCTCTGCAACATGGTAGCTTCGATTGATGCTTCGATGTTAATATAAATATATAACAAATGTTTGCAGATCGTACAAACAATTTGCGTGTAAGGATTTTTTGTTATAGTGCTTACCCGCACTCTGGGCATCTCTAAGAAATGAAATAAGTTCCCAAAAAATTTCAAAAATCCTTAGAATTTAGCAACGGCAACACCTCTCGTCAAACGAACTAAATGTAACTTTAGTCTTTGAACATGTTTTCTCTGTAGGGGGAGTCACCGGCGCTACAGTACGGAAGAGGTCCCAAAGATTTTCGACGAAAACCGACAGAGACTTCGTGGCTTAGTTGGTTAGAGCACACTCGTACTAAGGGTGGGGCGCGGGTTCGAGTCCCGCCGAAGTCGAAAATTTTTGGGAACTTATTTCATTTCTTAATTTGCGTGTACTTTAGTTTTTCTCAATATATCCCCACTAGCTTCTGCCCGCGGCTTCGCACGCTCTTTACTAAAATTAAAAAAAAGTTGAGATGTGTCAAGGGACACCCGGATGGAACGAAGTTCCTTTCTATAAGCGAGAGAGAGAGACAGACAGAAAAACATGCGCACGCCGCACGGCTTACAATAGCTTAGCAAAAAGTGTCATTACAACTTTTCGTGAGATTTTTTTCCGTTCCGCCCCCTTTCACAACGCGCGATAAGGAACTTAGTTCCAATAATTTTTCATCCGTCTTAATCTTATGTTCGTCCCCGGGAAACCTCACGATCTACCTCCCTGGCAAATTTGATAGAGATCCGTTCTGCCGTGTAGGCGTGAAAAGGCAACAGAAAGATAGACAGACAGAGTTACTATCGAATTTATTATTGTAGTGTCTATTAGAGATACTCCCTGATCTACGTACTTCTTGTTCAAGTATCGTAATATGACCTTGGCATTAAGGGTTCTCCATGCTGATAATGAATCTCTTTTCTCGACCTCCCAGTTGTCTGGGCACACTGATGGGTCTAATTGAAGGAGAGCAATTAAGTAAGACTTAGGAAGGATCCGTATAAAAAGCTCATTTGGACATTTCCCTGAAGGATGATTGTTCCCTTCTTCTTCAACTATTATAGGTCTGGGAGGAGAGTATACATAATTCTTCCTCCATCGTGTATATCGGAGATTCTTTTTCCATTGGAGGCTCTTTCTCAACTGCCATAGAGTGATGAGCGTGTGATATGTCAGCGGAAACTTCTCTCATGGTTTCTTTCTGATTTATAATTGTGGCGTTTTGGAGAGTTTCCCGCAGCTTTGTCCTGAGTTTTAGGGGTGGACAGAGGAATTGATCCTGATAGAGTAGATAGAGCCTGTTGGTATCTAGGAGTGGTTAGACAATCTCTTCCTGTAGACTTTGTCACTAAGGAGGAAAAGTCGGACATCAATTTCCTCATCTGAGCCAATGTATTGTCCATCTGACAATATTGAGTAGGAACTATATTTGATAGTCTCGTTTTGTCGTGAAGCAGCATTAAAAGCACTTCACGAACTATGCCATCTTGGGATTAGAAGCACAAGAAAACAGATGACATCACTATACTTTTGGCCACAAATAAACACCGAAATCGCCAAATGAACCACGAATTGCTTGAAATGTCAGAAGAGTAAAATCAAACGTCATACAATCACACCGCTGAGACAATTTGAAGAGGCAGGAAGATTCGACCACATACATGTGGATATCTTCGGTCCCCTACAACCATCAGAAGATTGTCAGTATATCGTAATAATGATGGATCGACGCACCAAATGGCCATAAGCAGTTCCAGTTCAAAACATCACCGCAGAGACAATAGTTAGAGCAGTCTACGAACACTGTATATGGAGATTTGGATGTCCACTACGGATTACCACGGTTCAAGGACGACAGTTCGAATCAACATTATTTAAAGCCTTAATGAAAAGGATGGGAGTGACACGCCTACGTACAAGCTACCACCCTCAATCCAATGGACAAATAGAACGCTGGCACCGGACGCTAAAAGCAGCACTCATGGCACGCGGAGCTACCACCACATGGACGCGAGAACTACACATCGTTCTACTAGGACTACGAGCTTCACTGCACAAAAACACCGATTTGAGTCCGGCCCTGCTCACATATGGATCAACGCTAAGGCTACCTGGAGATTTCTTCGTTCCTACAAAATCAAAAGATACCGATTAAGAATTTGTCAAGAAAATAACAGAGACTATGGCAACATTATCACCAAGCGGACAGGAGCAAGTACAACAGCGAACATTTATACACAAGCACATGGAAACCTGCACTCACGTTTTTCTGCGTGTCGACTACGTCAAGAAGCCACTAACGCCGCCATATGAAGGACCATACAAAGTTATCGCAAGGCAAGAAAATGCTACAAAATACAACTTCCTACACGAACAGCAGTCGTGTCAATGGATCGTTTGAAGCCGGCCTACATATACGACACAAGCAGCGAGGAACAGGACACGTCTACCACAACAGCTCCGGCCTATATACACCACAGAACCAGCGAGGAGCAGATACCGCCCACCACAACGGCACCAGCAGCGACGGCAGCAACCCCACAGAACAGCCCTACGTGACGCGCTATGGCAGAATCGTTCATCGTACTGTACGATTCTCTTGAAGGGAGGTGATGTAGGCAACAAAAAGGAGGAGTAGGGTAGGAGACCTACCTAGGTTCACTATATCATATTAGTATGGATGACACTTTTGAGCGCACAATTTATGCGTTTGTAGTTATTAATTTCTTATTTTTTAACTTTGCTCTCCAATTTTTAAATTGATTAAGAAAAATTATAAGAATAGATTTTAGGTACACTCTGTTTACCACATCCCCCATTTGTCAAGACTGCAGTGCATGCAATACTATTCAAGACCAAGCCTCAATGGGACAATGAAGAGTATTCAAGCTTTGTGTTCGATATTACCAATTCAGATGTTACGGAGTGGTCGATGTAGCCGTCAAACTGCGGTGGCTTTCAACAGAGCTGCGGAGAACTATTCAAGTCTTTATGCGGAATTAGGCTTTTAATCTTATCTGATTTATACGGTGACAGCGACAGCTTTTTACCCTTAAATGTATGGGTAATATGTTAAAGATAAACTTTTTCCAGACATAAAAGGAAAAAGTTATTAAAGTTTTTCCTTTTATGTCTGATTTAGTATTATATTGTGAGTCGCATAAAACCTACGCGCATTAACGATATGTATCGCTTCTGGACACTGCTGAGTTATACCCCCTTTTTTGTCCCTTATTTGTCTTTTTCTATGTTTATATTTTCTTTTTAATTTGTGTTTTTGTGACAAAAATAACACCTTCTTACTTTATTACGATTATATTTATATAAGATATAATTTAAAACCTATTCCCTTTTTATCCTTAACTTCAACTGCTTTAACAAAGTTTAAGCTAAGAGAAGTTACTACCGTCTATCCAAACGTTTTGTTTAAAATTAGCGTATTTGAGTAAATAATGTCGAACACACCTATTTTCAACCGCCCAACCTTAATCATACCTTTATATCGTCAGGGATTTGGGTTGAATCGTTGAATGTTCTATCTCCTTTATTCTCCTCTTAATGAATATGTAAAGAACCTTTTAGACTGAGGGCTATCAATTATAGAACAAATTAGTTACTTGTGTAGCTGCCTGGCCTTGTATCCCAGTAGATCCGATTAGGCGTTCAATTATTTACTAAAGCTGAGATACTCTGAGTTTGCAAACAAACTTGAGTGTCATTGTTCAGCTTAAAGTAACTTAATTTGAACTTGAAGGGGTAAGATTACTGTAAGCGCCTTTGATTAAAAATTAGAATAAGATTAATTATACATTCAAGAAGTATAAGATACGTTTCTTGTATTGTAGAAATAATTAAATAATATAAACTTGCTAGTCCCTAATTACTTTGTGACGAATATTTGTTTAAACCATAGGCTTAGAATGTACAAGACCAACAGTGACAGATTAAAGGTGTTACAAAAAATGAAATGTAAATGTGTGCGTGAAATAGTGCTGCCTTGACTCTAACATAATATTATCGATAGTCTTACGGGCGAAGTCACAGGACATAATGAGTTAGTTTAACAAAGTGATATAAAAAGTGTTTTATAATATAAAAAATCAAATACTTTTCAAATAGGTAAACAAATAGCAACATAGCTAAAGCTAGGTAACCTATTATTTATAAATCAAATTACTTGGTTCAGTTAATATGAAATAATATGGAAATAATGTATGTTTATATACATATAAAATGGATATTTCTGTGTGTCTGTTTATTACCATGTTTGTAAAATAAAACGTATCCAAAGTTGTTGTGTGAAAGTCCAATGCATTTATTATAAGTAGGCAATGTAAAGCACTTAATAAAAGTCAAAAGTACGTCTCATCATCACAAAATTAAAATAAAACTTTATCAGTATTTGACTTCCGCTAACAAATTTAACTATATGCTTCCTTAATCACATTCACAATTCACACATTGTGACTAAGAAGAATTTATATCCAAAAATAATGGCTACTAAAACAAAAAAAAAACTATTGGCTAACTAATTCAATAAAAATTGTATAAAAATCTTAAATAAAGAGATAATCTCATGTTCTTCTTCTGTTTAGGCTTGTTTAAAATTTTGATGTCTTGTGTTAACTAGTTTTAAGGTGGTTTCAGTGTTTTGAGCTTCCATGATAACGTTGTGAACTCGAGTTTTCTATTATAACCCCTTATCAGATTTTTTTATATTTCGAACGAAAGCTTTTTAAGAGAGCGGACCCACTGAAACAAAGACGGGGGTTAAAAGAAAAGCAAAAATATTAAAACAGAGATGTTTTTAAAATAATCTGAAAAAAAATATATTCTTAGTTTTGATTTTTTAAAAGGGTGCGAGTAGATTGAATTTGTTTAATTACAACAATACTCTGATATTATTTCTAAGTGACAAGATAATAAAATATAAATAGTTATAAAGAAAATAACACTATGTATTTTTAATGTAAATTTTTCGAAATAAATTTATTAACTTCAAAACCGTAAATTATCGTGGAACATTATATGGCGCTCAATTCATAGCTTAGTACCTCCCCAATAAGCACTTAAATACAGTATTGTGCTGAATTGCTAGTAGTCCTGTATATTATGTTATAATAACCACCCTGTACATTACATTACGTTCTTTTTATTTTACAGGAATGGAAAGTAGTGTTTTATTGTACTTTACAAATCTAAGCCTGTAATGTAATGATAATCCTAGCCAATCACGTCGAACCTACCGGCCGACACGTATTATCGACTATCGATACAATGACATCATCACTTTGTCAATCCCTATCGTAAACAAACAATTTTAATTTTTACTCAAAATTTCCTAAAATTCTTCATTTAGCAATGTAATTTGATGATAAGTCTTAAGAGAAACCTATTATCTAAGCTTTCAATAGCTCTTTTGCCTCATTTTCATACAGCAAATGACGAAATAATGATTATGAAGATTTCAGTAAAAACAGTCATAAATTACCTGTAAAACGTGTTTATAAGCGAGTTATTACGTTTGTACTGTCACATTCACTCGCTGAACAAGACACCATTGTGGCAGAATAATGATTTTATGTTTTAATCGTAAGATTATTAATTAAAAGCACAAAATTCTTCTCGACTTGGATTAGCGTGGGCTCTTAAGGCCTCTTACTCAGCTAAAACAATGACATATCGACATCTTGTGTCGCTATCTCTTTTTCTCTCGTGGCAGTGTGTATTAACTAAATACCTCTCGCTCCCACGCTTTGTTAGTCTATTGAACGTAGTGAAAAAATTCTATGTCTATGGTTTAAACTAATCAGCGATGTTTAAAACTTGCATATCTAGAAATAAACGTACAGTCACCTAAAAGTAAACTTATCGGTCAGTTAAGTTGATAGAAAATTGCAAAATCCAGATCTTTGCAAATAAAATAACTTTTCAGAAGTTCATTTGACAAGATTTTCATATGAGCTACTATTTAAATATAGTTTTCTGTTGGTATTGTTTGCGTGTTTGGTTAAACTCCTCTTAACCAAGTCATTTTCGCCTTTCTATTGTGAGAATAAATTCAATAAAACGACAAATCCAAGTGCACAGCGCTCCGATAAAAGCTATTTCAGTGATTTACAACAAAGGTACTGGCGCGGTGAAAATCCTGAAATATTAAGTAGTACTACGTCAGAATTAGTAAGTTTTAAGTTCGAACCACGTTTCTGGACTTTCAGTCGTGTGGTGTTAAGATTTCATAAATCCAATTTTATTGATATAGATAATAAAGGTTCACGAAAAGCCAACATTATTTTTTTGCAGCTCATTGTATGCTATTAATTAAAAGAGAGAAGATTCAAATGTCGATTTACATCATCATATTTAAATGTCTATGTTAAAATTAGTACTGTAGTGTTGTATGGCAAAACGTGTCAGCATAGGTCGGTTCTCCTTTTTGCAAGCATATACATTATATGTCCATCTGTGTTCAATATACATAACGAATATGTGTTTACAATTTATATGATACTCGACATGGTACGTGTTATTTTTACCGAAACAGTACCTACGCACACATACAGATGTTTAGTTAATTTCAAAACAGTTTGATTAATCGCCTACAAAATAAAACATTACACAGATTATAAATGCTTATTCAATTTGTACAAAACGCTTTGATTGTTTTACTAATGAGGTTTAAATGAGCCAGTTTCCGCCATTTTGTGTTTGTTTTGTTTGTTGTAGTTTTGAATTGATTCGTTTCTGATGGAAAGGATTTATTCAGAATTGCAACAGTCGTTGAGTTTACGAAGAAAAAAAATTATGCACAATAAAACTTCGTTTAATTTTGTTGTGCATAATTTTTATTTCAGAATGCATAGTTATCATTGTAGTTTTAACATAAAAGATATCGTGAAGGAAAATTAATTCATGTTATGCTAACTTTCACATATTGAGAGGATTGTCCGAAAAAGCCTAAAACAAAAAGGTTACTATACTTTTTCTGTTACCACAAAAAACCGTCTATTCCCGATCTCTTTTAAAGGAAAAAAAACTAAATTTGTGTTTTATGACAATAGGAACAAAAATATTAAACATTGAGCCAACTTTGGACTAAAGGCATAAACCCACTTTGCTATAGAGTAGAACTGATCTCAGCCTTCAAAGATTTCAAAGAAGAGGCTTAGTGAAGTTACCGTGAGAGAGACACCCATAAAAGCGGCGCTGGTACACTTTGTCTTGTAAGCAGTGCACAAGTGGATTTAGATAGAACCTGTATGTTTCAACTTTGATTCAATAAAATACGTACAAATATTAACTAGTTCCGGGCACGCTTCCGACTGGTATTGGTATGGATCAGCTGAGCATCAACAGTAGTTTCGAAGGAGATGCAATAATTGAGTTTGGTGGCCACAAAGTGCAATATCGTATCTCCTCCTAAACTATACAAAATAAAACTATGATAGAGGCATTGAAAAAAGCTTATAATAGGTATGAGTAGTCCTCGTTCTCCTACCAGTAGGAGCGCCCAGTAGGAGTAGACGGAAAGAGTGTGACGAACTGCCCATTGAAAAATTTGAAATTACCTTTGTTCAACGAAACAATAAGATAAAATAGGTGGCGGCGCTAGTTTGACTCGGGGTACCGTCTTATTAAATGACTAGTTCAATAACCACGCACATAGTACATAAGTATAAACAAATATTCATGGATAGTCACACAACATTATCTAGCCCCAAAATATCCGGGGCCTGAAAATACATTAATGTATTTTGTTAGATGACAGACAAGAAGAGTGAAGAAAAGCGATGAAACTTGATACGGGTGAGACAACGGATGGAAGACGTGTTGAAAGATAAGGTCAAGAGATTTTCCGGATCTACATTAGGGAGAGTGGGACATGTTTCGAAATGAGGCCTCGCTTTCGAGTCATATACCAAGGCACCATAGAGTAAAGTAGGGATAGCCTTAGGGTGCTTTCCTACCGGGTCGTGACGACTAAAAATCGTGCAGATTGTCGTACAGACATACGTTTGTCGTGACAATATTTATTCCCAATGTAAAGTTATCAGTGGGACGGGTACAGTTTGATTCGATAGTCGTCCTGTAGATAGTTTACTGATAAAAATATTCTGAATGGGCCCTTAGTGGTGTTAAATGTACCACACTGCCAAGAAACCGACTTTTTTAAGTTTGAAGGATGCTAAATTTTCAGGCTATATATATTTTAGCCTAACATATCTTTTGGAGTAGTAGAGCAACGTACATATCTCCGCCAAGGCGTAAATCTGTACTGCACCCAATAGGTAGGTATTACGGCACAAATCACTCTTTTAGGCTTAGCTTAGCTCAGTTTAAAGCTTATCACTGTAAATTGATGAAATTGCCACGCGTATTATTTATTTTAACATTTTCACTAATAACGAGAGAGAATTTAACCTCTCTGACCTAACGAGCCATAAACGGCCAGTGATATAACGAATAAGTGATTTTAGACCTTGTGACGAATATTTTACGACATAATTTGGCAGCATTGGCAGAGATATCTGCCCAGTTTCTACTCCCCATAACCAAGTAGACGCGAAATCGTTAGGTATAATGATTATTCTGTTGATTGGAAAGCAGTTAATATATATGGAGCATAAGAGAAGTTTGTGTTGACCTCAATTACCATAAGCGCAAGAATGTCGTTTATTTATACTTTTCAAAATCACTAACCCACATTTGTTCATAAATAATGTTCATTTTTCTTCATCAAAAAACCTTATTGCACTACGAATTACGTACCTACAACCGTAAAAGGTTTTTGCTTAATAAATTCTCTGACAAAGTTTCTTTATTCAGCTTTTCAAAACTTACGTTTAAAATGGCTTTCAACCCTCACATGTAGCAATTATGTACATATATTAAACAAATAACCTGTTTTACCTTGAACCGTATTCAATAGTACGTCCTATAAGCAGAGTTCCCCCAAACGTGAAATATTGAGACTGAAATTGGCTGGACACATCTGTCCCATAGTTGCCGTCGACATTTTCAGTGCCGCCCGAAAGATTAATACCCTGTCGAAATTCGAATCAAAAGGACTGTTCATCTTTCATTGGATTTCCCACTATATTTCCAGGTGATAAGGTTCTGAATGATACAGCAAAAAGCGATCTATTAGCATTGAGAGTGGATAGAAAGGTTATGGTCAATAAAATGTTTGGACGAGTCTGAAAAGTCAGGGTTTTTTGATTGCTGAATCTAAATTGAGTTTGGATAGGTATCGGCATGTGTTGGGAGGCAACTGACTGATGTTCGAACTGTCGTCCTTAGTTATTTATATTTTGGAACTAAGTTCCTTATCGCGCGTTGTGAAAGGGGGCTGGACGGAAAAAAATTCTTACGAAAAGTTGTAACGACACTTTTTGCTATAGTAAGCTATGGTAAGCCGTGCGGCGTGCGCATGTTTCTCTGTCTGTCTCTCTCTCTCTTATAGAAAGGAACTTTGTTCCATCCGGGTGTCCCTTGACACCTCTCAACTTTTTTTTATTTATGTAATACTAGCTGCTGCCCGTGGCTTCCCCCGCGTAGTTCCCGTTCCCGTGTGAATTCCGGGATAAAACATTAATATACAACATATCTTTATGAATTATAGTCTATGTATTACTCTGATATGCAAGCTATATTACTGTGAAGTTTTATCAAAATCCATTCAGTAGTTTGCGTGAAAGAGCATACTTACATACATCCTCATAAACTTTCGCGTTTATAATATTAGTAGGATAGGATTTAAGGTACCTACACTTTAATTTGGACCGTAGAATAAGTTAATTTAGATATGTACTTGTTTTAGTGCTATCTGAAATAAATATTATTATCACTATTAAGAGTGGACATAATGCAAAAAATTGTGAAAAGGATAGGCATAGGATTTCGCGTTCATAGGAGCGGGACAGAGTAAAGCAATGTCAGTGCAAAAATCAAGTTTTTGCTTCTTTTCTATTAATGATTCAAAATTTAAGCATTAAATAGAAAAACTACACGATTACTTACATAACCATCTGGTTATGTAATTCGTAAAAAATAATATGGTGTTGTCGCTGATACTTTAGAGCATTTCAATTAAAACAGTTTTTTTTAAAGCGATTTTTGTATAATTTTCAAAATTCTATTCGATTACTCGACTTCTATGGGTTTTTCCCCTACCTATAGTATTTTTTAATTAGAATATTTAAGTTCGTTACCATAGATGTAAGGGTTTAAAAATACACAAATTGCTTGATTTTTGCATTAGGCGCACTCTTAATAAGCATCATCTTGGGGACATTGAGAAACTCATAACATTTCTAAAAGTACCTCTATTGAATCAGCCTTGGTTTAAGAGTAAATATGCTCTATTAGAATTCGGTGTCGAATAGATCTTGATCTCCAGTGCTTTTCAATATTGGACATTGACGAGACACAGACATGGCCAGGTCATGTTATGTTTACCTGGTTGTTTGTCTGCGAGCACGCAAACTGCTGAAACTAAAATAAAATGGCAGAGTTCCCTCAACTTTGAATAATCAACATCAAACTTTTTTCCCGTCATTACTTTAATGTCTTTAATATTTTTCTCATATTTGATGGAATTGGTGAAAAATAAACTGAGGCACTAGAGAAAATAAGCAGCATTTGGAGAAAAATCGCTAAGAAATTGTTTTGGATGAGTTTTTAAGTGTTGCCATAAAAGTTATGATTATATTTTGATGTTATACTTCAGTTTTTATGGCGGCAACAGATTGGAGATTCCACTGAGCCGTGATTATGAGGGAAGATTATATTTTGATAAATTTATAAGAAACCAACAGGGCACTCTAATTAGGATGTAGATGGTGCTTAGACGTTAATATTTTATTAGTTTTTAATGATACTTTACGTGATATTCTAAAACGGTCAATTTCACTAAAGCACTTGTAAAATATTTATACAGATATCGATCAGTTGAGCTGCCTCTATATAGTTTGCAACCGTCTGCAGTCAGCTCAACTCTTTAACATACATAATGTAATGTAAATATTTTATTTGAGCCATTAAATATTATATTTAAACTTCAGTTGGCTTATATCTTGTTGCTGACTGGCAATATTGAAACTTCTACTGAGCTTTTGCTCTACAGCTGGTTCTTAGAAACCTTCGTTAATATGAGTAAGAACTATCTATTCTTACCGACTTTGATAAAATAAGAAAAACATTGAATTTAGCAGATCGGAAGATGTTCAAAACGTGAATGTTTTGAATGTACCGGCCAGAAAATCTATTAGAAACTGGTTATCCTTTAGCTTGCAATAATTATCACCCAGAAAGAAGCATATTATTATCTACTGCAAAAAAGTCCACCAATTAAAAGCCAAAAACTTCCCAATGTGAGATTTTGAGCCAGTTGGACCCCACTATCGAAGATGTCTAGATTCTCAAAACAAAATTAAAACAATTCATAAATTTTTACCCTCAACAAACTTATTCCAGAGAATTATAAAAGGAAGATGTTTATCCAGCATTTTTCAGTTGTTGAACACAAAGAGTATTTGATCCCGGGCACTGGATAACTAGCTCCATAAGCAGCGCGGCCATTGTGCGATATCTATTGTGCGTGGAAAGTTTTGTGGTACAATATGTCCCGCTGGCCTTTATGCAAAATATGAAGACTTGGGGATAATATTGTCATAAGGATGAAGTTCGCTTTTTTTAAAGACTTGGTTAATGCAATTTTAATACATATAAAATATAAACTCGTACGTGGGTATGTGGAAATGGGTAGGGTTCTTGTCTAGACTGAAGGACATAGACAGTGGCCTGGAGACGAGACAAAACAGGACCGTGGTGGAGGCGGTCTTTTCAAGACAAGAGTGATACATAGTTAGCCACATCTTTAGGTTGGCACCAAAAAAGGTCTACTTACATTAAAATAATGACACTATCTTCGAGAGGTCTATACTTAGCTGCAGCGGTTAAAATCAGTTTCCGGATGATGAAGACTGACACAAGTTGGAAGAGTGGCTCGTTTACAGGGCTAAGCACATTGTAATGAATGGAATAATCTAAAATTAAAATACTGAAAGATTTTCATTCAATGACTAAATTCCGATAATCTTGAAATCCCTTCAGATCCATTCATGCTGAATCCTGTCATCCTCCATCGAGCCGAATTAGAAAAAGCCCAATTATCGGATTTATTCTATCGAAATGGCGGCACTTAAGATAATTGTTGCCAAATTGAAGAAAATCAAAGGAAATAGAGAATCCATTTGTCGATGTGGATCACAGCTATATGAAAACAGCTGGATTTGTTTGCACCATCATACTAAAAAACTGCACTGTCACTTTCTACATACCCTTAGCTTTTTTTAGACAGCGCTGCGCATTTATGAATTTATTTAATCTAATCTAATTTCATTTTTATTTAATTTCATTGTTATTTACTTCACTAATATAATATACCTACTAACATTAATTTAAAGGTCACTTTAGTATACAAAACTACTAACAAAAGGATCATGTAGTCCGAAATAAAAGAACTTTTTTTTATTTGTTGTTTGTCATGTCATCCTTACACTCCTACTCCTTTTTTGACACAGGCAATTGCTATTTTAATTATCTTCTCATGTTTTCATTTTTATTGCAAATACTAGTCTTGTGTTGAAAAACATTCTTTTCTTATCAGCACACCAACGAAACGGGTTTTGTTAAAGAAACTTTATATAATTTGACGGTTTTGTAAGAGCATCAGATATTTAAAGATATAATTTAAAAAAAAACATAATTATATTAAGTATTAGTTTTAAAAAGTTTCATAACACTAATTTAAACGGATTTTCAAGATGGGTCTTTTAAGGTCGGTTAGATCTTTCTAAATAAAGTAATTAGCTATTTTCCTAACAAATACCAACATAATTCAACTCAAACAAATTTTAGTCGAAATATAAAAATGTATATAGTATTGTTTTATTTCGAGAACGATACCAGAGATGAATGTTCTCATAAAATTGCAAGGATCATTACCGGCACCCGCTGCCAGATTTCACTTCCTCGGTTTTGCATTACGGTCAGCTCACACTTCTAGTCTATAAGAATAAGAATCTTTATTGTGAACTGTGTAACGTAGTTGGTCTTATGAACTATTATACATTCTTCAACAGTTTGTCCTTTCGGACATACAATAATTATTATAAGAATATCCTTAAAATTAAAGTAATTGCACTTTTTAAATCACATAACAATAGGAATCCAATGTTTATTATTAATATTATTATAATTATTATCTAAATGTTGGAGGGGTTATGTCAAGGATATCTTTGATATCAATATTTTTCTAAAGTTATTGATCGCTTCAATGATGAATGACTACCATGATGGTGGAATGATGGTTGACTACCATTTAGCACTACATTAAATGCAACATGCATTTAATGTAGTGCTAAATGGTAGTCAACACTTGCGCGTACAGGATATAATTATGTACTAAATTATTGAGAGTTTTTCCACAACTAGTCGTCTCTTTATCATTTTAATCTATTTGCCTCACTGCAGGTTGACTTCTAATCATCTCGATTTTTTCGTTGTCAGGATAAATTGTTTTACAGTAACTATAACTCATTAAATCAAATTCCTATCCGATTTCTTGTTAAGTCATTCATACTAGTTAAACAAAAATCTTTCTACTACGAACCTCCGAATAAAAAATTTAAATTTGGAACAAAACACTTGGTTCAGAATTGAGGGTAGCTTTCCGGAATTCCCGAAAAGACCAGCAAATGATAAAAACTCTCTTGAGCCGCACTTCCTAACGAAAACATTTCAGAGCCACTCTGAATACTAAGGTTGTTTCACTGGCTTTTGTTTCAAGTAAATTTGGGATGAAACAATGGGCATTAAAGTTGAAATCTGATTGTTCACGTTCGCACTTTGTCTGATAGATTGTTTGTTTTACTGAATAACAGTCTTGTTTAATCGTAGGTTATTAAATGATTAAAGATACTGCTCTTCTTAACCTTCATGGTGCATCGTCCTCGATAACGTCACTTACCATTAGCTAAGGGTACTGTACTGTTTGGCGTTACGGGGCGTAATGTAACGATGTGTTACAGCGAGCGTTCGTGCAGTCAGTGGAAGAAGCCGCTCGCAGCTAGAAACGAGACGGATTTTAATGCACGGTGTAACTTATCGCGATTGGTACATTACGGCCCGGAACACGGGTCAGTCAGTACCAGTACATACACAGTAGTTAGACATTAGATTGAGGTCAAACTTTTGTTTACGATTAAGATCAGTTTTACTTTGGTTTTAGGGTAGAATTTAACCCTACACTGAAACTTACAAAGAACGGGAAAATTATCACACACATCCTAGCAGGGTCAACGAGATGATTTCAACATCGTATATCTGTGAATTCACAGTTCGAGTGGTTGGGTCTGGACGAGCGTCGTCATAAAGTAATAATGGATGGCTTTTATATGATACGGAACCCTAGAATGGATCCCTACTCGAGAACTAAGTGTGTTTTGAAAGCTTTTAGGTTCAAGAACTATTTTTGTAATGTAAAAGCATCTTGTCCTCGTATATAATTAACTTTGTGTTAGAACATTGATGTTTTTTTACAGCTTCAATTTACCTACGAAATTCATGTCATCGATATTTTTTTAACATACGAAAATAAAAATTATAAACATCTGAAAACAAGACTTAATTATTATTTGACTGATATGCTACTATACAGGCACCATATGACAGACAGACAGACAGACATCGTCACTTTCCATCAGGTTAGATTGTGGTCTAATGACTATAAATCTCTTTTTATCTCTGTTCATTTGAGTAATTGAAATGACATGACATGACATGGCGCTCATTAGGGGAGGCCTATGTCCAGCAGTGGACTGGTATAGGCTGATGATGATGATTTGAGTAATTTAATTAATGTTTATTTTTCGACTTTTATTTAACTGTTATGATTACCATATTTAAGACTTTATGTAATGTAAGGACTTATAAAGACTTGTATGTAAAGGTAAATATTAATGTTTACTGAAATTTAACAACATAAGTAAAGTTGTTTTACATCCATTTTATTAACTAGTCGAACAAGTCTCGTGAAAACGTTTTAAAAAAGCAAATTGCAGGTTTTAATTACAAAATTCAAAAGAAAAAATTGAAAGGAATATTGTTCCACCAAGCTCTCGTAACTTCGCTAGGAAAACGCGAAAACGTGCATTAGTATCGTGCTTATAGCGTTCACTTTGATGTCGACTGACAGCTCGCACAAAGAACATTTTCCCCTTTACACGATAAATGCCATTTAAATTCTTCTGAGGTTTGAATAATAGCTGGAATACGCGTTGGCAGTATACGCGGCTGCTTTGAAAATTAGTATATGAGAGATATATTATAGTGATATATTATCTGACTCAGGCTTCACACTCGTTTTTCTGAGATAAAATGTAACCCTTTTTTGGACGAATTTTTATTTTAAGACCTACATACATGTTACTTTTATTGTGGCAAAAGTCATAGACTTACAAAATTAAAAGAAATATATCAGTGGTTTAGTCATAAAATGGTAACAAAATAGACAACGGTCAGAGAAGGAGAGATAGAGAGAGAGTTAGATGGATAGATAATACTTTATTGAACCACAAAAACATAGAAAACTGAAATAAATGCTACGAGTATACGAAGTACGAAGGCGGTCTTAACGCTTCAGAAAACCTAAGGATGGTCTGGACATGTATAAACAACATAGACAAAAGCAGCACGTGGCACTTGAAAAAATATAGAGTCAATTATATATACTTCTCTTTTATGATAGATGATATACAGAAGGCTAAGTAAGACAGCTATCAACATAAAGTTTTCGTGAGCATTTATATAACAGGTATTATAATGTAAAATCCCAAATATTTAAATATAACCTGCACATCCAACCACTAGATCGCAAAGCTAGTAACAAGTAAAAGCGTGTGTACAAGTCCGAATTTGAATATTTTCCGTGAATCTCCGCAAGTAGACATACCCACGACTTTCTGTTATCTCGCTTTGCCTGCCGCGGGCTACGAAAATACTGATGCATTTCTGAAGTGGTGAATAGATGGGGAAATATGGGTCGTTTGAGAGAGGTTGTTTGGGGATTATGCACCATTTGGAACGCCAACCAAACCAAATTTCCATACATCATCCATATATCACGTACCTACCACACACCATTGGAAATAATCAGGCGAGAAAAAAACATAACCACGTTCATTTTATATCGTGATTTCCCCAAATATAAAATAACCATTTGTGCTTGATTTACGTCTTTGATATTAAGGAGGGATTCTCTTACTCATATTGCACGAACAGCCGTCTTCTGCAGCACAAATACGGGGGTAATATCTGTAGCGTAACCTCACCATAAGGCATAATACTCAGCACAAATACGGGGGTAATATCTGTAGCGTAACCTCACCATAAGGCATAATACTTTGGAAGTAGCTGAAATAAACAAGTCTAGATGTATTCACGTTTGTAAGATGACGGATTTTTTGACTGCATACGGTGTAGAACTAATTTCCTTCGATAGCTAATCTAGGTGTGGGCCCATTGAAGTTTAATATCTAAGATGATTCCTTAGAATACGATACTTTCTACAATTTCTTACGTTTCTACTTTATATCAGACTTAACTTGTTTTACATTAGGTAGAAAAAATCTAATACATTTAGTTTTGGTTTCATTATGCAAAAGATTATTGACACTTAACCAAGCTTTTGACAAGTCGCAATAAACATACTATGACCTGCGTCGAGTAAACCCGATCTGCTTAAAATGTAGCAGGTCATTGCCATTGAAATGCCCAAACAGTTGATGTAAAATAGGTTTTTCAAAATTTTTGTTGTATGTAGTATTTTGGTCTAAAGTTTCAGGGTCAGATCTACTACCCGATTTAAACAGTGGGATTATTTTACTACATTTTATTAGATCAGGAAATACGCCACAATCGATATTAATTGAATTTAAAGCTAGTTCAATGGTTTTACTCTTTCTTTAAACTCTGCGACTAAAATAATATTGTTTTTCATTATGCAGTTCATATAATGTTTGCCTTCTCTTATGTAAACCTACTGCTGCCCACTCACTGAAGATAAATTTTTCTGAGATTATGATTGATTTGGGTGTGAATATTGAATTGAACGCATTGATAAATTTGGTAAATAAAACTGGAATACGACTCATTTGGGTTGAAGTGATGATTTAGATATCCAATTTTAACCGTTCAAATAGATAGAAAAATCTATCAAAGTAAGACAACTGCCTTTGATAAATTTCCATATCAGAGAAGAGATAAGGTTTTGCATTGAACTGTACTTAATATTTATGATGACTTGACTCTTTGCATGTTGCCAGTTGCATTACTCTCACAGCGCCAGGTTATGCAACATTGTGGGACCGATGCACCGATCTCCTCATCAGACAAGATAGTTGGGTTGTAGACTAGGGCCATGACTGTGTCTCTAAAAGTGTAAAAAGAAAAGAATAGAGCATAAATATTTTACTTGCAGCGCACAAACATAAATAAAACGCTAATACAATACATTATAAACTGCAGAAAAAACATTTAAGGATTAGGGATAACAAATATTATCAATAGAATTGGTAGGTTGGATAATTTTGTATATGATCCTCATCTCTCTCGCCCCTGTAATCAATTACTCGATAGCTAGTCATCTTTCGACAAATAGTGTATTTTATTTCAGGCTAGAAACTACAACTCGTATAAAACTTGGTAAAATTCACTACACTAAGGCTCCACATGTACGAACAAGCTAGTCTGTTGTTTTTAACTAAAGTTTTCATTGTGTACAGTCAACGTTAAAATAATGCAAGCTTCACACACAATTTTCACAGTAGAAAACGTGATAAAAGTATTTGAAATCCTGTGTAAAACTATTAAAGCCATGCGAGAGAACTTAACCGATTAGATAAAATTATGACTAATTTTTCCTCTTTCATGAGAGAGATACCGCACTAAAATCACTAACACTAAACGAATTTTCTTATAAGGAGATAAAACTAGACTAATAATTTTCAGTCTCATTGTAGTTATGACTATTGCATGACCATTGCTATTGTCCCGGTTTTTGCGCGAATGTCCGGATTTATGAGCGAAAGTCCGGACATTAAAATTAAAGACACAAAACAATTCAATTGATAATTTAATATTATTATTCAAGTAAGGAGCCAGAAGGGCTGTTATAATAATTATATTAAAATTAAATTTAAATTAGTCTAGCTCAGCCAGAGGGGCAGAAGGTAGGTAAGGTAGTTCCTACAGAACGCTGATTCTACGTTGGTGGTGAAAAATAAGGTCTTCTCCTGTGTTTCTTCTTCTCGGTACCGTTCCTTTTAGTGCGCCGCGGATGGAGCAGCGACCCGACGGCGGAAGACCCGGTAATAGCGAGGTCCAGGTGCGCAAAGGAGGCAGCTCGTTGAAAGTCCGGCCGGAGACGAGACAGCCTTAGGGTGGACTTTAAACCCTGGAATGCGCATACAGCATGGCATTAAAGCCAGGTCTACGTAGGGTGACAGGCTCCCACGGCAGCACAAAGCGGAAGCACAGTGTTCATGATGCAGTGGAAGTCACAATCAGAGCGGGAGATGTTTTACAATGTGAAAAGGAAATAAAAATAAGCTAGCTAGAAGAGCACAGTAATGAAAAGATGGGATGGTAAATATAATGCAGAAAGAATGATCCAATCCCGTGCATAACAATGAAATAAGGTGAAATGACGAGACAAAGTAAAAATGCCATTTGACCGTTAGATTACTAAATGAGTTTTTACACAGCCTACAATATTAAAAATCAGTGCAGAACTTACCCGACAGGGGTTTGTACACTATCACAGATTGAATTAGTAAAATATTGGAAATAATAATTATTGTTTCAATTAAAATTGTGAGGTGACGCGTAGTCGTTCAGGTTCGGAGTCACGACCGATGACAAGATGGCGTCTGTCCGTCTCCGTCGCCGGCGCAGTGCCGTGCTCGCTCGTTCTGCTGAGACCATAGACAATCACGCGCCGTAGGGTTGTAACGTGTGGACGTATTTATGTTTTAGCTAGTGCTGCGCAACCGATTAATCGACTAATTATGAATCGATATTAGGATAACTTAACATGATAAAATAATATACTAAATATGTAACGAATTACGTTACACTATATAAACCAAATTATCCTAATGATTATGACTATTATTATGATTTAGATTTAGCAATCCACAAACCATTTGACGACCTCTGTAGCGCGGTGGGCGAAGGTCTGCATTCTGCATGCGATGCAGGAGATATCAGTCTACTTACATAAGCCAAAAGTCAAAAAGTCAAAGACAAAAAGTCTTTATTTCCATAAAGACATCTCTAGCGAGTCTACTCAGACAAAGATCGAAAGCTCTGTTCTCTCTTTAAATCTCTGTACACTCTCTTTAAATGACACAAAATAGGTAGAATCGGACAGAAACTTGGATTACTGATCTATTAAAATCAGATAGGTAGCAGCAGCATACAAAAAGAACAAAAAAACTGCATGAATGATACCTATAGCGCTGACTGTACTTTTGGTACTCACATTCTAGTGTAACGTGTATAAGAGACGGTTGTTTTATTTGTGTTGAATTTTATCTCACTGCGTTTATAAAGGAAAAGTATGTAGGAGTTTCTGCGTTCCTCTTTTGTGGCCCTCTAGAGGAGTAACACAATAGGCTTTTGTTGTATTTTTAAAGTTTTGGTCGGCTATAAATATGGACCTTGTTATTAGCTGTCCGGGAAATATCTCTGAAAGTATTTTTGTTATAACGAGGACCGTCTATTAGGTACAAGGAATTCGCTGGAAGGTTTCTTTTATATTGACGTTGACAGGACTATTATTTTTAAGTTACGAGATGTCATTATTTTGATGATCATAATGATTCTTGCCCGTTTCGGCTATGTAGACCTTTATCGTTCAGTTGAAAGTACTTCGATCAAACTTATCCAAAAAGTAAAGTTTATATTATCTACCTTAGGTTAATATTAATATTTTTTTCCTCTTTTCTTGCAATGTATTTTCCGCAAAGTAAAACCTGAATCTATTATTTACGTGACACTCTTAAAAACACCTAATCTGCGATTTAAAAGTAATACCTACCTGCCCTACATTTTTATTTTACTGTATTCAATAATAACAGCTGTCTAATAAATATGGCCAAGGCATTGGCCCCTGAAATCAAGTATGGTTGAATTGTACCCGTCTGTGTTATTACGATAATTTTGTTTTTATGATGTCCCAGCTTATAATTTCAGTATGATAAGCACTTTAGTTTAATAATCCCCTTTTTTTAGGGTAAATTGAGTTGTAAGAAATAACGTGTTTCGATAGATACCTTACTTTGTTATTAAATTTTTCTCTTCGCTTCAAATTCTTGACGGCGCACATTCTTTCTTTTACATAATAATTATGGTTTCTCTGAAACTTTATATGCCTCTGCACACTCGCACGCGAATTACGGCATGAAAACGCGACGCGGAACGCTGCGTATCACGGCAAAACTACCAAAGCCCTCAACAGTCGCGCGTGAATCATTCGCTCACTTCACACACCCTTTGTCATCGGACAAAAACCGATATAATACGAGAACGAGGCGCGAACGCGAATATACGAATCGGATCCACATTCATGGTTTCGCGGCTTTGTGCGTGACCCGCGCGCGAGTGTAGAGAGGCTTTTAGAACATTATTAATTAATCTTACAAAACGTCTCATTATAGAGCCCTGTAATCCCATTATTTATCCTTAGTAATTATAGCGAGAGACTAACAAAGATCCAAATCCTTTGAAGTCCTCTAACAGGCATTTATTCTGTGCCACAGGTGTTGACATTCCTAAATCCATTATGCCATCAAAAAACAACCTAAACGGAACCCAATTAAGATACAAAACGCTACAATTAATTAGTCTCAGCGAATACAAAGGCTTGTAACTACCTCGTCATGTTCCATCAACAATAGAAAAATCGATCGCGGCAAGGGACTTGGGGCCTCAACTCTGCTTAACGATTTTATTTCCTCAGCCTATAATGGTCGACTGCTGGACGCAGGCCGCCCCCTATTTTTTTTATCTCATGGGGGTAATGTCCATAATCCCCATGCTGGGCATGTGGGTTGGGAATCACAGTTCGGTGGTAGATCTATTCTGCAAGGGGCGCTGCTGCCCGCACTATGATGTATGTCCCTTAATCGCTTCTTACGACACCCACGGGAAGAGTTGGGGTGGTGCAAATTCTATGCCGGCATCACACGGCGGCAGATTTTTAATTAAAATTCAGTACTTCATTCCCGAGGCGATGCTACGTAAGTATACCTACTTATAAATGAGATGAGACGTATTTAAAACGTTTTGTTTTAACTATTGCCAGTGCCTGTGCGTTTTGTTACTTCGAAACGATAAAAAAGCTCATTTAACGGTATGCATCCGTAAACTGTATCTAAATGCTGCAAGCTTTTAAGCCCACTGTCTTTATTCAGCAAGTATTGCTGTCGTGGTCGCCCGTCGCAATTTATAATAATTATAATATAAGTTGCAGTCTGAAAGGCACCAATTTACTTTCTCCTTCTGGACTGGGCTATCACTACCCAGAAGTATCATTTTCACTTGGCAACTCCTACCAACACTTTTTCCATCATCTCAGCCAAGTTTTTCTTTGTAGGTCAGGAGCTGACTCCGATTTTTATTGCTTATTATTTATTCAGAGTTGGGGCCCTGATTCGAAAATCGAACAAAACCACCTCTCAGCCGTTATTCATTTAAAGAGGCAAGACCAGATAAAAGATCCCCCTTGCCGCTATGGCAGCCACAGTGGCGGTAGAGAACAGAAGAGTAAGTCACTTGCTAATTATTCCCCTCTGTCGTTAGCATCTTTGTGAAATGACAATGAAAAAGATAATGTCATTCATTAAGGCGCATACTCTTCCCAAACTAGCGCCGCCTCCTACTTTATCTCATTATTCCGTTTAGTAAAGGAAATTTCAAAATCCATCGCACAGTTTGTGATACCTTTTAAAGCTTTTTGTAATGCATGTAATGTAATAAAATAAAATAAGTTTTATTCGACTTAGTGTAGGCAGTGAATCGAAAATAGATTTTTACCACCAAGGGCAACTTCGAGTCGCATACAGTATGCGCCTTAATTACTCAGGAATACAGACGGTTGAAAAAATGATTGGGAGCTATTTTTTAGGATATGAGATTTACGTATTAGAAGGCTCAAATGAACCTAATATACGATGTTTTTGATGATGTTCTTCTTAAGACCTTTTATATAAATTTCCATATGGTAAAAGTGTCCATAGTAATAATTCTTCTGTAAAAATCTGAATTCACTAACCTATTTCGATTACATATTTATTGCCAGATTATTTATTCGTAGACAGTGACAAACGGTCAGACAGACAGATCGAGACGTATTGATAATAGAGCTACATTAGCACTCTTTGCTACCTACCCACGAAACTTTAATAAATATTGAAAATGGAATAGCTTAGTTGAACTTTTCTTTTATCTGGTAACCTCCTTACTTTTTCTCCTTACTATTCATTTTACATTGATTGTCTCTACTGTAGGCTACCATCTATTTTGTGTCACTGTGGGGGAACGTGACCTAGATGGATGCATTTTTTTTGCATTCCGCGAGTCTTGGTGGGCTTTTATTGCGCTCATTAGACGTAGCTTATATTCGCCGATTGTTCTACTTTTGATCTGCCTTCTGCATTAACGTAATTATAATGAATTTTCTACCTTTCATTCGTCTCTATTATTTATAACCTTTCTACATTACCTTAACTACGTTAATAGCATTCGTATTTAAAAAGGTTCTTTATTATACCTACTGCTAAGGTAATCTTATTATTTATTTACATACCAGCACAGACAATCAATAAAGTAATAATTTTCTTCATCAGAACTCGTATCTTTATTCGTCTATTAATGTACGGACCTATACACGTTCTGGTATAACAATATTAAGTAATTTGTAATGTATTTATGTTTTGTTATTCAGGTAATTTATATTCAGTCAATGGGCCTCATTTTAGATCGTTGGATTATAATATACAGAAAATAATAAGACAATAATCAATTTCCGGTCTAATGAATCATTTATCTAATTAATACATTTAATTTTATATCCATCAACGTGTCTGAAAATAAAATAATATACAGTTTTATACTTTAGTGTTATTATTTTAAGGCAATCAACGCGTGCATTAGAATTTTTTCTAATTTAATTTAAACTGTTCATATTGACGTTGTTTACATTTTCATACCACTAGTTTTATCGTAAAACCACAGAAATTAATATCGTTCCGTAACACTTCGGAACTCGATTATCCATTAGTTCCGTTGGCTATTGATCGAATCGCGAATCCAAATTGCTTTCTGTGGGCGTACTCTAATTTCTTGGATCACTCGTTAAACAGTTTGTTGAGTATTAAATCGCCTTCGGCCGCGTATGATACCAGAGTTTGGTAACCAGTATCATACGAAGAAAAAATGATCGTCATAGGATACCGGTGTCCAATGAAAAACTTACTTTATTGGTGTACCACTCGATTTGTCCTGTCCTACTTCTGGCGAAAGTTATTTGTCTGTGGACTACAGTGAAAGCCAGATAAGGACAATCTTGATTTGTATCTGATTTAATTGTTATATTATTGTTACTAGAGAGCTTGGATAAAAAAGAAACAAATGCTATGCTTTTACTGAGATGAAAGTTTATTTGTTGCTTGCATTTGTTGTTTGTTTTTTTAGGCATGGGTGTTGTCATTGGTTTTCAACAACAATTCGCATGCGTATTACCTACGGCTGGCGTTGATGATCTCGGAACGGTTCAGGCATAACTACCTACTTGCGATTCTAGTTGGGGTTTAATTTTATTTACTTGTGATTTAGAAATTAGTTTAATTTTAATTTTGTACCAAAACAACTCGAATATTGACACTTTAATTTATTTTTGTACCTATTTTTAATTAATGTTGTCTGAAATAAACGAATTGAATTGAATAACTCGATAAGCTCCGTTAAGTGTAATTGTCGTGGATAGTAATGTTCCTCGATTCGCCATTCGTTGCCATGAACGAACGCATACTGACATCAAAAACAGCATTAACAATAACAACAAAAAGGGCGCTAACATGAAAATTTCAGTAAAAAAGGTCATCTCTAGTTATTTTTCAGAATCAAAATAGGAAGTTCATATCATTAATACGAACCGCCACATAAACTCCAAAAAAACTCAGACAAATTCCTGAAAACCCCGTTTAAATGACCCACAAAGAATATTCAAATAAATAAAAATTAAACAGACATTTGCGTGTCCGCCCTTTTCAGCTTCGCCATTAAAAATAGGAATTATGGCTTGGAAGCCATCATGGAACCCTTTTTGGGGTTCCGTACCTAGAAAGTGCCAACAGGATCCGGTTGCTAATCCTCCGCTGTTCGTCCGGCTGTCATATCAGCGGGTGTATATCTTATGAACAGTAATACTCTTAGATAGACAGAAGTTTTCACCGCGCATATATCTCATCATCAGCCTATATTAGTCCACTACTGGACATAGGTATCCCCTAATGAGCGCCATAGCACCCTGTCTGCAGCTTGCCGCAACCAGGATCTGCCAGCAGTCTTTCGCAAATCGTCATCCCACCTGGTTGGAGGGCGTCCTACTCTATATTTGCCGAGTCGCGGTGTCCACTCAAGAACACGTTTACCCCAGCGGTTGTCGGTTCTTCTCGAGATATGGCCTGCCGACTGCCACTTCAGCTTGCTAATCCTTTGAGCTTTGTCGATAACCTTAGTTCTCTGTCGGATGTATTCATTACAAATCCTATCCTTCAAAGAAAAACACCGAGCATAGCTCTCTCCATAGCTCGCTGGGCGACTTTAAACTGATGGACCAGCCCTACTGTTAGTGTCCACGTCTCAGCTCCTCTACTGACGAATTCACGTATATCTACTGACGAAATAATAAAAAAAAGATAAAATTTGAATTCTTTCCTCCATAATTAAGCAACGTCTTTTTCTGCGTTTTTTGCTCGAGCTTGACAATATCTTGTACGATGGTACGGAACCCTTCTTATGCGAGTCCTAACCGTACTTAGCAGGTTATATTTCGTTTCCACGGCTACATATTTCATATTGAGTGTGAACGTAGTCCTAAAAGTGTTGCATTAGTATTCTGGGTGTGTGTGCTGTGCTTACGTGTGTCGGATTGATGTGCTTACGTGTGTTGGAGTTATGTGCGGGATGTGACCGGATGTTGAAATCTATAGTGATAAGGATGTGATCGGTGTCAGCTGTCGTAGATTGACAGCTCAAGTAGCTTTTGAAGTCAAACAACAATACGAAGATCGAAAGTCCACCTGCGACGCTCGAGGTAGCGGGTTCGATTCCCTCCTCGGGACAAATGTTTGTACGATCTGCAGATACTTGTTACGGTTATTCTGGTCGTTTTCTATGTATTAATAACAAATATCTATCTGTATATTTTATCGAATTATGTATATCAGTCATCTAGTACCCATAACACAAGAGTATACCGCTAACTACATCACCTAACAGTATAATGCCAACAAAGTACAATGTTAACAAAGTCATTAAATTCCCCAACTTTGCCCCGACATCTAAATTTAGTGCCTATTCAGTGTCACTGGAAATACCTACCTAATTAGCGGTTTCGCGTACCAGTATCTACATACGTAATGTTGTGAGGGAATTGCGTGGGGTGACCATAATGGACGGAAGTAGTGCGATGTTCTGTTATTGTATCATAGCCGCAAAATTTAGCAGTTACTCATGTAGGGTATGACATAGGTTTGACAGCACATGGCTCAAACGGGGTCATGATGTAGAAGTTTCGCTCGTTGGTGGTAAAATTCAGGCTTTGAAAAGAAATTAATAGGTATACTGCAAAAAATAAAGGGCATGATTGAGAGATGAAAAAGTAAAACATCATTTGGGAGGCACTGCTTGGAGACATAAATATTCGTTGAAAAACGACTCCTAACTTCCGTGAAACAATAAATCGGTGCTTTTGACTGGTTCCAAATTAATTAGATTTTCAACTCGGCAACCTACATAATTATGTAAATGTTGCGTGATAATATATCTTTGCCAATAATTGCCTGATTTCAATAATCTTTTGTAGGTACTAGGTACTTAATGAATATGATCGAAGTGGTCACATAAAATCAAGGTTCGTTCATTGTCTCCATCTACACAAATTTAAGCGATAAAAAAGTGGCGAAGCTCAAATGGCCAAAAATCTAATGCTAACACACTATCATCGATAAAGCTGCCACACCTCACCTTCTTAGAGATAATATCCCGCGGTTTGCTTGCGTTTTTAGAATAAAAATTAGCCTATTTGTTATTCCAGGTGTATTAAGTCTTTGAGTGCAAAATTTCAGTACAAACCATTCAGTACTTTTTTAGGCTTTGTCTTCAGCCAAACATCTTCATAACGGCACAAACTTTTGTTACTTTGGTAAAATTAGTAGGATGATTTTCGTAGTAACGTTGTGGACATCGTGACGGTCTTATAGATTCCTATCTATTATATCCTATCCTATCTATAATAGTGGTCAGTGGTTTTGTATCAGGAACATTAGGCGAGGGGACGGTGTAGTCAAACTAGGAAACTTGCAAATGATAGGACATTAGATGTTATGGGACCTTAGATGTTATAGGACCCTATTACAGGAAAGGACAGCATAATAAAAGTAATAACTAGCATAATAAAAGTAATAACTTGTCACTGTTAGGTTATTTTTTTAAAAGATAGTCATAGTTATCTAGTACCCATAACACAAGCTCTGCTTACCTTGGGGCTAGATAATGCTGTGTGAATTGTCCAGCATTATTTATTTAGTTATTTATTTAATACAGTAGGTACCTAGATAGATGTACCACTTACGAGGTGCTGATTCATTATTTATGTGCTCGCAAGAATGTCCTTGGAACATTCTATCGGTTGGGGAATGGAACACCTGCTGTAATTAATGTAACCTCTGTATATTCCTTGTTTATTGCCTCTCGAATAAACTAAAATATCATGTTTTGTCAAAGGCCTTTTATTTGTACTTATGTACATATTGTTTTATTTGTCATAAATAATACCTAGGTAGGAATAAAGTGGATCTTGTCAAAAACATGCATTTGGTATAACTTGATAATGATTCGCAAGGAGCTTGTTTAAGTCATTAGTAGTGTTATTTTACTTAAAAAAACAGGGGGTGGCCCGCGTCCAGCTGTGGGCTGTAATAGGCTGTTGAGGTTGAGGTTGAGGAGTGTTATTTTAATGAATACCTCTTGAAGTACCTTCGCTCTTCTTTGTATTTTTATAAAATGGCGCGATGTTACAAACTGGCAACCCAGAAACCAAAAGAGGAAATGTGGGAGACCATTTAAGAGGTGGAAAGATAACCTAAGACTATCAATGGAAAGTTATGGTTAAGAACAGCCAGGAATAGAAATGAGTGGAAGAAGCTGGAAGAGTCCTAACTAGGGCAAACAGATATCT
The DNA here is from genome assembly GCA_946478455.1 of Eupithecia vulgata. Taxonomy (NCBI): domain Eukaryota; kingdom Metazoa; phylum Arthropoda; class Insecta; order Lepidoptera; family Geometridae; genus Eupithecia; species Eupithecia vulgata. The sequence continues at coordinate 2,321,333 of OX297873.1, read as the reverse complement.
AAAATAAGTTATATTAGGTTTAAGGAAAACTATAAGTTACCTGAATAGAGTCTTATATTATTTCATTACTCGTTATGAAGCATGGTCACCATAAATTCTTATTAGCCGGAAGGGTTCACAACGCTCTACTCGTTTACACTCAATCGATTAGAAATCACTGTTCAGTAGTTACAGTAAGTGATCTATAATTTATAGACCAATTTTATGTATTCCGTAAAGTAACCAAGTGGTAAAATAAATAAATAAATAATGCTGGACGATTCACACAGCATAATCTAGCCACAAGCTAAGCAGAGCTTGTGTTTTAGGTACTAGTTATCTGATATTATGTACATAATTAGAAAACATGACATAAATAGTTTTTTTATTATATTTAGAAAACGATCAGAACACCATGACAAAATATTTGCAGATCGTACGAACATTTGTCCCGAGGCGAGAATCGAACCCGCAACCTCCTGCACCGCAGGCAGACCTCCGCCCACCGCGCAACAGAGGTCGTCAATCGTTATTTTGTTAATGTATGTTGTTGTCACTTATCTGAGATAACTTAAATATCTTTAGACAAAAGTACCTTTTAGAGTCAGGGAACTTTATTTCCTCACTAGGAATCAAAGATAAGAAACTAGTTTCAGTTATCATAGTAGCTCTACTAACTTGTATATACGGAAATGGATAAACCGGCACGGATAACCTTAACCGTAACCTATACCCACCCTTCTCTAAGACACTGTTTATAAAAATTATAATTGGTTAAGCTTCTGAGATTAATAAGTAAACAGTCTAAACGCACAACTTAGTAGTAAGGTCCAGTTATTCTAATCTCCGGATGACATTACTTCATTTGAAATCTATATTTATAAACAATGTGGCGCGGTGGGTGAAGGTCTGCCTGCGACGCAGAAGGTTGCGGGTTCGATTCCCGCCTCGGGACAAATGTGTGTACGATCTGCAGACATTTGTTCAGGGTGTTCTGGTCGTTTTCTATGTATAATAAAAAGCCTTCGGCCGCGTATGATACCAGAGTTTGGTAACCAGTATCATACGAAGAAAAAATGATCGTCATAGGATACCGGTGTCCAATGAAGACGATTTTTTACTTTTCTGATACCTTTCATATTTTTGGTAACCAGTATCAGGTAAGGAATGAAATATTCTGCCTATGAAACCAACTGTGTTAAGCAAGGTTAGTTCCCAACTCAACACTATGGTTGATGAGAATAATAAGGTTGATGAGAACCCTAACTGTTTTATGTCATTATCCACTTCTGGTTATATTATTTTCTTCTTTCATCCGAGTAAAAGCCATTGGATCGCATTATGTCTCTACGCTTATTGTAAAACCCTCGCTTTTTTAAAAATATACAAGAAAACAAGGAAATAGTTAAACTGTGAATTGTTTATTACCTACAAGCTACAACCTATTGGAATAAAATGGCGAAATGATTTCGATACAATGTCCAACACTAATTTCGTTTTCATTTAGCTGAGTTATGGCGTCATTTATTTCTTCATCAATTTCTTTAAACTCTTTGCTTAGTTTAGTTTTTTTCTTATATATATCCATTAAGGTGGTTTCTTTTCTTAAAATATCCAAAAGTGCAGCCAATGACGGTTTTTTACGTCCAATATATCTGTTAAGGCGACTGTGCCAACCTTCTATGTTATTGGTGGTACGTATTTTAGATGTTGAACAACAGCAAATTTTTTCAAAATCAATTTTTGCCATCCATTGTTTATTGAAATATTTGTTAAAGTTTTCTATCTCTTCTCCAGATGGACTCTTCGACATAACATACTCATACCCCTTACCCCTTTTGAAAATAGGCTTTGGGTAAACGTGCAAGGCCAGCACACCTGGCTACATGCCTTTTTTTTACCCGTGTGGTTAATTTCAACGATTTAGCTTTTCTAAATAATCACCTATTCAGATGATAATAACATCCCTTAATATCAATGTTGGGGAAAACTTTTCGGACGGCTTTAATTGGAGCCAACTCGAAGTCAACAGTAATTGTTTCTGGTAGCCACTGATTGAATAGGGAGTTCATCAAATAAAATAGTACCTCGTAAGTATGCTGTGTCTTGTCTGGTAGTAAACAAAAAATTAAAGGTACAACAGCCGATGTAGTTTCGTCCACGCCATGAATTGTATATAGGTAACTGATAAAATTCTGTCAGGCATGAACTAAAAGTACCGTCAGATAAAATATGCTTGTACTTTACGACTGATGCAGCACGTTGATTGCAAAATAGTAGAATCTTCTTGTTTTCATCACTATATTCTGCCAAAAAGAACTTTTTAAATTTATCGGGTACTACGGCTTCAATCGAAGATTTGCCTCTCAATCTTGGTGCTCCTAATACTTTATTTCTTTCGTTATACAATCCAGTTTTGATGTTTTGGAATTTAGGGATTTCCCGTACAAAGTCAAGTCCTGCTTCTTCCAGGTTGAACACCATATTTTCATATTGTTTTTGAATACTATCAAAATTATGACTACATGTTTCTTTCAAATTATCTAATTCTTTCATTATATTATTTTTTGCAGTCTTGTTTGCAATTTTCCTTGTGGGTTTTTATTTTTACGACTTCATTTTTAACATTTAGTGTAACACTCCCTGTACATCCATTATTAATATTGTGGCAAAGCCAAAAGGTAGAGGCGTTTGAGTAAGTTTTTTTCCTGTGGTACTTGCGCCCATCACGTAATAGTGCTCTTCCTCCTCTCTTCGTAGAGATAAATTCAATTTCTTTACTCATTTGGATAACAGGCAACGCGGAAATTAAATCGTTGTAGATTAAAATCAAAGAGTATATAAAGAGTATAATATAATGTCCTATATTAAAATCATGAAATGAATAATTACTTACTTGTTATTCTAATACACTGACATTGACAACAATTGTTATAAAAACTTCAGTTATCTAAAGTGCCAGTGAATTGATATCAAAAGAGGTGATATATCAATGCACATGGCATGCTTATCAGTTATATGCGAGGAAATGTTAAGTACTCCTTTGTAATTATTTGATATTTTCCTGAGTTGATACTCGGTATCAGAAAAGTAAAAAATCGTCTTCATTGGACACCGGTATCCTATGACGATCATTTTTTCTTCGTATGATACTGGTTACCAAACTCTGGTATCATACGCGGCCGAAGGCAATAAAAAATATTTATCTATGTATTGTATTATGTAAGTTATCTAGTACCCTTAACACAAGCTCTGCTTACTTGGGGCTAGATAATGATGTGTGAATTGTCCAGCATTATTTATTTATTTATAAAAAGGAATCCATATTTCTCTTGGTCACGCCATCACGCGTGAACGGCTGGACAGATTTCACTAAATATAAAAAAATTGCACAAAAAATTAGACAAGTTAAGAAAACTTACCGACTATCTTTATTCTAAACTTTTTTAATGTAAACTTAGCCCGAGCGTTATACAGTGTGGAAATTAAACTCAGGCCCTGGAGGGAAACTACTTAAAATCCTTAAGCTAGCTCATTTTACTTAAAGGAGACATTCCTTTATTTTTAAAAAGAAACAAATCTGCATTAAAATATTTTTTTAAACTCGCTTGCTTCGCCCGGGACTCGAACCAACTAAAATTTAAAAAAATAAACACTCTTTATTTTATTATACTAATCGGTAGTATTAATATTCAGGATAAAGTTTCTGTAACAAACATTTGGTCTTAAAAATAAAAATAATCGTTAAATCTAACATCAACTTTATTTTACTATCAATTTTGTAACACTTAAATTATTTAACTGATAAATTGTTCGAAATGAGCCCCGTCGTTCCGGCTACACAACATTAGTCGCCGTTGAAATTCATTTCTTGTAGCCTTCAGCAAAGTGTTGTGGTGTATGCCCCTGATAACATTTTCTACCGCAATCCTTAGCTCTTGAACGGTTTCATAGCAAGTTTCATAAACAACATTTTTTACATGACCCCATAAAAAGAAGTCCATGGGCGTCAGGTCTGGACTTCTTGCAGGCCATCTAATCGTGTTGTGTTGGAGAGATAACAGAACTGTTACGTGTCTTTTACTTGTTAAAAGTGAACAGTAACCAAATATTTTTTAGAGAAACTTTATCCTGAATATTAATACTACCGATTAGTATAATAAAATAAAGAGTGTTTATTTTTTTAAATTTTAGTTGGTTCGAGTCCCGGGCGAAGCAAGCGAGTTTAAAAAAATATTTTAATGCAGATTTGTTTCTTTTTAAAAATAAAGGAATGTCTCCTTTAAGTAAAATGAGCTAGCTTAAGGATTTTAAGTAGTTTCCCTCCAGGGCCTGAGTTTAATTTCCACACTGTATTATACTCTTTGCTAAGCACGTTTGAAATAACAATCAGTTGTCAAATTGAATTGAATGACATGACAACGTCTTTCGGGTCAGCTAGTTAATAATAAATACACCACTGTATTTTTTCCGATTACAAAGTGTTCTTCTTAGTTAAAAATATAGATAATTTTAACAGCCTTAAAATTTTGCAATGGAACGTATTTCATATTCGGCGTTTACTAAAAATACAACGCAATCACTCAAAAGAAACATGATGATGGATGGAGCCGAAACGACGAGAAAATAATATTTGTCTCGGTTAGCTTTTAGTGTTGCCTGGCCTGGAAGAGATTGCATTAATCGAATAGGTTACCGGATGAGCGGCGAAAACGTAAAGCAAAATAGTATTTTCCTAAGAGCGTACCTGTATTGAGGAAAGGAAGAGGGATAGAGTATTTTATGAAAGCGAAGAGTCATGATCGAGTCGTAGTTCAGCGTAGGTGAAATAAACCAAAATTCACTATGTATGTTATACGAAATTTTGAGCTAAAAATCTACGCTTTCCAAAATGCTCCCAAAATAAAAATAGCCTATATTATCTGATGAGTCATTATTGCAAACACCAACGGCAATATGCTGGTGTTAGTGTTGCTCCCTGCTACTCCTTATACGACATAAATCAGTCTATAAGGCTTAGGACAGGCTTGATAAGTTGCATCCATTGATAGATCTCATAAGTTTCTAACTGCTTACGTGCGTCTTGACTGAATATTACCTAAATATTTGTAACAATTCGCATTTCTTTATGAAAGTGGTCTGCTGGTAAGAAATGTTCATATTGTACAGGTATCTCGACTTGATGGACTAATTGTGCTAGTTTGGTTCGCCTGTCTTTCCCCTGCATGTAGGGCACAGTAAGTTTATATAAGGATATCGAAGAGAAGCTTCGAAGACCCACTACACAGCCCCCCCCAGTGGCCGGCCTCTATGCGTGATCAATGGACTTGGGAATTCCGATGAACCGCGCCAGGCTAATCTTGCAATGCCAAAACCAGGCACGTCTCCGGGGGTCTCTACTACCGCCCCCAAAGTCCCGCGAATAAGTTTTTTCAGCCTGTGCCAATTTATTATGCTGGCAATATATCCCTTAATTTTTTTTGGTAAGCTGGTTTATTATCTGCCAAAAGCCATCCATTGGTTTCCGCGAGTGCCTTATTGAAAACGCGAGGAGGAAGGTCACGCCGTGGGTTGATTCCTCGCAGTAACGGCTTATGATTTCTTCTGTACAACGGTGAAGAGTTTTTTTTACTTGAACATTAATAGAACAAAAATACCAGCAATGTTGTACAGATAAGCAACCGTACATTACTTCCTGCGATTATCTCCGGCTAGTCACCAACCGGATGCAATATTTAATGTGGACAGGTATTTTTATTCCTTAGCTGCATTGCGAGGGGTTGTAGCTTGGATGGTAGACCAGGAAATGTGGGCCAGTCTCGGACTGATAAGTCGGCAATCAGCGAAAAAATACAAGAGAATTTTTTAAAGTCGGCACTCCGCTAATACTTACGTTGAATATTGCAAAAGTTGGCAAAGTACGAAAGTCGGCACTCGGCGCCGGAATCGCCCACATAGCAAGCCAGCTAGAAGCTAGCGAGTCGCCTCAATGCAACAAAAAATATTTTTCTAGCCATCTCGATGCGACCTTCCTAATTAACTTAAAAAAAAACTAAGCTAAGCCCAAAAAGCAACCATCCTAACTACCACCTGGCAGTGCGGACGTTGCCTATAATAAACTGAAACTGTAGCTTTTATTCTAGCAACTGTAATAAACGTTTTCCGTCGCCGGCCATTTTGCTGGATGTAAAAAGAAAACACACCCGGTACGTGAGAATCGTTTTAAAATGTGTCATAAAGTGTTACAATGGAATAGAAGTCACAATAAAATGCTCGGAAGACTACGTGTACGTGCCGGAACTTAGGTGGACGATTGGATAGATAAATTATGTGTAATAAATAGTTATTGCGGGATGAGCTTGTTTAGAATGCTATTAAAGGAACTGCACCTTGTGTCAAACGGCGTTTACGTTGAGAGAGATTAATATTTATTATTATTATATAAGGTATTATAACACAAGCTCTGCTTAGTTTTGGTTTAGATAATGCTGTGTGGATTACAGACCTATGATCGATAAATCGCTGAATAAGTGTAAAAGTGATATGCAATCGCTAGTAATCAGAACATTTTGGAATGTTACCATTGTACAAATGGTGACATTTTGAAACCGTTTGTCATTTTGGGATAGACATTTTTTTTACTTTGAAACGTCTTCCTAGTTATTATTGTGAAGTAGCTGTTCTCCGTGATTTTATCCGCTTTGAGTAGTTTAAGTAATTGTCTACGTTATATGAGTCACAAAATTTTGATGCGAATGTTACTCTGTCTGTCTATCTTCTTTTTTAAATAGAGCCATTAAAAAAAATGCAAATATTTCCAGTCTCAAAATTCGAAACCCAGTCTTCTATCCGGGTATTACCAGAAACCCGATGAATATTTCTTAGTTTTCGTTCTTCGTTGTAGCATTTTACTTTTTTGTTTCTTTTCTGCTTTTTGATGACTTATTGTTGGTTGACATGACAGAGTGAAAATGATATAGATCTTGATTTGACACGGTCATTAGTATTGTTTTGTTGTTATGGTCGTATTAAGGCGATAGGCGATAAGAATGTTTCTACGGAAAGAGACGTCTTTTTTTCTATCCATCTGATTACCAATAAACAGCTGGCTTGGCTTAGGCGTCGTGCCGTAGCGCCCTGCTGACTTCCGCCCTTTAATCTAGACCTATGCGAGAGATAAACAAAGGTTTTTTTATTTAGTTAAGCACACGAAAAAGAGTTTATTTATTACTTGCGGTCCGCCCTGGCTTTACTGGTACCTAGTTATTTTTTCGTCCGTTTCCCAATGTTTTAAATACTTCATATCCTATTCCGGACTAAGAAAAATCCAACAATTCAAAAACCATGAAAATCGGTCCTTTCGTTGTTGATTTATGAATGGTGTAACTAACACGACTTTGTTTTTTAAATATACATTCGTTAATCTCTCCAGGAAGATAGATGTATGTAGATTTTTTTGTTAGATTTGCTATATTAATCTTTAATAATCTTACGAAAATCTGGTTAGTAGGTAGTTTCCAAAATTAGGCCGTGCACATGCAGAAAAGAATTTTAGAAGTGCTTATTTCTATTTCGTTAGATTTCTGGTCGAAAATGCAGACACAAATTTTAACAAAATATGAACTACAGCCTTCTCTCTTCATTATTAACTCATTAAAGTAGGTAAGCTAATAAAAGGCAATAAAAAATAAGTGTTATTTCTCATGATTGTGGCCTTTCATATCGCATTACGAGTAGTCACTACATAAAAGATAAAACAGCTAGTTTGACCGTAATGATACTCAAGTGGACATAAATATTGTGATGTTCACCTATCACGCTATTGTTTGCATGTTAACTATTTTTAAGGTTTTGTAGTCAAAGGGGTTTTTTAAAAACACCAAGAAGAAGAAAAATCGAGACTGAACGATGCGATTTCAAAGAAAATGATCGTGCGATGATCCAACCGATGTTGGATGCCGGATTTCAATGTCTTGTCTATGTCATGCTCGCGCGATGACGCGTGACCAATTAGCACACTCAAAAGAGAGATTTTTAGCTTTGATTACGCGATCGCACGATCATAGCCCTCGTACATACGATCGCCAATTAGGGCGGTGCGACAAGGCCTTATTCTTTAAATGGTTACGTTTGGAAATGATTATCGGATTGGTTTTTCGGTACCTTCATTTTTGATTTTAAAAACCAAAATTGCTCATGATGACGTATGGAATGCTGGAAATTACTATTCTGGATTTGACTGGATTTAGAATCATCTAGCAAACTCAAAACTCAAACTCAATAACTTTATTTCTTTAGGCTTACAAAATAAGCACTTAGACAAGTCAGATTTAATACTATAAACACAGGTTTATAAATAGTCATTATTATCAAATAAGAAATATGATGTTATTGATTTTATTCGCTTCAATTTTTTGTCCACTAGTGGAAGAAGCGAAAAAGAAACCACTAGTAAGTTTTATAAAACTTAAAATTAATATTAATAGCCCCAAACTAAGTCACCACATAGCACGGAATACCAGAAAAGTTGGTTGTTAGTTTTTTATTTTCTGTTGAACGTACACTATATACGTATATACCTACTATATACACTATACTATATATACACTATACTTTGTATTATATACACGAAGCTTCCCGTCCACCGAGTGATGGATGCGATGCAATACCGGAGGTAAGCCTTGACATCCATTTTTCTTGTCAAGGTTGATCGGGACTTCACCATTGGATAATTTCTAGTTAATAAAATTTTATCAACTTCAAATATGGTAAAGTATCTTTATTGCGAAATACAAGTGTTAAATAGGTGTTAAGTATTGTATATGGAATCAATGTATTCTGCCAAAATGTGGCGTGCAATGTCGTGTTCCAAAATTCAGAATTAATACTTAATAATCTATAATAAGATCAAAATCAATATAAAGAAAATTTCAATTAAATTGTAAATACAGTTTCAGTAACAATTATAGGTATATTAAATAATACAATAATTTAACGGTTATTAGGTTAACAATTATGAGTCTATTATAATATTATTCAAATTTTTGTCATTCATAAAATTATTTAAATTATAGAAACATTTGTATGTGACGATGGAAGCAATTGGTAAGGTTAGGCTGAGCGCAGACTTGAGTCACAATAGTTTTAAGACAGTCTATTGCTTTTGTTAAGTTGTAATTTTTCTAAAGCAATAGTCTGTCTTAAAACTATCTTGACTCAAGTCTGCGCTCAGCCTTACAAAACTTAACAAAAGCAATAGTCTGTCTTAAAACTATCGTGACTTAATACTGCGCTTAGCCTTATCCATCGATGTAATGAGAATATTTCTGCGGCATAGTCCCATCTCACAATTTTTCTATCTCGTAACCTACCCGTACGTATTGAAATTTTTATCATAATATTCAGCCTGTTGCAACTCACTGCTGTTAGGTCTGGTCCATAGGTGATGGGTATGTGCCTTTTCTGTTTTTTAGACCCAATGTATCATCATCATCATTATCATCATATCAGCCCATCTCGTCCACTGCTGGACATAGGCCTCCCCCATACGACACCACAAAGAGCGGCAAATAAAACCCATTAAAAAAAAAACAATAAAAAACCTAAGAACCCATTTTTTCTCATCACAAATAAAAAATCCTTTGCTTTTGGACAACGGGTTACAAGTTGATACGTTTATTCTAAATGTCCCATGCGATGACTTAAAAGATAAAATAGCATCCGTGTGCAAAATCATAATTGACCTCTCTACTGACTGGTGCGGTATTATAGCGAATAAAATAATATAACTGTTCTAATATGTCTGAATATAATAAATGCATTAGGTAGTACATCTTTACGCTGCCAGTACCATGTTATATTACTCTCAAATGTCCCAACAGGGAATGGCACTTAGATATTTTCAGGGATTTCCTGAGCTCTCGAGTTTTATAATGCACTTTATTTCGTTTCCTCATGGCAGTGACTTAATGTATTTTCTTGATATCATTTTTGAAATAAATATTGTGCACGCGGTCATTATACTACTAACGAAATAAATAAATCATCGTTAGAGTTAAAAATAATGTAAAAGATTTTTAGACTATTATAAGCATATATACCTATGTCTGATTACCTATGTCTGATTAAAGAAACTTTTTTTTTTTTTATAAGGCATTGAGAACTTAACTGAATTTAACGTACTATTTCTGAGCAACAAGGTATTTGAAGAGATTCAACGAACCACAGTTCTCAACCCTGAATAAATGATGCAAATCATAATATTGATAAAGTAAAATGAGCTCTATTTCTTTCACAAATATAATCCTGTATTTTTCACAAGTAAAAGGCAGGATACCCAGTCTCATACGAATTTGTCTGATTTCTATACCGCGTAACTGATGTTCTGAATTTACATATAGACTACCTTTTGCGCCCTTCAAAATGTAGGGCGTAGGGCACGAGGTATGAAGTATAGATTGCTGTCTATTTCGCCCGACTATGTTTTGTCAAAATATTTTGTAGGATTATGTTTGGACTTTTATATCTTGAGATATTTAACAGCACAATGAGTTTCATTATCTACTAAGTGGACGAATCCATGAAATCAATAATTTGTTAGCTCAACCACAAAGCAAACTGGATATTTCACTTCTAATTTGGCCTAATTATCACTACCTTTTCTTATCAATGATGCCAATTATTTATAACTTTGGCAAGACACCAATATATCAACGAAGCAGTTAAAATGTCGTTATCTTGAAATATTACATAAAAGACTTTGTTACTTTGGCAGCTTCTTTGAAATTTGAACTCCTTATCAAACTTTGCACGTCGTGCTCCGCAAGATGAAATATAAAGCACAAAATAAAAAAATAATTAAGCTTAAGAAGAATGAGCACTATCTGCTCGTACTCATGCAGTGAACTAAAAATCTAGGTTATTGGAAACTATCATTAGAATATCTTACTCTAGATGAGTAAAAATCTAAAAATATATGATTGAGATAGCTATAGCAAAATGCAGTCGAAAAATGTTAGTTTTAGTTCATGCGCATTTGGTTAGGTACCACAACATAACTGACGTCATAACCACAGAGCAATATGGCGTCCAACTGCGTCCTGTGTTTTCGTCAAAATACGCGCGTAAATTGAAAATGTAAAAAAAAATGGCACTTGTCGATTGAATAAAAAATTCAAACTTTTCTTTATTCTGTTTCAAGAATTGTGTCTTGATAATTACATTGTCCCGCCATAGAAATATAAAGAAAGCAGCTTACGGGGTTGTTAAAAATGTTCACGGAATCTACGCTATAAGTTGCGTAGACAAAGAATGGGATGGAAGATGACAGCGGGACAGCATATTGTCCGGCTGTCATATTCAGTCCTACTCATTATCTAAAAGTCAAAGAATGAGCTGTGGTAATCTTTTTTTAAAGATATGGAATTTGTAGGCTGTATTTAATCTGATTAGTAACTTTCAGCACCAGAAAATATATTCATTTATTTTGCCTCGTCATTTTGATATTTAACATCATCATAACCTCTTTTCCTATCATGCGGATTTCCGCCCGCGTGCGGATCTGGTTTGTTTGAAACATTTAAATAACTGTATTTTCACAGATTTAGTTGTACATACCTATTTAATTTTGTTTATTTTCACACAGTAATTGGACCACGCTTTCAAAGAAATCAATTATTTATGAAACCACTCATGCGACAGACCGAAAAATTGCCTATAAATGTCACTTCATTTAAACAGGTGTCCCATAATGACCTTGAAAGTGCTTGTGCGGCGAGGCCTTGCCTGAAACAATAAAAAAAACGGGACCCGTTTATTATTACTTTATTTTGATTGTGATTATGTAACTTTTTTATAAATTTAATTCGTACTTTTGTTAACATTTATGGACTTTTTGTCCACATTTTAAGCAATTTCATAGGTTTCGTTTTTGGAATGTATAAAGGAAAAATAGAATTAATTATTACCTAATTTCGTTACAAATATTAATTATTTATTATACGTAAAAAAGAACAGATAGTACAAAAACTTATCCCGCAACCCCCTGCGTTGCACGCAGACCCGTCCCGAACACGTCCACCATGGCTCTGAGGTCGTCGATCGTTCTTAATTCTATTTATTTCACAAATACAATCCTGTAACGATCTCTGTGGCTGCGACGCAGGAGGTTGAGGGTTCGATTTCCGCCTTGGGACAAATATTTGTACGATCTGCAGGTATTTGTTCCGGGTGTTCTGGTCGTTTTCTATGTATAATAAAAAAAAAAACTATGTAATGTATTGTATTATGTATATCAGTTATTTAGACCCATAACACAAGCTCTGCTTAGCTTGGGGCTAGATAATGCTGTGTGAATTGTCATTCATATTAATTTTTTTCATAGGTGAAGAATTTTACCAGCAAATTTTGAATTTGCTCACTCTTTTGGACTAGCATTGACACTGTTTTTTCGAGAGAGAGAGAGAGAGCGGTGAAAAAGTATGCTAATATTATCTATGCAAAAACATAAATAATATGATTTTACCACTCTGATTTATCCTAGAATATCGCCGTTTAACCTGTTAGTTCCGCCCAAACAACAATTAGTTACTTTGTGGAAAGAAATTTCCGCGGGGACAACCTGGATGGAAATTTATTTCTATTTACAGAACTGTTTGATAACTAGTTGTCTCGGTGGAACCAATAAGAGTCATTATCCAATTATTTGTTCTAATAAATATTATAAAAAAAGTCATTTCAGAATACTCTTAAAATTGTTTTTTTAACGTTCATAGCATCCAAGTTATTCATACAACTTTAGCTTTAGCTTTCTCAGCTCTATATAGAGGTTATCATCATGTGGTACTGTGACATTAGCAAACACCGTCCTCCATTCTAACCAACCTATCAGTACAATATCAGGCTTATTCGCAAGAATGGTCCTGTCTATAATGACAGATCGGTCCCAATAGAGCGTGGCACGGCCATTTCTAGAACTGGTGCCGTTGTGTAGGTACTTAAAGTAGATACGGAACTTCAGGACCAGTTAGGCCGTATCGGTGAGCAAGTTGCTGGTGTATACTTTTGGCTGCTTGGTTATGTCTGCACCAGATGTCTCGCCATTATTTTTTCCGGTCACCACCCGGTACCTGACCGTCGGAGACACGTAGGTAGATCAGGTTTCTCTTAGTATAGGTAAACTTAAACTTATGTTAGTTACATTTTTAATAGTAACAGTTTTTTGTTATTTTGTGAATGTATTTGAAGGGAGAGATAGCAAATATACACGTCATTTTCAAATTAGTGCATAATGCTGAAGAAGGTTTTTCACCTGCTACCACGCATTTATATTCAGTAAACAAATCTTGGTGCAAACGATTTTTTTATTTTGCAGGTTTTTCTTAGTATGTCTTCTTTATATTTTACTTTCCCAAATTTTGTAAATAGGATTTGATTGCGGCGAAGCAGGTGAATAGCTTCCTTCAGTAGGTGCACTAAGTTGGAGCCACTCTATATATATTACTAGCTTCTGACTGCGTTGTACGTACTGTTCATGTAGCCAATATCCGTCCCCGGGGTATTGTTTACCTCCCTACTAAATTTCACTACCATTTGTTTAGAGTTTTGACATAAGAGTTATTTTCGCGTTTATAATTATTAAGTATAATTATATACCCGCAGCTTCACGGGTGTTTTCATATTCAGAATGCAATATCTCATCTCTTTGCCAAATTTTTATCAATATCTGTCCTGCTGTTTAGTCTTAACAGAAAGGCCAACAGACAAAGTTTCTTTTCAATTATCTTAGTATGTAGATTGTTAGGTAGGGATGGATTTTAAACAATCGGGTGTTAACATATTCTTAACATAACATTAACCTTGTTATGACGACAACTTAATCCCTGATTATAATTTCAAAGCGCCCAGAAAACATCCTCATAAAGGATACCGAACTCCTTTATGGTGTTGCCATGTCGCATAAACGTCACAAGTGTCATTTGTCAGTGTCAATGTCAGGGTTTCAGCTCCAGTGCGTCCTAATCTTATCTCGGGATGAAAATATAACGGCTGTTGTTCTGTTTTAATGAGTGTGCATAAAAGTCTACGCAATAACTCATTGTTCAAAACTCGTAATAAGTTACAGGTACAAACAAACGTATCATGTTTATACAGGGTAATTGGACATTCGACATTGCGTGAGCTGCATGTTCTGCCCAATCATCACGATCGTTCGTGAAGACGAATGACCCCAAAAAAATATTACTATGAAAATTAAACATGTTTGTTTGAAATTCAAAAATTCTGATCTCCCACTCCCATACCCTCTTTTAATTTAAGGTAGAGTCGCTATCAAGTTTAGTTTCAAAAAAGTATTTTTAAAGGACGATTATTGAATGGAGATGCCTACTACCAATACCAATTTTAAGAATTATAACATGAAGTCTTCTCAAGCATATATGATAGGCAGAACCTGCAGTTCACGCAGTGTCAGTGAATTACCAATTATCCTGTATATATAGTAGGATAAAGTCTGAATTAAAGCTACCAGGGAGAAAACGTGCCCCACAAACAAAAAAAGACCGCTAGAAAATCGCAATCAGGTTCTGATAAGTTCAATATGTAGCCAGGATATAAGGTAAATATTGAGCCTATCAATATTTGATTGTAATATTCAGGAGTTCTATCCCTGCTTTACCCTTTACTGTATGTAAAGGCAGGCTATTAAATCTAAGTCTTTTTTACAAACGATGTCAACAAAAAACTGACTTACGACCACAATTTTCAATAAAAGGATTACTTATAATGGAGCTGACAAAGCCGTGAGTTTTCTCATTATGTTTTCCTTATCTGAGAGCATCTGGTACAGGCGCTTAGAAGTTGAAAAGAAGACTTCTCTAAAATTATGTATTTTCAAAGAAAGTCAAAAACAAAGTATAAAAAAGTCCTAATTTCATGGGATCAGTAAATTAATCAAATCAATAACGTACGTCGATCCTCTACAGGGAGCCTTGCTCAAGAGGAACTCCACTCCAGTGGAACGATCTCTAACTAGAATACTTCCAATGTCCTACAAACAGAGATCGTCCGATCTCGATGAAGCTATGTGAATAATTGCAGTCAACAAATTTAGTATGTATTTTAGACTAAAAAGTACACTGAAACGTGTGAAACAGAAAAATAGGCCGACGTGAAGAAATTGGGTCAGTTTTTTTTATCGTAATGTAGAGAAATAAAGGTCCCTACAAGATTCTTGCACTTCATAACCGGGCTTGAACATAAATACTTACCCGATTACATACTTCATGTAAACTATCACCATCCGAATGCGCCCCGCTAGCGGTCACGGGTCGGCTGACCGAGCTAGTGAACATGACCTTAGCCGTTTTTATACTGAAATAGATATAGCCAACTGTAGATGTGACCATTCGCTCGTGCTGCTTCTTGGATACCCTCATTGATTTATATTTTCCTGGGCGTTTTTACATTTTTTGACGGCTCAAATGCTCGCTCAAATCCACTGGTTTATTCCTGTTGCCCACCACCAAGATATTTCCTACTGGAGGATATTCGCTTCTTCCTCGTGCTCCTACTAAATTCTCCTACTGGTAGGAGCACCGGGACACCCATTTCCTGATGCTCCTACTGAACATAAAAACCACGGGGAATAATGTAATATTGTAAATTTAATTCCTCCTGCTCCTATCACATAACATATTGAACAGTCAACTACAAAATACTTTAAGCAAAGAATAAGCTGTAGCTTATCTATGAATTTCCAAAAAATGACCCACAGTTATATCACCATGTAGAAGTGATAACTGAGTTTCGCAAATTATTGTGTCCTTTTCGATTTGATCACGACGTCGTTTTCTCGGAATACTGCCTTTTTCATCGGTTGCTTTCGAAAGAACATTGAGCAAGCGCAAAATGGTCACATTTTTACTGAGTGCTTTATTCAACGACGTATTCCAGCTCTCTGCAACATTGTTTGTTCGATGTCTTTCTTGATGAATGCACCATTGTTTTCGGAAATCACCCTTTAGCCAAGTTTGATGCACATATTTTAAAAATTTATTAATCTTTGCGTTTTCTGCGAGCGATTGACTCATGGACTGAATGTACTCCCAGCCTTCGTCAATTAAGTTTTCGGGCACAAGTGCTAAAGCAGAACATAATCCGACGAACCTGCGCTCAACTTTATTAATTATATTCAGACTTTTTGCTTTTTTATACAAGCATTTTGTGTAATGATAAAAGCAGCCTTTAATGTTTGCCTCGGGAAACTCAGTTTTTGCTGCATTTATTATAGCTATCTCGTAGTCTGTGTGAATTTTTTTTGGCGCCCATTCTCTGTTCTGCGATTTGATTATTTCAAAAACAGCTACATAGCTCTCTTGTTTTTTGTCGGGTAATAGTGCGAAAACTAAGGGAACTGTGCATGTTTCTGATGTTGTTCCTCCCAAATCACCGTGAATTATTAATAACTGTCCAAACGGCTTTGGACAACTTTTAAACGTGCCGTCAATGAAGTATTCATTGATCGTCAACATCATTTCTTTCGCCTTTTCTGTACAAAAAACCAAGATTCGGGAATCTTTGTATGAATAATCTCCGATACAAAAGTTTTCAAATTTTGATGGGATTTCCACTTCTTTTAATTGTTTACATATTATCTTTTGAATACCTAAGGTATTATATCTGCTTGTGTATAGATTTGTTTTAAGACTTGGCAGTGATGGCACCTTTTCAACTAGATGTACACCACGATCGTACAGTGCTCCTAAATGTTTTTTATAAATTTGTGGAATTGGTAAATCTGATGACTTAGCTTCTGTTTTTGCAAAATTTACAGCCATGTCGACTTCATTTTTTAATTGATTTCCTTGGCAAGAATGTGTAACTTCTTTTAATATTTGACGATTCTAGAAAGAGACAAAATAACAAACTTTATAACTACTACTAGTACTTTATTACTACTACACGTTCAGCTGGTTCAGTTGACAGGACCACGGAATGAAATAATTTTCGGTGGTTCATTTAACGGAACCAGCGGAACAACGGGACCACGGGCATTAAGAAGAAACAATTTAATGTAATGAGTATTTCTATCTATGCCTTTGGTGCTTTTATATTGTGCTTTCTCAGTTTAAAAAAGCCTTAAAAATACTTACTGCAATAGTAACCGTCCCCTTACACTTCATTTCAGATTTATTTTTCATCATACTGCACTGCCATATTTCGTTAAGATTTTTATACACACGTTGTTTATAATATTGCCTGCCCTTAAACAGTAACACAGTTCCGCATTTTCTTTCAATAAAGATCGGAATATTTTCCTCACCAACGCCATCCATTTTATATTTTTTGGCTAATATTCAGAATATTCAGATTGATAAAATAGATCTAAGTCAATGAATGACACAAAATTTTCCAATTTTTTATTCATTTGTTTTGTAAAGAAGTCTGTCACTATAAGAACAAACCAACAAACAGAAGGAGGTTTTATATCTAAACAGAAATCTACTTTCATGGTGAAGTGACTCTTCAGTGACCTGTACTTGAATCAGAGTATGCCTATAAGGAAATCTATTTTAGTTATGTCTCGATGCTCCTACTTAGCGTTTTACAATTTCCTTTTGCAGTAGGAGCATCAGGACATGGGTGTCCCGGTGCTCCTACCAGTAGGAGAATTTAGTAGGAGCACGAGGAAGAAGCGGGATATTGGGAACTTTTATACAAAAACTTGTGGTGGACGTTATATGTATAAAGGAAAGTTTTAACTTTGGATTTATGTACATTATGTGCATTGGTTATTGGTTATCTCTGAAAGAAAAAAATAAGAAAGAAAAAAAAGTATTTATAACCGACTTAAAAAGGGTCCCCCTTTTTTCACCGCTATTATATTATCCTTTTTGTACTTCTATTGTTTTTCAAAAGTAATATTAATTTAAGATTTAGTACCTTCATAGTTTGTAAGTCTCTGCATGTAGTATTCGGCTCAGCCCAATGCTACGCTGGTTTTAAGGTAGAATCTTTGGAACTACTGTTTCGATTTTATATATATTTTGTATGAAAAAAGGTTGATTTTAACCAGGTGAACGAAGCAGCGGGTAGTATCTATTTTCATTAGGACGACCTCTGTGGCGCGGTGGGCGAAGGTTCGCCTGCGAGGCAGGAGATTGCGGGTTCGATTCCCGCCTTGGGATAAATATCTGCAGGTATTTATTCCGGTTTATCTGGTCCACTTCTATGTATAAAAATATATCAAAATATGTATCTATGTAATGTATTGTATTTGTATATCGGTTATCTAGTACCCATAACACAAGCTCTGCTTAACTTGGGGCTAGATAATGCTGTAGAAAATTGTCCAGCAATATATATTTTCATAATAACATCTGTCACGATGTCCAATTGTCCGGTTATCGAAGTATGTCCCACTTATAATAATATTACAATTGATTTGTGTCAACTTTGTAATGGAGCCCGAAATTGCGGTCGACCTATCCGCAGAGTAACCGCAAGATTGTAAGTTATTGAATCAACATGACTTTAGGAAATATTGTCTTACCGATTTATTTGTTGACTTTAATAAATGAAATAACCCTAAAGCCTTAATGTTTCAACAGGCAGACAACTTTAGAAGATAATCTTTATTTTTTATCATCATCAGCCTGGCCTATTTAGTCCACAGCTGGATATAGGCCTCCCCTAATGTGCGTATAACCCACTGTCTTCAACTTGCCGCATCCAGCACCTGCCAGCAGTCTTTCGCAAATCGTCATCCCACCTAGTCAGAGGTCGTCTTAAACTACGTTTGCCGAGTCGCGGTCTCCACTCAAGAACACGTTTACACCATCGGTTGTCGATTCGTCTCGAGATAATTATGCCCAGCCCACAGCCACTTCAGCTTTTTTTAAACTGATACTTAATCAATAGAAAACAATTCTTGCCCGCGACTTCACACGCATTTCTGAACTAATTATATGCTTTTTTCACTGAGATATTTTGGCGTAAATAGGTAACAACCATTTATGCATCTATTCAAACTTACATAAACAAATCATTTACAAATATAATAGTTGTGATAAAGTAAAATTTTCAAAATTTATTTCCCGCGTGATAATAGTAAAGACGTTAGGTTAATAATTGAAAAATTGGTCTTAAGTAATAATTGATTTTTAATGTTGTTCTTGTGTTAACTTCATAACATAAAAACGTTTCAGATTGAAAAGACAACTAAGTATTTTATTTTCACGCTGTCCACGTCTTTCAGTTAGATAGCAGTTTAATTTGAAACTGTAGTTTCAGAATAAAGTGAACGCAAACCTAATCCTTAGCGAACAAACGTTTAATTTTATTAAAATTTTAATTAAAACCGTTGAAATACATATTCAGTGCACGGGAGTTTGCAAGATCTCGGAGACATAGGATAACTGAGAAACAGTAGTACAATTTTGTGTTCTTTATGAGGCAGTTAGGTCTAACTTAGGTAATTTGTATTTATACCAAATTCGTCACTCCTACACTTCTCAGTAAAAAGATTTCGAACATAAATTATATTCAAAATAAATTTAATCGCCATATCATCCTGTCCCACTTAGATCAAATTTGTTTTAGCAGGAAATTATGAGAAAGGTGGCCATATTATTAATCCCAATCATAACGTGACTTACCTATACTATAATAATAATAAGTTTATTTCAGAAAAAGTTTACAAGGTCATCGTAATTTCCCTAAAATTAATTACTTATACTAATTTTTTTTAAGGATCTTTTTACTAAGGACTATCTATACTAGGTCTATATTATTGCAAAACGAACTAAAATATTATAGTTACAAAGATATTGATGTTGTAAAAATAATCTATCTGTTTAGGGTATAAAAACAACCGGCTCTAATATTATGATGATGAACTCCTAACCGAATTTCGGTCACGGCTGCCTTTCTCAACGGAGACTAGCCAGGTGCGCAGGACATAACTATGGTGCACAAAGTAAGAGCGCAAACACAGATGCACTCACTCTTCCCTCACTCCTATAATCCGACGGGAGGGCAGACAGACCGGTCAGAAGTTGCAGTTGCAGGTGCAGTACCAACTGATTAACGTACTATCCGATGCACGGGGGAGTAACACCCAAACTTCCTGGCCCCGGGCTGCTACTGTGAATACTGTGCGTCTAATAGGTTTACCCAATTGCGCTTCTACATCACAGTTGTACTACGCCACGAGCAGAAGTAAGTTGCGATGCGTTTCTAGATTAGTTTCAAATTCATTAGTAGTGGACGATATTTAGATAGTCAAATTGGTGTTCGCAGGTTTATTTCCTTGGTTATTATAATGTAGACATAGTTTTAGTGAAAAAGCAGAGAAAATTCGAACATTACAAGATATTTTCGCATTTACTCGAAAGTAGGTCACGTAACAAAGCGAAGGATTTTTCTTTAATGCATCGTAAAATAGCTTTAACGGCTTTAAAGACTTTTAACATAAAAATCTACTTTATTATACGAAATTCCAAGAACTTATGTAAATGAATGGATTAACATTATTACGTGACATATGCGAACCAACGACCTGGAAGAAAATAGGTACCTAATTTTACTACATTTTGATGAATTCACAATGGTGGAAGCGGGTTAACTACAAACCCGTGTACGTATAATAATATTATGGATGACAATAACATATGACAATAACATATTATGGCTTATTCCACTAATCCCCGTTGAAAATCCCCGTTAACAGGGATTAGTGAACTTTTTGTTAATTTTTCCCCGTTGACGCCGATGCGAACTCGTAACGGGGATTAGTGAACTAAAAAGTTCATTTAACCCCATTGCGTCCAAAATAAAATACTAATACCTGTAAGAATCATCACTTTTACTTTATGAATCGCTTATTGATTATTTTTATAATCATATTAAATTAAAATATTAATAAAATCCGATTTCTATTCCTTTTTTTTTATGTTTCTTCAATATGTTATTGTTCACTACGTATGCAGACCGAAAACTAAGCTAAAACATACAAAAGCTGACGCCGTTTTTCATACTCATGTATGTACCTACAGTATAACTACAAAGTAAACAAATAAGTATAAAGAACATTGTCATCTATGCGAGCTAAGCTAAACTATGTAAGCTTAGCTTTCAGTCTGCGACCTGAGTTAAGCTCTTGCTTTTACTTAGGTACTACCGAATCCTAAAAATAACATACTATAGCATAGGTAATATCCACCCAAACACCTTTTGAAAGAACGGTAAGCTGAGAGGGCTAGAAGCTTTTACGAATTTAATCTCTGTTCTTTTAGATAAAACAAATATGAAAGGTGTTGAAACCTCTTTCCGCAATATATTAAGTCTGCTTTATTTTTACTGGGCGTAATAATGAAAGAAGAATTTTTAAATCACGTTTTCTTACTATGTGTACCTAACAGAGTACTTCACAGATTTTTAATATTAAAATTCCCTCGAGAATGAAAACGAAAATAAATTAATAATAAGCAATGTTGGAACATCCACACAGCATCATCTAGCCTCAAGCTGAGCAGAGCTTGTGTAATATGTACTAGATAACTCTTAAGCATAATACAATACATTAGGTACAAGATATAGTATGTACAGTTTTTTAACATAGAAAACGACCAACACTAAAATAATTTATCACTCTCTAAATTAACATATTTTTCGAACATTTTACTTTCCACGATTTTGGCAGAAATTTGTTGATCTTGATAGTTGAGAAGCACTATTTTGCTGAAGATTATTCGAGCCGTTTAATCAATGTACTAAAAGTTTTCTGATAAACAACAGCAAATTTGTTCCTTCACGCAGAATTATTACGTTGTTCTGTTTTTTTTAGGTTTGTTTGCCTCCTAACTAAGAAATGTTCGGTTGTTTTAACTTGTTTAGGTCCACACTAAAAATTCATAAATTTACCATTTACCAACAATGTTTTTTCAATTTGCTGCTAACGAATATGTGTTTTATTCCAAAGGCTTTGCAGACGCTTCAAGCTGTTCCTGACTGAATCAAGATCGACTGCTTGAAGCTATCTTGACAACTTGAAGCTGCAACTGCGTTAATGTTTGAGTTACGTAGTTCGCTATGCTTGCAGTCGTAGCTTCAAGCAGCCGAACCTAACTGTATTATTTATTATTATTATCATCAATTTATTTTGTTTCACAAATAAACATTTTCAATTCTATTTATTCTAACTGCTTCATCTGCTCCTGTATGTAGCCCCTAAGATCATTTTGTACATTTTTCTAATAATTTTTAGACCCTCCATTTCTAGAAACAATTTAACTGGGACGTAAACTTTTGTAGTTCAACCTATCGAACTATTTGGATACAATTATCCTCGTATTTTACTTTTTCTGTCGTATTTTTTTCAATAATGATTAATTAGCTTCCTTTGTTTCTGTATGTCTTATCTTATTTTATACCATCAGCAATATCACTTCACCCAAATCATCTTTTTGCTTGAGATAAAAAGGTAAATCAATTTTGAGATAAAATAAATTTGATTGCAAAATAATAATAATGTTAATAAAGATATAAATCAAGAGATAACACAGATTATTCTTGGAGAAAATAAACAGGAATGAAATAATTAATTTGAAAATTAGAATTTATTCCGTAGGATAGGTAAATTTGTTTTAGAATTTATTCCGCTTTTTGTCTTCAGTTCATGGTACAAAAGATTAGAATTAGAAGAAGATTAGAAAAAATAGGAGATTATTCAAACTTGTATGAATATATACAATTTTGAATAATCTCATAAAATTTACAAAAAAAAATCATAAAATTGTCAAATAACAGGTTTCGATGAAGCCTTGGAAAATAGCCTGTCCTGACAATAATCTGCCCAAAGTACTTCCATCTCAGTGACTGTGGTTGAGCCGCTATGTGAGCAAGTACGGAAAAACCTTATAAATACGTCTACCTGCTCATCAGAATGCGCTCGTCTACTCGTCGTTTTTGAGTGGGAATCGTGACTTAGATTATGTTTTGCCTTCCAAATATTGAGGTACCCTTTAAGACAATAATACATTTTGTGTGGCCACCTCTTTGCGTTTAGGTTCTCCTTGCATAGTTGCACACTGTTAACATTGCGGTGAAACCGTTGATAAGTTTAGTCACCATGCACTGGCATGTGTTTGTAGCACAGGACGTGTCCCGTCATAGTTCAATTATTGACACCATCCGTCGAGCTCTTACAAGTCTCAGTGTAGCAGCTACTCTCGAACTTAGGTGGCCTAATGCAAGATTATAGCAAAAGGCCTGACGGTATGACTCTTATTCCTTGGAAGATTGGACGCTTTTTATTTGGGATGCCACGTATGTAGATACCCTAGCACCTTCTAATCTTGCAGGGACATAAAGTAAGGACCAGCTTCGCAGCAACATCAGGAGTCCCTCAAACGGCGAAAATACGCTAATCATGAGCGATGTTACCTATTTGAGCCGTTTGGGGTGGAAACCCTAGGTCCTTGGGGTCCTGGGGCACACGCAATATATTACAATGCAATAAGATCTTACAAAACTCCTAATAGAGTCCAGGTGATCGGAATGCTGGCTTTTATTTTGGTCAACGAATTAGCATTGGCATTCAACGTGGCAATGCTGCCAGTATTTTGAGCACTCTCCCATCTGGTGACGGCTTAGATTTTTAGTAGCTTTAATGCTGTTGTTGTAATTTGCTTTAAATATATGTACCTAATGAATAAAAACCAAAAGTGCAAAAAGCTTATATTTGAACTGTGGAAACGTAAATAATAAAGTTAAAAAGCTCGTGCGTACCGGCAATGAAAGTTTAATGTATCTAATAAAAATAAAATGGCTTCCACTTTGTGATTGCTTTCTTCAATTTATTTAAAGCTTAGTTGATCTGGTGCCAATATTGACAAAATAGTATTAATATAGGCAGTTTTGAACATTCAGTTTCAGTTTCAGACTTCAAGAAAGTATGAGGTTCGCAATAATAATTAATTGCGAACGTAACGGTATTAATATAAAAAAATAAAAAAATGCTGGACGATTCACACAGCATTATCTAGTCCAAAGCTAAACAGAGCTTGTGTTACAGGTACTAGATAAATGATATACTTACATAATATTAGAATACAGTACATAAATATATATTTATTATAAGTACATAGAAAACGACCGAAACACCCTGAACAAATATTTGCAGATCGTACAAACATTTGTCCCGAGGCGGAAATCGAACCCGTAACCTCCATCATCGCATTGCAGGCAGACCTTCACCCACCGCGCCACAGAAGATGTCATTAATAATCTTCATTTATTTAAGAGCTTCCAGGGCAATAGATTTCCGATTTAAAAAAAAAAATATGTTGACATAGAATATCCCGAGGCGGAAAGTTTTTTTTTAGTTTTTGCGTTTTTAACAATTTCCCAAAACGATGGAAAATTCGGAAAAGTTCTAAAAGCGTTTGAATCTTTTTGTAAGTTTTATTAAATTGACAATTTGCAGCAAAGCCTTCGTTTTAATTACAACTTACCACCGATGCAATAAATATCTTTACCCAAAGCAATAAGAGTAGCCACGTATTTTTTTTTTAAAAACAAACTATACATTTGACAGTAGAGAAGCCGTTTAAATTGCCAGAATAATCCAGGGGTGAATAAAACCTGATAATGATTTAAATAATCATTATCGGCTTTTATTTTTGGCTGACGTTTGCAGCGGGATTACCAAAAAATAAGTATGTTGCTGTGCTGTTATCGTTTTTTCAGAGTTCTCTTATTTTTCATGCCAATTCGATAACAATGGTTTGTGGACCGAAGATTGGGTTTTAGTAATTATTAACAGCGAGGTTTATCTTTAATTCTAAACCTAATAGAATAAATACTAAAGCCTTTTTATAAATACCTGGCAGTTGCTCGTTCAAAACCGTCCCGTCTTCTTCAAAATCATTTTATCATCATTACGATGACTTGTCTTGCCACTAACCAACCTCTATCAAAAACCACATTACGTTCTACACATCACTAACTAATAAAAAGTTTGAATAACCCTGGCCGCTTACAAAAAGTTTAGTTCAAATATTCACTGGTCAGACTGACTGTAAAAAAAGTTAAGTCCGATTCGAATATTGAATATTTGAATTTGCGCGGCAGACGTGCGTTCGTCGCGAGGGTGAGATGTGCACTGGGGTGGGTGCGAGTGAGCCAGACAGAGGCGTGCGCAAGACTGTTGACTGTTGAGATCTTTGCAAGTTTCGGCATAATTTTACGGGCACTAGGATACATAGCTGTCATAGTTTATTTTTCAGTTGTTGAGTCGACACTCAACGTGTAAAGGTCAATTATTTAGGTAAATTGAAAAAAGAATGCAAATGGGAGAATAGGTAAGTTTTGTAGTGTTTTTTATAAGAAACTCTCCAAATCATGAAGACACAGTTTTATGGCCATGTAAGCTATTGCTTAGTATAAGAAAGAACGTTTCAATGAAAGACCTATTTTAAGTAACGTAAATCCCGATTTTTCGACAGTTTTCAATGGACATCTGCAAAAAATTCGTCACTTAAGACGTGCTTAAATCTGATATGCGTTTAAGTATTGGGGTAGCCCCAATACCTAAACGCATATCAGACCTACCAATTTAATTTGTCTATAGAAAATAGTAAAACACTCACTCACTCTGAATGAACGGATCTGGCTGAAATATTCCATAGCTTGCTCTTGTCCTGGAATAACAAAACAAAGACTCTAGAACACTCCGAAAAAAACATCAGGCAATTAGCAGGGGCTTTTAAAATAATAATTTTAATAGGATGACATTCAAGTTTTTTTTGTGGATCAGTACTTTTTATCTTTTGATTATCAGAAAACTGAAACCATCGTTCGTTTAGATCGCAAACTCTCCCAACTAAACTGTTTCGCATTGAATTTACAGAACGTGACGGTTTTTAATTTAACCACTTAAGTGTCTGATACACGGTTGGAAATCATGAAACTGACACATACCACTTGGATATGAATTTGTGGAGATAAAACTTAATAAAATTTATTTCTATATCATCTTCTTCGGTCGGCGATTCTATATCATAGTCATGTAAAAATCAGGAGGTTAATTTCGGAGGTACGTTTCAGATCCAATTGTAATTGATCTAATGCCTTTCTACTTTTTTTGAAAGTGCACAAAGATTTTCACCATACAAAATGTCGATGATGTCTGCTCTGAGCTGTCCGAATAGCATTTTGTTCACTCAGGACGTAATCGTTACTATGAGACCTTAATAAAAAAATAATAATAATGCTTACATAAAATTTATTATTTTTTAAACCTTATAGAAATTTGCAGTACGTTGTAAACTTATTTTAAAAGAAAACTCAACTAGAAATTATTAAAAAGCCGATAAAGAAAATAATTTTAACATCTTGTAAACAAACTGCGATCCCTAAACCCGCATGCCCAGTGTGGGTATTATTGGCATTGCCCCCTATGAGATAAAAACTAATAAGGCAATTTTCAAGGGGAGGCCTGGGTCCAGCAATGGACCAATACAGGCTTTTGAGGAAGAGGAACACACCAGCGATAAGACTTTAAATCAACATAAAATAGTTAGGATTTTTATTTGAGCCACACACAGGCTCTGTCACAGAGCCCTTGTTTGCCTAAAATTTTAGACGAAGTGAACCATTTTGAAAACCATTTTAAGAAAATTTAATGTTTTTCTTGGTGGGACAGATAGCACACCGTGCAGTTGATTTTACTAGTTGTTTGGTATTTTTTACGTGCTCTTTTCTAACTTCTGTTTGAAAATGTTATTTTACTTAGGTCGGCAAGAAAAAAAGTTCGTTACACTCATAAGTCGTCCTGTTTTGCGGAATCAGATATTTATTATTACATTATAAAGCTTAGAAAGTTTATCGGAGGTATACTAAAGTAGATAAACGAAATCTAATTCGAATAAGAAATTATATATTATTTATAATACGATTTTGTGCCTAGCTCCTCTAATCAACTAAGCTAAGCCAAGAAATCTTTGTCGGTTTCGTCGAAAATCTTTGGGACCTCTTACGGCTCTAGCGCCGTTAGTGCCATATTCTTGTTCGCGCATTTTTTAGAGATTACCCTGCGAGGGCTTACGCACTATAATACAAAAAACCTTTGAAATCCGACATAAAAGCCAAATTATTAAACAATGCAAAAAATATTCCATGTTTCAATCATTCAACATTTTTACTTTATAAAAATGCATAATTGAACAAAAACGTTAGAACACATCTGCCATAGTTCTAAAGCTGTAACTTTTGTGACAGGTGTGGTAAATGCAATGAATGTTATAAATAAAATATATTGCAGAAATGTTTTCACAAAGCCTCCATCACGGGCGGGCACTGACGCGTCGTCCTAGACGAAGCAATGGCAGAATGTAGGCATTTCACTCGAAAGAATATTCTTTGTGTCCGTACTGAATTCATAATATAGGTATTCTTTATTTTTCTGCATTGAGATTTTTGTACGTACGGATGAGCAAAGTTTTGCGAAGAACTCTACAGTTTTGAGTTTAACATATCGTGAGGACCTGGCCATGATTAAGAATCACTTCAAAGTTACATTTAATAAGACAAGTTACATTAGATAGGTGTTATTAGACCCATCATCATTAAAAGAAATGTTTTGAAAATTCTCTAACATACAAATAAAGGGGCTATACAAATTCTTGGACTTAAATGGTTAATTTTTCTTGACAGCGTTAATAAGTACTTTTTAGAAATTTCAGGACTTTTTACTTTTATAAACATTCGTATACTAGTATACGAATGTTTATAAAAGGAAATTGAGATGTGTACTTTTTTCACCCAGATGTTAAACAACACGAACCTAACTTTTCTTTAAAATGACTTAAAAATAATGCTGGACAATTCACACAGCATTATCTAGCCCCATGGTAAGCAGAGCTTGTGTTATGGGTACTAGATAACTGATATACGTAATATTATACATTACATAGATAGATATTTTTTATTATACATAGAAAACACCCAGACCAACGGAACAAATTTCTGCAGATCGTACACAAATTTGTTCCGAGGCGGGGATCGAACCCGCAATCTCTTGCGTCGCAGGCAGACTCTCGCCCGCTGCGCCACTGAGGTCGTCAAACGACTTATACTGATATTAATGTCATACATATACAGTTGTATCACAGTGACACAGGGTGGTGTAAATCTCATACGACACAATGCAATATGTGTGACGAGAATGATATTGCGAATGGAAATTGCGAGTCACACGTATAAGCGTTAACCGCATTCATACATTTTACATGATTATTTTATAGTAGTATAACTATTGTTATATAAAATTATTATTAATATGTGACCTTTTCATTTACTATACTCATTTTTTTTATTTTGATTTATTTAATAATTGTTATCCAGTGAATACAAAAATTTTAGGCAGTAAATTTACTTGTACACACACTTGTACAGCGCATATTTACAATATAAAAAGATACGTTTGAAATATATCTTTATTGACAAAGAAAATTACACAATTAAATAATAGAATTAAATTAAAACTAGTACTTACAATTTGTAACAATCTACAGGTAGCTCAACTGATCGGATCTGTTAGAAATATTGAATCTCTATTAGATATCAATGCGAGCACTAAAAGGTACCTATTTAATACCATAACTTTTTATTTATATTCGTTCTATTTCGACACTACCAATATATTAATATTTTTAGCCACCACACAATGCTGCAAATATGATGTTTATGTTCACTGAAAAAAGATAATAGCGGAGTGTAGTGTAGGCGTTCTACTCGAAATAAGATTCTTTGCGTTCGTTCTGAATTCTTATGTATTATTTTTTCCGTCAGTTATAAAACCAGTTATGTAAAATACTCATTTTCTCTCAGTCATAAATCCCTAAGAAACATTTTTACAAGAATACATTTCAAGTTTTACCGTTGTGAAGTTTTTAAGATTTATACGCGTAACTTCGTCAAAATTCAAATTTTATTTTGTCGGCCATCTCTCACACTCGGCTCCTTGTGTACAGTCAACTGAAAAAAAATAACAAGCTTATATTTCATTTCAATTTAAATATGGAATTTGTATTTTTCGTCACCTTCAGCCTATGTTAGTCCACTGCTCTTCACTTTGGTTTTATCTAAATTCATGCAAAAACCGATGCGTCGCGACTCGCGAGGTTAAAGCTAGGCCGTTTAGCATCTGGCTCAGCTCCTTTAGCGACTCCGCCATTAACATTATTTCTATGTTTATTCAGATCACTTTCTTTATGAAGAATGATGTCCAACTGCACCCAACAAAACTCTAAGAAAGTAGACATACCTACATAAAAAAACAATTGTTATTTAAATTAAAGCATAATATTAATAAGTGCCTCAGCATTACGAACGTTGTTGTTAAAGCTGATGCAATCTTTGCTTTTTCACTTACGTGTTCATTAAAATGTGTTTGTTATCCGTTATTGAATTGAATTATAAAAATTGGTCTAATCTGAATTATCACAAACATTTCGGTATGTTAATAAAAACGTTTAAAAGTGTTTTTTTTTTCATGAAAACTAATTTATTTATTTAGATTTAGGGTTTAAAGTAGCTTTTGAGGTATTCCATCAAAATTTACTTCTATGCAAAATTTCAGCCTAAATCGTTGATAAACTTATTCATCCTAATAATATAAAAATGTGAAAGTTTATGAATGTTTTTACCATGTGTCTCCGTCACTACTTTACCTCTTCAGATGAAATTGTATTAAGATAGTTTAGGTTTTAGAATAAGACACAAGCTAACCTATTTTTCAAAACTATTTAAAAATATTACGTATATCAGTTATCTAGTACCCATAACACAAGCTCTGCTTACCTTGGGGCTAGATAATGCTGTGTGAATTGTCCAGCATTATTTATTTATTTATCTTCTGAGGAAATGATGAAGATTGCTAAAGTTTGTATAGAAAGTAATTATTCCTTGGTTCTTCGATTCATTCAAAACTCGGTATAAATAAGTTATCAAGTAAATTATAAATCATGTTTTATATTTTTTACAAAACTACCCTTATTAGGTGAATAAACATATATACGTGGGTAAAGCCGCGGGGCTCAGCTAATTTATAATATTAGTGTGATGTATAATATTTATTTAACAGCAAAAAATAATTACAACTAATATTTACACTTACATCAATTTACTAAAAATCTAAGCCGTCACCAGAAGGCAGAGTGCCCAGAATGCTGGCAGCATTGCCACGTTGAATGGCAATGCTAATTCGTTGACCGAAATAAAAACCAGCATTCCGATCGACCGTGTGATGTACAAATAGAGAGTACAAATACATCTTTCTACGTAATAGTCAATTAACTCCCCAGCATAAGTATTTACCAGCAATTTCCAGTGGATGTAGACTGTACCTGATTATAACATCAAAAGTGGTGTAATTTACATTTGCAGCTGAAGTAAACTGTGCAAATTAACCGTGCCCCAAATTAATTAAACAAAAGTTAAAGCCTTATGGCGATGTTTAGGAGAACGTAGAGCCACTACCAGATATAGTTTTTTTATAAATTTACTACTGTAAAAGCTGTGATTTAAAAAAAAGCTACATTTTTTTAATTTATTTGCATCGATTTTTACAATTGTTCTTATGTTTTGAGGAATAAAAACCAAATCCACGTGAATATTATTTTTATGGATCAGATGGGGATTATTCTCGAATTCATAATTGTGATGGAGAAATCTACGAATATCCATAAAACATGACAAATACATCCGGTCACATCTGGATCTTCAACTTTTTTTCGCAGTTAGTTTAAAACATTATTTAAACCCAGTTGACTAACCAGTGATGATGATGATGATAAGATTCATGAAAGCTTGTACCTAAAAACCTAAGCAGGTACACAAAATTTAACGATAGTAAATTGCGCCCATAGTTTCACAAATATGTAGAAAAAAAACCAAACAAATAACCACAACGCAATACTAAAACGAACAAAGAAATTTCAGTTGCGTTACCTTTCCTGTTATAATCACCGCAAGCTAATTTAAGACTCCTTTGTTTAGCCCAGAGATTTACAGGAAGGTAGAATGGTGGATACTGTTCCTTTCTTAACATTTTATAGTCAGACAATTAGGATGGGGTTAAACTATACTTTGGGTTAAGTACGGACGCAAATAGACTTAAAGTAATACTCGCATTTTATGATCTGCCAGCCCAGTCTACATGCAAACCTTTGAACTATTAGTGTTGACTTCTTTACATCTATGCTAGACGTCCTCTGCTGGACTCCACTTATAGGCCCCCTCTGCTAGACGTCTGTATGTATTCTGAATTTTTTTGGGCCAAAAATCTTTTCGTAAAACCAGGATACGTAAAGACTTCTGGTAAGATCCAAATTAAGCACCAGACTTCTTCTCTCTTTTCATCTTCGGTGTCAAGATAGGACTATTTAAAACTAAACAATAGTTTTTATGGACGTAAGTAGGTAAATGAAAATTAATGTAAAAATTAAGTAACATAAAACTTGATTTGGACGCATAGAAGGTGGTGTGACTGGTGAAGTAAATCTTAATGGAAAAAAGTATTATGAAATCGACACGTTTCTAAGGGAATAAGATATTTTGAGTACAGGATAAGAGGGCATGTATGTCTCTTATCATTAAGGGGTAATGTCATAATCCATAATTCGTTTTACTTCCTTGGGAAGCATTATTATAAGTTTGCATGTTACAAAATTAGACCCTCTTAAAAATGGATTAACAATCCTTTCCATAAAATCAAATTAATCAAAAGAGTAGCAAGAGAGGCTAGAACAAAACTCCAAGTGAGTTGAAAAAAAAAACAATAAATGAATTTAAACAAACTGTCAAACCTATCCAATATCCTGATATCCTTTGCAAAAAGACTGATTCAAAGACAAAATATTAGATTATCTACACTGTAGATAATCTAATATTTTGTCTTGTAGATTCTACAGGACAAAAATGCTTGGGATGAGTTTTGATCCAACTTGAGAACCAACGACCTCACAAGGTAAAGATCTCTTGTTCGCTTCTTTACTCTACCTTAAAAAAATTAAAGTGAACAAAAATACCAAGTTATATATCGGATGATATTTGAATTCTGTGACGTGTTCAAGGGCCCTTTAAAGTGTAAAGGAACTAAAGCACTTTGATATTTGATGTTAGGTACTTTTGCTGAGGTAGAGATCCTTCGTATCGAAAGAGAGAAAAGATGAAAGGTGAACAAGTTCAAAAACACTCCCATGTATTAATATGACACCTGTCTCGAATGACGCTTAAGCAATGTACAATGTGCAGACAATTGGCCTAGCACGAGCATAATTGTCTAGGGTAGAATAGAGAAAAAATACGTCGCATCGTCATCGAATGCGCAAAATATTGGAAACGCATACCTTCTATTTCCTTCTTAATGTATGGCGATGCGATGCCATTTTTCTCTATTCTACCCTAGACAATATTCCTCATGCTAGGCCTAGAAGTGTCATGTTAATTCGCCTGAGTAATATTTGTATTATACGCAAGGAAATGACAGGCAGTGACAGTCAGATAAAATATATTTTATCTGTAACATCTTTGACCATAGGAAAATCAACTAAAAAAACTGAAGAATAATAATCTTATATTATTTATTTCGTGGAGATCTTAATGTGATCACATTAAGAGAGGCCTGGGGATGATGATTTGTCCATACAAACGCACTACCAAAATGATTTGTAATTCGAGCATATTTCCACCATAATTATGTTGTTTTTCGTATTCGAATAGTATTTATCTAGGTCGGTGGTTATTTTTTTCTTAATAATACACACCTATAATGAAATGTAACAAAAATACACCTTAGCGTCGGAAATGACTTGTTTTCGTCCTATTTGTTTTGTATTAAAAACAACAATACCTTACGTTTTGTTTGATAAGGAACATAGCTTATACTGTCTAGTTACAGAATAACAACACCATGTCAAAAATACAAAAGTTTTCTGGCATCATTTTTGGCATTACGGATAACTTTTACGACTCACTATTTACGAATTGAAATTGCGAGCAGCAGTCGCCGAAGCCTTAAGATTTTGATACTTGTTTTTGGTCCACAAGTTAAAATAGAAACAAAGTAATGGATATTTACTAGTAGAATACAATCACAGCATGACATTCAGAGAACAATAATGTAAATGCTTTCAGCGGAACAAAACAACACATTGGTAGAAAACAATTAAGAGATGCTTCTGTCTTGTTATTCTTTTGTATCGATGTCCAATAGCCATTGTCTGGAAATAGGACACGCTGTTTTAATAGTATGAGACAGATTGCTAGCAATAGTGGTCGCCGCGAACAAAATGTGGACTGGTAATTTATGTAATAATGAAAATAACAGCTTTATTACAAAAAAAATAAGTTAGTATATCAGAAAGGTTGTTGTTTTTAAAGTGCGAGAGCCCTCTCATTTTCTAAAAAATCAAATAATTTTGGGATTTTATTTGATTTCGTAGAATATCTTTATTAAAAACCAGCGGGCCCCTCTCGAATTCACCCGCGTAGTTCCCGTTCCCATAAGAATTCCTTGATAAAATATAGCTTATGTCACTTCGTAAAAAGTAAACTTTCTATGGTGAACGAATTTTTGAAATCAGTTCAGTGGATCCAGAGATTACCCCCTACCTACAACATCACAAATATTTCACAAACTTTACCTCTTTAAAATTAGTTTTGATTAAATTAAATTTAACGACAATTTTTACAAAATTTAAAAAAAAAAAAAAAAAAATTTTACACAAAAAAAAACAAAGAACCATTAGCTAACTGTAGACTGATGCAAACATTCCAATGGTGGCTCAATTGATCCATATAAATACCAGTCAGAAGCGTCCCCAAGACGCTGGCTGCGCTGCCCACTGTATTGCAATGCTGATGCGGCTGATACTCAGTAGGTCTCAGGTCACGGTGTCGTTAATAATTGAAAAGAATCTCTCTTTGTTATTTACTTAAACACCGAGTCCATTCTTTCTCTGTAATATTTTATTTTATTTATGTTTTTTTTTGACATAACTAAGTGCTCCTTTGTGTTCCTATATAGTTGAAAATAAATGAAATGAAAAAAATCGAGAGCAGGCTTGCCTGAATCAGGAACTGAGTACTATATTTTTGTGGCTCCTTCGTTCATATAGTCAAACCAGGCTATTTTATGTGAAGTATCCGTTTTGTTACCCTTTCCTTACCATAAACAATATCAAACAGTCTGCGAGGCACTAAATAATTGGTATTGTTTTCTTTTACAGCGTTTTTCCCATTACAATACCAATAAGCAGCTGGATTTACCCTCATTAATTATATGCGGGAGGTTGGAACCCACCCTTGGGGTTAATCCCCTCCTTAATAAATCACAATTTGTTGATTGCCGTTAATTCTGAGACTGGAATACAGTTGTTCTTATACAACTTGGAGACAAAAAACTAATGTGTGTATGTTGTTAAATTTATTTTGTATTTTGATCGGTTTTCTGTTGCGAGTCTCGTGCCAATTTTACGACTACCACTCACTATTGCAAAAACTGCTTAGGTCTGAGCTAAACATACCCTTAGGTAATTTACTTGGTTGGTTAAATGTGTTTATCGATTTTTTTTTAATTTTTAAGATTTCCAGCTTTTTTTAAGGACCAAATCGTGTCATTTCGACGCTGAACTGTTAAGTTCTGAAGCATTTGCGTTTACAAGAGCTAATATAATTTTAATAAAAATAAAAACCTCCTTCCTTTTTCAAGTTGTGCCGTAAACACGACAAGTCTTTATAACAAGGCAAGCATTTGATGGGTTTCTTAAATATTCTCCACTTCGTACACCAAATCTGAATGAATGCACATTCTTTATTCGAATGCATTTTCTTGTTCAGAGAGAGGGTCTGTGGTAGAGATATCCTGATTTACTTTTCTTTAGAAAGAAATACCGAATACAATCATTAAACAACACCCAGAGACCGCTTTTCCCGAATTCTGAACACTTGTAAAGTATTACCTCCCCAAAACAAAACTTTGCTCAGATTTAAATTCGGACAAAACATTTACGGAATTCCAAACCGATTTAGAGTTACATAAACTTTTGTCTTTGTTTAATTTTCGTTTCTAACCTGCCGAATACCTTGAATGCTCACTGAATTCTGACTTAAATAATGAATTCGTTGTCTTCATGGAGAGGAAAATATTACTATTGTGGGGATCAGTTGGCAATCGCCTATATTTTAATATTATTCATTTTATATTTCTTTTAAGGATGGGAATAACATGTGATTGATTTACCCACATCACCATACGGTATTGACAGAAAAAAGAGAATAAAGTCCTCAATTAGAGAAGAGGAGTTCACAGAGATTCGAACCAAAATATATTCATTTTTAGAATTATACTATTAAGTTTCGCGATTTGTTAACGTAATACATAATTATTGATCATTATATTATGTAAACAAATCTCAAAGCTAATTGGGTGTTTGCGAAAGGCAAACAATACTAGAAAGTACACGATTAACACTCGTTATGTAATCGTTAGATAATACTTGTTGAAAGTCTAAATTTAGCAATTTTGTTGTCCCAAAAACCTGTACTAATAATTTCCATAATTTGAATATGGACAAAAATTTGGTTATATAAAGTTAGAATCGACATTGTTTTATTTTTATTCCTTATTCGAATTTTACAGTACCAAATAACATGGTAAAAGTAA
Organism: Eupithecia vulgata; assembly: GCA_946478455.1. Taxonomy (NCBI): domain Eukaryota; kingdom Metazoa; phylum Arthropoda; class Insecta; order Lepidoptera; family Geometridae; genus Eupithecia; species Eupithecia vulgata. Next base: position 2,285,626 of record OX297873.1, on the reverse strand, counting down.
AATGACGAATAAAGTCAAATTACAAAGATACGATGTCTCATAAAAAGAATCTGAACAATGAAACAAAATTAAGTTTGTTACTTAGCTTTGTTCTTATATCTTTCTTTGTTCAAACAACTCATATGACTTGATTTACTTGCCATAAAATAACCTTACCTTCACATAAAAACCTGTAAAGAACACTAAACCCCAACAAATAAAAAAATCCTTAAAATCCTGCTCTACGCCTAACTATGTACAAGAATCCTTTCACCTAAAAAGGTGCCCCTATAAAGATAAACTAAATTGACTTAGACGAAAATTTATTTATTTGTTTTATACACTGTTAGTTGAATTTACAGTGTTCTTGGGGTAGAGATGATAAGCAACCTTAAGTCTTCAGTTGAGTTTCAGTTTTTAGTGTTGTTGGAATTATTAAACAGGTGCTTAACAGCCTTTGGTCACCAATACACAAGATACACGTCGAGAAAGTTCAATTAGAGTTAACTTTTGGTTGGTAGATATGGTAAGTAATATTCCTACAGAATCTGATTCACACTTTCCTCTCTTTTACATACCTACGTACTAAGTATATTAATTGTTGACTTGAGGGGTGTAGAATAACAACATCAAAACAGTTTTAGATCTTATTGTTCTTATTTTACAGTTCATTATAATAACCTTAAACCTAACATACATAAAACCTTGAGTTTCCTAATTGGACACGTTATAATAAGTTAATGTTATTAGTTAAAACTGTATGGCAACTTGTAAATGGATTTTATGTTCCCCTACACGTACTGCTTAGAATATAAATAAATAAATAATAATAATGCTGGACAATTCACACAGCATTATCTAGCCCCAAGGTAAGCAGAGCTTGTGTTATGGGTACTTTCTATGTATAACAAAAAATATCTATCTATATAATGTATAATATTACGTATATACGTAATATTATATACGTAAAAAATTATATACGTAATATTATTACGTATATCAGTTATCTATATAGATAACTGATATACGTAATATTATACATTATATAGATAGATATTTTTTGTTATACATAGAAAACACCCAGACCAACGGAACAAATTTCTGCAGATCGTACACAAATTTGTTCCGAGGCGGGATCGAACCCGCAACCTCTTGCGTCGCAGGCAGACTCTCGCCCGCTGCGCCACTGAGGTCGTCAATACTTAAGCAATAAAATTAAATGAGCCTTTCTTTTTTTCCTAACTTTTCATGTATTTTTATATCTTTTTAGTTATTAACTGAATTAATGATTATTTATGTGCAAAATATTTCCAGTAGTGAATTTGATTAGACTTTTAGTAGTCGCCGATTTTGCCGTAGGCCTCTCCCAGTATCTTCAAAAAAATCTATTTCTGGCCTTTTTCATCCATTTAGGACAAGCTATCTTCGTACAGATGTCTTGCCATTTCTTCCCCGGTCGACCTCTAGATCTTTCCTTATTCCTTTGGATCCACTCTGATTTTTTTTTAGCCCAACGGAGAGTAGAATCAGGGTGATCATTAATCATCTCTTCTAGAATTGCAGAGCTTTCAGCGAAATACTGGCCTAGAAAACGACTCCAATTATATATTTCTCCTAAACGAATAATTCAACCTTATAATCAAACCTTCCAAATAATTAATTCTGCTGACCAAAACGTTGATTCTGCTAATCAAACATATTTATTTACTCATCAAAAATAATTTAGATGCCGATCAATTATTTCTAATGGTTAATATTTTACAGCCGACCATAACGTAAATATGCTATTAGAAACCGACCGAATATTTAAAATAAATATCAATTAATTTACTCTCTTAGAAAAAAATAACAATATAACATGCTCGCTCATATTAGAGCTTACGCCTGTATCTAATAGTTTTTATGATGTTAGATAATATTTTAGGATGTCCTTTTTCTACTTTCTTCTAACTCCTCCTAGCCTTAAAGGGGCTGTTTATCCCCCGTGTCGTTACTGCTTAACACTAATAGTAGTACATTTTTTAACTCCCAAGCCTTTTCCGAATCGGCAGTCATAATCAGCATTATTTGCGCTCAGATTTATGGAACCCACGTGCCTCTTCACGCACGATACGTTCGCTGGACGTGACTAAACATATCGGACATCCCGAAAAAATGCCGCATGAATGTCGCTGTCTATTCACTCCATTAGTTATGTCCACAGCTTGTTTTCTTTCGTTTTGTTCCAGTTTTCTTTTTTTTATGTTAGTGACGTTAGGTTACATTTGAAAATGTCTCTCAAACACTCTATAATCTGTCGTGCCTTATGAGTTATTTGTACTAGATTTAGCTAGTTTGGTACTAGGGAAAACTCGGAGAAAAAAAATACTAGTCGGTAAGAAATGAAATAAGTTCCCAAAAACCTTGAACTTATTTCACTTCTTAGAGATACCCAGAGTGCGGGTAAGCACTATAACAAAAATTGCTAGTCGTTATTTGTATATAGTATTATTTTGCATATTTTAATCGTTAACAACAAAAACTGACAAATTTATTGACCTTTCCGCACCTAGGAACACTGTCCAAGCCATAGGCTTAGAATGTACAAGACCAACAGTGACAGATTAAAGGTGTTACAAAAAATGAAATGTAAATGTGTGCGTGAAATAGTGCTGCCTTGACTCTAACATAATATTATCGATAGTCTTACGGGCGAAGTCACAGGACATAATGAGTTAGTTTAACAAAGTGATATAAAAAGTGTTTTATAATATAAAAAATCAAATACTTTTCAAATAGGTAAACAAATAGCAACATAGCTAAAGCTAGGTAACCTATTATTTATAAATGAAATTACTTGGTTCAGTTAATATGAAATAATGTATGTTTATATACATATAAAATGGATATTTCTGTGTGTCTGTTTATTACCATGTTTGTAAAATAAAACGTATCCAAAGTTGTTGTGTGAAAGTCCAATGCATTTATTATAAGTAGGCAATGTAAAGCACTTAATAAAAGTCAAAAGTACGTCTCATCATCACAAAATTAAAATAAAACTTTATCAGTATTTGACTTCCGCTAACAAATTTAACTATATGCTTCCTTAATCACATTCACACATTGTGACTAAGAAGAATTTATATCCAAAAATAATGGCTACTAAAACAAAAAAAATACTAGCCAATAGTATTTTTTTTGTTTTAGTAGCCAGAGAGCGGACCCACTGAAACAAAGACGGGGGTTAAAAGAAAAGCAAAAATATTAAAACAGAGATGTTTTTAAAATAATCTGAAAAAAAAAATATATTATTAGTTTTGATTTTTTAAAAGGGTGCGAGTAGATTTAATTTGTTTAATTACAACAATACTCTGATATTATTTCTAAGTGACAAGATAATAAAATATAAATAGTTATAAAGAAAATAACACTGTATTTTTAATGTAAATTTTTCGAAATAAATTTATTAACTTCAAAACCGTAAATTATCGTGGAACATTATATGGCGCTCAATTCATAGCTTAGTCTTCTGTTTAGGCTTGTTTAAAATTTTGATGTCTTGTGTTAACTAGTTTTAAGGTGGTTTCAGTGTTTTGAGCTTCCATGATAACGTTGTGAACTCGAGTTTTCTATTATAACCCCTTATCAGATTTTTTTATATTTCGAACGAAAGCTTTTTAAGAGAGCGGACCCACTGAAACAAAGACGGGGGTTAAAAGAAAAGCAAAAATATTAAAACAGAGATGTTTTTAAAATAATCTGAAAAAAATATATATTCTTAGTTTTGATTTTTTAAAAGGGTGCGAGTAGATTTAATTTGTTTAATTACAACAATACTCTGATATTATTTCTAAGTGACAAGATAATAAAATATAAATAGTTATAAAGAAAATAACACTGTATTTTTAATGTAAATTTTTCGAAATAAATTTATTAACTTCAAAACCGTAAATTATCGTGGAACATTATATGGCGCTCAATTCATAGCTTAGTACCTCCCCAATAAGCACTTAAATACAGTATTGTGCTGAATTGCTAGTAGTCCTGTATATTATGTTATAATAACCATCCTGTACATTACATTACGTTCTTTTTATTTTACAGGAATGGGAAGTAGTGTTTTATTGTACTTTACAAATCTAAGCCTGTAATGTAATGATAATCCTAGCCAATCACGTCGAACCTACCGGCCGACACGTATTATCGACTATCGATACAATGACATCATCACTTTGTCAATCCCTATCGTAAACAAACAATTTTAATTTTTACTCAAAATTTCCTAAAATTCTTCATTTAGCAATGTAATTTGATGATAAGTCTTAAGAGAAACCTATTATCTAAGCTTTCAATAGCTCTTTTGCCTCATTTTCATACAGCAAATGACGAAATAATGATTATGAAGATTTCAGTAAAAACAGTCATAAATTACCTGTAAAACGTGTTTATAAGCGAGTTATTACGTTTGTAATGTCACATTCACTCGCTGAACAAGACACCATTGTGGCACAATAATGATTTTATGTTTTAATCGTAAGATTATTAATTAAAAGCACAAAATTCTTCTCGACTTGGATTAGCGTGGGCTCTTAAGGCCTCTTACTCAGCTAAAACAATGACATATCGACATCTTGTGTCGCTATCTCTTTTTCTCTCGTGGCAGTGTGTATTAACTAAATACCTCTCGCTTCCACGCTTTGTTAGTCTATTGAACGTAGTGAAACAATTCTATGTCTATGGTCCAAGCACTAATATTCAGAGTTTTAAACAAAACTCCCGAATAGGTAAGGAAAAACAAATACTTAACATGGTTAATGATATACATAATATGCGAGGTAACCACTACGGTAACCATAACAGATCATTTCACCACTTTTAGCAACTTCATGGTTAGGCGTGAGGCGTATTTTTGAGCGCTATTGGGCATTTTGAATATAATTTGGCTGCAGGTTTGTTTTTTATGTGGTTTATTGATTTCTCCTTCAATTATGGACAGATTGTGATAATTCTTTCGTTATTGTATAGAGAATGATCCCGAATTGGTATAATCCCGAGGAATAGGTATCTATTATATACTTAAACACCAACTAATTACAGCTTTATTTTTTTGCTTTATAGTGCGTTACTCGCTCTGGGGAAATTCTGTACGAAAACGAAAATTTTTGGGACTTTACTAAATTTTCGTAGACAACAGTTTTGAAAAATCACGACTAGGTATAACAGTTTTGCTGATATCTTCGCCAATTCTCAATGGTTTTTGATGTTTATTTCGTTGTTTTCTAAAAGTTAATATTGAGGTCCCACTAAAGTAAGATTTTCGAATAATTTACTCACTAGTCTCAATGGAAACTAAAAAGTCATTAGGTACATCATAATTTTCACTCACTGGTCTCCATGGAAACGGACGTAAGCAAAAGGTCTTACAAAACTGACGGATGGCGGATCGCCTAAAACGAAAGACGATCGATCGATCGAGTTTCGTACAGGGTCCCAACATAAATCCTATTACTAAGCCTCCTGTCCGTCTGCCTGTCTGTCGGTCTTTATGTCTGTCAGTGGTTCGGTTTATGGTTTTAAAAAACACGTCTAATTATCATTATCAAATTATTGGGACTGCCACAAATCATAAGTAGGACTAATACTTGAATAACTAGCCTCAACAGTGAAATAGGCTATATCTATTACGCCTTACATGATCACATAACAGCATTAGTAGGTACGATTGATTAACACTAGATAGGTCCAGTAAATAATGATGCTGCGCGTTAGATAAATGAATTTGTGGTGCAAAATAATCAGCGCAGAAACGTTGCTAATTCGATAATGCTGTATCCTAACAAATGTAATCCTGACCTAGAAAAATATCTTTCTTCATTAGGATACAGTCGAGTTGTAAACAAATGTGTACATGTAAAGGGTAATATTTATAAGATTAAGCGGGTTATGCTTAGCACCCTTCAGTTTCAGAGTATGGAATTAATGATGATGTAAGCAACTTGAACGTACTATTAAATATTAATTTTATTTGGTAAATTATAAAGTCGAGGCTCTATTTATAAACCAAGATAAGCCTTAACCGTTTCCCATTGGCAATATTTCTCTCTTAAACTATCTAGAAGAAACATTACATGCGGATAATCCATAACCTCGCCACATTCATAAATAAAGGGCCGAAGCTTGCCAAAACCTTATAGCATTCGAAGCGATGGGAAACGACGTATTATTATTCGTTCAGACGAAAGTAATCACTAATGTTAGACTGATAAGGGCTAAAATATACCGATAATATTTTCCCTGGTATGCGGGAACACTGAATTATTAAATTATTCGTGCCATCTGTTCTGTGCCCCGTTTATATGATTTAGTTATTGAGGAAAATAACTTGTCAGAAAACTGTAATGAACTTCTGGTGAGGTCCTTACATAATAATATAATGTTTTTACGGCACATTTTATCCAAACAAAAACATGTAAAATAGTACTGACATAATGCAAATTTTTATTAGTTCTCATCTCGTAATAATTCCGCCGTTGAGATCCCGTGAAGAGCCAAATAACAATGAGAGCCACTCTGAACCCAACAAGTCCATCACTTAGCAAAGCAGACGCAGAAGAGAACGTCAGAAACTCTCTAATCATATCAGAGAGTTAGGAATAGGAAATATGACAATAGGACTAGAGCTCGTTCCTTATTTCAAATCACGCAGTTCCAGCCAGCCATCTGGCTGTCTCTCTCGTGCTCCAAAAAGTTCCTCTCTTGTCGGTATAGAGTTACTAACCCGAAGTAAACGCTCCTCCTTCAATGCCCTCGAGTGTTGAACCCAGCCGTATATCATATGACGCGTGGAATAATGAAAGAGAATTTGGCAAATTTGCAAGAAGCTTCTCATTTTAACCAACGGAAGCAACCATGACCTTCCCACCGGCTTTCAGTTTGGCGGCAGAATAATTCGTTGTGATGTGAGATCTATATCGAGAGATAGATGAGAATATTTTGTATATTTAATTAAAGCTGAAGGTTTTAATTTGTCAGTTAGTTCGTATCAGTCTATCTGCTCGCAAAAGTGGACGAGTTTCTCCACTTTTGATTTCACAGCACCTTATTACTAGAAGACAATTAATGAAATAAGTTCCCAAAAAAATTTCAACTTCGGCGGAACTCGATGGGTGGGGCACGGGTTCGACTCCCAAAGAAGTCGAAATTTTTTTGGAACTTACTTTATTTCTTAGAGATACCCAGAGTACGGGTAAGCACTATAGCAAAAATCCTTAGAAGGTGATTGTTACTAAGATGTAAAAGGTACAGTTGATAATGACCACGATTGCTCCAAAAACCTCTTTCTCAAAAATATTTCTACTACTTCTTCAAACGTACATTGTATAAATAATTCAGCTATCGTGAAAAAGTGATAAAAACCGTAATAAATTTACTCCTCATCTTTGCTAAGGATAAAGCGACTAGTAGTCAACTTAAATATTCTAATAGACGCCCCGCTTGGATTCGGTTAGCTGGGAATTTGTCATGCAATTTTGTGGCCTTGTCATATACCAATCTAAATAGCCAGTTAACTAAATAACCCTCATAGAGATAATAGGGTTATTAGTAAGTCGATAACAAGTTGGTGGTTCGCGTAAGGACACCGATACATGATGACCCAGTAAGTTCACGGGTACCCGTGAAAACCTTCGATAAGCTTACTGGTATCAATTTTCTGTATATAATTTTTCTGGTTTTCCATAATTAAAACAATTATTTTTTAATATGGAAACACACCTGAAATCACATAAAATAGTCAATTTTGTGACGTTTGCTTGGCTCGTATCTGGACAAGTTGCGGGGGAAATTGTTACATAAAATAAACCAGCAGTTTAATTGATAGGCTGTGCCCCATTGCAACCATCCAGAGAATTTACATACAAATGAATAGAATTATATTGTCTTTGCATAATACTGCTCTGGATATTGTTAGTCTAGGTCTTTTCCACTCCTGAATATATTAACTGATTACAGTTTTGTTGAAAATATTTTGTTAATTCATAAAATAATTATAAATAATCTATGCTTGAGTATGTACAAATTGTAATCATAAATTTTTATTTAAAACACATTTTCTGTTTCTATGTATAAAATAAGGTTTCTCACTGCAATACATCATCATCACTAGCCTAGACCACTCCTGGGCATAGGCCCATAATAATACATTTTAACACAAATTATGAGAACCTATAATAAATAGGCTTACGAAGACTTTTAGTCATATTCTGCAACAAACATAATGCATTACAACCTCAAAGGCCTATAATGGTCCACAGCTGGACGCAGGCGTCCCCTGATTAAATAATGGTTTTAATCTCATGGGGATAATGCCCATAATTAATGCGTCTCCGCATTAGTTAGCTCCGAATTACCAGAAGTTCTGTCATCAGATTACTCAACAAAACAGGTGGGAAAAGTAGAGATAAAAGTCAGGTGTAAAGCATAGTCTTTTAAGTCACAAAACTAATGGGGGAAAAAATCCCAGTAGTTCTGTCAACAGAACTACTCAACAGTACAGGTGGGAGTAAACGGTTTTTAGAATAGTAAATAAGAATAACAATAAAATTTATTTTTATTTTTGCCGTCAAACGTGGGTAGGTACTGCCAAAAAAAAAACTAAAATACTGTGTATTTGGTTGCTAATTAGATTTTATAATTGAATTCACAAAATTGCCCCTGAATGTGCGTGCATAGGTTATTTGCTAGCGAGTTAACAACCGTTCTACGTATTTCTTTAAACTTTCACCCAGCCCTAAAGCAACTTAGTGTAGGTAACTGAAATTTTCCTAAAAGTTACACGACAAATAACCGCCCCACGAGCCACTAAAACCCAAGTCTGTTAGTAAAATATAAAAAAACGGCGATAAACTTTACTGCCGAGAAAATTGCTCAACTCTGTCGAAATAAAAATTGTTCCCTGAAGGCGGAGGTCTATTTGCACAGTAATGTTTCGGGTAAGGAGAGGGATGTAGTAAAGGCTCTGTTGTACTACAGAGGCCTTAGTATGAGCTTGCATAGTTTAAGATATTATATAAAGTTTACGTTTCTCACCTTAAAAGCGTCTTACGGTTACTATGAGGAACCACTTGCCGTAGTTGGTATGCAATCCAATAGTTAAGAACTCTCATAGTTTTCGAATGGTTTTGTGAGAATCACCTTTAACAACTGTCACTTTCTTGAAAACTTTGTTGTTTTCGATATTTTGTAAGCTCATACTAGACGAACAGTACATCCGCTAGCAAGCTTGTCAGCTGGCCTGTAAGTTTTTAACAAAATAAGTAAAACTGTACGTACTGATACTTACTTGACCGCATTAAATCACTTCCTTTTTATTCTACTGGTCGATGAAATCGCTTCTTCCTCGTGCTCCTACTAAATTCTCCTACTGGTAGGAGCACCGGGACACCCACGTCCTGATGCTCCTACTGCAAAAGGAAATTGTAAAACGCTAAGTAGGAGCATCGAGACATAACTAAAATAGATTTCCTTATAGGCATACTCTGATTCAAGTACAGGTCACTGAAGAGTCAGATAGACCATCAGATTTTGAAAAGTAAGTCTAATCCGAGATGGTTTTAATATGAATAGGTTTTTATATACTGGAAGTTCAAAAATGAGTGGATAGCCTTGAAGGTAATTGTGCTTTCAAGGTCAATCAGACACAAAAAGGAAAAAAGTGGAAGGCACTTAAAAAGCAAAAAGCACAAGTGAAGCGCGCACCGATGGCTTCCACGCCTGCTTGCGGAAAAAAACAGCCTCACTGCTGCGCAGGTGGCGCGAGAGCTCCAACAGCATCCTGAGCTCATTGTCCGATAAATGGGACAGTCCAATGTTGAGACACTGTATTCGAACAATGCTGAAATAGCTTTCGAATTGCAGTGTCAAAATTTACGAAAGTGATGCCTGTATAGTACCTAGTTCATATTAAATATTTTTGTAAGTTATATAATCTGCTGTGCCTACTAACATAGTATAAGTCTGTACTGACAATGATATGGATCTGTGTCCGAAATAAAAACAATTTATTTATTTATTATTTATTTAAAAAAATTAAGTACCTTTTTATCACATTTTGGCCTATGATAGGTACCCACAAATTGAATAATTTCATATGTTTTTGGAGTGTATAGAGAAAAGGTAGGTTAAATGATCACATTTAAAAACATTTTGGTACCAGCAATTTTCAAGACGTGGTTGAACTTAAAATATTGTTTTACATGTTGTCATGCAAAGTTGGAGCAACAGTGGTGTTAAAAAAATTATGAATCGAATGTCATGTTAGTACGTTAAAAACAAGTTCATACAACTTGCTGTTTCTTTCAAAAATAAGACCTATTAAATTGTTAAAATTGTATAACGGCCAATAAAGTGAAAACACGGAAGTGAAAGTACGGTTTATTCCCATTTATCACCCTGATCCCCCCCCTGTCCCCTTTTTTCAAACGTGGGATAGATTTAACTTTTATTAATTGAAAATGTTCTATCGGTCCCCCTTTTAGTAACGGGGTATAATTTCAGTGTAATTATAATCTATACTTATAATAAAACTGTAACAATTCCAATGGACCTGTAACGGTTTTATCATTATGTTCTATCTCTAACTTTTTTTTCCATTTCTCCCTAAGGGGACAGATCAGGGTGACAAAATAGGAATAAACACCCCGCACAAGCACCTTCAAGGTTATCCAGTCATTATGGGACACCCTGTATACGTTTTGAGAAATCGCTGTTCACATAAAGACATGCACGTTATCGCGGGAAACCCCCCCGCACCGACGCCAAGCGAAAATAATTTTCGGCGATAAGGCTACGAGCTGCGCAATTATGTTACGAGAAACCGCACACTAGGCTGCTACCAACAAAGTCATAGGTAGGAAGGTACATAAATAAAGCCATATTTAACCATAAGCTTTCCTTCACTTTAATAATAATTGAACAGTTACATTTTAATATTCCACAGGAACCAGTGTAAAGATAATTTGACTTTCATTTTAACTTTCTGACCCTTATGCAAACTTTAGCATTTGAGGGATTACAAAGTTCAAAATCCCAGGGTCAATGTACGAAAATTAAAACCCAATATTTAACAAAGTTAACTACGTAGAAAAATTTTACAGAAGCTCGGAGTTTTATTTTAGATATGTAAAAGCATCCACAATGCATGTAGGATGGCCGTTATTCTTTTGGAATATTTACATATTATGCCATCAACATCTTTGTAATGCGGTAGACGAAACGCCTATTAAGTTTTCTTAGGTGAAAAAAGGGTAAGGGGTTTCTTTGCTATGGTAGGTCATGAAATGATGCTCTTTTATTAAAAACTAGCGGTCCGCCCCGGTTTCGCATGGGTATATTCTATAGCCTATGTTCATCTGAAATAATGCAGGTTTATAATGAAAGAATTTTTCAAATCGGTCCATTAATTTCGGAGCCTATTCAATTCAAACATACAAGCAATTAAATATAAAAAAAATATCATTTTTTTATATTTGTTTTTATATTTATATTTTTTGTATTTGGGGTTTTCAAAAAATTATCTGAGCGTCTGGTCGAAGCGACGCGTGACCCGAGAGCTGGTGAGTATCTGGCACAGCGCATCAGCATTGCTATACAGCGGGGCAATGCAGCCAGTGTCTTAGGCACGCTTCCAACTGGTATTGATATGGATCAGTTGAGCTACCTGTAGATTGTTTGCCACAGTTTGCAGATAGCTTGATTGTTTCTATTGTAAATACTAGTTTTAATTTAAATTTGTTATTTGATTGTTATTTTCTTTCTGAATAAAATTTTATTAAATATATTATTTAGTCTTTATTGAATATTTGTTATTATAGTGTAATCAAATTCTTGACAGATAAATAAATTGAGAATAGTACTCATTAATCAACTGAAAAAGACCTTTGTAAATGAGACATTGGATTTATAATTTTAATATTTTTAACATTAACATGACCAAATTGTAACTTAAATGTAAATTGTAGTGCCCAACAGGGTGTATGTACTAACATAGGCTAAAATTAGATCTTAAGCTATCAACCCTATATGTACATATTAGCAATTATAAATAAAAAATAATAATAAATAGTGCTGGACAATTCAAACAGCATTATCTAGCCCCAAGCTAAGCAGAGCTTGTGTTATGGGTACTAGATAACTGATATACATAATATAATACAATACATAGATAGATATTTTTTATTATACATAGAAAACACCCTGAACAAATGCCTGCAGATCGTACAAACATTTGTCCCGAGGCGGGAATCGATCCCGCAACCTCCTGTGTCGCAGGCAGACCTTCGCCCTCACGCCTTCGCCACAGAGGTCGTCAAATTAATAAATGAAATGAAATATTATTAGCATAGATATGTGATTACAATTTTAGTTAAGTATGAATAATATTAAAATGTTATACCTGGTTATGATTTAGTTTTACCCATTTTGAATATTATCATAAAACTTTTAAAACTATCGTGGGTATTAACATTAAAGTCATTTATAACGGGATATTTACCATGCTTCGACAGTTCTTCCGTGATCATGGCGCATGAAACTGTGCCGAAATATTTGAAAACTCAAAAATCTAATCATGGTAAATATCCCATTATAAGTGAATTTAATTTTCATAATACAAAAATAATTCCAACAAGGTGATTTTTTACGTGCGGACACCAAATTAAAATGGCGTAGAGCATGCTTATTAAAACATGACAACTCACAGAGAACCTAGCTCCTCACTCACAGTAAAAAAATCACGCTATCTATTAGTTCTAAGGTAAGTAGGATTTTATGGTTTTGAAAAAAAGCATAAATATAAAGTGTTTTCTAAAAAAATAAAATGCTAGTTACCTTGTGTTAGAGTGAGAATACAGCTCTTATATGAAGGTCTGGTCACTATCTACCTGGAATTAAGCACATGTGAAGGAAACAAATTAACATCAGCTATTTAAGTAGGCAACCATTAAGCCTTACCGAAGGGATTTGTACCTTACCAAGAATTCGTATCCAACACCCGAAAATCTATTTGTTCGATCTAATCACTATCAAACATGTACATTCGTATGTAAGGGACGGCTTGAATAAATTACGGACTCCCTTTGTGAAACCTACGTTTTGTCACTGATAACGCAAATACGGGCTTTCAGATGCACAGGCAATATGATATTTTAACCAGTTCTACTAAATCTTCGAGCAAAAGCTGGTCACCAGGATCCCCAGAGGATTAGGTTGTCTGGTGAACTTACCCCGTTTAGTAGTAGGTATGCGAGTGGCATGGGGATGCGTGGAAATAATCCTGGCAGCTTCATAAAAACAATGCGTACCTACATCTTTAACTGTGCGTAAATTTATCGTAGAATGGAAAAACTGTTCACATACTTTTTACGTGAGGTTGCTTGCCGATGTAATCGTAATCAATCTTTTCGAGTATATACGAGTATATTTTCTCAGATTGAACGTAACTGGAATGGTTTTGTGGTTTGTTCAGTCTCTATAAATGTAGTCCGCTTAAATTTAGTGTGTTTTTTCACGAGTAAACGAAATGTGATGTTGATCAAGATATTAACCATAATTATCAAAATGATCAACAGTTATTGAGAGTACGTTGAGACAGTCATTGCACTGTACCACTACTTTTACTTAGCCAAATAAATTACAACCAAAAAAGTGTTTCAAACCTTTCCTTCTGTAACATAAAATACATTTCCTCTGTCGACGTATTTACATATTGCATGTATTGGGTAATGAGGACGTGACCGAAAGGACTGGGTCTAATCGAGTTCGGTGATGTCGCTCCAAGAAAAATGGCGTCCGAAATTAGGAAACTTCATTTTGTTTGGCGAAAATAAACAGGGCTTTAGTTTGTAGTGTAACACGTGTAAATCTAATAATAATACAGTAGTTTTGAAATTCTAAGGATTTTTGTTATAGTGCCGAACTCTGGGCATCTCTAAATCTCGTTTTGAAATTCGTTCTTATTCGTCACACTTTTTGAGAATCAAACTGTACCTTTGGCATATTTTTATATTAATGGCTTTAATTATATCGCAATAATATAATATAATATACATATAGCTCTGCTTACCTTGGGGCTAGATAATGCTGTGTGAATTGTCCAGCATTATTTATTTATTTATTTATTTTTATCTTCGTCTTCCCTTACCATTTATTTCAGTACCGTTTTCTGTTTTTGTATGGTACAATAAAGTATTATCTACCTATAATTTGCGAGGCTCCTTTCATAGGATCAATTTAGTGGCCATAGAGCATGACAAATAAAGAGATCGGACCGAAAATGGGTGATTCACACCTATCGCTTCATTTATTTGATCTTTTGATCGTGAATAGAAAGGGCTTGAGTCACTGTTCTATAGAATATGTTTCTATGTTCATTTTTAGTTTCTTTTTCTGAATAGACCTTCATTTGACCACAATCTCATCTGATGGCAAGTGACGTTATGGCCGAAGTTGAGTTGGCATGAATTACTACAATTTGTGCTATGCCATAGGCAAGTGCTACGCCGTAGGCAAATGCTGCGCCATAGGCAAGTGCTACGCCGTAGGCAAGTGCTACGCCGTAGGCAAGTGCTACGCCGTAGGCAAGTGCTACGCCGTAGGCAAGTGCTACGCCGTAGGCAAGTGCTACGCCGTAGGCAAGTGCTACGCCGTAGGCAAGTGCTACGCCATAGCTCGAAAGACACTACCTAACCTATCTATACCAAAGTTCAACAAAACCCACGAGGGACAAGAGCCAGATGGTCGAATTAAAATGATAAAGAAAATTCTATTGATAACGTACCCTCACAAAAATGGTGAGCTTACGGTAAAATGAGATCCTTTGAGATAAGACCGTCTTTTACATGTCCTTTCCAGCCACGAACAATGGACTTAGGTGAGTGAAAACAATATTTTTGTCCAAGAAATAGACGGCTCGAAGTTTACGAATTATTTATGAAAGGTGAGTGTGCTGGACGTATAGTGTTCTGTTATGTTTGTGTTTTGGTCTAGTTTGATAAATAAATTAAAAAGTTTTTGATATTTTGTTGTTTTTATACAAAAACAAAAACCTACTAAATTATTTGTTATTTATGGACACTACATCTTCTAGCCAGTACTAAGTCCTACTTATACGATATGAATACCAACTTGTTGTCATTATGAAAAAAAAAACAGTGGAAAATTGACTCAGCCAGTAAAATAAAGCCAGGAAAGATAATTATGTAACCTCATTTTAAGCACAAATAAAAATCGACAATCTAAATTAACATCTAACCAAAACATTCAGAGTTCCTATTGTTAAAACTTTTCTGATAAAAGCGTATTATGAAGCTGTCATCAAGATTACGTAAAGATAAAAACGATTTGAGGTACCAGGGCTTAATATCCGGGAAGCGGAATGTAAAAAGTCAAAATCAAAGCTTTCTGAGAAGATGAAAAGTTAAGCCAAAAGTGCCAATCGACTTGAGTCACCTGCTAACGTTGCGGTATGCGGTGCCGGATATACTGTTAAACTACTAGAGTGGTATTTTGTTCCGTTGAAACAATCTAGAGGTAGCTCCATTTACTAGTTCCGATAAACAACACTATTTTTCAATTACAATTTTTATTTGCTCGTTTTTCATCTGTTCTTGGTTTTGGTTCTCGTTGTTTGGCGTTTAAAACATAAGGATCTCATTTTACTCTAAAGTTTCATAGATGGCTTAGCTAAATTACATAGTATATGCTTTCGATCAGTTTGATATTCTGCTTTTCCAGTCGAGGAATAACTCCCCCTTCATTCGCAGTACATTTATCATCAGAATATGCAACTGTGCGATTATAAAGGCAACATTTGGCTAACAGAATTGGTTAGGTGCCGACCACTCTAAAAGGAGAGAGCTAACCTTCCGTTCTAAAACCTTTCAGTTTACGTTTTCCGCTGAAATTGCTTTGAATCGGCGCAAATCGTCTTTTATCGAAGGTTTCCGAACGCACAGAAAGGCGAAAAAATAAAGAAGAGTGCGCTGATTGGATTTCACTCCTTGTTTTTTGAATTTGGAATGCGTGCGTGGTTTATTAAGAGGATTTGTTTGCGGCTTCGCTCGTGCGTTCCATACAAATGAAAGGAGTGATTGTTCTTTCATTACATTAACTGTTTGGGTTCTGTAATAAAACTTTGTAATTTTATTATTTTTATTGGTATTTTACATCTAAAACTTTAGAATACATGATTTGAAACGCCAAACTCTTATTATTCTTTTTGATAATAATTATTATTATGTATTGATTTCAAGTATTTCACCCTAAGCTTTTTTGTCTTCAGTTCATGATACAAAGTATGTATCTAATTCATAACATTTAGGATAAATGTTCACAAATTTGTCAAATAACACGTTTCAATGAAGCATTATCGTCCTAGAAAATAGCCTGTCCTGACACTAATCTGCCCAAAGTCCTTCCTTCTCAGAAACTGTGGGATAAGCCACTTTACGAGTTACGAAAAAACCTTATTAATACGTCAACCAGCATCAGAACGCGCTCGCTCGTTTCCGAGCGGGAATCAGGACTTTGGTTAGGTACATGTTCTGCTTTCCAAAAATCTACTAACCTTTTATATAATAACTCATTTCTGGTGGCCATATCTATGCGTTTAGGTTCTCCTTGCATAGTTGCACACACCTAGTTGCAAGTGTGATGAAACCGTTGGTAAATTCAGTCACCATGTACTGGCATGTGTATCGGTGCAGGACGTGTGTCCCGTCAGAGTACAATTAACGACATCATCCGTCGGCTCTTACCAGAGTCAGTGTGGCAGCTACTATCGAACCACGTGGCCTTAAGCCTGATGATGGTCAAAGATGACCCTGATTCCTTGGAAGATGGGTTGGCTGGATACTCGTTGGGGTGGATACTCTATATCCTTGGGGTGAGGCACACGAAATATACAAGACCTTAAAAAGTTCTCATGGAGTCCAAGGGTGATCGGAATGCTAGCTTTTATTTCGGTTAAGAATTAGCATTGACATTCAACGTGACGATGTAGCCAGCGTTCTACGCACTCTGCCTTCTGGTGACTGCTTAGATTTTAATTAAACAATATAAGTTTAAATACTAGTTGTAATTTTATTTTATCTGATAAAATAATAATTAAAAAACGGTAAAACAGTTTTTGTTCATAGTCTATATTGATGACCATGGATAGTCGTGACGTGACCTGCCTTTGGCCTAAACTGAAAACCAGCAGCACATTGCTAAGTGAAGGCAATATTTGCCCGAAATCCTGCTACACAAAAATAATCAGGTAAGCCGCCTGGGATTAATTCAGACTCTAGTGTGTGAGATTTAAGGTATTCTTTTTTTCTTTAAAATTTTACTTCTTTTTGTGAGATTGCAAGCTTAAAGAAATAAAGATGTTGATTCTGATTCTAAGTCGTGCTTTACAATACTATTAAATTCATGTTAGTTGATACGTAAAATAAATCTGCAGTCAATAAAACTCAACCTCATTTGTACGAAAAATACCGGCACTTCACAAAATCGGTCTATCTTCACGGTTTCAATTTGAACGGTTTGCTTAGCAATCTGTATTCAGTGGAGCTCAGTACACTTGAGTTGAGAAGTTCCGTCATTTTCACAATTTGCAAGGAAATAGAAAGAAATGTTCATACAATATAAAAAGGGTACAATCACTCGATACCAGCTTTATCTACACTAGCATTTGCACACCCACTATGTTTTTAGACCGACACCATGACCTTGAGGTTAAATAAACTTAATTTTGGTAAAAAAAAGTTCATTTACAATGACAATAAGTAATTCGTAAATAATGTTTTAACTACATATTTACTGACCTTTGCTTTTGACATCATTGTTTTCATGCATGATGGTTATTGGATTAAAAAGGTTAAGAAATTAAAACTCTTATGCTAGTGATTCGCTACCGTCTTTCTATTAAAATTATGTAAACATGAAGGTTTTATGCGGAACAATAAACATCATATTATATTATACACGTAAATTTCCTAAATATAATGTATCATATATATATATAGGGGAATATTTGGTCTAAGAAATATAAAACCTTAGTAGATTTCTTAGGTCTGAACATTTATATAAGGAAACCTTCGGGCGGAGCTTTTTCATCGCCTCATACAACTTTCACGTTAATTCGAAGGGAAACTCCACCTGAGCGAGTTGTAAGCACAGTTTACTTATTAACTTGAACTGCGCTGTCCGAATACCGACAGACATCTTCGTCTTTAGTTAGGGTTGTACACAATATATTTACGTGTCCCAGCATTTTTTTGGCATATTATCGCTAGACCGGCGTCTTATTTGGCGCGCGCACATCGATAGCTCTTTCGCTCTTTCGAAACTGCAACTTTCTGCGTCGCAGGCGAAACTTCGCCTGTCGCTGCGCCACAGAGGTTTTCTCTTTACGGCACAGGCACAGCGTAGTTTTTTTAACAAAAAGGCTTGTCATCAGTTGGGGTCTTACCCTAACGGCGTAGTATATGAGGGCAGATTTCGGGCAAGTGGCTATCCTAATGGGTCATCCGCTTGAGGATGCTACGGAATTAATAATGATGCCCTCATTCCCGGAGTAAGTAAGGTTTGGAAGAGTTTCAAGGTCAAGGAACTCATTTTGATAAGGATAGAGAATATATCTTGATCATCATCATCATAGGTTTTAAGTTATCCATAGCTGGGTGTAGCTTTTATGCCTTTTGTATCCATAGTGTGCCTAGCGATGTTTCCGACCAAGAAAAGTTCAATAAGAAGAAAACGGTTATCAGAATCTGATGACCGTATTCTTTACCATATACTTTAACGTAACATATCGTTTACCAAATATTTGGTTAATCTTTATTTGGTTAAATAAAAACATTGATCCACAAAGTAAATAAGATCTACAAAATAAAAGTTATTTAAGTTTCCATCTTTGAGAATAAAGTTAGTAAATTTTAACTAGTTTAAATTTCAAGACGGAAAGTTACCGCACGTTTTAGTTTCGATGAAATGGCTCTCTCCAAAAGTTACTCGAGTAGAGTAAGGTAAGTAGATCGGACGTGTATTGTAGGTGGGCAAGAAGACGCTTGTTGAATTTAAAGACACTAATTTTGCGAACAATCTTTCACCTGTTTTTGATTAAAATGTAAACCGATTTCATCATACTTATGTAAAATAATAAAAAAAATTGTAAAATTTTAATTTTTTTTGTATTAAAATTTTAAAATATATTATTATTATTAATAAATATAATATTAGATAACACATTTTCCTATTTTGAATTTGGAATTAAAGTCTTTAAAATTTAAACTTTTAATGATACCAAAACCTGCCAGATATAAATAGTATAGCCAAAGAGATTTTATTACAAGTTCATACATACATGCGAAACGATTTTTTCCCCAACCTGATAAATTATCTGTTATTGATTCTGATCAGGCCGTTATATCCAACCGAGTAGACTTCAATATTTCCCATATTATATTTCCGATTTATTCAGAAAAGCGACACGATCTGAATGTCCACACAACAGTCAGGGGTCAGTCACAGTGCCTTTCTGTGAAACTGGCGGCGACCCGTTGCGATGTAAAGGTATTCATTGATATCACTGCATTTTTCCTCAGTTTGTGACCGAGGGACATAAAATGTAAGAATAATAATTGGCGTCGCAAGGTTGCGAAAGTTTATGAAGATATGAATTTACGAAATGTCTTGGCAGAGACACCGCTTATGTTTTGCATCATTAAATCTGGATCAACGTGAAGTTTTTTCCTTTTTGTATCGAAACAGTGATAGATTTATTTCTTTAAATAATATAAAATTAATTCACAAATATCTTTATTAACATAAAAATATGCACTGCACTACAGTAACAGGTGATTAATTTGGCTATGTTTTTCTATAAAAACATTATTTTATTCCTATTTGTCACCCCTATCTGTCCCCTTAAGGGGACAAATAGGAAAAAAGGTTCTATCAGTCCCCCTGTTAGTCACAAGGGGACAGATAGAACTTTTTGCCTTATAATCAATATAGATATCAAGTTCTACATTAGCATAAGAAAATCCGGCTTTATCGAGTGTAAATGAATAATTTATTGAGAAATAAACAGACTCATATCTTTGATTCCAAGAATTCACAAGAATTATAATAGAAAATTACAAAAATCATTAATCAACATTACAAAAATGTAGGATTTAGCGATAGTTTCCATGAATTTGAGAGTAAGATGACGTGAGGTACGAAATCGCGACGCACGTTTTATCGATGCACAGTTAAGTATCTCGACAAACGTAACATCGATATGAAACGTCCGTGCCGATCGATGCACGGAATCTCGAAAAAGTCCGAACTACATAGTATAATATCAACATAATTACTTGCGTTTTCACCCAGTTCTAAAAATAATCCGTGATAGCACTTGAACTGGGCACGCGAGTCCATCTCCTGTGACACAGATAGATTGAGGTCTATGGCAGTGGAAGATGCGACTTGTTCTATGATGTCGTGTCGCAGGCACAGCCCATAACCAAGCTATTTTCACCTCTATGCTTAGACTAATATTTGAACCGCTCCAAGTGACAGTAGACGGTTGCTATTTTGATATGATGTGACACGGGTATCTACGGATTGGATGCACGCTTGTATGATTTGCTACGGACTTTGCAGAGATCCACCAGTTCCCTTGAAAGATTTCTTAGTCTAAACACTTCGGCATCTGGTTAATGGCCATGGAACGATGTTATGTTTGTTAATATAATGTTTATTTTTCTTTTTTAATACATTCGTTACCACTTAGACTTGTTAAACTTTCGCGATTTGTTAACATATTAAAGATTATTTATCGAGTAGGTATTTATCGCATACCTTTGGCTTTCTTTTCCAAACGCTTTGACAACGTTACAGCGATCTTGGTCACGGGTCGATTGAAAAGGTACGCTTTAAATTCCCGATAAATAATATTTATTACACTTACGACTTTTGTTTTTTTGGTTCTAATAGTGAATTACATCGCGGGCTTTGTTTAAACTATAGTATTAGCCGCTTAGTTAGACTTGCAAATGGGTCCACCTTAACGGGACTGTACGATAAGTACCGTATTCGGTGTTATTTTTTCAAATGGATATTATAATTATTTTGTTTTACTACTTGGCCGGATCAGTGGCTACTTACATCTTATCCCGGGATCCGTGGACACGAACCCAAAATTACACGTAACTGAAAGCTCAGACACCACGTGAAAAACAGATTTATTATTTCATATAAAGAGTTTTCTTTTCATGCACGATCTTGAGATATTGAGATGTTTAAAGATCGGAGTTACATTATACATAAAACAAGCTCCATCAACTACGAATGTGACTTGCAATTTTGCCCCTCAAACAATATTGTCGTGAGCGTTTTGCGAGTAGATAGATAGATATACTAAACCAGTCATATTCATATTATTTTATTTATTTTCTTCGAATAACGCGTACAAGTCCAATTACGCCAATTAATCTCGTAATAGTCCCCTTCTGTTCTTTCAGGTGGCAAACAGAAGTTCACTTTTTGGACATATTAACATAAGTCCATAGGCCCCAGCATTTTCCTCACATATTCATATTTTGAGAATCTTCCTAAGAGTTCAGATCGAAGGCCAAGGAGCACTTTATATTCGGCGAAGCTTTTAAGTTATTAATAAATGTGTCGTCAAAAGAATTACAGCACATTTTTGACCTCAGCTGTCATTTATGAGATAATTTGCCGTTTATCTCATTTTTGTCATAGAGTAGGTACGTAACATACCTACATTAAAAGTGCAGAGGAACTAATTACAGTAGTAGGTACATAAATAATTATGATGTATGTAGACATCCTATTTATGTACCTACCATTAGTTTCTGACAGAGACTACGCACGCGTTGTTTCTAAAAAATAAATAAAGGTAATTTCTGTCATATGGGAACAGATTTATGGGATACCTGAATAGTAAAACACAAGTAATATTCCAGGTCCGGACCGAAATCTATGCAAAATATATCCTGATTTGGTCAGTAGTTTTGTCTTGAAGAAGTAACAAACATACATTCATCCGTGCTAGTTTCTGCAAGAAAGAGCAAGAAATAACTTTCTGAAGCCATAAATTATAACACAGATTAACATAAAAATATGAATAAATCATAGATTTCAAGAAAAGTAATATTTAATACATAATATATAGATAGGTACCTATTTAAATAAGGACCTAAGGTTAGCGAGAAAAATGATATTTTTTAAGTATGTTGCCTGCTTACGGTTCCGTGAGTTTAATCTGAAATATCAGTTCATCGAATATCTACAAATATTTAGCTTGGACTGGGACAAAAATGGAATAGACTTGCTCAATTTTCTTCAATAGATATCTCCTTACAGACATTGCATGGGTTATATTAAATTCCTTCTGTGAAATTTGTGGAAGGCATGTGTCTCTTGATACACATTCTGAAGGAAATTCAGCTTCGCTGTACGGATTTAAGAATGAATATGATTTTAAAAATTAAAACGAAAAAGTTCTAGAGCTTTATGGTCAGTGCAGAAGCAAGGTTATGTCGAAGGGGCTTAGACCAGCGTCTTTGACCCCTCTCAGTTGAATAAAAATATAGCTAATTCAAGTTCAGACCTCCGTGATACATTGTCGGCTATTTCGCAACTTGCCATCAGGTGAAAGTGTGGTGAAAGGAAGGTCTAATATGAAAGACCTTCCTTTAAATAAATAAAATAAAATAAATAATGCTGGACAATTCACACAGCATTACCTAGCCCCAAGCTAAGCAGAGCTTGTGTTATGGGTACTAGATAACTGATATTCATAATACAATACATTACATAGATAGATATATTTTTTTTACTTACATTGACTACAATCTTTAGTCTTTACTTTAGTACAGAGTGGCACAACAATTCGGAGGCACAAGGTGAAGTCGAGTTGAATTGTAGTGATGATGGTAAGGTTCAAGACCACTTTGTTCAAATATTATCTATTAAATTTGACGTGTCTAAGGCCATGTAAAACTAGCTCAGTCATCAAAGTGTGCTTGAGTTACGCTTTTCTATGGCCTGGGGTAAACGTGTTCTTGAGTGGAGACCGCGACTCGGAAAACGTCGTGTAGGACGCCTTTCGACCAGGTGGGATGACAATTTACGAAAGACTGCTGGCAGATACTGGATGCGGCAAGCTGAAGACAGGGCGCTATGGCGCTCATTAGGGGAGGCCTATGTCCAGCAGTGGACTGGTGTAGGCTGATGATGATGATGATGGCCTAAAAGTCACTCAAGAAGATGAATGAGCAAACTTATACGGGCCTTAGTGCTTGTTTTGTATGCCTAAAGAAATAAAGTTTTTAACATTTGAAATCTAAACTCTTTGTTGAAACGAAGTGAATTCACTTAGTAACTCAACTATTACATAATCTGTACGTAAAGTTCTTCTATTTCTATGCAAATCTACACCTGACGGTGCTTTCGGCACTTAGCTCTAAAATACTACAAGATAAGGCTTTATCTAGCTCCGTGATTAAAAACTTGGTGGGAACTAGAGGAGCGTGGGTGGAGTTTCTTAGTGCAGTGCAATTTATGGGGATATTACACCAAAACTGGTCTTTAATAAGGTTTTGAGGTCGGATTATGATAGATATGAAGATTTTGCTTGACTTAACAAACGAGCACCCAAGCGACCACGACCATGACCAAAACCCGGCGGCACATTTAGACCAGAATGTTCTTAAAATTATTCAAAACTTGATTTTTGAAACTTACAGGAAAAAAAAGAAAATTAAAATTAAAATTTACTTATTGTACAAATATTTTAAACATTTATTTGTCAGTTTCGTCATCGTAATCATGAAAAGTCACTACCGCCACCTATTTTATCTTATTATTACCTACGTTCAATAGAGGAAATTTCAAATATCCATCGCACTATTTGTGATACCTATTATAAGCTTTTTTTAATGGCAATGTAATAGTTTTATTCTAATACTTAAGGCAGAGATTGGAAAATAAATTTTCGTGGCCACCAAGGGCTAATTCAATTCTCTGCCTAAACTATGCATAATGGTATCACAAACTGCCTTTGTTCAAAGTTATAATTAGATAAAATAGGTGGCGGTACCATTTTCAGTGGATGTAGCGCCTTAATGACCGTCCAATGGTGAACATCCTCCCCTCCTACCTCAAACGACACGACGCCCGACGCTACAAATAGTGACTAACAGATCAAAATAAGAATCAATCATTTATTTATTTATTGTCGTCTCGGAGTTATTACCAAGATATACCTATTCATAAAACATCAAATCCTCGACCCATTAGCTTACAAAGTACTAGAAGAGCACTCAAACTAGAAATTACTCCACCTCGCCATATTTCAGGGGTATCGTGACGCCACAAAACAGTTTTTCATCGGAACGGGAACACTGAAAATGTTTTAAATTCACCGGCAAGGGTAAAGTTTCAGCATATTTTTCGGTTAACTATATCCTCTCGGTTGCTGAATACATGCAAAATGGAAATTTTGCTTATCCAACAGAAATATATCATCTGGTTAAAAAGAAATTGGCAAAACATGTTTTATACGCTTGATGACAGGGTGTAAACTGCAGCAGCAATCATCGATTTTTTTTACCGACTACGAAAAAAAATGGTTTCCTATTATTTGGCTGGCTGTGTGCACATATGTTTATTGTAAAGTATGTCCCTCGATTTTCATTTATGTTCCAAGCAGTATTTTTTTGTTGTTATACAGAAGATAATTCTAAGGGGGTCATTTTTATTCCCGAGGGAGAGGTATGTAACCCTAAAAACTTAAAATCTAAGGGATTCTAAGTCAGTCTTAGGTTTAATCAATCAAATTTATTTAACGCTGATTTATGTCATTTATATTTAATATTTTTCGACGTTGCAGCAACATTATAAGCTGCTGTGGACAGTGGTCAATGTGGTCATGGGATGTCATCATCCTATTTTATAATATTACAACTTATCCTACTAATATTATAAAGGCGAAAGTTTGTGCTTCGTTCTTGTAAAGATGTTTGGCCGAAGATATCACTAGAACTACTGAATGGATCGGACTTTGAATACTAATAATCATATTATTCCAGGCTACGCTTTATTACTTTTTATTCTAAAAAACGCGAGCAAAGCCGAGGGCAGGAGTTAGCAAAGTAAAATTTGTGTAGTTTATCGGTCCGCATCAGTTAGACCTTATTCACTTATAAGCTATATTTAATTAATAATATAAACAAAAATTCTTTCTTGCAGACTACAATGGTAATTTTAATTTAAACAGAATGGGGCTTCCATATTGCGAACCGAACCGTAAAATACGGTTTTTTCTAAAAGTTAACAAAGACCTTCCACTCAGAATTTAGAGCCACTTTTCTAACACATTTCCAAAATTAAAGGCCCTTAAAAAAACTTTTCCCAAATTCGTTATCAACGTTTACACAAAATATTGGAAAATTCTCGTTTCGGTATTATTTTAATCATTTTCCGGATCCCAGCTTTTCGGATTATTAAAGGAGGCAAAAAGTCTTTCATCTTTTTCATACGGTTATGTTTATAACGTAATATTTTTAGGATGAGAATAATTGCATATCATTGACCGACCGCAGTTATTTCAAATCAGTTTGGCAAAAACTGACTTTAAATAAATAGAGAGTTCATTGGCCCCTTTTATACAAGTAGGTTATATTATGGTATGTATATCTGTCACCGTAGAAAACTAAAACCGTAAAATATTAAAATTCCTAGTCACTTTATAATTTTACGTAAAATAAACAATAGGACTGTAGTAGCACTTTCCATCTAAGACATTTAAACAAGGAATTTTACGATTTTACTAAATCTATCCGTAAATAGAGAGTTAGTGAAAGACGGGACGCAAGACGTCCGTTGATTGGCTAATTGGCACTAGCACCGTCATCTTTGGCATTTATTTCATTTATTAGTCGCCTAAACAATAACAACAAAATTTATATTGCTAGTTTTCCAATTTGTTTAGTGTTTTAAATACTTTGTTATAACTAAAAAAATAGAACGACTGGAGTAGTGGCTAATCGTATCCAATCTGTCTGTAAACACAGACATGATCACCGGCCATATCGGCCTTAACATCAAAGGACAGTTAATTATTTTACAAGTGATTGCTAAAGAATTCGTAAAATAGTAAAACAAGGCTGTGATTGGTTCTCAGGTTCGTTTAAGTTTTTGCTAGCTAAGCTTTGCAAGTTTAACTCAGGAAAAATTTATATAAACATATAAATTTTTCGTGTTTGAATGCGTTTAATTGCTACAGTCCTGATTATTATTTTCCGGAAATTTATAAAGTGACTAGGGTTTATATAATTTTACGAGATTTTACTATCTAACGGTGACTACCACATAAATTTATTGGTCTCTATTTAAATCACTTCACTTTATTGTGTAGACAACCGTAAAGGTAATCGGTCTGGCAGAATATATTCTTTGTATTTTAATATCGTAGGTACATGCATTTATTTTGGTATTCAAATTATTATATGCTCATGTAGTTACTTCAGTTCAGCAATCATTGTACTCGTAACACAAGCTTTGCTTACGTTGGTTTTTCCTAGACACAAAATGTAAATCAAATAGCTTATAAAAGTACGTCTGTAGGAAGGCACTACGTTTATGTTACCACTAATGGCATACAAAGATAATTAACACTAGGCGTAACCGTTTGTAATACCATAATTACCGCAAAGTACCTACAACCTACCATTATCCCTTCCACACGTATTACTGTTATATAACAAACCTTGTTACGCATACTTAGACTTCAA
Source organism: Eupithecia vulgata (assembly GCA_946478455.1). Lineage (NCBI taxonomy): Eukaryota > Metazoa > Arthropoda > Insecta > Lepidoptera > Geometridae > Eupithecia > Eupithecia vulgata. The sequence goes on along the minus strand of OX297873.1, from coordinate 2,258,819 downwards.
AACACACTATACCTATGTATATAAGTATACGAGTAACGTTGTAGGGAGGAAATAATTTTACAAAGCTAATAGACAAAAATCGATAAACCCCTTCGACATTTGGATGAAGTTATGCAACACCATCATGGTATGAAAAACGCAGCACCGATCGAATTCGGATCGGAGTTGAAGAGTAGGTGTGTAAAAGCTGATTATCGTAAATAATAAGAAACTCGTAGTATTGCAAAAAGATGTGTGTATTTTACATAAAACTTCTGACAGCTAAAAATATTGACAGGTCATATAAAAAAACAAAAGTTACTAATGGCCAGCGGTCCTCCAAAGAGGCCGTCGTCTACAAGGTGGTTTGGGTAATTTTGTGAAGTAGGTGTGTAAGTAACTAAAACTAAACTACCTAGGTAAATCAAAATCAGTTTGGAATGTACGATGGGACGTTCTTAAAACACTATCCGGTCTACGATTAATTAATATAACAAATATAACTAGGCGCGGTAGTGTCGTTCATTTGGCAACGACACTACTGGTAGTGCGGCTGGTAGTGCCGTTGCCAGAAAATGACTAATAACACAAAAATAGACAATCTAAAGCTTTACAACCTAATCATGTCTTAATCCTTAATTCGGCAGTACAGACAGTCTATCTCAGATCTGTGGTTTACGGCCTATGCATAATGTTGATAGCGAGTGCTTCTGTCGTTTCGCAGTCGCAGATTAATCGCCCCCTTGAATGAGATTCATGCTAACTGGCTTAGGAGACGGACTCACGTTTTGATTAGGACCTTCAACTGCCAGAGAAGTAATGGAATATACTGAGTGTTATATGGTTATAAGGACTTGTCTCCTTTGTACTCGTTGTTAGTTTGGCGATCGGGTGAAAAGTGGAAGTTATTCACGGTATTCTGGCATATCGTTCATTTTCGTGACGAGGGAAGATAACAAGTTAAATTGTAGGCTTCTAAGTTCTCTCTGGAAATAGAGGCAACACCCTTTAAATAAATATATGAAAAATGCCATATGTAACTCAAAAAGATATATTTTTCTAACGATCCTTTTATTTTGAGAGATAAAAAGGAACTTTGGTTGCACACGAACAACCTCTTTCCCTAAAGCATATACAAACTCCTCCGTTCCGTTATGGGTAGCTAATAAAAGAACACAATGACATCTTTTTAAGTGTTCAAGACGCCGTTTGACCTAGAACGGTCCAGTCAAACTTAAACTATTAATGACTTATCAGTTCTAACTCAAGGAGTTACTCTCCAAGCATTGGAAAACTGAACCGATCGTTAATGTTGCACCTACTTGTTATGTTAAAAAGGTTTGCGTTCAAACCTACTATCGTTTCTTAGCACAGTAATGTGTTCCTAAAATACCAGTAAAATACCTATTAAATGAGCAGAATGTTTTATGATTGATTGAATAATTTTAGTTCATCAAGAATTTATTGTTATGAACTACTCAGGCGAGACTAGAAACCGCAATGTTCTAGTCTGTACGTACGGGAATGCGTGGACGTGACTACCGAGTCAACCGACTGACTAGTCCAAACCTTTTGGTTATTCGGTTTTTGCACTTTTCATCTCATAGTAATGTTGCAAATAAATATTGGTACACTGTAAATTATGAAAGATTTAATAAAAAGATATGAACGCCTTGTTTATTTACGATTGCTTGATAAGCTAATGTTTTCGCGTAGAAGCTAAAAGTCGACAAATAAATTTGTATTTATAAGTTATTTATTAATTAATTAAGGCGATAAAATAACCAATTATAAACGGTTTCGGTTTCTAGAAAGGGGTATCTTCGCATAGCTTATGTTATTTTAGTTGGTTCAATCAAAGTCGTGTTAACTAAGTTTTCAAAAGTGTGATGACGGAGATCTTTGGCGGTTATATATGGCATCATCATCATCATCAGCCTATATTAGTCCACTGCTGGACACAGACCTCCCTAATGAGCGCTATAACGCCTTGTCTTCAGCTTGCCGCATCCGCATCTGCCTGCAGTCTTTCGTAAATCGTCATCCTACCTGCTGGAACCACCAGGTCGGAGGGCGTCCTACACTATGTTTACCGAGTCGCGGTCTCCACTCAAGAACACGTTTACCCCAGTGATTGTCGGTTTATCTCGCCATAGCCAGCCCACTGCCATTTCAGCTTGTAAGCCTGTGAGCTATGGTCGGTAACCTTGGTTCTCTGTCGAATGTATTCGTTGCTTATCTTATCCTTCAGAGAAACTCCGAGCATAGCTCTCTCCATAGCTCCTCTGGCGACATTTTGAAAACATACACTCGATAATGTGTGACAATGTATGTATAATAAAACCCTCGAGCTAAAAATCTGTTTAGTTTTTTTACATGGACGTTTTAATAATTCATAATAGTACATTTCATCCCAGAGCGCCAGTATCGTAACTATGTCAGGTGACGTAGCATACATTTGAGCCTCGCTTAATGAAGAGTTGGCGCCGTTGACTAGTTTACCCTTAAGTCCTGCTGAACAATCCTCCTCCAAATAAATGAGGGTTTATCATAATAAAATAAAAATAGCAACAACCACGCTTGGATCGCAGTAAAGTTCTTACTTTGTAATGATTTACGCAAAAGAAACCTTTATACCGTCTAAGGTATATTTATCCAAATTAGATTCAAAACAAAAGGTATTAATCAGCCAAAGATGGAGTGTTTATCGAAGTAACTTTGATTTGAAACCTTCCAATAAGGCCCGAGGAATCACAACACGAATAGAATAGACCAAGTTTGACCTTTCAGTTGATTTTCTGGGGAGTTTCTGGAACTTCAATGATCCGGTCTTATAGGCAACTTTCCTCATTAGCGTACTTACGACTATTTGTATTGTCTTCTTGGGATAGTGACCGGGTCTTGATCCTATTGATGGTGATCGACAGACTTTGTGTAACCTTTATCATTAGAAATTATTTTTTACTTAGCCGTTTATGATTTACCTGGCATTGTTGATAAATTATAATTTAGAAGGGAATTTAAGTGCGAATTATGATAAATTGGTCTTGTACCTATAGGAATATTCTAAATATTTGTTTTTGACAGTAGGTATTTTATTAGCATATTTCGAGTTAGTTGAAATTAATAAAGTTAGAAGTTCCTAAAGTAAAACGCAAGTAAAGCGTAAGTTAAAGGTAGACTGCGTTTTTTTTATAAACAGGTGACTGGTGACCTATAATGTCTCGTGACCTAAGTGAACTTTTGGGTGTAAGATTGTTTTGCGAACCTATGGTCATTGGGTTCGAATCTCAGAAGAGCATTCGTTTTCTTGGAGGAAAATGTATACATGTTATTAACTAACATACTCCATACTAATATTATAAATTCAAAAGTAAATCAATAATACCCGATAAATAATCTTTAAAAAAAAAAGTAAATCTGTCTGTCTGTCAGGTCAGTAACCTTTTCACGTCTAAACGGCTGAACGGATCTTATTGAAATTTGGCGGGAAGATATGTATCCCGGGGAAGGATACTTGAAAAGCGCGGGCAAAGCCGCGGGCTGCAGCTAGTTGTTTTATAAGTATAAGCATGGAAGAAAATTTTATCACCATAGTATTATTAATAAGGTTTTATTATTTCAGCCTTTGTTTTCCCACAGGAAGGTGACCTGTCTATCCTCTTCGAAAAGAGAAAGGGGATTAGTGACGGTCTTGGAAAAAAATATTGTTTTAGAAAATCCATGAATATTTAACAAATAATAAGAAGTCAAAACAACGAACAACAATGAGAGCTGCGTTTAATTAGAGCTCACTCAAATTGTCTCAAAGTCCGTCCATTGAAGCTTTATTGTCGGTGTAAACTCCCCTTTATTCCGCCATTCTTTGCGAAACAATGCGAGAGAAATTAAACTCTGAATACGGCGACACAGAACATTAAACAGGTTGTAGGTGACGACGAGCCGAGAACAAATAATTATAACGTCATAATTCTACGGCTAAGTTTTATGCAAATGTAGAGGTTCAATGGAATTTAATTCTCGGAGTTGAAGGTTGGGATTATAATGATCCTGTACTTTCCGTGGCTTAGACAGCTCCAGTGTCTAAGATCGTAGACTACTAACTTCTTTCCGTAGCTTCGCAGCGTTTTTTAGATCTTTAGCTACATCTATGAAAAATGACTGCCTGAATTGGCTATTCCAGTAGTTTTACCAGTTGGAATTTTCTTCTCAACAGACTTAGTAATAGTAAGATTTCGCTGGTGTAATTTTTACATGTTGACTTAAGGAGAATAAGGCGTTCAAAAGTTCTGTGTCGATTGTGTAGGTTGTCTATCAATTAGCTAGGTCTAGACAAGTTCCACGTAGGACAATTGGGAGTTTTGTTTTAATGGTGAGTCTACTGGGTTAACTTGGTCCTACCAGTAAGTCAGTTGGGAAGAAAACTCCTAGTAGTTCAACTGCAAGACCACTCGGTAAGACTACTGGGAATGTCGGGGCTGATCCGCTCAGTACCTTTGACGTGACCCATCCATCAGTCTATACTTTTACATTTATAATGGTGGTGTGCATTTAAAATGTGATTTAAATACTCAGTACTGAAGACAATAATATGTATTAACACAAGTTTAAATGATTAATTTATTTTGCTCGCGCAACAACCTAACGTAGAAGGTGACTCTATTTTGTTCTACTTAATATCCTGTTGAATTGCCACGTTATACATTTTTATTTTCAGGAGCAACGCCACGCCGCTCTTAAAATGCAAAATACCAAGTGGAAAATTTCTATTCGCCACTAGTTACTTTGCATTGTGCTATACACGTGCTGTTATAATAACAAAAAGCCTTTTATAAATGGACTGTATTATTTTATAGAGAGTGCAACATTGACAGATCAGTTCAAAATCAAAATTAAAACTATTTTGTTACATAAATCGAACTGTGTTGCCAATACTCATCTAGAAGTTATGAGTACCTAATAAATTACCGAGAATATTTTAGAGCACAGGGCACCGTTTTATTCAGATTCTGAGTTTATTTTATGTCTCTGAGTTACAAATCATTATCCTCTGTCTTTACAGAGGTATGTATTTGAGAGTCATAAATTATTAACACAATCTTCAGCAACAACGTCTGATCAGTTACACTTACATCTGTAAGTTTCCAGTTTTCACTGGTTTTTGGTCTAAGTTTAAATTGTGTTAGGAAACTTGAGGCGTGAGTGAAATAGCGCAAAGTGTGCTTTGGTTGCCTTCAAAAAGTTCTGAGAGTACTAACAATTTTGTTAGAGTGCTCAAAGTACGGAAGTTTTGACGATGATTATACTCCAGCCTCCCTTTTTTAACAGTCTTCAAAAAAGTTATTGTTCTAAATTCAACTTTATTTTTTATATTCGCCAAATATGAAACGACTTTATTTTTGATTGGTGGTCTCATCTGTTCTGCGAGGGATGATTTTAAAGCTCCGAAAAAAAATACAATATTTAGGTCAAACGTCAAATTATTTGTAACCTCATGCCATCGCAAATATATTTATAAGCTTAGAAACTACGATAAGAAAATTATTTGCCGAAAACTTCTCAGTGTAGATATTTTTATTCTATAAAATTTAAGGTATCCAAATGTGTCTTAATGTGACACGTTTTGTTGCCAACGGATGTAACTCAGATGATTATGATAGGACTTCATACAGATCTGAGTTACATCTGTCCAAGTATGAAGAACAGTTGAAGAACTCAAGGTAGGTACTTTAATCCTCAGTTTTAACATAAATATTTCCTCAAAGTATGAACTTTCTCACCTGGACTGGAATTCTCGAACGGAAGAATGGAATATTTATACGGATTGTGATATTGGCCCTTGACTATTTTGGTGTATTTGCTTCTTTATTATTCAAACTAGCCTCTGCCTGCGGTTTCACACACGCTGTTCAAGTAACCTTTGTCTGTTCCCAGGATACCGTTCAGTTCACCTACCTGCCCAATTAATTAATATCCGTTCAACAAAACACCGATTAGCCTGGCTTGAATAGGTAGTAGATAGACACAATTACGACCGTTTTTTTTAATATAAGTGTATGGATTTAAGATGACAGCAGGGTAACGAAACCACACAAGATGAGTTTTATTTATTATGTTTCTTTTGCTACCTTCAGGAACAAACTTGAGAAAAGAAAAAACACAACAAACCTATTTTATATAAAAACAACCTCACCGATTTTATCATTCACCGATTTTGTCACTATCGTAGACACTTTTAGTAAATAACTAAAGTTTATGATAACGGGAATAACAATGAAACGTACGGATAAATAAATATTTACATAAAACGTTTGGGAGCTGTATAGTTTGTTTGATGACTTGTCCCAGAGCTATGAGCTGTATAGTTTGTTTGATGACTTGTCCCAGAGCTATGAGCCGTATTGATAATCTTTATGCTTGTTATCTTCCCGACATCTGACAAATTCAACTTCTGGACGTAAAGAAACTTGGAGCAAAAACCCAAGTTTGAATAAACTTGGGTCTGCTCTGATATTTATTTCAACGTAGCTTTGTAAAATGATGAACTGCCTTCTACACCAAGGTAATGACGGTATACCTACAAATATTGCTTGTTACAATCTGAACTTTAAACCAAATATTGCTTATTGCAATCTGAACGCCGCATAATAGTGAAGAGTTGATCTACACACTATGTGGATTATGCAAGATCAACTTCATTACCCCAGACTCAAAAAAGAAAGTGGATGATAATGAAGAATCAAAATCGAATTAAAAATAGAATAGAATACTTTTTATTGGCTCACACACACATACACAGTACACAGAAAGATACAAAAAAAAAACATAAAAATAATTAGACGACCTCAGTGGCGCAGCGGGCGAGAGTCTGCCTGCGACGCAAGAGGTTGCGGGTTCGATCCCCGCCTCGGAACAAATTTGTGTACGATCTGCAGAAATTTGTTCCGTTGGTCTGGGTGTTTTCTATGTATAATAAAAAATATCTATCTATGTAATGTATAATATTACGTATATCAGTTATTTAGTACCCATAACACAAGCTCTGCTTACCTTGGGGCTAGATAATGCTGTGTGAATTGTCCAGCATTATTTATTTATAATTAATACTACTTAAATAGTGAAGTGAACCAATAAGGTCCTGTCTCAGCTTAATGTTGCTCCACAGAAAGTTGAGCAACGCTGGTTTTCTGGCAGAACCTTGGTGTACGCGTGTCTACACGACCAAAAAAAAAGAGAATACAAAAAAAAAACAGAAAAATATACATACAAATTATTGGATACCTACAATAATAAATACTATTAAAATATGTATATAGTAGAAATAATTCAAGCAGTTGGTACTTGAACTACTTCTACCAACACTAATACTGTTCAAAATAATTGGAATCATAAGTAATGCAAGCGAAATATCCTAGAAAAACCAATATTTTCAGAGCTTTTTCAATAAATTGTTTTCCCTATGTGTAAGTAGAGACATTTTTATAACCTTCCTATTCCCAAATGCCATATTGATATGATGTTATGGCGCATATAATGGCCTAGGAGCGTTGAAATGGCTGACATAACAAATAATGTACTAGGAGATAAACTATTAACATTTACTATTTATTTTCATCTCATGAAAATAAGGTGAAATATTTTTGTAGACTGCTCGATAGAAAAATATTTTGAAACTTTTTCAATCGAGTTTTAATGGGAATGGTTTTCGATGAAACTTCTTTAAACTATTTTTAGAATAATCTTCCAAAGTAGATGACTGCTTTTTTTTTTTTGCTTTGCAAAATATTGCAAAGCAAAATTGTTATCCCTAGTTTTGAAAATATACAAATTTAAATGATTAGCGTCATAGTAAATTTTTCTTGTAAAACGCACTTTAAAACATATACTTATAAATCTGTGCTTTATAATTTCATGTTACTGTATCTGACTCTGGCAGATTATACCCAGTTAACTGATAAAGGATAACGTTTTACCAAATTCTAACAAATCGAATGATATATTTTATTTTGAATCTGATTAGTAAACATTTCCTTATATTTTGAGGTTCCAAATTCAAACTCATTACTCCTTTGAGAATAATGATAGATGCGACGAGAGAGGATGATATTGAATTTGGAATATTTACTCAATAATAAGTGTCAAATTTTTACTAAAAGAAATTAATGTACAATGCGCACAAATCCGCAAACTATTTTTTATGTCTATTAAATTCTTATAAAATATGAATGTATTCTATTAAGTATAACGGTCGTCTGGTACCCATAACAAAAGCTCTGCTTAGCTCGGGGTACGATGATGTTGTGTGGATTGCCCAGCCTGATTATCTACAATGAGGTCTTCTTCAAACTTCTATGAATACATCGACATGTTTTTCACGTTCACAGCATCCAAGGTATTCATAAATTTTATACCACTGTTGCTCAAACTTTGCATGAGAATATGGGTTAGTGGCGATTTGCCATCGGACCCTTTTTTCTGCTACTTTTTAGTTCCATACTTTGAGTTTTGGTTCGCCATCGTCAAATAAAATATTGTTTTTCGCGTGGTGATTTGCCATCGGCAGTTCCATGTACAGTCAGCATGTAAATATTGTGACATACAACCAATATTTTTTAAATAAATAATAATATACAGGGTGTCCCATAATGTGTGGATAACCTTGAAGGTGTATGTGCGGAGGGGCTTGGAAACAAATTATTTCAAATTTAAACATGTCTTGAAAATGACTGGTCAATGTCATAGTTACCTAAATATTTGTGATCATAAAATCAACTTTTCCTTATTAAATTTGGGTGGTTTTTGAGTCAAATTGAATCCCGCATCAAATAGTATTCTGATATAGAATCATCATAAAGTTTAGATCTGGTAAGCACTCGGCGACCGCTTGTCGGAAAAATGACGCCGCGCCGTTACGTATAAAAGTGATAACGTATGTACGTTATGTGTGTCCATAATTTCGTTGCTGGGAACTCAGGACCAGCTACCAGGCAACTTGGACATCATAGAAGGCCCTTCGAGATCATGAAACAAACACTATCAAATTGTGTGTATGGATCGTTTCACTCTCGTCATTTTTAGTTGTATAAATCTGTAGTTTACCAAGCTTCATAACATACCTATTTATCTCTGGTAAAAAGACTACCTACGGTTCTGTATTATACGCTAGCTAATATTATTGTTGGTAGGTATAATGTATAGTATTATTGAACTCGACTTCATCTAACTGTATTAATGTTGAAGTTCAATTCAATTGCAAGTCAAGATGTCAGCTTTAAGAAGTTGATATAGACTGCGAAGTTGAAGTGCACTTCAACTTAAACGATAGATACTTTTATTAACAATTTAAAAAAAAAATCTTTGCTGTTTAATAAGTGTCTACTAATTGTATGATGACAAAATGTATGAACGATTTGCAGTGCTCCAGGTGTTCTGAATGTTTTCTGTCTATTAAAAATACCTATAGTATGTATACTTACTTTTATTTTATTTGCAATCACACATCAAATAGTGCTTTATTACCTTTAAACTTTACAGGACTTGGACAAAAAATTGAAGTGGTCAAAATCAATAACAACTTTATTTCTTATTTGATAATGATTACTTATTTTGTAAGCTTAAAGAAAAAAACGTTATTGAATTATGAATTGAATTATGACTCTTGGACACGTCATAAATAATCAAATTACATAAGTAAAAGTAAGGTAAGGTAAAGAAAAGCGAACAAAAAACCCTTTCCTCCTCTCCGGGCGGAAAGCGTCAATTTTCCTCCCGCGGCGCTAAATGAAAATGCCGCCTTCCGCCTCCGTCGAGGAGGAAAATAGTATTCTCACCACGGGCAGAAATTTACTATTACCTTGTCTGTTCTTTCTGTTTTGTCTTGTCTGTTGTGTGTTAGTTTTCGAGTTATAACAAAACTCGTCCCAAGTCTTTTTATCCTCTAGTTAATCTGATATTATATATATATTAAATCCTTTTTATTTTTTTACAAATGACATGTTAGATAATTTGCTAGAATTTATTCCAATATAACTTTTGAAAATCACATGGAGTTTTGTTGTATGTAGAAGCGCATTGCTCATTATAAATACATTTATCTTGTTGTGAACATAGCGAGATTATTCTTATTTCTAGAATTTAAACAAATACTGGACGTAGATCTCCGAAAACTTGTGAAGTCTTTTGTGAACACGAGCCCCTACAACACACTTCCATGTTAGGCTTAAAGCGGCCTGAGCAGAGAATGGGTTATATTATATAAGCCAACAAAACGAAAAACAGAGCAAACATTACCGTACCAAACTAAAAACACAAACAACTCTCCAACACTCAAACGTAACTCATATTTAAGCACGTCTTAAGTGACGAATTTCTACGATTTATCGACAGATTTTCATTTAAAAAAAAAAACAGTCTAAAATCGCTACTTGAAACGAGCCTAGATCATAGTTGCGTTTGAGTATTCGGGGGTATTACATTTCAACAAATTATCAAATTGAACGCAGATTTAGATTTCATCTGAAATATTATATCAGTTTGAGTACAAAGTTTCGTTCTAGTTACATATATTAAACGATGTGTGTCTGTTAATTGGAAGCTTCGTTATACAAGTTGTAATAGAGCGTGTGATTTTACTCGAGCAAATTAATTTAATAACAGTCCCTAGATGTCTGGGCTTTTAAGAGCCTTACGATCTCTGGGTCCCCCTCCCCCTAACCCCCGCTGGGTTAGATTTTGCTTAAGTGGGATATAATTCGATTTAAATTCATTAATATTAGATCGAAAATGTTTCGTATAATTTATTTATTAATTAACAATTTGCATTGTGAATTTTGAACACATCGCACAACAGAAATAAGGACAACATGTTAAACATTTAAATTGAGATAAATTTTACTTTTTTAACATTATTTTATAAATAAAACAATTTCTATGTACAGTTTGTATTTTATTTTTATTTAATTTTACTGTCACAATATCCTTATACAATACAAGTCACATATAAACAGTCAATGTTGTTTTTATTTAAAGGTAGGTTCATATTGCTGTGTTGGGGTGTTTCGGGGTGCCGTCTGTTGTGTCGCTGAGCGTTCATACAATACGCAATATGGCGCATTTTTAGATCATTCATCGTTTGAGAGTTGTGGTGTCAAAACATATTGGTTTTAAAATGGAATCATCTGATACTGAAAGTGATTTTGATGAAAATATTCAATTTCTACTATTAATGACCCTTCTTAAAAAAAAGAAAAAGAAAAGGAGATATTGGGTTCATCCTATAAATCGCTTAAGAGAGACACTATACACTATATTGCCGTACTAACTCTATAAGTTCATCAGACATTTTTTTAAGTAGGTATAACTGCGTAGAACGACCAAAAAATTCAATATACGGAATGATCTGCATCCAACGCGGTTGCGCGCCAAAATGGCAGATACAGATGGACGTAGTTATGCAAAAAGGAACCAACCCTCAAGATGTTACTTTCGAGATAATTGAGTTTAAAGAATAAAGTTGTGTAGAAATGTCTAGGTAGCTTTTATTACCTTTATTGTTTTACAGTCTTGTGTAGGGTAATGAGGGCTTTATACAGAGCCTAAAAAGTTAAGATTTTTTTGGGCACAAGTAGTTGTTTTTATATTAAATTGCAGTTGGTTCCAATGCAAAATGCAGTTTTTGTGGGTTGGTTCCCTGTTACAAAAAGAAATGAAAGCAAATTATTAGGTTTATTTATGTTTTATTAAAAAAAATGCTTAACTACTAAACAAACTAAATATTGAACACAGCTAAGTAAATTGGCACAAACAATCTTCTCATTCAGGTACATGCTAAACATGTTTTCTTATTTTTACGTTATTCAAAGTTAAAATATAGTTAAGTTAAATAGTTTAGGCTTTTTTTAATATCTTTATAAATTCGGATACTGACCGGCGTTGTTATTTACTATATTATACAGGGTTACTGCTAAGTTAGTAACACTACGCGAACTGCAGGTTCTGCCCATCACCACGAAGACGTTCGTGAGGATGCGAGGTCCTAATTCTTGAAATTTGATCACATCCACCTCCCATACAAACTAAAAAAGCACTTTAGTCCGGAACCCAAGGATATAATAAAGATCGATCTACCCCTCCCACTTTATTTGAATCTCCCACTGTTCATTCAGTAAAGAGACTAGTGTAGACCCAAGCATTGAGGCAAAAAATGCCTACAAAGTATCAGTGATGAATTTTGCCGAAATCATTTGATCCACAATTTGCTTAAGTTTAGTTCCAATAAATAAAGCCCCTATTATGATTGGATTTAAGATGTTTCATACTGGTAAAGTAAAAGCAGAATGGATACATTACTTACATACCTACTCAGGTAAGTCCTTTGTAACAAGTACTGTTTAAATTTGTAGAGACTGGTATACTTTAAAAGTTTAAACGGTAATTGACGCATAAATCTATGGAAACGATTGTCAATACAATTTAAAACTCCCGTTATGTTTGGAACAAGCAAAAGGCTTCTCTAGGCTTGTTTTGAGTCAAGAACGCAACAAACTAAGTATGGTTTAAGATATTTATTTACTTCTCAAAAGATTAATAATCACTGGTGAGAATCAAAATAAGCTTATTATTGTTAGTTAAAAAATCAAATACGAAAGGTACCTACAGTAACTGGTCACTAGTTGATAAATTCTCTATCAAACACATAGTGAGAAAAGGCATAAATAAACTAATAATCATGGACGTGCCCCAGGATGAGAACATTACTTTCAGACGAGCAAAAACGCAGTTAGCGATTTCAACCAATGATGATACTAATATGAGCATTGATACGCTAGATGTCACTGCCGGTAGCTTGCCAGATTTATCTTGCGACACTAAAAGCGAACAAGTACGTATTCTCATTGGAAGAGTTGAAGAGCTACAAATTCAGCTGAACAGCGCCCACGCTGAAATAGAGCGGTTATCGCTTGAAAATAGACAATTATCAAAAAATAATCGAGAACTAACCAAATCTAATATTTTATACAAAAAAATTGGGAACAGCCCCGCTAAGTTTATGACGTCAAGATTATCTACGACTAGAAAAACAAAAGTAGAGCCTAAACCTAAAATAATAGTACACCAGGGAACCCAAACTATTGAAAAACAGTATAAAAAACCTGAAAAAACACACAAAGAAACTCAAACATCCACTAAATCATATACTCACAGAACAGACAAAGAAACACAAACTAATACTTGTCAAACCATGGAGAAAACACTACCAAAAAATTCTATTCCTAGCTTGGCGCAAACACAACAAACCACAACACAAGCCAAAGTCACCACTAGCAAGCCAAAGCTTTGCTTAATCAGCAACAACAAACGCAATAAAGTCCTATCGATTGCGCAAGATACGACAAAAAATAGCTTCGAAGCCTGTCACTTCCTGACCCCACATGGTTCAACACAACAACTTTTAAAAGGACTGAAAAATAAGATTCAAGACTACACAATGGATGACTATTGCATTATACTGATAGGTGACCAAGACTTCCAACATTCAAATAGCAATCCGGAACTAATCAACTGTGTCCGAGAAATTCTCCAAGAAATAACGAACACTAACGTTATATTGTGTACACCTACCTATCAATATGGATCTAACAAAAATAACTTAAATAGAAGAATACAAAATTTCAATAACCTGCTACTACAAGACATAAATGAACACAAATACGCCTACTTAGTTGACTCTAATAGCAACCTTAATTATGATCATAGCATGTTTTACAAGGCGTCGGGAAGAATAAATAATTATGGATTTCGTAGGATATTTGAGGACTTAAGACTCTGCATAGAAACAGTAAATAAGCAAACAAGACACAGGGACTCTTATAGAGTGGAGCTGAATACTGAAAACCATATGAAAAATCAAGAAGAAAACCAGTTTTTTCTTGTCTAACAACCAATTACTCATTCTACATCAAAATATCGCCGGTCTCTTAAACAAATCGGATCTTCTATCTGTATGTCTCAATGACCTTAAGGAAAATAATAATGAAATTGACGTCGTATGCATAACGGAACACTTTATGATGCAGAGCTATGAGCAACATTTGATGATCCCTAACTACACGCTAGCCTCATGTTTCTGTAGGAGTGATAGCAAGAGAGGAGGAGCTTGCATTCTGATTCGCAACGAACACAAATGGAAAGATCTCAAGAAAATATCGGAATTATCTGTGAAAGGACTATTTGAATGTTGTGCTGTAGAATTACATTACTATAATATTGCCATTTTATGTATATATAGAGTACCCAAAGCTAGCAATCTTGACATTTTTATGTCAAAATTTCAAAATGCATTACAAGAAATTTCTAAAAAACCTTACAGTAACATTATAATAGCAGGGGACTTCAATATTGACATCTTAAAGAAAACGAATGTATCGCTTGACTTTCAGTGTCTACTTTTGAACTTCAATCTCAAACTTGCTCTGAAACAGCCAACACGGCTGAAGAGTCAAACATGCATTGATAACTTTGCCCATAACTTCAAAAAACCGTGCACAACTGACGTAATAGAATACGCACTGTCCGACCACACTGCCCAAATGATGAAATGTCCTGTCAATAACTTTGCTCTACTTAAATATTGGCGGGTAAAAAAGCGAGATTACTCTCTTGAAAATCTAAACAAGTTTTCGAATGCTCTAGCGGGCATATCTTTCTCCGAGGTATACAGTGAAAATGACCCTAATATAGCTTATAATATATTTTTTGACATTTTTAAATTATTATATGACTTATGTTTTCCATTTAAATTTATTACTATTAAGACCAATAAACCAGTACGCTGGATATCTCGTGGCATAAAGTTATGTTGTAAAAAAAAGAGAAACCTCCTATGGGAACACAGGATAAATCGTTCGGAAAAAAGTAGAGATACCTTAAAAAAATATTCAAAAATTCTTAGTAAAATCATAAAGCTCACGCAAAAAGCACAAAACAATCACAAAATAATAACATCTAAAAACAAGTCAAGGACCACATGGAATATAATAAATAAGGCGAAACAAAATATTCCCGCAGATACAATACAAAAAATAAGCTTAAATGATAACTCTACATTATATAAACCCTTGGACATAGCAAATGCTTTCAATGACTTTTTTATAGATAAAATAGTACCGATTCAATCATCCGGAAATAACATAACCTCAAAACTTACTAGTCAAAGAGACTCTATGTACCTACAACCTTGTATACCCAATGATGTTCTAAGGATAATAGCCTCCTTGAACAACACAAACAGCTGTGGCTATGATGATATATCCACGAAGACTCTAAAATCTGTAGCTGGAAGTATATGTACGCCAATCAGCTATATTATTAACTTAAGCATAAGCTCAGGTGTATTTCCAGATGCGTTAAAGATATCGATCGTTAAACCCATTCATAAAAAGCTAAACAAAGAAGACATGGGTAATTATAGGCCTATATCTCTGATACCTGTCATCTCTAAAATATTTGAAAAGTACATTTACAGATCACTTAACAACTACTTAGAATGTAATAATATTTTATGTAGGGAACAAAAAGGATTCAGAGAAAACAAAACAATAAACATGGCTATTTACGATTTTCTACAACTTGTTACAAAGAACGTTGATAATAGAAACCCTGTTTGTTCAATCTTTTGTGACATGACACAGGCGTTTGATTATGTTAAACATGATATTTTATTGAAGAAACTAGAAGTATACGGTGTAAGAGGAAACACTCTACAGCTGATCAAGTCTTATTTAGAAAATAGGAAACAATTCACAAAAATCACTAAAATTAATCATAAAACCAAAATAGAAGAAAGTCACCTTTCACAAGAACGTATTGTAAAATACGGTGTTCCCCAAGGCAGTGTCTTAGGCCCTCTCTTATTTATTATATACATAAATGACCTGCCAAAAGCAACTACCCATGCGATGTCCTTATTTGCAGATGACAGCACGGTTACCATAGCTTGTAAGAACATAAACACTTATAAAACTGACATTAACTTAGCATTGACATCTATTATAGAATGGTTGAATAATAATAATCTAAAAATCAATATAAATAAAACAAAAATCATAAATTTCCGACAACGCGATAATGCAGCTCCCAAAAAAAATGACATTTATTACAACAATAACGAAATCGTAGAGGTGGATAGTACAAAATTTCTGGGACTAAATATAGACAAAAAACTAAATTGGAAATCCCATATTGAAGCTCTTTGTAAGAAGATCAATAGTTTAGCATATGTACTTTACAAAATAGCACCAATAGTCGACATAGACACACTTCTGATTGCCTATCATGGTATAATTGCCTCCAATATCAGATATGGAGTTATGTTCTGGGGTAACTCCACGGATATCTTAAAAGTGTTTAAGTATCAAAAACGCTGCATAAGAATTATGTTCCATCTTAAAACAACTGACTCATGTAAACCTTTTTTCTTAAACTATAAAATTTTGACACTACCATCACTGTATATTTTGGAGACGGCTATGTTTGTTAAGTCTAATCCCGATCTTTTTTGTGCACCTTCGGATGTCGTTGTCCGCAACAGGCGTGATAACCATAAAATCTGTATTCCAGGTAGAAAAACCACAATGATGAGCAAGAGCATACTTGGGATGGCTCCAACAATATATAATAAACTACCGCAGTGTATAAGAATACTGCCAAAATTGGAGTTCCAAAGAAAGCTAAAATCTATACTTTCAGTAAAATGTTACTATGATATACAAGAATTCATTAATGACAAAAAAATTACACCTTGACATTCGTTTTCTTTTTATTTTATTTCAATTAATTTTATAAAATTTTAATATTACTTCAATCTTTATTCACAAAACTAGTCTTATTTCACGAAATGTTATTCTAATCTAAATCCTAATTCATTCGATTTGAAATGTTATCTTATTTGCCTTAATTTAAATCATAATGAGTAAAATTGTAAATCAGACATTGCACACGTAACAGTAGAAATACATTGAAACATGCTTATACCTAAACCACCTCTGTATACATGTATTTCACGCAATAAATAATACTTTACTTTACTTTACTTTACTTTACTTTACATACACAAATTATTAAGGAGCTGATTATTATTGGCCCTATCGAGGGTCCATCGACAGATTTCACAAATCAAATCCACATTTAACGGAACAAAATTAAGTATTTCATATTAAAATTATCAAAACAAAGCACGAAAATACATTTCGATAAATCAAATTACTTTGACATACTGACACTTGTCAGTAAGAAAGTCAGTTTGTTTATTTTTCAAGGAGGGTTTTCGTTTTTGGATACAACAAAGAGGTTAGTACGTATTGGATAAGTAGCCTTCATTTTACTAAATGGCTTCTCAGTCAATGTGATTTGCAAAGACAAAGTGGCGTTCCGTATTTGTAGGTACTGGTGGTTCAATTGCTCTATCCTATGGTTAAACAATAAATTCTTTGAGTTCTTATGTGTCGAATCTATCTAGGTATGGCATCTTTGAATGTTGTTATTTAAAGTTAGTGTTTAACTTTTTTGATAGGCTGATAAATCATAAAAAAGAAAAACCCAATTATTAAATTTGTATCAAAACACTTTAAGGCACCCCGCCCAGTTCATCCCACATAAAAGTTATTCTAACAACGCCTTAAAACACCCCTTTTAATTCTTATGATATGAAAAACTAGCTGTTGCCTGCTACTTCGTTAATGTATTTTTGTAACTTTTCCAGTGACAATAAGAGACCACCTTTATTAACTAACCTACCGTGATAATAGAAGGCTTTAATTTAATAAATATAAGGCTTTAATGGCAGGTAAGGTAGTTCAGTAGGAAAGTAAAAAAACATCCAGAATACCTACACATTATTTATTAAACGTTTCTACATATTTTTTTTTGTAAAAACCATAAACTTGCTTACATAGGTAAGATATGCTACACGTTTTTTTCTGGCGAAATCGATTACCTACATGCTGGAGAGAGAGGGCCGATGCACTAATAATAACAGACATCCATTAATTCGTTCAACCGTCTAGGCGTGAAAACTTGCAGACAGACAGATTTACTTTCGAATACATAATAATAGTTTGGATACCGCCTTCCAAACTCTCAATTCTCAGGTCCAGAGCTGGGAAGCACAAAAGTGAATTAGTTACTTAAGGGCCTGTTCACATCTAATGTGGTTATCGCTAACCAAAGCGGCAGGCAAAAACTGCCGGGTATGTGTACTGTATACCCACTCAGATTTCACAGCCACTCTGGGTAGTGATTTTTTTTATTTGATATCGAACAAATCATACTTTAATGTCACTTGCATATTTAAGAAAGCGTTTACGCGAAAAATTATCAGTAACTTAGATTACTATTAGTACATTTTATGGCCGTTACCGTTATCGCATTCTTATAAGGCCTACGCAGAGAGCGTAGGCCATAAGAGTGTTAATGCAAACGTCAAGCAAATGTGTTTTTCTAAACACTTAGTTTTATGGTTGCGAACATAAATGTTTTGATAAAAAAAACGATAGGTAGGGACAAAATCTGTCGGTCGACTTTTCGACAGATGCTAGCATGCAACACCAATAGTCTTCACGTCTCATCACGTGAACGATTTTAATGAAGTTATATCTTATCTGTGGTAAGCTTTTTCGTCAAACTCTAAGATGCGCGTCTAATTTTCTCAACTTTTGACAGTTTTACTCGAGTAGTTTCTGGTCTTTCTATTCTACGACAAGATGTGACGAGATGGAGTCTTGAACAAAATATAATTTAATTCAAGTCAATAAATAGTATTTGCAATAATCGCATTTGCGAAAGCGAAAAAACACTAATAAATAAAAGAAAGCTACCATTGCGATGCTATTGACATATCTAAAATAGATTTATTTCTTCTAGTAGGTAGACAGGTGTGGAAAACCATCCTGCGTGAATATAAAGGCATCCTTCGTGGCCTGGCTTAGAAAAATATTCAAGTATTTTATTTTGCGAAACTAATACAATGTGAGAGATCTTTAAAAAAATTACTTATGCTAGGTATAAGGAACCTATGTCTGTGCAGTAAGTACTTGATTTGACAATTATTGCTGGATCAACAGAATCGTTAAATGGCAGGATTACGGCTGTTAAAATTAGTAACCTACCTTAATAGGTAGGTAGGCTAGTAACAGTAAGTAGGAACCTATTTACCTAGTATGTAAGACTTTTTTATTAAGTATGTATCTTTGGGAAAAAAAATATTTCGCTCTCTCTCTCTCTTTCTATTTATCAATACTGTGAAATAAACAACGGGATGAACTTGAGCGCTTATGGTGCAGACCATGCCTAAACTCTCGATACAAGAACATTGAACACCCGTAAATAGTCGGTTCGTGGATAATCATCATCATCATCAGCCTATATCAGTCCACAGCTGGACATAGGCCTCCACTCATGAGCGCCATAGCGCTCTGTCTTCAGCTTGCCGCATCGAGCATCTGCCAGCAGTCTTTCGTAAATCGTCTGCCCACCTGGTCGGAGGGCATTCTACACTACGTTTGCCGAGTGGCGGTCTCCACTGAAGAATACGTTTACCCCAGCTGTTGTCGGTTCTTCTCGAAATATTGTCAGCCCACTGCCACTTCAGCTTGCTAATCCTTTGAGCTATGTCGATAAACTTAGTTGTCTGTCGGATGTATTCGTTGCGAATCCTATCCTTCAGAGAAACTCAGAGCATAGCTCTCTCCATAGCTCGCTGGGCGACTTTAAACTCATGGACCTGCCCTACCGTGAGTCAATTGTTGGTGGCAGCCTGAGGTAGCCCGGTGATTTCTAGCTCCACCTACCCCGCCGTTACCATGGCCAGGACTAGCAAGGCGGCCGCGAACTGGGGGCCATTTTTTGTCTTCTTGCATCATTGGGGGGAGGGGGAAATGCCCATAATCCCCACGCTGAGTATGCGGGTTAGGGATCGCAGTTCAGTGGTGGAATTGTTCTGCAGGGGGCGCTGCTGCCCGCCCCCCGGTTTGTGTCCCTTAGTCGCCTCCTATACGACACCCACGGGAAGAGTTGAGGTGGTTACTATTCTAGGCCGGCACCACACGGCACATAATAATCGTGCATAATAATTGACACAATAATTTTGGCGCTTATAGTTTTCTTTTGGTACCATAGTAGAAACTAGTGTTTTCATATTAAGTTGCTAAGGAATTAACAATTTAGATGATAAAAACAAACAGTTATTGTTTGAAATCTGCGCGAATAGAATTGCTTCTTCTTTTTTTTATTCGTGGCTTTTCCTACTATTCGGAACAATTCTGTCAATGAAATGAACATTTTCATCATTCATTTTCAACTACCAGTATGGAGACGAAAACTAAGAACCGAAGAAGTTTATTTCTTATATGCAGTTTACTAAAACCAAAGACAATTTGAATAAATAAACGAGTGTTCATCTAGGTGGCTGGCTTTACGCGAGAAGGAGTACTCGACAACGAATTTGAACTCTTTCGTGGCGCGCATCTTACCCCTCTTTTTCACCAAGGTATAAAACAGGTATTTGCAAGTTTTGTGTAATGTTTTCGTCTTACGTTCTCACTGGTAGGTATAGGTACATGTTTAAAACATGATGAATTTATTGGATAAAATTATTTGTAAACTTCTCGCTGTGCGCTGCATGTTTTGGTCAAGTCAATTGATACCTATTTATCGCAACATGTTATCAACTTGTTGGAAGAAATTTGTTTCGTTCAAAGGTAAAAACCATAAAGCTAGCTAGTTGTAAATATTTTCTTTTAAATCAAATAACAATTTGCCCATTTGCAAAGCAAAGCAAGTTTTTTCGTGCTTATTCCAAAAGCATTATGAACGTACAATAGCTCAATAAGATCTTAAGTCGTCCTTTGACCACTCCATCCTCCAATAAGTAGCTGTATTCTTGATTTTTTATTGATTCTAATCATCGAGAAAAATGTGGCCCCTTCAACTTATTACATTAGATTTCCTTTGATTTCGGTTTAAAGAACTTTATTTATACTCAAAAAAGAACAGAGAAGTTCACTTGAAATGAGTATACATTGGTATCTAAAAATATGTATACTTAAGTAAAGTTAAGGTAGGTCTACGGTTTCGGATTTCACAAAGTTCATGTCAAAACAAGAAAAGTTTAAAACTTTATCCAACAAAAATGGATAAAGTGTAAAACGTGTTTGCATCAAGTATTAAATAGTTTACATTTCCACCAATAGACAATACTTATCTAAAACACGACTGCTTTTGCAGTGAGAACGCTGTCAATGTTTTGAACATGTCGTAAGCTTAGGTGTAAACGCAGCAGTATTTTATATTGTGTAATTCTTGTCACAGATTTATAAGTATAGTAGTAAAGTAATTCTTGTTGGCTACGCAGTGTGAACGAAAGAGTGTTTGAGACTAGTGAATAACAGTTTTGCATGCAACGAGTTGTAAACATGTTTCTTGGTGTAAACGAGGGGTGACTAAGGTGCCCATTCCACGCATCCAATATCTTTGTCAAGTGATTTGTTCAATTTTTGGTCAAATTTATCTTTTACTTTAAATTACTTGGATGGATGCCCATTCCACTCATCCAAAATCTTTGTACAAGATTCCTAATTTACGTTTTCATAGAAACAACGCGTGCAAAGCCGCGGGCAGAAACTAGTATCCAAATCTTTGCTCAAGTATCGCTGTTGCAGTAAATTGGATGAAGACATCCAAGTTCTTTGATCAAATGTACATTGGACAAAGAAAATGGATGAGTGGAATGGGCACCTCAACAACTGACGACGACTAATAAAGTCGTCACGTGCGCGACGACTTTCGTGGTGCGCATCTTAGCCCTGCTGGTGACGTCATAGATAGCCTTTGAGCCTAGCTAGGATAATATTTTTGCAAAATAATAGTCAAAGTCAATGGTCAAAGAAAATTCGACGTGACTCCCCGGAGTGACATGAACAACGTCACTGTCCAGGTGCCACATAATGCAACAAAACATAAGTTGGGGTTGGGAAACAAATGTGATAAAGATAATTAATGGCCAGATGTAAAAAAAAATATTAGATCAGTCAAAATAGTGTTAGTTAAACACGAATATACGTTTTTACACGTTGATGTGATCAATAATTGGACAATACAAAAACACGTAGTTTTAAGCTCACCATCAAAAAAACCATCGTCCAGATTGGTTTTTGTAAACCAAATTACATGTTAGAATATTCTGAAAAAATCTTTGGTTTTTGTTTTCAGTCGATTAACAATTTAGTAAAAAAAATACATTTTTTGATAAGTAATTAAAACTAGGTTTGCACAAGAAACACAGAATCCACTAATATTATAAATGCGAAAGTGTGTTTGTTTCTTTGTCTTTCCTTCACGCCCTATCTAAGCAACCAATCGACTTGATTTTTGGCATAGAGTTAGATGAAAGGATGAAGAGTAACATAGGCTACTTTTTGGTTTGCCCTAAAAACGTGATATTTGAATGTAACGTGGGTGAAACCGCGGGGAAAAGCTAGTTGGTTAAATAAATTAAGGAACCGGAAAAATTAAAGCAGTAAATAAATCTATTTACCTACAGAAAATAAAATAGTTAGTGCTGGTAAATTTAAATATGAAATAGCACACGCGAGAATATTTTTCAAACAGCAATGGAATAATATGGTAAATAACAATTACGCGAGTTCATTCACGCAGTCCCTGTTTTTGAGATGAATACTTTTGGTGCGGCCGTCTTTCTACAGGCTCT
Source organism: Eupithecia vulgata (assembly GCA_946478455.1). Lineage (NCBI taxonomy): Eukaryota > Metazoa > Arthropoda > Insecta > Lepidoptera > Geometridae > Eupithecia > Eupithecia vulgata. The sequence continues at coordinate 2,236,078 of OX297873.1, read as the reverse complement.
GGTGAAAATATCAACATTCTCATAACTGGATAACTCATATTTTACTATTATTTTCCATTACTTGACACTGGCAGAAAAGAGTCCAACCAGACTCATATTGCCATTAACAAAGAATCATCACCGTCTTTCTACGTAAAGTAGACGCGCCTAAAATTCACCTACATTGTGTGTGTCTCGCTGCGTGTAGAGTTATGCATTCGGGAGTCAGTTTTAACTAACGTAGATGCTACGCCTTACGATTGGCAGTTGTGTGCGTGGTATTCAGGGCATTCTCTCGGTTAGAGCGGTTGTAACGACTGAAAGCTGAAAGTACCTACTTCATCTCCTAGGCAAGAATTAGATAGAGTAACAATTATATTCCGAGGGCGATCTGAGGTAGCATTTGACTTAGCAACTCTACGGCAGGCGACTATTTTGTGTTCGCCAATACTAAATGGTAAACTCATGCACTGGCTTTGAAACAAATACATCGGGTTTTCACCGCGACTACAGCCTGGATCTCTAGGTTTTTTTACATATTTAGGAAAGGTCGACATTGCTTAAAGAAGGTTATTAAAATAAGGACCCTATTAAGAGCATTTTTGAGTAAAAGATGATAACGAACTGTTTTGTAATTGTAATTTTGAGTTCGCGACAAAAAAAAATACATCGCTGCGTGCGCGATCAAATTGTCTCTAAATTGAACATATGTGCATATTTGTGACTCTCTAACCCTGAAAACACTAGAAAGACCACGAACTACCTATGTGATTTATTGTAACCATCTGTAATGTGCTTTTCGTTTGAAAAGGTATTATGTACTTACTAGTGCAGTCGGGTTAGACGACAGAGGCCTTCCCCATATTAACTGATATTTTTCATAATTACATTCAACACGCGTAATATCGCGTAATACGTGAGATATCGGTCGGAAATATTTTTTTAGCAAGGAACTAAATGTAGAGAATAAAATAATGATAAATTTAAATCAAGATGATTTTTCTAGAATTTTTAAAAATGGCCCTTTATTGACGAAAAATGTTTACACAGGTACTCCGTTATTTCTTCTACTTCTCCGTCACTTTTACGTACTCGTTGAGTTTAGTCACCATTGAGTTTAGACTCCCACTCATCGACATCATCATGTTGATGATGCTGACTATTCCAAAATTATTGCATCAGCCTATGTTAATCCCCTGCTGGACATAGGCGTACCCTAATGAGCGCCATAGCCTGCATATATGCCTTCCTGTCTTCAGCTTGACGCATCAAATCTGCAGTCTTTTGCAGGTCGTCATCCCATCTGGCTGGAGGGCGTCCTACACTACGTTTACGGAGTCGTGGTCTCTACTCAAGAACACGTTTACCCCAGCGGTTATCGGTTCTTCGCGAGATATGGTCGGTCCAGTGCCACTTCAGCTTGCGAATTCTTAGAGCTATGTCGATGACTTTCACCTTTGTCGGATGTATTCGTTAGGAATCCTATCCTTCAGAGAAACTCCGAACATAGATCTCTCCATAGTTTTGGTGATAAGTCATCCCCTGTCTCACTCCTCTGCGCAATTGCAATGGTTTAGACTGCTGGCCCTTTACTTAAAAACTCATGGTCGCATCTTCGTTGGAGACATCTCAACACCTCAGTCTACTTGTCTCTCGTTCTACTCTAAGTATTCTAGAAACGGGATGGTAATTATTGCTATTTGTAATTCTAACCCGACTGGGCTATACCCACGGTATTGCACAAATGTGACAAAACCTTTACTAGATTTGATATCCACCCATGGGCGTGGCCGTGACGCCCTCTGCAATTAGGGATCCTTGTGATGCGACAAAAACTTTTTTTTAGGGTACCGTAACATATTCGGATTAGGGAAAAATCAATTTTTTTTTTGAGATTTTTACCCTTTTTTAACCGAAATCTAATTCGTTGCCATGTTCAAAAATAGCACGCAAAAGGATATCAGCTAATAAAAAATAACCCTGTATAACGCCGGTTGTATTGTGACATTGTTATATACCATATGCTATGGTTCCATTTAACATATTAAATCAGCTCATTATAGTAAATCACGCAGCATGGTTCTAGATTGTAAAATATGAAATGTCGAAATGTGGGTTAGTTCCCTTGTGACATACTCATATCTTTGCTAAGAGCCGTTAGATGGCCAGGATCTTTTTTGAACATAAAGAATACATGCTTAGGAACCTCCCTGTGCACTTAACTCCATTTTGACCGAGTTGTGGGTTGGTTCCTTTTTGCATAACTACGTCCGATTGATGTGGTGTGTTATGGCGCGACAGATCCCCCACCACCTCTCTGGCGCGACCGAACGTCGAGCGATTTCACCGCGACAGATCGCGCCATACCCCCCCAACACAAGCTACTAATGTGAATCTAGTCATAGGTAATAAAGGAAACCGATTGCGTTCTGGCGCGCCCCAACACACCCCAACACAGCAATATGAACCTGGCTTAACTCCCATGGTTGAGGAACTCATTGATCATTATAGAAATATCCTTTCAGCAGGATTTCGGTGAGGTCATTTTAAATTTGCTCTAGGGTTTCATATTCATGTCTTTTTTTAATAATATCAGTTAGCAATAATAGTATGTAAATACAAGACACTGTAAGTATGTCCAGCTTCCTAAATCGATCTTTGCATGACTTCCACGGGAGCACGCGTAGCATTGCCCGCACCGCTCTGTTATGCAGAGTAAAAGCTTTTCGCATGCTGTATTTGAAACTATTGCCCCATAGACCGACACTATATCCTAACTTTGACTCAACCAGTGCGTGAAAGTAAACGAGTTTCAGTTGTTCCAAACCGATTTCGTCCCTAAGACTCCTTACAGCATACAAGCCGAGCAAATAGAACTCTCCTCTGACGCTAGTTCACGTTTCCAGTTTAGGAGTTCGTCTAAATGTATTCCCAGAAACTTAACAACGTAGTTTAAAAACTCTTATTTTTGCCCTTTGTGCTGGATATCCTCACAAACAGACTTACAGAGTACGGTGTTAGTCTTTTGCACATTAAGTATCAAATTGTTGGCGCTGAACCATAGTTTAATTGTTTTGAGAGTTATATTAGTTGTTCTTTAGAGATCGTCACTATTTTCCGAGTGAATAATGGCATTGGTGTCGTCCGCGTACACTATTAGTTGGATATCAGATACGGACTTTCTAACATAGTCAATCAAATCATTTAGAAATATATTAAAGAAAATGGGACCCAAAATAGAACCTTGAACTCTGCATTTCATATTACCTAATAGTGTTCGATTAGAAAGTATTTATTACGCTTTTAATTTTCACAAATTATTTTCTGACTTCATAAGACCAGGACCACCATTGGATACACCATAGTGTTATAGTTTGGCCAACAGTATATTATATACCATTGCCTTACTTTGATTTTGTTTTGGCCAAACTAAAACACTAAGTTAAGGTAAGTAAGGTCCAGAAATAATCCAGTAGTCGGTGTGATAATTATGTTGATCCATGCCAAGTAACAGCTTTCTAGTCCTACACTGAAAGTCTCTGTTTAATTAAGGCATGGAAATACAGACACACAGACAAACATAGCGAAACTATAACAATGTTTTTTGTTGAAAAACTCTAAAATAAATAAAATCAAAAATCAAAATCAAAAAGTCTTTATTTCCATAAATACAAAAATGTACACTTAGAAAAGGTCAAATTCTTAAAATAAAACATTGACACGGAAATAAAGTGATATTTTTGATTTCGGTCACTTCGGTATGTAGACTAAAGTAAAGAAGCGCAGATCTGGACGCAGATCTCCGCGTCTCATTCGCTTGGGACTTTGATATCGAATATACACAGATAGAGATATTAAAACTACAACACTCAAATAAACCTTTGCGTTGGGTTAAAACTGCTTATGATACGATCATGTTTGAAAAGTTTCGGCTTCAGTTTCGGACGAAAACACCAAGTCCAAGTTTTGGTTTTGGCTGAAAACCGGGTTCGGTCAGATACTAGTTACTATTTCGCTACTGTGGGCCACTGTTTACAAAAAATCAGTCAAATTTTGCTTAAAATTTCATACAAGCAGCTATTACAACAAAAATAAATCGCTGAAAAGTTTGAATAAGAGCGAAAGATATATCTTTGGAACAAGACGGTGTCGTACCGCGAATGGCGCGCCAATAAAATCATAACAATTCCTCAGGTCGAAGGCAGGCTAATAAAATCATTAGAGCCATTAATCTGGAGGGTTTACCGGAATACCAAATGACTTGATGGAAGCTGTTAGAGGTTTTGTCACCTTCATCGTCATCACCATAAGCGTTACCATTTCATTATTGGGTTAAGGCCTCCACTTTGTCACCTTGTTGCTGGCCATAATTAATTTCCCTGGAGCATTTTTTCTTGGAAATGTCCAACAATCATGAATGACGTGAGCTTAGATCTGGTAACCTCGGTAAGCGACAGGCGTAGTCTCATAGCATGTTCCGGTATGTCAGCTAGCCACCTATGGAAGACCCGCTCAGCGTTGTTCTTACTGTCACAAAATCTGTGACGATATCATCAATGACTGTAGCAGATATGAGATTTTTGATCCGATCTCTATAATTCTATATTCAATGCTACTTATGCCACGGAGCTAAACAGTTCGGCGATTTCTAACGTTCCTGACATTAACGTACATCCCAAACAAGTCAGACTATTTTAAGATTCCTCCGATATATCAATTGGTGCCATGCCAACAAACCAATATCGTTGGTAGATATTGTATTATAAGAAAAAGTACAAGCTCCTACCAAGTATAAATAGCCTTACAATTATTTCTATAATCATCGTTTCCCATTTACAAAAATAAGCCTAATATGTTTTCCTGTTTTCGGTTTCACGCGTTTTACTTGGCTTATTTTAATCTTAAACCTTCAAAAGCAAATACAATAAAACCGCAGTGCACATGAAAAGTAAAAATAATTTGCCATTTAGGTAGAGTACGGCTAATGTTTATTCAGCAAAGAGCTCGCGAGGAATGAATTATTTACGGCCCTTAGACGGGCGCACAATGCTGCCTTCAAGGCTGTGGTCTAAGGATTTTTCTATGCTGTTTTTTTAAATGACCGTGTTAATAAGAAATTTATATGGTTATAATGGAATTAATAAATGAAATGAAAGAACAATGAAATTATCTCACGCGATCACCAATACGAAGAGGAGATAAACGTTCAAATTAAAACAACGAATAGCTTTAATCTAGAACGCATTTTTGATGATTATGTGATGTTATTTTCACAGCATTTAAGTATTTACATTTTATTCACAGAGTCAACAACAATCAAAACAAAACAAAATAGAACTAGTATTTTCAATTGAAACGATTGAGCTAACTGCACAATGTTGCTAACAACCTAGAGGTAGTTCGACTGAACCATATCAATACGCATTCCCAAGACGCTGGTTGCAATGGCCTGCTGTATGGCAATGCAGCCAAAGTCATCCTGAGCACCTCGCGCCAGAGTTGAGCAAGTACAGTGTCATCTAACAATTTTGTTTGACCATTGGATGATTCGTATCAGATAGTCGCAACACGTTAATGTCGACTGATATCCCCATAAAATAAAATCACAAGGGGTCAGATCGGGTGATCTAGGCGGCCAGGCTATGTCGCCAAATTGACTTATCAATTTTTCAAGGAAAAATCTCTCTTACTTTAGTCATCGAGTCCCTAGCAGTGTGTGCCATATGGCCCCATCTTGCTGAAAATGTGTTCTGTTATTGTCCCCAACATGACGATGCAGCTCCGGGATAAAAAAAAATGACCAGCATCGTGCGGTACCGTTGTGCGTTAACTGTTTCAGTTCTACGTTTTCAGGAGTAGTTACAGTCGTTGAAGGTCCAGGTCAAGGTTCATTTCCGACTGATCCAGTTTTTCTAAGCTTCTGTACCCACGCCCATATCAATTGGTTCGACGAGCCATCCTTCAATCGTCGGATTTCAAAGTGAGAACAAAACCGCCCCCTTGCCACTTGATCGAATTACTATTCGCGAAATACGCGTCAACCGCAAAAGCACGGTGCGCCCCCGTCCACTGTCATAGCTTCTAAAAAATCCGCAGCACTCCCGCGTCGAAAGATACCCCGCTCCCTCCGCTACCGCCTTTCTACGCGCCTAAGCTCGGTTCAAAGTGTGAAATCTGCCAGCGGACACCCGCGCCACGGAGGTCGTCCATCCTAAATACAAATAATGTACCTACTCCGTTAAAATGATAAATCCGTCGAAGATTTGATTGACGTATAAGCCATAGAAAAGCGTTACGTGCGTTAAACATTATATTGATGACTGAGCGTATATTCACAATACGGGCCTTAGAGTGCCAACCTTTTTTCTACGTCATATTTGTTATAGTTTGTGTACTTTTCTAGGGTGGCATGTTCAAATAATTAAAGAAATCATAAATAAAGGATTTAAAAAATCCCATAACCCTCCTCCGTTGATAGTCGGGTAAAAATAATCGCCAACGTTCGTCCTTTATACTAAACCCTGCGGTCCTGAAATTAAATCTACCCTGAAGGGCAGCGCCCTTTCAGGCATTTAGCCAACATATTTACTAGTTCATGTCAGTCGGTACGTTTGTTATTACACCGTTTTGAGCAATAAATTCACACTGTGTCGAAATTAGACGGTAGAATGGTTTGGTTGGGAAATTCTAAGTATTAATATACAGGGTCTCTTCTACGTATTATTTGATTTAGGTTCTCACCGAGAAATACATTTATGCTTAAATTTGGTTAGTTATTTGGTTAGGATACTCTAATTTTGTGAAAATTTGCATATTATGTGTATGCATTGCCCGTACATACTAAAATACAAAAAAAAAGTTTTTGCGATAATTTTTTCTCTCTCATAGGCAGTTTTATCGGTGGACCCCAGGATGTTCATATTTTTTTAAAAAGTTGCTGCAACATTTTGACTTCATACCACCATGAAGTTAAAATGTTCACTCCGGAACCGTGGTCCCACTGCGATGTCCCACTGGTGGGACAAAACTTTTTCGTGGTCCCACCAAACACACACTTGACCGTTGGTATGTTTATATTTGCTAATAAAGTCGTTAAGTGTCCAATACCTTATTTGCATTCTAACTTGAGTAAAAAACAGAATTAAATACACATTTATACCTAGATTACAATTAAAAATAAACAATAGAAAAAATAGTTCCCGATATAATTGGGTACGCAGACGACAGCACCGTGGTGCACAGGTACCTTTCCAACGCCAAGGCCAGTCAGAACGAGATACAGGCGCAAAGAGAAAACATGCAGCGCTTGAATTTGACCCTGAAATCAGTCTCAGATTGGGGCGAGGCCAATCGGGTCAACTTTCCTGTTTTCCAAGATGCATTGCTCGCTGTATGACAATGCTGATGCGCCTATCAGCTCTCTGGACTGTTGTTTCTACCGTCTGGTCGAAGCTGAGTATTGCTGGTTGGTCAGCATCTGCTGACCAGCAGTACTTCACTAATATAAAATAACATTAATAATATAAACCTCTTTGGGGGAAAATTGTCATAATAAATATATCTAAATCACGTGTATCCAGGAGGACTAACACTAAACCACTAAATTTCAGCCTGGTTTGTTTAGAAGTTTTGGCGTGAAGACGTATCATCCAGCAATCAATCCGAACTTTCGCATTTTTAATACAAGTGTGATGTGATGTAATTTTATTTGAAATCAAACAGGCAAATTACTTAGGAATCTTGAACAATGATATTGGATGAGTGTAATGGGCATCCATTCAAAAAATTTGGTCAAATATTGGACAAAGAACTTGGATAAAATTATGGTATGAGTGGAATCATAATGGATGAAGTCAAATACCCTATTTCAAACTTTTACTTTGCTGATGTAAAGGTAGGCATGTTCTGTATTATTTCATTTATTTAACGACCTCTATAAGACACTATCGAAGAACAATTACATTATCTAATAAACAAATAAAATAGTAAAACTTTTATTTCTCCCTTGCGATGACTCATTGCATTATCACATTAATCCATTTAACCGCCGCAATTAAATTTTTAAACAAAGTCCTGCTTTAATAATATCTCCTCTCATTAAAAGCCGGTCCCCGACTCACCCAGATTAGCTGTGCGATTTAAATGCCTCGTTTATTACGAAGAGATGACAGCTAGGCGTCAGCGAGGGGTGTTTGCAGACAATATTTGTATTAAGGCGCATACAGCACCTAAACTAGCGCCACCACCTTATTTGTCTTATAATTCTGTTTAACAAAGGAATTTTCAAAAATCCTTCTTCCAGTTTGTGATGCCTATCATAAGCTTTTTTTTAATGCCTCTGTAATAGTTTTATTCTATTTAGTTTAGGAAGAGATACGAAGTTGCACTTGGTGGCCACCAAAATCTATTTTCGTATCTCTTCCTAAACTAAATAGAATAAAACTATTACAGAGGCATTAAAAAAAAGCTTATGATAGGCATCACAAACTGGAAGAAGGATTTTTGAAAATTCCTTTGTTAAACAGAATTATAAGACTAATAAGGTGGTGGCGCCACTTTCGGTAGGGTATGGGCCTTAAATAAGCCAATATTCTACGTCAGGGATAGTTCTACACCGTGGCTTATATAGGTCACCTTGCTTGTTGGTGCTCTGAGCTTGTTTTCATATGATTATGCTAAATACTTATTCCCGAATACACGGTATTGCGACGGCCCGTTACGCACTAGGTGTTTTCAAATCAAATCAAAATAAGCACGTTTACTCGTACAATCAAGTATCATAGACAAAAACACACACATATAGACAAAAACAATTAAAAATTTCAATAACGAAATGAAATGAAAATGTAAAATTAAATAATAGCAGCATAAATAAAGCAAAAAACTCGAAGGAACTCCTCATCAGTGCACGGACCTACTTACACTTACTTACCGTGGCTGTTGTAAAGATGTTTGGCCAAGGTACGCTAAACACCAAAACTACTGAATGGATCAAGTTGAATATTCGCATGGCAGGTACCTGTCAACGCTACACATAGGATATGAGGTTTTTTGGTTTTATCCCCGAATAAATCTACGAAACGCATTTTATTGATTTCTTCTAACACGAAACTACTTTACAAAATTTAAAATATAATAATGAAGAACAAAAGCATGGCTGTGTTGTAGCGGGTAAGGGTTTAGGTTAGGATAATTATTTAAATGCCAATAACAACTTCAAAAAATAATGTCGGTAAAGCCAAGAACATGACTATTTGATTGTCCGTAGAACTATATACTTTAATTTTTTTTTCGCTAGCGTTTGCTGCTCTTGCTCATGGGTATCTACTCTAGTTGATCATCCGTACGAAGTCTAGCTTCAAAGGTGAAGGCGTTCCTTGAGAAATCGAAATGTCGATAGCTTCAACAATTCGACTAATGACGCAAAAGGTAGCGTTGGCAGAAAACTCACGTGGAAGATTCAGGAGGGTCTGATCAAGCTTCGCCTCCTAGTAACAAAATCCGAAGTCGCTGGCACACACACACACACACATAAAGATCAGCAAAATTAAATTAACACAATCATTATTAAACAAAATAAAAACCTCGCGTTATGAAAAGGCCAACAATCCCAGTTATTATAGCAATTCATAAAAACCCGCTGAAACAAAAAGGTCGATCTAAAGGGTGCGAAATTGCGAATATACCAGAGATAATACGAAACACGTTTTTGAATAAAGTATCTGTAATAATGTCACTTTGACATGAATCTGTGTGAAAACGCCGCAGGGCAAAAGGTAAAACAAACTTCTTTGTATATTTTATTATTGCGCAATTGAATAAGGAAAGCAAAAAGAACAAGGAAAATAAAGGATTTGTAAAGCAATCAATTTGGATATCATGTTGCAATTTGTACGTTCATTATAACATTGTTGTATTTTATTAAGAAATTTATAGTAAAATGGCTGCGGTCGACGAATTTTTGATAAAAATCATAATGTTCAAGTAATAAAGACGACCTCTGTGGCGCGGTGGGCGAAGGTCTGCCTGCCACGCAGGAGGTTGCGGGTTCGATTCCCGCCTCGGGACAAATGTGTGTACAATCTGCAGACATTTGTTCAGGGTGTTCTGGTCGCATCTATGTATAATAAAAAAATATCTATCTATTTATTGTAATATAATATGTATATCAGTTATCTAGCACCTACCCATAACACAAGCTTCAGCAATATTTATTTATTTAATGCCTTCACGTCTGCCAATGCCTTCTATGTCTTTATTTAGACTATTTCGGGTCGAGTATTTATGTCCAGAAACATAAAGTACCTATTCGCACTGACTAGGCGGCTATTTCAAATCTACTAATACGCAATAGCTCGTTACATTTCCCTATGGTACCTACTTTAAGGGCAAACGCAGACCGGGACGGGATGTCAAAGGATTTTTGTTTTAAATTTTCGATTTTTTTAAATAATGCCGTGGCATCGAAAAATCCGTTTCGATGCCGCGGATGCACTTTTAAGTTCCTTAACAGCCTATAACTCAATTCAATTCAATAACGTTTATTTCTTTAAGCTTACATAATAAGCACTTAGACAAGTCAAATTTCATACCATAAACCGGTTTATAAATAACAATTATTATCAAATAAGAAATAAGGTCGTATCGGTCTCTCAATTTGTCATAAAATTACAATACATGGTACATACATGCTTAGTTAAACACATACACACACCCTCTCTCTCACACACACACACACACACACACACACAAACCCTTACACACACCCTCTTACACACCCTCACTAATACACAAACATACAATCATATGGTCTCCGGTTGCCCAGACTCTCATAAGACTGGTGCCTCGAGAGAACTGGGACACACACACACAAACATTCATTTTAAACATAGATAATTATGTATAAACCATTCACCGTTAAATAAAATTTATTTTATTGTTAGTAAATATATGAACACGCATGGAAGCAACTATGCAGATGGAGTTGCTGAATGAAAGGTTCAAAATTTTTATAAGTATACGCTACGACCCGCTTTCCCAACCCCTCGGTGACCACCTACCCGACGGGAGTAGATTTAAAATCAGCGCCGCATGTTCCTTGCATGCAGCACAAAGCTGAATTTACTCCCTTTGCCTTATGTAATTTTTGTTTTTTTTTTGTTTTTAGTTTAGAGAGACATAGGTAATAAATGATTTTTTATTTATTTATTTATGATTTTCTCCACATGTGGGCATGCGGGTTGGGGATTGCAGTTCGGTGGTATATCTATTCTGCAAGATTTATGATTTAGATTTAACGTTCAGTATGTTAATACTTTAAAATAAAAAGTAAAAAGTCTTTATTAGGAACTTAAACTAGTACACATAGAGTTAGTAGTAAGGCAATCATGCTGAGTCGAGACCTTTTTGCTGCTGTAACACAGCATCAGTCTTTTTATCACTTTTTTTTTTCTCAAATTTTATTCTTATGTATGTTTTGTACTGCAGCAGCAATAAATAAATGTCTATGTCTATGTCTATGTCTACATATTAACAAAAATAGGAAGCGATGCGATCTGCAGAAGTAAAAAACTGTGTCGCAGATCGCAAAGATGAACCTTACTGAACCTTAAACCTCATAGGTGAACATGTTACTCACACTTGACTTTGTTTTGCTCGACTATGTTTCATTACTGTAATGTATTATCAGTTTGTAAATTTTAATCAGAATTGCCGAAATCGAGCAAAAATATGCAAGTGTGAGTAATCTATCAATTGGTTTTTACTTAGGTCTCTATCTTGACGTTGACGTTAAAAATTCCGTCGTCGATCGCCCCCATCCCAGCCAGAAAGTTGTATGCATTTTAGTACCATATTGGCAACCGAAATCGTTTATGACGATTCTTCCCGGATGGCCCATTCAATGGGAATGGTATATTTTACCGTAATCGCTCGGCCGGTCAGCGTTGGCCATTAATACACCGAATTAGAGTGTCAATTTGCTTAAGAAAAAACGAAACGAAACACGCAATTGCATATAGGAGAATTTAAATAGGTCTCGAGATTCATAGGTCTTGAGATTCACACCACCATAATATGCGACAACACATTTCATTCTGACATATTAAATTTTTCAGCAGCTAGTCATTGTTTCTAAGTTGAACTATGTATATGAGCATCAGGATAGTTAAATTCCTACTAGTCTTTATAAAAGACTTTCTGTGCAATAAAATTGGCGAGTTTTTGGCACAGAACTGGTTTTAGGGCTCTGTACCCAAAGGGCTAAGTAATAGGGTCTTTTACTGAGTCTCGGCTGTCCATTCATTCGCCCGTTAGCGGACTGTATATCTCATGAGCATAAGGTAGAAAATCATATGTTTATTGAATGTGTTGATAAGGTTTAAAATCGTGATAGCGAAATTTAAAAAGTGCTCCCTCGTGATGCGTCTGGGATAGTACCTTGTCCAAGACGCAGCACTATTTAATAAGTTTCTGCAAACGGTACTTCATCAGGGTGTATCAGTGAAGGCAGGCCACTCGGCGGCTTTTAGCGCGATTGCTCGCTGTTGCACCTACATACGCAGTTGCTGTCTATATTTTTAGAATTATCTTTCGTTCAAGGTCGATTTACTTTACCTGGTCTAACGTGTGTGGGAAATTCTTTATGGTTGTTTTACTTGAAATATTGATGGTTGGAAAACCGTTAGTCGAAAACTGATGCTGCAGTTCCCTGTCAATATATTTTTGAAAATTTGTTGTACACTCATAAAAATATCAAAAGCTTTCCTAAAAATAGCGATATATATAACATAAATACTAGAAATAAACATAAACTTGCTGTGCCCACAACTAGGCTTCACAAAATTAATGTATCTTTTAAAGGGCAATGTATACGCTTCTACAACAAGACTCCTAGTGAGTTGCAAAATCTATCAGTAAATAAATTCAAACAAATTGTCAAAACCTTTCTGTGCAAAAAGGCTTACTACAAAATATCAGATTATCTAGAAGATAAAAAGGCTTGCTCCAACTCGAAAAATAACAACTAACAGGCTAAAGGTTTCTTCGTCGCTTCTTTACTTTAGTCTACATACCGAAGCGACCGAAATAAAAAATATCACTTTATTTCCGTGTCAATGTTTTATTTTAACAATTTGACCTTTTCTAGGTGTACATTTTTGTATTTATGGAAATAAAGACTTTTTGATTTGATTTGATTTGATGCGCCATTGTGCTATAACTATGACAGGGGGAATATCGACCTTCTCATAAGCGATTGTTTTTATTTTACGTGAAATTACTTTTGTGTTAAATTTTGTAACAGTTTATCGTCTTTCCGAACCTAGCTTTTTTCATGCATCATCGCATGTTTTTATATTTTATTGTTCTAAAAGTCATGAATATCTTGACGTCACTATTTACTCAGTACCAAAGTCCATAATAATGATATAAAAATACTTTTCACAGCCATAAATTAATTAATTTCTTCCTTACACCGTGCATTAAATCCTTCGCCATTTATTTTCATTCTGTTTTTATACAAAAGCCGGTAAACAGAGATTCTCCCGAGTATTCGGTCGTCCATTGAGTGAGCACACGGTGCGATTGTTCGGTCTTATCAGGTTGGTGGTATATAAAGGAGAAAAACATGATGATCAATAAAAAATCGTCATGCTGGGGTCGGTTGCGCTGAATCGAGTTTACTCGGTTCCAGCCGTAATCAACTGTCATCCATCAGACTTGCTTATAACAAGAAGTGTTTTGTATTAGTTTTCACATATTTGTATAATGTTCTTAGCATGATTGAGATATAAGAGAAAATAAGAGTTCTTGTTCGTTCTGAATCCGCTGCTCAAATTTCGATCTCGTTTTGAATAAGCACGTTTTGCAAAGGAAAGTTCGTCGTGCAGGTCGATCAAGACTTATAAAAAGTCTTGATTGACATCGCCAGCCGTATATTTAGCCCATTAAGTGAGTTAATAAAGCGCGATAAGCAAACAGCGCCCCCTGCCGGTATAGTTCGGGAAATGGCCGTGAAATTAATTCGTCGAGGGTTGCGAACAAAACAGTCTTTGAACCTCGTTCTCATTTCATTTTGCATATAAGGAGCCTTTACTAATTCTGTATCTACTTACGCAGCAATCGTATTATTATATTAAATCCAAATAGCTGCGAGAAGTAAGCTAAGTTTATTAATTTTTGTACCTAAGCGCTCGGGTTATTCCTAACGTATCACGTGAAACGTTCATATTCCCAACGTCTTACGTGATACGTTGCCTATTCACAAAAAGTCAGTGAGTTTTTGTTATTACAATCAACAATATCAATTGATTATGTTTTTCAAGAATGGCCGTTAATAAATAAATCATCAATTGGCTACCCCTTGATTGCCTGCAGTTAGATAAACTGTTTCAATTATAAAAAAATATAATTATATTATCTACTAGTTCAAATTTGTGTCTTTTATTTAGTTGATATATTCTCCTTTTATAAAATTTATTTAAATTTCCAATGACAACTGGCAAAACTAAAATAGCCATATCTCGAAAATAACCCTTGCTAGAGATGGAAAATTTGCGAAAGAAAAGACTATTTATAGACAGTTGGTTCATTTGGAGCACAATTAATAAAAAAGAGCTTTTAAGAAGGCAAAAATCCTAAAAGCCCAATGTAACCTCCCACAGCCTACTTACCAATATTTTTCTCAGTATTTTTTCTCACTTTTGTGTTCTTACATTGTAGAGGTGAGACTGTGTTATACAGGTATAATATTATACCTACATCGAAACTGGATATTTTTTTTGCTATTGTGTTTAGATGCATGCTTCGCTTCTTGTTGGATACAGTAATTTTTACTCTTTCCCTTTGAACCACGATATATTTACCACGTTCACATCACAAAACTAGAAAGGATTACGCGACTGGCGTGTCACGTCCGTCTAGTCTCATGTATCATTTTGTAAAACCTCTCTCCATTTTGACATTGACATAGCGGTAATCTCTGACATTGACATAATTAAATCTGAATAGCTTTTACCAACCACAAAACATAGTATGCAGTGTAAAAGAAGTCAAGTGCATTTGGGAAGATGTAGATTTAAGCACAAAACTTCGTATTTTCCCAAATGCTCATAAAATACCAGTGAATCAAAGTTAGCTTTATCATGATTCATAGAGAATGACTTACGATTTGCGGCACATTACTTTAAGCTAAGTTTATTGGATGTGGAACGAAGAAAACCACAAAAAAATTATTTTGCGCCAACCCGCGACTATCAACCACAAGATTACATTTCATTGCCAAAAATACCAACCGCGACATCTTTGGTTTTTGTAAATTTTGGCAATGTAAATCAAGCTTAGGAAAATTAAGGAGATATAAAACTGTATAATCGTCTGAAGTTTTAAAAAATATTCGGAGAAAAGGGTAAGAAGAATATCCGATTTCGCTTATTGATCTTATGAAAAAGTAGAGAGATTCAGAGACAAAAAATACAAAATATTCGTAAGTCGACTCCCGACGCAATGGTCGGTAATTTTATGTGTTTCTCTATTGTCGTTGATTTGCGGCAATATCACATAATATGTACCGAGATAGCTGGAAATTTATGCGAATATAGTAAAAGTGACCAAGTCCTACCTTTTATTGAAATCATCCCGGTATTTATCATTTCTTTTTAATTTCTCAGCTGGCTAAAAGGTTATCTTTTTTACTTATAACGCGTTGAAAGTTTTCTTGAAACGTAAGTATGATAAGCATGAAATAAAGTGTCGTAACTTAACAGAAAGTTTCGGCCTGCTCCAGATAACAAGTTACTTTTGTGGAATTAAAATTAATCTTAAGGATTTATAATAATTTTAAACTAGGTGCTGTCCGCGGCTTCGCACGAGTTGTTTAAGGTTATTTCTATCCCATGGGAACTGATTTATGGGATAAAAAGTAGCCTTACTCTACATCCTTTCAACGAACTCTATGCTAAAAATCAAGTTAATTGGTTGCTTAGTTAGGTTGTGAAGGAAAGGCAAACAAACAAAAACACGTTTACACTTATAATTATAGCTAAAAATAGATTTTGAATATTAAAACTTCAGAAATCTCAAGGTTAAAGCGTGATTTTTTTTAATTGTTAGTATTGTTACTAACGAGACAAAAACCAGACCTAGTAGCGTCCTAGGTTAGTAGGTTCTACAACTCTCTTTCACATCACATTATCAGCATATTACTGATCCAATATAAATTCTTCAAAATATTTACTCAGATTTGCGGTTTATTATTTATCCATTTCTCCAAAAACGCAGGCACTCTTAAGTCTATCTATGATTGAGTGACGTCTTAGCCCTAGAAAAGCGTTACTCAAGCGTGACTGAGTAAACTTCTATAATATGGGTCTAATTAACCTAACGTACGAACGTTAGAACATGGTACTATCGTTTATTGTTTCATCTCTTACTATTATTTAATTTCTTAGGGTACCATGGGCCTTTTTGATATAATGATGATATAATGTGATAACTCTTGTCGGTGCAGTTTACAAGCTAAAACCACCATGGAAAGATAATGTCTATTACCAAGTCTTAATTGATAGCCAGTTGAAAAAGTAAAGTACCTACTTAGTTCACCCTTACCAATATTTGCCAAAGTGCCGAAAATCTTTTAATAAAGTCCCTTCTTCCGTTTTAGGGATTCGCCTTAGCCTTTTCAAGTGCAGGCCCATACTTCCCTCCAGTGTAAATTATTATCAAGTAAGCCTTACTCCATTTTTACGAGGAAACGGACGTTGGCCCGTTTCGCCTTTATGCCCAGTCGTTAAGGTCCAAAATGAGCGGCTTTATTTTTATTTAGACGTCGAGAGTTAATTTTGGAAGCTCAAGCTGATATTAAGTTATCGTACTTTTATAAGATCAGATGAAATACTGTTTTGGTAAAAGGTTTTGTTCTGTATTTTGTTAAAAGTTATTTCAGTCTTAGATGAAAATTGATTAAAAATATGATCGTTATTGTTACCAGCTATCTGAAGATATAGGCTGTTGCTAAAACGTGTTCAGTAAATTTTTTTGTTTGATTAAGAAGTGATATTTGGATTTTCTAGCCATAGATTTTATTACATTTCTTAACTCTAGTTTAAAATTACAAAATAAAAAATGGGTAATGACACATTTGACTAATAGATAAACAAAAATATTAAGGTATTTCCTACACAGTTATAAAATGTTTGAAACTATAGGCTATCTGAAAATATAGGATATTAAAACATGGTAAAACGTAAAAAACGTGTATTTTTTGGGTTTTCTAGCCAGACGTTTCATTTTCACTTCGTAATTTTAGAATAAATAGAAAAAAAAGGCTAATGGCCCTTTTTCTGATAAATAATTTAAATGAATAAAAACGAAATATTTTCCTATTAAGATTTTTTTTTGTTTTAAGTAATCTACCCAGCAGTGGGTAAAATTTGGCTGCGGATGATGATGAATATAAATGTGATTTTGATTTCATATTTCAATAACTTTATTTTTGTAGGGTTATAAAATAAGCCGTTGAATTTTTTGGTCCCATACGTACTTTTTAGTAATTCTTATGAGAATATTACGAGAATCTCGTAGCACTTCTACGTCATTAGGTCGTAGCACCTCTACGGCGTAGCATTGCGTCTACGCTGTAGCAAATAGCTACGGATCCGTAAGTAATCATTTAACCCGACACTAAAGTTTATATTAATCCGTACACGTAAACCGCAGCGCTCGCGTTTAGGGCGCGTAAGTTACGGCGTTGTAATTCACGAGAGAAGCAATTTACTTGTGAGGGGAAATCAAGTGTACGCTCAATATATTGCGATAAAATCTAGCTGTCAAATTATGTGGTCTGATCTTGTTTATTTGAGTTTTTGTATGGAAGTAACTTAGTAATTTGCACACAGAATTTCGTATATTAGTTTTCTTTGGACTTTATCCTGGTTTTATTTTAGTGGCGGCTGTGACTTAGTGAGTCTTCAATATTTCTACTTAATTTTTGTTTGCAACAACTATCAAAGGGAACACAGGTTCACAGGGAAGCGTCATTGGATGTTTGCTATTTTTGGTATACATCAACGATTTACCTAAACACCTTAAAACACAAAGCGTTCTGTTCGCAGATGACATTTCACTACTAATACCTTGCACGCGCACTGATAACATAAACAGCTTGATACAAAACACCCTCACAGATGTATCTGACTGGATGACCGAACACAACCTTCAGATAAACTTTACAAAAACGAAAGTTATGGAGTTTAGGCCTTATCAAAAACAACCTTTGGGGTTAAGCACAAGTTTTGAAAATGTTCCTCTAGAAAATGTAAAAACATTCTCACTTTTAGGTGTCATTTTAGATAGCCACCTAAATTTTTATGCACATGTCCAAAACATAAAATCTAAACTGTCCAGCTTCACGTACGCCCTCCGAGAGCTTAAAAAAACAACTGACCTAGCTACAGCGTTATCAGCTTACTACGCGCACACACAAACTCACCTTTCTCAATCTGTGATCTTATGGGGTAACTGCGCACACACGGATGACCTGTTTATTCTACAAAAGAAGTGTATACGCATATTGGTTAACATTGATAGAATGGACAGTTGTAAGCCGCACTTTAAAAAACTAAAGATTTTAACCTTACCGTCGATTTACATTCTGGAACTATGTAAATTCGTAAGAAAATATCCACATTTATACCAAAACTTAGACGACCTACCTAGACCATATAGCCTTAGAGCCGGTAGGAATAAATTGGTGCAACCTCAATCTAATTTATGTATCCACAGTAAAGCACCTTATAAAATGTCAATTACAATATATAATAAACTGCCCCAAGAAATAAAAGACACCACAAAATACCACCTTTTTACTTATAAACTAAAAAAATTATTATAGTGTGAACGAATTTTTGACAGACAAATAAATTTAGAACAATACTAATAATCGGACATTTGAAATTGAGACATTACTTTTTTTGATTTTTGTATTTTAACCTAAACATGACCAAATATGAAAATTGCAGTGCCCAACAGGGTGTATGTACTAACTTAGGCTAAAATTAGATATTAAGCTACTAACCCTATGTAAGTACATATAAGCAATCAATAAATGAAATGAAATGAAATCAATATTATTAACCTTCGAACGTAAGGTAAGGAATGGGATTGAGAAGACGTCATTTCTCATAATGTCGCGCTCACACCAGATTCGAACTGAGCGGGACAGCATATGAGATATTTATAAATACTATTTAACGGGTATTAAATGGCGATAAATACACGTTAAATAGTATTTATAAATATGTGTTCAGATTGCGTAAGTTTAAAAGCATGTGAGTCGTCTTTCTCAATCACATACTATGAGAATGTTATATGCAATTTTGACCATGCTCGCAAAAAATACTTATAATAATAATGAATAAATCTGGATTATCTTCACAGCATCATCTAGTCATAAGCTAATAATTGTAAGGAATAAACAGTTTAAACATTTTTAAAATTTTATCTTGTGATTTGTTTGCGTTGATTTTGTTTATGCTGTAGTTTGTCGACAACAGCAAACTGTTTTTTGACGAGGAATAGAAATGCTGGAAACTTCTAGTGAGAAGGTACAGACAGCAATTATTTTTAAATTATCATATTATATTTTATAATAATAATAATAATAATGCTGGACAATTCACACATCATTATCTAGCCCCAAGGTAAGCAGAGCTTGTGTTATGGGTATTAGATAACTGATATACGTAATATTATACATTACATAGATAGATATTTTTTATTATACATAGAAAACACCCAGACCAACGGAACAAATTTCTGCAGATCGTACACAAATTTGTTCCGCGGCGGGGATCGAACCCGCAACCTCTTGCGTCGCAGGCAGACTCTCGCCCGCTGCGCCACTGAGGTCGTCTTTATTATTATTATTATTATTATTATTATTCATAAACAATAGATAGTGAACTTATGAGCCGGGAAAATAGCGTGCGCATCAGATGCTGCCCGCTATTTCCACAGCATTATTTCCACAGCATTACACGTCATTATTATTATTATTATTATTATTATTCATAAACAATAGATAGTGAACTTATGAGCCGGGAAAATAGCGTGCGCATCAGATGCTGCCCGCTATTTCCACAGCATTATTTCCACAGCATTACACGTCATTATTATTATTATTATTCATAAACAATAGATAGTGAACTTATGAGCCGGGAAAATAGCGTGCGCATCAGATGCTGCCCGCTATTTCCACAGCAAGCAGCACCATCTCTCTAATTTCTATTAGGGGCAGTAAATGTTCAAATGCTGCCCGCAATTTTCACGACTCATTGGTTCATCACTAGCTTTTGTTTTTAATCGTATTTCAAATGCCTAAATCAGCCAATAAGCGGCGGAAATCACTACAATATAGTATAAAACAAAGTTGCTTCTCGCTGTCTGTTTGTCCCTATGTATGCTTAGATCTTTAAAACTACGCAATGGATTTTCATGCGGTTTTTTTTAATAGATTGAGTAATTTAAGAGGGAAGTTTATATGTATAATACATGCATAATATAGTACCCGTGCGAAGCCAGGGCAGGTCACTAGTAATATTGTACACGAATACATTTGGATTGACTCGCTGGTTACTAAACGATCTAACACACTCATAAGCTTGAACACATAATAAGAAAATCATATCTACGTTAACGTAACGTACTACGGCGTGAACCATCAATCGCAGAGTTTATACAGCCCCCTTCCGGGCGGCGGTCGTTTTGCGCATCATCCGTTGCTTAATGTACCGAGCAACATCTTTATGAACGTAACTATTATGTTGTCATATAAAAATAAAGATAAATAACTTTGTATAAACCATTGTTTGTTGGATCAATAACCTTAAGTTAATAACTAAAGAGTTCACGTTTTATTGTTTTCAATGTTCGGCTATATTAAGCTCTGCTTACTGATCTCAGTTAAATTTAATAATAAGAATTTCGGTTTTCTGGTTTAAGATCTTTAATGTTATAAGAATATCAAAATTTCACTTAAAATGAGTGGCTAGTTACTGTTATTGGTAATTAAAAAGTTGGGTCAAGGAGCGTGTTATAAGTAAATAAACACTTAAATAGGTGCTTATCCAAACAATGTAAGATAATACTTACAGAGATATTACGTAGTTATTAAGAGAAGAGAGAAAAATCATCGGTAGCAATACATAATTAAAACACCATTAAAAAAAACTTTAAAACTAAGGAACTTACGTAAGACACACTAAATAATAAAAAAAACAGTAGAGCTATTTGTAAACTGTTGAGAACAACCTGAAGCCTCCGGTCAACAATTCTGCGACGGTAGTAGATGCAATAGATCCAATTTGTGACGTTGTTTTTTAAAATAGATTTATTGGGAAAAAAGTTCTCAATAGAACCAATTGGATCTTGATCACTAGATCTACAGAGAGTAAACGTATTAATATCATTGAATAGGGCCGTCCTATACTACTTTGTTTACCAAGTCACGGTCCTCTAATAGCACGTTTCGTGTAATTGTCTGTAATTGTTCAGAATATTCATGCTACAATCGTTTGATTAAGCCCCCAGGACTTAAGGAAAAAACGGCAATTTCCTTAAAACAAATGGTACGGACTCATTCAATCATTGTCAATCGTTATCACTCTGACTGATGAGTTCGATTGCAATGATCCTACTCGAAGTAGGCTTTACATTGCTAAGATAACATGTAGTACCACTTTCAATATTACTACTTATTGATGACCTCTTCGGCGCAGTGGAAGGGAGGTTCGACTGAGATGCAAAAGTTTGAGCAAAACAAGGCCTGAGACAAATCAGCAGATATTTGTTTGAGGTCTGTGTGATTGATACTGTATCATGTATTTTGATTTTTATTGCAAAAAATAAAGCTCTGTTTACATTGGGAATGCTTACTTTCTGTGTGGAATTTCCAGAATTTAATATTTATTATGATTAGACCTGTGCGGGGTCAAGAGACAGGACGCTAAGGCGCTCATTAGGGGAGGCCTATGTCCAGCAGTGGACAAATATAGGCTGATGATGATGATGATGATGGGGTCAAGAGCGCAGTCAACATAAATAAATATAATCTGGCTCAGCTTAGAGACTCGTCGTTTTCAAGTATGCTGCTTGCTGCCTCTGGCCCCAGGTGTTGAGGATATGAAGATAGTTTCACAGGAAATATAAATGTTTGTGCGTTCTGTGTGTGATATTTTTTTTCTTCTCTTTGCCCTGCCTAGCCACATTTTCGCCTGACCAGAAATTAAACCTCAACAAGACCTTTCAAAGTGTCTTCTTATCCGGTTGTCTTAGTATTTTCTTATTCTCAAGGTTTAACTTAAACATTTCTACGAAATGTCATCATCATCATCAGCCTATATTTGTCCACTGCTGGACATAGGCCTCCCCTAATGAGCGCCATAGCGCCCTGTCTTCAGCTTGCCGCATCCAGCATCTGCCAGCAGTCTTTCGCAAATCGTCATCCCTACGAAATGTACAGAAATGGAAACGGCGAAAATTAAAACAGCAATTAATTTGAAAACAGTTTATTAAATACAAAAATGTGAATTTACAGCTGATTTGATGGTAAATGAAGAATACTTGCCTTGCAGCGAAGTAAATATTTTGACCTATTCTTTCTTTTTAACACTTTTCTATAAATTTGTTTTTCTATTGTATGTCAATAGTTTGGTGATTTGAATTTATGACTGAACTTCCTTTGTATGAAATGAGGATGTTATAATACAAAATACTTCACGATTATTATATAAAAAACGTTTATTCTACCTTTGGTATAAAAGCTTTGGTTTTATCTTCATTGCAGGGTTTGAATGCGAGTTATCTGAAAAAAAAAAATCATTGTTTAAATCTTTTTTACATTTTGCCTACAGCTGGTCGAATGTTATGTTTTCGTGAGAGTATTCTATTTATACCCTTTACACTATTTTCTTTCAGTAGGCTGTATTTTCAGAAGAATATGAACCAATGGTTTGATTTTATTTTATTTTTTGAGATGAGATTAATAATAGCTTCCGCCAGAACTATGTATGATGTTTTTCTACTGAGATATTATATCACTATGTTTATTTATATTTTTTTATAATATATATTATTTAACCAAGGTTCAATTTCACCGTTACAAAACAGATAAACTCAGTTTAGCTCTTTAACAAGTTTAGCGCACATTACAGACAAAGTGGATACGATTCAAGCACTAAACAGAGTTCAGGTACTATCATGTTACATAATATATATTTCTAGGTATTTCGAATTTGAACTCGATGAAACTGAACTCAGCTTTGTTAGTCTTACCCCCAAATACTCAAACAACAAACGGTGTAATTGGTTAGGTATTATTAGATTCGTTTAAGGTTGTACGTTATACTTGGAACAAAGCTTTAAAATTAGTAATTGCTGCTGACTAATTTAAAATGCGGTTTTAATCTCGTAATACGCTCGCAAAGGGAAACATTATGAAATAAACCAAGGTGCTTAACATTTTTATTGTTTTGCGGTTTTACAGAGTTTGTTGATACAACAATGTAGTTGTCTAATGGTTTTGACCCACTATAACGTGGGTTAGCCGTTTTTATTGAGTATGTAAAATAGTTGATTTTGATATTCAAATAATGCCCGTATTTGCTATTTAATAAAAACGTTAAATAATTAATGTCATGTTCGTTGAAATCGGTCCCTGCCCGTGGTCCACCTACATAGTACACCTGGCTGTACCAGGATACCCAACGTCATGTTCGTTGAATTTAAAACCAAATTATCGAACAAAACGTACGATAATTCGAGGTTACCCTTTATATAAAGGAAAACCAAAATCATAAATTTTCAGTAACAAATTTGATTTTAGACGTCTTTTTTTTCTAAAATATTTTAGTGTTTCTTTCTCTTCATCTCTTGTGTTAGACAAGTAGAGAAAATAATTAAATTAAGAATATCAGAATAAAACAATTACAACTAATATTTACACTTAAATCTAATTTTTAAAACGAAAGCCATTTCCAGAGAGGAGAGTGTCCAGAATGCTGGCAGCATTGCCACGTTGAATGGCAATGCTAATTTGTTGACCGAAATAAAAGTAAGCATTCCGATCACCTGTGGACTCTAGAGTTTTGTAAATTTTAAGAGAAGTAGGTTTATTTTTATATCAGGACATGAAGAGAGTAAAGGAAGTACAGTCATCTCAGTGTCGATACGTACCTCTACTGCCAATAAAACTTACTGCTGACAATCACAATCAAGTATTGAAAGGCTAACTAATTAGCTATTTTCGAAGCTACAATATTTAGGTTATTATTTCTTAAATGTGTTTTTTCAGAAGTTGAGTTTTTTCCAGAGGGTTACGTATGTCGGCACTTGGAGCATCAATCCAGACTTTAGCCTAACTAAATATGGATAATGTGAAACCTTACCTCAAAACACCTGCACCCGATGGTTCTCCCGATCGCACACGATGATATTGCCCCCGCTCATGACGGCTATGCCCTCCAGCCCCTTGAACTCCCCGTCTCCGTTGCCCCAGGACCCGAAGGCACGCAGGAACGCCCCGTCAGGGTGGAAGATCTGGATGCGGTTGTTGCCAGAGTCGGCGACCACGATGTAGCCTTGGTCGTCTACGGCTACACCTCTGTAAGAGGGAAATCAACGGTTTAAAACGAAACCATGGAACTTTTACGGCTGATTTTATCAGCCACTCGTACAAAAGGTACTGGTATGTTTGTAAAAAAATACGTAGTCCAGGCTTTCCGCATTTGGTCGTAGGTATTCGCTACCCACTAACGTATTCCTGGAATATTAAGCAAGCTATTTTCATAAACAAACCTAATTGAAGCGAACATTTATTTGACTGTAGTTTTTGAACCGTACCTAACTGAAGCCGAACCATCACGCTCGATTCGGTTACGCTAAAATCAGTCACGTTGAATTGGGTCTTGGTCATGCCATCAGTCAGCACCTTTAATAGTTTCAAGATATCACTAATATCGTGTGGACTCAAGCTGACAGTGAATCTCTCTCTTTAGTAGCAGTACACGTTAGATAGATAGATAGATAATGCTTTATTTCATAGTCCATTAACAAAGAAAACATAAATTACATTTAAAAATACTTGTCCTAAACAAAGACATGGAATTGGCGGTCTTATCGCTTAAAGCGATTTCTTCCAGGCAACCAATCCAGGCACGTCATGTTTGAAAAGGAATAACTGCCTCTGCTGTAAAAGTTGTCGTGCTTATTTTGATTCAACACAAGAAAGTCCGCTTGGGCAACTACAAAAAGACTGGCTGCCTCCGATTGAGTCCCATCTTTTACATTTTAAAACAGATGCCTCAGTGATTTTCAGAGAATTGTTTCCGCGGATTTATTATTGAAATGTCGTAAACTCCGAGGCGTCAGTCAGTATTCAGGTCGCATAGCTTTTATCGTTTATTCAAAGATATGGGTCAAGGTGGACGAGGCGTAAACTTCTACTCTTACTTTCAGGTGGATTTTTATTCGTAATGGGACGAGTTCGAATAAGACGAAATTGTGCGGAAAACAGTTTTATACTGATAGGCAAAAGGCAGCGGTTATTGAAGTTTTAAGATCTTGGCATGTAATTATTGTATTCTGCAAATAAACGATTGATTCTGATTCTAGTTTTAAATCAATTATACTGTTAGCGGTATTTAGCATACGTTTCTCGATTAAACGAAAATTTCTAAAAGAAAGCGTTTCTTTGTAATATCCTTGCTAAATTTCATTATGATCTGTTCAGTCGAGAAAAAATTAAAAGCAGAAAAGCCGAATTACTTTCTCATTTACAATATTTGTATGGCTATCAGGGTAAGAAATGATGTTATAATTTAGACGTAAATTCAAATCAGAAAATAAAACCCTATTAGCGCTGCAGGATTAAGAAACAATAAATTGCGCAGGCAATAAAAGCAATTAGTTAATTTTCATCAGCGAGATTTTTAATAACTTATTACTGTTTTTAGTGCGTTCGATTTTAATATTTAGCAGAACGTTGATTAGAAGTAGTATTTTTTTTTTGTATTGTATTGTATTGTATTAAGGTTCTGTCTGTCTGACGAAAATTAGTGTTTGACAAGACGATAGATTTCAACCTGGAAAGGATATAAGACTGGTACTTTTTATTCATGAAAAGCGTGCGTGAAGCCACGAGAAGCAGCTTGTATACCACTAACTCGTTGAAACATCGATACGCAACAGCCCTTCCAGCAAGTCAGCGTTGCGGCTAGGTAACGGCTACATAATGGCTCTGCGTAAATATTTGGTCGAAGTTCTCAGTTTATGCGAAGAGCTGCGGCGAGTAGGGGAATCTCCGCAGTTTATGGTGCCATTCGCTGCATCAGGCTAGGTAAGTTATGGCTCGCTATAAAATTATGGTTCCTCATTAAATTAAGGATTAAATTTTAAGTCCGTTTTGAGCTGTTACGTTTTATCTAAATAGCGAGTGGTTATAAAATGGTTTACTGTTCTTAACCTTTGACTCTTAAAATAAATCGCTGAACATCTTTGGACATGCATCATAGCCGACAACTTTTTATTAGATCAATTAATTAATTTTGGTTAACTGTGTGGTGGCTTAGAATTTGCACCACCCCAGCTATTCTCGTAGGTGTCGTAAGATGCGACTAAGGGACATACACCGGGGGGCGGGCTGCAGCGCCCCCTGCAGAATAGATCTACCACCGAACTGAGCATTGTGTTCCCGTTTAGTCGCGTTCCGTTACGTAGCAAATTGTTTTTACACACAATTTTTATGCGAATCATTGAGATCCTCAACCCGCATGCCCAGCGTGGGGATTATGTGCATTACGTGCATTATTATAGACTGTTAAGACACTGAAATATAAGTGGTACAGATTGCAGGACACTTTGACATTTTGGGTATGGTAGGTCCGAAGTGCTTACACATATATGCATTGGGTGAATCATCATCACTCATCAGTGCTGGCATAAGCTTCCTTTTGCTTCTGGCAGCCTAGCTAGAGTTGTGCTTCTCGCATCCAAGCATACCCTTTCTATAAGATTTTAAGTGAATAGATACGTGTTTTTTATGGAGGTAGTTATAAGTAAATATTAAACGGGTATATTTTAGAGTCATCCCGTGACCACGGCAGTGTGTAAACCTGTCGAAACGTCGGGAAAAATAGGTGAATAATGAGATAAATACCCGTTAAATAGTATTTATAATAAGTAGGTATATTATTGCTTATCTCAAGCCTCACTCACCTCGGGAACTTAAACTGTCCATCCTCAGACCCCTCCTCTCCGAAGGACGACAGCACCCGACCGTTGACATCGAACACCTGGATCCGATGGTTGTTGGAGTCGGAGACCAGCACGCGGTTGGTGGACGAGACGGCGATGTAGTGCGGGTGCTCTAGCTGGCCGAGCTTGGAGCCGAACGAGCCAAATTTACCCACAAATGTACCGTCGGATTGGAACACCTTAGGATTAAGAATTGTATTTGTGAGAAAACCTGAATTTATACCTAAAAAAATAAAGATTATATGCACGCAAGTGTTTGTTCATTGAATCAGATAACTATTCAGAATCTCAAAATTACCATAAAGCCAGAATACGAGGGAAATTGTATCCCGTCGATGGACATAGGCTACCTTGAAAATCACGTATAAAGTGACGGACAGCGGCTAGCATTATTAATAACTTATTTTTTTTGTCAAATGTTTACACCTAGGTACTTAAACTAGGTAGGTACCTGCTGCTATGTACTGTTGCAGAAGCAAATCAATGTAAATTTTTCTATTTATCTAAGATGCTTATTAGCTAAAACACCAAGAAGGGCGTAGAATGTATTACATTCTATGATGATCATTTTATCCGATGATTTCTTGAACTAGAAGGAGTTTTTCATACCTGTACTCTATGGTTTTCCTTGTCACACACGTATATGAATCCGAGAGCGTCCGTGGTGATGCCCCACGGGTAGTTGAACTTGCCGTCGCCCGTGCCTTGGCTGCCGAAAGCACGGAGGAATCGACCTTGAGGGTCGAACACCTGAGGAACGGTTAAACCATTCGTTACAATACGATTACATATAATACAAGATTTTTAATCATTGGACCGGGAGATATGAAGGAGATTACTTAGAAGCTAACCCTACAAGCATTTGAAATAACTTTTGGAAAAAACAGAAAGAGCAATAGAAATCTAATCTATGGTCGGTTCTCAACGTGGTATGCACATTGGCCTCTTATTTATTACACTTCATCTCAAAGTTTTAACTGACCACTCATTACAGTTCAAGAGTGTATCTTTTGAACTGTGAAAGGTGGGCAGTTGACACCAGGCAAAAATAGCCTAACAAAACACGGTTTTTGTATGGAATCCCTCTTTAATTTGAATATTTTATTATTTTTCTTAGCAAAAGAAATACATGCTCATAAAAAATGGCTACACTGACTTTCAAAACCTATAGGGTTGTTAACCATTAGTCTCTTTCAGAACAAAAAAAAATGAATCAAAATCAGGCCAAACTTATAACTTATTTATTTATTTTTTCTTAGTTACTTTGTAATGTAAGTGTAGGCGAACACTAGTGTACTAAATACTTTCCTATCAAATAACCCAAAAGAACAGACAACAAAAGCTACATAATTCCCAATATCTGACCAATTCCGACTGTCAACCGTCCCGATACTTCCCGGTTTGATCCCATCAGGCTGTATTTCCCCGCGGAGTTGCTGGCGTAACGTAACGAATACGATACGATATACCTAACGATACAGGTAATCTCCTTTCATCAATCGATTGATTTCACTAATGACATAAAATGTTTTGATCCTTTTCAAAAGAAAAAGCATTTTACTTTAAAAACTATCGTAGTTTGACGAATTCATTACGGATCGGTTGGTGTTCTTCCAACACAAATAAGGTTCGTAGTTAACCCGTTTACATCCATAAGAAAAAGCATTGTTCTATGTAAATATTTTGGTCTCCCGCCAAAACGTAACAACGAAGTTATACGCTTGTATTGTTAGGTACCTATACAGGGTGTTACAAAAATGAAGGACCGTACATTCAGGGAGGCTTTATTTTCTATCACAGAACAACACGGATCGGCTGGTGCACTAAAAGGTTTTGCCCGCACACGATCCAGATCAGCACGCGGGCCGAAGTCCGCATGACTGGAAAGAGCCCTAACTTTACCCCACATCCTTGTGTCATGACGAAATTACCCCATTTATCATTTATTTATCCGCGGAAACGTTTCGCTACTTTATGTGTTCGTAACGTCTTCGGAATTTCTTGCTAGGCCCTGTTTGTATTTCCCGTGGCACAGAATTTGTATTCTCTACTCCTCGGCGTAATTCATTAGCGTCAGTCAGTTGTCCTGGTGGAGGCGGAGGGAATTGCTATTGGATTTCCTGCTTTAGACTATGTACACATAAGGCGTTTTGGTGCGCGCGCTTGGGTCACGCACGTGTTAAAAACCGTCTGGTCCAATACATGCGTACTCACTCAAACGCGCGTTTCATTCGCGTCCAATTTTATTTAGAATGCTCGTAAGTGGGGGCTTTAAAATGCGCGCGCCTTTGTATCATGCATTTTAAAAACTACCTGGTTCGATAGATTCATACTACAATAATTTAGCGTAAAAAGTTGTTTTGAATAGGCGTGCGTCATATTTCATATTCAAGCGCTCGTAATCGCGCTTTTCTAAATGCCTAATGTGTACTTGTTCTTAATGTTTTGTGAGGGATCATTTTCTTCTATGTTAACAAGACCCTTTGTCCCGTTGCCTTAATACTGGGAGATTGGATGAGCTTTGATTTGCAAAATGCTGGGAACACAGCCTTAATGTAGGTGAGTGTTTGTGTTCAATCAGCAGTCTTGGTCCTTGAGAGTTTTGTTGGCTCAGTGGGTTGCGGTCCGGTCCGCCTTTGATCCACATGGTTCGATTTCCGCCGTTGGACAATATGTTTGAATGATTTGCAAATATTTGTATTACATTTAGATTCAAGTAAGGAAGCGACGAAGAAACCTTTAGCCTGTTAGTTGTTATTTTTCGAGTGGGAGCAAAACCTATCCTAAGTTTTTCTTCTTCGTGATAATCTGATATTTTAGTAGGTAAACCATTTTGCACAGAAAAGTTTTGACAATTTGTTTGAATATACTATACTGATAGATTTTGCAACTGACTAGGAGTTTTGTTGTAAAAGCTTATACATTGCCCTTTAAGAGATACATTAACCTTGTGAAGCCTGGTTGTGGGCACAGCGAGTTTATGTTTATTTCTAGTATATTTAAAATGTATATCACTACTTTTAGGGAAGCTTTTAATTCGTTTATGAGGGTACAACAACATATCATAAGGTCTGCTTATAATAATGCCGTAAAATATTTGGCGCTGTAATCATTAATTGTGAGTATATGTGAAAGTTGACTGTCGTTATTTTCCAAAATACTTGCTATAATGTCTACTTCATAATGCAGTCAAAAGCTCGCATATCAAAGCAGTCATACATTTTCATGGCGTCTTCCATCGTTAAAGGAATTGGCAAAACTGAAATATTAATAAGGTACAAGTAAGTACCTATCGTACCGAGTTCTTAGGAAAACATCGCCAATACAGTCCTGCATATTTTCAGTAGGACAACATCGACGCAAATACGAAATTGTAACGTTGTAAACCGTGAAGTCATTAAAGAATATGGGTATAGCTTTTCGGACACAAATTTACCGTAACTGACCTGGTAAATAGCTAATAATTTATATTCAAAAGTTGCTTAAACAAAAACTAAGACCTGCAAAGAACTCGAACGTCTAACTATAGTTGTAACTCGAACTATAGTTTCTTTGTTGAAAAAGAAACTATAGTTCGAGTCACGATAGCAGGCTTGCTTGGCACCGTACCTTCTGTAAAAATTCTGTGTTTTACACTGTGTCTATGTAACGACCGAGTCTACTTTGAATTTGAAATAGTGAAGTCGCACAAAACGAGGTTCTTTTGCCAGTTTATACATTCATGGAAATAACATTCTGTGTTGAGACTCGGAAAAACACTGAATATAAGAAAAGTCTGAATATATTACTTAAAATTTATGTTATACGTATAACATAAAGAAAATTGTTTAATTATTATGAACATTATCTTTATTAAATTTTCCATTAGGTTTGTTGCGACAGCTTTCAACTTTGGCAATAACTATTTGGTGTAAACTGGCCTGCATTATTCATTTATATTACATCGAAATAGTGACCAATATGAAAAAAAAACAACACTTGAACTGAATAACAAGGAAAATATAGCTATAACGCTATAGAAATAATTCTCAACAAATAAAACATCCCAATATTGAGTGGGAAATCCTCTCCGTCGCAATTCATCTTAGTTTGCTTAACTCAATATCAACAGCATTTTGCACTCATACATAATGTGGCAAGTAATGGACTTTGAGCCTACAAAATATTCGAATTTATTCTGCGACACAGAAAACAGCTGTCCTTTGACTACAAGCTTAGACCCTTGGGTTTGTACGCGCTTTTCTAGAAGCCTATATAAATTACTTTTGATCTAGACTTGCAAATATTCTGAGTTCGATTAATTTCTAATAATAAAGACAAAAGTAAATCAGTTTTAAAAAATAGAGACCCTACTCGTCTCATTTTGCCCTCACACAAAACTGCACTAAGTGGGAAAAATTGCTCTACCATGACTGTAAAAGTGTACAACAAAATTCCTAGAGATATAAGAGAACTGCCTACAAGTAAATTTAAGACAAAACTTCGTAGGTGGCTATTAGAAAAATGTTTTTATGACATTAAAGAATTTTATAATCATTCAATTACCTAGATATATAAGTTAAATATTGTACGTCCATAATTAATGGATAAATATATACATACTTACATAATTACATACATACATTGTTACTTGAATTAAATAAAGTTACATTGCATTTGGATCACTTCTTATAAATCTTCGATACAATATAAAAAGAAATTCGATAGTAACTTGATTTACGAGAGCCTGTAGGTAGTTATAGGTCCTTACCAGAATCTCCGTCCATCTTCCTTTCCGTTCTGTTGTAGTATGTATAGGTGATATCAATAAATCATAATTTTCATAGTACTTTTTGTGCCAAGAACAATAAAATTAACACCAACTCACGCCAACTGTTTTCTTTACTCTCAACATAACAAAAATACAAGACAAAAACTGCCATATAAATCATGTTCATAATTCTTTTAATTCTGGCAACAGAATCGGGAAACGAAGGCACTTCATCTGTAAAATCCCGCCGTTCCAACCGAGCTGTGACGTGTTAATGCGCATTGATATGATTTGTGGTCACTCGTTTGCCGGTCTAACTTGAAAAATGGTCCATGCCAAACATAACTATATGCGTACTTAAATATTGTAGGATTTATTTATGGTTCATTTAGTACTTCCCCAGTCAGGTCGTATAATAAGAAGTTTTTTTAATACCTCTACCTATTCAGTACACATGTGATCCCCAAACAAGGTTTTGTCATAATAGCTTGGCAAGAGGAGCTCATCGCAGGAGATTCAAAAACACAGAAGGAGTTCGTGCCCAGCTAGTTAACTTTTACAACATCCACAAGCTGATTTGGCCAATTCTTACGCCGCGTCGCAACCCTCAGATATCTATTTTCCACAAAATCGATTTCACAGAATATTCCATACCCAAATAGGTGTACTAGGTGACAGATAGCTTGACATTATTGGTCGGTGACCTTCACGAAATCTCAATGGGGTACAACTTAACATTTTGAATTTATAAAGCGTGATAAAATTCTTTGGAACCTTATTATTATTTACGCATAAAATTATAGGTCTATGTTATTTTGAATTTAAATACGTTTTATATTGTCAAAATCTTATATTTTTGTCATGTTAATGTAATTTGGTAGGTACTCTGAACTATAAAATTATACAAATGAAAAAAATGTTTATAAATCAGAACATTTAGTAATTTTAGTAAGTGATTTCATTGAAAAGGTAAAACGCGTAAAAGTAATACGGGTTTACATTTTCGGTTGTTTATCTTTTACTTCGTAAAACGCTTATACCACGATACTCTAAGAGACATTGGTATCGCTTTAGATTTGTATGAAAAACGACAGAATAGCGATTTTTCAAGCAGTTTGTGATTTCGTGGAGAATGTGAATGACCTGTATTGACACCATATTTGGCACTTTAGAAGTTTATAAACAAGTAACAGACCTGTATACGATGGTTGTATCTATCGGCAATGATGTACTGGCCGATGCGGTTGACAGCGACGCCGGCGAGGCAGTCGAACTCGCCCTCCCCGCTACCGTATTGACCGAACTCCTTCACGAATATTCCGTTGGAGTCAAACACCTGCGAAGAAAATAACAGTCAAGAAAACACATGGCAACACATTGAAAGTTAAGAGGCGGCTGTAAAATAACACATACAGAGGGGTGAGTTTATTTGATGAGTGTGTTACCTAACCACGAAAAATGTAACAAAGAATACCACGTAGAACAAGAAAGAAAATATGTTAGATGTATATATACATACTATCCATTTTGAAGATATTGCAAAATACAACAAAACAATTTGGCATTGGGTTTTCAATACAATACACGAGTATAGCATAAATAGAAGTTATGTTGGCAGTATCATGATGCCCCAATAATTATACATACATGTGGTTTTCGTTGGGGATTTGGTGTCATCTCTAAATTACCATTTCATAAATGGCATAATTATATTATGAATTGGCAACAGCAAATTGTACTCGCCAAATCTAGTTGGTCATTTAATTCTAATTCCATTATTTTACAGTGGGTAGATTGTAGTGATTGTATTTTGGACTATTGATTTTCTTGAGATAAACTGAGAGAAAACATAATTATTCTCGGCTAAACGTTCAGCCGAACGTAAGTTTGGCAAGAAGATGAATTATCATAAATAATTCTGGACAATTCATACTGCATTATCTAGCCCCAAGCTAAGCAGAGCTTGTGTTATGGGTACTAGATAGCTGATATACATATTGTAATACAATACATAGATAGATATTTTTATTATGCATTATGAACAAATGTCTTCAGATCGCAGACACATTTTGTCCCGAGGCGGGAATCGTACCCGCAACTTCCTTCGCCCATCGCGTCACAGAGGTCGTTAAGTGATTATATTTATTTTACGTATAAAAATTTAATAAGTTTACGCTTTTCAACCCAGAGAAAGGACAAGAGCATTCTCTAAACGGGAAAACTGGAGGAGCTCAGACGAAGTGTGGTATTTTGCATTTCAAATTCTCGGCGTGAATGATGTCTACAAAAGTTTGGTTAAATATTATTCAGGTAACGGCTTTCTTCTAAATAGCAATGATGAAATCATTCATTTCGGCACAAGGCCAGACGAAAACGCGAAGTGTTCACGTTTCAGCCGGAATGTAAACATACCGCCGACATTGATGTCATTAAATCATGTATAAATAGCGCTGGAGTCAACGGAAAAGGATTTCCGATTATAATCTCAAAGAATAATATTTTAACGGCCAAGATTTCTGCATGGGTTGATGTGGTAATTAGTCGTTTTGAAATAAAATGCCCTGACTCAAAGTGAGGTAGGTAAGTCTACAAATTAAGTGAAAACTTTATTGAATTATATTTTTGTAATAAAAATCGATATTATTATTAATCATTGATAATAATGAAGGTTGTAAATCTTAAGTCACAAAAACTTACCTGGACTCTGTGGTTTGAAGAATCAGCCACGACCATAGAATTGTCGGGACCTACAGCGATACCACGAGGCCATGTAAAACATCCGGGTTCGCTCCCCCGACTCCCCACGCTGAATTGTAGACGGCGTTTCTGCAGATACTGGCTCCTAGGGGAGGAACCTGCTGCTGCGAAACCTGACACAAAAAATACAGGTAAGTAATCAGAATAAAACTGTAGGAAAACTCTCACTCCAACTTGCAAGCGCCAAACCTATATACACGCCACTCGTCATTTCTAACCTGCTACCGCTGCTGTAGCCGCCGTAGGGGAGATGGGGGAGCCTGCCGCGTTTTTTGAATCGTCGTCAGAACTGGCAAGCTCATTGGCTGAGCGCAAGGGTAGCCCGAGAGACAGACGGCGCGCATTGCTCGATGAGCTGCTGCCTGAGTCGCGATCTTTGCCCCGCGATCCGTACTTATTCTTCAAATATCTAGCCCAAGAGCTCAAGGCCGCCCCGTCTTTTTCACCAGGCGCCGGCCGCTCGGGCGAGCTTTCTCTCGATTTTAGTGCGTGCGATGATCGGCTGCGAGACAACTCCGAGCCGGTGGTTCCGGAGCCGTATCGAGCCGCGAGGTACGCAGACGGGGAGGCCGTGGTTGGAGACACGGGGTCGTCCTGATCGTCGTCGTCTCCCGCACCGAAACCGGTGTGACTGCTCTTGCTTCTAGCGAGACGATTACGTCGTTCTTTCAGGGCGAGGTATCTCGACCGAGCGGTGGGGTACTTCGATTCGTCGTCCAATGACGAAGTCGTCGTTGTCTCCTCCTCCCTCGGTTTGTTGCCGTATCGATTGTAGGTGGAAGCGCTGCTCGTGCCGTATCTGGGGGCAGGTTCCTCCTCCGTTTGCGAGGAGTTTCTCGTTCGGTAGCGAGACGCGGCGGGCGCTGGCGTTTCTTTCGGCTTGTTGTCGTGCGCGTCGCTGCGGGCGTTGTTACTGCGTGCGAGCAGCGGGCCGATGTCACTGCGGGCCATCGCCTGGCTCTCGGGCTTCCTCGCGGGCACAGGCTCCTCTTCGCTCTCCTCCGACGAGTCAGTCTCCTCTTCCGAACTAGAGTCGGAGTCCTGCACCGGCTCGGCGGGGGCGGGCGCAGGTGCGGGACGCTGTCCACCGATGAAACGGCTCTGCACGCGCTGAGCACCTCCAGTGGACCCGTTCGTGGTCACCGGTGGT
The DNA here is from genome assembly GCA_946478455.1 of Eupithecia vulgata. Classification (NCBI taxonomy): domain Eukaryota; kingdom Metazoa; phylum Arthropoda; class Insecta; order Lepidoptera; family Geometridae; genus Eupithecia; species Eupithecia vulgata. Next base: position 2,200,136 of record OX297873.1, on the reverse strand, counting down.
GTTCTATCATTGCCTGCGGACAATAAACGAGTTGCAGGTTTTGTCGGTGGACTGTATTTGGCCATTAGTTCGGCGATTGTTAGTATCGCACCTGTGTGTTTCACCGCCGAGCCGGAACTTTCGGTTGATGCACTAGATTCGGTACTGTTCGCGCGTGCAGCGGGACGGTGTGGAGTGGCGGTATCGGTTGCGGAAGGTCTTCTGCCTTGAACGGTAGGTTTCTGAGGTGTTGGTGCATTTTTACGCTGTGTTCTTTGCAGAGATGTGACAGATTCGTCATCAGATTCACCGTCACTGGACGCCTGAGAAATATATTGAAATTCGATTTGGACACCAAGACCTAAATAATATTTGATGTGTTGTGTGTATATGTGTGAATATAAATGTTTAGTGGAGTGTATCTGTGGAATGCCGTTAAACTATCGCGTTGTCATTGTTAGTATCGGTGATTGTCCTAAGTTCTACGTTGTACTGCTTCTTGAATATTTCGTTCACTCTTTGTCGCCTTCCCAACTCACCTCCCGAGCTGGTGTGGGCGGTTTACGGTTGAGAGCGGCTCGCTCTTCCTCCGCGCGCGGAGCTGTGCGTTCTGGTTCTTGAGATGACGCTGCTCCTTTGTTCTGCCTCTTCAGTCGACTGATCTCGTCTTCGCTCTCTTGTCTTTGTGTAGGAGGGCGCCGCTGGGGCTGGGGCGCAGGTTGAACTGGTTTAGGAGGAGGTGGTGGTGGTTCTTTCTTTTCCTTTTTTTTACCGCTATCGGCATCTAGAATTCTTTGCATGACACGCGTGCAGTCACTCAACCTGTATATTCCACTGAGAGGACCACGAGTGGCATCTTCAGTGTCAGCTACTTTCTCCTTTTCTTTTTCTTTTTGTTCAGCTTTTACTGTGCGGCTGGATGTTTCCGTGTCTGAGTCGTTGTCTTGTTGGTGACTCCTAACAAAACGGGAACGGAACCGGCGTGAGGGTCTGTGTTCTGATTCGTAGCCACTGTAGTCTTCCGTAGCGCCGTAGTCTCGCGTGTGCCTCTCGGGAGGTGGAGGGCGTCGCTCACCAAACCTGCGTCCACCCAATAAAGGCTCATCGTTTTCGGTGTATCCCTTAGCTTCTTCTTGCTGACGGAACTGTGTTGCCAAACGGTGATCACTCTTCGATCTCGTTAGACCTTGGCTTGGCTGTAAGCTGCTTGCACCAGAGTATGCGTTGGGCTGAGTGATGTTGAGTTCACCGTAGCTTGCGACGTGCATGACAAGTTGATTGGGATCGTGTGTCATTATAAATCTAACTCTACGATTGTAATCTCCAGCTTCATAGTCAAAGTTTCTCAAGAACTCAACAGTCTTGAGGAAGATTTCCTTGGTATCAACCAATTCTGTGTCATCCCATTCGATGTCATCGTTCATGTATTTATCGGCGAGATCACAATTACTTTGTATATTACTTAACTCTAGCTCAAGATTGTCCTTGAGATGTGTGAGGTTCCTAAGTTCAGTAGCAAGATAACGGTCGACTTCGTTCCTGAGGAAGTCGGTCCTATCTTTGAGGGCTTTGGCCAATCTTTTGTGGATTTCGTCAACTTCTCCGCCGACTGCTGCGCAGTTTGTTTGCAGGTTATTGGTATTGCGTTCAACGACGGCGAGGATGTCTTGAAGCCTATTCATTCCTCTACGTATTTGATTATTAATTCTTTGTATTTCTCTACGCAAGACCTCCATGTGGGCTGACTTGCAGTCCTCGCAGACTTTCTTATCGCAGTGCGCGCAAGGGGCGCAGTAAGCCTTCTCCGAGCAGACGTTGCATCTCTCCATGATCTGTCCGGCCGTGGGGTCCGGGAGCTCGCCGGCGATATTGGCGTGGAGCTCGAGGAACCGCTGGAGGGTGACATTGGTTGGGAACCCTTGCACTCCCTGGTAAGGGATGCGGTGTTCCGCGCGGCATTCTGGACATTTGACCTGGAAAACAGAGCTTTACGTAAACTACTGATGCTAATTCAAAAACATGAAACTATTTTGCTACAAATAGTGCATAACAGAAGCTACATGAAGTTACAACCAGTAATTGCTATGTCACTAAAATGAGCACTACAACTATAATGGCTTTGTGAATTGGTATTACGATTAATTGGCAATGACAATTAATTCTATACGATTAGCTATTACACCACAATACAGAACAGTTGGGATAATACCTTGTCAGGAAAATTTCCATTCTAGCTCTAAGGCACATTTGACAATATCTACAATAATGAAATTACAAGATCATTAGCTTATGCTAATGTCTACCCTCTGTCACGAATTTGGAACGAACGGTACACAAAAGCTCATCAAACTTGCAATTATTTATACCCCTTTCATCATCAGGTTTTTCTGATACACTGCTAGTATATTTATGCCAATTGCCTCAGTCCTGTGCTAGTTAGCGCGATTTGTTTTTTTTGTAATCTACTCTGTAATTTCACCAATTATAACCAATTTTGGTGATTAATTCGCTCGCTGTGGTAGATTTAAAATAGTCCAGAGGTGGACATGGGGGTGCAGTGGCCCCATTATTATTCCTAAAGAGAGTGGTCCCTTCAGGAATAACATGTGTATGGATTAGTTTTATTCCTCAAGGGAAGACCATTTTACGCCGTAAATTAAAATAAAAACAAGACAATTTAAGGAATGAACATAATTTGCAAAAATATGATTTTATTTGATGAAAAACATTATATTCTCACCTGACGCCGCACATAGTCGACCAGGCCGTCCATACACGGCTCCATGCAGAAGCTGTGCTGGCATGGCAATAGCTTAGGGTTCCGGAAGCGGTCGAGGCAGACGCAGCACGTTAGCAGCGATTCGAACTGCTCCATGTTGGCTTGGGTTCACGTATCTGTAGGAGAGAGGGCTCAGTTAGGGACTGTATAATATAACCTGGCTCGCTTAGTCGTTAGGTTCATGTGTCTAGAAATCCCACCTATAAAAACACAACAGATAACCCTAAATCCTATTAAATAAATGTACAGACAACGACGTCAATAGTTTAGTGCCCAAGTGCTTATGGTCCTACCCATTGAGGCTGTATAAAAAAGCTAAGCATTATAAATTATAATAGATGTACAGAATAGTAGCAGAGATCGATTTCCTGGTATAAAGTAGCCTATGGTCTTCCCCGGGATGCAGTTTGCTGCGGCTCACTTCTACTGTTTTGTCTTATTGGAGAAAGGTGCACTCCAATAAGAACACGTGTTGTAGGTGATCGTAAAAAACCACACTTGATTTTGGTCCACAACATATGAAGCTGGGATCTTGGACGAACTGGCAGAGCTGTACAATGTGTTGTTCGAAAATCGTGGAGCCACGTTGTATAGGCAATCAACCTATGAGGGGATAGAGTTACCCATCACCTTGAAATTCAGCTATATCTATCTAGTTCAAACTAAAACAACAACTGTTTCCCCTTAGTAGGTATTAGCCATTAAAGTAGTTTTATGTCAGATAGAGGTGGGACCAGCTCAAACCGAACCGCTTCAGTTTGATTCAAAATATAACTTTAATAAAACTAAACAAAGTTATATTTTTGTTTGAGCCATGTCGTGCCGGCTTAGAATTTGAGTTGTTCCGGTCTGATACCCCTTGTTGTGATCCACCAGGGGGATCGTTGTACCACCTCAACTCTTCCCGTTGGTGTCGTAAGAGGCGACTAAGGGACATACACCGGGGGGCGGGCAGCAGCGCCGCCTTCAGAACAGATCTACCACCGAATTGCGATCCCGAGCCCGCATGCCCAGCGTGGGGACTATTTGCATTACCCCTCAAATCAGGGGGAAGCCTGTGTCCAGCAGTTCACCATTATACCTAAGACAGGTAGGTTTTGAGTTTAACTTCAAAGAGTTTAACTAAAAACAAGAAAACCTATTTAATTCCCTTTCTTATATCATGTATACTGGAATTTATCAGTTCGAAAATCATTTTATTCAGAAATAATATCCGCAAAGCAGTACATAAATAAGAATTTTGCGGCCTAGCCATAAAATGAATAATGTGCAGTTAAATTCATGTGAACTTTGCTCCATATTCTGGGCGATAAACTATTTTCACAGAAATTGTAGATGTTTGAAAGGCGTAACATTAAGCTTCTTCATATAAACATTGAAAGATTTTACTAGTTACTACAGAGATTATATTTTTCTAATGTACATAACAATTCTAAAACTATAATAAATAGGTCAAAAAATTCAAATGTCTAGTAATTTTTGAATTTTTTGTTGTGTTGTGGATTAGGGATCGCAGTTCGGTGGTAGATCTATTCTGCAAGAGGCGCTGTTCCCCGCCCTCTGTGTATGTCCCTTAGTCGCCTACGACACCCACGGAAAGAGTGGGTGGGATGGTGCAAATTCTAAGCCGGCACAACACGGCTATGCATTATCCAAGAACCTAATAAAATTAATCATACAAATAGTCTTTGGAACTTACTAAGTGATTGAAAAGTTACCTGGATCCCAATGAAAATTGTTTCAAAGGAAATGTAGAACACAATAAATACAAGAAGTGAAGTAAAGTAAATACCTCTAAAGAGCAGTGACATAAGAAAAACCTGGTTTATCCAGTCGCAGGAGTTTCTTAAAAGTTGAATGAGAAAAAGTAGAAAGGCTATTTGTTGGAGTTGCGCTCGTAAATTCACGACAAAGTCGAAGTAGGTGTGTTTATCGGCGTGGATATAGACTCGTCTGTAAAAATACGAGTCTTTATGCCTACATTGATAAGGTTTAATATTGCAAGTTACTATAACCTTTCAGGAGTGAACACATCGATAGAAAGGAATATGCTCACAATTGCACATACAATGTTCCTTGATCTATGGGTAAGTTGATTTGCAAGCCTTTAGGTCTCAGTACTGTTTTTTTTGTTCCACTTGTTATGTGGCTTTAGTTAAGTTAATTTTAAGATAGTAAAATGTAACTGTACCTGAAAAGGTTTTGATTTTGTTGTGTGTTTTGTTTGATAGGTAATTTTTGTCTACGGGAGTGATATAGTCATGCAGACAAAACTCCTTAAAAAGTCTTTGAAAACCAGCTTACCCATTAGATCAAGTGAGTTCACAATGTGGCTAATCAGTGGCATAGAGGGAGAATGTTTTTTTTTCACCTGTCCACCTGAATGTAACTTGATGGAAAGTGAGGATGTGGCAGGATTTAATAAAAAAGAGGAGTCTCTTAACTTTTCACAAGCGTTTTTAGATATTTACGTAGACGCTTTCCCTAATACAGAAATTTAAAATCATGCTTCTTTCATATTATACCAAAAAAGTCGCGCCCTGCTTGACTAACACTTTCATTATCATCTATACTTATTTACATATACTATAATATAGGTATACTGGTATACTATACATATAATATAGGTATACATAATATTATATATGCAAAAGTGTAGGTATTTGTTTTTTGTTTGTTTGTCCTTCCTTCATGTCCTAATTAAGCAACCAATTGACTTGATTTGACCTAGAGTTAAAAGAATGGATAGTAACAAGGGCTACCTCTTATCCATAAATAAATTCCCCTGAGATAGAAATAAGCTTAAATTATTATATAAATAAGCTTAAATTATTACCCGAGCAGCAATTATTAGGGAGCAGGAAATAATCAATAAGTAAGTCTAGTAGCTTTTACACGACCTTTGCCTAAAATAGCGTTCTACTTTCCCCTCCGCGGATGTGCCTAAATATTTAACCCAACATTACTGAATTTCACTGGTTTAATTCTGTTCGCACCGTATCCTAAGATACGTGATATAAATAGCGGAGTCTGGTATTCTAGAAGAAATAAAGTTAAGACTCTTTGCAGCAGGAAATACAGTATTTTTTACCTTGAAATAAAGCTTTCTAGACAATGGGTGTTTATTTCGAGCGTGACACTAATGAAGTAACTCGCAATTAGGTTTTGTGTCTTTGTGAGTCAGTATTTGTTAAGATTTGGCAGGAAAGAGATTTTTTTGCGACTTTTCTTTGTTGGTTTGTGAATCATTTTCTATGTTAGAGGTGTGTATTTTTCACATTTACGTAAGTTCTTGAAATAGTTATGCAGGTTAACAAAAAAATTGAGTATAAGTTAAATTTTATTCATAAAGTTTTATGTAAACTGGTATCGCGTTGGTGTTTTTTCAAAATGCGTGTGTAGGTATGTGTTTTATGTAGGCTGCACTGTTGACTTTTATCATCATAAAATACGAGGCAGTACAAAACGAAACTAAGCCTACAAAACTGAGCAAGTGTTTTTTTTCTACAAACATGTCCGACGCAAAAGCTTATAAAAGCATTGCACACAGAACATATCTCTATGTAAACTTTATGGGGAATAGCATGTCTGTCTGTAACATTCAAACGGTACGGACATGTTTATTGCAATTCCATTTTTCGCTTTCCCATTGTTGGGAAGATTTATTTGCTTGATGGGTGTCTTTGTCGGTTGATAGGGAATTGAGGTTTTGATATATGGCTCAATTCAAGCTGATATTTCTTACTTTGTGACGAAGAAAGCGTAAATATAATTTATGAGATTCTGCACTTTACTGAATATTTACGATACAATATTATGCATACTTTATTTATAATGTTTTGAATCTATGAATTTGAGAAATAAATCCCGTAAAACATAATTCTCAGTGTTTTATTCTTTATCAAAACTAATTTATTTACGTGGACTTCAGTGACCAACCATTAAAGGGTTAAATCAAATTGGCAATTTCACTTTATTTATTTATTTCACTTATAAAATGAATGCAATCCCAGTTATTCAGAAAATACCAACAACAATTAATTAAAAACCAAAAATGCTTTTCAATTTAAATGTTTGGTTGTTTTACCCTCGCGTTGCGGTTTCATCACTTGATGATATTGTAATAAATTATGCAGTTTTACTACAAAAAGGATGTGGAAATAAAACGTGAAATATTGATGTTGTTTCTCGTTGCGTTAAAAAATAAAGGCTGAAGTGAAAAACACTTTTTTTGATTTAATGGAATTCCATTGTTCATAAATTTACGAGATCAGTAAAATTACAAATGGTTTTTTCCCGTATTGACGACCAATATGGCGCGTGGCAGGTTAAGTTCTGCCTGCGAGGCTGTTGCGAGTTCGATTCCCGCTATTCTCGCCACTCGCATTGGTACGAATGTTTGTACGATCTGCATATTTCATGTGTTCTGGGTATTTTTTTATTTGATAAAAAATATCTTTCTATCTTAGTTATTGTATTATGTAGGTATATCACGCCCGAAAACTAAAACGCATTTTAGATTTAAGCACGTCTCAAGTCGCGATTTTTTGACAGTTTTCAATGAAATTCTGTCAAAAACACGTCTCTTGAGGAGTGCTTTTGCGTTTGAGTATTTGGGCGTCAGTCATCTATACCCATAGCAAAGGCTCTGTTTAGCTTGCGGCTTGATGATGCTGTTTAGATTGTCCGGCATTATTTATTAATTTATATACTAAGATTTTTACCATAAATGCTCAAAATTTTATTAAATATTTTATTATTATCTGCGCAGAGTCGATAACGTAAACTGTTTTCAAAGTTCTGAGAGTTGATAATTAATTCAGAATTTGTAAAGTTTTTGGTCTCACTTCCTTGTTTATTTTGTGCTTTATAAACAGGATAAGTCAATCACGAAGCAGTTGGTTTTCCAGAGTTTTGATGTTCAAATTTAATTAGGAAAATTGAAATTTTATTTCAGTGATATTAAAATCCTCTAGGGTTATTATTATTGTTTTTTTTGTTCAGTCAGTTTGTAGAAGCTATCTCTGTTTGACATGATGATTATAACCTGGGTATTTTCAAGACTAGTGTGAGGTGTCTTCTAGACATTCATGATGCATTCATAATGAGATTTTGGTATTTTCAAGATACGAGACCAGACACGAGTCTTATAACACTTTCGCCATAATATGTTTATAATCCGCATTTATTGTTCGCATAGACCACTTGCATGCTTAGGTGCTTTGAATTCAATTTAAAGATAAAGTTTTGCTTTCTTCATTTTATGACGCAGTAGATCCACGCGCGTATTTTGCGTCTATTCGCGTCACGTCACGCGGAAATGCTTTATTTTTAACTCTGATTCCAGCATGATTAGCGTTTTTCGAGATGACGCTTGTTTTGACTCCTGTTCAGTTTCCGGAAAAATTGTGAGCTATGGAAATAATATTTGGTAAGAATTAATTAGGTTTTGATTTCGGTTTTAACCGAAAGTTTGTAATGTTAATCAAACCAAAAACACGAAGAGTATTTTTTTTTTAATAAATCGATAAACCATACAAGACGCAGTGAAACAGCAAAATAGTTGTTGATTGTAAATTTTGGAAGAAAGTTGGCCATTGTCTTTGCCCATCTGAGGGCCACACAAGCAAATTGTAAGTGATTGTTAGTTGTCTATAAATATTTGTGAAACAAACACTGTGGGAAAGTTTATAAAAGGGTTGATAATATTTGAATTGTTAGATGTTTTTAAATGTTTCTGGCATTTGGTAGTGCGTATCTGGAACAAATTGTTTTAGAAACACAAGAAATACTTTCAGAATCGAAAATAGCAGATATATTTATAATGCTCAAGAACTACAAGAACCATGCTTTGAACGCAAAAATAACCCGAAACCAGACCGGTCCCTCCATAACCAAGATCCACCAAAAACTTGTCAATCTGCCAGATCTCTTTGTTAGACATACAAAAGCTATACTTACACGATTATTGCCACAAACAAAAACACACTTGGATCCTCACACAGGGGTTAGAAATTACTTGTCATGATGGCCAGCACTATTTTATGGACTAGATTTTTATCACAGTTTGGGCGCGCGGCACCACGCGCGAGAGAAGACTGGCGTTACTCGATCCCTGAGCCAGTTGCGCGGGAGTCTATTCCGGGCGTACTTGGTGATTTATTTTCTGCCCGTCACAGTTTTGGATGGAAAGGTCATTGGACAGCTTTGTGGATTGTTTTCAGTGATTGGCGCGCGGTTTCCTGATCACAGACTAATGTCATGTGTGTAAGAGTGGGATAAGGTCTGCATGGTCGGCGTAGTTGGGGTAGTGTCAAAAGACCATTGTCAAAAATATATAACTTCTAAACATCGCAATTGTATCATCATCATTGATAAATCAATAAATGATATATGTATTTAGTTAGTAGTTAATGGATCACTTTCATAATTAACAGCTGAAGACACAGTAAAGTTAAAATATTAAGCAAAAATATTTGTACATTGAGTAAAAAATTATTTCAAAGAAAAATGAGAAAGAAAGAAAGTCAATGGAAACCAGAGAAGTGAACATTTCCTTTGTATTGTTATTTTAAGATAAAACAAGGTAAAAATTTTGGTTTATGAAAACAATAAATAAATAATGGTGGACAGATCACAGAGCATTTTTTTAGAATTAATTAATTATAACAATGAATACATACATTTATTATATATACATACATTCATTCATCATCATCATCATCAGCCTATACCAGTCCACTGCTGGACATAGGCCCCCCTAATGAGCACCATAGCGCCCTGTCTTCAGCTTGCCGCATCCAGCATCTACCAGCAGTCTTTCGCAAATCGTTATCCCACCTGGTCGGAGGGCGTCCTAAACTACGTTTGCCGTGTCGCGGTCTCCACTCAAGAACACATTCATTCATACTACCAACCTACCTAGCTTCCTAATCTTTATCGGAAGACCAGCGCTGGCGTGGCTCTTGCTCTTACGGGACCTCCTTAGCCAGCATGATGCTGAGTTAGGGACCTTTTATAACTACTATATAAATGTAGCCTTTAGGTGCCTCGTTTGTATTGTGTTGTTGTTTTAAATAAATGTCTTTTTATCCTATTCGATTCTCCAAAGGCATAAAATGTCAAATTACAAAAAGCACATTCAAGAATCCTTGAGCTTGCGAAAGGATTTATATCCGTAAACTCATGCACGTACTAGGTAGGTACTTATAGTATGCTTGAGGAATACAAATAAATATTTTGGCAGCATTCTTGTGTACTACACGCACTTGACCGTATTTCCTGACCTTATTTACTTCTTATTCGTACGTTTTTTAACCCATTACCAAGTCGTTATTTTTGGCATGGGTCAAGATCGAGTAGCCAAATTCTTTTGCAAAAGTTTATCTTTTTTACGATGTTTTCTATACATTGCATATCGACAGTGGAAAGCCAAAATGGCTAAAACGCAAATATGTGAACTTTACGGGAGAGATTTTAAAGTTCTTTTATACATAAGTGGTAACTTATGTACAAATCATTGCGCCGACAGACAGCTAAAACTGGTTGCACAAAGTTACTTATATTATTGTAAAAACATGGAAATTGACTTCAATGAATAAAATATAGATAATATGTCGGTAAAAATAACGCCCTTAAAATACATAATCATTATTTACAGGTGGAAGATAGCTACTACGGATTTTTCCATTTGTCTATTGGTTGGTCGATGCTGGTTGGCCGAAGGGGATGCTACAGTGCTGTGTCGCTGAGACACCCATATACCGTGAATATGATAGAGAGAGAGAGAAATATCAATCGAGATGTTTAATTTCTAAAAATGGGATTTATTGTAAGTAGTTTAAAGGATGTATAATACTTAAAAAATAAATGACATATTTTTTTTTAAACTCCAAAACAACAATTTTTCTAGCTATGACATTTTGAACAAGTGTGAGAAAATTGGGTGCCAAATTATCCAGGTTGGTGATGTTGTGATGTTAAGGTTTGACGCAGTTTCAGTAGTTTGGTCATCGCCGTAACCGATTGGTGTGCGCCTACGCACCGCCCACGTGCGGGAGAAAGTAGTTCTCCACACGTGTATCAACATGCTTCTTGTCTAGGAATAGACAGCGAATTATAGGTGAAATGTGTTTTTCACTAAAACGTGAATGGTCTTCGGCAAATAAAATAGTATGAAAGTTTTGTTATTTTGTTCCATTTTTTTAAATTTCTCATAAATTTATTTCGGAACTCGTTTCTCTACTTGAATTAATTATCTATTTAACTAAAACAAATAAATAAATAATACTGGACAAATCACATAGCATCATCTATCTAGCCCCAAGTTAAGCAGAGCTTGTGTTATGGGTACTAGACAACTGATATACCTACATAATATAGTACAATACGTTAAAACTACTAATAGAGTCCACAGGTGATCGGAATGCTGGTTTTCATTTCGGTCAACGAATTAGCATTGCCATTCAACGTGGCAATGCTGCCAGCATTCTGGGCACTCTGCCTTCTGGTGACGGCTTAGATTTTTAGTAAATAGATGTAAGTGTAAATATTAGTTGTAATTATTTTTTGTTATTTGATTGTTATTTTGTACAAAAAAAAAAAAGTACAATACGTAGATAGTTTTTTTTTACTATTCATAGACAACGACCAGAACATCCTGAACAAATCTGCAGTCTGCAGATCGTACCAACATTTGTCCCGAGGCGGCAATCGAGCCCGTAACCTCTGTTGCGCGGTGGGCGAAGGTCTGTCTGCGATTCAGGGGGTAGCGGTTTCGATTCCCGCTTCGGGAGAAATGTTTGTACGATCAGCAGATATGTTTTCCGGGTGTTCTGGTCGTTAGCTATAATTAAAAATCGATGTTTTGCATTGTATTATATTCAGTTATCTAGTACCCATAACACAAGCTCTGCGTAGCTTGAGGTTAGAAAATGCTGTGTGAATTGTCCAGCATTCTTATTTACTTATTAATTTATTAAATTAGTTTATGGATTTAATGTTATGAAAACTATGAATTTGATTGATGTGATATAATGCTCCAAGAGCTCTCTGTACATTACAAAAATAATAATATTTTTGTTGCTCTTGAGAAAGGTACTGAACGATGGTACCTTAAGGTAGAACGGATATTACCCTAAGCCGTTCTTAGCTGTCACCTTAAAAGTTTTTTATAACTGAGAAGAAAATTACTCGTGCTCAAATAAAAACACGACGTGCGTAAACAGTATTACGGTGAACCTATTTTTTGCTTGACTTTACACGGTTCTCAAATGTAAAGGTACATCCACGCTTACAAACTCACCGTTGAAGGGTTTAAAATATTTGACCTTTGTTTTTGTCTGTGGAGAAATTTATCTAGAGATTTCTATCTGCTATCTAGATTAGTAAATTAAAGAGGCTAAGAACTAATTTTTATGTTATTTTTATGTTAATTTACTTTACTACTAACTAAACTACTAAAAAACTTTTGTAAAGTGTTAAAACTGTTTTTTATTTTGCCTTTTTTGGTTGTAATAAAAAACGTAATAGGTACTAAAAATATTTAGAGAATTTTTTTACATTACTAACAATGCAAGCCTTAATCTAGTGTATCACTCAAAGTTCTCAATTCCAGTTCAGTCATATGCCGGCGAGACTCCGCAGCGACATATGTACTTACTCAAATAAATCTGGAGTAAAGCTTTGCGCACATTAATCCACCTCCACTACCGTACAACACAAAATTATGCTTTCATTTATGGGCTTAAACCCGTTATCTTTACACACAAACACAATGCCTTCTCACAAGCTTCAAATTACAGCCCACGCATTGTGTTATCTGATGCGGTCACTATGAAATGCATCTACATGTATGTATATGTTCAGAGTTAAATTCCAAGTTTGAATGATAATTTTTGTGCTGTGAGGTAGGTGATCTGCGACAACCTTTATAGGTTTCCTAATTCAAGCGACTACACTGCACCGTGTAGCTGATGTCAATGGTTTTAAATAGTAACTTAAATATTATTTTTATATTATACATTTTACACATAATGTACGGCCACAGAGGAGGCCAGACAAAAAACGGGATTGTAAAGTCTCATAGAGACATCAAACCTGTCCAAACCCATAGAAAAGCTGAAACGAAGTTTTCAATCTCCAAAAGTCCTGCTCCGGTACTTCAAGGAGCTGGGCTGGTTAGGGCCTGGTTAGGCATGGGGATAATGCACAATACACCCCATGCGAGATGTCAGTGCAGATCCCAGTTCCCCCACTTAGAATTAGAATTAGATATATGTAACTAGGGTTATTATTAACTACTCTAGTGTGGTCGCTAAGTGACAAAGCCTTTTTGTTGTGTGTAGTAACAAAAAAAACAGTAAGTTAGTAACTTATTGTTAAGTAGGTACTAGGTAGGTCTTGGGTAAGCGCATTGAGGCCGCTGGCTTACACATAAAAAAGGCGTCGTTGATTTAGGCTCTGCGGTTATTCCCCATTTCGTCTGAAGTCACGGCCGCGATAAATATTTGAGAGTCGGCTCTCTTTACACAAAATGTTTATTTTTTATTTCCAACCCCTTGTTTGTTTTATAACCTGGTGTTTAGGAAGTCGGCTATTTCAAGGTGTATGCAATTTTCTTTTACGGTTTAGAACGGAAATAATAATAAAATAAATAAATGTGAATTATGTAAGTATCCATTGTAGATGACTTTCCAAAAAAACTTTAAATTGGGTCCACTAATAGGCCAGTATTTTTTCTGGAATTATTCCTAAGAGAGACTTTGTTAAAACAACAAAAAGTAAAACTACGAACCAAAACAAAGAGATTTCACTCGACTTGTTAAAAGATATCTCATTAGTTGAATGCGCGATGAGGGAGTGATTGTCTTTATCTATGCTGCGTATTGATAAAAAAACTAGACTCGATTAAACTAGGGTTCAAAACTTGGTAACTCATTAATGGTTGATAATACGAAAACGATTTATAACCAAGCTTATATTTTTATTTTATCTCTGTTATGTATAAATAAACACAATCTTCTCAGCCAAACGGCATCCACTCTGGACATAGTAGGTCCCTCCAAAAATTCTCTACATTCAACAATTTTCTACCTTAATAAATTATAGATTCACGACAATGTGAATCCGTCAAACCATCAAAAAAGAGAAATAACTTTATATAAAATTTTGCGTCGATATAAGATTAGGCTCATTTTATTAATAACGGGTAAAATATAACAATATACCTCTCTTTTCCTTTTGCGGGGAAATTTAATCAAATGGCGAGACCGAGACATTACACAATGCTAGTTATGTTGGTATTTGTGTCGTAATTTGAAAGAAAAATGTTTTCATAAAAATAACGTACGTAACATTATATGCCTACCTATCTAAAAATCTAGCCGTGATCTTAAAAAAAATCGAAAGAGAAATCGTTTATTACTTTTTAGATTTATTTTGTTCATATTGATAAAAGGTACTGACTATTTAAAAAAAGGATTATCTAAGTTTAAAGAATACTAGGTCTTTAAACCTTTATCTATTATCTTTTGATACGGATCAGTTGAGCTACCTGTACATTGTCTGCAACAGTCTGCAGTTAGCTCACTTGTTTCTATTGTAAATACTAGCTTTAATTTAATTCTATTTTTGATTGTAATTTTCTTTCATAATAAAGAATACTTATAAGATCCAATTCGGATTTCCAAATGATGGAGAAAATAATATATTAAGATACGTACATACATTTACCTACTCGTAATTTTCCGTCATATTTGGATCATTCCAAAAAGCCAACCAATAACAATTGAAATGCCTTATGAAATATGAATTTAAATTTGGAATAATGTTAAAAATACGCACTACGCTCGCTGCTCGCTGCCCGCCGAATGCCCTGTATTATGTATGTATTCAATACGAAGCTAAATGATTTCCTCCCAGATTCATTACAGTTATAATTTCGGCGCCACACCTGAGCGTGTTGTTTATCCATACCGATACCTACACATGCACGCCACGCATCCGTTTATTTTGGCAGCGCTCATCGCTATTTATAAAGGAGTCAGTGGCTTCTATCGAAAGGACAACGAGATCGTTGATCAAGACTACGACTGCTTTTCCACCAGAGATGAGCTACGTTGCTGTTTCCAGCTCACCAGACCAATGGGATCGCTCCATTATCGTGTCATTTTCGTAGCTGACAAAAATGCTATATGTAGCAAATAATGTAAATACTATATGAATGAACGGAAAGGCAGCCGTAGTATTTTGGTACCAATTTGAAGTGGTAGATTTACGAAAAGCAAATCTGTCAAAAAAGATCGCCCGAAGCAGCAACTATAATGAAAAACAGCAGAACGGTGAGGAAGCTTAGGGAATTTTAGCACAAATTGATTCCTACTGTACAAAGATATACATAAAAAACTTTAATGTTTTCTCTGTAGGTTAAGCCACCGGCGCTACAGTCCGTAAGAGGTCCCAAAGATTTTCGACGAAAACCGACTGAGACTTCCTGGCTTAGTTGGTTAGAGCACACCCGTACTAAGGGTGGGGCGCAGGTTCGAGTCCCACCTAAGTCGAAAATTTTTGGGAACTTATTTAATTTCTTAGAGATGCCCAGAGTGCAGGTAAGCACTATAACAAAAATCCTTAAAGATATACATTTATTTAAATCAACAAGAATAGCAGATACATAGAGGTTTAATACAAAAATTATAACAAAAACCGGCCACACTGAGAAAACTGGCCATCATAAAAGAGGTGAATTCATCTTATAATTTGAGGAATCACTTTAATGGAGGAGCATAGTGATATCAGCAAAAAGTTCGATGATCCTACTATTTATGATGATAACGGTGTTTAAAATGACAGGTCACCATGGCTTTCGTAGAAGATATGGTTCCTTTCCTCATATATTCGGTTACGTCATATTAATGTTCCTACTATTTTTCGGTGACATCATCATAAATTCGGTTACGTCCTATTAATTTTCCTACTATTTATTGATGATATCCTCATATATTCGCTTACGTCCTATTAATTTTCCTACTATTTATTGATGATATCCTCATATATTCGCTTATGTCCTATTAATATTCCTACCATTTCTCGGTGACGTCCTCCTACCTCGGGTTATTTACTTTTACGTCCTACAGTTTCGTAGTACAATCCCCTTATTTTTGAAGCCCAAGTATGATTCCCTTTGTATTTTAAACATGTTCAGTCAGGAACTGACTGACCATGTTTTAAATATACACACAGGAACCATACTTGAGCTTCAAAAATGAGAGGAACGCGTACGAAAATAATAGGTAGAAGTAAAATAACAGAATACGGAATGCTCACAAAACAAAAAACAGCAATTTGAATCATTAAATAACATTTATTCAAAATACACAATAATTAATTACTACACTATTATTATTGTGCAGAACGCAGTCCCTACGAAGTACCTACCAATTACTGTATTATCAAAGTACCTAATTTAACACTTTATCAAGGAGGTATGTCGAATAAACATCCGAGGAGTACGAGTATATGGCAGCGATAATTTTGTCTCTGGTTTTGCATCTGAAAAGAAAATAATAATTAATCAATTTGAAACAACACATCAACTGCCTCGCTAAAAAATAAGAGGAAGAAAACAGAAATTGTTTTTGTGTACGAAAAATACTATGAGCTACCCAAGTTAATACATTCACTGCCCAGAATCGGCGGTGCGACGACCCCCAGGGGCTCGCCGCTGCGCTGCATGGCGGCGGCGCGACGAGTGCTACTGATTGCTCTAGAAACAAAAACAGTTGGTACCCAAACTAAATTCAAATAACTTACCAAATTCGTCGGGATGTTCTGGCAGCTAGACTCAGATGGTCCACTGATTATTAAGTTTTGTTGCTCCTTACACGTCTCCAAGTTATATTCAAGATCCAATTCACCTCCTAGAACTTCTTTCAAGAGAGACGAGTTGCATGTGCTATCCTACAAATTAAAAAAAAACACAACAAATTGAATTAGGTTGTAGTTAATAAATGATTAATTGGAACTCATATTAGAAAATCTTGAAGAAAGATATTTGACGAAGAAATAAATTTTAGTTGTCGACAGGGGCTCGCCCGGACTTACCTTCAAAATGTTGAATATAATGGGCTAAATTCCATTTTTTTAGTAAATTGCTGTTAGCTTCATCCATCACACACCTGTATACACTTGTACACAATTTAATTCAACCGACAAACAGGCAGGACCCAATTTTCAACCAATACGTACGATGCGATGTCACGAAATGAATATGAACGAACTAGCAGAGTGAACTTTTAAATGATTCATTCATTTGTCGTGCTGTCATCGTATGTTGGTATGACAATCCGATCAAATTTGTTACTTATTCTTAAATGAGGTACCGTAACGTATAAATATTAGGTAGTCACATAAAATAGCATGACTGTAAAAAATTTTATGATGCCATTCTTATCATAATACGGTATGATGACTTCATCGTATTTTAAGAGATACTTCTTCTTATTTTAATAAGAAATCATTATAAATAAGGGGATACTTTCATTGTGTTTTATCATTATCATCTTATTTGTGGGTATCATCAAAATTTACAGGAACTCTGTAATTTTCTATTACAAAGTGTTATTATAAGATGACAAGAACATTATTTTATGTGACGAAATTTTACGATTACGAGCATCATAATATTACCTTATTTACTCAAATAATTCGATTACGTTTTTACTCTTTTCAGTACATCATTATATTGACTTATTATCTGCTTATTTTAGGACAACGCACCTATTTTAGACCAACGTCATCTTATTTAAGGTTACCCAAAAATTACATTTTTCTCAGTGCATGTGCGAATCGGATCGGTTCCGTGCTACTATTGGCAAAAAAACCATGTCTGTTGTTAAAAAACCCGAATTATTTAAGTTTCAAAATTTCTTTTACGATCGCAAATACGGATAGCATTTTGAGACAGAGTCTGAATGATTATTATTTATTATGTTACGTTTGATCTTGAGTAGGTATTTGAGTTGAAGCGTTCCCCAAGCCACAAGGTGTTCCGCACATTACGATTCCCAGCACACTGTGCGCCATGTTGTATTTATTTATGTGTCTTAGGAAGTTCTGACGGGTTACTAATTACTGAACTTAGTTACGAATAATTTCATCCCGCGGGTTTGCGAGAGCACGATCAGCTAAAAAGTAAGCAGTGTTTATAAAAGGTCTCTCAATAAAAATTATAAGTATGATCCATCAGAGTTTCAAATGGTTTGTTTGACTTACTATGACTATTTCTAATGTTTTTCATTTATAGTTGCTGCTTCGAGCGTGCTTTTTAGAAAAATTGTTATTCTAAACTTCTGTATATATTAAACTAGCTGTTACCCACGACTTCGTCCATGTGAAATTTGATTACTCAACTTATCCATGTAGACTTTGGACTGTACATTGTCCCAAAGAGGTATGTGATGTCACAATGTTCTTCAAATTGTTTTCGCAAGAGCGTTTTCACTGTTTGGCAAGTGGTGCCGCCGCCGCCGTCTTGTCAGACACAAAGCGCTTTATATTAGTATATAGATGAGGAAAGCATCTTCCAAATTTCAGCAAATGATGAATGAAACGTGTGTTCATTTAGTCAGGGCAATCTACATGTAAAATTTTGTAATTCTATTTCGAACGGTTGCTGAGATAAAGAGCATTTTTGTTTAGTTTTTTTCCTTTAAATAAGAATATAGGAAAACACAGTGACAATTTTTGGAAAACAGTGTATAAAATGTGTTATGGTTTTGAAAGATGAATCTACGTATAAAATTTTGTAATCCTATTGCTTACGGTTGCTGAGATACGGAGCATTTACCTTTCAATTTTAAAATTTTTTGAAGTTACTTATAGGGAACCACCACCGTCACAATTTCAGAACACGATGAATGAAATGTATATTGCATTTGTAAGGAGAAGCTACGTGTAATTTTTGTAGTTCTATTGTTAACGGTTAATGAAATACAGAACGTTTTTGTTAAAAAAATTAACCTCAATTTTGAACCCCTTAGAGTACGAATTTTCAAAATTCCTTTCTTAGTGCTCACTTTCATACCAACACCTATACATCCTGTAAGTTTCAAGATTCTATTCGATTATAGAGAGATATTTCGATTCTGGTTTAGGCTGTAGCTTGTCTATTGACGACCTCAGTGGCGCAGCGGGCGAGAGTCTGCCTGCGATGCAAGAGGTTGCGGGTTCGATCCCCGCCTCGGAACAAATTTGTGTACGATCTGCAGAAATTTGTTCCGTTGGTCTGGGTGTTTTCTATGTATAATAAAAAATATCTATGTAATGTATAATATTACGTATATCAGTTATCTAGTACCCATAACACAAGCTCTGCTTACCTTGGGGCTAGATAATGCTGTGTGAATTGTCCAGCATTATTATTATTATTATTATTATTATTATTATGTCAGGACAAAGCGCTTTATATTAGTATAGATTAAAACTTGAAGTGAAATAAAACAAGCGTCTCCTATAGACCAAATTGAGTTCTAGACCTTCCTCGTGATACGACGTCCGCCACATCGGCACGCATTCAGGCGAGCCTGTGATCAAACGAAACTCACAGTAAAACAATTCTTATTTTTAACTAGTTTGCCACGTGCAAAAACTGTTGAACACATTACTAGTTGCTGCTCGCGGCCTCGTACGCGTTGTTCAATGTTATTAAAGAAAGAAGATATAGAAGTAACCTATGTTTTATTCCAGGATTAGAACTACCTATTATACAAAATTTCAGCACGAGCCATTCAGTGGTTTTTTCGGACATCCAACAGACATCCAAACATTTAGACTTTCTCATTAATAACATTATAATACTTACTAAAGACATCGCTAAAAAAAATATTGTAAAGGTCTAACCATGCATGCCATAATTTTGAATAATTAATTTTACTGGTAATTTATGTATTACTCAAAGCCTGTCTGTGAGTCTGGTTGCATGCTCAATTACACGCTGATTACCTGATTACCATATTTGCGAGATCTCAAAGGGTTAATTTCTATCAGGCAGCGAGATCCAAGCGGGAGCGGATTTTTGACAATCTTTAATGGAGGTTGGGGAGCAAATTGTATAAATAAATAAATAATGCTGGACAATTCACACAGCATTATCTAGCCCCAAGGTAAGCAGAGCTTGTGTTATGGGTACTAGATAACTGATATACGTAATATTATACATTACATAGATAGATATTTTTTATTATACATAGAAAACACCCAGACCAACGGAACAAATTTCTGCAGATCGTACACAAATTTGTTCCGAGGCGGGGATCGAACCCGCAACCTCTTGTAGATCTTGTAGATCCCTCTATGTAGAAACTGGTCAGCGCTTTTGCTGCAATTAGTATCGATACGATATTCCAAGTCAACATAGATATAATTATTGTACTGCGGTAATGTTTTTGATTGTTTGTGTTCTATTGGTACTTATTTAGGGGATAAATGTTCTGGGATTAAAAGGGGTATGTTATTTTAGATCTAGGCTTACATTCTATACAAAATGAAGCCCTATCAGTAGTTTTCACGTCACAAAGTAAGAAATATCCGTCCATATACCCAATTAACTAAACTTTCGCGTTTATAATATTTGTGTGATCTGATGTGACCTGTTTTTCAACTTATCCAGTAAGTGCATGAGCACCTTTAATACATTTTCCGTAAGGCGTATCACAGATGACAAAGATGCTATAATATTTTGTCTTAAGATAAAATATCGCTCACCATACAATCACTATAAGCACACACACGGTTAGTATAATATATATTTTTATATTACGGTATCTTAACATACCTACGAAGCGATAGGACGACTTCATCATTCTTAAGATGCCTATGCTAAGGCATACCTAATGATTATTAGTTAGGTAAAATTGAGATACTAAAATTATATTGTTATAATTTGCTATTTCCAGTCATTTTTAGTAAAACATTTATTTACGAAGATTGGTCCTTATCAGCAACAAACTCCATTGGTTCAATAACACAGTGTGTTTTTTTTTAAATCATTTAGGTCCATTTCCGTCAAATGTAAAAAAAAATTGAAAAAAAATGCGTTATTGTTTTCTTATAAATCTAGGGCATGACTCCTTTCACTACTTCTCCCTAACTCCCGTGGTTTCGAACTTGGCCATACCGCCCTTCTCAAAAAACCACCCTGTAAAGTGTTTTACTAAAAAATACGTGGAAACTTTCGCCGTTTTTCAATAGAATGAGACAATAATATATGTGTATATTATCATATGTTAACAGTGTCTGATGCCTTAAGATGCTACATTTTATCGTAAGGTATCTTAAGGTAAATGTTAGAGCATCTTCACTGTGTGTGACGACCTTATGGCTTAGAAATCTTAAAACTGCTATTGCCTTTGAAATTTATGCGATACCCGCCTAAGCTTCTTCATCCGCTATGTACTTAAAATACAGCAAGACACTGTTTAAATAAATCTGGAGCGCAACGTGAATATTAGAATAAAATTTGCGATGAATTGCAGAACTCGAGTACTCCCTCTTGTTCCGAACACAAAGGGCAAATGTACGCTAATCAGAACGAGGACGGAACGAAGGAGGTTGCGGGTTCGTTTCCCGCCTTGGGACAAATATTTATACGATTTGCAGATATTTCCTTGTGTTGTTCCGGATGTATAATAAAAAAACCTATCAATTGAATGTATTGTATTTTGTATATCAGTTAGTACCCATAAGTTCAAGTTCTGCTTAGCTTGGGGCTAGATAATGCTGTAAGAATTGTCCAGCATTATATTATTACTTATTTTATTTCAGTCAATGAATTAGCATTCCCATTCAACGTATGGTAAAGCTTCTAGCATTCTGGGCATTCTGCCTACCTCTGCCTATCTGCGAGTGACGGCTAAGATTTTTAGAAAATAGATACTAATTGTAATGGTTTTACTGTAATTTTTTATACTAGTCTTATGGTCTTCTAAGTAGAAATGTCAGCTACCTGTCAAAATAGGTAAAGTATTTCTTGAAATCTTCTTTCGTGAATTTTCATAAATTTATGTTCCACCCTAACCCTTTTCTTGTTTCCATCTGTGTATAAATAATGCTTATCGTGCGTAGCAAATGCTACGTCGTAGGCGCTGTAGACATTAGCTACGACTCGTAGCTAAAGGTTACAACGCGTAGCAAATTGCTACAGACGTAGGTAGATCCCTTTATGTTTTATTTTTATCGTAGCTTTGAAACTTTTGTTTATTGTACTTTTAATATTACATACTATAGTGTGTCCCTTAATATTAAACCATGGTATAATCGAGATACGAGTTTGTCGAGGTGTTGCTATGCACGCTGTCACTGTCATCGGTCACGGTGGCATAGCCATAGTGGATGGATTCAGTGTTGACAGTTGAACAGATGCAGACTGGTGGGTCAGGTGGTGCTGGAAGAATACCATGGCACTGACGAAAAAATTTGTCCAAAACCCTTACATATTACTACTACTGTATTATCTACCTACTGTATTATCAATAACATTAAATATATAGACGAATTCATGTGGATGTAGGCGGGTTAACGACAAGCCGTACTTAAGGGATGAAACGTTGGTGTTCCTCCAACACAATTATAGTTCATAGTTAACCCACTTACATTCGTAATGAAAACAATAAATGGACTTTAGATCCTGCATATTGTCATGTTAATTTTAAATTTTCAGTGTTTTGTGTAATAAATTAGAATCATCAATATCATCGGCAACCCACTGTTAGACATAACTTCTTTTCAAGCTTGCTATAAGCCTCGATCCTGCATCAGTTTGTTCTACGTACAACCCATGTGTTTTTATTTTAATTATGTTTTTTTAGTGACTTATAATAAAAACTATCGTAGTATGATGAATTCATGACGGACATCCACACAAACAAGGTTAGTATTTAACCCGTTTACATCCGTAATGAACATTTTATTTTAAAAAGCTTTTGTTTTAATTATTATCTATTGATTCTCAATTTACTACTTAGGTACTTACTATATAATCTATTAAGAATCAATAGAAAAGTCCTCCTAATCATTTTCTTTCAAAAATAATATGTCCCTTAGCTAGAACAGTTATTGAGCTTGACAAAGTGCTGAAACTATCGGCAGTAAGAGGTATAGGTTCCTATAGGTATTTAGGTATGTACCTATAGTTAACCAACAAGCCCTTTGCGGAAGTGCGTCACTAATCACCGCCAGATTAGAGGAACAATCTCTAACTTACTGCCCGTTAAATGGGTGGAGTTTGATCTTAGATAAACTGTTACACCCGGACCCTAAAGTTGAGTTTCCACTTGCTGGGTCCAGACTTCGGGCGATTCTGTTTGTTTAGTGCCTGTGGCACCTACAGAACTGAACTGATTGAAATCTGGGGTGCCTTTGAAAATCGAATGTGGACTTGAACTTTTCTGAGGAATCTATCTCTTGAAACTATCACAATAATAATGGCCATGGCTATTTCGACTGATGGCGCTCATTGGGGGAGGCTTATGTCCAGCTGTGGACGATTATAGGCTGATAATAATGATGATAACATGAAACTCGCATGAACCTTGGACGAACAATATCTTTGATTTATGGACTTTTAAGTTTGATGAAGTTTATTTATATGTAGATAGATTCACACAAAAATTATTCAACCTTTAACCTACTAATTGCCAGTGGCCATTCTATGGTATATTATATCGTGTTTCTTGGATTTAAATATTAGTCAATAATGAATTGTGACATGCCAAGAGGTCGAGAATCCTCTTTAGCAAAATAAAATATTTTAAAAGTTTTTGTATCCTTGGCACAATCGCCATTGTGTCAAACCACGCGTGTCCAAAAAGAACTCCACCTTATCGTCAACCTCTACCTTAATAGCCTATAATGGTCCACTGCTGGATGCAGGTTTCACCGTATGTTTTTTATTCCATGGGGGTAAATAATCTCCACGCTTGGCATGTGGGTTGGGATCGCAGTTCGGCGATAGATATATTCTGCAATAGGCGCTGCTGTCCGCCCCCCGGTGGAAGTCCCTTAGTCGCTTCTTACGACACCCACGGTAAGATTTGGGGTGCTGCAAGTTCTAAGCCGGCACCACACGGCTCAGAACAAAATTCGCTTATGCCAAAAAAGAAATTATAATCCTATTTGCATGTTATAAACGAAAATTATATTCTTTTGGGTTAAGTAGTTTAACATGCAAGGTAATGTACACCTTAACCAAGAGAAGATTTATGAGGAACAAATTGACTTCAGAGGTCGACCGCCGCGACCTCCCACGGGGGTTCCGTGCTGACACAAGTTTATCTATCGTTTACTTGTTACAAACAGGAAGGAGGTAATTGAGAATAATGTAGGAGGTAACTTTGAAAGCATGCGGAGTGGAAGAAGAAGAGAGTAGAGCAGTAACGGAGCTCAATGATGATGACGATGCTTGTACAAACATACTAATATTTATAATAAGACAGTTTATATGCTTGGACAGATGTTTGTGACCTTTTCATGCCAAAAGTAATAAAGAACCGCCTGTAATTTTGCGTTCAGGTAGTTTCAAGCTTAGTATAAAATATAGGCTTTACTTTTATCCAATAAATCAGTTCCCATGGGATAGAAATAACCTTAAACAAAGAGTGCGAGGGCAGAAACGAGTTTTTCTTTCAAATAATATCATAATGACCTAAATAGAGTTGTATGTTAAAAAAGTAGGTACCCTTTTACACTAGGAAAGTTTTGTTATCAAACCTTTCAAGCCAGATTTGCGTTAATTGAAAGATTCTGTTAGTTTAGTTGCGTATGGTACCTATAGAACAGACTTGAATTTGTCTTTGGAGTTTTTCACAGCAATAATGGCCATGGCTAACTTTGGAAAAACCTAAACTTAATGCTGAAGGAGGATATAAGGAAGATCCTAAATTTAAAGCAAAAATCTTTACGGTAAAAAAATCTTTTCATGGACTGGGCGGTAATCAAACTAGCACATGCTGGAAGTCATTCTTATAAATTACTACCATTTCCTTATTACGAACGCGGAATAGAATGAATATCAGCAATAATCTTTTCCGCTGTAACCACATACAAGACAAATTGAGTGCCATCTATGTACAAAATAAATTAGGGGGTGGGAATTCGAAGGCTTAGCCGGATTAGCTTTATAAGTAATATCGGGAAATAGGTGACAATATTCAAGAGATACGTAAGCACCTTTCCACACGACGGTCACAAGTTGCCTACTAATGATATTTGCCAAATTTTATTCACAAAAAACCAGTAGGTTGTTAACATAAATTTAGAAACCTTTTTCGGGAACATGATTATTACTTAAAGTAACCAGCCGTGTCAACTTTCTACAAACATATCTAGGAACAAGATGGTTGGAGGCGGCTTAGAACCGCTATTTGTGGCATCGTAAGAGAGAGACCTATGTCCAGCAATGGGCGTATGAAGGCTGATAATATGATGATAAGAATGGTCTAGGAACTATTTACACTGTCTAATAAGGGATAAGACCGCCAATTCCATTGCCTTTCTTAAATATGAGTTTAATAATGTACTGAATGTTTTGGGTTATGATTATAGATATATTATATTTTCTATCCAACTATCTATTAATTCTTAGAACGAACAAAAACATTCAATCAAAACCACACAATTCCAACCGGTGAGACCGCACAGCTCTTAAAGCAACATTGGCCTATAAAATGAGATGGGCAACATTTCAGAACAGGATATTATAGGTATAGGTAATAGAAAATAATACAAACGTTAATCCTGTTTTTGTAGAGGATTTGGAAAATATCTATATGTATCTTACAGAATATAAAAGAAAATATAATCCATATAAAAACATAGAAATTGCTCAGAACTACTCGTGCAAGTGCAAAAAGCACATTACTTTATTGGACCGCGCAGTCTTAGACTCTTTTAACGGCGGTACCGTTTCTCAGAACCTCGTAAAATGAAGGCATAGTAGAGTTGACTTACGGTAACACAACGTCGTGCTGCCTACCCTATTCTGATTAATTATCGCTTTACTATGACAATATCATAATAGAATAACGTATTTTGGTCTTCTACCTTGGATGAAAGAAACTACAGATATTGGGAAATAATAGTGGTAAAGGTTTAAGAGTCTCACAATTGACGCGGCCTGCGGTGGCGGTTAGTAATTTCACAAGGTGTTGTCAATTGTGAGACTCTTAAACCTTTACCACTATTATTTCAGAATATCTTCAGTTTCTTTCATGTAAGATTATTTTTAGTATGTAAGACCCATTAAACTACTCTATAAATTTCCTAATGCTAATACCGCACATACTGTCTATAGTTTCTTTCATCCAAAGATTCTAAGCTAGATTTACCCAGCAGTGAATTGACCGGGGCTAATAAGTATAACAAATAATTAAAGTGAAAAAAGATTCTACGTAACGCTATGAATAAATAATGAATCAGGAAATGTAGCTTTAAAAATCCAGAATCATAAATCACAATGTCCTGCCAGCGAACTTATATGCTATTTTTTGAAAGTGGAGGCAGCATCCGATCCAGTTCGGTGTGAGACGGCACGGGTAAAGCTGCTTACCCATCACGATGGCAAACGTAGATGTCGCCCTGGCTGCACCAGCAGAACGCGGCTCAATGTTCCTTAGCTCTAAGGGAAGTATCCCGAAATAAATCCCTCGAATATATTATTATATTGGACACGCAGGGTCGCTAGCGAGGTTTTGGTGTGTTCACAAGCTTCCAGTGTACATGTTTTGGCAGTAAGCTTTAAAAAGCGTTATCTTTATTTTCTCAGTACCTGCGGGCCAGCATATTATATTATTATATTATATTATATATTAACTCTAACTGCCAGTGCCCTACGCTCCCTTTCAATATCAGCATCGTCTTTAAGTTGTCGGCAATGATAGCAATAATAATATATTATCAATAGCCCTTCAACTACTATTGTAATACCTAGAGTTAAGTATAGTGAGCAGATGGTTTCCCTAAAAAATAAAAAAATGACCAAGATATATTTAAATTTGTTAACTCTTCTTATGTTTATGCCATTTAGGGTAATATTATGCTGCTTTTACCTTTGCCGACGACCTCAAAGACCATGTACTCCGTTGTGTGTTGTCTGAGTCTGCACATGGACATCCCTAGCTTATAATTTTTCATTAGAGATTAATAAGTCTTGAAGCTGCCCTACTGTTGTGCAGCTACACTTTTCTACAAACCTTCCGTTGGCCGCTGCAGTTTTATGTCTTGAAAGCAAAGCAATGCTTTATATTGCTAAAACGGAGGCTAAGAGCGATTTAGGTTGTTATTACATGGATTACAGGCGTGTGCTGAAGTGGCTATTGTATTGGCCTCCATAGTGTAGACTATAAAGGTCCAGTTCTAGCTGGAATTTGTTACTTTTTATAACTAAAAAAAAACCTTTTTACCCCGAAGGTATTTTTCACGTATATAAATATGTATGTGGTTCGCTAGAACTCAATAACACCAGAGACAATAAAACGGCAAAAGCGATTTTAGTAAATGCGGCATAAAAAAGTGCCAGAATTCAGACGCCTGTATTCTGGCAATGTTATTAGCTATATTTTTCATATATGTTGTAGTATGACTATGAAACCTATGTGCAAAAGGATGGCAACTTTTTAGGTTTCGGTACCGCTCTTGCACCCTTTGGGTACTGATCCCTTCCTCATGGGTCTGATACCAACTACAAAGTAGTTGGCATACTAGCGAAAAATTATTAAAAGCAATTGTAGAAATAAATCGTCCAACCGATTTACCTGCTAGATTAAATTATAATCGATTATCCAGACTGAGATTTACGATTCAACAATTACTGGTGCTCGTAAAACGTATCAGAACCGTTACTAAGTAATAAAACGGCTGCTTGTAGAACTCCTTAATGGGAATTTAATGTTGCTTAAAATTGCAAGGGTAGTGAGAAAGCTGATTTATAAATAACTGGTCGGTAGGTACATAAAAAAACCTGGACAATTCATACAGCATCATCTAAGCATCTATCCTGATGTAAAGCAGAGTTTGTGTTATAGGTAATAGTTATCTAATATACTTAATCACAGTTATATTATAAATACGAAAATTTAGATGGACGGATGGATAGATGTATGTTTGTTGCTCAATCACGCCAGAACGGCTGAATGGATCTGGGTGAAATTTAGTCAGGGATAGACTATAGTCTGGAATAACACATAGGCTATATTTTATTCCGGAATTTCCACAAGAACGGGCACTACGCGGGTGAAAACACAAGGCACTGCTAGTACAATATTCACTAATATATTTGTTACAAACATAGATATATTTGACTAAACATAGAAAATACCTAGAACAAATATTTCACAATGTAGAAATATTTGCGGATCGTACGAACATTTCCAAGTCCCAAGGTGGCAAACGAACTCGCAACCTCCAGCGTTCCAGGACCTTAGCCCGCTGCCCAACATAGTGAATGAACGCTGTAAATTGTAAATAAATGCTAATAAAGTGTAAATAAAGTAAGTATGGTCGACACAGATGTGAAACGTACACCACTGCAAAGAAACCTTACCTCTGAAAATTGCATTCAAGTATTGGTAGGTTTAATATTTAGCTTAATTTATAAGATACATTTATGAAATCTAACAATATTTATTGCTGTTAAGAAGTTGGTTTTTCGACAGTTAGATTTACGCTCTGAGAAAAATACATGCATCTTCTAAATAACATTTTAAAAACCGATTCTGATATACAGAGAGGTTGATATAAGTGTTCATAAAGTAAGTAAAACGGTTCTGGTTTCTGTGTAACAAACCAGCTCTTTCGTTCATTTATAACTTAGCCAGATAACCAAAGTAGCTCACGTCCATACTAACTTAAACACTAAGCTTATATAAGCGCACTAGATTTTCTCAAGCTAGTTTAGTCTCCCTATAACACTAGCCGCTTCACTATATCACTGGTTATTCTCACTTTATCACAAGTTATTCTCACTATATCACTGGTTATTCACAGTTTATCACTGGGCCAGTGCTGCCACCTCGGTATCGCGGATGTAATTACGTCGCGAGAATAATGCTGACGACATGTAATTAATTAAAAG
This sequence comes from Eupithecia vulgata, assembly GCA_946478455.1. Classification (NCBI taxonomy): domain Eukaryota; kingdom Metazoa; phylum Arthropoda; class Insecta; order Lepidoptera; family Geometridae; genus Eupithecia; species Eupithecia vulgata. The sequence continues at coordinate 2,171,253 of OX297873.1, read as the reverse complement.
CATGAGTGGGTTGTTTGTAGGTTGCAGACGAGCGGCAGGCGATGTGGACAAAGATGTATTAAGAACTACAAAATATTTATTTTATTTCTAGCTGCTGTCCGTAGCTTTGTACTCATTGTTTTTGGGATTAAAAGTAGCCTAAAGATTCATTACCTTTAGGGATTTTTTTTTTGCCATGGGAACAGGTTTATGGGATTACTGGCTGATCTCCGCGGTTTCATCCGCGTCGAATTCGAATTTCATAATTCCGTAAATCTCCCATAGGAATTTGATGTTTTACCAGGACAAAAAGTAACGAGTAGCATGGGCTACTCGCCATCCTTTCAAATAACTGTATGCCAAAAATCAAGTCGATTGGTTGCCCATTGAGGGCGTGAACGAAGTACAAACAAACACACTTTCATAATATTAGTTAGAGAAAATAGAGTAACGTCTAATGCTTGCCCAATCAGATCAACAGTTTTCGCGTAAAGAATAAACAAACATTACGCAACTCCAAACTTTCGCATTCTCACAAAACTGTTACGCACTCGGGTATTTGAATTAAACTTAATTAGTTTTAACCTTAAACCATGTTTATTTAATGCATGTAAATTTTCAGTACAAATTATTTAAATCCTTAAAGTAAACGCTCGTCTATGACGTCATAATTTTATGATCGCGTCATTAGACATGATGCGTTAATTTGTATGTAACAGAGAGCGCGCTTTACTCGCATAATTCTGCGCCATATGACTTGATTTCATTACCTTGGAGTAGTTCTGTTGTCGGCGAGGATTTTTTGCCCTCAAAATAAGGTATTGGTAAACTAAGAATTACACGATTTGTTAGAGGTTAGACCATGGGGGACACAAAGACCGGTGGGACGGCCAGAAATAATATGGAAGGATGATATCAAAATTTCAGCGGGCATTTAGCAACTAGACATTTACCACCCAAATTATAAGAAAGCCGAAGACATGGAAGCCTACCACAGTCTACTGGTCGATAAAGGCCAGAAAAAAGAAGAATGGCAATGTAAGTAAAGTCGCCGGCAAAAAAACTAAACTTCCAAAACTCACAATGATGTATTGACAGGCCAAAAAAAAAGGTTTTGTTACATTTGTTACAGCCAAAACTCACCTACTCCCATTGGAACGCGCTCAGAGAGTTGTCCTCAAGGTGGCTTTCGGTAACCCTTATATGTACCCAACTTCTCAGCTGTTTAAAGACTGTAATGTTCTCTCCGTCAGAAAGCTTTTCATTCAGGAAACAATCCTTAAACAGCACAAAGCAGCTCCACAAATAGAGGTAGCAAACAAAAGACGAAAATATAAACTCTTTAAAACTAAATCCACTAAAACAACATTTGCTCATCGCCACACACCGTTCCTTGCACCGTTTTTATACAACAAATTAAATAAAACAATATCTTTGCATAAATCCACAATCCAAGTATGTAAAAAATCATTGAGATCTTATTTGGATAATTTAGATTATGAACAGACAGAGCGATTGCTATTGTGTTTGGTTAGTTCTTAGTATATGGGCCCTAGTTTAATAGTTTAATAATTTGTAATTTAGTATACTTGAGTTAGTTATAACTAGTTATAATAATATAGTCAATCGTTTTAGGAGAGCTCAATATTGCATACACTGTAAACTGTAATCTTTGTAAGAGTATCGCAAACCATATTCCATAACCCTAAAGAATCGGAAATAAGAGCCCTAACATCTTAATACAAGTATATCTTAGTAAGAGTTAGGTATCATTGATCTCAAAGGTTAATCCGAAGCACGTACACACTGATATACTGTAAGTACTTTTATTGTTTTACTTCCATTTAAATATAAAAATATGTTTACAATGGGACTGACATGTTAATATAAAACAAAAATCCTTAAAAATAAATGAGTATAAAAAAATGTTTCATAATGTGACCCTGCAGGTTGTTCAAATAAAAAAATAATACTAGAAGCGCACCCTCAGCAGTCGACAAATACGACTTATAATTAAAGATTTTTCCGATATTCATCGCGATAATGATAATAAGTTAATTATATTGCTGGCCGAATCTCCCTCACGTTTTGTTTTATTCAGGTTAAAGGACCCAATGTTCCTTTTCACAGCGATACAATATGTCTATTATACGTAGGTACCCTTAAAAATACTTTGCATACAAAGCCTCAGCTCTTCATAACTCGCTCGTGTCACGATCCATGGCGCACACCCGCCGTGTGCTTACTCATGCTAATGGCGCGGAAAGAGCGGCGCTACTCACACAACACCCTCCTAAATCCATAAGGTGTGGTATGTCGTAATAATGTTGTCTTTTATAACAGTTTACTTTCTATTAGGGACATGAGGAGAATGGAGCATTTGATACACCTAGCGCACGGACAAGTGAACTCTTATGAGTAAAAAGTATGCGAGTGGTGGAGTTTAAAACATAATACTGGGAGCTTTCGTAGCTGAAGGAAACTGAATGCATATTTTATAAGATTTTGTTTTATCAAAGCCGCCATTTTTGTTTCACGCACCCTCTCTCACCGCATCCCGCAAGAGGAGACTAGCCTCGGAGGGGACAATATTAGATACTGGATATTTATAAAACTGTGTCATATACAGAATGTTTGGTATTACGATGTAGGGATTGTAGGTACATTTGTACTAGAACACTAGTTTGGTTTATATAATTATCACTCACGCATATTACTGTTAGCGATTATGCAAAGAAAATGTTAAAAAATCTCTTACTAATGTAAAAACAAACTTTTATTACTATGTTTGCATGGCATTTAGTTTCTGCCAACACTACAAGCCTGTTTAGACCTTAATTTCCCTCCGTTCCCCAATTGACGATTTTAACAGATCACGAAAGTTTAATAACTATGGGTTACTAATAACTCACGCAATAACAGCTCCAAGAGCTAGTTGGACTGTTATACACATAATATATTATAAAGCTTACATATATGTAAATAAAAATATAATCAGTTGAATGCAGGCACAAAATGACCCATATATCTTATAAATACAGTGTACTATAGAAAAATAAAAATATAAAGCTACCATAGGTAAGGTTATATTATTATTAATTCCGAAAGTAAAACTAGACTACGTTCAAGTTGCACGGAACTTTGTTTATCTTTCATCGAGTTATCTCACCGCAAACTCAGCTACAATAGAATAATTACATTAACTACGAAATGCACAAAAGGATAACCAGACAGCTCTTAAATGGTTTTCAGCCATTTGTAGATAAACAAAGCTCACGCAATCACAAGCATAAAATATTATTTAAAAAAAACAATCCAGTAGCAGTATGGATTCATGAAGTTAGCGGTGTTATAAGTATCGTACCGTAATTGTTAAGACGAATAGTAAGGCAAATGACCTTGAACCTTTCCGCGCGCCTTTATGCAGCAAAGAGTGCTTGTTTTCGGTTCAGCATACTATGTAGTGTCCTAATCAACCAAATAATACGATCCTCTGTGGTTGGGTGACGTGTAACTGGTCAGGTTTGTATCACAGATTTTGTAGGCGAAAATACGTTTTTACGTTTGATTTCATTATTTTGATTACTTTTTGAAGCTAATGGACCTCCAAGAGATAGGTATGAAGTATATGAATCACTATACTGAAATTAGTACTAATCGAATTTGAGACGCCGATAAAAACTGGGTTCGAAGCAGCTACACACACACTATAACTAACACTATAACAACTACACTATAATTAACGGTAAGCATTTGGGACCTCCAAGGGACCTTTCAGGATATGTGTTACAGGATATATAAATTTCAGAGCTCCACAATCAATATTTTCGTTGGAAAACGGATTCGAAAACACCTAAGTTACTGTCACAATGCACATATTTTGTGGACGATTACATAATTGTAGAGTGTGTTTACATTACTAAAATAAATATGTAAACATGAAATTATTTTAATTTAAACGGGATGTTCACAATTATTTCCTAAAATAGCCACTGAACGAAATGATCTCTGCCATTTGGTTGTTTCGAAATTAAAGTGCTGGATTTTCAGAGATGTTATACCTGAGTAATTTGCATAAAATATACGTCTGTTGTTGAGATAAATAGAAATAGAGCTCTGATATGTTGTTATTGTAAGTAGTAATTGTGTATCTGCTTATTAAATACTTTTACCAATAACTCATCTCGAATTTGAGATCTTGCGGCTTAGGCTCTCGAATCGATTTAATATTAGCACATCGCTGTTAGCGATAATGCCACCGATTCTGTCACTAGATATTGTTTGTATTACGTTTAACTGTTTTCCGTATTGATGGTATCGAAATATATCATTTATTTACCAATTCTTATTTTTTTATTGTCAACCTTTATTTGAAAATTATTGAAAATTAGAATCAAATAATAGAACTAAACTAAAACTAGTATTTGCAATCGAAACAATTAAGCTAACTGCAGACTGCAAATAATTTTCAGTTAGCTCAACTGATCTATTTCAATACCAGTCAGAAGTATGCCCAAGACGCTGGCTGCATTGCCCCGCTGTATGGAAAGGCTGCCCGATAGCTGGTGAGTATCTGGCACAGCGCATCCGCCTTGCCCAGATACTAACTAGCTCTCGGGTCACTCGTCGCTTTGACCAGACGCTCAGATATTTTTTGAAAACCCGGAGAGCCTCAGTACCCCATAACTGCGTAGGCTCTGTCGAGACCTGCATATTTGTGCCTCTTGAGATCTTCGGCCAAATCTGCCGCCGCACTAGCTCTCACGGAAGTCCTAGGAAGATGGGAAAGCGCGAGTGTGTCGACAAATGTAGCGCCAATGCTCCATAGTTATTCATAAATATAATCGACTATAGTTTTTTCGTAGACCCTCTACAGCGTAGTCGATTCGTAGACCCTCTACGAATTTTATTGGATTGCTACAAAAAAGTTTCAAGGTTAATGTAGTTTAAATAATTATACGGTTACTATTTCGTACCATATGTACTAGAGTCTAAAAGCGTAGACAATCATAATACTATTTCAAACCTAAGTACTATAAAGCTAAGAACAAAGCTTATGAGAATACCAAATGTCTTAAGATGTACACTACATCTACAAATTCTCAATGCTTCGCTATTTCAACCTGAATGTTACAATAATGGTACGCATTTTGTAAAACAGAACTTCAATTATTCCCGTACAAAGGTAACAAGTATGTATGACAACAAAAGTGTGTTACTGAAATTTTATAGTTAAAATTATGCTATGCTCAAGTTATTTTTGACTCGTCCTACTTTGGTCCGAATCCAGTGGGACGAGTCAAGAAATTCAAATATAATGCTGAAAACGTTTCAAACGTTCGTGCTGAAAAAGTACCCTTAAAACAAGCTCTGCTTGAAACAGGAAGCTTTTTGTTTAGCTTTTTTTTTAAAAAATATAGTGGCAAAAATGCTATATAAATATTCTTCATTTTTCTTCGAGTGCTTTTCTAACCACCAGTACCCCTGAAAGCGAGGCATTATTTGAGGTACAATGAAAACTAACAGTTATAGCAGTACTTAGATACTTATAACAAAAACGAGTGTTCGTACGACTGTACGTGTAAATGGGCAGGTTCTGGAGAAAGCATTTGGCTTTTTAAATAGTGGGAGGAGAATTGTTAGGGCAAGATAGTTGTAGTTAGAATTTAAGTGAGTTTGGATTGATTAAAACCTTTGGGAAAATATTAATTTAAGCCGTCTACTCGTCTTGGCAGGACCGTGACCCGTGATGTAAGTGGAGGGGGTTGTTTTGTTTTTCCAGACACTTAAGCTAATAGCTCAGCTTTTAAAGTATTTATGTCAAGAAAACAGGTCGGTATACCTACCTACATAAATAAATAAAATAATAAGGCTAAACAATTCATAGAACAATATCTACGCGCGCAAAGAGAAGAAATGCAGTGCTCGAATTTGGTCCTGGAGGCAGTCTCAGATTGAGACCAGCCCAATCGGGTCAACTTTTATGCTTCAAAAACGCAAGCCTGCCTCTTGTCTGCAAAAAAAAGTCTGTTAGTCTAGTTTCCTATTTTCCAAGATGTACCAGTACCTATACAAGATCAACTTGAGCTCTTCTGTGTCACGCTCACATGAACTCTATACTTTGGAACCTTCATCGAGTCAAAGGTTAAAACAGCAGCCATCTATCCCTATATCCAGCACATGTCCAATCTGGTTTGGAGTATTAATAATAATAATATATTTATTTATTTTAAAAAGTTGTTACATTTTAATGTTGTTTGTATGTTATAGTTTCTTAAATCCTAATTTAGGTTTATGTAGACACCAGAGTTCTCTAATCAGTACATAATTCTTATTTCTACGCTAGAATCGAGAATTAGTGCGGTAAGCATTCACGCACACAAGCACAGTGACATCACCACGCACCGTCGTCATGGCTCGGCAGTCGCACACAGGCGATCCACCAATCACGCGCGAACAGTGATCCCACTGCGCTTGAGTTCAGCTGCAGCATGCTCCTTTTTCCTAATTAAGTTTCTTAAGTAAATGAGTGATGCTCGTTTTATAAAAAATATAAAAAAAGAATAAATGATATTACGATAGGTAGTATTTTGCTGCCATGTTTGGGACGGTGCGGTGTGTACCAGCTTTTTTTCAAAAATCAATAAGTTCCATCTCAGGATTTTTGTTACAGTGCTTACCCGCACTCTGGGCATCTCTAAGAAATGAAATAAGTTCCCAAAAAATTTCGACTTCGGCGGTAGATTTTCGACGAGAACCGACAGAGACTTCGTGGCTTAGTTGGTTAGAGCACACCCGTACGGGACGCGGGTTCGAGTCCCGCCGAAGTCGAAAATTTTTGGGAACTTATTTCATTTCTTTAAGTTCCATCTCATACAGAAGTACAATTATAAAAAAACATGATACATAGTATTGCTTTGCTCATAAGTCGAGGTCACGACTCCTTTCGCGACTTTTTATCACTAATTCTCATAGTTTCGGATTTGACCATCCACTCCCATCTCAGATGGCCACCTCAAAGGCCTGATATACTTAATACATCATACTAAATAAATATAAACTTATGTGTTTGTTTGCACATATTGGGTCAGTTACCACTGCTTAGCAAAAGTTTCCCACATTTCCTGTCACATAATACGTGCAATATTATTGCAGTCTCTAACTGCCAATGTTAAATTCTCTTGACTATTTATTTGTCACGTTCAATACAAAGTCAGACACTTACCTATTACTTTTTGAAAAACATGATCGTTCGCATAAAGAGTTTTCTAATTTATCAACTTTTTAGTTCGTTTTTTAGATTTGTTTAAAGTCAGTTTTCAAGCAGTCATAGGTATCAATGATACTTTTTCTAAAAATGCTCAGAATTTATTATTATAATTTTATTTACAATACTAGAACGCAAAAGAAAGTGCTTGCTAGAATTGTAAAAACTTTAATCTTCGTTCGTAATATTCCAGTAAACCGCCATGAGTCATCGCCGGCAGAATGTCTTCAATACAATTATCGACTCCTGAGGGAGGTCGTCCTTCGGCTAAGATGTCTCCGGTGCTGATTTGCATTTTAATATATTTCCCTTGGAGTTTGCTGTGTCAAGCGAAATAGGTATTTGTTGGGGAAGCTTTTGATTTCTAAATTAAAAAGCGTCCGGGTAGCCTTGAAATGTAGGACTTTGTTTTGTATACGTCTGAAGTAGATTCTCGTTTCACCGGGCTAGGCTCTAGCTGATACATGGTCAGATATCTATAGTATGCCTTTGTATGAGGTAAGTCTTGGTTGACCGTGCCCCGGCTGGGGCCCGACTGAGACACGGTCAGCGGCGTTAAAATATCGGTGGACACGGCACGGCACCGACACGGTGTACTGTGAATCATTATTTAAGGAACCTCTAGTACTGGTACTGAACGGCATTATGGGACGTAATGTAACGTGTTTGACAGAAGGTGCTGGCAATTAGGTGATTGATAACAAGAAAGAAAAGATATTGAAAAAAACATCTTGGTGAACAAAAAAAATTATGTCAGACGCGTCGTCTCATTTTTGATCCCTGTTCCAAAAGAGAACCTTATTATTAAGCTGACTCTTATACAAACTTTTGAGCACGATCACTTTACAGATCCAGAATCTACATTAATAATAAAATTTGTTTATTTCCTCTTCACAATAGGTACTTAAACACTAGTTATACAAGCACAGGGCGTAGAACTATATTTAACCTGTATTGTGAGAGGCTGGAGCTTGCTATAGGTTTTATGAAAAACCTGTAACTACAAGTCTCCAGGACCTCCACTCCACGGATTACATATAATAGGTGACATTTATATATAGGTAGGAAAAATGTAACAAATTAATATTCTATGTAAGGTAATAAATTTTGATATCAAGATCAAGAGTAAAAATTAAAGGAAAAAAAATATATAATTATACTAAGACTACTAAGAAAGTACAGACAGACAGACCTAAATATGTGTTGTCGTGAGTGTAGTATATAGCCAGTGTAGTGTATGTAAGTGTGTGTGGTAAATGCGCATGGTTGGTAGGGTACTCCTGAGGACACTGTCCTCTTGGGAGGCCGACAGCAGAAACCAATGCAAATGTATGTGTATTTGTGTGTTGTGCGTATGAGTGTGAGTTTTAGTATTATGTTCATCATGCAGACCCCAACGTCCCAACCAAGACAACATTCAAAGGTATTAAGGTCTAGGTCAAACGAGTGTAATTTTTTGAGTCTATCAAAATTAATCTCAACATACAAAAGCCCTTGCGTGTCCTATCAGTGGTCATTTTGGTTGAAAGTACGTATTTTACGCGATTCATACCCAACCTAAAAAACTACGTTTGTTTAGCTCAGTATCTTTAAAATCCGAATTGTTACTATATATAAGTTTTATTGTGGATCCGTCCAAAGCCCCAAAAATAAATAAATATTTTTTCTTTGCCTAAATTTGCATCATGCGTAAGATCATGTAAAGGGATACCTTGGCCCAAAGAGCCCTCGTTAGAAGTAATCACCCTGCGTAATAGGGTCCTTTGACACACTTTTTTCCACTTAGGTACTTTTTTTTCGGTAGACTATTAAGAAGCTTTTAGATAATGTTTCTAAGTTTACGGAGATATAACATTTAATATTTGAGAGAGATGATATTTTATTCACCTGAAGAATATGAATTAGTTATTTTAATATTTTTCAGGATTATTTTAAGCTTTAAATCATGTTTGTGACTATTTATTTCGTCGCCAGTTGTTTTGTCATTTACTTTAACCCCTCCTTTTCACCAATATAATAATACATTATATTTGAAGTTTTGTGTCATGTTTTCGTTTTTAATTTACCCTCGTGCACATGTTAAAAACATATTGTATAGGTACTTGTTGTCAACAAAACTTATATGAAAAATGTATTTGTGAACTTGGGGTTGTCTACATGTTTTGGACATGTTTATTGATACTTTGTTGTGAGAAGAAACTCAGTTTGGTCAGGTAATAGAGTTGTTGTTGTTAATTGTTTTATAAGATCAACTAAACTCAATTAAAAAATAGAGCATCTTTAATATAGAGAAGAGTTTGAAACGGGTTTAAAAGACCAGCTTCGTAACAAAGCATTTTATTTTATAATCTCTCAACCGTTAAACCTCCGTTTAATATACCACGTTTAATCCAAACGAAGTATAAATTCTAAAGCGTTAATACCGAGAAACTGCCCTTGAAATGCAACCAGCCAACAGAGTATCTGTCTCTATATAACATAGATAAGGTGGAACAACTGATTCACAAAGCAATTTGACGAATTTTTAGACACCCAAGTGGTTTTAAAACACAATCGCGTTATTTTCATCATTAGCACCAGCAGTTTACGAGTATACTAGTCCACTGCTGAACATAATATGCTGCGCTGACGTGCCATAATATTTATGCTGGCTATGCAGGTTTTGGATTGCAGTGAATGGCGATTTAATTTTTAATTTTATTTTTTTAATTTCAACCATGACCATTGCCATCGGGCAAACTGGTGATGGCTGTAAGGCTGCTGGTTGTTTTTGTATCACTAGTTTATCCTTTAAATTTTTTCAATTCCTTTTTTGATGTCAAACTTTACCAAAATCAATTATTAAATCTCTTGGCTTACCTTAGTCTCAATTAGAGCAGCGGCGGGCCCTACCAAGCGGTGGGCCCGCACTATCTCCTATGTGGGCTGCCCCTCCTAAGGGTTTACTACGGCTCCTGGAAATAAAGAAAAAAAACATTAGGTATGAGAGAAAAACACGGTCCATTCTTAAATGTAGCATTATAGTAATACACTCCACAATTGGGCCCAGTATTTACCGAATTGCACGCTAAAGTGCTACTCTGCTACGTAATAACATGACAGGGTTACAACTTCTGGCAATGGTAGTGATTCTGTTGGCTCAAAACCTTAACAGCTAGACTAGCGTCAAAATGTGTCTGTCACCTTTTTACCGATCCAAAAAAGTGGGATGGCAACAATTTTAGAATCGTAAATTAGGTTTTGTGCGAACAGAATCACTACCATTATCTACTTAGGTACTCTCTAAGGTATACGAGTTCGTGTCATAACGTTTAATCTAGTATAACACGATCACTGCTAGCATCGGCGGTGTGACCCGCCATGAAGATTGTGTTAAATAGTTTCCTCTTCATTTGTTTAGACAGAATTTTGATTTTGCGTGGAAGAAAATCATTGCAAGACAATCTTGGATTAGTATAGACCAAGAAAATGTTACGCTCATAACAATAGTGACAATAACCATTAGAGCTATGATGGTGTGGCTGTCCAGATACTGTAGTGCATCTGGCATGTTTGTGGACGCACGTGTTAAAGACTTTTACGCTGCGATTCGCAATAAGATCATCAAGATCATCTACAAAATGCATGATGCTGGGTAGCACTAACTGTCTGTAGGGGTTCTAGCTTACAGACATTGCAGTAGCCTGCAATGGCACTTGGTATCAAGCCTCATTCCCCCTTTTGCCAAACAAATTTACTATCTGAATAAATCCTGAGTGTGTATGTACCCTTAATTGTTAAATTTATTCTGTGTATTATGTACCTTTACTGTTTGTTCAATTCTATGGATCGTGTTATCTGAGTCAATAAATAATTTAATTGAAATTTAGAATTATGTAACAGACTCAAGTCAACAATCTTATTCAATGTGAGTTTTCGTTAGCGCGATCCAGAGCTCGTTAATTGCGATATATAGGGATAAAAATAATCAGGCAAGACTTTTATAAAAACATCAATTATTTAACTTTTTTGGGCCCCTTCAATGTCAAAGTCAATAACTTTATTTCTTTAGGCTTACAAAATAAGCACTTAGACACAATTTCCTATTTTGATTAATTTTTATTATGTGTTGAAATAACAATTTATGTGTTACTTACTTTTAGGAGATTTAGTGTGTTACGGTTTATGACAAACAGTCTTCAAAAAATAGAGCAAAAAAGACAAAAAACACGTCTTTTGTATCCCCCGCGTCCCCGTTTATTTAAAATTTTAATACATAATTTATTTCTAATATTTCTTGTAATAGCGGCAACAGAAATACACATTTTGTGAACATTTTAACTCCTTACCTTTTAAGGTCCATGAGATACAGCCTGCTGACGGACAGACGGACAGACAGCGAAGGCTTAGTAATAGGATCCTGTTTTCACCCCTTGGGTACGAAACCCTAATAATATCGCAACTATGACTTAATTTACGTAAAGCGGCCCCACACGGGCTCCCTAGGCCGTCCTGGACGACAGGTTAAGCAAAGACTTTACCTCAACAGAAGAAAACAAACGTCCCTTAGCAATTGTTTCAACGTTTTTTGCTCCCTCTTACCAAAAAAACGTTGAAACACGCATCAGTTATACCTTAAACCATACACTCATAGCACTTAGGGCAGATTTCCAGCATTTATTTTTAATTATAATGTAAGCAAAGTTATGCAGGTCGGGCCCTGACCTTTAGACACAGAGTTCTCGCTCAAACGCGGCTCTAATGAGTGAGTATTAATGGAGGGATTGTAATTATGCATTGCTGTTTTGAGCTTTAGGTCGACTTCTATAATCTGCAAATAATTTTAGATGCGTTTGAAACAGTTTGAAATTATCAACGTGAATTACGTATATTAAGTACAAGTAACCAAACAACTTGTATTTGTTTTGAGTTATTAATTCAATTCCATTTAATTAATATATTACCATAAGTTACATTCCTATAGATTCACAGGGAACACTAAGTCAAGTCCGAATAATTTAATATATAAAAAAACTCAAAATTTATTATTATCCTTTCCTATTATTTTTATTATCTATTGTTTATCTATGTTATATAAAAATGTATATTTTTGTTCGTATTTTTGATGTTGTTACTGTCAAATTTCATCATTGAAACGTAGATATTTTAAGACCAATAAATAGGAGCGTGATGTAGTAACAAACAACACATTCAATATTTGGCTCAGTATTCCGTTCTTTCTCGAAATAATCTAATCAAAGCCCAGAATCCGCGTCATTCTCCTTCTAATTAAACTTGAGCCTCAACTTAAATACTCGTCTGGCCTGCAGCCAGCGACCACCTCGATACAAAAAGAGAAATAAAGCTAGTTCGTGTGTGGAGAATGGCTGGGTGCAGCCACCGACAGCCATTAGGTCTCAACTTGTATGAAGCGGTTCTAGGGTACAAACATTTATAAAACCTTGTCTAGAAGCTTGGTAGTTACGTTAAAAACATTTATTTTGTTAGTTATTTGCAGGTGGGTAAGTGGTATAAGTACCTTAATTAAACAAAAAAGAAGGTAACATTTGTTTTCCTTTAAGTCAAGAACTTAAAGGAAAACAAATGTTACCTTCCTTCCTTTCCAATGTTACTTTCCTTCGTTTGGAAATGGACAAGGAACGGACCAATGACAAATCCAAATACCATCTCCACCTAGGCAAAGCCCTGTGCTTTGTGGCGTTCACTAAAGGTATAAGTGTCTATAAAAATTACGAAAAAGAACTTTACAAGTAAATTCTTTATCAACCAGAATCAACAAAATAATACGATTATACTGAAACTAATTGATATAACTCGCCTGAGATGATTTTTGATAAACTTGGTACCCAATTAATATTATACTGATTTTAATTAATTACATTCGTGATTTTCACGCTAATTATAACTCTCTAACACGCTAATTGCTACTCCGATTAGCACTGTTCCGTTGATATTTTAAATTGAAAACGTATTCGTATGTCTTCTTCGTATACTGACAACCGTTTTGTAGAAATTGTATTGTGATTTTCATTTTGGGCTTGGTATGAATAATAATAATAACTTTGTTACCAATTTAAATATTTCGTTGCAAAGTTTATTTACTGCTTATTTGTGAGCAATGTTCATTCTGATATGAATTTATAGAAAAAAATTACAGGTATTGTACAAAAAAGAAGCCTTTTAATCCGAGAGGCGTAATTCTTTTCACCCCTTTTATGCTCTTTTCTGGGACTCTGAAATATCGAAATGGTTGAAGTCATGTCAGTTTGAGAGATTCAGATTCTCGTCTGAGTTTTTGTTTGGTTTTGGCTACATTTTGAAGGTTATTTTTATTTATAGAAAAATATACCAAAAGTAGTAATAACAAAAGTCAAAAATATACCAAGAGTCGATCTTTTATATTTTTCAATACAATATTGTTTGTTACTTCGTTAAATTAAAAGTACCTTCTCGTAATAAGCATGAAAAGCGTCCAAAAAAACGCAAACTTATTATAAATGTAAGCACCCTGACAGTTTTGAACTAATAAAAGTCAGCGATCCTATCTCATTACATTATCTCGTGAGTATGTCAATGTCATTCAACGAGGCGCTAATTAAAATAAATTCCATCTAGATTAAAAGAACGCCAAGATGGAGGAAAAAAGAAAAATCCGTGTAGGAATTTCCAATTACGCAACTCAAGATTAAGGTGTGTTAAAAATGTGCCTAACATTTATTAAAGCCTACAGTTTTTAGCTCAAAGAGAGGAATAATCTAAAGACCTTGACTCATGTAATTTTGCTTGATGTAAAGAGGGTTACATTTGGTCCAAAATCTGCATAAATTTGAGTTTGTTGGCTTTTATATTAAAACCCAATGTAATCTTACTAATAGCGGTTTTATTGGACGTCCGTGAACGAGCGCAGGCTTTCATAGTACAAGTTTTTGCGACTTTTTTGGGACACCTTAGCTGGTAGAAGTGCAAGTAGATAAAGATAAAGATAGCGAAAAAGTATATAGTATCAAATTAGTATCCAATGCAGACAGAGTTACCAACTCTCCACTGAGCTGATTAACACTGTTAGGTACAATTCAGGCTCAAACTCAATGAAATAAAGTTGGAATTGGCTTAGCTAGTGCAGTTGATACGTGACCAAAATGGTACCACTAGTTAGATAGTTTCGATTCACTTCGACATCTATGATGTTGGGACTTTCGAGTTTTGAAGTTCAATTGACCGCACCGCAGTGTTTGAATGGTTTTACTCAAAGGTTCGTTTGTAAAGTTGGAGGTTTTTGTGATAGATTTTATCTCTGAATTCCCAATGACGGTTTATTGTTATGCTGAAACTTGTCAAGTACGAATGGGAACTAGCTTGTGGACATTCCTTTATTCACTAAATAAATATATAAAATAAAACTAATATTGACAGGCTTTACCTTATACTTACTCTTTAGTTTAAAACCAATTTAGAAAGTTTATCAAATATTAGCAGTAATCCATATTCAAAAATGTTAAAAAGGTATAAGGAATTAAAGCTTTTTTATTTATTTATTTATTAATATTGACATTGTTCACCATGATAAAAATTTAAATTAAGAACAAACCGTAAAGAAAATCATTTTTTATTTTAATATTATTTTAATCACGTATTTTTAGAGGTCTAGAAGCTACCTATTGACGATAACGCGACCGTTTGTTTTCAAGTAACTAAGCCCGTAACGTGGCCCAAGAAATCCTACCACGATCCTACGCGTACCTAAGTCTGCCCATCTGTCAGTCCTATCTCATACATTTTGACAAGTGCCTGACACAAGTAAACTGTGAATGACTTAGCTTTATTAATAAACGTAAGGCTTTTCTCCAGAGACCGAAACTGTGAAAACTATAAATATAACAAGTAATTCCTTTTCAATGTTGTTGTCCGTTACAGAACACTTGGCAGATTTCCTAAGGGAGGCCACACAGTTCAAATGGATGGAACAAGGGAGTAATCGATGCCGAATTTAGAGGATTGGAGACTTGGAGTCGAGAGGCACGGTACTTGGATTAGAACTCCTAGAAGCTGAAAAGGTCGACCTTATCTTGTAGATAATGTTCAATTTTCTGTCTTCGAAATGTAAATTCGGCGAACTATCTGCATTTTTGTCATCATAAGTTGTTCGTAAGTGTTGACAGATGCATAAAATTTTAACTTCATTTGTAGTTTACCTATGTGCAGTTTACATTCACACATTGTTCCCCAATAATTTAGATGCTCAGACAAAAGAGATAAAAATAAAAATGTAAGAATAAATCACAGCAGTTATACGAAAATGGATAATAGCGAAATTACCCTGTAACTCATTCCCGCCTTTCCGAAAACGAATAAACGAAACAATCGTGAATAATATATTTTTGAAGAAATTACCTTGGATAAGGTCAATTAAAAATTTAACCTAAGGTTAGTCAGTTGCAACCATTGGAAATTAAAATAAATGAAATCTAATCTGTCAATATGACAATAGTAAATAAACTAAACGATTCCGTATAAAAGACCTAAAACCATAATTTAGCTTTGGTGGTGTCCTTTTCAACATTTGTTTTTGTTAGTGAGTTTTGATATACATTATTTGCCGTTCTTAATCCATTGTTTGCTTGTTCCTAGATGAAAGCTGTGTAAATTGTCAAACATTATTTATTTATTTGTTACTTGCTTTTATCCGCGTCTTCACACACTTTGTTCAAGGTAACTTCTGTCAGATAGGAACTGAAATCTGGGATACAAAGTAGCCAATGTATTCAACTTTCTATATATGCCAATTTCAGGCCGATCCATTCAGTAGTTTTGGCGTGAAAAGGTAATAAACAACCTAACATCTAAACTGCACATTATGTGCGAAATTATAGAATATTTATACATGTACATAAGAATAATAATAATCATCACACAAATAATATTATAAATTTTATGATATAAGTGTGATTAAATTAGTTTTAAATAAACTCATTTTAAGCCTGTACACTTAAAAACAGCTGAAACATGGGCTGCATCTTTCAAAGGGTTAAAATTTAGTTACATTAAATTCAAACGTTTTGGTCTGGTTTTGAAAGTTTAAAACTACAGCGGTACATTGCATTATTCAAAAAGTATAATATGTTTTGGATGATGGCAATAAGTAAACAATTTAATTGATAAAAAAAATAATGATGGACAATCCACATAGCATCATCTAGCCCCGAGTTAAACAGAGTTGTGTTATGGGTACTTGATGACTGATATACTAATAACGATAGATTATATTTTTATATTGTATAGTTAGGGTACCGAGGCTCTCCGGGTTTTCAAAAAATTATCGAAGCGTCATTGCCATAATGCTGGAAAATTCACACAGTATTATCTAACCCCAAGCTAAGCAGAGCTTGTGTTATGGGTACTACATAACATAACTGATATACTTAATACAATACATTACATAGATAGACATTTTTTACTATACATAGAAAACGACCAGAACACCCGGAACAAATACCTGCAGATCGTACAAATATTTGTCCCAAGGCGGGAATCGAACCCGCAACCTGCTGCGTCGCAGGCGGACCTTCGCCCACCGCGCCACATAGGACGAGCGGGGCAATACAGTCCACGGCACGCTTCCGACTGGTATTGATATGGATCAGTTAAGCTACCTGTAGATTGTTTGCAACAGTCTGCAGTCAACTCAATTGTTTCAAGTGTAAATACTAGTTTTAATTTAATTCTATTATTATATTGTAATTTTCTTTGATAATGAAGTATTTTATTTATAGTTAGATATTTTAACATACATAGAATATAGCCAGACCACCCGAAACGAATATTCGCATGATGTAAAAATATTATTATTAATAATTAAAATTATTATTTTAAAAGTAGTATTTTTGTTTCATCATCATCATTAGCCTATATTAGATCACTGCTGGACATAGGCCTTTATTATTGCTTACAATCTAAAAAAATACATTCAACAGATAGAAATCACAACTGGTAGTAGCAGTATTTGTATTAAATGAAGGGGTTAAAACATGGGACGGAATATGAAATAAAATAAAAATGAACTATTACAGTACTTTGTTTTTTTTAATGTCAATAGACCTTATGTAGTTTGACTTCAATCTCACCTGATGGAAAGTGAAGATGAGTGGCCGACGGTGTATCACGAAGGTTTAGAAGATACCTATTCACTCTCGTCTTGAAGAGACGCAGGCACAGGTAGAAATCATTGCCAATTATATTAAACTTTGGAAGGATTGAAACATAAAAATTACACAGAGTTTGAAGCAAGTCTATCAGACAGAGAATATTCTTTAAAAGCACTGGCAAAAACAAACTGTAGCTTGAAATCTTCCAACTTAAAATGTAAATCATAGTTTTAGTTCGCTAACGGTGAAATATTACGTTCTCAAAAACTACGGACTCTACGGAGTGAGTAATTTTTAACCTAGGATTTTCATACTTAACTGATATTTATTTTAGAGCTCAGATTGTTACAACCATCGTCAAAATTTAGTGAATATTTTGGCTTACGATTTACGTTTTAGATACTTAGCTGTAAAATAATTGTTTTTTTACTAAAGTGCAGAAACGGACTTACAAACTAAATAAAGACTCGATCAAGGACTTATTGTTGACTTTAATGCCAGGTATTCCTGCATCGTCGTCGTCCAGAAGCGCCAGTGCGCGCCTGCCAAGCCGATAAGTATGCATTTTATTGGAACCTATTTATTTTATTTTACAGTCTGCAGTTAGCTCAATTGAGTCAATTGTAAATCCTAATTAAATTTTAAATTTGATTGTTATTTTATTTTTAATAAATATTGTATTAGTAAAACATAAGCAAACATAGTGATTGAGAAAATCATTTCAAGGTATTTATTTATTTTTATTTGCAAAATTTTATAATCTGCTAATTTGTTTAGAAATATTTACACTAGTTATGTACATAAAAATTACATCTGTTGTCATAATAATGAAAAAACATTACAATAAGGCAACTTTGTATTTTTTTCTATAGAGTGAAGTTCAATCGATCTCGTAACTAAATGCGACTTTGACTGGACTTGATCCTAAAGTATCTTTTTATATATAAAAAAAAACTAAGTCAGATGATTTTAAAAATCACAAAACCGCGGCCTCTGCTGAAATACCTAGCCTTAATAGTGGTAAGAGCGTTCTTAATAAGTTTGTTAAACAGCAGCAGAGCAGTTCTATTATCTTTTTATTTATCTTTGAACCCGAGTTTCAATGAACACAGTACTACCATAAAATACCGTACCGTAGTAGAAATATTATAAACTCAAATTAATTTAATACATAGCTAACAAAATATATGCGATAAATATTTTTGATGCACTGCATAAACAACAAAAGTATTATTGAATACATATTTTGAGACTTTGTATTTTTTTGAGACCAGGTTAAACCGAAACCGAATAAGTACAGAGATTTGTAAAATTTTCTGTAAGATCTTGTGTTGTTTCGCTTCGCAGCGCGCTCGTCCTAAATTTTCTGGATTCATTCGGATTTCATTTCAGGATATAGCAAAATATCAATGTTCGCGAGGCTCAGATAAGATTCGATGGTGTTTTCGCACCCCTCTGCAAACCCACTATAAATGTATTGGGATTCGCCCTATATTAGAATAACTTCCTCAAGAAGGGTTCGAGGGTTAGGTAAACCTATCCCTACCAACAGCAAGAATATTTAAATTTGTGTGTTTTGCTTAAAAACTAGAACTTAAATGGTATCATAATGGTAATACAATAATAATATTACATAGATATTTTATACTAAGAAAATACCTAGAACATTGATACCCACATATTGCCTTGGTATTAAGGCTGAGATAATTCAATTATAAATACATAAATCAACCATGTTTCGTAGATGTAAAGTCATAGATAATAATTAATTTGTTTTGAAACTTAAAACCGACTTTCTTATTATACTGCATTTTAGGCATTTATTTTTCGGGATCATTTTCATGCAATAACAAAATCATCATTGACATCGTTCCGAAATTGACGGAGAAATCAGCGAATAAACCTTCGTATAAAAAACAAACGTACATACTCAACGTATGTATGTATGTTTCCCCATCCTTTTTCGAAATTGGCTAAAAATTATATCAAATCAAATATACACAGTTCATTTTGAATAAATTCTGATACCATTCTGTATAATCCCCAGAGACAAGATTTCTCTTGGATTTAAAACAAAAATGATTTTCTCAGAGTTTTAGGAAATTCAGCAGATTTCACATTTTCCACCTTGGATGCGGCAGAGCGTGCTCCACTCATTCGGTTTAACGCCCCAAAGCCAATGAAGCGTCACTTTTTCTTTTCACAATCGTCCTTAGAAAATTTCATATCTAAGGATAATGTTATAATCCCTGTGCCTTCTTCGTTTTCGGTAGGGTCGCTGAAATTTTGTAATTTCGGAGATTTTTCTGATTGGTCAACGCATACATTGTTTTCCCAAAATTTTGAAAATGATAAATGTTACTCACACAATATAAAAAGTCAGTTGGTTGATTTTATAAAGTGGTGGTGATGAAAATTGGTTGATATTATTGAATTACGTCAGCTCCTTTAGGTCCTACAACATGGTAGTCTAACAGGTTCGGTAATGTTACTGAGTTCCTACTTGGTAAGGCTTTTATAAGCTAGTTTATACTATTAGTGTGATGACTATTTGACTTGTCTCACTGTAAGATTATGGAAATAACGATTACTCTGATCTAATTCATCGTCACCCTACCCGTCCTTATCTCGTTTATAAAGCGGTATAAAACCCGAAAATAATATCGCCTCCTTATTTGCAAGGCGCGTTTTCCCATACTCAGCATATTGTGACGAGCCGCCAACTCGCCGCGGGGCTCGAGGGCTTCGTTTATGGTGCACAGCGGGAGCGTGAGCGCAATTTTGATTGATTTTTATTTTGATTTTTCAAATTAAATCTAGGCCTTTCTCTGCACATAAAGAAAAAACTAAGACAATTACCCCCTAGTTCATAAGAGTTTGCTAACTTAGCACATTACTAATTCACACTCTATTCTTCTGTTCACTTAAGTTAGAGTGAGAAAAATCCTTGCTTAGCAGCTGTCTTAAGTTAGCAGGCCATTATGATTCTGGGGGTAAGT
Source organism: Eupithecia vulgata (assembly GCA_946478455.1). Taxonomy (NCBI): domain Eukaryota; kingdom Metazoa; phylum Arthropoda; class Insecta; order Lepidoptera; family Geometridae; genus Eupithecia; species Eupithecia vulgata. The sequence continues at coordinate 2,150,866 of OX297873.1, read as the reverse complement.
TTTTTATTTTTGTTTTACAGCATTAAAAGTTTATATCAGCAACCACGACGTGGTCGGCACTCGGACAACGCATGCTGCGGCTGCCAAAAATAGTACTAGATTTAATTACTTTGTACCGTTGTACCATCTAAATACCCATAACACAAGCTCTGCTTAGATTGGGGCTAGATAATGCTGAATTGTACAGCATTATTTATTTATCTATTAAGTTAGGTGCCAACTCGTATTTTGCCTTAACTTATACTATTGGAATTATTATTACTACTATTTACACGAAATTTGGCATAATAGGTAAGTTTGAGATCATTATTTAAACTCATTTAGAGCACACCCGTACTAAGGGTCGGTCGCGGGTTCGAGTCCCGCCGAATTAGAAAATTTTTGGGAACTTATTTCATTTCATAGAGATGCCCAGAGTGCGGGTAAGCACTGTAACAAAAATCCTTAGAATTTAGCAACGGCAACACCTCTAGTCAAACAAACTAAATGTAACTTTAGTCTTTGAACATTTTGTTTTCTCTGTAGGTGGAGTCACCGGCGCTACAGTCCGTAAGAGGTCCCAAAGATTTTCGACGAGAACTTATTTCATTTCTGCATAATGTTGCTCACTTGGTAAGCTCCCAGTGATTTGACGACATAAAATTGTTAAGTAAGATTGTTCATTTATACGCCAATAAAAAATAAGATAAGGTACTCGTATGTTTCATTATTTTTATTGACAAAGTTACTTAAGTATATAAAACCACGTTAACGTTTCCGCTTTTCTCCGATCCGTGCCCTTACACTTATGGCGTTTCAAGAATATTTTTTCGACGAAATCGCATTTTATTGAGTGTGAAAATAAAATTTCTTCTTTTTTGGGTAAATTGATTGAGGGTTTGAAGGATAACGATAAAAAGATTAGGTAATTGTTTATGTTTGTCAAATGTGGAAATCCTTGCAAGGATTTAAGGCAAAAGGCTTAGTCAGAAAATGAGTTTAAAACAAAGAGATTAATGGAATAATACAATACCCTTCATGTGTTGTTCTGGTTTGGTTGTCGCATGGCAAATACCCCCCAGCCTCATCAGCATATAATATACATACGTCTGAATATGCTTCCCCTAAATGTATAGTTTTGCCGTAAGCACTTTGCTCGCTTGGCAGATGGAATGGTGATCGCTATAGTTTAATAAATACACAGAAGAAAGCACCTGCCCTTCTTCAGATAGGTTCCATTAGTCAACGAATGGAACCTATCTGAGGAAGGGCAGGTGCTTTCTTCTGAGAGTCAACTCTCTGAGTCTCTAACACGATATCTACCATCTGGGTTGGAAGGGTCGTTTGTTATACCACGATCCCCACGGCCGTTTACTTATATTCTCGCATGGTAGAAAATCAAACAACAAGATTAAAAAGTATGGTACTCATTTAAAATAAAGCGACTACAATATCAATCAAAACATCACTTCAAAGTATGGTCCGAAATATCTCAACTCGAAGCTCTTACAACATACAGGCTTGATATAAAAGAAAAATAACAAAAATCGAATAATGTACAAACGGCTTTCGAGTCGAATCACTTTACTTCAATTGAAATAATACCAGCAAATGGTATAATTGAATTTGATACCGTATAAACATCAGTCGACAAGGCGAGGAGTAAATACGATACCGAAACTCTGGATTACCATCGTTCCGGCGAGGGGTGGCGCGGTTTGTTAAACAAGTCTATAAACGACATTTTACTTGAACATCAATTATTCCTGCTTAGCTAATTGGAAGCTTTTTAAAATTTCTACAGTTAATTAATATTTTTTTATTTAAGTTAATTAATTTAAATAAAAAAAAATTATATTATTAAATAGTTAATTAATATTTTTTTAACCTTATTTAGAAGTTAAATTCAATAAACATACATTCATGTTAAATTTGTGTTTATACTTATGTATAAATAAATAAAGCTTTCATTGACAATCCACACAGCATCATCTAGCCCCAAGCCATGCTAAGCAGAGCTTGTGTTATGGGTGAGATGAATGATAAATATACGCGTATAAATATTCTGATAATAAATATAAATAATAAATAAATAACGCTGGACAATTCACACAGCATTATCTACCTCCAAGTTAAGCAGAGCTTGTATTATGGGTAATATATAACTAATGTACATAATAGAATACAATACATAGATAGATATTTTTCATTATACATAGAAAACGACCAGAACACCCTGAACAAATGTCTGCAGATCGTACACACATTTGTCCCGAGGCGGGAATCGAACCCGGAACATCCTGCGTCGCAGGCGGACTTTCGCCCACCGCGCCACAGAGGTCGTCATAATATCATCAACATCTCACCCATAACACAAAAAATTACAAAGGTAGATATTTTTTCACTCTTGCAGATCATACAAACATTTGTCTCAAGGCGAGAAACGAACCCGCCACCACCTGCGTCGCCGACGGAACTTTGCTCGCCACGCCAATAATAATAATCGTCGATTAGAAAAAAAATTATGACTTTATGTTACATACGTGTAACAAGTTCCAGATAAACGTAACCCCACAGTTTTTTGTATTTTTCGATCTTGTAATAAGAATTGATGAATTCCGATTTTGTAATGATGTTAATGCGAATTGATGAATGCAAAAGATGAGCTTTAAAAATTGCTAACTTTGTTTTTATATGCAATCCCTCTTTCTATTACAATAAGGTATAAAAATGTTCAGATCTTCTTGTCAATAACAGTGTAAGCTTCACTGATTGCTTTAATGCAAATTATTTATTTATTTTATTTGAGATGAGGCTATTGTGGCACAGCCCTACAACTATTTGAATTTATTTACAATTTTCCTTATGAAATACTTTGAAATGTTGCGAGAAATTTATTGGAGGACTTTAAGAAGTAATTCCAAGTTTCATCGTCTCGTTTTAAATCCAACTGTAGTTCTGAGGGACGCTAAACGTATTTTGATAAGATTTGATGTTTGTTTAATTGTTTCTTGTTTTGCTTTAGCTGGATTTAATTTTAAAGGGTGAAACTTGGCTTTGGAATTTAAACTTGCGTGGTACCTTAACATTTTTAATTATAAACAGATACTTCTAGATTGTTTTTCGTCGCACAGAATGTCTTAGTATTTTGTACCTTGTCACTAAGCCAAAGTTGTGCTTTGTTGCAGTTGAGCGAGTTGAGCTATAAAAATTTGCAAGCTTTACTCTTCCTTTTGCAATAAGAAATAAAAATGTTCTTGTCAATAAGCCTGTAAGCTTCACTGCACTGGTTCCAAACTTGTGAACAATTGTCATACTCTCACATCTTTCCTAGGTCCTCTATTTCTATCAGGCTTGTATGAAATTCAAAACAGCCTTTTGTTAGACTGCCTATCTGTCAGTCTGCCACGATACAAAACGGTGCTCGATAGTTTCCAAATCACGGACGTGCTAATCAATAGACTACAAAATTTAATTGCCTTGTATGGCAGTTATGGCAAAGTAGAACTCAAAGCTCCAGTAAAATTCAAAAGTAGGTACTAGAAATGTAAGGGGGTCATAAGTGTTCTTGCAAAATCTTCGCTTTTCCAGGTTCTATTCTATAAGTAATGAAAACACTTACTAGGCGTCCATATTTTGAAATCTGAGAACCATGAGTGAAAAATCTAAATGAAATGATCAAAATGAATGTAATTTAAAAACTATCATTAAAGTAATAATAGATACATGCGTTATTTTGCGGAAATAAAATGTAAGGATGAAAATATTAAGTAACATTTCCACGCAATCTAACAAAATGTAGTCCGTGTTGTCGAAGAGAAAACCACACCAACTACAACTTGTTTCGTCTCTAAACGAAGTATCATCAGGACACCACAATTCCCGACCCAACACTGAGAGCGCCAAGCAACAACGGCAGAGTCCCACCAGAGATGGAGTGCCAAGTGAAGTCCTTAGTCCTACCTGATCTCGTATATCTTTAATAGATTATTTCATTTTAGATCTTGTCGAAGAAGGTTTTGCGCGGTTATGTTACTGAATATTTTTATCCTTATAATTCTACATCATTGAACGTTTAAACGGCAACTCGGCGAACATAGGGATGCCCGAGGCATTACATTTTTGAATCTAAAGCCTCATCAGTCTTTGGGTCTTCAATACCCACTTTACGGGTATAAACTCACATTGTCTATTTTACCTAACAATAGATCACGAATCAGTCGTGATTTTGAAAGGGGTATGACAGTCATTCAATATAGATTAGATATTTCATCGCTAGCTGTTTTGAGTCTTAGTCAATAATATCATAAATTTAATTACTTGATTATACTCTATACTGGCCGAATTAATAATTTTTATTACTCAAGATTTAGCCATTCTTATTATACTAAAACTTAAGGTTTCGTATAAATTACCTGTGTTAGATAACTATCTAATCTGAAGAGGAAGAATCAAACTCTCATCTCAAAGAAATAAAAGGTTAGTGCAATTTATTTGATGTATCTTCAAACTTTTTATCTTCGTAAATCTTCACAGTGAAATAAAACCAGCCAGTCTTCAAGCGGCAATTATTAAACGTAGCTCGTTAGCACGTTCCATAAAATTCTTCTGTGGAAAGCGCAACACAAAGGGGAGTGTGAAGATGCCAAAGCGACGGATGTCCGCCGCCCGCGGAGGATGACACGTGACTGCGCTAATTGCACCACTTTTGCTCTAACGTGGATTTTTCACGGCCGCCATATTGTAAATATACATACTTAGTTTGAAAGTTGTCAAAACTTTTATTCAAAGACAGTTAAATAAGTTTTGTACAAACAACACTACAAGTTTATGATTCATATCAGAATTATGGAAGATAGATATGGATAATAATAAAAATAAATGAAATGACCTTCTCTAATTGCAGACAACTGTGAAACATGATTTGTTCGTATCAGAAATATCTCTTATGTTATGAATAATGCTGGTATTCAAAGTAACTATTGAGAGTTAAAATTAAAGTCCCTGAAAATCAAATAACAATTAAATGAAATAGTATTAGTGCAAACAAGACTTGTCGAAGTACTTTTACACTGTACCGCACTTAAATATTTTTTAATATTCTATTCTGCGACATAAAACACCTTTTCAAAGTAGAATGGCGTCCAGTACCATCGGAAGTAGAGGTCGCTAACGAGCTAGGTGTACGTCATTTCCTTCTTCGTAAAAGTTTATGGTTCTCGACGTTCGCAATTCAAAACGTTTTCTACACAAAGCCCTAGTGTATAGACTGCATTTAGACCTAAACTATTTTCGATTTCGACAAACTGTATTTATTGTTTAATTACAATAAATGTAATGATGCTTCTTCTCATTGGTGGATCGATCGGACACATGCGTGCGTGTTAAAAGAAAGGGTTCAAAATCTTACCTTTCTTACCTTCCTGGCAGTAGTAGCGAAGGGCAGGCGGCGCTATTACGAAAGAAGATGAAGTTAATTCCGACGATCTTTTTTAGAATTACCTAATGTTACTTAACTGTTAATAGTAATTATTGCAATCTCGTTGTGCAAATAATAAATATAACAAGTTTCAAACGTGTAGCCTATTATGGCGCGCACTGTAATTATGTGGCTAATACACTTTTTAGTATATTTTCAGGGTCTAAACAAGCAAGTCGCCTTTCTAACAATCTGAGTTAGCGTTCTTTTTTTTAAAAAAATAGGTAATCAGAGCATGATCAGGTACACTGTAAAATTAAACAAATTTGCCCAGGTAGTCAAAGTATGCTAATGTTGTCTTACTGTCTTACCCATTGGCGTTCCCACAATGGAAACGCACCCTTATATTTAATCATTGGGCTGAGGTGTAAATGCATCTCAAGTGTTTTTCCTCATGAAGCTGTAAAGTTTAATGATAATATACCTTGAACCATATTGTGAAGGCTTCTAAGGAATACAGATTGAAGAAAATGTATTGCTAACTGTTCTAAACAGAAAAGACGATGTTAAAGGAATACAGACTTTATTACTTCATTATAAAATAACATATTAACTTGTGCGTACTTTGTGAATATTAATATCACGGGAAATACATCGTTACAATTTCGAAACAAAGCTATTTGAAGGTACAATTAAAGGTACAGAAAAGTCACGCGTGAGAGGTTGGGAATAGTCGGGTCTCACGGGAAACGTTGACAACTACTCAATAACCCCCGAATATTGAAACTCAAATCAAATTTGAACACGTATCAAGAAAATAGTACAAAGAAAATCCGATGATGGTTCTTTGTTTGTCAAGTAATGGAAAATAATTTGGGCACGCTTCCGACTGGTATTGATATGGATCAGTTGACCTACATGTAGATTGTTTACAACAGTCTGCAGTTAGCTCAATTGTTTCATAAATACTAGTTTTAATTTAGTTCTATTATTTTATTGTAATTTTCTTTGTAATAAAGATATTTGGTTATAAAAAATGGAAAATCTATACTAATATTATAAATTCGTGGGTAACTCTGTCCGTCTTACCTTTTCAAGCCTAAACGGCTGAATGGATTTAAATGAAATTTAGCAGGGAGGTAAATAAATTCCCGGGGCCGTCCCCAAGATATTATTTACACCTGTCAAATTTCCCTGCCACGCGCTTTTTAAATAGCCTATGTCCGTACATAGGCTACTTAGAAAGCGCGTGCGAAGCCGGGGGCGGTAGCTAGTTGTATATCTGAGTTATGACGCGTGTTAAAATTAACTGACCAATTTTTGAAATATTTTCATTGAAATCTGTCAAAAATATTGCGACATCAGACGTGTTTAAATCTGAGTTGCTCAAAATGAAATATCCATTACGTTTCCAGTTCTAGACTACTAAAAGTTAGTTACGAAATGATTAAATGTTTTTTCAGTCAGCCAACACTCGAGAGATTTTAATTAAAAGTGCTCAGAAATTGTGTAATATGAATTTGCCATTGCCATTTTAATTTGTGTAAATACTAAACCATTTAACTTTATTGCTAGGTATACCAATAAAATATTTCAAGAGCAGCGAATAACGAAATGCAATAAAATTTTAAAATGCTATTAAAACGATAACGGCCTAACTTTGATAAGAGTGGCATCAAACCGCCCACTCTTGCGTTGTCATCAAATGCCCCGTAAAAGATCTAATCAGGCGCAAAATAAACAGAGCTTCTACACCAAAATGTGATCCTGTCTCAAAAATTAATAGTGGTTGAGTCTTTTTGCCAGCCCAGTCTCATACAACAAGCCAATGAACCTCCACCCTATTTATAAAATAAAAATAAAAAAAACCGTTTATTGTTGGCACAAATAAACTAGTCCAAAAAAATGTTAAATTTAATATTGTAACTCCAATGCGGGTAGCAGAACATCCTGCAGAATAGATCTCCCACAAAATTGCGATATCCAACCCGCAAGCCCAGCGTAGGGTTTTTATGGGTATTACCCCTCATAAGATAATAGCCAATACGGCAATTATCAGGGGGGGGGGGCTCCGTCCTAAGATAATAGACAATAAATAATAATAATAAAATAATTTTAAATAAAAAATTTATTTATAGCATAGAAACACTGACAGAACAATACCGGAAACAAAAATCATTCTTAAAATTTAACTATTAGTTGGAGACTTTAAATCTATGAATGCGTTGATTGAGTTGTCTGGCCTTAGATATCTACGCTAGGCTTGTAAAGCCTGTGTTATAGACATCTATGCCTGTGTAATAGACAATAAGGATATTATCAGGGGAGGCCTGCGTCCAGCAGTGGACCCTATAAAGGATGTTGAGGTTGAGGTTACCAGAAGGACTGTTTTAATCGTCATAAGCTGTAAAGTTAGTCGCAGGAGCTTCGTTTAACCGGCCTCCATCTAGACAAAGAGGGAATAAATATTGTAGTCCTATCACGTTAATAGTGATAATATCTGGAGAAGACCTCGTAAACTTGACCGTAAAGTATTTCATGATCCTTGCCTGTTAAAATAACCACCGTGTCGTTTTAGAAATGCATAAATCTGTTACAATGGCTACTTCTTTGTACGAGCTTTAAAATTTCAAGAAAAATATGGATATTGGATATGGAATTTGGTTCGGTTATTTGATTTCAACCAAATTCTTCAACAACTAGAATCAAGCGTATTATAGAACCAAATACATAATCATCATCAGCCTATATGAGTTCACTGCTGGACATAGGCCTCCCCTAATAAGCGCCATAGCGCCCTGTCTTCAACTTTACGCATCCAGCATCTGCCAGCAGTCTTTCGCAAATCGTCATCCCACCTGGTCGGCGGGCGTCCTACATTACGTTTACCGAGTCGCGGTCTCTACTCAATAACACGTTTAACCCAGCGGTTGTCGGTTCTTCTCGAAATATGGCCAGCCCACTAAGCTGCCACTTCAGCTTGCTAATCCTTTGAGCTATGTCGATAACCTTGGTTCTCTGTCGGATGTATTCGTTGCGAATCCTATCCTTCAGAGAAACTATGAGCATAATACAAAATACATAATGCTGCTGTCAAATTCCCAAAAATGAAGGCTTTAAAAGTTAAATTTCCCATTTCTAGTAATAAAACTAGGATGAAATTCAATGCAAATAAATTCAGTCAGAACAAAAACTGGACATGAATTTGCGAAAAAAACCTAGAGAAATGTGAATTGTTTGCCAACTTGATCCTAAAAAAATCTGCTCTACATTAATCAGTATAACAACTTTAAATTCGAAATGTTTTCCATTTTATATGATACTAGGTACTTCCCGCGGCTTCGTACGATTTCCGGATTACCTACAAAGTAGCCTATGCCCTTTCTCAGATCAAAATCTAAGTATCTTATTGCAAAATTTCATAAAGTTCCGATCAGCCATTGAATTTTCGAAGAGACATACGGAAAAATGGACTGATAGAATGTTGTTAGCAGGTTGTTAATAGGTATAAGCCGGCAAATAAATTCAAAACAGCCATCTATTTGTTAACTAAACAAATAGATGGCTGCTTTGAATTTATTATACATTTATACATTGAACTTGTTTCTTAAGTTAGGTACCTACTCTATTTTCATATATCTTCAACTACATTTTAAGTAAAAAGTCGTGAGGCGAATCCCCGAGTTCGTTAAATCCATTGAAACTGGCACAGCAGTATCTTTAACTAGTTCTAAGGCTGTGTTTTTGGCGGAGAGCGGAAGCGTTTAGGGGCGGGTTTTTGACAGTCATCAAAGCAAATCTCGCGCGACCTCATGCCGGGAGAGCGTTTTATTGAAAACTGTCAACAGCCATCCGCTTCCGCTTGTGCGTCCGATTTTCACCTAAAACGTACCCTTCAGGTATAGTCAATTGAAACTGCGCTTTTGGCTTCCTGATTGGGTCTTTGTACGAGTTTCTTTGTACGAGTCTTGTTTGTTCAGGACCAGTTTGCTGGGAAAATAAGAAGTTGGTGTATATTATATACGGATAGTTTGGGGGACAACTGAGCATTTCTGAACAAAATGTTTGTTTAAATGAGTTATTTTATTTCAGGAAAACTAACAGATACTTGTTTTCGAGTAAGGGATAGTCGACAGTGTGGTGATACGTGTCAAATGCTAAAAAAATCGAACTTCTAAAAATTGCAATAAATTTTTGTTAGGCTTGACATCTGACAAGCTGAAGAGAGGGCGCCATGGCCTATGACCAGCTGTGGACTAATATAGGCTGATGATGATGATGAGGCTTACACATAAGATATATATTCCCTAGTGATTTACAAATATATCTGCATATAATATTTCTGTATTTTTTAAAGTTTTTTTAGTTTGAAATTTATTAAATGAAAAGATGATATTCTGAGACTTAATGTCACGACAAAATTTCGAAACGTGATGTCACTGTCCACCGTATTATCATAAAGCTTTAGCAGAATACCTTTTTAATAAGACTTAAAATTATTACACAACCAATAAACACAATGGTTTTAATCACTTATTTATTTCTAATTTTATTTTGAATGAAGGAACAAAAGCCTTTGATCTGATTAACTGAACGGTGACGTCACAGAAAAGGGCAGCGTTTTTATCAACCAAAACTGAGTGCAGTAAACTGAGCATTTTTCGAAAATCCTTTAATAGGTACTTTATACGGTGTAGCGGATGAAGTCTGTTCTTGATCAGATTAGTCGTGGAGATAGTTTGTTTCTTATGTTCTTCATCAACAAATATTATAATTACCTACTACTTTTCCTTCATGCATAAAAACTTGTTTGAGTTTTTGCGAAATTTGATTATAGCATTTATCGAAAATCGCGAAAACCCAATTAAACAGGTGCTTACAATCATATTGGTAATTCATTGAGCATTATTCATACAGGATGCTCCAAATGTAATTACGTTTGAGCAATGCATGAATTGGAGCTAGTGATTGCGTATGAATCGACATAGCGCCAAAATGGGAAGACAGGGATGTTGTTCAGGGCAAGGATTATGGGGCGAATTGATGTCGTGTGAATTGTCCATTTACTATGGTCGAATGAATGAACCTTATTGTAGCTACACATGACATGATAAATATCTTCAAAAAATTTAGAAAAAGCTATTTACAAGTTTTGCTTCCTGTTGCTAGTTTTTTTTTCTAGAAATTAAATTTGTTTTAACATATGCCTAATATTTTTTTATTTGATTATTCATTCATTATTATATCAAGCAAGTGGGCTGGCCATATCTCGAGAAGAACAGACAACCGATGGGGTAAACGTGTTCTTGAGTGGACCGCGACTCTGCAAACGTAGTATAGGGCGCCCTCCGACCAGGTGGGGTGACGATTTGTGAAAGACTGCTAGCAGATGCTGGATGCGGCAATCCGAAGACTTCGCAATGGTACTCATTAGGGGCGGCTTATGTTCAACAGTGGACTACTATAGGCTGATGATGATAATATAAAGCTAACACCACACAAATTTGTTTCGTTTCCTGTTACTACAGTTATTTGATAAAGTTGTGATTATTGCAACCCTCTTATGCCCAACCCTCACTACGTCCCCCAGCACCCCGAACCCACACTAGCAGCGGGACAAGTTTGGCACTTTGTCCCGAACGCTACGTTCGAGTCAACAATGGCTAAAGTCGGTTTGATTGCGGATTGGGGGAAGCTGCACTTTGGTTTCTAAGTTACACTTGAAACTATTGTTGTCGTAGAAACAAATAGGGTAAATTGCGAATTGATGCTCAAGGTGGGATTCATGGCAGTGCCATAAAACATTAGAATGTGAAGCCACTGCTTAACATTCAACTTTAAGGCTAGTTGGGGCAATTATCACCACTGTGGGAGGCGACTATTCGAATTTGAATCGTAATTGTCTTTTTTTGTTCCACAATTAACACAAGCGTCGCAAACACTAGGTACGCATCTGGTTGGTGCGTAGTGTTTGCGAAGCGTGCTGATTTTGGCAAATCCCTAACATTGCACTCTTAGGGAGAGTCACGTTGTGGACTTTTCATTTCCGATAGGACAGCAGACCGACACTACCGGGGAGAGATCGGGCGCAGTATCAACAACGGCTAAATGAGTGAACATTGTTAATAGAACAAAACACGTTGTAAGCTAATAGTTATTAAAGAAAGAAATAGACCCAAGACATTATTCTAATAAAAGTATAATTTGTATGTCAAGTCAAAGATAATAAAACAATAAGTAAACCGAGTAAACCGCAACGTAACATAGATGTAAAGAGTTGTGGATATAAAGCGGCTGGAAGCACAGATATCTGGAAGTGCTTCCTAACATCCGTGACAGTTAATCACTTTCACTAGGCTGGCGAAAGGTTTAAAAAACTAACTTTAAGAGCCAATAAAACTTTTAAAACTATCATGGTTATTAACATTAAAGTCATTTAAAACGGGATATTTACCATGATTCGATTTTTGAGTTTTCCAATATTTCGGCACTGTTTCATGCGCCATGATCACGGAAGAACTAAAGTCACTGCGAGTTGGTTTTTATTGGCAGATATATCGATCTACCTTCATTCTTTGTCTTTTTCTACGAAAGTTACCACTACCACCGGTTTCATTTACGAACGAAACTATGCCGAAATATTGGAAAACTCAAAAATCGAATCATGGTAAATATCCCGTTTTAAATGACTTTAAGAGCCAAATTACAAATTCCTTTTGCGCATCCATATCAGCTCTTGTAGTAGGTAGGTACCTATTATAATATATAGAAACAAATATCAGTACAAATCATTTAACAAAATTTTAAGATAGGTTTTTTACCAACAAATTCAATTTGCAGTCTTTTAATCGCTTTTCACCGCCACCGCCGGCGCCGCCTACATCATAGGTAACCCTACGATGTCAAAGAAAAACAAAAGCAAGCAGCTTCTTAATAAACATTTTGACCACAACTTCTAAGTTTCCGGCCCAAATATTTCACACGTTTCACCTTATAAACAAAGTGCAAATTTCCCAATTTATTATCCCCCAGAGGTAATGAGCTTTTGCAAACTTGTGAATGCAATGTTGCTGTCCGGAAAGCTCGTATGGGTTTAATTAAGCACTTGATATTGCATTTTGGATCTTGACGTCTTAGTAATTGGAGTCTGTGTAATGGTTTGATAAATGAGATGGAAACTACTCCGGAGTTTAATACCTACCTGATTCAGTGGAAAATTGAGTATTATTTACAGTACACTTCGGAAGTTGCGAAAGCTGAGGCTCAACTGTAAGAACTTGAAGATTTACGTAATAGTTTCGACAGATTTTTAATATTTACGATTCTCTCACTAATTTATCGAGTACCTACTTTTTGTTATGCTTCCATCATTTTCCATCGCGTTGTAGAGACTTTGATCGAGGGAAATAAAATAATTTCAGTAAAACATTTCAAACATTTAGTAATAAAAATAAATAAACATAGTATTTACAATTGAAACAATTTAACTATCAGCAGACTGTTGCAAACAATCTTAATTCTGGAATAACTTCAAAAATCATTGCATTCATACAGCATACACTTTCAAGATCTGTTTTTTACCGTGATGATGTATGTAGTTGCGGGAGCGAGTTCACACACCCGAAAGCATTTCGGATCCAGTAAACGATTGTTTTCATTAGTGAAGGATACGTAAAAAACGGTCAGTGTACAAACGCATCCGCTGTGTAAATGTGCCCTTAGTTGTACCTAAGAAATATTTTCTAGGCTGTTTAAAACAAAATTTAGCTACTTGTTCTTTGCCTACAACAATTTCACATTATTACCTCATCAAACGTTTGAGAGACGAAGCGATCCTTTAATTTTCATAACCTAATTTTCATAGCGAATAAGTGAACACACGTGGCATATAAAGTAATATCCACGTAATTACAAGGTAGATACGTACACACGCCCCAGTTAGTACTCGCTGTTACAAACATTAGCAAAGCAAAAGGAAGGAAAGTTAGCAAAGGGAAGTAAAGCGGCCATGATGTTGGAATACTAGCAACCCGACAAACTGTTACTCGCGCACACTTGAGTACTGGGAGACCATGCTGAATGGTGAAATGGTGGATTGCGTGATTTTAATCGTTTTAATTTTAATCGTTTTATTTTATAATAATAATAATAATCATTTATTTCAGACCATAGAAAAGTTACAGATCTTATTTAACTTATTCTACAGTCCATAGTAATATATACCTTAAAACTAACATACATAAAACATTAAAAACTTAACTAATGACACGTTTTTCTGTGATAACTGCGACGACGTGTAAATGACGCAATCAGAGTGTCAGCTGGCGACGGTGCACGGCGGTGTCTCCTTTCAGGCGGCCAGTGAACCGTCGGAACTTGACACCCATCGGCCAAAACTCTGCGCTTAAGTAGGTCGAGAGATGTTGAGTTGGAACTCTTTTTTTCTCTTTTATGTATCAGGGCTATCACTTAACAAGTTACCTTCTGCGGTATGCGACTAAAGACATCTCGCCGCGCGGATGCTCGAAGAACGCAGACAGATTTTTTTACGTCTAAAAAATACATGGTCGTTGGCCTACTGTCTGTCTATATAAAAATTTCGATAGTGTCTTTGTGTTTTCGTGTAACACTTTTGGCTGCTTGCTTAATTTGGACGCATAATATAATGTAGATCTCTTCTACCTTAGGAAAACGAGTATTGTCTACAGAAAACAAAAGTTGTCTATCAATAAACGAATACCATTACCAATTTTATATTAAACACGAATGTTTTCATGATATTTAAAACAAATAAATCGCGAGAAAATCTGGAAAAGCTGGCAAAACCTGGAGACTGAAAAGTCACAACATACAATATTTTGAATAAAATATTAATACTAAAAACTTTTTTTTACAAGCATGAAGCCTGCCTGATGAGAAGTGGTTATCGCAACATACCACAAGACGCCTGCAATATCAAGGACATTACAAGAGCTTTGCCTCATCAACCTAGTAGGGTGTAAGGTCTAGTTGTAGAAGACGATTATAATTGAATATCTTGAAACTGTCCTACATCATAGCTACCCCACGAACAGACAATAACACAATTACCTAGAGAAGTTGTCTGTGAGCTGCGCTGAACCGCCAGATGGAAACTGGATACGTGTTTCACTTACTCTCGATATACTTATAATTTGTTTAGTTCATTTGTTCAGATAATTTCATTTTAGATGTTCAAGTCTGCTGTCGAAGTTATGATATCTTGGAAAGTTCTCTAATTCTGTTTGCTTTAATTGGATTTTCCTGTTTCTCTGCTGCAGATAAGTGACGGTTTTCGCTGCTCTCATTTTGAAAATTCACTACGAAAAAAGTTCATAATTCGGGCCAGAAGTTATTGTTACACGAGTGGATTCACGTGCGTTGTTTTTTTAAAGTTAGTAAAAACTTACGTTGTTTCAGTTTGGCCGAGGGTTAATTTTTATCCAAGAATGTGTGGGCGTGGATATACGATTGGTTTTATTTCCAAAACTTTTTAATTTAAAATCTTCCAGCTGTTTGGTTGTGAAACAAAAAGACAGAGATATTTTCGATAGTTATAATCGATATAGCAAATATAGGTTTTTAAACATAAGTTTGAAAAAAACCTGCCTTCCCAAAACCCTCTTGTATGGGGAGGCACTTAATAGTGCTGATAGGCCTGCCTATTGTGTTTCCGATGGCTCTAAAACGCTTTAAAGACATGTGGAATCAAAATTCTAATTTGATTGTAATGTATGTTTAGTATCGTTCTTATTTCACGGTGACATTAAATTAATGTTGTGTTTGGCAGAGTTTCAAGCGACAATTTTAGTTTGAGTTTTATTACTTTTGTCGCTTACTAATTGAAGGTCTACAGACTAGTAGTTTGTTGTAATGGGTTTTTGAAAACAATTGATAGTTTTCAGTATTTTTCAGCAACGATTTCTGTATGTAGGTTTTCGTCGCCGGAGCGTATGATAGGCAGTTTGTAGAAAGGCTAGGCTGATCGCAAAATGAACGTTAAGGAATACTTAATTTCATTTGACGAAATGTGTGTAGTTCCATATTGTTAAACTTTGATCGTTCAACAGTTGGCATCAATAATATTATCTTTCAATAAATCGATATATTTTATGCTTAAAATCAACATGAATGAATAAAATCTAACTTAATTTGACACAACAGTTATTAATGTTGAACAAAATTTTATTTTATCATCATACTCTCGGGCTACTCAAAGTATTAAGTTATTACGGATTATAAACTCAATTATATTTTATTCAATGGCTAAAATACTCGTTTATCACATGAAACCCCATACAAAGCAACTTAAAAACGTAATGATAAAAAATCATTCCGTTTTTGGTAACTTATGTGTAGGTACTCAGCTCGACAACAATTTTCACGAAGAATCAGTTAATACTCTCTTTCGACTTGATGACTCTATCGACATTCGACCGTATATTTGAGAACGATCTACATTTTATTTTAGACGGCATGTCCGCCTTGTGATAAGTAAATATTTGTTCCGATTTTTTTGTTTTTATGAATATTTATTTTTCCCCAAAGCAAAAAAAAAATTAAAAAGAAATATCATCTAAGAAATGTTTTGTATTAAGTATAGTCATAAATATATCACTCCTAAGTCATAATACAAGCTCTGCTTAGCTTTGGGGCTAGATGATGATGATGGGTTACAGAACCAAAGAAACTTGGTACATAGCGTCATGGCTTTCCTGTAAAATCAATTCAGCTCTCTTTATTAAACGGGAATACTATGTAACGTGACATCTGCCTTTTGAGTATTCCCCAGCAATGTTATTATACTCAATATTGGGCATATCTAGTATGATTACGAGCCTGATGGGACATTTCCATTTATATGAGAAAATTGAAGGTAGAGGCTTAGTACAATCTATAGGAACATAACGAGTAACACTCTTATTAGCGGTGCTACTTTTAACCTATCTACTCTACTAATATAAGGAAAGGTTTGTTTTTTGTATGTGAAGAAATGAAATATGCGGGATATTATTAAGGCGTTTATTTTAGATTTAATTCACAATAGATTCGGAGCACAATGCTGTGTAGACGTGAGACGCATGGGAAGAGAGTTTTACATACTATGTGCGTTATGAAAGCAAAGCATCTTAGGGAGCCATTGCTATTACAAAATGTCTAGGGGTTCCTAGTTCCTATCTACATAGGTACGTTTTGCGTTCTATGAATTCTAACAGTATGTAACGAATAAACTTAAAAAAACTAATAGACCTATTTCAAAAATTCTTTTGTCTATAGAAAGCTACATAATCACTGAGAAAATGGGCTATAGAATATTCCCGGACAAAGCTGGAGCGGACAGCTAGTACGGTCTATCTAATAAAGGACGAGGTTCTTTGCCGTGCGGTATGTATGTATGTATGTATGTATGTTTGATTGATGGTGAATATTGAGCAAAATAAGATTGAGCAATGATTTTTAAGTCAATTGTGAACCAAGTTTGATGTTTTTTCTGCATTTATATAGAGAATGAATACAGATGGTTCCATAAAAAAATATTTACGGGGGATTGTTATTTGTCCCGCAAAACTTATCATTTGTTTTTTAATATTCTTTCATCCTTTGCAAACATCTGCAAGGTGTTCCTAAGACACACTAAACCTGAAACATTCAAGGCACATAGGTAATATATTTTTCTTTAAAACATTAGGTTTCTACGTTGTGTGAGTTAGCTCAACTTTTTCAATTGAAATTACTAAACTATCACTAAAACTACTTCTTTTGTTTCTAAATTTCGAATTAAGTATTTGATATAAAAATTACCAATACAAATATATAAGCTACCTAACCTTTATTATATAAACTATTAAGCCAAATAATTTACGTTCTTGATTCCTTGGCCGATGCTTTTCCCCTGAAACTCTCTATTAAGGGGGAAAATAAAATGGTTGGTTGGAGTGATAAGTAGTAAGCATTGGTGTACCCCCTGTTTTCCTCGGAGATGTTCAACAACTAGCGTAAACCATTGCATAAAAATCTATTTCAAAAATTACAAAACCATTACTCACGCTTATTGTGCTAATAATAATCTAAAGGTGAACACTTTTGATCTTTCAACACGCGGCCAAAAATACACTTGCATACGTGATATCCACAGGTGAGGCGTGCTTGCATTCTAACATGTTCCTTGTCGTACGTGGTGATAGAGTGTGTAATAGCTTGGCAGTGTTTGTAGGAAGTGTGGCTATGAATCATTGTACGCCCTTTGGGTTTTAAGTGCGAGAAAATTGCATTAGGGTTAGATGAGTTTGTGACATGCTGAAAAAAAGTGCACTGCTAAATAAATTATTTCTTACTTATATCATGGACCAACTAATTATCTATGCTTATATATCTTACAAAGAACGAGTAAGTGGTCAACTCATCCAAAGAACCTAAAATATTATACAAATATACAAAATATATATCTGAAACAGTTTATATTAGGTATACAAATCAATTACTTGCACACATGGGTCACAATGTTCTTAATTTTAGAATAGGTAAGTGCCGTTCATGTGCCTTAGTCTAGACATTCGATTAGTTTTTCACAAGTCACTAAACATTTTAACTTAATACATTGTAATTTTTTTTAAAAAATACAATAATCCTCATAAAATAATCAAAACATTAAGTCAACATTTTTCCAACTAGAGTACCTATCATACAAAATACCGTATAAATATGTATGTTAGAAGATCTCGCTCTTCTTTATCAGACACTAGCGACCCGCCCCGTCTTCGCACGGGTAGGTACAATATTATGCATTTATTATACATATAAACTTACCCCTTAAATAAATTTTCTATTAAAAATAACCTTGTCAAAATCACAGCCATATAAAACAGTAACACCTTTTATAATTTAATAATTAAATTAATTTAATAAAAAAATACATACAATACAATAATGATACGGAACCCTTCGTAAGCGAGTCCGACTCGCACTTGGCCGGTTTTATTTTAAAACTAATAACCTCACAATAAAATTGCTGCTAATTAGATCTGAAAATAATATGAGTTTCCACTCACGAAAATACATGATAGGTATATTTGTGCAAGCTTTTATTTCACCGGCTAGTCAATTCATATTATTATTTGATAAATTGACCAGCTGGTGGTATATACACGCGTATCCAGTTCAAAAAATATTTTGGAACACCAACTGGAAATATAACGAACCACTATACTTTAGCCCGGTCACTGCCCCATCCCAGTTTGACTAAATAAAACTCATCGCAGAGACCCCTCAGTCATGCGGAATTTCCACCACATAAAGTTGGAACGATAATGAGCTAAAAGATTCGGAAAACAAAATATCGGTAAGTTCTGCTTGTAATTCTTATGAGGAAACATTTTTGATTTTGTATGAATTGGCTGTTTTTCTGCTAAATGCGCTTTTCCGATAGACTGGTCATCTGGTATGTTATGGCAGTAATAAAAAGGTTATTTTTATTGTTAGTTGTGGAATTCCTTCAAGAATCAATATTTGACACTGCACAAGTGCACATTTCGGCTCCAAATTGTACCTCAATATCATCATCAGTCTACATAGTCCACTGCTGAACATATGCCTTCTCTATAAGTGCCGTAGCCCTGTCTTCAGGTTATTGCATCCAGCATCTGCCTGCAGTATTTGGCGATCGTCATCTCACCTGACCCGAGGCGTGCTGTATTACGATACAGCACGTTTTCCGAGTCGTAGGCTCCACTTACGTACATGTTTACCCCAGCCCACTGCCACGTCGTCAGCTTGCTAATAGTTTGAGCCATGTCGATAACTTTGATTCCTTGTTGGCTGTATTCGTTACAAATCCTGAGAGTACCTAGGTTAAAATTATTTACAGCCCGCATGACTGCCATAGACAGCGATTTGTCTTGGGCAGACAAGCAAAATTACATCAAACGTATGCGCACAATGGCGCTTTTGTCTAAAATTCATTCTTTCAACTTCGATAACTACGATATACGTACGGTTTACGTAGTGTAGGACGCCCTCCGACCAGGGATGACGATTTGCGAAAGACTGCTTTCAGATGCTAGATGGGGCAAGCTGAAGACAGGGCGCTATGGCGCTCATTAGAGGAGGCCTATGTCCAGCAGTGGACTGGTATAAGCTGATGATGATGATGATAATGATGAACTACGATATAAAAATCTCTTTTCAATGTTTGTCAAAACCTTTCGTAGGGCTGGTTGTCTAGGGTAACGATATCGTCGTCGTGCCGGTGCTGGTTGCCTTAAAAGAAATAACTACAACTAAACTTACCTCTCAGTAGAAATGAGGAAGTGCCCGAGGGATTCTCACGTCCACAGCAATTCTTCACGCAGGCGGCGCACCTGTCGACAAACAGTCGTCGCTTAGCTTTGAGGGATTTATCGGAGTAATAACTATTTTTAGCCCCGACACAAAAAGGGTGCTAGTTTTACGTGTTTGGGTCGGCCTGACCCGCGGTAGCTTCCAAATAGATGAACCGATTTTGATTTAGTTTTATAGTATTAAAGGTCTCGGTAAAACTATTGGAGATTTTAGATTTTTTGATAATTTTCTATTGTTTTAGAATTTTGTTACTCTACTCTAGCCAAACTCAAGGTTCAATATTTATATATAATGCAGAGGCATTATATATAAATATTGAACCTAGAGTTTGGCTAAACATAAAATTTTAATTTCTCGCTCGCTCTTTCCTAGTACTTAGTACTAACAATCAAGATTTAAATTATCTTAATTATTTTTTATATAAATTTATTTTATTTTAGTAAAATTGACCCCGAAGCGAGCATTTTGGCATTTTGTGTTGAGTTGAGTTGTTAAACAAATTATTTATTTTGAAATTCTTTATTCAGAAAGAAAATAACAATCAAATAACAAATTTAAATTAAAACTAGTATTTACAATAGAAACAATTAAGCTATCTGCAAACTGTTGCAAACAATCTTTTTATTGTGAATGGTTATATCAATTTTTGTCAACGAAAGCTAAAAACACTATCAAGAGTTAATAATAATAATAACATACAGACTGACACCTTTAATGCATATAGGCTCTGTGTAAACTTCACAAATGAACCAATAATCATTTTCATAAGCATTCTAAATATTCATAATCAGTTCAGCTTAAAATATTATTTCTCAAAATAACACTGTTCACCTATATGACAATGTACAACTACCTTATTAACTAATTAATTTAAATAAGACAATTAGTAATACATGAGTAGTTAGCTAGTAGGTTAAGTTTTAGTTATTTCTTATTTGTTTAAAGTGGTACCAGTTTCCTTTTACATTCGCGTTAGTTATAAATAGCACGTCACATTTATTTTACTAAGAAAGAAGGAAAGAAATACTCTATATACTAATTTGTAGAATATAGCTAGCGTCATGATAAAAGAACGCTGGAAGAAATGTAGAAGGGTGTGTTAGCGCAAAGCTCATTATTAGTGTATTAGTTATTTTATAGTCTGAATTTATGTATGTTATAATGTAAAGCACCGTCATCCTTTGTTTTTTCCCCAATAGTTCTGGTTACTTGGAATAAATCGCTTTAAGCGATAAGGCCGCCATATCAATTGCTGTTCTATTTAATATGTTAAATTTAAAATTATCTATTATTTTTTCTTAATTGGTGATGAATAAAGTATTCTCTATCTATCTATCTAGCTACATTTGCGCACGTAAGTACTAGGCCTTTTGTTTTATTTTTGAACAAGCCTTACGCTTCTTGGCGTCGTATATTGGTTATTGGTAGATACATTGAACCTCATGCCATCAAATAGACCGATAAATTTCCTAGTGTGCAGCTTAACCGATAGCGTTATTTTACATGACGCGACCTATTACTAGTGATTCAATACGGAACACCACGTCCCCAATAACAAAACACTCGTGTACTTGATGATAATGATGCTTTTGGGAAGGTGATTAACATTATGGCTCGTGTGGCTTGGTTTGTTATGGCATAACGTCGTCAATTTGTCTAACTTATGTGTTTTACGCAAATATTTTGGGATTATAAATTTTTAAATAAAATATTTTAGATATTTATTAGGAAAAATAAGTGCCCAATAGCCCAAAAAACTACTGTAAACTTATATTTAGATATTATATCTTATACCTTGTTTTAGCTTATCCATACTTGATTGTAAGTTTTTACAAGTTGGTTTATTTGTCAGTGGGCCACGCACTTAGCAGTATCAGAGCGTAGCATCAATTTTACTTGACTCAATTCCTCGACGGGCGTCTTACCCTACGTGAATATGTGAGTGGGCTATAAGGTGAAACGTTTTACTAAAATAAAATTATAGCCATGTTATCAGTTTTCGCTTCAAACGATGACAGTCCAGAACAGATGTTCTCAATGTCAAAGCGAAGCGACGCATTCCAATCGCGAAATGTACACAATTTCAAAGTTCCCGATTTAGGTTATGACATAAACATAGTAATGTAGATCGAGATGAAAAAGTCAAATTGTGGGGTTAGACGCTTTAGGATTACAATCTCAATACGACTAGACAGCAGGTATAACTAGATCGCTTTAAGACTAAATCTCGATATGACTACATCGCATTAGGGCTAAATAGCTGTCCGACCTCATATGCATAGGTAGGCCCTGTTATCAGAATGACAAGGCATAAAAGTTATTTTTCTTTTGCTTTATTGTTTTATTGCGTCTACTCGCGGCTTTCACGAATCCTGTGTCATGCAAGAAACCCTCTACCTAAAGATAGGTCTCTTCAAGACAAGAGTGAATATCTTCAGACCTTCGTGATACATCGTTGGCCACATCTTCACTTTCCATCAGATGAGATTGTGGTCAAACGAAGGTCTACCTATTGACTAAAAAAAAAGATGCCAAATTTAATATATTTTGAGCTGATTGCTGTGAAAAGGTAATAAATAGACTGACAAAACTACTTGAGCATTTATGTTATAAAATTAATAGGGATAAGGAGACAGTAGTGCTGAAATGATCATTTATTATGCTATCAGCGTATCAGCGTAGTATTTATATTCTCTTTGATAATGATCTGAAATATTTTAAGCTCTGTCAGTAACACCACAAAAGCTTCTGAAACTTTAAGCTGGTAAGGGTTACTGATTAGTGGTTACCTCCTAAAACCGTAGGTTACAAAGGTTTTCGTTCAATTATTTGTGACTTTAAATCTAGCTTTACGTGATAATCTAATGATGTGCCTCCTTAAAAGTAAATTAATTTTGAATGAAGTTAGGTACCACAGTATATAACAAACGAGTCGACGAACTGTTGTATAAGGCCGACTATACACTGCGAACAAGTTCTTATTTTTAACCGACTTCGAAAAATAGCAGATACGTTTTATGTTCGGCCGTATGGATGTTTTTGTTGATGATTTTTGTTAGTTCATTGTTTTCTCGGTCATTTATAGACCGATTTGGATGATTCTTTTGCAGTTGAATAGAAAATGAATCCGAGGTAGTTTCATAAAACAAATCTCAAGGAAATAGTTTACAATTATCAAATTACTCAATTATCTCTGCTAAAACCAGCTGGTCAATTCAGATGTACTTTTGATAGAAGCTTTTATTATTATTAGATGGCATTCATGGCAAATAAAGTGGCATCTTAAAATAGATACATTTACACTGCGCCGGGGCACTCTCCAATTTCACTCTTATATCCAATAAGCACAAACACACACAGCACCTTAAACATTCTAAGTAAGATATGTAACGTGAATCACTATTCCCCTTAACCACATAACAGTTCACTAAAATTCGAACCGCAAATCCTCGCCCGTTCGAATTCCGAAAAATTCGTTTACTTATTTTGACATTTCTATTTTCATGTTAAATGAAGCCTTCAAAGGGCAAGGCATCGCGACAGCCAATTTTAGTAAACTTTGTTATAAAACTTACAGTAGTGCGCGCGCCTAACAAAACGATACTGAATCTATTTGGCCCATAGTCATTATAACGTTCGCTGAAATCTAAAAAAAGCTTAGACACTCATTCGGTTGGAGTGTAGGTGAATAGGTATGGTGACGACACGAGTTTTTATAAGTGGCCAGTGTCATTGAGTTTTCGTTGTAGAATTTGACACTTTGAGTGCAAATAGGTTAGTTGCGTGGGAAAATTTCGCAATTTTCGCGCTGTAAATAGATTGTGTTCTGACAGTGAACTTCTGAAAATTGTATGAAGAGTTATTTAGCCGCACGGGATTCCACAAAGTTTAATTAATGTAGGTTTTACTGTAAATTCAGCTAAATATTATGTACGAAATAATGACGATGATGTCAAAAATTTGCAAATACAGAAACCGAATGAGCAGGACAGCAATAAGTTGAGTAAAATTTTACATACTCGTTTGAAATTTATTTTTCTAAGGCTTCCCAATCTTATTATATGGACCGCACGATATCCAAGAAAAGAACAGCATTTTCTAACTCTACCAATACTCGCTCTCCTTTCTTTTACAAAGCTCGGTTTTCATTCCAACTCCATCTAATTTCAAATAGCAAAATTCGAATTCCAATTTCAATTTTCGTTCAGACACTGGCCACTAGACGCAACAAAATAAACAAAATCGTTCCGCCGCGTAAAGTTCCCGAACGAAACACAGAAGTCTTCAGTGACAGTTGCATTAAATCTATTCGAAGGTAATAGGTGTATATCCGGTCTGGCACTGGAGTAAGTAGTTGATGGCTCAATAAATGGCAGCTAGATCATTATAAAGCTGAGTCTTTAGATTGTATTCTGTATACTGTTACTTGTATACTGTTTGAACATTAATACTAATTACATAACTTTCATCTCCTTAGTTTCTTAAATTAGTTAAAATAGTCATTAATACTCACTGCAATTTATTCAAATACGAGCATGTCCCACATTTGTTTTATTTTTATATTGATAGATTTTTTTTTATATTTGTCTTCTTTTCTTGTCTGTTTGAGTAGTTAGTCCGTAAATCCAAAATGTGGCTCTGACGGAAGACCAGCGTTGGTTGCTAGCTTGCTAGTCAACCAACACATTCTGAGGCAGAGCCATTTTGTTACTGGGCTTACATTTTGTATTTTAATCTATGTTTATTATGTATTTTAGTCTAAATTTAGTATGTGTAAGTCGTTTAATAAATTTATATTCTATTCTATTCAGATGCACTTGAGTCATTTAGTACCGCGTCATGGGTCAAATTTAAACACTGCCTCTCAGAGTATGTTATTCTGAAAATCTGACTGGCACATATTGTTTTTTTGTACATTGTTTTTGTTTTAAGTGACCACAAAACTCCAAAAGAAAAAAACCCTTATAGGATCACTTTGTTGTCCCTATCTTAGGAACACGTGGAGGTTTAGAGTTCAAATTAACATCACATACTCGGAACCTCTTGGAGCCGTGATATAATTCAAACGTCTCAGTCAACGCAATCAAAAGTTACAGCCGTTAATGCCATTTTTTTAATTTTCAAAAAAATAACATGCACACAAAACCTGTTGGGTACCTACTACCCGTTGACTGACCTTTAGAATTTTCAAAATCGGTCCATATTTGATAGAGAATTCGACGAACATACATATAAAAACATACATACAGCCGAACATTGAACCCCTTTTTGATCTCCATAAAAAATGAATTATCATGACGAGATACTCTTTTGAATCAAAAAATATGTTTTGAAACTTGTATTGGGTCACAACCACAATCCTAAAAACAGAAATCATAAGTTGCTAAATGAGCTAGCTGTGTCAGTTTTCTAGGGCACTATTTCGAAATGTGACGGTATTTCCAAAGTGCTTGAGATATTGGCGCGATTTTAAAGTAGTAGCTTGGTTACAATGGGAACAAATTTCCTCTCTGTACAAACTTATCTGAAATTTGAAACGTTTATCTACTAACTCTTTGCCTATGTTAAGTTTTACCCTTTGCTTCGTAAAGATTTAGAAAATGTTTAACTATTTTACAGCTACTAACTTAAAACTTTATCTATAAAGGTCTATAAGAAAATACAAGGAAGCGTTTTACTCCTTAGTTAACTAAGTTTTATAAACATCGCAAAATTATTTATTTTCCACAATAGATGTTATTACATAGATTTTCGAAATTTTATGGAAATGTGACATGTGAAAAACCGTCATAACTCAAAACATAAATCAACTTCTTTCAACATGATTTCCAACAAAAAATACAAACGTTGGATTAATCAAAATTATAATGGGTTATCCGTAGATACGTGCATTAGGCATGGTACATTAACTGCTTTTGACCTTAGATTATACAAGATGGATGATGGATGGTGAGAGATGGAACTCAGAGTCGGGAAACTTTTTGATATACTATGTAGCTACATAGTAGATCAAAAAGTTTTAATACCCAGCTGAGCTTAATCTTGAAATGTAATTTCTAAATAGTATAAAGTTTCATGGAAATTATTAATTTTAACCTAAACACGATATAAATAGAAGGACGTTATAGATAATCTACTAATTAAACACGGGTTTTTTTTTCATTCTTACTTCTTTTGTGATGCCACTTGTTAAGGCTTATTAGAAAGTTTATAAAGCTTAGTCTACATATGTGCAGGTTCTTATTTTGTGTTGAAAAAACACGAGAAAAATCCTTCTAACACAAATTATTACTTTTTGCGACGGATTTTTTTCTATTCTTGATGAAAAATTTATCCTTTTAGACTTTTTCTATTATTGTATATAATTGGTGAGTTATCCAGGCCTACAAAATATTTTTTCAGTGTCGTAGAAACCGTGAAAACATCTAGAAAAATAAAATCATTCAAATTTTCATGGTAAACAACCGAATCACTCTCGACCTAGTTAATAATGTTGACAGTATCATCCGTTGTTTTTTCGTCTAATTTTAAATTCTTCCATTTTGTTTTTGCACCACAAAATCGCGAAGGTGGGAAGTTTACGATGAGACGTCCTTAACCTGCCGTTGACGGGAATAGACAGAGCTTACAGAGCTACCACCTTATTTGTTCAGGTGGTTAAAACTGGAAATCTGTTTCTGAGATGAGGTTTTTGTATGATGATTTTGTATTTTTTCATAACACGATTTCGTATTCACACTCTCGCATTGAAATGAACTTACCAAAATATTGAAACGTCTGCACTGATTTAATTGTTTCATATCTCCAGGAACATAGCTTTTTGTTTTATAGTGCGTTACTCGCTCTGGTCAAATTTTCCACGAAAATTTAATAATGTGCCAGAAAAAATCATCCAAATCCTTCCGAAATCGAAAATTTTAGGGACATTTTTAAATTTTCTTCAGGTACACTTTCAATCAAGTCCCTATTCCGTCTCATTCTTTCAAAGGATAGAAAGATACATGTGTATATTGTGTATGTATATTAAAGTACTGTTGTCGTTGAACAGATACATCTGCGGCACTCTTAACTATTTCTGTCCGCCTATACATACTTGTAGGTCGTGTAGGTCGACATTCTTTTGAGTCAATACTCGTTCTAAGAAAATATCTTAGGTGCGTATTTCATACGAAAAGCCCAGTTGGTTAGCAGCTTAAGGGTTAAAATGACAGTGAAATAGGGTTGTTTATAATCTCGCCTTTTTAATAAAGGCGAGATTATAAACAAGGCGATTTTATAAAAATATGTAAAATGCGGTTTTAGCCAATTTATTTTATGTTGTTAACACGTAGGTAATCAACTGTGATTTTATCAAGATCATAAATCATTTTTGTTTGATGTCACGTGTTCCTTATATATTTTTTGTTCCAGACCTTCTGAAATATCTTAATTAGGGCAAATTTACACAGCATCCGTTTTACAGAATCCGTTTTTTTCCATGGTGGCGTAATGTCGTTGTAGGAGCATCGTAAAAAATGGTCCTATAAAAACGGATCTACTGTGTGAATGAACTCGTAGGTTTCTAAGTTAAATGCGTTTTTAATCTATTAAGTGGGCTTTATGGCTTGCCTAAAGTATTGGCATCAGGAAGCCGATTTCTGCAGCGGCTTGATTAGTCCGATTAGGTAATTCTTAAATGCTAACCAATACCAAACAAACAGAAAAGCTTTCAACAAAGGGGAACTAAGACGGGTTTCGTTTTTTAAAAAGAAAATGGCCGGTATGTAGCATAACGTGTTTTTTTATAATGTATTGCCAGCGAATAATACCAATCTGGGCGAAAAGGCATTTAGACCATCAACAAGCACTTCACTGAGAGAGCCTACTATGTATATTGAAAAAGAGCGCTACATGCATTACTTGTAATAATGTATGTAGCAAAAAGCTGAATGTACTCCCATTGCCTTAATATTAATTTTATTTTACGTTTAATTGTTAGTCTGATGTGTATTATGTAGTGTTTAAGGTATTAAACTTATTTTATTCTTATTCTTACTACGACATAAGGGGTTATCTTTCAGATCGAAATTGTTGGAAAGACATCACTTAGACAACACTGCATTTTTGTTTGATATATGTATTATGTACCAGATATTATAATTTAAGTTTAAAACTTTCTTAAGTGCAATGTAACTTGTCTTTACGAAATAAATGAATGAAAAAGAAACGTGTCAAGCCAAGCGTCAAGCTGCGGGGACGTACAGTATTGCATCCTGGGGCACGTTCCTACGTCCAAACGTGACTTGAACAGTGATGCTTTGTAACAGGCTATACCACTTAACGTCAGGTGTGCAATGTTTGCGTCGGCCATGTTGTTTAACAAGCTTAGTGTTAAAAAATATAATAAAAAGTTGAACAAAATATTTGAAAATTTACGACGAGGTACGTGTTCGATCTCGTTGCTTAGTTGGTTAGAACACACCGGTACTGAGGATTGAGGTACGGGTTCGATTCCTGCCGAAATCGAAATTTTGTAAGACATTATTAAATTTTCGTAGAAAATTGCCCCAGGAACTACAATAAAAATAGCTAAGAACACTCTCTCAAAAAGCATTTCATGAATATTGTGTTATATTATTTATGACTGTATACCTATCTTGGGGCTAGATGATGCCGTGTGAATTGTCCAGCATTATTTATATATATATATCTATTTAATTATAGATAAAAAAGAGCACTCGTTACAACACCTTACAAACCAAATAAAATAATTATTGAGAATCAGTTCGAATTTTTTTTATTTACGTGGCCACACACATGTAAAACTTACTACACCCTTTTTGCGTTAGGAGTAAAAATGTCTTCATAAGTATTGCCCATCTCTAGTGAGTAGACTAAGTTTCTAATAAAATTCAGGTTCACAATATCCTAAGTCTAGAATTTCCATAGCTAGTCGTCTCAACGTCGAGAGGTAAATGTGTTTGCTTGCCACTTCTGCTCACACGACATCCGAAGCCAATATCCACCTTATGTCTAGATGTATAGAGTTTTTATTACACTGTGTAATATGTCAGCTCTATGTACGTTATCACCGAGTTGATTTAAACTTAATGTGTAAAGCCATAGGGTTTGGTTTAGAATGGATGGAAGATAGCATGTCTACAAATTGGTTGTCGAAAAGGTCGCTCCTCAAGTATAGAATGTATTTATGTAAGTAATGGTTCCTAATACTTCAAATCGAGTGTTCCGATGTGTTGACTCGTGAGATATTTCAACTGAACTTTTCAGTTGAATTTATTTAGTTGTTCTATAAAGAGTTTCACTGTTTCTTGTAAAATTTTAAGTATTTATTTTTTAAACTACGCGCATTGAGTGGATCATGTTAGGTACCATGCTAAGTTTTCATTGAAGAATATATATATAGCAAGGTACTATCTTTATTCAGAAAGAAAATAACAATCAAATAACAAATTTAAATTAAAACTAGTATTTACAATAGAAACAATTAAGCTATCTGCAAACTGTTGCAAACAATCTACAGGTAGCTCAACTGATCCATATCAATACCAGTTGGAAGCGTGCCTAAGACACTGGCTGCATTGCCCCGCTGTATAGCAATGCTGATGCGCTGTGCCAGATACTCACCAGCTCTCGGGTCACGCGTCGCTTCGACCAGACGCTCAGATAATTTTTTGAAAACCCGGAGAGCCTCGGTACCCCACCAACCTAGGGTCTCGACTCCAAGGGGAGCAAATGTGTAGGCTCTGTCGAGACCTGCATATTTGCGCCTCTTGAGATCTTCGGCTAAATCTGCCGCCGCACCAGCCCTCACGGAAGTCCTAGGAAGATGGGAAGGCGCGAGTGTGTCGACACATGTAGCGTCCCACACAATAGGCCTCCCCAACTCCCATGGGACTAGAGTCATGCCGTCAGGCCTCTATATATAGTAATATAATAATTTCGAAAGTAACTCTGTCTGTCCGTTTGTATGTTACCTTTTGAACACCTAAAGGAACGCAAAAGGATCAAAACGCGTAATGACCGAAAAGCAGAATGGCCCATACGCGAATTTACCAAATTTTCTTATCACGCATATTGATCTACTTACATCAATAACGCATAACGCAAAATTACCAATAGAAAATACATATTAAAAGTTTACAAAAAAAATACAAAGGTTATTTTCCAAAAAAGCTTTTGAAAAACACCCCTATAAGTACAGTTCTGAATTAATATATGAAATTTCTGGTAATTTTCATAAGGCAATAGATAGCAAAGTATACCTGGTCTGCTGTGACGTTACACACATTTTTCCAGGATGTTTTTTACATGTGATGTTATGTCCTGGAAAGAAAAAGGAGAGAAATTCCACTTCCTTCTGTACATAAATTTTGTAAACGGCCTCAAGTCAAACAACCGGTGTAAAGTAAGTTTTCAAATCATTGTAATGAATTTGTCTTAACTTCAACTTTGTTCTCATTGATCCATAAAATTCGCTTTCGATAACATCTTTTAGTATTTATTAGGTATTCTTAGAAACTTCCGACGTTCTAAAAGGGGATACTTTAGAGTCGGTTAAATCAAACGAATTTCTGAAAAATAGCAGTTTCTTACTGCTAATTTGGAAGAAAGTATTTTATTTTTAACTTCTACGAGACCATGACCATGTTGGGGGTTGAGAATGACATTAAAATCACATCACAATCATTATTATATGCGAAAGATTGGATTTTTAGATGTTTGGATGTTTGATAACACTTCAAGCCAAAAATACTGAACAAATCTGGTGAAATTTTGCAAACAGGTAGTTCTAGCCTTAAATAAAGGTATACTTTTTATCCGATAAATCAGTTTCCATGAGATATAAATAACTGTAAACGAACGCATGCGAAGCCGCGGGCAAAAACTACTTAAATTATAAATGCGAAAAAAGTTCAAAAGTTTCAATGCTTCTGAAGAGATCGTAATTCAGCATAGATGCAGTTCTAAGCATAATTATATACCAAGGACCTGGATGTTTTTACTGTAGAATAGACAATAATGACATTGCTTCGTCATACATTGCGTAAACTATTGAAGGCGAAGGAATCAATTCTAAATAATTTACGCATACGATGACAAAGTGACGTAATTTTTAGGGTTCCGTACTGAAAGGGTCAAAACGGGGCAATATTATTAAGCCTCCGCTGTTTGTCCGTCTGCAAGCACTCAAAATTAAAGAAAACAACAATAAATAAAATTCATTTTAAAATTAAAACAAAACGAAAGTTATGACAATCACCAACTTCGAATAATACTAGATGGAGTTCCAATGGAGTATGTAAACGAATACATTATCTAGGCAAACAAATATCTTTTTCAAAACTAAGCAACGAACTCGAAGTAGACAGAAGAATAGCCGGAACTTGAAGGAAATTCTGGAGCTTTATTAAAGTTTGAGATACATGCTTACTTCCATCTATCACTTACAGGTGTCAGACGTGGAGCTATACCAGGAAATAAAAAAACAAAATAAGGTCATGCCAACGAAGTTTGTAAAGAAGAATTACAAATATCAGGAAAATCCCACACCCCACCTTAAACAAGACTAATAAAGTTACTGAAGCTGTAACATACTCAATGAAGCTTAAGTGGTGTGGTGCGGTGGGCGTTGCCAGAAAGACAATAGATGTACTAAGTGAAGCGATTAACATCTTGGTCTGGTCCGGGAGGTCAGAGAGGCAAGAGACAGACCAACTACAAGATGGGATGAAGAAATCACAAAATTGACTAGTAAAGACTTTATGGCCGAAGCAATCGACAGAAACCAATGGAGAAGTTCTTTTATGACTTTGACATTGATAGATTAATACTTTAAGGCGCATACACCACCTAAACTAGCGCCACCACCTACTTTATGTTATTATTCTGTTTAACAAAGGAATTTTCAAAAATCCATTTTCCAATTTGTGATACTTAACATAAGCTTTATTTTTAATGCCGTTTTATTCTATTTAGTTTAGGCAGAGATACGAACTTGCCCTTGGTGGCCACCAAAATCTATTTTCGTGTCTCTTCCTAAACTAAATAGAATAATACTATTACAGAGGCATTAAAAAAAGCTTATGATAGGTATCACAAACTGGAAGATGGATTTTTGAAAATTCCTTTGTTAAACGGAATAATAAGATAAATTAGGTTGCGGCGCCAATTTGGGTGGGGTGTGGGCCTTAATAAATTACCAAATTAGTAGACCTAGAATCGATATTATATATCGTATGACAATCATTAAATTGAATGTTAAAAATGGCAATGAAATAAAAGGCTATGTTATTTTATTTTAATAAATAATAAATAAATAATGCTGGACAATTCACACAGCATTATCTAGCCCCAAGCTAAACAGCGAGCTTGTGTTATCGGTACCAGCAAACCCGAAATCATTTCACTACACTGCATAAGCTTGGCATTCTCAGTTCCGCGTCATAAGAGCTTGCTCAGTCATAGATCTATGCTTAGCATAGATGCAACCAGCAAATGAATAAAATAAAAGCAACGACCTCTGTGGCACGGTGGGAGAAGGTCCGCCTGCGACGCAGGAGGTTGCTGGTTCGATTCCCGCCTTGGGAAAAATATTTGTTTATATGCAGGTATTTGTTCCGGGTGTTCTGGTCGTTTTCTATGTATAGTATATAATAAAAAATATGTATCTATGTAATATATTATTTATGTATATCAGTTATCTAGTACCCATACTCAAGCTCTGCTTAGTTTGGAGCTAGATGATGCTGTCATAGTAGAAACATTTTTATCAAGGTGGGAATCGAACCCGCAATCTCGTCGAAATCATTAATTGGCAAGGAGTTAGTACTATTCGTTTGTGTTTAAATTGGCAAATCCATGTAAACATACCTCATTAGTACTAGTCGACTAGATTCGTTTGCTGGAGTGGACTAACGAATCTAGTCGAACCACGAAGGACATTCAATGAGGCTATCTAGAGTACTGCTGATCTAGAGTACGTTTTTGTCATCTAGTACCCGTAACACAAGCTCTGCTTAGTTGGAGCCTAACTGAAACAGTGTGGATTTGTCCAACATTTTTTTTTAAATTATATTTATATATATTTAGCCATTTATAATATCATAGAATAATTAACATTACAAAATTAAATAATATACCTAAATTATTTGAAATTGTTATAAAAATTTGTTATTTAGGTATAGGTAGTTATTATTGTTAGACATGAAAGGTAAGCATTATTATATTTTTAACTGTGATCTCTATTCGAGTAAAGGCCTCCTCCAGACTGTGCCATTTCTTTCGGTCCTGTGTTTCCCAGTCTTTTCCTGTAGCTTCCAGAATATCGTCGATCCATCTTTCGAGTGGGGGCGTCCCCTTTTTCTTTTACCAGGTGGTCCCCGCCAAGCTGTTACCACTCCGGTCCACTTCTTATTCATCCTTGCCACATGGCCTGCCTATTTCCACTTCAATCTTTGACAGTGATGTAGAGAATCAATAACTTTAGTCTTTTTTCGAATAAACTTTATAACTTTTTATAAATAAACAATGTCAATTGTCCAAAATTATTTATATGTTGAACCTACGTCATGATAATAACTTACTAATATAAAACTTCTGCATGTTCCCTAGATGAAGTCACATTAAGAAATGGTCACTGACCGCCTGAAGGGTTCCACTGTGCTAAAACATCAGCGTAGTAGAAGATACAGACGCAAGTTCTTTGTGAGCAAATCAAATAAAACCAAAATTCAAAAAAATACCTGTATAAGGTTTAACTGATGTATGAATTCCTGAAGCGAACTGTTCTCGCTTTTTAGTTATTCAACGCGCGCCGCTCATACAATGAACTAAACTTTTATTATTTGCACCCAGTTTTCGTGTTTGACGGGAAAAGTTGTAGGAAAACAAAACTCGGGATATTCCGATTTCCTTTACATCAAAATATTCATTGTAAAGGATGGGAAATCGTTTTACAATGTTGCGGTCTAAAAACAAATTTTAAAATTTCGAGAGAAAGCTTTTATATTGCATCCTAAAAAATATCATACACAAATTTTATACGGGCAAAGCGCGAACAAATTTGATGGCACTAGCCAGTTCCATCCTGATAAAGAGGTGTTCTGAAAGAAAATCTTCAAAAAATTAAGATTTAATCACGCAGAAAAGTCATTTTATCACTGATCAATGAAAACTTCGTAAAGTCCATCCTCTTCGATGAAAATAATTTGTTCAAACTCACGGCAAAAATGTAAAGTTTCAGCTGAAAACTTTGAAAGAGTAGATATGATGAAGTATCTTTTGCTTATTTTGTTCGATAGAGTTTCTTTCGTTTAAATTTTAGTCGTAAGTTTCCATCAGCACCTTTTTAAAGGTGTTTTTTTTTGTTTCTTATCATTTATAAGTCAAATTTTAGTTTCAATTGTGTACCAAAATTTGGTTAAGACACTTGAAATAAAATACACGATAAGATTATTTTAATTTTAACTTATCAAACTAGTTCCTTAGTTGAAAAAATTTTAAAGCCCTCTCATTTGGTTATACCTGGAATTTCATTCAAAATTTCATTTTTAGACGAAGCTCGATCTGCTTGGCATAGTGCTTGCCCCGATGCTGCTCCCCCAAAATCTCTTTTGTCCCAACGGCAATGGGACGGGCCTCTGTGTGAGTTGACACGAAATTGTTTGTTACAAACGTGCTCCAGCTCTGCAGATCGTGCCCGTCTTCTAGCCGTTTCTAAATGGGAGTCAGGACATTGGTTGCAAGCACTTCCTTCATATAACACTGGCACTTTATTGGATCCCGTAACTTTCCGTGTCGCAACTTGTCTTCGGTTGGGTGCAAGGTGTTGCGCGCCTCATCAATGCCAGTGCGGTACTGCTGTCGAACAGCTCGGTCATCACGGATTATCGTGTACTAGGGCTGCCGGTCGGATATCTCGTCATGCCAGCCTGAACGACATCATCCGGCGGGCCTTTACCACCGCTAACGTACCAGCTATTCTCGAACCGAATGGTCTGTTGCGTGACGATGGTAAGAGGCCTGACGGCATGACTCTAGTCCCATGGGAGTTGGGGAGGCCTATTGTGTGGGACGCTACATGTGTCGACACACTCGCGCCTTCCCATCTTCCTAGGACTTCCGTGAGGGCTGGTGCGGCGGCAGATTTAGCCGAAGATCTCAAGAGGCGCAAATATGCAGGTCTCGACAGAGCCTACACATTTGCTCCCCTTGGAGTCGAGACCCTAGGTTCGTGGGGTACCGAGGCTCTCCGGGTTTTCAAAAAATTATCTGAGCGTCTGGTCGAAGCGACGCGTGACCCGAGAGCTGGTGAGTATCTGGCACAGCGCATCAGCATTGCTATACAGCGGGGCAATGCAGCCAGTGTCTTAGGCACGCTTCCAACTGGTATTGATATGGATCAGTTGAGCTACCTGTAGATTGTTTGCAACAGTTTGCAGATAGCTTAATTGTTTCTATTGTAATTACTAGTTTTAATTTAAATTTGTTATTTGATTGTTATTTTCTTTCTGAATAAAGATTAATGACTTATCAAATAAAACTTAGTTTTGATAATGTAATATGAATAAATACTATATAAATATACGTGGAAGTCCTTAGGTCCCATCTCTATGGTGGTATGCTTTCGTCCCACCCTACCTACATGATATGGCTCCACTTCAGACCTACCATACCCTTGGCCATACCCCTGGGGTATGGCCAAGGGTATGGTAGGTCCGAAGTGGAGCCATATCATCTAGCGTTGAACGGACCTCTTCAAAGTTGCACGCTGTCCGAATGCAGTGGTACGAGATGCGATGGAGCCGAATTGTGACTCAATTTGGCACTTCAAGTGATGTAACGCCTCGCAATTTATGAGGCGTGACACCACCAATATGACGACTACGACTACAACGTCATCGATTACACCATCAAGAGTGTAATGACTAAGAAGCCATCCATCGCCCAAGGTGCCATCCATTATCCATAACATAACTCAAGCTCTGCTTAGCTTGGAGCTAGATGACGTTGTGTGAATTGCAGCATTATTCATTCATCGAATTGCCACATATAAAAGAGGTAGAGGGAAATCCTTATTTTTTATAATCTGTGGTAAACACTTTACGAATTGCGATGCGAACGGTTTTGAGTTTCAATCAAGAGATTGGTTTTGTGTTCGAAAGTTAAATTACAAGGGATTGGATAACTTTTCCTTTTTGTAAATTACTACCTGGATAAGAAGATACGCGCTGCTTTATAATTATAACCATAAGATCTGAGAGACACTTCCATAATTGAAAAATGGAAAAAAAAATAAAAAATGTAGTCAAATTTATTTATTTATATTTTATTATATACATAAAGTACCAATCCAATAATAATATAACACAAAAAACAAGCAGTAAAAATGTATCACAAAAAAAACAAGAAAAATGTCATTTTATGTCGATACTTTAACAATCTACGCAATTTATGTAATACTTGTTTAACAAAAAAGGAAGAACATCGAAAATAAAATAATGCAAAGCAAAATACAACAGTACAAACTACTACTTACCTGTCCACCGGTCATTAGAATGGACTGTCCTACGGAATACCGGTACTCGAAATACCGGAGAACGGTATTTAGAAAGATCAGGAAACCGCACAACGAAATACCGAAAGTACAGCAGGCCGCAAAACGGAATACCGAAAGTACACAACTTCGAAAAACTGTATACCGAACGATCACAATCTCGAATGAACGCTATACCGAAAGATCATGAGATCGAAAGAACGCTATAACGAAATTTTCTTTAAGGTTGTACGTTAGTTTTCTCATACCAACAACAAAAATATTTTGGAAACTTTTCAGTTCACTCCGTATTTATTAGTTCCCAAAAATTATAGGCAGCATTGGAGAGTTCCGTTTGTGACCTTGGATCTATCCAAAAGATATACCTACTATACATTTCGTACACTGTTTCGCCTTCATCTTCAAAGTGACCGATTAAAAATTGATCACCTTCAACCTCGGTACAATGTTCCGGAACGGTGAAAACCTGTAATGTTTTGGGTAAAGAACGTAGTCTTTATATACCTGTAATTTACGGCATGAAACAGAAATTTCGCACGAGTAATTACTATGACAGCTTTTGAATCTAAAACTGTCACGTACTGCCATCACTACGTTACAGTTTTAGTTTCAAAAGCTGTCATCAAATTTTTAGATTTTGTTCCAACCTTTCATTTGCACCTCCACTGAAAGTGAGTTATATTATTGTCAGTATAATATATTCTAATAATATAAATAATAATTAATATATTCAAATAAATTTAATTATTAATAGTTGTAATTTGTCGTCTTTTTCTTATTGTTTTTCATCACTGTTGAAATAAATTAACCTACATAATTAGTTAATAATAAATACTAAATGTCACACATCATTTCTGTGACCTGCAAAGCATAAAGTTATTATAAATGTACAATTTAATGACCCTTTTTATGAATTTAGCATACAAAAATATCACTTAAGTTAGGTACTTGGTACTTGTACTAATCTATCTATCATATAACTTTAAAGTCAAATTGTGTGTGTTGAATATTTTAGAACTTTAGAGTCTAAATCCAATAATAGTTGTTTCTCTATATTCCCAAACGATACATTTGAAACTACTAAATTCAATTACTAAAACTCCGATGAGGCATTTGATACCTTTCAAAGCCATTCACAGTTAAACTAAAGCGAGATTTTATCTTCATTTCTGTTCGCGTGAAAACGTGCAAATGCAAAATTCACGTATAGTCCACTATAGCCCGGATTTGAGAGATTTTAAACCGATTTAACTGCGCGGATGTAGATTTTGGTAGATCTGACAATTTTATTCACAGACGACCTCTGTAGCGCGGTGGGCTAAGGGCCGCCTGCGACACAGGAGGTTTCGAGTTCGATTCCCGCCTCAGGACTAAAGTTTGTACGAGCTGCAGATATTTGTTCCGGGTATTCTGGTCGTTTTCTATGTATGATAAAAAAAATATATATGTAAATCAGTTATCTAGTAACTACCCATAACACAAGCTCTGCTTAGCTTGGAGCTAGACGATACTGTGTAAATTATCCAGTATTATTTATTATTATTACGACACTTCATTTATTTTAAATCTCGGTGACCTTCACCCGCTGCGCCAATCTTTTTCTACTTTTCATTTTTCTCCGACATAGTGTGATTCCAATAACCGTCACCTACAGCACTGTTCTACTGTTTCCAAATTCTATTCCTCTAAAATTCGTTTCTGTCCGGCAAATACTGGACAAAACCGGTTCTGCCACCATTTTGTTTCGGATTAGTTCCCGCGGGTCAGGTTCGCAGTTTCGAAGCTGCAATTATAATTTTGTAGCCGAATTTCGTAATGTTACTACACTAGTTAAAGTTTTTAACTAGATAAGCTCTCGTTTCATTTTGAGGGTGAGTCGAAACATGCGTTGAACCACTTTTTGCGGATCAACTTCATGTTTTATAACTCCATTATGCTACTAAAAGCATTTTCAACGAAATATTTACCAGTTTGGTGCGTATGGCTTGGTTTTGCGTTTTCTTGCACCATGATCACGGAAAAAGGAGTGGAAAATATGCCATATATTCACGTGAAAACCATGATAGTTTCAAAAGGTATATAACCTAATGACTTCATTTTATCTCTTAGTAATTATGACTGTGACGCTTTGATAAATCGAGCGTATCCACCGGGACCCCTATATAGCTGCACACCCAAAATCTGATGCTCATATTTAGTTCAGAACGAAAGCTCGTTAGCGCGCTTCAAAACGCCTAATGTGTACTGTGTCTAAGCGGGTTTTGAAAATACGTAATAAATTTCCATGTAAATCCCAGTTTCTGTACACGTTGCCTATAATTCAAAACCACCTTCCAACACACATACACCGAAGACCGATGTTTTGTAACATACTAAGACGTTAACAAATTACCCCAAAACGCTTATCGTCTCTACATACAGACTCATCTGTTAATTACTGACTGGGTGAATGTTTTTGATGCGTAAAATGTTCAACGTATTACAACTTATATTATTTTTATTTGTTTCTACTAGTAAGACCTCCAGAGAAAAAGTTCTCACCTGCCAGTGGCCTAGTTGTGAAAACGAGTGCAGAGACAAGAAAAAAGGAAATAAATAAAAATCGGTTATTGATATATAAAAAAGGTTTCTGAATTTCATGTTTTTGTCTTTAGGTTATTTATTTATTTATAGATAGAAGTTTACAGTACGAACCAAAACACACTATCCTATACTATTATCTATATTACAACAATGTTAAAACTTAAATATATTAGAAGACATTAGACATCGTTATGGAATAGAAAAAGATTTATTAACTCAAGAACTCATTTGCACAGATAATGAACAATAATATTATAAAAGTATGTTACTTTAACAAGTTTTTTTAGTATTCTAGACTGACTGTACTAGTCGTGTGAGACACGCAAACTATTTACATTTCCAGACGTTTTCTACAAGGTCATTTTAACATGTTAGTCAATTGTGTTAAACGGTTATTTTCTTACTCAGGTGTTCTGATATTGAGGTATGTTCTTGTAATGGTGTTAAAGACACCATTACAAGAACATACCTACTAAAGTTAAAGCTTAGCTTATGTTATGTTTTAGCTGAAGTGGCAGTGTGCTGGCCATATTTCGAGAATAACCGACAACCGCTGCAGCTGGGGTAAACGTGTTCTTGAGTGGAGACCGCAACTCGACAAACGTAGTGTAGGAAGCCCTCCGACCAGGTGGGATGACGATTTGCGAAAGACTTCTGGCAGATGCTGGATGCGACGAGCTGAAGACAGGGCGCTACGGCGCTCAGGGAAGGCCTATATCCAGCAGTGGACTAATACAGGCTGATAATGATGATGACTAAAGTTAAATGTATAATTCCGCACAAGCAAAGCCACGCAATCTAACTAGTCCCTAAATAGATTACCCGCCCGTAATTACTTATTGTCTGTATAATTGACAGCGCTCCCCAATTAGCGGCTGTCAATCTGAGCAGGTAATTAGGCTTTCTTACGTGCCGCTGTCTGGCTGGTGGTGTGAGGGTAGAGGCTAGCGTGAGAAAACTTGCGGAGAACATTTACGAATAAATGTGTAAATGGGTAGGTAACAGCATTGCCATACAGCGGGAAAATGCAGCCAGTGTGTTGGGGACGCTTTCGATTGGTTGATATATCAATATTGATCAGTTGAGCTACCTGTAGGTAATTGTAGGTTGTTTGCAACAGTCTGCAGTTAGCTCTATTGTTAATTCTTGAGGCAGCTTAATCTATCTATAAATTTTAATCCCAGCTCAATTGTGAATGCTGATACTTTGATATTATCAGAATTTAGGAAAATTACAAATTTTTATTTCATATTTTTCATTTCAAGGTGCTGATAAATTTTCAACACATTTTCCTAAAACTGTGAGGAAGGAAAGTCTTTTATTTTTTACGCTTTCAGCACGACTCTTCGGTATTTACTCTTAAATTTTGCTTTCCCGTCACGGAACAGTATTTTCGTATTTTCGCGCGAAAATCAAGTCACCGGAAGTGACGTAAGACGTTATTCTACGCAGGTACCGACAGGAAAACAAACAGGTGTTCATGATTCGAATATAGAATTCTATTTGCAGACCTTACACTACATTTTCATAATCTTCTACCTAACGTGCTTGGCATTGATTTGTAAATAAGTTTTTCTCTGCTACGAAAGATAGACAGAAAGGTTAATCTGATTTCGGGTAGGGTTATTTGTTCAGTCTCAATAAACTCACAAAAATACCATTGATCAGAATTACTTTTATGTTTTTAGCAGTTCAGAGTTCGTTTAACGATCTAATAGCTTTAATTGTCCGCGTTCGATCTCTGTCTCTCACGACACAACAGGCAGAATGTTTTCTAAGGCCGACGGATGGCATATATTATACTCAG
This sequence comes from Eupithecia vulgata, assembly GCA_946478455.1. Classification (NCBI taxonomy): domain Eukaryota; kingdom Metazoa; phylum Arthropoda; class Insecta; order Lepidoptera; family Geometridae; genus Eupithecia; species Eupithecia vulgata. The sequence continues at coordinate 2,110,168 of OX297873.1, read as the reverse complement.
GGATAAAGTTTTCTTCTTTATTCTAACAACTACCCGTAAAAACCTTCAATAAGCTTACTGGAATTTATCAATTTGTAACTCTGTTTATAAATAGCCTCTGGTTTTCCATCAAATGAATTAATAGTTTTCTATAAATGGTAAAATCGGATGAATGGAGTCGGTTATTTAAATGTAAAACAGTACCTGATGTCATGATTGCAAAAATTTAAAATAGTTTTAAAACTGTAGCTGGAAACATAAAGTTGTCCTATTTAAACTAAATTTAGATAAAAAAATACAAATTAAAAAAATAATAAACATATTTAACTTGTTTCTACCTGTGGATTCGCATGTGTTTCTTTCTACGGAAACGTTTAAAGGCTATTTCTCTCACATTGAAACTTGTAATTTCAGGTTTAGATCTACATCTTTGTAAAAGTTCAGTCCGGACCGTTTTGTATAGTGGTTATAAACGAAGAAAATAGGAAGAGGTTACAAACGTCTACAACATCCATTCAAATTTGCACATTTCTAATATTAATTTGAATATGAAACAAAGCTTTGATTAATTTTACTTTAATTTTCGTGCATTCGCGGAAGTGATATGGTATAAGTAGTGAATGAGTGACTAAGAAAAATATATTGTAACAGTTATGAGGCTACGCTTGCATCAATATGAACAATGAGAATTTCAGATTCTCCAAATTGCCCAGAGCCCAGAGTGTAACATGATAGAAGATGTACATGTCAACATGTCATCAAGTTTTGACGGAATGTGTCTGTAACGTAACGAGGCTCAACGCCATGATTTTAGCGTAGAGGTGTTTGTAATAACATTTTGTCTTCCCCGTACTCCAAGGAAGCCTACCTACATACTAGTCAAGCTTTATTTGCGAATTAATATAGAATTGATCTCTTATGGGAGTGACATAGTCACTTTAGGACAAAACATTATAGTTTTATAGTAAACAAAGCATTATAGTAAACAAAGATAAAATATTAGTGAATACGCCTAAGCCTTGCGAATAGGGCCCCAGGTGTGGAGTCAAACTTCCGAGGCATAATTCCCGGTCCAGAGACCATTCCATCAGGGTCTGACCCGTGACATTGCTTTGACAAACGACGCGGAGAATTTATGGTCGCACCCAATCGCTGGACCTAGGAATCTGGTTATATAAACTTGGTAAGGCAGAGTCGTGCTAATGAAAGACTCTAAACGATTTTATATATTTGCTGTAGTTAGTAACGAAATATTTTTTTAATTATATTTTTATTTCTATATTTATGAATGCTATTCTAATTTTTTCTTGAATGGCGTCCATGTTTTTCATGTTTACTGTTAATATTTTATTTTTTGCACCTAATTTACATACCTCCTACCATTTACTAGTATATATACAATAATACATAACTAAACTCCCGTTCTCTCTGATTTTTGTAAACTATGGATTCGTAATGTAACGTCACCCGCCACGTCAGAGGTTCAGACTGAAAACCAGCGTCGTTACCGTCTTCGGGCGGTAGCGACATTATGCAGAGGCTGGACCTGGTTTAGCTGCGCAGGGAAAGACCAATAATTTTAATATCATAGTATTTCTTTTTTTATATATGTTTGATTGTTTCATTCATTTATTGTAGTGTTTAGTGTAAGTTTTTTATATTTTTTATATTAAGAACTTTCCCAATTGTTTTTGTGTATGCTAAATAAAGTTTATTCTATTCTATTCTAAATATCCGTACAGTACGCACTAAAAATAAATTATAAAACATAATAACTTCCTAATCTAAATCATAATATCTTGTAAGTACAAAAAACAGATTGAATTGTTGTATTTTTTTAGTTTTTACGGTTTTTTTTGTATTCTATAAAGCTTTGCTACGCTACAAAGTGCCTCGCTAACTGAGAGCTAAGAGTTTGGTGATTGATCCTAGCAAACAGATGTATTGCATAGGTACGAATACTATAGCAGCTGCTATCATGGCATTGGGATAAGTCACTTGGTTCTTTGCAGTATTCCAGGTTTTTTTAGGAATGACACACTGCAAAGAGCTTCTTGTAGTGTGGAATTCCTTAATACGTGGATTTCTAATGTGGAAAAACGTCTACGTGGAAAAATAACGCTGGATAATTCACACACACTCCATGCTATGCTTAGAATGGGCCTAGATGATGTTATTTAACCCCAATATTCAATACAATACTTTTATGGAGGAATGGATTTTTTTGTAATATTTATACCTATCCACACCAAAGTTCTGATCGGATCAAGCTGTAATTTCGCGTACTTGTATTTCTAATAAAATCATGAATTTTTATCCGTATTGTCCCAATAAATCGCACGTAAAACCGCCGAAAAAGTAATTCCGATTTTTTCTTCTGAAGCTGGATTCACTGGTTTCATCACATCTACTGGTTTCACTGTCCACTGGATGATTTAAAAAATATTCCGCTTTCCAATTCTAAAAGCGATGTGCTATAGCTGATCCGTTCCAAGCCGTGAAAGTTTGGCGGATTTAAAGTTCTGGTTTTGATATGAAAATATTGTTTTACCAATGATGGGGTTTTTGTCTAAAGACAAGTTAGCGAAATTCTCGTTAGGTTTTTGTATCCAGACGAATGCTGTTAATAGTTTTAATAAAAAGGTATGTATAATAACATTAATAACACACTAATATTTAAAAACTAGGCATAATTCGTTCCACCTAAAGAGAGATGGCATCACATACATTAAATTAATTATAAACTTTATGAGATAACGATTTTCTTAACTTTTACGCCTCGTGCAGCAATCCAGGACAGATCTATGGAGTGCTCTTCCCCTGGACATCATCATCATCATCAGCCTATACCAGGCCACTGCTGGACATAGGCCTCCCCTAATGAGCGCCATAGCGCCCTGTCTTCAGCTTGCCGCATCCAGCATCTGCCAGCAGTCTTTCGCAAATCGTCGTCCCACCTGGTAGGAGGGCGTCCTACACTACGTTTTCCGAGTCGCGGTCTCCACTCAAGAACACGTTTACCCCAGCGGTTGTCGGTTCTTCTTGAAATATGGCCAGCCCACTGCCATTTCAGCTTGCTAATCCTTTGAGCTATGTCGATAACCTTGGTTCTCTGTCGGATGTATTCGTTTCGAATCCTATCCTTCAGAGAAACTCCGAGCATAGCTCTCTCCATAGCTCGCTAAGCGACTTTAAACTGGTGGACCAGCCCTACCGTGAGTGTCCACGTCTCAGCTCCGTAGGTCATGACGGGTAGGACGCACTGATTGAAAACTTTCATTTTCAAGCATTGCGGTATGGATGACGAGAACACTCGACGTAGTTTCCCAAACGCTGCCCAACCTAGCTGGATCCTCTTCTTGGCCTCCTTCTCGAAATTGTTTTTACCCAACTGCAGAATCTGCCCAAGGTAAGTGTATTCGGAAACAATTTCGAGAAGGTGGCCATGTACGACGATCGGTCCCGATCAATGTGGCCATTGATCATGACCTTGGTTTTATACAAGTTCATGCCAAGACCGATGCGTCGTGAGGCTGAAGCTATTTATATGTATAATGTAATTATTTTATTTTTCATATTAATCAAATGCCATGTAATAATATTGTCGTCTATATAATATATATAATATTGTCGTCTATATTGTTCTTATATGTTCAGTCCATCCCAAGGTTGCCTGGAAGAGATCGTTCAAAGCGATAAGGCCGCCCTTTATTTTATTTATTTCCTTCTATATTGTATTTTGTGTTTGTGTGGTACAATAATGAGTTATGTATCTATCTAAGATTTTGACAATGATCATGGTAATAGGACTAAGTCTACAGAACATTTTAGATGTTTCGATTTGTTTCAAATAATGTCCTTCATAATTAATAGCCTTTAAACGTTTCCATGGAAACAAGCAGCAAGCCGCGGGCAGAAACTTTACTTAATAAGTTGACATGACTTTACGAACCTATTAGGGTATCCCTTATACGTCCCTTGGTATTAGTAGGGATAGTATTAATGTGCCACGTGAACAAAATTCTTTATTAAACATAGAAATCTATGAGCATAAATAATACAAAACAAATCTAATTTAAACGGATTCCAACCAAACTACCCTGGCAATAACTTCCAAAAACGCGGTATCGCGAGCGCTTCTAAAATTCAATATTCATTTTAGCCGAAAACAATAAAACACGGGGCCGATGGGAATAAACCCGTACCACAGAATATTTAATAAATACTGAGGTAGGTGTACATAGTAAGGGACATGTATTATTCATAATTCAACCAAACCTTCAATTGATTGGGTAATTTTGGACGACATTGTTATTCATCGTTTAAAAAGCTCTGGGAATAATTTTGTCTGAAACTACAGTACCAAAATAATGTTATATAATAATAATAATAATGCTGGACAATTCACACAGCATTATCTATGTATATATGTTTTATTGGAATTTATTATGATTATTTGTGCACATAAAATAATCGTTAAATAATTTCCTCATCCTCCTCCTTAACAGCATAAAATGGTCCACTGCTGGACGCAGGCCTCTCCCTAATTTTTTATCTCATAGGGGGTAGTGCCCATAACCCCTACGGTGGGCATGCGGGTTGGGGATCGCAGTTCGGTGGTAGATCTATTCTGCAAGAGGCGCTGCTGCCCGCCCCCCGGTGTTTGTCCCTTAGTCGCCTCTTACGACACCCACGGAAAGAGTTGGGCTAATTTGTTGGCTGAATATAATTCTTGTTTTTGAAGATATGTAAATAAATTCAATAATGTGAATACCACATATATATAATTATATATATTTTTTATTTTTAGTGCCACCGTCTTTGTTGTTCTTAAATGTCCAGTCCATCCCAAGGTTGCCTGTTAGAGATCGTTCATAGCGATAAAGCCGCTTTTGTACTTCGTCTACGCATGCTTTTAATTCTGTAACTGTTTTCTGTGTTTGTGTGGTACAAAGACTTATCTATCTAATAATTAAAAGCATACATTAAGCCCTCACCCCACTGGAGCCCTTGAATCTTCATAAATGCCACAATAACATTAAATTATATGGCATAGATGAGACAGTTATTGAAAATTTAGGCCCAATGCCAACTGGCAGCTCAGCATTGAATAGAGAGGTCTTAGCATTTGCATAGTGTTCGATTGTTCGATGGAGCAATATGATTATGGTAGTAACTGGTAGGTCTCTATTATGAGGTTCGCGGGTATGAAAGTATCGGTATAGGTCAGGCCGGCTTCAGACCCTTAGTTTATGATTGTTGAGGCTGTAAAGAGATGGACTGAATTTTAAATAATAATGACTACAATAAAACTGCAGCCCGATTGCAGTTGGTTTGCAGTCGGTGTGCAGTTTCAGCGTGCAGTTGTTGGAACTGCACACCAACTGTACAACGACTGCAATCGGGCTGCACGGTTGGTTTGCTGTTTTTTTTTTGTAGTCGTACTAATTGCATTCAACTGCGTCTATCTAATTCAATTGCCCGAATCAAAGCCAGTTGGTTATTATTTCATTGGTAATCATTGGGGACGTTTCTCGCGTCCATAATATATGAGGTTTTAAAAATGACTGAAAAAAGCTGCAGCCTTTCCTCTTATAAATTCCTTTAGTCTGTTTTTACATTCTCAGGCTGAGTTGGAAGGGTCGATTCTTACGCTGCGACGACCACGGCTGGTTTCACAGCATCTAGCTACAAAGAAAGATATGGGAAATCAAATATATTAAAGATTATTTATCGGGTATTTATCGCGTACCTTTTGCTTTCTTTTCCCAACGTTCCAACCGCGTTACAGCGATCGTGGTCGCCCCGTGACCACGATCGCTGTAACGTAGTCGAAACGTTGGGAAAAGAAAGCAAAAGGTACGCGACAAATACCCTTACAATAATTACTTAAATATGTTAGGAAATCAAATAATATTTACTTCTAGAACCAGCATCTATACCCTTGTATTCTCGTGTGTCTTACATATTAAAATAACAAAAAATCTTATTTTTTTTTAAGTATCCTCAGTAAACAGCACGTGATTATTCATAACAAGTTGAGGAAAGTCGTTAATATAAACTAAAAATAGGCAATGATCGAGGATAGCACCTTATGGATCAATATTTTTCTAATCCAACACTCATATTTTATTAATTATACAGGTTGGCCCGGAACTCAACGTCTAGCTGAAAGCGGAGAACAGGTGGGACAACCCAGAAAAGCCACAAAATAGTTCAATAGTTAGTTCTTTTTCTTATTTTTTATTGATTTAAGTTCTAAATAGAGACAATAGAGTTCGATTACATTACTAAGCCGTTCTTAATGTTAACGGCAAAAAATTCATTTATGTATTTTTTTCTAAAATTGGTGATTATAAAATTTATTAAATTAATATTGTACTGGCTATCATGCGAGAAGTAGTCAAAAGTTTTTGTTTGAAGGTCAAATAGGAATCCACATAACACCGACAATTGGTAGAAACTCAATTCGGTAATAGCTAGTAGTAGGCCATACAAAACAAATCTAATTTAAACGGATTCCAACCAAACTACCCTGGCAATAACTTCCAAAAACGCGGTATCGCGAGCGCTTCTAAAATTCAATATTCATTTTAGCCGAAAACAATAAAACACGGGGCCGATGGGAATAAACCCGTGCCACAGAATATTTAATAGATACTGAGGTAGGTGTACCTACTACATAGTAAGGGACATGTATTATTCATAATTCAACCAAACCTTCAATTGATTGGGTAATTTTGGACGACATTGTTATTCGCTCGTTTAAAAAGCTCTGGGAATCATTTTGTCTGAAACTACAGTACCAAAATAATGTTATATAATAATAATAATAATGCTGGACAATTCACACAGCATTATCTATGTATATATGTTTTACCTTCATCAATCGATGAAGGTAATACCGACCTGATGAATCGGTAGATTTTACTTTACCGTCGATCAAATTGATCGGCTAGAGTGAATTGTTATCAATTTGATGCATATATGTGATTCTGATGTTTTTGGGTGATTAATTGGTGCAATAATTGCACCGTGAAATATAGTGGACACGAAAAAAATTGGTAAGATATTTTAACTACTTCAAAAAAAAAAGTGTTTTTCTCCGGACGACAATTGTTGTTTCGCTGTTCTTAGCGTTTATTTCTTCATTAATTGTATTTGTTTTTTTAAATCATGCATCCAATACCCAAGGATGCGTGATTAGCTAGGAGACTAAAAATTCAGTTCGTGAAAATAATTTCTTTAAAAAGAAATAATATTTAGTTTTACCTTAATCATTTTTGTTTTTTTCAACTTTTTCCCATATCGGAAATTTCAGGAATTCGGGGGACATTTTGTACTTATGTCCATATTAATCAATAAATAGGTGTCAATAATATCTAGCTAGATGATAAAAAAGCAAGACGAGTTCTCTTAGGTACATACATACGTACGTAGAACATGTTATTTTAAAATTATCATAATAACGTCTGGCAGAACACGACAGTTTGGCAAAGGGATTATCATGGAATCGGCCGCAAAGTGGGCATCCAGTGCCAAAAATTCTAATGGAATTTGAAGCAAAGTTCTGTTTATTATATAACTAGCGACCCGCCCCGGCTTCGCACGGGTACTATATTATGCATGTATTATACATATAAACCTTCCTCTTGAATCACTATATATTCAACTATATATTATATTCACTATATATTCTATATTATATTCAAAAAACCGCATCATAATCCGTTGCGTAGTTTTAAAGATTTAAGCATACATAGGGATATTGGGACAGAGAGAGCAACTTTGTTTTGTACTATGTAGTGATTAGATTGTTCGTAGTTTAGTTATTGCTTCAATCCAAAGCAACTGCAACATAAGCAAAAATTAAGGAGAATTTTATGGCTGCTTTCGAAGTAAACAAAAATACAATAGTTACTTATATATAATATTATAATTTAGACCAAACATTAATAGGTAGGCTTTCGTTTGCCATAAAATTAAATGAAGTGATAAGGGGAACGCTGTCCGTAAAGACTTCAGATAGCCAACCATGCTCATTTATTGAAGCAACTCAAATTATAAAGTGTACAAAAAATACATACGGAATCAGGTATAGAACTCTATTGATGCCCATGTGTATTATATGTAAAATTTTAAAAAAACATTACAACTAGTATTTCCATTAAGTCTAATTTTTATTTACAATAACGACCTTTATAACTTGTATAACTGCTAAGTCACTAAATGTGTAATCACACCAAACATCATTAGGGCTCAGTTGGCAAACTGCGAGCGGCTTCAAGTGATGACCACTAATCATCCTAAATTTAGCTTGTATCGCATTTGACATTATGAGCACTTTACCTGAATTATCACCTGCAAAGATTAGTACCTACCTACTTACCAACATTGATTTAGAACCTGGAAGTCCTAGATTAAGATCGCGTAGGTAATTAGTGCTTCACATCAGTAAAGCTGTTCAATGACCTTGTTTTTTATGTAATTTGCGCGAGTGACACGAGGAATGACATAATGGCGTGTGTTAAATTTGCGTAAGTGGACTGGACACTTGCGCGGTAAATCACAAAACGATAATTAATTAATTAATTAAATAGTAACAAAAGATAGACAGAACATTATTATTATTTTTTGCACACATAAGTGCAATTTTGCACTCAATTTTTTAGTGCATTATTTATTGCACACGTGAGTGCGCCTAATGCAAAAATCAAGTAAAATGGGTATTACACTTAGATTTACTTTAACGAACGTAAATGTTCAGATTTAATAAAAATTGACAGATATGGATATAAATCTGTTGAAGTCGAATAATTGAATAGCATTTATTAGAATAAACTAAAATATACAAATTTCGCACAAATAAAGATTTTAATTGAAATGCTCTAAATTATCAGCGACAGCTAAATAAACAGCAACATTACATCTATTTCTTACGAATTACATAGCCAGATTAATGTTTTACTTGACTAATCGTTTACTTTTTTTATCCTTTTTACAAAATGGCGTCATAGATCGCACTCCATAACTAAACAATTTACGATAAATATTTTAACGTAGATCTTCGTAGCACGTGCTACAATGCTACGACGGACCAGCGTAGCATACGAAAGACTTCAACGCGCACTCTTTTTTACCTCACACAAAATTCCACTCAGCTCCGAAACTAGTAAACGTAACAACTTACAGTGTATAAATAAATAATAAATAAATAAATAATGCTGCTCTTTGTTTACTTACATACTACTACTACGAGGGTGTAGATTACGAATAGGCATGTGGTTATTCTTCAAATCTATGGTGGCACTTAATATAAAAAATGGTACCCTCATTGGGGTCGGTCTTGGACTGTCTAGAACACAATTTAACTTCATTTGATATTTGCCTAGAGTTTATGTTGGCAGTAATGCTTGAAGTCAACTCACTCATAGTTTGCGTCTCCTCGATAAGGAGTCTGCTACATCTCAACCACAACAGCCTTTCAGCTAGACGAAGGCCTCCCCTGAGAATCGCTTTATTGGCTTTTAATTCATGGGGGGTAATGTCCATAATCTCCACGCTCGGCATGCGGGTTGGGGATCGCAGTTCGGTGATTGATCTAAACTGCAAGAGGCGCTGCTGCCCGCCCCCAATGTATGTCCCTTAGTTGCCTCTTACGACACCCACGGAAAGAGTTGGGGTGGTGCAAATTCTGAGCCGGCACCACACGGCCAGCTACAGCAACCCCCTAAGTCATTCTTGATTTGAGCCGCGGGCAAAACCTTGTAAACCAAACATATCTATAAACATACCCACCAATTTGTAACAAACAACAGACCCATCGCATCCCATTACCGGGCACAAATATTATGATAGGCAAATTATGCAAATGAACGTCAGTTTGTATCGGGGGCAATCTATTGTTCCCATCTCTTATTCAATTACTGGTAAATACGAGCCAAGATCTTTGAAATATCTTATGCACATAGTTTTATTGTCATCTCATTAAATACTTAAATATTAAAAGAATAACAGATTTATTTTTAAGCATCGAAGGGATGTAAACATAAATTACACTAGAGGTATAAACGGAAACGAAAATTTATATTTTTTAATGTCTTTCGGCTCTGACTTTACAAATTAAGTTCAAGCATTTAGGCACTTCATTATAAGTATTTTTTATTGTTGTCTATTATTAAATAAATACATCATATTGTTAAAATCAAGTCTAAGACCAATAAGTAATTTAAATTTAACTGTTAAAAATACTTGATAATATGAATGTGTTCATTAACACTTTTCTTAATGTCTCTTAATTTAAGGCGAAGACACTTTATTCATGATCACTATTTCTCACTTACATATCACTAAACTAACTCAAAAGGTTTTGTCATTTTCAGTCGTCTTAATAAGTCTGTGTTGTCATTCATTATAATATTAACTATATTCTGCATCTGTCAAAAGGAGCTTCTCTCCACGGTTGATCGTCAGCTATATGCGGTTGTGTAATTAGGAGATCTCTACAGATTGTGGCGAGGATTATGTCGCTTTAGTTAATAGATTAGCTTTGAATAGTATTGTGCTGCGGTTTCATTGGTGGTTGACAGGTTACGGAATAATCTATAGGTACTTATTAATTAGCACGTATTATGAGGTAAAGGTATGTTTAATCGTTATGAGGAATCTTCCGTCGGAGGCTCAACCAAAGATTTCTCGTTGTAGGCAAGGTAGGCGAAGGTCCGCCTGCGACGCAGGAGTTTGCGGGTTCGATTCCCGCCTTGTGACAAATGTTTGTACGATCTGCAGGTATTTGTTATGGTAGTTCTGGTTGTTTTCTATCTATAAGCTTTAATTAGCTTTTTAATTATAAAAAGCTAATTAAAGCTTACATCTATTTTCTAAAAATCTAAGCCGTCACCAGAAGGCAGAGTGCCCAGAATGCTGGCAGCATTGCCACGTTGAATGGCAATGCTAATTCGTTGAACGAAATAAAAACCAGCATTCCGATCACCTGTGGATTCTATTAGTAGTTTTGTAAGATCTTTATAGATAACGTGTGCCCCAGGACCCTAAGGACCTAGGGTTTCCACCCCAAACGGCTCAAATAGGTAACCTCTGTCAAGACTAGCGTATTTTCGCCGTTTGAGGAACTCCGCTGATGTTGCTGCGGAGCCTGCCCTTTCTGATGTCCCTGCAAGATGAGAAGGTGCTAGGGTATCTACACACGTAGCATCCCAAACTAAAGGCTTACCCATCTTCCAAGGAATCAGAGTCATACCGTCAGGCCTTTTACCATCATCTCGCATTAGGCCACGTGGTTCGAGAGTAGCTGGCACACTGACGCTGGTAAAAGCCCGACGAATGATGTCATTCAAGTATGTTAGTCATGTAAGTGTAAATATTAGTTGTAATTACACAGATTAATACTTAGCTTGGAACTAGATAATGATGTGTGAATTGTCCAGAATTATTTATTTATTAAGTGCTTTGTAACACCCCTACCAGATCAACAGGAACTACATAACGTAGTTTGACAATGATCCAATCGTATCTTACAAACTCTATGATAGTTATCGAATAATTTTGAGTGATTTGTTGCACTTTGACATGACAGCGGCAATCGCATTTGCGGCATTGATGTTATAAAAGTAAGTAGATAGAGCACCTCAAACATAGCTTGGTCACAGAAATGCCTTCTATTGATGCGTCAAGACAAATAAAAAACACGGGAAAACATTTCACTTGGTTTTTGCACTGAACCTAAGTATTTACTTTGCCTCCCAGCGTAGCAAGTCTAACCCAAACATACTATCATTCTAAGCCTTTTTCGACGATTATGTTTATCGAATGTTTTTTTGTTTTAACTCAGACTAAGGTTTCAGAAACTAAAAACTCCCTGTGTAGCAACATTGGTTATGGTATGATCCAGACCAATAGGCTAGTTTTAGTAAAGTTTTTATTATATAGTATAGTGCACAATCTTTCACACTCAGGGTCTAAGAAATCAAATAATTTCGTTAAAAAATTATTGTGTCGGGCCTTCCCTGCGGATTCAAGTCTTTTTCTAGTCGAAATATTTTAAATTTTTACAATTGACTGGATGTTTCAGAATTTTTGGTAATTAAAAGCTTCAGAATAATGAAATTCCAATGTGGGCCCTCAGTCGCAAAAAAAAACGGCGGCGCGCGCAGTGTATCAGCATTGCCATACAGCGGGGCAAGCAGCCAGCGACTTGGGGACGCGTGCGACTGGTATTGATTGATATGAATCAGTTAAGCTACCTCTAGATTGTTTGCAACATTCTGCAGTTAGCTCAATTGCTTTAATTGTAAATACTAGCTCTAATTTGTTTCTATTAATTGATTGTTATTTTTTTTGGTGAGTAATAAAGTTTAATTCTAACGCAATTCTTTATTTATTTATTTTGTGGAAAACAATTCTTTTTAATCCTCCTACAGGATGCCAATTTGGCATTAAAACGGAATTCCGGTGGCTCGTCACTCCACTCAACCTTTGACATGTTTTATGATATTTTTTGTTATAAAAATTGCTATTCAATGTCTCTTAATATTATTAAGTCTACACGTAAAAAGTTTTAAAACATGTTTTTTTTTGTAAATTAAACCCACGCATTTGATTTGTAAAATCTTTTTCTCATGACTCCAGCTCTGCAGAATTTGGGGCTAGAAACACCGGTTGCAATGACTTTAAAAATAGATAAACATCATGGCGCATACCCCACCTAAAATTCTGAAGCTTTTTTTTAATGCCTCTGTTATAGTTTTATTCTATTTAGTATAGGCAGGCAGTGAATCGAAGTTGCCCTTGGTGCCCACCAGAATCTATCTTCGTATGCGCCTTAAATGTAACGTGAAAACACAGACATGACAATCTGTTAGACACGTTTTCTTCACATTTCCGCTCCCAGATATTTAACTAAACATGTCTTTTATTAAGTCCAACAAGATAAAGAATGGGCTCTTACATCACGTCCTTTATAATGTCAAAGTCCTAATCCGCCTAAGCCCAGGGCGAGTCAACAAGGGTATGTTTAATCAGCCAGAAATCGAGACCCTTTTCTCCATGACACAGTTATTTGTAAGGCATCTGGTTAACTACAACATTGTGCTGAATACGAAATAAGAACTTGCCTTCGTCAAGGATAAAAGTACTGGTTTTTCCGAAATGTTTTGTCTGTACGCGAAACGTCTTCATTCTTGTATCGTTTTTCTATAGAATTCGGAAAAGAGCCTCTAGCGTGAGGAAATAGAACTACGCTAATTCATAGAAAAATAAATATTTGCTGCTCACATAGTACAAACATCTGCTATAAGACATTTTTTATAGACTTTTGGATTGTTTCCAAAGTTTAACTACTACATGTCATATTTTTTGTTGCTGCAGGCAAATTTTTTTGATTATAATAAACAACGACTGCAAGTAGTAAAAAAATTAGAACAGTTATCAAACCCGCTTTGCTACCTGAAAATATAGGAAAATTTGCGGTGGTTCAAAAAATGTATATGAACCTAATACATACAATATAGGTATAGGCGACTGAGAGTAAGCCGCAGCATTTTATGACATTGGTAAGGCATGCTTAGCAAGACAAGGCAGCTAACACAAATGAGAATGAGATAAAAATAGATTTTTGAATGAATAACAGAATAACAGAGAAACCTACTTTACCAGGTAGTAAAATGAAAAGCACTAGCAAGTCGGACCCAGACCAGGGGTTAGTTTTACGGTCGCATTAACCCTGATCAGGGATCTGTGTGCAAAGGGTTTTATTTCGTTCTTATAATATGCAATAAAAAATATTAACACAAAGTTCGAAAGGAAAATCTGTAATCTATACACTACTACCCGATGTAGGTTAGTACATACATTTTCTTTAGCAAATTTAGTTCACTTTTGAACAAGCCAGTGAATATTATTCACTGTAAATATATATAACATACGCCTTTCAAGAACCAATGCGAATGCATATTGAATACGACCTTAAACAACGTACCAAGATATAAGATACTTTATTAACTTCTACACTCGTTTGGAGTCTGATCAGGGCTTTGTTTTTGAGCACGGTTGACTCGCATTAAACTCTGATCTGACCAGTCTGATCAGAGCTTAATGCGAGTCTACAACTACAGACCCTGGGGCCTATAGTCGTAAAACCGCTGACTACAATTTACAATTGGGCTAGCTGAAGACTTGTCTGTGGGGCTTGTTGCAAACAACCTAGAAATACCTCAACTGATCCAAATCCATACCAATCGAAAGCATCTCCAAGACGCTGCTGGTTTCATTGCTGTGTATGGCAATACTGATGCGCTTCGCCAGATACTCACCAGCTCTCGAAACACTAGTTGTCAAATCAAAAACCTGCAGAGCCTGTGTACCCCACGGACCTAGGGCCTCAATGCGAAGACCAGACCTGCATATTTACGACTCTTGAAATCCTCAAAACCACCTGCTACCTATAAATGCGCTGATTAATTACATACATAAAAAAATGTGGGTGTAATTTTTTTCTGTACATTAAATATCGATTCTTCTTCTTATCCGGTACGCTCTTGACAGAGCGGTCATGATCGTTAAGTACAAGCAGTATTGGAAGGGGCAGATGTGATGCGCTTCACGACATGTCGCCACCGCTGCCTGCTAGAGGTCATCCTACTGCACTCGTTTACTGAACTTCCAATAGCAGACTTGATTTGGTCTGTCCAGCGTATGGGTGACCTTCCGCGCGGTCTTGTGCCTTCCACTTTCCCTTGGACGACAAGGCGTTCTATGGACTGATTGTCACGCCGGGAAACATGTCCGAAGAATGTCAGGATACGAGATTGTACTATAGAAAACAGACGCTGCCTGATACCGAGTTCTTGAAGTATCGAGACGTTGTTCGTGCGAAACTCGGTCCACGAAACCCCAAGCATTCTTCTCCAGCACCACATTTCCAGGGCATCTATTTTCTGCCTTTCCACATCTCGCAAGGTCCACGTTTCAGCCGCGTAAAGAAATATGGGGAATATAAGCGTCCTCACGAGCCTGGTCTTCGTGGCTTTAGTTATGTTTCTATTCCTCCATATTTTCCGCATCTTGTCCATCGATGTTCTTGTAATGCCCATACGTCGTTTGATCTCATCGATGCACCTACCATTATTTGAAATTGGAGCCCCAAGATAGATATAAGATTGGACCACGTTGCAATTCGCGATTTGGGTCACTTCAGGCGAATTATTCCTGGCACGGTCAACAATCATCACCTTGGTCTTGCTGCGATTAATTTTTAGTCCAAACTCATGGCTATCTAAATATCGATTAGAACAATAAAAAATATATGCATATTCCCATTTTATTAATTTTAAAAATATATGCATATTACCTTTTACCTACCTAAGTAGAAAAAATCGAACACAAAGATATAATTTTCAACCATCACATTAGTTAGATCAATCTCCTTCTCCAATTAATATGAAACTAAAATTAAGAATTTCGCAAAATAACTCTGTTATAAAACAAAACTGTTTCAAAATCGACTAATTGGAGTTACAAACAGATACATAGACACACAAACACACACGTCATAAACAACCCTCTTTTCCCCGACACGTTTTAAAAACTATGTGTAAACTAGAAACATCGTATTCGAGATAAAAATCGTATCTATGGTAATTTATTTCATTTAGCAAAGTGAGAGCGGTTGAATAATGCATGTTACCGCGCGGCCTCTGTGACCATTTGTTTTATTGGCGGGAGATGTCATAGTTCATGCGTATGCAGGGGGTCATTGTGATGGACAGGTGAGTTCGATACGAGAATATTCGAATTGATTTTTGACAGTCTTTTGGAACTGCCGTGTAAAATTCATGAGGGATTTCCGACTTGGCATGCAGCTTTTGAATAATCTATTTTATAATAATCTATTATTAGCGCCAAATTGTTCGATAGAAGGCCACTATCTATTTCAAATTTAAGGAGAAATAACTGTAGGTATGTCAAAAAAAGCTGCATCTAAAAAAAGCTGGTACTAAATACCTACTTCTCCTTAATTAAATAAGGTTTTGTTTTTTGAAGAGTTACTTTTGTTGGCTTATTCCAGTTTTAGCCCTTAACAAATCCCCTTATGGGGGAAAAATTAAAACTTATTTTAAAAATTCCAGAATTATTATTTCGTTTTTTTCCTATTCCATTTTCCCCCTTTCATTCGTGACCTACGTGAACTTCATAAACTTGATGTTTTGTGAACTAAACGGTACCTATTAGTTAAGCTACCTATTATGGAACTTATTTTTCGGGCCTAAGAAAACCCACCACTATTTATTTTATGTGGAACTTTTTACAGTACTTTTTCTGTCGGTAGAGGAATTCGCCAAGGTGTAACAAAATAACGGCAGATTTAAGATAATTGTCCCATAGTATTTAATTATATGGAATGATGAAGATTTTAATAAGGAATTTATTGCGAAACAATTAAGAAAATTTCGCTCTGCACAAGAAGGTTGCTTAGTGTGATGATGACGTAGTAAGCATCTTGTATGTTGATACGAACCCTTTGATCCTAACTCTGTAGGTTTAGGGCAAGGTACAGTGAACTTTAACAATAATACAGGCATCATCTATTTTGAGCTAAACCTCCAGTTCAGTAAGAATTTAAATATCTAGCCCATTTTTATTCACATCTAAAATAGAAGAACCATCTGTATTTCAGCTATGGGATTCAGTTTCAACGGAGGCTAGCCATATGGGCAGTACATACAACTGTGAATTATACTGCACAAGTATTATGTGTGCAAACAAGGTCATATCTAAGGCCTTCCTCGCGCAATACGATGCGACAGTAAACTGACACGACCGAAAGGTCAAGCGCAAGAAAAACTTTCCGAGGCACGGGGGATGTAACGCCGTCAGCTTCCTGACTCCGGAAGGAAATCTTCTTGATAGAAAAATCTCAATAGAAAATTTGGTTCAGTCTTTTACCAAGAAGTCGTTGTCCAAGGACGACTTAGTCATGGCGAGCCTTCATTGGTACAGGCTGACAGATCTGTTTTAACAACCTTCTTTTGATATCACTTGGCTAACATGCGATGGTGCACAATATTTTGTAAATTTAGAATAAGAGTGCAAACGCGCTACGCGACAGCGGTAATGCGCGGCTGCGGCACAGCGCGTCAAATTAGAACAAACCATCAAAAAAGCCGCGCAGTTCCGCTGACGCGTAGTGTGATCAGTCTTATAGGATTTCATACAAATAATAACTGACCGCACCATGTAGCGCAATTACATTGTAGCGCAGTTCCGCCCAGTGCGAGGGCACCTTAACACTGCGTAAATGTTACTTAATACAGTATTGAATTGTCAGTTTCAATAAATTGTTAATTAAAACACTTAATTCTCACTAAATGGAATTTAATTTTAGAATATAAATGCTCCGGGCGTTTGTAGTCTTAATTTCAATTCAGTTACTGTTTCAAACCGGGAATTAGCCAGAGAGAGTTTACTAAAGCCAGTTTGGTAATTAAACCTACACAAAATAAATACACATTTCGACAACTCAATGCATTTTTAGTAGTGTGGGAGTTTTACTTCGTTTATCTCTAAATCCATCGCAAAGTGCAATTTTCTATCGCCATAAAAATGAAGGTACTAATATCCTATTAATTTTCATTAATATAAGATATCTCAATGAAAATAAATAGGTTAACACACTTGAAAATAATTATTGTATGAATCAATCACAGAGTGAATATTCTGAAAGTTGTAATTATTTTATTCTGTGAATGAGGACAAAAGAAACTCGATCCGGTCTCATCGACGACGCTCAGGGCTGATAAATGGTGTTTGGAGTTGTGTTACTGGGTAAATTCACTATTCTGTAGCAATTTGCAACTAAATCGATTGAAAACATGGAACGAAAATGAATGTGCGCTGTTGGTATATTTATAAAATATTTATAAATAAATAAATAATGCTGGACAATTCACACAGCATTATCTAGCCCCAAGCTAAGCAGAGCTTGTGTTATGGGTACTAGATAACTGATATACATAATATTATACAATACATAGATAGATTTTTTTTATTGTATATAGAAAACGACCAGAACACCCTGAACAAATGTCTGCAGATCGTACACACATTTGTCCCGAGGCGGGAATCGAACCCGCAACCTTCTGCGTCACAGGCAGACCTTCGCCCACCGCGCCACATCGGTCGTCTTCGTCGGTGTCTTCGTGATAGATGATATCCTTTACATTAATATTGCTTTGTGTTTACATTGAGAAAAACCTCCGTAGTAGTGGTAAATTAAAAATAGTAATATTTAAATGTGTTCAGATTGCGTTAGCTCAAATATTGTACACATTGGTAAAATAAAACTAATTTTATTTTATTGCTATTGGTTGAATAAAATTTGTAACTTTTATACTCGAAAACTTGTGCGCTTGCCCTAAAACTTGTTCAATGATTTCAAAGTCAAAGTCAATAGCTTTATTTCTTTAGGCTTTCACAATAAGCACTTAGACAAGTCAAATTTTATACCTTAATTTTTTTTTTATTAATTAAATAAGGTGGACATTAATTATAGTCAAATAATAAGGTGTTATTGATTCTATTCACATTTTTTTTTGTCCACTAGTGGAAGAAGTAAAGTAGAAACAATAGTACATTTATATTATATCACCTACATGATTATTTTGTCTATCTAAGTCTTCTCATCAACATCAGCATAATATATTTGTCCACAGCTGGAAATAAGCCACCCCTAATGAGTGCCATAGCGCCCTATCTCCAGCTTCTTCCTGCACTCTTTCGCAGGACGTCGACCCACCACCGAGTCATCGTCTCCACTTAAGAATACATTTACCCCAACCAACGGTTGTCGGTTCTTCGCGAGGTATGGCTGGCCCAATGCCTCCTTCAGAGAATCCTATCCTTCAGAGAAACTCCGAGCATAACTCTTACCGTACTCACTCCAGTCATACTCCAGTTGAAGGTTGCTCGCTGAGCAAACAAGTGGACCAGCCCTGCCGCACTGATTGAAAACTTAGTTTTCAAGCGTAATGGATGACCAGAAGACTCGACGTAGTTTCCCAAACGCTGCCCAGCCCAGCTGGATCCTCCTCTTGACCTCCTTCTCGAAATTGTTTCACCTAACTGCAGAATCTGCCCAAAGTAAGTAATTACAAGAAGGTGACTAAATGTTATGCGATTTAGATACATAACAATATTTATATGAAATTAAGATAAGTACAAGATTGATTTTCTTACATACTATGTAATGTAGTAGTAGTTTATTAAGTATTGGTAAAAATGTCCTCTATTTACCCACTTTTATATCTTGGTCTCCCTCTCTTCCAATAAGGTTTGCTGGAAGAGAACTCTTTTTAGGGTTAAGCTCGCCTTTGCCATATTTTTTCAAATTTAGTGTTTTATGTATGTATTTTGGTTTTTTTCTCGTGCAATAAAGAATAAATAAATAAAATACTATTGTCGACGTGGAACTGATTTCCTAACTTATACATTAAACCTGGTCATATTAACATTGGACGAGGTCACCAAAGCTTATTTGTCGAGCGTTGTAATTCTCACACGTCTGTAACATCAGGGATATTCTATTCTGGCTCATATCCCGCCCATTCTGCTCGGTGTGTTAGCCAGACAAGCAATTTACATTAGTTGTCTCACTGGGTATGTATAACGGGACTATGTTTTGGGAAACTCACGGGTTTTTCTCATCTAGACCTTATGACACGGTAGTTAGGTTGATCTAGAACTTTACCTGGGTTCATGAAAAGACTGGAGCTACCTCTAAACAGGCAAAATACTAAAGTGACTTTACTCAGGAATGATTGCTGATGCTGTCGCAATTGATCTTCAAGAACAGTTTTATACCAGAACACCCGGAACAAATATGTACATTGTACAGATCGTACGAATATTTGTCTCGAAGCGGGAATCGAACTCGCAACCTCCTGCGTCGTTGGCAGACCTTCACCCACCACGCTACTGAGGTCGTCATGTTTAGTTCGATCGTACTAGAAAAACTTTATGATGGTGTTTTGATTTGAATTAAGTCAGAAATTAAATCATAATTTATTTGTATTTAAACCCTTGTCGTCTCGCCTTTCTGGTTTTTCCATTCCTTTCGCTTTTAGGCTCCTCAAATGTAGAACACAAAATTACTAAAACCTAACATGATAATCTAAAACAAGTCCAGTGCTTTACCACCCCGGCTTTGTTCGTATCTGGATATCTGTGCGGCTTCTGGACCCCGTATTTCAAACTCCTATCTAGGAGTTCGATTAAACCGGACGTCGTCGACCAACAGCCTGCTTTTGACTCACGACACGATCCACACAATCACCATACCATTGTTTTGTATTTATTGGGACGGCTGACTGACACGATCAGGGAGAGGTCACCCGCAGGACCAACAACGGTTTAACGCCGACTTCCTGACTCCTTGCTGCTACAGTAAATTTTGTTCGTGTCGGTCTGCCGTCACATCGGATTATGAGAGTGAACGCCAATACATAGTACACTTCTGTTTGTGCACACACACACATCAAGCGCACTAAACGTAAAAGTACTGCACACATGCATCCAACTTACACATTACATTACATGCATGGCTATGGCTAGGCTGCGTTAAGACTGACCCACGCCAATATGATCGAAATTCGGCCAGGACAGAATTGGTTATTTACAAATACAAATACATAATTAATGTTGTTATGTAAAATTCATAGAGGTACACGTAGTTTTCCAATAAAACGAAATAATAAAACTAGTAAAAATGAACGTTAATTTATACAACTACTAGGTAACATATACACAGAATTCGTCTGTCAGAGCTTCTTCAATATTTTATTAGTTATTAGGATTTCCACAGTATAATCATATTTTTCTGCTAAATTCTTGAAAACTTAAGTTTCGGACGTCGATAAAATAAATATATAATGCTGGACAATTCACACAGCTTTATCTAGCTCCAAGCTAAGCAGAGCTTGTGTTTTGGGTATAACTGATATACTTAATAAAATACACTACTTATATAGATATTTTTTATTATACATAGCAAACGACCAGGAATATAAATAGCCTACTTTAGCAAGTCTTCGACTTGGAATAACAAAACTTCTTTTTTTGCGTGTGTTGTAATTGTGGATGTCTGATTTTTATTTAAAATTGTTACCTAGGTAATATGTAGCCTAAAATAAATTTCATTATGCTACAAAAATCCACCAGGCAACGTCATTATTTCTGATTCCTTATACTTAGATCTACATGAATCCATTTTAACCATTTGCAAAATATACCTAATCGCCCACTTCTGGACAACAACAAAAACTCTCTATTCGATTGTGAAGATTTTCCTAAAACTTGTATACAAATATACTCTTAACTTAACAAAGAAATTTACAATCAAATAATAGAAGAAAATTAGAACTAGTACTAACAATTGAGCTAATTACATACAGTTGCAAACAATCTACAGGTTATCGACATACTAGCTAGTTACCCGCGACTTTTTTCACGAGGATTAGATTAAATATTTTCATACAATAATGGAAATTTATTTTAGTGCATTGTCGAAAAACCATCTTCTGTGGAAGAACTGATATCCACGCATAATCAATGGCGGCCGTGTCCACGGCCGCCATTGATTATGTGGATATCAGTAAGCTGTAAACACTCTCAGAATTTCAGAAAACTTGAGAGTTAGACTTTTTAGAACTGGATATTGCCCGATCCAAGTTCTCTTAAAATCTACGAACTGAACGCCTTTATAAATCTATCATACCATGTATAGTTTAGTATTGTAGACTAAGATCTCATTGAGCTTTCCTTATCTATTAAGTCGAAACTCATAATAATTTCTAATGGTAAATACTTTTGATAAGGTCTAAACACTTCATCCTAATGATAATTATGATTAAACCCATTTACTGAAACGCTAAAGGGAGATGGGCCAAAGCGGATCAAGTTGTTTCAGGCATAAAAAAACAGATTTTATTTTATGTGCCTTTAGGAATGAAGCTTGAAAGAAAGAAATCCAGAACTATACCGAACGTTCTGATTTCTGTGGTATAATCAACTAATTCCAACACAAAACAAATTCAAAATTAACTTCCATCAAATGTAATTTATAATGCACCCAGCATTATAATTTACATTTGATGGAAACTACATCCAATGTAATTTATAAAATGATAATGAATTGATCGCATAATTTTCTGTGTCAAGGAACAGAAACGCCTCTATAATGTATATAACGCATGTAAAATATCTGCATTTTATGGGTAATGTTAGTACCAACGGTCACCAGGCTTCCTTTTTAATTATTAAAACAAATTATTGTGTTAAAAGCTGTATATCAGTTTTCACAAGTCTCCCCTACAACAATCGTCCATTTACTCACACGAATAAGGGTAATATGAGTGCATTAAGATCATTATCAGCGTTAATGAGCTAGCTGTCGTTTATTTTTATTATCAACGCGTGCGTTTACAGCACTTTTACGAATATTCCTTGGTAGAAGGGTAAGAAAATATTTATTTTTATATTACAAAGCTCTAGGTAATAATAAGCCCACCGCCGATTGTTACGCTATGTTAGGGACGCAAGGCTAAAAGAAATTGGTTAACAAATCATGAACTTACCTACATTAGGCTCTCTTACGGTTTTTACTTTCTCGCGGGGGCTTTTCTCGTATTCACAGCGCACATCACACCAAAACCCTACTTCTAAGTATCAAGTTTTGTAACAACTTTTAAATCGCCCAAGAAAAATCCATCAGGTTTTCCTAAAGATTATTACGATCTTGGATGCCAAGACATTTCATGTAATAAAAGTTGATGAATGTAATATTTAAATGTATTTTTTTAAAATTCTGTAAGGTTATTGTTGTAAAATGAATTTTGATACGATTTTGAGTACTTATTTTACCACTGTAATTATTAATCTAGTTTACTTCATTTTTTACATACTTATGTACAAAGGAAAGGTAATCTACCTAATAATCTACCAAATTAGTGTATCTTCAGTAACTCTTTTGACACTAATTAATACTGAGACAATATGAATTAGTCTCAGTATGAATTAGTGTCAAAAGAGTATGAATTACGTCCTTATTAAGAAATAATTATAAGTCATCTGTGAGCGTTACTCAAGCAATATGATCGAGTTTTATTTCGTATTATAGGCCTATTTCGAAGTTCGTTCTTGTAATTCTTAGGTAACCTAAATAAAAGCTTGTGTCTTCCATATTTAGTCTATCTGTCAATGCAGTTTTTTCCCCATGAAGTTCCCCTCTAAGGTGGAAATCTACAGTATTATTCAAACATCGTGATGTGTAAACATCTGTTCTAATCATTCGTCGAACTGAGACAGTTGATTAGAGGCACTGCTGCTAGGCCTTAATGAGGGCACCGCACTGCTCATCGCAAACGACCCCTAAATCTAACTCATCTTGAGCACTGCTCACCTATCATCCTCTTGAGGACTGGTAGGTACCTATCTTTATGCCGAATTGTGCTGGGAAGGGAAATAGAAGGTAAGTAGTTCATAATTTACTGTAAGGAATTTTCAAACAGACTGTCATTACTTACTGTGGTACCGTAGTTTGCAAGTATTGTTTTTAAATCACAAATAGTAGAAAATTATCCTTCAATTTAATTAATAAATATTTTTATTAATGAATAAATAATGCTGGACAATTCACACAGCATTATCTAGCCCCAAGGTAAGCAGAGCTTGTGTTATGGGTACTAGATAACTGATATACGTAATATTATACATTACATAGATAGATATTTTTTATTATACATAGAAAACACCCAGACCAACGGAACACATTTCTGCAGATCGTACACAAATTTGTTCCGAGGCGGGGATCGAACCCGCAACCTCTTGCGTCGCAGGCAGACTCTCGCCCGCTGCGCCACTGATGTCGTCATTAATAAATGTTTTTAAATTTATTTTTAATCATCGATTGCATTCTCAACCAATGTTTTAGAGGTCATTGTTTCGCATTGCAAGTCACAGTGCACTGTAAAAAAGCATTATCTGTTTTATGCCAATAAATAAATCTGCTTCTTGAAAAAACAAACCTTTTAAAACCAGTAACAGATTAAAAAATGTATGCCCAGACTATATTAAAAATGTGAGCTTACGCGTTTCTTGTGTTTTCATTCCCAATACGTTTCTTTATTATGTTAGCAAAACACAAAAGATTTTAAAGTTTTAAAATATGAACACTTTTAAACGTACAATGGTTTCCTTACACTTGCCGACTGCTCCGCCACTCACACAGGTGCAGTTACAAATTGTTATGTGAACAAAGTGTACTCGTGTCAATTTCACCCACGTTCAAAATTAGTCGCCTCTCCTCCGCTAAATGTCGCCGGCGGCGGTGGTCTTACAGAATATTTTGTAGTGTAGTTTGTTACATTCACTGAAGATTTTACGACAAGTATGGTTTGAGAAGATTTCTTTTCAGAAGTCTCAATGCTCAAAAGTGTTATGTTAACATAACACTTTTGAGCCTCGCGATGAGATTCCTTAAGCTGTACTGCCTCGGCACAAATATTATGCTGATGGCGATATATTAGCTCTGCTTAGATTGGTGCTAGATTATGTTGATTGAATTATCCAATATTGTTTATATTTTTTTTAAGAAAATGACAATCAAAGAATAGAATTTAATCGAAACTGGTATATATACAATTGAAACAATTGAGCTAACTTCAGACTGATGCAAGCAATCTACAGGTAGCTCAACCAATCAATATCAATACCGTCAGAAGCGTGCTCAAGACGCTGCATTGTCTCGCTGTGTTTGAATGCTGATACGCTGTGCCAGATACTCACCAGCTCTCGGGTCACGCGTCGCTTCGACCAGACGCTCAGATATTTTTTTGAAAACAGACATTTTGAAAACAAGTTTCCCAATTTTACTATCTATTTACGACCATGCCTTGTCATCCAACTATTATATTCAAAACCGATACTAAAGTATTCTTTATTATATTGTGTAAGCCTTCCAATAGCTCGCTGTGTTTTCCATAGTTGACAACGTCTCAAAGAATACGTAAATTTAGGTAAAAGCATGCAAAACCAAATAATCATAAAAGTAGTTTTAAGTAGTCTGTCCGAAGTTCTGTTAGAATTTTGTCATCAACAAATGGCTGAATACACAATTTTTTAAAATATTATTTTATTTATTTTTACAAGAAAACATCATTCAGTGTTCTATCATGGGGCCTCTTTTTGTTTTATCAGAAGTGGCAGAGGCCCATGCGTTACTTTGTGAAGGCATTCAGGAGGCATTTTTCCTGAAGCACAGTCCATCTTCGTCTCGTTGTCGCTGAAATTTAACGGAATATTTTAACGAATAACTCACTGTGGTTTATGGGTGTGTCGGTCCACGAAAATTGCGGGCTTCATAAAAAATGTTTGCTTTTTTGGCATGATATTATTTTGAAATTACATGAAATGTTGATTACAAAACAAATCTCAATTGTAACGGTGAAATTTGCAACAACATAGCCTCGGACCGCAGCTTAGCAGGCGTTGTTTCTACGGTTTTTTTGATCTTATCTCAATGGATCTATTTATGGATTATAAAGTGGCAAGTGTGTGTATGTGTTTAGATTATCCTTAATTATCCTTAAAATGAAATATTTTTAAGATGCCAAGGCTAGTTTCTATTGGCAAATAAATAGATATCATTGCTTAAATCAAATAACAACTCCTGTGTAGGAATTTAAAGTTGCTTCACTCTCACTTGTGCAGTGTAAGTGGACCCAAAGTTCATTCGAAAAATATTACCAAATTGTGCTTTATGCACACTTTACAAAGAATTCGTTTAAAAATACCAGAGGGTATTGAAATTTGATTATTACAGCCACAATGAGACAGCTAAAAACATTTTTTTGAAGTTGAAATCAAAAAACATGCTCCTTGTAACACAACGTTTACGAGATCGTTTTTTATAGTACCTACGTGTATAGGATTTTTATCCGCATTCTATAAATAAACAAAACTTAGATAATCTTAGATTCATTAAATGTACCTACATATAATACTATCTGTTTTGTGAGGTGGTAACATAAACATAAAAAAACATAAAAATATATTTATTTCAGCAAAAACACATTAGGTACAGTAGGTATTTAACTTAATGGGTAGGTAGGTAGAGTTTCATTATAATGTATTACAAATCAATGGTCTGTTAAACTGATAGAGGTTATTGCTGAGGGTTTGGAGACAATGTTTTTACTTATGGATCTCACACTAGGCGGAGCCTGTATCGTGAGATCCAAGCTGGTGATTCTTACAGACACATGCGGGTACTTTGTCTCGGTGTGAAACGTACAATACTTAGTTAACACTTAAATTATCTTATGTAGTGCTAAAGTTCACAATTCAGCGAGTCTAATAATTTTATCAGTACAATATAAATAATTTCTCTTTTGTCTTTTTGGTGGTGAAAGGAGTATAGAAAAAAATGGTTGACTTTGAGTTTCAACCACCTGAGAATCTAAAAGACAAAAATAACAAAACTTAACCTATAATTTTGACACAAACAAGAATAAAGAAATTAGTAGCTAACTTATTATTTTGAGAAAATTCTCAGTGTCCATGTAATTTAAGGTCAAAAGCCATTTGAATATGGTTATTAATGGTATTATTTAATTACCTATTTGATTTACTACATAAAATAGAAAGAGTATTTAGAATTGAGGTAACTGCATACGGTTACAAACAATCTACAGGTAGCTCGACTGATCCATATCAATACCAATCGGAAGCGACCGTTAGATCAATTGTTTCAATTCTGAATACTAATTCTAATTTAATTCCATTATTTGATTGTAATTTTCTTTGTTAATAAAGTTTGTTTTAACCACTATTTATAACGTGCCTCCATTTCCATTTAAATAAAGTTTCAACATAAGCCTAGTTTTAGTATTTAAGTTAAAACTGTTCTTTAAATTCGATTTTATGGCCTAACAATTTAATAAGCATTTTTAAGGAAAGCGTGCCTGCCAGTGCTGAGGTGAAACGATTTAGCATTCTGCAAGGCTGGCATGATGGAACCGGGATGGCTGATGGACGGTAGGCAATACTTTTGGCTTTATAATCTTGAGGCAAAGCTTTACATCTCCTAGAGGATTGATTCTTGCCTCAAGTACTTTTCATTTTATTATTTAGCCGTATATTATCATAGAATAAATTTGAGATTAATAAATTTGAGCCTTAAAGATTAAAAAATTAATGATGCATAATTTGTTGACCATTTTTACTTGTAAGTACAAAAAAATAAGTACCTAATTCAATTTAAACATTATAAACTAAAAGACAAAAGCCCTTTTCCCATGTGTACGGTCTCCATGCCGAGTGAAGCAGAAATGTGAAAAGGCCTATCTAGAAATTAGTAGAACAGGTCGTTTCTTGTTATTACATCTTATAGACTGCAGTTAAAATCTATAAATAATGCTAGACAATTCACACAGCATCATCTAGCCCCAAGCTAACCGGAACTTGTGTTATGGGTACTAGATGACTGATTGATATACCTAATTAATAGAATACATTACAAGTACATAGAGATATTTTTAAAAACTTTTTTTGGAACTCTCACACACAAAACACTCAGAACAATTATTTGCAGATCGTAGAATATTTGTCCCAAGTTAGGAATCGAACCCGAAACCTCCTGCGTCGCAAGCGGACCTTCACCAGCCGCGCGACATCAGTTGTCAAAAAAAAGTGTCTATAAAATCTTACTTCTTTAGGAGAATTCTCGGACGAAACAAAAGAAGACAAAAATATTAAATAAAATATCAAACCGTAATAATGTAATTGGTGTTACCGTATTAATTAAAGTAAATAAATA
This sequence comes from Eupithecia vulgata, assembly GCA_946478455.1. Classification (NCBI taxonomy): domain Eukaryota; kingdom Metazoa; phylum Arthropoda; class Insecta; order Lepidoptera; family Geometridae; genus Eupithecia; species Eupithecia vulgata. Next base: position 2,082,303 of record OX297873.1, on the reverse strand, counting down.
AATAATTGTTTGTCCTACAATTACAAAAACGTTTCCCCAATTACCTCTAAATGTAAATATCTTTAAACTTTGCCACCGACGCACATATTCAGTGTGAAAATTCCGTCTTACCAGCGATTCTCGAACTAAAAACACAAACTTAATTAAGTAAATGCAAACATGTAAATAACGTTAAACGTTTGTTCGTGAAATGAGCTCACACGTTGAGCCAATTAAAAACAAGGCAACAGTTCAGAACCTGTTGCCTTGTTTTAAAAAAGTGTTACATACTTTTAACGACAAAAAAAATGTTTTGAAATGGATAAACATGTGCTGGGTTTGATAGTACATCCATTTTTTTATACATATACATGTCAAACCTATTGTGAAGTGCAAGTAAGTTCAATTATGTAGGTTTTTTTGAATATTTTATCAAACATAATCAAAACTTTTAAGTAATATATGAACCGATGTCCACTGCTTCACTGCTTCTCACATTATTTCTGATAATGTAACTTTATTATTTTAAAAATGTAGAAGACACACAAGACGTATAGGAGATTCGATCCACTTTAGCTAAGAACCTTTGAACTTTTGTTCAAACAAAACAAGGGTGATGTTGATAAGATAATGTTTTTTTAATGAGTCAGTAAAATATAGAAAAAAGCATTTTATCATAACGTAACTAAATATAATGTTCAAGAGGCAAAGTTAACAGTGCGTTAAACAAGCAGCTTCAGTTAATTACTTCTTTCATGTTTAAATTGGCCGTTAAAAGCTTTCCTGGATGAAGTTTTGTGTAAAACATTGTAACTTGGAAAAGTCGCAAAAAGTAAAGATGGGATAAAACAATCTAATGACCTTTGATTTTCCTGACGCAGGTGCCTGTTAAATAACAATGTACTATTTCTGATAACGTTAAAAAACTTTGCTAATTGTAACTTATTTTTTACTTTTTTAATTAGTTCATTACTCTAAGCTTCTAAGAATATGTGTATGAGACAATATTTGTTGTGTTGACATTATAGCTAATAAAGGCCGTGTGTGAAGGGTTTAAATTTGCACCACCCAACTCTTCCCGCGGGTGTCGTAAGAGGTGACTAAGGAATACCCATTGCGGGACGGGTAGCAGCGCCTTCTGCAGTACAATTTTACCACCGCACTGCGATGCATGGCCCGCATGAATCGGATTATGGGCATTACGGCCATAATGATTATAGGCCAACAAGGCGCTTTTCAGAGGGAGGTCAGCGTCCAGCAGTGGGCCAGTACAGGCTGTAGATGTGAGAGGTGTTTAGTAGATTATAAAGACTCCTAAAATTTACATTAATGTCCCCGGTCACTAACCATAGGATTTAAAATAAAATGTAAGGGAAGTGACGGCATTTTAGTAATCCAAGTTGCACCACTACGCAATACTTTGTAACATTACAGCAACATTATACCAGAGCAACAACAACAACGAGCAACAGACCAGCAATATAACGTTGCTATTTCACAGTCCGTAAAATTCAAAACAACTCATAAAGAGTCCATAAACAGTTAATAAACTATGGGACGTTGCAACACAAAAGTTTGTTAGCGTACAGACTACGGTGAAAGCTGTTTTTAATTTTTCTGGAAAGATGCAACATTTGTCTCGTCTTTATTCTCACAGGTACACCTTTAGAGAATTGCAGAACTGTTGGTTCTAAGGGATTCGAGGGAGTCTCACTTTTTATTTAAATATGCCCTAAAACGTCTTTCTTATTAAAATACTACATATTAACTAACGGTAGGTAAGTACTTACAACGTATGTGATAACTCTGTATTCGATAGCGACTAAAGACGATCGCAAACCCTAGTTAAAAATAAAAGACTACATTTTGGTTTCAACCCTCTCAAACACTACACAAGTACCAGCTAGATTCATTATATAGGTATTATCTACCTTAGTATTCCTTATTAACAAAGAGAATTACTATCAAATAATAGAAACAAATTAGGAGTAGTATAAACAATTGAAACAATTGAGCTAACTGCAGATCGTTAGAAACAATCTACAGGTAGCTCAACTGATCCATATCAACACCAGTTGAAAACGTGCCCAAGACGCTGGCTGCATTTCCCCGCTGTATGGCAATGCTGATGCGCTGTGCCAGATACTCACCAGCTCTCGGGTCACGCGCCGCCGTTTCGACCAGACGCTCAGATAGTTTTTAAAAACCAAAACTCGTGGTGGTCCTAACTCCTACTGTGATGTCCTACTCGTAGGGTTCTCCTCCACGTTCCAATTATACAACTTGAACTGTATTACTGGTTCTTTATTTAGGCTTTCTTAAAATTAGATACTGACAGTTACATAATGGGTAGTAAGAAGGTAGTTGTTAAGTTGAAGTATTCCCGTTTGAGCACCTATTTTAGGCTGTTTAGAGGTTAGGAGGGAGAATAACGCATACCTACACTTTGTGCAAAGTCAAGTAAGTAACTTTGACTTAGCATGTTATTACATTTCATAAACTATATCTATGTAGTGTGTACAACACACGCGTAGCTAATAAATCGCGCGTACAGAAGGGCTACCGAGCCCCGACCTTAAAGTTAAATCGCGGGATCACCTCGGCTTTATATTGTTTTAGTTTTCAGAGTTCAGAGTTGGATGGAATAGTTAAATCGTTAGTACAGGACAGGGGTAATTATTTACTTGGTAATTACACTGTGAAGTTTAATATTCACAGTGTGAACAGAATGAAACCTTTTCTCTGGTAGTTTTTCGATTCAAATAACCACTTAAAATTTTGTTTAGGCTATAATTTAAATTATTATCGTGCTTATCGATAAAATTATCACGTGAGTATCTTGTGACAACATTATAATTATATTTACAAATCGCGAAGTTTGATAAGTTTTTAAATTTCTGCTAGAAAAATGTAGGCCACGAACATCAATAAGGTTTTAGATCAAAGCTTCGGATTAGTTTTCACAAGCTTTTTTAAGGTACCAAATAATGTCATTATAATCAACATAGGTATATAATTGTCTTTTATTTAGGTACTTATGTAATTTTTGCCTTATCCTGAACTGAATAGTTCAGAAATTTTTGTATTGTTGTATAATCAAACCATCGAAAATGTGAAATAAGCATACCATTATGAATAAAACGAATGCATTTCACATTGACAAAGCCGGAGTGATCCAGATTCCATAGGAAGCCATCAACGAGGAGAAAATGGCAACCACAAAAGGCGGACTAAAAATCCCCTTCTACCAATTTTAACATTGTGCATAAAAGAGATGTTCCGAATTTAAAAAAGGAATCGCCGAAAATAGGAACGCAAATCATTGAGCCTGTTCTACACTTTGCAAAATGTCTTTTATTTTACTTATTTATTGAGATAAAGTACATGTAGTTTACTTTGGTCCATTTTAACTTGTACATCAAAAAAACCACAATTTCAGTTATCAAAATAATTCATTGTGTATTTACCAACATACTTTAGGTACATACATAAACTTCCCTTACAGAAAGCACACTCGATGCCAGATATTTTATTTGACCTGCGTAGAGAGCGTCCCTAACCTAACACGGCGAGAATTTTAAAAACCGAAGGCTTCAAATTCACGTTGGTGTTCCACCCTCGAATTCGAAATTTAAAAAATATCATTCGCAATCTCTCCATCGCTTGCAATAACCACTCCGACTCGGAGCTTCCGAAACAAAGGAGGTCGGTTATTTTTTTCATCAAGCCGAATGGCGGCCAAATGGGGAGTCATCAGTCGAATGGCCGAAGGGACTACTGTGAAATCTCACGATAAAAACGCCTATTTGCTTAGTTTGGAAATGGTGATAGAAATCCGTGGAAATCTTGATGGTTTTCCGAATTTTTGTAGAGAAAAAACTTATTCGGCTTATCGTCATTGGCTGCGTAAACGAGACAAAAGAGTGGCAATTTTTCGCTTTTAGTTTTAGGGTTGCTTGTCATATCCATTTCTCAGTTATTCCAGTGTCTTTTAATAACTGTATAGCGCAGATGTGGCAACCCAAGCTGCCAACTCATATGTAAACTTTGCTCTAAAGTTTTGTTTTGATAAAATGAGTTTTAGAACGTGCTTTGAATCTTATAAGCACGTTGATAGGGTTGTGAACTCGTTAGACGTAAGTGGTTGCTTGTATTTTCAAGTAAGAAGAAGTTTTTATGGAACGTGTAGTAGATTTTTCATAGATAAAAAATAATAATCCACAAATACAACATGCTGGACAATCCTCACAGCATCATATAGCCCCAAGAGCTTGTGTTATGTATACTGGATAACTGATATACTTAATGGAATATATTACATAGATACATTTTACTTTACATAGAAAATAAACAAATATTTGCGGATCGTACAAACGTTTGTCCCAAGACGGGAATCGAACCTGCAGCCTCCTGCAGGCAAGCAGGCGGACCTTCGCCCGGCTTGCCACTTCGGTCGTCAGGAATAGTAGTAGTAGGTCTAGATGTAATAAGAGTTTTGCTATATTTCACTAGCTTTTATTTAACTTGCTATGTGAGACAAATCTTGCTACTGAATTTTCGACCGGTTTGCCTCTACTGAGCTGAAATTTAGCGTAGGTACTTTGTCAGTTCGTTGACAATGCAATATTCTCGTACTATCTAGCTGGTCTGATGATGGAGACGCAAGGTTATTAATAAGTTTCGTTTCGTTGCCATTCAAAGCACTTCGTTTCTAGATGATATACCCAAAAGCATGTTTTTAAAAAGTTTTCTTAAAAATGAAATTAAATAAAAATCTTCTTAACTCAATATGCTTTTCACACTTTATCAGGGTTATCAGGATAACTTGCACGAGAAGTGTGCGGACGTCAGTACTTTTGCTACTTTACTGTTAGAAATCTTAAAATGGACGAAACAGGAACGATTTCAACATAAAATTTGACTTTCCATTTTCGGACTACTTTGGGCCGAGGCGAGTGGGGCGAACCCGGAATACCTCGTTCCGTCACCACAGAGCATCACCGTTGTCATTATGAACAACCCATATCCTAAAACCCATCTCATCAACCTTCACAAGTCCACAGGTGAACATCTCTCTCCCATACATCGTGGTTTTTTCATAATAATCACGTTTGACCGGCAAATTGGTAATCAAAATGAATATTTTTATACATATTTTTTACCTAGAAAAGAAGCCGCCATCCGAAGGCTGAGTATAACCTTTTTCAGAATTTTGCTAGTTTTTCCTAATTGACTTTTTGAATTTTTGAATAAAAAGATTATACTTTAATAGTTATTTTCCTCACTCGAGTCGAGTGGACCAAAGCGGAACTAGTGCATATCGAGAGTAACTGAAAAAGGCAGCCTCTGTTGGGTTCCTTAGTCAGCTCGTACGACATCCACGGGCTTAACTAGAGGGGTCAATTTTTACTCCGCACCGCCATGACAAATACCCAACCAAACAAAAGACAAATCGCCTCCAAAATACGACTGGCATAATACCCCACGCTTTGCAGGGATTTGTTTAAAAAATGACAAAAAGTTGTCGGTTCTTTACACTACAATGCCTTTTATCCACTGCATGAGTAAGACTGCTGGTGCAGTGCTCAGCGAGCAGCATTGTTTAATATCCGGTTGGTTTTCTACGGGACTGCGAATTTCATTAGCTTTTCAGTTGATTTTTTGCAAAGGAATACTCCTTTGCTTTTCTTAAAAATATGTTTCTTATTTGCCTTTGACACCATTCGCCTAATAAGCTTCATTTATCTCTCTATATTTTTATCAAATGCCTCTTTATATCCTTATGACCCTTTATTTCTAATCGGCTTCAAATAATATAGCTAGTCAATTTTAAAATGCAAAATTCTAATTCCAAAGTAAAGGCCAAGCTTGTAGTATAGGTACATATCCCATTATTACCTTACTCTATTTTTTACTATCTTTGTCTGGCAGGAATAGTGAAACCAAGATAAAAAATATTCTTTTTGCTACAAAGTATTTAAACAAAGATTACGAAGTTGTTTTTAGCTAAACGACGTCACAGATGATTATGCCGCAAAAAACGTAAGTAGGTAGGAACCAACGCTCTACTTAAAGTTTCCAACAGATCTATATATAAGGATCTCTGAGTTAAGGAATTCCGAAGAACAGTACCAGTTTATTTATTCAGTACAACGGCTCCCAGGGCGGGAATTATACGGATTGGAAATTTGAAGACTGGACACTATTGGACTTGGACTGTGGGTAGCTCTTGACGATACTAGATGGTGAGAAGTCTTGTATAAGTATATGAAATTTGAAGTTAGAAATAAAATGCTCTTTGCGAAACTGCTCTTTCGAAAATGGCACATCCGGTCTAGAACATTTTATTATTTATCAAATTTAAGAAAAAATAAAATGCTCACCCAGTTTCAGAGAGATAAGTACCTGTATAAACCTTGACGAAACTATAAATAATATAGAAAGTATTGTGAAATGAAAAAAAACGTAAAATGTATTTATTTACCCTGCTAAAACTTTTACGCATTGTGGACACATTAAAACAAAACTGAAGTTGTATTTTACAAAAGGTCAGTATCATTAAATTCGTGCAAATTCAAACGTTCTTATAAAATACATTTGAACAAACGTGGCCATTATTGGTTAGTTTTCCAATACCACTTTTTATTTATTCTCCTCGTCCTATAATTTCACTACTTTCACAGCTACGGTGACTAGGCATAAAGCCATAGATGTTTGCAGGATATTATTTTAGTCCACAACTACTATTTACAAAAAGTCCTCGGCAAGTTACGTTTTTCGTCTCAGTTTAATCGAACTTCCTCACAATACTCGTTTCCCGTCTCACAATCTGAGCTACATTTCCACTCCTCGCCAGGAAATGGATTCCACTGAAAGGCATCACTACAGAATATAGAATACCTAATACGCGTCACGTAACGTCAAGAAGCCTATTTAAACCTCACCGAACCAATCTATACCGTATCTGTGAGACACTGAATTCAATATTCTTTGATGGGAATTGAAGACACTGGCTGAAGGACAGTTTGCTGGAAAGGCAGCTTTATTGTGAGGTGGTAAAGAGGAAAATTGAAGGCCAAGCTGATGTCAGGCCGATATGGAATAGGAAATACTGATTCAAAGATAGATAGAATGAAGGTTGTGTCAATCTTAGCAATCATTGCGAGCGAGGTATAGAAGACTTTGTTGTTTCTTTGCAATTTTCTATCAAAGTTCAACATCATCATCATCATCGTCAGCCTATATTAGTCCACTGCTGGACCTAGGCCTCCAATATCAGGCAATCCTATTCCTTATTTATGAAATAATATTGGAATTGCTGTCTTGCATCCGACGAAAATTGAACCAGCAACCCGGCCTAAATGAGATTTACACTTTGATAAAATTAAAATTGGATTAAGGTATCTTTACCAGATAAGTGCTATTTTTGTAAAGCTGATGTAATAATTTCAATTCTTATAACCCATATATTTTTTTAAATCTATTTACTGATGTTATTAGGTACTTACTGAAATAAAATATAACAACAACCAATTTTTAATTGTTTATGGAAAAAACTCGAATAATACTGTACTTAGTGTCAGGTGACAAAAAGGCTGTCCTTCTTTTTGTTACGTCACCGTTTATTTATTTATTTAAAACTTTATTGCACTAACGTACAAACGGTGGGCTTAATGCCGAGGCATTATCTACCTGCCGACCAAAAACATTGTTTTACAGATGGTTGGCGTGCTAATATTAGTTAATTATATTAGTAATATCAGTTGGTTAACTTAAACTGCTTCTGTTCCTTCACAATTATAACTAATAAATAATACAAACCATCATGTTTGTTATTTGTGAAGGTGGTTGGTGTCTAATAAATAATTTTCTTTCTTTCTTTCGTAAAAGATATAACGCTAAAAGCATCATGATAATACGGTAAACGGCGACGTCCTGCTTAGAAATTTTTAGACTTATAAAAACAATAAGTACTTATAAAATTAATCTGCTTTTTTTTAGTCACATGCATATACGCTATTATTAGCCGGAGTGCTTGCCAGCCAAGTGTGCCGATTATGGTAATATCCCCTTGTTTGGGGACGCATATTCAGCTGTGGAAGCACGTGTGCTGATAGGGGCTGTTTGCTTACCAATTGTTTATGACAGCACCTACCTAGCATACCAGTTACCAAAGTGCGTCAATGGTACATACAAAAATGTGTTAACGCACCGCGCAGTTCCATGACACATTACGCGTCACAGGAACTGCGCGGTGCGGCATTGCGATGAGCGCAGTACTATTGCTTTACAAAAAGTACAACATAACAAAAATAATAGTCTGTCTTAAAACTATTGCACTCAGCCTTACGCGCAATGCCGCGCCGCAATGACTTAAGTCTACGCTCAGCCTAAAACCTGACCAACTCACTCTCACTCCAAGTGTGTCTAGTGCAGTTCCGCTAAGTGCGGTCGAAACCTTCAAGGTTATATAAGTACCTACCTACCAAAAATAGTAAAATAACATTTTAAAAGACCAAAAATAGAGTAATTTTGTTTTTAAAATCCGGGAAAGTCATTGGGCATTGTTTGAGGTATCCAGCGTTTTAGATAGGTATTCAGCTAGACCAGGTGCTAAAAATCATTTCATGATTTCCATAAAATTGTACCTCCATAAAACAGCTAGTACATGCCCCGTGAAAACGTAAAAGCGACGCAAAATATTGGTAAAACAAAGAGGCCGGCAACAATAAAACTGTCGTCGTAAATATGAGATCAGAGTCCACCACGCGGGCTCACTCATGAAACATACAACGACTTTACTAGTTTGCACATAGGGTTTTGCTCATCATCATCCGCAACCTGACTTATCCCATAGCTGGGTATAATGCCTACAAAGTCTTGTGCAACATCCCATGGTCCTGCGCAAGTCTCAACTAGCGCGGCGCCATTTGCCGTTCATTGCTATGGTATAGCAATGAACGGCAATGCAAACCATATCATGGTTTGCATTACAAACCAAACCCTATATCAACTTAGATGTATTCATGAGTGTTTGAGTTATACTATTTTAGCCGCTCCTTACAAAAAATAGAAAAATCTTTGTTGAGAACAAAACATGTAAGCTACCAGGGCTGGTCTACTTTAGGGCTGGCTACACTGCGTAAAAGGTAACCTGTTTTACTTAACCATAGGGAGGACGTTGCATTTTTGTAGGAAGTATAAGCAACTATAGAGCTATTAAAAGTTGTGTTTGTTGTGCTAATGATAACACCGGTCTCATAAAGAGTCCGGGTAACAGGAGTTACCAATTAGTGGGCGAGTGTATGTAAGTTCGGTGCTCCTTGTCTTTTCTTCGCAAGCTCTATGGCAAGATCTCCTGCTAGGCTATATTTTAATCTAATATCCAGATTCCAGATCCGAAGTCGAACGAAGGTGGAAGTTGGAAATCGAATCACGAACCTAAAATGGAACTGGTTTGCTGCTCGATATTTATCGATGTCTTAATGTATGTAAGTAAAATGTTATAGAACACAATGGCGTGTAGTTACGTCTTTCAAAGTAATTACTACGTTTTTGAATCAAAATAAACAGAATACCTAGTTATATTCAAAAATAAGGTAAATACATTTATAAATTGTCTAGCAAGGCAATTTACTAAAACAAAAACTGTCACAATTTACAAATGCCTAAATTTTAAGGTTGTGCACTTTTTGACAGAATAAGCGAATACGTAAATGTAGCGATTTATCTAATCTTGTAAGTAAAGAACGTACTTCGTACAACGGGTGTATGTGTAATCGCATATGCGACAAAGCCCTTAGTAAAGAATAAAAAAGTACGTACTTATTATTATTAGTACTTATTACTCTGCTTAGCTTGGGGCTAGATAATGCTGTGTGAATTGTCCAGCATTTTTTTATTATTAAAGAGCACCTTCACGTGTTCGTAGAATCTTATCATTGCTTTGACCGCTGATGAGAGTAGAGACAACGAAAATGATGATACCTCAGCAGAGTCTGTCATTATGAGGGTTTCCGGGTGGTTAGGTCTGAATGTCAAAATGTACTGATCTACATAACGTACGTACTTCAAAAAGAACTTTTCCCGAAATGACTGATTTTCTATAGGTCTTAATTATTAAATGTCGGAAATGAAACTGTCAAATGAATGTACAGTCAATCTCTTTATTTTTAAAATATTAAAATAAAATCACATTCTATAGATAACAGGCAAACGAAACAAAAACACATGTCTTTAAACTAATGTGATGCTACATTAGTGTAAACGGTTTTTTAAAGTAGTGATATTTTCTAAAAATTGGATTTCAGTTATTTCACCGGATTGCAACTCATTGAACTGTTTTTTATAGCTCTTGTGAAATAAAATGTCTCGCCGTCGTCTAGTAGCACCACTAAATAATGAGTTTATAATTCTTGTGTCTTGAAATTTCGCCTCTTTTTTTAATTTATATAAAAATCTCATTAAGGTAGGTTTGTGAGGCATGCGTGCGTTTAATCTCCTATGCCAGCCCTCGACAGCATTATTCGTACGATGCTTATCGTTTCCGCATCCAATAAAAGACGCACACAAATTCAACCACTGCTTGGAAAAGTACTTTTGAAATTTTATCATTTCCTGAGATTGGGGGAACAGAGCTTCCAAAGATACCCATGCACTATGAATTTTTTCCTTAGGTAATAAAGGTAAATTAGCACACATTCTAATTAATGCTCTATTTTCCATAGTGGCGGTTACCTTTAATTTTTTAGCTTGTTTCCATACCGCATTGCTGTAATGATAGTAACAGCCGCTGATCTCAGCGGACGGAAAAACCTCTTTTACGGCATTGATTATGGCGATTTCGAAGTCGCACTTAAATAATTCTATTCTCAAACCCAATCTGTCCTTTAACAGATTGAACATCCTGGTGTATGTCACCTGAGATTTGTTGGGTAAAAGCACGTACACAATAGGTACTACATTCGTTGTGTCGTTGTTTCTGCTAATATCCATGTGAATGGTAAAGATCTGATAAAACGGGTGGGGAGTTCTTTTAAAAGTTCCATCGCCATACTTCATTTTGTTTGTATTGTCATTATTGAGTAATTTTCTGGCTTGTTGAGTCGAAAAAACAAGGATCTTCTCTTCCATACCATCTTCAATGACAAGGAAATTGTCAGATATCAGTTGAGGAATTTTCACATCGGCCAACCGATTGAATTCAGTAATATTTTGATTTAAAATATTATGCCTTTTTCTATAAAGGGAACTTTTTTTTTCCTCAAACGATGGCATTATTGATTGTTCTGAAACTTGAAAGTCAGAAAGATGTTTTTCAAAAACCTTTTTTACTGGTGTCATATTTGTAGATATCGCCTTTTTACAGGTATCAACAAATATATCCACTTGGTTTTGGTTAAAATGCGAACGACACGCGTGCTCACTTTTCCTTATTATAATAGTTTTTTCAGCATTTAGTGTGACCGATGCCGAGCACTCACTTCGATTGATGCACCTCCACATACTAGTCCCAGATTTATTGGTGTTCGAAAAGTTGTACCTATGCCCATCGTGCACCAAAGTTGGTTTCCCTTTTTGATTCTCTATAAATTTTAAGGTATTATTATCCATTTTAACGCACCACAGAATTAAATTATTCTGTAAAAATACTGGAATGACAAGGTGAGAATGCATTGTTTTTCAAGTGTCATTACATTACAAAATCATAAGTGGCCAGTAAAACCCTTTTCATCGCACACCAAGGAGTATGTATATCGTTGAATTGAGAGCTATTTCGAGGGCGATGTATGCGAAATCCCCGTACTTATAGATAATCCTACTAATAGTGCTGCCTACTGGGCTGCTAGTGTGTTTATAATGTAGCTGAGTGTACCTTTCGTGTCAGGCTTTACGGATTTCCGACATTTAATAATGAAGACCTATAGAAAATCAGTCATTTCGGGAAAAGTTCTTTTTGAAGTACGTACGTTATGTAGATCAGTACATTTTGACATTCGGACCTAACCACCCGGAAACTTATGAGGGTATGTCCTCTTTGAGACCGAATATAACATTTAATTTGGTTTGAAATTTGTGTAGGTTTTTGATGATCAATACTTTAATTATTTAAGTGCATTCTTTCATTGATAGTATTTCAATATAATCCGTTAACCACCAATTGGGGTTGTTAAATAGATAAAATATTGGTTAAAAATAAATAAGGTTGTGATAAAAAGGTTCAGCTGAGTTATTATTACCGCTTCCGTTTATCGCCTAGCTTATTCTTTATATTATTGTATTCGACTTAACTGTTTACCTGGGCGGTGGACAAATTGCAGAAAACAAAAAGTAATTTCTGCTTTTGAATTACTTAAAAGTTGGTTTAAAACTAATTGGTGTTTACCTTTTATTTGTAATTTATTTTCAAATTTTACTTTTTATGGAGCCTTGCTAAAAGATAATGCTTTAAGATACGAGCAGGTAAACAATTATTTAAAAAAATATGTGTCGTTGATTATATTTTTAACACAATAATCTCTATTCTATCCGTTAATTGAAATATTTTAATAGGAATTCTTTTATAAAAATACGCTATTGTGTAAACTTTACCAAGGATTTGTTCTAGAACCAGCTTTAGAGACAAAATTCCTATTCAATACCATCTTTCTTCGCGTAATAAATGCTAATATCTACGCATTATCTTATGCAAATCTCCATACAAACACTACGCGTCACGTATCCAAATCACGGCATTACTGTATTACGTGTACGTGATGATTTTTATGCCCATAACGCTATGGCGCGCATGGGAGGCTGTAAAACTTTATGTACTGCCGGGATTTCATGCAAATTTCATTGTGTGGTCGGGTCGCAATTGAAAGTTTTGACTCTTTATGTACGTTTATACACCTTATAAAATGTTATGTTACTTAATGTGAAAAAAATTCAGTGTGAATAAATAAATCAAAAATGTTTATTTTAGACTACAGGGATATTACAAAATGCCTACTAAAGATAGATTGTTAAAAAAAGACAAAAACTGACTTTAAACCTATAACTACACTGTTTTTTTAATTATTGTGATAAATACTAGTCCCTAGGACCGTTATTATTTATTATTATTATTAATCGACGGACAAATCGGCGGACATATTCATACGTCATACATACGTATTACTTTTATACAACCGAACATACATTATACCTACTTTTTCTAAAGTTGTCGGTTAGGAAAGCTTCACCTGCTTTCTTTACCCATAACCACTGTAGGATCCGAACAGGAAGTGAAAAACTGTTTTTTTATCAAAATATTAATGAAAGCTTGTGAAATCTGTCTAAACAAAGTTCGAAGATAGCAGGGCGCCTGCTAAAAGCCTGCCTGTCTTTGTTACGGCCGTTGTCTCCATTAAACTGAGGAGAACTGTGTCGGTCGCGACTTTGACCTATTTCTCTAAAGTCATTCACAACAGAAGGATTAATTTCGAGTTATTAAAAAGTTTTTAATAACTCTAATTAATCCTCAATCATCTAATTAACCCTCAATCATGGCGAATGAAACTGTGCCGAACTTAATATAAATCAATGAACGGAATCTTATTATAAATGCGAAAGTGTGTTTGTTTGTTCGATTGGCTTTCCTCCACGCCCTAAGGAAGCAACCAATCGACTTTGTTTTTGGCAGAGAATTAGTTGAAACGATGAAGAGTAACATAGCCTTACTTTTTATCCCATAAATCAGTTACATATGGGATAAAAAACCTTAAACAACGCGTGCGAAGCAGGAGCTAAGGATCAATAAAACTCAAATCATGATAAATATCCTGTTGTCAATGACTTAGTGTAAATAACCTGAGTGTAAATAACCATGATTGTTTTAAAAGTTTAAACATAAACACATTATTGCGGACCCAACCCACACGCCCAACGCGACGATCATGGTATTACCCCATAACGATAAAGCCCAGAGTCTACAGCTGGACATAGTCCAACTGTGGAGTCTTAAAGGCTGTTGATGTGGTGCGAGACACTTTATTAAATTGACTATGTCGCGTGGTGTTGGATGGTGCATATTTGTGTAGTATATAGTTTGGGATAGTAAATTCAAACTCAATGGGAGGCCTAGGTTCAGCAGTGGACGTGCCGTACACGTACCTACCTTACCTATCTGCGTGGGTTTATTTTGATCATGAAGCACAACATAACAATTTATAATGAACGAAACAAAAAGACTTCATGAGACAGAAAGTGCTTTATCACACGTCTCGGCCACCAGTTAGACGGTGGTTAGGCGGCAGATTGTATTCAAATTTTGCCAGTACGTACAAGCTGTTTTTATCCCTCTCCTAAGTGTTGTGTAGAATGACTAAGGAGAGAGACAAAAACAGTAAAATAATTACATTGATTTTATATTTTCGTATGTGGACAGCAAATTGTAATTGAGTGCTAACTTGCATTCAAACATAGGTTTTACAAAGCCATTAGAAATGTCTATCATCACTTTTTTTACCAGTTTTCAGGTCCTCGGCATGCGAAGGAAGGTATACGACACCAAAAGAGTTGCGACTAAAATGCGTTACAATGTCGTGTCCAAAGCTAAGCACTGAGAGGCTGTGTCTGCCAAAGCCTACCCAAAGGCTCGTTCGCCAGGTGTTATAAATTTAAACTAATTTTGATATATCGGCAACCCTAGATAATAATCCAGACTAGGATATATTCGGGTTCTTATCATCTAATAAATTTAAATAAAACTTTCTGAAAATAATCATAGAACCATTTCATATTAATTTTTATGTAGTATTACTTTAGTAGTGCCAACAAGGCGCTTATAAGGGGGAGGCCTGCGTCCAGCAGTAGACCATAAAAACTATTGAGGATGTTTTAGTAGAATGTTATGCTCTATTTGGTAATTTGACTATATTTGATATTTTTCTAGAGTCTATTAGTGACGTAATGGGTCGAGCACTCAAATCTCGTAAAACACAAATTGACTAATGCTGATAAGACCCATATTGCCTAAGTTATTTTTTGTTTCTGAATGCACAGGCGATGTGAATAATAATTTTAATGTTTTAAAAATTTGCTAAAATGAATACATTTCCGTAGAAAATTCCTACATGAAAATTTACCGATATCTTCCAGAAAAAGTGCAAAATAATGTTTGCAAAAACAATAAGGCTCCGTCGTAATTTAAACACAAGATTGAAATGTTCCCAAGAGAAAATGAAAAAACAAACTCCATACGCAGTAAGCGAGGCCAAATGAAAACGCGTCGACATGGTCTGGCCTGCCACATTCCACACACGCCAACTTGAGCGGAACTTTAATGTATATATAAATAAATAATAAATCATGCTGGACAATTCAAACAGCATTATCTAGCCCCAAGCTAAGCAGAGCTTGTGTTATGGGTACTAGATAACTGATAGGCATAATCATTCATCAGGCATTATCCTGTAAAATGTAAATCCTTTTTTGGCTGTAAGTATCGTAATTAAGTTTTGTATTATCTAGATTTAAGAGCTGTGGATTTTGTATCACAAATAAATAAATAATATAATACAATACATAGATAGAATTTTTTAAATATATATAGAAAACGAATTTTGATAAATTTTACGCAAAAATCTGTCAAGAAAGAGTAAGAGCTGCTTCTTAATTATACTATATAACCGTTTGAATGTATTTCTAAAACCACTTGATTTATTTAAGTTGAACTGGATTATGAACCTATATTATTATACACTTACTTTTCCAAAATAAAAATACCCAACTCGAGTAAGTAGGTACTTACTCGAGTTGGGTATTTTTATATCCCGTCTCTTCATTATCCGTATAGAGCACTGCGAGATTTGTGCAAACAGAATATACTTCTTGTTGTTTGTGTTAACAATTTTACATAGCAATATCTTTTTACTGTAAGGGCGGCAATTTCAGATAAAAGGCATATTACGAATATGAAATGCTGCATAAGTTAGATAGAACAATTTTGCCATTCCCCTGCACGTCAATAATCTATATTAATATTGTAAATGCGAAAGTGTGTTTTTGTTTGTCCTTCCTTCATGCCCTAACTAAGCACCAATCGATTTGATTTTTGGCCTAGTGTTAGTAGGAAGGATGGAGAGTGACATAGGTCAGTTCTCGTGAATATGAATAACCTTAAAAACGCGTGCGAAGACGCGGGCAGCATCTAGTAAAGTAAAAGTATATTTATTGCAATTACATGTGGAAAAGATGGTACATACAGAATGGGTAACAATGTAATTTGCCCTTTATGGACATGCAATGATTTGTTTATACATGATTAATAAGAAAAAATACTTTGAAAAAATTTGTAGAGCATGGAATCAATTAATGTTATTAAAAATGGAGTTACATAAGTCAATTAATTAAAATTAAAAATTATATATACTTATTTGTCATAAAAAATATCGTTCATAAATTCTTCTAGTAAGGAATAAACAGTAAGGCTTGGCTTGGACGAAATTTCCAACCATGCATAAGCCCTTAACTTGCGCCCATGGGAGTCAAGTCAAGCTAGTAACAAATTGAGTTACCTCTATGCGCGTTAGGGAGACCTCCACATTTGTAGGGAAATCCCCAAGTATAGAAGTATGGGCATATGGGGAGTTTGCGAAACTTTTGGAGCTCAGTATGTTAATGGGGTAATGGTGTGGTAAAACGGGGTGAATACGGAATTTTGATGTTTTAAACAAGGATGTTACTAAGATGTCACCCTATATAAAAACTTTTCATATCAAAATGCAGGGGGTTTGTGGTTTTCAAGAAAATGCCTATAACTCAGAAACCATTGGAGACCCATGATTTTGTAGTTTTTCTGGGTTGTCATGAACTCACCTGTGTTACACTTTCGGCTTGACGTTGAGTTTCGGAACACCCTGTTTATTTATAAATAAAATAGTATGTAATAGTAGATAGTTTTCGAAATTGTAGTTTGTCATGTAGGTATTAGTTTCGTTTCTCAGTACTCAGTAGTTAATGTCCATATTATTATGCACATAAATATTACCCCATGTACAATCCAACTATCCTATCCATTCAAGGTTGTCTGGAAGAGATAGCTCTTAAGCGATAAGACCGCCAACTGACGCTTATTCTGTATAGATACCTAATTATTCCTTTGTCAATTATTTCTAAGTTAATTGTGCAATAAAGTATTTTCTGTTCTATTCTAAGTTACTGTACCCGAGTCTCTGCCCGCAGAGTTAGACCCACCCATTTTTTTATTTATTTATTTATACATTCATGTTTCTCTGCTGCCAAAGAAGCACGCTACTAAAGTCGACCTCGGTGCAGCGGGCGAAGGTCCGCCTACTAGGTACGATGAGGTTTGCAGGTTCGATGCCCGCCTCGGGAAAAACGGTTGTCTGTAGATATTTGTTTTGTACAAGAATAAAAACGATTAATCTAAGTATTTCAGATATCTATATAGTACCCACAACACAACTTGCTTAATTGGAGGGGAGAGGACTTGAAAATGATGTGTTGATAAAAAAAATACTGTTGAATATTAATTTAAAATAATTCAAAAAATAAAACAACAACCCTCACATTAAAGTAAATAATGAACGTGAACCGGACGTTTAACGTGATTGTGATTAAGCTCGATTAAATTAAATCATCGTTCCAGTGATTATCCGTTACAACGATGTGGTTACGGACAAATACCGTGTTTACCTGTCGTTTTCAGCTGAAATTCAATGTGTTACACAAAGTATTACAGATAAAACAAAGTATTATTAAAGTATTACATAAAAAGTTTAAATAATTATTTGTGTTCTACTTTACAGCTCAAAAACTGCTAAAATGTCAACTTCCAAGGTTATTTGATAATAGTTTTTTCCAATTCTTCCCGTGGGTGTTGTTGGAGGCTACTAAGGGACATACACCGGGGGGCAGGCAGCAGCGCCACTTGCAGAATATATCTCCCACCGAACTGAGATCTCCTATTATTGTACCTTTATGCTAATAATAGTTTTAAGTATATATGGTGTTTATAAGATGACTTAATAAACTATTTATATTTCTATCTCCACCTAGCATTCCCAGCGTGGGGACTATGAGCATTACCCCCAAAAGATAAAAAAATCAAGGAGAGACCTGCGTCCAGCCAGTGGACCATTATAGGGTGTTGAGATTGAGGTATAGTAACAATTTGACTTGTCTAAGTGCTTATTTTGTAAACCTAAAGAAACAAAGTTATTGAAATCTGAAATCCACCACAACTTTATACAACAAAAGTTTTTCATTAAAATTTTTGACTATCCATACGTGAAAAAATCAGAGGAAGACTTCCTGGCTGTGCGACATAGGCAATGACATAGGCGTTAAGAAAGAAGAAGATCTATTTAGGCTAGACCTGGATAAGATAAATTGAAGAGGATGACCGCCGAGATACAGTAATGGAGAGGCAGTATACGAAGAAGAAGCGGAGTAGAGAGTGATTTCAACTCTACACAAACGGTAAGATTAATCTTTAGGAAAGGGTCTATTTAATATAAATAAGTTTAATATTAAAATGTATTTCCTAATCGCAAAATATTTTTATAAATGTTTTCTTTTTAAAGGTAAAAAAGTTGTGTTTTCACATTAAAAAAAAAAACAAATAAAATATATTTAATATTAATTTATAAGTATTTTCGCTCTCTGTCGTTTTAATTTATAGGAAGCATGTAATTGACGACACAAATAAATCTATAGAAAACCATACAACTTACTATTTTATTTATTTTTATTCATTTAAATTACACTGTAACTGGTATTGTTACCGCTAGTGAAAACCCATGAAATGATAATATTCACGCTAAAAGTAGTTCCACAAATAAATAAAGAAAACACGAGCGTCGCTTAATCCATTCTTATTAAAAAACATTAATTCTTCCCTCGCTGTAAGCCGATCGGCGCCTGGATTTAATTATTAGTTCCGCGGCCGATTTGAATTGAATCGATCGCGGATTATCTCGTTGGTCCTATTACGTTTGATGACTCACAAGCCTGCAAGTAATCTGATTTTTTTCATCTTGATTGCCTTTATTATTAATAATAATATTATTTAAACCATGACATCTTGATAAACCAATTTAGGATGGATACTACTTAACGGAAAACATTTTTTTGACTCAACAATTTTTGACAATAAACATTAGCTATCTATGCTATCAATCAGGATTAAAAGGATGTGTTTAGGGTAAAATAATTAAAATGTAATTAATGATTTATCTGGGGACTAGAACTTTATGTATTGTTACTCGTATGTATTCAAAACCCCATAAAACAAAATCTATGGAGTAGTAGCAGTAAGAATTTTTAAATCTTTCCGATATTTGAATTATTTAGTGCTGGAACTTTTCTGTTCGAAAAAAACATGTTAGTCCTTAGTAACTAAATTAATATTTAATTGATATCTAGGGAGTTAAAGCATATAAATACCTAGATCTAACTTAAATATTGTGTGTATTAGTGAAGGCTAACAAAAACCAAAGCTATAGGTTCTGTACGGTTTTCAAGAAACTAATGTAACAATGAAAGATTAAACAAGTACTATGCAAAAATTTCAGTCATAGTTTATAATTTCATAGCTTTTGAAGATTTATAAAAAAAACTACAGTTCTCGGTCCAATTCTAGCCCCAACTTCCAACTCTCCCAGCTTACTCTCATATATATCTTTTTTTTTTGCATTGTACAATAATAGCAACATCATAGAAATAACAAAAGAATATCGGCCACACGTAATAGACGCCGCTCAGCGGGGCCTACAGACCACGTCAAGCAAGAACTTTCTAATTAATTGTAACTTATAGTTGGACGTTAATTGGCGGTCAGAGCTAATTTGAGCGTTCAATTGTCGTTATTAATTGACAGTGTAACATTGTATTGATTAAAATTAGTTTTAACCCACTGTCGGTTTAAACGGACACGACAAAAAAAATGTGGCCAAAATGCGGTTGGATTGAATTTTTTTTCAACGACATTGGTATTCGTAAGTGATGAATCTATTCACATAAAAATTGTTTTATGAGCACGTAATACTGACTGGTGATAAATAATGTAAAAAAAAAATGTGATTTTTATCATGACTTTTGCGAGATGTACTGATTTAATTTTTCAAAGGGACAGACAATTTTTTTGTTATGAATCGAAAATTACACTTTGTTGATTTGGTTTACTTGAACAAAAATAGTGTTTTGTGAAAATTTTGGTCGGACACAATGATTTTTCAATTTGATGTCGGATATAACCGACAGTAGTAATAATGAGGTACTATAATCGTTTAAAATGGCATGACAATAGTGTTGTAACTGTCGCTTCAAATGCACTGAAAATACCTACTAATAAAGTAAAACGGTTTTCTCAGCAACAAAAAAAGTATATTCATGTTGAGCAGCTTGCTGTCATAAAAGCTAACAACGAGAATATGGGCGGCGTAGATGGTCAGATCAAAATATTGGGCTATATAGAACCTCCATTCGCGGAAAAAATGGTCTTTTTCTATATAAGCCATTGTCTTGATATGGCTACACACAATGCTTGGCAGTTATATAAGCTAAATTGAGGAGAATATGATCAATTGAATTTTCGCCGATCTGTGACAACTTTCTTGTTGGAATCCTTCAAGAAGACTGATGTCAAGAGACCTGGCAACATTTCTTAGAGCTTTCAAGCAAATTCTCGGTATGATAGATAACATGGGACACGTAATAAACTACATGAAAAGACAATTACGCTGTGCTCATTGCCATAAGACTGCAAACTTCACTTTTATCAAATGTAACGTAGCCCTGCATCTTAAACAGTGTTTTTGGTCATATCATACACCTGAGTAGGTAAATAATGTACTAATTATAAATAAACATCAAAGATGTTGATATTTTGTTTTATTTAAATTATCAATGCAGTAATACATCGAAAAATACGATACACCTAACCTTTACATCATAGTAGTGTAAATTACTATTGTCGGTTATAACCATTTTCCAGATTTCCGTTAGAGGAAGATTTTTTTCACGTGTATTTATAAAAAATGTAGTTTAAAACTAAACCGTTCTATGAATTTCATAAATGTATGTTAAAATTAGGCATAGTGGGTTGGAGTTATATGCCTATCTTGGTCCTGCAAACATCCGGAATGTTTGCAGGACCACAGAAACTAAAAACTTAAACAGACTGAAATTGCGAGAAATTTACAATAATTTAATGTTGTTCTACAAAGCTAATAATAACTACGTAATTAAATGGTTTTTTTTTCTGAACTACTGAATTATAGAGACACATGAAGAGGAAAGGTAAATGTTTTCTTTTTGGGATCCCCCGCGAACATTACACAAACAATAAATCCCCCAACAATAAAGCTCCCAGAGTTCAAGAATATCAAACTGCACGTCACCAATTTATTTGAAAACCCATCAGATAATCATTATAATCCAGCAACTAAGATATTAACACAAAACTTAATTTATATCTTTGCAACAGTTTGCAGATAGCTTAATTGTTTCTATTGTAAATACTAGTTTTAGTTTAAATTTGTTATTTGTTTGTTATTTTCTTTCTGAATAAATGTATTTATATCTTATCCGTAAGAAACAATGCACAAATTCAAATTCTCGTTTTTATCTTCCTTTTCAAAATTCACTCAACAAAAAGGTAGGACTAAGATTATGATAAAGAATGTGACAAGTTATGTAAGAAATACCTAGCGTGAGATATACATTAAGTTATGGAGTCTATAAACACAAGGACAAGGCTTTGAAGCCACAAAACCTTTTCCCTTATGTAAACTGCCCTTTACCCTATAACAACACATCGCGCATAAGTTAAAATGTTTGAGTTACCCAAAACAATGGACATAGGTCATTTAGTGGAAATAACTCTTGTATCACATTCATAGGAGTCAGGCCGAGCCTTAATATAAAGGGTGACTCAGCGCCGATTTTAAACTTATAATATTGATAAAAAAAACAAAGCTTGTAATCGTTATTTAAGGCGCATACCCCACCCAAAGTGGCGCCGCCACCTAATTTATCTTATTATACCGTTTAACAAAGGAATTTTCAAAAATCTATCTTCCAGTTTGTGATACCTATCATATCTTTTTTTTAATGTCTCTGCAATAGTTTTATTCTATTTAGTTTAGGCAGAAATACAAAAATAGATTTTGGTGGCCACCAAGGGCAGCTTCGTATCTCTGCCTAAACTAAATAGAATAAAACTATTATAGAGGTATTAAAATAAAGCTTATGATAGGTATCACAAACTGGAAGATGGATTTTTGAAAATTCTTTTATTAAACGGAATAATAAGATAAATTAGGTGACGGCGCCACTTTGGGTGGGGTATGCGCCAAAAGCAGTGAATTTATAGTTAGTGCTGATTTTATGTACAGAATACGTCAAGATGTCTTTCATCACGGCGAATGCACTCTTCAAAGTAGACTAGCGAATTTGCAGAGACACGCCGCAGAACGTCAAGTGATATGGCCCTCACTTCTGTCGTTATTTCAGTCTTCAGTTGCTTCAAGTTCGAAAGAGGGGTATCAAAAACGCTTGCTTTGAGATAACCCCATTTAAAAAAATGTCAGCTGGGGTTAACTTGGGAAATCTGGGTGGCCACAATATGTCTCCAAAGCGGCTTATGAGTTTTCACGCAAACAACGCTCTTAGTTTTTGACAGAAGTTAACAATTTAAGTTACCATTAGTTTACCGACAGAGTGGCTTATCGTCCGATAAAAAAAAAAATTCATTGTGATGTCTTAGCGAAAGTGGCGTACATGACATGGAAAACATGACGGTGGAAGTAAATGTAGAAAACAACATTTTAGCGGCGATTCTAAAATAAAATATTGTAGTTTACACTATCAAACCCCTGAATCTAATTTCAATCACATTTACGACCATTTCAACGCAACATTTTGGTATTTTTGCGGTCGCCATCTATGGCCGGACAATTTATAAGCTCTAGGAAATTGAGCCATAAATTTTGTTCGCTTGGCCACCACGAGATAAGAATGGGGAAGTCACGGATATCACATACTGAACAATAAGGAAACATGCTAAACAATAAAATACTATGAGCTCTTATAGTACATAAATATTTTATTCTATAAATAATTTATCGTCGGAGATCAGTGCTTAGGTTAATATTTACTTAAATTAAGTTAGCCTAAGCTACCTTAAGAAAATGTCTGAGATAGGTAGATAACCTATCTATGTTAGTCTCTGTTTCATGATTGACACACTCACAGTTTTAAATTTATAAAGGAAAAACGAAAAACAAATGTGCGCTCTGTTTCGGGAAATAAAAACACGACCCTATTTCTGTGACGTCACCGTTCAGTTTGTCAACTAAAAGTTCCTTAAAACCAAATAAAATTGGAAATAAATAAATGATAAAAACCACCATGTTTGTTGTTTGTATGTTGTGTCTCATAAATAATTTTCTTTCTGTCTTTCTTTCTATTATCCAACTAAAGCTGAAGCTTAAACGTAACGTCACCGTTCACCATGTCATGAATAACAACATGGTGAACGGTGACGTTACGTTTAGAATTTTGCGATTGTGTCCTAAAATTTCTTTTTTTCAATGATACATAGTAAAAACATCAATATTCATAAATAATATGCAGATATATTTCTATAATAATAGAGAATGCATAAAAAAAAAAATTAGCTTTTATAAAGTCATCCAGCCCCAAGCTAAGCAGCGCTATTGAACGAATGCTGCTTTGAAAATTGCAATGAAACAGATTTAATATTTAGTGAAAAATTTGATGTTTTACCTTAGATATTGGAACCCCGGCAGCTTCACCAAGAAGGATAGTTGTAGTAAAATTATAATTTAAAAAATTATATATAATGTAAGTACATAACAAGTGACAAGACTGGGCATAAATCAGTTCCAAACAAAAAAAGAAACAACGCGTGCGAAGACGCGGTCAGAAGTTGGTTTAGAATATAATGATATTATTTGGTATCGCCATATTTTAAAACTTTATTAAAAATGTCTTTTCAGTGACGAAAAACGCTATTTCCTTCGTCACCATTGTCAAAAAACGTGAATCCAGTCACAGGTGTGTGTCATCGTGAAAAGAATTAAGCAAATTCGCTGACGGCAATAAATCTCCGCGGCTGCAAGGTGACCCGGAATAAATCACGAACCTATCCAAAAAAAGATTTTGTTTAGCCCTTACTTACATCAAGGTGATTTACAGTGTTGAAATTCTTGTTAGCTTAGCTTTTAACAACAAACGAATCTTTGAAACACATGATTATGTTATATATGTATTGTATGTTTTTAGCCACTATCTCACTTCTCACAAGAAGTACATCACTAATTTGGTAAACTTCACAGCGTGTACCCATTAGCCAAGGACCTAAAAGGAATATTATATTGAAATTTTATAATTAGTAATAAGAATATGAATAAAATATATTCATTTTATATAGGTACCGGACTAGGTACTCAATAAAATTTATATACAAAACATGATTTAAGCAATTTATATTTTTCTATAATATATTTTTCAATTGTATAATATTTTTCTATTGTATGATGTGTTAAAATTTCAAACACAAATTTTAATCATTTTTGAATAAGTGATTATTATGATTATGATAAATTGACGAAAAGTGAAAACTTCCAAAATAGAATTTATAATTAATTACATTCATAATCTCAACTGTCATGCAGACAGTTTAGACTATATATAATTAATAATCTAAACTGTTCGCAACTACAAAACAGACAGACACATTGTTTTAAGTCCCCAGTGATGATGATTATTAATGAAAACTGCCGAGCTCATCGAATTTCCATCTAAATTGGAAAGCAATACAAAAACTCCGAAGTTCGTTGGATACCGAAAGATATAATTAAAATGTCTCCTCTCTGGATTCGTTCCAAATATATTTTCCGCCTAAAGTTATCAGCGTTGTCATGTGCAGGCTGCAATTTAAGGTTATCCGTACACGGGCAACTTTTTGGTTACAATTCAAACTCATATATTTCAATTTACCTGTGCACAAAAAACTGCAGAGTCTATAGGCTAGGCATCCCAGGTGGCTTGCCTATTGATGCAGACAAATCGGATAGTTCGTTTAAAGTTGATTCCTAGTAATACATTTTTTTTTTAATAAGAATATTTGGGGAAAAATTAAATAAGGAAGCTGTTCTTTATTTATCTTCTAATTTAATCGTCATCATCGGCCCGCTGACACCGACTCCTGGGTATATGCCTCGTCGTTTACACGCCAGATTACTGGGATCCGAGCTCCATCCACAGTCTTCTGGCTGACCGACGTTCTTATAGACGCTGATAGGTACTTCTAGACTAGTCTATTTCAGCCACTTCCATAGTATTAGTCTTATGGTATGTAATACTGCTGCTAATATATCAGATCAGGATAAAAAGCTTGGGACGACTTTTGCTTCAACTCCAATCAATTCTATCAAGGTAAAGGTTTCTTCTTCGCTTCTTTACTTTACCTTAAAAAGATTTAATTGTACCAAAAATGTGATCATTTTACTTCCTAGTTTTAGTACTGTAATCTGAGTTTTGTGACGTGTCCCAAATTCCTGTAAGGTCCAAAGGAAATAAAGCAATTTAATTTTAAATCAAACCGATATCGTCCCACCTGGCAGGTGCTCTGCCCTTACCGAGTACCACATTATAACCGCATTCGTCTATCTGCCGTCAAACAACTAATTTAATATCACATCACGTCACATTGTAAATAATAATAATAATAATAAGCATTTAATAATAATAATAATAAGCATTTATTTATCTCTCACAATAGGTTTTAGTGTTATACTATTTACTAACTAAATTTAAACACAGTAAGTGTTTATGTAGTTTGTAACTAAACTTATTGTGAGAGATAAATAAATGCTTATTATTGTATTAATATTATAAATGCGAAAGTTTGGACGTTTGTTTCTCACGCCAAAACTACCGAACGTATCGGGGTGAAATTATCCCCTAAATCTGTTCCCATGGGATAGAATAACCTTTAACAACGCGTGCAAACCTTAGAAAGAAACTAGTAAAATAAATTCTACAAGATTTAATATTTAATAAATCGCAAAAGATTTTGAAACGATTAATATTTGCTTAATATTTTGAAAATGACTTTTAAGTTCATGTTTACCCGAGCCGGCACTCAAGTGGCGTCTCAAGTGGCGTGAATGAATATTCGTTTTGTAGAGTTTTGAACAATAAATCGATGATTGCTCGTTTGTTATACGTTTTATAGTGTTCTTTTAGGTTTTTACGCAGTGATAATATTTAAATTGTATAGTATTTGATGGTAAAACGTAGAGTATAATTTCAACTTTATTTATTTATTTGTAATACAAAATCCACATCTCTTAAATCTAGATAATACAAAACTTAATTACGATACTTACAGCCAAAAAAGGATTTACATTTTACAGGATTAACTTAAAATTAGATTAATTTATTAACTTTATTTGGAAATAAAATACAATGCAAAACCAGTGACCTAGACCTAGTGGAATTTTAGTCTTATATCTAGTTGTTTTCAATAGCTTTAACCACCCTACTCAAAAGCATTCCAGCATCTTCGAGGCATCGAGAGATCCGACTCAAGAGCAACGCGCGAAGAATGTTCGCGCGCTAATTCAGGCGCTCAACTTAGGTGTTTTTTTATTAGACTTACATAAAACGAAAAAAGTGACTGAAATATTCAAGAATATCATCGCTCCGTGTGAAAGTGACCTTAGCTCGGTTAGTTCAAAGCAGCTGTGGGTGACGTCACCAGATTTTAATAAGAGATAACTCTTCTGCATACCCGAGTGCTATTCTTTGAAGCAATTAGAAATCTTTTTTGCATTTCGTTTTAATTTTTGAAAATAATTACCTATTTGTACAATAGAATATAATTAATCTTTAATAATTAGGAAAGAGAAGCAAGGTTATCGACATAGCTCAGAGGATTAGCAAGCTGAAGTGGCAGTAGGCTGGCCATATTTCGAGAAGAACCGACAACCGCTGGGGTAAACGTGTTCTTGAGTGGAGACCGCGACTTGGCAAACGTAATGTAGGACACCCTCCGACCAGGTGGGATGACGATTTGCGAAAGACTGCTGGCAGATGCTGAATGGAGGCCTACGTCCAGCAGTGGACTGGTGTGAGCTGATGATGAATTAGGAAAATGTATGAGAACTTCATAAATTTTCATGGCTACATTGTACTACCATACCTACCTTTGTACATACAAGATGATTGATTGATTAAAAAAAACTGAATATAGCATTAATTTTTTATGACCTTGTCTTAGCATGACTTGGTTGTGTTTTATCCTAATAGTGGTTTTGTGACAGAACCAGCGGGACAGCGTACAGGGATGACACGAAAGAAACTTTACAACAGACGGCACAAAAAGACATCGACGATCAATGTTGATAATTATTAAATCATCAATGACCAAAAAACGAATTTTAGTTTTTTTAGGAATTACTTATTCAATAAGAGTAGAGGAGGTTATTTATCGATGATTCATAATTAAATAACATAAAAAACATCACAAACTTTAAAGCTAATTTCGTGAACAAGAAATTCTAAAGGCGAACAGCGAAAAATCAATTACCTAAACCAATTCTCACTGAAAAAGACATTTCTGTTCCAGTTTTTTCGCACAGACAAGTTTGTAAGAGACCTTGTACACGTTGGACAAGATATTTTCTACCTGTTGTACCTTGAATTTTGTAGTTGTAATTAATTAATGGATTGGGATTCCGCTTGTGTAGATACTCTCATCTTGCAGGGATATTAGCAAAGGCTGGCTCCGCCGCAACATCAGCTGAGTCCCTCAAACGTTGAAAATGCGCGAAACTTGAGTCCTGAGACACACGAAATATACAAAAACCTGATAAAAAATTCATAGAGCCCACGGATCGACATGCTGGCTTTTATTTTGGTCAACGAATTATCATTGCCATTCAACGCGGCAATGCATCCTTCTGCATCATTCTGCTGGATCTGACCTTACAAAATATGATAGAACAGTTTATCTTCTGTCCGTCAACAATATTAGCTATACTACTTTAGCCTGATAAATACAATCTGCGATGTAAAAACAATGGTGTCTACATACGTTGCGTTACATAATTTTGATGTGATCCAATTTAAAGAGGATCAAAATAAGTTATTAGGTTTATCTTAAAATTTGAATCACAGAACGTACCTTCAAGGTAATCACTATGAATGAAACTTCTAATATATAGGTGTCACTATAAATAAAAATAAATAAATAAAATAAAATTCTCTTATTTCAGATAACAGGATCCATAATTTGTAACTATGCCAAAAAATATATACTACGAGTAATATTGAATAACTTGCCCGATTATGTAAGCTGTTCAATATTATTTATTTATTCTAACTAATAAGAAAAAAAATCTTTTAGTTTTTTGAACAGAGTTATAAAACGAATGTCTTCTACTTACGTTCAGTGTGCATGGCTCTTTATATCTATAATAATTTAAGGTGTCATAAAAATGCTCAGCATTCAAGATGTTTTTTAATTAACTTTGCATTTTACTGTAAATTGAAATTTAACATTGGCTATTTAGACAGACGGTTTGGAGGTTACGACTGGGCGGAAATTTACTTTCGATCCGCTGTTTTATAAATAGGTACTGTATCTTTGATTGATTTATCCCAAAGCCAAAGAAAATTTCATTATCAATTTGTTTATATTACCCTATTTTATTTTAAGCTTTATTGTTGAGTTGCCGATCGGTTCCTTGGATTTCGGGATCCACCTGAAAACCAGAGTAGCATTGGGCGCAGCCAAATGCTACACATGCTGAGGTGGGGACCCTTTTTTCCCATTTTTTATGTTTTGTTTGTTTCATTTGTTTTTTTGTTTGTATAGTCTTATCTTTACCTAGTAATAGCTCCTAGTATGTAAGTCATCTTAATAAATTTGGGATAAAATAAATCTCTTTCTTTCTTTCTTTCTTTCTATTAGGATTTTCGATGATATATAAATTAATACAGTTTCTATTATTAGCCTCAACGTAGCTGGTAAAGAAACCTGCTAACGTAGATAGAATAAAAGGAACTACGTGAGTAAAGCCTCCTTTTTAACCTGAAGAATTAAAAACCGCCCTCATCCGTACTAATATTACAAAGAGGAAATTTTGTTTGTTTGTTTTGAATTGAATAGGCTCCGAAACTACTGGACCGATTTAAAAAATTCTTTCACCATTAGAATCCTACATTATCTTTATTGAACATAGGTTAATAATGAATATACTCGTCCAAAGCCGAGGCAGACCGCTAGTCAGCTAGACAGTATATTCATAGAGATATCAAGATAAACACCATCTGACTGTTACGACAAACTCTAACAACTTCAAATCTTCACTTAATTTTGCACCACAGTAAAGAAGATATCACAGACTTAACCACAGCGCCCCTGTGGCGTAATAACTTACTAGATAAGCATCGAACTGAGCAGTGAACAGTCGAGAGACTGATGGATTTATTACAGTTCAGGCTAGAAATGTATGAGCCGATATCATTGTGTAAAGTTATAGCGAACGTTTTGTTGTAAATGACGGTCTGAATTCTGATCAGATTGCAATGGTTGCATCAAATAACACATTATCTATAACAATACACAGTATCTAATCTATTTCAGTAATAGTCTATCTACTTGACGTCACATTTAATTTAGTGTCTCATACAATTTGTTTAAAACAATACTTTACCTCTCAACCAAGGCCTCAAAGCATGCTATAGGCACTAAATAAAACCGGCCAAGTGTGAGTCAACTCGCACACGGAAGGTTCCGTATGTATGGAACCTTCCGTGTGCGAGGCGTAGGCGTAGGCGTCTACTAATGAGCACCATAGCGCCCTGTCTTCAGCTTGCCACATCCGGCATATACCAACAGTCTTTCGCAAATCGACATCTCATCTGGTCGGAGGACGTCCTACACTACACTTGCCGAGTGGCGGTCTCCACTCAAGAACACGATTACTCTAGCGGTTGTCGGTTCTTCTCGAGATATGGTCAACCCACTGCCACTTCAGCTTGCTAATCCTTTGAGCTATGTCGATAACCTTGGTTCTCTGTCGGATGTATTCGTTGCGAACCCTATCCTACATAGAAACACCGAGTATAGCTCTCTTCATAGCTCGCTGGGCGTCTTTAAACTGGTGGAACAGCCGGAGTTGCCAACATCATGGCAGGGACATCGTAATGGTGAACAGTTTCTAACCATGCCGGATAATAAAAAGTGGCACAACAGTTTTGAGGCTAACATTGGGCAAAATCTGATGATGATGACGATTTTGTTTCAAAGTATTTAATGATAATAAGGTCCCCTACCTTGTTGTCATTAAATACTTTTTTTACATATTCCGTATACGTGTATTACGCGTATTTAAGTAACTAATGTTTTAATCATGTTAATTGCTCTATGAATAAATAAATACGGTAAACGGTCTAACAATAGTGATCTATGCCCTCAAATTAAAACTGTCTGCCTATTACGGTTCAAGAGATACAGCCTACTAGACAAAAGTAGAGCAAAAATAGCAAAACAGAAAACTTTTTTGTATGGGAGCCCCCTTTAGTTTTAATATTTATTTTATTTTTATTTTAGCACTAATAAAAATAATATTCAAAATCTGTTAAAATTTCTGCTGTGTACCTTTTAGGCTTAGTAAAAGGGTCACGTTTTCACCCTTTGGGTATAGAACCCATAACCACTTGATTATTAAACAAGGTTCTGAACCCCCGTATAACATTGATTTCCATCAAGTTATTTAGGTTTCATCAAGTTATTTAGGTTCCATGTAGTCTTCATTCGCATCAACTACAGCGATTGCGCTGCTAGGTTACATTACACACTAATCCCAAGATGCGTACCAAGCTGTCAATTATAGCTGTTTATAGAGTTTCGTGCAAATGGGCGTATCATATCTATAGTATACTAGCGGTCCGCCCCGGCTTCGCACGGGTAGTTATTTTAGCAATAAAGCTCAAATTGACTACGTTTTAGTTACAAAAAGAAGGGCTATTTTTAGGGTTTTTCCAGCAATAATTCTAATTTTTCTCGCCGTAAAAACCATCCTTGAACTTCAACGAACATTTTAAAAAAAGATTTGGCCAAATTGGTCCAGGCGTTGTTGAGTTATGCGCTTACCAACACATTTTGCGATTCATTTTTATATTATAGATTATAAACTTTGTTACATTCAGCAAAAGCATCAGTCTTGAAATATTCACCTGTAAAATTGTAAATACGAATTTAATTTTACTATTTAAGGCAGCGAATAATTATACAAAGTTATTTTCTCTCTAGTTCCGTAATTTTCTAGTTTCATGTTTCAAGAAAACTACCGATCTCCGCAATTTTCTTTGCAGAGAGATAGCTTTTTTTACTTTTAATTTGCCCCTTGGCACGTTGACACTGGAGACAAGAGCATACTGAGGCTGGCCAGGATACTGGTGCTGTGTAAAACAAAGACTTTACTTAGTAGAAAAATGTACCTCTTCAGCATCACAGATATACGTCCTCTGTTGAATGGAACATGGTGCTCCCGCTGAAAATGTTTTTTTTTTCATAATCACCAGGCTTGGCTTGGATTGGTCATTGCAGAGGAGGTGTTGAAATTCACAGACAGAAACTGATGCCCTTCCTCTGGTAGATTTCTGTAGTTGGCTCTTACGACTTTCGCGGTCTCGTAGGGGTCGATTTTTTAGCAGCGACCAGCACGGCCCGTTCTAAATGCTCACATACAAAATTAATATATAACTACCTTAAATAGGCTAGTATAGTCTAAGCTAATTTCAGCTTATTTTATAATCGATCTAGTCATGGCGCTACAACATTTCGTTTTTGTTTTAGCTACCAAAAGTTTTTTGGGGATTGTTCTACATTTCAAAATGGAAAGAGGATCGAATTAGTTTTTTTTCTGGATCAAACTATAAAATGATGATAAATAAACTAGATACCTATTATGATTCTCTCAAGGATAGGATTCGTAAGTAATAAATCTGACAAAGAACCAAAACCTCGGTAAACGTAGTGTAGGGCGCCCTTTCGCCAGGTGGAATGATGACCTGCATAAGACTACAGGTAGCTGCTGGATGCGGCAAGCTGAAGACAGGGCGCTATGGCGCTCTTCAGGGGAGGCCTATGTACAGCAGTGGACGAATATAGGCTGATGGTGATGATGACCATAATATGTAGGGATAACCAACCACAGCTTCTTCAGTACGGGTTCCCACTTCACAGCAACAGATGTTGTCTGATAATCTGTTTTCTATGTAAATACAGTTCAAGGTACATACTCGTAGAGGCAGCTTCGTAATTAAAAAGCAAAATCTTGGTAAAGGCACGTCAGCCTTTTGAGGAGATTAAAGGTGCCGCTACTGAGAAATGGTTACAGGTTAAGATTTATAGCCGGTTTATAGTTTATAGAGGCAAATAAATAGAAACATCTAAGGTATCTTGTCATGTACAAATTAAGCAATGTAAGTATTCTTATTTCTTAAATTCAATAAAAAATTCTTCTTCTTTTTAATTCGGACGGAAGAAATTAAAGAATGACGACATGCTTGTCCTCTACCCAATAAAGCTAACAGCAAACAATTTTATCAAGTATTGTCTTTGATATCGAATTAGACAGAAACCAATAAATTCCTCAACCTCAACAGCCTATAATGGTCCACTGCTGGACGCAGGCCTTCCCTGATTTTTTATCTCAGGAGAGGTTATGGCCATAATCCCCATGCTGGGCACTGGGGATCGCAATTCGGTGGTATATCTATTCTGCAGGAGGCGCTGCTGCCCGCCCCCAGTGTATATCCCTTAGTCGCCTCTTACGACACCCGCGGGAAGAATTGGGGTGGTGTAAATTCTAAGCTGGCACCACACGGCTAATATATTACAAAGAGGAAAGATTTGTTTGTTTGTTTGAATTGAATAGGCTCCAAAAATACTGGAGCGATATCAAAAATTCTTTCAACATTAGAATCCTACTTTACCTATCCTTGACGAACATAGGCGATAGAATATTTTCAAATAAGTTAGGAATCCGTATGAAAACTTCGATAAGCCGGGACGGGCCGCTGGTATTTATATAAAATGTAAGATCTAACCTGCTCAAAGATTTTGATATCAGTCGTATATAATGGAGCAGTAGGTACCTCGCAGAGACTAAAGTCAGGAATCAGGTCATGTAATCAACTACATGACCTGATTGCTCCACCTTCCTCCACCAACCAGCGTTGCTCAACTTTCAGTGGAGCAACATTAAGCTGAGGCAGGACCTTATTGGTCCACTTCACTATTTAAGTAGTATTAATTATTTTTATGTTTTTCTTTTTTTTTATCTTTCTGTGTACTGTTTATGTGTGTGTGAGCCAATAAAATTTATTCTATTCTATTCCTTCCACTCCAGGATAAACAGATGCACAGCGCATTATCACCCCTACTTGATGGTTATACCGTCCACTCGTAGGTTAAGCGGTTTTCTTCACCTTCATCATTCGTACCGCCGGAGTTTGGAACACGCTGCTGCTATTTTCCCGGGTAATGACAACCTGGGTCTCTTAAAGACAAGAGCGAATCTTCTAGATCTTTGTGAAACATCGTCGGCCACATCTTCACTTTCCATCTCTCTCGTCATCATCGTTCATCGCTGCATCGTCTCGTTTTTACAGTTGAAACTATTTTCTTTAGCAAACTGTTTTCTTTTCTATTAAATTGTATATTTGAGTTACATTTGAACGTTTATTCCTTTCAATTTGAGTGTAACCAAATTCAGAAGAAACTAGATTTGGATTAAAATAAGAAGTTTGTTGAACGAAAAAGGTGAAAGCAGACGTGGCCACACACACATAATCAAAAAAGTTTCCTTTAACTCCTTGGATTCTGCAGCAAATACAAACAGATAGCATACTTCATCCTTCGTTGACTAGTCGCCTTGGAAGGCGTTGAGCAGGACACAAGAGGCAGCCCCTGTTCATAATGAGATTATTTGCATTGAGTCCGTCCAATCAAGCCGAGCGCTGGATCAAAGGAGGTCCCGCAGAAACGGTCTGGACTTGAATGGCTCTTGAAATAATCCGTTTAGTAACCAAAGAGGTGTTTATCCATATCAAATGGAGAACAAAAGAACTGATTAAAGGTAAATGTAAAGTCAATGTTATCAACCATACACTCCATACGTACAAGATTTCATTATTTTTGATTACCGTAATATTTATAGAATTGTGTGTTATTTTACATGAACACCAAACTTTAACTCAAATAAATAAATACAAGCTTTATTATTTATGATAGTTGCTAATAGGTACATTCATATAACGCTAACACAACCATACAACATAACCTATAATTATGTGTGGATGGATTTTTTAAATCGATTTATTTATGTTATTTCACTACCGACAAAATAATATTACACAATTTTTTATATTACTATGTAAATAACTAACAATAAAACTGCGCTCAGTTTCGCCTGATTAATAGGCGGACCTTTTTCTTTTCCTTGAATCAAAATAAAATGAGTAACAAATTACAATTAAAATGTTTGTTGTTTGTGTTTTGTATCTAATAAATATATTATATTCTTTCTACTTGTACGTGATTTACTAAATTTTAGCAAGTTTTATTCATATTAAAACGCATGTTGTTATAAAGCCTAATTCATCTATTTTCTGAAATTTGTCTCAAAAATGAAATGCGTTGCTTAAATTCTGTTTTGTAACTGTAAAAGCGTAAAACCATACCGCGCTATTTGCGGTTGGTAAATTGCCACGATCAGCCAGCGCTTTAAGGACCGGTCGTTGCGCGGGACCAGCGCCCGAGTGGCTATCAATATTATACATTGCACTATTATTATAAATCCGAAAGTTACTAAATATATTTTAAATTTAGTTATTTTTATACAGGAACAGCGCAAAAAAAGTTATTAGCAGAAGTTATTACAAAACTACTAATAGAGTCCACAGGTGATCGGAATGCTGGTTTTTATTTCGGTCAACGAATTAGCATTGCCATTCAACGTGGCAATGCTGCCAGCATTCTGGGCACTCTGCCTTCTGGTGACGGCTTAGATTTTTAGTAAATAGATGTAAGTGTAAATATTAGTTGTAATTATTTTTTGCTGTTAAATAAATAAATTTTAGCAGAAGCAAATAATTAAATAAATAAATGATAAAATGAGCACATTTCAATCTGTTATTAACTATATCATTTCCAACGCAAAAGCTCTGTGCTAGAGAAAACCACTTGTGTTTATCCGATGAAAAATACATTTTAGTCGCATTCAGGGTGTTTTTCGCAAAAAGACTTGCATAACAGCAATTTGCATAAAAGTTTACTGTAGTCTAACAGTGAGTTAACAATAAAAATGTTAAACTTGTTTAGTACACTAGCATCAATGCTGTTGCATTAAACAAAATATTTACGATAAGAATTTTTATCAGTTTAAAAACACCAAGACAAGAGTAAATAATTTTGTACATATCTTCTAGACCTTCGTGATAGATCTTTGGCTACATCTTAACTTTCGTTTAAAATTGTCGTCTAACGTGACTACAAATTATTAGGTCAACTAATAATCACAATTTAACCTACTTATGGTAGAATTTCATAGCTACGTTTAATCTACGTTTTGTTAAACGTTTTGTTTACGTTTTTGTTGGCCACATAATATAGCGATGGTTTATTGGTTTAAACAGCACCGTTTATACCGGTCTCTCAATTTTGTATTCCATGAAAAGAAAGAGATTAAAAAAAAGAATGAATGTAAATACATATATAAATAGTATGGAATAACATTAAACTGTTTTGTCTGGACCAGATCTTACCTTTAAGAATGTTTTTAAAACGTTTGTGAGTTCTGCTAACAAAAAAAAAGTTCTCATCAAGTTATTAACCCGCTCACATCCATGAAGCGCAACCAAACGCAGTCCGCGGTGGTGGCTAGCCAGCCAGTACCTACAATTTTCGTTGTTTTACCATATAAATTCACAAGCTGTTACTTTTAAAAGTAAAATAGATCCAACCTTATTTATTACTAACCTCTTCGTTTGTAAATCGTTTATTTTGACGGCATTTATGGCACAACTGGCCAGATGGAAACTAGTTTAAATAAAACGAGGTAAGTAACGCTCACTGAATCCACCGGTTCTTTTTCGTTCGTATTTTGAAGTGAAATATTTTAAAATAAGCTTGGGTTTATTCGGTCGAGTTTCGCCGATGTTCAGTTTACTGAATGTTTATAGTTTAGTTATTAGTTGTTTATT
Source organism: Eupithecia vulgata (assembly GCA_946478455.1). Lineage (NCBI taxonomy): Eukaryota > Metazoa > Arthropoda > Insecta > Lepidoptera > Geometridae > Eupithecia > Eupithecia vulgata. Next base: position 2,046,027 of record OX297873.1, on the reverse strand, counting down.
TTTTTTAATAATTTAACGAGTAGGTAACAGGAAGCGGTCTTATTTATGAATAATATTTTATAACACATTTGCTCGTAAAGGGTCTCTTATTTCACCAACTTCAGATGGAAGCTTGTTATAGAAGCGTACGCAATTTCCCATAAATGATTTCCCTACCTTTCGTAATCTATATGATGGGATGAGCAGTTTGTTCTTGTTTCTTGTATTTACTTTGTGAACATCACATTTTTTTAAAAGTTAAATGTTCTATTACCACATCGACAGACTAGTAGCAGGGCTAGACCAGATTCAGTAAAAAAAAGGCAAACCTAGCGTGTTTGCTTGTCAAACTAGGACTAGATCTCAATACTCACGGGATTCTCGTGGCTAAAAACTCGAATTACATAAAATTCGAATTTTTTTCTTTGGTTCCTTCAATGTGAAAACACACCGTGATAATGAAAAAAAATCATGAAAAAAAACATGAAATTGCACTGTCTTGCACCTAATTTGGTCGAGATCTTAGGCACCCTGCGGTCTATTGAAATGACTTATGCTTTGATTTATAGGTAGTTACTAATTTCCTGGAACATTTAAATAGTTTTTTCATAAGTTGTGTAGTTTTCTAGTAAATAAGCAAAAACACCATTTATGCATTTGCGCCGTTCCAAAAACGCATACTCTGTCCCACTCCTATGAACGTGAAATCCTATGCCTATCCTTTTCTAAAATGGTGCGCAATGCGCCCTCGTCAGTAAACTCGGACAGCAGTGGTTGCTCACCATCCTCCGAACTAGTTGGTACTGTTTCTCAGAAGTGGATTTATTTTTAAGCAAACTTCGAGAGGATTGGGTCCGGTAAATCCAGCTGTGGATGTTGATGACGAGTTCTTTTTTCAGCATCATTTCCTAATTATGAATTTGGTTGCCTAAAAGAATCAATCTTTGTAAAGGAATGCATAATTGAAAATGAAATGAAATAGCTATTTTTTACAACTTTAGATTGCCTTGCCTTTTAGGTATCAATGTAGAAGTTTTTTTTTTTGTTTGGAGGAGCTTAACCGGATGCTTTACAACCTAGCTTTAGCCTCATGCCGCATCGGTCTTGGCATGAACTTGGATAAAACCAAGGTCATTATCAATAGTTACATTGATCCGGGACCGGTCGTCGTACACACAACACACGTATGTACCTTGGGCAGATTCTACAGTTGAGTCAAAACAATTTCGAGAAAATGGCCAAGAGGAGGATCCAGCTAGATTGGGCAGCATCTGGGAAAATACGTCGAGTCTTCTCGTCATCCATACCGCAATGCTTGAAAACGAAAGTTTTAGTAATCTTTTAGTTTTAGTAATCAGTGTGTTCTACCCGTCATGACCTACGGAGCTGAGATGAGCTGAGATGGACACTCACGGTAGGGCTGGTCCATTAGTTTAAAGTCCCCCAGCGAGCTATGGAGAGAGCTATGCTATTTAACGACCTTGGTGGGCGAAGGTTCGATTCCCGCCTTGGGACAAATATTTGTACGATCTGCAGGTATTTGTTACGGGTGTTCTGGTCGTTATCTATGTATAACAAAAATATCGATCTAGTAATGTATTGTATTATGTATATCAGTTATGTAGTACCCATAACACAAGCTCTGCTTAGCTTGGGGCTAGATAATGCTGTGTGAATTGTCCAGCATTATTATTATGCTCTTAGCTTCTCTGAAGGATAGGATTCGCAACGAATACATCCGACAGAGAACCAAGGTTATCGACATATCTCAAAGGATTAGCAAGCTGAAGTGGCTTTCAGAATATTAGGCATTTCAGAAGAACCGACAACCGCTGGGTAAACGTGTCATGAGTGGAGACCGCGACTCGGCAAACGTAGTGTAGGACGCCGATGGGTGGTAGGATGACGATTTGCGAAAGACTGCTAGCTGATGCTGGATGCGGCAAGGTGAAGACAGGGCGCTATGGCGCTCATTAGGGGAGGCCTATGTCCAGCAGTGGACTAGTCAGGCTGATGATGATGTAGAAGTTTTATATAAGCCAGAGATTAACGTGACTGTGGACGGTGTGACTGATACTGAGCCTGTATTTTAATGAAGTTGATCCTCGATAAAACATGAATTCCAAATGAATTATTTTAACTAAAATGAAAAACTCCGTATTTTTACATTTTTTACTATGAGAATTAGAGATCTCTCATAGTTTCAGACTTGGCCATCCACTGCTATCTCAAAAAGCCACCCGGTACCTACTTATAATGTAATTTACCTTACCTAAGGCTCCCAATGACAAAAAACCTACATAATGACAAAAAAACCGGTGTAATCAAGAAGCAAACGAGCCATCCACAAAGTCAACGATTTATCGCACAGCAATAATGTAGGACCCATCGGAAAAGTCATTAATAATGGGATTAATGACGATACAGCGGCTCTGCCCTATCTGTGAGACTGTCACTTAGGGTATTAGTTGGGGGGATTTCACCTTTATGGGGATGTCCTAGGGTTCAATGTTAATTGAGTTTCAGTTACGTACTTCGGTACTGATAGTACTATCAGCTCTGCCGTCTAATCCACAAACACAGAACAAATGTAGGCACCATTATTTCTTTGCTACCTCTTAACTTAATCAAATCAGCTGGCATACAGCGCACGTTTTGTTCCGGGGTGCCTAAGGTACCTAGTATTTAACTTTTGCCCAAATAGTCACGAGTATGTACTTAGCCATAAGTGAATATTTTGTGTTCCGATCAGATGTAGGTATATTTTATTCTATGGAAGCTATTACGACTGTTAGGGGTATGAGCAATTTATTACGAATACCACAACGTATATGATGAATTAATTACAACGTAAATATTAGGTACATGTCATTTTTTTTGTTTAACAGGATAGATTCAAACATAAAAACTAACCAGCGTCTAAAAGCCGAACTATTTCGATAAAGGTCAACCTAGAAAACCACAGACAACGTATCGAAAATAAAATCTCTTTCCCTTCTCGTAATTCCATTTTCAAACTCGGGAAACTTTAGTTTTAAATCAGGCTTTTGGCGCAGGTGTGTAAGTCAAAAAGGCCGTCTACCAATAGGATGAGCCGTACTTCCTTATTTCAAATCTGTGTCCTCTATGCACAGGCTTTAAAGCGACATAGTTTCAAATCTAATCTGAACAGTGGAATTTATACTTTAAAGTAAAGCAATAGAAGCTGAATGAAACGAACAAATAGAGTTGGCAGCGTAAAAATCCGCTTAGGAGGTGCGCCAGTTCCAATTTTGAAATGGTTTTGGATTTAGAGTTCTTTGGTGTAGAAATAAAAAAATAACGCAACAAGGTCACGTTGGTTTTGTGAATTGATCTTAAAAACAGTTTGTATTTTATTCATACTTAATAATGAATTTAGGTTTGTTAGCAACAAATCTACATTGAATTTCCCAGAAACTCATTAAGCAGCAGATACCCTTTAAATGGCGGGACACCTAGGTTATTATAACTTCTGGGAATCCTGTTATTATGATTTTAATAAATAAGGTAAGATACTTTAGTTGCTATATTAATTTTCTATTTAATATTAATTACAGGTTATTAATTAGGTAATTAATTAATAATAATTTAAATTAATTCTATTAATTTCAGCTGACTACCTACATCTATACTATACTATTGAAATGCGAAAGTGTGTTTGTTTGTTTGTCCTTCCTTCGCGCCCTAACTAGGCAGGCAACCAAACGACTTGATTTTTGGCATTGACTTAGTTGAGAGGGTGAAGAGTAACATAGGCTTTTTATCAAATAAATCTGTTACCATGGGATATAAAAATAACCTTGAAAAACGCGTACGAAGCCGAGAACAGCAACTAGTTCATTAATAATTATATTGTTATTGTTTGTTAACGCCTTCACAGTAAATTGATTAGGTATTTATTATTAGATAAATAGTAGATAGTTTATTACTTTTATTTAAATTGGTTTAACGAATAATTTGTCTGGGTTCGTGAGCTGAATTCCTTATTGTATGGCATGCAGCTAAAAACAATAACGAACAAAGGAATATACGGAACCATAGTTCAATATATTACGTTTTCGAGTTACGTATAATAGTTTGGCACGGGCGTGTTGTACAGAAAATAGAGAGCGCAACGCTAGAGGTGCTCATACGATAGTAATCTGACATGTGAACTATTTCGGAGGAATCTTTTTAGTCTTTTTTATTGAAATCTGGGTTCTTAAAAATTTGTTCTTAGTCTAGTCAACGTAGAGGGTCACTATAATGCACGACAATTTATTGTACGGCCCAATAATGTACACCTTGATAATCCGTGTCAAAACCTACCAAAACCTATTAAAATTGGAAGCCATGACTTTATAAGGGTAGGTAAGTTGTCCTTTTTCAGGCTTTACTTTTCTATTTAAACTTTTTTTTTGTTTTGCCTCAGTGTAAAATAACATACCTGTGTTGCAAATGGTTAAACTAAAATTTTCATTGGCCATGGCGTTTGCCCCAAAGAAAGCAGCCTAACATTATCACATCACTATTTTTCATTATTAATGACTAAGATATTTAGTCTTATTAATTTGGACTAAAGTCTCCATCTTCAATTTTATAGATCAGGGGCCAAATTTCCAATGACTTTTATAACTAAGTTTTTAGATAAAACTTCTTGGGTATCTCCGGCTAAGTTACGATCGAAGTTCGATCTAAAGATAAACTCAAAATGGTTTACATTTTTATACTTTTATTTTAACAAGTTTGATGAAAATCTGCACATTACCTTGTGGATTTAGGTTATACATAATTATAAATTAGGATTTATCTTGTGGTGGGTTCATAACCTATTTACTAGAAACAACATAGGTTTACTCTCAATTTGTTGTGAAGCCCAATAGTCAACACATTTATAAAACCTTACATTATATAGGTAAATTATTTTCTTACAGAGGCATAGGATTTCGCGTTTATATAAAACAGTTCCCATGAAACTAGTAAAAACCACATGGTCCATAATGACCACCGTTTAGGGAGGCTTGCTAGCCAATGGAATGGCCAGATTAGTATGTCTACTCTCAACCTCAACTGCCTATAATGGTCCACAGCGACCACAGCTGGACGCAAACCTCCCCTTGATTTTTTTTAACTCATTAGGCCCGTAATCTCCACGCTGGGCATGCGGGTTGGGGATCGCAGTTCGATTCTTTCTATTCCCATTGTATGTCCCTTAGTCACCTCTTACGACACCCACGGGAAGAGTTGGGGTGGTGCAAATTCTAACCTGGCACCACACAGCACCTTGTCTACTCTACTCTGGAAATATTACTTATAAAATCAGGGAACGGACCCTAGTCTTGTTAAATCTAGAATCCAATGTTCCGTATATTTTAGTGGTTATTTTCTCTTTTCGTTCTCTTTGGGAAAGGCCCCATATGCATAAATTGCTCGTTTTAATAGTCGATTTTGTTGAAAAGGGTCAGCCTGAATTTTTCGCTTGATAGCCTTGAGTTGTCTAGGCCAAGTTACAAGCGGTGTCGTATAACCAGAACATTCTATGTTCTAGCCCAGGTTTATTTACGAGAACGTCTCGTATCAAACCAAAAGGCTTTATTGTGTTCTCTTCTGCCGCCCATGTCGGATAAACTTTCACCTACTTTTAGCCGACGTGAAAACAAAAGAAAAGTAGATTCCATGGTCAGCTGTATGTAGTGTACGGCCGACAGTACTTTTGCTACTTTTCTGTTAGAAATCTCAAAATGGGACGAATTAGGAACGTTTCTAACATAAAATTTGGGTTTCTTGACTCGTCCCACTGGATTCTGACCAAAGAGGAACGTGTCAGGAATAACTATATTTTATTTATGTTCGTCGAGTTCTTTCTCAATAATAGAAGGATTTGGGAAATCCGTTTGCCACTACATGGAGAACAAGACCGAGGTGAACCCATAAAAAAATTCACCAGGAATAAATACTTTTATTATAAATGCGAAAGTGTGTTGGTTTGTTTGTTTGTCCTTCTTTCACGTCCTAACTAAGCAAATAATCGACTTGATTTTGGCATAGAGTTGGAGAGGATGGAGAGTAACATAGGCTACTTTTTATCCCATTAAATCAGTTCCCATGGGATAGAAATATCCAAGTAGCCTCAAACATGTATGCGAAGCAATCGAACAATCAATTTAGCGTATAGTTGACGATAGAACGTAACATTCTTCTTAATTAATATAACCGAGCACTCATGGTAACACTACAATAACTGCTACAAATATGGAGACTGATGGGTTTAGTGACGGTGAGGATGATTTTATTTCTCTATAGTCATCCTTGATTGTGTTTACACAATGCTGATTTACCAGTGAATATCTTACTTCTTGAGTCCTAGACACAGAACAAGGGGTAACCAACTCGCGTTACTTTCTAACATGGTTTTAGATTTTCACGAACTGTTGCCCATTCCAAAACTTGCCTTTAATTTTAAATAAGAAACCCTTTTCAATATGTCTGCTGAGTAAATGAAAGGCTCCATACGGTTTGGATTTCAGAATTCCTTTGTGTAAATTACCCTTTTTGCTGACTCTAGGTAGGCAGGTTTGAGCTGATATATAGTGTTGAGATTTTATTTTCTAAACAATTATTAGTATAGATGATTCTATGATTTGATTTTTGATTTTAAATAACGTCAGCGGTAAGCTCCAAACAGAGAAACATTGCCTATCTCGGATATGATTAATAGAGTTAAATTAAAACTACACTCGAGAGCAATGAATCCGGGTATGGAGTTACTTGTATGGAGTGGCCAGCGCGCAGCCCGGATATCAACCCGATCGAGCATGCTTGGGACGAGCTAGGGAGATGCGTAAAACAACGAAACCCTCCCCCAATCACGCTTCCTGAGCTCAAAATTGCTCTCACAGAGGAATGGGAGAATATTCCCCAAAATCGTATAAGGAACTTGGTGTACAGCATGCCAAACCGCGTAAACGCAGTAATGGAAGCACGAGGAGGTAATACGAAGTATTGAAATTCAAGAAAATCGTCATAAAGTTCAAAAATTTCATGTTTCCTATTTTTGTTTTAAGGAGAGATCAGCAGTTTTTTTTCTTTATGTAATTTTGTGTAAATAAAATGTATGGTGACTCATATTTTTTTAACTTTCATTTAAGGAGTATTAAATTGTCTATTAAATACAATTTATTGCATTAACCTAGCATTCTTACTTTCCGAGATTTTTTGGATTCTTTGAGTGACCCGGATTCATTGCTCTCGAGTGTAGTATTTACAATTGAAACAATTAAACTAACTGCAGACTATTGCAAACAATCTAAAGGCTTAACTGATCCATATCAATACCAGTCGGAAGTGCCCAAGACGCTGGCTGCATTGCCCCGCTGCATGGCAATGCTGACGCGCTGTGCCAGATAGGTACTCACCAGCTCCCGGGTTATGCGTAGCTTCGACCAGACGCTCAAATATTTTAGAAAACCAGGAGCAAATGTGTAGGCTCTGTCGAGACCTGCATATTAACGCATCTTGAGATCTTCGGCCAAATGTATCTAGGGAAATCCCAGTAAGATGGGAAGGCGCTAGTGTGTCGACTCTCATGTAATAAAAAATACTATACCTACTATAGATAAGAATTTATTATTGCATATTTATGGAAAAATATGAATACGTTAAGAAAACATTAGACAAGATACCTACTTACTTCTTACCTACTTACAAGCAATGTTTAAAGCAGGTTTAAAGTTTTTTTTTTTTCTTTAACTTCGACATAAAATTTAAGCGATGAAAAAAACAATAACACTTTATTTCTTATTTCGCAACAATAAAATTTTAAATTTCACTGTTCTAGTCTATTTATGTGCTTAAAAAAGTAAAGATATTGACTTCTGACTTCTTTTACTTTGTAAATCTGACAAAAAATTTGCAAAGCCATGAGCAAATTGAGAGAGTATTTCACCCTAGGATAAAATCCACAACCGACTTCATATCCGTATTCCTACTTCTTCCTAATCAAGGACATTAAACAAAGAACTTTCACATACGTTATGTTAGCATCCCAACGTAGGTCAGTTAGTATGGGCTTCTAGGGACAGCTATAAAAAGTTTTTCATTGTTTTGGGAATAAGTCTGATGGGTTTTTGACGCATAACGACTTGTTGTCCTCCCTAAGGTGATTCTAGAGTAGGTCAGGTGCACTATGAATATTAAAAAAGGTTGAGGGAAACTTTAGCAGTTTGGTAATAAAAATACCTAATTAGATTAAAAGAACAAAGAATATCTTAGTCCGTCCATAACATCTAACAGACCAATTCAGTACTATTCTACTGATTCATAGTGAAAAAACTCCCTGTAGGTAAGGTAATATTTGATTAGACTTCTATGTATATACATACCTATGTATAGGTTTCATATTCTTATGAAAGTCCTATTTAAGGTTTGAAAGTGACTAAGCGTGCACATGCCTTCGTAGCATTTGTGCATTATTTTTTAAGACAAAAGTTTCTTTATTAAAAGGGATTATTAAATAAGTACTTACATTATTAACTTGGAAGCACCGTTGCTCAAGATATTTCCTTTGTTGATTTACTTTGAAGACAGTTGAAAAATTGTATAAGCTGTAAAATATTACTCGTGTACTTTCCAGTACCTACCTATCTTAGTTCCAAAGATAAGCTCTGAGACTTCTCACTAATTAGCAAAGCTTATTAATAAACATAATGCTGTCGCTAAATTAGAGTAGGTAAGTACTTGGTAAGTCTCATTACGCAGGTATCGACCTAATTAACTTATTAGCTGGTCCATTAGGCCCTTTCAAAATTACAAACTAATTTGGCACTTCGGCTCATAATATTTTGAGAGCCATTTTGTAATGCATTTTGGCAGCCATTTTGTAATAATGTGATAATAAACTTCTCATTACAATATCCATTAGTTAATGAAATTCAATGACTTATAAAATAGTGCAGACGTCTAAATAATCCATTATTCGTTTGATATAGTTAGAGTTGAGAGGAGTCATTTAAAATGAATTTCGTAAAAAGTGAATGTTCGGAGCCGTGTCGTTGCGAATTTGTAAGTTACTTGCTTCTGTCATTGATTTTTTAAATAGTCTAAATAATTTTTTGCGATATTGCAATAATAGCAATTTGTTATTTCCTCAACTAATTCTATCTAATCTAATCAATGCTAAGGCATTTTGTCAAGCAGTTAGATGCAGTGAACGAGCTCATAGTTTATTTCTATTTCCTACTAGCTTTCGCCAGTGTCTTCAAACGCATTATTTCCGGGATAAAAAGAGCCTTTAGATTGACAAGTTATTACAAGTCAACAAGGTTTAAACGCTTTAAAGTTATTTCTATCCTATGGGGCAGTTCCCGTGGTTCCCTGGCTACTTTCTATCCCATAAATAAATCGATACCTATTTCAAATAGCAAAAGCAGTCGAAGTTAGAATGTGTTATTCCATTTAGGTACATCGATGCAAATCCAGCCTAATTTTTATTGTATTACTGTTTCTCTGCGATACTTACCTTTTTTTATTTTGTTTATTTCAGGTTCAGAAATGGCTTGAGGCTCACGCAAAGTACTTCCCTCGAGAGCTTCCACGCCTGGTCCCCCCCGTGCCCCCCAGCCAGCGGTATCTCTTTAGCCCTCTTCCCATAGTCTCGAGTCAGGTTCCTTACTACGTGGAGCCACCACATAGGATATCTCCTTTAAGGCCGATTTATCATTAGATTGAGCTTGGATTTTTAGTTATATAATTATTTAATAATAAATAATATTATTTTTACCAAAATAAGTTTTTTCTTCTGAAACTGATTTTAGGATAAAATCTACGTTAAATGTAGTAATTGACACAAAAAAATATACCTGAAAATTAGGGTAGATATTTAGCCTATCAGAACGTGATATTTTCAGAAGTTGGGTTTTTAGGCCCTCAAAAACCTCATTCAAAAAATCGTCAATAAAAATAAACTTTAGCTGGTTGGTCTACGAAAGGTTGCATTGTAATCATCCTTCCACCTAGAACCGAGTATAAGCACTCAAATTTAAGTTTTATAATGTAGAAAACCTATCATCTATTAAAAAAGTTAATTATCTTTTACATTTATTGTTCTAGGGTCATCAAGAGCAGGAAAATTAGACCTCAAACTTCAAAAACAAAGGTTTATCACGTACTTATTCGGCAGGCCCTTTATCAGGCCCTGTAATCTGCCAATAAATGATTGCCCATTAAATATTTACGTGCTCTCCTAAAACAGAAATGAGAACAATCTGTAACTCAGGTAAATGTAATTTAAATTTCAGAAAACTTTTTCACCCAAAAATTGTTCAACTGCTGGACAAGAAATAAATAATTCGAAACAAAGAAGAGGTAGCATCCGACACATGTGCACAGATTTGAATAGTTAGAAAGGGAGGTAAATAAATAAAACACAGAGTATATCAGCAGTAATATTTTTAAATTGCTTTGAATCACAATTTTGTAGTGTTTAAAGATTATAATAATTACAAAGGAAGATTTTTGTTCAAAGTACACTTAACCGACAGACTTTTCATACATTCATGTCCAACTTTGCAGATTATAAATGAGTAAGAATAATGTTTTCTTTAATGCAATGATAGTAAATAATTTAACGTAAAACTGTTATCTTAACAACTAACGAAATAATTTCGACCTCAGCTTGCAACAAAGTATATATTTTTCAAAAAGATTTAGCTATATTTTAAATACTGTAATTATAATTATAAATTAAGTAACATAATAAAATACGTAACAACAAAAATGTGAATAAATTTAATAACGTTAATTGTGTTGAATATAATTCAACCGTGAATAATTGATTTAAATTTAGCATTTTATTTACACAGTTAATTTTTCTAATAATAGTTAAATTATTATACAAAAAGAGATTCTAGCTCTTGGACATCACACATTCCATCATCACTTTGGTGTTCAAAACCTTGAAACTGGCAGTAAATTTTACAAAAAAAAACATTTACATCGCCTAAATTATAATTAAATAAATACTAGTTAAATTGGCTATCAATATATGCTACAATATATAAAAAAGTTTATGAGAGTCTACTTCAGAATTTTAATATATAAACGAACGCATTTTATATGGCTTCAATGTTTTATGAATAATTGAAAACTAATTGCATTCTATAATTATTTAAATGCAATTGTATTTTCATGCCATTGCAATGCTTGACAAGTGACGTTATGGCATCTTGAAGCAATAATACTAGTTCCTACAAGCTAATCGTAGAAATGTAGAGCTGTAACGAGACACAAAAAACGTTAATTTTGACTTTAAATACTTATAGATACTATACACACATATTAATATAATCAGTAATAAATTTTGATTGTCTTTTATTACAAAATGTAAATCCATAACGTGTAAATTGTAAATTGACTTTTACATATATCACTTATACATATTAGTAAATATTATGCACTAATAGTAGACAAAATTCGTTACAACCCTACAAAATATTTAAATAGCTGAAAACTTTACACTCTAGCAATAAATAAATAATACAACTTATACGCAGTAGTCCATTCTCAACAATATATATAATTTATCTAAGTGATATGCAATATACGTTAGGCAGGCTCAATGTCAAACTTAAAAAAATCTGTCTCTTTAAGCTAGCTTAATAAAAATATAACTTTTGCAGACGTGTTTTGCAGAACAATTATATTTTTAATACACACTGACTCTTAGAGGTAAAGTCTAGATTAAAAGTTCAAGCAAAGCCTCTGTCAATCAAGTCCTTTATCGACTAAAAATCACTACTCTAAACCGCAAATTATTCGAAGATGCTTCAAATAAATTCTGCCTTTTTATCACAATAGTAAAACAAACGTGCCTTTGGCATAATTGGTATATTTTCCAGTATGTTTAGCAATAAGGGCTTCGTCGAGTAAATAAAGTGCCCATTCGAACGAGCTTTATTACAAACAACAGTGTATTGTTTGAGAATCTTTTCACGGTTTGAACAATACTGTTCGTTCACCGCAAAGCTATAATTATACAATTATTTCGTATTATTTTGACATAGCCCAACACTTTATCACTTTCTACCACCCAAAAACTAATGGTGATCTCACTTCAATGCCACGAAATATAGTTGCCAATTTTATTCTTAGAATACTTACATATTATATGAAGTTAAAACGTGTGAACAAGCTTCTTATAATTATAATAATAAAAAGTATTAGTTAAACTTTTAGTTTTAAATTCTATGTATAGATTTCAAGATTTTTTTATTTATTTCACGTTAATATTATTTTTATCTAACTAATCCTACTACTAGTGCACTATGATTTAGCTGTGGTCAATTACTAAGCCGTAGTTACTGTGCTATTTTAGTTTATTTTTATTTATTAGTTTTTGGACTTAACAAATAATATATTTATATGAAAATAAATTCTGGAGCAGGAGAGATTATGTTTTTGTGGAGTAAAATTAATCGAGTAGCTACTTCGAAACTGAAACGTATTTTCATTTATTATTTATAAAAATAGCACAGTCCCCTTGGCACTATAAAGCTTCACCTAATGCTTATTGTGTGACGATCGCGTGGATATTAAAATACTTACTTTTCTTTACAAATGGGAGATTATCCAGAAAAAAATATTATTGTTTTAGAGGGTTTGCATTAACTGTGAAAATATTCGTCAACTTTACTATATTTTTTTACTATTTTCTTTGTTACCTTATCTCTTAACATGACTGGCGACCCAGAAGCAATCGTGCACTCTATTCAAAAATATATGCATGACCACTAGCTAAACGAACTATTATATTATTTCGAAATTAAAGTTTACGAGAAATTAAATCAGAACTTTCATGGAAAATTAATACATCAAAACTTTGGCGTAATACATTCACTAAATACTGGTATTGTATTCGCCACTACATATACATATATAAATATAACATCTTAAAATTAGCGATCCAAAAATATGAAATATACAATACACCATGTTGTATTCGTGCGCCCCCGGGTGCCCCATTCCGCGACATGCGTCTCTATTCCCCGCACATAGTGTCAGTAATCGCTTGTTGAATGCCGCGACTTCTGCCGTTTCACCCCGGAGGGTGCAAAAGCCGCCACAACTGGACGGTTATGTCTCTATCCTCGTAGCGTGACATATACTTTCCTCTTTCCAATATCCATTGTTCCCGAGTGTCCATATACGGACGTAACGGGAAATAAACCAGCTGTCCGTAATCCACTCTTTTTCAATATCCCTCTGGGCCTCTCAAAATATCAACTTAATAGGAATCGTTCTTTGAAACTGCCGAAACTGAATTGAGGAGTCTCTAACCGATACGAACAGAGAATAGAAAAACTGTTCGGGAAATAAATGTGATATTTCGGGAAACGTAAGAAACTTCGATCCCGGCCCGCTCAAGCAAAGCAATATCGTTCGTAACTTTGCTTTATAAAAATACGAATCGAAAATATGTCGACGGCAGCACGTCATCTTATAGTTAAGCTATAGTTAAATCTAATCTTAACTATAAACTATGCTACTACATTCAAATATCAGAGAATTCAGAAAAAGGGAATATTAGGTAGTATTTTATATTAAGAGGTGCACAACCTTATTTTTTTCATGAACGCTAGATAATTATGGCATTTAGGCTTTAATTAGGGATCTTAAACCAAAACTCTATATCTAGTGAAGTAATATATCGATGGATAAACAATTGTTTAAATAGGAACTGGGGAAGTAGGATTCAAAGTAAATCGTTTCATGACGATACACGGGGGAAGGTAGCAGCTCTAGTGAATGAATAGTCGAAGATATCCCAAAATTCTAAACTACGAGTTTCGAAAGATTGAACTTGTTCGATGATAATCTAAGGCTTTCACTGCGTAGACTAAAGAGTTAATCTAATTAGGCTGGAATGGAACCGAAGAACCTTCAAAACCGGCAAATCTCCGACCACCGAACTTACTGAACATTTAACCTTAAATACGATAAAATCTCAAAATTCTCACAGCTCGTCGGGTTTATTGTATTAACGCTAGGTGCATCTACTTTATAAGAACAGTGGGTTTTTAATAATTTGAATTCGTACTTAACCTACGCTTCAACTCCGACACTTATTCCGTAAAACAATACGTACAACGATTGAGAGCTCAAGATTTTACTCGAATTTCTCTAAAAATCAAGCATAATAAAATAACAGAAAATAATGTTAAAAGTCTCCACTTTCATCAATGTCCAACCGAAGACGTTACCGATCAGAAACTTTGATACATTTCAGATTCACCGTCTCATACACTTTACAGCCAACACGTTGATGATTTAAGTAAATTACTTCCAATTTAGAGTTTTCAAAAATATGAATCCAATAATTGTCCTAAACGAATATCTCAAAAATACATTATGAAAATATAATACAAATACGATAAAATTTATGCTAAATATAACCCTGTCTATGACCTGAAGAGTTTAAAGAAAAACAAACATTGGAGTGCAAACTCGAACAAGTCATTTCTATGGAAATTCTAAAAAAGCAAATTCAAATTTTGAAATTACTACAAAAGGAATGTTAAAATTTGAATAGACAAGGCTTAGGTCGCTCACAACTCGAAGAATCCTGTTTAAAGAATTGAAACAGCTTTATTTATGTATTTCTATGAACTAATGGTAACTATGAATCTCGGGTGTCGCTATGGTTGTTAAGAGATAGCGAACACTCGCCGGTCACATCTTGAAGAGCAGCTCTAGAAGTAGGTCTTCATCAGCGTTCATCGGCGTCCCTGGTGACAAGTAGTTGACAACCCTACGACAAACAACACAATTAATTATTATAATAGGGCCAAGTACATGTCACGCAAGGCTCCTAGAGACCAGATGATATTTTAATACACCTTGCAAGTCTTCTGAAACACTCGAGTTGCTTTTTATTATCGTAATGACAGAACAAATGTGTTCTAGAAATATGAACGATTCGACCGAGTCGATGTAAACACATGTGCGAAGATGAATAATGCGTTCTAAATTATTATTCCTTTTACGTTCAGATCTGAAGGTGGAAGATCAGTTATCTGCGTAAAGCTCATAATGCCAATAATCCAATGGTAATGAACGGCCCGAGACCAATTTTTGGAGCGGCTTTTGAGGGGGCAAATTTTTAGTGGGTAACGATACCCAAAACAACAACAAACGATTGTTTAAATAACACAAGTTATGAATATGATTTACCTATTGGGCGTGGGCGGTGTACTGGTGGTGCGCGGCGACGAGTTTCGGCGGGCAGCCTGGCAGCGCAGGGCCGCCTTCGCGCTTTCGGCTCGTGCGCTCTGCAACCTACATAACGCAAAATCATCCATAAAAAACCTGGGGTTAAACTCATTTTTACATAGATTGTCCTCGTGTGTGGCCATTGCAATTAAATTTATTTCGATTGGTTTGACAGCCTCTGACAATTCTCTCTTGGTGAAAGCTCGCGATGATTCGATGAACCTTGGCCAACATGGGATGGATCTTTACAGAAATTAAGGAATATGTTTATGAAATCAACAACGATCGTTTGAAATGACCCATGGGTGTGAGATATCCTGCAACCTTTGTCTATCTTTAAAATACAAGCTTATTTAATAGACAGTATAAAATTTGATCTAATATGAAATCGGTTTATACAGAGTATTTTGAAATCAAACTTATTAAATTCCAACATAATTAAATTCCAATAAAAATTCAATGTGTACTTAAATAAAAACTAAGCAAAATGCCGATCAAAAAGCAGTTTAAGTAACAATAATTATTCGCAAGAAGCAAAAAAAACTTAAAAGTTTGAAATTGAATAAAAATAATCGTACTTTTGTAAATAACTTTAGTTTATCTAAAACTTACGCTAGTTGTGAATTCTTCCCAAGTACTGAGCCGCGTGGAATACAAATGTAATGTTATCGTATGCAAAAATTTTGAACATAATAATTAAAGTAGCATTAAAGTTTTCTAAAACAATTTTGGTAGCACATTGAACAATGCACAATGTGCCTGAAGTTTTACAATAACACGTTTGAAATTACATGTATTTGAATCTTACTTCTATCTAACATTACAAAACAGGTAGTAAATTATGAAGTAGATGTTGATTGGTAAAGCAGAACTGTTTTCTCTTTTGCAGTCATTTATTGGTTGCAATAGGGATTAAAGTGATCTAAAATTTGGTAGCTATTTGTTTCAGCATTATTGAAATAAACGGTTGACCATTTGCTAACAAAGTCTGGCAAAATTAGAAAAAAAAAATTTAGGAAAAAAAACTTAGTCTTCTAAACTGATACCTAATCTGGCATAGACCATGAACTTGAATACAGAAAATGTTTTTAAAGCCTTAGAAAACCTTAACGTAACGACAAAGGGAGTTAACGTAACTAAGGCCGAACTTTATTAAACATCAACTCAAAAGCACCATTGTTTGTAATAATTTGGAATTTCAACATCAGCGATTCCAAACGAAAAGCAAAAGTTTCCAAACCAAACAAAGTTCTTAGCAATGTTTCTAACAAAAAGAGCGGAAACGTAAAAAGATGAAAGCCTTTTTAAATTATTAGATTGAAATCGTTTGGCTATTTTCTGAAGTGAATTTGCTTTGTTAATATTCAACGCTCGAGTTACTGAATCATTGCGGTTTCATTTAGTGGTGAAATTAACTAGCTAAGTAACTTAACAGCTATTTTTCTAAAGATTGAGACTGATACGTTTTTGGCTTAAACGTAACTAAGCATACTAGTTTTATAAATAACTGTTTACGTACATACTAATCAGAAAACTGTCTATCACAAACTTCTGACACGACCAATCGACTTAAACTCAATAGAAGACAAAAATATTAATTTCGGTATGTATTTTGTACTATGTATTTTTAAACGCCTATGTACCTTATACCTAACATACAGGGACCGATTCCCACTAAATTAATCGCTTCACCAATCACAACGGTTTTGGCTTTGATGAAATAAAATACTGATGGACGCGTGTCATAAGTGTAAAGGTTAAAATCATTATACCAAGCACGCTCTATTTAGTTTCTTTCATCCATGGATAATTTTTCGACAATTCTACTGTAAAGCAGAATTCGGCCCCAGGTAGGCACATTATCTACGTATATATAGGCATGTACCTGGCATGTTTCAATACAATTACATTTATGTGCTTGTTCACTACCAATCTTAACTTTTTCTCAATATTATACCGAATTTTTCATCCCCCAAAAAGAAAAAGTTAGAAACATCTTATTACCAACCTATCGAGAAGCTATCGATGTTCCGAAGGTCTCTGCCAAAAGTGATCTTATACATTTTCAATGGAACCTTTGTCCATTGTCGTTTTAATAATCGCCGGTTTGAGCTCCTTTGATAAGGACTTCCTAAGGAATGGGTAAAACGTCCTAGTTACTGGGAAATATTATTTTTAGGGTCTTTGGGGTTTTTATCAGGATTTTTATATTATGTGATATTCGATGTATTATACAAAAGTGTAGGCTTAGATATACTCGTAATCTGTGGATATAGGTACACAGGCTGATAAAGACAACAAAGAGTAACAAACCCAAAAAGGCTATAATTTTTTGTAGTTTATCCTTCAAAACGCAACTCCTAAATGATATTTCAATTCAATTTCTTACTTTGAAAACAGTAGGTTCATAAACCCAGCAAATAACTAGCCATTCTCTTTATTAAAGTTACCCGACTCCACTCTGCAATAAAGGATGTATTTTCTTATCCTTTCTCCATTCAAAAAGACCTTAGTCCCTCCTTAATGGTTGAGGAGACAACATTAGTTCCGCACAAACAATTTAGATTTCCCCGAAGGATAAAAAACGAATAAATTTCCAAAATGTTATTTCTTACTAAAGGGATACGCCCGGCTCAAAAGGCTAACCGAAAGATGTATCTACTAGGAAATTTACTTACGCAAATAAGATTTTCGCAAATATCGCATCAATTCGGTGAAATTATTACCGTTCGGTTAGAGAGGTTTTATTCGAATAAAAAACTAAATGGGTGGAAGTTTAGAAGCTTTAAACACAGACACTCGTGTACTTTCGCTGTAAGATCCTGACATTTTACAAACTTTAAAAGCGAAAAATAAATTAACGGTAAATAAGTAAGTACGGGGCACACCTACATAACCTGTAGGACTTTACTCCCCAGCCTCTCGGTAGGCCCGTAGGGCACTCCGTAGCTACACCAACAATAAGAAGCACAGTCATGTGCCTAGTGGGCATTGAAAGTATCATCTATACTAATTATGATATAAGAGGAAATGTTTGTTTGTTTGAATTGAATAGGCTCCGAAATTACTGGACCAATGTAATCCTAACCTACATTATCCCTGATGAACATAGGCCATAGAATATATCCATACAAAGCCCGGACTGACCACTAGTATTATATAAAAAAAGAAAACAGTAACTTTCGCAAGTAGCTATAAAAGCCCGACATCATAAACATCTATTGATTTCATAAAAAACAGTTTCATAAAAGAAATCTAAAGCTTTGAGACCCGGAAAGCCCTGTCCCGTTTGACCGAAGCCGAACACAATAGTATTTCTTACCGAATGCTTTCAAATAAACAAGAACAATTATCATAGAGTTGGCAACAATACTCGGCTATCGAGGGATATTGAGGCAATACATGCCTGGAACCCTTTTTGTTATGGCTCGTTTAACTGAGGATATTTACTGGATCCAGTGACTGAGAGCAAGTCACAAAGAAAAAAATCAAATGAATGAATGAATGAATATATTTATTATTAAAAGGTTATACATGTGTTTATCAATGTTGCACCATTAAACCAAAATTTAGGTTTGTATTGGTGCTCACACTCGTCTATACATACATGTTACTTACTTCAATTAAATAAAGTTACATTGCATTTGGATCACTTCTTATAAATATAAAATATAAAAAGAAATTCGATACCTAGTAACTTGATTTACGACAGCCTGTAGGTAGTTATAGGACCTTAGCAGAATCTCCGTCCTTTTATGTATAGAAGTACTGTTTGTTTTTAATTCAAAACAAAATAATAGAAACAAGTTAGAACTAAATAAATAAATAAACTAGTATTTACAATTGAAGCAATTGGGCAAACTGCAGACTGTTGTAAATAATCTACAGGTAGCTTAATTGGTCCAAATCAACAGTGCAGTCGAAAGCGTTCCCAAGACGCTGCTGGCGGCATTGCCCCGCTGTATGGCAATGCGGCAATAAAAATAAAAATTTAATATAAATAATTTGAGAGATGTTTAGTAGTTCGACTGACAATCAAATGGTCATGTTCTAATGCTTTACTGATAAAAAAAATGACAATCGATTTGTGTATGAGGAAGTTATTATAGATTTTTCTATTATTGTTTTATATTTTGTGTTATTTTACAGACCTTGCTCAGGTGTCTAAAACCCGTATATTACATACATCTTTTAAAATTTTTATTTTTTTACAAATTCCAAAAAGACATTAAAGCACTTTTTTTGTTTTTTTTTATTACCCAAAAAAACATAAAAACTAGAAAAAACTAATTAACCCCAAATATTACCGTGGGATGCAGCGATGCAGCTACTAAAAAAATTCTTTATAAAAAAAGATAGTAAACAAATTAATGAAGCTGTACTAGTCTAGGCGTAAAGAGAGCATGGTGGCCTGACTTACTGCCATCGAGGATACACAGTGTAATAAAACAGAGCGAGTAAACAGTAAGAAATGTTTGCCGAATTATTATTGGAGTTCCATCCATTGACAGATGTATTTATTTTGTGATATTACCAAATTGTGCCTATCTATTGCTTGCTAGATCATAAATAACGTTGAACTGGTAGAGTTTGTCTAATCGAAGTGTGTCCTTATTTTTCTTAGGCGAATGAAATCATTAGCCTAAGGGAAATCCCTATTGTATTAGACTGTGACTGATAAAACCAATCTTAGCGAGTCCAATTTCCGGAAAATTAGGTGTGAATGGGTAAACTTTGTTAGAATATAATCAAGGAGCTAAATGTTTAGGTTGAATGACCTTCTGAAAGTCGATTTCAAGGGCCCGAAGTTTACGTAATCCAGTTTAGTCTTCCTATTCATACATAATGAAGACATAACAAGAACAAACTACCTGAGAAACAAGTACGTAATTTGTTTTCCTTTATTTCTTGTTTATGTATAAACTAGCTGCGTTCCGCGGCTTTGCTTGCGTGGGAATTTATGTGTCGAATGGAGAACAATATAGATATGTCGTAAATTTTCTATTGCTAATCATACGCCCCGCTCGCCACTTAGGTTACCTCGGTTGGATTCTGTGGTGGGGAGGGTACGTTTTGGATTGCGAAAGTTTATTCGGAATATTGCATTTTAGAGGCGGTGGGGACCGGACGCGCGGTCTGTGATCTATCTCTGTGATCGATCTATATCGTGCATGGTTATTTGTTTGTTTGACTCAAGTTATATTATAATACTCATACATACGGGTTTCATTATTTACTTTAAAGGTTTATTTTTACCATGAGTTAATGGGCGAACAAGGTAGAAAATGCCTCGAAATTAAGCCCACCCTTTGTACCTTAGAGCGATAAAGTTTTAATTAAATAAGGGAATATTCTTTTTTCATACAAATTCCCGAAATTTATTGCACACCCCCTAGGGATAGTTTTGTAAAAATAAAAAAATACTTAAGTAGTAATTTACTTTTAAGTTTATTTATACCGAGTTTTGAGAGAATCTAACTAAGGAATAATAATGTTCCATAGAAAATTAGAAACCCATTACCACTATTTTAACTCCCTCAGGGGTTAATTTCACTAAATTAGATTAGCCTATGTGTTATTCTAGAACATAAACTATCTACTTAACAAATTTCATCAAAATTAGTTAAGTAGTTACGGACATACGTTGTAACAAACATACACAAACTTTCACATTTATAATATTAGTAGGATAGGAAGAATAAACGATTCGCGTTCTGCTTTAGGTATAATGATTTATTCATTTAAAATAATCTGTATTTATAGTATAAATACAGATTATTATGATACGTGCTAGAAAGGCCTGGACTTAGTAGACTTAGACTTAGTAGGTCACGTATAAAATTTATACGCGACCTACTAACCTTCTCACTGCTATCTCACACTTGAAGGTCGAGGCACTAACATTACCGTGGTCCAGGCCTTACAAGCGCAGACTGTAAGGGCAGCAATGGTCGCCCTTCAAGCTTGGTCATCAACCAAGCTTGAAGGGCGAGACCATAGCAAGCTTAGATGAAGGCCATCATAGCGTGGCCAGCAGGGCAGTCATTGCAGACCAAGGCTTGTTTACCTAGAGCTTTTCCCAAACAATGAGAGTAATGTAAATAAAAAAGTAAAGATAAAAAAAATGATTTTTTTTTCTATAATATTTAAAATTTAAATTCTGGCAAGAATTTGCACCTTAAATAAATTCACCATTAAATTTTGCGGCCGGCAATTTTCATTGCTGGTCGCAAACCATGACCATAATGAAATTGCAGGCGCCTTTTCGAGTAAGCCGGAAAGGTCGACTTTGCTCAAAGATAGCGGTCGTCAAAATAATTACCAGATTACAAACTATGCCCGAGTAAAGAACTTTTTCCAAACAACACAGGCCAAAAATATAACTACTTACTATTAACGATAACATATCTTTATTCAGAAAGAAAATAACAATCAAATAACAAATTTAAATTAAAACTAGTATTTACAATAGAAACAATTAAGCTATCTGCAAACTGTTGCAAACAATCTACAGGTAGCTCAACTGATCCATATCAATACACTTGTTACTACTTACTTGTTAAAGCTGACATATATTTCTACAATATCTTCTAGTTGACTGTACCAATTTAAATAATTTGAAGGTCATAGAAAACTAATATCGTTTACAGTATTAACAAATAATTTTAGTAACCGTTTACAGTGCGGGTATTTCACGTATAGACAACAGTCTCCCATATCAATAATATTCAGATGAACGACACACTGTATTACAATTGTAAAAGAAAAACTTGAACAAAACTTACTTGATCTTAGTCTGCCGCATGAACTGTTGGATTTTCCTCGCCGCTTGGTTTTGACGCCTTTGGGAGTAAGTCCTCCTGTATAAAAATACAAACACGCATTTAGTAGGTAAAACTACAAATTATTGTAAAACTACAAAATATTGTACGCATTTAGTAGGTAAAACTACAAATTATACGGTTTTATTTTCCACAAACTAGCAAATCCCGATTAATAAATAAATAAAGACTAAAAAGAGCTTTATTTTCCAATAAACTGATTACAAAATTTAAGAAATATAATTTAGAAAAGGTTGTGAAGGTTAGTAGGTATTTTATAATTAGTTATCTTATTCTAGTTGTTAGTGTATGGACCGCCTGTGGCAGTGAAAGTCTGATTATCTGCCGAATATCATTAGAAATAGAGAAAAGCTTGTATTGGTTATTTTTTTGAAAACAAGCCTTATTATAAGAATATTCTCACAAACCTTAACTGTGTTGGAGGAAAAAATAATCAGTTGTTGTGTTTGTAGATAAATATAACAAAGCTGGCGTATTCGCAATGTGAACAAAGTCTTCGTTTAAGAGCGAGACTACACACGTCTATTATAACATCCTTGTTTTTCCTTGGGGTTTAATAGCGGTAAATAACAGTTTCTGTGGAGCATTGATACAAAAACGTAGTACTTATCTGGGAAAGCACCTGCTCGGCCCAGACGAGCTACGAGACTTCTTCCCGAAGGAAATCCTTCAGTTCCTAGCAGATGCAAGGGTAAGTGGCGAACTCTGAACGCCGCAGCTTTAGGGGAGAACACATAAAGTGGCGATCACAATAGGCCCATCATGGCCGCAGTGACACAAAAGCCACCAAGAGCAAATGAAAAATATAAAAAAAAACAGTTTCTTACTTGACTGGGTTGGCAGTAACCATGCGGCGCGCGCGCATGGTGCGGTATCCGCGCTGGATCACGGTGGCTGCCGCGTGCATTTGCTTCAGGTACGCAAACTGTGTAAGATACATAACATAATTTAATATTAATTATCTGATGAACCTTACCTTAGAATGACTTTTTTCTTTTGTAAGTGATATTGTGTCTTTTAAGAATTAATTTGATGAAACCGAAAGCAAACATTTCTATATGTATAAATTGCTAAGCTTAAGTTTTCGAAGGATAAATATTTTATACTTTATAACACCTTATATCTTATTTGATGATAATTATTGTTATTTATAAAGCTGTTTACTATAAAATTTTACTTCTTTTGTAAGCCTAAAGAATTAAAGTTTCGAGATTGAGTTTTGCATGCGTAACAATGCACATGCGAATGTAGAGACCTGCAAGATCCGAGCCAGCAAGCTAATGCTGCAAGGCTGTTAGAGTTAGTTCAGTACTGACCTGTTTGTACCGTCGGTAACAGTTCTGTATGGTGATAGCGGCGGCGGCAGCGCGACGCTGTAGCTGCCGCCCACGGTACTGCCGATACGCTTTCTGGATGGTTATAGCGGCTGAGTACAGCTCGCGTTGCTCACGGTCTGGACAAAAATCAATAACTATTTAATAAAACAAAACACAACCTCCTGAAAATTGAAGAAGAAGAAAAGTATTTATTTATACTAAAAAATACATACGGACTTACATACTGAATGAGTGTTCTGGTCGTTTGTTATGTATAATTAAAAAATATCTAGGTATATGTTTATTGTATTATATTATGTATATCAGTGATCTAGTAACACAAGCTCTGCTTAGCTTGGGGCTAGATAATGCTGTGTGAATTGTCCAGCATTATTTATTTATTTATACGGCCACCAGTTCCGCTGCGGAACTTGGCCTATTGGACATGGTATATTTGGTCGAGATGATGTTGAACTATATCGCATGCCCAGCGTGGGGATTATGGGCATTACCCACCATAAGAAAAAAACAGAGGGAGGCCTGCGTCCAGCAGTGGACCATCATAGGCTGTTGAGTGAGTGAGTGAGTGATGTTGAACTGCGATCACAAAACCTGCCAAGCTGAAGCTAAATCCTTATAAGCTTTACTAACCGTTCAAAGTAAGACTGGAAAAGTGCGTAGTAGCGTTCAGGAACTCCTGCAGGGTGGCGGAAGGGGTGGAGGACGATGACGTCAGTGCACTGCGAGGGGACGGCGGGGGAGGGGAGAGTGCTGAGCCGGGGGATACCGAGCCTGAAGAGCAGGGGGTGGAGCCGCCGCAGTATCTGGAACAAAGATATAAGGTTAAAGGAGAAAACTTCAAGTAAACTGGAACTACAAAACAATATAATATAATCATACCCCTTTAACAGTTGCGCAGAGATCGCAAAGATCAATGTATACACACTATAACAGTAATAATAAATAATGCTGGACAATTCACATAGCATTATCTAGCCCCAAGCTAAGCAGAGCTAGTGTTACTAAATGACTGATATACATAATATAATATAGATAACATATAGATATTTTTTATTATACATAGTAAACGACCAGAACAATCTGAATAAATGTCTGCAGATCGTACACACATTTATTGTCCCGAGGCGGACATCGAACCCGCAACCTCCTGCGTCGTAGACAGACAGACCTTCGCCCACTACTCCTCAGAGGTCGTCAAAGAGCTTCTTCACAGTCAAGTGCTTCTTTTCATGATCGTAGATAGAAGACATTTGGAGCCATTAAAAATATATTCCAACTCTAGAATTAACTCATATGGACAGATTGTGTATTAAAGAACGTGACAAAAGATGACAAAGCAGTGAATTAACACCACATAGGATACTAAGACATCATTATAGTCGTAGCCTCAAGCGAAAAGTCACAATATTTAAGAAAAAGAAAATGTATTTTTAAATTTTACAGGGTAGCCTTAGAGTTAATTATAGCTATTTTATACCACTTAATACATTTACTTGGTTTGCTTAGTAAAAAAACACAATTAAATAGGTATACATACTTATGCTGAAACTGTGGCTGAAACTTAATACCTTATACATACTTTAAGGCTTCTAGGTGTTGCATGTCCCGTTCCTACCGTGCTAGTTAAAAAACTGTGTTACGTCAAGGTATTTCAACAAAAACTTCAACAAACTATTTTATAATAATGTAAACCATTATCACCTTTTTTGTTTTATCTACTAATCTTAACCTGCCCGGATCAGATATAAAAGAAAGGATATTATCATATAAGGCTCACCTATAAGTATTATCGCAGAACTCGAAACTAAACTCTGTGTTGAAGGTGGTGGTGTCATCAAGAAGTGGAGTCATAAGGGTGTCCTCGCCGCTGCTGCCGCCCGCGTCTAGACCGCAGCCCAGCAAGGACGAGCTCTCGTTCTGTTCATCAATGATAATTAGATTTTAGAAACAGTGATTAATTTATTAATCTTAGGGAAACAAAATGTTCTTAACCAGAAAATTAAACACTTAACGTTAGAACAAATAAACTAAGCAGCTTCTACACACAGAAAGAGCATAAAATTTTATTTTTATTCTCCGTGTATTATTGTAAATATTATACATAAACAAAACACAACACAAAAGTCAAGATCATGAAGTTTAAAGAGCCATAACAATCGTTTAAGGGCAAGAAGGATAAGTTAAGTATTTTATTAAGTATAGTTTATATCTATACTAACTCAATATTACAATTTATTTTTTTATGGGGTATTATAAAGTGAGTAGAATAACAAGTTTCTAATAAACAATATAACATATGCTTTTAATAAAGTCCAGCAGTAAATAGGATAACTTTAGGAAGGTGGTCGTGTTGTGTCAAAGAAACTGATGTTGATTATTTTTAGGGTTTCAAAGATCGGTTTTGAAACCCTTACGGTCTCGCTCTGTCCGTCCCCGCTCTTTCTTGAATATCTCAGTAACTACTGCAGCTATTAACTTGAAATTTGAAATAATGATACATTTCGTGCGCCATTACTGATTTTAAGAAAAAAATATATAAATAAATGAAAAATGAAAATGAATATTTTCAGTACAAATTTTGATGTTGAAATTTCAAAAGAGACCTAGGAAGGCAAATGGGGTATCAAATGAAAGGTATCGTTTTGTACATTTCAAAACACTTTTTGAAATTTCTGTAAATTTCATACTTTTTGAAATATTTCAAAAAAAATCGAAAAATTGACCATACCCCCCCCCCTATCTCCGAAGATTGCAGACCGATCCACGTACAATGTATTAGGCGTTTGTAGATATAGATCTATATTTTACAGGAAAAATATAGAGAAGTCTGTAATAATAATAGTTTTTGAAAAATGGTCAAAAAGAGGGGATTTTTTTTTTCAAAAGGTGGGGTACCTACCTATGTGGGGTATCAAATGAAAGGTATCGTTTTGACCATTTCAAAACACTTTTTGAAATTTCTGTGAGTTTCATAATTTTTGAAATATTTCAAAAAAAGACGAAAAATTTACCATTCCCCCCCCCCTAGCTCCGAAGATTGCAGACCGATCCATGTACAATGTATTAGGCGTTTGTAGATATCAATCTATATTTTACAGGAAAAATATAGAGAAGTCTGTAATAATAATAGTTTTTGAAAAATGGTCAAAAAGGGGGGGAATTTTTTTTCAAAAGGAGGGGTACCTGCCTATGTGGGTTATCAAATGAAAGGTATCGTTTTGACCATTTCAAAACACTTTTTGAAATTTCTGTAAATTTCATACTTTTTGAAATATTTCAAAAATAGTCGAAAAATTGACCTTTCCCCCCCCTATCTCCGAAGATTGCAGACCGATCCACGTACAATGTATTAGGCGTTTGTAGATATCGATCTATATTTTACAGAAAAATATAGAAAAGTCTGTAATAATAATAGTTTTTGAAAAATGGTCAAAAAGGGGGGGAATTTTTTTTTAAAAGGGGGGTACCTACCTATTTGGGGTATCAAATAAAAGGTATCGTTTTGACCATTTCAAAACACTTTTTGAAATTTCTGTGAGTTTCATACTTTTTGAAATATTTCAAAAAAAGACGAAAAATTGACCATTCCCCCCCCCCCCTAGCTCCGAAGATTGCAGACCGATCCATGTACAATGTATTAGGCGTTTGTAGATATCAATCTATATTTTACAGGAAAAATATAGAGAAGTCTGTAATAATAATAGTTTTTGAAAAATGGTCAAAAAGGGGGGGAATTTTTTTTCAAAAGGAGGGGTACCTGCCTATGTGGGGTATCAAATGAAAGGTATCGTTTTGACCATTTCAAAACACTTTTTGAAATTTCTGTAAATTTCATACTTTTTGAAATATTTCAAAAATAGTCGAAAAATTGACCTTTCCCCCCCCCCCTATCTCCGAAGATTGCAGACCGATCCACGTACAATGTATTAGGCGTTTGTAGATATCGATCTATATTTTACAGGAAAAATATAGAAAAGTCTGTAATAATAATAGTTTTTGAAAAATGGTCAAAAAGGGGGGGAATTTTTTTTCAAAAGGGGGGGTACCTACCTATGTGGGGTATCAAATGAAAGGTATTGTTTAAACCATTTCAAAACACTTTTTGAAATTTCTGTAAGTTTCATACTTTTTGAAATATTTCAAAAATAGTCGAAAAATTGACCTTTCCCCCCCCTATCCCCGAAGATTGCAGACCGATCCACGTACAATGTATTAGGCGTTTGTAGATATCAATCTATATTTTACAGGAAAAATATAGAGAAGTCTGTAATAATAATAGTTTTTGAAAAATGGTCAACAAGGGGGGATTTTTTTTTTCAAAAGGTGGGGTACCTGCCTTTGTGGGGTATCAAATGAAAGGTATCGTTTTGACCATTTCAAAACACTTTTTGAAATTTCTGTAAGTTTCATACTTTTTGAAATATTTCAAAAAAAGACGGAAAATTGACCATTCCCCCCCCCCCCCCCTAGCTCCGAAGATTGATGACCGATCCATGTACAATGTATTAGGCGTTTGTAGATATCAATCTATATTTTACAGGAAAAATATAGAAAAGTCTGTAATAATAATAGTTTTTGAAAAATGGTCAAAAAAGGGGATTTTTTTTTCAAAAAGGGGTACCTACCCATGTGGGATATCAAATGAAAGGTATCGTTTTGACCATTTCAAAACACTTTTTGAAATTTCTGTAAGTTTCATACTTTTTAAAATATTTCAGAAAATTGATTGTCCAAATAATTGGCAAATGTTTGAAACCCTCGGCGCGCGAGTTACACTCGCACTTGGCGAATCTTGTTTTATATGCGTTAGGTCTGGATTAAAATATTTTAAAGTTGTAAGTGCTGTTAAAAAGATCAGCAGTTCAAGAAATGAATGAGTTCTAACGATCATTTGTCGCACAGGTAGACATGCAGCTTTAGGTAGTTACGAGTACGTCTCGTTGAAGCACGGGTCAGGGCAACGATCCTAATCTTAAAAAGAAGATCCAAGCAGTCAAGCCTATTTAAAATAATGTTATGGAAAAATGTAAGGTCGTTCGCATTTCTACGAAGTTTCAAGGTTAGCAGATGGTGGCGCTTGCAGCTTTCAGTAAAGTCGTGATCAGAAATATAAATTTTGTGTTTAAAATTAAGGTGTCTTAGAAATTTTCTTTATATTTTATCTAAAGAGTCAATGTATTTGTTATACTGCTGATTCCAAACTTGCAAAGCATTATAATCAAGTCAATCCTTACTAACGAGCATTAGATAATTTTGAGAGATTTTGTAGAACTAAAGTCTTTGGTCTGCGGTATAAAACCGAGTCATCATGCTTTTCTTTAATTAGGTATGTGTTAAAATATACTTGTCAAACAACATCTTAGAGTCGAGTATCACGCCTAAGTCGACCTAGTTGGTTCTAACAGGTGATTGATGGTTGATTCTATAACTTTATGTTAAGGGATTTAACTTAATATTCATCTATAACATAAGCACTTACACAAAAAATGTACTTTATAAATCGATTTTTTAAAATTTGACTTGATTTTATTTTGTAAGCTGAACTAAAAAATATGATTTATCGAAACAACAAATTGTTGATAATCGTCATGCCTCATTGAGTATTACTAAAAGAAACACGCAGAACTAAACTAGATAACAAGCGGAATTTCAGGAAACATGTTGTTTTCGGAATACCTTTATTCTTTCTGGCATAGCAGCGATGATTTGCTCTGCCAGCGTGAACACTCTGTCATCCTGCTCCCCTGAAATAAAAGTGAACTGTAATTACCTCATCATTAATAGCAATAAAAGCTACAACATCGATCTAGACACAGAGCTAGGTATAACATCCCACAATGAAGTTTTATATTGCTAGCGTAAGGTCTAGTCATCTATGCGTAAAAATACGAGCATCAAGATGTATGAGATATCGAAATTTTCCTGAGTTTAAAAATTGTTCGTGATTTGCCAATATTTTTTACACTCTTCTGTTGCTAGTCGCATGCCGCAAAAGGACTAGCTCTCATGCTCTGCTTACGCAAATATCAGAGACATACATGTACACCTAGCCAAACTCAATCTATAAAATTTGTAAATAAAATTCACTGTTGCCGCGTCTTTTATACGCAGTTTAAATTACTAGTCGATTTAAGATTCTTCCTTCAATAAATATAGCTTGGATCTAAAACTCGACGTCGAGCAAGTGAGTTTTAGTTATTTGTGTCGTAGTTTCGTCACAAACAATGTACATCGAGTTTGGATAGTGTAAAGTAGTTACTAGTCTCTGAAACACTTCATCGTGGTTGGTTTTTAGCTTCTAGATAACATCGATAGCGAACAAGTATAAAGGTAACATGAGTGCTTATTTACATGAATGATCTTTGTTGTTTTCAAGAGTTCACTTTTACTTTAATACCGCCATGGCCGCATGGGTGAGAAAACATCGGATGATCGGAGGATGTTTTTTTAACACGACAGTAGCATTTCTAAAAGAGTACATACTATCCTCGTCAATGTTTCTGGGTAAAATCATTCAAGCAAATAAATTGACAAAATAATGTCTTAAAAGGCAATAAACACACTATTATCACCTCCTAAGACTGAACATTATATATAATTATTTTATCCTGAGGCTGAAGGTGTAGTTCACGCTATACTTACACTTATTGAAGATGTGATGACCGATGAGGAAAATGATCCATTGATGAAGTCTTATCGTGATCGAATATAAACTCATAATCAGGTGCTCGGTAAACCCACAGTGCGAAAGCTTCTTACCTTAGAAGATTAGCTTTATATACCTCTACACATAAAAAGCCTTCCAAATAGATATTGATCCATGCAAGCAGTATAGCCGTCATGCAGTGTTTCATTGTCAAGTTTATTCAATTTAAAAAGTGTTCCAACTTTCAACAACGTTGTCTTGAAGTGTAGTGATGAGGAAGATTTTGTAGTAATGCCAATCGATTGTGATTCAAGTAGTAGGTACTGTGTGAATAGACCGATTACGAACCATTGAAAGCAACATCGAAAGACAACATCGAGTAAGCCGAACCGAACTTTATGTTCCCTTCAATAAGGTACTCCCAAATAATATAGAATACATTCGGAATAAAGTCGGTTCAGCTTAAGGATACTACAACACCAACACTGGGAAACTCCGCTCAATACTTGGATACAAAGTAACAGAAGAAACTACAAGTGGTCTACCGACAAACAGTGATCATTTGCAAGATCTACAAACTGGCGACATAGAGAAGGATAGAGATACATTGATATTCTTTGTTAGAAGAAGAGGATCGAGCGGCCAGAGCGGCGATGCAACTACTACATTCACAACATCGACAACAGGACGAGCGGAGGGGTAATTGCTGCGACTTGAAATGGTATAGAACATAGCATTCTCATGTTTGAGCCAATTGTTTCGACAGAGACTTTACAAATATCAAACTGTAATAATCAAACCCTAGCTTTTTGTTTTAGTTTAGAGACATTCTGTGTCTTCTCAAAATTATTAAGGTTTACCATTTTGATATACAACGTATAACGGTTAAGACATCGGCACAATTTATATAGGTGCTCAGTAAGTTTCGCACATTTTATTTCATTTCGAAAACAATGAATTTTGTTTTTGCTCCTTTAAAATGTGTGCATTCATTTTAGCAGTTTTCTTTTGTTTACTACAACTAATTAATAACTAAATTAACTAATTATTTATTTATTTATTTAATTGTTTAATTAATCTTTTATCGAGATTACACTTAGATTTTTGGAAACGGTTTGCCTTGCCTATCAAACTCGAAAATTGATGGCTGTTTTTTTTATTAAATAGAAATAGCCATATTTGGTAGAATAATACAGTTTTTCCTACCAACATAAGTATTCCATTTGATGAATTTTTCATTCACTTTTAAATTGGCAACTGATATAATCGTAACTGTTTGGCATTTCTTTTAAGTAATAGTGGTCTTACTTTTCATGCAATATATTCTTGGTTTTACAGGTCATGAAATGCACAGTCATTCATTAGATGTGCTTTAAATTTATGTCAATTTGCTCGAAAGTTCTGTTCCCCCTAAGGCCTTGGTTTACTTATTAAGGGGATAGAAATAATCCCTACAAAAGTCGCTAATCTCAAGGTTTTCACCTATCATCCCTACAAATTTAGCAATCTATACCGTTTCAGTAGCGGCACTGACCTGGTGGCGGAGGCGGCGGCGGCGGCGGCGGCGACGGCGGCTCCGACAGCGCCTCCACGTCTATGAGCGGGCTGGGCGCGCGGCGGTCTGTCTGGCCTGGAACCACCGCGAGCACTGTCCCCGGGAACTAGCGGCCGAGTTCCTTTTCACTTGCCGTACAGATACAAATAGCCTAGCTATCGTAGTTTGTAAGCGGGTTCTATTTACTCATTTTAATTTGAGACGCTAGACCTGTACCCTAAAATTCATTGCGTAGGTACAAGGGCACGTCCCGCTGTGCTACATGGTGATCAAGAACGACGTGTTTACAGGCACTCACGTACATTGACTTACAACTATATGGTTTATAGTGATTCATGATCAACATTATCTCCTTCGTCTTCTTTTATTAGTAAGCCAACATCATCTTTACTTTTAACACTTTGTTTTATTTCATATTTACTAAAGTGTTGGTTTTATAAAAATAATCTAAGAAATGTCTGGATACTTGTGCGGTTTTTAATAAACATGACATAGCCTTATTATTACAATAGGTACGTAAAATTTAAATTAACAAATAAAATAAATAATCTACCTATGTTATTAGGTACTATGAATCATTTAATGCGTATACTTAAATATTTCTTGCAAAAAGGAACTCTAACCGCTTGACGTAAGACCGTAGACAACGTCGAATGACTTCATCCCAATGACGCAGCAAAATAAGACCCCAAAAGTTTACACCTTCCGGTTATCAGCCGTGCCGATATAAATAAATAGTCACCAGCAAATGAAAAGTTAATATACTAGGTAAAATGTCCTGATAAGTAATTTCACTTACAAAGTGCCAGGTCCATGCGACGTCCCGTTTTGCTGTCGCCAAAACTGTCTTCCGAAGTGTCGGAATCTAAAGGTAGCGACATACTTCGCTCCCATCTGCAAATTCACGAAAACCCATGCGGTTAGTGGAAAGCCAGCCATGCTATGCAACACCCAGATTTTAATCTGTCCATGTCACACAATACGTAACTCCGTGTCGACAGGCTTACCATTGGAAACCAGTGTCAAAATCAACCCAATCAGTTCTGTTATTTGATTATTAAAATCTTTCGTGTTTGACTTTTTGCTAAGAATCGGTTAAAATAAACTTTAAGGCCGATATTTGACATTTGATTTCATGGTTTTCAGCAGAACCTGGTAAATTCATGCACTGTTACCTAGCTGAAGAACTGCCATCCGCTTTGTCGATAGCAGAGTTAGATCTAAAGGCGTCGGCCATGTTGATTCCGCTGTCGATCGAGGGCCTCTTGACGAGGTTGCCTTCCAGGCTGCCTGCTCGTCCTTTTTGCGATAAGCTGGAATTAGAAACCAGAACAATTACTTCATTTGACCACGTCACAACAATTTACTAAACTATTAATTTTTGACACCCATGATGATAAACACCCCCTAAACTAAAGCTTCCGGAACGTTCAGCCTATATTTGATACAAAGGCCTTGTTCGCTTTATGACAGATTCTCTTTATGGCAGATTAGCATTAGGCCAGATTAGCCTTAGGACAGATTCGCTCTAGGGCAGAAGTACAGTGAAGCAAATAATGTAAACAAATAATTTAGGTTATTTAATAACACAACAAAATTTAACATAAGACTTAGACAACAATATTAGGATCTTAAGTTAATACAGTTCACCCTGCACAATCGTTCTATGCATTCTAGCACTGAAATGCTATTGGACACAATCACGGTAGGTAACTATCATCATCATCATCAGCCTATACCAGTCCACTGCTGGTAACTAACTAGGTAACTATAATACCTACATAACCTACAAACATTTTAACGATTTTTTTTAATGATATGGCACGTCTAATGTCCAGTGGGAGAGCAAATTATTGGTATGGTTAAAACGTGAATATTTTGGGCATTACCTCTCATGAGATAAAAGAATCAGGGGGAGGCCTTTGTCCAGCAGTGGACCATAATGGTTTGTTGAGCTGAGGAGGAGGTGAGGTTAAGGATGATAAATCCCATCTGATAATTTAAACGCCTTACTGCCTTGTTTTTGTTCTCATATGTTATGCTTATTATCCCATAAGATTACAAAAACGAATCTAGGTTACACCCATGCTTCCAAATAGCTTCCTCACATATAAGACCTCAAAAAACGCCAGATAGTTATGACCGGGGCTTGCCTGTAACTATAGGTATTCCTGAGTTTTTTCGATTGTTCTATCTAGGATATTAGCCAGGTCTGTTCGATTGATTGCTCACCAATTAGGCCTCAAGAACACGCCATCCTTGGTCATCGGCGGGTGTATCCTATCCAGCATATTGGCGAGATGGTTCTGCCCCGCCCGTCGCGCCGCCGCCGCCGCCTCTCTCGCGCCAGCCTCGGTGCGGGTGCCGGCGCTCCAGCGGGCCAGGACTACTGCTGTTTCTACATGACCAGCCGCACTGGCTACCATCTGAAATCATAAAAGAGACTTTCAAGTCGATCTACCTTTTTGCTGCTGTAACACAGCAGTCAGTCTTTTGTATCACTTTTTTTTTCAAATTATATTTTATGTATGTTTTGTACTGCAGCAGCAAATAAATTAATGTCTATGTCATCTATCTCAATTTCGTAAGTAGTAAGTATTCGACCATAAATCGTAACTTCACTTACCAAAGGAGTATTATTATCAATATCCCTCGCGCCTAAGTTAACCTCCTTCTCTAAAGCCAGGCTGCAGTCATCCTGCCGCCACCGCAGAAGCGCTATCGTCAACTTCGTAAAGCCGAGAGCGGCTGCCAGATGGAGGATGGTAGAAGCGTCTTCACCCGGCTCGGTGGTAAAGCCTTCCGAGGTACCGAGGGATCGCGTGCTGAGAGACACGCAGAAGGAAACCAGACGTTCCTCGAATTTAGGATTGGTGTAGAGTTGGTTGTCTTCGATCTGAAATGAGATTCAGTAATTTTAAGTATTTGCAGTATTCAATATTTCAGTATTTTTATGCTTTTTTAAATTAAAATGTAGCATAAATATTTTTACCAAATGATAGCGTAGGTACCAAAATAAAATTAAGTTTAGTCCTCAAACAATGACTTGCCGCGTTGGATTGCCCTTATCGAAGAGTTAAATATGACAAAAAAACGAAAGCGATGAAAATTACATAAAAGACCTCGAAAAAACAAATAAACATCCCCATCTTCGTAACAATCTTTAAAAAAAACAGTAGTAATCATCCTTCATTCTACTGTGGAGCTGGTGTAATTTGCCTTAATATTTCACCTACAGTAC
This sequence comes from Eupithecia vulgata, assembly GCA_946478455.1. Classification (NCBI taxonomy): domain Eukaryota; kingdom Metazoa; phylum Arthropoda; class Insecta; order Lepidoptera; family Geometridae; genus Eupithecia; species Eupithecia vulgata. Next base: position 2,011,163 of record OX297873.1, on the reverse strand, counting down.
AATCTATAATTGAAGTTGTAAAAACCGTAAAAAGTTATTTACTCACCTGACTATTCTCATCCATCGGCTCAATCTTGACTTGCAGCCGACCGTGCAAGCGCTGGATGCGCTGCAACAGAGAGAACCGTCTGAAGTCCAGCGACGGCAGCGGCGCCGAGGCTGGCGACGAGGGCGCGGGCACCGGGCCGGCCTTGTACTCGAATACTACGGTGTCGGAGACTACGCGGCCTCCACGCGCCACTTGCAGTGCTGCTAACCCGGCCTCGTGAGCTGGAAGAAGGAAATTAAAGAGAATTCTATTAAAAGCATAAGAAAGTGAGGTAATGTCAAGTATCGAAACTAGTGGGGTTTTATTTTTAACGTTGAATAACGTTTTTACTCATTTTCTCGAAGCTTAGGTAAGTTCATACTCATCCAAAGCCGAACACGGTATGATGATGAAAAGTGTTATGTTATCTAGTGTAGCTACATGAAAAAAAAAAACAGACAAAGCAATGTTTTATTGCTATGTCTCGGTCAGTATCAGATTTTCTAAAAGTTAAAGCCAACTTACCTGGGCAATAACACCTCAGCAATCCATTCTGAACCAGAATCGATGGTACTGGGAAGTTGTCAAACAGCACCGTATACTGGTCAGAGCATTCTGTCCAAGGTCCAGCAATCAGGACCTTCGCACCGCCCTCAGAGTACGCCCATTCAGGGGAATAGTCTGTTATGTTCAGGGTCCGTTGTTCCGGTTCTGGTATGCAGTCTGTTTGCATCTTTTCTACGGCGTTGGTGATGACAGGCGTCTGCTGTTTTTGGGTGGTCTCGTAGATAGTCTGGAAAGATGCATACGAGTATTTGTCAAGTCTATTAAGTTGAGCAGGAACTTATTTAGAAGCAAAAACAAACGTAAATTTGCTATGGCAGCTATACCTACCTACCACTCTCAGAACTTAGATATTACCCCAACAAAAATGGAACATCTTTTTTTAAGCGGTAACATAAAACGCTGATAAAAATTCATATCTGTTGAAAGAACTGCAATCTTAGTTGGTAGGTTACACTTATTACTAGAGAAACAGTAAAAAAATGTGGTGAATGCAGTTGATTGAAACATGGTGCATTTACGAACCTTCCCAAAGAGTGGTGAGCCGGGGGTAGATAAAATCTTTTCGAGGGACATTTCTCGATCCGCTTTCCCGGCACGCACAAACTACAGGGAGGTTCAAAATAACAGCTATTAGGTATACAAGTGTGTAGTTTATAGTACATTGCAGGTGCTGATAAGAGGTTAGCTCCTGTAAAATTATAGGATTTTAAGGATCTATTTCTTAGCTCCAGTGGTTAGATATACCGTTTTTTAGTCGGTTGTAATCGGTAATCGGTTGTAAGGTGTATATAGTTTGTTAAAAAAAATACTCACCACAGGATTAGTAGTTATCGTATTGGGATCCAGCACTTCTAGCTCCGGAAAATCTCCCAACATATCAAAAGCGTCCAAATTCACAAACACATTGTCATCGACCACCTGCGTGGGGGACGCCACAGCCTCACAACTCTCTATAAAGTCCATAGCATCAATACCAGACACCATCACATTAGTAGTCTCAGTGGACTGCACTCCATTTCTTAAATCACAGTTAGGCATATTCGCTGACAGCGTTTTCTGGATATCCTCGTGAGAAAGTTCCAGAGTCTCATCAAAGAATCCAGTGGCTAAATGAGTATCAGTCCCAAGCAATACTAACGTATCATCACAGTTTTTCGACAACACCTCGCTCTCCAATCTCTCTACTAAGTCAGGGTATCTAGATGGGGTCACCGGAGCGCTAGAAATGAAGTGCGTACGGCTCTTTGTCTCCATTTTAATTTTTCTACTGAAGTCGATCTCTATTTTATTCTCTTGAACAGTATTCTCTATCTCTAATGGTTCTATTTTCTTTATACACGTGGCTTCCGGCAGCTCCCTCTTCAGGACAAACGTTGGCTTGTACTGGTGTCGAAACCTGTCCCTCGGCTCTTCGCAGATGAAAGATGTGACGGACAGAGGGGAGACTATTGACGAATGAGACTGAGCGCTGCTGGTTCCGTTGAGGATGAGTAAGCCGCCGCCGCCTTGGATCTGTCCGAGTGAGAGGAGTAAAGGTGATGATGTTTGCTGTGCGGGTCTGTGGTCGCGCGTGTACTGCCTCGGGGGGTGTAGTGCCATGGGTCGGGGGGAGGGGCCGGTCGTTGAAGACACGTGGTGGTCTGAAGCTGGAGGTTTGGCTTGCACCCTGCGTAAAGCGTGGGTGCAGGTTCTGGAGTCCTGGCAGGTGGAGTCGGGACAGGAGCACTCGAGTTGTCGAGCCAAGGCGGCGGCACGTGCTGCTCGCTGCTTCTCCATCAGCTGGCCGACGATGGCTTCCACTGTTTCCGCGGTCTGGAACATTTTGCCCTGAAATAAGAAAAATTACGTCATTTATGGCGTGTTATTTTCTGACGACTGTTTTGTTGAGTTCATTAACTTACCGAAATCTCCAAGTCGCTGTTGATGTCCGGGGCACCTTCACTGAAGACTGAAACAGTAAGATACAAATATTTTGCAAAAATAGTTCTCATTCAGGCCAAACATATTATAAAAATAAATAAGAACTCATGTAAAGAACAATTTTTTTCCACGAAAATTTAATTATTTAGCAAAAAATTTCGATTTATTTAGGCAGGATTTTTTTTTTGGGACTACTAATTTTTCGTGGAAAATTTACCCAGTGCAAGTAACGTGAAACAAAAAGCTATTTTATTTTTTCATTTTAGACACACAATCTTAATGTTATTTGAGAAATTACATCCACCTAGTCAGGTACAGGGTTAGTAGACATAGCAGCTCCAACATTACTTGGTCACAGAAATGCAATTGGTGCTTCAAGAAAAATAGGAACACAAAGGGAAACATTTATTTGGGTACTTGCCCTGAATCTAAGTATGTCCTTTGCGTCCTATAAGCGTACCAGTCCAACCCAAACATGTCAATCATAGAGGTAACTATTTCGAAGATAAAAAACGAATCCATGTAACTACGTATGTATGGGTTGAAAAACATAAATAAAATTTCAGTGCTTTTACGCATAGCGCGAATACGAATAGGAAAATGAGACTTATATGTCGCATTTTTGGCTACACTTCGTTTGTGTCTACTATCATTCTAAACCTTTTTCGTGGAAGACATCAATGGTTCTCGATTACGTTTATCATTTTTTTGTAGATTTTTGTTTTACAAAATTAAACAAAAAACTCCATTAAATAAGCTGTGGTAAAGCATCAGATTATCTTAATAATTAATAACTCCAAATAACGCGCTGATACGGATCAGGGCCATTAATACCGTAATCTAATTGAAATTTACTGCCGATTTTCATTAATATTCAACAGTGAAAACTTTTCGTGTGCCTACCACCGCCGAAACTCTGTTGTTTTACATTCATTAGGGGTTATACAGTATCCAATTTACAATGTACATGGTGTAACCTTGTAGAAGTTGGTCGGGACAGATTGAATAGAAAATTATTGATAATTTCAAACATTAAGGTTGAAATCATTGTAGGTGGTATTACTGACTGAATAAATATTTAATAAAATTTTAAAAAAATTGAATTTAAAAACTTCTCTCTTTTCACATTTGTATTATATAATATCCTAATAATGATCATGATACGCATTTCTTATCAATCGTTCATGGACTACTTAGTGTTCTATCAAAAATAGACTAAGTTGTCTGAATAAAGAAATTTATTTATTTTATTTATTTAGTAAGATTTATATTTTCTTCCTAGTTTATTTACGCATTAAGTTTCTCTTTCACCACTATTTAACCATTGTGCAGTTAGCATTTTCATTTGGTTTTTGTCTCATTGATTATTAATAACCCTCCACACAATTGAATCAATGGAAATATTTTATTTGATTATAGAACCAGACTTTGGTCTAAAATATTTGTGTCTCTTTTATCTAACTGTATCTCTCATTGCTTCTCTATTCCTGTATTCCTTATACTTCTTTAATTTGACCTTCGTTTGAGCATAATCTCATCTGATAGAAAGTGATAGTGTGACCGACGGCGTATCAAAAATAAATTTTCACCTATTAAATGTCACGTCAGACTTAATACTTACACTTCGTCTTTGGTCCACTCCTTCTTTTCGGCCCACACCATAGCGCGAGGCTCGGCGCTAACGTGGCTAGTGTCTACTATTACTCGATCTAGTTCGTGTCACGTCAGGCTTGATACTTACACATCGGCTTCAGCTGGCTGACGAGCTCCTCCTTGGTCCACTCCTTCTTGTCAGCCCACAGCGCGAGGCTCGGCGCTACCGTGGCCAGCTTGTTGTCGTCCGGGTACGGTACGTTCAGGTAGTGCACGAGTACTATGTCAGGGTTCTGGAAATGCGGATAGGGGCTTTTTAAATTTCTTCATATACTTCATTAATATCGTACATTTGAAATCAAATCAAATCAAAACTTCCGATTGGTGCCCAAAGACTTCAACCCATTCATGCGTCACAATTCTAACTTTTTTAATTCTAACTAAGCTCGTTTACGGTGGTCACTACCGGGTAGTGGGTCAACATGGGCTGAAATAAATAAATATTCGTAATAAGGTCATTTTTTATTCGACATAATACATAACTCAAAAACCTGCTGAACTAGATCATTTATCTATCTATCAAGAAAAGAAGTTGCCACACGTTCAACTATACCTTGATCACAGTTTGAGCATTAATAAATAAACAATTTGATTTCGTGCTAAAATCGTAAAACACCAACAAAGACCGTAAAAATGGCTCAAGCTCCCGAAACTTTTTCAAACAAACAGTATACAAAGTTCAAACAAATAAATTTCCCATAAACATTTGTTTACTGAACAATAGCAAGTGACGTGCGAATATAAAAGAGCTATAGGTACTTCACGGTAACAAGCTTGCTCCCATACTCGTAAACGTTTTAAACCCCCTAATGGTCTTTGGGGACGAATTCCGTACGATAGTTGGGCAATTGTTTTTAAGCAATGGAAATAGTTTAATGTACGTATTGGTAGCTAGGAATTCTTTATGTTGTGGTTGTATTTGGTTGGTAGGCGACGACGGGGCAACCTACCTACACCATAGTAACATCAGAACTATTCCCATGGGTGGGATCCTTTTGTGGTGTCGCGACACAGCATTTATGTAATTGTAGGTATTTTTCCACTCCCCAGTCTCCTCAGTATTAACGAAATTACTATCCATCATACCGATGGCTTTATTAAAAGTACCAAAACCATAATCACCAGGTTGGACAGTTAGATTTTTCTGTCTCCATATATAAAAAAATAATCCTTAGCGTATAAAACGGATTTACTTAAGGGAGCATAAATTGGGTTCTCCGCTTTGTTCATCATCAGCCTATATTAGTCCACTACTGGACATAAGCCTCCCCTAATGAGCGCCATAGCGCCCTGTCAGCTCGCCGCATCCAGCATCTGTCAGCAGTCTTTCGCAAATCGTCATCTCGTGCTTGTTATCATTTATTTATTTATTTTCTTTTACTGGTTGGGCCGCTTTCTCCAAACTTGAATTTGCCTTCAAACTGAACCTCACCAGACTACAAAAAGCTCGCATATTCGACCAGTGCATCCTATCAGTTCTCACGTAGGTACAGAGCCGAAACTTAGGTGGCCACTTACGCCATTTTTTTTTTTTTTATTTTACATTATCCACAAGCTAAAGGATGCTCAAAGGACAATGGAGAGAAAGCTGGTAAGTATTACACTAAGGGACAGGAAAACAAATGAATGACCGAGAAAAAAAAGTGTTTGACTTCAATGAGGGAGTTGGAAGACTTAAGTGGGAGTGGGCAGGTCACGTAGCCCTCAAAGAATCATCATGGTGCAAGAAACTCTTAGAGTGGAGACCATGGAGGAAGCAAAGACCGGTGGGACGGCCGAAAATGAGTTGGAACTACGACATCAAAAAGATAGCGGTCAGCAAATGGACATCAACTGTCCCAACGTAGAAGGAAATGAAAAAGAAACCAATCTACTGGTCGACAAATGCTAGAAAGAAGAAGAAGAGAATCGAAATAGGCAATAAAGTTTCCAAGTTTTAAGTTAAGTTTCCACGTAAGGAAGAGTACCTAGGTAGGTACCTAAAACAATTTTCAGGCCCTGGTTTACATTTGTAACAAAGATATCGAAAGCTGAACAGTGCAATGAGATGGTTCGAGAAAAGAGTTCAGGTCAGTCAGGGCCATACTGTGGATTCTTGCATTCATTAAAGAAAATAAATGCGTAGACGCAGTATATTTAATTGTTTATTACCACGAATCCACGATGCACGTTGTCAATGGTGCGGCCGCCATTGGCCATCTTACCATAGATAAATTTCTAAAATCAAAATAATTTTTTGTCCATGGCCTTACTTTTGTTTCAGTTTTTCTGCGATACTATCAAACGGGTACTTTAGGAACTAGAATTGGCAGATGCTTGTTAGGTAAGTAGGTATATTTAAATATCTAAAAGGTTATCAGTTCAGCCGTAAAAGTGATGATAGTGCGTAATCGTATCACATAAACTTATCACAATAATATTCATGCGTAAGTTAGGATGTTTGGATGTTTGTTGGATGTCTTCTTGCCAAAAAGTACTAAACGGATTGAACTGAAATTTTGCATACTAGTCTTTCTTGGCCTGAAATAAAATATAGGCCATTTTATATCCCATAAATGATGGGATGATCTTCTTATTCCGGGCATTAGAAACCTTATCTAATTAGGCGCCATGGCGGCGGTAGCGCCGCAAAAAAAATGTGTACAGTTATATACCGCACCTGGTATCAGTGGGCTTAGACTAGACAATGTAACAATCGATTACCGCGACACAGGCTTGCCTCGTGCGGGGGCCGCTAGTAATGTGTACCTTGTCTGTAGTAATTGACTAATAAATATTAATAATAAATAAGTATTTGATTAGCGAAAGCGATAGTAGAAAAGTCCAAAAATGTAAAGGTATGACATGCCTTGCATGCCAAGATATGTCACGTAACGGAAGACCAGCGCTGGCTAGGTCTCTTACGGGAGCTTAGCCAGCATTATGCTGAGTTAGGACCTTTTTATAACAACTTTAGTCATGTATCTATTCTATAAGTGTGACCTGATTTAATTGTTGTAATGTATTGTTTTTGTAAATAAATGTATTTCTTCTTCTTTTTCTTGATTAGTGGTAAACGTATGGATTATTGGTAAATATTGTACATATTTACATTTCGATTCCACCAAACGAATCGACAACATCGAACGATTACTTAAAATAAATAAATAATGCTGGACAACCCACACAGCATTACCTAGCCCCAAGCTAAGCAGAGCTTGTGTTATGGGTACTAGATAACTGATGTACATAATATAATACAATATATAGATAGATATTTTTTATTATATATAGAAAACGACCAGAACACCCTGAACAAATGTCTGCAGATCGTACACACATTTGTCCCGAGGCGGGAATCGAACCCGCAACCTTCTGCGTCGCAGGCAGACCTTCGCCCACCGCGCCACATTGGCCGTCTACTTGCATACAGCTTGGTTGCTTATCCAAATTTGCTGCCGACAACTTGGTGGCGCAAACATTAATATGACATTTACATATAGAGCTATTTGGCGTCACAATCGCTCAACTACCAGTTGGTTTGTTTTGGTGTTTCTCTGTTAGTAGCTCAAGACACCACGGTGGTGCGACCAATGGCGCTACCATGGCGCCCTAATGAGATAAGGCTGTAACAGAGCAGTATCCATAAATTATAGGATAGACCCCTTGAACGTTTACATAGAAACAACGCTTGTGAAGCTGCAGGCAGAATCTAGCATTATAAATGCGAAAGTTTGAAGCTACGCAGAGCTTGGGTTATGGGTACGTTACTAGCTCATTGAAAACAGTACATAAGATATGTATTATAATGTGATACTTATTACTTTACATAGAAAATACCCAAAACACTGTAAAACCTCCTTCTTCGCAGGTGGTTCTTAGGGGTCGTCGAGAATATGTTGGGGTATTGACCTTTTTACTAAAAAACTAATGAACAGATCGAGCACAGAAAATAATTCTAACATGTAGTTCTAGTCTTTGAATGAGGATATGTTCCTCAGACGTCTATATTGGTCCACTGCTGGGCGTAGGTCTCCCCCTGAAAAGCGCCTCATTGACTTTTATCTCCTGGAGGAAAATGCCCATAACCCCACGCTGGGCATGTGGGTTGGGGATCGCAGTTCAGTGGTATTTATTGTTTTACAGGTGGCGCTGCTGCCCGCTCCCGGTTTATGTTCCTTAGTCGCCTCCTACGACACCCACGGGAAGAGTTGGGGTGGTGCACATTCTAAACCGGCCACACGGCCCTACACGGAATAACATGTACCTAGGCTTTTATCCCGAGATGTCGCTCACGAAGCCAGAAGCGGGCAGAAGCAAGTTTGTATATAAAATCTTATCAGTGCGGGAAATTTTGGATGTCAATTTTTAAGTAAACATAATACCTATAGGCCAAAGGTCAAATCTCATTATCTTTGCCTATTATTTGACTTGAAATAAAAATATTATTTACCGTTGGTGTTTCCCCAGCCGATAACCCTTAAGTTGGGTAAACCCCAATTCACACAATAAAAAGGGAGCCACTAGAACAGAATTGTATCAATCAGTCTTTTGACTTCACATTGTGAACTTCTTCCATATATCAGAAACAAAAGAGGACTAGAGAAACAAAGATGACGAAACTTTTTGTATCTTTCTCACTTCTTCTGGTCGCTGTGCTCTTCATCAGCCAGTCTGAAGCCATCCCCGGGAAAGACAGACCTGACAGTGCCCAGAGGGTTCAAACCAAGCCTAACGTAGGTATTACCAGTCAACCGCAAGGAGGTTCGTCCAAGAAAGGTTTCTTGTTTCAGGAAGCTGGAACTACGAGGGTAAAGTGCCTTGCTTCGGGAAACAGAAGTGTGGAGGAAACTTCAGCTGCCAGTGCTAAACGTCAAAAAACTCTTGACTAAGTAGTTAATAAGAAGGTAGTTAAGAATTTTGTACAGTACTTAGGGAATATCTTATATGTTGAAGGTACATAATAATCATGGCCCTTACATCACCACTAGGTACATAAAGGGATATTCATTTCTTGATATTATCATTAAATTTTGTAATATTGTATGCGTTGTAATATATTGCTTGCATTTGTGTATTTTAATATTGTGTAGCGTAGTCCCTTCAGGAACTTTATATTATGTGGAATAAATATTTGTATTTTCATTAAGTTTTGGTTTTCTCTTTAATACCATACCCGTTAAATGCTTGAAGGCTTGATTCAAAAAGGCCTAATTTAATAACTGGTGGTTTCATTCAACTTATCGTTCACGAAGGTAGCCAAGTGTGCCTGCATGAAAACAGCCCACCCGCTAGTGTTAAGGAATAGCTATCAGTTGAGTGTGTCGGTCGTATGTCGTACAGATCGACAGTGCCGGATGCGGAGTAACAGAATAGATATCATATTCTGATCACTACATCGAAGGAGAAAAACAAAATTAGTTCATGGATGGAGTTAGTAGAGATCGCAGATGAATCGAAGGCATATATTTAGTACTGTTATCTTAAGTAAAATTGTTACACAAAATCAACTCAATCTAATTTTATAGCTATTTTAGACTTAAGTACCGACAAGGAACACTTAGGTACAACTCAAAAAAATAACATTCCTCTGTTTTATAGTCTGCAAAAACATTAAAAGCTTTTTTTGACAGCTCGTTTACAATGCGAAGTCTATTACGAACAAAGCAGATTCGTAACCAGTCCCACAGCACGAGTCGCCTCGCTAGGCGTGAACATCGCAACATCCCTAACTGCCACTAAATCGACTCGAGCGCATTTTACAACCTACAAAATAAGTAATACACAATATTTTAATTTCAACGAAGAGAATGTAAAATGGAGTGCGCAGTAATAACTAACCATTTGTCTTCAAAATGGCGGCAATAAACATACAACGCCCGTATTTATGTAATGGCCGGCGGCCAGGGATGACGCGTGTGTTTTATTATTATCGGCGGTTTTTCATTAACTCGTTTTGTAAAGTGCGAATGCGAGGTTGCGGTTGCATTGTTTTAAAGGATATCCTGTTGTTGAAACGGTCTCGGTTAGTTTTAGTGCCTTTGGGGGTTATTAATTCCGGAGATAAACTTTTTGTGATGCTGCTAAATCAAAAGCCGGCTCTAGATTGCAATAATAAATCAGTTGTAAGTATTAAAACTGAATACCAAAATTTCTCATCTTAAATTCAGTCGAATGCAGATTCTCAATCCATTTTATCGCTTTGAAACTTTAGTCTCTGTTTAAAACTTTAACGAAAAAGTTTAAACACCTAACTTTGAATAGACAACCCTAACTTTAAAACAGCCAAGTCAAAAGTTAGCCATCTCGCGGGCTAAGCACGATCTAACGACCGAAGGCGGAAGTAAAAGAAGTATATTCTTTAATTTTAAACTAAGATGATAATAAATTCCACTAATATCGCGGAAGTAGTACTTTAGATAGGATCAAGTGCATTTGATTCGAATGGATTCCATTTTATTAGGGGAATATGCAGTTTTATTGGAGATTCTGTGTCTAGTCTAAATTCATATTGCTAAGGCTGACCTGTTATAAGTGTTTGTGTATGCTAGGGGCCAATAAATTCCTTTTATCCTTTTAAAATAAGCGCCTACGGTATATTTACGCTATCCATGTTATACAAGGTACCATGTATTACATATACTACGTAATAAGCTCACGTTCACTATTCTATATCAGGCTTAGTTAAATGGATAATATTTAAAGATAGATACGTTCATTAATGTTATTAAGATTAAAAAAATAAAGATGCTGTTCATTTAGCCAATTAAACTCATCATGATCATCATCAGCCTATACTAGTCCACTGCTGGACATAGGCCTCCCCTAATGAGCGTCATAGCGCCCTGTCTTCAGCTTGCCGCATCCAGTTAAACTATTTCTTTTATGTTAATTAGTCATTCAATAATTGAAATTCATTTAATATCTTATACAGTTATAACAAATTTTTACACACATTTTCATGTAGCTTTCAGGATGTTAATCTGTTTTTGAAGTCTCTTTTAGAAGCGAATGCATTTAGCATTCGGGTCTCTTCATTGTAAAGGGTTTTTGTCACATGCTTTTTGGAAAAAAATACCCACGACTTCATGCAAAGATTGAGGTTTTATTATAAAACGGTGTGAACTACTCATTAGCGGTGTATGTAGCATTAATACATTTCCTTTCCGAAAAGCAAACAATACAATACCAAACAAAAGGTATAGAGTACAGAAACTCGACTTCAATCAAACCGTTAATATTTAACAAGCTAATTAACTGGATAGGCTTGTCCCACGGGATTACCTACGGATTTGACATAAAAGATTAGCGCGGTGATGGGGATCAATAGATTACTGGCGTGGATTATTCCAGTCCAATCTATCGGACTTTGAAATTCTGATGTACGACATGCAGGGGTTGTTGAATCTTGGAATAAACTCTGGCATCCAGCGTAATTAGGAGAATGACTTCGCAAAATACTGTCACATCAAAAATCTGTTTAGCAGAGTTTCAGCATCTCGTGCTTAGAGCAAACTATGGCAGGAAGAAATTAAAATAGAGTTTTAATTTTTATTTACTATTCCGTGTGCTTTTTGTAAGAAGTAACAAACCCATTCTTTTTAAAGACTTAGTTAGCGCCGTGACTGTTTTCTCTTTTAAATTGTTTTGACGCCTGTGACCTGTGATGTGAGTGAGTTAGATAGATATTATTACGTTATTAATACTCTTCAAATAGGTTTTGGATTTTTAATTAATGTAATATAAAATGATAATGTAATGATAAAATTCAATAAGGCGCTTATTAGGGAAGGCCTATGTCCAGCAGTGACAAGACAAGTATAGGCTGTAGAGTAGGCTGTAGATGACGATGTAAATTTATTCCTAGAGTCTTAGAGAATTTATCTCACTGGAGGTTCTCGAATTTAAATAATTGAACTTGTTTCTTGTTGGTCCACACTTACACACTACGTCGCTGAAACAATTTACCCCATACAACCCAGTTCGATTATGTATCTAAGTTTACATACCAATAACCAGCGTAGGTGCTATCCGCCTGGGAAATTACAGCCACAACAATATATTACCACAAGCTGTTTACACTGTACGATAAATTAAATGAAACTGTACGCATCAAAACATTGCTTTGCCAGATCGTCATGGCTTCATAGTCGATTTAGCAAAAGCATAACTCCCTTGAGCGATGTTGGTGTTTTGATTTTGATAGTATTGTTCGTTTTATTGCTTTGCCACAAATAGGTGCAGTTTGTGGTACCCAGAAGGATCATTTAAGGCAAACGAAAAAATATATATTCAGCCGGTGGCTTTGTAATTTATTATTGAGGCTACGTTGTCAAAACTATTATATTTTATTACTAATATATATGTGTGTAATTTTTAGGTAAACTTTAATAGTTGTATGAAACCTTATTAAAATTAGTCAATAAGAACTTTATTTAAACTACTATTTTATACAAAAATCCATTTCAAGTTAAATTTATCACCGGTGGACTCAATTTTCAGTTTAGCTGGTTTTAAAACCCTGATCCCAATATTTTACAGTAACAAATTTCATACCTTTGCTAAGCTTGAAAAATATGGGTTTGTGTAAACGGATCCCGGGATCAGATTTAATTGGCCACTGATACCGCCAAGTTTTATCCACCGATACCGGGATCGGTTTCCAATGAAAAACTATTAAATATTTTTATCCACTGATCCCGGTATCCGTGGCTACAAAAAATTACTTAAAATAGTTTTGGAAACGGATCCCGCTTGTAAAAATATAGGTCTACTGATATTAGATACTGTGCAAAACTATTCCTTATTATTGTAGACGGCCAAAGATAAAAAGAAAAAGACGAAAAAGTGTTTTCGTCTTTTTCGGTTTCATATGGCTGAAGGTTTCTTGGCAGAGCTCTCCTCATCTCGCGCGTCATTTCAATTCATCGGAACATTCAGACCTGAATAAAATCGAGCGAAAAACATATCATATCATATTCCGTTACAAGAAGATGGAACTAGTTCTTACATGATTACCAAATAAGTGCTCGATAGGTTATACACTACCAGCCGTGGTCATTCATTTTGCAAAGATATTTTAAATCATCCTAGTGATTATTGCGCCCATTAAAGGGTATGATTTTAAGAGGTAAACGTGAGTGATGGTTAGAGGGTATTGACAAAAAAATTGTTAGACTGGTGCATTTTTAATTGCATGAGAGTAGAGGCGTAAGTTAAGTTAAAAAATATATTTTTTGAGCACCACTGTAATAGAAGGTCACAATCATAAAGGAGTGACTTCGAATCTCGATGTAGTGGATCCAATCGATAATCGGAGTGGCAACTAACAATAAAGGGGACTGTAATGCGCATATGCTGAGCGATGCCCCCTTTTTTGTCACTTATTTTTCTTTGTTTGTCTTTTCTTTTTAATTTGTGTTATTGTGACAAAAATAAAACCTTTTTACTTTTACTTTAATGTCTAAAGTCTAAATGATTATGAAATATTTTAAATAGTATGTAGTAGTAGATAAGTAAGAATTTAATTGATATACCAAAAATTCATGACCTCGACAGAAATTGATACGCAGGTTACGGGTGAATTCCTGTCTTCCCAAGTGTGGGTAAGCACTGTAAAAACTAAAAAATATCTCAACTTCTATGTATCTATAGATTTGTAAATAATTAGAAAGGTCCCACAAGTAATTTGTCCGATACTTGTGCCGATCGACACCTGTTACGCGACGGCATCGTTCAGAAATTCAATTACCGCTGCACGGACGGCATTTCGCAAATGTCATTTTATAATGGTTCGGTAAATATTTGTTGAAGGCTTTCGTGGTATGAGGGGTTTGTGTACTTCAATTGGTCGATTATATTCTGAAATGGGGAAAAATCACACTTTCATACTAATATTTAAATTGCGAAAGTTTGGATGGATGGATGTTTGTTACTTCTTCACGCCAAAACTACAGAAAGGATCTGTTTGAAATGATGCATAGATCTAAGTCTGGGCCTGTAAAACACAAAAAGTAGCCGATCTTTAAACATATTATAAAAAAACAACGCGTGCGAAGTCACGGGCAGAGTCTAGTATGTGGGATAAGGATTGATTGATGATGATGACCTTACAGAGTGAATATTTGATATGCACAAAAATAAATATTGTTGCCCTATACCTTATGGAATTGTCCATTATTTTGCATTATAATTGAATTATTCTGTCTTTGTTCAGAGTAATTCAATTATAATGCCTTAAAAAACCTTAAAAAAACTTATGTTTATAAATTTAGATGGAGGATACATGAGATGATAGAATGGAGGACAGGTTGGTAGGTTTGATGATGCAGGGAGCAGTGAGCCTTCGAAACCGACAGAACAAAACGTTTGGCTACAATTGTGAAAATTATCATAGTATTAACAAAAATATCTTTAAGTTCTTTTTAGAGTTTTTTGGGACTCGCTCACGAGAACTGGTTAATTGTTCATAATGCAGTGTCATGCGTTAGGTTTATGGCAGTTAGACATCATTTACGCATGCCGCTGGCTTGGCTTAGTCCTAACTAGTTTTTAAAATTATTTGAGTAGCATTAGCGCCGCTACTTCTTTATAACATAAAAACCATAACACTTTTCACCATGGCAAATAATATGGTTTAAAATAATCACATTGATACTTTTGATAATAAATAATAAATAATGCTGGACAATTCACACAACATTATCTAGCCCCAAGCTAAGCAGAGCTTGTGTTATGGGTACTAGATAACTGATATACATAATACAACACAATATATAGATAGATATTTTTTTATTATATATAGAAAACGACCAGAACACCCTGAACAAATGTCTGCAGATCGTACACACATTTGTCCCGAGGCGGGAATCGAAACCGCAACCTTCTGCGTCGCAGGCAGACCTTCGCCCACCATATTATAGCCTATCACTTCTACCGTACATTATAAAATGGGGATAAATATTCCCTGACTCCTGGCCATGATTGTGGGATGACGATGCATAATGTGACTAACTGAAGACATAGCGCTCATAAGGCCTCGCCTTCGTACAGCAGTAAAATCGTGGCTCTAGCATAGGCTGGTGATGTCGATGATGGATTACCTCAAGTGTAAATAAACACTAATTATCATAATCCCCATAAATCTCCAGAATCTCCATAAAACTAGCTCATCTCATAGCTAGCGCTAATGAAACTCGCGCATTAAAGTTTAAACCCTCATTCCCGTTACTGCGCGTTGTAACGATACTGACCTGTTTGTGTTAATAACTTGATGTTTACCCCGAACTGGGAGGAAGAAAATAAGTAACTTTATACTTGGAACGAGTTCTATGGTTTTGTGGAAGTATTTATTTGTAGGAATTTCAATTAACGGCTTAAGAGTCGAACCATCTCTATCAGCTCGTAGATGGGAACCTAACAGAGGAAGGGCAACTGTTTCCTGTGAGGAGGCGGAGGAAACGCCTTTGCGTCAACTATGAGAGTGTGGATCACTGATGCAAAACTTAGCACTCGTCTGGGCTACTCAGCCCAGATGAGCCACCAGGTATCACCTCGAAGAAAATCCTCCAGTTGCTAGCAGCTGTAAGGGTAAGTGGCAAATTATTAATGCCGCAGTTTAAGGGGTGAACACAAAAAGTAGATCACAAAAGGCCTATCATGGCCGCAGTGATATGAAAGCCATCATGAGCAAAAAAAGGGCAGCAGTTTCCTTCCGTGTATTTTTGTCAGTCACCAATTCACACACACAATCGCCAATCCTCTTGCAAAAGTGGTAATTAAATAAAAAACTTCCTTTATTTGAACATAGCATGTAATTTGCTGGTTATTTCGACAACCTTCTTTGCTAAAGTCGACTTTTTGGGCCTACCTGTACACAGTAATATTATATTATTAGTATTATTTTATTACTGTCCGCTCTATGCGGTCGTCCGTAATCGTATTTTGTTTTGATTTTAAGCATACTGAGCAGTAAAGCTTCACTGGCTGGTTAGAATTAAAAACGCGAGAACTGAGAAGAGAGCATCGCGGTGAAAGATTGTGTATGATCAAATGAATAAATTTTCGTAAATAAATTGTGAAAATGAACTCTTCAAGCGACGAATCCTCCAATTCAATTTAAATTACTCGCATTGTTTGAGTAAATACTAATAATACTATACAAGCCTCGGTCCGCAATGACTGTCCTGCTGGCCACGATAAGCTGGCCTCAAGCTAAGCTTGCTATGGCCTCGGCTTCATTTCAGCTGTCCGCACTATAAAGGTCTGGAACTTCGGTCTTGGCTGCAATGCTGACCGTGCTGTGACGGCCTGGACCTGCACTACGCTTCGCTTTCAGCCATCTTCAACCGCGGTCAGCAACCCACCCATTACAGAGAGACCTCAGACGTAATGTACTATTGTTTTGGAGAAGTGTGCTGGTGAGTTTGTATTGTAATACAAAGCCCGTGAAGCGAACGCAGATATAAAGAAGTCGATTGAAGGAGGCGAAAGAATTGAATTGAAAGAACGCTTTGACATTGAAGGAAGCATTTCTTAACTAATAGGAAAGCCAATAAAAAGCTTGCCTACCTACTCAATTTACTAGACTATTTCTCTCTTGTATCTAGTCTGTGAGTGAGTGGGTACGCAAGGCCTTGTAACTACTAGGTATTTTAGTATATTTTTCTCCGTTATGTTCTGTGCTGTATCTGTGTTGTGTCAATAAATGTATCTATATCTCTATCAGTAATTTTAGTTCAGTTCAACATAAACTTTCACTTTTAAGATTTTATTAATATTTAAACCAAAGCACGAGATAAACGAACATTTTCATTTCGATAAAAGTAAACCAAAACCAATTTTGTAAATGTTTAATACCGTAATATTTTGAAGTAAAAGTCCGATAGCCTGAATAAATTCTATTAATATTTTTACCAGCCAAGTGAAAATATTTCACAAATATTGAATTGGAAACTTCCTATCCCGATACTAGCTAAGATAAGCAAAGCTTGTACACAATTTCACTGCATGAAAAGGATCTTACTTTACTCCATACACCTACTCCTAAAAAATCTTATTATCTAACTACCGGAGTAGTAATTGTCCTGTTCTGCTAGAAGAAAATAGGAAGCTAGCTAGAAAATAATGTATCAAGAAGGTCAAGAATTAACATGCAATTCTATACTATTTTCTCTCAATCACCAACTCCAATATTGTAAGCTTACTACACACTTAGCATACATAGTTATATATTTTGTCGCGGTTACAGGTTTTGTTATCAAGTGGATTTGCAATACTGTCAAAAGCCATTATTTAAATGTGTTTTATATCTCGGAGTGATCTAACTGAATCCTATGAGCTACACTCGCGGTTTCATCAATTCGGTTCGGTTTCAGAGACGTGTTTCAAGATAGCTGGAATACGCGGACTGAACGCTGAAAAATGTCTTCTTCTTTCGGGAGATTGCTTGTGTACATACCCACGTCTATTGATATTTAGTACGATGTTGGTATCATAATTTGAAAATGAAAGATACTTACATAAAAAATAGAAACCAAAGACAAAAAATATATGTATTAGAGCTCCAAAGCAAATCTAGGATTGATTAACCATAATATTTGTTTTGGTTTTCTTTGTGGAATTAATAAACGGAAACGGATATATTAAATGGATCTGAGACTTTTTACGCAACGGATCAATCGACCGTAAATGTAGCGTGGGCTTTATTTATTGAAAACTAACAGCGCCTCGCGGTTTCACCCGCGTAGTTCACGTTCCCGTTGGAATTTCGGGATAAAATGTAGCCTATGTTCTTTTCCAGACTATAAGCTATCGCTATGCCAAATTTCATCCAGATCCCTCCATCCATCTATCCATCTTAACTTTCACATTTTATAATATAAGTGTGATTATTCAAAATGGAATTATATTTTAATAGAAACAATGAAGTTGCCGTGTGGTACCGGCTGAGAATTAACACCACCCCAACTCTAACATACATTGTACTGGGAGGAGAGCAGCAGCGCCTCTTGCAGAATAGATCTACCACCGAACTGCGACACCAAAACCGCATGCCCAGCGTGGGGGTTAAGCGCATTAAACCTCATGAGATAAAAAAATCTGGGGGAGGCCTGCGTCCAACAGTGGATCATTGTAGGCTGTTGAGGTTAAGGTTGAATGAAGTCTGATAAGGATAAAACAGTACACATAAACCTACATGTAGGTAATGAACCTCTAGAAATTATCACAATATGACGACCGATGTGGCGCGGTGGGCGAAGGTCTGCCTGCGACGCAGAAGGTTGCGGGTTCGATTCCCGCCTCGGGACAAATGTGTGTACGATCTGCAGGCATTTGTTCAGGGTGTTCTGGTCGTTTTATATATATAATAAAAAATATTTATCTATGTATTGTATTATATTATGTATATCAGTTATCTAGTACCCATAACACAAGCTCTGCTTAGCTTGGGGCTAGATAATGCTGTGTGAATTGTCCAGCATTATTTATTTATTTATTTAATAAAACATGCAGCTGTTATTTCGTTAAAGAGCGTAAAAACTACATTTCCCATGTGGCTACATAATCTTGTGCACTATTTTTGATGGCACGAATAGAACGGTATAAAATCCTCCCGTTAAATCTTATATCGTTCTATCCGTTCAATAGTAAAATATCGACTTACTTGTAAGAGCCAGTAGCAGCGTCTGTGGAAGGTGGGCAGGATGGCAGAATGCACGTAGCACCCGTAGATGCACTATGGACAAAAATAAACATTTAGTGCTCTATAAATTTAGTGTGTACAGTTCTGGATCAGAGCTCGTCAGAACACAAGCCCTGCAGATACCTTCTCCAAAAACAGGGATTTTGCCATAATGACCTCTCATGCAACAGTCGGATTGGTCAGTGGAGTTGTTAATAATACACAGAAGAAAGTATTTTGACGACCTCTATAGCGCGGCGGGCGAAGGTCCGCCTGCAATGCAGGAGGTTGCGGTTTCGATTCCCGCAGATATTTGTCCCGGGTGTTCTGGGTTATACGGTACTGGTTTTATACGGGAAAGTTTGTTAGTGTTTAAAATTACATAGTATTAAACAAAGTCGCTTCCCGCCTTCTCTCTGTCCCTATGTATGCTGAGATCTTTAAAACTACTCAACGGATTTGGATATGGTTTTTTTAATAGATGATTCAAGAGGATGGTTTGTATGCATAATACATGCATGATATAGTACCCGTGCGAAGCCGGGGCGGCTCGCTAGTAAACAATATAATAAAAAAATATCTATCCATGTAGTGTATTGTATTAAATATTATCACATAAATAGTACCCATAACACGTGTCAACAGAGACCAGATACGTCATATTTGTATAAAAATCTGGCTCTGGGAGTTAAAATATGAGAACTCTAAGATACATAAGATAGAAGATAGTCACAAACGGGAGTAGGTCACGTTACTATCCCATTTATTAAAATGTAGCTAAGAGAGAGAGAGAGAAACATTTATTGACAAAACTCAGTTACAGCACAGACAAAAATGTTACTAGGTACATATAAAAGAAAATAACATTAAAGAATATAATCATAATTATAAATATATGGTACTTGGAAAGGTGTAGGTAGGAGGTGCATACCCACCCAGCCAGCTGTACCTCAGACTAAAAGAAAGGGCGAGCACATAAACAGAAAAACACAAAAGATCAAAGGACAAACATACATTTAGTAGGCAGGTAGGTAGGCACCCCCCTCGGAAAGTAGGTTGCGTTCTAAGTTATTCAAACTTCCATATAAGTAGAGTTAAACGTCTGTACCTACAAGCCTTTCACGAAAACTTCATTTATTGTCGGATATGTCCGGACACCGGTTCCCGTGCGAGAATATAAGACACGTTCAAATACGAAGCTCATACATAATCTCAATACGGTTCCTCTATGCAACCAAAACTAATGAAAATAATTCTGTTATTCATGCAGTCTCTGTGTATCTCCTATCTAGCTTCTACATCCAGTTTCATTTATTCATAAAGCAAAGTAAAATCTTATTGGTTTCGACATCAAAAGATTTACAAGCCAGATGTATTTCCCTGGTGCATCGAATGCAATTATGACAGAAGGTCCACTCCGGCAAGGCAGGTGTATCGTAAAACAAGGGTAACCAACCTAGGCTAGAATTGGCACCTGACTTAACTTCGTTTACGGCGAAAAGCCTCTGTGTGACCTGGGACAAGGTAGTAGCGTATCTCTGAAAATATCTAACTCAAAATAAATAAACTCAAATGCGTATAATTTGCATTTGAGTTTTAATAAATAAACTCAATGAATATTTGGTGAAATAAATCAAAAGGCATTTATTTAATTATTGACGAGTTACTCAAGAGTAATTAGACAAAAAAAATTACAATGAAATAAAAGAAACAAATCAATCATCAAACATCAAAGTATTTTATTTCCTTTAGACCTTACAGGACTCTTGGACACGTTACAAAAAACCAATTGACATAAGTAAAACTAGGAAATAAAATGATCACTTTGACTCTTTGTTCACTTCATTCTTTTTATGGTAAAGTAAAGAAGCGAGCAAGAAACCTTCAAGTTGTTAGAATGTTAGTTTTTAAGTTGTAGTTGAGCAAAAGTCAAAAGCAATCAGAACTAGTATTTACCAATATTGAAGCAATTCAGCTAATTGCATACTTTTTAATAATATATTATTTATTTAGCAGCTAAAAATAATTACAACAAATATTCACACTTACATCTATTTTCTAAAAATCTAAGCCGTCACCAGAAGGCAGAGTGCCCCGAATGCTGGCAGCATTGCCACGTTGAATGGCAATGCTAATTCGTTGACCGAAATAAATACCAGCATTCCGATCACCTGTGAACTCTATTAGTAGTTTTGTAAGACCTTTATAGATAACGTGTGCTCCAGGACCCCAAGGACCTAGGATTTCCACCCCAAACGGCTCAAATAGGTACCCTCAAAAAAAAAGCATACTGTTGCAAACTATATACAGATAGCTCAAATGATCCATATATGCATAACAGTCGGAAGCGTACCCAAGACACTAGCTGCTTTGCCCTGCTGTATGGCAATGCTGATGCGCTGCGCCAGATACTCACGAGCTCTTGGGTACGCGTCACCTTAGATTGGATTCCACTTAATTTCTACAAAAAATTACAACTCCTTTAAAAACCCCTGAGTCTAACATATCACACTTTAGTAAAACAGCTCTTGTATCCTCCCTCCAATCGTGACAATCCGGAGCCTGTTGTCCACGTCGATAAAAAACTCATCCCGCTGTTAAAAGTAATCGAAATAAACGCTCCTATACCTATGCCATAAGTTTTCTCAACCTATTCTCGCTATCACTCGCACCACACTCGGCCAGAAGCTATACAGTATGTATTATTCAGTAAGCGCGCGGCACTTTGAGATCTATAGCGAAATTCCCAGCGAGGTTAACGAAGCGACACAAAATTACTTGCTTTATAGAGATTCCTCTTATTGTTTATTAGGTAAACCTTCACATAAAAACCTAAATAAAAATCACATTTTCTGACAAAAAATCACTAAATACGGCCAAATTATTAATTTTATATAGGGTGTGTCAACCAAAAAACCACCCCATGGGGCAATAGAGCTACAACTTTAAAAATTCATTACGGATGTAAGCGGGTTAAGTTCGTAGTTAACCCGCTTATGTCCATAATGAGTTCGTCAAACTACGATAGTTTTTAGAGTAAAACTTTAGAAATATATAGCGAAAAAACCGCAAAAAATATGTTGACCCGTCAACGTTGTGTTTAAATTTTTTAGTTTCATACCCATAGTACCACACTATAAGTACATATCTACCTCATTATCTAACTTAAATAAACCAAATACAATAGCTTGTGATCATAATATTTCGGTCAAAATTAGAAATATATATTGTATATAGCCTGTGAAACTAGAGCCGGGACCTTTTGGAATATTAATTAATCAAGGTAGAAGTTTTTTTTTTAAATTCATTTGTATTATTTGATTATTATTTCTCAACTACGTCTTTAATTAAATAGATATATTACACTGACTTAAAATACAGTAATTAAAATTTAATTAAATACATAATAAAAATATATTAATAATAAATTAAAACTTAATAATCATCTAAGACTTATTCAGAAAGAAAATAACAATCAAATAACAAATTTAAATTAAAACTAGTAATTACAATAGAAACAATTAAGCTATCTGCAAACTGTTGCAAACAATCTACAGGTAGCTCAACTGATCCATATCAATACCAGTTGGAAGCGTGCCTAAGACACTGGCTGCATTGCCCCGCTGTATAGCAATGCTGATGCGCTGTGCCAGATACTCACCAGCTCTCGGGTCACGCGTCGCTTCGACCAGACGCTCAGATAATTTTTTGAAAACCCGGAGAGCCTCGGTACCCCACGAACCTAGGGTCTCGACTCCAAGGGGAGCAAATGTGTAGGCTCTGTCGAGACCTGCATATTTGCGCCTCTTGAGATCTTCGGCTAAATCTGCCGCCGCACCAGCCCTCACGGAAGTCCTAGGAAGATGGGAAGGCGCGAGTGTGTCGACACATGTAGCGTCCCACACAATAGGCCTCCCCAACTCCCATGGGACTAGAGTCATGCCGTCAGGCCTCTTACCATCGTCACGCAACAGACCATTCGGTTCGAGAATAGCTGGTACGTTAGCGGTGGTAAAGGCCCGCCGGATGATGTCGTTCAGGCTGGCATGACGAGATATCCGACCGGCAGCCCTAGTACACGATAATCCGTGATGACCGAGCTGTTCGACAGCAGTACCGCACTGGCATTGATGAGGCGCGCAACACCTTGCACCCAACCGAAGACAAGTTGCGACACGGAAAGTTACGGGATCCAATAAAGTGCCAGTGCCAGTGTCGTAATCATCTAAGAATTAGATGATTACGTAGAAGTTAGTAATATCCATATGTATATATATTTCCTTATATTTAAGAGAATGCCGTAGAGAATAAACATTGTATTCCAACGTCGTTTAACTTCACTACTCACCCATTAACGCTAATAAGCGTGATCAAATTTTAACAAACAAAACCCACAAACTATAAATCCTATCGAAACGCAATAAAGTTCAATTTACACCGTTCAAGATGCAAAGAAAAACTTCAACCTTATCTAGTTGTAATAAAGTGTATTTTATTCGCGAAAGGTGTTTTGGAAGAGAGCCAGGGTTAACTATTATTGCGACCAAAACAAATGTTTCGGCGTAAGACTCTCAAAATGCTAAGTGTTTTTGATTGGGTGATTCGTTTGCTTTTAATTTTGCTTGCTCGTTGGCAATGGACGAATTCAATTAGTCGAAAGGCGTTGGGTTTAGAAATTGAGATTTTGGACGAGTCTCATATTATAGGTAAGCTTATGTTTATTTTGTTTGTTTCGGTTGTAGCTTAGTACGAGTATAAACTGTAGGTACAAGGTGGCTTTATGAGATGGGAGTGTGTGGCCAAAACAGTGTGTAAGGATTCTTAGAACACCCATTATTATGTGGTGTAAGTAATGCTCTTAAAGATGGCCAAAAAGATCCCGGGCAATTTATATTTCTCGTAGCAATCCCGTAGCACTATGCTACGGCGTAGCATATTTCGTAGCAACCGAAAATTTCATACTTCCACGTTGTGGCTGACTGTCATGGTCCAGAAAATCGGAACCTACTGACTTCTAATTATTCTGCAGCTATGTAAGTGTATACAGGGCGATCCTTTTTAAGACATATCAAATGCATTATTGTGTGTGTTTGGGGGCTCCAATCTAAATCTCTACATCTAATTATCTATGTGCAGTATTATTATAAATGCGAAAGTGTATTTGTTTGTCCTTCCTTCCTAATTAAGCACAAGCACCCAATTGACTTGATTTAGAGTTTTTTGGCATAGAGTTAGTTGAAAGGATTGAGCGTAACATAGGCTACTTTTGATCTTATAAATCAATTCCAGTGGGGTAAAAACAATGCGTGGATGCCGCGCAGCTATAAGAAAATATTTATAATCTGCACTCAATGCCCCCTCCTTATGTTTGAAAAAGAATACAGGTATACTTTATTATTTGCATCTAATTAAACCACGTCGTGTTCTGTGTTTTAATCAGCTTTGAAGTTAGACCTTACCTACCAGTAAAGTCAATACTCAAAATATCATCCTATCATCTATAGCATGACAACTAAGCAAGTTACTTCAAAATAAATGTACTTTCTAATCCTACTTATCAACACTAATAATAATAACTAAACTGAGATAGGATTATGGCACTATACCGCTTTTGCCCGAATAGGTAATCAAAAGGCTTTTCAGCTCAGAAAAGAAAAGCGTGGCAATATACTCGTCCCTTCTTTACCCATTCATGCAGACAAAAGACTTTTAACCTCCATAATCTTTGTTTTGACATGTGGCCTATAGAAAGACCTTCGATATATTGGGCCGTATTTCTGTCGGATGGGCAGTTTGCACCGACTGACCATAAAGCATGCGTAATCTCGTCGCGTACGTGAAGCTTGGCGCTTCGTTAGTGCATCGCGGATTAATCGAAAGTATCGGATTAATGGTGGAGTTTAACTGTATAAATCTACCATTAATCTACTTCTCAGCCAAACGTAATCTACTCTACAGATAAAAGTGAACTCTACACTTATAAAATGGATATACAATTAGAAATAATTCTTATATCCACAACACAAGTCAATTTCTTCTTCTGATGCTTTGAAAAGGAAAAGCATTTCCGAATGAAATCCTTCTGTATATTTGATTCTATCACATAAACCTGATTCTCGTTATCTAAACCATCCGAGTCCAGAGTCCAGTACGCATTTGCTGTCTCAGCATGTTTTTTGCTGACGTGTAGTAATTTACGAAACTCCCCATGCCATATAAAACTCGTAAATTCAAGCGGAACACGACAGCGCAGGCTAGACTTAAGTACTAGACTGTAAACTGGCCCTGACTATGATCAACGGTTTCGATGTATTTGGGACAATCCATCCAGGAGAATTCCCACTAATTCAAAGATAAAATTACTTTTTGGATTGAAGTATTTGCCTCGAAGTAGGGTACCAGAATAGAGCAATACTATCAAAAGTTTTCACTTTTACAGTCGGTGTTCCTATTTTGCCAAATCTATCTTTTCCGAATTTAAGTTTTACGACTGTGGGAGCAAACAAGAAAATGCAAAGTGGTTTCTTAAAAATCTATTATGTTAAATCATAACCATTTTATAAAAACAACATAAAGTTTTAAGGAAGTTTTGAATAAAAATGTGGCAACACGGATTTTAATACACTTTAATTAAACTTTTATGAGCCATCAACTCATATTTCGGGCATAGGGAGTATTTTTCGTTCGATTATTGAATCAAACTCCATTCAGAGTGCGCAATGAACCAAGAATTCGTTGGAGTTACACGAAGTTAACAATAAAAATAACCATATAAAAATCTCATTGCGCAAAAAGACAACAAATCAAGATGTCGTAAACGCTAGATTTAGTTACAACTGATCTACATAATATTCGACTATCTATCATCAACTGTCGGTTGAAAGGCCACCGGGCAAGTGGACCAGCTCGGTCGGCCCGTACATAGGAAATCTCCCTCTGCCACTATTTAGGGGAAATTCCACCTTCTCCCCAAATATGGTGTAAAATAAATATTGAAGTTGTTAATCTCCATGGTGTAATAAATTTAAAAGCGTTACTAAATTATTAATTTTGCAAACCGAATTATTGTTAATACATTACCTGATTTAATATTTTGGTATTTGGAAGAACTGCTTTTACGTAAACGAGAAACGTGT
Organism: Eupithecia vulgata; assembly: GCA_946478455.1. NCBI lineage: Eukaryota > Metazoa > Arthropoda > Insecta > Lepidoptera > Geometridae > Eupithecia > Eupithecia vulgata. The sequence continues at coordinate 1,985,197 of OX297873.1, read as the reverse complement.
TCAACAAAATATCAGGGTAAATCAGATTTTAATTACAAAGCTTTTAAGTCAAAACGGTACGATCTTTACATATTTAGGCTGTTAGTTCTGACAACTTATTAACTCTTTGGCGACCGGCTTTACGGGTGGACCTCAAATTTAATAAAAATTTAGGTATACCTAGCTTCGCCAATATAGCACTAGGTCTTTAAATCCTAGCCCGTTCCTCGTCAAACCACAGCAGTATTTAAGGCCACCTCACTAACTCTACGCGCGAGTTATCTAATGCGCCGCTACAACATAATCTTCAAAGACTAAACTTGGTACAGTTTACGTGATAGTTTTTGCACATAAACAAGTGACGGTGTTGCGTGCCTCTTGTTAATGGGTGGCAAGTTGTTGGCGGTAGCGGGGGAAGAAGCGAGAGCGATTTAAAAGGATCTGATCCATAATAGGGTATATAGGGTGTAACATGAGTGGTGGATTATTGGTGGCCTGATCTATCGATTTAGCCCTCATGTAAGTTTTGTGCATAGATTTGCATAGATATGTTTTTAATCGATTATTAATGATATTACAATAACCAAAAAACAGTAACACCCTCAAATGTTTAAATTATTATGGAAAATAAAACAAAAATAATTCTGCACTCAGTTTCAGGTGACAAACGCTGCCCTTTTCCTGTGACGTCACCGTTCGTCACTCAAACGCAATTGCTTCTGTTCCGTCAAAATAAAATTATAAAGTCATTCAATAAGAAGCAAGTTTCCATAGAATGCACACGTACCCACTACTACAAACTAGTCTCGGTTTGCTGGAAGATAAATTTTGTAGTGTTAAGCTCGCCTTTGCAATACTTCTCTACTTTTAATGTTTGAAAAATTGGTTTTTTATTAGTGCAGTAATAAATTATGAAATTATACTCATATTAAACCGCCTCAAAAGACCCAAAGCACCAACTGTTTTGATAAGCATATTTCCCACAGAAATTTTCTAAGCTTGTCCCACTCTCAAACGTCATTGAAACATAACCGACCAGCATCTGGCAGGCCACTTGCCAGCCAGCAAGGTCGCGCGCGCTCCTCGTTTTCACCACACTGGCATAATTCCAAGCGGCTTAGTGCCCACAAAACACTGTCGCGCTACTCACCTACAGTAATATACTGCGCTCTGGTGGGAATTGCATTTCTGTTATAAGTTAATTCTTATTCTCATATTATAAAGCAAGACTTAGAGATATGGAAACGTTCATATTATGGTCATTGTAAATACCATCGCTTGTTTGCCAGTCCGAACATTGACGCACTAGTTTCTGTTAACTCATTCACTGTCAAGCGGTGTGCAGACTCTCAAGGGCGTAACGCGCAACACGCACCTATCGAACAAGACTTTGATAATAAGGTTTTTGTTGTTATGGTACGTAATCCCTCGCACTCGGGGCAATCTTTAAGACCGGGACTACAGCATATCATTTAATAATGATATTAATCGTATTTTATGGGGTATTATTTAAATTCTTAGACGACTATCTGATAATGTTCGTCATGAGCGCTATGTATTATTAAACTGCGTAAATCTAGTTGCAGCAAGTGTAAAAAGTTGTTGTTGATATGTTTACCAAACTATATATAAACAGCCTTGAAAGCCATTTTAATGACCTTCGTTATACAATTGCAAATTACGAAGGCCATTCAAGGGGCTTTCAAATGTAATCAAAGGATGAGTAGTTTTTGCGTAATCTCACAGCTGGCTTCCCGAATCTAGTGTCAATTCAAACTTGAAAGAATTTTCAGACCCTAGGTTTCATTCGTATCATATACAGGGTTATTGGTAAATTAATAACACTACGGGAACTTCAGGTTCTGCCCATCATCACGAAAATGTTCGTAAAGAAGCCAGGTCTTAATTCTTAAAAAAAAATATAAATCACCTGTGATACAAAATGAAAAAGTATAGTAGTAGTCTGGAACCCTAAGAGTTACTTAGGACCAATATACCGCTCCCATACCCACTGTTAATTCAGGACAGAGCTGTTTTCCAGAAGGGTTTCAAATAAAACCTTTCTTACGAACTATTATTGTATCGAAGGAGGTACCTATTACCAATACCAAGTAGGTATAAGAATTAAGACCTGATTAAGACCCTGTATATCGATAATTGAAAAGTGCCGTGAGATGGTTTTAGAGAAGGGTTCCCAGTGGCAGCCGTCTACTTGACTTGGTTGGGCCACTACCATGGCCTCTAAGTATTCATAGTTTACTATGAACATTTCAATTCAATATTTATTAACTCTTGAAAATGATCGAACAAAATCAAATATCTTCAAAAATATGGCGATTTCCTTACCGTAGCGATCGTAAAACACCGTTACGCTACCAACGCGATCAAATTCTCTATCGAAAGTTCTATAGCCGTTATACATAACGTCTCATATCCTCAAAGCTATAAAATTTGCCGACGACTAACTCATTTATTAGTTTGACCATTAACCGGGATCGAGTCGGGCCCGGTCGTAAACAAACTTTTTGAAAAGCACTCACTCCATTCAGTCGTCCGTTTATAGGAGAATTTCAATAAAGATGAAATTAAAATGTTATGCTAGCTTTTGTTCGTGTGTTTGCTCAGGTGGATTGCTTAGGTCCTTGTGCAGGAAAGGTACTCAACAAATGTGTACAGGTTGATTAATAAGTACCTACTTAACCCACTTTTTCCATTACGCATATGTATTTTGCAGCTTCAAGATGTTTATTTGCCAGAATATTCTATTTTAGCTTTTGCCAGCAGCGTTTTATGTGTTGTTCCCGGAATAAGAACGTTATTATCCCATTGTGCCAATGTCCAGCAGTAGAATAATATAGGCTGACGATGATGATGATGGATGTGGTGTAAAAGAGCTTGCTCTAATATATTAACCGAGATGGATGTGGCCTGGAAGAGCTCGCTCTAAGCTATATACTATAATCGAGAAATATTCAGATTATAAAGTTATTAGAACTAGTATTTACAATTGAAACAGTTGAGTTAACTGCAGACTGTTGCAAACAATTTAAAACTAATAAAATTTCCATGTTTTAAACGTTATGACATCATAGTCATATTGTTTTGTTTTGTGTCACAGCATTTATCGGTCAAAACTCACAATAAAATTGAATTGCAAAACGAATTGTCAACTTTTAAACACGGTTTCGATTTCTCGCAATATAAAAATGTAAACTAGTGTTATGGAGGCGCAGTTATTGGTTCCAATTAGGGCGCCGTGTTTCAGTTTAATTGCTGCGATCCATTTATTTATTCAACAATCAGAGCTCACGGTATTTTAAGTCACGGATGCCTTGCCAACCGTCTTATGATCATACAAACAAATAGTTAGTGAGGACCAGAATAGAATTTCAAATCCCTTTCAGACAAAAATAAATAATAACATATATGTAATGCTGGGCAATCCACACAGCATCGTCTAGCCGCAAGCAGCAGAGCTTGTGTTATGGGTACTAGATGACTGATAAACATAATACATTACATAGACAGATATTTCTTTATTATACCTACTAGCTGCGCCTCGCGGTTTCACCCGCGTAGTTCCGTTCCCGTGGAAATTCCGGGATAAAATATAGCCCATGTACTATTCGAAACTATAATCTATCTCTGTGCTCTGGATGGAAATTTGTTCATCCAGATCCGTTCAGCCGTTCGGGCGTGATTGAGCAACAAACATCCATCTATCCATACATCCATCCATCCAGACTTTCACATTTATAATGTTAGTGTGTTATACCCCGAACAACCGAAACAAATATTTACAGATCGTAAAGAAATGAAGAAATTGTCCCAGGGCGGGAGTCGACCCCGCAACCTTCTGCGTTGCAGGCGGACCTTCGCACGCTGCGCTACAGAGGTCTTCAAATGAACTTAGGGACTTGTAGTTTAGCATAAATCAAAACTGATTATTATCATGTATCATTATTTCAGAAGTGAAAATTATCAAATGGCAATATCTACTTTCTCTTTCATATTTACTTTTTTACTTCTGTACTTTTTGGGACTGTTTCTTCCACTAGTGGACAAAAAATTGTAGTGGTCAAAATCTAATAACACCTTGTTTCCTATTTGATAATAATTACTATTTATAAATCTGTTTATAGTATAAAATTTGTTGTCTTAGTGCTCATTTTGTAAGCTTAAAGAAATAAACGTTATTGATATTTGAAATTACTTTTGACAATTACATATTTTTATCAAAAGTTCTTGTGCATAAAAACATTGATTCTAATTCAGCTAGTGATTAATTACTGCTGGGTATAGCTCCCCTCCATTTCACAACCCTCTCCTTTTTATCCAGTTTCCCGGCAATATTGAAGACATTGTGTCTGGCCCTCGTGACGGTGGGTCTGCCTGTTTTTTTGTCGCTGAGTAGTTCTAGGTCACCATTATATTAATAAGGTGGAAAAAATCTTCGACCAATAAAAAAATACTATTTTTCTTCAATACAAATCCAAGTGATAGATAATTCTTGAATCCTATCCTATCCATGAGAAGTCTAGCCTTTCGTTGTTTATTAAGACCGTTGTTTTCCTTCACGATAATGTGCAAATAGACGAGGTTCGGCGCCGCCTACTTCCGGATTGAATCGGGCGGGGGCGGGGCGGGGCTGTGGGCGGCCTATTACTACAAATATTTCTAGAAACAGTCAGGTCATCTAAGCTGAACCCTCCTTAGGCTTTTTGGAATGCTACGAAGCATACAAGAGATCATTTCCCGTCGCAAAAATTAGAATCATAAATAAATAATGCTGGACAATTCACACAGCATTATCTAGCACCAAGTTAAGCAGAGCTTGTATTATGGGTACTAGATAACTGATATACATAATATAGCACAGTACATAGATAGATATTGTTTTATTATACATAGAAAACGACCAGAGCACACTGAACAAATGGCTGCAGATGGTACACACATTTGTCCGGAGGCGGGAATCGAACCCGCAACCTCCTGCAGGCAGATCTTCGCCCGCCGCGCCACAGAGGTCGTTTAACAGTTATGAAACAGTTGAACTGCAAACAATTTATAGGTAGCTCAACTGATTTTGTGTCACTAGCCCATTTTGACATTCGAGCGATTGTGTGACCAAGCCTGGCATACCCCACAGACTGTTATTACTCAATCATTAGAGTGTTCGTTTATTTTCAATACATTAATAGAAAGTCAGTTTATAGTATTTTAAAAGGTTTACTTTCTTAGCAAACTGCTTTCAGGAAATCAAAACCAGAAAGAACATTTATCAAGTCAAGGTCAAGTAAAAATAGCAACGCGCTGTACGAAAACAGTTTTTCATTAAAGAAATGGCCGTAGGAAGGAAATCTAGACGCCCAGTCAACAAGCGCTAATTTCAAATGTAGATTAGTGACTCGGTAATGTTGTTTGGTGTAGAAATGGAAGGATAAAAATGTGAAAAGGTAAATATAACATGCCAAAAACTATTCTTTTTAATTACTAGGGCTTACTTAGGTTTTACTAAATTCTAAAGAGGTTCCTGTAAATTTTTAAAGATGTTTCATAAAAAAGATTACTTTAGAGATTATTTTAATGTAAAGATTTTCATTATATGTATTATGGTTTTATGGTATGGAAAGCACTAACATTGGAAAATATGAATAATAATAATAATATAACAATATATTTTTATTTCTGACTCATGTTCCATATGAGCTATCACTATTATTAATCTAGTCAGGTAAAACAGGAACAAATTCCGTGAAAAAGAAACTTTAAAAACGAATTTTCAATTAAAACCTTAAATAGCTATGAATGGCTGTCGGCAAAATCTGAATTCCTTCCTTCTACGCCTTATTTTCATTGCAAACTAATTTCCATGATGCTTTTGGCCTTCGACCGCAATTTGGTTTTCTTTGATTGCTTTCAACCATCCCTCCGACTGTCAGTCAGGTGGAAGGGTTCTTTTTGGGGTGTTGAAACGAAAGGTTCTACTCATTATGATGAGTTTTTGCTGTTTACAATTTTATTAAGGTTTGCTTGAAAATTTTAGAACTTTTCAAGGTTAGACCAAAGCAAAATTAGACAGTCAAGGCTTATCATTAAAAAAGTTTAATGGCTCAGGGTATTAGATAATTTGGTATAGAAAATTTCCTACAATGACCATGTAGTTCACTTTAAGTTTGCTGGTGTAAAGATGTCTTTCAAGCTCGTCACTGTTTTTTAAAGCAGAAGGTTGAATAAATCTGGTTGAAGGTAACCTACATAAATGTAAGAATAGTGTATAACCTCTGTTTTTTATTAATTAATTTTTTTTTGACCCTCTGTCATTGACCACGGACCTCCTCATTGTGGGATGGAACATAATATGACGTATCAACGCGACGGGCGAAAGTCTGCCTGTGATGCAGAAGGTTGCGGGTTCGATTCCCGCCTCGGGACAAATTTTTGTACGATCTGCAGATATTTGTTCCGGGTGTTCTAGAAGTTTTCTGTCTAAAATAGAAACAATCTATCCATATCTACTATCTATGTATTATATTGTGCAATAAGTATATCATTTATCTAGTAGGTACCCATAACATAAGCTCTACTTTGTTTGGGACATAATATTGTATGAACTGTCTAGAAGTATATGTTTATTTATAACAGCTACTGACCTCTGTACCCTGGACTTTTAGCTTCATGTGGTCTTCGCGCGTAGTCTTTCCATCCTTGCGTTTCTTCCAGCAGTAGCCGTCCCTCCTGTAGCGGACTTTCTTCCGGCTGTACAGCAGCATGGAGCCGCTTTTTGGCCTACAACAAGAAAATTATTCTATTTTATTATTATCTTAGATAGATGCCCTAATGTCATAAAATGCCCTTAGCGTATCGTTAGAATTAAAGTTATCCAAACTACAATTTTGAACTTAGGCTATAAGTCTGAGTTCAAAATTGTAGCTTGGATGTACAATTCAGAAGAAACATACTTCACCCCTTTTTACGCTCAATTAAACCCCCGAAAAGCAAACAATGCAAATCTTTTAAAAGACAATACGCCAACACCAATATTTCAAGTGTTTAGGGCAAACAAACAAAACCTAGCGTTATTTATCGTCAGAGCTAGCGTCAGCATTCGCTAATTACTCCGCCGGGAGAGATGGCCTTGATAAATGCTTCTGGAATTCTACGAAGATGGAGTTGACATTTTCTGCAGAAAGCAGAGCGGTTCAGGTTAAGATGTTCTTACAAAAGGATAAAAAGGCGTCACTGCATGCGTGGCCAGCTTTACTCGTTTATCTCGTGCGAGAGCGGTCTAGCTATTCGGAAACTTTGGCTGCTAGAGTAGAATACGACATATCATATCATCGGTCATTCGTTGTTAAATATGCAAGGGAAATTGTGAAGGACAAGACTCTCGCTTTTCCATTAGCTGTGCGCTATAGGCAGTATGTCTCACTACTCCGTCAATAAAACAATGTAAAATTGCTACCACTAGCGATACTAGGTACTAACAAAGCTATCTAACCCAAACAACAAACGATCCATCCGCCCAATCGTTGACAGTTTTAACTCGTGACGAGCACCTGCCTTCAAAACACCAACAAAAATCAGGCTAACATAGATCCCAGCAATTTATGTGTGCTCCAACAATTTATTAGTTGGCTGAGCCATGAATCGGACATGTTTTTGCCGTGCTATAACGCATGTGGATGACGTCAGGCGAAATATTGCCGTTCCGATCGATTTTATTGTGCGAATAAATAAAATCGGATCAGTGAAACTCTCGGTCGAGGTGACGGGTAGTTTAGTAATGTTTTTTAAAAATTTTATTTCGAAAAACCATTTCAGTCAAAACTACAGGACATTGAGAAGTTTAAAAAAAATCAACAATGGTAACTCAAGATTACGCACGAGAAGTGTGTAGAACAGTCATATTGCTACTTTTCTGATAGACATTTTAAATGGAATTAAAGAGATTACAGAGATTATTTATTTATTAGAGATTTCAGCGTTAAATTTTATTTTCCATTTTCGGACTACTCTGGGCCGAGGCAAGTAGGACGAACGCGGAACACCTCAGTTATTCGTGGATGAGTCCACTTTTGAAAATCCATGACAATCCGATCAAAATTCAGTCGTTCCGTTTTGCTAACTAACAATTTTGTTTGTGTTTATGAAAATCTACAAGAAAACTTTGAAAATAACATGTTTCGTGTTCACGCCGTTTCAAAAACTTATTCCTCAAAAAACCACCAATTTCCTTCACAATTCGTAAGAAAACTGTAATAAAGTACGACGTCGGGCTACTTTACATAATAAATAAGGTTATCTTATCTATTTTTCAAACAAAAAACATCCTGAACACGATTAACTTTTCACATAACGCCGCCGAAGAAAGTTTGCGTTCAAAAACTTGCGAGGGGAGTTTAAATAAAATTATGAATTCAATACAGTCTTACTTCTTGTAAATTTTTCTTCAAGAAAGAAAAACAATGTAACATAATATTTATAAATACTCATCTCACAATAAAAATATATAATAAAACTTTATAACATTGCAACGTGCAACCTTTATCGCATTGCAACTCTAAAAAGTAGGACTCTAACAAAGCTCTAAGGCTTATTCAGACAAAACAAAGTCTCATTTTTCGCGAATAACTTCTCAAAACCAGTCAGCTAAAAGCCGTCAGTAATCCGCCTTGTAAACAAGATTATGAATAATAAACAGCGTTGGAACCGAAAAATCCTTGTGCACATATTAATTAGTGCGGGTCGCAATATTAATTTACAGCTACTTGCGGGGCAGTTGGGGCGGGGCTGGAGTAAGAGATAGGAGCAACAAATTTATGCCTTATCTAAAAGAAGGCATTAGAAATGATCCGAATACGTAGATATGTTTGAAATTACGAGTATCAAAATCGTTATCTTCAATTTGGCCTCTTTCAGGTCACTGTACTGTACATTTTATATAACAGCGAGACTTGCCATAAAAAGTAGGTGATCAGAATGCTGGTTTTATTTTTGCTGACGAATTAGCATTGCCATTCAACGTGGCAAAGCTGCAAGTATTCTGGATACTCAGCCTTCTGGTGACGGTTTAGATTTTAAGAAAAGAGATTAGTGTAAACATAAGTTGTTATTATTTTATTCTGTTATTGTATTTTTTTTAATAAAAGCATAGTATTTTTTTTTCGAAATGATGTTTTTTTTTATTATTTTAATCGAAAACAATCTTTGAAAATGTGAGACTTATAAAATCATTGTTTAATACATAGGCCCCACCCCTCACCCTTCCACCTCAGGTAATAATTATATCCAAACATTCTAGTATTCTATCTTCCGGTTAAAAGAGTCATGGAATACGTCCTTTGAAATGACCGATTTGACATCCTGTCCTAGATTTTACGGCGGAAGAACCATTCACCTCTAGTTCTTTACAATTAAAAACAAACTGATAGGACCAAATTTATAACATAAACTTCACTCATCGAGCCCCAATGTAATTTTAATGAAATTATATAATAAACTACCTGATGTGTTCACAAATGAGAATAACGACATATACTTTTATAAAAAAATTAAAGCTTTTATTAATCACGAAAACATAATAAATCTCAAAGTTTACCTCAACAGCCTTAATGGTCCATTGCTAGACGCGGGCTTCCCCCAAATTATTTTATGATATCTCATGGGGGGTAATGCCCACAACCCCCACAATGGGCAAGCGGGTTGGGGATCGCAGTGCGGTGGTAGATCTATTCTGCAAGAGGCGCTGCTGCCCGGACCCGGTGTATATCCGTTAGTCGCCTCCTACGACACCCACGGGAAGAGTTGGGGTCGTGCAAGTTCTAAGCCGGTACCACACGGTTAATAATAAACAATTGACGAAAATTGAAATGAAAAATAAATTACCTAACCTAGCAACAATGACGTCCTTCTCTCTATCGTACCTATATTAGTACCTAGTATGTAAGTCTTATGTATCTTTGGGAAAAAAATAAATATTTCTCTCTCTCTCTCTCTCTCTATCCATACATATTGTGTGCCTAGCAGGGTCTTTATGGACTCTTATTTACCTAGAGTTTAAGCACCTCTGTACACCTATAGAGTGCAATAAATGATTGAGTATTGACCTATGTATATATAATATGTGGACGGAGGGTCATAAAAGTTATTTAAGTGACAACCGCCCGCACTCTGCCCGAGCCTGCGGCTGCGCGTTGCAAATCCCGACAAATCCTACTCATTTTAATCTCCGGAAAGCAGACAAATAGTCGGCTAAAGAACCTTCCCTCCGGCGATTTGTTGGATGCAACGACTACATCAGTATTATTTTATACAGTTTTTTTTGCACAGGGTATCTCCCGAATATCTGCACACCCCAAAGTGAGTAAAATTAGGTAAAAAATTATCGACGAATATGTTTCAAGAAGTGGAATTGAAAAAGAAGTGAAGAACCTCCCCTCACTGAATAACATGCTTGTTTAATTAGTAATTTTAGTTAGTATTAGTTTAATTTATTGTAATATTATCATGAAAAACTTATTTTATAATTTCAATTAATTTATTTGCCTAATTAATTTTTAATGTTTATATTTTGATTTATTTTGTTATATTTTAAGTTATTAGTACCTAGATAATCATAAATAATCTGTTTAGATCTTAAGTAACTAGCGTAATTGGTTTTTTTTAATCGTGCTAGTAACTGTAATAAATAAATAAAATAAATAAATAAATAACAGCCATTTCAAATTTTGCTTTTCACTTATGCACACCGCTTGTACATAATTCGTCATATCTCTTTAAGTATAAGTGTCAATGGTACTTAAGTTACTTTAATTCACTCTTGGAAATGTTATCTATCCATAATCAAGCAATTAACTGTGAAATTTCTTAGAAAATAAATTAAAAAATACACAAAAACAACTGTGAACATTTGCTATAAAATTACAAGATTTTGTTAGTTATTGAACTTTTCTGCAGAATCGAGACTGTTAACCCGTACATGTTTGGACTTATAACAGAGATTAAAGATATGCTATAGTTTAACACTTGAAACTATGGCTGTAGATCATATACGTTTAGAGATATTGTTAATTCATCTTAGCTATTTCGACGTAAACGGGTACAATATTTTGGAATGGAACTTTAAATATTTTTTTTTTTTTGTTGAGAGTCATTCTGTTACTTAGTGGGAAGAATGGAACCTTTCCATATTATCGCACCCATTACGAATGATTATAAACCTAGAATTTACAGAAATCATCATATCTACGAGTTTAAGGCTGATTATGCCAAATTCAAACATTAATATCAAAAATGTATAAGATCTAGCCACAGTTTTAATCCGAAAATTCGTTTGGACCTAAACCGGGTCAGTTTTAAAAATCAGAGTAGGAGTTAGTGTTAAATTATGGCATATAATATTCATTTACTGACATAAGTAGAAAACTGTATAGGTCAACTGTCTCAATTTTGCAGTGAGTCTCGTTAACCAGAAAAAATTCAGAACTGCTTCCCAAATTTTCGAGTTTCTGTGTAATTTTTGAATAGTTTTACAAATTGATTTCTATTAATCCGTTCTAATACTTGTGTTAGTTTTTTAGACTAAGCTTTAATTTACAGCTAGCCTAATTTTCAGCTTCGGTATTTAACGTAGCGTGTTATTGGGCTCATCATTTCCGAACTATCCAAAGATATAGCTGCAGATAGCTACCGTGAAAGCCGAAAAATACCACTGAAATTAGCGGTAACCGATGATTTATTAAACAGTTATCGTGCTGTGGAAATATGCAGATTGATAGCAGCTAGTGCAGAAACAGCTAGGTCACTGAATGTTTGAAGAATAAAATAGTTTGACCTGACGACTCAAAAGACATGAACAGCGATAGATTTCGTTTCTAACTGTCTGGTTTTTACGTTTTATTTCAAGCACTTGCCTCATTACGTTTACTTTCAGTACTAACATAATTCTATCTTTCTTAAGTAACCGTAATTACCACATTTAACATTATACTGATACTAAACGAGAAGCAGGGAAAGAGAGATTGAACAGGCATTTAAAGAGATCTTAACTAGCTATTCTTTGAATTCGCGAATCAAAGTGGATCTTGGTATCCGAATCAAGACATTCGCAAAAATATTTATCTTAATGTTCTCGTGACTTTCATGCACAAGAACGTGCGCGAATATCTCTAACTTCGTCCCTATACTGGAACTTTCAATAGTGAACTAGCTGTTCTAAATCAACGTATCGGATTTGCATGTTTGCAATTTTAACGTGGTCTTCGTCATTAGTTCCCGCGTTATGAGTTCGGATCGAGTTTTTATGGTAGTTCTGCGTGGCTCCAAGGTATAATTGCCGGTTTATGAGCGAGATGTTGTTAATCTGTTTTTTGTGGAGCCTCGCCGAAAGTTATTAGTGCTTTGTATTTAGTGGAGTGTTTTTCAGGGTTCTGGTTTCTGAAGGACGTTACACTTTTTGCTGTTATTTTTATGGAGTTTTAACTACGAGTAAGATAAACTTGGGATTATAGGCATCACCCTTCATGAGATAAATCAGGGGAGGCCTGCGTCCAGTAGTGGACAACTACGGTCTGTTGAGGTTGAGGTAGTTAAAGTTTGGTGTCACACCAATCAGAATACTTATGAAGTCAAACGCCTTGTTATGTCTCTTGCTGGATGAGAGTTAGGTCGTACAAAAGAGATTTGCAACAAAGGAAAAACACTGCTATTTTCAGCTGATGGTAGCACTGTACTTTGTAATGAAGCACGCAGTGAGGTTTATGGCCCGTCCACATGCTGGTGGAGACAAATAACTTCATTTGACTTTGTATCAGTTAGTATTTCAGTTTATCTGTGCATATCAATAAGAATTAAATTTTTAATGATATCTTTTGACAACGAAACGTCCACCTGAGGTAACGGGTTCAATTTCCGCCTTGGGACAAATATTTGTACGACCTACAATTTATTTCATCATCATCATCATCAGCCTATATTTGTCCACTGCTGGACATAGGCCTCCCCAATAAATTTATTTGTTATCGAAGTATTTCTTTACAATGGGTCAATTTCTACTTACGTTACCAAAATGTTGCAACCAGATGATATATAAAACTAGTCGCTGTATGTAACACCGCACCCTAACTTTAAATTACAATGAACTCTGACCCAACTATCGTTCAACTAAGGAACTTAGTGAACTTTCTTTTCGAATGCAAATATTTTGTCTCCCAATAAATTTTCGTGTAAAAGGGTGAACATTAGCGTCAGAAATTTCTTAACTAATAAATAACTCAATAGTAACTAAAAGAGTTATGAAGCCAATACACGAAACAAAACTAAAATGAAGTCAGGTTTTGTTGTGTGGTAAAATGTTAGGAAAAGTTTATGGCCTCGATTTGTGATACAAGTTTGTTTGGTGAAAATTGTTTGATCAAATAGTTTAGTGGACGAACATTAACAATGTTGGCTTTTATTTCGGTCAATGAATTGTCATTACCATTCAACGTGTCAATGCTGCCAGTATTCTGGTTACTCTGCCTTCTGTTGACGGCTTAGATTTTCAGAAAATGAATTAAGTGTAAATATTAGTTGTTATTACTTTATTCTGTTTTTCCATGTTTTTCTTGTAGACGAACTAAACACAAGATTATATTTTTACTCATTCTCAACAATCATGAAGCAATAGTATAAAATACGATATTTGAAGAATAGGTTAATGTATTGAAAACCGGTATAACCACGGCATAACGGACAAACCAGTTTTGTAAAGTTGACACACCGTGCCACATTTTTGCAAACCCATCATTTTTGCTAATTAGGCAAGCCAAATTATATAAAGAACTTACTACAAATCAATTTAATTTTATAAAGTGATTCAGAAGAATGTGCGAGTCATGGCGAGCCTGAGCTGAGTCGCATCGACTGAACCTCATTATCAAACTGAACATTAAATGATAGAATGAAGAAGTGGACCCTCAATTACAAATACGACCGTTCCAATCATGTTTCAAAATCGACTATTCGAACTGTAAACTGTTTGGAAAAAAACATTTCCTCAAATAGTGTTGGTATTGTGGCAAACGCCAAAAAATGGCACAATCTAAGCTCTCTGACACCCGTGGCTGAGATATAGCTCCGTTAATTGCGTTCAGCATGCGATGCCCCTCTCCGGGACCAGCTCGTGCCACAACTTTGTTTCTTTTGGCCTTTATCGTGCTAAATATTGTAAACTAACTTTTGGTATTACGGTTGATACAAATAATGTTTTTAGGACATGGAAATTCCGGTTCTAATACGACTTCATTCCGCACCTTGGATTAAAGCAGTATTTTCACCCATTGATCTACGGGTTAGTCACTTGTCTTGTAACGGCGGCTTGAAGTTTTTGAAAAACATGAATTGGGTATGTATTTTAAAAACAAATATCACAAAGATTCTCAGTAACAGGCAGATTCATCGATACGCAGGTCTTTTAGATTTTGTTATGTTTAGTGCAAATTTTTAATAATACAGAAATATTTTACTAGAATCTACTTGTAAAGATAATAATTTGACATTCGAAACGATGCAACCGTCTGTACCTTTGTAAGTGCTTCCGAATTGGCGGAGATTTAAAAATGAATAAATATGAATGATAAACAATAAAATTGTTAGAAATAGAAACAAAGATTCTAAAGAATTATTTTTTACTTCTACATAGAACATTCTTCTAGCTAAAAATCTTGCAGTTGAACATAATAAAATATCAAAACCGTTTCTTTGGTCTCTAATGATGCTCGTAGTTGGCACGATTCTCTAACCTTTTTAAAAGAAAATTAGGTTTGTAGCTCGAGTTTTATGAACGTAGAGCTTTTCCGTTGAAGTTTTCAAATCAACTTTTTTCAGGCGCTTTGAGTTTCGATAAAGCGAAAATTATGAAGCGTGTACCCGTGTTTTTTCGGCTCCATAACTTTGTTTTCCGTTTGATATGGAATGTTTTGATTTGTTTACATTGTGCATGATAGTTTTATTTGCATTAATTCATTGGATCATAACGAATTCAGTTTTAATGCAGTGATGGTAAATTAATTAAAATTATTTATGAAAACATTAATATCCATGGTAAATATCTAGTAACAAGATATACATATATTGATATGGATCAGTTGAGCTACCTGTAGATTATTTGCAACAGCCTGCAGTTAGCTCAGATGTTTCAATTGTAAATACTAGGTTTCATTTAATTCGTTTACATAGTTGACTGTAATTTCCTTTGTTAATAAAGTAACAATTGATTCTGTTTTTTTTTCGTATTCACATATTGATTAATGCTACATTATTGAAATCTCTGCTGTGATTACTCACACTTATGTTGGCTCTGACAGCTAAGGCACATTTATGGTACAACTAATTATAACCATCACCCTTGTTACCTACAGAGTAACAACTACCATTCACTCATAGTACTGTCACTTAAACCCCTTCCCGTAATAAGTGGTAATTCCCACTTAGTTGTCACTAAGTGGGCCATGAATCATGATAAGCATTGATGTTAATACGTGGTTGCTTAGCTAGATTACAAGTTAACTAAGTTATATTCGTTGTATAAGGTTGAATAGCCGTGTCGAGTGTCGGAGTGCAACTGTCGGTCGTTAGCTTTGACACTATGAGTGCACTTTCTGTTTTAATTTCTGCTTTTAATGTTGGTGGCTTTTATTTAAGGTGCTTACTTTTAAAATAAGTAAACTAAAAAGCTGGCAAAGGAAATATATGCACCAAAACAGCTATATTCTATAACCAATGAAAAAATCGAAGGGAAATAAGTATATTTCTCGAAAGTAAATATTATGCATAGTAAATATAATTATGCATTATGTTCACTCTAAAGTTTCTTATTACTAGATTCTGCCCGCAGCTTCGCACGCGTTGTTTGTATGGCGTATAACGTTATTTATATCCCATGGAATCTGATTAATGAGATAAAAAGAAACCTTTTTGATTCCAGGCTTAGAGTGCAAAAAATTCAACCCGATCATCAGTAGCTTTGGCGTGAAGAAGAAACAAATATAGATCCATCCAAATATTTGCATTTGTAATATGAGTGTGATTATGTACGGTAACTCGACAGATTGCAAAATACTACTGAAAATCAAAATAGACCAATTAGATTCCTCGAGAAAGCAAAATATATAGAACACTAGGTATTCTCACATCAGCTGCTGTATACATTTATAAAGAGAAAAAGTCTGAACATGAGTACTGATGATGAAATTAGTGTTTGTTTCATAAACAAAATAGAAACATCAAAATGCAATAACCATCAAACACAATTCAGTACAAAACGTTCTATCTCGATCAGAATTGAACGATTAGTCTTCGTAGCAAATCGCTACGGCATTACGACATACGGTGCTACGAGCTACGGCGTAGCAGGTGCTACGAGAATTTGCATTGGAACCTATATGCCTTGACCTGCGGAACCTTGAGCGTTATTTCAGGAGCTTTAGCGAAAACTAAAATTAAATTTCCAGGCGACGTTAAACACCAATTCCTCGTAATAAAATTTTAATTCTCACATATGGGAGTTTTATCGTTGAAATAAAGAAAATGCTAATGCTCAGACAATTAAAAGTGAAACCTTAGTGTAAATGGTACTTAAAACCTGCGAGCGTTCTTTAAATGCGTATGGACATTTCACACATGAATATTCATAAAAAAAACTGATTTACGGATTTACGTAAAAACCATTTATATTAAATCAGTCTCTAAATTTCGGAATCCAAAAATAGCTTCTGCCGATTTTTATAATCGTAAACCATTTAAAAATCAAATTAAAAATGGTAAATCAAATCTTTTTTCTGATTCGTATTTGAACTCATAAACGCGTATTTAAATCTGCCTGTTTCCTTTTCACGACTAATTTTGCCAAGAGATTCTTATCCAGGGAAAAAAACATCTTACCGTTATAATAAGCGAAAAAATGTGTCGTAAAAACGTGTCGCGGACAGAAGCAAGCTATTATTAAATAATTATCAAAAAAAATGTGTTAAAAATAGGGTGATTAGTCAAAGGAGTCATTAGTACAAGTCACACTCGACCTGTAATTACTCAACTCTACCTTCTGATTCTCATTTAATTGTGAAGGATGTACTTATAGCTAACAGTACAGAAATGTATTAAAATTAGTCTTGAGACTGGGTCGTTTCCTTTAAACATGTTCAAATATATTTATCGTATAGGCTGAAACGAGGAAGTTTTTTACTTGGAACTGTCAAATTAAATGGCAATATCAATCGAAAATTTTCGAAATTGGACTTAAAGTTTTGGAAATTAATCAAACAAAATCTTAGTATCTATTACTTAATTTATTTTTCGTTAGTAAGATAAATTAAAAATATACAGTTACAACGAATCCATCTCCCAATATCAATAAGCGCAAAATAGTCTGGAATATTTTACCCGCTGAGCTCCGTCGGCGACCGTCGGATTCCCGGAAGAGCAAATTATTATTGCCAGGCACTCCCCCGACTTTCAATTTTAGTCTATCAACTAAAATAACTTAACGAAAATTAATCAAAATCTACTGGTTAATTAGAGATGTGAATGCTGTATGTCTTTTAACATTATTTAGTAAATTTTAAATCTTTTAAAATTCAGACAACAATTAATCAAATTACATTTATTTCAGACACAGTAAGTACCTACACATACATAGTCTATTAATGAATTTTCCATGCTTGATCCATGAAATTTTACAGATTACTGTTTAAGTGCAATGGGAAGCAAAGAAGAAAATTGCACTATACACAAACAGACAAATTAAACCATATCATCTTAACACATTTTTATTATCGAGGTTTTAGGCAAAGGCAATGCCTTACTTCTCTCAAATTTAATAAAAAAAGTTAATATTATTTTCTCCCTACTGGGCCAATTCCACTCTTTCCTACTCGCACTTCTTGAGGTTTGAGATTCAACCCTGGATGAAATTAAAATGAATAAAACTGAACCTTTTCACACACCACCATCCTGGTCCCAAAGTAAACAGACCTTGTGTTCCTGATACCAGTTGACTGATAAACATTATTCCTACCCAGACCCGGAACAAAAAAGTAAGTTAAAGAAAATAATGAAACCATTTTCTATCAGTAACTATTTCCCCTCGGCCTTAGGTCTAGTTATTAAAATGCGAAGCGCGGGCCGCTCACCGAAGCAATTAAATTCAAGAAGCGTCCGCGCGTAATTGATTTCAGATAGTGGGGAATACTAATGTTGCTTTTATTTACTTTAGTGGCTTTTCAGCTTCTTTCCGAAGTCTAGCATTTTATAGAATAAAGGATTGTTTGGAGAAAGACCAATTATGCATCTATATATTAAAAAATGATGATTATGATAGTTAAAACTAGCGGTCCGCCCCAGTTTTGCACAGGTATATTCTATATAGCCTACTCACTACTCACTAGCCTACTGTACTCAGTGATAAATAATGTAGCTTTCTAACGGCAAAAGAATTTTTAAACTTTACGGTACCGTGCGGTAGATACAGTTGGCATTATTTTTTTGGAAAACAGCGAAAAAGAGCAGAAGCTGTACAAAAGAGGACTGTACAAAATATATTTCAACTGAAAAACGATCGCAGCACCACCAATCTCTTTATTCTTTGTTTCTATTATTGTTAGGTAAGAACCCGTTTTCTTGAGGCAAAAAAGAAAAACAAAATGTATCCAAAGAAACCTAGCTGTTCAGTCAAAGTATGTTTTTTCAGTGATGTAAGTAACGAAGAATAATCTTTCTAGTCACCTCTACATATGTAAATGCTTTTTTCACCGTTCACAAGTTCATACAAAAGTTATTGTGACGATCAAAAGACTGCCACTTATCACAGAGGTCTGCTGGACAGGCTTTGTCACGGGACAAAGGTTCTGTGCTGATGCATGACCCGATTCAGCCTTCGTACCTTGACATCTGATAACACTGTCGGTGCTGTAGCTGATTATTACTCAGCTGCTTCGTTTAGAAAAGTTGGTAGGTACATTTTTAGGTCTCTAAAGTATGCCCTATTATGTATAATTTATTAATTTGTGACACATCAAAAAATTACGATCTACTCTCGAAGACAAACATTCAAAAACTAAAAAAAATACAATAAACTTAGAACACATCGATGTTTTTATGAAAACTGTGAAAACAATCCTAATATGCAAAGTATTTCTACACAGCAAAAAGTGACACACGAAATCTGCATTAATAATTTGTATAACAAAACCTTGGTCCCAGCATCCACCTTCCAAAGATGTAACAGTAACCTAACCAAACCATTCCGGCTACAACCAGGCCCATAAATAAGGGGGCTAGTTAGCCGGGTAATCGCCGACATGGGGGTAGTTTACCCTCCAACGGGTAACGGTGAACGGGTAACGGTTTTATTGACTTGTAATACATCGGATTAAATAACCAGGTACAAAGAGCCTATTGTTATGAACCGATGGCTTTTGTCTGTAATTGAGTTGGCCTAAACTGGGTTTATTGGGTTTGGGTATAATTTAGATTTGGTAAGATGGTCTTGAATGGAATGCAATGTGGCTTTGAATTTATGATGTTGTTTGTGAGGTTTATCAAGAAGTATTTGGAGAATAAACTTGAGCTAAAAACTATGAATAAAACGTACAATTTTTTAATATTACTATTATAAAACGTTTGTTTTGCAGCTAGAATGGAAGAACGTATACTTATACTTATATTTTTTACTGTGTAAATACACAGTTTAATTTAGATATATATTAGGTATCAAATACCCATTCCAATTAAGATATTCATTCAATAGAAATTCAAACTATTACAATCTGTACTCTCTAAACAAACATTTACTGTTTGACCCAAAACCAAACCGATCCTCGACAATTGACTTTCGAAATCAATTGTACCTTATAATGAAATATTATGTATCTTAGGTACTTCCAGACACTAGGTACCATACAGAGTAACATAGGGATCTATATGATATAGGGTAGGTAGGTTCACAAACGCGCCCGCCCGGTTGGCGGCAAATATGTAGTTCGTATGAATTGTTATGGGAATCTCGGAAACTCGAGTGAAAAGCTTGCACAAGCTTGGGTTTACTTTTTTGTATTAACACAAACTTTTACGTAAACTTAACGTTATGATAGGTTTATTTTTAATGCATCTTGGAAACGGAACAGAAACGTGGCTGGCTTGTTCTACAGTGGTAAGTGGGATTTTTGATAAGAAATCCCATTTGTTTCTCTTTTGTGCGCTGGTTGGCAGAATTATATACCTAGTAAATACCTTCGAAGGGCGTTCGTTACATTATACCTATAGTGCATTTGCAGAACGAGTCAACATGTACTCTTAAAGATCACGTTCACTAGGCACGTGCCCTATTTATTGTCCTGCTTTCAACAAAACGAGGCCAATAGAATCAAGTTAGGGAACCATGTAGTAGTTATTGACCTTTCGATATCATCTTCATGGCAATGCACCGATAGGAAATAAGTAATGTGTCGAGTTATGATAAGCCACGGTTTGTGACTATCCGTTAATTTTTCGAGAAGCTTCAAGAGCCGAAGTTACCAAAAAAAACGCAGTTTTTTTTTTAAATTGCACATAAAATCGTGGATGAAAACTGCTAGCAGAATCTGGATGGGGCAAGCTGAAGAGAGGCCTATGTCTAGCAGTAGACTGTTAGAGGCTAATGATTATGAAATCTCGCACACTAGTCTGCTCCGAGTCAAATCGTTAAAACGAATTAATTGTAATTATCTTTCTCGTCTCCTTCTGCATTGTCGGCTCGGAATAGTGTATATTCAACTTAGAACCGATGAAATATCATAACATTATCTTTCATATGTAACGGGAAGGGACTCGTGCTAGAGAATATGCAACAGCTTGTGCATGGCAAATGTATGTGTACATTCGCGAACATTCATGTTAAGGACGCATGTTGACGCTCTTTCCAATTCATTGTGGCACTCATGCTGAGAGATGAGTGGATGCAAAAATATGGAAATTTTGGCTGTACTTATCTCATTGCCGTTCTAGTAGTTCATCTCATACATTTGTTTCTTTCTACGACAGTACCTTTAATGTCATAAGACATTTTTAAAATTTCTTAGAAATGAACTATTTTCTATAATTTTAAGTAAAACAGCCATTAAGTATTTTTATTTGGATGCTGCATGTTCACAAAACATTATAGCATATACCTAATTATATCTTAAACACCGTATTTGCTCACATACCACCGCAGGTACCTACAATACATTGCATTTCCACATGTTTTGAATTAGCTAAAGGCTTTTATAAACAGGCGACAGGAAACACGCAGGCTGACGAGGTCAAGGTGTATCGAGGCCATAAACAGAGTCCCCAGGTTCCGCTTATTCCCAGTAGTTCTGTGCTGTAGTTCTGTACAGAACTACTGGGTCAACTTTTGTCTCGGCTACTCGATAGTCGTCTCAATTTTCGTATAGAATTTGGCATTTTTTTATAGCGTAGTCCACTGCTGGACTCGCCTCCTTTTACGAGCGCCATAGAGTCCTGTTCCTTGCTTGCCGCATCTAGCATCTGTCAATAGCCTTTCGCAGGTCGTCATCCCACCTGGCCGGAGGGCTTCCTACACTACGTCTGCCGTGCATACATGGAACTACGCAAACGCCGTACAAAAATTTAACGACTCGTTGACGTCGAGACCAGACTACCAAGTAACTGAACTCGGGGCTGTTTATTTTTAACTGATTTCGAAAAAAGGTGAAGGTTGTTTAGGTGTATGTATGTTTTTTGCGGATGTTCGTCGATTTTTCCGTCAATAATGGACCGATTTTGAAAATTCTTTGGCAATTTTATAAAAAATATCTCGAAGTGATCCTATGAAGAAATAAACTTTGATCTATCTCTATCAATAAACTAATCCCTTGGAAATAAAACTTCAAAGGGATTAGTTTTTATCTCACAAAACTTAAAATTAGACCAGGTGGGATGATGATTTGCGAAAGACTGCTGGCAGATGCTGGATGTGGCAAGCTGAAGACGAGCGCCATGACGCTTGTTAGGGGACACCTTTGTCCAGCTGTGGACTGATATAGGCTGATGATGATGAGATAATTATTATTATTACCTATTATTAATTTAGTAAAATATTATTGAAAGGAATTTAATGTTCCGCATTACGTGACCTAACAACAATTTGTCATTGCAACCCGGTTTTCAGAACATCATTATTATAACAAAAAGTCACAAGTAACACAGCGTACCCTGCCCAATACGTAACACTAGAAGGCAGCGTCTATCTGTCAGCATTAAGGCGCATACAGCACCTAAACTAGCGCCACCACCTACTTTATGTTATTATTCTGTTTCACAAAGGAATTTTCAAAAATCCTTCTTCCAGTTTGTGATACCTATCATAAGCTTTTTTTTAATGCCTCTGTAATAGTTTTATTCTATTTAGTTTAGGAAGAGATACGAAGTTGCACTTGGTGGCCACCAAAATCTATTTTCGTATCTCTTCCTAAACTAAATAGAATAAAACTATTACAGAGGCATTAAAAAAAAGCTTATGATAGGTATCACAAACTGGAAGAAGGATTTTTGAAAATTCCTTCGTTGAACGGAATAATAACATAAATTAGGTGGCGGCGCCACTTTGGGTCCGGTATGGGCCTTAACTCGAATCTTCCGTCTCGATCACGTCCCGATAAATACCGGGCCTCGTTCGCCGAGTCATTAATCGAATGATTTTAGCCAGAAACGAGTGATTTAATCGAGAGATCCGACTCAATGGACCGTCGGTGCTAATAGCTGATGATTTTATCGAACCCGTTTGTTCTAATGGTAGTGATTTCAGGTCCGTTAAAGGGTAATCCTTCTAGTTGCGGTCCTTTGTAAATTAGGTTCAATTAACGAAAAGGGTGAGTCTAGTAGCCATAAAAATGGTTTAAAGTAATGAAATCAAGCTGAGCAATATTTTCTTAGTAGCAATGAGATAACTCTCATTTGAAGTATGGAAGTTTTTGACATCACTTGTGTAGCACATTTTCATTTCAAATTTGAAGTTGAGTTTAGTGAATGGAGAGATTTTTAACAATTGCTTATTTTCCGAAGAGCATTGTTGTGAATCTATTTTTCACCAAAGATTGAAATGTTTGGTGAAAAATAAAAAGAAAACGTGAGACGTTAGACAGTGCTCCGGAACGCAACCTCTCAGCATTCGTGATCTGTGAGCTAAACTGCTTGAAAGCAATGGTCACCCAACCTCACGCGGACTCTTTTCTTATTGCCTGACTGCGCAAGACGGAGAGTTATGATTTTTTCGTTGTTGTTGAAAGAACGGCTTTTTTTACTACTCGACAGAAGTAAAAACTTCTAAACGCGGCTTCGCTCGCGCTTTTCTAGGACAAAAGTAACTTATGTCCGGGATGGTGATCCCTGACTTTCATTAAGATCCGATCACCCGTGTAAGTGGGAAAAGGTAGTCGATAGACAGATAGGTTAGTATGGATTATGGAGCCGAAGAAACATTTCTGCCTTGTTAGAGCTAGTTTGCTCTATGTCGTGACGACAGATAGAAGATGAACGAGATTCGTTACAGCGTAACCAAATCGAGCGTGACGGTTCAGTTTCGACTGTTTAGAAAGTGCATTTAACGAAATTTTCACTTCAAAAGTACTTCGTTTGACCTCTGAAGACAATCTATCAAAGTCTTAGCCATAAACAAAACAAAATATTATCCTCACAAATGAGTGCGTGAATAAAAGGCCGTATTCGTGACGACGTTATAGCCGATCCAGTTTATTGCCGCCCCATAATGTCCAGATTTATGTCACCCCCCACAGTTAAGGGTATAATTTCAGTTTATATAATCACTGTTTAAGTTCCGAATGTCAAGAGTTAACTTATTGCTGTTTTATGAGTTTTTGACCCCAAATAGTTTGAGTTAGTTTTCGAGAACGCTAGCTCGAATATAGAATTTGTACATTTGTCATTCGATTTTTCTATTTAATGTGCCAGTTCGGGGGGCAATAACGTTCCAAGTTTGGATTTATGGCGAAAAGTGCAGGTTTTCCAATATAAAAGTTACTGAAAATCTATGCAATGAAGAACAATATAATTTGACCACATAAAACTTTTTTCATTAGTTATTTTTCCCAATTTTTTGTTGTTACTAACTAAAAGAAATTAAATTAAAAAATTAAATATCGAGGTAAGTAGAATAAGCTATTTATTAACGATCCCTTTAACTCGTCCTCTCCTCTTGCTTCGCGGCCTTTGCACAGTGCAGACGTGTTACGTATAATTGTTGAACTTGTGGAGCTGCGCCCCCGGCCTTCGCCCCTACCCTGACTCAAGTTGGAGCTTGGCCGCGTGTCTTCAGGAAAGGCTTTTGCTGTGGCCGTGAGTGAACCCAACTATTTGTTCTTACCAGACGCGAGTCCGCTCCTCGCGGCATCGCAGTCCGTGTATACGTCGGCCACACCAGCCGGACAGTGACGTCATCGACGAAATTATCGCTCTGACAGTGTGAGTACGCGGCAAGCGTGCAGTACTATTAAATATTCTGTTGCAATCAGCTATAGCTCAGAGCGAACTAAATACACGCAGTTAAACACGGCGGTTTGCTAAGCATTTGGGCTCAGGCACTCAACTGTGGGATTAGAAATGTTGCCAGTACAACGTTCTCCTGATAGGAACCCAGGCCCCGCACATATGGTCCACTATGATTCAGATTCAGCTTTGAATACTACCTCAAAGGCAGACCATCATAATGCTTTCTTAAATTTCGCAAAACGTCAGAAACATAAATTAAAAGATTACACCGAAATTACTGAAATTAAAAATATGTTTGCCGAGATGAAAACCCAACAAGATCATAAATTTGATGGGCTGAGTGATGCTATGAATATAATCATAGCACAAAATCAGGAAATTAAGCAATCAATTGAACAAATGAATTTACAATACGAAGAAATTACATCACGAATGCTAACTCTAGAGACCCAAAATGAAGATTACAAGGGTCGAATTGCAGCTTTAGAATCACAGGTAGATTACCTCGAGAATCAAGCACGATGCACAACAATTGAGATTCGAAATGTGCCGAAACAGGAGCATGAAGACCACCAAAAAATGGCCCGTATCGTAAAAGACATCGGCACAGCACTGGAAGTGGAGCCGCCTATTCAGAAATATGACATAAGAAATATCTATCGCACTAAAACCTCAGCTATTGTCGTGGAATTCAGTTCTACTACGACAAAAGAATCAATTATTAAGGGCATCAAGAAACGATTTAAGTCTAGAACCGTACAGAAACCACTGAATACATCAGACATTAATCTTCCGGGGACCCCCTTACCTTTATTCATCTCGGAGTCTCTCACCATGAAAGCTCGCCACCTTTTCTACATTGCGCGAGAAAACGTGAAAAACAAAAGGCTGTTTGCAGCATGGACATCGTATGGAAAACTATACGTTAAGACGGAGGAGGGAAAAGTGCCAGTACGCATTATCTCAAAAGAAGATCTAGATAGAGTCACTTCACTGTGACTAGAAGGTCCTGATATGGATCAAATCACAAGTTATGAATATTTACATTCAAATATTCGCCAGTATCAGGCTTACTCAAGCATTCTAGCTTTTACTTTTACCTATTATACATGTATCTCTTTTTACTTCTTATTTTATAGCAGCATTTCTTACATACTACGTACGGTGACCATACATGCACTACACACAATACACACAAAATACGAAAGCATAAATTCCGAAGGTAATTCGTCAATCAAACCACACCAAAAGCTCGAAAGTAAACATCTTTGTCACAGAAAGTTAGCATCCGAAAATCCAGATCATAGTATAGTTATAAAATTAAAAACACACATGTCACAATTGTCACGTGAATTCCGTGACCGTGACTCCTTTAGTAAACCTCGTATGAGATGACTCATAACACTGTAAACATAAACTTAGACCTGGATTCATTCTCGGTTGCTAAAGTACACTCCTGTGACATAGATGAAGTAAAAAAACATGTTTCTACGAAAAAACCTTCTCTACATATTCTTACGCAAAACATTCGTAGCATCACCTGTAATATGCCCAGTTTTACCACGCTCCTGCAAAGGTCAAAGTTGGATTGGGATGTTCTTGTACTCTCAGAATGCTGGTTGGCTTCCTCTAGGTGCATACCTGACCTCGTCAATTACAGTTATGCTACCACGACATCTCACAAAACTCAAAACGAGGGAGTTGTAATCTACTATAATAAACAAATGAACGTGTCCTTTGAGGAACCTGTAATTCATGAAGCTAATGCACTACTACTGAAAATTAGCCAGGAAACGTGTATTCTCGGAATTTATCGGCCTCCCAGCCAGTATAATATAAGTAATTTTGTCAATTCGTTGGACAGTTTCCTTGGTAAAATTAAATTATTTAAAAATATTATCATATGCGGTGATATAAACATTGATATTGTACCAAATAGCCCAGATAGACGTGCCTATGAGTACCTAAACGTGTTAGCAAGCCACGGAATACTACCAAGTCACACGTTGCCTACCCGCGGCAACGCCTGCTTGGATCACATTATGATAAAAACTAAAATGAATGCTAACTGTTTCGTATTTGAAACATCAGTAACCGATCATGAAAGTGTGGCCGTTTGCTTAACTAGCAAAACACACAAAAATGTTTTACAGAAACCGTCTTATCACATTTGTTACGAATCACTCGATACATCAATGAATAACCTTAATTTCCAACCAATCCTTGAATGTAGAGACGTCAATGCAGCAGCTGATCTTCTCATAATGCAATTAAATTCGGTCATAGTAGATAACTCCCACCTACACAAAATTCCTAATAGGAATAGAACTTATAGGCCCTGGATCACCAAAGGACTATTAAAATGTATGAGGAACCGTGATAAACTGTACGTAAAATGTAAAAAGAGTCCTGATAATGAAATGAATAAGCTAACCTACAAGCGATACAGAAATTATTGCAATACATTAATCAAGAAGGCTAAGCGAAATTATGAGAGGCAGGAACTAGTTAATGCAATGGATAATAAAAAACAGCTCTGGGACGTCATCAAAAGAGTTAGTGGCTCAAACAAGGAAAAAGACCACTCTACCAATCTCCTATTGGTGGATGATCCTAATAGCATCAACGAAGTAAATCGCTTCTTCACAGATATAGGGAAGAACCTTGCGGAACAAATAATCTCACAGAACCAATTACTTGAGCCTCCTTCGTTTGACTCTACTCATTCTCTGAAGTCTTTTGTGCTACTCCCGACAGACGAGGAAGAAGTCACAAAGCTTATTAATAATTTAAGACAAAACTGTGCAATGGGATTTGACCAGATTTCGAGTAAATTTCTCAAGAGATATGCACATCTTCTCTCTAAACCAATTACTTATATATGTAACCTCGCTATTGCAACTGGAGTGTTCCCCCAAACCTTTAAACTAGCCGTTATAAAACCCGTTCACAAAAGCGGGGACAAAAATGTTACTACTAACTATAGGCCCATTTCAATCCTACCAACTATTTCTAAAATATTGGAACGCATTATGAACAAGCGCTTAGTTAACTACCTAGAGTCTAACAACCTTATCTCTACTGCTCAGTATGGGTTTCGGCGTGGCAAATCAACTAATGACGCGGTCCTTGAGCTTGTTGACTTGATCATTAGAGACTTGGACGGCAGGCGTAAGTGCCTGGTTATATTTCTAGACTTGACTAAGGCCTTTGATACGGTTTCCATACCTCATCTCCTCCATAAGTTGGAAAATCTTGGTATCAGGGGTCTTCCGCTTGACCTGTTTCGTAACTACCTAGAAGGTCGGAAGCAACAAGTCAAAATAGACGGAAGGTTAAGCGACATACTAACCGTGAATCATGGTGTACCGCAAGGGAGTATCCTAGGACCCTCGCTGTTTCTGGCATACATTAATGATTTATGCCAGCAGCAGCTACCTCGTGGCAAAATACTGAGCTTTGCAGATGATACAGCCCTATTTTTCAGCGCTCATACCTGGCAGGAGGTTTTCATACTAGCACAACAGGGATTCAATAAAGTTAGCGCCTGGCTGCATAGTAACATTCTCACACTAAACATCACGAAAACCAAATACTTGGCATTTGCGCATAAGGCCAACCTACTCCCTTCACCTAACCTCAAATTACTTGCACACACGTGTTCTGGCTCTACCTCGAACTGTGCTTGTCCTTCTCTCCTAAGAGTAGAGAGTATTAAATATCTAGGTGTCGTAATTGATCAAACCCTAAGCTTCAGACCTCATATAGATATACTTACTGGAAGGCTTCGTAAGCTGATATATATTTTTAAAACCCTTAAGCACATTGCTGACAGAAAAGTGATTAAGATGGTCTACTCGGCCTTGGGACAGTCAATAATAGACTATTGCATAACCTCTTTTGGTGGCGCAAGTAAAACCCACTTGATAGAGGTTGAGAGAGCTCAACGTGCGATATTGAAAGTGGGGGCTGGACTCCCGTTTCGTTATCCTACAGTGGAGTTATTTCAGTACTGGGATGTTCTGTCGGTGAGACAACGTTACGTATTGCATACTGTTCTTTTGAAACACTCAAAATTAAATTATGACCCACAACTTAATTTAGGTAAGCGCAGAAAAGGTAAGGTGTGCCAGCCTGAAACCTTTAACTGTCGTCGCTCTCACAACTTCTTCTGTTTCCAAGGGAACTTTCTCTACAACAAGTTGAATAAATCTCTCAACATCTATCCCCTGCACAAATACAGTTCCAAAAATAGGGTCACTAATTACCTAAAGAGCCTTAATTACGATCAAACTGAAAGTCTGCTGTGTCCTGGCTCATAAATAACTTTCAATTAGTGAAATACTTAGCCATCTTGTTGTTATTACTGTCCATTGTCCGAATTGTTTCTGCTTATCTTGTTGCGCATACTTTTTCGAGACTGGGTCAGTAGATCTTACCAAAACAGACATCAAATCCACGCACTCACGCACATACCTACACACACACACACACAGACACACCCTCGCACCCGCGCACACACACACACACCCCCGCACACACACACACTACCTTAGATCACAAGGAAATGCTGCCTTAATGCCTTAATAATCATGTTTCTAAAATCTAAATCTAAACATAAAGTTTCCTATGTAGTATAATTTTAATTTTGCTTTTTTTCTGTAATCATTGTTTTTATTTTTAGTTATTGTTTGTACACTTAGCTCAATGTTGTTAACCTATATGTTATAAGTAAGTGCACTTATGCCACGGAGTGAGAGCCTGGTGACCTGTAACACAGGTTTTTTTTGACAAACCTAACGCAGGCATCAGTCTCGCGCAATGTTGCTCTAATGTTATACTTGCTAATTTAGTTTTAAATGTAAGTTCATTGTGTGAGAAGAACAATAAATGATTTTATTTATTTATTTATTTAAAAAACTCGTGCGGGTACCGTCGTGTACCATCAAAAAAAATAGACCCATGATGTAAAATTTGACAGTCTGTACAAGCCTGGGCTCGCATTTCTCAACAGGACAGACTATAAGGTCCACGTAAATTCCAACTTCAGCTATATCCGAAAGCTAAATTTTAGCTCTATCGAACACCTCAAGTTCGATCAAAGCCGCCATTATGGACTGAAATATAGGCAATATCGTAAATCTTGCACGTCGCCGTTCAATTGCCGATAGGCGATAGAATACGCACCGGATGCGATATTAAAGCGTTTAAGCCGAGCATTGCTGTACACAATTGATGTGTGGAATTGTTAGTGTGTACGAGACCTATCCATCTCTTCAAGAGTGTGTTTGAGGGTTTAGAAACCTTGAGTGGTTTTTGCGATAACCCAGAGCTGAGAACGCTAATGATTTCGAGGCGATGTTTTGTTAAAGGCGAAGAACAGATATCTAGAACAGTCAGGACTACCCTTTACGACAAAGCTGGGTCTTAATTTGTTTAATTAATAGTCTGATATTTCTTGACTGAACGTTTTTTCAACTGTGACAGAATCCGTAAGATTTCGTATAATGAATACTATTATTATTTTTTTCAAATACAATTCACTGACAATCTTATCTGGACATAGGCCTCTCCTAATTAGTGCCCCTTGTCTTCAGCTTGTCACAATTTCACAAAAACCTCACTGCCTTAAGCTTTTTGTCACTTTCCAAAACTACAATAGTTTGAAACTTTCCCGCAACAGTTATACGAGGCGAATTAGGTATAGTTATCGGAAACCATCGATCACTTGGACGCCGTGTAGTATAGTCATTGAAATTCGGAAATGAGCACTCGAACCCAGTTGCAGTAGATCAAACTGGCCATTAGACACCTTCCCGTAAATCTACCGCCCTATTTCAAATACAGGGCTGCTACTGGCGGCCACTTTACTCAGGATTCTACGAAAACGATCAAAAAAGGATGCCACGAATCAGTTTCTAGATAACGGGAAATGGCATGCTTACTGCATGCTCTGTAGTTATTTGTATGTATTTGGGTATATTTTTTATTTATGACTATAATATGGCCCAATTCAGAACTAATAATAACATGAAGAGAATAGTCGTGTGAGTAAATATGAACTTCTGCATTTTTACACAACGGATTTAGTTGCTACTAAGTAATAATTTGTGTAAGAGAATTTGTTGTTTATAAAGGATTTCTTATCCTTTTTAACGACTAATTTTGAATTCGCCACAGTTTATTAATATGTGTCATTCATAATTTTAACACATTAGATCAAATAATCTCTAATGTTATTATTTTGATTAATATAAAAATGAATTTGAGTTCTAACTCAATCAAGTATCTTAACTACATATGTATACGAAAATTTCAAATGTCGTTTTTGAACAGGTTAATGACTTCCTGCTAGACTCAGAAATACGAGTTTTGACAACCCTACGAAAATGAGCCCATATCGAGCTGTTTGAGCCTGCATTCTGAACGCGACTGCAAATGCTGTGGAGCTGTATTAATTACGACTAGCTGTTTGCCCCGACCCCGGTCCCGAATGTAAATAAAACTGCGAGTTTCAAAGGAGTACAAATTAGTGATGAAGATTTCATTAAATTCATTTCATTTGTACGAACATTTATAATCAGAAATCTGTAGGTATAAATAAAATTGCTGTTCGTCATCTAATTGGGGACAAGGGTGTATGTAAATAAAATATGTAATAATCTCGAATATAGACACTGAGTTATTTTGGTATTACAATAAAATTGATTGTCTGAAATAAACAAACTGAATTAAATATAATAAATACCTATAAGATTGTATATATAATAGTATATTCTATGACTTATGTTATCTTTTAAATGCATTATATTAATCCTTAAATATAAAACCACTAAGCAAGTGAGCCCCGCACGCAAGGTACGTGCTAGTGTAATAACTCTTTCGAGGAACCAGCGAAGTTCAAACTCCGCGAATCTCATCGCGACAATAAATCAACCGGTTAACTAGATCACGTACGGAAACTTTCAGGATCAACCTCAATATTAAATTTTTACGTAAGAAACCGTGGTTAAGGGCAGGCGTACAAGACATGCGCAAATTTTAAAGATATAGATAAAGATACATTTATTTGACACAACAAGAACAGCACAGACATACATACACACACAAGGTAGAATACAAAATTAAGGATATTTTACGTACTTTGTAGATAGATGATTTTACTAATAGGATAATACTAATTTTGCATCATGCTTTAATTACATCACTTTTTTCAATATGGTTTGTACATGATTAATACAAAACTCTTTATTGTACACCACTAAAAAAACAAGAAATAGACCTTAAACATAAAAGTACAATGGGCGGCCTTATCGCTTAGAAGCGATTTCTTCCAGGCATTATAATTCCAGGATTAATTTATTTTATTTTATTTAATACTTTATTGCACACAATTATAAAAAGTACACAATTGGTGGGCATAATGCCTAATTAATATTAAACGTAATCGTATAGAACTCAAAGAAATTAAGGGTAGCAAGATCACTATTATATAAATATATATTTGACGACCTCAGTGGCGCAGCGGGCGAGAGTCTGCCTGCGACGCAAGAGGTTGCGGGTTCGATCCCCGCCTCGGAACAAATTTGTGTACGATCTGCAGAAATTTGTTCCGTTGGTCTGGGTGTTTTCTATGTATAATAAAAAAATATCTATCTATGTAATGTATAATATTACGTATATCAGTTATCTAGTACCCATAACACAAGCTCTGCTTAGCTTGGGGCTAGATAATGCTGTGTGAATTGTCCAGCATTATTTATTATTTATTTATTTTATTTTATTTATTTATAAATGGCCTCAGTTAAGTTCCTTATTTCCTGTGAAAGATATTTATATGGGTTTTAACTTTATTGCATTAGGCAGTGAACCAAACATAGATTTTGGTGACCACCAATGATAACATCGATTCACTGCCTAAACTAACTAGAATAAAACTATTACAGAGGCATAAAAAAAGTTTATAATAGGTATCACAAACTGTGCGAAGGATTTTTGAAATTTCTTTTGTTAAACGGAATAACAAGATAAACAAGACGGCGCGGGCGGCGGCGCTAATTTGGGTGAGGTATGTACCTTAAGGGAAAAGCTTTGCGTTGTTGACGCTCCCGCTTTGCGTTCCGCATCTCGCGTGTTTGACGCACATGTTTAAACGAAGCTTTATATATCAAAATTCAACAAGTTACTCAAGATGCCTTAGGACCCATGAAATTTAGGAGAGAGGGCAACACAGGCCTCTTAAAGCAGCGTCAATATCCAGTCCAGTATTAAAATTTATATATATATTTTCTTTCTTTTCAAAAGATTCGTGTATTTTATACGTCTTATATTCTAGTATTTTATGTATTTATTATAAATATAGAATCGTTATTATATTTATTAGGTATTTATTCAGATTTATAGTATTTTATGTATATTTTTATATTATTTTATGTATTAGTTTATGCAATTAGTGTAGGTATTTTCTATCTTTATATCATTTGCACACTTGCCCACTTCTACATACATGTCTCCCTCTCTCATTAAGGTTTGCTGGAAGAGAACTCTTTTAGGGTTAAGCTCGCCTTTGCGATACCTCTCTTGTAACAAGGTTTAAATAAGGTTTTATTAGTGCAATATAGAATTAAGAATTAAGAACTATCTACCAATAATTAACTTTAGGCTTTCTCAGTTATTGTGTAAATCTGGCGTTATGTTTAAAGTACATTGCGCGCCCATAAAGAGTTAATATTTCAGAGGCGCACAAAGAGCGCAGTAGTCACTGAGAAAGTTTTAATTTGCTTAAAGTTGTTACAAGTTGGAACCGTTCCCTCGTGGGGCGCCAAATTAGGTACAGTCACAGACTAGGGTACAAGGTGGCGTGGGATAGATGTGCTGTTTATGTAAGGGGGCCCTAATAATTCCGTTAATTATAATATTACATATTCACTGCTATTACCCCTGCTTAGCTTGGGGCTAGATAATGCTGTGTGAATTGTCCAGCATTATTTATTTATTTTATTACAAGTTTTAACAGTGTTCTGATTTAATGCTTAAGCTCCTTACAATTTTCATTTACCATTCATTTTCTTCTCATAATAAAGATATGATATAATTAAATTTTAATCTTTGTACGAATTCACGAAAAAAAAACAAATAATCTGTGTTAAAATTAGGAGAGCTCATTCTTCGAGCAATATTGCTTCAAGCGGCCCAAAACCGAAAACTAATTAGAACATAGGAATTTCCCCAACATTTTTTCCTCAAAGCTCAATAATTACTAGTACTTAGGTAACCGCTTTAAATATTCTGGGTCACCCTGTAGAAGTAGAGTCCTCGGCTGATAGTTTAATTCGTTTCGTTTCGAACAGTTTTTTGCTCCGCGATTTTGCATTCGCCTTGTAATTTAGATTTAAGAAAGTACAAGTTTTTTCAGAACGAAGAACATGCCTTTGTTCAAATGCGGATGTGAACGTACTTACTAATTTAAACTTTAAAGTATTCTTATTTTGGTTTGAATTCGGTTGAATCTTGTTCGGTTTTCCGATACGTTCTGAATATCGGATACAAATTCTGTTGTAGATTGAAACAATTTGCGTTCGTAAAATTTAGCGACCTACATTGTATTGAAATTAAAACGTTCAACAACATAAAGCAACATGGCCGATGTTCGATTAAATTTTATCTGGTAAACATTTGGATCTGGTGCGGACAGTCTCTCGGTAAATTGATCTCTCACGAAACCAAAATTCATCGTAGAAATTGGTTTCAATTGAAATCTCGTCGTTTTTTAACGTTATCACCGCCTAAACCGTTTTTTCTGGAGATGCTATCAATATAGTGACCATTAGGTAACTTAGAAATCAGTAGAACTACCCCTCTTACCTTTAGATTGATAACAACAATATGATAGATAGATAGATAGATAGATAGATAATACTTTATTCATCACCAAATTAATAAAAAAGAGATTATTTTAAATTTTACATATAGCATAGAATAGTAATGGATTTGGCGGCCTTATCGCTTAAAGCGATTTCTTCCAGGCAACCAGAACAATTGGGAAAAAAAAAAATAAAGGATGGCGGTGCTTTACGACAAATAAAAATATAAACTATAAATACTTATACGAACTATACCTAATAAATAATCTATTACAATAATACATACAACAAATTAATTCTATTTAGTAACTCTAAGGGACATGCTCAATAATCTACCGTGACATGACAACTAAATAGTAGTTATATACTTTCATTTTAAAAGCATGATGTGATGTAGCCTTCTTAATATCTACTGGCAAATCGTTCCAGAGTCTGACAGCTTGAGCAGTGAAGGAGTCGCTGTAAAAAGATGTTCTCTGTACTGGAGATGCAAGAAGCAAGGTATCCGATGACCTTAGAGAGAGATCGTGGGAAGAATGAAGAAATTGAAATCTCTCCTTAAGATAAGACGGGGAAAGGGGATTGAAAAGTATAGAAAAAAGAAGAGACAGAATATGCAAGTTACGGCGCTGACGAATAGGAAGCCATTTGAGCTGGGCTCGATAGGCAGAGACATGGTCGTACTTACGGAGGCCAAAAATAAATCGGATGCATACGTTCTGTAGGCGCTCCAGTTTATTGAGCTGTTCCTCTGTAAGGTCCAAATAGCATGCATCTGCATAATCAAGGACGGGTAGAAGAAGAGAATGGGCAAGAGCAGTTTTGGTAGCCGTGGGCAGAAAATTTCGCAATCTCCTCAAGGAACCAGCAGATGCAAACAGCTTTCGACTGGTTACCTCCATCTGCGCCCCCCAGGACAGAGTGCGGTCAAACACGATCCCTAAATTTTTGATGGTCTCGCTGAAAGGGATGACTGTCCCGTTAAAAATAACCCGTGGAATTGCTGACCAGTTCAGGTTACACATGGTTCTTGAGCTGCCGACAATTATCGTCTGAGTTTTGGAAGGGTTAATCTGCAAACCATGACGTTTGCTCCACTCAGTAATATGACGGAGATTTGTGTTTGTTATTTCTATTGCACTAGAAATATTACTGAGTGGTGCTTGGGTATAAATCTGCAGATCGTCAGCATACAGGTGGTAGGACATGGAAAGGTTTTGTGAAATGGAATTGATAAAAATTGCGAAGAGAAGAGGTGACAGTACGCCACCTTGAGGCACGCCAGCAGAAGTAGCACACCAGGACGAGAAAGACTCATCGAAGCGCACGCGCTGTCGACGGTCATGCAAGTAGCTAGAGAACCAGCCTACCACCGAAGAGGAAATGTTAAGAGAGCGGAGTAATGCAATCAAGATGTCAAAATTGACTGTATTAAAAGCATTACTGAAGTCGAGGAGAGTTAAAACAGTAAGCTGACCATTTTCCATACCCAGACGGATGTCATCTGTGATTTTAATAAGAGCAGTGACGGTGCTATGACCCTTTCTGAAGCCAGACTGTAAGGGGTTAAGAAGATTGTTTGAGGATAGAAAAGAGTTAAGTTGGTTATGGACGAGACGTTCAAGAACCTTGGAAAGAAAAGGAAGTATGGAGATAGGGCGATATTCGGAGAAAGATTTAGGATTAGGTTTTTTAGGTAAAGGTATGATTTGCGCGTCTTTCCAGATGCTTGGAAAAGTGCCATGTATTAAAGAGAAGTTGAGGAGATGGCAGAGTATGGGGAGAATATCATCCAATATGGGTATTAACATGTTGCGACTTATGCCATCTATCCCAACAGCGTTAGACGTGATTGACAAGACACTTTTCCTAACATCGACAGCAGATATTTCATCAAAAAGAAACGGAGGGTGATTAGGAGTGGGTAATGAAGAGAGATAGTTAATAGTCCTGCTTTTGACTATATCGTCAATATCAGAAACAGAGGAGAAGTGCTGGTTCAGCGAATCAATATCAAGGTCACCTGGTATAAGAGCCTGACGAGGCTTACCAAGACCCAGCGATCTCAAAAACTTCCAAACCTTCGCTGGGTTTTCATCAGAAACAGAGTCATGGATATGACGACGTTGAGCGTCTCTGCAGGCCCTATTACAGCGATTACGTGCTTTTTGATATTTTTCTTTATTGAGGTCGCTTGAAACCATCTTATATTTTGTTTTAGCTATAGCCTTTTTATGAATCAGATTTTTAATGTCGTCTGTTAGCCAAGGTGCTGGCAATTGTTTGATTTTAATGGCGCGAAAAGGGGCATGCTTGTCAAATAACTGAATAAGGATATCATTGAAGATGCCAATCTTGACATCCATGCTGGCAGCATCAACGACAGGAGAAAAATCTAATAGCTTAGCATCGTTAAGAAACGCTTCCCTATCCATGCTTCCAAAACTGCGCTGCAATATAATTCTGCGTTTAGCTTTCGGTGGCCTAATTTTGTAAGATACAAAGA
Source organism: Eupithecia vulgata (assembly GCA_946478455.1). Taxonomy (NCBI): domain Eukaryota; kingdom Metazoa; phylum Arthropoda; class Insecta; order Lepidoptera; family Geometridae; genus Eupithecia; species Eupithecia vulgata. The sequence continues at coordinate 1,948,324 of OX297873.1, read as the reverse complement.
CTAAATCATGGTAGGAAAAACCATCTGCTGCATACTGACCGTGTTTACTGACGTGATCGAGAGAGGATACAATTATAAGGTCAAGCAAAGAAGGCGGAAAGTTAGGTGCATGATGAGTAGGGTTGAGTTGAAGAAGGTGGAGATTGCAGGACTTCACAACAGACTTCATTGAAGAAGCACGTCGGTCCTTCTTCATGAGACAGCAGTTAAAGTCCCCCATTATAATGGTGTGACAGTAGCTAGGAATAAGGTTGACCAGTAAGGATTCAAAAGAAGAAAAGAAATTATTTTTGCTAGAATTGGAATAGTAAACACCGAGCAGAATTTTTGTGTGCAATAGTGTGACTTCAAGGAATAGATGTTCGCCGATCTGTAACGGTGCAGGTTGAGGAGACATACTTATAACGGTGAAGGGTAAATGAGAACGAAGATAAATAGCCACACCACCGCCACGGCTGCCCGTCCGGTCATTGCGAATAAGACGGAAGCCAGGCAGAGCGTAAAGATTAGAAAGAAGGCAAGGTTTGAGGAAGGACTCAGATATCAGGATGGCATGAATATTTTTACTATCGAAAGACGCCAGCATTTCTGGAAAGTGAGCCGGGACACTCTGAGCATTAATATGGACAACATTAAAGTTCATAGGTGTATTGGAAAACTCAGAGAGAAGATTCTCAGAAAGAGATGGCAGGCTAGCGAAACTTTCATCACTGCTATCGGACCCGCCAGAAGAGACCGAAAGATAGTTATCAGTATCATTATCATCATCAACACTAAGCATGTTATTAAGCATGATTTTAGAATTTATACAAATACTTATTAAACTATACAAAAATACTTATTAAACTATATAACAAATTTACAATATTTATATATACCAAAAATAGTACCTACTTTATTTAGGACTTAATAGGTACATAATTCATTCCTACTTGTAGTGGTCATAACAAAATGATCAAGTACACTGAAATTGTAAGCTAAAAGAAGAAGAAGTAAATTAGCTGTCGCCTTACCTGTCGCCTGTCATGTCATAGTGAGTGACATCCATCACGTAGTGACATTTCAGTATTTCGGTCAATGCTAAAAAGAAATTATTGCGATAAAAACGACGGTAAACAGTAAAGGCACAACCAAGTTACCCGTGGACATGATGTACTCGTGCGGAGACCTGCTGCGAAGGAAGACTCATGTTTTTTTCGCAGGACGCCGTTTTGTTGTCAATCCTGACGACTTTGCGGATTTGGCCGGCCCCACCGTCGCCGTCGCCGTTGTCATCAATCTAGGCGCAGAAGCATCTTGTGAAGGGGCAGAGACCTTCTCAAGCTCCTCCAGACAGTTTATGCGATGGCGAGCGCCGTCCCCTCCGATGACAAACACAGAACCGTCTTGCGTCCAGCTCTTCGTTATGCCAAAGCGTTGTCTGGCGGCCATAAAAGTGTTGTGACGTGCTTTGGTCAAAAACTCGGACATTGTGATACCTGTATCTTTTAGCTTCGTTTTGGCCTGCCAGACTTTGCTGCGCAGTGTAAAATCCACGAGCTTGAAAAGTATTGGCCTAGGTTTATTACCTGAACTTGAGCGGCCCATACGATGGCAACGGCTTATTGCAGTTTTGTCGAAATCGTTGAACTGCAGCTTTTCTGACACCATTTTCACAATGACATCAACCGTCTCCTCATTGTGGTCTTCGGGTACTCCATGCACTAGCAGTATCTTACGTCGGCTGCGCATTTCTAAGCCATCAACCTCACAGCTAACAACATGTAGTTGATCTTGCAATAGCTGTAGCGCACCCAGAACAAAGCTTCGGAAGGTGGCCAGGTCTGCACCCAGACTGGCAGTGGTGACAGCAGGCTGAGGAGAAGCTGTGTTCTCGATTCTTAGCTGCAACTGGTCCATTTCTTGCCTGAACATAGTCTTCAGTTGCTCCATAGACTTGGCTATAACCTCCAAAGAAGGCTGAGACATTTTGGTTGATGATTTCACTTGAATGAAGGCTTGGAAAATAATGAAAACACTACCAAGTAGGTATGAAAATTAGGACTATCTAATAAACCATTTATATTCTTGCTATAAATTAAATTAACTTTAATATTTGAAGAAAATTAAAGAGATCTTTGTTTACAATGTTGTTAGATAACTACCCGCCAGGGGAAAAAAAAGATATGCAGATAGCTTAATATGCAGATAGCTTAACTGTTTCAATTGTAAATACTTTTTGTTTGTATTATTTGATGGTTGCTAAAGTACCTATACCTACTTACTCTCATAAAATAAAATATAAAAATTTTGTTAGAGGGAAAAATTGGTTCTTTGAAACACAGCTATAAAGATTTTAATTTAATTTTCGGTTAATCAAAGAAAATTAAATTAAAATCAGTGTTTGTGTACTATAGTTATTGTATTTTATACGACATCAAAAAAAGTTTTAGCGGACTCACCGAATCTTGACTTCTTTGCACTGCCATTCGCAATGTCTTTCGAAGCTTATAAGAATAGACGCTATTTCCTGAAACAAAAATAAAGAACAATGAGCCTAAATACACAGGGCTACAAGGTCCTATTCAGGGAAAATGGTGATATTAACTTTTAGAAAGATTGTTTTATCACAGCGAAATAATTAATATTTGGAAGATTTTTATGTTTAAAAGCAAAGTTCACTTCAAAAGTACATATTGGTTTTCTTCAAAAGTACATTTGACGACCTCAGTGGCGCAGCGGGCGAGAGTCTGCCTGCAACGCAAGAGGTTGCGGGTTCGATCCCCGCCTCGGAACAAATTTGTGTACGATCTGCAGAAATTTGTTCCGTTGGTCTGGGTGTTTTCTATGTATAATAAAAAATATCTATCTATGTAATGTATAATATTACGTATATCAGTTATCTAGTACCCATAACACAAGCTCTGCTTACCTTGGGGCTAGATAATGCTGTGTGAATTGTCCAGCATTATTTATTTATTGGTATGTTTATACCTTGCTCACTGCTGGACATAGGCGTCTCCTGATAAGCTAGGGGAGGGGGTTCTAAAGGACGAGCTATGATTCCGACACATCTGTTCTGCAGGAGGCGCTGCTGCCCGCCCCCCGGTGTGTGTCCTTAGGGTAGGTACATATCTGACTGAAAACGCCTCGCTTATCGCCAGAACAGACAAATATTAATAAAACATTCAACCTTTCACACTCAACCTTTGATGACAGCGCATTTTCCGACACATTGTGTACCGACCCTTAGTCGCCTCAACACCTACGGGAAGGGCTGGAGTAGTGCTAATTCGAAGTCACACGCTCGTGCGGCTTCGAACAGATCTTGTTGTAGAACGACCCAAATTGAAACTAAGTAACTCTGTGATCCCAAATAAACAATTGTTCTGTACTGTCATAAAAAGAATTAGATTTTACCAACAATTCCAACCCTGAAGCAACAAAACAAAGGTAGAGAGTCAACTAGGTTTAATTTCCTGGCTTGTTGTCATGGCAACGGGAGTTTTTTGCTCGTTCAATTAAACGAGTATCCGCTGAGTATAAGGCAGCTTTTATTACCTTTATTTACCGATGAAAGGTTCTAAGACTTGTTTACTTAGGATGTAATTATGTTTTTTCAGAAATTTCATATTTACATGCTGTAATCGGATTATTATTACGGACGGAAAATTCATGTTTTCAAAGCGTGATTTATTTTTAAATCAGCGTTGGCGTTACGTTCTGGGTAATGCCAACCGTCAACCGTGATTATGCGAAAAACAAAACTCAAAAATCCCGTGTAAAATAAACTCGCCAAGGTTACCTATCAGAGTCTTTCATCTACAACTTTTCTTTTACAACATTGTCACAGCCCAGCCCAACTTAAGTTTTAATGACTCTTCAAAATTGACGGAATATCGTTAAGAGTTTTTCGTTTACAAAAGCGTATATCAATCAATGCATTCAGCAAAGGAATGAAAAAGTTCATTAAGAACAATCGATTATTACGCGCGGTAATCGAGTACGTAGGAAATGGGTCGCTCGATAATGTATAACCGATTACTCGTTCTCGTTCGTATCCGATTTGCAACTGCTTAATTTAGGGAACGAGCGAATTCTCCGCGATTTTGCAGAGGATTTTGAACGGGTCACATAGTGAGCAGCTTCAGTATCATGGGCCACTGAATGATGATGCTGAAACCGGTATCATCGCTGGTGGCTCAACGATATGTCTAGGCCGGCCACGGGGATATATATTGAGCTTAATTTTAATTTTAAACTTTGTTTGTGTGTGTGATTTAGATTGTGTAATATTGTATTTTATTTTATGAAATTTGTAACTGCATTGTCATGTATGGATCAGTTTGGTCTGAAATAAACGATTTATTAATTATTTTATACTAATTTAAAATGACTGAGTTACCGATTTTATACGCTTCTACAACAAAACTCCTAGTGAGTATAAAATCTATCAGTAAATAAATTCAAACAAATAACTTTAGAAACTTTTCTGTGCAAAAAGGTTTACTACAAAATATCAGATTATCTAAACGATAAAAAAGTTTAAGACGTTTCTTCGTTTCTTCTTTTTTAACTGACTTCAGTAGAAGGTTCTATGTTCGGCTGAATGTTTTCTTATGTGTGTTCGTCAATTTTCTGTCAATTATTGACAGAATTGAAACAGTATTTTGCTATTGTATATTTGGGAATAATCCCAAAATGGTGCCATCAAAAACGTATGCTTGAGGGATTAATATTCATCCCATTAACGACTAGCTACAACAATTTTGGTGCTATCTTCGCCAACAACAGCTTAACAGACTTTCATGATTCTTTCCTTGTTTTAAATGTTGATTTTGAAATGGTCCCATAAAAGTTTGATACGCGAGGAAATTATTTAGCCGTAAAAAGTTTCTAAAACATCATCACAATGATAATTTTCACAATCACCGTGAGAAATTATTTCCATGGCAACGGTCGTAAATAAACTAAATTTACACAAAATTTAACGAAATGTCACTACTTAAAAAATTGGATCGCGCTATCCAATTGATCCGGTTGTAAAACGACTTCTAATTCCTGAATAATTAAAAAGGGTCCATACCCTTTTAATTATTTAGGAATTAGAAGTTTATAGCTTTTTATAACACGCCAAACTATCTTCGTTCTTTTTTTATGTATCCGAGCGACAATGACTTAGGTAAGCTAAAACATTCTAGATTCCAAAGCATCAACCAGATTTGTCAGCAAAGATCCAGCCCCACAAATTAGGAGGAACAGGAACTAATTACCTGACTCATTATCCAGGTTCACCGAGGCGCAGGTAACTTAAGTTTAAGCTAGTTAATTCGTGGGTTATAAACTACGACTAAACAGGGGTAAGTTCCCAACTCTATTATAAGATCGAAGTGGTAGGATCTTGCGCGCCATAAATGGTACTAAGTCCTGCTGTAAAGCTTTTATATACATATCTCATGGTTATTGACACAGGATACATTAATATTGGAAAATTCAAAACTGTATGGCACCTAAAATGTACAATAAGATATATAGGTAACACTTTTATTCGACGACCTCTTTGGCACAGCGGGCGAAGGTTCGCGGTTCGATTGCCGCCTTGAGACAAATGTTTGTAAGATCTCAAAATATTTGTTCCGGGTGTTTTGGGTAAATTCTATGTATAATAAAAAATATCTACCTATGTTCTGTATTGTATTATGTTTTTCAGTCAAAGTACAAAAAGTTTTAATAATCTAACTTACTCCAATGTTACCAAAACTACTACATTTCCATTTTTTATTCTAGATAACTGCTGAACTAAGCACTTGCTTTATTAAACAACACACTAAAAAGTTTGTACATAAAAACGCTATTTTAAAGCCAATTCATAAAAATACAGCTTATACCTATCAATAAAGAATCTCATATATTCAGAGACATAGCTATATTATTATCAGCATCATCGTAAAACACGTGAGGCTTTCGAACGAGCATATAAAATTCATAGCATTATAACTTTATGACCCTACTTATAGCTCACTTTCTCAAAATTAACCCCTCCTTCCATAATGTACTTTGAACTTACCTTACTTTGTACTAACTACGGTAACTGTCTCTGAATTACTCAGTTTAGAAAGTTTTAGGAAAACCCAGTACCTTCAAAATTATGTTTTACACGAACAATAGTCTGCCTAAACTGTCAATTAAATTGATGGAGTAGTTTGGGAATTTCAATGAACAATCACTGGAGTACTTTGAGAATAATTTCAGCTACCTGTGGAGTAGTATGCAACTTATAAATTTATCCAAATAATTCCTTGGAGTAGTTTGAGAATTAATGTATGGGATTCTTATCTTTTTATTACAAAGGAACGGAGTACTTTTGGAACAACCCCCTTTGTCTTCATTAGAATGGAACAAAAGAAGGAGCAATAAAATTTGTTGTATCCGTAAAAATAAAAAAAAACAACCCAAAATTAGCGAAAGGTTTGCAAAAATTCATAAAAATAAATATGTTTTTCTGTATGTTTTGTTTGCAACCAAAAAACAACTAGCAAAAACGACCACATCCACATAGATGATGGTGAACTTATTAAATAAATAAGTAGATTGGCTACAACACTTAACATAGGTCAAAGGTCTTCGAACAGAACTCAAAAACAGACCGTACAATATTAGATTATAAATTCAAACAGAAACAAAATAGAACCCTTGAATACCCTTAGTAATAAGTTTATTAACTTTGGCCAGACGTCACTCAAGGCTTGCATTTACCCTAATTGTGACGTCACGGGCTCTTTATGACGTCACCAGTACATTTGACTTGCTTAAGCTCCGTCGATAAAGGAATTGGGACTACTGTGGAATGAGGTAAAGTTTTGAGTAGAAGCGGGAGCGATTTCAAACACAAATTTCTAAAATTACTCAAGGGGGTTCTGTCATTCAAAATGAAAATTATTAGATTTATTTTAATAAAAAATATGGTAGTTGTCGTTGTTTTGTTAGTAATGGAATGATAAACAACTAATATTATGTTTGTTTGATCATTGGAAACATGAGCAATCATTTTCATGTCTGGGTTTGGCAATTTAAAATAAAAACACAATGTTCGCTATCGAATCATATAACACATCAAGGGTTTGGTTTGGTATTTATTTTAGTCCAAAATCAACAGATCGCTAATTTTATTCACTCACTGAACACGCAAAGTCCTTCAATTTAACTTCTCTCTGAATACAATTAATAAGGCAACGTCATCAACATTTCTAAAATAATTCAGCAAAATGTCTTTGCATTTTGACCCTTCTCCGACAGCTTATTAGATTCATTATCGTCTAAAACGCCTTCCCGGGCAATAAGTTCCCGCCTTTATCAGTTATTGCCCGGGAGATTCCCTAGGGCGAGAAGAGAATTCTAATGACCACCCTCTAATTTTCATTTGTAAAAATTAAGGGCAAAAATTTGTTTTTGTAATATTCCGGTCATGTTGATGGCTTGCTTTTATGACTTGTTTTTTTTGCGTGATGTCAGTGATGTACCTATTGACATTACGAGTATCATATTTCATGTTTTTTGCTGTCGTTTTTACCATTAGGGTCGGTTTCCATGAAACCGGAGAGGGCAGGAGTTGGGACAAAACAAAAAATTATTAAAAATAATAAGCTACAATATTTTTGTTACTCAGTGATCTTTAAATAATATTTCTTGTGGTTAATATTTATTGAATTAAATATACAACAATATACATACATAGATCACACAATAATTGGATGGTAATTCTATAGTTACTGTGATCCTTTAGAAATCTTTCTATTTGTTTATTTATGATTCAAAATCCACAGCTCTTAAATCTAGATAATACAAAACTTAATTATGATACTTACAGCCATAAAAGGATTTACATTTTACAAGATAAAGTTAAAATGACTATCACTAAAAGTTGAACAAAGACTTAAATTAAGAGCTATAAATGCACCTACAAAATAAGAAATGCAACAGAACCCACGCATTTAATCTGAAGCACTTTCTACCCAAATATACTTCATATTGAAAAGGTTTCAAAATGCAATGAAATTTATGAATTGTAAATCGTTTACTCAGTTGTTTTAAATGGTTTACTACAATTATATTAATATCTAACGGGATAAATTGGTAACTACGAGTATAATATTTCATTTGTTAACGATTTGAAAACTTTGGGAAATGGAAATTGCCGCACAAAATACCGACACATGAACATCTGGACATGACGTGTATTCGAGATTCTTGTGGCTATTTTTTACACGTGTCGACTCATCTCTGCGATTGCCCTAGTCAAAAAAATCTTATTTAGACTTCTGTCAATTTTTATATTCGGAAATTTTACGTAATTGTCTGCAATCAAGAGTTATTTGTAAGTCTGCGCTTAACCAAGGGTGTTTATCCATCATACAATCATAAAGTTTAGGTATCTGCATTAAATTCAAACAAGATGAAAATCGAAGCGTTTTAGAAAATCAATGAATACTTCACAGCCAAACAAAAAAACCGAAAACATGAACAAAAGCGACGAAATCTCTGTGTTTTGTTTAACGGAATAGAAATGAATAACGTCCCAAACTCATAAAATATTACAGTAAAAAAATAATAATCATACATAATATTTTACAGCCAAAACAGAATATAAAATGGCAGACAATCAAAAAGAGACGAAACAAATTGGGCCTCGGACATAAAAAACAGATTGTATTTACAATTCGTACATCCAACAAATACTTTCATCGTATCAGTTTTTTACAACACTTGGAAATGAATCGAGCGAGTGTCCCATGGCCCGACTCTCCTTTGTATTGTCTATGGTATCACTGGCCCTATTAATACCTTCTCGGCCTGTAAATTATGGAGCTTTTTTAAAAGATGTTTCTACGAACTCAAATGTTCTCCAATATTCTAGACTCTTCCTCGACTTCCTGGAGCTTTCTACACATTTCCTGATTATCCTCGAAAGCTTTAAAATATTTGACAGATAGAAGTAGTTTTTATCAGAAGATATTTGTGATACTATTACTGAAGCGGCTGTTGTTTTTCTTTAGTAGTAATAACAGAAGAATAACATCCGAGATGTTCTAACTACTATGCACTAATCACTGTTTTAAGTACCTAATCTGTGGTATAAGTGTAATTACGTTCCTCCAGTTTAAAGTCATCCAGCGAGCTATGGAGAGAGCTATGCTCGGAGTTTCTCTAAAGGATAAGATTCGCAACGAATACCTACATCCGACAGAGAACTAAGGTTATCGACACAGCGCAAAGGATTAGCAAGTTGAAATGGCAGTGGGCTGGCCATATCTCGAGAAGAACCGACAACCGCTGGGGTAAACGTGTTCTTGAGTGGAGACCGCGACTCGGAAAACGTAGTGTAGGACGCCCTCCAACCAGGTGGGATGACGATTTGCGAAAGATTGCTGGCAGATGCTGGATATGGCAAGCTGAAGTCAGGACAAGACAGTGCGCTATGGCGCATAAGGGGAGGCCTATGTCCAGCAGTGGACTCATATAGGCTGATGATGATGATGATAGAGTTCCTAAATGAACAGTAGTCGTCATCTAGATTTGTGTGGTTTCATTCGCTTCCGACGCCCGTTCTTGCGTAGCGACCGTGCCAGCTCCTTACATGGCGAGCCGTGCCATGTTTGGAGCGCGTAACGCGGATACCTAGTGCGGCGTGCCTCCAAACAAAATAATCATTACCTACGTTTTGGACAAGAATTTGAAAAATGTGTCGTTCTATAAAGAAAAAACCCGTGTTCTTTAATCAAATGCGACAGGTTGCAATAATGGGCATTCGGTGGAAATAAAAGCTAACTTCTAGCTTTTGGTGATGAGTGTACTTCACCTCCAAGCAGTAGATGAAAATTTATATTAGATCCCATCTACCAAGAGCTCATCCGCTTCTGCTAAAACTTGACGATTGTTCCCAGAACTATATTCTGGGGTTATTCAGAGTTTTACTGAGAAATATCTCACTCACTATCACTTGCTTGCTACTCATTTAAACTCTGTTTCGTCCTAAAACTTAAAAAATACTAAACAAAAGTATAGGTGCTGCACAAAACAAGTCTAAACTATTTACTTCAGATTTTCAGCTAAGACTTATGCGGCTTTCAATCGCAAATGGCAGCTTTTTACGACCAGCCATAGTTTCGAACGGCTCATATACCTATAGAATACCTACTCGTATTAAAATAAGTCTGAAACGGCCGCGCACCCCAATTTCAACGTCCGGGGAACATTTCCTGTATGTACACTTCCTTAACTAATTCAGGGGGCAGAGACGGACTTAACTATGCCAAATAACATTCAATAAATATATATATTTTTATATTTTATTTCCATTTAAAGTCAAAGTCTGTGAGAACGTTCGATTTCATTTATTTATTTTCCCTGACTAGTAGTAGTGCAATTGCATTTATACCACTTTTCGAGAGAGATTTGATATGGAAAACATTATATATCACAACGTCATTAATCATAGTTTTCCTTTTTAACTTTAAGATGTCTGAACTTGAACTGGTAAAAGTAGAGTTAGACCGGTAGAAGTAGAGTTAGTTTTCCCATAGTCCTGATTCCTTCTCTGCTTTTCTGTTTAAGTATGCTGTTCGGCTTGGATTATATTCAAAGCTATAAATCTATGGGCAATAAGGTCCCACTGCGATTATATATTAACGGAAACATGTGTTTAGGGTGCTCTCATTAAATAAATACGAAGGCTAATAGTATTGCTGGCACGTCTGTTCGTCTATAGGTTCGTTTTATAGGTTAGGGTCAAAGGACTTCATTTAGGAGGCGAAAGGATGAATTTTTCAATGAATTTCAACTGTAAAAGTGTTGAACCTACACCTTTCCGCGCCGAGGAATCGACATCTCAAAGGAAACTTGTGCAGGTCGGAAATGTTTCAGTAGCTTTGTAAAGGAGTACGTTATCAGCACACATAGATACTACATTCACTGCTGATCATGCCTACCCCGATAGTGTTGCCACTCTTGTGGCAATAATTGTCGGAGGTGTTACAAATACACAGAACAAAGTTGTAGCAGTCCTTCTTCTAGTTGGTATACCTTAGTCGACTATTACGATCTCCACTGTCCGAGTTAGAGCGGTCGATTCTTACGGCGTGACTGTCAGGACCAGTGGGTAGTCGGCCAGTTTTGTAAGAGGAGTATAAGCCATTCTCATCATGCACCTAATACCTCTCATTATATGTTCTTAAACACGTACTCTAACTTCTAGGGTAGATTCGTTGGATTCCTATTCTAAATACAGAATTTTAGTCTTAAGAAAGTTGGTACTCGTAATCCAAATCTTTCAAATCACTTTTTGTGTACCGGTGCTAAAACTTATCTCTTTGAAGTATAGAACAGAGACAAGACTCCTGCCAAGCAACTAAGTAACTGAACCTTTTGTACTTCAAAGGCTCATAATTCCTCCAAGATATTTTTAAGCAAATTAAAACCGCGACGAACTTCAGCGTTTGTTTTGTTGCGTTTAATTTAATAATTTCCCTCCAAAGCCTCTTTTCCTCTTTAACCTCTAGGGAAAAAGGGAAAAAAGGAACTTTTAGATTGCTTTCGAATGTTGTTATTCACTCTGTGTCCTGAGGAATTTGATTTATTTGGTCGAGGGACATTTTTAGGCTTGGATGGAACAATATTTGTAGAGTTGTTACACGGGTTATGATTGTAAAAACTGCACAAATAGGCCATTACGTTTTAGTTTAGTTATTCGACAAGAACATTTCAGGTTAAAAAAGATTATTAGATTTTTAGCTATGAATGTAATAAGGTTAAAGATGAAAGCATGAATCTATTTACTGACATTGAATGAATGAAATGAATGAAATATAATAAGTACTTACATATTTGTTTTAACGTACTAATATTATGGAAGATACATCGAGACATCGACGTTGAGAGACGAGAAATCAATTTTAAAATAAAAATAACTTGAACACTAAGACTGCTAAATTGGATAAAAATTGGTTTTATTGGTATGGTAGGTAATTTGGGATGACCGAGAAAAATAAAAAGCTATTTCCGAGACCAAGCTCGAATATTTGAAATGTGCTTTATGCTGTGGATTATTTTAACTAAAAGATTTATTTGTGTTCCCAATAAGCCCCGAAAAAGGGGGTTCCTCGGGTTCTTTAGGTTTACACTTTGTCGGTTATTTATTATACCCAGAGTTAAAGGAGTAAAATTTATGTTTTTTTTTAATATTTATTTTAAAACAAGGGTACGTTGAAGTTCATAATCCTTCCGCAAAATTAACCACAAATAAGTATAGATGGCTTCCGAGATTTAGAATCATTTCACCTCCAAAACTTCGCTCCCAAAGGCTTTTGTAGGCATGATTAATGTATCTTAATGTGTGCTATTGTGGACGCCTGGAACTGACCCGAATCGTCGTTATTTGGAGCTGGAACTCCGGAAATTAGAGCTATAAAATTGGTTTCGCTGTAGAGATAATTCTAGAAGTCTTCTCTGAAGATAAAATCAAAGCCCTGATCAGAGATTAGCTAAACGGGTTGACTACGAAGGCGTTGAAAAGTTATTTACAAGAAAGTTTGTTTAAAATAACCCAAATTTTCGAACATAACACATGACTGAACATAATATAAAAATAAACATATATTAATAATAATTCTGTTTTTAATTAAATCTTCGAAGTCTTAACACATTATTATATAGGCGAAGTTAAATTACAAGTTTGATCTCCTAACTAAATTACCAACTATATAATTTTTTAATCAACTTTTGGTTTTTTGTGCCTAGTTGTAGTAGAGGTTAATATTAATTTAGAGTTGAACTTTTAGGTTTAGTTTCTTAGTCTACTAAGATTAACTCTTAATTGTAAGAATTGATTTATGCTACTCGTTTTTTAAAACTACAAGCAATGTGATCTTCCAATGGGGAAGACGTTGCCTTTTGGACCACAGTTTCTATAACTAAAGTAGAACGCAGAGCTGCCCAGAGCTTTGTGTTTATTTGTGCTTTTTAAAAGAAACATTTTAATTTTCAAGATAAACTTATAACAATAATAGGGATCCGTTAGATCTCTCTTTGAAAGTTGATTAATCATTTTCAATATATAGACAGAATGAATATAATAATAACTACACGTGTCTAATAATTCATCTGTCAGTTTCGGATATTTCTGTCAACACATTTATCGATACCTTCTTTAATTAAAAGATGTTTAACGCCCAAATACTCAAACGCAACTCAGATTTAAGCACGTCTCAAGTCGTGATTTTTAGTCGGTTTTCAATTAAAATGTATCATAAATTCGTGCTTAAATCTGAGATGCGTTTGAGTATTCGGGGGTAAGATGGGAAGGGCAAAATTTAGTTTAAAAACTTGTAGAAAGTCAAGTAGCAATAGTAGGTCTAAAAGCCTTGAAAACCATTGTCACGTTGATATGCGGCTGCTTATTTTATCATTTTTTAAATATCTTTTTTATTAAACATTTTATGTTAAAACTTTCTACCTTCATTTACGCCCTAGCGGTCTACCCACACGTTTAGCAACCCAGCGTAACCTAAATCACAGCAGCAAATTGCCCTAATCTCCTATCAGTGCGTACTCGATAGCTGATAGAAGGGCCGATAGGGCGTATCAGTCAAAGTGGCCCGCGACCGGCATTTGTCTATCGAGCTCGTTTGCCCAACCCCTGCCCTAGAGGGAGGAGCAGGAAGCGCTGTAATGAATGGTTACAGCAAGAGATTGCAATTTTTTCTTCTATTGAACATTCTACGACGTGCAAAACATTTTATCATCAACCACCTTTAATGGTCCACTGCTGGACGTTGTTCAAACATTGTTTATGTTCAAAAATACTTATTTCGCTTGCTATAAACTGTTTAGATCGAGCCTGTCAGCTATGTGTTGACACAGGCTGAGTGCTGATGACGACGACTCTTTGTTTACATATTTATTATTATATTACTCATAGTTAGTATAAATAATTTCACCGTAGGATAGTAGAACCCGTAAAATTAAAAAAAACAGGTCTCGTTAAGTAAAATAATCAACAGGGAAGTAGCAGTTACAATGTAACGTATTGAAATGAAACGCGTAATAAAATTTATGATTTTACGAAATAATATCCGTAAATTAATAAACTCGAGTCTAACTATCTGACTGTGACATATAAAGGTATACAGCTTGCTGGATAGAAGTGAGAAAAGCAACATAGGCACTTTGTTAAATAAAGAGATAGGTAATCCTGTTATAAAAAAAATGATTTTATTTATTTATTTATTGCAATACCGGAAGCTTAAATTGAACAGAATAATATGAACAAATATAATCTAGAAAGTTTAATTTAATTATTGTCCACTATTCGGCTATATACCTGGTATAGAATCCAAGTGATTTTTTGTAAACAAAGACATTTTTGTATCATAAACTGATAACAATAACAGACAACCTAACCAAAAAGATTTGCAGTGAAAGAGCTGCAAATTTGAGGTTGAAAACAAACAACACACAAAACATGAAATGATAAAAGAAAGCGGTCAAAACTAATAATTCTTTCGAATTTTTAAACAATTCTTGCAATTTGATTCGACGATACCTGTGTCCCATAATATTTTCTAACAACTTATTCTGCTTTGCGATCCCTTTGTTTACAAAAAATATCCAGGTTTCTAGTACCGAATAAAAGTAAGTAGCTCTTGCAATTTAATATAAAGGGAGCCGTTAAATAGATACAGATTTAGGTGTTTACCACCAAGCCCCTCATCGCTTGAGACATTAACCGGTGTTTATACACAGGCAGTTTGTGAAGTAAACAATACGCCATTAAAATGACATTAATCACACCCTGTAGGCCTCGGATTTAAGTTTGACGTTAAGTAAGTTAAGTTGCCGGATTCTATGTAGATTTGCATTGTGATGCTTAACTTTTGAGTTTAAAGTTGAGGTAGCTTGAATTGAACGTGTTTTGTGTACTAGGATCTGTCTGCTACTTTGCTTGCATGACAAAAAGATAAAATCTATGCGTGTATTTTACCTATGATAGTAAGAAAGGTAGTACTAAAATAAAACTCTTTCCTTGTATGTTTTACGGATTTGAATATACTGTACAAACGTTACCGCTCAATTTTTTATGAATACCTACAAAGGTTGCTTGTGTTTTTCCGGTAGTGTACAATCTCGGAGTCTTCAAATCTTGAATGAACAAGTTTCGTCTAGGAAAGTGTGCTCCATCCCAAGCCACCACATCTTTGCTTGAGAAAGCTGGTGGCCAAATGCTTAACCACCACCAATATGAATAATTTCAATTTCATTTATTTGTTCAGATAACACAATCCAATTATAGTAAATAAGTACACATAATGACCTAACCATCTCTCCGAAGGCGATAGCCTACTCATGATTCTTTCAGTAGATTTTTGAATGGATTTAGAGCTAGGCAAAACCACATAGGACTCAGACTATCGACTTGGACCCCTCTCTATTCTTATCAGATCATTAATAAAAAATAAGGTAAGAATGATGTTACCATTTTTAAAGAGTTCGCCGGCCGAGGTCAATTTAAAATCCTTAACCGGGCAATGGAAAGTGGGGCACGATGCTCTTCCGTGCATGGGATACTATGAAAGAATAGAAAAAAGTATATTCCTATCCTATTTCATTATTTGCAATATTTAATTTCCGATAAAATTAACTAGTAATTTTCTGTTCTTGCCCAGTTATTCTACTCTGGAATCAGAAGACGATTTGCTGATAAAGAGAAGATTCTGTCTCTTGTATTTATCTTGTAGGATAAGCTTATCCCATCTAAATGCTCCGAGCACAGAACGTAAACAGCATGATTTTATTACCGAATGAGTTAAAACAGCGTAAAATAACATATTCCGTACAGCCGCGCCGCTTGGCTCGCAGGTCACGTGACTCGCGGCTGGAATCAAATAATCCTGGCTAGCGTGCCTCTGAATGCAATGAGCGAGGATTTCTATATTCATTTAAGATTATAGCGGATTTTTTCGTTGGCTTTCTGATTATTTGCTTGACAAAGCGTTTTAGGTTTTGATAAAGAACGGGCTTATTCCAGTATTCCCCCATGCGAATAGCCCCGCCCCATAAGGGAAAAACTGGACTGATTTAAATCCCGACAGAGCTACTTAATGTCTCCATGGACGAGTATATTGAAGAAAATCAAACGTCAAGTACGAGTTGGACTCGCGCGTCAAGGGTTCCGTACAAACTTGTACTCGTAAGCAAAGAAATCAACACAGACGCACAGTTCACAAAATATTCTGATTTGGTCACAATTACCCTATAGGATAAAAATTAAAAAGACGGTTTTTTTTCCTTTCTTGCCGAATTTCATTATTCTAGGTCAACGAGAAATATCCTATTGGGTTTTGGTCCATAGCTAGAATCAATTTTTTTTTGTGAATTTACAACAAATTAACGGTTTTCGGATTTTTTCCTTAATTTGTGCTACAAAACCTAACTTCTTGCAAATTTTCATGAGTCTGGTTCAACGGGAAGTACCTTATAGGTTTTGTGTGCAAGTGATTCTTTAAGGAAAATACCATAAGGGCATAAACGGTTTTAACTTTTGATTGCATTGACTTAGAAGTTTAATTTATATCGCGGCTCCAATAGGTTACAAACCTGAGTATATGATGTGAATTTCAACTCAATAACTCCACGCGTTAATAAGAAAAGAGGGCTTACAGACGGACAGACGGACAACAAAGTTATCCTATAAGGTTTCCTTTTGAGGTACGGAACCCTAAAAACCAGTGACCAACGAACATAACTGAACAAAGATGAAGATGCTACGAGGGAGTTGCTGATGGACATAAACATTATAACTGTATAAAGGTTTAAAGGTTTTTAAAGTTTTAAAGGTTGGATATTATCTTCATTATATTATATTATATCTAATGTTTCTCTTCTTCGATTTTAATTTCTAAGTAAGTTTTACCCCACTAAAGAAAATTAAGGTTAAAAATATGAACTAAATTCACATGAGAAAGTGAGTGGAAACCGCGTCTTGGCAAGCGTAGTGTAGGATGTCCTCTGGCCAGGTGGGATGGCGATTCGAAAGACTGCGGCAAGCTGAAGACAGGGCGTTATGGAGCTTATTAGGGGAGGCAGATGTCCAGATATGGACTAATATCATCTATATTAGTCCATGATAATGACATGAATGAGTCACGTCATTGCAGACTGTTGTAAGGATTCTAGAGGTAGTTTAACTAGAAGTATTACGTTATTCAATATCAAGTACCAATAACCGTGCCTTGATTAAATCCTTCAGTTTATATAAAGGTGAGTTTTCGCTATGAATTAGTTTAGAATTGATCGGATAGCGAGCGGCGCGCTAACTTCGTTAGCTACGTCCATCACCTGCTGGAGATAAATTCAATTGAACTTTGAACTCTGACCCGTTTACTTTATGAAATATATTTAATTACTGAGGATAAACTTAGGTATATTTATTGAAGACTAGCGGCCCGCCCCGGCTTCGCACGGGTTTTGAGGATTTTCCCGGCAATTATTCGAATTTTTCTCACCTTTTAAACCTTCCCTAGACCTCCACGAATAATTCAAGACCAAGATAAGATAAATCCGTTCAGCCGTTGTCGAGTTTTAGCGAGACTAACGAACAGCAATTGATTTTTATATATATAGATGATATTTGTGTTGGTTGCATAACAATGAAACAATAAAAATGTAAGTTTAAACTTTACTGCACTGCACAGTGTTTACATTAGTAAAATTTAATATTTAAATTATATTTATATGTTTTTATTTGTAAGAAATCAAAAACTAGGAGTACCAAGAACTACTTTTTCATTATCATTGGCCTGTAACATTCACTGAGGATGGTTCATGTTCCCACTGTTAGTTTTTCGGTACTTAGGTACGTGGGTTACTTTACTTGTAAGGCGAAAAACAATTAATTTGAAATAAAAATAATACTCTCTCCTAATTTAAGTTACTTTTTGTACACTTTCTTTGTTGACTGAATTAAAGTATTAATAGTAGACTACTTTTCATAAATACAATAAATGTTATATGTTAGATGACATGGAAATAAAGTGATATTTATGATTTTTATCGCTTCGGTAGGTAGACTAAAGTAAAGAAGAGACGAAGAAACATTTAGCCTGATATTTTCTAGTATGAGTCTGAGTCTTAAAATTTGTTTTAAAATCAAGTTTTCTAGTATAAGCCCATCCCAAGCTTCCATAAAAAGCTTTAGAGGATTTATATACTGATAATGTTTACAATTTATATGATGTTTTGATGTAGAAGAATTACCCTTTATTGGAAATACTTGAGGTACTTATACGAACTAACTTATTTATTTCGTAACTTACGTTTTAAATTTCAAAAGGGAACCTAGCCTGTGTATTATTTCAGATTCTACATCTATGCAAAAAGTAACAAACATACGTCCATCCAACCATTTCGTATTCATCCAAACATACTTTTGAATTTATAGTATAACTAGCTGCTGTCCACGGCTTCGTACGAACTTTTTAAGTAGCCTGTGTCCGTCCAAGAAATACCATTTACCTCCCTGCCCAATTTTATTAAGATCCGTTCAGCCGTTTAGGCGTGAAAAGATAACAGACAAACAGACAGAGTTACTTAAGAATATTATGATATTAGTATGGATAATGTGATGTGATTGAATCCCTTAGATCCTTAGTCAAAATGACATTCGTTTTCATCAGCAAAAGTGAAGCTGTGAACTTGTTAATTTCAGCAGATCCGTCATGTTTCCACTAAGCCAGCAGCTCTCAAACGTGCTACACAACAAAGGCGCAATACAAGAAAAACAGTAAGTTAGTCACATCTGCCTCCTGCGGCGAAACACTTGCTGTTGTTTTGATTTACCGCGGTGCTTATTGTTTTACTAGCGAGCCGCCTGGATTCTTTCGAACCAGACGATAGAATATTATTTATTTTTCCTGTTGCATAAAATTTGGGTTTCTTTTCGAAAAGAGGCAATAACCATCTTTCTAGACGAGAGTTCCTCCAATATGCCCCCATCTTCGCTTCCCATTAAGTAAGGAGAAGCCAAAAGCAAGCCATTTCTTCTGGTATAAACGGGTTCACTATGAACCTTATATGTATAATATTTTCATTGATGACACCATCTTTTGGTCCAAACGATGTTACTGAAAACAAACCTTTTTTGGTAAACTCGATCAAATTTATAATAGCATCATAGCAGAATTGGCATGCCTATGCAAAATGTCTGACAGGCCTCGTTAAGATGTGAACCCTAATATTTCTGTATTATCACCGACAACCGGCCTGTAACACCAACAATGCTGCTTCTCGGCAAAAAGTCTACAAATATATGACTATGTATATATGATATAATATGACTTATGTGGTCGTAATCCAAGCTACGTCTGTGAACCTTATGAACCTAACGTTTTTGATCGCAGTAAATAACATTTAGGAACATTAATATCCCACGTTGAATATTGTTAGGGTCGTTTTCTCTTGGCGATATTAAATGTATAAAAAAGTCTTTCTAGATTCTACTAGCGACTTTGTGCGCATTTTTCCGGGATATAAGGTAGCCAAGGTCTAAGGTTCTTTTGTTATTATAGTGCTTACCCTGGACGCGTACGCTAGGAATGCTTTGAATTCGAGACAGTTCCGCCTGACAAGGCCAACTTGTTTCACATAGTATATATCAAAACTAAGTGACGAAAGTATAATTGTTTACAATCGTTTCTATAGTTTCAATAAACTGCGGAAACAATTGATAATTTCAAATCTAAGTCGAAGGAAAAGCTTTATATCTATTTTGTGCATCAATCTTACATGAAGTTTCTGACCCCGGGTATTTTTCACAAGCCTTCAACTGGAAACAGTGATGTAAGTCCTAGTTGGCAAGCACTCAAGGCCCCGACTATGGGATACGGAAAATATCTCGACAGTATGGTTAATTTGGATGGAACTGAAATTAGCTCACTTACCCGCACTAAAAACGTACTGGGCCTTTTAGGTTTATCGTTTTATATATACATATAATATATTATAAGGTATCAAACTGATCGCATTAATTTAGTGCTGTTAAAAAATTTGTTTAGTACTTTATTATGTGGAATCTCTACCAACTTGCAATTGAAATTCTACTCGAGTGGTTGGGTTGGAATGCATTGAATTTTTCTCCCAGAGTAAAGGCCCTTACGACTACAATTGAGTAGACATATAAATTGAAAGCAACAGCAAACGGAACGGAGACGCCTGTGTCATCATTTTTCAAGGTATAACTATATTAAAAGCTAGTAGGTATTTGTTTTAAAATCATGTTTATTTTTCT
This sequence comes from Eupithecia vulgata, assembly GCA_946478455.1. Taxonomy (NCBI): domain Eukaryota; kingdom Metazoa; phylum Arthropoda; class Insecta; order Lepidoptera; family Geometridae; genus Eupithecia; species Eupithecia vulgata. Next base: position 1,928,010 of record OX297873.1, on the reverse strand, counting down.
GATAAAATTATACACAAACTTTGGTGCACACATATTTGTGGCACAAAAATTTGGATTCAAATAATTATGAGTTTTAACTCGAAACATTCGAACATAATATTGACGGCATAAGACCCAAGATGTAGCTGGCCGGAAAAATAAGTCAAGAGTGACTTTCTAGGCCTTTGTGATACATCGGCCACATTGTTCCTTCATATAAGGTGACGTTTTGGTCGAGTGAAGATCTTTATAGAATTTAAAAAAACAATAAGGATCAACTATATGAACTAGAGATTCAATTTCTATGTCTACAAAACAAATATATCCTTTGGTAACTCAAATATCAAAGGACGATTTCCTTTACACTCTTGGACACGTCACAAAATTCAAATGACGAAAGTTAAAGTAAGAAATAAAGTGATCACTTTGATTATTTGTTCACTACAGTCATACAAGTATAATACTTCGTTGCTGTACAAACAAAGGACACAAACCTAAGCAAGGCCTATTCGAATCCCAACTTAGTAATTCCAAGTTGTACGTAAAACAACATCATACGTTATCTTCTCGAAGTTTCCAAGTTGTCGTGACAACGAGAGGGAGATAGCTAAGATTGTTGGCTAGTTCGACGTTGGATGTTGGATCGAATATTGTATTGAAGTTTATATTACAAGCTAGTTATAACGTTGTCGGATTACGGCTTGGGTATTGAACTTTATACTGTACTATTTTTTGCCCGTGGCTTCACTCGCGTTGTGTCGTCAAAACGTTTTAAAGGTTATTTCTTTCTCATGGAAACTGTTTTATTGGCTGCCTATGTTTGCTTTGATGATGTTTGATATTTGTTATGCGTAAGTTTCAAGACCTAGGACTACCGGTAAATTTTGACCCGATCCATTCGTCGATTAGTTTTAGCGAGAGGAAGTAACAAACATCCATACAACCATCTCAACATACAAACTTTTGAATGTATAATATTAATAAATAAATGCTGGATAATTCAGACAGTATTATCTAGCCCCAAGCTAAGCAGAGCTTGTGTTATGGGTACTAGATAACTGATATACATATTATAATACAATACATATGTAGATAGATATTTTTTTTAGTATACATAGAAAACGACCAGAACACCCTGAACAAATTTCTGCAGATCGTACACACATTTGTCTCGAGGCGGGAATCGAACCTGCAACCTCCTGCGTCGCAGGCAGACCTTCGCCCACCGCACCACAGAGGTCGTCAGTATTATATTGTGATTGTCTTGTGTCAGTTTTGTATGTGTCAAAGAGTTTTGAAAAGTATACCGATCAACATTCTATGTCCAGTGTTGGACTTGCATCCCACAAACAAGAGTGATAGTCTAGATCTAGATAGTATCACCACGAACTGGCGATTCCGGATTGGTGGTCGCAGAAAATTATTTTAAAATATCAGGTTATCTAGAAGATAAAAAGCTTAGGACGGGTTTTGCTCCAACTAGGTTCGATTAAGGTTTCTTCGTCCCTACTTTACTTAAGTCTACAAAACTACTAATAGAGTCCACAGGTGATCGGAATGCTGGTTTTTATTTCGGTCAACGAATTAGCATTGCCATTCAACGTGGCAATGCTGCCAGCATTCTGGGCACTCTGCCTTCTGGTGACGGCTTAGATTTTTAGTAAATAGATGTAAGTGTAAATATTAGTTGTAATTATTTTTTGCTGTTAAATAAATATCAAAATGAAGCTTTTTATGGTAAAAAAAAAAAAGTCTACATACCTACCGGAGCGACAGAATTCTAAAATATCACCTTATTTCCGTATCAGTGTTTTATTGAATATGATCTTTTCTAACTGTATAACCTTGTATTTATGAAAATAAAGATAACATATTTTTTTTTATATTTTATATAAGGAAAAGTTTGTTTGTTAATAATAATTAGTGACTAATGTGTCATTTGACTTCCTGCAAATACAAATTCAAAACGCCTTAAGCACATTCCGTAAATTCCGTAACAAAGTGAACAAGTCGCTTGTCTTGATATCCTGAATTCTTTTGGAGGACAAAGTGAGGCGAAGAGGCCAAAAGAGGTTATCCCCCATTCATAAAGGAATTCGATTACCGGTTGTTTTGTTTAAAGGAACGGTCAAGACCTTTTTACGATGTCCCAATAGATCGTTGGTACTGATAACTGATAAATTAGTTTTTCGAGTAGTGTTGGTTAGTTAGGTTTATCGATAAAACTTAAGTGATTAACTTAGCAACATAAGGACATAAAATACCTACTACAAGGTACCTACTGCAATCATCCTAAATTATCAGATAAGCCTCCTAGAAATTAAAATTGTATATCTGTTTAAATTCTGTTCGAGATTAATGCACTCCTATATAAAAGAGAGATAGAGTGAGCCAAAGCATTAAATCAATGCACAAATAAAGGATTTCCAATTTGTAAATACGAGTAATAAAATATTCGCGCTCCAAAAACTTCAAAAGCCATTTAAAACAGAAACATAAAACAACAATCCACAATAGAATCACGGTTATATCCAATCGCAAATCACTAAATCTCCTATTAGCCCCGAAAAGGCCGTAACGATTTAAGTACCGGGCGAATAAAAACGTGCTGATTCTATCGATATAATTTTATCGAGTGTTCTCATCACTAGCGGTCCAATTCTCTAATGCCCGTCTCTACCACTTTAGCACAGTTCGAGAAGGCAGCTGGGTTAGTCTAGCTGACAATATGGACTTGGTTCACTTTTCTGATTTTTGCTGTAGATTTTTCCTTTGAATCGTAACATCACCGTCTCGATCTTTTCACACAAGTGAATTCAATTCTTTGAGTTTGAAAGAAATAGTCTAGTTAGTCTAGGTTCCTCTCTTTTATTAGTTTTCTAATTTCATACTTTTTTAATCATCTTACTAGAAAATTAAATATAATTTAGGTACTTTCTTTAACAAGAAAATAATTACTTCAACAGCAATTAAAGATATTTTTGGATACGAAAATTGATCGACGAGGGGTACATCTCCGTTAATGTATGTTGCTATGAATTGCTGTGGTAGAAGGAGATAAGATATGATATTAGAGGCCATTTGTCAAGAGGCCATAGCCTAGCAGTGGGAGTATCATAACTATTAGAGTATAATAACTATTTTTTTTACAAAATAAGCATTTATGCAACGGAATTCATCGTCATTCTAAGTCAAAATACACTAGCTGCTTCCGTTTTACAAATAAAACGCACTGATAGCAGACTGATTAAATTCTCGTTCATTTGCGATTCTTCTGGCTACAGTCAAGAGTCTGGCTTCAGAAGTCTGGACGACGTCACGGTCTGTTTCCGTGGAAGGTTGTAGTAATAGATGCTGATAGGATTTTATTCAGATAATAGATTAGACGACCGATGTGGCGCGGTGGGCGAAGGTCTGCCTGCGACGCAGAAGGTTGCGGGTTCGATTCCCGCCTCGGGACAAATGTGTGTACGATCTGCAGACATTTGTTCAGGGTGTTCTGGTCGTTTTCTATATATAATAAAAAATATCTATCTATGTATTGTATAATATTATGTATATCAGTTATCTAGTACCCTTAACACAAGCTATGCTTAGCTTGGGACTAGATAATGCTGTGTGAATTTGTCCAGCATTATTTATTCATTTATTATTTAGATTGAGATTAAGGAGCGAAAGGGATTTTGTAAAAACATCGTTTTTGTGTGATATTTATTTACTCAAAACTTATTTGAAATATTATCTATCACGAAAATTTAATAATGTCCCAAAAAATTCGATTTCGGCAGGATTATCTTTCACATTTTTTTTGATGAGATTGTTGAATTGAGATAAAATTCGATCGACATAACAGGGTTTCTCGGGTTAGGTTTCCCGAAGTTTTACAACTTAGACCTTTCAGCAATAGTTCCATAATCTGCTTGATCATTTGTTTAACCTCACGAATCAAACCAAAACATTTGCATCTCTGCCATTCATCCTTAACACCACAGAGGTCATCGAAACCTCTCAAGTCCGTCGATAGCCACTATCCCCTCAGCGATACTGCAAAATGGGCACTTAAGCACGCGCGCTAAGATCGCTTTTCGATTATCAAAGCAAGTGTCGCTAAGTGCCGGGTTCGGACGCGAATTCTAAGTTGTTTGGGAATTTGAAACTAAGGCTGTTAGGGGACTTTTTAGCGCGCTTATAAGGGGAAAATCAAATTAATGGTTAAAAACATTGCAATTGTCGTTGATTCACGTCGCGACGTTGACGTCACGCGTTATATGTAACTTGAAATTGTAGAAAGCTGGACTCTGGTCTATTCACATGCATTCGTGAGTTTACACTCATTTGTTGTTTGTTGTTGAGTTGATAACGAATAAAATTATTAGGCGTTGTATAAAAAAAAAAAAAATAAACCAACTTCAAATCCAAGTGGCTTTTAAAGTGGCGACATAAATGTATTTTTTTTTAAATCGGACCATAATTGAAAATATAATTGACGAACATACATAAAATATATTCATACAGTCTAACATATAGCCTCCTCTTCTTTAATAAAAAACCATAATCATAGTACAGATAAATGATCGAGTTTCTCTTATACATAGTATATGGCCCATTCTTATTTATCACTGTCGAAATTTAAGGAAAATAACTAAAAAAAAAATACTTATCGGGCTGTCAAATTTGCTGGCAATCATTCGCAAAATTTTTAAAGTTAACACGTTTGTTTTTTGTACAATTCCGATAAAATTCCATAGTTCCGTTGTTGGATCTACTATATTAATTTAAGAATTTGAATTTTTCTATGCTGTTATATTTACGAAAATAAGTAGTTTTTGATTCATGTGGAGACTATCAATAATGGTTAAAATGCGACCAGTCAGACTTTACGACCAATTTCAGTCGCAATGCCATCACTATATACCTCGAGACTGCATACTCAGCTGAGGCTTGCTTCGATGCTACGAAAGTACTACGATGCTTAGAAGTGCTACGGCACTACGAAGCTACGAAAGCACTACGGAAAAACGACTGCCAGCCGGTTGTTCGTATAAGCAATGATCAAAGTCTTGTTGAGTTATTTCTCTTGCCAAATTGATGTTGACAAGAGATTTGATCATTAATAAGTTATAAAAGAGAGAACCGGTGTGCAACCGGCTCGATATCTATTTCCCTCTAAGATGATAAGTCAGTGTTTTAGAACGATAACCACGATTTTTTCAAGGATCAATACTATAGTCTCGTAAAGCTTCTAGTCTCGAGCGTCGTCTTTATGACGCTTGACGGATACTGTATCTACATATTAATTAGCTTATTACATAGACTTACAATAAGAAAATCAACCGTTAATTCACCGAAAGGAACTAGTTTCATAATAATGTTGTAACAGGCACAATTTAAGGCTGAAAACGGAATTTCGGACGTATTTTTATGGTAATACCTGAATAATTAGCTCGCTAATTTTATTGCTAGAATATAAATGATCTAATTTGAGGTTTTGATTGCCAGTTGCTATGTCGTTTTGTGAAATTGTTGTTTACCGTTTTAAATTTAATAGCCATATAGATAGAAAATGTTTTTGTCTTGTCGTTGAGTTATAACAAAAACACAAAATAGCGTATAAGTGGTAGTGTTTTAGACACAAAGACTTCAGTTTTTCCATTTGCCTGTTTCATTTCACAGAATTATGAAAAAACCAATTCGTTATTTCAAAAACACAATACTTGTAACATTACATAACACTTAATTCACAAACGGAATATCTCAAGGCATTTTCAGCACAAGTTTAAATAAAAACAGTTTAACTTTACAGTGAAGTTTCAACTGTTACAGTACAGAAATAGCGTTGCATTTCGCTGGTAGTTTTACAGAGAGCTTGTTTTTATAATGGCATATTAAAGACTGTTATTACGAAATTCGCATTTCGTGGGCCGTTTGCGCTGGACATGCGATTTTAGGTTAAAAATATAAACTGTATGGGAAACTCATAGAGTAGTACAGTAAATTTAATGCACGGTATCGTATGGGGCACAATTTTAGACTATCTAACCCGTTGTGAAGAAATAATAAAAATTCAATGTTACAATTGACTTTACAAAAGTAAATAACAAAGCTTATCGACATACTTGAATATTGGGGCTGATGATATAATTCAAACAGAATTATCCAACAATATTTATTTATTGATGTACCGTACATAAAAATCGATCGATTAAAATTTTTGAAGTTATATCATTATCATTAACTGACAGTCTACATTTCGATTTGGACATGAGATTCCTCAAATCATGAAAGCTATGTAAATCAAAGCACTTTTCAGACGAGATTGGAAACTGTTGTGAACGTATGCTGTGGAAGATGAAAGAGATGACCTTTGTCTCCTTGCTATACAGCATCCATTTCGGGGTAAGAGAGAGTTCAATTTTTATTTTATTTCTTTTATACTAACGTGTATGCCCAGCAGCGTGGGGATGATGGCAATGTCCCCTTATGATAAGGCCTGGGATAACGCAAAATGGCTGTTTATCAGTCTCCAGTGCTAAATATTGGACTCCTCCCATGTCCAGCATTGGACTAGTACATCCCTTTTTTTAATCCAAATTCTTTATGCGGTAAAATAAACAATTTGCATTTAAATTCGGGTATGAGGTAAAGAATGTATAGTTGGTCGTAATATACAATTTGTAACCATATTCTGCTTCTGGAACATACGAATATGAATAGAATACTGGTAGTAATTTCTGGAAACATCTCATAGACAGTATACGTGTTAATACATAACAAGCATGTGAGTCAAAAGACTTTCGTTTGACCACAATCTCACCTGATGAAAAGTGAAGATGTGGCCGACGATGTATCACGAAGGTCGACAGTAGCAGACACCTACTCATTTTTGTCTTAAGAGACCAATATTGTATTTGACCAGGAAAACAGCAGCAGAAAGCGTGTTCCAAACTCCAGTGGTAGCAACAATAAAAAATATGTAGATGTTGGTTTCATTTAATAACTGGTAAATTTCTATAGATTTTAAAATAATTTAATTCTTTTTGTCAAGGTATAAACCAAGCGAACCCGTTAGCGGAAGCTAGTCAATGATAAACGTACCGACTCTAATGGCCGGTTGTTGGGAAGAATTTATGGGTAAGCGATTCGTGAAAATGTATTCATACTTTGCGTTGGGTAATAATTTTCAGTTTTGGACGAAATACCTGATCTTTTAAACACCATTTGAAGAGGAAAAATGAAATTTGAAGAAATAAAACAAGTTAGTTGCGCGTTTTAGCTTTTAATAAAAGTTTTTAGAGATAGAAGAATTTACGAGGAAAGAAAAACCAGCTGGAATAATCACTATGTTTGCATCAGGACCCAAAGGTTTTTTTTTCTATAGAGCGCAATATTATAAAAAAACATAGTTTCGTTTTTCTAGAAAATGTTCTACATTGCTTTAATTAGAATTTTTTAATATAGAATAAAAAACCACTCTAGTTTTGAGCACAAAAATTTCATGCTCTATGACGACCTCTGTGGCGCGTTGGGCGAAGTTCCGCCTGCGACGCAGGAGGTTGCGGGTTCGATTCCCGCCTTGGGACAAATGTATGTACGATCTGCAGGAATTTGGTCCGGGTGTCCTGGTCGTTTTCTATGTATAATAAAAAAATATCTATTAATGTATTGTATTATGTGTACCAGTTATCTAGTACCAACATAACACAAAGCTCTGCTTAGCTTGAGGCTAGGTAATGCTGTGTGAATCGTCCAGTATTATTAATTTATTTCCTACTAAAAAATGGGACTTACTCGGACGTACTTCTGTAATCTTACGAAGAAATGATGTTTCCCAAATATTTGTATTCGTGAACAAAACCTAGTCAAACACAAACATTGTTTACAAAACACGAACAATTCTAAACTCCACTCAAAAAATCAAGCGTGGCCGGAAATAAACGTAAAAAAGAGGGCCACGTAACTACAAACACGTGGTCCAAACCCTCCTATATGTTTGCTACTTTAGAACAAAGCGGGATATTCACCGGGTGATTCTATTCATGACGTTTTTATTTCGCTTTAAAAAAACACCGAAGAAAATAACAATTAAAGAATAGAAACAAATCAGAACTAGTTTAAACAATTGAAACAGTTGATCTAGTTGCAGACTGTTGCAAATAATCTACAGGTAGCTCAACTGATCCATACCAGTCGGAAGCGTGCCCAAGACGCTGCGCTGGCCGCCTGACCCCGCTGTATGGCAATGCTGATGCGCAGCGCCCGATACTCACCAGCTTTCGGGTCTGATATTTTTTGGATAAGTTTAGAGGTAGCTACTTAGCAGTAGAAGTTAGTGCAGCTGGGAAGATTACCATTATTTTACTACCATTTTTAAATATTCCGATAAACTGATATTAGAATAACGTTATTTTTTGTCGTCTGAAATAATGAATTTAATAAATTCATATTAAATAATCAAAGATGTTTTAAACGCATTATTCTTATGTTACTTTAACACAGGTCACTAAAATTTTAATGTTTGGTAATGGCAACAGACTTAGGTAATTATTTTAACGTCAGTAGCCCCCATTATCTATAACCGGAGGGGTCCTCTGAACCACGATACGACATACTCCAAATCCGACTGAACCACGATAAAAATATCGCATGGGTCTCATGGGCTGGGCTTTATTTACTTTTGCAAACAGGTGTGTAATGAAAAAGGGGTTTGGGAGGCCGCGTCATATGGTCTGGATGTCAGGCACAGTATGGGAAGCGCATTAGGTTGTATAAATAAATGGAAAGCAAAAGGAGTACGACAGGTTTGCGGTTGGTGAAGGGATGGCATTGATATGTACTTTTATCTGTACGTTAAATTTAGCAGATATTTTCGAGTAGTGTCGTTTCGCACATTATTTCGGCGCATTAATGGGCCAAACGACACTACCAAAAATTACTAGTATCGTTTCGCCCATAGATGATAATTTTATGTTACATTGCTGGTTTTGTAAAATGAAATGTTTGCTAAATGATTTTGTAAGACGTCTTTGGAAGTATTTGATTAAGTAAATAAATAAACGAAGTAGTAGTTGATCAATTAATCACTTCTCGGCTGTGTAGTGTCAGCTAAGAATGTGCTCCACCCCAACTCTTCCCGTGGGTGCCGTAAGAGGCGACTAAGGACACGGGGGCAGACGGCAGCGCCTCTTGCAAAATATATCTATCATCAAACTGCAATCCCCAATCCGCATGCCCAGCGCGTAGGGATTATGTAGGATTATGGGCATTGCCCCCATGAGATAAAATCCGATAAGGCGATTATCAAGGGAAGGCCTGCGTCCAGCAGTGGACCATTATAGTCTGTTGAGTTGAGCAGTCACTTCTCGAACCTGAGTGCCTGAGGATATCTTGAGTGGGAGCCCCAGATCCACTGAACCTCACAGTAGTCAGTAAGAATAGTATTTTTATAGTTATTGAACACTTTTATGTTTGACTGACTGTGTGTATTGCCAGTGATGACGTAGGTATGGGCACTGCAACGTAGTCCTCGAGTATACTCAGAGTCTCTCTGGCACATCGATTCGACGACCTCTGTGGCGCAGTGGGCGAGGGTCTGCCTGCGACGCAGGAGGTCGAGGGTTCGATTCCCGCCTCGGGACAAATGTTTGTACGATCTGCAGTCATTTGTTCAGGGTGTTCTGATCGTTTTCTATGTATCATAAAAAATATCTATCTATGTATTATACCCATAACACAAGCTCTGTTTAGCTTGGGGCTAGATAATGATGTGTGAATTGTCCAGCATTTTTTTTTATCGAAACAGAAATAAGGAAATCTGCTGAAGAACCAAGGTGGAGACCTTTAGGGAAGGTCTATGTCCAGTAGTGGACTGCCTCGATCGGTTTATATGATGATTCAATATTATTAATATCATATGGTCATTAATATTTAAATAGAAATTCAAGTTTTTCTACCTCCTCCGTGGATAACTTGCTCCTTGTACCCACTATTAATCAAATTAGTTTCTCTTCCTACCGCCTACAACTTGCATGTTAGTCTCCCAAAATTAATATAAGTCGTGTGCTATGTTTTAAAACGGTACCTAAAACAATTAATTTTGTTGCGTGCAACATTGTTAATAACCTTCCTTAAAATTGCCCACTTCAACTAAGTGCATAATTGAGATGTTTATTTGGTAAGGTTATTTGAAAACAATGTAAAAAGTGGTCGCAAAAATGTTTTGTTAGGTAGTTAACAAAACAATTTTGTGTGACGTATCGATATTTTTTTCCTAGAAATTAATTGTAACTATATAAATCTATTTACCAGACATATCAATGATTAATATATACAAGAATTTGAGCCGTAAAATGCTTTGATTTTTGCTTTGATAACTGACGTGTATTCAGTTATCTATCACGATTGATTTATCAATGAAAAACCAAGCCTTAAATAGTTTTTCAGAATTCTCCTATTATACGTATGTTTGGCGATATTGTAAGGGCAGTAGGTCATTGAATAAGGCTGGTACAAGACCGCCAGAGACGGCAGGTTAAAAAAAGAGACCCCGTATTCAGCAGTGGGATTTACCAGATTTTAATCCATATTCTATCTTTCTATCTATCTATCTCTAGAGCCTACAAGTAAATGACTAATATGACTTAACATCCAGTTGCATGTAAAATCGTAATATCCATTCAAAAACAATTTGACACAAAACGTACACTCAAAGCAATAGCCACAAAAAGCCACGTTTGCAAAAGGAAGTCGGCGCGGGTAATAGGTGTCCCTTTTTGTGTCCCAATCGATGTCCCAGGGGTCAGGGCACCTTTGTTTTGCCCCATAAAGGTGCAGGTTTAACGGGAAAGGGACGGGACGTAAAATAAATCTGATTATGGGTACGGCGGAATAAAACAGTTGGAAATACCTACGTAAACTTTAGGTAAGTTCTTGGGTATTTTCGACTTTTCGGGTGCAATCTTCTATTGGACATTTACGTGGGTGTGAAGAGCTTTTAGATTCTGTCTTTATTGTCGTCGGTGACAGAGGAAAAATGGTATAAGCGCGCTTGGAGAAACGTTTGACGAAACGTTTGATAAAACGCATCAAACAGTCCTCAAAAGCCGTATTTTTTTAATAAAACCCAGCTTAAAAATTGTTTGACCAGGCTGAAAAGAGACGGAGCTTTGCGTGGGGCTGTCAAATTAACGTGGCATAAACCGTCCTCCATAGACTGAATACCTAGTTGGAAGTGAAAGATCGGTTCGATCGCTCGTTTTAGTGTGCTAATGACGAACTTTCTAGGTTATGTTTGGAACAGGAATAATCAACTTTCTGAGTACGTGTAATAAAATAATCTTTTCATTCATGTGTAAAGTACCTTAACTTTATCACTTTTCCAACAAAATACTTCCTAATGTGGAGGCCGTAAGTAGGCGACATGTAATTTCATGAAATCAAAATTACAGATTAGAAAAAGATTAGATAATAAAGTAGCTGATCACTCATTATTGTGTAACAACTCAAATGACACTCATAAATGCGAAAGTTTTGAAGTTTGGATGTTTGTTATTTCTTGACGCCAAAAATACTAAACGGAATGGGCTAAAATTTACTGGTAGGCGTGGAATAAAGCGACTATATAGACTATACTTTTGACCCATAATTTACGTTTTAAGATAAAAAACCCTTAAAACGTTTTCATATAGAATTATAGCGAAGACAAGGGCATAATCTAGACAGCAATAAAAATCCATGGAGTACTTATGTACTCCATGCCTTTTGGCAAAGTTTTATTTGATCGAGTTTTTTTAATACATATTTTAATTTTATTATAAAATCACCATTTCCGTACTATTCGTTATACGTTATATGCACATAACGGAAACACACTCACTACACTGGATTGCGAAGAATAACGTTTTAAAGGTATTTCCGATGCATGCGATCATAATAATAATGCGAATTGATTTTAGCAGTGCGGATTGCCGGTAGATCACTTGACAATTTGTCTTTCGCTTTGAGGGTAGGGTTTGTCTTTGACACTTACGGCTGTATATTTCCCAGATCGCTACCCGTAAAGCTATCGTGCGATAGTTTTCGTAGACCTTATCCATTCATTGTGATTTTAAAAACTTATTTTCTTTAGTCTGCACATAATATCTACGATAAATTGTGAGTTTGAATAAAAGACTGAATGAACACTTTACTTTACTTAAAATGTACATAAAAAGTTCTGTATCCAAATATGAAATAAACACATAGCAAAAGGCTGCCTTATCATATCACTCAGAGCGATTCGCACAGAAAACTTTGGGATATAGAAAAAATATAAGAATAAGGTAGGGAATAAAGAAATATATTTGCTCTCGTTTCCTACTCTTATTTAAATTAAATTAATTAAATCATATATATTTCAGACAATAAGTGTTACACATCCATATAAAAATAATAAAAAACAAACATACACAGAAAAAATCCAATCTTTTTCCAAAAAATAAATGACCAACCTCGCCGATACCAAACTCGATACAAACACAACCTTGTCATGCCCGCATCAAAATTAAAAATCCACCAATCCTCCGCCAACTCGATGGCAGTCAAAATTTATAATAAAATACCAGAAAACATCAAATGTATAGAAAAAAATAACATTTTCGAATACAAACTAAAGGCGATACTCATAAAAAAATGTTTTTACGAACTTGACGAATTCTTCAATGATAATTTTAGCGACTCGTAATATTTAATAATAGGTATATAATACAGTTTATCATAATTAGAAAGGCATGATACCTGGCCAGTCTTCCATTGCAACACCCTAAATGGGTACATACTGTGAACATTTTATTAACACTCACTTAATCACTAAGACCTGATGACTGTATGAATGCAATAAATAAAATACTGAATACTGAATACTGAAAATATATACTAATCATTACACTAATAATTACAATAAATTATGGACTACTAATAAATGAAAATAAAAATAAATTTTAGATTCAATCAAAATTAAAAAGTAGTTAAATTCAACGAATTAGCATTGCCATTCAACGTGGCAATGCTGCCAGCATTCTGGGCACTCTGCCTTCTGGTGACGGCTTAGATTTTTAGAAAATAGATGTAAGTGTAAATATTAGTTGTAATTATTTTTTCCAGTTTATAATTAATAAATATAATTCATTTGTTAAATTGAAATAGACATATTATAGATGAGATTTGAACTAAAGGACATATTTTCAATGAGTTTCGTCCTGCGCCGGCCCCGTCCCGTTAACGCCTGAAGTATTCCAGAGTGGAAATACCATCGCTCGTTGCTCAAATATTTTGTGGAACAATGTTTTGTTTTGCATAATGCCTCGCGCTGATTTACAATTTATTTTATAGAATTGGAGAATTTCATGTAGACAATTCAACCCGTTTTGAGTGTGTGCCTTTTAGGTGTTTCATTGCATGAACTAGCCATCAAATAAATAACATTATTTAGCTACATCGTTTTAAAAGGAGATTAAAGTATTAAATTGTGTCAGAATTATTATCATTTTAGCCTGAAGTATTCAGATACAGAGCAACTCCTGCAAAAAGATACCTCACCTCACCTGACCTGAACAGCCTATAATGGTCCACTGCTGGATGCAGGCCTCCTACAAGATACAAATAAGTTTAATTCTGAATGCTAATTAATGACTTCCTACTTAAAGAAGGCTTTCTTTTACATGCTTAAAACACTCTGCCTATACATAACAACACAGTTTGCTTTTCTTTTTTTCCATATAATCCAATAATATAATACAAACAGAACATTTTTGGCAGACTGGCAGATGGAGTGCAGGTATTGTTTATATTATCTACTTGTAGATAAAGACTAGGTAGTTAATTTTACTGTATATCTGTTTATTATTATTATTATTATTTGTATTTATATTTACTTGTACCTTTTATTCGATGACTATTCGTAGCGACAGTGATGATGATGAATACCTATCGATCTCCACAATTGACTCCAGTTCTGGTAGTGCAGACAGCTTTATGAGCATTCCTTCTCTCTCCGATACACTGTCATCACACTTTAGTGATGTGGCAAATAATTTCAACCTTATTCACATAAACGCCCAGAGTATTCCAGCACATTTTTCAGACATGTTAGCTTCTTTTGACAGTAAAAACCTCCACGCAATACTAGTTTCCGAATCCTGGCTTAAGCCTTCTCTCCCTTCTTCTCTTTATTCTCTTCCTGGCTTCACTCTTATACGTAACGACCGCACGGGTAGTCGTGGGGGTGGAGTGGCCATCTTCTTACGCTCTCACATTTCCTTCTCAATTGTAAGCATGTCTGCACAGCCTCCTCCAGCGAATGCTGGCGAACATCTCTTTATTGAGATCTGCCTCTCTCATACTAAAATTCTTCTGGGAGTCTACTATAGCCCTTCTCTTCGCATAAATTACTTCGCATCTTTGGAAAAACTGCTGGAAAACCTATTACCTATCTACAGTCACACGATCATTATGGGGGACTTTAACACTTGCCTTGTCAAACAAGACTCGCGTTCATCCGCCCTTCACTCAGTTGTTCAGTCCTGCAACTTGCATATTCTTCCTCTTGGTACAACTCATCACTCTCCTAATCTTACCCCATCTCTTCTTGACTTGATGTTCACCTCATCCTTACAGCATGTTGCTAAGCACGGACAATGTTCAGCTGATGCCTTCTCGTATCACGATCTTATCTTTCTCTCCTATAAACTTCGCCCACCTAAATATAAACACAAAACTCTTCTTCAGCGCAATTTTAGTAGTATGAATCTGGAAAAGCTTAGATTGGATGCATCTGGGGTCGACTGGTTTTCAGTGATGGCGGCCGATACGATTGAAGATAAGCTGTCAGCTTTTAATTCAACTCTAACGAATTTGTTTAACGTTCATGCACCAATCCGCTTGGTCAAAATAAAGCAGCTGCCAGCTCCGTGGATCACGGACGAAATCAAGTCCCTTATGCACAAGAAGGCAGCTGCCAGAGCGAGATTCAAACGATGTGCTAACGACATAAACAAAGAAAGGTATCATCACGCTAGGAATCGCTGCAATAGAATGTGTAGGGATGCTCAACGCCGCTATATTCACTCTTCACTCTCAAATACTGACCCAGCTAAAGCCTGGAAGTTTTTAAGAACTTTGGGAATTGGCAAGGCACGTCTAGAGGCGTGTACATCTAATATTAATATTGATTCACTTAACGTTCACTTTTCTTCGACATCTAACATGGATATAAATGTCAAAACTAGTACTCTCAACTATCTTTCTTCCCTGCCTATTCCTGACTATCCTTCGTTTAGCTTCAGTCCATTCGCCGCATGTGATGTTAAAAAGTGCATTTTGTCCATTTCCTCTAGCGCAATAGGAGGTGACAATATCGGTCGTAACATGATCACTCCTATTATTGACGAGATATTGCCTATGATAAGTCACCTCCTCAACTTTTCTATTCTCTCTGAAACCGTTCCGGCGGTGTGGAAGGAAGCCAATATAATTCCTCTTCCCAAAAAACCCAAGCCCTCTACATTTACAGATTTCCGACCCATATCTATCCTTCCTTTCCTTTCCAAGGTTCTTGAACGCCTTGTTCATGGCCAACTCAGTACGTTCCTCTCTTCTCATAACCTCCTAAATCCTTTCCAATCCGGTTTCCGTCCCGGTCACAGTACTGTTACTGCTCTTGTAAAGATCACTGACGATATCAGATCGGGAATGGAAAACGGACATCTAACCATTCTTACATTACTTGACTTTAGTAATGCCTTCAACACTGTTGATTTCGAAATCCTTCTTGGACTTTTGCACTCTATTAACATATCTCCATCAGCGATTGGCTGGTTTCGCAGTTATCTGCAGGGGCGCCGGCAGCGGATCCGTACTGACGACTCGTTCTCGTCTTGGTGCAATACCTCTGCTGGTGTACCGCAAGGCGGCGTATTATCTCCGCTTTTATTTGCATTGTTCATTAATTCTATCTCTGTTAAATTAACTTCTTCCTACCATCTCTATGCAGACGATCTACAAATTTACACTCAAGCCCCACTGCAAGACCTGTCCACCGCGATTCACTGCATTAATGCTGACCTTAGGTGTGTTCGTGATTGGAGCATGGCCTACGGTCTAAAGGTAAACCCCAGCAAATCACAAGCCATAATTATAGGTAGCTCTCGCACTTCTGCTAAAATTGACTGGTCCACTCTCCCTAAAATTGAATTCAATAGCGTTATAGTTCATTTTAGCAGAAGTGTTAAAAACCTTGGAGTCATCATGGATACTGACATGTCATGGGTCCCTCAAATGGATGCGGTGAGTCGCAAGATATTTGCATCCGCTGCTTCATTGAGAAGACTTCGTAACTTTCTCCCTACTGCTACTAAAATTGTGCTCGCTCAATCTCTCTTGCTTCCTATTCTCGATTATGCTGATGTCTGTTATCTCGATCTAACTGAGGAGCAGCTTAATAAGGTTGAACGGCTCCAAAACGTATGTATACGTTTTGTGTTTGGTCTACGTAAATATGACCACATTTCGGAATTCCGCAGAAAACTCAAATGGCTGCCTGTTCGTCTTCGCCGAAATTCCCATATCCTTTCTCTTCTTCATAACATTCTCTTTAACCCTGTCACTCCCTTGTATTTAAAGGAGCGTTTTGAATTCCTCCATAATTCTCATCCTCATCCTTCCCGTGTCCTCCGTTCGTCAGAAAATCTGGTTTTGAATATGCCACCTCACAAAACCAGTTTCTACGACAAATCCTTCTCCATCCAGGCCATAAGGTTGTGGAATGCACTACCAGGACCCATTAGAAAAGCAATATCCTTACCTGTTTTTAAATCTCGCGTCAAGGAGTTTTTCCTGTCGGAATAGTGAATATTGGTACAAATTATTTATTTATTTATGTATTTAAGTATATTATTTATATTTTCTTCTTTTTCTTTTATGTGTTTATCTAGTCTATGTGTAAATATATTGAGTTAGGTAATTAGTAATATTTATTTATTTATTTAATATAATTTTGTTTTTTAGTAGGTATTCTGTAATATTCATGTTTATTTTATCTTTTGTACACCCCCTGCCTTTCTTAAATTCATATAGTTCTTTCCATCCAAAGGTTGCCTGGAAGAGATCGCTTCTAAGCGATAAGGCCGCCCATTGTACTTGTCTCATGTTATATGTCTTTTTGTAATGTTCTTTTTCTGGTGTACAATAAAGTGTTTTGTATTGTATTGTATTTTTGTTTTATATGCACATATAATTAAACTGCAGTTTGAACTATCAAACGCTAAGCATTAGGTTCAAATTCACGTGCCATTAGTTCTTTAGTACTTGCTCGTGCATATAGGACATTAACTAAACTTCCCTAAGTTCGAACTATTCTCTAATCTGATGGCCTACATACTAAACCGCTAATTGGCCATTTTCAGTTCTTATTACGTATTCCTACCCACTTGGTACATTGTTCTAACATTATCATCAAAGAAACATACATCCATCCACATCATCATACATACGACCACTGCCGAGGTGCCTCCCAACCGAGGGGAGTTCACCATAGACACCACGCTTGGCAGGCGGATTGTTGATCGCAGTGAAGGTGTTAAAATACACAGAAGGAAAACAAACTTGCATAGTAACTATTAAAACTAACCCTTGTCTCTTCTGACAGTTAGTGACGCGTTTGGTGTGGAAAATTGTTTAGTTCTTTGTTTTTAGACCATATCTACGATTAGATATGTAATATGTATCTCACTTCACGACTTCATAACCAAGCTATCCTGAAAAACTGTAAGTGAGGGCAGTAGAATATGTCCGTTCATAAAAATAGTTTTACGACTGTTCATGCCAAGTAAGTTTACTCTTACTAAAAGTCGTGTTAAAAATGTAAAGAAAATCACAAAACGTTTAACCCCCCCGGCTACAAATCACCCTCGGCCAGTCTTTGTTTCCGCCTCCCCACGTAATAGAATCTAAAAGTTCATTCAAATTGTTAAGGTCAGGGTCAACAGTCTCGTTGCTAGAGCGGTTGCTGTCGCCTTTATGTTGTGTTTATGACACGTATAACACTGCGCTTCTTTTAAGTTGTTCTGTAAGTATAAAACGATTCACTATTCAGTTTTCTGATGTGCGTATAGTGCTATGAAAATGTAAGTTTTTTTCTACCCAATCTTGTAATTGGTAGTCTACTCTACCACCAAAAGGGTCAAGGTCAATTTGTCAAAGAAGTTTCTTTGTAAAAAATAACACCGCTATCATTGTGATAGTTTTGCTTCCCGCGTAAACTTTATATTGTCTTTCCCTAAATATGGGAAAAACAATGTAAAGTAGCAAATGCATTCGTGTATTGTCATAAATTTACTTTTAATATGAATATTTTGTTATTTTTTACTTCGTATCTTTTTTAGATGCTGCAAGCTGAAGACAGTGCGCTATGGGGCTCAATAGGGGAGGCCTATGTACATCAGTGGAGTAATATGGGCTGATGATGATGGTGATGTTTTTACTTTGTACTGAAATTGATTCTTAAAGGTACAAGTTTCGAAAATTACTGTTGTGGGTGGAACTTAATCCATAACAGTTATTTTATCCTATTAATATAACAGGTTAAATAATGTATAGTTTTATGTAGATTTTAGTACTTTAAGAGCAGAAATTAAAAATATTTAATTTAAAAAAAGGGGTTGATGCTATGTACTTTTTGTGCTATAAGATTATTAAAACTAATTTGGATAGCTAAGTCAACCTAACCCCTGAAAGAGTACCCCCTGAACGAGTTATCAAAAGTAAATCAGATTAGAGCGCGTCCGTTGTGATTTTTTGTTAGTTTTCAATAATGAAATAAATAAATGGACAATTCACTCCGCATTATCTAGCCCCAATGATGTGTCATAAATCGTCAGTTTTTTATTGGTTTTTTTTTTATTCAGGCGTAAGACTGTATGTAGTTGTAGCCCCGTACCCTTAGACAATTTAACCCGAAGCCCGTACCCGATCCGATTTATCTAGATCTTGCTACTGAAGGAGTCTTTACTGATCAATTTTTAAGTCTAAATGGCTTAAAGCCATTCAATCATAGCTTAAACTAGCACTTTCATGGCTGAAAACACAGAGAGCGATCTGCAAGTCCGTGAAACGACGGCGCGCCCCTGCGGGTCGCACCGCCGACGCTAGCAGTGATCGTGTTATATTTTTTGCAATTTATTTTAAAGCAGATTGATTTATAAGGTCTTACGAAAACAAATAGTAAATCTAAACAGCCTCATTTGACATGTTGAAATCTTGAAATTGAATATAGGCCATCAAATTATATTCCCCAGTAAATTAAAGGTTTCTAGTTTGAAAAGTTTCTCCGAAGCTATTTAGTGACACGGCCAACAGAAATACCTACTAAGCGAGCAACGTAAGCAATCCAAATGTCAAGAAAATAAAGCATTGCTGACACTCCCCAGCGTACAGTTTTCGCCGACGATCGCGCGAACCGCACGCGACCTAATATCTAAACAGAATACTAAACAAAACGACTCTTTCTTTTACTGAGCCCGCTTTATTACCCCGATATCCGACCTTTTTAGCTTTTAGCTCCCAAAACAACGATCCCCAAAGTGGGAATAGAGACTGTCCCATTTTTAAACTCTATACCGAACAAAACATTGTTACAATTTTATGCCAAACGAAAATTCTGCTCCAATTTGCACCGGGGACGGTGGTGACCTAATATCAACTTTAGCTTCACACAAATAGAGTTTATTGTAGGCTGGTGATGGTTGTCCTTTGACAAAAATGCTTTCGAGCATCGAAGCATCGTGCCTAATGAGCCGAGTATAAAGTGTTTCTTTTTTCCTTCGGTCCCTTTCCGTAGATTCTTGAGGAAAAGGTCGATTTAATATTAGAAAGATATAGATTCTTAATTTATGAAAGAGCGCACTTATGTTGGAGCGAGCCGTTGCCGTTGAACACTCAATGTAAATAAGATTCTCAGATGAAAGTCAAATTGTGAGAGCTTATCGCGAAATTGCAATATTTGATCCACTCACAAATCACTTCCTTCTTTGTTCTCTTGCTTGAGCAGTCTTAAAAGAGGGACGCCAATTTTTCTATTATTTTTATAGTTTTTAAACTATAGTTGTAAAAGCAAATGCTTTCAAAATTTATATGTAATTCATGACTGCAAAAACACACAAAACCATTTTCTATGCAGATTATCAATAAAGACCCATTTGACATGCAAAGCGGGTCCGGAACACTACTGGAAATGGTTAGAGGCGTTAAAATTCTCCACAAACATTAGCATATAATAAGTGGCTACTGACAGACGGACAGTAAAATTGTTTTCGTGTCTGTGTGTGATGATTTGTTTCTTTCTGAATGTTAGCATTTTAAGTAGTATCACGAAAGCTTTTCAAAAATATTGTTCACATGGCAATAATTTACCAACAACGAATACTCTGTTGGAAAAGTTTTAGTACCTACTAGAACACACGAAATAAAATGAACAACTTCAGATATCTTTACTATTTTATTCGTAAGTGTAAGGAACATTGATATAAAGAACTGGGTTACAAGTACAAAACTAATACATGGACCGTTTCTACATCTAATAACACAGAAATCTAACTTCAAAACTTTTTGATGGATGTTGAAATAACAACGTTTATTTATGATCTACGAGAGGGAAGATCGAACTTCATCAAACTTTGACTTGAAGCTTTTCAGTCAAACATTGAGACTTATTGATTTTACTTCTACGTCTACTCAATCGTTGTGCTCAAAGAAAACTGTACCAAATGGATATTTTTAAAATCAGTCCTTTAAAAACCTTAATTTTGATGAAAATCTTGTGTTTTTGACCTGTATACCTGCAACAACACATACCAGAAAAATATAAAATTCTATGCGATAAGACTTTGTTTTTTAGTTACTTCTATCTGGCTCGGCAACCTTAATAATATCTTGAGCCTTGATCTCATAAGAGAAAAGTTGTAATTTTGTTCTATCTAGTGGATTTCCCCACAAGTCTGTGTAGATATAGTATGGTACACCTTTTCCCTAAAATCCTTGTCCGCCAAAACCACAGGCAAATGGTTGGACAATCCTCATTGACTAGGCATATCAATATCATGTGTGAATAAGCCTTGCCATCCGCCGTGCCATCCGATGACATCCATCAATCCTCTTCCGGGGATGGCGTGACGCGCGCCATTAATACGGGGCAAAACATGGCGGATTTGTTTTGGCGCGAACCGAATAACGATTAATTGATTCTGCACACGCTACGGAGGATGGAGTTGGGATTTTGTGTTGCTTTGACCTCAGAGTACGAGACGAAGTGACTAATTTTTGAAAACTTAATTTGAAAAGAATAAATTAAAAATTACGAGTTTCTGTGACGCAAACTTAGTCTAACTACTTATTACCGAAAGAAGCTATTATTAATGACCATTTTTTCACTTTTATTTAAGATGCTATACTTGAGAGAAATAAATTCGACTTCGAGTCTACTGTATTTATCTATTAGTAGGTGCATAATAAAAAATCAGGGGCTTTTAAAAACGTAGTGTAGGACGCCCTCCGACCAGGTGGGATGACGATTTGCGAAAGACTGCTGGCAGATACTGGATGCGGCAAGCTGAAGACAGGGCGCTATGGCGCTCATTAGGGGAGGCCTATGTCCAGCAGTGGACAAATATAGGCTGATGATGAATAAAAAATCAGAGGGGGCCTGCGTCCAGCTGTGGACCATTATAGGTTGTTGAGATGAGATGAGGTACATACTAGTTAATTTATATTATATAATAGAGACTATGAGGCTTACAGACAAACCAAATTACCTACGGCTTAAGTTAGCTTTTAGATAAAATAAGTACATACATACTGTGATAGATAAATTAATGAAAAAAAAACTACTAATACAAGATTTTAATGAATATAAATTTGATAGATCTTGTGGTACTCTGAACTCTGAAATTTCACTCTCTCTCCTGTAAAATTATGTAAAATACTATTTGGATTTTTTGTAGATAACCCGATAGCAGGAGTTTTCCTATCCGCCAAAACTGTATAACGCCATTGATATGGAGCCTAGCCTGACATTTACATGACCTTGCTCCATCATGAAATTCACATGACAGTGAAGGAAACCATCATGATAGGACCCGTCACAAATTGTGTCCCGTTCAGTGCCACTAGCTAGCTATACGACTCCATTAAATATTACGGCAGGAAATTGCTGGGCAATGATGGCAGTCGATGGGCCCTAACGTCTCGAAGGCAGCTTTGAGTGGAAATGAGTGAACCTACATCAACTAGGAATGAAATGAGGACAGTTCCTCTAAAGGAGATTTGAAGGGTGTGACGAATTTTTTTGTAAATGTGACAAATTTTCAGTTAGATCTTGCTTCAATTTCAATTTCTTCTGACATAGAGTGAGTAAAGTTGATTTTATTTTTTATTGTGATGAACATTGCAGTATGTTTACCTGTTGATAAAGATCTATAAAATATGATTGAAAAACAATGTATATAACTTAGAAATTCATAGAAATTTAACCATAAAAAGGGGGAAAAGATTTGGCTTTGACTTGAAAAAGTAGATGAGAGTGACAAATACCAAACATCAAAGTGCTTTATTTCCTTTAGACCTTACAGTAGGACTCTTGAACACGTTACAAACATTCAAATTACCTAAGTAAAACTAGGAAATTAAGTGATCACTTTGTTTTTTTTTGTCCACTTCAATCATTTTACGCTAAAGTAAAGAAGCGAACAAGAAACCTTAAACATGTTAAAATATTAGTTTTTCAGTTGGACACACGACTGGACAGAATGGCGTAACAGAGGAGATTCCCAGCAATGGGTGCGCGTGATAACGTGCTGAATAGATACCTAGGTAGATAGATATAACAAAAAAGCAACTGTACCTTTTACTGCTTCATAATTACAAGCAATCAACAATAACAGTATATTCGTTCGTTACATCAGGATAATAAGGAAAAACGGGGATAAAAGATGATGAACAGGCCTCATTAGCGGCAAAACTAGAACATGATTTCTCCAGGATTTCCTCCAATTTTGGGGAATACAAATGACAAGAGAAAACCCAGACTGCTCAGCTGACAAGTCCGTATAATTAACTTATATTACAGAAAGTATGGTTAATGTGATTGTTTGTTACTCTTTTGTTCTACGTGAACAAAAGAGTAAGGGTAACGAAATAAACTCTGGATGGCCTGATTAAATCCACACAAATAAGTTCTACTACTTATACTTAATAAATGTAACAAGGTCGTGGTCGTTTTCGACGTTACAAGGTCGTGCTTCTGAAGTATTGTACAACTAGAGATGCTCGATGAAGTTATCTACGGAATAAGAGAGCTGTTCCTGTAATGGTCTTTTTAAGTATTAAGTAACAAGCTTTAGAACTCTCTACACTCACACCATGACACCATCCTATCTTCACCCAGTCTGACATCGGATGTAGAAGACATATCTCTTACGAAATACAGCTCCATGGTATTTTCCAACTACTTTGGTCATAAATTTACAAGAATTTGTTTCTTCTAGGTTTTCTGGTTACGTTTTAGATTTACTAGGCAAGCATAAATAGGTCAACTAAGTATATCAAAACGATCGTATTCATTATCATTTGATAAAAAACGACTTTAATATTGTTTGCGATAATCGTTTATCTAAACGGTTAAGAAACTCAACTCTTTGCGAACTTAACTTAAGCTTTGAGTGAAAAACTTGGGAATCAAACTTGAACGAAAAACAATAAAGCGGAGCACAGAATTGATGGTCGTGTTGCGTGACGGTGCGTAGAACTTCGCCAGTTAGGCAGTCTAAGGCTGGAATACTTTTATGTAGATGTTCAAAGTTTTATTGCGTAGGAAGACCTTAATATATACGTGTTTTGATAATAAATGTGGTTTGATTTTGTACAGTTAACTTGTTCATTTGGTAGTGTTTTCTAATTTGACTGAGAAAATTTATGTGAAATTTCATAGCACCTACATTTCAGGTAGAATAAGTCGGGTTTTAACATGCCATAATTTTGCATTTAGAAAACAAATTAAGTTTGTTGGGTTGCCAGAAAGCTTTCGTTCTTTCTCGTATTCTCATATTGTTTAGCTTGTTTAACAAACAAACAATTTCTCCCATCTCCTTTTATGTTTGACGCTTAATGATCCGAACACAAACTGCCTTCAAAAACCACATAACCATGCTCAAGACGAAACTCTTAAGCACGCATTTGAATTTCAAGACGAATAAACTTAAAGTAAGCCTTTAAACCCGTTCAGGCATAAACGATAACCTCGTACCTCGCAACCCCAGCCTTGCTTCCGTTAACCGACCTTAAAGACCTAAAATAAAGGAATTTTCTTTTAGATGTCCCCCTAACATAATGTCCTAGAAACATTTATTTAACATCAACGCAAAGAGGGGATATTTACCCATATGTTTGATTGTCTGTAGCACCATAGCTTTAAACGGAACTGACCCTATTTTGATTTATGATGTTTTCTTTTTAAATGGCACTTCATTGAGATTGTTATCCGCGTCATCTGTCTATGTTTGATGTAAATCAATTTAGCCGTTTGTGGTAATGTTATTTCAAAGTAAAATGAAATGAAATGACAAGAATATAAGGGTTTCAAAGTCGCTTACGTGTGTACTAGTCGAACAAATCAGCCAAGTAGACAAAACAACCAGAAATGGAAACACAAAACACACTCAGCTATATCAATAATCTCGCAAGTCACGTATGTTATTGTGCGGCAATATTTTCCTCCAAAATAAAGAGGCTTTAGTGGCATAGTTCTGATTACATACGGAACCACGCCTGGCAGACGTAATTGTTGATCTGTTTTGTTCTCGTCTGTTTATCCCTTGGTTTCTACTAAATCCGTAGGCTGTGTTGGAAGGATCCTTTTCATAGCTCCTATTTTTAGCTCTGGAAGACGGTAAGAGAATTCAATTACAGGTGCTCATATCAACTAATTCGTTTACGCATGGAGCGTTTACATTAATAGTAATTTCTCTCATGTAACGAACAATTGTCGAAAATGTCTCGAAAGGGAGTGAAGGTGCCTCCCCACGTATCTACACTCTACAGGTCTCACCCCAAATGTTACAATTCAAATGAATGAATACATATTTGAAAATTACGCTGAACATTATACGCAAATCTTTAGATGAGACAAGTAAATGTTGTATGACAAATTCGACGAATGGAAAGGGGAGTGGGAAGAATTTATTATTTTCTACAAGACCATGAAGTCCGTTTTATGAAAGGTGTTTAGTAATTTTTATTAACTAAAAATAACTTGGATTTGCATCCCTTAGCGGAAAGAAATAAATATTAATTCAAAGTGTAATTGCTACGTGGAAGTCAATGTCACATGGCATACGTATTCCGTTGATGCGATATGTACGTTAGGTACCACACAATATTTTCATCCAATTAACCCAGATACATTATCAAAATCAACCCACCCGGCCTATTTCACCCCCACAGGCCCATTTCACCCGTTGAGGGCCATTTTACACCTTCCGTTAACATCACCCTAAGTAACGTATGCTAATTTAACGAGCCGACGATCAAGTCTCTCGAATTTATTGTTGTGCGAATGTATTACATTTAACTGATACGTATCACCACCTATTAACAACGCACTCATTTAATTTTTAGAAATCTATAAGGAGGAGAGTTCATGGATTTTGGTTGTCCTATTAATTTAAGTTTACCAACCAGCTACGGAATCGACGTATTTGCATTTTAGGTAAGTACTTATTTTATAGACACCATAACACAGACAAAAACAAATTGGTTTTAAAAAGTATTCACAAAGTATTAAAAAGTATTGACGACCGATGTGGCGCGGTGGGCGAAGGTCTGCCTGCGACGCAGAAGGTTGCGGGTTCGATTCCCGCCTCGGGACAAATGTGTGTACGATCTGCAGACATTTGTTCAGGGTGATCTGGTCAGCTTAGCTTGGGGCTAGATAATGCTGTGTGAATTGTCCAGCATAACTTATTTATTTATTTATTTCCGGCATTTGGCTATAATCATTGCCCTCTGAAATGCCTGTATCTAAGCAAGAGCGGTAACTCCATGCAACCACATGGCTCCCATGTCACCATTACCATAACCTCTACACGCATGCCCAGGGGTAATTTACACTCTACGCATTTCATTAGAAGCTAATCTGGAACTTACCATGGGAACTCACTGGGTTTTCGAACGAGAACTCATATGCGAAGGAAATGGCGAATATTTATAAATTAATTGAATTATCAGGGTCAAAATTACTAATAACCTAAAGTCACAACAAACTAATAAACTATTTGAAAAAATCATACAGGTTTTAAAGACGTTATTTGATTTTGAGCATATTTTAGGGTAAATGTTTAGGTGAATGAAGAGTGATATCAAAGATTACTTTATAAAACCCTTAGGTATACATAATTAATTTATAATAACAAATTTAAACACGTGTTATCTGTTTGAACTAGTTTGGCATAGGACTCTTCTAGCTTCTTCCACTCGTTTCTATCCCTGGCGGTTCTTAACCATAATTTTCCAGCGATAGTTTTTAGGTCATCTTCCCACCTCTCAAATAGTCTCCCACATTTTCACTTGCGGTTTCCGGGTTACCAGTTTGTAATTTTTTGCCCCAGCTCTCAGTTCCTCCGTCCATCTTCATTTGTGTTTCCTAACTTCCAATGTAACATTTTCTATTTTTTTACATATATGTTAATAACATATTAATCCTTATTTTGATGTCGTGTGTCTGATGAGTGTTATTATGTCCGAGCAAGAAAAGTTTAGATACCCTTAAGTATTTCTGGAGCATACGTATGCAATCGCTATAAATGTAAACGCATTTCCAGTGCCAAAAAGCAACACATTCTTTCGGTTCAAAATTTAGAACAAAGCCTTGACCAGTATTATCTTACTTCTTTTAGAAAACAAAAGATAGGACACTGTTATCTCAGACGAATATTAAAAATGTTAAGAGATTGAATGGGGTGTAAACACAAGAATGCGTTGTAAATAGAAAAGGGAAAGGTAAACAGGAAACGTCAGCCAAAAAGGGCCAACAGATGATTATAAAGAACGAAAAGGATCTCGAAGTACTGAGTTAGTAGCAAGTTTAACAATAGTAGAAGCAAAAGCTAATCTACAGCAGTTTAAGTAGGCTAAAACATAGCTTTGCCGAGATATGAAACCCGTCTTGCATTATACATGAATCAGTACACGATTTATTTGTGCGATAGTACGCCGTCATACCGCTATGACGTTAGATAATTAATGTATCTGGATTATTTACCTAACTGTACATGAAGCCGATTTTGCCCACATTTGCCCTAGTGTGGTATTATCATCTGCTTAGAGCGGTTTGAGCTTTGGAATTCTTTGGAATTAAATATGACTGAAGTTTATGTATTTTGATTCAGTGCATACTATCGGAATAGTTGACTTAGTCTTACTTAGGAGGCCACGACACAGTATTAGTACCTACAGCTTTTCATTTGTGTAATAATAAATATTTTTATCGAATACCTACCATAAAACAAAAAAAACAATAATGCCTGAAAAAACTCAACTCAGACGCAAGTGCTTTATTTCCTTTAGAGCTTACAGAACTCTTAGACACGTTAGAAATTGTCACAATTCAAATTACGTTAGTAAAACTACGAAATAAAGCAAATAATAATGTTTGTTCACGACTTTCAGTAAAACTTGACGTTGCCAAAAGAAGTGAATGAGAGCTCATAATCCTGTCAATTTAAAAACATAAAAGATAACTTTAACCATTCCGGATTGTCCGTGAGCAGACAAACTTTCGCAGTTTAAAGGTGTTTACTTACAGAACGACCAATAAAAATGTGTCGGGTTAGATACTGAAGACTGACGTCTCATTTTATAACAAAGTCTTGGCCTGGCCGATGGGGCACGTATGTTATTATAACCCGCCCGGAACTGTGGTAATTGAAGATTTTCTTATTCTGTAAGGTTTATGTCATGTGTGAAATGTGTGAATGTTTATGTGTGAAAATGGACTGTCCACAAGCTCATAAACGCTTTTTCCGTATTTTAAAAGCCCTGGGAACCTGGTATAAGGTCGATCATTAGATCGACCGATCGATCGATTAGGAGGTACCTATATAGAAATATTCAACCTAACTATGTATTAGCTCTGTCTGTAAACATCATTGTCATAGGGACTTTGTAATAAAAATTGCGTGTTTGTATCTCATTCTCTAGAAACAAATTGTAATTATTTACAACAAAAAGTTAACATCTTTTGGAACGATTATTCAATCAAAACGATCTTTATACACAGTAAAATATCCTGCCATCCGTACAATTTAGTTATACACTGACTGGCATAGCTATATACTTACTCCAGACCCCTTTTCTTCGATGCGCTTTCAAGATGACTTACCTCATTGGTGTTCCACCGGTGCCTCTGAGCTGCGAAGTGCTCGGCTTTCGGCAGGCTCTCTAGGTTATCTGGAAGTTTGATTGGTTCGCCATCTGGAGACAACAGATTCAGAATTAGTTATTTCATTTTTTCATTTCATTTATTCATTTATTTCAGATAATAAAATCCATATTGTAACATTAAAATTAACATTAAAAAGAGATTATAAAGAGATTATAATATGTTATTCGTTCCTATCATCATTTAAGTTTAGTATAGGTAATTTTAAATTGTGCATTGTTTTAAGTTCTACCTCTTGACATAATAGTCACTATCGTCTAACCGAGGGTCACGTCTGACTTTGGCGGTATTGCTCTTGCATAGCTGCTTCCTTCAAATATTTTATAGATAAGATTTTGGGTAAGTGAATCAATTTGTTTGGTAGGTATTTATTATTATATTATGTATATACGCACGGTACCTACAAGAAATTGATAAGAGTGTTTGGGAACCTTTGTTTATGTATGTGATTCAAAGACAGTGAACATACACCATTGCAAGTTGCTAGATTATCAATGTTAGCAGATTACCATACCTTCTAGACATGGGTGCAGAAATAAGCTAATGTTGAGGTGTACGTAGGTAACAATTTTGCACCCGCAGCAGTTGAATTGTTTGCACCATTTCATCCCAATTTCCTATGAGGCTCTCAGTAAAACAGCATCGGTAAAACAATAAACCCTAGCTTTACGAGGTGAAAACTGTTAGTTTTTGGCAGCATTCGTCAAGAATGCACTGCCATCCAAGCACCTTGGAATCTTAACGAACTAAAACGAACTTTATCTCGTCGCGATAAGGATGAATGTAACCGCATTTACGGAGGGAACCCAACTTGTTGAAATTCCGTAGTCGTCCGGCGTCGCCAAATTTAAGGCATCTTTTCAGGCATTCCTATTTAAAGGGGATAAGGCTCAGTTTCGAATACTCTGGGTATTTTTAGGTTGGAATTTGTAGATGGTAGGAAATTCGCAAGCCAGCCTTTCGGTCGGGCGCTCGCTAATTTTGCCCAATCGTGGCTAGCGGATAACATGTGATACATTTTTCAGCTTTTTATCTACTTGGGCATGTTTAAGTTGCGTATTTTGTTAAACTGGACATGTTTACGATGTGGTCAGGCCTGGTTTTGCTGTAATTTTGAATGCGTGCTATGTTTAAAGCTGGATCGCGGGAATTCCTAATAAATGTGAAGCTACTTCAGCTCTGGCCTTTTAGAAGGTCATTTTCTGGGGCAGATCTGACCAATTTCAGCACCAAAATAATTTATTTCTAAACGGCTAATTACTTGGGCTGAGTTAATAATTGTGAAAAAAGTCATTTCAAATGCATGAAATGAGTTCCAGTATTTTCGACTGTACCAAAGTTAAACTCTGTTTTCGAAAAAAAAATATGTAGGTTTATAGTAGGTACCATCTTTTTTGTGTTAATTGAGGGGCAAGGAAGGAACCCATAAAGTTTAAAATTATAAAAGAGTTATTCAGCTGAGTTATGTAATTTTATTTCAAGTAAAAATTTCACTCCTACAGACAATTTTGAGATCAAAAGCTGAGCTACCATTAGTTAGAATTTCAGTTTTTAGTGTTTCTACAGACGGATACCTACACATGCTAACCATAACGCTAGCTAAGAAAATATCAACAAAAAATAATATATCTTCCTAAAACGTCCAAAATCCAAAATTTAAAAAAAGTATTCATACATTTCTCGAAAACTACAAAAATTGCGGAACTATGTATGTAGTATACCTACATACATGGGAGTCCAATTGATAGGTATTAGTGTCCACAGACTACAGACTACGCTAGTACAGGTTTCCTTGGACACCCTGTACAAGTACGTGTCGCGCTTGGTTTTTAAACGTTTCAACGACAAAAAACAGCGGGTTAAATTGTCTAAGACAAAAAAGGATATTCTGATATTCAGTCTTTTTTATGTATCTTTGGGAAAAAAATAAATATCTCTCTCTCTCTCTCTCTATTCAAATATGTGAATCTGTCTTAGTAGCATTATTGGTCGCAAACGGATATTATGATTTTATTTAGAAAGTATTTTTTCTCGACAGTAGTGTTAAGATAATTGGTGCAACCCAAAGATCCTAGGATCCTACGTTAAATAAATAAATATTGGATATTATCGTAAAATTGATATAATTTCACACTGTCTGGAATATTCATAATCTGAAAATATCAGACTTATGTAGAGCATATTAACCGAATAATACTATTGTGTTACGGGGGCGATACATGATGCCATTTTGTGAAAAGGGTAGGCATAGGATTTCGCGTTTAGAGGAGCGGAACAGAGTAGAGCGGCGTAAGCTCAAAAATCAAGTTTTTGCTGATAATCTATTAATTAAGACACTTGTTTTTTCTTTTTTTTTATTATTTAATATTGGATAAAAATTAATAAATCTTGAGATTGATAGTGTAGGAGAAAAAATTTAAAAACTTATAAAACAGATGGTACCTACTTTGTGTAATTAAATATTTCTGATACTTATTTAAATTTTCATTTTCATTTTCGAAAAAAAGGGGATTTTCTTTGTATCCCATAGATTATTAAGTATTTTTTTTTCAAAGCTTTATCGATAAAGATGACCAAATTTACTCATATTACATCTATTTCTTTGTACTGATGTTGCAATAAAGTTATAATCTATCTAATCTATCTATCTATCTATCTATCTATCTATCTATCTATCTATCTATATATCGCCGCCTTAAACGGTTAGGAACTGAGTGGTTACAAATAAATGTACCTACCTATTTAGTAGACAGATTATGTAGTTCAGTTGTTAGTCCCTAGCAAGCGCTACTTTGGATCAAGATGAAAATAATGCTTTGCGAAAGAAAAGATTCTCTATGTAGCAAAGTATCAAATTAAGTTCCCTTTTTACTTATTTTAAATTATATTGTACCTAATTAGGGTGAAAAAAGACACTTCAATTCAGTTATAAATTATTGACTTTATAATTGTACTCAAATAAATAACAAAACAACATAAACGCTACCATATTTACAATTTTTTAAAGCATAACCGCAAGCAATCCTTGTCAATATAATTTTATCATCTGCTCGTAGAAAAGTCTCAGGAATAAGAATTGTTTTGAAGATTTTATATAGGTAAAACAACATTTAGTTTTAATAAATAGAAATATTTTGATCACACTCACTCGACTCTAAAGTCACAATATAGATTAAAGATTTCCATCAAAGAACATCTAACAGTAGTGTACTTATAAGGACTAATTTACTTATATTATAAGTACCTATATATCAAACATTTTCACATACTTTAGTTAAATATTAAAACGAACCTACTTGAGCACACTGTGATACGTATAGGAATAGTTGTCTTATAGTTATAGTAAGAGCAACATACATACACACAGACGTAATACATTTAACCTTGGGATACGAGCCTGTTAGGCACTCAAGGAACTAGCAAACAACGATGATTTGCAGTTTTAAAATTATATCTATAGTCACTGATTGGTTATGTACATATTCTTCAGCAGCTGACTTCACTTGTGTTGTAGCCAGATTTAAAAAATCGATTACGTATATAAATGAGTGATTGCCTCGCGACGAGTCAATTAAAGTCACGATGAAAAAGTTTTACTCGCTCATAAAATTCATATCAATTTAATGGTCTTATCTAGAAAGTATCCACTTAGTCCTATTATTAGTTAAACAATGTTTGAACAAAATGTCGAATATACTTACTAACAGATAAGTACCTACCCTATTCTATATAAGTATTAGCAGGTCTAGAATGAGTTGATAAGTGCGTTTTCGTATAAAAATAATTTAAGTTTCTGTCGGTGTCTTGCGTTGCGTCACCTTACGATATGAATTTATATAAATACCATTCATTAATTTACTTAATTAACAAAATTATAGACATGTTAATTAAAATTAATCACATCTAACTTGCATTTCATTGTTTATAAGTCCATAATAAAATAAAATTATGTAACCATTTGTTCCTATTCCAATAAATTAATACTCAGATTGTTCTACTCTTTCTTCTTCGCGTCTTTCTGTATTGGCAAGAAGAACATCACACTCTTCTGAAGCAATTCCGTGAAAATCATAGTGCCCAAGAATACCAAAAAAGTGCCCACCCAGTGCCCAATAGTAAACGGATTCCTGAAGTACAAAATAGAGAATATCAACGAGACGAATTTCCGCAAGGTCACGGTCAGAGTAACTGTTAGCGAGGCGCACTCGGTTGTCAAAACATACACTGCGCTGATGCAAAGTCCTTGAGTTAGAACGTACAGAACCAGCCACAAGACTTGCTTAGGTAGAAAGATGCCCAGAATTTCCACAACAGGTGTCTCCGTAGCTAACTTCACATGGCTGATTAGATTCGGCGAAGTTGGCAGCCAAAACACCAACGGCAGCAAATGTGTGTAGTACAGCGCTTCCCAGGGATGTTTCCCGAATTTAGAGTACAGGCTTTCTTGGAATATTCCCATACGAGCCGACACGAATAAGGCGAACGTTAGGATACCGATACCCAGACACCACCAGAGCCAATCTATAAACTGAAGCCTCGCCTCTTCCTCTGCGTTTTCGTGGGTGTCTCTGGGAGCCTTGACTTCTCCACTGGATTGGATGGTACAGATGCAAATTCCTGCAGAAATCATTAGAATAGCCAAGTATTTCATAGCTGGGTATTGCTTCTTCAAAATCCATACTCCCATCGCCATGTTCGCCATTAGTGATCCTGCTCTGAATATCATGTGGAGTGGCATGGGAATGTTGAAGTCGAATGCGTAGTTGTTGGCAACACTGCTTGTCCAGAAGAATGCGACAAGTGCTAAATACTGTTTGAATGGAATGTTTCGTTTAGCTGTACCGAATTTTCCTACGGTAAGAAATCCTATAGTTGCAATGAATAAGAACTGTAGGAATGTCGCTAGGTTTCCCGCGCCCGGATCTTCCTTCACCAACATTTCAAGGAAAACCACATTGGAACAGCAGCCAATAAAGACCATGGAAATGGCCAGCGCTGCTTTAATGTTCATGATGGATCTGCAAAAAAAGGAAAAAAACAATCAAAAAGTTATTCCGATACCGGGAATCGAACCCGAGCCTCCTGGGTGAGAGCCAGGTATCCTAGCCACTAGACCATATCGGATATAACATTGTAAACGAAATTAGTGGATAAGATTTTGGATGTCAAATATTTATAAAAATAACACTTTTTTACAACGTTGTTAAATTGTCTACTCTAAACGAAATCTAAAAATACATTGTTTATTGTCTACATAGATAATCAGACGCCGATATCCGAATAGCCGGTTAAAATTAACAGACCCAATAAAGGAATGTGTACGTATTGTGGTAACTAGCTCAAAATTAAGTTCTTTCAGTAATAATTATTTACCATAATAACCTCAGAATAAGAAATAAATCTACTTTTATACAAAAAATTCACATGCGCAGTGCATAGATGAACATTTACCATAGGTCACTGATAGGTTATTTCACGTCTCAAAGTTAATATAGCAAAACAGCTCTTACCAGTAGGTAGTCTTCAAAAATAAAAGATACTTACGTTTTATGTTATTCCGCGTAGAGTGGAGTGGAGTACACTTATTTTTCACAATATTTTGCTACTAATTTATTGTCTAGGAGTGACATGACAGCTACACGTTTGTCAAGCGGGCGCGTTGGCGCTAGTGTGCGTGGCCGTGGCCTCGACGGCGCATGCTTACAGCGCTCTGTCGGTAAAGCCGACCTCATTGATGATTACAAAAAAATGTACAAGATGGCGCTGTCACTAGTTGTACAACTTTGTATTGTATTACCAATAAGATTACCAACATGTAGGATGATTATGAATTTTGTATTTTGTGATAATTTGATATAAATATTTAAAGAAGCATGAGATAACAAAATTCGTTATTTTTCCGTCTCTTATCTAGTACCTACGTTTAATTGCTGCATGAGTCGGTAAATAAAGATTTCATTGATAAAGTGCTTAAGCACCAAGCAAGTCAGTCATCTACTCATTAGCAAATGAGTACTTATCTACTAAACTTCCTAATTAGACGCTTGGTACGTACTTACTTGGCCTTGTATTTTTACTGGGTAATATTTTTTGTCATGTTAGTTTATTTGTTTTATTTTATTTGGAGAACAAACACTTAAACACTATTTTTTTTATTTTTTTTTGTCTGAAAACGTTAAATTTAATTTTGAAATATTTGGATAAAATAATTTGAATACTAATATAAAGCCAATCTAACCTGCACGTGGTGTGCCCTGCTAGATAACGAACTAGGCTCTGGTGAAAATATCAACATTCTTCATAATTTGATCACTCATATTTTACTATTATTTTCCATTACTTGACACTGGCAGAAAAGAGTTCAACCAAACTCATATTACCATTAACAAAGAGTCATCATCATTGTTCCTTATCATGGGAAGGTGGATGGGATTGAAAGGCTTGTTCTTGATCTGACTCCAATTATAATGATTATAAACTTATTAAACAGTGGTGTAAAGATTATTTTATCGATTACAAAAACCGCGGCTGGCTTCTTCTCAAACATGAGTGATGAATTGATTTATTGATTGATATGAATGATCCGAGTGCTCCGCTTGCTTCCTTTTTTGACGGCTGTCGGCCTGACAGGTGTCATGCGCGACCGCGGCGCCTCTGTCACTGTCACCATGAATGGATCCATTAGGGTGTTGCCCGAACATGCTCCGGGGCCTTGGGGGCCATGGGGGCCTTGGGCTCTACTTCGTCTTCCGTAGGCTCTAGAAGAGGGCACAGGTACTTGATTCCTCTTCGATAGGTACCCGTGGTGGTTTTCACATCGGCTACGCGCGCCACACCATCCCTTCCCGGAAAAATGGAAATAATGCGCCCCAACCTCCACTGCATTGGTGGGGCATTTTCCTCTTTCAGCAACACCAAATCTCCTTCCTTCATGGGTTTGCTTTGTGTGCGCCATTTGTGCTTCTCCTGAAGTTCAGCCAAGTATTCGATTTGCCAGCGTTTCCAAAAGTGCTGCCTTAGCTGCTCTAGCCGCTGGAACCGGTTCAGCCTGTTGCTATTCACCTCGCACAGATCTGGCGATGGAAGCGACATTAGTGCCCTACCTATGAGAAAGTGTCCGGGAGTTAAAGGATTAAGGTCATTAGGTGAGGAAGATAACGGACAAATGGGTCTGCTGTTGAGGACAGCTTCTATTTGACTGAAAAGGGTTGCCAATTCTTCGAATGTTAGGTGGGTATTACTAAAGACACGTTTTGCCACACTTTTAGCTGATTTGACTGCTGATTCCCATAGACCTCCGAAGTGAGGAGCATAAGCCGGCTGAAAATTAAATTTTATACCCTCGCTAGAAGAGAAGCTCGTAATGTCATTAGCATGAGACGAGAGAAATTCACCAATTTCTTTCGAAGCGGCAACAAAGTTGCGTCCATTGTCGCAGAAAATATCAGAGGGGCGTCCTCTGCGAGAAATAAAACGACGAAAAGACAAAATAAAGGCATCTTTGGACAATTCACTAACTGCTTCCAGATGGACGCATTTGTACCTAAAACAAACAAAGATGCACAAATAACATTTGCTTATCTTGTAGCCTCTACCTTTCCTATCTGTGATAAGATATGGACCTGCCATGTCTAGGCCTGTAGTATCGAATGCGAATCCAGGGTTTATTCTTTGCTTTGGTAGCATTCCCATAATGGGAGAAGACGTGTTTCCATTGACTTTCCTGCATATGACACACTGCCTAGCTGTAGTGCGGGCAAGATCTCTGCCAGCAATGGGCCAAACTGACTCTCTAATCGAGGACAACAGAAGTTGAGGACCAGCGTGGAGAAGTCGGAGATGTTCCTGTTGAAATAGTAATTTGGCTAATTTGTGTTTTGCATGGATAAGCATGGGATGTCGTTTGTTGTATGGATAGATAGAATTTTCCAATCGCCCACCTACTCTTATTATACTAGTGTTATTTTCCAAAAAAGGGCTCAATGACACAATATGACTCTTTGAGTTGAGTGGTTTGTGAGAGCGAAGAATTTTCAACTCCATAGGAAAGGACTCCTCTTGTGACAATTTTACTAAACACTTTAGAGAATTGTTGAGTTCTTCAGGCTGTAAAATACCAGTGTGCTTGTTAGATTTGTCTCTACAATTTTTTATAAATCTAAGTATGTACGCAAAAGTGCGTTGCAAAAAAGAAAGCTTAGAATATCTATCAAAATCGATTAATGTTGTTTTTGTGCCGACTTCATCGCATGTATTTACATTCACTTTTATTTCTGGTAAGTGATCTACTGACACGGCACTTTTACTTGTGAGTGCTGAAGGCCATGTGGATTCAGGCTCTCGCAGAAATGCTGGTCCATTCCACCATAAATTACAATCTTTTTTTACTAGCATCAAGACCTCGAGTGGCCAGGTCTGCTGGGTTCTGATCGGTGGGTACATGACGCCATTCACTTTGTTCTGTAAGTTCTAAGGTAGCGCTGACTCTATTCGCTACAAATGTTTTTAATTTGTCATATCTCATACCTAGCCAAGATAAAGCGATAGTGGAGTCTGTCCAGAAAGCCTTGCGTTCAATGACACATCGCGAAGCGCGACTTACAGCGCCCGCAAGCTGAGCGCCAAGTAGGCATGAAGACAGTTCCATACGCGGGATGGTGATTGGCTTTACTGAAGCTACTCTTGCCTTGGCACACAAAAGTCGAACTGTGATGTTACCTTGCTCGTCTACGGATTTTATATACACTGTGGCGGCCATTGCGCTAAGCGAGGCGTCGCAAAAAATATGAAGTTCTGCATGAACAGATGACTTACATAGTACATGCCTAGGGATGCTTAATGAGTGAAGGTGTTTTAAATTGTTTGCAAAATTATTCCACTGATGCTTTATTTGATCAGGAACTGGTACATCCCAGTCTATTTTTTCTAGCCATAATTTTTGTATAAGAATCTTAGGTGTAATTGTTAGCAAGCTTAATAAGCCAAATGGATCAAATATTTTACATGAATCTGATAATATTGTTCGTTTGGTTGGAACTTCAGTTCTATTTTCATAATTACATGGAAAATGGATTACATCTATATTGGGATTCCATCCAACACCTAAGGTATGAGAAGATGAGCTTATAGTTAGATTGCTTTGCTTGTCTTCATTGTTGTTTACAAGTATAGAAGGTAAGTTAGAGCGGTATTTACGCAAATTAAAGCAACCTGCGCTTAACGCATTTTCTACCTTTTGTTTGATATACAATAACTCATTGGGGTCATTGCTTCCGGTTAAGAGGTCATCGACTAGGAAGTCTTTCTGAATAATTTCTTTGATTCTAGGATCGTGACAGTCCTCACCAAGCTGCCATAAGCACCGTGTGCTTAAAAAACTAGAGCTAGTATATCCATAGGTAATGGTGTTTAATCGTAAAAGTTTGAGTGGATCTGTGCTGTTTTCTCGCCATAAAATTATCTGTAGGTTGCGATGATCATCCTGCATTTCTACCTGCCTGTACATCTTCTCTACATCTCCTGACATGACATACGTGTACAGCCTAAATCTTAGTAAAATGTTGAACAAGTTGTCTTGGATATGTGGCCCTACCATCTGCAAGTCGTTAATGGAATAAGATGAACTAGATTTTGCATTGCCATTAAAGACAACTCTCAGGGCTGTCGATTCACTGTTGGGCTTGAGCACAGCATGATGAGGAATAAAGTATGATGGGCTTGGTACAGATTTTATCTCAGACAAGTGACCTAAGTCTGAATATTCATTTATGAATTTGACATACAGTTGTTTAAGCTCTGCGTTTTTATTTAGACGCTTTTCTGTGGCTATAAATTGCCTCTTGGCTAACCTCATAGAGTCCCCTAGACAATCTGGCTCTGTAATTAGAGGTAGTCTGACTGAGAACCTACCTTGTTCATTTCTGCTAGTGGTTTTGACAAAATGTGTTTCACAAATGATATCTTCATCTGTTTGAATTTGATTGTGTTCAGGAATTTTCTCTGGTTCCCAAAATTTAATGATGTTTTGATTGATGTGTTCTAATGTTTCTTCGGACTGTGTGGTCCTAACATGATGGCATTTTAGGGATGTAGATGATTTACCATTGAGGTAAATTGGGCCTGCCAACACCCATCCTAGTTTGGATTTGCATAGTGCGGGTTGATTGTGGCCAAGATGAATTTGATAATTTTCAAGTAAATGCCAAAAAATATCTGCACCTAGTAGCAGATCTACTGGTGCAGCATGGTTGAAAGAAGGGTCTGCCAGTTTGATGTTCTGAGGTAATTTTATGTGAGAGATATCAAATGTTTTATTGGGTAGATTACCTGAAATTTCTGGCAGTACCAGACAAGATAGCTGTGACCTAAAGCTACTAGTTTTGGATCTTAAATGTACAATGCATCGCTCCATGACATTGGACGCGACGTTGCCTACTCCTACAATATCGACGTGTGTCGTTTGTGGATCTAGTTGCAATTTGGATTTTAACCTATTGGTTATAAGTGAACATTGGCTCGCACTATCAAGTAATGCCCTTACTGTTAGATGCTTGTTTGTTGCTGGGTTGTATACATCAACCAAGGCGGTTGAGAGTAGTACACTACTATTACTAGATATTGACATACTGACTAAGTTATCAGAGTCATTATCATCATCATCATCTATTTGTTTGGTTTCTACTTCGGCTACATCCAATTGCACACTTGATACATTTACAGCCTGAGATGATTCCCTATGCAAGAGAGTATTGTGTTTCCTTTTGCATTTATTGCAAGGACCCAACCTGCACTGCGATGATGAGTGTCCCTTGCGTAGACAATTGAGACAAAGCTTGAGCTTGACGACTTCTGCAATCCTCTCTTCAACGTCCTTTCCCAATAACTCGGAGCAGTCGTATAGACGATGACTTCCATTGCATAGAATGCAGGCGGGCATGTTGCCAACTGAAACTGCAAATGATTTGCTATTAGTCTTTTGTGCTTGCACTTGAATGTATTGTTTATCGACTTTATTGTTTCGAATGGTTTCCAGTACATTGGATCGCAATTTCAAGAATTGAAAGAATTCTTGTAGAGATGGGGTCTTACTGAATGAACCCTTATGTTCCTCCCACTTGAAATTCGTTGCAGGATCAAGTTTGGCTGAAACCAGATGAATAATCAAAGTATCCCAATATTGGGTTGGTTCTCCTAGCGTGTTAAGAGCGCGCAAGTTTTTGGAGACATGATCTATTAAGGCCCTAAGATCCTTGGCAGAATCCCGAGGTACAGACTGCAAGTTCAACAAAGAATTTAAGTGGTTGTTAATTAATTGTTTCTCATTGTTGTACCTCTCACACAGAAGACGCCAAGCCTCCTCATAATTTATAGCGCTGATTTCCAAGTTGCTAATGACACTAGAAGCCTCCCTCTCAAGGTATGAATTGAGGTAGTGAAATTTATGTATTGGTTCTATCCTTTGGTTGTTGTGTATGAGGGAAATAAATGTATCTCTAAACTCGAGCCATTTAAAGTATGCTCCATCAAAGGGGTTAATCTTAATGACAGGTAGTTTGAAGCTCACATTATTCTGATTCTGACATGCATGGCTACAGTTTGATTTCACAGAAATTAGATCATTTTGAGACTGATTTTTCTCAATAAACAGTTTGCATTGAGCAATTAAAGTGGAGAACTCGAGTTCAAATGTTTCACGGATGTCTAATTCTGCTTCTAAACTAGACTCATTTATTAGTTCTATTTGAGATTGAAGTTCATCAAAGCTAAAAGATAAGTCTCGAAATCTCTCATAGCGCTGAACCAAGACACATATGTCAGTTTCATTGGGTGCTTCAGCAGTGATAATAGAATTTAAAAAGTTCTTGAACTTCGTGATACGACCTTTGACAGAGCTACGTTTTGTGACAAGGTCTTTCAAAGCTTCTGCTGATGAAGACGGAATGGTCAATGTTAAGTTTGGTGATTTAGCCATAATTTAAAGAAAAAGTAAGAACCAAAGAAAAGTGTTACTTAAATTCAAATGAATCCGGCTTATGCTCCTCTGGATGCTGTTGCAAGGCAAATTAGTGTTGCCCACTGCTAACAGTGGATGGCTGGGTGTGTGCAATGATGCTGCGCTTCTATCGCATAAGCTGGAATGCAAAGAAAGCCAAGTGTAAGTAAATGAAATGGAAAATTAAAGTAAGATAAACCAAGGTAATTGAGGCCTAGCACTGTGCCATGCTGGACGAGGCTTGAAGCTTGTGCAGAGAAGGACACATACTAATTTATAGGTTATGCATGTGAATAAAAATGTGCACTTTTGTTTCTAAAGTTGACTAATTTGGGGTTCAATATGCAATTAAAGAGCTTAATTTTAATTAATAGACGAAAATAAATGCTTGCAGACGTAAAATATAACAAGATGCTGCAGTGATATGCATAAAAAATATTGCGACATGTGCTTGTGTGGCAGAAAATTGGCTGCGCGGGTTCGGCCTTTCACTAGAAAGGTGTAAGATATTGGTGCACGAATGCTGAATTGGCAAGCTTAACAGACAACAGAAGAAGATTATGGGTAGGAAGGAATGGATGGACACTTCTCTGGCACGAGGTTGGGCTACGGCGCGGCGGCGTCAACGGCGTCGGCGGCAGCGGAGGCGGCTAGTTGCGGCGTCGTAATCGGCGGCTGCGGCGTCATAGGCGGCGGCAGCGGCGAGCTCCAACGTCTTGCCAAAATTCCTTTGTTCTTTCTAAATCCCAAGATGGCTTTCTCGTGTCGTCGTATCCAAACTTTGATCACGTCGGGGTCACCATTTTCCTTATCATGGGAAGGTGGATGGGATTGAAAGGCTTGTTCTTGATCTGACTCCAATTATAATGATTATAAACTTATTAAACAGTGGTGTAAAGATTATTTTATCGATTACAAAAACCGCGGCTGGCTTCTTCTCAAACATGAGTGATGAATTGATTTATTGATTGATATGAATGATCCGAGTGCTCCGCTTGCTTCCTTTTTTGACGGCTGTCGGCCTGACAGGTGTCATGCGCGACCGCGGCGCCTCTGTCACTGTCACCATGAATGGATCCATTAGGGTGTTGCCCGAACAATCATGTATAAGGGAAGACATCACCTACCTAATACGCCTACCTACCCGTTCTTCGTTAGATTACATCGATGATTCTGTTCATGAGCTTGCACCTACTTACCTAAGAAAAAAGTAACCTACCTCAAAATACTCGCCGTTTTAACCCTTTAGACCTGGCTCGAAACTACTCCTACAACAGAGTGGGGTAGAGCTGCGCAGAGCTCTATAAAAATGGATTTATTGAGGTTTCATTACCATAACAATAAGTTTCGTCGACTCTACGTCTGGGGGAAACAGACGAAAGTAGGGTTAGTAGACGATTAGGTACATACATACCTGCCTATTGTTGTATGTAGTTTAACTAAACTCTTAGAATAACACTTAGGATATCCTGAGTGTTATCCTAATCTACTTTTAGGTGTAAGTATAGAGTTATCGATGTGAATAGTAGGTTTATAAATTCCTGTTAAAAGTGGTAGAGCTAACAATAACTTTTGTTGATTTCATATTTTTACTAGATAAAGCCCACAGCTTCGCACTCGTTTTTTGGGGATAATAAATACCTACCCTGTAGGTTATTCGAGGTTTAGAAGTACATTAATGCAAAATTTCAGTCCGCTTTGTTTAGTACTTCAGTCGTCAAAAAAAGGTAACAAACATAATATTCATATCTTTAGGAAATAAGGTGAAAACCAGCTAATTATTGGGAAATGTAAAGGGTTTCAATTGGGTTATTAATAAATTAAATAAGTTCCCAAAACTTTTCGACTTCGGCGGGACTCGAACCCACGTCCCACCCTTAGTACGGGTGTGCTCTAACCAACTAAGCCACGAAGTCTCTGTCGGTTCTCGTCGAAAATCTTTGGGACCTCTTACGGACTGTCGCTTTTTTAGAGATGCCCTGAGTGCGGGTAAGCACTGTAACAAAAATCCTTGGGTTATTAATAATCTTCGCATTTATAGTTTACAAGCTATTGGCTTTATAATGCAACTAGTTTCTGCCCGCGGCTTCGCACGCGTTGTATAAAGTTATTTCTATCCCATGGGAAGTGATATATGGGATAAAAAGGCTATATTTTATTCAAGGCCTAGAACTACCTGTACCTATACAAAGTTTCAGCCCGATCCGTTCCGTAGTTTTGACGTGAAGAGATAACAAACATCCATCCATCCACAGATCCATACTTTTGCATTTATAATATTAGTGTGAAGTAATTAGCAACAGGGCGCTATGACGCTCTTTAGAGGAGGCCTATGTTCAGCAGTGGACTAATATAGGTTGATGATGATGATGAATTAGGATTAATTTGATGTGATTGAAATATCTTAGGCTGTGTAGATTATCTGCCGTAAGAATTAAAAGCACTAGCACTGTAATTTCACAAATCCATCCTAAGGTTGCCTGGCTGAGATCGCTGTTAGCAATAATGCCGCCCAATGTGCCACACTAGATATAGTTAGTAATAAGTATTCATTGTTTTATTTTTATATGTATGGAGATGAAGTTTATATTCTATTCTAAATTTCTAAGTAAGAAATTTTTCACGGAATTTATAGACATCTTGGTAGAACTATAAATCCGGATCATTTTTTAAATTCACCTTCTGACAGCAGGTTATGACAAATACCCGGATGAAATATAGCCTCTGCACATTAATAAAATAATCCTAGCTCCATATGAGACGTGACCCGGGTGGAAATATCATACAATTTACATTGAGAGCATTTGTTTGTTTTGTAAATGTGTTTGTTATTACAATGGGTTAAGGTTTATTATAATGGGGAAGGTAATGGACGGTTGGTGATGCTAATGGATGCTGTTTGCCAAATTGATAAAAACATAATCTTTCGACGACCTCTGTGGCACGGCGGGCGAAAATCCGCTCGCGACGCAGGAGGTTGCGGATTCGATTCCCGCTCTGGGAGAAATTTTTGTACGGTCTGCAGATGTTTGTTCCGAGTGTTCTGGTCGTTTTCTATGTAGGTATGTCTATTAAAAACATATCTATCTTTGTATTGAATTATGTAAACCTATCAGTTATCTAGCACCCATAACACAAGCTCTGCTTAGCTTGGGGCTAGATAATGCTGTGTGATTTGTCCAGCATTATTTTGTTATTTATTTTATCTAACATGCGATACCATATAAAAATGAAGAAATTTTGTGTATTTGCTTGTACCTATCTAATTATAGGTACCTAAGTAATGTTGATGTTGTACGAAAAAAATATTCATCTTTCTGTTTTCTTTAGGAAGGTTCTTAGTCTTATAGGTTTATGAAATAAAATTTTTTTTTGCCGTAGCCCTATGCTAAGCTTGAAGGTTGAAATAACTACCTAATCCATAAACCAAAAATCCTTATCATGAATGGAAGGAACGAAATACCTTTCTCATCCCGAGGCATCGGCCTTCAAATCAATGTACCCAGGTACCCCGGTGGCCCGGTCTAAAGTTAAAAAAAACTATATCTATGGGTCTAAATAATGTGCATATTTTTTCGTTCAGAAACATTGAAATCCATCCCCATTTTAACAGAGCTCCACAGATTTTATTTTGGCGGCTGCGCCCCAGAATTCAAACGAATTCTCACAAAGGAGTTTTATCGCACCTTAAACTCTTTGCAAATGTATCTCTGAAACTGCATTCAAATTACAGCAAGCGATTATCGCGCCAGCACACACCATTTCCCGGGCAATAAGTTCGAAATCAGCGTGCGATGTCACGACTGTGTAGCCAAGCCAGTGTTGCCATGTCGATAATTCAATTATTCCGCATCCACGCGCGGATCTAACGACCTTAATATTGTGGCGTGCTGTGACTTCTCTCGTCATGTGGTGAACATGTTGCGGAAAAAAAAATAAGAAACAGCCGGATATATGGCTATAGCTAAACTTGTTCGTAAAAGTACCTAAGTAGTAAAGTTGAGACAAGAATAGACAAACACATTTTGTGTTTGTCTTTGTTATCTACCCAAATTACTACAACAATAGAAAAGAAATAAAACCTGAAGGTTGCCGAGTTTTCTTCTGTCATGGCGCTGCTAGGTAATTTCAGTAGAGCTTAGAAA
Source organism: Eupithecia vulgata (assembly GCA_946478455.1). NCBI lineage: Eukaryota > Metazoa > Arthropoda > Insecta > Lepidoptera > Geometridae > Eupithecia > Eupithecia vulgata. Next base: position 1,883,378 of record OX297873.1, on the reverse strand, counting down.
CTAGACCACTAAAATGAATTTTAATTTGGATCACTACATCGTAAATTTTTAACCGACGAGACAAAAGAGGAGGATTTTCTATGTTCGTCGATTTTTCTGTCAATTATGAATCGAGTGCGAAATTATTTTGCGTTTCTTAGGATTTTTAGGTGGATATAATTTTATATATAAGATAGATATTTGTCTCGATAAACTTAAATAAACTGTGCAAATACTAAGGAATTTGCAGTCGATTTTAAGTTATTTCAAAACAATCAAATTATTGTAGGTCGATAAGTACAATTTGAGATCGAAGAAGGTGAAAATACCGCGTAGGTACTTTAGGTAGAAAGTAACTCTGTCTGTCTGTTATCTTTCACACCTAAACGGCTGAACGTTTGTCAGGGAGGTTGATGATATCCCAGGACAGACATGGGCTACTTGAAAAGCGCGAGCGAAACCGTGGCCAAGTGGGAAATAAAATGAAGGTGTCAAGCCCCAAACCACACACGCTGTGATTTAAATTCACGGCCTCTTACTTAAGGGACCTACGGATGATGATTTGCCCATAGAAACGTACCTACAACCAAAATGATTTGTAATGCGAGCATATTTTTCAGTCATCATTTTTGGTATTACGGAATATAATAATTTCCGAAATGAAGTTGCGAGCAGATGTCACCGAATCCTTAAACCGAAAACAACAAATACCTGCCGAGGTTAACACATAAAATTACATCTAGAAAAATGAAATATCACTGGATGAATGGCTGACAATACCTAACCTCAATGAATCATTCACGCCACTCTACAATGAGCTCTCATCTTTACACGTCAAAGTTCAGTTTAAAACGGACAATCGGAGTCCTATTTTTCAACTGATTATGAAGGCATGGAAAATATTTGGTTAGAGTAGCGTGAGGAGTTAAAGCAGTAGGATTTGAATTCTATGACTTTGTGATAAAGTTGCATTCAGAATGATACCTTTTACTAATTGTTTGCAAGATGGATATTCTTATTTGTTGAAAGTCTATAAGCTTTAGGCAAAATTTTATTATCTGTATGAATATTTTCCTGTGACTTTTGTAATTCACACTTACGAATAATATAAAGTATGGATAATATTAATTATCCATACTTAATATTATAAATTCGAAAGTAACTCTGTCTGTCTGTCTGTTACCTTTTCACGCTTAAGCGGCTGAAGGGATCTGTATAAAATTTGGCAGGAAGGTAATTATTATCCGGGGGACGGACATAGGATACATAAAAGCGCATGCGCAGCCGCGGATAGCAGCTAGTTCCTTACAAATTCTAAAGTTTGTATGTTTGTTACATCTTCTAGCTAATACTATAGTAAGAGTCATCTAAATGTGAATGCATAAATGTAGGTCTAGACCTGTAATATAACATAAACTACTTTTCATCCTAACAACATTACCTATGGGATAGAAACAAATAATAACTATACCCATGGGATAGAAATAAATAATCTTAAATCGTTACCGTAGATAGAATAATCATTAGATGTATTCGAGTAACGTTTCTACAGGGTTATTATAGGAATTATGACCTGGCTTCACAAACGTGTTCGTGATGAATGAATGTATACTTTATTACACTTAAAACATAACAAAAATAAACCTTATATCTAAATTTAAATATGATCAGTACAATAGGCGGCCTTATCGCTGAGAGATTTCAAATAAATAATCAAATAATCAATAATCAATCTCAAATAAATAATATCGCGAGAGAGATTTATTCCAGGCAAGCCAGCCGGCGCGGCGGCGTGATGATGGGCAGAACCTTTCAGTTCACGTAGTGTTACTTATTTAGCAATAACCCTGTATAAGCTAGGTACGTACTTTTTATCCCGGAAACAAAGAGTGTGAAGACACGGGAAGAAACTAGCTTTGTATTGTGTTAGTCACTATTGCATATACCTACCAGGCAACGATCTATATTAAAGCTTACAAAATAAGGTAGTATTAGGTAGGTGCCTACGTAAGCTGTGTGGCAGGTTGGTTTGCCATTAAACTTTGTAAATGGGAGCATGCGGGTTCAAGTCTCCTGAGAAATAAGCCAATTTTAGCCGACCTAAAAAATGGAGAAGTTTTATATTCAGCCGATATGTATGTTTTTTATGTATATTCGTAGGTTAAGGACCGATTTTGAAAACTTTGTCGTTAATCTATAGGTAGAATGGTCCCAACATAAAGAATAGTTAAAATATTAAATAATTTGAAATGGATTTTTGTTATTATCAAGACAATCTAATTATAACTTACTACCCTTCCGCCTGTATGCCTATGGTTATAATCTATAGCCTATGTTCATCAGGGATAATTTAGGATTCTAATGGTGAAAGAATTTTTCAAATCGGTCCAGTAGTTTCAGAGCCTATTCAATTGAATTAAAAAAACAAACAAATCTTTATAATATTATTATAGACATGCATAGGCCATTATATATAGGAGCTTATCTCACTCACTCTTTTACTCCTTCTCCTTCTAGGAATGACCATTTCTATATACCCGATTCTGAGCGATTGTACTGACTAATTTCTCTGTAGTATACAAAATATTCCATCTAGTGCCCATAACACAAACTCTGCTCAGCTTGCGGCTAATGTTGCTGTCCACCTTTTTTTTTATATCCTTTGCAGTGTGTCGCGATCTAAATAATATTAAAGTATGGTCGAGTATACGCAAATCGGCTTCCACTTTGTCAATCCAGCGATTATCTAATTACAAATATTTGTCTTCTTATTCAGACAGATAGTAGGTACCTACATCTATAGAAAAACATATTTCTGGAAAATAATGGTCATGTGTGATAACTTTCTTCACCAGGACTCAGTATATTTGGAACCCTACTAACACATAGGGTTAGACCCGGTGACGAAAGTTACCATCTACAAACACTATTTACCAGAAACATTTTTTTATACATCGAAATATGTAGAAAAATATTTGTAGTTAGATAATTGCCAATTTAAAGCATGGTCTGTGGTCGGTGTAGTTCGGCCAGCTACTCCAGCCGACTGGCGGCACAAAGTAACTACAAAAAGCCACAACGCATAGAGCAGGTATTTCTGACACGGCCCCCGGGCGTCACTCGGAACACAGTGGAGTGGACAATAGCTAGACCAGGAAACTATCAGATAAAAGCACATCGAGGGTCTGTGATGTTTTTAGACAGCAGTGCACAGCGCAGTGAAGAAGCTTTTAGTTGCTTGTACCTATAGCTTTTTTATACAGTGAAAGTATAAAAAGCTATAGATAAACAGTGTAGCTATAGAAAGATCAGCTGCTGGCTTAATTTGGTGTTGTACGATACCAATTTCATCATCACAGAATACTTAAAAACTCATCCATGCTGTGAAATTCATTAATGAAAGAAGGAAAGTCGCGTGCGAAGCCGCAGGTAGAGGCTAGTTGTTACTAGCTTCTACCAGCGGCTTTGCACGTGCTTTTCTTGGATAAATAGTAACCTATGTCCTTCTTCAAGATGCCATCTACCCCCTGCCAAATTTCATTGAGATCCGTTCAGCCGTTTAGGTGTGAAAAGGTAACAGGCAGACAGATAGACAGACAGAGTTACTTTCGAATGTTACTATTAGTATGGATATGCACTGTTGAAACGCAAATGATAGAAAATATATTGCGCGAGCAATTTTTTTGATATTTTAATTATTATCAACACTTATAAATAGATCAATACAATTGGTAATTTTCTCGTTTTTAAAAAATTAAATAAGTTCCCAAAAATTTAACTTTTTTTTAGCGTGGGGCGCGGGTTCAGGTCCCGTCTAAGTCGAATTTTTTTTTAGATACCCTGGGTGCGGGAAAGCACTATACCTAACAAAAATTTCTCGTTTTTGCGATTATGAGATAAATTCGTATATTTTACAGTAAATTGGTTCTGTCTATATTCGGAGGTGGAAATATGATGTGCCAGCTGCTGTCCTGTGTGAACTGTGTACGTCACCCTCTCTCTAACTAAACCAAACATGTGCCCGAGCCATACGACATCGTTGAAATATCGTCGACCTATGGTCATCCACCGTCTACCCAACCATTTACTTCATTTATGATTTAGAGAAGAATAAAATTCTATACGTTGCTTTTATTATGGTTATGTAAACCGTACAAAATCCAATCGAACTTAATTTGAATAAAACGTCAAGTGCGAGTTAGACTCGCGCATCAAGGGTTCCGTACAAACTCTTTAGCAAAGAAATCAGTCAAATCCAGACGAATAAGGCACAATAATTTTCTGATTTGATAACGATTATGACGTAACTTATTTAGTCCCTCTAACTATTGGCGTCTCGAGACTAAATAAGTTACGTCCAACCCTAGTGTAACAATGTACTATTTTGTATGAATAAACCACAAATTTACGGTTTTCTGATTTTTCCCTTTACTTGTGCTATAAGTCATTGCTTCTTGCCAAATTTCATGGTTCTAGGTCAACGGAAAGTACCCTACAGGTTTTTGGTCCATGGCGAGATTTGAAAATTATTTTTTCTGTGAATATACTAAAAATTTACGGTTTTCGGATTTTTCCCTTTACTTGTGTTATAAGACCTAGCTTCTCACCAATTTTCATGGTTCTAGGTCAACAGGAAGTACCCTAAAGGTTTTTGGTCCATGGCAAGATTAAAAAAATATTTTTTCTGTGAATAAACTACAAATTTACGGTTTTCAGATTTTTCCCTTTATTTTTGCTACATGACCTTGCTTCGTGTCAAATTTCATGGTTCTAGGTAAACGGGAAGTACCCTATAGGTTTTTGGTCCATGGCAAGATTAAAAAAATATTTTTTCTGTGAATAAACTACAAATTTACGGTTTTCGGATTTTTTCCTTTACTTGTACTATAAGACCTTGCTTCTCACCAAATTTCATGGTTCTAGGTCAACGGGAAGTACCCTATAGGTTTTGTGTGCATGTGATTCCCTTGGTAAATTGAAAAAAATAGACATAAACAGCTGTAACTTTTGATTGCGTTGACTTAGAAGTTTGATTTATGTCGAGGCTTCAAGAGGTTACGAGCCTGCGTATATGATGTGAATATCAACTCGATAACCCTACGCGTTTCTGAGAAAAGTGGGTTGACAGACGGACAGACGGACAGACGGACAGACGGACAGACGGACAGACGGACAGACGGACAGACGGACAGACGGACAACAAAGTGATCCTATAAGGGTTCCTTTTTTCCTTTTGAGGTACGGAACCCTAAAAAACATAAAAAACAATACATACAGGCGTTACTTTGCGGAAATCCATTGCAAAATATAAAGATGAAAATACAAAATGAAAAGAAATCTATCAAAGCAGGACGCTTGCTTTGATAGAACTTTTTTTGCGCGGAATTGTTATGAAATATTTTCATTTTTATATTTTGATCGGACATCTAGCATCTCTTCTGTCCTACTCTAACTCATATGGAAAAGCGATAATGACGCTTTTATTTATTTCATAAATTTGTTACTATGTGCAATATTGCTAAACTGCCAAATTTGTTATTATCATTTGCACTAGTTGAATTAACTATTTAATAGGTAAAATGTAGTGTTAACAAGGCGTGGAACTTTTTGGGTTTAGGACTTATTTCAGAAAAACAAAATAATGTTAAGTTTTAAAGGTGAAAGCGACCCTATTTTTAAAAGAAGTTAACTGCGCTAACTTTTAAAGAACGTGCCAGCGTTGTGGACTTTTTTTCCGTATTAAAAGTCAAAGTTTACCCATCGAATATGATTGATGCATAAACAGAACTACCTAAACTAATATTATTTTTGAAAACTACGGGTCTAATGTTTTTATTTCTTACTAATGTTAATGAATAAGTTTTTTGAGTTAGATTAACAAAAATAAAAATCACAAAATATTGACATCTGTAGCATAAAACCACAGCATAGAAAAATTATCGCCGGGCAGAGAATTTCTGATCATCAGTAAATAGCCTATAACTCAGAAACTATTGAAGATAGACCCATGAGTTTGTGGTTTTTCTGACTCGTTATGAACCCACCTGTCTTCCTTTTTCGGCTTGACGTTGAGTTCCAGGACACCCTATATAATAATACAGAGTGATGATAAGAATGAAAGCGTAGGTACATTTTATTTTTTCACGCGATTCTTTTTTGATTTTTTTTGCGATGTTTTTGTCACTACAAAGCAACGAAACAGCTTATGCGACTACTTTTTAATTTTTCGTAAGTATATGTATATATATATCATGTCAAAGAGAATTTCTTAAAATTTCCCGGAAATTTGTGTAAAAACTAAAAACTCAACTCATAAAAGCAACGAAATAAGAAATATAAACTCAGTTTAATGCACTTCAATAATTTTAAAGGGTGTAAAGTCTGCAAGGCCTGCAATTCACTTTATTTAGCAATTTGCATATCATTTGAGTTTTGACGTTCTTATGATTAGTAGAATTTAATGTTTAGTGTGTTTTCTTGATGCGGCGGATCATAAAACGGTCTGAGTGTTCTCGAGTGCTTATTGTGTCCGTTTTGTGTGCAGAAATAGTTTAGTTTCCTGGTGGAGTCACTCTTTCACTCTCACCCTAAGATAACATTTGCTCTGAAGTCACAGAAAAGTTATTTCATTACACATAAATTTTAAATTCAAACTGAAAAATAACAAAAATGCTCATTTTACGACGTGGCAAAAACGTGCTCAAGAATTTTCCTTGAAAGATTCCAAACCTAGGTATTCTTAACCTACCGTCACGCATAACAGAAGGTTCAGTATATTAGTCCGGAAGAAAATTGAAGTTTGGTCTAATATAATTTTATGGAATAGTCTCTTCTATTGTCTCGGCACCCTGATCCGATCTCTGGCACTAAACTGCGAGCAATTTTCAAGGAACTTAACCCAAAAGCAACGAAACCGTACATCTTTAGAGTCGTCAGAGAATTGTGCAATAAAAAATAATGGGCAAACGCAGCCGCCGTTTGGCAACTGAGAGGAGAGTTTCAGTTTACGCAACGCTGATCTACGGGGGCCTACCACAAGCGTTTGCAAAACCTTCGGGTTTTGTTTCGAGCTTCTAAACAAGCATGTGACAACTTCAATTAGTTTGATTCGTAAAACTACCATATTAACGATGTCTCTGTTATAATGAACATGATATTGGTGATGATGAACAACGAGTTCAACGAGAACGAGGAGTTTCTCTGAAGGATAGGATTCGCAACGAATACATCCAAAAGAGAACCAAGGTTACCGACATAGCTCATAGGATTAGCAAGCTGAAATGGCAGTGGGCTGGCCATATTTCGAGAAGAACCGACAACCGCTGAGGTAAACGTGTACTTGAGTGGAGACCGCGACTCGGAAAACGTAGTGTAGGACGCCCTCCTACCAGGTGGGATGACGATTTGCGAAAGACTGCTGGCAGATGCTGGATGCGGCAAGCTGAAGACAGGGCGCTATGGCGCTCATTAGGGGAGGCCTATGTCCAACAGTGGACTGGTATAGGTTGATGATGATGAACAACGAGAACAAATTTTAGATAGATAGATAATGATAATGACTTTATATGAAACTTCAGAATTTTAATAACTAAATATCTTCATATAGTTGTACACAACCAATACTCGCCGAGACAGGGCTACTTTTTGTAACACGGGCTGTTGGGCATGTTTACCTCTTTTGTTTTTTGTGTTATTTTTGCTATATTTATGTTTCAAAGAATCCTTTCTAGGAAGGTATGCCATTTCAGAAATATCAAGACAGTGCCAAGCTTTAATATGGCGTTAACACTTTCGCATATTTACAGTTATTTTATTATTGCTTTATGAATTCGTAGTACACCCCCAGGAGTCCTTAGGCTTTTGGGTGAATTTATAAAACACAAAAGGTTTGAACTTTCGTGTGAGAGAATGGAAGTTGTGTGGCTTCTAAGCGCTGCCAATAGCATAGGTGGTGAAGGTTTTTGACACCTGTCAATGAAAATTTTGCGCTCTTTTGTGCACTGGTTTTATTCAACCACTCGAGTTGTGTATGTCTGAATGAACAGGTAAAACTAAGTTGACAGAAATAGTCAAAGTTTTAGCATAAAGATCATTATCCTAATCAACTAAAGACCCTTTTACTTTCCTTAATTTGACAGGGTAGGGTACGATTGGATAAAAAGAGATCTGGTAGAAGGAGGTATGGTGGTAGTCCTTCCGTCTGTCTTTTCACAATCCACACTTCTACTCTCAAACAACTAGCTATTAATGATTACTAAAGACCCCGACATAGAAAGGATACAAAGAATCCTTTGTACCTAGTCGGTACAGGGTTAGGAATGCTATCGACATTCTAGTCCAGACTCGTTCACGGTAGGTATGAGCGTGACTGTATCGCCATGTATCGTGAGAGTTACACTTGTGACAACTCCATTTGTCAGTCACGAGATGGCATCACGTAACAACCGTAACAAGTGACCTGGATTGAACCGGGACCCTGATTTACATAGATCTTCTTAAAGAATACTTCGGTGTTTATTTTGATTGATTTGGTAAGATCTTCAAAATATGAAAGAAAAATTGCAAATAATCAGCAGAGCGGAAATTTATCTTTAACCAAACGTGACGTGAGAGCTGAAGAGATCGAATAATAAATTAATTTGGACGATTACGAGTATTCAAATTTATTCAGACATTCAGAATATTTTCCAAAAAGAATATTTTTTTGGTACGATAAATCTACTACTCTACATAAAGTATAGCAAGTAGAATCAACTACAACGTCTAACTATAAACACACAAGAGACGTCAACAACTAAAATGGGACAGACTCAGAACAAACTGGCATGTTTCTAGAGAGTTCTACCGATAGTACAGCCTTTCGCGCCTCAGTTACAAAGGGCTCCGTCCCAACGGCTGGCTATTATTGGATATTTTATTACAACTTTACAACCTAGTTTTATATCTACGCTGTTTGATGGGAGATTGTCCAACTTGCTCAGCAGGAATGCATATTCTTTTGATGTTTTTTGATGATGGCTAAGAACCTTACCTCAGTGATTTATACCTACTCGTTTTTTCACCTCAACGGATAAACGTATAGGTGGCTATCTCGGCATTGGTCTAAGTCACTTTATGATTGTTGATAATCTAATAAGTTCTATTATATTAAAGGTAATTTTAAAACTTATTTTTTATTGGTAGTTTAGGCAGATAATTGAGTTTGGTGGCCACAAAGTGCAACATCGTATCTCTGCCTAAACTATAGAAAATAAAACTATTATAGAGGCTTTAAATAAAGCTTATAATAGGTATCACAAACTGCCCATTGAAAATTTTGAAATTAGCTTTGTTCAACGAAATAATTAAATAAAATAGGTGGCAGCGCTAGTTTGGCTCGGGGTATCGTCCATTTCACATATACTCAGCAGTATAATATTGTCTACAAAGTCGAAAGCTTAGCTCATGTCAAAAAATATGTCTGAAACTGATTTACGCTTGTCAAAAAATCAAGAACTTTACGCACAAGGTTCGCAATCGTTGCTAGTATATTCGACTTGTTTTTCTGAAATCTGTTCTTCCGCTATTATTTTTTATTTATCTAGAAATTCAGTCAAGCGTTTATGAATACTACCTTTCTTAAAGATCTTAACAAAAATAGGAACAAGAGTTGTGTCTGTAATTGTAACACCTTTTTTATGTAAAGGTTTAACGACTGATAGTTTAAACCTTTCAGGGAAAATACCCTGAGAGTTAGAGAGGTTGAGAACTTGGAATAGGACAATTATGAAAACACATTGTTTTATTATTCGAGTTGAAATAATATCAAAACCTACTGATTTCGTATTATTTAACGAAGTATAATCTTCATATTTTCAGCGTCGGTTATTGTCTGAAGAAAAAAAGTACTGTGAGAGTTCGTTTGAATTCTAGGATGATCATTAATTTTCGTATTTTTGTTTATCTTGCGTGTTTGATCTTGTTTTGTAATATTATTTAAATAATCATTATAACTCTCAGCCATAACTTGAGGTTCTCTCAGTAATTCTCTTTTATAATTGAAAGAATTATTATTGTCTAGAGATCGTTCACAATCATCTTTATCTTTAGTAAATATGCCACGTAGCTCTATATTTGTTTTTCGACTTTTTAGGAAGTTATTCTATTTATTTTTCCTTGACATACATTTTCTCACAGAGATACTATATTTTTGATAAGTTAATTTCGCCTTGGATAATTATTTTCCCTATAGCAGAGGTATCATAATACTCTTAGTCCTTCTGTTATCCAATTTGTGATGACGAGTTAGGCTTGACCTTGTGTTTTTCTAATGGGAAACATTAATTAATTATTAGTCAAAATAGGTCATGAAAGTTGTTAGATGCTCTATTTAGATCTCCCTTCTAAAGAAAGTGTATCTACGAGAGACCAGTCCAATGCTTTAAAAAACTCTTATTTAGATTCATTATACCTACCAATGATCGATATATTGAGTTTAGGTTAGTAATAGCCACACAAAATATTATGTCTGGCTTGTGATATGATCAGAGAGATATGTTGGATGGGTAAAATATACATGTATGCCCATAAAGCACCATCTATATTTATTACTAATGAAGTGATCTATACAGCTAGCATGCCTAGTATGCTGCTTAATATGAGTGCTAATATTATATTTTAAGGCAAGATCTTCTAGGCGCTGTGCTCTATTGTAAGTATATCAATATTAAGATCGTAACACCCTGTTTATCTGTCCAGTTCTTTGTTTGAAGTTAGGAAAGTAGATAAATACCGCCACATGGACGAAAAAACAATTGACGAAACTGAATAACAACTCCTTTCGATATGAAAGTCGAAAAATCTCCTACTCAGCAACGTGGCTCTTAGTCAATTGATTCCAGCACCAACTACGCGCAGCTAACATAAATTATGCATATACATTTATGTAGACGATTATAATCAACGGTTGATCTCAATTACCTTAATGGCCATAAACTAGCTGTTCATAACCCATTAAGGCTCTCTAGTAGTTGTTTTATAGTACCTATAACAAGTGTGTACACCGGACTTTGTTTTCGTGACCCATGTGAATGGTCATTGAGAATATGAGATATTTGACAGAAAATGTTGTTATAAAAAAAACACTTTTGCGGGAAGCAATGAAAATAATTTGGCTTAGAAGGTCGTAATTTTTTAGCGTTTGACAAAAAAAAAGTTGTAAACAATCCCATATTACAAGCAATTTTTTATAGGTGGATGATGCTACAAATGATCACCGTGATATTGCCGTCAAAACATGCTCTTGAACAACGATGACTTGAAAAGATCCTATAAGCTGAAGTCATTACGATGAAGATTGACTTTCCACGAAAATTTAATAATGTCCCAAAAAATTTCGATTATTAAGTTTTCGTGGAAAATTTGCCCAGTATCGCACTATAAAGCAAAAAGCTAAGATTGACTTTGTTTCATGATAGTCACATACTTTTTATGGGATTAGTTTAATTAAATAATCTCTCTGGACACGAGTATAGCAACTAATTTGTTGTGTATTTTAATTAAAATGGGCTTGTGACCTAGTTTTAAAATGCAATCTGCATGTGGAGCTTTTTGCTCTAGTTTATTATCTTGAACATTTAGAAGTTAATGGTTTAGGTTAATGTTAGTTTTTAAAACCAGTTTTTTTTTAATTAATTTGTCCCCTAAGTACAGCGTAACTATATAATATTACTATCTAACCTTTAACCTTTAACTACACCTCTCACTTTGAAAAAGTTACACTGTCTAAGTTTATTAAAACAGAAGAAAACAACGTCTATTTAGTCAATAAATTATGTTTGCTATGTTAGCTCTCGAAAGGGCTTTTGAGATTTCTTTTATTTCGGTTATATTTGAAACTTTAAGTTCAGGATTCGAATTTGCCTGTAATGATAGAACCTGTAAAGGAAATCTGTAGAATTGGGAACAAACCGTGTGAAGGACATAGCAGTTTCAATGTAGTAATGCAAATTTATTACCGACCTATTTCGCTATTTCAAAATAGTACAATAAGCGCTGTAAACCTGTGCATAGTGCATGTGACAGCAATCACATAAGCGGTCGAAAGGCAGTAATAGTGTTGATCACACAACCTCATTAAAACATCGATGTGTTCAACTCTGTATGACACACACTGTTCGGCACAAAGCTGGCTCAAAGGTAACAAGTGCGCACACAGACTTGTTGGAAATAGCTCGTGAAGTTTTGGTATAACAGATTATTAAAAAGGCTTTCTGTGTTTAGTTGCAGATCTCTGACAAGTAAGTAGTATTATTAATCAAATAAGACAATATATCGCCTTTGTCAGAATAGCTGATTTGTTTTCTTCTTTACTATCATTTACTATTCGTCTTTTTTCTAGACGAAGCTAATGGTATCGCACCTTCGCTGACATCCGCTTACGTTGAGGCTAGATGAGGAGGATCTATCCTGTTCCTAAATGACCTAGCTATTTCCCAGAGCTACGGCATGTGCAGTCCTATTGTCTCGATATGAATTCCCGCTATTATTGCCGTGACACCAGTAATTTCTAATTGTGCTATGGCTCCTATTGTAGCTCTATTCTAACAAATACTTGGAGAATCTACGAATGCTTCTGTGAGCTACGATTTAATTAAACGCAGCTGACGAATGTTTACTGAGTTCCAGACGCTGGGTTCGTTTCTGTGGTATTTGAGTAGAAATCTAATTGAGATGCAGAATGTCCCGAAAAGGACTGGTTAGGGTGAAAAGATCACTGATGTAAATCTTCTCATCGTTTGAAGAGGAAGTTTGGGTATTCTAAGGCACAACGCGAAATCTTTAAGTGAGTGATCGCAAACCACCGTATGACGTTTCATCATCATCAGCCTATATTAGGCCACAGCTGGACATAGGCCTTCCCTAATGAGCGCCATCGCCCGCATCCACCATCTGCAAGCAGTCTTTCGCAAATCGTCATCCCACCTGGTCGGAAGGCGTCCTACACTACAACATTTGCCGAGTCGCGGTCTCCACTCAAGAACACGTTTACCCCAGTGGTTGACGGTTCTTCTCGAGATATGGCCAGCCCACTGCCATGCACTTCAGCTTGTTAATCCTTTGAGCTATGTCGATAACCTTAGTTCTCTGTGAAGACGATTATACGTATCATATGTCGGCTGTACCCCTAAGTTTATACGTCTAGGTTTATTGGTAACGAAACTAGAGGACAATGTTACTCCTACATTCAACATTGCGTTGAGAGGGATCGTCATGATATACGTACGTATTTTGACGTTTATTTGCGCAGCATTCATGATGCAGGACCTGTTGACAGTGTTACTCTATTGAATGGTGCCCCCGTACGTTGTACAACTGACTTTTGATAATGCGTATAGATTAAGAATTATTCATTTGCGTTGAGCGGGCTTGAGGAGGGCGCGCAAGGTTAGTATGTATGTCGACAATCCCCTGGTTTTGTGGCGCCCTCGTGACGCACGAGGGCGCCCCACACAGGGTTACGGCCTGATTTTTAACCGTGCGTTGTAGATGATGCTGGACTTGTTTGTTGATGAAGTGACTTACTTGCGTTGAGCGGGAGTGAGTGGCGCGCGTGGCAGCCGCTCCCGAACGCATGTCGCCCGTACCCCGCCAGTGTAACGTTTATACGCGCGGCATGGTTGACGATGGCGCTGCTGGTGCAGTTCGTGGGGGCTTCTGCAAAAAATTGACATAGTCAGATAATGTAAAATTGTTTACTACTACGGAAATTGCGGACAAGTTTAATAACTATTTTACGAGATCGGTTAGGTTTCTTCCACTAGTGGACAAAAAATTGAAGCGAATAAAATCAATAACATCATATTTCCTATTTGATAATAATGACTATTTATAAACCTGTTTATAGTATTATATTTGACGTGTCTAAGTGCTTAGTTTGTAAGCCTAAAGAAATAAAGTTATTGACTTTGACTTTGACTTTGACTTTATTGGTCTGTCTTTGCAGTTGGTTTTTACACCACAAACGATAATTATTTACAAGACTGCATGAAGTAACATTAGTAAATTTGTGCTAGGATAAAATAATAACAATAATTTTTATCCCTCGTACCATATTAATAAAGTCCAAAATGGAACCGCCTTAAATCAACATACTCCGCCTAGTACTAGTAGTAGCCATGTGAAAGTTATAGTTTGAAACCCTCGAAGTCCTCTGATAAAGTAACATATTTTTTATGTTGTAAGATACTTATGATAATCTATTTGTAACCTACAATAAAGAATTTGATGCCTTTGTCTAACATTATTTATAACGAATAAAAAGCTGCCCTGAATTACATTATTGTTATTTATTAATTCCTATTCCTAAAATCAACTTTGATGCAAATTATAATCGTACTATTCTATTTCAAAATACAAGTGTCACCTATAACACAAATAACATCATTTTTCAAGTAATCATTCTAAGCACGGCTAAGTTAAAGAACAAATAGGCGAGCATGTGGGTTGTACGACTCTTATGAAACTTGCACGCCGTAGGCGGACGTACGCGTGGCTACCAGCTACGTCATACGAGGGTACTGGTAGCAAAAACGGCAGGACACAGAAATAAGAGCCTTCACTCATCAGCACAGATACATCCACATTCACCTACATACACATACGCACCTAACATGCCTCCTGTAAACGAGGATGCTTCGTTATAATCACTTGGCACTTGGCAAGCGGATTCGTGGTCGCAGTAGGAGTGTTAAAAATACTCGGAAGCAAGCATTTTCCTTTCTCTGGGTTAGAGCGGTGGTTCATTACACCCCGACCGTCAGGGTCACTAATAAGAACCCTTGTCCAGTGTTATCCATTGGTTGATTTTAATTCCACGTTTTAGAAAGCCATACCAAACATAACACACAATACGACACATTACAATAATAACTCAGTACAAGAAACATTATATATATAAGAAAAAAGAAGATAAAAACAGATAGGTACAAAAAAACATGCTACTTATGGCTCTAAAAAGGTTTCTGTCTCAGCTTTGCATGCATTCTTAAACTTAGATTAGATGAAGGCTTAGATGACCATACAATATATAAACTTAATGCGCATGGTCTCTTGATCACTACGCAGTTCGCTGCGTAGTGCGTAATTCCTAGAATAGAGACAATTATGTATGATACATATACTTTTATGTGAAGATTCAGTGTCGTGTTCAGAAAATAACGACAAATATATATTATTATAATTATTTCCTTTGGTTTTTCTTACTAAAAAGAAATTTAAATTCTGATTATAATCATAAGCTTAGATTTTTGTTTAGTTTTTATTATTAACTCAATTAATATTAGTTACATTATAACGAGTGTCATGGTTAGTAACAGAAGTTTGTCCTATTCTTTAATATCAAGTTGATTACTTTAATAAATTTTCTTTTTCTAATTAATCTGTAGTATCACAAATCAGAATTTTCCAACAGAATCTAATTAATTCTGTTTGCAAGAACTAGAAAAACAAATCAATAGCGTATCAAAATTAATATTTATACCATGCCGTGGTTTTATAACTCCGAATAACTTTCAGATATAAAACTTTTCTGCGTACAGTCCTTAGAAAATTCCATAGAGGTACAAAGTTTCGTCGCCTTGCCGCGCCGTGAACAATAAAATGCATATTAGATAAACAGTGTTTTGTTGTCGGTACGTGATTGGCTGAACGTGACCCAGCCTCAATATTACATCAGCACTGTACAATATTATACAATATTTAGCAATATTAGCAGATGTACAGGCTCTATCATTTGGAAATTATTGTTATAGTAATCGACGGTACGTTGGCATTCGGGTTTCCGAAGGATAGGGAACGTTTGGTTGTACGTGTTTTGGTTGACTTGGTTGTTATTTTGGGTTTTTTGAGTGAAATAGTCATATAGCTTAAGATACTTTGACTGAAAATTACAATAAAACTTCGTCGCGAATTTTCATTCAATTCAATTTTTTTTTCTCTCTCAATAGAAGCTTAGTTTTTTAGAATAACTGACAAGTATAAGTAGTATTAAGTAAGTCTAAGTATAATTTGTGATAAATTTTAGTAAGAGGAAGAAAAACTAAAATCTTTTTATTTTTCCATCCCTAAGTTTTTTATTTTTGCGTTATAAATATTTAGCCATTGGAAATACAATTTTTATGGGATCACCTCGAGCTTATCCTCTATACAGCTACAAAATAATCATCCAAATCGGTCCGGTCGGAGAAATCGACGAAGATACATAAAAAAACATACAGCCGAATAGTTCCGCCTGAAATCGGTCAAAACATACTACTGTGTTTCTATGTGATATTTTAGGTCAAACCTCATCAAAACAGACAACCATCAACAATAACCCAAAATAACAGTATTGAATCGAATGTTAACATTCGATATTTGAATGAAACCATTACTACTTCATTACCGCGACTACACTCAACACTATTGAGTTTATTGTATGAGACGCGACTTTTTATTGAGACTATTTTTATAACACTAGTACCTACTAGTACCGTTCAACAATCCATTTGTGATTCTTTCTATTGGTAAACGTATTTGAGCATTTCTTCTTGGAACAAGGTGTAACAATAACATGTAAGCTCTCGATGATATTTTAAACCTTCGCGTAATACTGCATCTATTACCTAACATTACGTGAAATTGTGGCCTAATGGAGGATTAACAAAAAATATAGTGTATTTCGGTGTAATAATCGGTTCGTTATAAATTGAAAGAATTAATGCACGAACCAGATTTCATAAAATAGCTAAACAATGATTAACAACCTCGCGAAAAAGATCCATCAGATTTCAAAAAGAAAAATCTTTCTTAATCGGTTAAAAATTGCGTTTAAGGGCAACGATATAAGGCATTTAGCATTGCGCAAAAAAAATGGAATGGGTTTTATTGAAGTTACTACTTATAAAAAGCATTTTTCTTAACCATTTTCAATAATATGGTAGCTGTAATGGAATAAAACAAATATAAAATATATCGATATTGTGTCTAGGATTATTCATCAAAATTTAAGCACCTGCACCAGTCAAGCCGATAAATATAATTGGACAATGCGAATCCTCATTGAACAGCGAGACCAAAAGTCGTGACCGAATTTCAGCGTGAATCCTTTATTACGTCACATGTCAAGGACGCTGGTAATAAATTAGCCCTTTGAATTCCCTCGTTGAATTGAAATCAAAAAGCTTTAAATTGCTTTTAGTTGGAACATGTTAATCAACTTTTATTTATAACCGAGCAAAATCGTTTTATTGAATTATAAAATACAACAATATAGCACCAGTTAGATATAGAGTCGAAAAAACCTGTTCATAAAACTATCAAAATGGACCAAACAAAATGGTGTAGGTAAGTACCTAGGTATAAGTGGGTGAACTGGGGTAGTTAGAATGGATTAGATACGTTACATTGTTCGATACGTCTCGATGTTTCATAACAAAAGAATACAATACAATACATAATAACAAAATAATGTACCTACAAATAAATAAATAATGCTGGACAATTCACTCAGCATTATCAAGCCCCGAATTAAGCAGAGCTGGTGTTATGGGTCCTACATAATTGATATAAATAATACAATAGAATACGATAGGTATTTTTTGTTTATACATAGAAAACCAAAAGGGAACAAATATTTGCTAATCGTACAAACATTTGTCCCAAGGCGGGAATCGAAAACGCAAGCTCGCCCACCGCGCCACAGAGGTTGTCACAAAGAATCTAAACAAACGTCACGCCATACATGTTGTATGGCGTATGTTTGTTTAGATTTTTTGTTCACTGCAATATTACGATAAACGCATTTCTTCCCGAGCCAAACGCGCTGTTGAAAAACAAGGAATAAATTTGCTGATATCGTTCGACTCAGTATCAGGCTTTGTGAAATTATTTCAGGTTTCATATAAAATCATAAAACCAGTTCTAAGCATCTGTTCAATCGGCTTTCTCGGCCCATTCAGCTCTTTAAGGTTCTGCTTCATTCAGCCAAGTTTCACTTTAGAAGGGAACACACAAGACGAGTGAATAGGTATTTTCTAGACCTTCGTGATACATCGTCGGCCACATCTTTACTTTCCATCAGGTGAGATTGTGGTCAAACAAAGGTCTAAAGACTAAAAAAAAGAATTTTATTTTCAAGGTAACTCTGTCTATCTGTCTGTTTCCTTTCAACAAAGATCCTAGAGCCTACCTACAACTATCTTTGATTTGCACGCCTAAATTGCTGAACGAATACCTACAATTTTGAAGGGAGGTAAATGGTATCCGGGGCATAGACATAGCCTATTTGGAAAAAGCGTGCGGAGGCGTGGGCAGCAGCTAGTATTAATTCAAAGAACTTAAACAAACCGTTAGAATAGCCGTGTGGTGCCGGTTTAGAATTTGCACCACCCCAACTCGTCGTAGGAGGCGACTAAGGGACATACACCAGGGGGCGGGCAGCAGCGCCTCTCGCAGAATAGATCTACCACCGAACTGCGATCCCCAACCCGCATGCCCAGCGTGGGGATAATGGGATTTACCCCCCCCCCCCCCCCCCCACTAGATAAAAAACAAGGGGAGGCCTGCGTCCAACAGTGGACCATTATAGGCTGTTGAGGTGAGGAAACAAACCGCTAACCTACGTAGACACAAATTTCCTAAACATCAAAGCCGTCACCAACGGAAGAGTGCCCAGAATGCTGGCAGCATTGGGTAAGGCCACCAGGATCCCCCAGATTGATCCCCTGGGGGATCCTGGTGAACTCATGACTTCACCAGGATCCTCTATGACGAAATGACGCAAGTAAAGATGGTGTCATGCTGAGTAAGTTCAACTACTTTTACTCTTAGTAGGTATTCGGGTAACTTAAACGTAAAAGGAAATGCATGAATTGCTTTTGCCACTTTGAATGGCAAATAATTGTAATAAATAGAAACACCTACCTTGCATTTTAAGTAACGTTGTTTCACTCAACAAACTAAACACTATTTTCACGTTATAATCAACAAAGTAAACACTCACTATCGTTATCACTCAGATGTATGTTGATACTACACTACACTTGCTGACCGGACGGTAAATACGAGTTGAGTTAGTTCATTCATGACGCAAAAAAACACTATAAATGCACGAAGATCTATACAAAATATAGGTAAGTAAATATCCGCCCATTGTACTTTTATGTTTAAGGTCTGTCTGTTTGTTGTTTTTTTTTGTGGTGTACAATAAAGAGTTTTGTATTGTATTGTATCAAATAAAGATAGAAACTTGACATGTTTTTCAGGAGTTTGGTAAGTACTTCCGAGTGTTTTTTTTTAGTGTTGCAAGTTTCGATTCATTCGATTAATCTTAGGCAAGTAATTTATAATAAAACTCAATTGTTAATCTATCAGATTAATAAATGAATGCAGGTTATCATATTTTTAATGTTTATTTTGTAAAACAGAATCAAATTAGTCTTGTTTTTGTTAGAGCTGACTGGAAAAATAAGTACTTACGTTTATTACCACAGTCAGTCAGTTAAAGGATAACAATTCTAGGGTTTTTTGTTATTATTGTGGGTAAGCCCTGAAAGTCAGGGTCATTTTCAAGAATAATAAGTAATATTTTTAAGTAAAACCATATCACAGAAAACACACGATTTTTCAAACAAAAAATTTTCATAGATGCAGTTCGTTTTTGCACATGGAACTTGATAAGACTCGTATCGTCAGCAACAGAAGTGAAACTGAGTCATTTGTTATCAGACAGTTGATAACAATTAAAAGCGGTGCTTTGAAACCTAATGTGCGTCAATTGATAACATAGTAAGATTTCAAGAAGAAAACAGAAAAAAAGAGATTTTTATGACTAATAAAAGGCTAAATTTGTGCTAGAAGTACTTAAGGTCCATATGCCGCTATGTGAAAAAGATAGGCAAAATATACATACATATACTACTATCCTTACCTGTATGTTTTCAGGTACATTCGCTAATTAAAATTTATCACCACGGTACAGTTTTTTTCACGTATATTATTTAACAATTTGGCTGGTTAAATACTTAGAGGATTAATCCTATCCTTAAAGGAATAACCAAAGGGTTAAATTGTCTAAGGAAAAACCTAACATGGGGCAAACTTTCCCAAAAGGAACTTATTCACAATGAATTTGAAGACTCCAAGATTTTATCCTGCGGGAAAACAGACGCTGAAAGTTCATTCCACTCTTTGGAAAATCATCAATTACAGAAATAAGAACGCAAGAAATGAACAAGTTGAGAACCATTATTATAAACGCATTTACATGCGTATAAATAAATCAAGCATGGCTTAATGGCTTGCGTTCTAAAGCTAATATAATTTTATATCCAGGCCATAATTAGAATTGTTAATCCTTTACCGTTTGAAGGCATAAAACTCCACGTATCTCTTTGTTTAGGTTCGTTTGGTACTGTCAAGTGCAAAAGTTTTTGGTACTTACACATTAGGTAGATACACGTATGTATGGGAAGTAGTCATATAATCACTAAATTTCCACATTTTTAAAATTAATTGAGAATAAATATGTATAGCGTTCATATTTAGCAAACTCAGCGTCAAAGACGACTTTAGTTTAAAAGAACTAGAACGAAATGTTTGGAAAGAGGGTAAGCAGGGATTTGCTACTGGTTAGTGCGTTCAAGGCGCGTCTACATTTGTACGTCGGAAACGCACTTGCTGGCATCGAATGCCACTTTAGACTGTATTTTGTTCTCGACAGTGCCAGCTATACAAATACAAGTGATATACGAAAGCAATAAAATGCCGGGTATGTGGAGACGCATGCCTTCAGCCGAAATTGCGAGAATTCCGGGACTTCCGGAGTTTTACTGTCCGGGAATCGTCCGGGAATCCGGGAACGTGTGGTCTCGGCGCTTTGAACCTTAGAGTTCAGCCCTTATGCAGAAACTCATTTGAAGTTTATGAAGTTAATAGCTTTGACGACGGATATTTGAAAATGGAATTGGATTATTTTACAGGAACGTCTAGAAACGTCTAGTGTTTATGAACGTCTGCGTTCTAGGTCGCGTATTTAGTCACAGACTAGGTAGATGATACTAACGTATTCAGTCAATAACATGGATTTAGATTGAAATGTCATACAAAGCCTCCAAATTAATGCCTGGAAACATCCATGGCTAAGTTTTTTATTTCTTATTTTTCTCTTCTGCTGGCAGGGCAAAGATAGACGCTGACCTAAGACCCGCACGGGCACGTTTTTGTATGCATAAATAAACTAGCAGCTCCTCGCGGTTTTACCCGCGTAGTTCCCGTTCCCGTAAGAATTCCGGGATAAAACATAGCCTGTGTCACTTCCTGAAAAGTAAGCCTTCTAATCGTGAAATAATTTTTGAAATCGGTTCAGTAGATCCAGAGATTACTCCCTACAACGTCACAAACAATTCACAAACTTTATCTCTTTATAAATAATTATAGTATACATATATAAATAAATAAATAATGAACAATTCACGCATCTAGCCCCAACCAACCTAGGTAGAGTTAGTAAAAATAATAAGTAATAATGAGTACTGCGTGACTGACCGGTCAATATATTTTTTACATCAGTGCCTAAACCAAAGATAGTAATTGACTTTTCAGTATTGTTTACTATGAATATGTAATGAGCGACGCGTGACCCGAGAGCCAGTGAGTATCTGTCGCCGTGGATCAGCATTGTCATACTGCGGGGCAATCCTGCCAGTGTCATGGGGTCGCTTCCGACTGGTATTGATATGGATGATGATGTGTTGAGCTACCTGTAGATTGTTTGCAATACTCTTTAGTTAACTCAATTGTTTTGATTGTAGTTAGTTCTAATTTTCTTTTTTCTTCATTCTAAGTTTCTACTATTCAATTGTACTTTTATTTTCTTTGATAATAAAGAGCTATTTTAGACGACCTCTATGGCGCGGTGGGCGAAGGTCTGCCTGCGACGCGGGAGGTTGCGGGTTCGATTCCCACCTCGAGACAAATGTTTGTACGATCTGCAGACATTTGTTCAGGGTGTTCTGGTCGTTTCCTATATATAATAAAAAAATGTCTATCTATGTAATGCATTTTATTATGTATATCAGTTATTAAGTACCCATAACACAAGTTCTGCTTAGCTTGGGGCTAGATAATGCTGTGATAATTGTCCAGCATTATTTATTTATTGCCTAGGTTTGTTCATGTTGTGAGATATCTACTCCAAAGAGGTATATACTATAATCATCCATACTATAAACACTATTATACTCATACTCAACCACTTTATCGCGTATACGAATGCTCAAACTAAGCCAGAAAGCTTCTCCACTGCCGCCCCACTGTCCTGTAGGTAACAAATGACCGGCGGTATCTGGCGGCCAGCAAAAAGCTTAGATCTATCGTCCTTGCGCCGGAGGCTCCACCTAATTATATAGCACGTGCACGTCGTGCTAAGAGGTCGTATCTTTTGGACTACGTATGTCTATAGACCAATTGGACGTAAGTATAGCGATCAGGATTAGAGGTTACGTAGCAACGAACTGAAATGACCTTGTAGTTTTAACTCTACAGCGGTTGGACGGAAAAGTAATATGAGTAAATAGAGTTAGATCTACTTAGCTAGTTTGGATCAGTTAAATTAACACTAGATTGTTTGCCACAGTCTGCAGATGAAATGTAGGGTTTCTGCATCACAATGACTTTATAAATCTGTCGCTCAACTTATTTGTAAATAAACACAGTACTATCAAGTACAAAAGAGAGAGAGTACAAAAGAAACTCTGAATAACGAGTGTGTAACTTTTATGCATCGATATTAGGTAAGTACCTACTCATTTTAGTTAAAAGTTGTATTAATGAACATTCCATGAGGATAGTGCAGGCTATTACGAGGTTAGTCTCGGAGTATATTTATTGTCCTACAATCAACCAGATTAAGATTGGTATTAGCGACATTTTAACCTTCAAAAACAAAATTTTATTTTATTTCTTCTACCAACTTAACCATAAGACGTGTGAAACAAAACAAACCGTCAAAACCTTTTGAATCTCTCGCAAATCATGAATTTACAAAAATATGCATATTCTAAAGCAACTGCCAAGTATATCACAAATTTAATAAAAACGGTATGGTTGGTTATTTGGTTATTTATGCTGTTTTTCACCCTAATCAGAGGAGTAATTTAGGCATAGCTTCTCCGTCATTAGTCTAGGTTTATTATTCGTGTTTTTAAAACTACCTACGTAATAACAGTCTTAGTCGGAGATTAACTAAACTGAGAATAAATGAATAATAAGAAAGGAGAAGTGCTTTTTATTAATGTCTGTTAGGTACTTGTTTAGTATCTTGTATAGTAGACTAGTATCTGTGACTTAGGTATCTAAAATTGGATTTTGTTGTAAGTGAACCAAAATAAAGGCAATTAAATATAATGACAAGAAATGACTAAATTGTAGAGCTCTCTCTATTAGCTGTGTAATTTAAGGGAGGGGCCAGTTCCTGGACATACCCGAGCCGGCAATTATAAAGTGTTTACTGTAATAGTATTTACAGTTGAGCCCCCTTAATTATTGTAGACGTTTACCTTAAATCTATGGTTTAGGTGCGTACATCGACATTTAAAACATAAAATTCGATTTCATATTTACGAAAAAAATGGAAATTGTGTAAAATAATGTAATCGCTACTGAAAACTAACATAACAATAGCAAACGTAGAAAAATACATACCAAAAGAATTTCCTGTAACATTTTTATGCTACAGAGGTCGAAGACTTAAAAAACTTAACAAAAACAAATCTGTCCCAGTAGCTATCTAGCCAGATTATCTGGAGGTAACTAATGATGGTAACAAAAAGGTAACCAAGACGTATTGTCTGTTCTATCTTGCTTTTTAGGGCTTGTCTTATCTTAGCGACTGAAAAAGGGTCAATTACCTACCCTAGATTTTGGATTAGACCTAAATTTCAGCTGGACAGAGGTGTTTTTACTGAAATACAGAAATATTGGATTATCTTACGAATACTTCCATCGATTTCGAGTCCTTTCTATACACTTACCCCGAATACTCAAACGCAACTCGCATGTAGGTTCGTCTCACGTATCGGTTTTTTGACAGTTTTCAACGAAAATATGTCAAAAAATTGTCACCTGAGATGAGATGAAAGCTGAGATTCGTTTGAGTATTCGGGGGTTAGCGCTTTTGAGCACCTCTTCTGGATCGAGAGAAACCACTTATAGTAGTGTGAGAACGATCCAATCGTTTCTTTTAAACTCGATGATAATTTTCGAATGATTTTGAGTGATTTCACTTTGACATGACAGCGGCAGTCGCGTTTGCGGCATTGATGTTCTAAAAGCAAGTAGATAGAGCACCTCCAACAAAGCTTGATGACAGGAATGCTTTCAATTGATGCTTCAAGAAAAATAAGAACAGAGAAAATAATTTTAAACAAAGAAAACAATATTTCTCTCTCTCTCTAAACATAGGCTTGTATAGAGAGAGAGAGAGATGAAGAAATTTTGGTCCACTGCTTGACGCAGGCTTCCCCCTGATTAGCGCCTTATTGGTTTTTATCTCATGGGGGTAATGCCCATAATCCCCACGCTGGCATGCCGGTTATATTTCTCTAATGTCTATTAAAACAGAGAAAATATTATAGAGCACTTTTAGGTCAAAATTCCTCGCTCCACGCGAAGTAGGCCGGTGTTCCTCGTTAAAGCCAAACATAGACAAAACAAGTGACCCGAACCCGCCTATTCCCACGAGACCATAGACAAACATAATTCACCACCACACCACAAAGGTGTACAACCTACTCATATTCATGGTTTATTAACGCAATAAACTGTCTCGGTGTATTATGTGCCGGCGACTCTATAATATGGCATCAAAATTGTTGTTGATCTTGTAAAGCTGCTGATAATATTATCGTTCCCGTATGGGTTGTAAAGCGAAATGAGTTAAAGGGCTACTTATATGCGCGACTGAAAAGTCGCTTAAAGGGTGCGTTTAATTTTAGAACCCGTAGAGATTCGGTTATAACCAGATTTTGTGTAATTAACGGCGGTAGGTTTGACGTAGTAAAACTTTTTAATAGCTTTTGAGTTCATTATCAATTTGAGTGGGCTAACCGAGTACGAATATTGTTTGTGTGGAACAAGAGAATTATGAAATTATAATTAATTCGTCAAGCTACAACAATTTTTATATTAATAAAGCTTTTATCTTGTTTTGATGTTTTTGGATAAAATTAAATTAAAGTGACAATTTTTTTATAGCTTAGTACCTACCATGTTGTTTGAGATAAATTATATAAATGGTCGTAAAACCCAATATGTCACCATATTCTGCTTTTCGAGCATGCGAATGTCAAAAGAATTAAAATAAAGCCAGGCAGAGCTATAGCCGTGTGGTGCCGGCTTACAACTTGCACCACCCCAACTCTTCCCGTCGGTGTCGTAAAAGGCAAATAGGGGACATACACCGGGGGGCGGGCAGCAGCGCCTCTTGCAGAATAGATCTACCACCGAACTGCGATCCCAAACCCGCATGGCCATCCTGGGGATTATGGGCATTACCATGAGATAAAAAAATCAGGGAGAAGCCTGCGTTCATCAGTGGACCATTATAGGCTGTTGAGGTTGAGGTGAGGTAGGCAGACAAACCTATTGTTATGGGTACTAGGTATCTGATATACATAATACAATACAATACACATATATATATTTTTTACTATACATACAAAACGACCAGAATACTCGGAACAAATACTTGCAGATCGTACAAACATTTGTCGAGGCGGGAATCGTACCCACAACCTGCGTTACGGCGGAACTTCGCCCACCGCTCCACAAAGGAGGTAAAAAGTGTCTATCTTTTCGTTCTGCGACTTTATGTCGCTCCGTCTATATAGGCACTAAGTTTGCCCGAAGGGCTGCCGTACGACGCGTACCGTACGAGCAATGAATCGTACGGTTCATTGTTTGTAACCATTAGCAATATATCAAAAGGGTCTCGTAACAATCATTGAGTTATTCGCATGAATAGATTATATGGTTAGAAATAATCTTATCATTTTGAATTAAATAAAGCTTAAGTTTTTCATTTGACATGCAAGATACCTAAGTAGAATGATGTCGAACAAATTAGAGTAATTTATGTTTCTACTTCCGGGTAGAGTAAATATTTTCTGGTATAGTGTAGCGGTTCACCCTCATTTGTTTTCGAACAATTTCAAATTCAGAACGACGCCATCTTGATAACCCTGTCAGATGTCAAGATGGCCGCCATGTTTTTCTGCTGAAGTTGCATCCGGCAATACGCTCGTATGTTCGACCTGTCTTAAATTTTGGCAATAGTTCACTTCAGCTACTATCTGATTGTTTTTTTTTAAATCGCTGAGTGACTGCTTACATGTTATTGCCAAAGCCAGGCCAAAGCCATAATAATGGTGAATGAAAATGTCTATCTACATAAGTAATACCAATATTAATAGATACTTACCTACCTATCTATGTGTGTAGAACATAAGGTCGCGCTTCAGGTATTCTATATCTCTCTAATTCAAAAATGTCCCGTAAAATTCCGATTTCGGCAGGATTCGAACCCGCGCCTCACCCTCCATATTCTATTACTATTCTATTTATATGTATTTTTTGACATAACTAAGTGCTCCTTTGTGTTCCTATAGTTGAAAACAAATTAAATGAAATGAAAGTTTGGATTAGTTTGTAACATAGGCCTCCCCTGATGAGCGCCATAGCGCCCTGTCTTCAACTTGCCGCATCCAGCATCTACCAGCACTCTTTCGCAAATCGTCATCCCACCTGGTCGGAGGGCGTCCTACACTACATTTGCCGAGTCGCGGTCTCCACTCAAGAACACGTTTACCCCAGCGGTTGTCGGTTTTTCTCGAGATATGGCCAGCCCGCTGCCACTTCAGCTTGCCTTTGAGCTATGTCGATAACCTTAGTTCTCTGTCGGATGTATTCGTTGCGAATCCTATCCTTCAGAGAAACTCCGAGCATAGCTCTCTCCATAGCTCGCTGGGCTACTTTTAACTGGTGGACCAGCCCTACCGTGAGTGTCCACGTCTCAGCTCCGTAGGTCATGACGGGAAGGACGTACTGATTAAAAACTTTCGTTTTCAAGCATTGCGGTATAGATGACGAGAAGACTTGACGTAGTTTGCCAAACGCGGCCCAACCTAGCTGGATCCTCCTCTTGACCAACAGTACATTATTAATATATAATATGTAGATGTTAGAGGCTGGTTAGATAGAGTTTTAGTGTAATTTGATATTTATAACAAAACATTCAGGTACAGACATATGTTTAACATGCTCACATTGACTGATATGGATCATGCAACAGATTGTTTAAAATTCATGCTTTAACATTACACTAGAAATCAGGATTTGATAAACATCAATAAAAACTCCGAGACTTATAATCATTATAAAAAAAGTTGGGATTTCTGTTTCGGGTATAAAAAGCCCTTGACAATAAGATAGGGTAGAAACAGTTTAGAGGGTAGTCAGAAATAAGACAGTACATAAATAAAAATGGAGACAAAACACAACATCAATATTTGTATTTGTTTCACTTACTCCTTGACTTCATTTTGACTCGATATTTCCTGCAAAGAAGGCTGTATTAAAGTAACAATTCAAATAAATGATTTCAAATATTACATCTTAGAAATTATAAAAAAATTAAGACGATAATTAGCGTTCTAGAATAAATATAACGTGGAAGTATAATATTTTCAGGAATAATCTGTAACAATCTATAATAAAACAGTTTTAACAAGAACAAGTAAGTGGGTACAAAACCTTTAAAAATACATTTAATTTCGTACTTTCTTGCAATTATGAAATAATATCAAAAGCTTTAGTACGTGGACTAATAAAGGCTGATGAAGATGATGATGACGAAGTTGGACTGAAAGTGCTACGAAGCACGCAGCGAATTAGTATTTTAGGTACCTAATTTTCTCTTATTTACATAATATTTTTGGTAATTGACACAATACAATAATAATAAATAACATAACTGGCGAGCGGCCCGCGCTGCCTCGCTATTGATGAGTTAACACAGCGGCGGCGGCGGCGGAGAGGAAAAAATAAAGTAGCCTAAATTCTCCATACAAACAGTTGGACAACGAATTGTATTTTTGCACAACTGTCAATGAAAAAGTTAGTAGGAACCTACTTAGACAGACCTACACAGACAACTAGGTTTTACGATACCCCAAGGTTTACGATACACGCCCTAGAAAGCGTAGGCCCCAGAAACGGATACCGTGCAAATCGAAGTTTTATTTCTATGCTTCGAGCTTCTGAATACTAAAACGATATTTGCCAGCCCAAAATGGTTTAACCCAACAATTGGAATGAGATGATAGATGGCAGCTGAGTTATATTTTTGAACTGAATTTTAAATACAGGGGCAGATTAAACATTACAACAGTTCGATCTGTCGACGCTTATAATGACGGCTTAGGACCGCTTGCAGAAACTCCTGTTGGATTTTTTTATACAGGGTAAATAATTAAAAATTAAATTATTTCGGCTGACAGCGCAATCAGCCATGGTGGACTTTTTTTCAGTATAAAGAGTCAACCTATTAAAAATGATTGATTGAAAAATAGAACTAAACTAATACATTTGTTGACATCTGTACAGCATAGAAAAATTTGACGCCGGGCAAAGAATTTTTGATTTTCAGGAAAAAGCCTCAAGAACCATTGGAGATAGACCCTTAATGTTATGGGTTTTCTGGGTCGTCATAAACCAACTTGTTCTACGATATCGGGTCGACGTTGAGTTTCAGTATACCCTGTATATCGATTCCAACGCATGCCGAACGCATCGTCAATGCCCAATGTGTACTCGCTCTGGCCAAACTCTACCAAAGCTGAAATGAGTGAAAAACACATGTTTTGAATAGAACGTCGTTATTGATATAATTATCTCGTCTCCGCTCAACTTCAGTGGAGACCAACGAGCGGATATGTATCATTTGTATGCGAAGAAAGAAGATCGAAGATCGAAGCGCGAAGATGTGAGCTGTGCCTCGCAAGCTGGCGTCGTCACGCAGCGGAGCTGAGAAGAGAGCGGAGATGTTAGCACACAAAAACTAAAATGATCCATCGGGCAAAAATAGTTTGATAGAACAGCGTTTTACATATTCTTTTATTTTATTACCCACGTCTTTTAGAAACGTATTTAATAAGAAGAAAAATCTTTGTACTTTGGTTACACGTGTCCTACAATGTTTCCTCAACATAAAAGCCAAACAAAAGTCCTTTGAAGCTCACATAACCTCACCGATAAAGAACGAAACGCAAATGACAAATGTCAGTGTTTACCGCCTCTGGAACCCTCCGTCGTAATTTTGGCGGGAAAGTCGGGAAAATCGCGATAACTAGCGAAAGTGGGCCGTATCCCGATTACAAGCAGGTGGGCCCCGACACAGAATAAATAATAGTACCCTACCCTCAGATTAATGACCCCAGGCCACAGAGGTAAAGTTTTATAAGGAAGAGATTTGTTGTTAATCTTTCTCACAATCTTTTTTCACGCTCTACGTGCATAGATGACTCTACTAATATTAGCCGTTATTATTTGAGTTCTTTAAAAATAAAAATAAAACATTTGATACCTACCAATTTTTCCACGGCATACTAAAAGCTTTTATTTCGTAATAATCCTGATTCAAGTTTAGGAGGCCTTTTATTCAAATCTACTAAAATTTACCGTTTTCTACAAAAATAAGCTTAGATATTTATGGTCGTAGGCTATTACTACCTTTTACTTATGCTTATGATATAAAAACCTGTGTGAACCGGAAATAGGTTTCCTTATTGAAAAATAAATTATAACGTGCTAACCACAATTCCATTCAAAAGAAAAATACAGGCATAAATGAAATGAGATTCAGAAAAAGCTTTGCCTTATAAAGTATTATGTAAGGGGAAAGCGAAAAAAATCTTTGCATTTCGCATTCAATGCTAACCAAAATACTTTTTAAAATAAGCTAGAAGCTTTACCAAAGAAGAGCAACAAAGAGGCATCGGCCCGCATTAGAGCCGCTTAGGAAATAAAACACGGGTTGGCACAAAAGTCGGACAGTCGCCATAAGAAACTCTTTGCTTACAATAATTTAAAATACGTAGTTATAGTAGTAGTATTAAATCAACAGTTTAATAATAGTTAATAATATTTTAAGAATTTGATGAAATTGTGTGAGCTTTTGTTTTTATATTTTTTGTTTATTTTTTATCAAACATTGTTATTTTGACTTGCCTATGTTATGTTATGTAACGGAATGGTGAATAAATAAATACTGAATACTAACTAAGAATGATATTATGTAGCAGATCACAAAAATGTGCAATCAAATATGCTTTAATTCGTAATACATAAAATGCATTTTATATTGACGGCATCAGATAACAAACAGCTCACTGGCCACTCGTTTGAAGGAGTTATTCCTGACTCGTCCCACTTTGGGCCGAATCCAGTGGGACGAGTTAAGAAACTCAAATTTTATGCTAAAAAAGTTCCTGATTCGTCCTATTTTGAGATTTGAAACTGAAAAGTAGCAAAAGTACTGTTGGCCTCACACTTCTCGTGCAAGTAATTTGTGAGAAGTCATTTTGTCTTTGTATAAGTATCTAAAGATAACCAGTTCAAACCCTTATTTCAATTCTTATTTTTGTGTGCCGCGGTAGCGATGTTGGATGTGTTCAGGTCTTTATTAAAGTTCACTAATTTAACAGTAGCACCTACTTAATATGGTGCGATTCTTTTTATTTCGATAATAAAATGGATTGTCATCTTTTTCAATGGTATCAAATTAGTTAAGTTTTCGTTAGTTACGTAAAAACTTGAGGTTTAAATTTCATTCCTTTTTTAGTCAACGATCAAATGAATGCTTTTAAACATCGGGTCAGCGATCCAGCGATTGTAACTACATACATCACTCGTTTATTTTAAATACAAGACATTGTTATGAAGCTAAAAGTTTTGGAGCAGCAAAAAAGAAAAAAACACTAAAAAAGTAAAATGTCAAATGAATGTATCTAGTCAGTCTGAGTCTGTCAGTTGTGTGGCGCGGTGGGCGATGGTCCGCCTGCGACGCAGAAGGTTGCGGGTTCGATTCCCGCCTCGGGACAAATATGTCTGCAGATATTTGTTCTGGGTGTTCTGGTCGTTTTCTATATATAATTAAAAATATCTATCTATGCAATGTATTGTATTATGTATATCAGTCATCAAGTACCAATAACACAAGCTCTGCTTAGCTTGGGGCTAGATGATGATGTGTGGATTGTCCAGCATTATTTATTTATTTAGTATAAAGATCAGCACCGCTTATTCGGTCTTTGCTAAAAAACATAAAAGCTTTAATTTATTTATTTACAAGATTTAGTAAGACTAATTGCCGATTTCGACGTACTCTTTGTTGGGAAATCGGTGAACGAATCGGATGACAAGAGCCGCCAAGGAATAAGTGACCAATGAAACCCTCGCTCACTCTGTTCAATTTCAACCAACGCACAAGTTGGATGCATATTACGTAAAATTTTTGAAATCTGATTATCTAATCACTTATCACATTCGTTTGTACTGCCGTGCAGCTCCATTCAAGCGGTTTACGAGTCTGACTGTACCTACACATCTTTTCATTCTCGAGCACAGTTGTAGCAAGCAGCGAATTAAACCAACAACTTCATTTTGTAGCTGATTCGTTATTTTACTTAATTATCGCCGACGCTATTGTACATCCATTATTTATTTACTTTATACTTTTGTATTTCTTTGTTAAAGCAGATATAACTGGAATTATCATCTGGGCTTACAATTTTTTCACACGTTAGTTATTTAAACAAAAACTGCTAAATAACTAGCGTGTGTATTTAAGGGTTATCTGATATTTTTAAATATTCATAACCTCAAGCATCGAAACGGCTAAAGCAAGTTTCCTAATTTGAAGTATCAAAATAATCGTTTCGACTATTTAGTATGCCTTACCCCACATTTTGCGAAAAAAGTGATAAACATTGGACAACTTCCTACTTGTATTTATAATTGAAACAATTATTGAGCTAACTGCAACAAACGGCCGAAACGAACACGCAATTTCGTATTCTAAAAAAAGTCCCCGGTTTCGGAATATACAAAAACTTTTGTTAACCAATATCCGTACTTCCATACTAATATTATAAATTCCAGAGTCTGTCTGTCTGTCTATCTGTCAGTCTGTCTGTCTATTTGTCAGTCTGTTACCTTTTTACGCCTAAACGGCTGAACAATACAATACAATACAATATATTTATTAATAACATAATGTTATAAGTCGCGTACTACAGTTGCAGTTGGTTCTATATAAAAACAGGTACCGACTATTAAATATTTAATATAAATTTTCAGGAAATAGGTAATACTAAAATAAAATATAAAAATTAATTATTCATTTCATTATACATTCAACGGAAGTTGATGAATTTTCTTTCTTAATAAAGACTAGCGACCCGCCCCGGCTTCGCACAGGTACTTTATTATGTATGTATTATACATATAAACCTTCCTCTTCAATCACTCTATCTATTTAAAAAAACCGCATTAAAATCTATTGCGTAGTTTTAAAGATTTAAGCATACATATTGATATAGGGACGGGGAAAGCGACTTTGTTTTATATTATGTAGTGATTTATGCATAGTAAATAAATAAAGTATCTAGATCTAATGATTACTCCCTCAATCTCATATTTGTATGTTGTTCCCGTAGTTCTCTGACCACACGATAGAGGCGCTTTACCAAGTCCTATAGAAAAATGAGACGACACGACCACTACTATCGTCATATGGACTCGAAGATCAGTTCTACCACTAAGGTATAAGTAATCGTAAATATTCTGCACACTGTATCTACGAAGAAGAAGCTTGCAGTAGATTACCCACTAGAATTTTGTGTACGTAGTGAGGGGTTCGTAAATAATTCGCGCTACGTCAAAGTTGGACGTAGAAGTACGGATAATTTGGACGTTGTTTAGCGGAAACCTAATTCCGATGTTTGGGAGATTAGTTTTTCCGGTGGATTAACATGCTTTTCAGTGGAAATTGAACCTTAGCGTAACGGCCGTGTTAAACTTAGAATGGAAAAAGATCGTCACTATTTTTTCAAGAACTAGCTATTTAAATTAAAAACTTACTGGTTTCTGCCCGTGCCTTCGCACGCGTTTTTCGGAATATAAAGTAGCCTTGTTATTCAAAACTTAAAAATCAAAGTACTAAATTTCCTTTAAACCTTACAGAACTCTTGGACACACCACAAAAGTCGGATTACACAAAGTAAAACTAGGAAATAAAGTAATCTTAGATTTTTTGTCCACTTCAATCTTTTTAAAGAAGCGAACAAGAAGCCTTTACCTTGTTAGAATGTTAATTTTTGAGTTGGAGCGAAACTCGTCTTATAGTCTAGAATTCTAGATAATCTGATATTTATAGCAAGCCTTTTTGCAAAGGATATGTTGGACAATTTGTTTGAATTTATTTATTGAGATGAGTTTTGTTGTAGAAGCGTATAAATAGTTGATGCGTGATTTCGGTTTTCGATTAATATCGAATTTTTGAATCTGTTAAAAAAAACGTAAAAACGACTCATTTGGGTTGTTATGTGAGTAGTTAATAGTTTAGAATCCCAATCCAATTTCAACCGTTCAAATCTGCTTCTAGTGTCAGATATTTATTTTATTTTATATTTGCAATTGTAATTTTTGACTTGAATTTTTAATATAATTAGTTGACATAGTGGTTTGATTTTAAATTGCTTACTACATTTTTTTTAACAATTTGATAATTTAGGCAAACCAATATATTGTCATTTGGCTGAGGTTTCTATAATTTTAGTAAGTTACACAAATAGTGGCCTTAGATTAAAAGAATTAATTTAAATAATCAATCTACTACTGAGGAAGTAAACTTCTAAAAGATCAATATTAAAGTCTCAAACCATGAGATTTTTATTTGAGATTTTGTAATCCAGCTGCTGATCTTTATGTTTGCAAAATGTCAGCCCGATCCATTCAGCATTTTTGTCGTTCTCTAACCCAAACATTTTCACATCACGATACAAAATTTTGCTGTTATAATATTAGTAGGATTCGTAAGAAAATCCCAAAACGATACTCAAGTTCTCAACAGGGTGACCAATGTCTCAAATAAAGCAACTCATATCTCTTGCAAACTGTGGGGTACGTATAATCCTACTTTCTACTTGGTCTCGCGATTTTGATCACTAACCAACCGTTTTGTTTGATCTTGAATCAAATGGGCATGAAATAAATAAAACTAGTCTGCTGAAAAGACGGTCCGAGCTAGACGGAGTATTTTAATTTGGAATAGTTTTTCTATCATTTGCATGGGTCTTCAGCATTTTGGCTGCATTCCATGGTTTCAATCGCCTCGACTAGATACAAGTAAAGAGTAGGTTCGTAAATTGGGAATGTGATATTTATATTGTTTTCTGCATGGGGTCTCGGTTCACTTCCTTATGAAATGGCAAGTATAAGGTTGTTCCACTTTAGCGGAGTATTTCAAGGTTTTTGGCTGGCAGCACTGCGAACTAGAGCCCAATCGTCTTCTGTTATATTATCAAGACACAATTCAATTTAAAAATTCTGTACAAATTGCAAACTAAATAATTTTACTGCTTTAAAAAACTCAAATTAAAACATCGACTTTAGATTCCTTAGTATTCACACTGTTTCTAAGGGAAACATAACAAAATATTTTATCACAAAACGTGACAGATAAGGTTGAATTTGTTTTGAAAAAGATCGCAAGTTTTTTTTTACAAAAAAGTGTTCTTTTGAAATTTTATTATTATTGAATTGAATCTAATAATTATTATGGAAATCTTTATAGTCTAGAGGATTGATATTGGAGTAGTAAATTAATGTTTTTATTTCTTTGTTGAGTTCTGTAAAACAAACCCGCGCTCGTTTAGTGTATTATCTACGGTGATTTATAATAAAACTACACAAAGTATTGTAAAATAAAATATTCCTGTAGATCACATAGCTCATAATTATTTTGCAATTAGTTTCATAACTTATATTAGATAATTTTAGGAGAAATCTCTAAAATGGTAAGCACAGAATTAGGCCATTACCGCTTTTTCTTTTCAACTTTTTCGGGATAAATACATATCCCTGGGGAATAAAACCATGGGACCACCTAGGGATCATTCTCCATACAACAGAGAAATAATTTTAATTATTTGAATTATTTCTAAATTTGTCCATCGACAAATTTATTTATTTATTCTTTATTCTACGAAAAATAAACATTATAAGCTAGAAAAAACATGGCAAAGGCGAACTTAACCCTTAGAAGAGTTTTTTTCAAGCAAACCCTATTGGGAGAGAGAGAGAGAGAGACAAAGTTATAAAAAAGTGGGCACATGTGAATAAAGAGAGGAATTATTTTTAATAAAAAAAATTACGAACATGCTTAAAAAGATACATACAGCCGACCATATAGACTCTCGTTTTCTCGTGGGTAGGACCTACGTTCGTAGCACTTTAGGCCTACGTGCGTAGCATTTTGGGCCTACGAGCGTAGCAAGTCTACGCAATACAAAATAACTGCTAAGAGAAAATAAAAAAGGGTTCCTCAATGAAATGTTTGATTTTAGAGACCGAAAATCCATATTTTCAATTGAATTTGACAGATTGAAAATTCAATGTGAAAAACTCTCGATAAACAAAGTATCGAACACTATTCTAGCCCTGAAATAAGACTAGTCTTTTTTTCTAGAAAAACATTTGAAACTGAATTGAAAGGTCAGAGATACCTTTTGGGCAGGAAACAGCTGGGACGGGTAGCAAA
Source organism: Eupithecia vulgata (assembly GCA_946478455.1). NCBI lineage: Eukaryota > Metazoa > Arthropoda > Insecta > Lepidoptera > Geometridae > Eupithecia > Eupithecia vulgata. The sequence continues at coordinate 1,847,503 of OX297873.1, read as the reverse complement.
TACGTGGAAATAGGTTCGTAAAAGCTTTTGACCCCAAATCCTAGATTATACTCCCAGGTTTATTAAGTTTTGGCAGCCATTTTGTAAAAACACATGTGTACCTACATGACAGACTTTACTGGTTTTTTATCTTCTCTGGCTTAAAAGCTGTATAATAAGTTTTCTTTTAAGTTTGTGTGCATAATGTACCTACCTATACGATAAAATAATGGGTAGGTACAGTATGTACCCAATAACGTATACGTACTTACGTGTTAGTTGTTGGCTTTCTTAGGGTAAAAGTTTAATTTAGTGTAGATGGTGTAGATAAGAACTCAACGTAATATAACCTTTATGACAAAAAAATAAAAAAGGAATGAACAATATATTTGTCTTCTTAAAAATTGAAACTAAATGCCGAGATGTCGACAGAGCTCTCTTGTTAAACACCCATTTATTAAAACGCATTTACAACGAAAACTGGCCTTACCTTCTAGATTTTCACTTCAAATAGAGAAAGATTGCGACTCTTCCTAAAAGAATAAACTTGTATTGTGAGTGATAGTCTTGTGACAATTTTACTGAGACAGTTTCAAACATATTAATAGATATTAAGATATAAGATTACTTTTGGTCGGTATTCTTACACTTAAATGAATGTCTTGAATACTGAACAATGTACCTTGAGAGAATGATAATAAACATTTTTGTATTTTGTATTTGCATTGTATTTTTCATATTTTGATATGTATTCCAAAGCTTTTGGTTTTAAAAAGTCACTATAAAAATGGAAAATTAGCCGTTAATAATATCCTGTTTTAAATGTAAATGCATCCACAGATTTTTAAACAACAGAGAGTAGAGTAGGTATCTCGTTTGTAAAGATTATTTTAGCTTTAATACCGCTGTTTGTCGCTGTAACATTTAGCTTTTTTAGGCATTTTCGTAATACCTGGGGCGACCGAGGCTTAGGTAAAGCCGGGCAATCTATAGTGTTACCAGTTGGGATTTTTATCAGGTTATATATGTGACAGATTTCAGTGTTCCGTATAAACAAGGCATTAGTTTTGGAGCTTTAGATATTTGTAGTTTTGGTGAAAAAACCACGTTTAATTCGAGTGAAAAACAAATATTTTTACGTGATAAATATCTATGTGATACTTTACATCACTGATATATTTTCAAAGTGTTTAATTTCCCATAGTGGAAACACGTGACACGTCACAGATATTTTCGTCTTCAGTGTTCACACGTCAGATCTTCAGGGGATCAGTCGTTTATGTTCACAACTGTACTGTCACGTTTTTTACGTCAATCACGTTCAATATTTCGTCTCGACTGTACATCACCTTTTTCATAAGATGTCGCGTCGAGAAGTACTTCTCGTAATCCAATAGAATCAGTCACGACGAAAATAAAGGAATATTGCCTAGTTTCTGCTACCTATAGGTTTTTATGATCTTTTTCGTACGTCACCTTTAGATACAGATATAAAAACGAATAACGCTACGTTAGGAATGTTATGTGATTTAAGATAATATATTTTTAGTATTGTAGACAATGCTTTAGTTAAGACTTTTATTCTTAAGTTTTAGGGTATGATCATTTACAGACAAAGGTTATTTATTACCTATTAACGTTATCAATTACGAGTATAAGTGTAAACCTATAAAAATTAGATACACTTTCAACACCTATGATAATTCTACTCCTGTCAAAATTAATTTATGTTACAAGCACTTTAATATCAAAGAAAATTACAATCAAGTCATAGAAACAAATAAGAACTAGTATTTACAATTAAAACAATTGAGCTGACTGCAGACTGTTGCAAACAGTCTAAAGGTAGCACAACTCCAGTCTGAAGCGTGCCCAAGACGCTGGCTGCATTGACCTGCTGTATGGTAATGCTGATTGCGCTGTCTTTGGCTGATTTATGTTTCATTTTCTCTTTTTAATCGACTTCGATAATTCAAAAAAAGGAAGAGGTTCTATATTCGAATGTATATTCTATTTTTTCGATAACAGTGGAACGATTTTAAAATTTCGTTCCTCATTTCGTTCACAAAAATATTCTGATTTGGATTACATCGCGGCTCCAAGAGGTTATAAACCTGAGTATATGATGCGCTTCAACTCTATACCTAAACGCGTTTCGGAGAATAGAGGGTTAACAGACGGACGGACAACAAAGTGATCCTATAAGGGTTCCATTTTCCTGTTGAGGTACGGAACCCTCAAAAATGAAAGAAAACTGTATATCATAAAAGTCTGTTAAGTAGATCTTAAGAAGTATTACCATTAAATCTGCCGATAAATAGAAACCCCATTATTTCTATAAAAAGCCTTACTTGTTAAGGCCGTGCAAAAAGCTTCATAATACATCAAGGCTTTTTAGGATAGCATAGATAAAGCACGTTACGGCCACGCATTTTCTCCTGTCAATTTTGCATAATTTATTACACAAACCGTGACTCTGCAAATCCTGAAGGTGCTTTTTGTTTGCTCCAGTTTTGACCAGCTCTGTGAAGGAACAATAAGATGTTTCAGGCATTTAGTTTTTCAAGGTAAGTAAGTACGTACCAATAAATTAAATAAGCGCCTTGTTTTACTTGTCCCCATTTTAGCGAAAATTTGTGTGTTGAGTCTAGTCTCAAGCCTAGAATAATTACATTTTTGATAAAGAAAGTAAGTAAAAATAAAAGAATAGTTGAAGAAGAACACAGGACAATCACTCAATTACAATTCGATTTAGCATAATTATTATAGAGAAGTAGTTTTTTAATGTAGTGTTTGCTCTCATTTCGTTTTACCAGGTTTTACGCGTTTTCCCATTATTTGGAACGTTCAAAATAAAGGAATTCCAGATTTGAATGCGTGGAGCGCCTTCGCGCCGAAGAGTTATATAAACTTCAAAAATAGAATTTCGACGTCGCAGCCGGTTTTACGACTCCTCGTAAAAAGGGGTGGGGGAAAGAGGAACACAGCATATTTTCACCTTTATTACCGAAGATTCAGTCAGGTTTGAGTGATGACCAAATGCGAAGAACTTGATTTTTGGGTACGGGACGAAGTAACATTGCCTTATCTGGGTAAGTACCAAATAGTGCTTATTGGAATTTAAACCAAATTTTATTTTGTTGTGTTTATTTTGACGTCTCGATTCGGATAATCTTGTTCGGACGTGGCAATGTCTTATTAGCTTCAAAGAGAAAAACAGATCCGTTATAAAAGGATCACGTTTTTGAAGAATAGTCTTAACTCACGTGGATACAGTCTCACGAAAAACTGCTTACTTTAGAGCTGTGAGAGTGTATGTTAAATTTTTTATTCTCTTTACGTTCTTCGGTATTGTTATTAATAACTATAGATAAAGCTCCTATTTTTCAGAAATCTTTGATCTAGATTTCCCGTCATATCACATTAAAATTCCAACATTTACGATTATAAAAGGTGAAACTTTGTAAAAACTTCAGTCTTCCCCGCTCGGTACTAAATCTAAAGATTTACTGGGCTTATGTGGCCATTTTGTATTTTTCCTAGTCTTGACTCAGTTTCCAGTGAATTATTTTTAATTATTTGTTTTTCTGGGTCAGTTTCACGAGTAAAGTGTTGGCTTTAAAACTTTTTACTTCTGCAAACTTACGTTTTAAAAGAAAAGCGCCATTTACACGGATGTTATTATAGATAGTTGCAAAATGTTCCTTTCTTAATAAAGATTTTTGTATTTTCTGTATAGTTACTAGCTTTAAATATATTTCTAGAATAAAATAATAAAAACTAGCTATGAACTATAAATAAATAAGTCCGGGTAACTCATCATCTAGCCCCAAAGCAAACAGAGCTTGTGTTAGTCATGGGAACCACATGTTTGAATTATTTATAACGATATTTTTACTGTAGAGTGTGGTAGGGTACAAAGAAAAAAAATTGAAATGAGAAAGACTTTATTTTATTCACGTATCATAATAATGCCACGTATCAAATAAAAATAGACACAAAAAGGTTTGTCTTTTGTTTAAAAATAGAAAACTCATTTCTTTTATAGTACCACATTCAAGCCACCATGATGTAAGAAATACAAAAAGAGTTTTTATTTCATTTAAAAATCGAACGTTTTGAGCTTCTACATAGCTACTGCCTACGCTGCTGCCCACACAAGTATTCTACTAGCGATTTATCAAGCTTAATGTAAGGATATTTTCGGTTCAAATACCCATGACGTATAAGTTATGCGTAAGCAATCTAACTTAGTAGCAATTTAGGGTGGAAGGGATTCAGATTTTGATGGGATACTTGATACTTGATAGGTAAACTATGTTCAAGTCATCTGAAATTCATGGCATCAGATTTACAAGTAGTTACCTACTAAAGTTTTTCGTTAAACTGTACTTGTTGTATATTCTCGGATTTATAAGTAACCGCTTACCCATCTTTACGATACTTATTTTGAACATGAGCTATACTTTGCCTTTGGGAGTCTAAAAACATCTAATATAAATTAACTTAAAAACAGTTTTAATGTTGAACATCAGATTATTATAAAAAAAAACTATAAGTATTACCCTCCAGCTCTTTCGATATTAACAAAACTGACTCTTCATCCACTACACGACCCCCGGAGAGCATCTAAATCACAAAAACTTGTTTCAAAGCAACACGAGCTCAAAAATGCTTTAAAATATGCGTCCATAAAGAATTTCTGCTTCAATGTTGGTTGAATAAACTAAAGCCACGTTCTTTTGAGATATAATACCAACCTAGCCTACGTGATCTTCACTGTAAGGTACTGATTGAACATAGGCTACGATCAATCAGTACGGAATAGTGAAGATTGTATTATATGAAGTCGTGTAGATAATGAAAGGGATTGCAAGTGTCACATTTACACACAATTTGATCAAATATGATCTACGCGTTAGAGCATACTGTCATTTTCAGACACATCCTTTATCTAGATGACTTTCATGCTTAGATATAAATAAATAATAATGCTGGACAATTCACACAGTATTATCTAGCCCCAAGTTAAGCAGAGCTTATATGGCTAGTGTTAGGTACCTATAGGTATATTATATACTATTCAATCACAGACTGGTTTGTTTTCATTTGTGGACTTAGGTAAAGCTGCTTATTTGACATCAAAACGTTTTCATGAACCCGAAAACGATATTAGGTGGTATTAGGCCTAGACCTCACCAAAGCGGGAATGTGCGGAAATGTCCGAAGCGGACACGAGTAAAGGCGTTATTCAATTAGAGTGTCTCCATCGAAGCTGTGCGGAGATGCGTACTGGCTAAACTGGAGCAGACATGTTGTGTGTATGGCATTGGCTTATTTAGGCTTATTGAGAGCGGCGTCGCTCACTGCACGCTGCTCACATCTCTTCTCTTCTCCGCTGCGTAACGTCACTTTCATGCAAGGGACAGCTTACATGTCCGCTTCGGTCGCAAAATACAAAAATGATACATATCCGCTTGGTGGCAAGCACTGAAACTGAGCGGAGGCGAGATGGGTCAATAACGACGTTCTATAAAACATATCTCCCTTCTCGTCTCATCGCCACTTTGATGGAGTCCGGCCCTTATAGTTATTCATCTATATCACCTAAGATGGCCGCTTGGTGTCGATTGCAAAATCGACGCAGCAGTTCCCTATTTTACCTTCACGCTGGTTATTTTGCTTTCTATTGCAAGTTTCACTGAAAGATAATTGTGTTGCAAAGCCACGCCATTTTGTAATTAAAACTTTGTGTCACTTTCCACTTTCATCGTGTGCATCGCAAAGTAAATGTTAATTTTGCTTATTAAAACTTATAGTACCTAATAAAGCAATTTTTTATCATAATATCGATCGATTAGTTCGGCAAGTTTTGCAAAAGAAATGATGTTTTAACGGTTCATGTTCATCTAGAGTTCTGAATGGAACAAACGTCCTTTGTATCGAATAATAAAGTTCATAAAGAAAATTCATCTGATGGCCCTGTTGCGCAATAAGCCAAGATCGTCTTCATTAGCAGTTCTACTAAATGACCCATCTAGATTCCATCTTCCAACGTCACATATTGTGCAATATATGCCATATGCATTGTAACAGACTAAAGCTATTGTTGCAAAGGCAATTCCACCTCAATCGAAATCCCTTGTCCATTACACTAACATGGGAACTACAAACATAAATGAAGCACGAATAGCTTTAAATTTATAATACAATCCTTCCTTAATAATGTTTAACCAAAGAGTTTTGACGTATTTCACCTCTTTTTACTAATTCCATGTGTATTGGAAAATAACTTACTTCTTAACTTACCTTAGTGTAGGTAAAGGTAACTACCAACTTTTCAAAACCAATACAGAAATTAACTCAACTTGAATAAACCGAAGCCAAATATGAGTATCAAAAACTGGTCTAGCTAGAAACGTTGTAACCTCAATAGCATACATTTTCTCCCGGTTCAAAAAGAGAAAACTAAAAAATAGTCAATTACATTAACTTGGCCGCTTCTATTACGTGAAATGCGAAACAGAATGGAGTTGTGGTGAGGTTACCGTGGCTTTGAAAGAAGGAATGAAAGAACGTAATACATACTTTGTATTTATTACAAATAATAATAAATCTGGACAATTTACACAGCATTATCTAGCCCCAAGCTAAGCAGAGCTTGTGTTATGGGTACTCAATAACTTGATATAGGTACATAATATATCAGTCCAGATCCAGATAGGATATATTTCTTGATAATACATAGAAAACGACCAGAACACCCTGAACAAATGTCTGCAGATCGTACACACATTTGTTCCGAGGCGGGAATCGAACCGCAACCTCCTGCGTCGCAGGCAGACTTTCGCCCACCGCGCCACAGAGGTCATCGATATTAAAAGCTTAATACAAAGTAGGTATTATAATATACAAGATAATAGAAAATTACGATGGCACATGCCACACAACGCTATCGCCCTCTCGAGGTCCGCCTTGGGAAGTCGGAGTCTTCACTCCGACTGCCCGCGGACCCAGGTCCACTAAAGGGAATGCCTCGGCGCTCTCGTAGACACGCGGCGCGAGGCGGCCGTAGCGCGCGCCTTGCCGTCGTCTCCTCCGAGCAGGATCGGCTCTCTAGCGATCCCGCTCAGCGGCCTCTTTCTAGTTCATGACGGTCTTACAGAAATAGACCACCTACATCCAGCTACTTATGCCAGCTACTGACGCCAGCTATCCCGACCTAACTGAAGACCAACTCAATAAGCTTGAGCGTCTTCAGAACTACTCCATTAGATTTATATTTGGCCTGCGTAAATTTGACCACATCTCTGAGTACCGTAACAGGCTCAAGTGGCTACCCATTCGTCTTCGCCGGAATGCTCATGTTCTTAATCTCCTTTACTCTGTTCTATTTCTTCCATCAACACCGTCTTACCTAAAAGACCGTTTTGAGTTTCTCCATCAGTCCCATTCACGACCCCTTCGCTCCTCTGATACGCTTCTTTTAAAAATCCCACCTCACACTTCCCAGTTCTATGGTAATTCCTTCACGTTACAGGCCGCCAGGCTCTGGAACGCCCTTCCTGTTTACATCCGACAAGCTAAATCCCTTTCTATCTTCAAAAGTATGCTTCATCAACACTATCTGACCACTCTAGATAAGTCTTCTTAATTTTATTATATTTTTCTTTTTGCTATTGTTAATTATCTCTGTTTTTGTGTTTGTTGCTTTCTTTTTATTTTATATACTTCATATGGTTAAAATTGTTATATTGTTTTCTTTTCACATCCATTACGCCACCGTCAGCTCTAATGCGTACCGATCTTGTCCATCCAAAGGTTGCCTGGAAGAAATCGCTGTTAGCGATAAGGCCGCCGATTGTGCCACTATATATAGTTTTAGTATTAAGTTTATGTTTAATTATTTTTGTATATTAACTGATGGTGCAATAAAGTTATATCTATCTATCTATCTATCCAGCTACTTATCTTATCTCTTTCCAGTTGACACGTTGTTTTGGGTAAAGCAACCGAGTGGCAGTCGTAATCTTAGTTTTGAAAAAAATACTATAGACGTAAAAAATGGATATGGTTTTAGTAATTAACTACGAAAGGAGAAAAATATTCGATTGCGAAAACAGAAAAGAATTTCTTGTTTGACAGTTAATTACGAAACAGTGAATAATAATTCTTTTTTCACAATAACTCCGAAACTACAATTGCGAAAACGGACTAAACGGTAAAAATACCATAAATGTTTAGACGAATATTATTACAATTTCAAGAGACTCTAAAAGTAAACTTCTGAAAAAGTATCAATTAACCAACATCATTTTTTGGCCGACTACCGACCCCTAACTCAATCTATTGGTGACGTAAGAGTCGACTAAGGGACTATCAGAGGCAGAAAAGCTTCTTTCTGTGTATTATTAACACCTCAACTGCTTTCACAAATCCGCTTGCCAAGCGTGGTGATTATGGCAATACCCAAAAAAATGGGGATGTACGGTCAGCAGTGGATAACAAATGTGTGCTTGGGAGGAGAGAGAAGTGGCTCAAGATCAAAAACTATGAAGGGGTGTGGGGAAGTCTTTTGTTAGTAGGTACTTATACAGGGTTATTGGTTATTAACTGACACTGGGGGAACTTCAAATTCCGCCCATCATCACGAATACGTCTGTGAAAACAGACACCAGTTCTTAATTTTTAAACTTGGTATCTCACGCAAAGTACCAGGACAGTAGAAATGCTTAGGAGATCAAGGCACCTAACAATACTATTTTGATTGAAAAGGGTTTATAAAACGCCATTTTGTGTTGTTCAATTGTATTTTCCATAAGCTAATTACGATAAATGTTTCACAAGAAGACTTTTACTGAAATGTTTCACTGAATTGAGGCAATCATTCCACTTCGACCGGAATCCCAGAACGTTTCTACTAAAGTATTGTGCAGCTTTGGGAACTTATGTTAATGTTTATAGTAATGCTTTGATATACAGGGGATGTGTTTATGAGAGCTTTCAAAGGATTTTAGGGAGTTGGGCGGATGTAAGAATACGATAGTAATGAGAGAATTGGAAAACAGAACATAGAACTAATAAAAGTATTAACATCTGAGGCTGAGGCAAATTGAGCGTTATCTTTTGAGTAGTGCGTGCGTCGCTTTGATTAGTTTTTATCCCGAGAAGCTTAAAAAACAACATCTTTTGAAAAATCGAAATTTGAAATTGATATCTTTTGACATTGATAATTTTCTCGTTATTGTCTAAAAGTAGATTTTGAGGCGATCCAATAAAATAGATTCCCCAGGTTTTAATATGTGCACCGTGAAACGTATCTTAAACATCATCACAACATAATTTTCATTCACTGGTCTATTGGCTGCCATGGCAACGGGCGTAAACAAGAGGTCTCCGATCCAGATCGCCTAAAATGAAGGACGACCGATCCTGGACTGATGATTTTGTTAGGGTTTTGAAGGGCTCCCGACATAAATGCTATTTCTAAACCTCCAGTCTGCCTGCCTGTTTGTCTGCCCATCTATTTGTCCGCGGGCTGTTTTTAATCAGTATTCAAGAATTGGAAGTTTTTTAAACACGCCAAATAATTTTATAAACTCTAGGGCAGGGTTTCTTGAAGTTGGTTTGGTGGCATGTGCATCAGGGGTCCGAAGTAGGTCAGTTAATGCTTAACCTATGTACAAGGAAAAAGTGTAATAATCTCGTCTAGAACCCACCGCGACGACAAAGTATCGATGAAAATTACATCAAAAATTCAAAACGAAATGTTCTAAGTTGGAAACATTGCAGACGTCTTGCAAAGACCATTTTTAATTGAAATTGACAGTATCAGCGTTGAAGATTTTATCAAAGAAGAGCATAGGATCTAAAGCAGTTTTGAAGGCTAAATTTCATGCAAAAGGTCTTGGTGAGTTTTGGTGTTCGTTGAGTCAATCTTACCCTGTTCTTGTCAAGCGAGCTATGCCCTTTGCTACTACGTATCTTTGCGAGGCAGGGCATTCGGTTATGGTGTCGATAAAATCAAAAAATCCGTAATCGTTTGAACGTCGCAGATGACATGCGCCTTGCTTTGTCGAAGACAACCCCACAATTTAACGTCCTTATCGAGGCCAAACAGCAACATCCTTCTCATTAGCTTAGATTTGAAGTAAGAGTAATAAAACTATCAAACAATAAAAGTGATTTTTCAATATAAATAAAAACAATTGTTTTCCAGGTTTCGAGCAAGCATTAGCGTCTTGGAAAATAGCCTGTCCTGAAACTAATCTGCCCAAAGTCCTCTCTTCTCAGAGACTGTGGGATGAGCCGCTATGTGAGTTGGTACGGAAAAATCTTATTAATACGTCTACCAGCTCATCAGAACGCGCTCGTCTACTCGCTGTTTCCGAGTGGGAATCAGGACTTTGGTTATATGTTTTGCCTTCCAAAAATTTAGGTACCCTTTTAGACAATAACTCATTTCGGGTGGCTACCTCTTTGCGTTTAGGTTCTCCTTGCCTAGTGCCACACCGTTGCCAGTGCGGTGAAACCGTTGATAAGTTCGGTCACCATGCACTGGCATGTGTCTCTAGTGCAGGACGTGTGTCCCGCCATGGTTCAATTAATGACATCATTCGTCGGGCTTTTACCAGCGTCAGTGTGCCAGCTACTCTCGAACCACGTGGCCTAATGCGAGATGATGGTAAAAGGCCTGACGGTATGACTCTGATTCCTTGGAAGATGGGTCAGCCTTTAGTTTGGGATGCTACGTGTGTAGATACCCTAGCACCTTCTCATCTTGCAGGGACATCAGTAAGGGCAGGCTCCGCAGCAACATCAGCGGAGTTCCTCAAACGGCGAAAATACGCTAGTCTTGACAGAGGTTACCTATTTGAGCCGTTTGGGGTGGAAACCCTAGGTCCTTGGGGTCCTGGGGCACACGTTATCTATAAAGATCTTACAAAACTACTAATAGAGTCCACAGGTGATCGGAATGCTGGTTTTTATTTCGGTCAACGAATTAGCATTGCCATTCAACGTGGCAATGCTGCCAGCATTCTGGGCACTCTGCCTTCTGGTGACGGCTTAGATTTTTAGTAAATAGATGTAAGTGTAAATATTAGTTGTAATTATTTTTTGCTGTTATTTGATTCAATAAATGTCTTATTGTTTTCCACGAAAATTTAATAATGTCCCAAAAATTTTCGTTTTCGGCAGGCAAAATTTTTGGGACATTATTAAATTGGAAAATTTTCCCAGTTCGAGTAACGCTATGAAGCAAAAAAGCTATGCCTTGTTTTCGTTACTTAATATGTTCTTTTAGGGGTCCGTGGAATTGTTTATATTGTGAAAGTGGTCCGTGACTGCAAAAAGTTTAAGAAACCCTGCTCTAGAGTCTGGCGAAGCAGGATAACATTTTTACTTTCTAATGATCAAAATATATTGGCCAGAAAAAACAATGGTATAATAAAAATGTAAGTGTTCATGCGCGTCACGAAAATGTTTAACCATAAAAATGAAAGTCTCGCAATCATCTTTTTGGCAACGAAATGACCCAATCATGGCTTTCATTCCGGAGTTTAAAAGTCCTATAAACAATATCCCCGGCCGTTTCATAAGTCACACACTAAACTACCTTCAGAAATATCAAATCCATTAAACCACCTCCCAATTCACTTCTAATTTACCCGAACACGCGACCAAAACGGGTTGCCGCCGGTTGCTAACAGTTGCTGACGGTTGCCCGGCTTCCTCATACGTTCTCATTATTGTATGAAAACCATCTCTCAGTTAAAATAATACTTAACTCTTCAGTTGTTATTAAAATCACGCAACCTGCCTATTTCGTTGGTCAGGGTTGGGTCACAGTTCACCAATATAACTTTAACCCTACATTTCTATACGAAATATGAAACTCTGTCTCTATTTAAACTGGTTGTTTCCCACGAAATTTGAATGGGTTTATGAAAATTGTGTTTTATTGCTAAGGAATAAAGGTGGTAATAAAAGCAAACAGGTTTGAATATATGATATTATTGGGTATACGATCGTGAAACGTTGCTAATTAATTTTATGTGTATCGAATTTAACGATGTTCAGGCAGCGGAATTTACAACCTATTATGTAAATATGTACTTAAACATCAAAGTAACCCTCGATGAAGGTAAATCACTAATGGAAAGACCATATTCGCAAAATTAGACACGAAATTATATTTCAATCAAGTAGCAAGAAGCATAATATTATGATGGAAGCAAAATACACGTGACGATCTAATAAAGAGTGGGACATAGAGAGGGGTTGCAATCGCGATTAATAATTATAAAAAACTGGAAATATTTGTTACCAAATTGATCTGTAGCTATATGATTGAATTCTGTTACTTTGACAGATACATACATACGTACCTACCGAGTACGAGTACATAGTAAATGGTAAAGTTATTTAAGGCGGCAAAAGATGTGAAATAAGCAAATTTGGGTTACATTAAAACAATTTTTCTCCGTCACCTTTATAGACAAAACTTTGAAAAAAATTCTATGGGATACAGGGCAGATCCCCTTTTTTTCGAAAATATAAAAATATCTATTTTACCAGAAATAATTGTGCAATTTATAAATTGTCTGCTTTCGTAGTTTTTATAATTTTTCTTGTAAACTATCAATCACAAGATTTATTAATTATTATCACCATTATTAAATAGAAGAAAAAAATCTTAATAATAAAATAATCACCAAAAACTTGATTTTTGAGCTGACGCCGCTCTGCTCTGTCGCACTCCTTTAAACGAAAAATCCTATGCCTATCCTATTCACAAAAACCTCACCTCAATATTCACAAAGGCCTCATTATATCGCCCTTTTAACAACACAACGTGACGATACTGTTTCATTTACTAATCGGGTTCACTGAAAGATTGTAAAATCCAGAAAAAACGTGTTTTAGCAATACAGTACTATAATTCCTATTACCTACACTTACACACGAAGTAACATTATTCATTTGTGCCTATACGTATTATTTAAATGAAATAACAACAGCGATGATTTAACTCCGATTTCTCGTACTTAAGTCATAGCTAAGAGTGGGTATGTATAAGTTACTCTTAGCAAAAGATGGTCATGCTATCTGCATGAAAAAAAATCACTTAAATAAAGAATACAAAAACAGAACACAAAGTTTTGAAATAAAACCTTAGGCGAGGTATAAAATATACTCTGCTTGCAAGTCTTAGCAAACATTACAATTGTATTTTTAGCACCTATCTGCGTAGAACAAAAACAGAAGTCGGAAAGACAAGACAACGCCGCCTGGCGGCGCTGCCGTAAAACAACGTAACGAGTACAAAACATTATTCATTCCTATTTTAAACAAACTCCCGGTTCACACCAGGCGGCGTCAAAGCGGTTATATTTAAATGCGGGGACAGGAGCCGACTTAGGAGTCTGCCTGGGGCGAATAAAAACTCTAAGTACTTATAAACAGTCCAGTCTAAGCAAAGCATAGCTTGTTTCTTCTTGACATATTTGTACGGACGTGTGTATTTGAAGTAAAGTTAGTTAAGAGTGCAAAGTTAAATCACTGATCACTTTTCAAAAGTTTATTGAATAATTAATAAACACGTAAAAACACAGATAGCAAGTAAACGATCCGTCAGACGTTTTTATCGCGTCACGGTCAGTAGAGCACTAGTTGTAAGGGCATAAAATGCCGATTCAGTAAAACTAGATACATGCATGGTACGTCTTCGTACACATATCTTTAGCAAAATGCTGCAATTTCTATTCTCAAATCTTCAAGCGCTCAGTTTTAGAACATTATTCAGTCTCAACTCCGTCTCTGTAGTCAAATCAGTTTAAAGAATTTTATTTTCTCAAAAGAACAGAGTTCACTTAAATGAGATTGTACATATTTACATTATTCTAATTATTCCGTTTCTAATTATTCTTAAGCTTAGCGCTACTTTAAATAATTAATTAATATACATGACACTATCATTGTTATAAAAACGTAGATAGCTAGTAATTTAAATTTTAGCTTAAAATATATTTTTTATTATTGTAGTAATAATTTGTACCGTTTGTTTAGCAGATTTTGTCATAAATGTGTTGTTTTAGTTTTTTCCTAAATATGTGGAATGGTAAGCAGTGCAAATGGATTGAGTATCATTATGTTTATAATTCACGGGTATTCATCGTGTTTATTTACGTGTTTTCCGGCATATCAGCTACTTTGCACTTCTGAGAAGAGTATTGTTTCAGCAACAATTTATTTAACCTAAAGCTACAAGCCCCTGGCGCAGGTCCTTATTCCGCCCCTGGAGAGACCTACAAATCTAGGTCCTACTTCCTAGAGCGCCTGAGTGCTGGCAGACATGCGATTGACCCATCAGGCATAGCCTTTATTTTATCTGTTCTTCTGTGTACTTTACTCCTTAATTTTTGTATGCAATTTGTTCTAAATTTAGGCATGTTCCTCAAAATATTGCATGAACCTTCGCTTTCTACGTTTTGGTATACTCGTGTCAAATATTAGTAAACCTGTTTTTCATTAAATCTATTAGGCTGACTTGTCTATACGTCGGCGAGTCTATGCTTGTTCAGGCTGTGTGACAGAAATGGTCACATCTAAAAGAAAGCATTTTACGAAATGGTCCCAGAGCATCTCAAATAGTCCTACGTCATTTGGACACAGTAGTATGGAAGGAAACTATCCCACGGCATACAGAAGTAAATTATAGCGGGGTACATAACTAAAAACACAAAAATAGTCATATTGTTAAGTAAAAAGTATCATGATATCATCCTTTTCTGCCATATTCCCGTGTTTGGATTAAACAAATACCAATATTATTACCCGAACCAGTTAACCAGCGAGTAAGAAAAAAACAAAAAGTATCATAAATTTATATAAAACAACGAACCCTTCAGTGTACGAAAGATTCAAATATTTAGTAGAGAGGTGTTGAAGGAGCACTGCTCCCTCCCTATTTGACATAGAAGATTAAACAATTATTCGATAGTTTCATGCACTTTAAGAATAAAGTTGTCCATCAAAATACAATGTATATAAATCGTTTGCGTTCCATTCCCCAGGTTAAAAATATTTTTCTACGTAGCATCAATTGCAGATTACTACAGTATAAAACTTATTTGGTGTTGATACGCAACCAACAATCTAAACAACCAACCTAAAGCGGATCGGAATATAGACAATGACTTTTGTCATCACCACAAAACAGGGGAACAGGGAAAGTTTTCGTCGTCACAAACGACAATTGTGACTTATTGCCCTAGTGCCTCCGGCTTTTCACGCCTATATAAAAATAAAATAATGCTGGACAAAGCTAAACAGAGCATAAGTTAATACGTTCTGATTCATATACTGAATACAATACACTAACTAAATTTTTTAGTATACATAGAAGACATCCATAACGCCTGGAAAAATATCTGTAAATCGTACAAACATTTGTCCCAGGCGAGAACCGAACACGCAACCTCCGCCCGTTGCGCCACATCGGTCATTAATGGTTGTTATATGTGGCCTTAGTGCCTTTTATATGACTGGCGGTAGGAAAGTAGTGATCTATTTTTGCAATAAACTAAAAAAAAAGTTTTTCATTAATAAAAGCACCTTCTTAAGCTTAATTAAGCTGAGAGAGAGGTTACTTTAATAAAACGTTTAACATTGTTGATAATTTTAAGAACATAAAGTTTTCTACGTGTTTAACGAAACTCAAAGAATTCTCATTTAACTTTAACTATTCTGCCAAAGTATTTTATCATAACTATTAAAACCATCAAAGTACGTTATTCGTAGTACTTCGTAGCACTTCGTAGCACCTCGTATTCGTAGCGGTGCTACGAATAACTCTACTACAGTCTTATTTTTAACCCGCCGAAAAAAAAGAGGGTTGTTATCAGTTTGATGTGTGTAGCTGTCCATCGAAGCGGATGAACCAATTATAAATTAGATTCTTTGCTCGAAATGTATTTGTAGAAACTTTCCTTAGGATTTTATACTGAAATTCAAAGTGCTTATGACAGCTTAAGTGAAATTGTTATTCAAAGTAATAATTAGCTTGATAATAGAAATTATAAATACATATTTTTTAGTCCGTTTCAAAGCTTTAATACATATTTACTTACAAACAACTTATTTAAAAGCTTTTATGTGTCAGATGAACTTTCAGAAAATGCTAAGTTTTCTCAAAATGGAACGAATCAGGAACGTTTTCAGCATTAAATTTGAGTTTCTTGACTCATCCCGATAGATTCGGACCAAAGTGGGACGAGTCAGGAATAACTAAAACATATAATAAAAACATATAAATTTATTATATGTTTTTATTATAGATACTGAAATTTTTTCGACAATACTTGATGTGACGTATCTAACAAGTTTAAAAATTAAATATAAGATTTTAAATCGTACATTTTTACCAAGACAAGTCTTCTAACTAGACATTGAAGAATGAAATCCTCAGAGTATCTAGTAACTCCAATACGCACTCAAAAAGATTGGCAAACCTATTTCAACCCGCTATTTTAGCCAAATAAAAAGGG
This sequence comes from Eupithecia vulgata, assembly GCA_946478455.1. Classification (NCBI taxonomy): domain Eukaryota; kingdom Metazoa; phylum Arthropoda; class Insecta; order Lepidoptera; family Geometridae; genus Eupithecia; species Eupithecia vulgata. The sequence continues at coordinate 1,830,974 of OX297873.1, read as the reverse complement.
TTACAAGACGTATTGAACACAAAGGAAAATAAGATACCATTAGATGTACCATTTACATACAAAAACAACATTGAGGGGGAAACCGGAGGTTTTTCTTTCCGAAAATAGTTATTTGGAGACTGAGATCAAACGATAGGTTTCTATTGATCGGAACATTGGCAACGACTGATGGAAGTGTTGTGGTAAACAGTGAAAAGGGTTTGTTGTTTATGAACTTTGGTAGATTTTGGTTGTGGCATCGTTTTGTACTGTATGCCTAAGTAGGCAGGTACTTATTGTCCTATTACTGTCTTAGGAATGATTCAGTAATAAACTTATAATGGAAGAACACAGTCGTTTGACTCCAGCCTCCTAACACCGAACCCTACAGATTTCGTAAGTTAACGTTTAAATTAAAATAAAACTTCAAGTGCGAGTTGGACTCCTGCATCAAGGGTTCCGTACACTTGTACGCTTAAGCAAAGAAATCGACCCAGACGCACAGTCCACAAAAGTTCACTGATTTTGTCACAATACCATAAAGGATATAAAAAGTACAGTCTTTAGAATTTTTCCTTTATCTGTGCGTTCTTGCCAAATTTCATAATTAACAGGAAGTACCCTATAGGTTTTGGGTGCATGTGATTCTCTTGGAAAATTCATAAAACTTGGGCGGCGGTAAGTTTTGCTTGCGTTGGCTTGGAAGTATGATTTATATCGCGGCTCCAAGAGGTTACGTACACGAGTATATGATGTGAATTTCAACTGTATACCTCCGAGCGTTTCTGAGAAAAAACGGTTGACAGACAGACAGACGGACAACAAAGTGATCCTTTAAGGGTTCCTTTTTTCCTTTTGAGGTACGCAACCCTAAAAATAAAGCTGCTGTTCCTCCGCCACGCACGAAGAAGCTACGCACGTGTGTCTAGCTTCGCTTTGCAAGATGTACATATGTGATAACGTCCACAGCAACACACGCGCACGCTACGCACGAATACGTGGTTAATGACGTCATTGCTACATGCGTGGCTCGCTCAAATAATATAATAACTTACTCATATGAGTTCCAATTTTTCGTGTAACCATTTTATTTGAAAAGTAAGAAGATCATGTATAAAAATGGATCAGCTCCACTACACCATCTATACTCATTCTAAAACGGACTTCGTTCCTGCCGCGTCTGTCTGTCTGTTTAAATTCTACAAGAATTTAACTCTAAATGTAGCTCTGTATGTCTGTCTGTTACCTTTTCACGCCTATAGAATCTTATTGAAATTTGACTCCCTGTCAAATTTCAATAAGATTCTTTCAGCCATTCATTCGGTAAATGGTATTCCAGGGACAAACATAGGCTACGTAAAAAACTCGTACTAAGCCGTGGGCAGTGAGAATAATTTTATTTAGGACTTTGTGTAAATTGTCCGAAATATAAGGACGAATGTTCCCTTAAAGCTCTTTATAACAATGTGAACTACGGACCTATTTCTCCTCTAAAAATATTTATGCCTACTAGCCGTGTGAAGCCGAAGTGGGTTCCTAGTTATTTATAATAACAGAAAATCTCCACACCTACTTGCTTTCTAATATTAATTTATCTACATGAAAGTAACTCGGTCTTATCTGTCTGAATACTGAAAGAAAATATTTTGTAACTTTTTATACCCTTATAAAAAACATATAAACCTCGCCTAGGCCGTTTCTTTGTAGTTTTCGTCTACTCAGGATAATCCTTGTGAGGTCAGGGTCACGTTACATTCTGTTTGATCTAAGACTTAACAAAACTCACAGATTCTTTGTGAAACTGTATTGGTCTTGCGATTTCCCTGTTATCTATTGTATCTGTTGTGTCGGTAACAGATATCTGGCAAAAATACAGAGATTCGTTTAAATGGATGTGAGTAAGAGGATTCCCAAAAGCCATCTGTAGCAAATTTGAGTGAAAAAATTATGTGAAGTTTAGTCAGGAACAAAGGTAATTTTTTTTTCTTTTCTATCTATAATCTTAGAGTAAGAAATCCTATACTTACCTAATTATATGACTAAAATAAACTTAATTTGAAATAAGGAAGGGCACACTTATCAGTTACGGTTAGTTATTCCCGGTGTTGAAATTCGTCTTTCAGACCGCTTATATTTATTTTTCTAAACATTCATGAAGTAGTCATAGGCCTGATCACAGACATAATAGTTGCTTTGACATGTCTGTGGGCCTCGATAATTTGACAAGAAGTTAAAATTAATTTGACGCAAATAAATAGTAATCGTTTACAAATAACGATTATCAAAATAAGATAACTAGATAACAGCGATAACAGTTATGAACCAGCTGTTTTCTTTGATAACGAACAAAAATGTTCCCTCTAACTATTATTTACTTCACACTAATATTACAAATGCGATTTTTTTTATCTCATATATGTATATATTTCATTTATTTTTTATTTTTGCATAATTTTTTTTTTGCTAATTTTTATAAATTATGTACTTGTTTTAGCTACTTAAAGAGCGTCTAGAATAATTATTATAAAAAATTAAGTTGAAATAAAAACTTTCTCAAAGAAACATTAAACCAGCGAACAAACCAAAACCCGATAAAGTTCCGCTAAGTTTATCTTTTTTTGTTATTTTGGTTAGGTATGTCAATAACTACAGATGTTGTGTATCTGCTTACAGAAGCTTTAACAACAAGGTTTTCGGTAGCTGACCGGATAAAATAATAATCATCCAATGAATGGAATATCGGTATTTTTTAATATACAAAGATATCCGTGACTCAAACTAGTGGTTAAAAGATAAATACAACCTTTAACCTTCCTGTCCTAAATTGTAACTACAAATAGGTTCTACCTTTACGACAAACTATCGTATTTTCTTCTTTCAATCGGTTCCTTTAGAATGAATGAATACAGTTTACAACGAGAATAGAAAAGAGACGGAGGCATACGAGTATAAAAGCGAATACAAGAGATAACGATAGAGAACCGACTAGACTACCAGAAGAGCAAATAAAATTAAATTAACTTCACACATCGAGATCCATCGGCAAAATATCAGAGATTTCAGCCTGTAATCTAATTAAATACACCTCGGAAGCCGGTTTTATTGACGCTGGCAACCCGGTACATCAAAGGCTATGAATTTATTCATCGGAAGTTCTGAACAGGTTGCGCCGTGCCACGAATATCTTAAACGATCTACAATAAGCTAGGTTCATCGAGCGACAGGCTCGCAACTCTACCATTTTACGGTTCCGAAATCAGAATAATATACTAGCTGGTACTTACCGTAAGTGGAATCACGAATCACGTGATGAGAAGATCCGCCATTACAATCCACGTGAGGTGTTGTAAACAAATAGCATTTGCGGGTAGGTGTTGACGCGCGCTCCGGGCGCGGCGCGAGCAGGCACTGGCGGGGCTGGGCGGCGCGCAGGCGCGCGCTGGTCGATCGCACTCGGTCACTGGGCCGGGTACAGCCCACAGCCGCGAAAACAAACCTTTGTCTTCTCAGACGGCGAGGCGCCTCTGACAACTTCACCTCAACACCTGTAGATTTAATTACTTCAGATGATTCTGGCCCTTGTCTGGACCCTTGGCTGTTGACGTACTAGCAGATAGAACCTGGCCGATAAATCTGTCAATATCATAAGAAGTGTCTTTTCCGCTACTCTACTTACAGTAAACTCACCATAAAAATAGTAAAGTCCTAACTTCTTATTTATATTATGTATGGTTTTTACCATGTTTGACAAATTGACTTGTTCCAGCTACCTTTTATTAAAGTAAAAGGGCTGAATAAAAGCTTCACATTCTTAATGAGAGAGAGAGCTTCATAATCATTCAGAGCTTCATAATTATAAAATAATTATTTCTACACAAACTAAAACATTAAACTAGTAGAAAGTTGGAACAGCTTTCTAAAAAATAAACACTTATTTAGCTACTGGGAATACACAGCATCCTTTCAATGCATCTGTGTGTTGTCAATCTATTAGATACCTCCTAGTTTTTGAAAAGTTTCATCTTAGACTTGTACATCCAGCATTCACTTTTGCCCCAGCAATACTCCCAAACAGCCCTCTCGATGAATTCCCGTGGCTCAGCTTAGTGCTTAGTTCAAAACTCGTTTGTATTGCCAACGAGCTACACCTGTGTTGCAGTCACATAGTTGCAATCGGCCAAAACCTGGAAGTAACTTGTAAGTGCTAGGTATTGGAACTTGGACGTTATTCAACAATTTTGAACAAATGTGCAACAAATTCTATTGCAAGATTGTTTGATTATCTAGCAGAAGATTATCTAGCCAAACGTCTCCTATTTTCATAGGTTTTCTTTCTACAATACATACGATCGTCGCTCCGATGTCTTTTTCTCAAATAAGAAATGGCTTACCTCTCCTTATAAGCCTAAAATAAAAATACAAAATAGCTATAAAAATCTGTCTGTTATAATATGAAAACACAATTTACAATTGAAGGCAGCCCATAAAATTTAGATGTAAAATATTCATCTAGACACCGTAAAAGGTTATGGTCACTGGTTTTCCGCTTTTGAAAGAAAAACCGACAAATCTAGTTTCACTACAACATCCTTTGCATTACCAAGCACCTTCCATCTACTAACTTGTCTAAGCGAAAGTTTGTCTGGATATCTGTTACCAGCATTGTTTAGCTAAAATATTTCTAATCCAAATTTCAATTTCAGAAATAATTTATATCAACTTAATGTTTCACATGTGTCTCTAGTGCAGGACGTGTGTCCCGCCGTGGTTCAATTAATGACATCATCTGACGGGCTTATACCAGCGTCAGTGTGCCAGCTACTCTCGAACAACGTGGCCTAATGCGAGATGATGGTAAAAGGCCTGACGGTATGACTCTGATTCCTTGGAAGATGGGTCGGCCTTTAGTTTGGGATGCTACGTGTGTAGATACCCTAGCACCTTCTCATCTTGCAGGGACATCAGTAAGGGCCGGCTCCGCAGCAACATCAGCGGAGTTCCTCAAACGGCGAAAATACGCTAGTTTGACATAGGTCCTTGGGGTTCTGGGGCACACGTTATCTATAAAGATCTTACAAAACTACTAATAGAGTCCACAGGTGATCGGAATGCTGGTTTTCATTTCGGTCAACGAATTAGCATTGCCATTCAACGTGGCAATGCTGCCAGCATTCTGGGCACTCTGCCTTCTAGTGACGGCTTAGATTTTTGGAAAATAGATGTAAGTGTAAATATTAGTTGTAATTATTTTTTGCTGTTAAATAAATGTAAATGTTAAATCAACTTAATTATGAAGCTATCACTATTTTTATCTAATCACTTCAGTCTTATCAGCCTGTAGGCTTTTTGTTGCTTCGCAGTATCGGAGGAATCGTCTCATTTGTAAATATTTTTTTCATTCATCTGTTGGTGTTAGATAACATAGGTATTTCAGATAAATCATCTGCTGCTGCATCTCCGTAGGGCAAAAGATTCCTAAATCATAAAAATCATAGCCATTGCCATCACTAGTTTGCCTCCAGGCATGACTCCAGTCCCATGGGAGTTGGGGAGGCCTATTGTGTGGGACGCTACATGTGTCGACACACTCGCGCCTTCCTATCTTCCTAGGACTTCCGTGAGGGCTGGTGCGCAACAGCATTGCCATACAGCGGGGCAATGCAGCCAGTGTCTTGGGCAAGCTTCCGACTGGTATTGATATGGATCAGTTGAGCTACCTGTAGATTGTTTGCAACAGTCTGCAGTTAGCTCAATTGTTTCTATTGTAAATACTAATTTTAATTTAATTATATCATTTCATTGTAATTTACTTCCACAATATTATCATAAAATTAAGATTTCTCTATTACTTCTACCTACCCATGTGGCAGTAGGTACCACTTATTTTTAAGTGGTAAAAGCTTTCTCCATGTTTCCGTCTTTTCATGTTTCTCTATCAACTACTTTGATATTTACGGTAGGTAGTAAAATGAAATACCAATAATCAAACATACATCAGCCGAACACTGAACCTTTTTCGAAGTCGGTTCAAAAACAAACGGAGATGGCCGATGAGGTGAGTTGAGGTAGATACGTGTTTTAGTCTACATGTTTTAGTCTACACGTTAACTGTTAGTCTGTTACGAGCAGCGAGCTGAGCGAAGCGAAAACCGAGCCCGTTAACATGATACTGTCGATGTTATCTAGCTCAAACATTATCCTGTAGTTTCATTAATGAAATTCTGAATTTCAAACAGCTGAGTCAGAAGGAATAAGTAATCTTCAGGGCAATGACCCCGAAGGTAACTTTCAACTTCAGCTTCTTGATTATGGTTGTCAGGTAGGTACTTATTCAGTTAAAGAAACTGAAGTTTGTACTATTATTATTAAGCTATTTGTTTGTGCTACTATTGGATACCTGTGTCACATTATTTTTTGATTTTAAATGAATAATTTATGGTAGACAGATCCACACTGCATCATCTAGCCCCAAACTAAGCCAAGCTTGTGTTATGCCTACTAGATGACTGTACAATATAAAAAATGGATAGATATTTTTTTATTATACATAGGAAATTTCCAAATTAGATGGACAAATATGTATATGCTAATCATACTAACATTAGTACCAAGGTGGGAATCGAACCCGCAACCTCCTGCGCCACAGGCGGACCTTTGCCTGACGCGCCACATCGGCCGTCAAAAACTCATTAAGAAATTTTCATTAAAAAAGAAGTGACAAAGAAAAATAAGAACAGTGAAAAAAAACACTTTCCGATAACTGAAAACGGGAAGTTATGTCAATTGAGTCAATACCACCACCTGTCCACCCTGGTCATAGGCAGCCGCAGAGGCCAGCAGTTGGAGGGGACTTCAAAGCTCATCTCAATGACCAGCCTTGCGCTGCCCGCATCTAACGGAAATGAGTCCGGCAGTGCCATTTGTTTAACTTGTCCAAGTAGTGAGACCGTGCGAAAGGACAAACAGCGTAATCAAATAATGAGTGCCATTCAGATAACTCTTGTAATGACCAGAGGCAACGCCACTCGCCCTAAGGTTTTCAGAACCTGTTTTATGAAGCTTTAGTTTCTGCTCGCAGTTTTGCACTCTTTGTTGTTTATTTAAAAATGTATTTCTGTCTCATGGAAACAGATTTATGAACAAAAAATTGCATTTTTTGTTCCAGGCCCAGAACTACCTTTATGCAAAATTTAAGATATATTCAGTAGTTTTGGCGTGAAGAAGTAATAAACATAATATGTTATGTACATATACATACATGCATCTATCGAAACTTTCGCATTTATACATAGTTTGAAACGTATGTAGTGTTATGATAACCAGATATCGGAAAGCTAATGCTGTTAGCGGCGAATCGGGGTTGGGAAAATGCTGGGTTTCGAAGGAAAAATATAACATGTATCTATACTTTCAAACTAATTACAGTTAGGTAGAAGTCAGGTTCAACTTCTAATACCATGCAAGAAAGTATTTGAACGAATTTAATATTTTTTGCTACAATCCAATATTCTACAGAAATTGAATTGCATGTTTACCTAGAAATCTGCTGAGAGTTTTCATCCCGAGAGTATGATAAAGTAGATAATGACGTAAGAAGATTGGGTCTAAAGTAGGTACCTATTTTAGTTTTTCCTGGAACAAATCCACTCGCCGATTCGAAAACATTTTAAGATGAATATAGACAAAAAACTTGAGAGAGATCTTGAGAAGAACATAAATGAAAAGGGTTCCACATAATTTATTAGGTGGACGATAAACGGGTTTTTTGTTTTCTGAAGAACTGGGATTCATTTTTCTTAATCTACAGGTTGTACCTATAGTTCTTAGACTAAGTAGGAACCTAAATTATTGATGAAAATTCTTAGATTTTTGATGTATGAAAAGATAACTTCTCTAGCGGCTTTTTATAGGCTACTACGGTGTAATATTCATAGTATGAATATGCCCCAAATGAATTTAATTCATACCCTCTTATTTAGGGCAGGCATGTAAAGCTGTAAACGTACTTATGTGTTCCTCAACTTCAACAGCCTATAATAGTCCACCGCTGGATGCGGGCCTCCCCCTGATAATCGCCTTTTTGGCTTTTATCTCATTGAGGTAATGCCCATAATCTCCACGCTGGACATGAGGGTTGGGGATTGCAGTCATTAATAAATCTATTCTGCAAGAGGCGCTGCTGCCTGCCCCCCAGTGTATGTCCCTAAGTTGTCTCTTAGGACACCCACGGGAAGAGTTGGAGTGGTGCTAATTCTAAAATGGCATTACACGGCTATGAGTTCTGACGAGGAGTTTCTACGACACACTTGAAGAAAAGACCCAATTAAGACATGCATCCTAGAGCTTTGGCTTTTTACTTAATCATAAATAGGTATTTATGATCCGTGAAGATTCTCATAATTATCGTACACCTACAGTTCAGAAAATTTGTATATTAAAATTGAAGTCCATGGAAATAACTCTTACCTCACGCGGATCAAAAGAACCCTAAAATAATATGCAATTCGACATTCCATCATGTTGCAATCTCCACAATAATGGGATCTGTTTTAATCTTCGTTCCGCGGTCGCTGACGGCACCGTCTGAGAGTTCACTAGAGTTGGGCGAAGAGTTGGGGCACGGTGCTATCGATAAACACTTTAAATATTAGAAAACTGAACAACATGGAACATGTTATCGTCATGTACATCGCTGTGTTTACTTAACATCATGGCAGAATCACTTCGTCTTCATCATATTCTTCATTACTGAAGGTCTTGCCGGTTTTAAAAATCACTGTGAGTTGAGCTGCTTTCACGCCACCCTATCTTTGGCTTATCTGAGAGCAGTAGTCACTAGGAGTCCCGTGATATCTTCACTATGTCAAACCAGCCAGCGGCTAGGTGATCGTATTCGTGGTCTCAATCAACGTTGGCTACCACAACTAGTTTCTCCAGATGGTCCGGGTTTTGTATTGCTATGTGATTATAGTAGCTGACACGCTGGTAGAGCCTCGTTTTAATGTTCAGCTGCGTGAGAATTTATACGTTGTTTATGTACCAGGATATCCGCAGTATTCTTCTCCAGCACCATATTTAGTCATTAATCTTTTTCCTATCTGCGTCCCGTATCGTCCAGGACTCGGAGACGTATAAGATAGAGACTGCCACCGTTCGCACTAGTTTCGTTTTAGTCATATTGTAGACTTTTAAATACTGTCAGACTCATGTCAACTTGCTCATTGCAGCTTTGGCCATTTGAGTGCGTCATCTAATTTCTCTGTTGCATCCTCCCTGGTTCAAGAAGAACCGACAACCGCTGGGGTAAACGTGTTCTTGAGTGGAGACCGCGACTCGGAAAACGAAGTGTAGGACGCCCTCCGACCAGGTGGGATGACGATTTGCGAAAGACTGCTGGCAGATGCTGGTTGCGGCAAGCTGAAGACAGGGCGCTATGGCGCTCATTAGGGGAGGCCTATGTCCAGCAGTAGACTGGTATAGGGTGATGATGTATCCTCCCTGGTTACTGGCCATCGACCCGGCAGTAGATTAACACCTTAACTAACTCTAGGTCTGACAGCCCGCTAGTATTCTCGAGTTTTCCAACTCTACTCACATGAATGAGAGGAAGAATCAGAACATTGGCAACACGTTCTAAATCTTTTTATTAAATGTATTCAGTATTTACTACCCTCAGCGATTCGAACTAAATGGTTCACCCCGCTACTCATCATGATTTAGTATCTATACATGATCGTAATGGTTCTTGAGATTTTTGAAGGACAGTAGAAACACAGAGTGGGCAGTTCTGATCTCTGAAACACTTAATACCGTAGACAACATCCGTTTCGAGTCATTGCGCTACGCTAATAATAATCTCAGTTTTCAGAAAGGCATAGAATACAAATTTTTGCCGTCACCGTTCTGTGAGAAACATCGATAACAATTCACCCCAGCCCTACAAAAGTCGATAACAGCCGGAATCGATGATAGAACACCTGTTAAGTGCCCCAGCTCTTACTTATTTGCACTAACGTCTTCACCAGTCTCTCCCAAGACCCGCCGTCTGCCATAAGACCTCTTTATGTGTTTCGGTAATGAATTAGAACCTGGGGATGCCAGTTCTTCCTTTGTTGTCGGGTGGAATAGTTCCATAGGTCTTTGCAGACGTTATTAGGGAATATGTTGGGCGAATTTGCATGAGATGCGACTGCAGCCAGTAGCTAGATGATAATAATAATAGTAAATAAATAATATTCAAATTAGTGTGTAGGTTCCGTTATGACTTTGATGGCTAGTTATAATTTGATTGTTTTGATGATAGAAACGAATCCCCTAAGAATAACATCTTTTCAGGACCACCTCGAAATCATCCTCTATACAACTAACAAGCAAATCGGTTCATAAATGAAGGAAAAATTGACGGATTGACATAACAAACGTACCTACTACCGAACAAAAACTCCTCCTTTATTCGAAGTTGGATAATTATAAGGAAGAATATTATAGAAATTATGTCTTTAAATTATTATTATTTATTAATTGTAACGTTCAAAAACACCGCCATTAGTTTAACTAAAGTTAGTAAAATAACTACTTTCATGAAGTCTAAATTCATGTATCTAAAATCAGGCAAATATCAAGTCGGCAAACGCTATAGTAGCTAACTTACTTAGAAGAATCAAGTAATAATCCAAACAGCCAAGTTTGCCGGCATTCAGAACAAAGCACATTTTCGTGGCCACAGAATATGTAATACGTTGAAGTATGTATGTAGAATAAGTAGTAGAACCAACAGGGGTGTATTCAGGCGTAGGTAAGAGACAAGGAGATCACAAGACAAAACTGCAACAATCGTCTCGCATTTCAGCACATATTTAATATTCGCTACAATTAATATCCCCATTTAACAATCCAAGCTACGACGTGGCTGCACTTGCTGCGTAGCCAACACTTTAATTGTAAGACAACCCGATAGCTTATTGCTACGACAACGTAGTGAAAAAATTCTATTTCTATGCTAGCTTTGCTACGAAGGGTCGTAGCCATAGAAATAGAATTTTGTTGGTTTGCTACACTCTCTGTAGCTCACTGAGGTAGTTCGTAGCAAGCTACACATGTAGTATAATGGCTACGGCGTAGCAATCTGTATTGTTGGTACCTTTAATTAAGTACATACGTACCTACTAGTTAAACGTTTTTTTTTGTTATCTGTGATTGATTGTAGTAAAAAATGAATTATTATTGTTCTTTCTGATAAAATACTAGTCTTTACCCGCAGCTTCGCACACGTTGGTTAAGGTATTTCTATTTCTGTACCATGGGAACTGAGTAATGAGATACAAGTAGATTTTACTTTATTCCAAACCTGGAACTACCTGTATGTAAAATTTAAGCATGTATCATTCAGTAGTTTTGGCGTGAAGAGGTAACAAACATCCAAGCAAACATTTGCACATCCAAACTTTCGCATTGATAATATTAGTGTGCTTTAACCATTTCGCAGTACTTACGGCAAGGCAATTTGTAGGCGTTGTTTGCAACCTCTATGATTGCCACTGATCAATTCGAGAGGGCTGTCGAATATAACGTCAAGCCGTAGCTCGCTCGTGATAGTGTAAAGCTGGGTACTGACTGGTGTTACAGGGCGTAATGTACCATTCACCGCGAGCATGATTATGCCATGTATAATTCTATGACACATAATACGATTTCATAAAATTATTATAATTATATTATAACAACTGGGTCATCTGGACCGACAGTGGAAATGCACAAACATTTGTTTTTTTTTATTTCAAATCAGTTAGGTACTCTACATATATTATAGAGATAGGTAATTTTGACAAGTTTTCTTGATTTAATTTTTTATTATTCTAATATCTTGATAGTTATTGCTGTTTTTGTGTCTTTTTGTTCTCTTTTTATAAATTATTATATATTCTGTTTTGTTATAATATAACATATGGTAAAATATTTTATTAATATATGTCTGCACATTAATTATTACTCTACCGTCAGCTTTTATTCATACGGATCCTGTCCAATCAAGAATGGAAGAAGTCACTGTTAATAAGGGCTCCAATAGTGCCTCTAGATATAATTGGTATTCAGTTTATGTTTAATTGTTTTCAGTACGTATTGATGGTGCAATAAAATTAAAATCTATCCTATAAATATTAGAAACAATGACAGCCTTATCTCCAAAGCAACCCTGACTCCATCTCTGGCATCTGTTATATAATTAATTAATATCAGCCACGGCGGAAACTCTTAATTGTGCTTCATAAACATCCGTATTCTTGTCGCGCTGAATAATTGCTTAATGGGGGTAAGTTGGGGCAAGCTGGCTGGGGAAGACTGGGGAACCTACTCGGATCTGAGGATGCCTAGCCTCTACTGAAACTCTTGTTATTATTACTGCTTAATATTTTAAAGTTTTGGGGGAGTTCAGAGTTTGGTAGGTGCCAGGGCTTTTCTGAGATCTAGTCCTATATTACTATACCATTATTCAGTACCTATTCTGTCTACTTATACAGTCGTGGTCAACTAATTAGGGACTTTCAAGATAGTGAAGAGCAATAACCGGTTATGTACATATAAATATAAAACCATATTGATTTCTCAGCACCTATTATTTGCATAATTTGGTCCGATTATTATGCTATAAATGGCTGTAAATAAAAGAATAAATAAATAGAAAAAAGTATTTAATATCAAAGGTTGAACATGTATTCAATGTTAAGGTATAATTCTGTAGCTGGACATTTAATTAAGGACAGTAAACTATAATGAAAAATAGAGTTAAACAAAACTAATAATCTGCAGTATTATAATATCTTTAACAGCTCCATTTTATTGCGTGTAAAATCAGTACCCAGTAGCAAAACCTTTGTTAGTAATTACCGCTTGACACCGATGTGGCATAGACATTATCAGTTTCTGGCATGTTTCGACAGGAATGTTTGCCCATGCCTCACAAAAAGCTTCATTAAGTTCATCTAAAGTTGTGGTACGATAAGTGGCAACTTTTTTCTTGATTTCGTGCCAAAGGTGCTCGATTGGGTTAAGGTCCGAGCTATTTGCTGGCCAATCTAGCACCGATACTGACTGACTGGTAAGAAACGACTTGACTGAACGGGCGGTATGTTTCGGGTCGTTATCATGCTGAAACGTCCATATAATAGGGAGATGCTCCTCAGCATAGGGAAGCATCGTTTCCTCCAATATTGCCTTGTATTGATGTTGGTCTAAGTTACCCTGAACTTTCCTCACAGGTCCCACTCCACGTCCAGAAAATGAACCCCACATTTTAATGTTTCCACCGCCATGTTTCACCTGCTTTTTTGTGAATCTTGGATTCATTTCCGCTTTTACTGGACGCCGTACGTATTGCCTTCCATCTGAAGAAATCAAATTAACCTTGGTCTCGTCAGAGAATAATACATGTTGCCATTGGGCGTAGGTCCAATGTCCATATTTACGTGCAAACGCCAAACGAGCATTTCTATGTTCTTTCTTCAACAACGGTACTTTGCGAGCCACTCTTCCGAACAACCCTGCTTCTACCAGACGTCGTCGAACGGTCCTCGCTGAGACACCAGCTCTTTCGTCTGTCCCAAATACTTCGTGTTTAATTACAATAGAGCCTAGAAACGGATCTTTCTTAGCTAACCTGGTTATCATTCTATCTTCTTGCGGAGTTGTTTTTCTCGATCTTTTTGTTTTGGGCACATTTAAAGTTGTGTTATTGCGTCTGACATGTTGCACTGCATTGTATACCATAGTTTTTGAACAATTTAAATGTTCTGCTATCCTTCGGTATGGCCAACCATGCTCGACAACAAACTTCATGATAATTTTTCGTAGTGTTGGATCGCAACTTTTATTTTTGCCCATTTTTCTTCAAAATATTTTTCAAAACTTAAAATAAAAATCGGGATTGCCGCCAAAACTACCACGAAACAATAAGAGAAGAAGTAAAAAAGTATTGAGATTCAAACTTTGAAAATAGAACGCAATATCTCAGTGTCCCTAATTAAATGGCCAGCCAGCAATATTTGAACAAATAGCACTATGATAATCTATCGGCTATACTGTAAAGAGGTTTAATGTTTAAGAAGTTGTTATTGTTTGTATAATCGGGCACATCAATGACTAATTATACTTACATGTAAAAGATATTGAATATTTTTAAGACTCGTTGAAAAAAATAAAAAAAAATCACAATTTGGCCTAACTAGAGATTGTCCCTAATTAGTTGACTACGACTGTATATGGGCGAATATTTTTAGAGAAAGAGCACTTTATCTAGCTTGCAGGAAAGACTGAATATAACCTACCGAGCGAGAGAAAAAGCAAAAAATCTGTGTAAAAATTTAATTGTTTTCATGTTTTCTCTGCAATGTTTCTGGTACAACATGAGAGTAAGTAACAGTAAATAGGTAATTTATGGTAAATAAACGTCATAAGTAGGTAAACTTAACTGCATGTACCTCAATAAAAAAATTATTGTGCACGAGATACACTAATGTAATTTTTTTCTATTTAATACGTTTTACATCATTAAGCGTTAGTTAGTTTTTGTAGATGTATACAGGGTGTCCCGAAACTCAACGTAAAGCCGAAAGCGGAAGACGAGTAGGTGGTTTTTCTTTCAGTATGAACATTCAAAGTTAACCTATTGAAAACGATTGATGCAAAAACAAAAATAAACTAGTATTTTTTTGAAAACTATGGATTAAAATGTTTTTATATAACACAAAAAAACAAGTGCTTAAAGTTTACTAAAAGTGTATTTAATACACCTAGGTGAATTAGCTCAGGTGAATTAAGTTTACGAAGAGAGTTATTCGAGTTCGTAATATAAAAACAAATCACAGCATATGGACATCTGTAGTCGCAGCATAGAAAAGTCGGTGATAGGCAGAGAGTTTCTGATTTTCAGTAAAAAGCCTGTAACTCAGAAATCATTAGAGATAAGCCATACATTTGTAGTTTTTCTGGTTCGTCATAAACCAATCTGTCTTTCGCTTTCGACTCAACATTGAGTTTCGGGATACTCTGTATAGGGTGTAACAGAAATAAAGAACGAAACATTCAAGGGGTTAAGCTTTGATCACAGAACACGAGAACAATGCTTAAATAAATTCAGACTTTTTGTTTTCGAAAATAAAAATGAAAACAAAATTAACACTTGCATTTGTCCACCTATCGCATCTAAGGCGCGTCGGCAACTATGATGATGTCGTGGGTCATTGACCGCCGCGGTCAACCGCCGCGACCCGCGACGAAGGTGTTTTGTGTTTTAAAGGAAAACAGTTACCTAGGCCTTTTTATATTCTTTTCAAATGAAGCTGAACTCGTCCAAAGCCTTGAGTTAAGATACTACCTCCAACATGTATTTTTATGTCTTTAGTTCTTTTAACATGCGATGGCGTCATCGTCATTCGCTGAATCAACGAAGCGTTGTGTCAATATGCCATTAAAATTATGGTTCCGCATTTCGCAAGTATAAATAAAAGTCCTTCATTTTTGTTACACCCTGTATAGTCTTGAGGAAAATTATGAAGTTTTTTCAAAGGGTTCTGCATTGAAGATTTTGTCATCTTCAAGGTAAAGCAACAGTAATAATTTATTCTATCTTCTACAACAATAGCTACGAAGCCGCTACGCCGTAGCACTTCCGTAGACCCCTACGTGATTGCTACGACTCTCGTACATAGAATCTCGATAAGATCGATCTGTTTACATCGATTTCGATCAACTCTGTGTATTTTTCCATTTCCCATAACTGTATTTCCTCAATACTCGGAAATTGATATTGGTATTCTGTACGTTGTTTTTCAACGACTTCCCTACATCTATTTTGCGTACAAATAAGGATGTTGTCTTAGCGTGAATTTCGACCACGAGCTTAGTAACTTTATATTTTCAGCTTTGGTGTTTTGAAACTAAGCGTTTATACGATCTGTGAAATTGACCTGATCAAATTTCCTCATCATTGAAATTGGCCTTGACTATGTTTATGAGGTTTGGGAAATTACGTCACCTGGTTCCCGTAACCAACCATAACACAAGATCTTTACTTACCTTAGACAGGCTACTAGGATTTTTGTCTTAGGGCGTTAGTACCATAATAGTCAAGTCAATATAACTATTCAATAGAAAAAAATATCGGCTTCATCATCATCATCATCATCATCATCATCATCAGCCTACATTAGTCCACTCCAGGTTTAGGTGCATAAATTCACATTCACAGCCTAAAATTGATACGAACTTATAATAAACAAAATGTGAGGAGGCATTGATTTTTCAACCAAACGGTAAGTTTTATCATTATCATAAAAATACCTAACAATATTATGACAAATTGTAGTTCATGAAATTTTCTACACAAAGGATCCTCACACTTTCATAATTGAGATCTAGCAATTCTTAGTACACGTGTTTCAGATATTTTCCTATTAATAGGGATACCTACCCCCTAATAATGAGGTAGGCCTTTAATTTACATGCCAAATTGTTCGGATTATTATGGTTAGATAATGGTGTTCGAAATATCTAACATTATTTTAGAAATCTCGCCAAAGATATTGCTCCGATCTATTGACCGGTATACAAGTGAGTTTCAACTTTATCTCTGAAGACAACAAGATTGTTATTTCGGCAGAGGTATGCCAAGGAATTTCCTATTTCAAAGTTCACCCACGCTAATAATATTCAGAAGAATAAGCCTATTTAGACATTTTTTATTAAACTTTATAAAGGCTCAGAGTTGACGACCTCTGTGGCGCGGTGAGCGAAGGTCCGCCTGCGACGCAAGAGGTTGCGGACTCGATCCCGCCTTGGGACAAATATTTGCACAATCTGCAGGTATTTGTTTCGGGTGTTCTGGTCGTTTTCTATATACGAGTAAAAAATATCTGTCTATGTAATGTATTGCATTGTGTATATCAGTTATTTAGTATCCCATAACACAAGCTCTGCTTAGCTTGAGGCTAGATAATGCTGTGTGAATTGTCCAGCATTACCTACTTGTTTATTTAGTTAATACCAAAATGCTTACTATCTGGGTACAAACTAATAAAAACGAAGGTACAATCTAAGAGATAGAATAAAAGGTATGCTGTCATAAAACATATCTACATGTTGGAACTCCAGTAGAAACTTATTTAAGAGTTTAAGCGCGCGTCGTGTAGGAGTATGATTGGCACGTGTGTTCGCGGAGTGTGGTAGTCAAACAGTCAGTGATGTCTGCGGCCACTTCTCGTATGTAACTATAGCTTTTGTTTTTTGTTTATACGGGACATAAAAAGTAATCGTTTCTATTCTAGTATGGCGAGGATTGTTTACTTTACTCCGCATTATTGCGCCTCAGCTATAGTAAATCTAATCTGACCATACCAGTCACAAAGAAGGTAGGGGATAAGTACGGATATTACCCATACATGTTTGTATAAATACCTGGCAAACTTTCTTTGCAGTCTCTCAATAAGAATAGTGCATTTAGGCCGTATTTTGAAAGCTCTGTCATAAATCTATGCTTGAGTGACATTTATGCCATAGAAAAGCGTTACTGAAGAAATAGATCGAGAGAAAAATTTCATAACACGGGCCTAAGCCCGTGTTATGAAATTTTTCTCTCGATCGATGAGTATTCGGGGGTTTTAGTCTCTCTCGGATCCCAGCTAATTGCGCTAACTCTAGTTTGCTTCTGACAAATGCTTTGTAGAGCATAATCGCAACGTACCTACTTGAACTGCGAAACCAACCTCATTATAAAACCTAGTCCGGTTTTCTGCCTTGCACGTTGTTTTCTTGGAAAATTAGTAGGTAAGTACTTATCTATCCACAATGAGTCCCGACTGCTCTCTTTCATTTACGAAACGCCTACAGTACTTCTCTCGTAGGTCAGTA
Organism: Eupithecia vulgata; assembly: GCA_946478455.1. Lineage (NCBI taxonomy): Eukaryota > Metazoa > Arthropoda > Insecta > Lepidoptera > Geometridae > Eupithecia > Eupithecia vulgata. The sequence goes on along the minus strand of OX297873.1, from coordinate 1,813,094 downwards.
ATCTCGGAGATTGCTTCCTGGATCATTACTTACGTCATTTCGTCATAGGTCATAGGGGCTGGTGGCCTTACCCCATTTCGCCAAGTCACAGATATAATAAAAACACCTTTCGGGTTCATAAATAAAACAAGATTTTATTTTCCTAATTTTATTGTACATTGTTTTTGTAACACGATACAATAAGCATTCCTTATAACATGCATAATATTATTACACTCGCGAGCAGAAAAACTGCACTTATGCAAATAAAGACACATATTCAAGTAAAGCTTTACATTCACTGTGCGACTAATGACCGAAGACACGCAGTGTGTGACGTGTCATTTTTTGTAGAGGCAGTGCTATTTATTCAGAAGTGTCATGCGTTTGACTACGATATAAAGTCGCATGTCTTTCAGTTGTATGATGTCTTTTGTAATAGACCATCATCTCCTACCTACATCAATATTAAGTATAATCGTCATAGTCATGATAAATTTCCGATATCATAGAACTTTAGAGTAGAGAGAAGTAGGTACGTAATTGAGTTCAAACACTTCCTTTGAAGGCTACGACTCGAAGGTAAAAGAATCACGGAACAGTTTTTATGCACGCAAGTTTATAATCAATCGATACAGATAACTCCAAAACCTAAAGAATCTTACACAAGCTATGTAACACAAATTAAATACAAAATCCATAGTATTGTTTAAGATATTTTCAATAGAGTTTTCAATTTATGACGTTTAGCCACTACTAGTTCGCCGGTGTCCTTTTCAAGATGGCGGCGATAATCAGTAGAAGCAGATGGTATTGATTTAACTGAATAATCGCATTTACCCCGCGGTCAATGCCAACATATTGGTGGCAATCTGGAATATACAACTTTGGTCCTAGCGTAGAGCATATTTTGTATTCCAATAACTAAAAACGAAATAAAGGATGAGTTTATAACAAGTTTATGACAAAGTATTACACAACTTGTAAAAGAATCTGTGCTTAATTTAATACTAATTTATATAATAAGATAATGTAACAAATACATACGATAGCTAATATACATAGTTCTGAACAATACATTAGTTTTAAGGTTCATACACACCACAGCAAGGCTAATTGTTATCGTATTACAATTTTCATGGTGAAAATTGTTGATATATTTATTGTGCTATGGTGTGAACGCATTTCACGAAACAAAGTTTAATCTAAGGAATGGTTATATCTGATTTAGGCATTAGGAAAAGGGATATCACCTATGATAACAGATATTTCAAATTGAGGTTTTACTACAAGCATTGAAAAATATCTAGGTTATATAGACACATTTTTTAAATCTGGCGCGATTGACTTTTGTACATTATGCAATCATCCACGATGACGAGGCGTCACAAATCCAAGCGCCCAGTATACGAAAAAACTAAGGTGATGGTGCCAGCTTTTAAAAATTTAATCTTTACGTGGGTGCTTTTAATAATCTGTGAAATAATTTATAGGTTACTTGTTTTGAGTATTGAAATTTAATTAAACCTTTTTAAATGTAGTTTGTCTCTCCTTTAGTAGTAAAATAAATGGAAAATAAAAATATATAATATCATTAGAACTAAGGAGAGTAACGGACAAACATGTGCTTTGAAAAATGTACGAGTTACAGTTTCATACAAATCTAATTACATGAATAACGATTCGAGATTCGATGCAAATAATTTATAATAAAGATGCCACTTCATTTACTATATAATTAAAAGAAAACTCATTTTCCCAACTAGTCGGTCTTTTAGTTTTACTACCAAGCTAAAGAATAAACCGTTGAAGCTACATATTGAATGGAATTTACGTAAACAAAATAAAATTGTAGAAACAAAAAACCGATGCTAATTTAACATCAATCTAGTAGGTGAGAACGCAAATTTAAAATAAAATGTTAATAAAATTTAAAAAAATGCTTAAAATAAAATAATATTAAGTAAATAAAACATTTAGTTGTCGATAAAAAGATTGAAATTAAAAAAATAAGAACTTTGATGATTAATCTCACGTTTGGAAAATTATATACAAAATATAACCAGCCAGTATAGGTAATCCGTCGTGTGTTAAATCCGAGCACTGCATTAGCCTGAAAATAAATACAATTTGTAATATAAGTACTTTTATTAACAAAGAAAATTACAATCAAGTAATACATTAAATTAAAACTAAAATTAATAATATAGCCGTGTGGTGCCGGCTTAGAATTTGCACCACCCCAACTCTTCCCGTGGGTGTCGTAGGAGGCGACTAAGGGACATACACCGGGGGCGGGCAGCAGCGCCTCTTGCAGAATAGATCTACCACCGAACTGCGATCCCCAACCCGCATACCCAGTGTGGGGATTATGGGCTAAAAAATCCCTTATGAGATAAAAAATCTATTTGTCTTCCCACTTTTATATAGTTTAACGTAATCCATATCCAAACTTCCATACTAATTTTATAAATTCGAAAGAAACTCTGTCGGTCTGTTACCTTTTCAGGCCTAAACGGCTGAACGGATATTAATGAAATTTGACAGGAAGGTAAATAGTACTCCTAGACAGACATAGGATACTAGAAGAGCGCGGGCGAAGCCGCTAGCAGCAGCTAGGGGTTAATAAATAAAATAGTGAAATACTTACATGGTCCTTCAGAGCTTAGCATCTGGTCTCGTAGAGTCCCGAGCGTCCGATGTACCGCACCCATTTGATCACGTCGTGGTCGGAATAGTTCAGCTTAGGCTCAAACACCTTCAGGTAGCGGACCTAGGGGCAAGGCAATATGGTTGTGAGGTGCATCGGGGTATCGGTATATTTGACCTGTTTAAATAGCTTAAGGCTGATTTCTGCAAACCTTGAAAATGGTCATTATCATCATGATCATCAGCCTATATTAGTCCACTGCTGGACATAGGCCTCCCCTAATGAGCGCCATAGCGCCCTGTCTTCACCTTGCCGCATCCAGCATCTGCCAGCAGACTTTTGCAAATCCTCATCCCACCTGGTCGGAGAGCATCCTACACTACGTGTGCCGAGTCGCGGTCTCCACTCAAGAACACGTTTACCCCAGCGGTTGTCAGTTCTTCTCGAGATATGGCCAGCCCACTGCGACTTCAGCTTGCTAATCCTTTGAGCTATGTATGTTTGTGTATGTAGGATTATTAGTTCTCTTTCGGATGTATTCGACAACGGTACTGTCGAAGACTACTGCTGTGCTATTTGCAAGGAGAGATTGATAGATTCTATTCAACCACGCGCCTCTCCATCTGTTTCTTTAATCAAAGGTAAAATGCTAAAATGTGTCAGACGATATCATTGATATAGTGAAGCGATTAATTAAGGGGGCGACCTGTGACGCCATTTCGTGAAAAGGATAGGCATAGGATTTCGCGTTCATAAGAGCGGGATAGAGCAGAGCTGCGTAAGCCCAAAAATCAAGTTTTTACTTATTAATCTTATTATCTATTAATTCGGGCATTAATTAGCAACAATAAGCCAAGGTTCCCTTGGCATATTAAAAAAATGTGATTGATAGTTAAGGAGAAAAATGGTATTAACCAAGAAAACAGTTTGCACAATTATATTTGTTATTTAAAAAGTTCATTTTAAAAAGGATATGCCTTGTTTGTGATAGATTATTATGTATTTTTCACGACACTTTTACGATAAAGATTACGAAAAAAAAACTTTTAATGTAACCCAAATTCGCTCAATTTACATGTACATATGGAAAGTACGTTCTTATGGAAATGAAGCAGACTTTTTTGACATTATTGCACAATGTGATGTCTTCATTATAAAACTGATTGGTATGATCATTGAGAGTAGGTTATTTATAATCTTTATTAGTAAAAAAAATACAATCAAATAAAAAAAACAACTTCGAACTAGTATTTACAATTGCAACTATCTACAGCTCAACTGATCCATATCAATACCAGGCGGAAGCGCCTCAAGACGCTGGCTTATTATTTATTTATTAGTAAAAATATTGTCTTCAACAACCAAATATCAGCTAAAACCTGGGTCTTCATCATCCAAGGTTTCGCATTTTCAAAATAAAAATTATCGCGACAGCACGAATGATGACAGACGTGAGCCTTGTTGTGTATTTACCTTGAAGCCCGAGGGCGCGAAAGGAACCTCGAAGCCCATGGAGATGGGCGGGCGGGTCCACTTCTTCTTGGTGTCAGTCTCCAGCAGCTCGATCTCGGCGGACAGCTGGGTTTCCTTCATGCCGGCCATGCGTTTTATCCTACGCAACAAATACTTATAAGTATGCGCACATAAATAATACAGCGGCAAGTTCTTCCTCTATGAGTTGTCCCTTCACCATAGCATAATGTACCTACGTACAGGGTTACAAAGGTCCTATTTTGAAAGCTGACTGACGATATATGCTTGAATAACGCTTTTATGACATAAACGTTGCTCAGGCATAAATCGATGTCTGAGTTCATAATTCAATAACGTTTATTTCTTTAAGCTTTCTTTAAGCACTTAGATAAGTCAAATTTAATACTATAAACAGGTTTATAAATAGGAATTATTATCAAATAAAGGTGTTATTGATTCCACTTCAATTTTTGTCCACTAGTGGAAGAAGTGAAAAATAAACCACTAGTAAGTGTATCTAAGACTTATAAACTGATACAATATTTGCATTACTAAATCTTTTGGACGACCTCAGTGGCGCAGCGGGCGAGAGTCTGCCTGCGACGCAAGAGGTTGCGGGTTCGATCCCCGCCTCGGAACAAATTTGTGTACGATCTGCAGAAATTTGTTCCGTTGGTCTGGGTGTTTTCTATGTATAATAAAAAAATTCTATCTAAGTAATGTATAATATTACGTATATCAGTTATCTAGTACCCATAACACAAGCTCTGCTTACCTTGGGGCTAGATAATGCTGTGTGAATTGTCCAGCATTATTTATTTATTTATTTTTTATCTAAATATACAGTTCATAATACGGGCCTAAAAGTCAGACCTCAAAGCAGGCCAGGTAACATTCTATGGAGACGTCAAAGACCATGTGGTCTTTAAAGGTCTATGTAGACCTTCAGCTTCAATAGATTTAAGTGCCTAGCAAATGAGCTGAATATAAGTCTTTCAAATCATCATAATTTGTAGAAATTTATAACGACAAATATAAGTACTACATCACCAACGGAAACACACAACTCTTCTCAAAGGTACGGTTCGGAGCAGGCGGTTTGCAAAAGGCTGCCTTACCAGAGCTGTGCTACGTTACTATGTTTCCAGCCGATCAATAGGATCGCTCCAATATCGCGTCATTTTTGTCAGCTACGAAAATAACGCGATAATGGAGCGATCCTATTGGTCAGCAGGAAACATAGCAACATAGCACATCTCTGGTGGCAAAGCTTCCTTAGTCGCCTCTACGAAACCAGTGGGAAGAGTTGTGGTGGTGCAACCCCAAAGCTAGACAGCCAGTAGGTACTTACTTCCAAACAATAGCATTCTCCGAGGCCTTATACTTGGCCTTTCCCTTCAGACAGATCAGCTGGACACCGCTAGTGTTCAGCGGGGTAGGGATCTTCACTTCTATCTTCTGTCCGAGGAGAGAGGGCTTGAAGTTGGACTTGAGCACCACCTTCACCTCCATCTTGGTGCGGCCCACCTCCCGGACCAAGGGAATCACGCGGAATGGCAGGGAGATGTCCTTGGTTGTGCGGTAGCTGGGAACAAAGCACTAGTAGATTATTGGTGGCTCTGTGTGTATATTTATTGTGTATTCCAGCAGCGAGATGAGCAAACGAGATCAATAACATCGCAGGGATGGTTTGGCGCATTACCGTGTGGAGTGGATCGAAAGTTTGGAGGCCTAGACCCAGCTGTGGGTGAAGTCGGTTTGTGGATGATGATCGAGCTCTCGCCTAAGCTGGCTACGAGATGTCGAAAGAATGGAGGAACATAGGGCTGCCAAGAAGATGTGTGAAGGAAAACCATCGAGGTGTAGACGTCGGGTGTCGCTGGAGCTTGAAGAAGTGGAAGCCGATCTCGGAAAGTCTACTCTGGCGAGGGACAAGTCGTGCCGAGATGTCTGCAGAACACTTATATCGGCCAAGACACACTTTCTGTTGCTAAGCCACAAGAGTATGTAAGTATCTAGATACAGCTCGGAAACTAAACGCCAAAAGAAGTCTATGTCGAAGGCCAAGATACAGTTTGTTTTTTTTCACACTTCATGTAAAAGTTAATGTGCCTCCCCTAATGAGCGCTATTTCAATGCAACCCGCATTGCAATAGCGCTCATTAGGGGAGGCCTATGTCCAGCAGAGGACAAATATAGGCTGATGATAATGATGATGATTGGCATTATGCCTTGTGGTATATAACAATCAATATATCAGTGGATTACTGTCAATAGCCCTTTAATCACCTAATAAAGTAGTTGCTGATGGTTTCTCTTAAATAAATAAACAAGAATAAAAAAACAGTTTTATGCACCTTTTAGGTATTGTTTTTCTCTCGATTTTGATATCAAAACTTCTTTATCTGTCCGTTTCTTACTCTAATGTACTACTACTCACCGCATCAGTTCAAACTCTCCGTCAGGCGGTATAAAGGAGATGGAGTGCTCCGTCTCGAACTTGCTGAGCTTGACGCACTGGTGGAACTGGCAGTCGTCGATCACCACCACCGGCTTGCCGGAGCGCGCGGGGTCGCTGTCCTGGTTGCCGGATATACCACCGCCGGGAGATAGCACTGTTAATACATTACAATCTTTTTAAGAACTCTTTTCAACCGCTGCTAGTCGCTGCGTCGTCGCCGGTTGAATCGCAGACAAGAAAGGCGCGGCCGCGCGAGAGTTTTCAACTTTTTAAGGGTGCGCCCAATCGAAAAAGTCAAGCAAGATGTGTATTTTTAAACACTTACATTTTTGGTAACGGACGTAAATGTTCAGTTTAAAAAAAACGTTAGGTAGGGACCTGTAGAAGTCGAGTAATCGAATATAATTTTTGAAAATGAACTGGTTTTTTAAATAAAAAATACAAATGAGCCTAAAAAACTGTTTTAATTGGAATGCTCTTAATTATCAGCGACCACAGCACATTATTTATTGTGAATTAATAGCCAGACTTATGTTTTATATGTAATCATGTAGTTTTTCTATTTAATGCTTAAATTTTTAATAATTCATAGAAAAGAAGCAAAACTTGATTTTTGCACTGACGTTGCTTTGCTCTGTCCCGCTCCTATAACGCAAAATTCTATGCCTATCCTTGTCACAAATTGTTGCATTAGGCCCACTCTTAATAATACAGTTCTTTGACCAGTTACCCGCTGCCGGCCGCTGTCATCTTATTCTAGATATAGGTCATTCATCTGAAACATTCTAGGTAGTAAAAAATTGCAAGTTTCAGATTTATCAGGATTTTGTAAGGATGATACTAATTGCCGTAGAAAGCATTTTTTAGAAGTAGTAAGCGAAAAACTGAAATATGACTAAATATTTCGAGCACTACGAAGTTAGCACAGCTATTTCGAAGTTGCAAACTTGGTTCTACACTGTTGGTACCCTAACAACATCCCTAATAACCTGCGCATTTTTTGCGACTTGACGCGATTTCTGTGTATACGGCCTAATAGCTTCTTTTTAACAACGTTAGCACTGTGTTAATATTTTCATCAGTAAGCCATTGAGTGATTTATACATATTTTAGTGTGTAAAGTTGAACGCCGAACGAGCATCACACTTATGATGTAAATGCGAAAGTTGGATGTTTAGATGGATGGATGTTTAAAAGCAGCGCGTGCAAAGCCGCGGGCAGAAAGTAGTTAATAAACTACCATATTTGGTTTTGCCTCCTGCATTTGAATTAGACATTTCTTTTATAAGTACAAGTCGACTGTTATCCAGGCAAAACGACATATAGATTAGATGTTGGGCTGTCTTTACGAGTCAAATACATACCACTTCCTTTGCCCTTAGCTTCCATGACAATCTTGTCGTTGATACCAAACTTGCACTCTGGCATTCCAGAGAGGTAGGATTTCATCACCACCTTGCCAGCCACGTGAGCTGATAGGACTTGGCCTGGAAAACAATATTCAATGTAAACTTGTTTTTTTTTTCAGTAGTCACTAGTTACTTATAGTCAGCAGGGCTAGCCTAATTCGTTATGGAAGAATTTCCACAGCAAATATCTAATTTCCGATTTAGTTTTTTTAAGTTGTGTCCGAAATGTCAGTGCTTTTGAATCCGCTCTGTGAGCTGAGCTGCTGCTTTTTTGCTTTCCGCTGCCTTTTTAGTGATACATAGAGATGGGATGCGAGCCTTAACACTAGCATAGTTCCTATATTTTTTGTTGTTGTTTCTTTCCTTGTGTTTGTTTATAATACTTTTAGGAACTTATTATAACATTAACTAGAAAAACAAATAAACAAAAAGAAAACGTAACATCCCTTAAAACAAAAGAAAAGAAAAAAACAAAAGATAGGAAAGAACTTATAGGCAAGATAAAAAAATAAGGAAACATGCCAGAAAGCTAAACTAAGCCAAAATATACAGGGTTACAGGAAAAATCGTGCTAGATCCGTTAAGGGCGTGGAGTACCCATCATTTCTGACGTATTTGAAAAGACAGGAAACTAAAATGTCTAAAACTATCAAAAACTTTGTAGATAAAACAGGTGGAACATAGAAAACATAGAAAAACTGAACAAGATGAAAATTTGGATGCCTAACATGAAAATCAAGGAACATACGTTTTGTTTTTATGCAAAACAATAGTGTTTTTTTATGTTATATTTTAAATATCATTTTATAAATTATACAAAAATATATGTGTTTTAGTAATTTAAGTTTTACCAGAATTTATTAGATTTCTATACTTAAAAGTTGTGTCATGTATAGCACGTTATTTTAGCACTGTGATTAATTAAATTAAATAATATAAGAATGTCAAAGTGCTGCTGGCAGGGAGAAAACATTGGCTACAATCATCAATCAAGAAGTTACCTTGAGGCGACATAAGTAAGTTGACATACTCCAGTACGTCCAAGAATAGCTCATTGCGCCGGTATTTGATGCCCTCGCGGCGCCACCCGATCTGACCCGTTACCTGATAACGCCACAAACAACAATAGTCAATAAACAGAGCGAAATAAACTAAAATGGATAAAATAGGCTACTTTACTACTAATGGGAAATCATTCTAACATGATAAAAATATTGCAAAATGTAGGTAATTAATATTTCTTCAAGTCCATATTACTTATAAAAACTAATTTTAAAGTTTGAATAAAATAATGGCGCGCCAAAACGATAATCTCCATCTACTCGATGACGTCACACCTTAAGCCACGCCCTAACAAAAAGAACATTACGCGCTGTAATCTGTTCTACGGGTGACGTCACAAGTTATACAACCAAACGCAGGGCGTTTGCGGTCACGTGATCATTATATAAATAAAACGTCAAGTGCGAGTTAGACTCGCGCATCAAGGGTTCCGTACAAACTCCTACTCTTTAGCAAAGAAATCAGTCAAATCCAGACGAATAAGGCACAATAATTTTCTGATATTTAGTCCCTCGAACTATTGGCGTCTCGAGACTAAATAAGTTACGTCCAACCCTAGTGTAACAATGTACTATTTTGTATGAATAAACCACAAATTTACGGTTTTCTGATTTTTTCCTTTACTTGTGCATCAAGTCATTTCTTCTTGCCAAATTTCATGGTTCTAGGTCAACGGAAAGTACCCTACAGGTTTTTGGTCCATGGCGAGATTCGAAAATTATTTTTTCTGTCAATAAACTACAAATTTACGGTTTTCGGATTTTTCCCTTTACTTGTGTTATAAGACCTTGCTTCTCACCGATTTTCATGGTTCTAGGTCAACGGGAAGTACCCTAAAGGTTTTTGGTCCATGGCAAGATTAAAAAATTATTTTTTCTGTGAATAAACTACAAATTTACGGTTTTCAGATTTTTTCCTTTATTTTTGCTATAAGACCTTGCTTCGTGCCAAATTTCATGGTTCTAGTTGAACGGGAAGTACCCTATAGGTTTTTGGTCCATGGCGAGATTCGAAAATTATTTTTTCTGCGAATAAACTACAAATTTACCGTTTTTGGATTTTTTTGTGTTAATATTATTTATGCGAAAGTGTGTTTGTTTGTTTGCCCTTCCTTCACGCCCTAACTAGGCAACAAGGATGGAGAGTAAAATAGGCTACTTTTTATACCATAAATGATTTCCCATGGGATAGAAATAAACACAAGGTGTGCGAAGCCGCGGGCAACAGCTAGTACGATAATAAAGATGATTGTCCACTGCCTCCCCTAAAGATCTCGACTAATAATGACATTAGATCACTACAGATTACAAAGTTAGAGACTGTGTCTACGATGCGACGATTTTCGTGGAGTTGCGAGGACAAGTTTAAAAAAGTGGGGATGTTCAAAAATAATTGAAGTTCTGTTGATCTGAATGAAACTGCTACAATAGGCTATTTGACTACATTAAAAATAAGTTGAATATTATTTTCATCCTAGTCATTGACAACGTAACAAAGCGTAATCAGGCGATTTTTATAAAAAAATATGCCTATTTTTGGTAAAAAACGCGATTAAAATTACACATTTTTAGGGTTCCGTACCTCAAAAGGAAAAAAAGAACCCTTATAGGATCACTTTGTTGTCCGTCTGTCCGTCTGTCAACCCACTTTTCTCAAAAACGCGTAGAGTTATCGAGTTGATATTCACATCATATACGCAGGCTCGTAACCTCTTGAAGCCTCGATATAAATCAAACTTCTAAGTCAACGCAATCAAAAGTTACAGCTGTTTATGTCTGTTTTTTTTTCAATTTTCCAAGGGAATCACATGCACACAAAACCTATAACCATTTACGGTTTTCGGATTTTTCCCTTTACTTGTGTTATAAGACCTTGCTTCTCACCGATTTTCATGGTTCTAGGTCAACGGGAAGTACCCTAAAGGTTTTTGGTCCATGGCAAGATTAAAAAATTATTTGTTCTGTGAATAAACTACAAATTTACGGTTTTCGGATTTTTTCTTCTCACCAAATTTCATGGTTCTAGGTCAACGGGAAGTACCCACTTCCCGTTGACCTAGAACCATGAAATTTGGTGAGAAGCAAGGTCTTATAGTACAAGTAAAGGAAAAAATCCGAAAACCGTAAATGGTTATAGGTTTTGTGTGCATGTGATTCCCTTGGAAAATTGAAAAAAAAAACAGATATAAACAGCTGTAACTTTTGATTGCGTTGACTTAGAAGTTTGATTTATATCGAGGCTTCAAGAGGTTACGAGCCTGCGTATATGATGTGAATATCAACTCGATAACTCTACGCGTTTTTGAGAAAAGTGGGTTGACAGACGGACAGACGGACAACAAAGTGATCCTATAAGGGTTCTTTTTTTCCTTTTGAGGTACGGAACCCTAAAAATGTGTAATTTTAATCGCGTTTTTTACCAAAAATAGGCATATTTTTTTATAAAAATCGCCTGATTACGCTTTGTTACGTTGTCAATGACTAGGATGAAAATAATATTCAACTTATTTTTAATGTAGTCAAATAGCCTATTGTAGCAGTTTCATTCAGATCAACAGAACTTCAATTATTTTTGAACATCCCCACTTTTTTAAACTTGTCCTCGCAACTCCACGAAAATCGTCGCATCGTAGACACAGTCTCTAACTTTGTAATCTGTAGTGATCTAATGTCATTATTAGTCGAGATCTTTAGGGGAGGCAGTGGACAATCATCTTTATTATCGTACTAGCTGTTGCCCGCGGCTTCGCACACCTTGTGTTTATTTCTATCCCATGGGAAATCATTTATGGTATAAAAAGTAGCCTATTTTACTCTCCATCCTTGTTGCCTAGTTAGGGCGTGAAGGAAGGGCAAACAAACAAACACACTTTCGCATAAATAATATTAACACGGAAGGGCTGTGTTCAAGCAACAATATCTTATAAATTAATTGTCATAGAATCGAGTTTTTGATATCATTATTAGGTAAACTTACCATCTGTGAGACAAATATATATAAAGAGGTATCCAGGTAGTTTTTTGTAATACCCTCAAAAAACTATGCTAGTAATGACGTTAAGTTGATCTTTAAGCATTTATTTCATATGATACAGCATTAATTAAAATTATTTGAGGTATTTAACTGAGTGTTAATACTTTTCCATCATGAAAAGTTTTTTTACGGTAATTGGGCATACATTCCAAAGTAACATCAGTATGAATGCTACAAAAAGTCAAACAAAATACAAAAATGGTTGCCATTCAGAGGGGGTTGGATTTAGACCTCACATGTAGAATAATATCAGTAAAAAAATAGAGCAAACTACCTATTACCCTTTAAAGTTTGTACAGACCAAACCCAGACACACTGTAGATTACTGACTAGATAGTTTATTATTATTTTTATGTAGGTAATGGCTTCATTTTGAAAAATTTCCAAAATGTTGCATACTTGTTCAATGATAATCTTCGATTTGCAAGAGACGAACTTTAACGTGTTCATATTCTTGTCTTGAAAGCATTTTATTTATACAAATACCTGTGAGGTGATTTGCGCCTGTTCCTCTTTGGAGGCAGATTTAATGCCCTGCTGAGTGATGAAGGTCTTCAGGACACCTGTGTCAGAGTTCTGAGGGTATCCAAAATCCAGGATTTCTAGAAAAAAATGTATGATTAGTCCAAGGGTCAAGTCACACAGCGATGCAATGCGACACTGCATGCACTATGAATCAAGATATAACTTGAATTATTAATTACGCAAAAAGGTACAAATTTTATTGACATTCATATAATAAAACTCCTCGCCGCGCTTGCACAAGTTTGTATCTTTTTGTGAAGTAAATTGGATTACGTTTTGAATTGACAACCGATGTGGCGCGGTTGGCGAAAGTCTGCCTGCGACGCAGAAGGTTGCGGGTTCGATTCCCGCCTCGGAACAAATGTGTGTACGATCTGCAGACATTTGTTCAGGGCGTTCTGGTCGTTTTCTATATATATAATAAACAATAACTATCTATGTATTGTATTATATTATGTAGGTAGGTATAGCACTTATCTAGTACCCATAACACAAGCTCTGCATAGCTTAGGGCTAGATAATGCTGTGTGAATTGTCCAGTATTATTTATTATTTTTATTATTAATTAAAGTGCGGGAAGCGACGTCGCGTCTCGGTGAGACCCATCGACATTATACCCAGTAGACGCCTAATATAGGGAGAACGCTTTCAGGTAACGCATTAGGAAAATAGATCTTATATTAAAGTACGCCCTCTAACGTTCGGCCAGTAACGACCAGATCAGTGACCCGTAAACATCTCTGCGCTCGCTAACGAAAAATATCATAATATCCTAGCTGCAATGGCTTCTTGTAGTATAAAATGGTGTGGAAAACAGAGCAAGATCTCAAATTTTAAAACCGATGGAATAACATTTCACAGGTAAACTGATTTCTTTCATAAACAGAATAAAATTTGCTAATTCATTTAGGTTTGACGGAGATCAACTTAATTTGGTTGGCCGGTCGACGTCACCAACGGTGCATCCCTTTCTTTGATAACCAATTTTATATTTGTTTTCCTTTCTTCTCTGACAAGACGCGTGCAAGTAGTGATGTGCCGTTCCGGGCCGGGTAGTGATCAGAATATCGATATGGGTTTATTACAATACAGGACTAATTATAACTAATTCTGTAAAAATCGATTTGAATAATATTCACCGTTACATTGCTACATGGTATCTATCTAAATGTAAAGTACCTAGGTACTTAAATGTTAATCCTAATATTTTTCACCCGATTATTATACTGACTCACTGATCGACATAATTGTTCTCCATGATATCGCGGATATAAGCTAGTTATTTATTTAGTTTCAGTGGGTGATTTACATAATTAATAGAATACATACTTGGTCTGTTTGCTTGATGCAAGAGAATAAACAATACCTACATAAACTTAGAAGCTTAACGTGACTACCTACTTACATCTTATTTCACTATGCTTAGGCTATTATTATGTGTATGTAATGTACCTACACCATAATATTAGTGTTAAAATCTTTGCCATGGCGCAGTCGGGCAAAAGTGCCGTTAAATACTTACTAGTAAATATACCTACCTTGTGACAAGTATCGATTATTGTTTTCATAGAAACTAAGTACCCCATCCCTAATTATGTTTATGATTTGTCGTAACCTTGAACGGACCAATAAGCACTCACTTCCCCGCGCCCGCATACCTCAGTTGGTTGACAGACTTGTTTGCATAGCGAATAAATAGGTATTAGGCGTCTACTGGGTATAATGTCGATGGTGAGACCTGAGCCTAAAACTTGAAGATATTATAAGGAAGAATTTATCTAGGAATATCTTGTGGTAAGCAAGGTGAAGAAGTTTGTTTTATTTATGACAGATTGTTAGTTTTAAAAACTGGTCTCTATGTACATATTTGAGTTTACTTTTATGTATGGGAACATCATGGTATCTGGTCAGGTCATACTGGCTAAAAGTATCCATACCATCAAGCAGCTCATAGATAAGTACAAAGTTGTTCTTGATGTTCTCCTCGGATATCTTTCCGAAGTAGGATTGCATCACATCAATGATCTTGAGCAGGAATTCAAATACCATTGCTGCATTGACATTTTGCTTGGTGACAGCCGCTAGCCAGATGTTGGCTCGCTGGAAACAAAAAAAAAAGGGGAATTGGGTTCTACAGAATCTTGAGTGGTGTAGAGTGGTTCATGAACCATAGTCCATGTAGCTGGTCACAGTAGTGGAATCAGTGTAGTTTAAACCAAAAGAGTCCTATGAACTTTTAAAACTATCATGGTTATTAACATTAAAGTCATTTTAACTTTATCAACTGTGCCAAAATATTGGAAAACTCAAAAATTTAATCATGGTAAATATAAATGACTTTAGAGTCCTATAAATTTCGTGATTCATAGGCATACCTCATAATCATCTAATTGGCAGCCCTCAGCCAAACGGAGGATATTGGGCACAGAATACATATAAATGGCTAAATTTTTAGATACCACCAAAAAGAAATATTGAGTCATAATCAAGTTGAATAGGTGCATATTTAATACCTTGATATGAAAGAAGCTGGTTCTGGCAATGTTGGTGACAGGCGAGCGCACCTGCTGCCTTGCATGGATCACATTCACCCTGAAAGCGTCCACAGCATTCCGGCCGATGTCGTCCCGGTAGACTCTGGAGATCAGCACTTCTCCCTTGTGGTTGTACACAAACAGGCCTCCAATCATTGTCACTTAGGCCTGAGGGATTCAATCACAGATCCATCAATAGCGACAATGCATAGACATCTTCTTTCAAATGGGAACTATGTAATTTAGTTGCAATATAGTGATGATTTTAAAAGGAACTGCTAAGCTATATGAGAAATAGGTTGCCTCTCACAAAGCGAGCACAATCTCTGGCCGCTGTGAAGGTAGATTGGCAAAAAGGGGTGTTAACGATGCATCCTACTACCCGCACTTGCACTTACGAGAAAGGAAATGTTATCGAAGAAAGGTATAGTTTTGAATTACATTTTCTAAACATTTAATCAATAAAACAGGAAAAGGCCAATAACTGTATGTTGTGTTTGTAACAAAATTATAATAGAACATTACTGCATTGAAAATACAGTAGAAAGACTTACCTGTCGTACTTTTCACTGAACCATTACAATTATGTGTTGATAATCTAATCAATCATATATTCTTTTAATGATTATTACGAAATTAACGCATTTTTCATGCGAATTCAGCTGAAAATAAGAATAATTGTTAGCCGTCGCCGCCCCCAAAAAGATGACTCTGTCCTGTCTGTCTGACAACTGAACTGACAGACAGTCAGCAGTGCTCAGTTGTCACTTTATGTAATATGTCACGTTTGACAATCAAAACACAAACTACTACCGACCACGAAAAGTAAAATGTGTTCGTCTTTTGTCTGAAACCGTTATTTCCGAAAATATATTTCATTTTCATTCGAATCGAAAGGAACACAGATATTGATTTTATGTCAATTCAATCAAGAGATAGTACATCTGTGGAACGGAGTGGTTTTATTCTCTTTTTTGATTTGAGATGAAATTATACAAATAAATTGTACTCTGTGTATACAAATAAAAAGTACTTTGTGTTACAAAAAATCTATAAATAATAAAATCTTTGTAAAAAAATTATGAAAATAGGTATTCCATCGAAAAACTAAATACTGTAAAGAGTCAACTTTATACATTATGTACTACAAAATAGGGCGCGCATTTTTTAATACTACACAACCTATTATTTATTAACACAGACTAGGTAGATGATGCTAACGTTTTACTATCATGACGTGTTTGTTAAGCTTCAAATCGGTCATTGTGTTATATTGGTTCAGATAGATCGGTTCAGCCGAGATTGTTAGAAGTGTCGGTGTTACTCTACCTACACAGACTACATAACAATGATCTGTTTATTCAAATATTATGTTTTCCTAATAGTTTGTAGCGCGACTTTTTCAAATTGCAGTAATTTTGGTCCGAGATACCCGAGTACTAAAGGGGAAGTTTGGCCAAAACCGAAGTCTCAAGTAACAGAACTGTTTTACTACGATATTCATCCCCGTAATTTTAATATAGTGGTAAGTTTACTTAATAAATACCATTATTAAAGAGCGTGTTGTTTACGAGCTTTTTGTTGTGCACAAATATATAAAACTTGTTAATTTCCGATTGCTGTTTAAATGGGGTAGATAATAAATTAGGCCACAGGATATTTTTGGACGGAGCAGTAAAAGAAGGCACCGTTACTGGTGTAGCTACAGGAAAATGAAATTATCCTTTTAAAAATAACCCGTTCCCTTCTCATTCAAAAAATATAGATAGGTACAGTAAAATATTAGTAATTTACACAAACTTTTTTGATGCCTGTAGATCCTGTTTCTAGTTACTGATCAAAAACCTATATGGGACCCACTGCTATTGGAGTGCTGAAAAAGTCATTATGTCAAAAAACTTTTTCCATATGTTTTGTAGGCAATCAACGCAGATTCGAAAATTGACGTACAAATATTTTTGCGATCTTTAAAGTTAGGTATTTAGGTACCTACCTGGTACATTATACGTTTTTGTAGATGCAAAATCTATTTCTTAGATTACTATCAGTGAAGATTACTTACTAAGCAATGATGCAATTTTTTTTGCGCCTGATAGCAATTTGCTAACAAAGGCATTTGCGAGCCTTGGCAAACATACCATAGGCAGATAATACCAGTTCGTATTTTATCAAGGATATGTTATTCTTTGTATTTTATCAGGTAAGCGGCGAAACATGCGGCATACTAGCCAGAGCAGTGGAACGATATTCCTTCTACATGAGGGTATTCCATCGAATGACAAGACGATTAGGAGACGTAGTTGCAGACCACAAAAGATTTGCTGATCCTAACTTCAAAGGGCAAATCAAAATGCTGAAAATAAAACTCTTGGCTCCATGCGAAGAGTATCCATATTTTGGAATGGATGAAAGCTGTAAGTTAAGTACCTATTAAGTAGTCGGAACAAACAACGAAAATCAGGTATCCATACTGCCTGATATTTTGGACCTGTTTTTTTTTTGGTTGGAAATACAAAACCATGTATCGACCATATAAATCAAATAAATCAATCAAAAATGCTGTATTTCCAGAAATACAAAATTGTACACTAAAAAAAGTCAAAATTGTAAAATAAAACTATATATATATATATAAATAACGAAACGAGAAACTTTTAGCTTTTATTTTTAGTTGTTATTTTTCGAGTCGGAGCGAAACCAGTCCCATGTGTTTTTATCTGCCAGATAATCTGATATTTTGTAGTAAGCCTTTTTGCCCAGAGACTTTCTCGGTTTATTTAACTACGATGAAACCCTTTATTTGTTTTGGTTTAGTAGTATTCCTGACTTATAAATTCACAGCCGGCATGGTTATTGCTATGGCGCTCATTAGGGGAGGCCTATGTCCAGCAGTGGAGAAATATAGGATGATGATGATGATGGTTATTGCGTACCTAGTACCTACGCCCACTACTTTTGTGCGACTTCAATAAACATACTCGTAAAAAAATTCATTGAATTACTGGCGAAAAAGAATGCCGTTGGGCTATCAGTTTACAACTTCACTTGCACTAAGTATCTACTTGGTTCATTATCATTATCGTCATCATCACACAGCTCAATTCCTTCGGCTATCTCCAAGTATCAACTCAATTCATTACGGTCGTTCCAGACTAGATAAATAATAAAAAAATTAATCAGAAAATAAACGAAAAACGTTAGATAGAAAATATCTATCGAAAATCAGTTACCCATACAAGGTGGTTTTTAATTAGGTACCTACCTAACTAACTTATGTTACTCACTCACTACCGTGCTGATTACTTTACCATTGGCATCAAAATTCAAAGTGCTTTATTTTCTTTAGACCTTACAGGACTCTTGGACACGTGACAAAAACTCAGATTACATAAGTAAAACTAGGAAATCATCTGTAGTCTATGGGTTGGATAGGTTAAGTGATATTATAATTATTAAGGAATCCTTATAATTTCGACAGATAATCTGACGGTCACTAAAGTCGCGGAACTCACAAGTTCTTCAATTTGGGGTGTGCTGCGCGGACTGGAGACTTGGACACACCTCTTTTATATGCAAGAGGATGAATTAGTAAGAATTCAAATCTATTCTTTATGATGGCTAGCGTCAAGCAAGTGCTATCTATCTCGTATATTATTTTATACCCTAATAGTATCATAATAATAATTATTTATGATCTATCTATTCAAACTGGCTCATTGATAAAATGATTTTCAGGGCATAAGAATAAACAAAACTATCATTGTTGATT
This sequence comes from Eupithecia vulgata, assembly GCA_946478455.1. Lineage (NCBI taxonomy): Eukaryota > Metazoa > Arthropoda > Insecta > Lepidoptera > Geometridae > Eupithecia > Eupithecia vulgata. The sequence continues at coordinate 1,794,199 of OX297873.1, read as the reverse complement.
CCCCGAGGTACATCCATCGAGGATTGCTTATCGATACATCCAGGCATTATTTATCTCTGTCAAACATTAAGAAGACTTTGGAAGGTTTGGCAATGAACAAAATGAATGTTTTGCATTGGCACATAGTGGACGATCAAAGTTTTCCATACCAAAGCGAGAAGTTTCCTGAATTGAGGTAAAAAAAAACAGATTGATATTATACAGTAGGTACACACTAAAACTAATATGCAGCTCATTATAATTAGCCTGGTGTGTCCTACTTCTGGGCAAAGGCCTCCTACGTGTCCCACCAACCATGTACCCTAATCCTGACATTCTTAAGTATTGAAAGTTTTATTATGTTTTAGCCGCCAAGGAGCTTACCATAAAAAACTTGTTTACACTAAGGAAGATATCAAACTGATCGTTGACTACGCGAGAGACAGAGGAATAAGAATTCTCCCAGAATTTGATGTCCCAGGTTAGTTGTGTTGTGTGTAGAATGTTTGAAGAAAATTTGTGCAGTAATTCTGAGATGACTGTGTAATAGAAATTTATCTCTGTACGCTGAATTTTATAAAGTGGCTTTAAATTTTTTAAATGCATATAAAAAAATGTGGGTTACATTAAAAATCATTAAAAAAAATAAAGCAAATAACGGGTGATGATTACGAAAGCAAATTTAATTTTCAGGTCACACTTCCTCATGGGGGAGAGCTTACCCCAACCTTCTCACAGATTGTTATACAAACGGAAATATTTCGGACGTTGGTCCTTTGAATCCAATAAGTAATTTCACGTACAAACTACTTGAAGATCTTTATTCCGAAATACAGGAGCTGTTCCCTGATAAGTATATGCATATCGGAGGTGATGAAGTGGACATGAAATGCTGGTAAGTAGAACACAAACGCCTTTAAAATTCCCTTTGGTCTCTGCATTCTTAAAATAATTCACCCTTCTAAGTATAAAACTAAAACGGTGAGTGAATAATCCTTTTTCCGCTTCCGATGGTAACGAAAGTTGTTGCAAATGAGGTTCACTTACAAGAATTAAAAAGTTTCATAACTCAATGAATTTACTACCACATTATCATTGAGTAAGTTACTGCCTCAGAACATAACGGGGAAATATTTTATCGATAGTTGCTTTAATAATAACACGTTACGTAGTGACTTTGTTATTTGTATGTAGGATGACGACTTTTAAATTATCTTTGACACTACTGTGAACTTTGACATTTTGTTGATTACATAGGCTAAAGCCCACAACTGACGGAGCTATAATATAATAAATATAAATCAAAAGTATATTTGCTATAGTATAGGTGAGTGACGACAGAAGCAGCGTATGTTTTTATTACGCTACCAAAATATGTCGACAGATATAGCACAATATATTTTGGTATACTAAGACATGACGGCCGCAGAGCTAATGAGTTCCAAAATATATATTATAGCAAAGCCACGTCTGTGGCAGCGGCAGCTTGCTATACCGTAATTTAGAGCTTACTGTATTTGTATATTTACAGCTGCATCTGTTGTTTAAAGGCACTGTACCAATTTACTGCATTAAATACTTTTTGCCATTAATTTTATTGAATCACCTTACCGTACATATTATATTGAATATTTGAGTACCATTATTGTAGGTACTTACTCAAGTATTTTTACATGTGACTTAACTACTTACCACTAAATAAATATTTAAAATTTTATTTCAATTATACCTAGGAAGTCCCATCCAATAACCTTATTTTTCAGGAAATCGAACCCTGACTTACAGAAATACATGGAAGAGAACAACTTAACATCGGTAAACCAGCTACACGCCTTATTCATGAAAAACGTCATCCCGTTACTGCACGAGAAATCCACTCCAATTGTATGGCAGGTTCGTATTAATTATTACGGACGTGATGCAAATCAAATTGTAGTAGAGGCACCAACAAACCTGCAGTAGGTATTTCTACAAAAGAAAAAATTACAGGAACTCGTACAAACAAAAAATCACACACAATATAGAAAGCTCAAATATTATGTATTTTTCGTAGGAAGTCTTCGATGAAGGTGTTAAGCTACCGAACAATACGCTCATCCAAGTTTGGAAAACAGAAGACATAAGTGAAATGGTGGATGTGAGTACCTACCATGCATACATCTATTTTTGTGTTTCTAGATAGTTTACAAAAAAAAGTTCTACATAGGCAGGTACCTAGGTACCCTACCGTAAGGTCGTGTCGTGTTAGTAGGTACGTATTAACCTTACTTACATAGGCAAACCTCTTCGCCGCACTTGTTTAATGTAGGTACCCTACTACTTATCTACTACATCGCAAAACTATACAAACACCAATTGACACATAGGTAGGTTAGTACTTAGTATTCAATAATCAACCAGGGTCTTTATACACTTTTTATTGGGTTTTTTCAACTTTTAGATCAGAACTTACAAACTATAGTCATTCCATGAAACTATTTTATTTTGGTAGTTTGGCTAACAATGAAATAGTCGATCCTAATGTTTTACCGATTCGATTTTTCAGACAATCTATTTTGATTGTGAAGAATTTGTATCGATTTTGCTAAACGTTTTGTATAATTTTACAGACCTTACTAGATTATTTTATTACATGCGTTTTTCCACCACAAATAGTAGGTATAGGTACTTAAGACAGATTGAGTTTGAGAACTATAATTTTATAATATTTTCAATTTACTATAATTATTTATATATAATAAATTATTTATAATTATTACTATAATTTTATAATATTTTCAATTGAACAAAGGTTCACATTAGATCATTTTCCATGATTCAATTCATGGAAAATGATCTAATGTGAACCTTTGTTATTATTAATGTCGGCAGTCAGCTTGATCAAAATCAAAGTTTTTATTAGTCCCCATAATATTTCGAGTCACAGATTCGCATTTCGTGTGTGCCTACCAGTAGGTAAAGGCATGTCCACTCTTTACGCCGAACCCTGTATATTCCTCGGTACCTCACACATTATGTAGGTGCTAGGTGGGGTGGGTGCTTTATTTACCTACTCTTTACGTTGTACTAAGTAAATAAGAAATCTTTATGTACTAATCTATTATTATTTTTCCCACAGATTCTTCAAGAAGGCCACAAGATATTATATTCCTCAGCGTGGTATCTCGACCACTTACAATCTGGCGGTGATTGGGAACTATTCTACCGGACCGACCCACGTGCTATAGTGGCCCAGTGGGGACGATATTTAAACAAAGACAATATCGTCGGTGGAGAGGCTTGTATGTGGGGAGAAGTGGTTAACGACATGAATTTTATAAGCAGGTATCTAATAATTAGATGAAATTTTAATCTCAGTTACAATACAACGTGATATTTTAGGTTGGGTGTTATTATAATTATGATATGAGTTTAGAGCGTTCCGATATTTTGGTTACCTATATATTTTGGTTCCGATATTTCGGTCATACCAGTTCAGTTTCATGCCCCTACCATGAAACCGTAAAGTTCATTATCAAAAGACAAAAATGAGTCGTGTTTGCTATTTGTTATTGTATATTTAATTTTTTTTTCCATTCGTCGAAACAAATTAATATGAAGAACAAAAAAACACTCAAAATTAATACGATGTTGATGTTACCAGATGTCTGCTCAGATCCTTAGTTCCCATTAGAATTAGATTGATACGATTGCTTCTAGCGTGGCACGTACGGGAATCCTTCAACAAAATAACATTGAGTGATTAAAACATTTTTTTATGTTTTAGAGTATGGCCACGAACCTGTGCCGTTGCAGAAAAACTATGGAGTCCTGAATCAATAATTTCTACCAGTGTGTATAATCGTATTGAAGAACAAACTTGCCGCATGAATCGCCGTGGCATACGCGCCCAGCCCCCTAGCGGGCCTGGCTTTTGCATCGGAGCAGACTTGGCAGGATCTGCATGATTAAAAAAACTACGCTAACTTTGTGTATCCGTGATGGTAGCGTACACATAACCGAATTTACGTTTGTTGTTATGCCTAATTAATAGCGTATAAATAGAGTATAATCAGTGCAAAAGTAAAATAAATAGCGCCTCCTTAGTTTAAGAAATAATGACCATTGTTTGTGGGTACGTCAGCATAACGTTATGCTAGCGTACACACGACCGTTCTCAAAAACGGCTTATACTATAGCAACAAAATTTATACACAATAATAGAGTATAAATAGCGTCTTAGCTATGCAAAATTTCACAATGATTGCTCTCATAGGAACAGAGATATGGAACAAGACTATAAGCGCCATCTAGCAGACCACGGCGGAACTACATTGCAACGGACAGCAATATCCCTTGGACTCTGAGCAGTGAGCAATGCAGGTATTGGTCACAATGAAAGATAGAGAAAGATGCGTGTGAATTATCCATGGAAGTGAAAGAGATGGAGATAATGCGTCGTCATGTTCTTAGAACTTTACATCAACTTTTTATAGTGTTTGATTACGAATTTGCATAAAGTATGACTACTGGGAGAGGAAGTACTTCACACACTATTTATACATATAGCATTTACATTAAGAAAACCTCGTTTTCTATAGGAACTATTTCGGTTTCTAATGGGTACGCTAGCATAACGTTATGCTGGCATACCCACAAACAATGGTCATTATTTCTTAAACCAAGGAGGCGCTATTTATTTTACTTTTGCACTGATTACACTCTATTTATACGTTATTTATTAGGCATAACAACAAACGTGAATTCGGTTATGTGTACGCTACCATCACGGACACAACTTTGTCTATGCCAATTATTGAACTTATCAGTGTGCCCATTTGAATGTTTGTTTTAGCGACTAAATTAAAATGACAGATTGTATCCATATAAATAGTTAGAAAGATAGATAGATAGATAATGCTTTATTTCATAGCCCAATGATAGAAGAAAATTAGTACCTACCTAAATATGGCTTGGTAATTTGGTACTGAATACGCAGGCAGATATCTATACCTACTTTTATCCTAGGCTCAGATTCAGCAGTGAATCAACTTACTGTAGAAATGTCCTTTTATTATTGTTGTTGTAGGTAGGTAGGTTGGTAAGTATCTACTTTCATAAGATCACGAATTATTATTAACATTAAAATTTATAATAAAAAACATTACCTACTTGAAATTGTCTAGTATGATGTCCTTAAATGTATCCATCGTACCTACACCTTACAACTATAGCTACCAGCATTCAAAGTCACCCGAACTCAAGACCAACATATTAAAACTAAATACATTTAGTGTTAAAATTAACGTTCTATCTCATTATATAATCTTGGAAAATCAACACAGCATCCTTCATCTAGTTTTAAAATAAATACGAGACCTTGATATGGGTATAAATAAATAAACAATATTCAAAATTAATTCTGAGCGTTTACGCCCGAGAGCTGGTAAGTCTAGTAGGTACGCGCAAATCTTTTTGAATTCTTGGAAGTACCAAGTACCTACGCGCAGTAGCGTATTAATTATGGTTACAAAACAGCGCGGTGAGTCCGAAACAGTTTCGCATTCGAGGCTATGGTCACAGAATTCTTAAGGATGTTACAAACGCTTATCTGGGGCAACACATCTGCGCATCAGCATTCATTGACATACCTACATCATCGGGGGGCAATGCAACAGGCGTCTTGGGGACGCTTGCGATTGGTATTGATTTGGCTCAGTTCAGCTACCTGTTTATTGTTTGCCATAGTCTGCACTTGGCTCAATCGATCTAAACTTGTTATATACCTACCTAGAAATCTGTGTAAACTTGCGTTCAGCAAGAAGTAAACCATCGTAGCTCATAGCGTTGTAACTTACAACCAGTTTGCGCGTTAGCGGAATGTGATCTGTCCCTACCTCGATTAAAATATTCATATATTTTTGGAATTGACCGGTTTTTGTGGTGAGTTTATTTGAGCAGCGCTTCACTATTTCATAGACAATTGATAAGATTTTTCAAGCAAAGAAACGTCAAATAAATTGTCTATGACTGATGAATTGGGTCGATTATGTCATGGCGGGTTTGGATGTTTTCGGCAGTTGAATTTTGTTGATTTTTCACTGAATTACGCCGTAAATGATCTCGTTTTCAACTCTCCTGTGTAATACTAAGAATAATTGTGCGATAGCGATATTTTCCTAACCAATTCAAATGCTGAAACGCTTGCAAATGGGACTTCGCACGTTCATGCTTATTGCATCAAAAGTATGGAGTTGTTTTTGTTATATGTTTAAAAAGCAATATCGGGCGGTAAATATGAGTTTATTGTATTCAAATGGTTGCTAGATTGTGTATTATTATGTCCACAGGTTTTAATAATTCACGTGGTGCTTTATTTTCAGCTGGCTCAATACCAATCTGTCAAGTATGAAATGTACCCACTTTCCCCAGTCTCTCGACACAGGCTGAGTGAGTATATTTATCGGTTTTATTTATCTCGCATTGTTTCCTTCGACTATCTGCAAAGTTGATTGGACGTTATCTTTACATTTGCGTTTTTAAGTCCTGGCACTGTGCCTATCTGCCTTGTGATTATAAGCTGTGTTAATTGATATGATCTGAGAATTGCGGTATCTATTGAATTAGCTTATTGACAGTGCAAAAAAAAAACCATAAATGTTCAAAAACATATATTATAAATTTAGTTCCATATGAACTATCAGTTCGATATAATCTTATCAATGATTGATAGTTAATTCTACAGAATTGAGATGTGTTTGCATCCTTAGAGAATAAAATAACAATGTCACCACAACTATGCTATTTATGTAAATATGTATTGCAATGATCAGTCAACCTAATAAGATTATAGGTATCATATTTCCGAGCAACATTTTCCTTCAACAAACTTAGTCATAAATAAATAAAAGCTATAAACACAAATGGGAAACCGCTTGTATGTTACAATGACAAAAAAAATCATAATCAAATGAATCTAAATAGAAGAAATTAAACATTTCAGTGGGCAAGGTGTTACAATGTAGGTAACAATACCTGAATTAGTTTCACAGGCACATTCACCATTTTATTTGTCATTTAGAAGAGGCATTCAGGTCTTTTTTACATAAGCGGAGAAATAAAATAACAAGGTGTAATAAGTTATAGAGTTGCGGCTGCAAAAGCTTAACACTGAGAAGCAGTTTCATCTACTTAACATGAATCTTTATTTGTGCCACCCAAAACAAAGCCTAATCTAAACCTATTTTAAATTCATATCATTGATCCTTTACAGGTCTAGTAAAAAGAAAAATGCTGGTTCTGGATCTAGATGAGACACTAATACACTCTCATCACGATGCAATGCTAAGGCCAACAGTGAAACCGGGGACTCCCCCGGACTTTGTCCTCAAAGTCACGATAGACAAGCATCCTGTAAGGTTCTTTGTGCACAAGAGACCTCATGTGGACTATTTTTTGAATATAGTAAGTATCAGAAATGTTTTATACAAAACAAATCACCAAAATAAACTAATGAAAACCGAATCAAGTGCAAGTCAACTTGCATATGGAGGGTTCCATACCATCGTACATAACTATTTCGCAGATGTAACACTAAAACAAGTAATTTATAATACTTAAATTGAAAAAGCAATAAACCATCATGATGTGACCCATCCAAGTTCCCCATACAACATTTTTTAACTTCAGTGATGAGCACTCAACTTGTTATGGACATTGGACCCCTTATTTGTTAAATTTTTATTATTTGTTATAGTGGCAATAATGATCTACACTCTGCCAAAATTTCAACTGTCTACCTATAATTAAGGTTCATCAAGAGATAGGTAGCCCAAAAGTAGAGCTAAAATAGCCAAAAAAAAAATGCCTTTTTTATATGAGCCACCTGTAATTTTATAATTTTTTTTTATTATGTGATGTTATAACGGCAAGATACAGACACATTCCTTGAAAATTTCAAATGTCTATATTTTACGAGTCATGAAATACAGCCTCCAGGGGGACATACAGTGGAGGCTTATATAGTAATAAGGACCCATTTTAACCCTTTCGGTAAGGAACCCTAAAATAACAGTTGCTGAGTAAGCAACTTAACAAACAATAGGACCATAAAACACTGATTGATAAAGCAAACAATAGTCAAAACTATATTTTTTTATCAGAATAATCATTATTGCCATAAAACCGTACAGGGCATTAGGCCAAGCATGGGGATTGCTGTCTAGGGTAGAATAGAGAAAGATTATGTCACTTTGACATTGAATACGTAAAATATTTGAATATAATTTCTTCAACTACAATAATTTATGCAATGTCAGTTTTCTCTATTCTGGCCTAAACAACAATCTCCGAACTTGGGCTACAAGATACTTAAGTACTTTTTAGCACCCGCTGGATTTGCCAAATCCAGTGCCCCCAAAATAATTAGTAGCAACCTACCATGGCACTGCACAGTAGATGTATGAGCCAGCAGCCATTGCAAGGGCTGTTTCACTACATACTGTCCTACTCCTAGGCACAGATTGTATTCTTTATTGTCAAAATGGTACAAATCCCTGGCAAAGTAAAAAAAAAGATATTTGTTTATATAGCAAAATAAACTTCTACTTTCACGGTAGGCACTAATATTTATTTGGGTAAACAAAATAAACATATTTGTTTAGTTTTACGGTATGCACTAAGACTTGGTATTATATAATATTCCAGGTATCACAATGGTATGAGCTGGTGGTGTTTACAGCTTCTATGGAGATATACGGCGCGGCCGTCGCCGATAAACTAGACAACAACCGCGGGATTCTTAGACGACGCTTTTACAGGTATCTAACCTAATGTATCCGTACTCGGAATAGTAGAAGAGTAACTCTCAGATTTGCAGTGGAAGGGGCAGTAGGCAGGGGGGCGTTTAAGTATTTCATCATAACGCAATTTGGGGGAGGGAGGGGGTTATTGTTAAAGGTTAAGCTACGTTACAGGGGCGGGTTTCGAACAACATGTTCTTTATTATTTGAGTTTGTTTGTCGCGAGTTGACGCGAGATTATGTCTGCGAATAACTTTTTCGCTAGTTTTATTGCTTGTTTTAGTGGTTTTTTTCTGCGTTCCATCCAGCCAGCATTCCATCTTCTCAAATAGAAAACTAGGGTTTTATCTCCCAAGTTGACAACCCTTTTCGTTTTTGTTTTACGGGGGGATTCTCGAATGTATTGTGCGTCATTAAAATTATGCTTTTGTTGTCAGTATTCGTTAGTTGCGTAAACGCAAATAAACAATATACACATGGGTGTTACACAACGTTTAGAGGGTACAGAAAAACGGTTACGTGAGGGGGAGGTCAAAATCTTCTAAAATTGCGTTACGTTTTACTTGAACTTGAACGCCCCCCAGGTCATAAAGCTCGCAGAAACGAAAACCGCGATTGGCGACCGCTATTCAATGCGAAACGGATGGACCGACAACACTGTAGCAGTCGCAGGGAGTTAATGAATAGAGGCAGCTATTAGGAGCCCTATTTGAGGCATCGTGTGAGGGGGGGGCTTTGTTCAGCAGTGGATGTATAAGGGTTGATATAATCATGATCCAGGCGAAGTTTATTATTATACCATGGATATGTTTGATGAAGTGGATCGAATAAGCTGATATTTAGTTTCGGATTGCATGGCATGTGAATTTATGGAAGGGTAGTTTACGGAGGTCCATGCATAGCGCATTTTGTTGGTTCTCAAAAGTGGTGTAAAATTGTCACATACATGATACACCAGCAGCCATTTATTTATTTATCATTGATTATTTTTTAACACTAAAAACGAACTTCGAACAACAGTATAGTTTTGTGGGATAAATACCAATCTCACGGGAATACATTTTTATGGAACTCCTCGGAAACATTGTCTATAATCTAATTGTATTAATAGAATATTATTAATGCGAAAGCGTGTTTGTTTCCTGTCCTTTCTTCACGCCCTAACTAAGCAACCAATCGACTTGACTTTGGCATAAAGTTAGTTGAAAGGATGAAGAGTAACATATTCTACTTTTTGTCCTGGTATAACATCAAATTCCCATGGGAAATTTATGGGAATATCCCCCTAGAAAAATGAAATTCGAATTAAACGTGCTAGTCTGTCTATAAATGGCGGAGAACATCGACGGACTTGCATAAAAAACAGAAATAGGTAAAGTCAAAAATAGAACCGCCTCCTTTTTTCACAGTCGGTTCAAAATATCTAGCAAAGTCAGTTATCAAGTACCTACCCATAACACAAGCTCTACTTATTGTCGAGCTAGATGATGCCATGTTATTGTTCCAGCATTATTTATTTTATTTCATTAGAAGCTTCTGCCCGCGGCTGCGCACGCACTTTTCCGGGATAAAAAGTAGCCTGTATCCGTCCCCGGGATACCTTTTACCTCCCTGCCAAATTTCATTAAGATCCGTTCAGCCGTTTCGGTAATTTGTGCCAGATAGACAGACCGACAGAGTTGGTTTCGCATATATACCTAATATACATAAGTATGGATGGATTACCTCTTGCGGGGCGTGTAATGTGTATCTCTTTATGTTAATTGGTAATTAAATCATTTTATCCGAGCGATATATTATCCTAAATCAGTGATGTGTTTATTCCAGACAACATTGCACAGCGGAGCACGGCTCGTACACCAAGAACCTGACATCAATATGCGATGACCTCAACAGGGTGTTTATATTAGACAACTCCCCGGGGGCGTACCGGGACTTCCCAGACAATGCCATCCCTATCAAGTCCTGGTTCTCTGATCCGCTGGATGTGTCTCTACTGAACCTACTGCCAGTGTTGGACGCGTTGCGTTTCACGCATGACGTGCGTTCTGTGCTCTCGCGTAATTTGCATCTGCATCGTCTTTGGTAGCCAGGTATGTTATAGACTAAAGTTTTTTTCAAATTCGTGCAATTGATACCAGTGATCGTAGAATGATACAACGAGATTCTGCCCGAGGGCGAGGATTTGATCGCGCTGTTCTGGGATAGAAAGCAGCCTATGTCTTGTGTCTGGGATACCGTTTACGTCCCTGCCAAATTTCGTTACGTTTAAGATCTGTTCAGCCGTTTAGGCGTGTAAAGGTAACAAGCTGTTTATCTTCTATTTTATTATATATTTTTTTGCTGTAATTCTGTAATATAATTAATAATTTATAATAGCAGTATGAATGAGGGCTATCCCAACTGGCTACGCTAGTTCTATTAAATAAGTTTTATGCCTCCTCTTCACTATCGCCGATGATTGTTTCGTGTATGATCTTCTGTCATCGTCATGGTAAATTGTAAAACATCCACACTATTGTCACACGTAACGTAAATAATGAATGCTGGACAGTTCACACAACATTAACCACCTAGAGCTAAGCAGAGCTTGCTTTGTGAGTAGTTAGTACTCACTCAGATAACTGTTATACTTAATTTATTATTTTTATAATAAATAGAAAACACCCGGAACAACTGCAAATCGTTTACAACATTTGTCTCAAGGCGGGAATCGAACGAGCAACCCCCTCCCTTGCAGGCTGGCCTACGCTCATTCGCTGTCCTCCGGTGGTGACAGAATGATCGGCGATAGTGTGGACGTGCGCACACAACTGCACGCGCATTCCTTTTGATGTGCCCGTAATACCGACAATAGGATATATATATGCATATTTTTTTTCGTTTACTGGTAATATTATTTTACCGAAAAAATATAACTTAACAAAAAAACTATATATAACGCTGCATTTTTTGTGACGTCACCGTTCAGTTGGTCAACTCAACTCAGAGGACTTCTGTTCCTTCAATAAAAATAAAATTCGAAACAAATTGGGGATAATAATCATTATGTTTATTGTCTCTAATAAATAATTTTCTTCCTTTCTTTCGAAAAAAGATATCCCGGTAATGCTTCATGACAAAACGGTGAACGGTGACGTCACGTTTAAAATTTTTGCGATTCAGTCCATAAATATCTACTGGTCAATGATTAATTTTCACAATAAACGCATATAAATACAAAAATATTTATATGTCAATAGAAGATACAAATTAAAATAACCAGCTTTTTGAAGTCACATGCATATACCCTATTCACCGATCGCCCGGTCACAGTGTCGACAGATACAGCCAAGCGTCGTGCTTGGCGGCTACACGCAAGCAGAGCATGCCCTCAGCTTGCGTGCTCTCTTAGAATGCGCCAATTTGACTAGTTTTATAATTTTATATGAAATAGAAATCTGTACAACAAACTACCATTGCTTTGATAAGAGAATATTTTTATTAGCGTTACTTTTTCTCGTTACATTTTACTGGCGCAGCCGCGCGGATTAAAAATTACACATTCCCTTCACAATGCAACTTATCTCTATATCTTTATTTTCAGATATACACCGGCTATTGTACAAATGCGGGGCCGAAGCCTCCTGAATTTATTTATTATTATTTTCACTCGTTAAGCCGTTCAGCGCTTGTATTCTAAATATACATATAGTATAATTGTAGCTGAGTAATTTTTTATGTTTTTTTTACGTAAAATATACATAAACTCTTTAAATAAACTATTTGTAGTACCTACGCGATGTAGGAGCGTTTATGACGCGCTGTTGTCAGTGAAATAAGTGCAAAAGTTTGTGGTTTCCCTGTGAGCGATAGTAACTTATTAGCTTGAAGTTATTTAAATTATTAAACATTCTTCCATGACAAATTTCTTTATTTCACTTATCTTTGGAATAGTGATTGTTTCTATGCTTTTTTCAACTCGTAATTACTAATATGATTTATACATATCAATATTAAGATTTAGGGATGGTTTCCTGTCAAATACCTTATTGCTCTCAGTGTGACCAACATTAAAAATAGTTTGGGCTAAAATATTAAGAATTGGAAAATTTTAGGCTGCCTATGCCTACGAAATTGTTTAATTCTATGAAAATTTCTTTTAACTTTTATTTTGTTATCAAATCATTGTCTAACAAATGTGGGTAAGACACATCCATTTGGCCATTCATAAAATGTATTTACATGACATGGTCCATTCAAATTCTTCACCCCTGAATTCACACATTAGAGAGCTTTTTTTGGCATATCTAGAAACGAATAACAAGTAAATTAGTAAAATTCATCGAGTTTAACAAAATCTAACTATTATCAGCCACCATAAATATGTACCTATTTCAAATACACCTCATTTTTGTTTCGTAATAGGTGAGAAAAGCTAGTCAAAAGTTATATCTTCTATTAAAGGAACATAATATAAAATCGATAAATTGATTTCGAAACTGAATCATAGTGGAATAGAAAATTAATGTTTTTTTCTTAAAACTAAACTAAAGAAATAGGTAATCAAAATTAGTCAGTTCATTAATGGTCGTTTCGTTTAACTAAATCATCAAAATAAAAATGAGGTATTGCTCAAAATTATCTCGATTTAACTCTTAATTACGTTCACACTACAAACTTAAATATAATGTCTCTGCTGCAGTAAAACTTGTAATAGGAATATCTTTCTTATGAACAATTGTGTAAATACTATTAGCTGATAGTTGATGTGGTTTGCCCATTTTTGAATCCTATGATCTCTCTAAGATTAATATTGCTTCATGGAAGCTAACAGTATCATGGTTATAAGATATTTTGAAATCTCGGTCATATCAGAGTTTTAATGATCTTGTACCATTTCAGAATGTTCCCAATGATTTTTGTGTACCTACAGAAATAAAACACTTTAAAAGTGTTATTCTATTTCACTTCTTAATAAAACAAACAAATTTAAAAATAGGCAAATCACTATGTTGCATTCACATTGCATAGGTCAATTTCTACCAAGCGTAGCACCTCTATCGTTTAAAATATTCAGCAACGCTTATAAAGATATTTGGCCCACCGAATGTGTATGTCTCTGTCTGTGTACAGGTTAAGTAGTTAATATTTCACGAGCTGTGAATCCCCTAATGACAGTAGGTTAGTTAAGTTACATAAACTGTGTACAAAATATTTATACTGAATGCAGATACAAATATAATGTTTTTAGGCCTTGCTAAAATACGCTAATCAAGCTGGCTCTTCACTGAAACAAGACTAAATTAAGCTCACTCATCTAAAATCATGCATCCATCCAAGAACTCAAATCAACATCACGAATTGCCTACCATTGAGTGCAATTGATAGTCACAAATTCATAGTTAAAGGAAGCTACCAGTCACATTCACTCAAAGGCCTAGAATATTTTTTTAAGATCATTATGATTGGCACAAGAGCTTATAACCGTACCTATATAGGTATATGTACTAGGTTATTTTGTAAATATTATTTTGTATGTAGATTGAGATTTCAGTACCTAAACAAAATTTAAATATACAAACAATAACATCTACAAGTTTTTGAATGAGGGTTTTATCCAGTGTGGATACAATTCTAGCATCATCATCATCATCTTCAAAGATGTTTACAAGAATTATCTTGTTAATCTAATTAATCGTAGCCTAAAATGATCATAAATTCTTGAGAAAGAGCATACCTAAAAACCAAAAAATTTCGTACTGCGAGTACCTAAGGCGACAGATTAACTTTTTTTATATAAATAATGTACAAGTTGTACCATTTCTTTAAATAGTACTTAAAATACTGAGTTTATCAGGGTTGTAACATTTTTTGGACTGTTCATTCTAGTTATTGATTTAATGTTGTAAAAACTCGGTAAAATAAAAAATGAGGTAGATAGCGCAATAGAAATCATTCATGATAATGATAAATAACTGATGAGATGTTTAGTGAATTCACTTGTCTTTTATGTAAATAGAAACTTTTAATGATTGTAAGGTTATTGTTTCCAAAAATGTTATTCGGTAAGCAACCTGTGAAAATTTTAGTATTGTTTTTGTAAGTTAGGGTGATGTTTATACCAAAATTTGATTTTGTTTGAAAAGTTATCATGTTTTGTTTATACTTACTTGATGCCTATGAGACCTAAAATGTAAGAAATAGCTGTATGGTGTGTATATCTATTCCATCTGCGATGCCAATAAGTACCTAGCACAACATGAAGTTCAAATTGAAGGTCTGTTTTTTATTTTTGTGAACATACCTGTTCTTTAAAACTACATGCTTGTATATACATACTTGTACATTTTCAAGGCATAATGCCCAACAAACAATGGAAATAATCTACTTTGAATGTAAGACACGCTTTTAAATTGGATAGAATGTAAAGCTTCGGTCTCGCACATCTCTCGTAGATGCCAGTGGGTCCGCAGCTTAACAAACTTTATTGTCTTTAGTTAATTCGCTGATTTTAAATGGATAAGTCTACTGAGTAAATTACCATTTGGGATTATAACGATTTTGTTAGTATAGATACTTTTAACTTTAGAAAGTTTTTGTGATTATTTACATAGTATCAAGGTAGACTTATTAGGTACATTTAGGTACTTACATAATTCAGAAGGGTCAATAACCGTTATTCACTTGCTGGTGTGCCGTCGCCGCCTCAGCCTAGGCCATCTTTATGTCCAGCAGTAGACATCTTCCAGATGATAATGCGACGTCGGCGACGGCGGCAAAATACTGCATTAATGTGCAGTGTATGTAAACAATAATTGTGGTCTCAACAGGTTGTTCAAAGTTCAAAAATACGATTTGTAATATAGCATTAAATCGATTTGAAAAAGCACCTTGTTTTATTTGGTAACAGTCAAGAAATAACCCTTAGACTGCCACGACAAAAGTACATATTTAGGGACCTACTTGGTGTAGGGTAGAATTATATAATTTAGAGTACCTAACTATTTTATAGGGGCTTTCAACTCGACGCCAAAACTACACTAAAATTTTGTATTTTGTGTTCCTAGTTGTTTAAAATCATTACTTCTTGAGAATGGCTCAAGTACCTACTATCAAATATGAACATTTCCCTTAGCTGATCTGTCTTTTAGTAAAGGATACCTTAGTTTTAAAAAAACATTCAGCTAAATCACATGCATGAGAACGCAGTCTACTTCCGAATTCCGATGAGTATCAAAGTTCAATACTTTCATAAAAATTATATAAAAACATTGATTCGGACTGTGTGGTACTGCTGGCATTAAGTCCGCGTATCTAAGTCGAGCTCTCTGCGCCAACCACGAAGTCCATATCTGAAATTCTTAATGCTCATTTTGTGCTAGATGGTAGTGGCATTGGATTAATGAGCGTAGAGCTTTAGAACTACCGAATTAAGCAATGAAAAAAGAGATCCCCTTCGTGGAATTAAGTACACAAGTATGTATAATCTAGTTCGATACCCCTTGATCGGTCGTTATAACGCGCTATTCAAGATGCCGATGTCCGTCCCCGGGTTAGCGTTTACCCCCTCCCTGCCAAATTTCACTAATATTTTGTTCAGTTGTTTATGCGTGAAAAGATAACAGACTGACGTAAGTTATTTTCGTATTTATAATATTAGTATGGATGCACATCATCATCTGCAACCTAACTGCCCACAGCTGGCCGTCTAAATCTCCAACCTCTTGTTTGACCACAATGTACAAAAGAACATCTATGCATGGGTACAGAACATTAAAAGACAGAAATTCAATGAACTATTTAATTTGAGAGATTAATTTGATGTTTGAATTCCAACAGGTATATGTCCAAAAGATTTCACAGAGTTTCAATCAAGCTCCAAGGCTCAAGTTTTTTTTCAAAAGAAAATAATATTAAATAAGAATATTTTATAGGCCAAATACAATGCTCCAACTCCCAAATCGGAAAACTTGATATTTTTGGGAATCTGATAACTTTTCACAGCACAGGAATAATCAACATTTAATTTCACAATCTTATGACCGATTATTGGTATTAAAATATACCTTTTCATTTAGGGTTTGGCGTGTCCCTGTCAGAAGTGCATTCAGCACTAATTTTAACAAAGTTGATTCTTATCAGACACCTTACATAAAACTTAAAAGGTTATGTCATTTTTGTAATCAATTTAAATTATTTGAAAAGGTTTACAACCATGTCCTTCTGATTTCCCCTGTATCTATTCTTATAGTCTTTGCAGGTTCCCTACAATGTGTCAATAAAATAATTAAAACATTGAAACTTTCATGTTATAAAACTAAAGATACACATCTTAATTTCAAAGTCAGACTGGAAAATAATTAAAGGAATAACAAATGTTAACAATAGATCTATAAAACTGATGCCTACACTGTAATAGAAAGAAATTATACTTGTAAAGAAATAGCAAAATTTTGCAGTCCTTAGCATTACATGTCATTTTCATTATACCCTTACTTTCAAAAATTCATTGCAACAAAGTAAAGCTATGAAGTATTACATCTCTGAGAGACAAAATATGTTTAGAAAATTGAGTGTATTGTCTTTTACATTCTTTTGGATTTGCAACAAACATTGCAACTTCACTGGACAAACAGAGATGCTGTTAATCTTTTTCTGTTTAGAGAAACCATAAGATGAAGCCAATACATACAAATATCACAAATAGCTTCTTCCTAATTCAGCTGACAGAAAATTATAAACCATTACTGGAATTCCTTTTACAGGTATAAATACAATACGGTCAAAGGTTTAAAACTTAGTTTAAAACAGTTCAAACAATGAGTTACTACAAAACTATAGGATCTAGTCTACACAACATTCTTTAGGAGATTTTATACTTCAAATTACAACTGTACAATTGTAGCGTCTGGCAAAATCAGGCGCTTGTCAAGAGAATGAATAGTTTATGATACAGAGAAGGCTTTTTCTGTAAATGATTTCACATAGGCTTCATGCAGTTTGTTCACAAAATCCACGTCATGTTTTAGGAGATAGTTAAAAGCTTGGAGCAGCTGGTTCCTAGTAAGAGGCTCTGGAGTTTGAGTCTGGTTCTGGGGCTGGTGGTCACCACCCAAGGTTGTGGTGAACATCGTCGGAGGCATCAATGCTGGCTTCTGTTAAAAGATTGTCTAATTAATGAAAATGAACTATGGAATACAATGAATGAAATGGGTTCAACCAACATTGACGTTGAACTTACAGAGTGATTGATGTCCTGGGACTGGTTCAAATACGCAGCTAACGGTGATGTAGGTTTTGGTGATGACATATGCATCAAGTTCAGTTCATTCTCCAAAGGAGTTAGGCCATTCATATCGCTGGTATCTAGCCCGGGTGGTTTATTCAACAATAGCCTTTGCTGAGATTGACTCTCCATCAGAGTCGAATTTAGCTGGTATCCACAGTTCTGAGATAGTGGGATATGTCCATTTTGGGCCTCTTGAGGTGTAACAGAGCGTTGCTGTTTTTCGATATGCTCTACAGAGTGTGCAGGATTGCTCATAAGCCTCTGGAGGAGTTGTGGAACTTCTCTGGCATCAGTCTGCCGCGGCCCGAAGATGCCAGGCGAGGGGAGGGCAGAGACTGCAGGCATTTGTACTGCGGCGCCTCCACCCGCCTTTGCAAAGAAGTCCATCACACTCTGCGAAGCCATATCCGGCGCTCTGGACGGTGTCGATTCACATTTGTTTGCCGCTCCACCCTGGTTCGAGTTGAAGTCGTCCTGCGCCTTACTCAACATGCTAAATATGTCAACGGGTGCGCTCGACGGCGCGGAGCCATAACTTGAATTGTGCGCCATCGTTTCGACGCCGTTTTGCTTCACGCAATCTTTCACAAGAGAATTCAACTTGCCAGCTACTTTTACGCACTCGTCCTTATCGTAAAACCAAATGCCGTAGATCTTAGATTTGGCGTTCCGATACAGAAGAAACGGTTCTTTCAATTGTAATTCTATTCCCTTCGAGATTGGTTCGACGAGGTTGTTTGTACTCAACCTGTTCATAATCACCAAACTGTGAAACGGTTCTCCATTTCTACTGTACACAAACAAAGCACCCTCGATGTTAGTTTTCTCCCATTCGTTTTCTTCAAAAGTATAAAGTGCA
Organism: Eupithecia vulgata; assembly: GCA_946478455.1. Classification (NCBI taxonomy): domain Eukaryota; kingdom Metazoa; phylum Arthropoda; class Insecta; order Lepidoptera; family Geometridae; genus Eupithecia; species Eupithecia vulgata. Next base: position 1,775,310 of record OX297873.1, on the reverse strand, counting down.
ACGTGGGTAGCACTATCTAAAATTTCCTTTGCATAAGGGTCTGCCCTCTTTAGTGCAACAAAATTCATGCGTAGACCAGTGTCAGCCATTTTACAACATAGAACTAAATACGAGTTTTGTACAACGAGCAAGCATCACAGACAAAATGACAATTGGAAAATTCTCGCCATTTTGAAATAATAAATTGACGTATCTAAAATTATACGTTCCGTTTCGTTTTCTAGACGAATTGTTCACAGATTGTTGTGTTACTGTTTGTCTGTGTCTGTGAAAAAATATGGAAAACTGAGGGAAAACTCAATGAAAGATCAGATGATTAATTCATGTTTTATTTTAAAAAGTTTTAATTAGGTTAGTTAAATCTATGTTCTGTATCATTTGAATGGTTGACATGGCGGGTACGTGAAATGGAACGTAAAATAAAGTTACTTCAGACGACACCATTTAGTTGGGTTGGGTGGCAATCGAAATCGCCGGTAACTGTTTTATAATATTGCTACCTGCAGGTCAGTGCAGGAAGGCTGGACACCTGGATTGTCAGACACAGTCTTCACTTGACCTTTATGTATTACTGGACGTAAGTTAGCCATTCGCACTTCGGGTAGGTAGGGTATTGTCTATGTAATCGAGTAAAAAGTAGGACTCTAAAAAGTGTCATGAATCACGACAGTCGACCGTCAACGGACAAAGTTTTGGTGTCATGAATCATGACGTTTGACCGTCGAGAGGTTAATGTTTACTAGCGTTAGGAGTTCTATTCCACTCGTCCAATATCTTTATCCAATATTTGATCAAACTTCTTGGATGGATTCCCATACCACTCATCTTAAATCTCCAACATCTTTGTACAAAACTCTTAAGTAAATTGCGTAGTTGATGCGAGACATTAATATTAAAGATGCGAAAGTTTGGATGGATTAATGGATGATTGTTACTTCTTCTCAACAGATCTTAAAGAGAAATTTTGAATAGGTGTAGCTCTTGATCTGGAATAAAACATAGGCTTCAAAAACAGCAGCAACAGAAACTAATATCCAAATCTTTGATCAAATATTGGTGTTGCTAGCAAATTGGACGAAGTCAACCAATTTCTTTGATCAAAAGTACATTGGACCAAAAATACTTTATTAAGAAAGAAAATTACAGTCAAATAATAAATTTAAATTAAAACTAGTATTTACAATAGAAACAATTGAGCTATTTGCAAACTGTTGCAAACAATCTACAGGTAGGTAGCTCAAGTGATCCATATCAATACCAGTCGGAAGCGTGCCCAAGACACTGGCTGCATTGCCCCACTGTATTGCAATGCTGATGCGCTGTGCCAGATATTGGACCAAGATATTGAATGAGTGGAATGGGCACGTTGGTAGTTGTTTTCCGTCTATTTTTTAAAATCGTCGTCGATCCGCGCATCCGCGAACATTCCTGATGCAGAAGCGTGGCATGGCAACCCTATCAGCCACGCCACCAGTCAAAGGGAAATGATGTATATTGCACATATATTGGACGAGATTATATGCCACGGGAACTGAACTCATAAATCAGTTACTAAGGATAAATAAGAGTCAGCTGATTAAGAATCATAAATTTTATTTCAAGTCTAGACCTACATCTCCGCAGAATTTAGGCACGATCTATTCAGTATTAGTAGTAGTAATGACGTGAAGAAGTAACAAACATCTATCCATCCATGTCCATCCATCCATCAAAACTTTCGCATTTTAATTGGTGTGGTGGTACCTATTCATAAACATTGGATCCACAACAGTTCGACAATTAATCAGTCTATATTAGTCCACTGCAGACCATAGGCCTCCCTGTGCCTGTGCCTCAAAAGTTATGCTCGTACAAGAGTACAACACAAAATCAATCAAGTCATACAATGTTTCTTATTCCAAAATTGAAACATTAGGTACCTACAGATCACAAAATTAATTCCAATTAATGAATAGAAACAAATCAGGTTACTGAAAATGTTAACTGCAGACTGTTGCAATGCAAACAATCTAGAGGTGGTTCAACTGATCGAAATCAATGAAGTTTTTTTATCAAATTCCATATCCTTTTAGTAATTTTAGTTATTTTCAGTTGTATAAAAATCTAAATCGATTATCTTTGTACAATGGAACCTGGCCAGTCAGTTTTCTTCTCTAATTATTTTCAGTTTTCTGATCTAACATAATTCCTAATACTTATAGTACCCATGCGAAGCCGGGGTGGGTCGCTAGTAGAATATAAAGCAGTCATATTTTTCTGTTCCGTGGATTTTTCTAATAAGAATTCAATCCCGATCATTTTAACCTCTAGGACCAAACTTTTTGATCGATCCACTGGTGGCGGGATGGGCGCGCCCAGGGACGAGGGAAATTTTACGGACGTAGTCCTACCGAATCAAATGTGAAGCACAGCAATGGCGGACGAGTCATTGTGTGCGTGTGATTATAGAGTTGCCAACTGAGGAAAAAAACTCCCGAATATTTTCATAAGTTTCTAAAATCATTGAACTTTTTTTTTTAACATAAAAATATATTTATTTCAGCAAAAACACATTAGGTACAGTAGGTATTTAACTAAAAAATTATTTGTAAGTATCAAGTGTATTACCTAACACTTTGAAATGTAATGCGAATGAAACATTTCACGAAAAGTAAAGTAGGAAGCCCACCTTACCTACCTATCCAATTTGGCAAAACAATGATTTTTTCGCGTAGATGGAATGGGAAAACAGGGTTTTTCTGAAGGTAGGTAGGTACTAGGTTAATTTATTTGAATAAAGTAAGTAGTTACCATCAAGTAATAGAACTAAAACTAGTATTTACACTTGAAACAATTGAGCTAACTGCAGACTATTGCAAACAATCTACAGGTAGCTCAACTAATCCATATTAATACCTGTCGGAAGCGTACTGGGTAGGAATCTACCTTATTATGTAAATAGGTACCTAGTACCTACCCACTTAAATTTTTTTCTGTGAAAGTTTGTCTTAGTCGCTAAGTAGGTAAGGTTAGTACCTACTTCCTAAATAAGTACCTGTTTTTGTGATACCTACCAAAAAACACATTTGTATAGACACTTCTTGTTAGTTTTAATCTACACACGCAATAGGTAGGTATCTACACGCACACGCGTTACTTAGGTACCTACCTAGGTAATATACCTGCGTAGGTACCTGTTCCTATCCTATCTACCTTCTTTCTACCTAGGTAAGAGTGGAAGGTGCGATGATTACACGCGAGCACGAACCGACCAGTAATAAAATAAATAAATAATGCATGATACATTCAAAGTTCTTTGAGTATGTTGGTACGCGGCATTAGCAGTGCTCCGCGCGCGCGGCTTTGCCCATGCAAAATTTACATTAATTTATCTATTATGTTATTGCGCGGATCCCTTATTCTTGCTGTAACATCAGCGTAGCATCAGCATCAGTAAAAGTTTTATCAAAATAGGTCCAGCCGTTTCATAGATTAGCTCAAACAAACACATAGAAGAACAAAAATTCAAAATTCGTATTTTGTAATAAAAAAACTGTTGAATTAACACTATAAACAATCATTCCTTTGTATTTATTTGTACCCATGTAAAAATCAACAAAATGATGACTACATATTTAAAGTAGGTAGGTACAGGTACTTACCAACCTTATTAATAATTGAACAAATACAAGTAGGTATTGAAACATATTTAATATCCCACACTTACTAGGAAATTTGCTTGTTTACATGTTGGCAACACCGGTGAGATTTGGGTTTTTATTCTAACTTTTCTGTTGATAATTATATTGCGTTAAATCGAAGAAATAAGTTGATAAAATAAGAAACATAACTAGGAAATGTGTTTTCGTGTTCTTTTTTGACAAAACGGCTGTGATTTCGGCAAGACTTAGCCGCACAAACAGGCATATTTCACCTTTAAAATTTGTTTGAATCCGTGCACTACAGTAGGCGTCTAAAGTGGTAATGGCAGACGATGGACAGACTATAATGTCAATGTGTGAGTGCGTACGCGTACGTACAGAGCATGGACAGACTATTGAGTGCTTCACTTTATTTCTTACTGAGACTCCGTCCGTGAAATTTCCCTCGTCCCTGGGCGCGCGGCGCCGCCGCACACGTCCGATTTTTTATCTGATTGTCGGATGAAATCTCTATAGATAGGCGTGTTCGACTATCCGAAAGCAAAGATTATAGTATACCTTTGTCCGAAAGCGTTCGTTCTTTAATAATACGTTATTATGCTATTTGTAAATATACAAATCGCCTTTGGATAGTCGATTACACTCACCCAACGACAAAAAATCGGACCTGTGCGGTCAGCCTTATCGACCTTGCCTGTCATACAGAATGACAGTTACAGCGAGTGTTTAAGACGTTTAACGTTCTGTGGTAATGTTGCACGCACTACTACTCTTTCTTTCCCCCACCCACCCCCCTCCACAGCAAAAGCAAACAAATCTCTGAGGTTCAAATTGTTTGTACAAAACAAATGTCATTTTTGTTTCATTTGTTTGTGTGTTTACGCGTGCGTGGTTCTGGACTCTGGCGGCTTTTATTATTTGCGTTATTACAAAAATATTCAAATAGCAACAACATTAAAATCCAACACAGATAGTTGGTGTACGTGTAACATTCGTATCATATATCCACCTTGTGTCAGGATATTATCAAATACGCCCAAACACGTGAACGTTTCAAGCGAAGTGTTAATTCTTTTTGAACATGAAGCAATGTAATATCCTGGTGGTCGGTAGTGGAGGTCGGGAGCATGCTTTGTGTTGGAAACTAGCGGAGTCTCCTATAGTGGCCAAGATCTACTGTGCGCCTGGCAGCGTTGGCATTGCTACAACCAACAAAGTCGAATGTGTTGACATAAACATCAATGATTATCCGGTAAGCTCCTGGAAAAATCCTTTCACCATTTAAATGCGTAATTAAACTAGGTTTTGTAATTGGAATGCAGCAGTGGACACACATTCCTTTATAGAAATTCTTGCACTAAGTTAGGATTTTTATTGCTGTTTTTTTGTTTACTTCCTTTATTTCTCATGGCTATTGTGTTCAGTCTTGGTAGATCGAACATAATAGGTAACTACACAATTCTTGTAGGTAGGTTGCCTCAGGATAATCTTGCTATTTCAACCTATCAAAAATCATTAGATGCCAACAAAGGGTATACCTAATAACTAACCATAGAATTCCAATGCCTTTCTAAGTGTAAAGTACTCCAATGTTTTTTTTTGTTAATGAAATAAAGCATTAGTCATCTTATTCTTAACATATCTTTTTCATCTATTATGAGCTCCAAAATTGTCAGTCCTGTAGAAATCTCTCGTATCCAATTTTAATCACGAACTAATGAAGGTGATCAACATACTTACCTAAAAAGCTATTATTTGAATCATAGTAACCAACTAAAAAGTTTTATAGCCACGTGATACTTATCACCTATTCATCCAAGCAATTTGAAAATCTCATAGATGAATCTACCAAATGGTATACCAATTTTAGTGCTCCAACAACTTTATTGATTACCTATTTGTATGACTATATTACGTACAAAGATTTCATTAGAATAGTGACAGTGATAGATAACCTCGCTAGCCTTGATAACTGAGGCATGCCCCTTTGTCAATCCAAGAGTTGATTTGCATGTAAACAAATTATGTAACTTACCTAGTGATAAGACAAAAATGTGTAGTTGAAGCTTTCAATTTGTTTATCCCAAAATCTCTGAATGCTGGCAAAACTGTGACTGAAAGTCTCTCTGCAAATATCAGTCAAATTGTTCTCTGGACAAATATTTAGTGTACTCACACGGAGTCAAGGACTGAAGATTTAAACATGCATGACTGTGATGAAATTGTACATTAGCATAAAGACTTCCTGTTTTAAACCATAAAAAATATTTTTATGTTATATTACTTGTCCCCATTGGTTCCTGGTTTCTGATTTGTTGATACTGCTTTGCATCAGTATCATATTATTTCACTTAATTGTCATATCTCTTCTTATATTTGCTATTTTTAAGTCATAAAGCCATACTGGGTACAACGACATGCAGCCAATAATTTGTTAGGTTTGGTGATGATATTTAAAATAAATTGTAAACATCAAAATAGCTGTGTGATATACAGTAGCTATGAAGAGTCGTAAAAGAGGGTCGGCAATGTTATTTTTTAAACTAACTTTCCTGTCACACACTGGTTAAAATATATCTTTACTAGACTCATAACACACTCATAACACATGTCAATAAAATCTTTTCGACAGGCTCTAGCAAAATGGTGCAAAGACAACAAAATCGATCTCGTTGTCATCGGCCCAGAAGACCCTCTTGCAAATGGAATAGTTGATGCACTATCCTCCCTTGGAATCAAATGCTTCGGCCCCAACAAGGCTGGTGCGGAAATAGAGGCCAACAAGGACTGGGCGAAGGCTTTCATGAACAAATACCAGATTCCTACAGCCAGACATAAGTCGTTCACCAATGCAGCTGCCGCTAAGGAGTTCATTAGAACGTGAGTTTTTTTTCTTCTTTTAATTCAGTCTTCTCCCTGACCCAGGTACCATGCAATAGGTCTCTCCTTATATCACGACGAAAAAATCACGCAATTTAAACAGTGTAAGCAGCAGCAAGAACTTTCTAAATCTATCATATTGAAATTAACCAGATCTGATCAAATTATCAAATACAAAATTATCAGGTGCAATGCAGTCCCAAGAGATTTTTTTTTACTCACTGAACACTATTTTTTATTTATTATTAATATGTTTAAAATTGTGCTTGTTATTAAGTCTGTGTTATAAAAGCTTGCTCAGTCATAGATCAATGCTTGAGTCACGATTTTCTAAATTATAAATAAATTCAAACAAATTGTCAAAACCTTTCTGTGCAAAAAGGTTTACTACAAAATATCAGGTTATCTAGAAGATAAAAAAGCTTGGGACGGGTTTTGCTCCAAATCGAAAAATAATAACTAACAGGCTTAAGGTTTCCTAAATAAAAAATATCACTTTATTTCCGTGTCAATGTTTTATTTAAAGAATTTGACCTTTTCTAACAGTGCATATTTGTATTTGTGGAAATAAAGACTTTGATTGATTGATTGATATGGTATAAACGTCACTAAATCATTGATCTATGACTGAGCAAGCTTTTATGATCCATTTTGTTGATCTTTTATGCCTAAGAGCTTGTTTTGTGAACTAAATTAAATAAATTTCAATATAAGAAGAGATATTGTGCATTTTCCCCTGCGTAGCGTAAGGCTCCTGACAGCCCAACTCCTTAGATGAGTGGAATCGAAATACTTTATGATACCTCACTCACTATCAGTGCAGTTAATTAACGTAAGTAGGTTAGTGCACTAAGGCTATTCTTAGCTTAATTACTGAATTACGTCGTCGGTCGTAATTATCGATTACAAAAAGATTCTATTAAGAGAGCCGATCTCGTTTAAGTCAACAATAATCCGTAACTATCAACAAAATTCTCGCCTTAAGCTTCGACTATTAAATTGACTTTAATGTTTATCAATTTAAGCCACAGTTTGAATCCAGATGTTTTCAGTAGGGCTTGGATTGGAATGCACTGAGATGTAGATAGCTCAATTGTTCAATTTATTCCTATCAATTTAGTGATGTGTGAACTATTTATGAGCTTGTAGGCCATGGACAATAGTTCAGTTGCCACTTAATAAACGCTAGCTTCTGATCACGACTTCGTACGTATATAACTATAGTAAAGAAGAATTGTGGAACAAGAATATAGCTACCTATGTATTACCAGAATCATTTGGATTATGGAAATCTAACTGATTCTGGTAATACATAGCATAGATATCAATCTATGTTTGATAAACGCTTTTATATGGCATATAAACGTCACTCAAGCATAGATCTAGATTATGACTAAGCAAGCTTTCACATACGGGCCCAAGAAACTTTGACAAATTCCGTCCCTTACCAAACGAATCCCTCCGTTACACATAACTTACATAACTACTTATAACTTTAAATTGTAACTAATGGTGGCTCTCCTTTTGCCTTTGCAAGTCTAACACAAGCTTTTCACTATGAATATGAGCAGGTTACCTACTAACCTTGTTTGTTTTGTTGTTTTAAAGTAAACGTCTTCTTACAGAGCACCATTCCCAGCCCTGGTAGTAAAGGCATCAGGCCTCGCGGCCGGCAAAGGGGTTGTAGTCGCGACTTCCAAGGACGAGGCTTGCGCGGCGGTAGACGAGATTCTTACCGATGCCAAGTACGGGAGCGCGGGCCAGACGGTCGTAGTGGAGGAGCTTTTGGAGGGGGATGAGGTTTCGGTGAGTCTTCAGCTCTTTTGTTATGGTATTCTATGGTGTATGGTGGGTACAGTTCTAATTCTAAGTGATCGAATGATCATTGATCGCAGAGGTTCGGTCTTTATAGAGTTGTTATATCTTGATAAATGAATTTATTGCTGTGTGTCTCAATCATAGGATTGACTTGATTTTTTATTGTAAAATAGACCTTCGTTTAACCACAATCTCTCATGATGGAAAGTGAAGATGTGGCCAACGGGTTTTTTTTTGTTAATGTCATCTTGTGTCTAGTAGCCACTTTTCTGTCAGTGTCTGGAAATTTCATAGTTCTGGTACTTGTAACTACCCTAGTTCGGGTTTTTATAGTAACAGACATGTCAGTTGCCTCAAGTAGGCAGACCTTTGCGAAAACTCCTATAGATTTTTTAACATAGAGATATGAATACCATCTGTGTGTGCCAATAAATGTATTTTCTTTCTTTCATCACATCATTAGAATTGATGCACAGATTTTCATGCAACACAAAACAGAAAACAATAATTAAATAAACACTAATAGTTTTTACGTATAACACTAAACTCCGATTTAGAATTCAATAGAGAGAGAATTTATGAATGAAAAAACTGATAACATTAACAGAAAACAACACGGGAATAGCAAGTTTATAACTAAAAATTAAAACACAAACTTCAAAAAAGCATCTCACATGTGAAGCTAATAATGTTTAAAAAATTTGAATTCGAGCACGAACGAGAGATCAAATAAATATAGAATGAAAGCTCAAAAAAAAATATGCTACTGATCTTGGCATCAATGATATATCAATGACCTTCAATATTTTCCAGCAAAATGCCTTGGGTTTTGTAACCCCTTATAAAAATATTGAGGATTTTGAATCGAAACATAGACTCTTCAAATCTATTATATACATAACGATTACGTACGTAGATAACATAATTATTTTCTACGTAACTACGAAATATCTTGTATCCATCCAACTTGGATGAAGCGCAATTCCACGCGGACAAACAACTTTAGTAAATAATTTTAATTATGTTTATCTGTCGAACAATAATTCGATATCAATATGGGGTCAAGTCTTTAAGATATTAAAAACGTCCATTGGGGTCCAATGAAAAATATCTTATCGCTTGCTCATGGCTATATTCAAAATAACTGCCTAATGGTCTTGAACTGGACACCTTAATCTTATGATTAAACCTGATTTTTTTTCTGTTGTTCGGAATCGAAAATGAAGAACATCTTGACTAGTTGACTGCGCGGTCGATTCCCGCCTCCGGACAAATGTTTGTACGATCAGATATTTTTCGGGTTCTCTGGGTATTTCTTAGTAGTTATTAAAAATATCTATGTAGATTATTTTAATATGGATCAGCGCATCAGCATTGCCATACAGCGAGGTAATGCAGCCAGCGTCTGGGATCGCTCCCGATTGTCAAACATATCCTTTGTAAAAAGGCTTACTATAAAATATCAGATTATCTAGAGTCTAGGTCTAGAGTCTAGTTATCGTCTAGATTCTAGACGATAAAAAAGCTTGGGACGAGTTTTGCTCCAACTCGAAAACTAACATTCTAACAAGGTAAAGGTTTCTTGTTCGCTTCTTTACTTTACCTTAAAAAGATTGAAGTGGACAAAAAATCAAAGTGATCACTTTATTTCCTAGTTTTACTTATGTAATCTGAGTTTTTGTGACGTGTCCAAGAGTCCTGTAAGGTCTAAAGGAAATAAAGCACTTTGAATTTTGATTTTTTTTTGAATTGGTATTGATATCATTGAACTATTATTACTAGTAACTTATTGATTGTTATGGATCATTTGAACTACCTGTACTACCTGTAGTTCAATAGACCAGTAGATGTTTCAATTGTAAATACTTACTAGTTCCAATTTAATTATATTATTTGATAGTACATTACTTTGTTAAAAAAGGATATTTTAATGTATGTCATTTATCTAATACCCATAACACAAACTGTGCTTTATCTTGGGTGTAGTTAATGCTGTGTGAATTTAGCGTTATTTATTTATTTATATCAGTTATAAACCCTTAACTTTTGGAGGTTGTCTTACAGTATGTAAAGGGAACACTGATGATGATGATAATGGTTTTTCTTAAATCAACGCTCGATAAGCCTATCGTAAGTGAGCAAAAAACAAACTAATTACAATATTGAATGCTTGTTGCCTTTGATTGTACATTGCATCATTTTTATTGAAATACGATGAAATAAATCGTCATCTGGGGCGAGATGATGCTGTGAAGATTATCCATCTTTATTTAGGTATTTCTCCTAAGTTTGCTAGTTGGTAAATTTGTTTTCAACATCACCTAACCAAAGGAAACTGCTGTGCGATTAAACAGTGTATATTTGACATTTGAAAGCCATTTTCATGACCTTGAAAGTAATTTCAATGGCCTCGCCATACAATGCAAATTGTGAAGGAAAACCATTCAAAGGGCCTTGCATAATGTCAACATAGGATGGCCAGGATTGGTCGTATTTGCGTAATCGCATACAGAGCTTGTTTTACAAGAATTGGATGAATGATTTTAGTGCTTCAAAACTTTTTGTAAACAGTTGGTACATAAAACATCAATAAATAAATAAATAAATAAATAATGCTGGACAATTCACACAGCATTATCTAGCCCCAAGGTAAGCAGAGCTTGTGTTATGGGTACTAGATAACTGATATACGTAATATTATACATTACTTAGATAGATATTTTTTTATTATACATAGAAAACACCCAGACCAACGGGACAAATTTCTGCAGATCGTACACAAATTTGTTCCGAGGCGGGGATCGAACCCGCAACCTCTTGCGTCGCAGGCAGACTCTCGCCCAATCAATGTTCATAATAAATGAATTATATTTATTTATTAGATTATTACGTCTAGCACCATTATAGGCTGTTGAGGATATTATTAGTAACTACTACCTGCATTTTCCGTCTAAGTCTACCTATATAGACCTAAACTTTATGAAAAATTTCAGTCCGATCCGTTCTATCAAATTTCGCCAAACTTCCCCAGTGTATATTTAATCATTGTCATTTCGGAGGAAATACTGAACTTAGTCATTATCCATTTATTTAAAACTAGCGGTCCGCCCCGGCTTCGCACGGGTAGTTATTTTAGCAATAAAGCTCAAATTGACTACGTTTTAGTTACAAATCATTTGTATGGGAAAAAGAAGGGCTATTTTTAGGGTTTTTCCAGCAATAATTCTAATTTTTCTCGCCGTAAAAACCATCCTTGAACTTCAACGAACATTTTAAAAAAAGATTTGGCCAAATTGGTCCAGGCGTTGTTGAGTTATGCGCTTACCAACACATTTTGCGATTCATTTTTATATTATAGACTAGTGGTGCGCTCTGACTTCGCACGGGTGTATTCTATTGCTTATGATCATCAAGGATAATGATAGGATTCTAATGGTGAAAGATTTTTTCAAATCGGTGCAATAGTTTCGGAGCCTATTCAATTCAAAGAAACAAATCTTTCCCTCTTTATAATATTTGTATAGATAAAAATCTGGCTTGTATTGTACAAAGATCTAACGTACAAATCTGGTTTCCAGATACTAGCCTTCACGGACGGCGAGACAGTCTCGATGATGCCGCCTGCACAAGACCACAAACGCATCGGCGACGGCGACACGGGACCTAACACGGGGGGCATGGGGGCGTACTCCCCCTGTCCTCTCATCACACCCGATCAACTGGCAGACGTGAAAGACCAAGTGCTACAGAGAGCTGTGGATGGACTGAAAGCCGAGGGAATCAAATATGTTGGTGAGTGGAATTTTATGCTTTGGAGCGTCCAAAAAACGGTGATGGTTGTGGCAAACCAAACAGAAAACCACCACCAACAATTCCTTGAACATTATTGGACCGCCCATTTAATTGTTAAAATCCTGTTCACTCATTTTTTTGCTGTTAGACACGTTCATGAAGTCGTTGAATTATAGTTTACCACTGTAATTCATTCAATCTGTGTTACTTTTTATCACGCAAAAACGCGCGTAATGCCGCGTGCAGCAAGTTGCAAATAAAACAACAAAATTAGTAATAAATGAATCTATTTAATGTTCTGATTCCAATAATAATAATAACTTTGACCCTCCATGTGGCATATCCGTGGAACGCCCTGTATACAATACATATAAGATATTTTTTATTATACTTAGAAAAAGACCAGAAAACCCTGAACAAATGTCTGCAGATCGTACACACATTTGTCCTGAGGCGGCAATCGAACCCGCAACCTCATGCGTCGCAGACAGACCTTCGCCCACCGCCCCACAGAGGTCGTCATTATACAGATTGAGTTTGGAAATGTTTTCAAAAATAATTACCTACTAAACTGAGAGGCCTACTCTCAGTATGATCATCTTGCCGAGCTTCTCTGTTAAATAGTCATAAAATAATTACGTTGAAGGAAGTCATTAATCACTTCTATAAATAAGGGACCTCCTGGACCCATAATTGCGTCGATGAAAGTGATAAATCACATGTATAAATAAAGGACCACCTGGAACCTTACTCTTACGACTTATTTACTTTTAAGTTTGACATTGACTTTGTTATCATCTTACTTTTGTTATTGAAGCAAAGTGCGATTGGCGATTATTCAGGATTGGAAATTTCCTATAGTTATAGGCTTTTAGGTAAACAAACGGACACGTTCACAATCCTGTTAAAAAAGTCTAAATATAGGTACCAAGCGTGATGTTTAAATAAATAAAATAAAAAATAAATAATGCTGGACAATTCATACAGCATTATAGATAATACCCATAACGCAAACTCTGCTCTGCTTAGCTTGGGGATAGATCCCCAAGCTAAGCAGAGCTTGCGTTACTAGATAACTGATATACATAATATAATACATACATAGATAGATCGTTCGGCTATCGAAAACTACCGGCAGATGCTGGAAGCGACAAGTAAACAACACAGGGTGCTATGGCGCTCATTAGTCGAAGTTCCTCCAGTTTCTTATAACTCGTACTTTCTAAGAAATAATAGTAGTTAATAACTCTGAGGCGCGGGCGAAGGTCCACCTGCGACGCAGGAGGTTGCGGGTTCGATCCCCGCCTTGGGACAAATGTTTGTACAATCTGCAGATATATCAGGTATCTTGGGGCTAGATAACTGTGTGAATGGACCAGTATTTATTATTATGACCATGTATCTATTGCACTTATGTTTTGACTAACCTGTCTAGTCTCTACCTATAAACCAGTAGAATTGATAAACCGTTTAAACTACACTGTACCAATACAAATGGAGTTACTGCGTATTCAGGCGTATTCACACATATCATGCTTGACGCGTGTACATTATCATATCACAGTTATGTTGTTTATTGTCATAGGTGTAAGGTCGATTTTAAATCTCTTAAGACCTATTGTATGAACGTAACGCGTTAGACATCTAAATATCATGCCAAAAGTTCAATCTCTGTCTCTCTGTCCACTGGAAATTGTGAAATTGTCAAGCTTGACAAACAGACTTCTGATAGCAGTACGGCTTCTTTAATTCTGCAACGTGTCGCCGCCGGTTGCGAGCAGCTCCGCCGGTCTAAAGCTGACAACAGACGTAGCTATAAAGTATATTTTTATCACGTCATCAAAATATGTCGACAGATATAGCACGATATATTTTTGTAAGACATGACGGTTGCAGTGCTAATGAGTGCAAAAAAAAAATTATTATAGCATAGCCACCGACTGTGGTAGCTTGCTATGCCGTAATATATATTAATACATATTATAGTTCTGTGTGTTGTGGACTTAGGTTGTATGAAAAAAACGCGACGGGACGCTCTCGGCACAGTGAAACCCGCCTTTGGCTTTATACAAATTGTACAACAACAAACAAACAAATTGTAATGCGTGTCAAACACGTCGCGTGCGCACGTAACCGTGTTTCACACGCTCCAGAATGAAATGTCCCTAAAGGCATCTATTGATTATTAGTATTATAAAGTGGTTTTCCCTCTGTCTGACATAACTAGTCGTTTTCTATAATCACGACACATCAAATACCTAAGGATCTTTTGTTTCGTAAATGTACAGTCCGCTGTAACTATTATTTTAATTCTCCAATCTGAGTAATCGAACACGGACTGAAATGATTCTACAAGAGATAGTGCTACAATATTTTTTATCATAAAAGAACTAGGTACATTCTTAGAAACTCTTTTATTTTCTTTCTGTTCATATACGAAAGGGGGCGCTTTAAGAAATATCAAGAAAGTAAACGGTCATTTCGTTAGCACTAAGGCCAGTGCACTGTCTAGAAAGTGGCACTTTAAACCCTATAAATTTGTCTGAATTGCCGCTACATTGTTTCTAAGATATGCATTATATGCATTTGGCCTAGACTAGTGATGCTGCTGTTCTGATATTATGAGCAATTATTCCATTTGTTGCGTTTCTTATCATTAATTTATGAGAGTTCTGCTTCCTGCTGTATGTTGGACACCCGCCGCTAATTTAGGGTCAGAGTATCATCATCGTATCAGCCCATACACGTCCACTCCTGGACATATGTAGGTACATAAAGTATTTTTTTATTGCAAAAAAAACGTAAATTAGCGTACATTAGTAGTTAAATATGAAACAGTATATTTGTATCTATGCGGCGTGCAAAATCTTAATACAAAACTTATAAAATAACTTATTACAATTACACTTAATTTGTAATTAAATATTGTATAGTAAATAAATCAAATTCGAAATGAACAGTTGAAAAAAAAACAGAATATTTAAACAACATTTATAAACAATTTAAATTTAATAAAAATAACTAGATACGGTACGTATCTTACGCTCTTTTGAGTTTAGACTCATTAAGTCATTGATACCTGAAATCGCGAGATTAGCGTCAGCGATCATATCTTTCATAAATAAGTGAAGCCTGAAGCTACTTTGACTACTTTTATTTATAATATTCATAAAGTTATAGTTCAGGATTGATGCTAGAACGCTAGTATTTCGAAAACACGATTACATAATAATTTTTCTATAAAATAAAAATCCAAAGTTCGCTATAAACTGTAATATAAATCGTCGCTATTCAATAAATATTAAAAAAAATAAGACTTTATTGAAACTTTGTACAGTAAACAAACAGAATATAAAGCAGGCGGTGTGTGCTTTAAGTTTTCATACTATAATTTTTTCGATATACACAAAAACTTGATTTTTGCAGTTACGTCGCTCTGCTCTGTCCTGCTTCTATGAACGCGAAATCCAATGCCTATTCTATTCACAAAATGGCGTCATAGGTCGACCCCTTAGACTTTACATGTTTTACAGATTTTCGTTCTTATCTTTGACAGATCTAGTACTTTGGCCGCTTTGAGATAAATATCTGCAACAGTCATGAGATGCTAACAACATAAAAATTATAGACGCCTGAAAACCTTATCTTTCAGACCCAACAATATAATCATTATGTAAACAACCATCTCACTACACACTAACGTATTTCCATCTCATAGGGTACAATTTAGTCTGACGCAAGTTCTGAAATGTTTGTCCAGTATTATCATCAGGCAGGGGTAATAGAGATTAGTGAATGTAAACATTAGGGTCAGGGGGCAATGACATACGCAAATAGAGGATTACATTGTGACGTAAGAGATGACAAAATGGTATTGTTTCAGGGTGTTTTTCAAAGCTTAGACGCACAAAGCTCGGAAAACACTGACCTATGAACCTGAAACCTATGAACTACCAACCGCTGAACCATAAACATAACTTTATTTACTACGTTGAAAGGTTCAAATTTTATTGATACAATACGTAAACGGCCCCGCAATGCGCTGCGCTTGCGCCACTTTTAATCTTTTTGAGTAGTGGGTATAAAGTTGTATTTTGAATCAAAGTGCTCACAGCCTTGTTTCTCGGTGTGAGTTGACCCTAAGCTCGGATAAACACCCTACACTACAACAATACAAGCTAAGCGGTAGAATGCGTCTTTAGTAACTATAACGCATTCACTGCCGCCTGAAGCCGCTGCAGTTAGACACGTTCGTCTCGGGCAACGCTAGTGTTAATACACCTTAAATACTCCATTCATCATCATCAGCCTATACTAGTCCACTGGTGGACATAGGCCTCCCTATACTCCATTAAACACGGCCAATAAGCTTTCTTGATTGTCGCCTAACAATCCTATTTTCATAAAATTTAACACACTGATAAATACATTTTAACTAAGAATTATAGAATAAATTTATTAAATATTAATAGAACGAAGATTTTAAAGAACCCCTTTGGCAGGGTCTGGTACATTTCGCGTCTTCTCTACGTAGTGTAGCGTTTTCTGGTGTACAAGTAGGCTATGCCAGATTTCCACCAGAAACTTGAGTAATTACGAGATGGAAAGAGCTGATGACGATGTCAAAATATATGTAGGTACTTACGAAAGTAATTGGTTTGGTTGTTCCGGTAATCTTTCAATAACTTACGTAGCGCAAGAATAGTTGACGAAATTCGGTGTGGATTTTTGTTAACAAACAACGACATAAAAAACTGAAACTTAGTTTTTATTTAGCTTTTTTTTTGCTTTATAGTGCGTTACTCGCACTGGGCCAATTTTATAATGTCCCAATAATTTAATATTTGGCTACGAGTTTCAGCTGTAACTGTAAGGAATATTGGTTAAAGGATCTCAAATCGACATGTTATATAAATTATTAATTAGTTAAGTATATGCGGTCCTTTGACAAATACCTATTCCACATCGAGTTTTACTCGTAAATAGATAAGTATCGCGATTTGCAATAACGTCCCTTCTTTAATACCTACTATATCTATCGCCCGTGTCTAACCAGATAACTCTTTTTCTTTGTCTACTGCATAATGTCCCTGATAAGTATGTTTAATGTTTATATTAAATAAGCTCCTTAACTTTAACTGATATTGTATCTGACTTTATTTGGTTATTACCGGAGTGAACTGGATTTTATCAAGAAAAGTCGCGGGGCCAAGGGGGTAGGTATTGGGAAATCTCACTGCGCAATACGCTACGTTGGTAACTGAGATTTTATTGCTATAGTACCTACAGCTTGGAAAAGAGTAAAATATGTATATTAGCAGGTAAAACAAGTTTAAAAGTACATCTTAACTAAAAATTAAACGAAATATATCTATAATACATTTGTACATATTGAGTCGGAATCGCGCACGAAGAGTTCAGTACCATTATCTATAAAAACGAAAAAAAAACACATTTGTTGTGTGGGAGGTCCCTTAAATATTTATTTTATTCTGTTTTTCAGTATTTGTTGTTATAGCGAAAATATATCATCTGTGAAATTTCAGCTGTCTAACTATCACGGTTCCAAGATACAGCCTGGTGACAGACGGACGGACAGCGGAGTCCTATTAATAGGGTCCCGTTTTACCCTTTGGGTACGGAACCCTAAAAATATATTCAGTATTCTGTATAAAACCGAGTACTTATATTTATCTTTGTATGTTCCCCTGTCCCCAGGTGTTCTCTACGCCGGCATGATGGTAACCAAGGCAGGACCGATGACGCTGGAGTTCAACTGCCGCTTCGGAGACCCCGAGACGCAGGTCCTCATGACGCTGCTCGAGTCTGATCTCTACACCATTATGGAGGTATGTTGATAGAATAAACACAGCCTATAGGTAATGTCGAGAGGGGACATGTCATTAGCGGCCATGTATCAGAAAATCTTGCTGCAATTGAAATTTGCCACCATTTTAAAATTATGACACTAGGCTAGCTTTTAAAAATATATCTCAAAATAGTCATCAAACTAGTCTCTGATTCAGAATTTCCAATTTTTTGTTGCTATTTAAATAGGCTTTGAAGCTTCTAGCTACAAAGAAGGCTGAATCGGTTTCACCGAAATCTTACCCATACCTACACATTGCACAGAACAAGACAAGACTTTCACAACTTTTGTCCTTAAGGTGTGGCTTTTATTCGTAATCTTAAAAAAATGCTCAATAATCTAAGCTATACAAGGCA
The DNA here is from genome assembly GCA_946478455.1 of Eupithecia vulgata. Lineage (NCBI taxonomy): Eukaryota > Metazoa > Arthropoda > Insecta > Lepidoptera > Geometridae > Eupithecia > Eupithecia vulgata. The sequence goes on along the minus strand of OX297873.1, from coordinate 1,756,954 downwards.
GGTCCCCTTCGTTTAAAAAAAACTATTTTTTTTTAAATAACAGAAATAATCTGTTAGCATCTGTTTTCTAAGTTACTACCGTTTTTCTCCTAAATTATAAATCAGTTTTTTTTTTATTGTCATCACGTTGATAAATCGTAGATTGAACATGGGAACCTTCAACTTATTTTTGCAAATAAATGTCCTGGTTAATAGATAATAAGCAAGAACTTGGTTTTTGCGCTTACGCCGCTCTGCTCTCTCAGCACCTATGAACGCAAAATCCTATGCCTATCCTTATCACAAAATGGCGTCATAGGTAGCCCCTATAAACACATCACCATCATAAACATAAATCAGTCCACAGCTGGACACAAGTGTTTTTCTACATTTTCTAGTAACCTGTCTTATTAAGGTGCTTGGTAATATTTGTCTATGCTTATCTGACGGAATAAATTTATTGACGTTTCTCGTTTTTGACCCTTGCTCCGAAAAATTTACTGCTCAGATCATTATTGTAACCAAAGACGAAGTCCATTCTATGACTATAAATTTTCCATGAACCGGGCACTGGCAGAAAAAAAGTTTGAAACCAGACAAAGAAAAATATCCCAAAAAAAATTTGCGGGACTTGAAGTCTTGAACGCGTGGCCTACCCGGGTCCGCCTAAATCGAAAATATTTAGGATATTACAATAGTTAATTTCTTAGAGTGTGACCCTTACGCACTATTTATAATAACAAAAACTTCAGACAGATAGGTATGATGCCACAAAGAAGTCATCATCATCAGCCTATATTTGTCCACTGCTGGACATAGGCCTCCCCTAATGAGTGCCATAGCGCCCTGTCTTCAGCTTGCCGCATCCAGCATCTACCAGCAGTCTTTCGCAAATCGTTATCCCACCTGGTCGGAGGGCGTCCTACACTACGTTTACCGAGTCGCGGTCTTCACTCAAGAACACGTTTACCCCAGCTGTTGTCGGTTCTTCTCGAGATATGGCCAGCCCACTGCCACAGATTAGCACAAAGAAGTCAAGTTAAGATTAAAAACAAAAAGAAACCGTGGAAACCTGTCACAAGTCCAAGGTCACAATTTGTACATCTATTTCGGTATGCTGACACTTTCCCGTTACTAACGCCGCTGACCTGTTATCAAAAAGCTAACGAACTCTCACAAATCTACTGTCACTTGGTAACCGTTATCGAAAAGAACTTTATGGAGATATCTGTATCGTTAAAGGTTAAATATTGCAACAGTTTAGGTTAACGTCGAGCTATTTCTGAAAACTTATCTCTTCCCATTGCTTGATAAACTAGGAATATGCTTTATTGCTGGAAGTCGCTCACGTGGTGTCTGAATAAGCTTAGGTGTAGTGCAGCACCTATTGGAAAGAAGTTTGTTAATCATTTTTGTACCCATTACTAAAAAAAAAACAATACAGTAATAGAGAAATCTAAGGTTGGGAGTACAGATTTTGATAGACTCATAAAAAAACGGTTTAAGTTTATTGTTCCTGTCCCATTACTGAATATTTTCAACATTTTAAAAGTTTACCAAAATTACAAGATCCGACTTTTGAACAGACATGACATTTTTGGTTAAACATAGTAGATGCTATTGCGAAATATTCTATACATCACACATCTTTACAGTGTTTGTTCTTTTCAGGCATGTGTGAACGGAACCCTAAAACAACTGCAAGTTTCGTGGAACACCAAGCTGGCTTCAGTCGGTGTCGTCATCGCTTCTAAGGGCTACCCTGAGACTTCTACCAAGGGATGCGTCATCAGCGGTAAGTGGGTTAAAGCTGCATTTACGGTTAACAGCTGGAGTTGATGCGAAAACTGATGTGGATGAGGAAAATTCGCACTGGCATCCAAAGCGACCTAACGGTGGCTCAGCATTGGGGTGGCCAACGGGGCTGATATGATGATGATGATGCTATTGGTCGTCTAGCCAAATCCTACATTTTCACTAGGTAATAACCTCGAAGTCATCAGATATTGTATCTAGACTGTTTGCCAAAGAGCTCTAACACTAGTATCTACCCGCAGCTTCGCACGCATTGTTTCTATGAAAACGTTTAAAGGTAATTTCCAGTGTGGTTCTTAATGAATATTTGAATTCCAGGTCTATCCCAAGTCCAGTCCAACCCCAGCCTCGTAGTATTCCACAGCGGCGTGTCCCGTGGAGCCAACGGTTCCCTCGTCACCTGGGGCGGGCGCGTGCTGCTGGTGTGTGCGCGTGCCTGCAGCCTGCGCGCCGCCGCGGCGCAGGCCACCGCCGCCGCCAAGGTCATCGACTTCCCCGGCGCACAGTATCGGAAGGACATCGCCCATAGAGCATTCTCTAAGTAAGTCTATTTAAAAAAGTCTATGAAATTAGAGCAAGGGGCTCTATAGTTGCCCAATCAATCGTTGTCTCAGCCAAGAAATAGGCACAGGCTTCCCTTATGCCCTGATTACACCGAATGAGTGTAGGAGGCCTTTCAATCAGTCAAGTTAAGGTGTGCGCATATTAATCCAATACCGCTACCAATCGGCACAAAAATGTGTATTCAAATATGGCCTTAACCTCGTTAACGTTGGATACATTTTACAGTGACGAAATGGCCACAAGTTTCAAACGAGTAGTCCGCAAGCAGTCTGTTATCTGATGCTGTCAAAATAAAGTATATCGAAATGTTACTAGATTAAAGTCCATATTAGAATGCCATTTTTAGCACTGTGCTGGTGCTTTTGAAGTGCGACAACCGTTATGTGTACTATATATGTATGTAAACTGCGCATTCAACCACACGCTGTTTATTCTAACCACTTACATCAAAATCAAAATCAAAATCAAAAATTCTTTATTTCCATAAATACAAAAATGTATACTTAGAAAAAGTCAAATTCTTAAAATAAAACACTGACACGGAAATAAAGTGATGTTTTTGATTTCTGTCGCTTCGGTGTGTAGACTAAAGTAAAGAAGCGACGAAGAAACCTTTAGCCTGTTAGTTGTTATTTTTCGAGTTGGAGCAAAACCCGTCCCAAGCTTTTTTATCTTCTAAATAATCTGATATTTTGTAGTAAGCCTTTTTGCACAGAAAAGTTTTGATAATTTGTTTGAATTTATTAATTGATAGATTTTGCAACTCACTAGGAGTTTTGTTGTAGAAGCGTATACATTGCCCTTTGAAAGATACATTTATCTTGTGAAGTCTGGTTGTGGGCACAGCGAGTTTATGTTTATTTCTAGTATTAATATTATGTATATCGCTATTTTTAGGGAAGCTTTTGATATTTTTATGAGTGTACAACAAGTTTTCATAAATATATTGACAGGGGACTGTCATTATGTTTATTTCTTTAAATTTATCACGTAGGGATTCTCTGGGACCCATATTATAGATAGCACGAACAGCCCTCTTCTGCAGCACAAATACGGTGTTAATATCTGCAGCGTTCCCCCACAGCAGTATACCATATGACATAATACTGTGGAAGTAGCTGAAATAAACAAGTCTAGATGTATCCACGTCTGTAAGAAAACGGATTTTTTTGACTGCATACGCTGCAGAACTAAGTCTCTTCGATAACTTATCTATGTGTGGGCCCCATTGAAGTTTATTATCTCATGTGTCATGCACTATGTTCTTTTGTGTGTGCTTTAATATGCGATGAATTTTAGTTGTGCATTTTACAGCTCCTGACCTACTACATCTCAGTATGATTTTACATCACGCTTTCTAAATAATAAATTCACTTATTTGGCCACATGGCCACCCCTGCACTCGTTTGGACCCAAAACAGGGGTTGGTTTTACAACTATGGGAAACCCTTACTAGTCGGAAAAAACATCGATGTTTCTTATTCGTTGACATGCAAAACGTACTTTATGTCACTTACATATCTTTATGTAAGTGACATAAGAATACAACAGTAAAGAAACTTCGATATTTTTGCGTTTGCACAAAAACAAATCAGAAACTACGATTTTGTTTTTACGAGTGTCCTACTCGTAAAAACAAAATCGTAGTTTCTCAGTGCTTATGCGAGTACCGTAGTCGTAAAACCTAATCAGGCTCCAAACGAGTCTAGGAGTGTAAAACGTGTTGATCACCTATATCCATAAAATTCATACCACCTAAGAAATTAAATAAATTCTCAAAAAGAAATCGATCTCGGCAGGACTCGAACCCTCAGTACCAATTAGCCACGAAATCTTAGTCGGTTTCGTCGAAAATCTTTGGGACCTCTTACGGCTATAGCGCCGTTAGAGTGCGGGGCTTACGCACTATAAATAATACAAAAACATATGAAGGTTTTTGTCACACCTGTCTTTATCACACTCAACAGAATCTTTACTAATTCTCTGATCTCTAAAGATGCGTTTTGTTTCAGTGAATAACGCGGACGCATGGGGGTTTCATTCCATTACTATACTAATCTTGTATTTGTCATAGCTTGCTAAGGAATATAGCTTGGTAAGATGTGTTCTCGGTTTTCATAATGAACCGTATTTGTTGTGTATTACGCTTGATATTTCCAATGCAAGTAGTGTTTTGTGTTTGTAAGCTTTTTGTGTGACAATAAACTCGTATTGTTTTGTATTTTGTTCGGTATTTCATTGATACATCCTGCTTTTGTGTACGTATTTACTGCGTTCTTCTGGACGCTTTCTGTTGACAAAATATTAATAATTTTTCATTAATTTTATAAGCATCAACGTATTATCCTTTTTAAAATATGTTAACAAATAACGCACCAGTGATTTCAAGTAAAACAAGTACACTAATGTTTAACAAGTACTTTGCTAAATAGATAATTTCATTTTGTTTGATGATTTGGTAATTTTAGTCCCATTCAAATCTTCAATAGTAGGTACCTTGAAAAGAAAATGTAGGAAAAACTACAGTTTGATTAGTTTAGATTAATTTAATCTGCATGGCAAGTAAATTGTATACTTTTTCTGAGCATGAAAGAAGTGAGGTTTCATGCATGAACATTACGATCATTTACTTTAGACAAGTTTCCATTCTACGTAAGATAATGATGACAACACAGTCTGAGCCACCAAATAATTTAAACCATGATGAGCTTGAGTCGTTGCCTGAATCAACATCCTAACAGTTAATCCAAACGATATTAGTCTCTACCCATCTGCCAATAAATACAAGAATCCCCTGGTTTCAGAATCAACGGTCTGTCCTACCTTCAGAGTGGAGTAGACATCGACGCAGCGGCGACATTGGTGCGGCAAATTGAGCCGATTGCCACCGGTATGTATGTAGTTTTAACATAATGTCACCTTAAAACTCTGTTGCCGCCGGATAATTTTGAAAATGGTCGAAAAGGGGTGATTTTTTTTCGAAAGGGGCGGTTGCTTTCTTTATTGAGGTATCAAATGAAAGGCATTGTTTTGTAATTTTAAAACGGTTTTTGAAATTTCTGTAGTTCTTGTGAGTTTCTGAGTTAGTGTGTTTCATACATTTCAAAATATTGCTATTCGAAAAAAGTCGCAAATTTATTATCCAATTAATTGGCAAATGTTCGAAACCCTCGGCGCGCGAGTTACACTCGCACTTGACGGATCTTGTTTTTATCAATGACCTCCAGGTTTTGACAAAACTACACCAGGTAATTATTACTTTCGAATCGGCCAGGCCCCTCTAAGTTTCATTTGATTCATGCTTAAGACACCCTAAACTAAAAATGTATACTTTCTAGGTACACACAGAAAGGGAGTGTTGGGTAGACTGGGGTGCTACAGCGGTCTCTTCCAGCTGTCCGCTATGGACCCCACGCTGAAAGACCCCGTGCTGGTGCAGGGCACTGATGGGGTCGGGACTAAACTGAAGGTAATTAGCGAACATTCATGTGTTTGAAACCGTTCAAAAGTTAACCTTCTAAACGATATGACCCGGGAACAAAAAATATTTATATCGAAGTATCTAGTGAACACACGCCGCCGTTCAAAACGTTTTTGAACGTTGGCTGTTTAGTGTTTTTGGCGTTGACTGTACAGACAGTTCTGCTAACTTGCCCTGGGATTTCTGTCACTAGCTATTTTCATAGAGTAATTAGCTTGCAACTTATGTCCGACTATTGTGAATCTCATGGGCGAAATGGCCTCAAATCTCCGCATCGCAACTTCATCAATTCTTTTGCAAAAATAACTTAAAACGTCTCCCTGCCAGATCGCAGAAATGATGGAGATGTACGACACAATCGGCCAAGACCTAGTAGCGATGTGTGTGAACGACATCCTGTGCGCCGGCGCGGAGCCCTTCGCGTTCCTGGACTACATGGCGTGTGGGCGGCTGCAGGTGGAGGTGGCGGCCTGCATCGTGCAGGGCATCGCTGATGCCTGCCTCTTGTCGGGCTGTGCCTTACTGGGTGAGTCACTAACTCGTAAACTTACAAGAAAATAGGATATCCTGTGTCAAGGACGCAGTGAAATACGTAAAATGAGAGATAGTGTGTTCACTGCGGTCGTTATGTGGTGTGGGGGTTCGCGGCTCGCGGATATTGACCTCAAACACTAGACTTCTTTAGACACCTAGGTGTTTGAGCTGGTTTATGCCACGTGGTAGCGTCAAGAGAATGCTCGTATTAGTTCGCGAACATAACGCTTGTGTGAAAAAAATAACAAATGTCTACGATTCCAATGGATTTGTTATTTCTTTCACATACAAATTAGATCGACGTTATCTTTTTACTAAAATAATCCATTTATTTCAGGCGGCGAAACAGCAGAAATGCCTTCCATGTACGAAATCGGCAAGTACGACATCGCCGGCTTCGCGGTCGGCGTCGTCGACAACAACAAGCAGCTGCCTCTCAGCCATCTGATCAAGGCGGGCGACGTGGTGCTGGCGCTGCCCTCCACCGGCGTACACAGCAACGGATACAGTCTGGTGCAGAAGATCATGGCTCAGGGGGGTCATAAGTGAGTAGATGTCGCTACTTATGCTATCTAACTATCGTTTTAAGAAACTACAGTCAAGTATTGATACATTTTTGATACTAGATATCGAAATAAAATACCGATAGGCAGAACTAAAGATTGTGTCCGTACACCAAGTTTAGTAACTAAGCTGGATATATCAGGATAACTAAGAGATAAATTTCAACTGATATATTTAACGATGTAAACTGTAGTTACTAATGAAATGATAGTGAGACGCGTGAGTCAATTCACAGGTGGTCGCGAACTGAATACAATAAAAGTATTTAGCTTTTTGCTATATAGTGCGTTGGCAATAATCGGTTATAATTGGTTATAATCGCACTGGGCAAATTTCCAAAAATTATCGATTTCGAAAGGATAAGCAAAAAAAAAATTTTGGACATTATTAAATTTTTGTGGAATAAAAAGCGTTGCTAAAATTGATGACTGGCGTAAATGCGCGGTTGCGTGCTCGTACATGAATAAATATAGGAACGTCCATTAGTCAAGCTCGTACCGACTGTTCCCGTACACTTTCTATTGCATTATTGTTTTAAATCTGAAATTCGGCACACATGCGAAAGACAAACATTTTAAGGCGGTAGCTCTTTGCCTTCTGGTGACGGCTTAGATTTTTAGAAAATAGATGTGAGTGTACCTAAATATTAGCTGTAATTATTTTTTGTTGTTAAATAAATGTATTAAGGCTGTGGTATGCGTCCAACCTAGCTGCGCCACCTATTTTATTTTATTACTACTTTGAACAAAGGAAATTTTAAAACTTTTTTTAAATTTTCCAACGCACATTTTGTGGTACCTATTATATGCTTTTTTTAACGCCTCTGTAATAGTTGTAGTCTATTAGGTTTAGGCAGAATATCGAAGTTGCCCTTGGTGGCCACCAATATTTTCGATTTACTGGTTAAACTAAATAGAAAAAAACTATTAGAGAGGCCTTAAAAAAAGCTTATATATCACAAACTGTACGATGGATTTTTGAAAGTTTCTTTGTTCAACGTAGTAATAAAATAAAATAAGTAGCGGCGCTAGCTTCACGCATACCACCGCCTTAAGCTGTTGTTGAATGTGTGACGTGTGTACAGACTGCCGCATACAGACAGACACGCATATGTGCTTATTTAAAAACTAAATGATAGCGTCTCTTCCACAGCTACAACGAGCAAGCCCCATTCAGCACCACCAACAAGTCCTTCGGCGAAGAGTTCCTAGCTCCAACCGGTATCTACGTACGCGAGCTACTGCCCGCCATCAAGAACGGACTGGTCAAGGGGTTAGCGCATATCACTGGAGGGGGATTGTTGGAGAACATTCCCAGGATACTGCGCCCCGGGGTTAGGGTGAATCTGGACGCTCTGAAGTTTAAGATAAAGCCTATTTTTGGATGGCTGCAGGCTAAAGGTTAGTTTCTTTTTGTTGTGAAAATTAGACTTTAATGTAGGAATTATTACAACACTTTACATTGTAAAAACATTGATTCTTGTAAAGAAATAATTTGTTTAACAAATGTCTCCTTTTTGCTCTAAAATACCATCAATCGTGGTCAGTTGATTTATTTTTAATCTTGGGATTTTTTAACTAGGCTGTGATATGCTTAGGCAAATATTTGCTATATGAAAGAACATGAGATGCCTTCAGACGTCTTTATCTTCTGACTTTCTAACACCGATACCAATCTCATACTTCCTCCACAGGTCTAGTCTCAGACTTCGAGATGCTCCGTACCTTCAACTGCGGCGTTGGAATGGTTATCATAGCAGAAGGAAGTGCAGTGGAAACTCTACTGTCAACAGTGGAAGGCATCGCGGTCGTAGGAGTGGTCGAGGACATGGGCCGGGAAGGTGGGTCAAGTGCGTATACCTCGCGTACATTCAAGTTTAAAATTAACTCTTCTGTGGCGCGGCGGGCGAAGGTCTGCCTGAGAGGCGGTAGCTTGCTGGTTCCATCCCCGCTTCGGGTAAATTTAGATTTCTGCAATCATTTGATTCCGTTGTGGGTTATTTCCTGTAAGTGATAAGTGAGTATAGCTGCAGGCGAAAGAGATATGTAGATGCAACTTCGCATAGCTCCTTCTCGCTCTTTCATTGTTTGAAACAAAAACTATAATGAATAAATCGACTCGGTAGCCTCTTACCAATTGGTCCTAATAATTGCGTTATGCGCATCATTGTTACGTTTTCGCCAGATTCTCGTTTCCTTAGTGTTCGACAAACCACGAAAGTAATCTTTCAGTAAACGAATAAGGTAAATTTTTAGAGTCCTGTCCTGACCTCCTTACTGTGTCCACAGGTGGTCACCAAGTGGTGGTACAGCACTTCAAAGAAGCGATGGCACCCCTAGTGGCTCCCTACTCGACGGGCGAGCAACCTACACAGAAATCACTTTCTTACAAAGACAGTGGAGTCGATATTGAGGCGGGAGATTCGCTTGTGTCTATGATCAAGCCATTAGCCAGGTAAGTGGCGACACCTATTGCCGTCTGTAGTACTACATAAGAATGTTCACCTAAACAACATCCCCCTCGTACTAAGATAGCGGGTCGATATAGGGACGGGAATTCACTGGGGATTTCCTGAACAAGCCGTTAGTCAGGCAAGTGGCGACACCTAGCGCAATATGTTGTAACTAGATTAGGATCAATGAAGAAGGACTGAGCTCCAGTGATGACTTTGCTGTCTTTGTACGAGATTTATTAATGTAAGGCTTTACAGAATTCCCTCTCGTACAAAGTCAGTCAACATTGAGGCGGGATATTCACTGTGTCTATGATCAAGCTGTTTGCAATATTCTAAAAGGCTATATTGAAGTTTGAAATGTCGAGGTAAACATAGTGACCCATCCTCACAACCATCTAACATTTGGTAAGTAATTGTTAATTTTTCGTAATATTGCAGGTCAACAACAAGATCAGGCGTTTTGGGCGGGCTCGGCGGTTTCGGGGGATGTTTCCAACTGAAGGCTGTTGAGCAAGAGTATAAGGTATAATTATAAAAAACCTCAACAAAAAACAAACCTTAAAGTCTTCATAACATAACTAGATCAATCTATCTGTTTAGTTGCTCTACCCGACATGGGTTGAAAGATTAGCATACTCCCTTTGTCTACAAAAAGTACGAAATAGACTGACTGATACAACTTAGACAGGCGCTTGTTTGTTTGTTAGCTTTGTAAATTAAATTCCTTTTGTTCTTCATGTGTACAAATACATATAAATACAAATTATTTATTACCAACAAAAAATTACATTTGTGCATACATTTACCAAGAAAAAAAGTAGCTAGGAGCTAACTATAATAGGTAGTAGGTATGTTTAATAGTTTGTCGACGGCCCCACACTAGGCTCAGTAATTTATGATTATAGGTGTGGTATGCAATTTAGTTATGAAAGGAAGTGTAGTTGAGTAGGTGCGTGTAGGTGGATGAGTGTATAGTGTTGGTGTGTGTATGTAAGAATGTTGTCAAGTGTAAATCAGGGTGTCCTCCAGGACCCGGTGCTGGTGCTCGCGGCGGACGGTGTGGGCACCAAGCTGCGCGTCGCACAGAAGATGAACAAGCACTGCACCATCGGGGTCGACCTCGTCGCCATGTGCGTCAACGATATACTGTGCAATGGCGCCGTGCCGCTCACCTTCCTGGACTATTTCGCGTGCGGCGCGCTCGACGTGAGCGTGGCGCGCGCTGTCGTCGAGGGGGTGGCTGAGGGGTGCAGGCAGTCGTCCGCTGCGCTTATTGGTGAGTCGATTACCATCGTTCTATGCTGGTCATACGGTCTCTTAATGTGCTCCGTAGTTCCCTGTCTTCAGCCGCAACCGCCAGCAGTTTTTTTGCAGATCGTCATCTATCGGACAACAGGACATCCTACACATCGTTTACCGAGTCGTGTACCTCCGTAGCATGATATTTATCTCATTGTGTGCAAATGTGGGAATGCTCACGATCAATTATGTCACATTTCACTGTCTTACTAGCCTTACCACCTCAAATCAACTCGGTCAGACCTAAATATCTTCCAAACGACTAAGTATTTAACTTTGAAATTTATAAATGGTACAGTTCAGGACTTTTTCTATCGATCAATGTCATTGCGAAGTTTCGAAAACACGATTCCATAAAATTTTATCGGTGGAAAAAATCGCAAAGTACCTCTAAATTTTTATTAAAACCTTAACATTTCAATGAATATAGAAGTTAATCTAAAATATGCATGGTAATAGAACTAAATATAAAGAACATTTTATATGTTTCGGTTTTTTTTTTTCAAATAAAGTCCTAAATAATAGAACAGATGATAAGCTAAAACTTGATTATTGGGCTTGCGTTGCTATGTCCTGTCTCGCTCCTATAAACGCGAAATTCTATGTCTGTCCTTTTCACAAAAAATTGAGGTTGTATAGGCTCTTAAGTGAGATGGGGCGGTCCAAAGCTTTAAACTAAACAACTAAACATTGTTCTACGAAAATTTAATAAAGTCCCAAAAATTTTCGTGTTCATCAGGATAACTTTTTTTTTGGGACATGATTAAATTTTCGTAGAAAATTTCCCCAGTGCGAGTAACGCACTATAAAGCAAAAAGCTAAATACATTATGTTCTGTCGTGACCTCTTGAAGTAGGGTGGATGAATTGAATAGAATAAATAGAATTCTTGAGTATTTCAAATCCTCTCCTAGAAAAATATATGCTTAAAGCGGCAATAAATGGGTAGGGCGGGTAGGGGGAGTACAATTTTAGGTTATGTCAAGGCACAAGCCTTTTGACATTTTGAACAACTGTCACTGTCATTGACGTCAGATGTCATGGTTCGGCTAATGGTTGCTAATGGTGATGCGGCCTGCGGTGACGGTCAGTACCAGTACAATTTGACCGCCACCGCAGACTGCGTCAGTCTGTGACACTCTTTACAGAGCGCCGGAACGCATATAAAAAGAAAATCTTTCGTAACTGTTTGAATTTTGTTAACAGGTGGAGAAACAGCCGAGATGCCAGGCATGTACGAGCCGGGAGTGTACGACATCGCCGGGTTCGCGCTCGGCGTTGTGGAACGAGCTAACATCCTGCCCAAGATCAACGATATTAATGTCAGTTCATCTACTATCTTTTCGTTTGTCTTATTTTAGGCCTTAAGACAATTGACCCTTGTAATCCATTTAATCCTAAGTTTTTGCATAAATTTATTTATTGTATTAGTGTGTGGCCAGAGTGCCCGCCCCGGGCACCCTGCCCGCACACGTAGCCCCCCCCCCCCCCCTTGACGCTCGAGTAGAGCGGGCACTCTGGCCGTTCACTTAGTGGTAATGCCAACAACGCTACAAAGAATAGCGGGTTATTTTAATGTAGGATCAATTTCTAGTAATTAAAATTCAACAGCACGCGTTAAGGGATACAAAGTCGTTTTGTTACAGCTTATCGAAGAAGGTTTTGCGCGGAATTGTTACTTAATATTTTCATCTTTATATTTTGCAATGGCTTTCCGCAAAGTAACGCCTGAATCTATTTTTTATAATAACTTTTATATATATGCTATTATTTTGGATTGTGTTTGATAATTAATAAACATATTTTTACTTTTGTTTAGGTGGGTGACATCATAATCGGCCTTCCATCAAACGGAGTCCACAGCAACGGGTTCAGCTTGATCCACAAACTGATGAAGAAGGCAGGACTCACGCTCGCGGACAAGGCGCCTTTCAGCAAAGAGGGTCACACTCTGGGTAAGTTGGATCAACTATTTATAATGAGATTCATTCATTTTAACTCTAAGTATGTTGGATCAACTACCTATATTGTGATTTATTCATTATAACTCTGGGTAAGTTGGATCAACTACCTATATAGTGATTTATTAATCAGGTGAATAAACGTAGGAAGTAAAAGAAGAAAAACTTACTATATTTTGCATTCCGCAAATCTCGGAGTTTAATTTTCTCCAACTTGAAAAAGACAACTAACCGGACAACCTCTCCAAAGATTTTTTATATTCCAGATTATGTGATAATTTGTAGTAAGTCTTTTTGTACAGAAAGGTTTTGTCAATTTTTTTGAATTTATTTACTGATCGTTTTTCAACTCTAGTTTTTTTGTAGAAGCGTATACATTGCCCTTTAAAAGATACTTTAATTTTGTAAAACCTGGTTGTAGGCACAGCTAGTTTAAAGGTTTGCGGGATTGGATTTTCTGTATCTTTCATACAGCACAGATCAACCTAGTGTCATCATTTCATCTGAATTCTGTATTTACCTATTTGTTCCAGGCGAGGAACTAATAAAGCCTACCCGCATCTACGCTCAAAGCATGTCTGGCGCGCTCCGCTCGGGGCGCGTTAAGGCGTGCGCACACGTGACGGGCGGAGGCTTGATCGAGAACATTCCGCGGGTGCTGCCTTCGCACGTGAGGGCACGGCTTAATGCGCACAACTGGCATGTGCATCCGGTGAGTAATAGCTTATAGACTTCTCACCTAACTTTATCAGTCTATAATGGTCCACCGCTGGACGCAGGCGTCCTCCTGATAATCGCCTTATTGGCTTATATCTCATGGGGGTAGCGCCCATAATCCCCACGCTGGGCATGCGAGAGGATCTCAGTTCGGTGGTAGATCTATTCTGCACGAGGCGCTGCACCCCGTCCCCCGGTGTATGTCGCTTATTCGCCTCCTACGACACTCACGGGAAGAGTTGGGGTGGTGCAATTTCTAAGACAACACTACATTTCTTCTAGAGTAAGAGAAGAATAAACTGGTCAGACCTGGTGAAAGAAAGCTCTATATTAAATGAACAGAAAATGTCCTTGGGGGCCTATATCGACCAGTGGGTATCTTTGACTGAGAACTATAAAGGAAGAAGTATTAATTTTTTGATAATTGCTTTTGAATTTGCGGCATCGTAAATCGTTTTGCACAAACGTGAATTTTAAATGAACAGACCTATATTAGAGTAGGCGTTTTAAAGCGCGAGTTTTGAAAACCATCTGGTTCCCTACATCCTTACACACACACACCCCGAAACACACACAAATAACTAAAAGCGTTTGTGTGTGTATCTAACCTCACTTTGTTCAATCATTCAGTCAAATTTCTATTATATTATCTTATTCTACCGCGCATACCCTATCGTTGGTCAATAACAGTTCACGGTTCTTTTATCTTTCAACAAACTCCAACAGTATTTTAAACAGTGATTTCGTACGCAGGTATTCGCTTGGATCGCGGACGCAGGCGCGGTCACCGATGATGAAATGCTGCGCACCTTTAATTGCGGAGTTGGAATGGTGCTGATCGTTGCCCCGGAGCATCAAGCAGAGGTAACTTATGAATTGAACTGGATTAAAGTGCACTGGTTCTACCTAGTATACACTTCAAGAAGGAGTTTCTATATTCGCATGTGTATTTTTTATGTTCGTAGATTTCTCCGTCAATTATGGACCGATTGTGAAAAATCTCGCTATTGTACTATAATGTACAACAATTTATTGTACGGCTGAATAATACAAAACCTATTAAAATTGGAAGCCATGACACGGATTGTTGATTAAGGTGTACATTATTCAGCCGTACAATAAATTGTCGTGCATTATAGTGACCCAATAATACTTTTGAAAAATCATGACTAGTTACAACAATTTTGGTGATATCTTCGCCTATTATAAATAGATATATACAAAAACGAAAGAATCATCAAATGATTCTTTCGTTTTTGTCGGAAGGTTGATTTGAAGGTGATGCCATAATTTTTTCGAGTAATTTTATCTGCGCCGTAAAACTTATCTAAAACGGATGTTTACTTGATATAATTTTCATTAAGAACGAAATTACCATGGTTTCCATGGAAAGGGACGTAAACAACTTACAAAGTTGACGGATGGCGGATCCCCTAAAACGAAGGACGACGGATCCTGGACTGATGATTTTGTAAAGGGTTCCAACTCAACATATCCTATTACTAAGCTTCTTTCTGCCTCTCCGTCTGTCAGCGGTCAGGAATTTGATATAATTGAATTCGGTTAATAGTTTTTTAAAACACGCCATATTATTAAGTCTGACGTTTCAATTACGAAAGAGAACTCTCTCGAGGAGGAAACGTCAGACAGACAGTTCTGTGTCAAAAACAAAAACAACATCGACACTTCCAAAGAAAGACAAACAGCATAAATAAGTCTTGAAGGCAGAAGACCTACCCACCGGCTCCTTCCCATTTCGTAACTTTCCCATCTCGTAACCATTTTTATAATGAGTGATACAGTCAGCTCGATAAGTGATACTTCAAACATACATGTTCGGCCTATAAGGTAGTATAGGTATATAATATAGGTAGTACCGACAGATGATGCTGAAAAAGAACGACAAATTTTTAAACTATGGGTATGGTAGCCCCAAATTAACAGATCATCTAATTTTCCAGCAAAACAACAGGTTCCTATTATACCTCTTTGCCTTGATTGTTGATGAAAATTTTTAACGATTATTTTGTGGGTCAATGGTTGGAGGAAGAAGCGATGGTAGATATTTGGTGTTGCCATGGAGAGAGGCATCGTACCACCAATATACTGGAATGTTGGAACTCCAGATTCAATAGGAAGCTTGGCAGAAAACCTTCCCTATTATTGTGTTTACAAACAATAATAGAAGACATAAAGTATTTCGAAGAGAAAATAAAAAGGTACGTAGGGGTTATAAATGTTTAATAATAATTAGGTCTTTAGCTATGAAATTGCAGAGAATTTCAAGAAAACTGACTCAAAGCAAGAAATTTTGTATTTTTTTCTCGAATGTGTAATCCTAGTCCGTTAAAATGAGTTGTATAGTTGGGCAACATTGTGAAAAGTAAGCGTAGCCTCAATTTAAAATAAAACGTCAAGTGCGAGTTAGACTCGCGCATCAAGGGTTCCGTACAAACTCCTACTCTTTAGCAAATAAATCAGTCAAATCCAGACGAATAAGGCACAATAATTTTCTGATTTGATAACGATTATGACGTAACTTATTTAGTCCCTCTAACTATTGGCGTCTCGAGACTAAATAAGTTACGTCCAACCCTAGTGTAACAGTACTATTTTGTATGAATAAACCACAAATTTACGGTTTTCTGATTTTTCCCTTTACTTGTGCTATAAGTCATTGCTTCTTGCCAAATTTCATGGTTCTAGGTCAACGGAAAGTACCCTACAGGTTTTTGGTCCATGGCAAGATTCGAAAATTATTTTTTTTGTGAATATACTAAAAATTTACGGATTTCGGATTTTTCCCTTTACTTGTGTTATAAGACCTAGCTTCTCACCAATTTTCATGGTTCTAGGTCAACGGGAAGTACCCATAAGGTTTTTGGTCCATGGCAAGATTAAAAAAATATTTTTTCCGTGAATAAACTACAAATTTACGGTTTTCAGATTTTTCCCTTTATTTTTGCTATATGACCTTGCTTCGTGCCAAATTTCATGGTTCTAGATGAACGGGAAGTACCCTATAGGTTTTTGGTCCATGGCAAGATTAAAAAAATATTTTTTCTGTGAATAAACTACAAATTTACGGTTTTCGGATTTTTTCCTTTACTTGTACTATAAGACCTTGCTTCTCACCAAATTTCATGGTTCTAGGTCAACGGGAAGTACCCTATAGGTTTTGTGTGCATGTGATTCCCTTGGAAAATTGAAAAAAAAATAGACATAAACAGCTGTAACTTTTGATTGCGTTGACTTAGAAGTTTGATTTATGTCGAGGCTTCAAGAGGTTACGAGCCTGCGTAACCTATATGATGTGAATATCAACTCGATAACCCTACGCGTTTCTGAGAAAAGTGGGTTGACAGACGGACAGACGGACAACAAAGTGATCCTATAAGGGTTCCTTTTTTCCTTTTGAGGTACGGAACCCTAAAAAAGAAACAATCAAAGTAACCAATTTTAGCATAAACAACACATGAGAGCGGTTTTCACGTTTTAATTTTGGGGTTGAAACTCCTCAAAATAGTATTTACTAAATTTTAATCTATGATTAAATATACCGTTCAGAATATAAATAAATTTTAAAATAACTGTAAAATCGGTAATTACATAATAAACAAATAAGTAACAAATATAAAATTTTATGTAGATATTGTATTGTACAATATGAGTAAATGATTTTTATCAGCCATTTGTAACAGTAACAATTTTTTTTCTAGATTTTATGAATCTGGGGAAATCATATGCAAGAGGAAAAGTAGATCCGTTCGAAATGACTTCGAAATTGCACAACTTACAGGCGCTTTTACAGACAGAACGATAGAAATCGAAGATTTTCTAAAAAAAATATGCAGAATTACATATATTATTTAGATATTAGATATTTATTTATTCAAGCTTAATAATTAACTTACAGACTAACTTAGTCCAAAACGTTAACTATCTATAATACAAGGATTTAAAACTAGTGAAAACTTAGATAAGATCTTAGCTGATTATAAATAGAACTTAGGCTGTCATCAAATATGTCAACATGTTGGAACTCCAGAAGAAACTTGTTAAGGAGAGTGAGTGCCCGTAGAGTAGGTGCGTTATTAGCGTGCTGAGTCCGCGTCGTGTGACAAGTAAACAGTCGATGGTGCCTTCGGCCGCTTCTCGTGTAGTTATTTGGTACATATAGAGTGATGGTGGCAAGTATGGTCGGATTGTTCACTTTATTCCGCAGTATAAGGCAGTAGTGCATAGCTAAATGCAGCTTGCGCCTGAGCTCCAGTGTATCCAATCCGACCATGCCAGTCACGAAGAGGGAAGGGAAAAGAAAATAAATATCTAATATATATCTTGGCAGACCTAACTTATTGGTCACATACGGAATGTAGTTTAATGTAGTGTTAAATTTAAAAAAAATTTAAATTTAAGATAATAGTTATCTACACTTATAGGGGAAAGATTTGTATTTTTGTATGTTTGCAAAGAATAAACTCAAAAAGTACGGGACCGAAAAAAAAAAACTAAACTTTCGGCTTTTATTATTGTACAATGGGTATTCAATAGGTACCATGATCTGTTAAATGACTATCTTTCTCGGTGACTGTACTCAAATACACTATTTCCTGAAAAGTTTTCCAAACGCGACGAAATGTATGGAAGATTCAGTTGTTTTAAAATGGTTACGAGATGGGAAAGTTGCCAAATGGGAAGGAGCCTACCCACCTGTGTCTTATTACAATACAAACAAATGATTTTCATGTTTTGTTTCTGCGAAGTCTTTGCTATTCATAATAAGTTAGAGAAACTAAATTAACTACCTAAGTTTTTTTAGTGCTCGATAAGATAACTTTTTTGAACATCTGTTTCCTCACAGGTGATGAATCTAACTCGTTCATACGGAGCCATGGTGATAGGGTCCGTACAAGCGCGGCCGGCGACGGGCGCTAGAGTCATCGTCGACAACTTCGAGTCTGCCATCGATTTTACCCGGAGAATGCCGCACCTACCCAACAAGAAGGTAAGTTTACTACTAATGCGTCGGAACGAAGCGTTATCGACCAATCAGGAATGTCGATTCTGCTCCGCGTTAGTGGAAATCAGAGATCACCATTTCAATGTTCCTTAGAAACCATGGAGCTTTTGTTATGTTTCTTAGTATGCCGCACCATAGCACAGACAACAAACTCCTTATACAAGGTCGTTCTTAAACCTATCTGGACGTATGGCATCCAATTATGGGAGTCAGCATGCAACTCCAACATTGCTATTGTACGAAGAGCTCAAAACGGCATACTAAGAAACATAACAAACGCTCCATGGTTTCTAAGGAACATTGAAATGCATGAACATTTCAAATTTTAGGTTGCAGTCCTGGTCTCAGGCAGCGGTACCAACCTGCAGGCGCTACTAGACACGACCCGTGACGTCACACAGTGCATGTGCGCGGAGGTCGTCCTAGTGGTGTCCAACAAGAAGGACGCACTCGCGCTGAAACGGGCCGAGGCCGCCTCCGTACCTACCCTTGTAAGTATATTACTATAACGAAGGAACCAGTCCATTGTTTTGACGACCTTTGCAAAATGAATAGGGTAATCACGCACGTAAATACGCAATTGCATGTTTCGTTTTGGCCAATTGGCCTCGTAATATACCGAATTAGAGAAGACCATTCTACTCTAATAAAAAATAAAATACGTAATAAAATAGGCCTCCATGCAGGGCTCGCTTCACTCACCGAACCATGAACTCTCCAACTCTATTCGGGACCACTCTCGCTCGAATATTATCAAACACAGCGCGCGATATTGATGATTTAGTTTGGAATGCATCGTGCAGCGCGGTTAAAGCGCCTCTTGCACCAGATTCTTCTATCCATTGACATAGCAAGTAGCTGGTTTTATTCGATATTATCTGCTTAATATATTATCTGCGAATATCGTGAATATTTTTTACAATAACCTGCCGAAACTCCTACATATAGCAAAGGTAGTTATAGAAACAAAATGTTTAGATTAGTAGTTATCTAATTCTATTATATACCTACTTACATATACCATCGCCTTAGGGTTAAAGAAAACCTGTTATGATGTTGTATTGTCTACTAAATAAATAAATAAATATTCCATGTCTCTCCATCATGTTTCGGATCCAGTGTTTGTTCTATGAACTTAATATGACAATTATTAGATCAGCAAAGGCTAAAATCTGGTTCCGCTTTTAATATTGTACATCAAGGAACTCGCATTATACTTTTCTCCCCAGGTTTTCAACCACAAAGACTACGAATCCCGGGAAGAGTTCGACCGCGCGGTCTCAGCTGCGCTGGAGGCCAATAAGATAGACATCGTGTGTTTGGCCGGGTACATGAGGATACTGTCCGGGGAGTTTGTTAAAAAGTGAGTACGGAATGTGAAAGCAGGGGTATGGGGCCTACTCATTAAAACGAAAATCGAAGTTTCTGATTACTTTTTGTTCAAACGGTTTCTTATTTAGACGACACACAGACGACATAAGAGTCGGTTTTGCTTGACAACGAATCCGAAACTTCGATTTTGGTTTCCCGAGTAGGCCACCTGGATATACGACCACATCGGTCGCAGAGTTGTTGTTCGCAAAGAATTTTTCACACTAAACAAAACCACTCCACGTTTACCCCTAACGCTACTTTCACATGGAGTAAGGTTTTGCCAGAATGTAATTTTACCCTATACAGTAGAACAGTATACTCTGGTCACATGGCATTCGGTATTGCTTTTCTGAAGAAAAAAAAACGAATGGAATATGCAATTCACTTTTTTTAGGAAATTACCATTTGAAAGAGATGTGTTGTGCGATGAGTGAACACTCTTACTATAGGTACTGTACTGGTACTATCGCCGTCAGAGGAATCCTAGAAAGAGATTTTGATTAAACCCAATTTGGAAAAGATGAACAACGGTGGGTTCCTTTTCGTTTTTTTACGGCATTTGGTAAAAATCGAATCCGCGCTCGAGTAAACGCATGTATTATTAAAATACAGCACATCAACCGTATTTTGACGTGTGACCGAATCTTATAGCAGTCACAAAATTGGATGGTAAGTGTGATGTTAAAACCGAATGTACGTGTAAACTCATACATATAAATTAGTGTGCTGCCAGAGTGTTGGCTCAACTTAGTCGTCAGGACGCGGCGTGCGGCGTTCGAGAGAGCGTTCATACCGCCCGACGACGCAAACAAGCCCGCACTCAGGACGCCACAATGCGTTAGCACGTGTTTAACACGAACGCTGCACGCCCCGCCCCGCCCGACGCTCGAGTAGAGCGGACACTCTGGCCGTACACATAATGATTGTGACTAAACCATATTTTGCAAAAATCAGACGTTAGACGTCTTGTTGTGAAACATTATTTCAAGATGTTCATGTCTGTCATATTCACATCCCCTCGCACATTAGGCACAGATAATTCGTTCTCGAGCGAACACTGAGCGCAATTAGAATTTTTCAACATTATACATTTTATGCCCGGTTTCTATATTCAACGGACAGTCATAGTATAAAAGCTACGACTAGTTTCCACCTAACCAATAACGAGTAGTTACGGATGGTAAGTTTGAAAATGGTTATAGAAACACCACCGAGTGTCATTTCCATACAAATTACGGAGCGTTGACGGTAACCCTCCTATCCGTTAGTATCAAACTGGTATTTTATACTACGAGACGTTTATTATAGAAACGGTTTACACTTACGCCTGGTATCATATTTTACTGTTCGTAGGTAAAACGAACCGTTTTATTTTTATAGGAACCGGGCATTAATATTGTGTGTTTACAGATGGTACGGGCGCCTAATAAACATCCACCCGTCTCTCCTCCCGCGGCACCCCGGCCTGAAGGCGCAGCAGCAGTGCATCGACGCGGGGGACAAGGAGAGCGGATGTACCATACATTTTGTGGACGTAAGTATAGTTATTCCACTCTAACTAGCCGTTTGACAGTTCTGCTGACAATCAAATAGTCATGTCCTAATGCTTTACAGATTATTATTTTTATGACAATCGATCTTGTTTATCAAAAAATTGTAAAATGCCTCTTATTGTTGCTCAACATTTTGAATTATTTAATAGACTTTACTGAGGCGTCTAAATGTCTTTATTTATGGAATTAAAATATTTCAAAGTCAAAGTCAAAAATTCTTTATTTCCATAAATACAAAAATGTACACTTAGAAAAAGTCAAATTCTTAAAATAAAACACTGACACGGAAATAAAGTGATCTTTTGATTTCAGTCGCTTCTGTATGTAGACTAAAGTAAAGAAGCGACGAAGAAACCTTTAGCCTGTTAGTTGTTATTTTTCGAATTGGAGCAAAACCCGTCCCAAGCTTTTTTATCTTCTAAATAATCTGATATTTTGTAGTAAGCCTTTTTGCACAGAAAAGTTTTGACAATTTGTTTGAATTTATTAATTAATAGATTTTGCAACTCACTAGGAGTTTTGTTGTAGAAGAATTCAATGGAATAAACAAATAATATTGGTTGGGCTTACTTAAATCTGGTAAATAATTACCTAAAGGGCATCCCATAAATATATAAATAATGCTGGACAATCTACACAGCATTATCGAGCCCTATAATAAGAAGAGCTTGTGCAGATAACTGGTTTAATTCATTACATACAATAATTTTCATTACATATAGAAAACACCCAGAACAAATATCTGTACATCGTACAAATATTTTTTCCGGGATCGGAACAGAGGCGCACAACTACCACCCAGCACGAAAACAACAAAAGGCTGAAACTTGTTCATCAATAAATACATAAAATACAGTGACAAAATGGCTAATGACAAGCTGCAAACGACTGGCCCTCAAGCCTTCTGTCATCTGATGCCGTCAATATAAAATACATCTAAATGTTACGAGTAAAGTCCATATTAGCATGCACATTTTTGTGCTGCACTGCAGCGGTGCTATATGTTCAGATCAAACAATTTATCAAATTCTTTATTTCCAAAAATACAAAATTATTCTTGAAAACACTGACACAGAAATAAAGTGTATTTTTTATTTCTGTCGCTTCGGTTTGTAGAATAAAGTAAAGAAGCGACGAAGAAAAACCTATCCCAAGCTTTTTTATCTTCTAGAATCTAGATAGTCTGATATTTTGTAGTAAGTCTTTTTGCACAGATCCAAAGACATCCATTATTCCATAGTGATGTAATTTCCTGCTTAATATTTCGCAATCGAATACTTTTGAAAAGTCGCAAAAAACGGCGATAGCATCTTGCGACTTCTCCCAAGCATCAAAAATATGCGATACCTACTAACTGTACACCAGCATCAGTAGTTTACCTGCCGCGAGTAAGCCCGAATTGCTTACAATGCAGATGTGCGACAAGCCTAAAAACTCAATCGTATAATTATATTATTTGCCAACAGGAGGGCATGGACACCGGCCCGATCATTCTCCAAGAGAAGGTCCCGGTGCTCCCCGGTGACACGGCAGACTCGCTAGCGGCGCGCATCCTGCAAGCGGAGCACCGCGCCTACTCACACGCCCTCAGGCTGCTGGCCACCGGCCGCGCGAGAGCGCACTCTTTGTCTTAGATGTTTAGTACTAAATACTCGAGCCTCTTACCTATAAACCTTTCATAACTTTGACTAAAAACAGCGGTAGCATGAACTGCCTATCTAAAAATGTATGCCAAGCACAGGGATTGTTGAAAAATTTTGGTTGTCTGGGGTAAGAAAAGAGAAAAATTACATGCAAAGCGAATGTGAAATTTAAAGAATAGATTTATTTTATTCATACAATGACAGATGTATTTTTTGTCCAAGATGACAACCTAGACAACCCGCTTTCTGGGTTGATTATGCTAAAAGCTGCTGCTAAAGTAATGCAAGTCATAAAAATACAACAATGCTAAAGCAATTAAACAAAACTTAAGCAAAGAAAGGATGATAAGAAAGGGTATATCATAACTTAGGTAGAAATTCAATTACAAATTATTAATATTAAAACACTGGAATACAGTGAAAAAACATAACTGATTATGGCCTTTAGTTTTAAGCTCTCAAATTAAAGTCATGGTTGTAACAAAAGGGGACCAATGTATGCTGAACATCATTCCAAATATTTGCTTTTTTGTGCCATGAAAACTCGAATATTTTTAAAAATTTCGTGATTAGGGTTACTTAAATCACAATTAGGGTTTCTATACCACTAGTCTTTTTCAAAAAATAAAAAAAGAGGATTGCTGTAATGTAAATATTTTCCAATGTGTCATGCTCTCATCATATAACTGGCAAGTTCAAAGATTTTTTTGGATTGTAAAATATAGTCTTTATTTCTGTATAATTTTTTATTACCAATTCAGTCAAGTAAAAGTGATACAATATGCTATCGAAACTTAAAGTTGAATATAATACTGTTAAAATTGTGGACATAGTTATAATGTATGTTTTAAATAAAGAATTGTATGTTATTTTGTGTGTCATTGATATACTAATTATACTTCTTGCATGTTTTTCCTATCTAATATCACAGAACCATGACTATATTATTTTACAGTTTTAGAAACTTATAATAGTTTTAACTAGTAAATCAGTTCATAGATAGCAAGCATAAACGCAATGATGAGATAATGTCCATGCATATGCATGCATTCAATGCAGAATAGGTCTACTTTTTTCTGTTAAAAGTAAATAATTCGCCTAAGGCTCTGAAAAAAGTGGCAAAAAAATCTTCACTGCTGCGGCTGGCATTAGAATAGCTATCTACAGCTATATTATGTTCCAAAGATTTTCTTTCAAAGAATGGTCTTTCAACAGAATGAGTGCCATTTTGCAGAACCTCTTCACAAAGCTCTTCATACTGTACATGAAATTTCTGCTTATTCATCAATGGCACTATCAAATTGTATTCATGAATTTTTTTGTTCAACTCCTTTGCCGAGTGTCTGTATTCTTCACATATCTTTTCCCATATTACAGTGTCTATTACAGTGAGAGGATGAGGTCCTAGATATTTCCTTTCTTTCTCAAGATTGCGTTTTAGGAGCTGTATGCTTTGATTGATTTCTTTGCTCATGGTGATCCATCCTGGGGTGAATCCATTATTTATTAGAACCTGTAACATTTTTTAATAAGTCTTCATTTTATTTCATTAGTCTCATGTTCTTTGGAGTACCTATAGTATATTCACAATAAAACATAAAATCTACACTAGTTCTCTGTAATCTTATATTTATATTGTTAATAAAGAAATTTTGAAACAAACAAACAACTATAAAACATACCTCATTCAACTTATGTGTGATAAAATCAACATAAGGATTTCTATTTTGTTCCTCCAATGGCTTTCCTTTCCCTTTCAAATTATTAAACTCTCCCTTAGACATGGACTCTAGAATTAAATCTTCGACCAATCTATCTAAGCCCTGGTTTGTTTTTATGTCATGTTTTTTACTGTTGAGCTGGCCTTTGTCCATGAGGGTGTTTTCTACAGCCAATGCTTTAGATACTCTGTGATCCATGACATTGTTGGCAGCTTTTTGTGCACGAGCATTGGTCCATTGCTTTTGTCTTTGAAATGGAGTCCCGTGGCCAATACCCTCAAAGTTGAGGTACTGGCGGTGTTGGGGTGCGGTGTGCTGTAACATTTATGTATAGAATGTATTTATTGAACAATGAAACTGCTGCTGTACATTTTAGTGATATGCAAATACTCACCTGAATATCAAAAACAGCAGCTTCAACCTTCTTCTGCTCCTTTATAATATTATGATGCTTACAAAGAGTCCTGAATGCATTTTCCAAGGCCACAAACTTTTCTATATTGGCATCAGCTGAACCAGAGTCTGGGTGGTATCTCTTTGCAAGATCTAGATAGGCTTCTCTTATTGTATCTTGCTTGGAGTTTTTAGGTATCTTGAGAGTATTGTAGCATTCCTAAATTATTATGAATAAGGTATATATTAGTAAGTAGGTACAGAGTGACAAAATATTGGTTGGTATGTTAATAGCTAACATTCATAAATCATTTATTTGACACAAATAAACATACATACATCGAGTTAGTATTCTAACTCGATGCATACATACCTCCATAGTATGTCTTTAATGTATGTGATAAGTACTAATTTACATAATTTTTGATGTCTTGAATCTAAATTAAAGAATAAGTAGGTACCTGAATCTAGACATTCAGTGAGTCCTCAAAAAGCAGTTCTACATCATCGAAATAAATGTAACTCAATGTTCTACATGAGGTAGGTAAATAAACTTACTTCTAATTTATTTTCACCAGGTTTGGAATAAACTGTTTTCACATTGCAGTAAAAGAAGGGAAAGTAATTTTTCAAACTTAATCTGAACAGCGGTGAGGACCTATGCATTTGCATGATCCCCACCATGATATAAAAGATCTAAGTATTAATATCTTGCAAATTTTTCATTGAAAGCAATACTATGAATTTCATTTACACAGGGTTTAAAATAAGTACATATCCAACGGTAAATTAGTTTTTAGCGAAGCTTTTGTAAAATTTCTACCATTTTCTATGGAATTTTTATAAAACAATTGTAATTGTAAATATTTTTTTATTCAAAAAGAAAACCTATCATCTGGTTGTCTGTCATGAATTGTCCACCACAGATGTACTAGGGATGCTAACTTGTCCACAGATTTATAAGTAAGTATAGTACAAGTTGTCAACAAAACAAAGAATTTGTAGACGAGGCGTGTATTTTAGGTAGCGGTGAGTGGTTTTATTCTCATAATAAGACCCGAGTTCGCCAACACATGGTTAAATTATAAACAGTTGTTTTGAAGTTTTTGACACACATTTTCATACATTAAACGTCAAAGTTAACCGATAAAGCTGCCTAATTGTCCGATTATCTTTTGGTGAACACAGACCTTAGGGGGCCTTGGTAAGGTAGTCCTCTGTTCGTGGTTTTGTTTGTCCAAAAGATGACATTGACAATCTTTGGAAAACTGACACTGACAACTGAACCGTGTTGTCTATCCCGGTCGGTGAAAAAAAGGGAAGATGGCGCATGGCGTGGCGGGCATCGGTCTCTTGGTATCGACCTTGGACAGAATTCACGATTTTATCAGTTGGTTGGTGGAGTTTTCGGTGCCGTAGGGCTGCGCAGGGCTGTTCTGTTTGTCTGAGCCTTTATCAGAAGGTGGGATGTAACCCTGTCTTCACGCCCACTGATGGTTTACCTCGAATGATACTAGGAAAAGTCTGACTCGCACATCCACACCTGAGCCACACCGGGAGTTCTGCGCCAGTTACCAAGTTACGTTACGTGATTATTGTCAGTTCCTTCTACTATCCTATGAGAATGAGATTAACAAGTGCTATGGATGTTCAGAAATGCAATTGGTTTGTAATAGAGGTACTGGTAAGGTCTGATCGTTTCATGCTAAAATTGTGGGTTTTGTGAATACTTCTATTGGATTGATTTGTAAATACTAAAGGTAGTATAGTTACTATGCAAGCAGTTTAGGTTTTAAGTTGGTTTATTGTGATGTGACCATACATTTGATTGATTTTAAAGAATCTTGAGAAAGAAACTAAACAAATGTCTTTTGTCAATATAGGTGGCTAATCAAAGCTAATCGAGTAGCGTTGCCCAATGATAAAGCATAGCCGGTGTAAATATGTCCCATAGTGCTAATAATCATAGCCGATGTCTTGTCAATGACACAACTTGCCCATGTGTTGCAATGTTTTCTTGTGAATTATTGTTTTCAGGGTTCAATGGAAGTGGAGGATGCCTGACACTACATATTGGCAGACCACATCAGTCATGGAGGCACATAAAGATTTAGTGATTGACGGAGCCAAATATGTGTGTGATAGTGCCAGAGAATCTACTTAGCATAGACTGTCTGGGAATCAGAGGTGCCTTATTATAAAGATAAGTCACACCTTCACAAATCAGATTTGTTTCAATTCCAAAGTAAGTGTATGTTTATTAAAAAAAAGAAAGAAAAACAATAAAATTAGTTTACTGTTGATAAAATTATAAAACCTAAATATTGTCTTGCATTTTGTTGTTCTGTTCGTGTATCTGTTCAGTTACACATGTTACAAAGACAAGACTTGATTAAACTTGATACATGTTATGGAGTAAGTATGGGTGCTAAGATGTGTTCTATTTTAATAATTCCATAATCAGATCACTAAACACTGATCCACATGCTATGTGTAAATCTTGTATGACTCTTTATCATGTCATTTGCTTTCCTACTTTGTGTTATTTCTGTTGTAGTCTGCTGATATACTTTGTTGTTAGTTCTTGTTCATGTAGGATTCGTCCTTTAAGGATGATATTGTTCGGTTCTGATCTTTGTTTCTGTTTCGCTGTTTTTGCTGGAAGGTGAGGTCTTTGTGTCGTTATTTGGTTATGGTGCTGCTTGGCATAGCTAGTGTGAGCATTAGGGCATGGACACCGGTATTCGGTATTACCGAAAAACCGGTAATACCGGACGATTTAAGGCAGTTCCGAATACCGGTATTGAAATTGTAAAAACCGGTAATTCGGTATTTTCAAAAAATTAGTTATGATTAATAAATATGCGTGAAGAAAACCCTTATGACGGTTCTAAATTACACAAATACCTACCAAACAACTTCTATATAAAACATAATACATTTTATGATTGTAAAATTGATAGCCAGTCTACGTTTTTATTATAATGGTTTCAAAAATTGATAAACCAACGCGCATCCTCTTTCACCAACGCGCATCCTCTTTCCACTTCAGGACAAGCAGACGCATATCGCATTACCACGGTATATTCATCAAGTACCCCTAGTACTTGATGAATATACCGTCCACTCGCACTAAACGGTTTTGGACGCTGGGATTTGGAACACGCTCCCTGCTGCTGTTTTTCCCGTCAATAACAACTTAGGTGTATTAAAGTTTAAAGTAAATGGATATCTTCTACACCTTCGTGATACATCGTCGGCCACATCTTCACTTTTCATCAAGTGAGTTTGTGGTCAAACGAAGGTCTATAGAAGAGACTATAAAATAAAGTAGGTATATTAACAAATAAATGCGCGTAGAATAGTGTAAGACCGTGTTTCATCTTATATTGTGTAAAATCTTTACTTCTAATCAATGTCAATGAGTGCGTGGAAATTGCAGCGAGCTCATTACATTACGAGTAGTACTGTTCTTGTAATTTCAACAATCAAATAATACAAACAAAAAGATGGAATTAGTATTTACAATTGAATGTAGGCTAAGCAGCGTAGGATCTGTCGAGATCTGCATATTAGCAGCTTTCGAGATCGTCAAGCCAAATCTGCCGGCGCTCTAACCCTCACGGATGTCCGGGAAGATGGAAAGGCGCAAGTATGTTGAATTAGCGTCCCACACAATGGGTTCCTCAACTCAACTCTCATGGGACTACTGTCATACTGTCGTCGTCGGACCTCTTACCTACCATCGTCATGCAAAATACCATTCGGTTCGAGAGTAGACTTTACTTTAGCGATGACAAAGGCCCGATGACGTGGCATGGCATGGCAAGATATCTGACTGGCGACTCTATAACACACGACAATCCGTAATGAGCTATTCGACAGCAGTATTGCACTGGCATTGATGAGACGCGCAACACCTTGCACACAACTGAAGATACGGAAAGTTACGGGGTCCAATAAAGTGGCAGTGTTATATGTAGGAAGTGCTTGCAATTAATATTCGGAAAATCCCATTTAGAAACGGCCGGTAGACGGGCGCGATCTGCACAGCTGGAGCACGTTTGTATCAAACAATTCCGTGTCAACTAACACAAAAGCCCGTCCTATTGTCATGACGACAAAAGATATTTTGGAGGAGCAGCATTGGGGCAAGCACTATGCCAAACCGTTCTAATTAGCCTAAAAACTAAATATTGAATGAAATTCCAGGTCCAAAATAGACGGCTCTAAGAAAAAATCAACTAGTGATTTAGACAGAAGTCAGGGCTACATTTTTGCGAATATCTAAGCTCCCAAATTTGACAGGCATGGATATAGGTAGCAGGCATTGCCATCCTAATAGATATTTGAACTCGATTTTATTGTTTAAGTAAAAGAAAGAACATAAAGTAGAAATGACCATTTTAAATTATCAATAAAAGTTAGGCTTATTTCAAATAACATTTCTTGGTACATTTATTCAGTCTAATACAATATTAAACGGAGTGGAAAACATTTTTTTCTGCTTTTTTAGTATTTGTAGTGAAATACCGAAAAACCGGGATCCCGGTTTTAAAAATTTGAATACCGGTAAATTACCGGTATTGTCATTTAGCCCATTACCGCCATGCCCTAGTGAGCATCTTGGGTTACTACACCCAAGATTGGTCCTTGATGGGTATAGTGACCATCTGAGAGGACGCGTGTGGGCATATTGAGTACGGTGTCTCAATATGAGTTCTACAGGCATACGGTGTTGCTTGTAAGAGCTGGTGAGATAGTCTTGGGTTCCTACACCCAAGATTGGTCCTTAATGGCCACGGTGGCCATCTGAGAGGACGCGTGTGGGCATATTGAGTACGGTGTCTCAATATGAGTTCTACAGGCATACGGTGTTGCTTGTAAGAGCTGGTGAGATAGTCTTGGGTTCCTACACCCAAGATTGGTCCTGGATGGGTATAGTGGCCATCTGAGAGGACGTGTGTGGGCATATTGAGTACGGTGTCTCAATATGAGTTCTACAGGCATACGGTGTTGCTTGTAAGAGCTGGTGAGTGTCTTGAGTCGTCTAGCTATGCAAGCATATATATGTTGTGTTGTCTCTAAATGGTGATCAGATGTTGTTTTGTGGAATATGGTTACATCTTGTGAGTCTGTAGTTATATGTGTCTTGCTTGATGAAATTGGTGTTGACCTGTGTTGTGGTCAAGCAGTGTTTCTGGTTTCGGTCCCCTCATCTCTCTGGTGGTGCCACCGTGGATCTCATCTGTGGTCGGTAACTAGCAATGGTTGATCAGGTGGTAGTAGGACGTACTTACCTAGAGTATGTACCTGCTAAGAGGCTGGAAGTCGGTGTGTAATGTGCAGGTGCCCAAGCCCATAATCAGGCTGTTCTTAAAAATAAAATAAAAAACAGTTTGTGGACAGCTCTGTATAATTGGCTAGAGTACCAATGTTATTGCATGTTGATGATGTGTTTTTCGACAGAACGCGGCTGAAGCGAGTAATGTGTGCGGTTGGTTGGTAGGGGTGGTGGAGCGTCCGTGCTGCGGTGTTGGCTTGCGTCTGCCTGGTGTGCGCATTAATCATAGCAGGAAGAATGATGTCAGGTTGGACGAGCGAGTCTATGGCGTTATGGCGATGTCTTCCTCTTTTTATTTGGGTGCTGTAGTAAGTACATGGAACGTAAATAACCCGGGGTGTGTATCTTTATCTACAACAACAAACAAGGCATAATCGGCTAATTGCTGCGTTTGTTTGTTCATTACGAGGCTATTTCTCAGGGCTGGGAGTGTGGTGAAGCCGAAGCGATGACTGACTATTTCTCCGGGCTTGCAGTCAGGAAAGGAGATGGCTATAGTGTTGTGAAAGTGGCTAAGTATCGTAGGGTAGCCAACAACTGTATCAGTCTTCCTGTAGTGCGGTTGTGGTGGCCAGCAACTGTACCCGTTAGCGTTTGTTGGCGTGGTGGCCAAAGGCTGTATGCGTTACACTATAGCGTCGTCCGTGGACGGACTCATTGTCAGGCATTGGCCGTGTAGACGAGGCGTGTATTTTAGGTAGCGGTGAGTGGTTTTATTCTCATACTTAGGGGGCCTTGGTAAGGTAGTCCTCTGTTCGTGGTTTTGTTTGTCCAAAAGATGACATTGACAATCTTTGGAAAACTGACACTGACAACTGAACCGTGTTGTCTATCCCGGTCGGTGAAAAAAAGGGAAGATGGCGCATGGCGTGGCGGGCATCGGTCTCTTGGTATCGACCTTGGACAGAATTCACGATTTTATCAGTTGGTTGGTGGAGTTTTCGGTGCCGTAGGGCTGCGCAGGGCTGTTCTGATTGTCTGAGCCTTTAAATTGAATTTGAAAGAATCTAACGAACATTAAGCGTATGAACCACATGCCACTATAGTAATAACTACTGTATTCTCTGTTTGTTGTCTCAGTTGTCTGCAAGATTGAGATTGTCTGCAATAAGTGGTTCATTCATTCATTCAATCATAAATAAAAACGAATTACGCTTTCGTGATTCGATCAAGCGAGTCTCAGATCGAGTCGATTGAGTGAGAGCCATTGAGTTGAGTATCGGTTCGCACCACAACAGTACAACACATACATACAACGTCCACAACACTTCAAACTTCAATTTCAATCAAATTTTCATGAAATCAAATCAATGCAAATGTCAAACAAAAATAATTCAAGTATTTTAGTACATACTATACTTATAAATCTGTGTATAAATCTGTGAATTCAAGCGAGCTGCGACGAGCGACTAAATTTATTTATCGTTTTAGATAAGTTAGCGCTCTGCGCTTGTATTTTGTTATTTTAGTAGTGATAAGTAAGTGTTTTTGGATAAGTGTAATTTAGTTTTACATGCTGAACTTTCACTGACACAATGGTGCTTACACCGGAGGAGGTTGCGGCCAAGTATCCAATCCACTGGCTGGTATGGAATGACAACCATGAAGAGCTCCTTGGGGCAATAAAAGCTTCTAAAGTAAGTATTCTGCATCATATATTGCAAAAAACAGTAAAATTATACGCAGCAATACGCCAACTTTTTTCATGTGTTCAGCTACTAGTGTCTACAATATTCTGATGACATTATGAGTTACCTTGTACTGTTATTGGAGCTGTAAAAATTCTTGAATATTCAGTGTGCAACAAGGCAATCTGGACCACCTCATCACATTGTTGTGAAGGTTGTGAATGTTACGTACCATTTAGAAAGGGATTTTTGTATGAAAAAATATTAGAAATTTTTTTTTTTTTATTTACCTGATGCTATAAAAACCTTTTTTTTATTTGTTTATGTGTCCTCTATCCTAGTAGGTATATAACTTTAAGTGTGCTGCGATTAAAATAAAAAAATACAGTGGTGGCTGATGTTAGGGCTAAAATCTTCCAACCCCCTTAGTCCATTTTTCCACCACACCATGCTTAGCAGATTTCTAACTATTTGATTTGACTCTTACATTTAGTCCAGGTTGTGAGTTGTTGAACCTGAGTTGTCTAATTTTAATTAACTGGTCAAGGTTTTAATGAGAAGCCAAATAGTGAAAAATAATCCAATTTTCCCCGAAGCCATACAATGAGCAACAGACTTGCCAAATATTGTGATTGCTTGTATGTAACCAAAGGGCTAATGAGACTAATAAGGTTTTACTTGGATATTGAACTCTATTCCTTTCTGTCTGTGTTGATTTTTGAACAAAACTTACAAAACAAAGAAAATAACAGTTAAATAATAGAAATGAATTAGAGCCATTGAGCAATGGAGTTAAGTGCAGACTGTTCGCCAAACAATCTACAGGTTGCTCAACTGATCCAAATCAATACCAGTCGAAAGCGTCCTCAAGACACAGTCTTCATTGCCCTGCTGTAAGGCAATGCTGATGCACTGCGCCAGATACTACATAAAATTATGAGATTATATTTGTAAATTTTTGTCATTGAATTGTGTTAATTCCACAGTTCACATCAGAAGATATAGAGCTACGAGATCCCCAAGGACGAACTCCACTTCTTTTGGCTGTGACACTCGGGAAAACCGAGTGTGTGAAGCTGCTTCTGGACGCAGGGGCCGATGTCAACTGTGAGAAGGATGGGTGGAGTGGTCAGTGTTTTATGCTCACAATATTAGATTTGGTTTGAGGTGTTTGCAGTATACCAAGGGGTTAAAAATTTCCAAAATCGAACTTGTAGTAGTCTAAAACTACAAGCTACTAAGCGGTCTCAAGAGGGAGCTTACCTCCTACATCCAAGCCTACTCTCTACTTTGCATATTTTGTTGTAGGCCAGTTTATTTTTAATTGCTTGACTAATTCATGTCCTGTAAATACAGGACATAATTAAATAAAAATATATATAGGGGAGTAGGTTCTTAATACCTATTCCTGCCATAAATGTTGTCCATCCTAACAGTGCCGGTTTTAGCACTACCAGCGCCCTGGGCGAGATTTGTACGGCGCCCCCTAACTGCAATTCAAACCCATATGAAAAAAGGAAAAAGATATAATGAAATTACCATTTACATATTAAAAGAAATAACCATTTATTTAAAAAAAAAAACTAATAAAACTTGACTTTTCTAGCCTTTCTGTCGGCGAACTCTTTTATTATTTTATCAAAATCGAGGTTTTCAGCAATTTCATTCTCGATTGACAAAGTTGCCAAGTTTGTCAATCGGGATTGCGATATTATCGATCGCAGATAGGTTTTTATCAGCTTAAGCTTAGAAAAACTCCTCTCCCCACTAGCAACCGTTACAGGTATAGTTAATAATATGCGCATTGCTATCCATAGATTTGGATACAGTTCTTGTAAGTTGCGATATGCCGTGTGGTGCCGGCCTATAGAATAGCACCCCAACTCTTCCCGTGGGTGTCGTAGGAGGCGACTAAGGGACACAAACCGGGGGGTGGGCAGCAGCGCCCCCTGCAGAACAATCCGACCACTGAACTGCGATCCTCAACCCGCATGCCCAGCGTGGGCATTATGGGCATTACCCCTCAATGATGCAAGGAACCAAAAAATGGCCTCCAGTTCCCGGCCGCCTCGCTATTCCTGGCCACGGCGGGGCGGGGCAAGGGCAAGGGTTGCTAGGAATCACCGGGCTACCTCAGGCTGCCAACAACAACTGACCCTGGCAACGTACAACGGACGAACTCTGAGGCTTGACCAACATCTAGCGCAGTTGGATTGGAAGTGGAGTTAGAGAACATTAAATGGCATATTCTGGGGTTATGTGAAGTCCGCAGAGAGGGGGAGGACACCGTAACCCTAGACTCGGGCCATCTTCTCTACTTTCGCGAGGGTGATAAAACATCCCAAGGTGGCGTAGGTTTCCTCGTCAATAAGGCCCTCTCTAACAACGTCCAAGAAATCTCCAGTGTGTCGACCAGGGTAGCGTACCTGATCCTTCGGCTATCCAAACGGTATAGCATGAAGGTAATTCAGGTCTACGCACCGACCTCGGCACACTCGGATGATGAAGTGGAGGATATGTATGAAGACATATCCAAAGCCTTGCATAACACCACTAAGGCCCACTTCAACGTTGTTATGGGGGACTTTAACGGCAAGGTGGGAACCCAGAATGGCAACGAATCCCGAATAGGCCCGCATGGTTATGGAGTTAGGAATCACAGGGGGCAAATGCTTGTCAACTTCCTTGAGAACGAGGAGCTGTTCTTAATGAACTCTTTCTTTAAGAAGCAGCCTCAAAGGAAGTAGACATGGCGAAGCCCCGACGCTGTGACTAAAAATGAGATCGACTTCATCATAACGAATAGCAAGCACTTATTCAGAGATGTCTCAGTGATCAACAGGTTCAATACCGGATCTGATCACCGACTCCTCCTCCGAGGCTCTCTGAATATCAACTTGAAGCTTGAAAGAAACCGTCTGATGAAGTCCACGCTCCGACCTAACCCAATCCAAATCATGACGGGCACCGAGAAGTTCCAGCAGCTTCTCGGGGATAGATTTGTTGCCTTGGAACCCACTGATGACGCTGACGAGACCCTGCACAATCTGGTCGAAACGCTGAGGCACGAAAGCATCAAGCTTTGTAAAAAACAGCGTACTGGCAAGAAATCCAAACTCTCGGACGAGACTCTCGGTTTGATGACAAGAAGACGGGAAACCACCCAGGCGACTTCGTCAGAGAGGTCAGACCTGAACAAGCGAATTGCGAAGATGGTACGGCGCGACCTTCGGAGCTCCAACACACGCTTCATTGAAGAGACAATAGAGCGAAACCGAGGGTCCAAAGTATTCACTCAGCAGCCACCTGACGAAGCTTAAAACGCACGATGGGAGGACCGTATTGTCGAAGCCGGAGATCTCTGCTGAGATAGAGGATTTCTATGGCCGTTTATACGCTGCACATGCCCCTCGTGCCCAACGGGACGACCACGATTCACGAGCCACCCTGACACGCCACTACACCGACGAACTGCCAGACATCAGTCAAGACGAGATCGGGATTGCTCTGAGACAGCTAAAAAATGGAAAAGCCTCCGGTGAAGACGGCATTACTTCAGAGCTTCTGAAGGCAGGAGGAGTCCCTGTTTTGCAGGAGCTTCAGAGCCTGTTTAACGCCGTTCTTCACAGTGGGATAACTCCAAAGGCGTGGAGCGGGAGTTTGGTGGTGCTCTTTTTTTTTTAAGAAGGGAGATAATACCCTTCTTAAAAATTACAGACCCATCACACTCTTGAGCCACGTCTATAAGCTTTTCTCACGAGTGGTCACGAATCGTCTCGCCAGGAGAGAACATAACGATTTTTTCGCTAAATTTAGGGAATTTACGAGTAAGTAGGCCTCGCTCAATGAGCGAGAGGAAATAAAGGGGCGCCTGCGGCGCCCCTTTATATCCGGCGCCCTGGGCGGTCGCCCAACCACGCCCCACCCTAACGCCGCTACTGCATCCTAATATTGTACCTATCTCACTAAAGAAGAAAAAAAGTGATAAAACATAATATTCTTTATGCCCTGTTTTATTTAATAATATCAAAACTATTCAGTGTGAAGGCAAAAGGGGGCTACCCTTTTACCTTCACACATCTTCAATCGATCCGGCCACTCGTCTATCGCACGAACATTTTCCAGAGGTATCGAGGCCGCTGCTGCCACTAAGTCACACTTTAATGACATCATTAAGTCGAAGTGTTGGCGCTTTTTCGAGACAAGGACGAGCGAACACCGCGCGGTGAAGGCGAGAAAGGGAGGCAAGAACCGACCCGCGCGCAATTTCACTGCTTTTTATTTATAAATTTCATATTGCTCTAAAATAATACTCTTTCGCAAAAAAATAAAGCTATGTTGCTCTTAAGTGTTTAGTTAAGTATTTTTTAGACGACATTTCATTAAAATATGTTAAATAACTAGCAAATGAAACTGGTTTTCCGTAGTAAAAATGAAAATTTAGAGGAAACTGCGATTTTATTCTATCGAGTCAAGTTGAGTCAATCGTGTTTCGACGCGCTAACTAAAATCCTAAACTTTCGAGAATCATCAAAAAAGATTTATAAAAATAGTGTTTTCTTGCCTTAAAATGGATTTTTCGTACAGACAAAACCTGGGTTTTGGGTCCCACTTCATCTTAATGACTCGATATTTCGGTGAGGCTTCAAACAGGCTTTCCCACTACAACAGTCCACAATCGGTAGTCCAATGGGTCCGGACTTCCTGAGGGCAATCTTCGCACGCAATAAAATCTGGTAAATTATCCTTTAGCCACCGTTGTGTGGTATGCGCTTTGTGGGCCGGCGCTTAGTCTTGTTGGAATATCCAATGCTCATTGGAAAACAATGTTTGGGTGAGTATGTTGACAACAGGCTCCAAAATATCACTCTGGTAGTTCGCTCGCTGCCTTTCTTTTAACACCTTGTTTGCAAAAATTAAGCTCGGTAATCCCTTTATACGACACGCCCCACCAAACCATGACTGAGGCCGGGCAATGGCCTCATTCCATCTTGGCCACCTTCTAGGAAGCTTCCTGAGAGCTGTGTGCGTAGACTCTATCGTTTTGGCGGTTGTATTCCTCTACCGTAAAAAAATTCTTATCGGAGAAAAGGATTTTTTGGTACTTGCCTCTAGCGTGCTAAGAAGCTGTTTTAGACAGCTTCTTCTCTCTTATGTGGCGCAAAGCTGCTCCAAAGTCAAAAAGTCTTTATTTCAAAATTAATTATTACAATTAATTAATTTAATACAAAAATGTACACTTAGAAAAGGTCATATTCTTAAAATAAAACATTGACAAGGAAATAAATTGATATTTTTTATTTGGGTCGCTTCGGTATATAGACAAACTAGTAAAGAACTAGTAAAGAAGCGACGAAGAAACCTTTAGCCGGTTAGTTGTTATTTTTCGAGTTGGAGCAAAACCGGTTTCAAGTTTATACATCTTCTAGATAATCTGATATTTTGTAGTAAGCCTTTTCGCACATAAAGGTTTTGACAATTTGTTTGAATTTATTTACTGATAGATTTTGCAACTCACTATAGGAGTTTTGTTGTAGAAGCGTATACATTGCTGCTGCTGTCAAGCGATGTCCTGTACTTCTTCGATAAGCGGCAAGCTTGAGGTCTTGTTTAATGATGCGGGACATACAATTTTCATTTCCCTAGACAAAATTTTCTGCTTGCGGGGAGGATTTCTGCGAATTTGCTCAGTAACGGCTTTGATCGCAGCTAGCGTCCTAGGAACTCGCGGGCGGCCGCTCCTAGGTCTGTCATTGATTGAGGACATCTTGCGGAATCGTTTGATAGTACGGTACATGAACTTTTTGGTTATCCTAAGGGACTGCAATAGGTCGAACGAATACCTCGACTGGCGTTTTATTGCACTTGTGAAGCGCTAAAGAAAATCGAGCGAGATAGCGACTCGATTTTTTTTCACTCCCCACTTCATGGCTTCTGCTTTAGGTCCCAAGTTTCATACGAGTCCTGTGGAATTCAAAAATTTCGAAATCCGAATGCTTAAGGGACAGTCTGATGAGGGACAGTATTTATGGCCAGACTAGGTATGTCCCAGTCCAATGCCAGTGACCTCCCCCATAGGTCCATCAAAATCACAATTGAACTTCAATTACAAGATGTCCTAAAGAAATCTTACAAAGATCGCTACAATGATTCTATTGCTCTCTGAACTATGATTCTCATGTGTTTTATAATTTCTTATGAGTGCTATAATAATAACGTTAAAGTAATACTTTTGTATGTCTTTATCCAGCGGTGCAAGAAGCGACTGCAACCGGCGACATCGATCTCTTACAACTGGTGCTGGGTCGGCGCGACCACCAGCGGTATTCTGTCCGGTCGCGCGGCATCCCCGACCTGCTGAACCGACTGAGTCTGGCGCCGGACTTCTATGTCGAGATGCGGTGGCAGTTTACTAGCTGGAGTGAGTATCAACCTTCAGACTTTCGTAATCTTGACCATCATCCACTGAACCGAATTAAAAATCGATATCTTTATATTTTACAAATCAAGTTGTGTTCAACATTTCAATTCTACAATAAATGCTATTTTTTTAAGGTTGTTGTCGAGGTATTTTGCCTGAGCTTTGTTACGTTGCCAGGATCACCATAATAGGACTAGGTATAAGATTCACTTCAATATATTCTAAAACTATGTCCTCCTTTGTTACAGTGCCGCTAATAGCCCGCATATGCCCATCAGACACGTACAAAGTGTACAAGCGAGGCTCCAACGTTCGCGTGGATACAACGCTCATTGGTTTCGAGAACCGGAGCTGGCTTCGAGGGGATATCAGCTACGTCTTCAAAGGACAGGGTGAGATGTTTTTATTTTTATCCTGCAACAAATTTCGAGTAAATTCTCTGAATGTTATCCTCTCGACTTTTATCGGTCGTATTGACTTTAGTGGTTAACTAGACACAACTAGATGACGCTGCGCAAAAACTCACATGCATTTATTCGTAGGAACCACAGCGCGGTTCATGGAGGTTAACCACGAGACAGGCACGATATCAACTGAAATGATCGACGGCACGGACCTCTGGCCGCAGAACTCTTTGCCGAGGCTGAGAGCGCTGCGCCGGCGCCTGCAGGAGCCCCTCGCCATCAACTATCTCGACACAGACAAGATTAGCTTCGAGCGGTGAGTGATAGACAGACAGCTGCTGGTTGTCGTTTATATGTAGTATAGTCGAAAAGTCGAAAAGTAATAAGTTGTGCTCACAGCGGAATAAAGAAAGAATAAGAAGAATAAACAATATTGTAAGTAATTGTATTTAGAATTTTGTAATTAGGTTCTTATTTATGCACACAGAACCCCCCCGTTCAATCCAACGATCCTATCCATCCACGGTTGTCTGGTAGAGATAGCTCTTAAGCGATAAGACCGCCAATTGTTACATATTTGTTTTTTACTTCTTTTATTTTTGTTTGTTTTGTAAATTTATGTGTGCAATAAAGAATTTTCTATCTATCTATCTAAAGTGCACCTCTTTCAGCTAACATGAAGCATGCGTTGTAGATTATTCAGGACCAGATCTCACGTCTTATTGTATTTTTTTAATGGGGGGATCAGCCACCTCCCGATCCCAATTCGTTTCTGCTGTTGCCTTTGGTGTCTATGTCTACACAATAACATTGGTAATTTACTTTTCGTCCACAGCAACAAAAGTGGCATCTGGGGCTGGCGCCAAGACAAGATAGAGACAGTGAACGGCTACGACTGCAAAGTGTTCAGCGCAAACAACGTGGAGATCGTCTCCAAGACGCGCTGCGAGCACCTGCCGCGCGGCGCCGCACGCACGCCGCGCCCGCCGCCCTTCGCGCCGCTGCTGGCGCTCGACGCAGAGATGCAGCACGAGGAGCACCCGGAGATAGAGGTGAGGAGGACAATCTAGTGATACTAACGTGGAGTCGTCTCCAAGATGTGCTGCGAGCACGGTGCAAGAAATTTGTAGTTTTCTATTACATTTAGAAGTAAACGTGCTTAAAGGTTGTTTTTTATATATTTTTTACAGCTTTATTAATACTTTTGAAGTTATCGGGTACTACGTTTAAAACAAATGTTTTCTGTGAAGGCTACAGTGTATCCACAAAGAACAGGAACTCTTAACCGCCGCGCTCGCTTTCCGTCAGTCAGTGATCGTCTGGCTATTGGTCCGTTCCCCGTCGGTGTATCCAGGTGTAGTCGGTGTCGGTGTGTTCTACATTTCAGGCTCCACTCAATATTAGCTTGCGATCCATCAATAGGTCGCGACCCATGTTTTTCATTGTTCTTTAAGGCATTCTACATGAGATGATCGAGTGACAATATCTAATGTTTCTACCAGCTAGCTATATTTCCATCAAACAATCCATTTCAACCCTAACATGGATGGTTTAACACTGCTTTTTGAATTCCAATCAGAACCGCCCTCGCTCCAGTAACAGAGCTGGAAAACCCGGAACTAGTTTTAACAGAACTAAAGATGCAGCTATGCAAGCTTCCGCTCAAGAAAAAAACAAGCCTTTGCTCGAAGATACCATCAACATGCCGGATACGAGAATAGACAGCTCCGCTGGAACAAGCGGCTTCTACCAACAACTCGGGGGAGACTCCAGTGGCAAGCCGCCGACTACAGTCTGGCAATACCGACGCGAGAAGAAAGTCGTCTACGATTCCAAACCGCCTGAAGTCTTCGAGTCTTCTGATGAAGAGGGGGAGAATAAGGACAAATCTTTTCAAGAGGTATTTTTAAACGTCCGTGTAACTGACGCTTAGGTGACTCGTGATGGAAAAACACATCATGATAGTTATTTGTGATCGACATGATTGGCTATAGTGTCGCTACTCTGCTAAGCGTTATGTTACCTATCATGTTATGTTATTTACTTAAGGATATCAGGATCACGGCAGTGGGCCTGCCAACTCAAGTAGACGGCCGCCACAGGGAACCCTTTTCTCGAACCTTCTCACGGCACTTTTTAGCTATCAATATCTTTTTTACAAATGAAACCTAGGGTCTTTAAACTATTTCAAAGTGTCGCTATTTCGGACAATAAATAACTTTTTATTACAGTAAGTGTAAACACAGAACTGTTTCTGTGTATTTAACAATTAGGTTTAATGAAACAAACACTTTTTCAAAATTGAAATAACTATTGCTATTATTTAATAATTCTTTGAACCAGAACTTTCAATATGTATAATTATAGAAATAATAAACGCATGAACACATAAAATTAATATAAATATAAAAGCAATAGCCTCTCTATTCATGAATTTAGAACAAAGTCGTAACTAGTCAAAGAACAAAGTATAAATCGTAGCAACTCTGATTTATTAAGGGTATTGCTAATAGCACAATACAGTGGTTAAATCCATTGAAACTCCACTGAAAATAGGAAATTTCACCCTTAATTGTGTTTTGGACATGCGATTTTGCAAATTTTGCTGGACATGCTTCCTGTCCGAGCGTTTAAATTAAACTTGTTGAAATAGGCGCTCATTGTGAATATACATTCACAATGAGCGCCTATTTCAACAAGTTTGGGCCGGCCGATACCTTGATCGATTGTTTTATAACATGTTTTTTTACTCAATCTGGACGCACATGTAGAAAGCAGTGAAGGAGTATGTCAAACTTAAGGGCCTTATGCAAAAAATTGTGAAAAGGATAGGCAGGCAGAGGATTTCGCGTTCATAGGAGCGGGACAGAGTAAATCAATGTCAGTGCAAAAATCAAGTTTT
Organism: Eupithecia vulgata; assembly: GCA_946478455.1. Taxonomy (NCBI): domain Eukaryota; kingdom Metazoa; phylum Arthropoda; class Insecta; order Lepidoptera; family Geometridae; genus Eupithecia; species Eupithecia vulgata. The sequence continues at coordinate 1,715,180 of OX297873.1, read as the reverse complement.
TGCTTCTTTTCTATTAATGATTCAAAATTTAAGCATTAAATAGAAAAACTACACGATTACTTAAATAAAACATTAGTCTGGCTATGTAATTCATAAAAAATAATGTGATGTTGTCGCCGATAATTTATAGCTTTTCAATTAAAATAGTTTTTAGGCGAATTTTGTATTTTTTTTTAATTAAAAAAACTAGTCTTTTTAAAAAAATTCTATTCGATTACTCGACTTTTACAGTTTTTTTCCTACCTACCGTATTATTTTAAATCTGAAAATTCACGTCCGTTACCATAAATGTAAGTGTTTAAAAATACACATTTTGCTTGATTTATGCATTAGGCGCACTCTTAACCAATAGGAATGGTTTCACAATTCCACCGGCGTACATTAAATACCTCATTACTGGTACGTGGAAATTCACTTTAGGTAAAAGATAGTGCAATATCCTGTCATAAAAAAGTTATTATAAAAGGGAGTTCTGATATAATTTGCAACTTGTATTCATGTAAGCACATGTTTCTGTCAATTTCCGAGCATTTTCCTACCTTTTTATTAAGTTAACGTGTATTTTTTTATTATGTTTTGCATGACGAAACTTATTATTATGAATGTCCTTTTATTTGAAACATGTTATCTAGTATAAACACGCTTTGTTTGTTGTCGCAAGAATGTGCTTAGTTATACTTTAAGTTTTACGAACTATTTATAATAATTTACTTTTATATTGTATATTCTTATATTTGTATTAGCTGTATTATGCACGAAAATGTTTGTAATGTTATATGTTAAGATATTTTTAAATCCCTTGTTTTGAAAGAAACTTCAATAGGTTATATTTGAAAATTGTACTCTTGTAAGAAACCTTGTTGGAGTAGAAACTACGAATTTTTTTTTTATCAATTCCACCCCAGTAAGATATTTTAACAACCTGATTGATTTGGTGAATGTTATTTTTAATGCACTTATTCAAAACTCTTGAAAATAATCATTGTCACTGACCTGCATTCTGCAGCAAATAACTATAATGTACTTTATACAGTACTTTATAATATAATGTACTTTATACAGTACTTTATATATAATGTACTTTATACAGTACTTTATATATAATGTACTTTATACAGTACTTTATATAATGTACTCTGTACTGAAATACAAAACACCGTTAACATAAACATGTTCTTCACAATTTTTCCAAATTTCTAAAACCCCTGACGTGCTTCTTATTATAATTTGTTACCTACTGTTATTTGTTTCTGATCAGTCCCATAACTTTCCAGGAGGAGCCACCAGTAGAGGAGAACTCCAGCGGTTCGGAAACACCCACCATTGTCCCGGTGACATGGCAGGAGTACTTCTCAGGAGAACCATTGAGACAAGACATCGGCCGGCCGAAGGAAATGACCACGAAGGTGCAGAAGTTCAAGGCCACGCTGAGCTTGTGCGAGGATTATCCGCTGGAGGTAGGTGTTATACGAAGTTAATCTTATCTGAAACTCACTATCAAAGTTGACCTAGGTTGGTTAAATTAGTAGTCTCCACGTTAAATTGGTGGCCCCACCTGTGTCCTAGTTGCGGAAATCAGGCCAGAAACAAGTATCACATCGTGCATGTGTAGCTAGGCAAAAAATACCAGACTGGTGTTTTTTTGTCAAATTTGGAAATGCTATTAAAAAACAAATATAATACATTTTATAGAAGTTGATTCTAAAGGAGCTCTTTTAATGTGTTTCTATTTCGTCCCACAACATCAGTTTGTAGAGCACGTTCAAAATGAGTTGTCGATTTAAATTCAACATAAAAAACACGAAAGCTATGACTTATATGCTATGGCTATGACTTCAGTGATTAAACTTAGCTCAAAACGCTTAGCTGGTTATCCTGCTAAGCCTTTTGAGGTAAGTTTTGTTGTGTTTTAGTGTTTTCATACACCACCTAACTCACTATTTTTTGATTTCAGCTACAAGAACAGATAATGCCGATCCTGGATCTGATGACCGCGATAGCGTCCCCTCACTTCGCGAAGCTGAAGGACTTCATCCAGATGCAGTTGCCTGCGGGTTTTCCGGTTAAAATAGGTAACATTAACAGCTAGAGAAGTAAAGTTCCGAGACCCTAGGTCCGTGGGGGGAACGAGGCTCTCCGAGTTAAAAAATATATCTGAGCGTCTGGCCGAAGCGACGCGTGCCCGATAGGTGGTGAGTATCTGGCGCAGCGCATTAGCATTGCCGTACAGCGTGGTAATGCAGCCAGCGTCTTGGGGACGATTCCGACTGGTATTTATATTTTTCTTTGTTAATAAAGATAACTTCACTTATAAGTAGTTGATATAGCTCAAAGTACTATCAAACTGACAACCATTAACTTATACATGTTCTTGAATGAAGACCACGACTCGGTGAATACTGTAGGGCGCCTAAATATTAAATCATCCATCATCAGCCTATATCAGTACACTGCTGGACATAGGCCTCCCCTAATGAGCGCCATAACGCCCTGTCTTCAGCTTGCCGCATCCAGCATCTGCCAGCAGTCTTTCGCAAATCGTCATCCCATCTGGTTGGAGGGAGTCCTACACTACGTTTGCTGAGTTGCGGTCTCCACTCAAGTTTACCTACACGTTTACCCCAGCGGTTGTCGGTTCTTCTCGAAATATGGCCAGCCCACTGCCACTTCAGCTTGCTAATCCTTTGAGCTATGTAGATAACCTTAGTTCTCTGTCGGATGTATTCGTTGCAAATCCTATCCTTCAGAAGAACTCCGAGCATAGCTCTCTCCATAGCTCGCTGGGCGACTTTAAACTGGTGGACCAGCCCTACCGTGAGTGTCCATGTCTCAGCTCCGTAGGTCATGACGGGTAGGACGCACTGATTGAAAACTTTCGTTTTCAAGAATTGCGGTATGGGTGACGAGAAGACTTGTTGTAGTTTGCTAAACGCGGCCCAACCTAGCTGTATCCTCCTCTTGGCCTCCTTCTCGAAATTGTTTTTACCCAACTGCAGAGTCTGCCCAAGGTAAGTGTACTCGGAAACAATTTCGAGAAGGTGGCCATGTACGACGACCGGTCCCGGATCAATGTGGCCGTTGATCATGACCTTGGTTTTATCTGAGTTCATGCCAAGACCGATGCGTCGCGAGGCTGAAGCTAGGCCGGCCGGCATCTGGTTCCCTCAAGCGACTCCGCTATTAAGACGCCTAAATATTATTTAAATTAATTTCTAAGCATTATGTGACAATAGCACTAACAGGCATAGAACTTTGAAAAAAAAATATATATTGAAATACTTTCTTGATTTCAGAAATCCCCCTATTCCACGTGATGAACGCCCGAATAACGTTTGGCAATATCTTCGGCACCGAAACAAACGTCCCTTTCGTCAGCAGCATACAAGAGGGAGACAGACTATCCTGCGTCATAGAGGACCAGTGCTTCGATATTGGCAGGTTAGAGAGCCGCTTTGTATGCTATAGCTTTTTGTTCTATTCGGTAAGTGTAGACCGTAGAGCCTTTTGCTTTGCTGGTGAGTATGAATCTGCGAAAGTCTACGTTTTTCTCTCAAGTTTACCACAAATTTAACGCTCTAAATTCAGGGTTGTTGGTAATCTTGCCTGAAAATCGTAGGATTGTCAGCTTACTGCCCGAAAAATACGAATTACAGGACATGGAATTCTGACAAAATCCAAAGGTTAGATTTGGGATGTGCTATATTATTATCGAATAGAATAAATTGCTGTAGTAAATGTACATAGATTCCCTAACATAGTAGTACAAACTTAATTATGAAGGCGTTCGAAGATTCAACTTTGAAATTCGACATAAGTCAAGGTAAGTCAAAATATTTTTACTTATGCTCAATGTTCGTATCAAACATGCAGAATTTTGCGATTCATTTATAAATCATCGATATTAATTTAAGTGCGAGCGAGAACGCAATGTATACTTTCTCTGTCTGCTACGAGCATTATCCCGACACAGTAGTTCCAAATTTCCAATCGCAGAGATTCACCAAACGATCACCGGTAAGTCCAAAACGTAAGGTCCATTTTGCCGCCCAACGCCTGTAAATAATCCATACCAGCTATTTACTAATAAATCAGCATGGGCATACAAAAAGCACAATGCTAGCTATGCACACTGACAACTTGCACAAAAGGAACTATAAAGAATAAAATAATGATCAATAACTAACAATGTAAATTTGCACAAATATTGGGAACCTAAAGAAAATAAATGTTAACACTATAATAGCTTGCACAAAATGCTGCCTAATATAAACTTAAAGCAACAAGAATATAACATTTTCATTGAAATCATCCTCTTTTACGGCATCCACCTTTGGCCTACGGCATTTTTTGGTCGTTCCAATACAGGGCAATGATACCTTATTCACATTTTGCACTCCCAGATTATAAGCTGGTTCGGGACCAATCTAAGGCCTATTATATATATAAAAAAAAAAACTTGTGTTTGCACTGTATTTTTATTTTTAAATTAAATGTGATATGGGTCTTATGTGCCTGCAATAAGTTTTATTTTTATATTTTATTTTAGAATTTACGTGCCTTAACCAACCTTAATTGATTCATGATCATTTGTGACCCTTTAGTAAGACCCCTTTCATCTTGCATTTATCAGATCTATATGAGAAGGTAAGTTCATGCTCAAAGTAAATACTGACCAGAATATTTTCGCACAAACCTGCACATTGCTTGCTACTTTAATCCTCATTCTAATATGTTGAAGCACGTCTGTATCTATTACTTATCCACTTATTTGCATGTTCAAAAAAACTATTTGAAATTTAAACAGGTCAAATTTAAATTTAAGCACGGAAGTCGTGTTAGGGGATGATTTGATGATGAAATGAATTTTTCTAAACTAATAATTATAAAATATTTAATAAAATGAGCCCAATAGCTCTTGAATTATTCCCATAGAAACCTAAAATCAAGTTTTAATAGACAAATATAAAACTTGGTAAAACCCACTTAATTTGTACTTCATCAGTAAATTGGCGTTAGTTGCGGCTTTGGGAGGCCTACATCCAAATTTGGACTCGTTCGAACGTGAAAATGAAATGTTCGATGGCAGTGGTCTGGCTGGGAAGCGGCTAAGGCAGGCAAAGCCAGGCGATACGCCTTGACAAGTTTTGTTTTTTCAGACATTACAAAGAAGCAGGCAATGACGATAGATTAAGCTGCCAAGACGGCGAGGAGGGTCTACTACAGTATGCGATCCAACAGAGCCTCATGGAGGCCGGCACGCACGACGACCAGGTAAGATAGTTAGGGGACCCGGTCTCGGTGCTGGGCCTTGCTAGAGCGTTCGCAGGTAGATCGTTAACTAGTGGTTGTCAAGTTGGCGTAGATATTTTACTATAATAACTATCGTAGTTTGACGAATTCATTACGGATGTAAGCGGGTTAACTACGAACCTTATTTGTGTAGATAGTTTAGTGATACCTACGTTATGTCGAGGTTGAATCGCCGAACGTGTCGAAAATCTTTTTAATTTACACTCCGTACTACATACCCGTCGTAATTTTGAAAGACAGCATGGAAAATCTGCAATACCTGCTGGTGTTGCCGATTTTGTGCTTACGATTCAATCTTGACTTGATGTGTCGCTATAATAAAAATAGATATATCTATCCTTATAACCATAAAAATAAGAATATTTTATTTGTACAAACTTATAAAACAATATTTAAGTACCTACTGACTAAATATAAAGCTGTTCATGTCGTCAACATAATATCATAATTATCTAAGTAACATTGCTAAAGTAGAAAAATGACGTTTCTTAAACCATCTGAGGCTTATTCGAAATTATTTATTGTTAGTAGATACTTAAAGATGACGATGATTGGATGTCTCGGGGTTCATGTAAGAGTGTATTTTATAGTAGGTACCTAATGTATATTTCCAATTAAACTATTTGTAATATATGAACATGACTAGACGTACAGTTGAGAATCGATTGCCGACGGCGCGGACATACGAAACTTCTGTCGTCAGCCAGATTTACTCCTTACTTGATTTTGGTTCATATTGTTTGTTTCTGGCCATCGACGTATGAAACCTGCTTTAGAATTTAGCTAAAACCACCCAACATTTGGTTTCTATTTCAAATGCCTTAAAAGCCCTTTTAATAGACTTCGCCATACAATTGCAAATTACGAAGGCTATTCGGCGTTCATATAGCATGGTTGGTTTTTGCGTGATCAATACACAAAAACACAGCTATAGCTTCTACAGCTGGTGCTCAGTTTCTGAACCGCTTGTTTTGACTTTGTCTACGCTTAAACTAGGTAGGTCAGGTAGGTGTCATAATTTAAAACATCTTTATGCGAGTTCTCAGCTAAAACGCCACAAGTACCTAGCGCGAGACACTTAAGACAATGTCCTGAACCATTAAAAATAGAGCTTTTTGTAATTGTACTGTGATCGCTAGTCACAGCCACACAGCCCAGGTAGGGAGCACGTCAGGCTGACTTAAAAAAAATTGTATCCCGTTCTGAATTCTCCAAGTAGTAAAACTTTGCAATTGCACATATCGAGCTTGGAAAACTGAGACCTTGGGGCTTCAACGGAAAACTGTTTAGGTAGACACTATTGTGACGTGTTGTCTCGCGACGCGTCAGAAGCGTGTTACAGTTGTAGGTATACGTTTAGTAAGGTAAGAAACACATTATTGTAGTGTTACTATACTGAATGCTGCGAAATGTATGAGTTGTAAGGTTAGTGATATTACAGTGCGTAAGCCTCGCACTGGGGCAATTTTCTAAGGGAGGGTTGCGGATTCAAGTTCCGTCAAAGTCCAATGTTGCGACATCGTATGATATTATGTTGAGAATACCGCCAATTGTAGCTTATTCTATAGATATCTGGGTATTCTTTTGTATATGTGCAATAAAGTACCCATTTTCTATCTATCTATGAAACCGATATGCTTCTGATGCGTTACATCACAAAACTACACCATAGTGTTGCTACTTCTACCTCTCTCCTATTCCACTCCTCCCTCCGTTTGACGCGTGACCATTAACTAGTGATGTGAATGTTGTAAGGTTGATGTGTGGGAAGCCCTTCGTGGAGCGCGTCCGTCGTCGCCGGCGCCGCCGCGCGCGCCCGCGCCCGAGGACCTCCTAGCGCATGATGAGAAGCTGCTGCAGCGGTATGTACCATTTATAATAATGCTCTCTATAGTTAGGGAAAGTATTTAGCGCAGCCGGTAGGATCGGTAGTCTGGACGTCGCGCCACAAGAAGGACCTGATGTGAAAACGAAAAGGCTTTTACAGTGTATGAATATCATCGGTGCTACATAAAAATGTATCACAGATGATGATGGCACCCACTTGCTTGATCAAAGTACCTGGCGAAGTCAGCAGAGTTTCACGTGTGAGCGAATCTCAGAAAAATAAACAAGACTTTTTCTTTTTTTACGTGGATCATTGACCCTTGGTAGCCACCGATGATGTCCAGGCTTAGGCTGTTTTGGTTCAGTCGACAGTAGAAAACCTGACGTTTTTTTCATCTTATTAATAAGGTTTAATATAAATATTGCCATTGTTGATAAACTTTTTTATAAACATTAAAATGCTCTAAATAATGATATGTAATACACGTTGCAGGCGATGGCGTTTGTGGTAGATTAGTGCTGCGTGGGCTTTATTTTATCACAAAATTTTATTTATTTTCATTTACTTTGTACGGAATGCATATATTATATTGATTTTAGTTTTTTGTTAATACAAAGGCACTACATATTTGTTTACCTAAATAAAAGCACAATGTGTGCTAAATACAGCCCCAGTTCCGATTCATTCAAATCAAACATCTTACTTAAGATTCGTCCATCAAAATTCTTCCTGAACTCCCTTAGAAAAAAAATAAAGCAACGTGATGTAGTCAGCACAGTAAGCTAGAAGCTAATCGCTAGACATTCCAGAGCGATCGAGGCGTCTCTCGCGTCGCTCGTCCATCCAGGCGAGGTGCCGGCTGCGCCAGTCGATGCGTCGATGGACGCTGCTGTGGACGCGGACCTACTGGCTGCGCTGGCGCTGTCTGCCGAGGAGCAGAGCGCGGCTGACGCGCAGCGCGCCGCTGAGCAGCAAGCCATCGATGAGGCGCTGAGGCTGTCGCTGCTGGAGAAGTAAACGTAAGTAGACTGAAGCATCACTTCTACATTTCTTCACCTTCTAAATTTCGTCGCAGCGCGCATCATAAGCTAGCTGGTAGGTTATGTAATGATGTGCGCTGCTACAAAACTTGTCGATGATTTTGTCTCGCGCTCTTTTGTGCGAATAAGAATTAAATGAACTACAGAACGGACGAGAAAATGAAGTCACAGTGCGTTTCATAGCCCAGACTGATGTCACCTAAATAGTCTTTTGCGAATGCCATCATGGCAAATGGTAGGTGTTTCATTCTATCACACCCATTTCTTTAGACAACTCCTCAATTAGTCCTTAAATCAAACTCGACTGAGGGTGCCTCGAGCGTTCCCCCAAAACACTCGAGTTCGGTATAAGCAAAATTGGCTTCTAAGGCATCCCACGATTTTTACACTTTGTCGAATTGTAGAAATAACAATAGAAAATGCGCAACATTGCTGGCACACCGAATTCATGCTGAGGCAATATCTTCTACGGAATTCGCCATCTCGTCGTTAAACGTTTATCAACATCTCATAAATAGATACCTTCTCATAGATACCTTTGCGATGGGCAATTGCAAGCTTCATCATCGTTACCAAAGTTCATTTCACCACTCGTATAAGAAAATTTTGCGAAAAAATTGGTGTGTTTGAGTGGAGGAATTTTCTACTTTCAAGCATACCGAACCGTATATAATATAAACGTAAGTTGATTTGTGGTCAAGATAAAGATATGGGGATTAAAGAAAAATTAAACTGCTGTCAGTTCGGGTGATAAAAACGCTGCCCTTTTTCTGTGACGTCACCGTTCATTTTTTCTGCCTCTGTTCCTTCAATCCAACTAAAATTAGAAACAAAGAAATGATAAAAACCATCATGTTTGTTGTTCTTAATAAATAAATTTCTTTCAAAAAATATATCCCGCTAAAGCTCATTTTCATGAAAATATGATGAGAGGTGACGTCACATTTAGAAATTTTGCAATTGGGGTCTTAAAATATGTTTTTTATTTATTAGTTAAATAAATAAATTTAAAAAAATACAAACAAATGTATATTTCTATATCAATAGAGAAACCAAGTCCACATGCCGTTACAGGGTTCATGTTGAACTTTAACCTATTTGTAAGATCTATAACATCTAGTTAACAATATGTACTCAATACTTAAAACTAAGGTAAAATAGGATTTCAACCCCATTGAGTAATTTAATAACATATTGAATTGAATACTTACATCATGTTATTTTGTTGCATTGCAGGTTTGTTGCAAAGACAGCGTGCAACTCAATACTGACTCAGTTAAGGTGTACGACAACTGTGGGATTCACATCAAAGTCAAACATCACATCACAACCACAGCCTTTACCAGTGCACTGCTGGATATAGGCCTCCCTTAATGAACGCCTGTTATCAGTTGAAGGTAATAATAAAAATCAAGTAAGCCAATATATTTTTGTAAATAGTATCAACTTGATGTACAACAAAGCTAGTGAAATAGTGTCGTCAATTGGTTTATTTATTTGTAGTGCGCGGTGTCGTAGTACCTACAGTGTTTATAGAATCGGTCTTTACTCTAGCTTTAAGCCACAGCCTCACGGCCGTGCACGCTGCTGCAAGCCAGTGGCTCAGTGCCGTGCGTCGTGTACAGCATGCGTTGCAGTGGGCCCGCGGCTTTACAACCGTTTTGTATACACTAAAAGTATTTATATCTCTACCTATACGACACTGTAAAGCCGTATGGAAATGTTAATAGAGAATGTGATCTACGTTTTCCTGCTGATCTTTTAAATATCAGTTTTAAAACTATGTTATTAAAGTTGAGATTCCCTAAAGTTAGTGCGGAAAATACGGTTCTAAAAACTGGGCTATTAGACTAAACTGCCTTGAGAGCTTACATTGCATATTATGTAAATAACATATTTTCTACAACAACTTTAGTAATGCAAAGGTATTTTACGACATACAATCTTGATATATTAACGTTTTAAAAACTAACAAAAAGTAGAGGTTAGTACTTACCCTTGTGTCTTATGTAATGGTAACCCCGTAGTCTGAACATGCTTTTAGCTTTACATGATAAATAAATACATAACACGGATTATCTAGACGCTAAATAACAAATAAATTTCGTACACTCTTATTCATAAACCTATCATAAATCAATTGCCCTTACCAGTCCACTGCTGGACATTTAGATAAGCTTATACATAAGTCCCTGATAAGGTTATTTGCTATCCTAAATCTCTCTCTTATCTTTACGCAATAGCTAAAAGTCGTTTGTTTTCTTCTGTTATCATAAGTCAGAGTGAGAAATAACACTGCTTAGCAACAATTTTAAACCCCCTCGTTTAACGATTTCGTCTAGTTGTTAAGATAGCGTCCTCTCGTGGTGGGTGATCTAATAGTCTCACTGCTAGGCAAAGGCTTATTTCTATCTATTCCGGTCCGTCCATCGACTTTGCTATCGACACTCGATTTTGGACAGTTTTATTTTAGATTTGTTTAGATTTTAGATTAGACAAATTTTAAAATTCAACAACAGGCGCGCTATGCACAATTAGAATCGAATATTGAGAAGAAAACGAACGGTCCTATGTCTAGTTAAATTTATGACATGTTTCCGTTTTGCCATCTTCTTATGGTCTATATCTAGGTCTAAATTTTGACCGAATTCCTATTTAGCGACTAGATTTCCTATTATGGGCACGCTTGTAACGAGCTATTTATTAGATACCTACCTAAATTTATTCAGCACCGTTATAAAGATATACCTTGGCGCTCACTATGATAATGAATGAAAATTCTTACTTAAGGCGCATACCCCACCCAGACTATCGCCGCCACCTACTTTATCTTATTATTCCGTTTAACAAAGGTAGGTGGCGGCGGCGCTAGTTTGGGTGGGGTATACGCCATAATAAATTTACCTAAGAGGTTTGTAGGGTTCAGAGTAAAGGTAAAACTCTATTCCATAGTGTTTGTTTTATTAGGACCAATCTGTACCAAGAAAATGTTTATTTTCTACTAAGATATGCCACAACAAAACTCAATTAATTTATTAACTTAAATATAGGCGCTTATATCCAAAATCCGTCCTGTGTAACGGAAATAGTTTTTGATTCTAACACCTTATTATTTATTTTATTTGGTATGGTACACTTATAATGAATAGCCATATTTAAAATAATTATGTAAAACCTACATCAATAACTTTAGCTTTGTTGAAAGAAACACAAGTATTAGATGACGTAACTATGTCGATGGAATTGTGATTTATAATATTCTATTTATTGTATTATTTCTTATAAATAAATAGTGTGTATAATTAATAACTTAATAAATTTTAGTTTTAGGTGCTTGTGAAACTTGGTACTTATAACAAATAAACTAAAGCCAAATGAATAATGCCAATATTCATGCTTATTATAACTTTAATAAATTAACCTGATAAATGATAAACAGCTTAAAATATTAAGTTGGTAACTAAGTAGACCAAAACTTTGGTATACGATTATTTATTAACAATTACTTTGTATTGTCGTGTTTTAATTTAAAACTTTTGATTACTGTTTCTAATGTCTTAATTTAATGTGTGCAAAATCAATTTATTTCTCTTTAGTTTTAAATTAAAAACATGACCAATTCTTTCCACTTAATTATGTTTGATAAATGCGATGAAAACTAAGTATAGTAATTAGAAATGGTGTGAATTTAGAGTTAAAGTAGAGACAGCTGATCTCAAGTTAATTAACGTTCCTTTGGAGTTTTACCAAAAAGTATGTTTCTTTACAGAACGATTATTATATGTATTAAAATCTTAATTTACTGTCGTAGGTGTGACCAGTAGAATTGATAATATATTTTTGTTCATTACCAATTTTTTTTTAAATCTCAATTGGTAAGTACTGAAAATTGTACTTGTGAAATTAATTTATACTATTTTTGATTATTTGTAATTCTGTGCATACGTCCCATTGAGTTTATTAAATTATATTTATATTAAATTATATTTAATCAATAATAATAATTATATAACATTTCATAAAATGTGTAATCTTGGTGTAAAATAGTGGTAATAAATCTATATATGGATTTTTACTCCTTTGTTTTATTTGAAAATTTATACCTTTTATGATATTTATGCTAAAGGAAGTGTGCTTACAATATTTATGTGTAGGTACTTAGGTTTTTAAGGAAGGGTAATACACAAAATAAATACTCACAATGATTATCTATGTATTTAAAATTTAATTTTCATTACTTATATACAAATTACAACATTCACTATTATAATAGGTATTAGTTTGTCCTATATTTACACCGTAACAGTACACTTTAGAAGCGTCAATGATTTATAAAGATAATAAATTATTATAACATCAGGAAATTTGAAAATAATTGTTAACAATAGCTTCAATGACGGGGATGTGGAGGAAATAGGCCTGAAATTCAATAGACTAATCTATATTTAGTCTATTTTAGAATATACTGTCTCTTCGGACTTACGAATGGTTAAGTTTTGATCAAATTTGACAAAAAAAGATTGAAAACTAGACATTCAATAACTGAAAGCACATGATTGAATATTTCTTTGATATATATACCATGAGGTGTTGATCATGTCTCCAGTGCCTTTTGTGTTGGTATCTACATGTAATAGATTCAAGAGGTATTGACAACTGAGTTTAAAGTAACTATATTTGAAACATTGGAACGTCTAAACATTCACTATGATCAAATCATGGTAAATCTCCCGCTACAAATGACTTCTATGGTAATAACCATGATATTTTTAAAAGTTATATTGAAACGGCTAAAAATGCAGATTTTAAAAATAAATTACCAATGTTTTAAATGTAGTTTAGGATAGGATTAAATGAAATGGGTAGGTACAGATTTTTGAGAGTTACGGCATTATTATTAGGTTTGACTTTAAGGTAGGTATTTATATAACTCGTGAAATTTTTCATCATCTTCGGTGTTTTACAGGAGTATCAGGGCTACGCACAACATTTATAACATTGAAAAAGAAATAGGTGGTTCTTGTATCATGGTTTAATAAAAGTAATTCACAATATTCGATCCCCGTCTCACACAGTAGTTGTACACCCTAAACAGAAATATTCTACAATTAAAGATTCCTAAGGAAATTAACAAGAACAATTAAAATCATCGAAAACTTAAAACAATAACAAAATAAATAGCCTTCAATTTTGAAAAATAAACGTATACCGAGTCAACGTCCATTAGACATGATTTTAATATTCATATCGATTACTTAAAACGACGAAGTTATTTTACAGTTTGCATATCATTACAGCTAAACGTCTAAAGTTTGTCAAAATATTTTCTTATTGGCTTTAAACATTAACTCTGAGACATATTATTATTCGGAAATTACGATGCTAACACAGACTTAATTCTGGCTAAAATGAGGTCGAATCGAATGCAATATATCCGCTTATTTTTAAATAAAATTTCTAAATAAAGTTTCCAAACAAAATCTTATATATGCCTTCTATTTTCATAGTTATTTTGGTCAATCGACGACATCACAACCTGATTACTAAGGCCTGGATTTAGTCTTTTAGCTATGTCCGTTCAAACATATATATTTTGCTATATTAAACGAATATATTACAGTCGACTCGCACTTTACATTACTTTACATATACTAGTAATATAAATGTCATGTTAATACGTGCAAGAGATCATAACACTGCCTACTCTCATTTTAACCAGGGATATTAATATTATTATGTTGTATCAACTCTTTAAATATATTGAGAGTTGCAGTTATTACTATTATAATAGCTTTTGCAAGTTGGACTTAATTTTTTTTCTGGAATACTTTACTCAGTAGAGTAAGAGATAGAATGAGTATATGAAATGCTTTTGATTTTTAAATTTCTTGATGTTAAATTCCGTTAAAACGAGACTAAAATATTCAAACACATTACCGAGAGTCAGTATCAGTTTGAATAAATAGTTTATTCCTGTTACAAGAACAGTTTCAAGCGAAAGTAAATTTCGTGCAAAAACACGAATCTAAAGAAAAACAAGTTGATTTAAATTTCAAATCCAACTGCAAGAGCCCACATACATAAATTAAATGCACTGTATCGCCACTTAACTTTTCTAACTACGTTTAATATACAATTACAGTCCACTTGTGCCCGCCGTCCATTTGATGTGGCGTTAAATAATCTTAAATGAAGTCTTCAACAGATTTCGATTGAACTTTTATATTTACCCGAAGTTCTAGGAATCATTTCTTAGCTCTTACTTCTCCCAAATAATCAGGAAAGTTTCTTACGATCGCCACCAAACGGACGTCGGACAAAGGATTGTACATTTGGAACTATGCGCTCTCCAAGCGCGTGTCGTTCATATCACAACTAAATAGAAATAAACTACGCACATTCTTTATGTACCCGATTTACACGCACCTTATAATTTAGGATATGGTATTTAGAGCATCTACGTTTTGCGGTGTCTAAAACGTCTTAAGAAGCTTTAAAATAGACATTGTTATCTGACATGTTACATCTATGAGTCCCACGATAGGAGATATCTATTACGAACAACACTCATTCTAAAGTGTAGTGAATTAGGTACGATAAGTCAAACCTGCATATCTAAAATTTACAGACGTTGACATTTCAGCTTACAACTAGTTACTTAAACTTATTGATAAAAATATACTGTCTCTACAATATATGGGACACCGCAATGTCACCGTAGATGCTCCAGGTTGTATAAATACTTGGCTACATACAATAGCAGTTCCAGAGACACATGTGAACTTATCTGTATCTAAATTTGAATTAAAGCTCAATAAACACCTATAGTACATTGGCATCATAAGAACAAGAAGGCCAGATCATACAGACTAGTTCACATGTTTGTTCTTTTCACGAAATTGTCCCAGGACTATACTGTCTGCTATCGTGAAAAGAGCTCTTTTAAATGCAGTAGGTGCCAAGAGTTTGGCAGCTAACTTTGCCTGTCCTTTTGGACGACCGCAGTGAGGCCGCGACGCGGGGTCTAACAACTTCGGACGGATAATTTCGTTCACCTTTCGGGGCTTAGTGAGGTTTCTGAAGAAGGAACCTTTAAACCTATATAGTACTAATAAATAAACTATAAATTTTAAACGAAAATGCTTTATAGAAATGTTTTTGGAAACAATGGACGCGACTTTGATTTTGCCTACAAGTCAGTCATTGGCATGTCTTTATTGAACTTCCTTCCGAATCAGTTTTCGTTTCGAACACGTCCTAAGTTTAATACAGTCCGCTATTAATTATACCAAACTTCAAAGTCGCGATTAAAAGTCGCGTCTGCCTATCTCCCACTATGTCATAGGCATTTGCACAAGCAACAGGTGTCAAGAGGGCCTGCCTTGACCGGAATGCTCGTAAAATGAATTGCGAGAGTTGCATTGTAATATTAAAACGTTTTGCCACTTTAGGCTTAGCATTTATGAGCTAACGATGCTGTTTTGACCATAAACATACTATTTACTTTACTCGTTTTTTCAACAATAATTTTGACAAGTACGATATGACATGAATACTAAATAATAGATATAGAGTATCAACTCAGATGTTTCCAAAAATAAAGTAATTCCACAGCAATAAAAGTAATGCCATCGTTTTCATAATGAATGATCGTTCTGCCTCCAGAAGTGACCGCAACATTTTAAGCGCTGGCAACTTTGTTTCGTTTACTTTTGGCGACATCTAAATTGACGTCATTCTTTCTTCTAGAACAAAAAGATAACGTAACGATATTACAAAACTTAAGAACTTGCAAAGAAGAGTTAACAACGGTAAAGAAACATTTAGTTTTGACAACAGTAAAATGTAATGAACGGCAAGTAAAGTATGCAACTCTGTACTATTTAATATTAGCCGGCTGTATATTAATTGGATTACCCTGCTACATTCCGCTATACGAGCGCTATCCGTTAGATACATTAGAAGTATCTCAGACTAAGAAAACAAACTAGTGCTTGAGTGAGTTGAGCTAGTTTTAGATTTAAATTGACTTGGTAAGTATTTAATCACAAAAAAAATATTTCTTAACAACGCTTTACTTTGTTTACTTAATTCCTCTTTTGAGAAAGACCTCTAACTTACATAGAATATACTACCTAACCGTAGGTGATTGCAGTTGAAATTCTCGTTTTCTTACTCTGAGATATTATCTAGGTGTCAAACCATGCAAGTGCCGGCCACCAACATTGTGTGCGATTTAATACAATATTTTAGTTCAGTAAATATAATATAATGACCTATATAAAATTTGAATGAGTAACCAAAGTTTTCGTTGAAATGTTTCTAAGGTCCTGGCGATTGGTATCGATTTTCTATAAAGTTTGATGGAGCAGTACACTTTAATAGCCAAGTAAATATGTAATCTTTCAATCATAAAAATAACGACCCAGTTAAAATCCAATGATTTCGATCATTAAAACTTGAGCGAGTTTCGTGAACCGTACAGTATTACATAAAACTGAAAATGTCCTTTTGGCTCCAATCGACATGCTCTCATTCGTTGACATTTATTTGTTTATCTCTAACTTATAAAATTATACCAATCAAGCCATTCCCTTATAGTCCCATGCCCCACTTCGCCCCACTTCTCTCCATCCCGGTCGCGCTCACTGCGGGTGCGCGGGCGCCGGCCCGCGCGGACCCCTGGGTCAGTCGCCCGTCGCCGTCACTGTCGTCCAACTCCAGGGGCTCGTGTAGCCTTTCTGACTGGAAAGATACAAAAGGAACGTTAGGATTCTGAAACTGATGTGTAGTAACAACAACAATAACGGCGAATCGATTTTTTTTATCTTATTTAATTTTTAACAACAGTAACATCATCAGTTAAATAGTATTTATAATTATGTGTTCAGATCGCGTAAGTTTAAAAACATTTATTAGTAACATCAAATACTATGGGGACAGTCTTTGTACGACTTTTATCAGTTTAACGACTTTAAACATAAACATGATTCAAATCACCCATCAATTGACAACTTCATCATATCATGGCCAATGTGACTTATGCTGTAGGTATGGTATCAGGTAGCTAAAAGTATTTCATTATATTTTGAGTACCTAGTTAGTTAACTAGTGTAGTAGGTACCTACCTATTTTCTAACCTATTATTGCAAAAATAACGAGCGGATGAGTATTTAACTTAAACCTAGATTGCGAGTTGCAAGGAATTTTCCGTGCACGTTCCAACTCGAACAGATATTTTTGCCAAAGAAAACAATTACCTACATTGCTGCTCAATGATCGTTTTAATTAATAGCTTTGTTAATAAGTGTTAATAACTGAAGAAGGTATGTGCACGTTAAGTGCAGTAAAACATCGACTGTGGCACATTCGGTGAAGTGATATTTATCATTCAGTGAGTGTCAACTCTATCCCAACAAGGAAGTTTACCTCATTATTACATTTCAGCCGAAAAAATACAAATGGAGAACCTTCTACAAACAAAAGAGAATCAAACAGTTTTAAATTGTACAGTGGAGTACCTACAATGGTGTATGGTCACGATCACGACGCTTTTCATTGAAAGACTTGGAGTCGCTCTAAGCACCTATTTAATAACAAAAGGGGCTTCATGCATCTTCAAACTACTTTATTAAAAAATTAATTACGTATTGATTTAATTCTTCATTAACTTATTTAGATTCAAAGCGTGTATGAATTACATTTTCAGTCAATCTGATAGGGTAAAAAGCAAAGTTATTCGGTCACCTATTACATTTTTTCCCGCCGTCCGAGTGTGACGTGCAAGTGCATACCGAGACACGCAGACGTGCCCTACTTTTAGATTATGAATTATTTACTCGCATTAATTCAAGCTCACGCACGTGAGAGTGCAGTTGATTCAGATTACATCTGAATTTATAAAAAAGTACGTACATTTCGCGTGAATTTGAAGCATTAGAATTTTTCAGAAATAACTGGACGAATTGATTCCGTTGGATGAAACAGTGATTATGTACCAATTAGACAACTGGGACCACGTGTAAAAATGTAAATTATTTACGTACTACATAATTGGATGTTGTGTTCTATTTTTATTTACGTATTAATTTTTAACCCCTGACAATAAAGAGGGATGTTATAATTTGACTGTGAGGTACCTACCTATATATCTTTCGATGTTTTTCCTTAAACACAAAGGGAAGAAAATGCTCCCGAACGAAAGGACCTCTTTATTTTTTTTATGCTTGAAAAGTGACTTGATCCATATTGTTTTAATCTGATTTTTTTTTAACAAAAACGGTTCAGCAGCCGTCCAAATGTTATTATGATAAAAAGCAAATAAAAAAATCTTGGTATTAACCAGTTTCACAACATATTGGGTGCCTACAAGCCACGACGCACGTGTCAAAGAAGAGCTGTTCCTAGCGTCGTCGTACGGCTCGGAGCCTGGACAGTGAACGTTATCATATAAACATTTATAAACAAAGTCCCGTTCTTGTCTTATAAAAACATTTTTCCACTCGATCCTCCGGAAAACAGAAGCAATTAGTAATTCTGCGATATGCCACGCATGGCCGACTGTGCCGAGTTCGTAATTAAATCAACACGTGCCTGTTTCCACGTTGTCATTCTACCGTTCAGAAATGTGATATCATTTCCGGGATATAGTTTCCACGTTATTTTCTTTCTCAGAGATAAATATAGACTTGATTGACAGATCGTAAGGGGATTAAAAGCTCTTCCCCATCACTAAGCTGCGTTGCTAAGCGGCGAAATGTATCAAATATAGAAATAAGAATATATTTTGCTATAAAAATCGAGCCCTTTTGGTAGAGATTTTGACATACCTACCTACTCAATCGCTTGGCTTTGCTATGATAGAAAATCTCCGAATGCTGATGATATTGATGTTAAGGTTAATGAATGATGTTTTATCAGAGACAAGTTTGTTTAAATTGAATACTCGACAACGAGTCAATTTTTTTCTGACACTATTGCAGATTGTTTTGGTTTCACGCTGGCACTAGGTTTTAAGCACTGTTGTTATGCTTATAATGTCAAAAAGCCAACATTTTATTCACCCATTGTAAATTTGTAATGATAGGCTTCTTGGCTATCGATTTTGCAAGTGCCATATTTTCTCCCTTGCAAAACATTGATAGATCTGGTTAAAACCGCCGTCTTTAATTTGTCTTTATTACAAAAGCGTGAGGACTTAAGTAATGTCTTTATCTCTCCCCTCGCAACAATTAAGTAATCTACTCGTTAGTAGGTACAGAGGGGAAAAGTACCCATTGACTTACATTCGGAAAATTGATTCCGCGCTGGGTTGGTGACGTCATAACGCATTGACGTCATTCTGAAACTCTGAGATCATTCTACGCAATCTGGTGCGCACACACTGAACAAATTGCTTGGATTCTATGTAAGAAAAAACGTTACTGTGTGTTTTTTGTGCCTACACTTTTTAAGAAGACATACCTAACCTACTTAAGCGTAGGAGCTGGTAAGTGCTAAAGCAAAAGCTCAACAGCAAAGAGGTTCTAGTCGATACTGTAAGTTCTGACACAATCTATTGTTAGGAGTATCTCAATTAGAGGATATCTTATGAAAATTCGGCATTGTTAAGTACCTACGCCAAGAAAATTTAGGAGAAAGCCACCTGATTTCGTCCAAAATGTTGTGTTGAAGGATAAAAGCAGTGCTACACACACATAGCAATTAATTACACAAAATTCGTACTTAGCCGAATTGGGTGACACTGGACCCCGCGAGGATTTTGTTCTACAATTTTTCGAGTTTTTCGAGTTTTTTTACTTCTGTTTTTTTAATGGATTTCGGATATTTTCTTCATATTCGTGTTCTTTTACTTAAATTCTCATGTTATTGTTTTGTCAAAGGAGTTACATAATTTTTAAGTAAACATTTTATGACAAAACACTTGATTTGCTGAAACAACAAGCAAAAATTTCTTTTGTAAAATACATAATGGAAAATAATTCAAGAGTAAAAAGAACACAAATAAGGAGAAAACAATTAAATAAATATAAACATCACAAAGTGAAACTTCGTACTTTCGTAATGTACTTATGACTATCGTACCGAGACCATTATGAAGACTGAAGTGTTTGAAGAAGGGTTTCGATTGCAGCCAGCTCCGAAGGAGTTCTGTCCGGTGCTTTGGACCTATGAAGAAATAATATAAAGGTATATCAAGATTGAAAAAAATGTAGAGCAGAGCTTTTTTGTTTCGACTTGTTTGTGAAGCCGTGGAAAAAAACGTCTTCTGGGTACAAAGGAAACAGGAAGTCAATGAAACAACCAGTCCAGACCTAAATCTCTAAAAAGAGCATATAATCTGCCAGACAATCTTAGGCTGCCTTTCCACCTGTATGTGCTACGTTACTATTTCCAGCCGACCAATAGGATAGCATACTACATTTACACACACAATAAATTTACAGTACTGAAATAAAAATAAAAGTTATTCATCGAAAAATAAATACCATTATAGCGAGTGGAAAAAACCACTTAAATAACAATAATTATGTAGAAAATTAATAGGAATAAGGTTATCAGTGTGTGCTGCAGTAGCAAACGGGCCCAGGCTCAGCATAATATGAACAGAAGTTGATATGTATGTTATGAACAGAAGGCGCTGTGGTTCTACCTAGACCAGAACAAGAACAATCACAGGACCCTGTGATTACAAAATATTAAATAAAAAAGTAAATAAGCTCACTCAGTGTATTATGTATTTTCCTTTCAAAGAAAAACATACCTATTTAAAGCTGACAAAAATGACGCGATAGAGAAGCGAAACAGCAACGAAGCTTATCTCTAGAGGCAATCTTAAATCAAGCTAGATCACAATAATATATTTATTGTAAATGCGAAAATTTGGATGGATGGATATTTGTTACTTCTTCATGCCAAAACTACTGAACCAGTTTTTGTCTGAAATTTGCATACAGGTAGTTGATAGCCTGGAATAAAACAAAGGCTACCCCTATAAATCAGTTGTGAAATAACCTTTACATATGAAATTTATTTCATGCTATCCGTAGAAAGGTTACATTTAAAGTACCTTTCTAAAGATAGCATAAAAGAAACGCATCTAATATACTTAATTTAACCTCAATCCCAAGAAATCGAGGTGCTTAAATAATCCATAAGATTGCTGCCTTAAAATTTTATTCCCTGAAAAATCCTGCCTGTGACGTTATTCCGTAGGATTTTGTAAAGGTTCTTTTAAAATAGCTACAGTCTTACATTGAGGAAGTTTAGACAATCCACACCCCCTCCCTGCTCCCAGGGTCTGCTCTAAGCTAAGTGCCGTGCCGGCTTAAAAAATCCTCTATCTACTAGGTATCTACTTGATACTATGTATCTTTTTGATATTACTGTAAGTAAGTACGTGTATTTATTTCACCAACACTGAAAAATAAATGAAGCGATACTGGTAAAAAGTATGGTTGATATGAAGTATTTTCCAACCATACTATATATAGTACCTACTATAGATAGCATGTTTGATATTTTCCGCTTCATTTATTTTTCAGTGTAGGTGAAATAAATACACACACAGTTATATTATATCAAGCCAGGGATATACCTACAGATGACTTGATCTATATAGATTCTATACTAATATTATAAAAGATGAAAAGTTTGTGAGGTTGTCGGGGGTAATCTCTGGATCTACTGAACCTATTTTGAAAATTCTTTTACCAATAGAAAGCGACGTTATTTGTGTCACACGCTTTATAGGACATACCCGTGTGAAGCCGGGGCGAACCGCTTGTTTTAGATATTATGTTGGTACCTGGTTCTTTTACCTACTAAGCCGCGACAAAACACAATTTAAAAGTTTTTAGGATTATTTTAATTTTGCGCACAAGTGACAATCCGATCAAAACAAAGAAGATTCCAGAACTGATAGACTGACTGACTTGTCAAAGTGATTAATTTAGTAATCCCTAAGAAATTTATTCAAATCTTGAAACAAATTCAAATCTTGAAACCAGATAGAGTCAATCAGAGTAAAATCACACTTGACACGTTAAACCTTGAACAAAGCTACTGCTGGTTCCTTGGTTTCGTTTTATGGGAATTTGGGAACCAACGAACCATTGGTCCCATGAGTCATCAAATTGGCTGTTTCATGGTAAATCCTAACGTCACCAGATAAGACGCTTAACGTCTTAACGCCGAGCAGTTTCTGCGTTAATGTTTATAATAAAAACTCCTTTTATCGCGCACCATTAAAAATATGTTGCTATTAATAGATGTTACGTCCGTCACGCACGACTCACCACAATACTGTAGTTCTATCTTTAAATAAATTATAAATAAATAATGATGGACAATTTACCCAGCATTATTTAGCCCCAAGCTAAGCAGAGCTTGTGTTATGGGTACTAGATAACTGATATACATAATACAATAAAATTACATAGATGGATACTTTTTTATTATATGTACATAGGAAACGACCTTATATTATCTTTATTTCACTCCTTTAGTAAAATCTATTATCCCTAGTGCCCTACCTAGAAAGTTTCTTATGTTAGTATCTAGCAAGACAATATAAATTATGTTAAAATGAGTCAGGTATGTAATCAGTTTACATTCTAAGGTCGGCCATTGGCACACTCTGGTATTTCACGCTAATGTCATAATAAAGTCAACTACGTACAAGGTGTCCTAGAAACGTGCGTTAGATAGTAACTTATTAGTAAGTGTAAGTCTGTAAGTAAGATAAACTACGGCATCTTCGTACGCTTTTCTTTAATCATTGTTTGAGTGGATGTTTCGTGTTTAACATAACTAACTTTTTATTTTTCAAGATTTATACCTCGTGAAGTCGTGACACATAGGGTACGACTTTGTTCTCTATATTCGTTCATAAGATAATTATTTATTACACTTCAGGCCTGAAATAGTATCTATCAACCAGTTTAGTCGTGAAAAAGTAAGAAACATTTTAGTCGTGAAACAGTAAGAAACAGTTAAGTCGACAATAGTAACACACAGATAGAGTGGTTAGCTAGTACAAGGAGTGTAGTGAACCCTAACATCTTCCTGGTATGAAGTGAAGTTAAAAGTGCATAATAAGACTTTATGAAAAGGAAAACAGCTACCTAATGATTTACTTTCAAATTACGAGAAAACCACTGCATCTATCAAGATTGCAGTAAGAAGAATTTAAGTTAGCTAAGGTCGAGGTGATTTTCAGACAGAATATTCTCTTTATTTTATTCACTAAGAAACAATCTGATGAAATGATCGAAATGCGACTCTACCTGGGCTACCCTGTACCAGTTGTACCTAACTAAATACCAACCTAGCCGTGCCTATCAATCCACGGGCACCTTTTGTTTGGTGACCTATGCCTGATATTTAGGAACCTAACCTATACCTATCTAATTCGTTTATTTCCGTTGAGAAATAAGTACTTACATTGGATTTACACTAGCCAAGTTCGACGTAGAAGGTTTGTAAATAAACTACAATTAACCTTAAATTCACTACGTTGCCGTGTCTTTTTATTACGCAATTTAATTAACTTGTCGAGATCCTTCAATGAATATTGCTCACAATCATATATGAAATTCGATGCCCGGGACATGCTTGGCATCGTCTGTTATTTGTGTCGTGGTCACAAAAATTCTACATCTAGTTTGGCTAGTGTAGTGTATAGAATTGTTGAAAAGCGCCAGGTGACCATAAAATCTACTTGACTTATATTTTTTTAAGTAACTATGTGAATGGATTTATGAGATTTTCATCTGAACTTCTCTTACCTACAAATCTATTAGAATCGGCAGCATAAAAGCAAGTCCAATCATAAAGACAAATGTAGTCCTAATTTAATGAACTACTTATGCGAGAAATATGGCATAACTATGGAGGATGGAATACCTTGAGAATGGAATACCCAAAGAGAGAGATGTCATTGGGATGTCGTCATGTCAAATTAAGCACCGTTTTTTTCGATCAGGGAGTGTAATAACGCAATAAGGACTTGTTTTGCGTGACTTCAAAAACGTTTCGGTGTAGTTTTGACCAATATTTTTCACCGATGCCGATGTCATTTCGTAAGCCAAAACCATGTCAATCTAAGTAATAGGTAGGGTACCTTCATTTTCTCTCTTTATGATGCAGGGTCTATAATCCATAGTGGCCAAAAATAAAAGCACCAGAGTTGTAAAAGTTTTGTTTTCTCTGTGATTGCTCTTGCCAATTTAGGTAGTAAAGTATCTTAGTAGGTACTACTAGAGTCTACTTAGATAACTATGAGATAGTCTCTCATCGGCAGTTTCCCAGCGGCGCGGCTCGCAGGCCAATTGAATAAATTGGCCGACCCAGGGCCACCGGGCCAGGATGCGTGTCAACAGGGCTCCTGGTAGTTCGGAGGGGACCCGCTAATACCTCGTTAGCGGCATGAATGATGTGAATCAGATCAACCAATAGGTTTAACTATCTACCTATTGGTTGATCTGATTCACACCTCTACCTATTATTTTGTTATCATCTCTACATTTCTGGGTTTTTGTTTGACTCTTGTTAGTAAGGGTGTTGAAGAAATAAATTAAGGGTTCTACTTCTAAGGCCCGTAGAAAGGTTGCTTAGTTAATCGATCTATGCTTGAGTAACGTTTATGCCATACAAAATCGTTACTCAAGTAAAGATTGAAGACTGAGCGAGCTTTCATAATACGGGCTTTAGTCTTCTTTGTTCTCTAGCTTAAGACTGCTGAAGTCTACTCTACTTTAATACAGGCACTAGTGGTAATTCTTGTACCTAAAGACCGTAATTTAAGAAAAAAAAAATTTCGTTATCACAGGCACATAGTTATAGCACAATGCAACGTGGGCGTTGTCAACTAACGACAAAGTACCACTCGGTAGGTTCCACCAGAAAAAATGTATTAAAGAAACTCGCATCGCGCGCGCGTTCCAGAAAAATTCGACTAAAACCAGCGCGGAATTCATCAAATTACAAAAACTGCTGGAAAAATGTCCGATATTTTTTTCCCGTCCACTTCGTCGAGAGTTGTAGTACATTCGCCGCCGGAACTCGCCGGAGGGAGTTCCGATGTACAGCTACGTGCAAAGTTTGTTGGCCGGCAATAGGCCAGAGACTGCCAACATCAGCTGGCCAAACAAACCGCCAACTTTAGTTGGTATGGTTAGTAAATATAAGTCAGTGACCGTAAAGACGATTGCCAGAAATATAGAGAGAGACCGTTGCCTTCCGGGTCGACGAGGGCTGCTGGTGAGGTTGCGCAAAGAACACTTCTTTGTAGAGAAACAGAGATCAGATCAGCTAATTCGAAAAAAAAATGGTATTACAAAAAGGAACATACATAGCACGTAGTGGAACATAAAGTAAATTAATTTATTCATAAATTATATTAATTCAGGTTCAATCGAAAATCTGTAAAATAATTCATAATAAACACAAATTTTCTCCATAATTAGGCACCAACTCGCGCGTTAAAAACACCTTTCTGAACAGCGCTTACAGAAAAGGTAATTTCATGAAATTCCGACAAAAAATCTAGAATCAAGGCGTTCGTTCGTACACGCACAAGGGTGGGTGTGGGAGGTGGGCCGGCTAACGAGGGGTGGCGGGTGGCACCACCCTCTGACCCAAAAAAGTGTGCGTACCGCCTTACGGAACTACGGTTGTAGTGCTAGCGGGTTGATTTTTTGTAAAATGTTATTACTATAAAACTTTTAGAACTATCGTTGTTAACACCTAAGTTATTTTACAATATAGAAATATATAATGTATATTATCATGATTTGGGTTATAAGCTTATCAGATTTCCAATATAGGTACAGTTTCACGCGCTATGATTGGAAAGCAAAAAACCCAAATCATGGTAAATACCCCGTTGTTAATTAAATATCTTTAGTTTTTTTACTGCACCTTTCAGACAAGTGAACGCTGTTAAGCTCTACTTTTTGACAACATTTATAAGTATCGTACATTTCTGTTTTTGTTATATTTTTATTCTTGTTTTCTTGCAACATCACATTATGTAGCGTAGATCTTTGTCTATATTATATACATAAGGTTGAAATTCCCTTTATAAATTCTGCCTTCCTGATAACCGAACTGATTAAAAGCTTATTAACTTTATGCCAGTATTTCATACTCAGGAAATTGGTTTCACGTCTATTTTTTTTCCAGAACCTGGACTAAGATATGCGAAATAAGCCATGTTTTTAGTAAAATAAAGTGGCTAAATCGCTACCCGCTCTCAGTACAGACAAACCTTCGCCAGAGCAACGAATAGTGCACAATATCAACAGTTTTTTGGCTAATGGAAACACTTTGTGATATCCGTCGAAAGGAAATGAAAGGCACTAGCATATTTTATGAAAAAAGGTTATTCTTTGCGCCGCGCCGCCGCTAGGTTCCAGGCCAGGTACCTACTTGTATCAACCAGTTGCTCTTTATGGATCTTTTTAGAGTGCCGTTTAGGGAAATCGAACGTTTGTTTGCTCTACCTATATGTATTTTCGGAGGTGAGGTGACTCAAGATTAATTCGTAGAAAAGGAGCCTATACAATCTGAAAAAAAAGTTAAGAAACGTGTCTAAAACCTATCACAAAATTTAAAACAATTTTGTGCTCCATTTCTCATCTAGCCCCTTTAACATCAACGTTTTAAATACTTCAATAAGTAAAGTGACAGTCCTTAGATAGACCTTACGCTGGAAGTAGCACCACGCCTTTATCTAGTACTAATTAATTAATTAGTTCGTTTTGTTCCTTCAAGGAATTAATTAAGATTGATGTTAATAATTATTTATGTTATAAGAGCTTTATAAGAGTCGGGCAAAATGTAAAAACATTTTTATTGAAAGTACCTACTTCAATAATTTAAGAAATCATTATATTCTTAATAAAAGGAAATAATGTACCAAGGCAGGTACCTACTAAATTTACTTCTACGTAGGACAGGCATATCAGGATTATCAGGTTACTTTGACGTAGGAGCGACCAATAAGACACGTCACCCCGGCCACGAAACGTTTAGGAAGTATAATGTAACAATATTTTGCGGTGCTACATGTTTTTTTACATTCTATAATTAGATATATTGTTTAGAGCTAGGCTTATCGCCTTATGTTTTTCGTATACTGGAGGACTGAAAAAACAAAACAATTACGTCAGCTTTTTATAAGTTATACCTACCTACTTTAAATGTGATCAAAAGACGTACAACCTCATTATTAATTTAAAACAATGACAAAATGTTTCTATTACTTAGATTCGTTTGAAAATAGAATTTCTTGCAAAACGTTCTTACTTTGAAATTAATCACGTCAACTGAAACTCACCATGCACGACCTCTTTGTAGGTCAGAAATATACACAGTACTCTGTGGTCAGAACCTCCGAACCGCCGCCGCCCGCGCCGTGCCAAATTGAATCATACGTCGTTGTGTTACATGTTATATTATCTTGCGTAACTTGTGTTACATCTTTGAAATCGATAAGGATGTGTATGTGTGTGTACCGTGTTGCTCTGAACTGGTGGGGTAAAAAGAACTGTAGCTAGTTGTGTTAGAATTTAAATTGGATTGGCATGTTGGGAATTCCTGAAAGCCTGCGCTAAACAGGTGATCTTCAGGTTTTCAGGGACAAGGATGATTAGTTTGAAAGCTTTTAATAAAACTTACGCGTATAGGTACATTATTTTGTACACAGCATGATGAAACTAGTTTAGCACAAATAGGTACCTAAGCTTTTTATAAAATGAACTGATGATGAAGCTTTTTTTATGAAATATTGCACTAACCCCACTAGGTAAGTAGTACTTTCCTACTAGGGATACAAATTAGTTCCGATTTTGGCCACGATAGCTGCTTGTACTAAATATTGAACGATATTGGATCTTCGTAGCAGAAGTAGGTGACTACGACAAAATTTTAAGTTTTGATCTGTTTTTGAACTAGAATTTGCACCTTCTTATTTGCGCAGTGCGTAAATACGGTATTGAAGTTTTTGGTTATTGCCGTGGCTGTTATTGGTGTCAGCTATCATACATGTTGCAAAAAATATTTTGTATTTTAGAGCCGAGTGTAGTGACGATTGATAAAAGAAAAGAGTAACTAAACGAATAAAGGCCATGTACCCGGCGGAAACGGATGTCGCTTATTGCGCTTATTGTAGATCTGTTGTGGGAGCAGGCTGCGCCCCGCGGGCCCGCTCGCAATAAATATGCGTGACTTGTGTATTGGTGGCGGCGAGGTAGGTACCTACCTACGAGTGATTGTGGAGGAAGGTGGTTGTTTTGTTGTACGAGTTATAAGATAAATGTCGAGAGTTATTATTACAGCTGCGAATCTTACATTGATTTTAAATTTTAAGATAAATGTGTAAACAAGAAGTCCATAATTTTTATTCCGTTTAAGTAGGGATTTCTTTAGGCTTACAAAAGCTCAAACCTCCTTGTATAAATAATAATGAAATTCTTAGAAAAAATCCTAAATCTGATGGATATGAAACTTACTCAGGTATAATAATCGTAGGATTCCTAGTTTGGATAAAAAAAAGGTCCCAACTGTATCCAAATTTAAGGGACACTTGGACCATCAAAATGTTAGTTGAGAAGAAAAAGAAAACCTATCCATGAAACTATAAACACAGTACTTATGGACCCATATTCACGGACTGTCCACAAAACACCGAACTGACAAATGACTGCGAAATCAAATTTTGCCAGGTTTTGCATGAAATAAGATCCCAAAAAGTTTCGACTTTGAAAATTTTTGGGAAATTATTTCATTTCTTAGTAACTCATTCAGGGACACCCTGTACACAGTACTAGAGTACTAGGTGGGTACTCTACTCGGTAGGTATAATGAGCCGTGCGATTGCGATCTAGGTTAAGTGTTAGATGTAAGCCATCACTCATTACTGCTCCTACAACGTGCCGTGCCAACACGTGGGTTACCAACACTCCTTTATTCCACTTTTAGAGTAGTTGTAGCCGTGTGGTGCCAGCTTAGAATGTGCACCACCCCTTCTCTTCCCGTGGGTGTCGTAAGAGACGACTAAGGAACATACACCGGGGGGCGGGCAGCAGCGCGTATCGCAGAATAGATCTGCCACCGAACTGCGATCCCCAACCCGCATGCTCAGCGTGGGGATTATGGGCATTACCCCCTATGAGATAAAAAATCAGGGGTCCGCGTCAGTGAACCATTAAGGGGGCGATATATGACGCCATTTTGTGTATAGGATAGGCATAGGATTACGCGTTTAAAAGAGCGGGACAGAGCGGAGCGGCGGCATAAGCTCCAAAGTCAAGTTTTTGCTGATTACACACATTGCACATTTATTTCTGGTATTTGAAATAGTTTTTTTTTATTTTCGAAAAGAAGTGGACCTTGTCTTGTTTCCCATACATTTACTAGGTATTTTTTTTCACAATTATATCGATAAAGATGACGGGGAAAAATTGTTTTAATGTAATCCAAATTTGCCCATTTCACATGTATCGCCGCCATACAGGCTGTTGAGGTGAAAGTGGTAGGCCTGCCAGAGCCTGCCAGAGCCTGCCAGAGCCTGCCAGAGCCTGCCAGAGCCTGCCAGAGCCTGCCAGAGCCTGCCAGTCATTAAATGCTGGTTTTAATTATCTACTAATGATTGTAAACAGAGGCCCGAGTCCATATGATGATAGTAACGTGATCGTGATGTTTGATGTTTTCATAGGTATTGGTAGAGCGCGTCTGTCCTGTGGACCGGGGTGGGAGGTGGGAACAACGCAAATCCCATACAAATATGTGACGTCACGATCACGTATCGACACTTTCGTCAAATGGACTCGGGGCTTTGGTCGGAACGGAATATATTATGTACTAGCTGATCCCCGCGGATTTACTCGCGTTAAATTCGTTTTTAACATTTCTAGGGGGATTATTCCCATGAGAATTTGATGGATAAAACACAGGGACAGGATAAAAAGTAGCCTATGTTACATCCTCCATCGTTTCAACTAACTCTATGCCAAAAATCAAGTCGATTGGTTGCTGCGGTTAGTGAGGGCGTGCAGAAAGGATAAATAAACAAACAAACACTTTCACAATATAATATTCGTAAGGATTAGGAACCTATTACACGACATCGCTTATACCTTATTATTAAGAATTCATTTCCATTCATTCAAAACCAGGGCAAATTTTAAAGGGCCGATTTTGTTAATGAATTAGGATGGAAATAATGTAAAAATAGTTGTTCCGTTCCCATGGGAACTGATTTAGGTCTACGGGATACAAAGTAGTTATTCCAGGTTAAGACCTACATCAATGCGAAATCAAATCGTTTTACTAAGTAGTTTTGGCGTGACGAAGTAAAAATAAAACGTCAAGCCATCCACTATACATCCATTCCAGTTTGACCTTTTACGTAGAGTAGAGACTCTCTTTTAGGTAGTTCGCCTCTTAATGAACTTTCGTTGCTGACTGTACTAAGTTTAATTTAGTAGGTACCTTATTAATCGATGTCTCGTTAGTGTGTTGTGTTGTGTTGTGTACCCAGGAGTACAAGGTTTATGTTCTCCGCACACAATATATTTTGTTTTTTAGAAATATGTAAATGAAATGATGATGATGATCGTCTATTATTTATTATGTGGTATTTTTTTAATACAAGTTTCAGTAAATAAATAAATAAATAATGCTGGACAATTCACACAGCATTTTTTAGCCCCAAGCTAAGCAGAGTTTGTGTTATGGGTACTAGATAACTGATAATACATAATATAACACAATACATACATAGATATTTTTTATTATACATAGAAAACGACCAGAACACCCTGAACAAATGTCTGCAGATCGTAAAATGTAGGTATATTTCCTACTTAGATGTTATAATGAATCCCGTTGAAAGTGTCCCATTAAATCCCAGCGCGGGGATCGTGAATGCAATCTGGGCTAAGTGTTAGAGTCGGTAATCGCTCATTACTGGGCACAGTGGGCACAGCGCAGCCGCGTCCCAGTTCGCGGGACCGGAGCCCCACTTACAGTACCTACCTAATCTCATTTTAAATTACATAAGTATTTAAGAAAAATCAGCAGCTCATAAAAAAATCACAATAAAGAAAATGGAAATAGAAGGCTATTAAAAGGTTTACACGAGTAAGATTATTAGTAAATTATGATAAACCGCTGGTTAAAGTTAGGATTTCTGCTGCTTGATTGATGACCAGTCGATGAGATAATTTCTCCTACTAAAATGCTATAGATCTTCGGCCACATCTTCACTGTACCATCAGACGAGATTGTGTTCAAACATGATCTATACAGTAGTCTATACAGCATAAATAAAACGTCAAGTGCGACTCGCCCATCGAGGGTTCCGTACAAACTTGTACTCTTAAGCAAAGAACAGACGGATTAGTTGCAGTTCGTGCGTCGTCGTTTTGAAGTAAACAAGTCAATAAGTCGCATTACGTGCGTTCTGCTAGGAGGAGAAAAAAATACCTAAACCTTTGGTCGCATTTCGTGCGTCGAGTACAATATAACTATGTACAACTAAGTTTTAAACATAGAGCAGCAAAACTTTCAGAAGTCGCATTATAAATATATCATAGTTTGTTCTTTAATTGAGGAATTAAATAAAAAACTAGATTAAATGTATATTTAAAATACATAATGTTGATGTTACGTTATTTTTACAACAAGTAGTTAAAGTAGTTATTATTTTGGGATAAAAAGAAAGTGATGGCGTATATACTTAATTAACTTTACTGATCTGTCTATCTTTTAAAATAATTAACAACAAAATTTTGTACTTAAACCTTTGCACAGCTGACAAAAAAATATTGGTCACAAATAATATAAAGGATAGGTATATGTATAAAAACGGTTTTTAGATTTTTTTTTCTTTTACTTGTGCTTTTAGACCTTGCTTCTTGTCAAATTTCATGATTCTAGGTCAACGGGAAGTACCCTATAGGTATTGTGTGCATGTGATTATCTTGGAAAATTCAAAAAAATTGGACAGAAACGGCTGTAACTTTTTATTGCGTTGACTTAGAAGTTTGATTTATATCGCGACTCCAAGTGGTAACGAACTTGAGTATATGATCTGAATTTCAACTCGATACCTCCACGCGTTTCTGAGAAAAGAGAGTTGACAGGCGGACAACAAAGTGATATTATAAGGGTTCCTTTTTTGCTTTTGAGGTAGGTACGGAACCCTAAAAAACAATACACGGTAGACTTGTAATCATACAAGTCTACCGTGTATTGTATTTTTAGGGTAGGTAGGTACTAGGTATATCAATAGGTACCTTATATTCTAATCTACCTACGGCTGTCTGTGATCACGGGAAAATAATGTACATTGCCAGCTAACCTTAAAAAAAATTGCTGTGGCATCTTGTATTGGTAAATTTTGTATTGAAGAATGGAAGAAGAGTTCTAATCGTGGAATGAGTACCTTATCCAACTCCTTGTAGAATGTTTGTAAACAAACCGGGACACAATTATCTAAAACTCGCTGGCGTCGAGTTTCAGATGTAATTGTAAGCAATATTTTTTGAAGAAAGGATCTTAAATCGACAATTAAGTAATTTAAATTGAATTTAGAAGGACCGGCAACGGAGGGAGTGAATGTTAGGTTACCTTCACAGAACAGAAAAAAACAAGTTTGTTGTTGTGTTTTTCTGTTTCGTGGTTACCTTATTATGGACGGTTTGTTTACAAACATTCTGGAGTTTGGTTAAGAAAGGTAGGTATAAGCAATGAGGCCTACGTGTAAGTGACGTAGTTATTTCTATCTTCATAATGTAAAAAATTAATCCTTAGTGCTACGGGAACCCAATATAGATACCATAGCGCAACACCCACCTATCTGGGTGCCTAGGTACCTACCTATCCATCCACTTTCCTAATAGAAAATGAAAAGACGCATTCCATTTTAAAAATTCCATCGGAAAACATTCTGTAAAACATGAAACCTTCACGTAATAGAAATACTTCGCGTAGCGCGCGGTCGTTGACCCGCGGCTCCATTGTACGACACGTGACGTCAGCGAAATGCAGGAAGATCTTACATGAATTTCTTAAAAAATAAGTAAGAAAAGGAAAAGAGTTTAAAAGAGAATGTTGATAAAAAGTCTGCAAAAGCGCTGTTATTTGGGACGCAAATTATGTAATGTTAGTTTGGTCTTACAGTTTTCCGGTCTACCAACGATGGTGGGCAAGTTCACGGTCAATTGCTTGACAGATATTCTGTCTATTTTAGAATATAATTTCTTACACAAAATTTACTTTGTATCAGCAGAGTACAATGTAGGTATTTTAACAGAGCATTTTCAAGAATGCCATACGACGATATCGATCGTTTATCAGCAAGACACTGCAAAAGAAGGTAAGAAAACCTTGTGCAATAAGTTACTCGTAATATCAAAATAAATATGTAAGAAAATTCGACGAATGTTCCTTCTTTCCACGCTCGAACTTTACTTCGGTTGGTAAGTTCTTACAAAGTTTGAGCAATATCATTCTAACATTGCCCAGGTTAGGTAATATTGCCAACTGTAGGTAGCGGAAGGCAATGTAACATGACCGTCGATCAATTCAATTGCAACCGAAATGATGGAAACCCAGAATATTTTATTGTATTGAACCTTTTTATGTTAATATATTAAATGTACCTACCTACCTACCAAGTTGTTAGCAGATTAAAACCAAATGACAAATTTATTAAATTAGGTAAGTACCTTGGAACTTATGAAAAATATTTAAACGTTCTTCTACCTTTAGTTTTTCAACTAAATCTCCAGATGCATTTAAAAAACTTACTATTCATGTTTTCCTCGTCCAACGTTACCTAGAAAAATAGAACGTATTACCTACTGCAATTTATCTATGTTATTTCCCTGCTCAAATATCCTGAATACCTACACAATCATATTCAATCGAACGCTGATTTAATTAAAAGGCACTAAAAGGCCCCACGCAACCGCACGCGTTTAAAATAAAACATATTTATAGTTTACACGCACTGAATGAACTTTTAGTCTATCATGCTAACATTAACCACCCTATAGGTAGGGTGGGTAATGTTACCT
This sequence comes from Eupithecia vulgata, assembly GCA_946478455.1. Taxonomy (NCBI): domain Eukaryota; kingdom Metazoa; phylum Arthropoda; class Insecta; order Lepidoptera; family Geometridae; genus Eupithecia; species Eupithecia vulgata. The sequence continues at coordinate 1,680,912 of OX297873.1, read as the reverse complement.
ACCCCCACGCCATGCATTTCACAGACCGCCAGTGCTGTCCGCAGCCTGCCATGTGGTCACAGAGTGCTCGTGGACAGAAATGAAACCAATTTATCTTGAAAGCGTATTTATTTTATCATCATCATCGTCATTTTGTTTGCACATACTAATGGGTCCTCTTTTTTAGCATTTTTAAAGAGCTATTGTCTCTTCGCTTGTTTCAGTTTTCCGCTACCAAGTCCTATCTTCCAGAAAAGCTCTGATCTTTCGATCAATCATAAAGAGTCCAGACGATGAATCTTTCCGTAGGTACTGGTGAAATTTCAGCATTTTCCATAATGAAGCTCTATCTAGAGTAAAGGTATCTCAAGTTCCTTGTATTATCCATTCTTTAGGTAAAAATACATAATTTTCACCCACAACCTAGGAACAAAAGAATTTTGGACGACTAAAATTTTTATCGTGCTTTATTCAGGCTTTTTGAACCTTATGACAAAAGCGTAAAATGCCTGTGAAAATTTTAAGAAGAATTCCCTTTGGTACCATCGGTTGGGGATATTATATTGAAATTACATTTTGTTCAATATCCGTCGTTTGGTCAACGGTTGTATTTACCTCCATTTTTGTTGTTGTAAGTAGGTAAACACTTCAGTTTAGTCTATTTATTTAAAGGTTAACTTAAAATTGTAATAATAGAGGTAATTCGTGAGTTTTTCAATACTGCATCGAACCTTAATTCAGATAAAACCCGACTCCCCATTTTAACACAATGCTCTCCATTGGCGAAATGGCAAAGTTCCGCACATAAAATAATCGTTGTTCCTTATTGTAATGCATTGTAACATTGTGAAATTTGGCAAAGTTAGAACGTTAGAACATTGTTTCCTGACGAAAAACAGATAAAACACCAAAATAATTTAGAAAGTTCTCATAATATGTAGGTAACTAATAAATAGACAGGTAGGGACTTTTTTAAATTGTTTATGTAGGATGATGATGACGTCCGCGCCGAATTCAGCTACGGCACAGTATACATACATAATATGTATGTATACTGTGCCGTACACACAGTGCCCGTAGTCACAACATATTATGTTGTGGCTACGGGCACTGTGTTCCTGTAGGTAGGTTTAATTTAGTTTATGCTAGTATTAGGTATGGAAGGTACATTATGTGAATAGTTTGATTTAATTCTAACTACATAAATTCTTGCATAATATCCTGCATAAAAATGCAAAAAGTGAACATTAAAACGAAATACCAGTAGTTATATATGCATAACGCCATATGATCATTAAAACGACCTAGTACCTACTAATAACGTGTCGTAAAAATAAAAACGTGGTTATTATAATAATAACAGCGAATGTCTCGAAAGAAAAGGGGGGGAGGGGGGAATTGGGCCAGTGTTTGAAACGGCACAACTTAAAGTTAGATTAATAACTAAAACCACGTTATATATAAAATAAAAAATAATTTTGGACAATTCATACAGCATCACCTAGCCCTAAGCTAAGCAGAGCTAGTGTTATGGGTACTAGATAACTGATACATACATAGTAAAATACACTACATAGTCTGAGTCTTAGAGTAATAAGACATATTCTAAGGTCTGAGTAGCGATCGTACCCATGAAAAAGAAGTTGAAGACTGATTTTAACGAATAAGAGTGAGATGGCAATACCTACTTAGCGTATGTCATTTTAGTAGGTAAAAATGTGTTATATCAAATATTAGCCTAACTAATATGTCTATATACACAAATTAAATTTGTTTGTCTATGATATTAGTAAAGTACCTACCTACGTAACTAGTTTTCATGGCATGCTGCATACCGTTACTTAGAAAGGGGATAGACTAGAGAAATTATTGAAAGAATTAGAAGATCATAATAACTTTCATGTTTTTTTTTAATTTCGTTTAAAGTTTATCTCTTAATTCATTTCAGCTTTCTAAAAAACTTTGTGAGACAATAAAAAAAAAGCTATTCTTTGTGAGTAATTTTGATTTCGATCCAACCGACAACTATACAAATTATAATACCTACTTAAAGCGCAAATTTGAACATCGCATAATTTTTTATTCTACTTTAAATGCAGACTTATGTAAATTTCAAATAAATATTTAAAATGGACATAAAAACCACCACCAGGATTTTTTTGAGGGGGTTAAGAAGGATGCACCTCCCCCCATTTTAAATTTCTTCGTTTTGACGACCTCAGTGGCGCAGCGGGCGAGAGTCTGCCTGCGACGCAAGAGGTTGCGGGTTCGATCCCCGCCTGAACAAATTTGTGTACGATCTGCAGAAATTTGTTCCGTTGGTCTGGGTGTTTTCTATGTATAATAAAAAATATCTATCTATGTAATGTATAATATTACGTATATCAGTTATCTAGTACCCATAACACAAGTTCTGCTTACCTTGAGGCTAGATAATGCTGTGTGAATTGTCTAGCATTATTTATTTATTTATTTTGGCAAACGATGCACCTAACGCCCCATATATTATGTGAATTCCCCAGCATTATTTACATATTGGACAATGTCCTAAAGCGTTAGGTTTCTGAGATATTCACAGAACAAAATAAATAGGTAAAGCTATCATCTTTTTTCATCTGTGAATATCTCAGAAACCTGACATTACGTTAAAGATTTTTTTTATTTGTTTAGCTGTCCAGAGTGTGCGCCGCAATTTTGAAAAAATAAATTGTTCGGTACTTAATCGGCGGCTTTAGGGCCAATATCTTCAAACCACTTTACATGCAATATTTTAATTCACTCAACCTTGTTGGTACTTTAATAAGTTAAATCTTTACTAGTAGGTAAAAAGTTGATCAGAATAAAGTTATGATATGTTTTCGGGAGTTGGCAGTAGCTTCTAACCCCATTATCGATTCACTTAGCCGTGCTCTTGTTTTATTTACTTCGGAACTGGGTAACAGGTCAAAGACCTTGGCCATAGGTTGCGGAATAGTTGGTTTGACCTCGACAAGTAAGACCTTTTCAGATGTCAGCGTTTGGGCACAGATTGGGTATTGTTACTTACTTCGTTTTGAACTAAAAAGTTTACTATGAAAAGTGGAAGAAATTGTCTATTTTTAAGCAAATACTTATATACTTACTGACAAAATTAAATAACTTTTTCCAGTTTACCCCTTTGACAAATCCCTTTTATGGGGGGAAACTAAATTGAGTTGAATAGTGAAACCCACAAAACAACTCTACCGCTTTCAAGCAAAACAAAGAAATTGAAAATGACCTTTATAGAATAAACTCAGAGAACATAATACCGCACAGCAAAATACTTGAGATTGAGACTAAGAATTGGCCACACAGACATTGTCGCACCATCACACAACTTTGTAAGATTTATTTAATTAAAATTTTAATTTTAAAAGGGCTTTTTGCCAAATACTGACTCCATCAGCCCTGCTGCGATTGCGATGTCATATAAGTATATTATAGAAATATCAGCCATAGGCTACTAGCCCATTTTCAATTTCTCTAAAACGACTTTGACCAAAAGTCAAAAGAATGAATTGTGCTTTACAGGCATGCCCTTCGCACGTTGAATATCTTCGTCGGGTGTGAGTACAAACTGCAAGCCTGCGCCTGCGCCGGCGCCGGCGCGGGTAGTAACAACCTTGGGCAGTTGCGTTGAACTTAGTGCACATAAATATGTATGAATTCGGGACTGGTTTGACTGACCGGGTAAAACGAACACGTATTTATTGTAACATTGTACGTACTTAGCTTTAGTTTATGGCAATGTAGCTCTAGGCTTTGGCAATAAGCAATATAATTACATATACCTAGTAACTTAGAAAGCTTTGGCGACTAGGTTTTGGGTCAGAAATGCTTAGATTTGTGGAGTTTATGCAGCGAAATGAACAGAGAGTTCAGACGAAAAATTATAAAAACTAAGAAAACAGATGGTACTTTGCACAAATATTTATATAAATTTATTCAAATTATATTGACTGCCTATACAAATAGGTAAGTACTCTTGTACGCAGGTAAGGTAGGTACTACCTATCTGAATTTCCAAAGTGATAAACAATGTAGGTGATTTGGCTCTAAGTGAAATAAATGGTTATAAATTCAATAAAAAGTTCCGCCTTGCGCGTCGCAATCAACATTTTTCATTAATTAATGACTTCATCAGAATTATCGTGTCAATTATGCGCATATTTCGAAATGATATTAAAAGTAATGAGCTTGGAAAAGGAAATAAAGGCAATCAATCAAACGTGACAATCATTTGATTAGGGAATTAAATAGAAACATACGCCAACAATAAGGTCTTGTCCTGGTTTTTTCTGTGTTTTTTTGCTTATTTTTATAGTTTTCAAAAGTACGTACCTAATAATGACTTACTTTACCATAATAACTACCAAAAAAGTACATAATTATCAAGGATATCAACTATTCTCACGAGAATTGTTCTCGTATATCTGGGCTAAGTTGGTTTGGTAGTACATTGATTGCCAATAGCAAGAAACAATTCAGAATGTTCCAATCAATTCGCGTATTCTAAGAATTCACTAAAGATTGAAACACATATATTTGCAGAACCTAATTGGCTCCGCTTTGTTTGGTTTTCATAAACAAAATTCGATACGAGATACTGTTTACTTTACCGTTCAATAGAACGTATCGAGCAATTTGCTTAGCAAAAGGAAATACAGGTAATTCAAATAAAAAGCTGGCTGGCAGGTTGTAAACACTGCTGAGACTTAGGCACGTAATAAGAAAGCTTGCTCAATCATCAATATACATATGCTTGAGTAACGCTTATGCCATACAAATTCGTTACCTGAGCAAGCTTTTATTATATAATACCCTTGGCAGCCATGTGCGTGCCTTAATTGCAGTTTTTAGGCATATTTCATTCGGTTAGATGTCCAGGAATGTGTTGTCCCGAAGACTAAAATGAGATACGACCTGCAATACAGTGAATGGACAACAGAAATAAACTAAATAAAATCTTCTACAAAACATCACAATAAATAAAAGAAAATGGAAGTACAAAAGCTCACAAAATTGTGTACTTTATCCGACGTGAGATATAACTTTTTTTACGTTCCTACCATCAAAGAGATTATAAAAGAAAAAAAATGTGCGCGGTCATCAAATGACTGTCGAGAAAAAAGATAAAATAAAGCGCAATGCCAAGCTGAGCTCTGAAAGCATTGTTGGGTTCCGTTCTAAAATGAGGTAGTCTTTAGAAGATATCAGAAATCTCGGCACTAGTTTTTGTCCAGCCAATTCTTAAATTCTTAATATTTTTAGGTACACTTTAAATAGTAACACATAAAACATTACTTAATATAAAATTAAATGTCACCATGATCATATCATGTCCATATAGGTACTTTATTTTTGATAGCCATCGATGACCTTATAAATAAAATTATATTTTGAATGTGAATCTATTTAATAATGTTTTTTCCTACGTGACGACATCTGCGGCCCAGCAGGCAAGAGGTTGCCCCCTTGCGATGCTCGAAGTTGCTGGTTCGATTCCCGCCTAATAATAGTGACAAATATATGTACGAGCGGCAGATATTCGAGAGTTCTAGGTGCTTTTAACTATAGTAAAATATCAACCCATGTGATGTTTCGTTTAGGTATATCAGTTATTAGGACCAAATCATGTTCTGTGAGCTTGGGCGTAGTTGATGCCGTGTGGATTCTCCAGCATTATTTACTGAACCCTAAATGTGAGTGTGGTGATCCGCAACGCGTGAGGCTGAGCCGTTACTGGGAGGAGAATGACTTCTTTTACATTAGTTAGTTGGTTTTCCAAGTCTAGTAAAGCCTTCTGGCCTTCTGGCTATGCTCACGATTTAACAATTTGTGAGGAAAAATGTGGCCCTTGGAAAAAGTTAGACGTCTACCTACACCACTACACAGAGTTAGATGTACCTACCTATCCAATACTGACTTTTATTTAATAGAAAGAAGGGAGTATGACGCTAGATTCTCGATCTATGGTATGACGAGATTACAATTTATAAAAATAAGAAGACCTTACAGTAGGTTAAATCAGGTAATAGAATTTTAAGAACTTGAAATAATAATAATAATAATGCTGGACAATTCACAAACAAATCTAAAAATAAATAAATCTAAAAACTATATAAAATCAATATTATCAATATAATGTAGGATTTGGAATTACGTTTGCACTCCTTATCGTTAAAAAAACTAATTTGAAAAAAATTAAGACTGACCAGCTCAGATAGGTATAGGTATGTTGGTCGGTAAAATGAAAGTGTTCACTCGCAATCAGTGACAGTAAATTAATATTTGATTAATACCTACTTAGTTCTGGGGGTGTACTTTGTAAAATGAACGAAGTTGACGGATGACGTCGATCGCACGAAACCAACAACCTAACTACCAAGTTCCTTCGGTTCGGGCGCGTCATCAACGACACCTTTCGTTTCGGAAGTTAAATAAATGTCAGAATTGTTTTCTTACACCGATATTCAGTAATCTGTGTAAGTTTGGATGATGATTCTTTGTTAAGAGCAATATGAGTCTGGTTGGACACTTTTCTGCCAGTGTCAAGTAATGTAAAATAAATAAATAATGCTGGACAATTCACACAGCATTATCTAGGTTAAGCAGAGCTTGTATTATGGGTACTAGATAACTGGTATACATAATACAGTACATTACATAGATAGATATTTTTTATTATACATAGAAAACGACCAGAGCACCCGGAACAAATACCTGTAGATCGTGCAAATATTTGTCCCAAGGCGGGAATCGAACCCGTAACCTCGCCCACCGCGCCACAGAGGTCGTCGAAAATAATTGTCAATAATCAAAATTGAAAATAATCTGAGAATAGAAACGTCATCAAAAGAACGGATCGTCCATCCTTTGTTTTGTGCAATCCGGATTCGACACCATCCGTCAACTTCGTTCGTTTTTCGAAGTAGACCTCCTGAAAACTTCTTGCACCAGTGCTTGCACCATGTCTACCCAACATTATCCGCATTATGCACATCAGATGCAGTAATTGATTGATGGATTATAAAACGGCCAAGCAGTCCATTCGGTTGGTAATATAAGCCATCTGCATACGACTCTCTCCTCGACATAATTGTGATTGATTGCTTGCTGTCCGCCATCTGTGTGTTTATTTACGTACTTCATGTAATCCTATGAACAATATACATCTCTCTATCTATAATCTATTTATTTATGTGATAGCGTGACGTTAGTTGTCATGTCACTTGTCAGTGTTCCCGCGGACGTCGTACGTAGTAGGTAATCTGCAGATTTCGTAGGTAGGTATTTTTTTCCCATGTAAATCTCATGCTGGGAACATTCAGTTCATTCAATCCATTTTAATTCAGAAAATTAAACACAGGTTGTTTAATTTTTTTTAGATTTTTATTAGGAACATTTACATATAAAATTTGGAGTAAACTAGCAGAGAACTTTGATTAATCGTTAAAATGTAAATGCCTAGTGTGACTAGACTCGTGGGTAGGAATTATTTTTTGACTTTTCAATATTATTATTCGTTTATGTGATGTGAATAATTGAAATCACTTTTTATGGTACTAACATAATAGGTACTTATATGTTATGTAGGTAGTTGTACTAACAATTATGGTGAACAACCAAATAAATAAATTGAAATTGAAAATATACTTACTTACTTAATTTTACGATTTCGAAACAAATACATAGAGTATTTGTTTCAAAGGCAGACACAATAAAAACGTGCTGATTAGGTATAAGTCGGGTTATTGTTTTCGTAAAGCTAAGTATTTCAATTTCAACTCTCCCCCAACCACAAAAATAGCAATTTAAAATCCGACCGGAAATTACATCAATATAGTCAACCCTCTTTGACGTGTGACGTCACACGGAACAAAGGGCTCGCGCACTACAAATTACTTCTTAATCGACCCTAACACCTCCGCGTAACGTTTAAATTTCTCTGACACCTTGATAATTGGACTTGTTTGGTATTATAGTACATCTGTAGTACATATTGCTTATTCAGTGGCAAGTTTATGAACCCTAAGTCAAGGACATAAGGTTGAATTCATGCGGGTTGTGGTCGTTTGATGGATGCGGGTGCATTCCTATACGATCCGTGTCGGTATGGTGCGTGCCTCCATGGTACAATTAAGTCCCCTACTGTTTTGCAATTAGCAACTTGACGCTAGCTTGTTCATTGAATAAAACCTGCCCAGCATGAACACACTCTAAAGGAGAATTTCCGTCTAGACATGAAAGGATTGTGTTGGTATTTTCCGTGGATTTTAAGTGACCAAATGCCCAAAACAAAATGTTCACTGTGAAGACGATTTTTTCAAATGTTGTTACGTCAAGTACAAAACGTTATTATTTCTTTTTATACATAAGTACATATTTCGAAAACGGGAGGTATCTTAGATAGGGTCCCCAAGAAAGAGTAATTTCTACGACATCAAGTTTCTTTGGAAAATAGACAAAACAAAATTTTAAAAAGAAGGATATATCAGTACCTACCTAACCCCATTTGAAGAAGACAAGCCCAGGGCAGGAAGATACCCCAATTCCCACGTAGAAAGCTTTTGACACACTGTTTACTAAAGAATTATCAATTGAGCTACACACCAAACTCGTATACAACAGATAATGACACAAAAAGAAACTCATAATGGTGTCTAGCCTAACCCATTATGCTGTTCTCAAAGAGTTCTCACGAATAACAAGCTCGCATTGATAAAAACATGGGGTGCGTACGCGCATGCCATAAGTGGAGTGACCTTGATCGACATTACTTTATGTTAGTCCAGCATGAACTGGTTATTACTAATACGCATAAGCTTTTGCAGACGATCTTATTATTAAATGTGGCATGACAGACAGACATCTTTTGAAAGCAGTATTGCAAACATCTGTAAAAATAATAAGGGGAAAACGCAGATATGTTCTCGTAGACAATGCTACATTCGTAGCGCTTCGTAGCAGCCGTCTTTTTAATTTATGCATTTTGAATTAATTGAAATTGAAAAGTACCTACATAAAGGCGAAAGAAAAATGAGTAAAGATGTTGAAAATGGTATTCATTGTTTTTTTTAAATATAATCGCATATTTAACATTTGTTTTTCAATCGGGTAATATTTTCTGACGAAACCGGCTGGACTGTAAAAAATCATTAGATACGGAACTTAATAAACGCCAAAAATCCCAGCAACATCTAGATTTAGAATATTAATTTCCATAGTCCGCATACATCTATTGTTTTGATGGCACCCGAATGCCATCGAAACAATAGATCGGATGATTCCAATTGTCCGTTTGTCAACGGATCGGGAACAAAGGAATATTGTTGCTATTATATATGTGTATAAAGTTCTTTATTTGGCTTTAGTGCCAAATAAAGAGTAGTGAGTAGGTAGATAAACCTGCATTGAGAAGAGATATATAGTAGATTATAGACACAGCCTCGACCGGCGTCCACTGCCGAGACGGAGATGGGCGTGTGCGTCATGTGCAATGTAGGTAGGTGTTAAATGTAGTACTGAGCAAATAAAATAAATAACGCAGATATTTTGACACAGCCATCATCATGCCTCAAAGCTTTTAGTTACGGCTGTTTATTTTTTTAATGGAAGTCTGTTTTATGCAGTGCACAAATGAAATGCCATCACGTGATTGCTTTTCGATCATCCCAGCCCAAATTTCAACTCCCTAGTTGAAAGCCCAAGCAGAGGTGATCGTTTCCCCTGGGGCGAACGGGAATACTCCATTTTAAATATCAAACGTTAGTTTCCCTCTCATAATAAAATAAAACTTTTTAATAACATTCCGTTTGAAAATCAGAGCGTATTTAATAACTTCTTCTAAATTGACGTCGAGTCGTCGTCGCCACTGCTAGGTAAGAGTTCTTATGTAGGTATGTTAAAAACTAATTGAATCTTTGCGTTTCAAAGCTTGTTCAGGGGGGTATGGAGAGAGCAATGCTCGGTATCACTTTGCCTGACCGAAAACGCAACGACTAGATTCGAAGCAAGACCAAAGTGAGGGACGTAATGAAAACCATTGCAGCGAATAAGTGGAGCTGGGCAGGACATGTCGCCCGAATGGATGAGTCACGTCACGTTGGACCAGGAGAGTCCTGGAATGGAGGCCCAGAGCAAACACTCGAGGACGAGGGCGACCACCGAACCGTTGGGTGGACGATATCAGATGACACGGAGGCCAAGACTGGATGCGACGGGCCCAAGATCGCGAGAAATGGAAAATAAGGGACGAGGTCTACATCCAAGAGTAGATTACGAAAAGGCCGAAATGATGATGATGTTACCCCTTCACGTGGAAAAATTTAGGTATCTATTTATTTTATGGAATTGAATGGATTTATGAAAAAACCTCCCCGAATCGCATAAGACCATGAATCCACGATTTAAACCTCAGTTAGAGCATCACTTAAAGCAGAACTGACAGCCTCATGCTGCGAACGACGACGGGTTAAGCTGAACTTACCTTTATAATATTCTCTTAAGACGTTCCTCAAACTCAAACCTCAGCCTCGACTTAATCGAGTTGACAGTTACTTCCTAGACTATTTGCAACAAAACAAGTGATTAACTGAAAACCTGAGACAGCAGTGTGATTTTACTCTATGCCGAAAACTATTTAAAAACTTCTTTTCAAGTGAGAACGCAAACGCCTAGAAATGTGGCTATAGCTAATAAAGTACCTACCGAGTATTTTCATTTCTCATGTATCAACATCGCTTTAGCCGTGTTCGTGGTCGGCCAACCACATAGAAACACTCGAGAAAGACAACCCACGTGTCATGGGAAGGAACAGTGTTGAGGAACATTTAAAAATATGAGGTTCGTCTTATGTTTGGTGAAAATGGTGAAATCGGTCCGAAGTTTTAATAAATTCCAGGTGATAAAGTGAAAGAGTAGTTAAGGTAGTGCAACCAAGAGCAATAACAGCAAGTGGCAATACCAGCCATTGTTCGTAGGTGGCAATAGCTTTGTCAAAGAGTTCATTCAGGCACAGTCGTACGCGCGAACAATTTCATCGCGCGAGGAAAATGTACAAATGAGTTATTTCGTCAGCATGCCGGCGGCGCGGTGGGGCGAAAAAAATGATTGAGTTTTTGTTTCGTAATTAATTTGCCCGCCTAAAAGCTCCTTTATTAATTTAATTTTTGTTGTACTTCTAGGAAAGGGATTCCCAGAAGTAAAACATCAAAAATTAAGTACATAAGGTACCTACTGGTTTTAATTGAAGTCCTACGCAATTTCAAAATAACTTGATTTTCGTTTCTAATAATGGAAGATTTACAATCTGTACAGTGGGCGAAAAGCTCCATTAAGGCCCGGACTCCACCAAAGCGGAGAAAAGAGGAGAGATGTGTTTCAAACACGTTTTGAGCATATAAAACGTCATCTATCTATCTATTAGGGGATATTATCAGCCAATACTAGCCTATACTGCTGGACATAGGGTCCAGCAGTATAGGCTAGTATAGGCTGATGATGATGATGATGATTCACACATCTCGTCTCTGCTTTATCCCTGCTTTGGTGGAGTCCGGGCCTCAGTATTTTATCGATAGACGACAATTTTTTTTATTTAATCTTCAATGGGTACCTTGTTTTTTCTCTTCCGTGATGAGTACCTGAACTAGGTAGGTACCGCAGAAATTAGTATAGTGAGTGGTCTCTCTTGGACATTTATATGTTAATTTATTTTCTTGTGGGCAAAAACCCCTTCAATAGGTTCCCAATATTCCAAATCAAATGTAATTATGAATTGGTATGACAGAAACGACATATATAGGTAGGTAGGTACTTTGAAGGAACTTTTGGAGGTCGTGCGTGATGCTTGGGCTGAAAGGTCTCTAGGAGTTTTCCAAGTTCTCAAAATGAATGGTAAAAAGTTAGATCGAAAAAAAAAAACTGAAACATGATGCGGTCACCCATCCAAGTACTAACTGCGCCCAACATTGCTTCGGTGATCGGCACTCCACGTGGTATAAATGTTGGCCCTATTGGTAGAGTAGAGTCGGCTGAACTGAATTAGGTACCATAGGTATGGTAGTATTTCAATACTCAGACTTTAGCAGGCACCTTATCATTGTCAGTCGAGCCACGGTAGGTGTTAATGTTCCCGTGGTTCGGCGGAAATGGCGAGAGAGGGTTACCGGAGAGATTTTAGTGGCTTTCCATTCGTCCTTCTCCAGGGCGTCGAGTCCCACTTAATTCTGGTCCCCGAGACCAGTCTATGCGAATTTTCAAGCTCGATTCTTTATCGGTCGACGAACAAACATATAAAACATAGGTACAGTGGAATATAGAACCTCCTCCAAATATCAGTCATTTATTTACTTTAGACTTTACAGGACTCTTGGGCACGTTGCAGAATACAAATTACATTAGTAAAACTAGAAAATAAAGTGGTAATTTTGATTTTAAGTTTACTTCGATTTTTTTAGGGTACAGCAAAGAAGCGAATAAGAAATCTGTACCTTGTTATAATGTTAGTTTTCCAGTTGGAGCTAAACTCTTCATAAGTGCTTATATACTCTCGATATAATCTCATATTTTGTTACCTTTTAAAGAGGATAAATTTGAAAATTTGTTTGAATATATGAATTGATAATTTTTGCAACTTAGAGTTTAGATTCAGTGCTTCTTTTTTCGAAGTCGCTTCAAAATGTAGAGCATTGTAAGTACAATGAAAACTTACAACTTCTAGTAAGTACTAGAAGTTGTAAGTGGAAATCGTTATTATTACTACTTTCTATAAATGGGTAGTAAGTCACGCAAAAGGAAAGGACCTGTCAAACACTGACACTTCATAAATTATGGGCCGATTTACCCTTTACGGACCAAACGGACATGTTCACATTCACCGGTAGAGCAGGGACAGAAAATGTCTCTCCATTTGGAGAAATGCAAAATACATGTACCTACGTAGACCGTAGGCATGTTACCTACTCGTTTGTATTTAGGGACTAATCCGCGTTTGAAGGACTTCGGATAAGTAAAGTAGGTAAGGTACCTACTAGTTTTCACTAAATAATTTAAACGCGATGTTTCTAAACTGTCTCCGCCCCCCTAGCACGGGGATTGTTGTCTATGGTAGACTAGAGAAAAATTACGTCACTTCGTCATCGAATGCGTAAATTGTTAGAAATGCTTTCCTTCAACTTCAATGATGTACGCAATGTATGTATGGCGTAGAGATGTCATTCTACCCTACACAAAATCCCCGTGCTTAACATACTGAGAGCAGATTCAAAATGACATCTGCGTGTGTCAATGTGTAATAGTAGGTACTAACTTTATACCTAATTTTCGGGATTTTCGTCATTTTCTCTAGCGGACTTATGGTCAACGCAGACCAGGACGGAATGTCAAAGAATTTATTGTTAACCAATGGACATTCAAACGTATCAATAAAAGAAACATGACATAAATTGCCAAATGATGCCGCGGTATCTATATCATTTCTATATCGATACGTTTGAATGTCTATTGGTAAAAATAAATGCTTTGGCTCTTACGCTACTCGCGATCTCTTCCAGGCATCCTTGGGTAATTTTGTCTGGAATACTTGTGTAATTTTGAACGTACACAAAGCATACTGACAACTCAGTTCCTAGGTTAAGTCGTATAGATATACTTTCGTTGAAGAAATATGGTTCATATCCTAAGTTCCTGAAACAAGGCCTATCCTGAAAAGGATAAGTGCAGCCTTGACGTAAACCAGCTAATTTTAGCGAGGGGCTGGAACAAAGTTAAGTACTCGACCATAAAGACGCTCAAAGGCACGCAACTGAGTCGAATGGCCCATTTATGGGCAATATGGCTTTATAACCAACCATCATATTTAAAAGCTGGGCAGGGAATTACCTAGGAGACTAAAAATGTTAGGTGGAAGAAACAGTCGGGAGCTAGCTGTTACTTTTAGTGCCTTTTCTCGCCTAGAAGGTCCATTTGGCCCACACTAATATGTACACTTTTGTACTAACCTTGCCATATAATGAATAAGACTAAAGGTTGTCGCATATCTGGATGCACCGCTGCTACACAACACATACATTCCTACATATTACAGTAACTGAATGACATTCCGCAAGTTTTAAGTGAGTGGCCGTTGTCTGTTATCTGACGCCGAGCCTACAAAATGTATCTTTATGTATTACAAGTTAAAGCCCATATTTTAATGATCATAAGTCCTGTGTGGTAGCGGTGTTGGGTGTACAATAAAACAAATAAATAATCAAAGTAAAATGTTTGAAATTTCAAAATTATAGTTCTAGAGCGAAATAGAGTTAGCAAAAACGTTATGAATAATGATTTATCCGTGAAAAGCGTGATTCCGGTCGCCGCGAGTTTGCTGACGGGTGATGCATTTCACCCATAGACTAAAATAGACTTCTGGATTTATTTTCACCCCAAAATGAAAACTCCCCATTTTTCTCCCCAGAATAACCCCCTTCCTATTAGATATAACCCAGCAAAACACGTAGCATGACCCTAAGTGGTAAACAATTCTACAACTAAAATATTACTGGTGGGTATCGCAGTTCGGTGACAGAATTGGATATTTTACTCTATACCAGAAATAGCCTAAATATAAAGGCAAAAAGCAGTCATAAAATGTACGTTTTAGCTAAAAAGAAAACAAAATAAGTTTTAAAATACAATTCAAAGCTTCAGTTTTTCTTTTGTTTTTTTACACCATGAAATTGTCGACTTTCTTTAGGCCGGCAGGTACTCGGCCAACTGACGTTATGACCACGTAGCAATAAAGACATTATTTCACAATTATTAAATTTTAATTACTATTATTATACTACTATAAATGCGTCTAGCGTTTTCGTCAAATTACGCGCGCAACTTGAAATTATAAATTTTAAAAGCATTTTTATGGCACATCGATTGTATTTTTTTCGTGGCTTATTAGCTCGATAGGATATAATTGACGCACTGTTTAAAAATGGGTGTACCACCCTGTTGTTCTTCGCGTAACAGTTGTGGAGGTACAAATTCTAAGCCGTACCACACGTGGCTAACGGTATTGAACTATTGCCTATTTCTCCCTAGATCTCTCCCTGTAAGACAGCTAGCATAAGCATTAAATAGCTCGGCCGTAAAGTTGCCGTTAACTTCTAAAGTTATTTATAGTTCGCGAGAGGAAAGGAAAAATGTGGGAAAAGCGCTCACTATGTTTCATAAGAATTAATGTCCAGTTGGATGCACAAAGATGTTGGTGTACTTTATTAATCTTTAGCACCATGTCGTTTTAAGTAGACTTCGTTTCGTCCTTCGAGATCGTGTTCAGTTAAATCATATGTCTTTATCATTATTCAGTCTACCAGTTACCGCTCTTTTGTAAGACAAAGTAGCTACTGAAGCGTAAACAACAACAACAAGTCACTATATATAGGTACATAGGTATTATATTATGCTAGACCTACGTACTGGCGTGTTGTTGTTGTTTAGTTGACGTAGACAGCTGAAGGTATACCTCTTTTTGCATCTAAAATGTTTTCTGCGGCAAAAAGAGCTGAAAAAGCTTTTTGATATAGGTAGGTTAGAATTACAACACAAAGTTTAAAATGAAATCGCGTAAATATCCTTTTAAATTATGACTATTGACGAAGGTAAAAAAAACTTTGTTAAGATTTTTTTCTCGTGACCTTCGTTTGTCCTCCATATCACCTGATGATAAGTGACGATTTATCAATGTTATAAATTCTAGACCTTACCTAGAGTTTTCTAGACCTTACCTAGAATCTTCTAGTCTAGAGTCTAGAAGACTATTATCTCCTAACTATTCAGTCTTGCCCTGATGATGTAGCTGCCTCTTCCTCCGATGCTACCCAAAATTAATTTCCTTTGATACTTAGATAGTTTTTGCTATAAATGTACTTCAGTAAACCATTTTTCATCTAAACCAAAACGTTTTTGATGAGGTCGTTGTCCGAGATGATCATTAACTTGCGCTTAACAGTTATCTAAGGCAAAAACAACTGCGGCGCTTTTTTCTTTTGCTTTGTACTTAACAGTTACTAGTTGGTTGGTATTTTTAATATGTAGGTACCTTTACTTATCTGTAGGTACATGATGTAAGGAAGGTAGTCAAGAGGATACTGTGCTATGTGAAGGAATGTTGCAACATTACAAAAATTGGTGAAAAATGTCCATTAGACAATTATTTTTACTCGTCTATTCCTAGTATCGCATTAAGGGGGCGATCTATGACGATTTTGTGAAAAGGATAGGCAAAGGATTCTGCGTTTATACAAAAACTCAAGGTTTTGCTGATTTTCTGTTAATTAGGATATTTATTTATTTGCAAAAATAAGCCAAAAGGTTCCCTAGTATTCTATTATTTAGTACGGTGATGATGATGACAATAAAAAAATCTTGTGATTGATAGTTTCGGGAAAAAAAGTATTAACTAAGAAAAAAGATGGTACGTACTTTGCACAACTATTTCTGATATTAACTTTACTATATTATTATTATTTATTTTCATTTTCGGAAAGAAGGGGATCTGCCTTGTATCCCATAGATTATTGTATTGTTTTCGATGCTTTTTAGATGAAGATAACTGAGAAAAAAGTTTTTAACGTACCCTAATTAAACGTCAATTCCCATACATCCACCCCGACAACAAGCCCGTGCCATCGAGCATATCAGCATATATCCTGGATATGTGCTCGATGGCACGTGCAGTTATTTCTTGTCATTTCGACGCTACCTTACGTAGTTACGTTACGTTACGGGATAGTGTCTAAATTACTCTTCACTGCTTTGTCCCCCTCAGTGGAGCAGTTCAGGCATTTCCCAACCGAACCGATACCACTGGTACCACTAATGGGATGTTTTGCTTTTTTAAGAAATAACAATTCCTTAGAAATAATAGGCATTTTTTTAAACTCGAATTTAGATACTGAGTTGAAAGTTTCTTACTTTCCCTACGATATACATAGGTATTTTACAAAAGTACGTACAACTAATTATTTTATAAGGAGTACATTCAATTTAATAGCTTCATTTACAGCAATGATAGGGCATTGAATATTCATTTATCAATTTCAGCTAATTAGACGAAATAATTTAGTAATTATTCACCAACATTATAGACAGATCCTACTTGGTGAAAACTAATTTCACATAATTATATGTTAATTACCTGGTCTAATGCCGAAAATTATAACACAAATTTAACACTATTAATACGTAAGTCCGTGCGTGCGATCTGCGACACGCCGCGCCGATCGCCCGGCCCCCCCGAGGGTCGCGCCGCAGACGCTGGGCAGTGAATGCGTTAATAATGTGTAGCATACTAATCGATATAATAAATATACAAATACCTACCTAAGCAGGTTTTCTTTAGAAACCTATATAAAATTGGTCAATTTATTTAGATTTTTTCTTAAAATTAAACTTTTGAATGGAATGAAAATTAATTAAAATTGTTACATAAAATTATTATTTAAACTTGTTATATAAAATTATTAAAAATAAAATTGTTATTTGTTTTTGCAATGAATTATGGACGAAATATTGTAAATATATTTCGATTTGTACCTTTAATTGTAGTGACACTTAGATATGTTATTTTTAAGAAACGGCCCACAATTCATGTTTTGGTGTAGGTACACGGTGTTGGTGCAATTTTAAACAAATAAATAAATAAAATCAGCTCAGCACAGTTACCATAATGTATTTAGCATTGTTTTAGAATAACTAAGCCCGTGCTCTTAGTGATAATCACAACAAACTGAGGTACCTACCTAAGTGCTGAGAAAGCTGAGACATAGAAAGCAACGTTTACATTAGCCGAGTTACACTGAGTGGAGAGTGCAGTGCTGAGCAAACAGCCGGGCTGCCTCCTGGCGGGGGGAGTGGGCAAGATGCTTTAGATTACATGAAAATCTATAATATGCTTGCTGAGGCCCGCGGTTTTGCATGCATTATTCCGAGATAAACTCGAGCCATAATTTTACATAATGTCCTCCTAGCCGAAGCTTAAGCCACGGGGCGATGGCGGCGGCGGCTTGTCACAACGAGTGAACCACCAGGGAGAGGTCAGGCGCAAGACCAAGTGTAACAACGCCAACTTCGGGATGTTTTAAGATTTTTTTCAATAAGATTTTTTATTCTTTAAAAAAAACACCACCCAACCAACAGCATAAATCCCGATTTGTGCCCGTGCCCAGGATTTGAACCCGGGACCTCATTATCAGCGGTTGAACACGGTACCGCTAGGCCAACGAGGCAGTCGCTATTGTACAAAGAGAGATTTACTTATATTATAAATCGGAATGTGGCACACACAATATTGCTTCCGTTAAAGATTTTTATAAGTAACTAGCAGCGCCTCGCAGTTTCACTCGCGTAGTTCCCGTTCCCGTGGGAATTCCGGGATAAAATATAGTACATGTGCTATTCCAGACTATAATCTACGACGATCTCTGTGGCGCGGTGGGCGAAAGTCCGCCTGCGACGCAGGAGGTTGCGGGTTCGATTCTCGCCTCGGGACAAATGTGTGTACGATCTGCAGACATTTGTTCAGGGTGTTCTGGTCGTTTTCTATGTATAATAATTAATAAAAAATATCTATCTATGTATTGTATTATATTATGTATATCAGTTATCTAGTACCCATAACACAAGCTCTGCTTAACTTGGGGCTAGATAATGCTGTGTGAATTGTCCAGCAATATTTATTTATTTATTATTATTAATCTATCTCTGTGCGAAATTTCACCCCGATCCGGTTAGCCGTTCTGGCGTGATTAAGCAACAAACATAGATGGATGTTTGTTGTTCAATCCATCCATCCATCTAAACTTTCGCATTTATAGTATTCGTGTGATGTATTTTATTCATCCCTTATATCTTCTTCCTTGCCTAATCTATTTAGTAGGTACCCTAGTACCCATAATGCAAACTTTACTCAGCTTGGGGCTAGATGATTATGTGAGTTGTCCAGTTTTATTTATTATTTTAAATTCGTATAGCCGTTGAAGCAGGAATATATAACAGAACAACCCTTTCGCATTTATTATATATTTGCGCCTAAGAATGGATTTAAAATTAGATGCGTAAAAAACAGGACAGTGGAAGCTGACAGAAGCAGAAGGAGACCTAATATCCAGCTGTGGATGATCCCAGATTACAATACAACGTTGATGTTGAAGACTCTGTAGATGAGTAAGTGAAAAGACTATCCAATAAGTTTCACATGGAAGGCGGGTGCGGGGGGGGGGGGGGGGGGACCATAAACCTAAGAAAGTTAGGAATCCAAGAGGAACATCGCTCATGGCATCTTTATGGACCCAGGCTTGATCTACCGACGAAGTTTGATCACATGGGATGATGCATTGAAGGACGTTTTATGCACAAACCAATATAGAAGAAAATGAAAAATATCATCTAAGAACCACTTTAAAGTGTACCTAGCTAAAATTTATGCATTATTGCTGTTTGCTAGCTATTCCCCGCGGTTTCACCTGCGTTAAATTTGAATTTCACATTTTTAGGAGGATTATTCTCGTGAATCTTTCATGAGAGTTTGATGTTTTACCAGGAAAAAAGCCTATGTATATATAGTAGTATATATTATGCCTCCATCCATTTAACTACCGTTATGCCAATATCAAGTCGATTGGTTGCTTAGTCAAGTTACAAAAACACAAATCTCTCCTCTCTATAATATTATTAGTGAGAGTAGACTAATCCGCCCCGGCTTCGCATTATATTCTATCGCCTATGTTCATCATCAGGGATAATGTCGTAGGTATTCTAATGGTGAAAGAATTTTTCAAATCGGTTCATATATTTTAGAGCCTTTTCAATCCAAACAAACAAATCTTTACTCTACTTATATAATATTATTAGTGTAGAAAAGCGAGTTGAAATAGAAAGTACTACGTATATGAAGTTATGACGAAAGGCAGAACCCCAAAGTATCAATGACACAAACATTATCAAATCCGATTATGCAACGAAAATTCCAAAATACCTAATTGTAGCTCATGAAGTCATGAATGGGGACAGCGTGCGGCGAGGCAGTGACCTTGTGGACTACTCGCTGGCACCAGGCTATTGCACTACCGCGCCCTCCCCGCGCCCCTCGCCTCCGGGGCAGGGGGGGGGGGGGCACGCAAATTATTGAGCAGGAGGGGGGCCCCCTGCACTTCCTTCCGACCCCGCCCGGAATGTAGTGGAGTTTCACTCGGATTGTGTGAGGTTATGATTTTGAGATGATGTAATGCGGCGCTGGAAACGCGACGAGTCAGGGGAATTTCGGCTGATATCTAACAAAATCATCCGAAATTTCCCTGATTTTGATGAATGTTCCTGTCGTTTGGTTTGTTTGTGTGTTTGTTTGTCTGATCATCTGATGGAAGAAAGAGAGGCTTTGGGATCGTTGTTAGCCGTCTCATCTCTTACTATTTTTAAAACAGTAGATCTAATCAATAGAAAAAAGTCAATTTTCTTCAATGTAAGTACATGGAGTTAGCAGCTTTTATTATATTTTATTCTTGGAAGGTGGACTAGTTAGGTATATTATAGGTAGTTTAGGTAAGTACCTATATCTAGCACTGTTTCGTTGAAAGATAAAAATCTTTTATGAATATAATATTTTTATTTTGACCGACGAAAACATCATTTTGATAAAATTAAACTACAAAATACAGCAATCTGCCATGCATGTCAAGTTAAAAACCAATCAGAGAATACTGAGGAGTGACGTCATGCCGTCACAATGGCATTATATTAGGCAGGTAATGTAAAGGACATAGGATAGTTGTTCTGAGAAAGGACAGGACTAACTATGGTAAAAAGGTCTGACTTTCTTCATTCAATAGCCTTCTATGTAAGTCTCTTGACAATATAGTAAATAAGAATTCTGGTTTGTTTCTAACTAATAGGTAACTGATTATATTTTTTTTTGTTGTTGTTAGGAGGTTACATTAAATCAGCTGTTCGTGCGTCAGTGACGTCATAGACAGACCCCACTAGTAAGGTATTGTAGCGAAATTGAAAGTGCATTTGCACAATTTTTCCTTCAATATTCATTTGTTTTGCAGAAATATGTATAACTATCTGCTGTCCGCGGCTGCGCACGCGTTGTTTAAGGTTATTTCCATCACATGGGAACTGATTTATAGGATAAGCATTTCTTACTCTCCATCATCTCAACTAACTGTATGCCAAAAATCAAGTCCGTTAGTTGCTTAACTAAGCAACCAATCGATATTATCGATAATTCTAGGAGAATTATTCCCGTAAATCTCCCATGGGAATTTGATGTTTTATCAGGAAAAAGTAGCCTATGTTCCATTCTCCATCCTTTTAACTAACGTTATGTCAAAAACAAGTCCATTGATGCTTAGTTAGGTTAACAACCACACTTTCGCATTGATAATAGTAAATTAGTATAGATCTTTTATTCAGTAGATGTCTATAAACATCTCGGAGTAGGTAGTTTGTCAAATTGGGTCATGATGGTGTAACCAAAGCTTTTGGACGTCACGGCTCAGGGAATTAAGAGATAGGGTCGTGATTGGTTCCAAATGACCGGGATAACAATACGTGAAATAATGACAGGAAATGATGTCCCCTAACAGGCTACAATGAATGCTTGGGTTGATGATGGCAACTTGGACACGAAAGGATGTTGTTAATGCAAAATACTTGCGAAAACTGCCCAACCGACATTTGTATCAAATGATGTCCTGAAATTACCAAGGCATGGGTTGTATACAATTGAAGGTAGATAATTATGGAGAAGGTAGAGTATTCTGTATTTCTAAAATCAAAATATCCTTGAAGACGACCTACTGTTACCAACTTTTACTGAACAAAATAATCTCAGTAATTTTCTTCACGTTATCTAGGTTCGAATCCCTTTTGCATTAACGTTGAATTGACTTGGTAACTTGTAGAACATGTTCTTGAATAGCATGTTTGAATACCCCAGTAAATTAGTACGTTGAAAAGTTAGCTTTTACTTCAGAGAAATTCAGGAAGAAGATTCCACATCAAACTTCACAACTAAACAAAATCTTCGAACACGAAAAAAAAGAAGGATTAAAATAGAAGGAAAGATCGGGTACGGAATCAGAGGCCATTCGTGCAGATAAAGTACGAAATTCCCAAATGTGATAAAAAGAAGGTTTTGCACGATTCCATGCTCTTCAGCGTGCGTGGAGAATCCACGCGCAAAATATGATTCTCCGCGGTCGGATAGTGTTGACGTGATCATTTTCGCGGGTTGTGTTGACGTGTCCCATATAGGCCCTTCCCGGGCACGCGAACCGAAGCACGTTTTTGCGGCCTGTTTTGAATTTATAAGGTGGTCCGGGCAACAGCTGATCGCGCGGCGTTGCCGGCCCGCCCCACTCGTTCTGCGACGTTGCCGCTCGGTGCGAGCCCGCCAAGTCTCGAGGCGATCGACCGGGCACCCTCCCTCCATTTCCCAACATCACTGTACCCTATATAGGTGTCAAGACTGTTTTCGGGAGTAAATTTTCCGCATGTGCCTTATTGAGGTTAGGCGGTCGATAGCTAAGGAACAAATAGATCTCTATTCGAGCTTTCTACTTTATAGAGGCTAGCAGGTACGTGCAGTGCGGGCGAGAGCAGAGATGCAGAGATCGATTGGTAGGTTGCAGATAGGTAGGTATAGAGTACCAACGTATAGATAGATGGATAGATGTTGGCGTTCAGGGAACTTGTATGTTGAAAAGACTTGAGTCGTTAGGGGCTGCTAATGATGCATCTGTTGCCAAAGGCACAGATTACAGAGCAGTAGCAGCCAAAGATGAAATGGTTCTTTACTTACATTTAGAGGACAACATTTTCCGTGTGTTATTAGTCTGCAAAGTAAAGGTACCTATTCGTTTCAGTTTCCAGATTCCTCGAGACCTCAAACGTTTGGTACCTGCACTTACATCACAGAAAGAGGTAAAACATAGCTCTGAGAAGGTTAAGTTTTATCTAAGAACTTCGTCTTGAAATGCCACGTTCACTGAGAGCCTTGAACGTCAAGAAATGCATTATATAGATTAGAATCGACAGTGCAACGCCCTGCAGTCTACGCTGACATAGCACGCAAGCTAGAAGAAATTTCAATGTGGGCGAAGCATGTGCTCAGTGTACCGAATTTTGAGCTACAGTGAACTATCGACGTTTTAGAAATGGATGTTTCTGACAACATATTAGTTAGGTACGTAGTATGTACAGTTGCGAATTCTTGAGATTTATGATTGGGAACTAAACAAAAAAGTAGCAAGTTTTCTAAAACTTATGAAACCATTCTTATGTTTTCTGAAAAACAGCAGTTCAGACTTTTTCCTTGAATGGCAAGGATTGCACAATAGGTTAAGCAACTCAGTACTTAACAGGTAGGTAAGGTACTTTGCTTTGCATGAATAGTTAAACAGAATTTGAATTTCCTTTCATTTGAGAGTTATTTAAAGCAACAAATACCCCGTCTGCTGAAGTCAAGTATGCTCCAGTCACCGACCGAAGCTAAGAAGCCAGTGACACGAACAATAAATGCGAACTGCAATTCGCGTTTTGTGCTCAAAGGCCATCTCTCAGAATCTCGAATTTGAATATTATCGTCGAAATCTGCAGTTATCCTTTACAGGCTGTCATAAAAGGAGCTGCCCCAGGCGGGTCTGATCCCTGACCCGACATAGCAACGAACAAACGTGGACGAGGATTCACGCCTTCTCCATGTTTGTTTAGCTACATAAGCCTGTGGCATCATTTTGAATGGTAATTTTCTTGAGATAGAATTTTGGGAAATGGAAATGATTATTTCTGGATTTGATACGTTTAATACAGTAAAAATACATAGAGGATTAGAGAGTTCATCACGCTTGTCAAACTTTTAAGAATATGTGTGTGAACTTATAGACAAATTGTCTTTTTACAATTTCTTTGATTTCGTAGAAGAATTGGGCGGGGGAGTTTTGCTTTATGTCGAAGCTGGGACAATAAAGGTTGGATGGTTCTTCAAAGTTTAATATAAAGAACTTTCTTCGATAAAGTAAATTCAGTCACTTTCGATTTAAGTTCAACATCGCGATTCGCAACAGCTTATCTCTGATTTTCACATTTTGTCAAGTTTATCAAACTGAAGCACTGATAAATTCGGCACAGAACTAGGAAAACACAATGTACACATACTTATGTACTTAGGTAGGTACTTATAGATCCAGCTTATTAAGTATAGAATTAATTTTGTCTGGGAGCATCCAAACATTTTATCATTCATTTTGTGAATAGAGTTGCTGAACTGTCTTTTTTTGCTGGTTATGTCTGTGACCAACGTATTAGTACATACATATCAACATGCATACGTCCACTACTGTCCAACTGACTATTTCTCCCCCAAATGAGAGGAAATTTGACCCATCTACGTGTCTGCTTGACAAATACTTTCTAACTAGATAACTCTAGATGTCTAGTCTGGTTTTCTGGTCGGAACAAAAATCTGCGAAGAACGTTACCTACAAAGACTAAAAAAAGATGACCCAAAGATTATAGTTTAAGTTTAATATCGCAGGGTTGAAAACAGTCAATGTCCGGATTGGTTCATATTAGAATCTCAAGTCTAGACATTGCCTAAACTTTAGGGAGAAAATAAACACAGACACTTTCAGGTATCTTGTTTGATGTGCTTAGGGAGTTTTTCGTGGACTTTTCTTTTAAACACTTTTTCCCACTTTTCCCCAATAACAAAGCCGAGTTGAAGAACTCTCTAGCCTCTTTGCTAAACAAAGTTTGGAACTAACCAACCGTGGTACACGGTTAGACAGGGAATCTAGTTAGAAAACGCACAGGGATTCTATTTGGAACGAAAGTGGTTACCAAAAAGTTTCTTTGACAGTGTTTTTTATTGAAGAAAATGTTCTAGATATTCCAAATTTTTAATTTGATCACATATTATTCTAGTACCTACTGGAAATGTTTTGACGAAACATAAAATCAGATTTTTTAGAATTTTTTCGTAGGCTTCGGAACGGAATGAGATTTTTTTCCAATCTTCGCAATCAAGGCTGCTCTGGGTTAATGCTTAGTAAACTCAATCTATCCCCAAGATATTTTGTTTGATAGGCAATCAGCGTTGGCAAATATCCTTTGCGATGCGATCAAACGAATCAAGCTCTCCTAATGGATTTAATTGAATTTCTTACCGTGATAGGACCTATATTTTTACCGACTTCAAGAGGGTCTATGGTCGGCTGTAAGTGTGTTCGTCGATTTCTCCGTCAATTATGGACCGATTATGAAAATTCTTTCGCATTCACGAGAATGATCCCGATTTGGGCCCATAGAAATGTTATCCTGAGGAATTAGTATCTATCCCGTGAAGCTTAAAAAACAACACAAATCTTTTGAAAATTCACGACATCATCACATGATAATTTTCACATCACTTGTTACAAATGGTTTCCATGGCAACAAGCGTAAACAAGACATCTTTTCATTTGTCGCTTCATCCACGTGACGTGTTATCCATCACTCACTCATCACATTAAACAAATAAGACTCGAATTTTATTTAGATGTCGCCGCTATCGAAGTGTTCTTTTCAAACTCATTTTCACTATTTAGGAATTTGAAGTCCGTTTATAGTTATTTAAAACACGATAGTTACCTAACCTATGTATATAACCTACTTTTTTCAAGTCTCCTCGATTGGGATATTTGATATTTTTCCGTACTTCCCCATTCAGTAGACAGATCGGTGTTACTGGTGAGACGGTTAATAGTGAAAAAATTTTATGTCTGTGGTTGGTACACTTAAGAGTTCTGATATCCAACTGGTAGGCAGCCGTCCTTCCTCATTCAGAAGACAGATCAGTGGGACGGTTGGTACATTTAAGAGCTTTGTTATCTCATTAGTCGGACTGGGACTGGCTGGGTCAGGGGCCTGCGGTCTCATTGTTGGGCCTGAGCAGTGGGACTATTAGTAACAATACCGGGAACCATTACGTGATTGTTTTTAACCACAAAACTGCTCTAATTTAGCTAGACTTCATAGGATGTCAGTTGTCAGAGTTAAACAGCCTAAACATAGGTAATTTAGAGCAATTTGGAAATTTACTGGCAAAAGGCGGCTGAGTGGTATTATTATATAAATATTTAAAGATGATACCTATTTGTTGAATGGTAATGTATCTGACATTTACCTGGCATTATATTTTGTTTAGAATGATCGGTCTGAAACAATTTCAGGGAGAGTTTCATAATAAACAAATTATCTGTTAACACACGTACATTACACACCTCGCTAAAAAGGCCTCGAATTTTATCTGTAATATCGAACAAATGGGCCCTGTAAGTCTTTTCTCTCTTTACTCTGGAAATAAAACTCCCTAGTCCCTAAGCATATTACCTAAATGGTTAGCAATAAAAGGGTATTACAATTTGTGCGACCTCAAAATTTATCGAAACATTTCTTATAAGCTTCGTAAGCGGATCAAAGTCTCCTAACAAAAGATACATATCGATCGGGAACTTTCCTTTGAACAATAGATAGACGAATCTACATACAAAGGCGTAGGTACCTAGTCCCACACAAAAGAACTGCCTACATGTCTGTCTACGTGCTTAGAACTTGTGTTCTCAGGATATTTTAGGGTATAGGGAGGGTAGGATGGGAAAGCTTTGAGATTGGTACTACCTCCTTACCTACTCGGTTTTCTTTTATCAAGACCTTTTAGAATACAGGGCAAGGTACAAAAATCTTTGAGATGCTAACGCGGTTTTCTTTTGCTATAAGGAACCCAGCTTTAGGATATGCTGTACGAAAGTAGAATTATAGAATAGGAACTTTACACGGTTTTCCTGTGACTTATACAAACAGAGAGCTTTTTGTTTAAAACATAACTACTTAGTTAGTTTTAAAGAAGTTCTGAAGGAGGCCTACAGAAGCGTTTCTAAAAAAAACTAGTACTTTTAACTCAATGATAGCAAACGGGAATTACCAATGAATAATTTTTTTATATTTTTTATCATCGCTAGCTCCTCCTGTACGCGACTTCACACGGGATTTTTTTATTTATTTAGGATCTATAAATTGTTGTTGTTCATAAACATCAAACAATCATCTAAGTGTTTTATTTCCTTTAGACATTACATGACTCTTGGACATGTCGCAAAAATTCAAATTAGTACCTATACTTAAGTAAAACTAGGATAATAAAGTGATCACTTTGTTTTTTTGTTCACTTCAATCTTTTTAAGGTAAAGTAAAGAATCGATCAAGAAACCTTTACCTTGCTAGAATGTTAGTTTTCGAGTTAGAGCAAAACTCGTCCCAAGGTTTTTATCCTCTAGAAGTACTTAATATTAAATAGAGTTGGTTGTTTCAGATTTCCACATTTATGCAAGAATCAATGAGGTTGTTTTGGCGGAGATAATAACGCACACCGTTGCGGGCACCGTTTGTTGGATTTTATCAGATCACTACACTACTAATACTAAATATTATTGATCAAATGCTAAAGTGCTTTTTTTCTTTAGAGCCTTTTCCTTATATCTTACAGGACTCTTGCGACACATCCTGTATTTTCCCAACGCATAACCACAAAGTAACGCCTGAATCTATTATTCAGCAGAGACGTAAAATATTCAAGTGATTAGCGTATCTAACAAGCTTTTGGCGATTTTTTCCACAGTCTAGTTAACTAAGAAGGTAGCTACTGTCCCAGTTCGCTGTGAATGTAACCAGTTATCCCATTGGGAACAGTAATCTTATCTCTAATCCTTTGTGCTCACCCTCCATTGTTTTATCTGAAGCACCCACTGTTCACAGGCGCTGTCGATTTATCCGAGGAGTTATTCCGGTGATTCCAAACATCCCCGGCTATTTAGAGTTAGAGCGTTATCTTGAAGCGTCAAACTTCTAGAATTACTAAGATTTTTTCATACTGTGATCCAGTTTATGGGAAACACTTCGAAAAAAATTAAAGTAGATAGTGCTGAAAAGATTTTAGCAATTTAATGTCCAGCAGGTCTACCTCTTCCATAGGGTCAGTACCTACTCTCACTAAAAATAGGTACCTATAATTTTGATCCCATTTTAGACAGAATTTTAAGGAAAATTGTGTCGTGGTCGCGACTTAAGAATTGACCTGGAGAGGTCGACTTAGCCCATGGATGTCGTAAGAGGCGACTAAGGGACCAGAGGAAGAGCACAGCAGCACAGCTTCGTTCTGAGTATTTCAACACCTCCACTGCTAGCACTGTTTGGGAAGGCATGTTCGGCAGTGGACGTAGTATGTTGATGAGGCAACTTTTCCAACGAACAACACTTGGCTGACTGCTGTTTTTTCTTTAAAATAAATTTCATTGTTTTAAATTAATTCTCTTAAATGGTAGCCACCGGATGCTGGACTGGAAACTTTACATACTTAGTACCTACCTATAATTTAGCTAACATATATAAATATAAATATATATGATTTGTCATCGGGTTCCCATCACCACAGAATTTTAATTACCTAGTATCTGTTTTTTTTCAGCAAAATTAAAATTATATTAATTATTTTAAAGAAAGCAACAACAAAGTTTAAAATACACGTAAAAGAATTCTTATATAAAGATATACATATCTATAATATTTTCAATAAACAAGCATAAAGAATGTTCGAAATTAAAAAAAATCGTTGAACAAAATGATCCCCTCGGGGTCCAGAATCATCCCCCTTCGGCTTAGTACCTACACATGTGTCGTGTTACCCGGTATAGGGGTATAGGTATGGTAGGTATTTAATTTTCCCGGACGGTACCGGACGCGTGCCGTTACTAATTCAAATTACGTGAATACTGTTAATTTGGTATTTTCAAGGCATTGTATTGTAGTTTATTTTAATTTATATTTCAAGGGCGTGACCTCGACGCATTGTTTGGTAACATTTGTTCACGTGTTGAAATATTCAGATTATACAGTAGATATTACAATTTTGGTAAAGCACCTACATAGTTAGTAGCTACCTACTTTCGTAAACTGTATTGTACCTACCAACAGTCTACGATAAAAATCGCCTAACAGAATCAAACTGCTACGCTTTTAGTCTGTACTGGTCAAACGAGCGTAATTTTGAGTTATGATTGTGAGTCGCAAGTCGCAGT
This sequence comes from Eupithecia vulgata, assembly GCA_946478455.1. Taxonomy (NCBI): domain Eukaryota; kingdom Metazoa; phylum Arthropoda; class Insecta; order Lepidoptera; family Geometridae; genus Eupithecia; species Eupithecia vulgata. The sequence goes on along the minus strand of OX297873.1, from coordinate 1,651,756 downwards.
GAAATGAGTGAGTTCACTTACACGATGAGTTGTCGTTTTCTGTTGAAATAAGTTCTGTAAATGTAAGTATCTTCCGCGATACAATAACTCTTAAATTTACGTTCCTTTGTGCTCAGCCTACCAACTAGGTATGTAGGTGCTTTACCAAAATTTTAATCTACATAATAATCTGAATATCAATCAACACATGAACAAATGTTACTGTTAATGTTAATTAAGAGTGCGCCCAATGCAAAACTTAAACAACATGTGTATTTTTAAACACTTAGCTTTATGGTACGAACGTAAATGTTCAGATTTAAAAAATACGATAGGTAGGGAAAAAACCTGTAAAAGTCGAGTAATCGAACATAATTTAAAAAAAATAAACTGATTTCTTTACTAAAAAAATACACAACGTTTTTATAAAAAACTGTTTTAATTCAAATGCCCTAAATTATCAGCGACAACGCCACATTACTTTTTTACGAATTACATATCGAGACTAATGTTATAAATGTACCTACTTAATCGTTTAGATTTTTCTATTTAATGCTTTCATTTTGAAAAATTTATAGATAATAAGCAAAAACTTTATTTTTGCACTGACGTTGCCCTACTCTGTCCCGTTCCTATGAACGCGAAATCCTATGCCTATCCTGTTTACAAATTTTTGCATTAGTTGCGTTGCGCTCTTAATTTGTGTTGGGGGTGATGTGGGTTCAGCCACATATTAGGCATACACTGCCCAGCGGCAACTACACGAAGCTGAACTAAAGAGTTACTAAAGCAGCGTGTAAATTGAGTAGGTACATTAGTTTTTGTGAATATAATATATATTCAGCATTTTTCGTCGTTGACTGTATGTAAATGTCCTATTAACTATTATAACTGCCCTTGTCAGCACGATTTAATTATTTAATTGAGTAATGGACTCATTTCATCACCTCCAAGGGCTCAAGTAAGTCACCATTTGACTTGTCCAATTACACAGGGTGTTTCATTTTAGAAGGTCAAACGAAGTAGGGTATTCTGGAGTTACATTCAAATTTGTAGTAAATGAACCAATGTACTTCTTTATTCTGCGACGTTTATCGTTTTGGAAGGTAAAACGGATGGATGGATTAAAAAGTTATGACTAAGTTGAGCATTTTCAATAAAACTTACTCTACCGCCGTACCTAAAACGAATTTAGAAAAATATAATTGATTGGCAGTTGCAAAATTTTCGAACAGTTAAAAAAACTATTTTTATACCGCCAAAATTTTATGTCTATAAAACTAATGAACAAAATCGCCGCACAAGTTTGTTTATCTATAGGTTGCTGTGAAAACCCTGCATAACCGGTGCAGAGTTTATAAAAACTAACCTTTTCAACTCTTATTTATAAAGCAAGACGGTATAATTTTGCACAAATCAACGTGGGACCAACATCCGCGCCGATATGGAGGATTGTTAATGTGTTAATCCTATTTCGCTGATGGGCGCTGGACGTTATCGGGTTAGTCTGGGCTTTATTGACATCGAGGTTGCCAGACGTCGTGCAGGCACTGACAGAAAAACAGATTCTAGTAGAATGTTGCAAAACAGTTTTCAGTTGGCAAAGGGTGCCAGCCAATGGTCAGCCTTACCACGTCTGCGTTACTAAAGTCACCCTGTATAACGTCTAAACACAAACTTACGCATTTAATTTAATTTAATGGTTAGTACTTACAGGTAATTTATATAGTTTATAATTAGAACTTATAATTTGATTATTCGGTAAAATCATTCATTATGAATCAGGTTTATGCATAAAGAGCCAAATACGACTTTTTAATTTTATTACAAAATGCTTCCCAATGTGACTATAGGCGCCAAATATTAATTCGGTGTTGACTGTAAATATTGTTGCTAAAGTAATTATTATCGCCTGTCATTTCGCAGCGAGTTTTAACTAAAAATGAGATTTTCTCATCCGAAAGAGAAGATATAAAAGAGCCTATACAACCTCAATTTCTTGTGAAAAGGACAGACATAGGATTTCGCGTTCATAGGAGCGAGACAGGTCATAGCAACGCAAGCCCAGATATCAAAAAATGTTCTCTACACTTAGTAATATTACTATGCTTATTTTCAAGGTCTTATCTTCTGTATTTTTTGAGAAATTAAAGTTTACAAATGTCGTTAGAAATAATTGCAAAGTTACCTCGAAGTAAAAATTTAGAGGTAACTTTGCGATTTTTTTCTACCGAGAAAGTTAAGTAATCGTATTTTCGACATAATGATCGATATAATAAGTCGTTTAAGAACTGTACTGTATACATTTCAAAGTTAAATACTTAGTCGTTTGGAAGATATTTAGGTCTGACGGAGATGATTTGAGGTATAGGGTCTTATGTTTATATCTTATCTTAATATAAATTATATGTGTATCAGAACCTGTCAATAACCGAAGAATCTACAAGTCTTTGATCTCATTGGTTTCAAAATTTTCGCTGAGGATATTATACTATGTATGAGCTACATGAGCGAGTGATGAGAGGTCACAGGATATACAGAGGTATTATCTGTCTTCTTTCACAGAAGATCAATTGAGTAGATTCACAGTCAAAGACATGAATACGAGAACCGGACCACGGACAGGAAACGCCTCATTTTGCAGCGGAGGCGATGGATAAAGGTTCTGTGACTTCTTTATTCAATTTCGTCCAGCTATTTTCGGCTTCAGAAGTAACTAAGCACCATATAATTTGAGTTTCTTGACTCGTCCCAATGGATTCGGACCAAAGTGGGACGAGTCAGGAATAACTCGTCTGAAGGGGCATAAGAACTCCGCGTTGGGCACTTTTACGTATACATGTACTTGGATTGGCATTGGACTTACTTCTCCGACTTGTAGTTGCCTTTTTATATACCGACTCTTGAATAAAAAACCTGTCATATTTACCATTTTTTTCAGGTTTTTTTAGAAAGGTAAGAGATTCATTTCTTTCCATTCATGAAATAATAAGAAATATTATAATTATGCTAATGAGATCTTTAGGGAGGCCCTAAAAGAAGGTATCACCTGCTGTTAAATGTACTTGACGTAGGTATACAATAAATAAAATTTAAGAGTGTGTAAGAAACCAATTTCGGCACTTTGTACAGTTTGTACGCTCAGCTAGTAAAATATTGGCGGAAAAACCTTTCAGCGCATTTATAAAAATGTTATTGCAAAATTTTACACGAGCGAAACGAAACTCGTAGGTAATGTAAATATGTTATATTAGGCAGGTAGGTACTTACTAATATCTACGTACATGTAACTAGGTAACATGACATGAGTAACATAGGTGTAGGTATTTGTTACCATTCACGCAATAACAATTAAGTAAATACAACCGGGGAAAAGCATGTCGATCCATGCGAAATGACTGAAACCAACCAATGCAGTTTGGGACCAATACATTATTAATACTTTGCCTAGTTACATGTTTTCTTCTGAGTCTTTAATTTTCGATTCGTAATATGTAGTTAGTACTTCGTCAGATTAGAGCTACGAAAGTACCTACTAATAAGTAAAAAAGTACTTAAAAACGTGAATTACTAAACATTTCATTGAAATTAAATATAATATATTAATTATAATTAATATATTACATTTAATTACAAAACACAAAGAAAATTGTACATCTATCCTTACAGGCACCTGTGAGTACTTTATTAATGTTAAGTACTTTTTAAAATCAAGTATTACATTGTTACAATAAATATTTTTGTACTTAATTTACTAAAATCGAGTACTTTATTACAATGAATACTTTCGTAGCACTAATCTTATCACGTCTAGGGATGAAACATCAGTGTTCTTCGAACACAAACTAATAGTTTCGCAGTGGATATTACATACATAATGAAATATGAAGTAGCTTATCATTGTGATGATGATAATGCTAGTATAGAAGCAAGGGAAAGACAAAAGGTTCAACGATGAATTATGCATTGTCGTTCCGAACCAACCCAGGGCAACTCCCTCTTTTATTCTAAACATTATTATCTGCTACGTCTTCTAAGGATTTGTATAGAGCTTCATAAAAAAAACTGGAGCAGAGAATAACTATTACTAACGGGCAACAAAAGGTATTTACTTTTATACTATTAAACTTCTCTGGCTATTTTCCATCTCAGAATAGAATTGGAAACCTAAGCTGGTAGTTTGGTTTAATTGTGTAAAAACAGCCATAAATGGTTAACTCTACGGTAGAGTAGAGTCTAATGGTCTACCACGACGATTAGTCACTATTGGTTGTTTTTTATTGGTCACTATCAATGAAGTTTATTATTAGTTAGTATTGCAAAGATTTAGCTCGTATTTGCGCCCTGAGACTAAAACTGTGGCATTGTCTTTGAATGTGTGCGTAAACAAACTGCCGACGCACGCACACTAATTACTAATTAATAGTTAAAATTAGTGTTTTTGTTAATAAACCTAACTGTTATTATTAACATTATTTTTATACTTCTATGAAAAAAATAATGACCTATTTGCCCTCAAATCGAAAATTTTTGAATGTGTGCATCGAAAGGCCGACGCACGCACACTACCTAATAAGTAGTTAAAAGTAGTGTTATTGACAATAAACCTACTTATTATTATTACCATTTATTGTGCAATCATATTGCACACACTTTCTATGTAAAATAAAGACTCCATTACTCTGAAATCGAAAATGTGTCTGTTAGAGGTACCGGGAAATGATAACTCCAACGATGTTGATTCGCAACTGGTTTATTTCTTAGATTTAGGTAAGCATGAAAGTTATGACAATATTACCGCATCACGTATGGCAAGTAGGCAATACGTGCGAGGCCGATAGGAAATGTAAGAATTTAAGTGATCTAGATTTTACAAATTAAACATTGTACTTCGTACATCTTGACCACTCGAAAAAAGGAAACAAGTTAAATAAGGAATTTTAAAGAATAGCGAAATTTAACAAACTTTGCATGTAAATTTATACAATTGTAAACAAATGTAAACTAATCATAATAAGTGACTAAGCTTATAATGAGTAAATTTATTATAAATCATGATAGTGTCCTTACAGCCTAAACTATTATCTTAAAGTCTTTAACATCCTAATCTATTGGCACTCCACTTCTGGGATATTTAAACCGTTTTTATAAAACGTATCACGCACTGACATCACTTCTGAGTTATTTAAACCGTTTTTATTTCGCGTATCGCGCACTGAAATCACATACTGTTCATCACGCGCTGGTTGCTGCTGTGATGTACGAAGTACAATGTTTAATTTGTAAAATCTAGATCACTTAAATTCTTACATTTCCTATCGGCCTCGCACGTATTGCCTACTTGCCATACGTGATGCGGTAATATTGTCATAACTTTCATGCTTACCTAAATCTAAGAAATAAACCAGTTGCGAATCAACATCGTTGGAGTTATCATTTCCCGGTACCTCTAACATTCTTCGAGCCGGATTCACAGACTAAATCCGCAGTCGCACTCACTTAACTGTCTGTCGAAGGACAATTCGATAACGTCCGTTGCTAAAACGTTATCGTAAAGTAATACTACGTCGCGTTCTCACGTAGTATAACAGTATTCCATTCAGTGCTATTTGGGACCAGAAAGTATCCTGCTACCTCAAGTAAGATCTTTCAATTTATTTAACTACCATGGAGAGCCAGCTACATACCCTGAGCGGAATCCTCGAAACCATACAGCAAGTCGAGAGCAACTTCCGTAAGGATTCAGTTAGCCGTAAGACACCAGCGTACATTGAGACACGTTTAGATAAGTTAGACCAACTATGGGCAGAGTTTAAGATGAATCACGAGAAGTTACTTAGTTATGGACAAACAGAACATCATTATTTTACTGAGAATCAGTTTGACAAAAGTAGGATCTATTACGAAAAGGTTAGGAAGACCATATCGTCATGTCTTGAAGCAGAGAATAATCCACCAGGTGCATCCGTCGCATCGCATGAGCCACATAAAGCCTCAGGTACGTCAATCAATATACCATCTATAGCCTCGCCGAGTCCAGCGGAACAAGCCGCTGAGTTATTGAAAAGGCAGCGGGCACTTTTCAGAGGATTTAGTCGCTACACGAACAGCTTCAAGGTAGAGGAGATTAAGGTAAAGTGGGAGCTTGATGATAGGTTGAAGCGTATGCATAAGAAATGGGACGAGATTGATTCCTGCCATAATCAAATAGATAGTATCCTGCAAGGATCGGACCTTGACTACGAAGATGAATTTTTCTGCTATGAGCAATCATTCGAAGCTCTATCGAAAGCTCTCAACGAAAAGTTAGCGTCCACATCTCATATTCAGCATTCGACTCCAAAGCTAGAAGTGCCGATATTTTCGGGTAGCTATACTCAATGGCCAGCATTTTTAGATCTTTTCTCCGAGAGCATCCATAACAATCATCTGTTGACCAACTGCCAGAAAATGCAGCATTTGAAGGGTAAGCTAAAGGGAGAGCCAGAACGGCTCGTACAACATCTTCACATTTCATCCGAGAACTACGAGACTGCGTGGGAGCTCTTAAACCACAGGTATAACAACCCTCAAGTTCTGTTTACAAAGCATATTGAATTATTTTTGAATCAGTCTAGCGCCGCCAAACAATCATCTAAAGATTTAAAACGTATCTACGACACCTCCATGGAGAATATTCACGCCATACAGAATCTAGGGATCGACACGACAACATGGGGGCCCATGTTGGCCCATCTCATTTGTAAAAAGCTCGACCCCGAAACAGTGGCAGATTTCAGGGAAACTCGCAAAGCGCCGCGAGAGATACCCACGCTCCAAGAGCTTATGAACTTTTTAGAAAATAAGTTTATATCATTAGAACCGCTATCTAAGAAGAAAATTTGCCACCCGGGAAGTGGCTAATGGGAAGAGTGACAGACGTTCACCCTGGAAAGGATGGACGCGTCCGGGTTGCCTCTGTCAAAACGAAAAATGGAATCATTAGGAGACCCTGCTTGAAACTTTCAGTCCTACCTGTAAAGGAAAATCAGGATGCTACCCAACAGAATGATGATGATGTGCCAGATCAAAGTCCGCCAAAGCAAAAACGTGCAACGAGATCGGGACTCTGCCATCTCATCACCATGACACTCATGCTGTTCTTGGCAGTACTATCTCCGGCACAGGGTTCCACTTATTACAATCTTACTTACTTAGATCAAAATCAGAATATTTACTTTGAAAAAATAGCTAATTTGAACCTTATTCGGGACGAGTGGAAGCTCGTAGTCTATTTTAATATGTCGTCATACTGGACTGGTTTAAACAATATTAATAATTACGTTTCCCATTTAAATCAGTACTTAACATCGTCATCGACACCGCTTCCGTCACAATACAAGGGTATCGTTGACCAGCTAAAGCAAGAAATATTAGAAATAGAACATTATAATACAATCTTAACTAAAAATCAGATCGGCAAACGACAAAAGAGAGGTTTGGTAAATGGAGTGGGTTATTTGGCTAACGCGTTATTCGGTGTCCTTGATGACTCATTTGCGAAAAAATACGAAGAGGACATTGAGAAAATATCACAGAACGAAGGTCATCTTAACCAATTACTGAAAAACCAAACCAGCGTTTTAGAAGCTCAATATAATATCATGAAAAGAAATGAAGACATCATGAATAATAATTTTAAGTCCATTACGCAGCAGATAGAAAGTATGCGTCACAGAATGCGTCAGGTACAAATAGAGCAGACAAGTGAGCTTACTTTATTATCACTATCCTTTACAGCCAATATTATCATAAATAGCTTAAGACGCATTCAAGATAGTTTAATAGATGTATTAACTGATATATCACACGGTCATTTAGATATGAACCTGCTACCGCCAGAACAGCTAGAGAGACAAGTCAGAATTATTTCCAGTCACTTACAAGGAGACCTGACGCTAGCGGTCGATAAGCAGAGACTGTACGAGCTTTATAAACAAATGAAGGCGAGCGCTAGAGTTGGAGAAAACTTTTTAATCATACAGATAAAGATTCCCCTCATTAGCAAGGAAGCGTTAGAACTAGACAGCGTCATAAGTCTGCCCCATCAGAAACACGTGGTCAGATTTATCGCGCCATTTATAGCTTTCAATATACAAAGAGATATTTTTATTCTAATGACAACTGAGGATCTTCATTCGTGTATGCACACTTCAACTAATCGCATGCTATGTCCATACGATAAACCTATCATCGAACTACCACTTACTAAGGCGATCTGCAATACAAGCATTAATAAAAACCAGATGTTATGTAATACCGAGGCATTGACCTGTCAGGAACGATGGGTCAAATTACAAAACAATAATATGTGGATATTCTCATGTTGCGACGAGGAATGCTCAGTGCGCATTTTTTGCGCTGACACCGAAGTGCAGATGGAGACATTGACCGGCAATGGTTTACTTAGTGTAGGTCAAGGTTGTGTAGTAAAGAGCAATGATTTTTCCATCTACGGTCACAACAACTACCTAAGTCAAGTTCAAGTCGAAGGAGATGTACCAACAGTAACTGAGTTTTCCATTCTCAATAAAATAGTCAACTCCTCCGTAATAGCTCCATTTATACCAGAAAACCATGAAGAAGAGTGGACCAACATGAAAACTCAATTAAAAGATATAAAGGCCCAAACGAACGTATCTCTCAATGTACACGACATTCACCAGTACACACTAATGTACGCAATACTGGCTATACTCATACTCGCTGGTGTATGCATCTACATCATACGACGAAGGAGAAATGCGCGGCGAGCTCCAGCAGCAGCAGTACCTCATGAAGCGGCGGCAGTCAGCTCGGCGGCCCTCGTCGGAGACCCCAAGGCCTCACAGCAGCAACCAGCGCGTGATGAACAGTATGTGATTTCAGTGCGCGATACGCGAAATAAAAACGGTTTAAATAACTCAGAAGTGATGTCAGTGCGTGATACGTTTTATAAAAACGGTTTAAATATCCCAGAAGTGGAGTGCCAATAGATTAGGATGTTAAAGACTTTAAGATAATAGTTTAGGCTGTAAGGACACTATCATGATTTATAATAAATTTACTCATTATAAGCTTAGTCACTTATTATGATTAGTTTACATTTGTTTACAATTGTATAAATTTACATGCAAAGTTTGTTAAATTTCGCTATTCTTTAAAATTCCTTATTTAACTTGTTTCCTTTTTTCGAGTGGTCAGGATGTACGAAGTACAATGTTTAATTTGTAAAATCTAGATCACTTAAATTCTTACATTTCCTATCGGCCTCGCACGTATTGCCTACTTGCCATACGTGATGCGGTAATATTGTCATAACTTTCATGCTTACCTAAATCTAAGAAATAAACCAGTTGCGAATCAACATCGTTGGAGTTATCATTTCCCGGTACCTCTAACAGTGTCTTTGTCTAAAAAGGTCACAACAAGCGGACAGCAGCGGAAGGAAAAATTACAAGTAAGCGAGCTATCTCACTTCTTGTGACAGCAAAACGGCGCGGCTAACTAAGGGCCTGTCTACTATTCGACGACCTCTGTGGTGCGGTGGGCGAAAGTCTGCCTGCGACGCAGGAGGTTGCGGGTTCGATTCCCGAATCGGGACTAAATGTGTGTACGATCTGCAGACATTTGTTCAGGGTGTTCTGGTCGTTTTCTATGTATAATAAAAATCTATCTATGTATTTATCAGTTATCTAGTATCCATAACACAAGCTCTGCTTAGCTTGGGGCTAGATGATGCTGTGTGAATTGTCCAGCATAATTATTATTATTATTTCCAGTGGTCACTATTGTTTCATAGAATAGAGTCATTCGTTATCTTTGCGACACCATAAGTTATTTTCCATAGATCTCTGCTCCTTTCCGTAATGGTGGAAACAGCACGTACCTACAGACGTTTAAATTATTGATGTTATGTGTTTCAAATTTAGTTGGAAGGCTGTGCTCAGACGAGCACAACTCCGGCCACATTTGCTATTTGATCTACTGATAATTTGGGATCGTAATTTGATTTGAAATAATTTGATAGTTGAAAAATATTTTTTCAGGTGGCAGTTTCTCTAGCAGATATTTTATTAATTCAGGACCGCGGCGCGGCCCGGCGGCGGCGGCGTTTAATTTATGAGAAACAAAAAATCCCCATAAGACTATTACAAAAAGCATATTATTCACGAGTAAAACAAGAAATAAGTATTAAATCCCTAAAGGGATACAATGAAGTGTTTCTATAGGTATTCCAGCATAGCGCGGGTTGGTCTTTGTTCTGGCCATGAATATGCATTGTCGTTTGTGGCCCAAAGGTCGGGGGCAATGAACCGTTTCACTGTAACTTTTATGTAACGTCTTTTACACAGTTGGTTAGTCCTTACAAAGTTGGAGCTTGGACGTTGGAAGTAGGTTACATAGTATATTCATATTGCTCAAATTTGATATTCTATTGCTAGTACAAACGAAGAAACATAATTATATTGCAAGAATTTTGTCGGAATCCCCGTTGAAATTTTTTGGTAAGTATATTTAAACTGTAATAAATAATAAACTAGATAAGTATGTCTTCGAATGAAGCGATAGTCATCGAACTTCACTTTACAAGTTCAATTGATCATCTTTGTCAAGCTAGATAATAAATAAGTCAGAAATTTTATTTTACTTCTTTCTAATTCTTTTCAAAATACTATAAGTTGTGGAACTATTTGTACATTTCGCATCTTGAAATTTATTATTCATATCGTAATTTCGAAATTAGTATGAATACTCCAGTTTCAAAATTAACCTTCATCACAAAATCAGAACATCAAAACTCCCAAAAAGGTCCCTCGAACCGTAACCTAAGTCAATGATCTACAACAAATTCGGTAACCCAAATAGATGAGGTAAGAGTAAGAGTTGAACGCACTTGGACTCATTGTTATTTGAACCTATGACCTCTTATTCACAGTCCGCTGCGTCGCTGGCCTGCCCACAACGAGCTCTGATTTGTTTGGGCATTGAGGTAGTGCCTGCCAAGTGCCAATTGAATAAGTTACTGGTAGCAGACACAATAATAAACTCTCAGAGGACCTTCCAAATCTTTATTAAGGGCTATACCTCAAATCAACTTCGTCAGACCTAAATATCTTCCAAACGACTAAATATTAAACTTTGAAAATTATATATAGTACAGTTCAGGACTTATTCTATCGATCATAGGTTTCGAAAACAAAATTCTATAAAATTTTGTCGCTAGAAAGAAATCGCAATGTCCTGTAAATTTTTACTAAAACCTTGATTTCTCAGAAGCAAAGGTCTTGAGAATAAACATAGTAATAGAACTAAGTATAAAGAACATTTTATTTGTTTCGGTATTTTTCAAATAAAGTCCTAATTAATAGATAATAAGCTAAAACTTATTATCTATTAATTAGGACTTTATTTGATTTTTGTGCTTGCGTTGCTATGAATGCGAAATCCTATGTATGTCCTTTTCACAAAAATGTGGGGATGTATTAGGCTCTTAACAGTTTCATTCACCGACGCACATGGAACACTTCAAACAGCTGTAACTCCGGCACATCAGAGGCATGACAGTGAATGTGTTGAGGTGTTTTACTTGGTGAACGAAGTTGGAAGATTGACCAAACGGAATCTTTTTGTAGTTAACTTTACCTTCCTTCCTACCATACGCATTTTGTGGTGTGTCAGACGGAAGTACCTAATTGACGATATAGGTGTTGTGCTGCCGTCAAAGACATTTGAAATGTATTTATGCAATTTAATAGGTATTCCGGTATTCCTTGCTTAATAAACAAGGCCCCATCACCCCTATTTTAAAGTAACTTCAAACAGCTCTACCATAAAACAATACATACAAAGAAAGTAACAAGACAAAGCAAATGTTTTTATTTTTACCTTCAAAGAAAAACTTTTCGAGGCTGAAAAGCCTCGAAAAGTTTTCAGTTCTTTTGCAGGCAAAGAAATAAAATATATTTTGACTGTAGAAAACGATTCAGCTTATACGCTGATAACCAAACACAGTTGTATGAAACAGCAAAATTGGGTACCTATTAAAATGATGTTGTTGTCATTTGTTTGTTTGAGTTTTTAATCAAAGAAAACCACAAACATTTTAGTGATACAAACATAAGAATTGGCTTGAGGGGACTCAAACTTTTTAAGTTGTACCTACACACACCGCGTGAGGGGCAAGCGGTGTGTGTACCATGTCTAGTGACTAGTAAAAAAATACCATTCTGTTAGATGCCTAGCACGATCTCATTAAATTCAATAAAAAAAAATTAAACAAATAATATTTTATTTTTTAGGTTGTTTTTTTTACATTAAAAACATTAATTTGAACAATTATTGCCGTTCTTTAATAGACAGGGGAGCTCCCTATTGCCTGTGGCTTACTTAGGCGAAATATTATTCTACTACAGTGATAGAGGGTTAAAATTCCCCTGTGCACAAGTCAACCCACACGCGAGCATGTCTGTTTAAAGAAAGCATTTTTGTGACAGTCTGTAATAGAGGGTTCTCAGAACTCTTTGCCGATGTGTCGTTTTGTCATTGACTTGCGAGTTTGTTGTACTTGAGGCTACTTATTATTTAAAGGACACCCTATTGTAACAAATGACCCATAATTTTTGCCCCTGTATAATAATGGTGCAATTTGAAAGATGTTTGACCTGGGGCAGTCTGTGGCCTTCAAATTGGTAATTGAAGTTGAGTTGAGCACGTGTTCTAAGGACAGGTGACGGTGTTATTTTGTAAATTGACACCTAATATTTATTTAGACTATTGTTTTAATTATTTACGACAGATCAATCATCAACGAAATCGGTGAATAAATGATGGAGTTCTTAGATTTTTAATATTTATCTTTTGCAAGAAGCTTATCGGATTAAAAAAATTATAATAACTTGTTTTCTTTTAGTTTGGAGTTTGGTAGGTACTTTATGTAACTTGCTATCTACGTATGTAACTAGGCGTAATTTAGAATTCCTAGCCTAGCCTAGATCGTTCTGCTGATAAGAATTACCCGCTAACCGGAAAGAAAGAGTTTAGTGAACTATTTTTAACCTGAATTATTTATTTATTATATATTTATTTATTAGATAAATAAATAATGCTGGACAATTCACTCAGCATTAACTAGCCGTAGGCTAAGCAGCTCTGCTTAGCCTACGGCTAGTTAATGCTGAGTGTGTGTGAGTTGTGATAGGTATGGGTACTAGATAACTGTGTACATTATATACATAGAAAACGACCAGAACACGCGGAACTGATACCTGCAGATCGTACAAATATTTCTGCCAAGGCGGGAATCGAACCCGCAACCTCTTGCGTCGCAGGCGGACCTTCGCCCGCCGGGCCACAGAGGTCGTCGCATATAATAATCATCATACCTACCTATAATTTTGTTACGTTAAAAAAACTTTTAAGATTGTGAGTTAGCAACGGATCCAAAAGAAAATTTATTGATTTCTTCTTATATATAAAGTAGGAGGAAGTATTTTTGTTATTGAAAAGATTTCTCACAATAAGGATTACGTATTTATAAGGCGCTTTTCCTCGAAGATTTTCTTTGTGTTTTCTTTCATTTATACGTAGGCGTAGGCACTTAGTTTGGCAAGGACCTAAATGATCAGACGTTCCTATTTAATATTAGTAAAAAGATTTTGCCTGAACAGAGACGAATACGATAAATATAATTAAACCTTAATTGAAAAATAAAAAATAGCAGAAAACTGACGACATTAGTCTCCACTCGGCATGTGCTATGGTGGAGCAGATCATATCGCAGCGCTGCTGGTCTTCCAGATACCTACCGTGTTTTAAGCTGGTACCTTACTTATTGTAATTCTACTCTCATTTATTTTTGATGCGGATTTTACCCTGTATTGTCAAAGAAATAAACTAAAAAATAGTAGTAAACATGGCTATTCAGTCAGTAATGTAGAAAACCTTCCACTTTTAACGCATTTCAAATTGTATCGTCATGCGTAAATGTCGCTAATATGATTTTAGTGCGTAAATGCCGTGAGACTGCGCGCAAGTTTCGTGAGGTCAAACTCTACCAAACTTCTTTAAATTTGATTTAAAAAGACGCTGGAATCCCTTTTTATATTTAAAGTACTTGTTTTATTATCAGGCATTTTCTTATGAGAAGCCGTGATCATAGCTGAAGTTCTGTAAAGAGCATACTTCAAAGTTCAGTGGCGAGATCGCCACAACACAACATACCGCTAAAACAACGTTGTTTCCAACCGAAGTACACGCAATTTAATTAGAGATGTGCATGGTGCAGTAAAATTTGTTACGCCTCAATAAAATAGGCATCTATCTCCCTCCCACCACAGCTAGCTGCGAGTCTGTCCTGCTCACACACAGCTCCCTAGATACAGCCTTCAGGCTAAGGGTTTGAGAGCTACATTGATTTTAACAGCCCGGGGATTGACGCGTTTCGGGAAACATACAGGGTGACCCGGAAGATATGTGTGTTTGGTTGAAATTGGTACCTATTGATTTTGTGACACTGTTCCGTTCCCATTAATAAAGGAAAACATCCTTGTTCCAGGCGGATTACCTGTCGAGTCGAACTAATTGGCCTAAAAAAGAATATAACAGATGAGTGGCTCGTTCTAAGAAAAATCTCCGACAATTTTGCTTTGAAATTAGAATATTTCAATGATCAATTGGACGTAGTTATGCAAAAAGGAACCAACCCACAACTCGGTCAAAATGGAGTTAAGTGCACAGGGAGGTTCCTAAGCATGTATTCTATATGTTCAAAAAAGATCCTGGCCATCTAGCGGCTCTTAGCAAAGATATGAGTATGTCACAAGGGAACTAACCCACATTTCGACATTTCATATTTTACAATCTAGAACCATGCTGCGTGATTTACTATAATGAGCTGATTTAATATGTTAAATGGAACCATAGCATATGGTATATAACAATGTCACAATACAACCGGCGTTATATAATATAGTAAATAACAATGTTATATAACGCCGATCAGTATCCGATTTTATAAAGATATTAAAATAAGCCTAAACTATTTAACTTAACTATAATATTTTAACTTTGAATAACGTAATAATAAGAAAACATGTTTAGCATGTACCTGAATGAGAAGATTGTTTGTGCCACTTTACTTAGCTGTGTTCAATATTTAGTTTGTTTAGTAGTTAAGCATTTTTTTCAATAAAACATGAATAAACCTAATAATTTGCTTTAATTTTTACACAATGTAACTAGAAGAACTTTTTGTAACAGAGAACCAACCCACAGAAACTGCATTTTGCATTGGAACCAACTGCAATTTAATATAAAAACAACTACTTGTGCCCAAAAAAATCTTAACTTTTTAGGCTCTGTACAAAGCCCTCATTACCCTACACAAGACTGTAAAACAATAAAGCTAATAAAAGCTACCTAGACATTTCTACACAACTTTATTCTTTAAACTCAATTATCTCGAAAGTAACATCTTGAGGGTTGGTTCCTTTTTGCATAACTACGTCCAATTATAACTAATTCATTATTTAATCTTTCTTTTGGAGCATTTTGATAATATCAAGGGAGGCAGGGAGTCGATCGATGAAGGCGGCTCACGATCGCTATTCGTGGCTTCGTTTGGTGGAGGCCTATTCCAGCAATGGACATAATATATGGGCCGATGATGATGATTATGGCTTTAATAATGATCAAAACGGAACTGATGAATACTATTATAGCCTGAGAATGGGTGAGATATACTTTTAGATTACGTGTTCGTATCATCATTAGCCTATACTAGTCCACAGCTGGACATAGGCCTCCCCTAATGAGCGCTATAGCGCCCTGTCTTCAGCTTGCCGCATCCAGCAGTCTTTCATAAATCGTCATCCGACCTGGTCGGAGGGCGTCCTACACTACGTTTGCCGAGTCATGACCTACGGAGTGTTCGTATATGTATGATAAAATATTTCCTATTCAGATATTCAACTTTCAGTAATAATGGTCCAATAGGATTAAACGAAGAACCCTATCCATCCCTGTTAGATTGGAACTGCGCCGGACGTTTGACGGCTGAGCTGCTGCAGCAAACTCGCCCTTGTTGCTTTAACGAAACAAGCTCTAATTTGTGGTTGAATATATCCCTTGATTGGAGTCTGGCATGGGCATGACAGGGAGCATAATAATGTAGGTACAGTTAAAGGCAGAAATACATGAACAGAGAACAAAATTAATAGGAGCTTTTAAATACGAGACTTAAAAAATGTTTATGTTGATGGGTTTAAACTGGACTTTTTTGTCGGACGTTCAGCAACTTTTTATGTGTAATATTTAAGCAAGATGTAAGAAAACTTTCTGCAAAAACGTCAATTCAAATTTAATTAACCATAAAACAATATGGGACTTTATAAAGTTATGGTTAACGACTATAATAGCGGACCTACCTGCTTGATCTTAAGCCGGAATATTTAATTTAGGTAGTACTATTAAATATTTGATTATTTTAATATCATTGAGTGGATCATTTAAAAATATAAGAATTAAGAATTTGAGTAATTTTTAATAAAGTTGGTATCTACTACTAATAAAAAATCAATTTTTGTTAGCAAATTTTGTCGTGAACTGTACCTAACTATTATAGATAACTATAGGTAACTACCTACTTATACGTACAAATAAATGATATGTGCGGTTGTACTGTTTGTTCAGTATAGATACTTACAGGTTTAATTAAAGCCGCGCACTGGACTTCAAAGGGAAAAGGGGTGAGTAGGCATGAGTAGAGTAGCCTTGGTTTTGATCAATTCCCAAATTCCTACAGGCGTCCAATATATTGAGTATGTAGGTAGGTAGCCTAACCCCAAACTACATTGTGTCTATACGAGATAATTAGCAGACATTATTTTAGGAATCTCGAAATTGGATTGACGAATTCTATATAACTTGGAAGTCCTAAAATTCTCCGAAGCAGTGTATAGAAAATCATGTAATATCCAGATAAGAAGGACATAAAACCACCTTGACCCTTCGCCCCGACCCACTGAACCCTGGGCCCGAAGGCACCCGATACGCAAACTTCTTATTTCAATAACGTAGAAAAGTTCCCACCGAATTACTTTGGGAAGAGGATGAATTTCAATGTTTCGCTTTATTCTTTGCTGGTTTCTAAATTTTTAAGTTCTTTATTTTCTTAAAACTGGAGGTAGGACCTAAAGGATACTTAGAAAAAGTAAATTAATTAAGAACGAGAACGGAAGTTGGAGTTTAGGGTAATTTTGTACCAATCATCAAAGTCAGAAAATCAGTATCAGTAAATTTTATGCTCATTAATTTTAAATTATCTAAAATTTTATTTACTGACGTAAAAACTGTTAGATAGTAGGTATTTAAGGTACCCATTCAACTCATTCAATATCTTTGTCCAGTGTACATTTGATGAAAGAAATTGGATGACTTCATCCAATTTACTAGCCTAAACCGATATTGATTGATTTGAGTACTAGTTCCTGCCTGCGACGTTGTTTCTATGGAAACGTCTACCTACAGGTTAATTCTTAGAAACCTACATTTTATGGGTTTCAAAATATATGGCTATGGTTTATTCCAGGTCAGGAGCTAGGTACCCCTAGATTTCAGCCCGATCTGGTGGGAAGTTTTGGCGTGAATAAGTAACAAACATCCATCTGTCCATCCAAACTTTCGCATTTATAATATAAGTGGGGTTGATGAGATTTAATTTGAGCTCAACCACGCAAATTAGAAAGGAATCTTGGACAAATATATTCGACGAGTGGAATGGGCATCTGTCAAAGAAATTTTCGTTCGAGAAAATCGCGAAAAGAAAAGCGTCAGTTTTCAAATATATTAATTAGAGTTTAATAAAAGATACCTACGTTAATCATCGACAAACAAGTCATGAAAAAAATGCGATTTCTAGAATACCCGCTATATTTATTTTATTTGGGAAACAAACAGTTCTTATCAACTAAACTAAAAACTACTAAAATAACTACGCTTTATATAATCACTCCCTCTATAATATTCCCTTTGCAAACAAAGAAACTGTTCTGTAGTCGCCGATTAGGGGTTTTATTATTTAGACTTGGTCGACGTCTATTATTGAGAAGGACTGTGCATTTCTGTAAGACAGAAGTTGATAACACACGTGGAAACCCTTTCCACGTGTGTTATCAATTCTTCGGTCGGTTTGGTCATGATACGCAGCTCTAAAAATAAAAACAATCAAAGCGTAAAGTCTTTGGAATAAATATTAAAGCAACCTTTTGAGAACAAGGAAAGTCACTTGAAGTTGTCATTCACTGAATTAAATGACATGAATTTTATATTCTATCTAATCGACAGTAGAATATAAATTTCATAAAGTCGACACTTTGAGTGCTTTTAGGTAAATTGACGAAGGGTTTCTACTGACAGTATTCAATTATAGAACATCTTCTTAAGGGCTCGTATAGGAGTCTCTCAAATATTTGTTTTATTTTAATTTACCTATTTATTTATTTTGAAAGTGAATATATTAACTAAATATTCTGTGAATATTTCAAGCGTCTACCAGTTGCCGTTATCAATATCGAGCATAAAAATCACGTTTGTTGTATTGGAGCTCCTTAAATATTTATATTACTCTGTTTTTTTTAAAGTATTTGTTGTTATAGCAGCAACAGAATTACATCATCTGTGAAAATTTCAACTGTCTAACTATCACGGTTTATGAGATACAGCCTGGTGACAGACAGACAGACCGACGGACGGCTATTTTCAAACTAGCGACTATTTTAAGCAACTATTTTCCGTTTTACTCTTTAGGTATGGAACTCAAAAAATTAACTAGGTTGAAGTTAAAAAGTTAAGCTAAAGTTGAGTCCAATTTTGACGTGTAGGTACGCTAAGGAATGACGTACAATTGGTATTCTGCAAAGATCCTAGGATCCTACGTTCCGATTCTGTAAGGGAATTCACAAAATCATTTCGATACTTGAAACTCGAACTTGCTTGTCAAATAAATGGTTACAGGAGCGATCTAATTTGGTCACTTGAGTAAATGAAATAAAAATGAGAGAATTCGATCTTTTACAGAATGAGTCTACCAGGATGTTCGAATGTTTGTTACCCCTTCACGTTGAAACTACTGGACAAGCTGAAATTATGCACAGATGTGTTTCTAGAGCCAGATTAACATACAAGTTACCACGCCACATGTATATACTAACCCGAAAGGGATCCCCTCGGGATCAAGAATTCGGCTTTGTACACGTTTCGTGACAGCCTGTACAGGTTACTTTTCCCGGAAATACGCATTCGAAGAAGCGGACGGAAGCTAGGTAGTATAATATGAATAAATGACCCTTCAGATTAATAAGAAACCATAGAACCTAAGTTTATAAAAATATAAAAGCTTCCCCCAAATTACTTTTGTTAGATCGTAACTAGGTCCATTATAAAAAGATAATTGATGAAAGCACTATCAACAATTCATACTTAGGTACTGATTTACTACTTAGATACTTAACTTAGTACATATCTACATTAATATTATAAAGAGGAAAGATTACCTAAACTTAAAAACTACGGGACCAATTTTCAAAAATTATTTTGTCGTTTGTAAGCTACATTACCACTGAGTAACATAGGCTATAGAATATGCCCATGCGAAGTTGGGGCGGGCCGCTAGTCTAATAAAAAAAGACGAAAAAAAATTAAATAAGTAACTGCTTCATGTAGAGTACTTTCCACGAAAGAAGTTGCCTAGAAGCAGAACTGTCGGCGGCACGTGCGAATTACGCGTTGAAAAAAAATTAGTTTCTCTAATTGCCGCGGGACTCCAAATACCAAAGTAGGATCCTAGGTTCTTTGTCTACTACTAAGTAATTGAATTTGTTCAACTAATATTACCTGCTAGTAGGTACCTTCCAACGTAACTTAGAAGCCACATCATCATTATACTTAAGTTAAACTTTTTCTTCGTGCTTGTAACATAAAATCGATGAAGAAACTATAAATAAGTGCCATTATGTTATGTGGAACACAACTGAGTTTTCACACACTAATATTTTATGAGCCTGAATCTAGGTTCCGCCTGTAGCCCTGCCTGCACCAGAACTGACGGAATAATAGCTCAGGTTTTAATAATACATTGTGTAATGGGGCGGTTTAGAACATTATTGTTTTAATAAACTACTTGCACGTGCATTAAAAGGGTTTGATGTTTGTGTGGATGTTTGTATGGAGGGTGGCGCTAAAAGCGGTCACAAATTTGTTTTTTTTTTCTAAATCGTGGCGCACTATGAACCTTAGGTAGGTATCTATTTATTTGGATAGAGGACAATTAAACAAATAAAAAAATTCATCCAACCATTATTTCCTCTCTGTAGCTCTATGGCTCTCTAGGCTTTAGGTTCTATATATATGTAGGTTTCTGAGTTACTTACAGGTGAAATTAAGTAGGTATTACTCTAATGATTTTTTATAATGTAAATATCTAAGAAACGGAAATCTGGCGCTTTATTAGGACACTAGTTTCTTTTAAAGGCTAACCTCCGAATACTCAAACGCATCTCAGGTTTAAGCACGTCTCAAGTGACGATTTTTAACACATTTTCATTCAGATATGTCAAAAAACAGCTACTTGAGACGAGCTTAAATGTGAGTTGCGTTTGAGTATTCGGGGGTTAGCAGGCTGTTTCTATCCCATGGGAACTGATTTATGGTATAAGATGTATATAATTGGGAATGTTTGGATGGTTGTTTGTTATCTCTACCAAAACTACTGAACGGACCGAGTGAAATTTTTCATACAGTTCTAGGTCCAACCATAGAACTAACTGTAACGGGTTTGGATGTCAAACCATGTAGATCTCAAAGGATTGCCGTGGTGAAATAAGTACTCGAACTATAGAAAATTCAACATTTATTCTTTAGTTCCTCGAATTTGAAAAATCGCTTGAGAAAAATGTATTAAAAAAAATATAAGGCCACAGTTATGCACATAATTTGGACATGAGACAGAGATTTCAGGAGCCCCGCCGAGCCTTTTTATTGAAATGACTAATGTTTTGATTCGTAGGTTATTACTAATTATTTGGTTTCTTCAACCAGTTTCGTTAGTTCTACTGTATGAAAATTTCTGCCCCTAACAAACATCCATCCAAACTTTCCCAATTACAATATTAGTGAGATTCCGATGTTACGACGAGTATATTATTTTTATTTCTGTAGGTGCTTTTTATCCAAACATGTACTAACTTTCATTGTGCGCGGCGATTTAAAATAAAGCGTCATGTATGAGTTGGACTCGCGCATCAAGAGTTCTGTACAAACTTGTACTCCTAGGCAAAGAAATCGACCCAGAAACACAGTTTGACAAACATTTTCTGATTTGGTAAAAATGACATAAAGGAAATAAAAATACGAGTAAAATTAAGATTTTACTTAAATTTTTCTTTGGTTGTGCTATAAAACCTTGCTACTTCGCAAAATCATGATTCTAGGTCAACGGGATTCACAAAGTTTTGTGTGCATGACCTTCGGAAAATTAAAAAAAAATGGGCATAAACGGCTGTATGTAACATTATACAAACGTAATAAAGTAGGTACCTACTTGCACTATATTTTTGGCGCGGTTGCTAAAGATTATAATTATATTATAATATATATTATATTATATATTATAGCTACTAATGACAAAGAAAACAACGACAGGCTAATAAAACCACATTAAAGAAACCCTTTCATAGTTGGATCCTGAACAAGCGGCAGGCAAAGTATTAGGCCTAGTTATGCTACGCACAAAGTGAAGTCGAACCTAAACTTCCTGAAATTCAAGTCTAATTCTAACTTTGCTAATTTGCTGTGTTATTTACGTTCCTTTGATGTCTTGGACGTCGCAGAAACTTAACTCTACATATATGTATGTATGTAGGTACGTCAAAATATACGGGAAAATTATGAACAAAACAGGTTGTTAAAATCACTACCTACGCCTCGGTTATTTGGGAAATGAATTGTTTTCTTGGTTGGTAGGTAAGTACACCTGTGTTACTACATCATATTATAATAACAGCACGTTTCTCGTGGAAAGACTTTCAGATAATCAGAGTAGAGAAAAAACTTTAACTGAAGTACCTAAGCAGAGGAGGTAGAAATGAAATAAGTTCCCAAAAATTTTCGACTTCGGCGGGACTCGAACCCGCGTCCCACCCTTAGTACGGGTGTGCTCTAAACAACTAAGCCACTCACTCACACACTTAGTCGAAAATTTTTAGGAACTTAATTCATTTCTTAGTGATGCCCAGAGTGCGGGTAAGTACTGTAACAAAAATCCTCAGAGGAGGTAGAGTTGCAAATCAATGTAAGTATTGCATAATATCTTAATTTATCGTCATTTGGATAATTTTATAATTTCTATCATTATCGTGAAATTTAAGTCACAACTTTGTTCTGTAAATATGTTGGTATAAGGTTTATGAATAAATAAAAACTGGGGTATGTATAGGTAGTTAATTTAGGACAAAAATACAATTAATCACATTTACCGGACCTAAGTAAGGCCTGGCCCAGTAAATGCCATTGCCAAGGACTTTTTAAAGGCCAAAATATTACATTGCTAGGTAATTTCGTAAATCTTCGTTCGTTCGTGTTTTCTGCACATTTTTCGAATGCAGTCAATGAGAAACGACAATAATCTGAGTAATTCACTCATCAACTTTTCTTATGTGTGAAGTAGGTAGCCTAAGGTGACCTGCCTTTGTCCATTTAAGCCCACTTCCGAGTTCTGGGTATTCAATCAATAAAGTCGGCGACGACGGATTGAATTGACCCAATAAAATGGACCTCAAACGTATTCGAACGGCGGCGACGGCGGCGAACGAAAATAAAGTTCTAAGTTTGGTAGCCGTTTCAATTAGCGATGGTCCCATTTTGGTTTCGATAGAGAGAGGCTGATTCGAAGTGGGTCATATTTTACCGGGGGAACCTTTTAGTTTCCAAGTAAGCGTTACCTACGAGTACCTAATTTAAAATGATAATAAATTGATCAAACGATTATCTTGACTTGACCTACGATACTTTGGTTGAGAATCTCAATCATTCTCAATCATTGCTCAATCATTCAATAATATCGAAAGGGTTATCTCTACCTTTTTTAAGTGAGATTAACTATACGCTGAAAAATTACGTAAAAATAACTGTGGATGAGAAAATAAGACACATTCACCATTCACGCTTGTCGCTGCGCAAATTACTCAACAATCTCATTCGTAATAAGCTGAAAAAACTAACGGCTGCATTACGACCTACGTTGGAACTTGAATCGTTTAAAAGCGGAATTCAAGCAGTCTTTTTTCTCATCCGCGAACCGCGATTGAATGTAGGTAGAAAACATAAAACTGACTCACTTGCTGAAGAGCGGATGCCAGAACGCGGTGCCCGAGGCGGTGGGGTCGTGAGGGTGCGGCGGGAGTGGCATCTGCGGCAAGTGCTGCAGATGCTGCGGCAGCGGCGGCGGCTGCGGCTCGCCCGGGCTCGTCGTGGAGCCCACCTCCGGCTCCTGGCGTCGCGGCAGCAGCGCCGGCAGAGGGGACCTGGCCCCTTGGCACGACATCGAGTTTGTCTTCTGCAGCTCCTGCATGGACTTAACGCTGATCCGAGGCCGGCCCCTGTCTCCGCTGGCACCCCGCGCCGGCTCCTTCGATGAGTGGAGATAGTTGTTGTTGGGAAAGTAAGGTGACGACGTGGGGCTTTTCGAGTGAGGAGCGCGCGGCGAGCGCTGCTGGCTGCCGGGGGGCGTGTAATAGGGAATCTGAATGTCCTGGGCGGGAGTGCGCATCTCGTAGCCTGGGTACGCGTTCATGAAGTAAGCGTGGGCCGCGCGCTGCTGGGCGCTGGTGTAGGCGGAGGCGAGCGGGGACGCGCGCGACGAATGCTTACTGGTAGCCGGCTGGGACTTGGCGAAGTGCGTGTAGGGGTTAGGTGGTGGCGGAGCCTCCTTGCGGTGGTCGGCGCGTCCGCCCGACGAGGGGCGCTCCCCAGCCGTGTGCTTGTGGCGCTGAGTCTGCGCGGTCATCTCGTGGTACAGCGCCATCTGCGTCGCTGCTCTGCTGTCATAATCCGCCATTCCCGGTATCATTGGAAAGTTCATCAAGCGAGATGGGTGAAACATTTGAGAAAGATTTGCATAATTCGCATTCGCGTAGGCTCCGCTTGAGCCGAAGGCTTTTAGAAACTCTGGATTCTGCGAGCAGGCGGCCATGGCTTCCAGCTGACTCATATGTGCCATGTAGGCCGGCAGCCAGTTGTGGTGGTAGGCTGCGGTCGCGGCGGTGGTGGCGGCGTTGATGTCATCCGCCAGGTGGCCCAGGGGAGGTATCCCCCGCGGCTGTGTGGAGGTGCTGCTTTGCTCTGCCGCCGTCGACGGCTGTGGGGTATTTCTTGAAGGAGTTCGTTCTGAACTCGATGGTTTGTTCTGTTCGGAACTCTTTGATTTCGATTTCGCACAGACCGTTTCTTTGTCAATTTCTTTTGTACTTTCTTTAGTGTGGTTGCTGTGGTCGGTGTCCGATGTCTTTTTACTTTTTTCGGATGTTTTTACATTGTGTATGATAAGTTGCCGTATTTGTTCTAAAGATATGACCATCAGTTCTGGATCTCCCATGAAATTGGGATCTTGTAGTATTTCTGATAAATAGAGTTGAGGTTTTTCCATAAGTAATGCAGGGATTTCCTTTCCGGGGGCAGCAATAATTTTAAATAACCTATCTTTCGGAACAAGTATGTGTTCGGGTAAATTAAAGTTTTTATTTGATTTTAGAAGATCAAGTTGTTTTAGCGGCGGCAACTGTTCGATTTCACTTTGTTTCTTTTTCTGTTTAGCTTCAGCAAGTTTATTCTCACCACTTTTTTTCAGTAAGTCACAAATTTTGTCTAAATCATGCGATTCTTTTCTGACCCTCTTCTCCTGAGGCTCGCCTGCATCTTTGTGGACGTTCCTCGGATCATCGGAACAACTGGTCACGGTTGGGCTTGCCGATTTTCTATTTTTTCCTAAGTTTATTGGGCCGCATTGCTGTATTGTAACTTCTGAAGTAAACATTTTTGGAGAGCTTGATCCTGCATACAAGGATTCTAAAAACGACGGTTGCTTAGTTTTAGTCGTAGGAGTGCTAAAAACTTCTGGGGACGAAATAGCGGGGATGCCGCTGGGCTGCGGAGACTGCATCGCATCAGACTCCCTGGAGGGCGCCCGTGGGATTTCTATCCTCCGGGGTGACGCGTACGACGAAAGCCTTCGGTGTATGCTCAAGTCTTTGGGCAGATCGTCGCTCTTATCTGAAGGTTCACTTTCAGGAAAGGGGAAACTGTCTATAGCGCTCTGCAATTCTGTAGTCGATATTTCCGTTATGGGCGGAGGTTCGTCGTTGTCGATCTCAAGGACTTTTCTTAGATCCGTTGGCTTCTCGATTTCCTCCTCTTCCTTAGGTTCTTCTTTCTTCAACGGTACCAGTTCTGTTTCACCTAGCTTGAAACCTATTTCACCGATATCCGACGCGAGCATTATGAGATCGTTCTCATCAGAATTGCTGACATCGGTCACATTTTGAGGTTCCGCCGCTTCAGTGGACTGAGAGATCTCAACATAAGGCACCTCCTCGGACGAAGTTGCGTCTGTCCGGACCGGGGTCGACTGCGAATGGGCGATAGCGGATGGCGCGATGTCCTCGTAATCTTCGTAGTCAAAACCGTCTGGTAGATCCGACACCTGCTCCGAGTACATGACCTGAGCGTGGTCCTCCCCGTCGCGCAGACTGTCTTCGGCAGGCTGGGTTGCCGATGGCGGCGGCGCGTCCGGCGCGAATAGGTCCTCCTGCGCGAAGGCGTCGAGCGCGCTGGTGCGGCGCTGCGGCAGGTGACGCAGGTGCAGCAGGCCCTGCGCGGCGCTGCGGCTCGGCGACTCCAGTGCGTCCAGCCGCCCGATGATGTCGTGCACCGGCGCCTCGCCTAGCAGGCCCGTCTCCCCGTACTCGGCGCCCGACGCCAGCGCCGACAGCCGGTCCAGGCGGCCCAGGATCTGGTTGTCCTCGCAGCCCTTCTCCACGAGCGACTCCAGCAGCGCCTCGTCGTGCCCGCCTAACTCGGGCAAGTAGTGCGCCTCACTGATGGACTCGAACAGGTCGTCGTGGGCGCCGAGGTCGCGCAGCGCCTCCTCGGCCTCGCCCGCCTTCCCGACGCCGAGGTCGAACAGTGCGCCCGGCGACTCCTCCGGCGGCAAGAAAGCGAAGCGCGCACCCTCCCCGCGGATCTCCATGTCGAGCTCCGTGCCGCACTGCTGGTGGTGGAACTCCAGCTCCGCCACTGCCAGTAGGCTGGCCAGCGCGGTGGGCTCCGGGGGGTGAGGGGGTGGCGGCGCGGCAGGTGGGGGCCGCGGGGACGGCGCCGTCGTAGAGGTCGGCGCTGGCGGGGCTGGGCTAGCGGGGGCGCGTTGCACCGAGGGCGAGCGCGGTGGCGACTCGGCCGGCAGAGACTCAACCGTCGGCAAGGGGATGGTGGCCGCGGATGAATCGGTATCTAGTGGCGATACCGGTGGAGTCGACGGCGTCTCCTGCGGGGGCACTCGCGACACGGCTATCTTATGCGATGGTATATGTGATTCGAGGTCCGGCTCGAGCCACACGGGGCCCGGCTTGGATGCGGTGCGGCGTCGGCGAGACCGGACGCGGCGCCGGCGCCGGGGTGCGCGCTCCGGCGGCGGAGTCGGCGGCGGTGTCGGCGAGGACGGTGTCACACCGCGGCGGATCGCTTCGTAGGTGGGGGTCTTCGGGTAGGCGCGCCAACCGGAGCGGGTGCGCGTCAGGTGGATGCGATTCAACGAGTCGTATTCCTCTATGCGGACGCGCTGCACGGCGCCGTCCTGCTGGCTCACCCAGAGGAAGAGGGGTTTGAGGGCGGGCGTGCTGCGCGCGCGGCGGCGAGCGGCGGGGGTAGGGCGGGCGGCGCGAGGCTCGCCGCCGCCGCCTGGCGCCCGCGGAGACACTCCGGCGCGCCGCAACGCGGGAACGGGCGACGACCGCGCGGACGCGGCCCCGTGGCGGACTGGCAGCGGCCGGGCCGGCGCGCGTGAGCCCCGCCCCCCGCGCGCCCCGCCCGCATCGATCCCCGCCCGCCGCCCGCTGCACCGCGCCGCCTAGCGCTTGCACCCGCGCGCGTTCCGCCGCTCCGCGCCGCCCGCCGCCGCCGCGTGTAAACACCCCGCGCCGGCCCGCTCCCGCTCCCGCTCCCGCGCCGGTCACCTTCCAGCCCCGGCACGCCCCCGCCCAAGACCACCCGCCCGCCTCAAACCAGCCAAGGATTTGCAGCCTCCCGTCGGTCGTCGTCGTCTGTGCTCTATGCGGATTCGAAAATATGACGTTACGCTCCGTGACGAACAATCGAGGTGAGTGCTTCCCCGTTCAACCCACAATTTTTTTACCCTATATTATTTTTCTCCGTTCAACCCACAACTTATACTCTATTCTATCCAAACCAAAAATCAAAGTCGCAGTGTAACAGTAGGTAGGTAGGTACATTACATAACTACACCGTAATATTTATAAAAAATCGAACTTCAGGGACGAGGGAAATTTCAAATTGAAATTTCCCTCGTCCCTGTCGAACTTGATAAAATTATTACTCACACTAACTTCTAATTTTGTTCATTGTGATTGTAAAACTGTAAAATTGTATTATTGTTGACAAGTCATGGTCTAAACATCTAATTAAGTATCATTTGTATATTTATTATTTGTTATTTATTATTGATAATAAAATATGATCTTTATCTTTATCTTTGTGATTTACGCCTTGCTTAAAGACAAAAAAAATTGCACGTTCGATTCATTAGTCCGATTGATTCTATAATAGGTAGGTAGGTACCTACCTACCTACCTACTTACATGGAAGCTTGATTTAGTAATAGGTATAGATAAAGCAGCAAGGAATGTTTTACGCAATACCGAAGTGAATAGGTAGGTAGGTACCTACCTACCTACCTGTTACTTTCATTATAGGCAAGATATTTGGAAAAAATTAGGGAAAAATTAACTCGATAAAAAGGAAGGAACTGATCGCAAGCATCTTGCTCTATGCATGGTTAATCTCATCAAATTAATGTCTCGGGCACAGCACAGCATCGGGCACAGACACCGAACAACAACGTTGTTGAGAGCTGGCATTCTTCAATATACAGAATTACAGAAATTTTTCAAGAAAACCGGAAAACTTTTTCAACTTTTTCAACATAGTACAGGCTATATCTAGATGCTCAGATTCAAACCGTACAGTTATAATATATTACATGTTATTTAAATATAAAAATAGCTATTTAAATTATAAGGTTTTTTGATTAAGTAGGTATGTTTATTACAATAAAGGTTGATTAGTATTCTCGTTAGACTAGTGGGCAATTATTTAACTATCCTATACCATACATTATACTATAACTAACCTATTGTGAATAAGACTGATTTTATAAGTAAAAATATTAATAAGAAGTACCTACCTACCTAGGTATGTAAATTTTTTTAGTCTGCTGACCATTTATTGACTATTTAGTGTTTCACTGTGTCAGTAATTTGAATTTAAACAATAGAAATTAGGAATAAGTAGGTGTGGGTAGAAAGGGGAACTTAAATGTAATGTTTTGGGTCGAACGGAGCAAAATAATACCTATTGGGTAGAAAAATCTTGAGTCGAACGGGAAAGCACTCATCGAGGTTAAGAATAGAGAACTGCAGGTAACCTACCTTGTCTAGCTATGTTGGTGCGTATACGAACTTTTTTTATCTTCTTTAACTAAGTAGGTAGGTTTAACTTCCTCTGCATGTGCATACCTAAGAGCACGTATCTAGGTACCGAATACCGACCCGCGCGCCACCCATTAAGAGCATTTTATTTTATTCCGATTCACTTTTACCTAATTATCCATGTTTACTCACAGATTACGAAATATCAAGGTATTTCTGTATCTATTTGTTTACCCCAGAAAGCTAAGGTTACATAGGTAGTTTAGTGTATAAGGGTAGGTCGGAAGGTAGCGGGTGGTTGCTAATGCTAACCTTCCTCTTCCTACGTCCGAGACGGGACTACATGAACAGAACAACATGATCAATAAATTACACCGACGGTGCTGCCCCCATGCACAGAAGCTAGACGTGTTAAACTAGAGGTTACCGCCCCCCGGTCTCGGTCTCGCTCGGCGCTATCTCGGGTAACATTTAATTCCATAGAATGTACGAAGATGGCGCCCGCATATATTTAGGTGCCATGCGTGCATGCCCACGAAGCACTAATCACACCAACTGCATTTTATCCTACCACGGTACAGTACCTACACACACACCGAAGTTACGAAGTTCCACGCTGGGCGCTAGCTGATGTGCTCGCATTTTTATACAGTAACCAACGTCTTCACTTACATTACCTAGGTAGGTACCTACTTTACAAATTCTACATGTAGAACAAATATCTAGGTAGGTACCTACCTACCCAACACGTAGGCAGGCACCAAAACTCAGTGCTTTATTTCCTTTAGACCTTAGGTACAGTAGGTACAGGACTCTTGGACACGTCACAAAAATTAAAAGTAATCACATGGTAGGTAGGTAATCACTTTGTCTTTTGTACACTTCAATCTTTCTAAGGTAGGTAAAGTAAAAGTAGAGAAGCGAACAGGAATTTTACCTTGTCAGAATGTTCGCTTTTGAGTTGCAGCAATACTCGTCCAAAGCGTACACATGGTACTGTCATTATTATAGATTATTATATTTATTTCCTTGAATTTATCACGTAGGGATTCTCTGGGACCCATATATGTATGTATTTGTACCTAGGTAGTTATTATATATAGTTATTTTATTATTGACATTATATCAATCGACTACTTTTGATAATGCATTAATTACATCGTCAAGTCACTGTTCGTGTTATCTCGTTTCGTTTAAAAAAATTACCTAGTACCTACCCTAGCCAGTACCTACTTGCTTGGTTGGACGCATAGGTACAAAGACCGCTACTCAAAATACCTGGTCTACCTACCGTTACATGGTTAAACTCAAGTCGAGTGCTTTCTTTATACCCTCTTATTATGACTCTTCGACACGTCAAATTAATGCGAAAGTGTGTTTGTTTGTTTGTCCTTCCTTCATGCCCAAACCACAGTAGGTATACATATGGATCCATATGTATACCTACTGTGCCCTAACTAAGCAACCAATCGACTTGATTTTGGCATAGAGTTAATTGAAAAGATGGAGATTACCTAAATAATTTCCATGGGATTAATTTAAAACTTATAAAATGGGATAACCTTAAACTGTTCCATGGCAACAAAGCGTGCGAAGCCGAGGTCAGAAGTTAGTATATTAAAATAAAACAAGATTCGCCAAGTGCGAGTGTAACTCGCGCGCCGAGGGTTTCCAACATTTGCCAATTATTTGGACAATCAATTTTCTGAAATATTTTAAAAAGTATGAAACTTACAGAAATTTCAAAAAGTGTTTTGAAATGGTCAAAACGATACCTTTCATTTGATACCCCACATAGGCAGGTACCCCTCCTTTTGAAAAAAAAATCCACCCTTTTTTGACCATTTTTCAAAAACTATTATTATTACAGACTTCTCTATATTTTTCCTGTAAAATATAGATTGATATCTACAAACGCTTTATACATTGTACATGGATCGGTCTGCAATCTTCGGAGCTAGGGGAATGGTCAATTTTTCGTCTTTTTTTGAAATATTTCAAAAAGTATGAAACTTACAGAAATTTCAAAAAGTGTTTTGATATGTTCAAAACGATACCTTTCATTTGATACCCCACATAGGTAGGTACCCCCCCTTTTGGAAAAAAATTCCCCCCCTTTTTTACCATTTTTCAAAAACTATTATTATTACAGACTTCTCTATATTTTTCCTGTAAAATATAGATCTATATCTACAAACGCCTAATACATTGTACGTGGATCGATCTGCAATCTTCGGAGATAGGGGGGGGGGGGTATGGTCAATTGGACGTAGTTATGCAAAAAGGAACCAACCCTCAAGATGTTACTTTCGAGATAATTGAGTTTAAAGAATAAAGTTGTGTAGAAATGTCTAGGTAGCTTTTATTAACCTTTATTGTTTTACAGTCTTGTGTAGGGTAATGTGGGCTTTATACAGAGCCTAAAAAGTTAAGATTTTTTTGGGCACAAGTAGTTGTTTTTATATTAAATTGCAGTTGGTTCCAATGCAAAATGCAGTTTTTGTGGGTTGGTTCCCTGTTACAAAAAGAAATGAAAGCAAATTATTAGGTTTATTCATGTTTTATTAAAAAAAATGCTTAACTACTAAACAAACTAAATATTGAACACAGCTAAGTAAAGTGGCACAAACAATCTTCTCATTCAGGTACATGCTAAACATGTTTTCTTATTTTTACGTTATTCAAAGTTAAAATATAGTTAAGTTAAATAGTTTAGGCTTTTTTTAATATCTTTATAAATTCGGATACTGACCGGCGTTGTTATTTACTATATTATATAACGCCGGTTGTATTGTGACATTGTTATATACCATATGCTATGGTTCCATTTAACATATTAAATCAGCTCATTATAGTAAATCACGCAGCATGGTTCTAGATTGTAAAATATGAAATGTCGAAATGTGGGTTAGTTCCCTTGTGACATACTCATATCTTTGCTAAGAGCCGTTAGATGGCCAGGATCTTTTTTGAACATATAGAATACATGCTTAGGAACCTCCCTGTGCACTTAACTCCATTTTGACCGAGTTGTGGGTTGGTTCCTTTTTGCATAACTACGTCCAATTTTTCGATTTTTTTTGAAATATTTCAAAAAGTATGAAATTTACAGAAATTTCAAAAAGTGTTTTGAAATGTACAAAACGATACCTTTCATTTGATAACCCATTTGCCTTCCTAGGTCTCTTTTGAAATTTCAACATCAAAATTTGTACTGAAAATATTCATTTTCATTTTTCATTTATTTATATATTTTTTTCTTAAAATCAGTAATGGCGCACGAAATGTATCATTATTTCAAATTTCAAGTTAATAGCTGCAGTAGTTACTGAAATATTCAAGAAAGAGCGGGGACGGACAGAGCGAGACCATAAGGGTTACAAAACCGATCTTTGAAACCCTAATACATTAGATGGAAACATAGGTAAAACTGGGAAATACCCATAATTTAAATCTATGGAAATACCAATATGATTTTTGATAACAAAGTAAACAAGAAATGTTGTCCTTGTACCTATGTTGTTACTTTTTGAGTTGGATCAAAACCCTTCCCTAGCTTTTTGATTGGATAATTTCAAATTTGATTACCTATAGATCTTATATTGGGCATTTCATAATAGAATATTACCAACTTTATTGTAGGTACCTGGTAGGTACCATCAAATCATAGGTCCTGTCCTTATTCTTGGATTTTACCAAGGTTTTACTCTCTTTGGAAGACCCCTCATGATGGATGAATCTAAGCACCGCCAAGCACCAGTCGAAAACAAGCGTGAAGTTAGTGTGAAATTGAATTTTGCCGGCTAGCTTCATTCATTGTATAACTGACCGGATGAAGAGAGCGAATGGAAACTAAACTTCTCTATGCTCATTCGGTCTTTACTCATCGGTCAATCGTTCCTTAACCATAAACAACGAACGAAATGAATGAATGCAACATTTATTTGAATGATTGATTGAGATTAGTTTGTTTATGGTTGTTTTGACTTTACTTTATTATTGATCTTGTTGGATTTGGTTGGTTATTGTTCATCGTGTCGTAGTCGAAAATAGTTTTAATTTTAGAAAATAGGATATTAAAATGCCGATTTGTGCTGTGATGACGTGTGGCGAAAGAGGCCAATTCGCCTGTAAAAAGTCAGAAGGACAAATAATCAGCTTTCATCGGTAAGATAATTTCACTTTGTTGCTTGGAATGGAACCATCTTGGTACATTTAGACTTTTGTTTGAGTGCTATTTCCTATAAAACTAAAATTATTTTATCATGGTAACTTATGTGGTGGTGTGACTGTGTGAGTGAGTTTCGTCACAGATAAACAATACCTTCGGTATACGTTTCGTGAAAGGACCACCTATGGTCCTTGGTGGCGCTAGTGGTCGAATGTTTTGACTTGAATAAAAATAATTTAGAGTGGCATAACTTGGTGCTCTGACCACTTTCACCTACTGGTTTCAGACTTTCAGTACTCAGACTCTTATTGAGATGAGATGGGAGTGGATAACCAAATCCGAAACAATGAGAGTAATTATGTACCTAGGTAGTAGGTAGGTGCCTAGTGCCTACCTACATAAGTAGTGGTTTTACACTGTTAGCTAACTTTCTGGGTCTGACTGAAGTCTCGCTGAGTTTACGACAACCGAGTTTACTTACTGTAAGAAAAAAGAGATGCCCTCTATTTTTAAGGGGTCGATATATGACGCCATTTTTTGAAAATGATAGGATTTCGCGTTCAAAGGAGCGGGCCAGAGCAGAGCGGCGTAAGCTCAAAAATCAAGTTTGTGCTGATTATCTATTACTTATGATATTTGTTTGCAAAAATAAGACGAAGGTGCCCTGGATATTCTATTAAATATGGTGATGATAAAAAAATCTTGTGATTGATAGTTAAGGAGAAAAATTATAAAAACTAAGAAAACAGGTGGTACCTACCTATTTGCACAATTATTTCTGATATTTAAAATAGTTTTTTCTTTATTTTCGAAAAGAAGGGAATCTGCTTTGTATCCCATAGATTATTAGGTATTTTTTTCATAACTTTATTGGTAAAGATGACGGAGATAAATGTTTTAATGTAACCTAAATTCGCCCATTTCACATCTATCGCCGTCTATCGGCGCATACCCAATCCAAAGTGGCGCCGCCACAGGGCGCCGCCATGCGCCAGCCACCTAATTTATCTTACTATTCAGTTTAACAAAGGAATTTTCTAAAATCCTTCTTCCAGTTTGTAATACCTATCATAAGCTTGTTTTTAATGCCTCTGTAATAGTTTTATTCTATTTAGTTTAGGCAGAGATACGAAAATAGATTTTTGTGGCCACCAAGCAATGATATTATAATATAATCATTGCCACCAAGGGCAACTTCGTATCTCTGCCTAAACTAAATAGAATAAAACTATTATAGAGGCATTTAAAAAAAGCTTAATTATGATAGGTATCACAAACTGGAAGATCCATTTTTAAAAATTCCTTCAGACATTTGTTCAGGGTGTTCTGGTCGTTTTCTATATATAATAAAAAATATCTATCGATGTATTGTATTATATTATGTATATCAGTTATCTAGTACCCATAACACAAGCTCTGCTTAGCTTGGGGCTAGATAATGCTGTGTGAATTGTCCAGCATTATTTATTATTATTATTTATAATCTGTGGTGTGCGTCAATTTGTGGGAGTGCGGGCGGTGCACGACGAATAAATTTTGTTGGATCATAACGAAGAGGGTTTTGCGCGGAATTGTTACTAAATCATTTTTTAGCAATGATGAGTGCCCCTGTATTTCATTATTTTTGAGAATAATGTCGTTTGAGAACAAACCTCTAAATTACCCTACCTCACCTCAACCATAAGAATAGATAAAACTGGGTAGAAAGGGAAGTTCAGCTCCGAACCGGCTCAAGGTCACGACATTAGCCTACACGTTAAACGTGATACTTAGTCGGGCTGTCACGGCCGGCGTCGTCGTCGCCGCACGCGCGTTTGTATGTTTGTGCTTTACGAAAACAAATTATAATAACTTATTATTTATAAGTAAGTATCTATAAGATAGGGACGTGACATAATAATGTAGTTGGTATTATAAATCTTACATTTTGTGAAACTATGAGTAATAAAATAAATAAAAACAGTCAAACTGACCACTATACGAGACAAACAAGTGTAGTAAAAAACTAAAAGCACTGTGATATAGACACATCAGCTCTCAGCTGCTCGTCTATAATCCAATAATAATTATAAATACTATTAGATTTATATAGTGTTGGGAGACCATCAACTCGATGGACCGGAGCCATCGTAGCGGTCGCAGGGAGTCGATGGATGGAGGCGGCTCAGGACCGCTCTTTGTGGCGTCGTATGGGGGAGGCCTATGTCCAGCTGTGGACGTATATGGGCTGACATGATGATGATGATGATGAATCTATTCTTATGCCTCAACAGTAATATATCGACTGTTTCCGATACAAAGGGCGTAAACACCATTTTGGGCAAAATGACTTTTTGATGCAACCTTGCATAATTTTTCACGCTCTTTCGATCTGTGTACCTAAAGTTGCTCTACGACGAAAAAAGTGGTTCTTACCACCTAATTTATTTTTTTGGCTAATCATTATTTTCCTACAAAATCGGGTCGTAAAACATTTTTTTTTCATATCACAAAAGATGACTTGATGTAATTACAAACATTTTAAATTTCATATATATAAATTGGCGTAAAACACAATAACAAAACAATAAGTGATTTACGACGTGAAAAAAAAAAGTTTACGAGCGTTTGTTTAAAAGTTAGCATGGACTTACACCCCTGAATACCTAAAAAAAAT
Source organism: Eupithecia vulgata (assembly GCA_946478455.1). Lineage (NCBI taxonomy): Eukaryota > Metazoa > Arthropoda > Insecta > Lepidoptera > Geometridae > Eupithecia > Eupithecia vulgata. Next base: position 1,616,160 of record OX297873.1, on the reverse strand, counting down.
GGATTTACGACCCATTAATTAATGGCCTGGTAACAAACGTCTGAAGTAACAGTCATTTAAGTACATACGAGGGTAGTTCTTCATGTTGTATAAACCATAATTTTTGTAAAATATTGAAATACGCCCTATTGTTAATACTTACTTTATAACTCTATGAGCTATAAATTTTAAATAAGTAAAGAGAAAGGATTCAGGCATTATCCATTATTATAATCTGTTAAATGATTAATAAAACTTAACAATTATAGAATCAATACGCACTCATTTATTTATGTTTTAACGCATTTTTATCAAAATGGTAAGTTCAATGTATCTTGTAATGGTAAATAAGTCAATATTTTTTTCCTATTCTGAAGTTGTAATTCTAGAAAAATATAGATAAATGATACAAATATACGAGATGCGTAAAATTGTAGGCATATTTATTATAGTTAAAGCTTATGATAAGTAGGTACTGTATTTAAATTGAACACAATGCAATTATGAATTTGTGATTAAAAGACGTTTAATTTGAAACAAACTCTTCAGGTAAAAGTTTTAAGTTTCCTTAATCCGGATGAGTAGTCGTTGTTTGTAATAACTAATTAACTAGCTGATCAATTACAATTACATAAAATAGTAGGAACGTAATCAACAACGTTTTTGTTTAATGTGGTTAAGAAATAGTTAACAATTCAGTTACAATACAACTAAATACTATAGATAAATCACAGACGTATCGTATTTGAGCAACGTATGTTGAAACAAACTCTTCAGGTAAAAGTTTTAAGTTTCTTTAATCCGGATGGCATTGCTATGCTGTAATCCATTTTAATATTGAAAAGGATCTCCGGTCTCCAGAGAAATGTAGTAACAAATCTGCGAACTCTGAAGATTAATAATCAAATTGGCACCTGTTTCACCCCTACACGAAGCAGGGAGCTTCCTGTACTAATTATTGTCCTATTCATGAGCGACAACACATTGGCCGTCAATTAACAGCAGGACTACAACTCCTAAAGATGCTTCATCTAGGGGCAAAATACGTGTCAATTTTATTATTAATACAATGAATTAGCGAATTTGTTACTACATTTATCTGATTTTAGGTATATTTGAATAATTATAACAAATAATGAATGCTCAATTTGCCTATATTTATCTATAGTATTTAGTTGTAATTGTAACTGAATCGTTAACTATTTCTTAACCACATTAAATAAAAACGTTGATTACGTTCCTACTATTTTATGTAATTGTAATTGATCAGCTAGTTAATTAGTTATTACAAATAACGACTACTCATCCGGATTAAGGAAACTTAAAACTTTTACCTGAAGAGTTTGTTTCAACATAAACGTCTTTTAATCACAAATTCATAATTGCATTGTGTTCAATTTAAATACAGTACTTATCATAAGCTTTAACTATAATAAAGATGCCTACAATTTTACGCATCTCGTATAATTGTATCATTTATCTATATTTTTCTAGAATTACAACTTCAGAATAGGAAAAAAATATTGACTTATTTACCATTACAAGATACATTGAACTTACTATTTTGATAAAAATGCGTTAAAACATAAATAAATGAGTGCGTATTGATTCTATAATTATTTTTTTTTGTTTAAGTTTTATTAATCATTTAACTAACCGATTATAATAATGGATATGCCTGAATCCTATCTCTTTACTTATTTTAAATTTATAGCTCATAGAGTTATCAAATAAGTATTAACAATAGGGCGTATTTCCATATTTTACAAAAATTATGGTTTATACAACATTAATAATTACCCTCGTATGTACTTAAATGGCTGTTACTTCAGACGTTTGTTACCAGGCCATTAATTAATGGGTCGTAAATCCATTTTTAGGGTTCCGTACCTCAAAAGGAAAAAAGGAACCCTTATAGGATCACTTTGTTGTCCGTCTGTCCGTATGTACGTCTGTCCGTCTGTCAACCCACTTTTCTCAGAAACGCGTAGGGTTATCGAGTTGATATTCACATCATATACGCAGGCTCGTAACCTCTTGAAGCCTCGACATAAATCAAACTTCTAAGTCAACGCAATCAAAAGTTACAGCTGTTTATGTCTATTTTTTTTTCAATTTTCCAAGGGACACATCACATGCACACAAAACCTATAGGGTACTTCCCGTTGACCTAGAACCATGAAATTTGGTGAGAAGCAAGGTCTTATAGTACAAGTAAAGGAAAAAATCCGAAAACCGTAAATTTGTAGTTTATTCACAGAAAAAATATTTTTTTAATCTTGCCATGGACCAAAAACCTATAGGGTACTTCCCGTTCACCTAGAACCATGAAATTTGGCACGAAGCAAGGTCATATAGCAAAAATAAAGGGAAAAATCTGAAAACCGTAAATTTGTAGTTTATTCACAGAAAAAATATTTTTTTAATCTTGCCATGGACCAAAAACCTTTAGGGTACTTCCTGTTGACCTAGAACCATGAAAATTGGTGAGAAGCTAGGTCTTATAACACAAGTAAAGGGAAAAATCCGAAAACCGTAAATTTTTAGTATATTCACAGAAAAAATAATTTTCGAATCTCGCCATGGACCAAAAACCTGTAGGGTACTTTCCGTTGACCTAGAACCATGAAATTTGGCAAGAAGCAATGACTTATAGCACAAGTAAAGGGAAAAATCAGAAAACCGTAAATTTGTGGTTTATTCATACAAAATAGTACATTGTTACACTAGGGTTGGACGTAACTTATTTAGTCTCGAGACGCCAATAGTTAGAGGGACTAAATAAGTTACGTCCAACCCTAGTGTAACAATGTACTATTTTGTATGAATAAACCACATATATAACTGTAATTAAATGAAACCAAGGACAGCCGAAATATAAGACATTTCATCCATAGACCAACTTTATAAGTATAAAAACAAAAAAGTTATGTAAATACAAAAAAAAATATTTCGTTTTTTTGCTCATTGCCACAAGTAGGTGATTTGGAGTTACGCCCTTTGTATCGGAAGTAGTCGATATATATATAACTGTTAAAATGGTCTACTGCTGGACGCAGGCCTTAACTATCCGTAAATGTAGAGATTGGAAGACATGTTTTTAAGTCTTTATTTTTAGATTTCCTTCTGATCAATTTCCCCTCATCAAAGCCAAGTGGATCAGAGCAACAGGCCTACACAAGACTAAGTATTCATGGCAACCAACAAAGGAAAGCACCATTTGCTCCAAGCACTTCAAGAAAGAAGACTTTTTGACTTGCACTGACTTGAAAATTACCGCAGTACCAATATCTGAAGAAGCTTTACTGGACGACCACAATGAACAAGTAAGAAGACTAATTAAAATGACATGCTTTTTTGTTAACACTTTCACGGCCGACGAGGCGCTTGTCTTATTATTTATTTATAAATGCGTTAAGGGCATATACCTACTATCTCAAATCAACTCCGTCGTCAGATCGAAATATCTTCGAAGCTTCTAAATATTTAACTTTGAAATTTATGTATAGTAAAGTTCAGGACTTACTCTATCAATCATATGTTTTGAAAACAAGATATCATAAAATTTTATCTATAGAAAAAAATCGCAAAGTTACCTCTAAATTCTTATTAAAACCTGAATTTCTCAACAAATACAGAAGTTAAGATCTTGAGAATAAGCATGGTAATAGAACTAAGTATAAAGAACATTTCATATGTTTCGGTTTTTTCAAATAAAGTCCTAATTAATAGATAATAAGCTAAAATTTGATTTTTGTGCTTGCGTTGCGTTGTTTTGCCATGCCCTGTCCCGCTCCTATGAACGCAAAATCCTATGTCTATCCTTTTCACAAAAACTGGAGGTTGTATAATGTATAGGCTCTTAAGGGGCGACCTAAGACACCATTTTGAAAAAACCTGGTAGGCATGGATTTCGCGTTGTATTAGCGGGACAGAGTAGAGCGGCGTAAGCCCTAAAATCAAGCTAATTATCTATGAATTAAGACATTTATTTACAAAAATAAGCCGAAGGTTCTCTTGATACTTATTATTTTACTTAAATGGTGACGGATGACAATAAAAAACTCTTATAAGAAAAATGGTACTTAATAACCACTTAATAACTAAGAAAACAGATTGTACTTTGCACAATTGTACTTTGTTAAAATGGGTTTATTTTTCATTTTAGAAAAGAAGAGGATATGCCTTGTATTTTTTTTAAGCTTTTTGATAAAGATGACGGAGAAAAAGATTTAATAGTAGTAACCCAAATTAGCCCAATTTTCATATATCGCCGCCTTAAGTCGAAGTGGGTTCGCTTTTTCGAGACAAGGACGAGCGAACACCGCGCAGTGAAGGCGAGAAAGGGAGGCAAGAACCGACCCGCGCGCAATTTCATTGCTTTTTATTTATAAATTTGATATTGCTCTAAAATAATACTCTTTCGCAAAATAATAAAACTATGTTGCTCTTAAGTGTTAAGTATTTTTTAGACGACATTTCATTAAAATATGTTAAATAACTAGCAAATAAAACATCATTGTGGTTTTTCACATGTCAAAACACATGATGGTTTTTCGTAGTAAAAATGAAAATTTAGAGGAAACTTTGCGATTTTTTTTTTCTATCGAGTCAAGTTGAGTCAATCGTGTTTCGACTTATATAACGCACTGACTAAAATCCTAAACTTTCGAGAGTCATCAATAAAGATTAAATAAAATAGTGTTTTCTTGCCTTAAAATGGATTTTTCGTACAGACAAAACCTGGGTTTTGAGTCCCACTTCATCTTAAGCGAGAGGCGTGCGCAGAACCTAGCGCGCGCACTCACGAAAAAAACCTTATTACTTACACAAGATCAAAACCGATAAATAAAAATTGGTCTGAGTTTGATGAAAGTCGTTTAGACATGGTTGTACTTAATGCTATTAACCTCTACCACATGGCATGTTCAAAGTATGTTCGTCAAAGATTTTATTTGTTATTTATAAAATATGCTGTTATTTTATTTATTGAGAAGAATTTATTTAGATAGGTACCAACGTGAATAAATAAATTCCTAATTGTTTAACAGTTGCAAATGCGATCAACTTGCTCTAGTCATAAAGGAGAGGAATTTGAACAAATAACTGACCCACAATACCCGGGCGAAATGAGAAACATGTCAGAGGTATATAATTTATACCCCCTTCCTGATTATTAGTTTAATAATCATTAATCATACAGAACTCTGTTATTACATGTGCTTGTTTAAAAAAAACTTAAAACCCACTTCAAATTCTTTGATATAAATTATACTGTTTTTTTTTAGTTTTGCGGGACAAATAAATTATTATTAATCTTGCGGAAATAAAAAAAATATAGAACCGTCGAGATCATGGTCTACTAATCAATATTACTAAACAAAAACAATCATCACAAATTGGTACACAATTTTATTGGGCTAGATAATGTTGTGTGAATTATCCAACATTATTACTCGTATTTTAATTAATGATAATCGGTAAACATTCATTTAGTCGATTAAAATACTATCTACAGCCCGCGGCTTCATTTTCCTGGATAATCTGAGCACAACAAATCCGGGCTCAAGCATCATTATACTTACTTAGCCACAGTCCTTAGCTAGCCTACCTCATTTATTACTTACTTTAAAAAATACTTTTAGAGTAAGACAGTCCATATTGAAAGTTCCAGAGCTAAATATTACTGTACATACCTTTACCTTTAGCTCTGGAACTTTAGTCTTCATCATCATCAGCCCATACCAGTCCACTGCTGGACTTAGGCCTCCCCTAATGAGCGCCATAGCGCCCTTAACTTTAGTCTTAGGTAATCTATTCTATAGTATTTTACAAAATTAAACAAATTATTATTATTAATAGTACACTTAATGTAGCATGACTGATTGTTTCCATGCCCTATTGTTATTTACAGGAATCAATGGTGGATGGAATTATGAAAGATTCTGTGAATAACTCTGATACAGATAGTGCTAACGAAATAATAGAAATACCACAATATAATCAAAGTATTAGTAACAAAGAATTCACTGAAAAAGAAAATTTTAGAACAATAGACTACGTGCCGGAAACTACTACATCGCCCAACGATCAGCCTGAACCTAACCAACCAATAGCAATTCTAGATTCCGACCCTGAATTTTCAGAAACGTCAAGTGAAATAGAATTTACTGAATTAGATTCAAGTGAAGCTAAGAGCGGCCAGCTCTCCGTCGATGCTATTGAAACTCCTCAAGGCAGTGACGTACCACCACCTTACGGAATGAAGATTTCGAAGGCCTACTCCACTCGCAAACGTCTCATAGTGAAAATGAAAGACCCGATCAAAACTAACATTAAAATGTATAGAATTGACCCTGCCACTAATACTGTGCGTCCAGTAAAAAGCATTGATACAAACAGTTTATTCATAGATCCTGCAAAACCTGCACTGATAAAAAAACCGATTTATTTAATTAAAAAATCATCTGAATCATTTGATGGTAATTCACAAAAAACTAAAGTAAATCAAAATTGTTCTGCACAAGTACAAAATGCCAATAACACAACAAAAAACATAGCGCCAGAAACGAAGAGTAGTAGCCGCAAAAGAACATTGCCGATGAATAAAGAAGAGCAAAAAAAAGTCTATTCAACACCCGTCCCAAAACTGGCCCAAATCAACCAAAAGCAGCCTGCTAAAAAAGTTGATAATGTTCAAGAAATTTGGAAAGCTACAAAGTTAAATCCAACTATGGAAACAAGCGGTAGAGTTAAAAAACATCGCAAATTTAAGTTAAAATCAATCATCAAAAAACTCACTCCATCTGCAAATATTTCATTGGCATCATCAAATGTCTCTGAGCTAAAACCATCCGTTTTAAAGCTATTACCAGCTATCCCAAGACCAACTACATCAGAGGCAACACCAGCTGATTCAATGTCTACATCAACTGTTCCAATATTAACATTAACTGTTTCAACGTCATCACCATCGCCAACACCAGCTGGTTCAACGCCATCACCAGGATCTTTAATGCCAATACCAGCTGATTCAACGCCATCACCAGGATCTTCAATGCCAATACCAGCTGATTCAACGCCATCACCAGGATCTTCATCGCCAATACCAGCGGACTCAAAGCTAGTACCAGCTGATTCAACACCAACACGAGGTGATTCCATGGCACTACCAGCTGATTTAACGCTAATACAAATTGATTCAATGCTAACACCAGCTGATGCGATGCCAACACCAGCTGATTCAATGCTAACACTAGATGATTCAATGCCAACACTAACTGCTTCAATGCCAACACCAGGTGTCTTAAATCCAGAAAAGCTAAATGATATACGTACACCTGATGAATACGATACATTTGCAAAGCACGTAGCTACACAACTGAGACAGTTGTCATTGGAAAGTTATCTATCAGCGCAGGGGGAAATTCAAAGTCTGTTGTCAAGATACAGATTATGTGATTTGAATGCGATTAAGAAAAACCAAGATTTGTGATTACATAAACAATTTACAGGTGAAACTTTGTACCCAACAGGTAGGTGGGTACAAAGTTTCAAGCCGAACCTAGAATATTATATAAATAATGCCGGACGACACTTGTTCCGAGGCAGGAATCGAACCCGTAACCTCCTGCGTCGCAGGTAGTTCTTCGCCCACCACGCCACAGAGGTCCTCAAAATAAAAATCTGCAAAAAAGTACCTTTTTTTTTAAATAGACCTCACTACTTTTCTCTAAACTTATGGTTTCGGATTAGGCCATCCCCTCTCATTTCAAAAAGCCACCCTGTATAGGAATACGTTTAGTATATAAGCAAAAACAGTTTTTTCTTAAATTTGGTATATTTGTGTTGTCTTAACTTAAGTTTTTTTGTAAAAAGAATCAATGTTTTAAGTTAGGTACATAGTACTTAATAAATACTAAACATAATTAAATGCATTCTCACAGCCACTAAAATTACTTAATTGTCTTAGAACCTGCGAACGCCAGACCTTCGTTATTTTATAGCTGAGAGTTGTATGATAATATGTATGCCCCACTACACTACTGGGGACAAACAAACTCAACCTCCACAATTCCACATCCTATAATGGTCCACAGCATGGACGCTTGCTTTACCCTAATAATCGCCTTACTGCACTTTACGCTGGACATACCGGGATCGCAGGTAAGTGGTAGATCTATTCTGCAAGAGGCGCTGCTGCCCACCGCCCGGTATATGTCCCTTAGTAGCTTCTTACGATACCCGCGCGATGTGGCGGGATGGTGCAAATTCTAAGTCTGCACCACACGGCTAAAACTCAGCTTTTATAAAATAACGAAGGTCTGGCGGTTACTGAATCTTAGTCCATAGTCATAGCTGACCAAAAACTCGCAAATAAATTGTCCTATTCACGCCATCTATTATCACATTTATCTCACACATAAATCAGCAAATATTGAACTCATAACGCCTTCTCTTTGATCTTGAACTCGTGAAGAGTTTTGAGAAAGAAGAGGGAGCATGCGATCACAGCGCCGGCGGTAATCACAGACACTATGTAGTAATGAGCGGTGTTACCTATGGGTACCTCGAACTTCAACGGCTCCGTCACCTGAAATAACAGAAGGGACACAATATTAGTATTCAAAAATAATAGGGAGTATGAGCAGTCTCACACTTTCGATTTGCGAGCGATTTCAAAGCGATGCGATAGCACAGCGAGTGCGACACGACGACGCGACGCCGCGGGCACGCAGTATACAGGGTGTAATCGTTAAGTGTGCACAGGCGATTATTCCGTAACTATTGCAGATATCAAAAAACTTTAAACTGATATCGAAAGTACTTTACCTAATGAGTAAAATGACATTAATAACTTTTTAAAAATAAAACGAGAAATATCCAAAAAAAATACATTAATCACTCCCATACATTTAGTATGAGATAGTAGAAAGGTTTTAGTTTCCTTATTTTAAGTGGAATAGTCCCTACTCATTTTACCCTTGTCAATTTATAATTATGTACGATATGAAGGTATTAATGAATTTCAAGTAGATACACGTGTAGATTAATTATCTTACCACTTCAAATTTATAATAAACCTTGTTTCAATATTGTATTGATTTGAACTAGCTGAAAAGCAACATACTAAATAAAAACAAAAAGAAAGATAAATAAAATAAATAAAATTAAATAAATAATGCTGGACAATTCACACAGCATTATCTAGCCCCAAGGTAAGCAGAGCTTGTGTTATGGGTACTAAATAACTGATATACGTAATATTATACATTACATAGATAGATATTTTTTATTATACATAGAAAACACCCAGACCAACGGAACAAATTTCTGCAGATCGTACACAACTTTGTTCCGAGGCGGGGATCGAACCCGCAACCTCTTGCGTCGCAGGCAGACTCTCGCCCGCTGCGCCACTGAGGTCGTCAATACTCTTTGGTGTTCGTTCTAAATTCAAATTCTTTATCGCGGGTTCTCGTTCCCGCCAATTTATTGTATTTTTCAACAAGATGGAGCACCTGCACATAATACAAATGTTGTAATGAATTTCTTACGAAACAATTATAATGGCTTAATAGCCAATAATAGTGCAACCCCTTGGCCTGCCAGATCCCCGGATCTCACGCCTTGTGATTTCTTCCTATGGGGATTTGTCAAAGACCACGTGTACGCTGAGAGAGTACACAGCCTAGTAAGAGTTACAGAATCGTGTACGTCGTGCAATTGCTTTAATTACTCCGCAAATGTTAAGGAAAGTTCATTTCGAAACTGTAAATAGAGCTCGTCATTGTATTGCACAAGGAGGACGTCACTTCGAACATATGCTTTGAATACAAAATTTTGTACTTACTAAGAAATAAAATGTATGGGAGTGATTAATGTATTTTTTTTGGATATTTCTCGTTTTATTTTTAAAAAGTTATTAATGTCATTTTACTCATTAGGTAAAGTACTTTCGATATCAGTTTAAAGTTTTTTGATATCTGCAATAGTTACGGAATAATCGCCTGTGCACACTTAACGATTACACCCTGTATAAAAGTTTAAGTCACATACCTAGATGTCAAGTCAGATGTCATCAAAACTAATTTACTATTAGTTTATTACATAAAATATATTTACTGAATTAAACATGTTGCCGTCTCTTTCACAATCATTACGATGGCATCATAAATGTGTGTCAGTGGAGTCTTTAACTAGTGAACCTAAAGTAGGTATTTCAGTATTTGTATAATTGTCAAAATTTCTATACCTACGGCGCACGAGTCACACTCGTACTTGACGGATTTTGTTTTGATTCGTCCGGTATTGTACACCTAACGTTTATCACATAATGTCCTTCAAATGTATTTTGTTCAAAATAAAGAGAGTTTTCAGTTCAATTTGGATCTCACGATACAGGCTCCGTCTAGCTAGTGTGAGATCTATAAGTAAAAAACTTTCCAAACCCTCGGCAATAACTTTTTTCTATCAGTTTAACAGGCCATTGTACCAGAATATAATGTAACTCTACCTACTATCTACCATTAAATGCCTTATATACCTAATGTAATGTGTTTTTGCTGCAAATAAATATATTTTTATGTTTTATGTTATGTTAGAGGTGTGACGATTATGACTTTGGCTGACTATCCGGTTAGTGTTGTAAAAAGGCCGGCTAGTCGGCCAAGCCGATCACTGTTTCGTGAAATTAGTATTCTTTTCGAAACAATATTAAAATGAAATAATACTAAATGGTTTACCATAGTCACAGGGATATGCCTCCAACTACAAATCTCTTTGGAATCAGCATTGCAGTAGAAGTTTATAGTTGTTGATTGAGAGCACTGGTTCAGTTTTTTGTCAGAACAGCGCAGGTAGAGAAATGGAGCTGGGATTTCGTTCTTGACAAATCTGGAATTCAATGATGCAGAGTGTTACAAAAGCGAATTCATTGTAGACTATTTCAAGAAGAATAAAAGAGCCTCATGCAGATTTCATATTTTCTGTCATCATATCAGCCCATGCAGGTCCACAGCTGGACACAGGCCTTCCACTTACGACGCCACAAATAGCGATCCTGAGCAACCTCCATCCGTCGACTTCCTGCGCCGCCTTCCGCGTTGCACTGCGGCCCCTACTCGAGAACCTTTACCTTTAGATTAGGTGGGTATATTTTCTAGTCAACATTAGGCATAATCAGAAAAATACTAAAATAAGCAGTCAGTGTCCAGAGTGTCAAGCTTGACAAAAATGAGATACATAGAATGTCACCAATGTAACTTCTGTAATAATCAGTTGTGTACACCATGAAAGTCCCTGGTTCAAGCATGGGCCTCAACTGCACCAGTTCTGCTTACTGCAATTTCATACCGTATCTTTCTGTACTATGTGAAATTGCCCAGCATTATTAAGTAGGTCTTTTCAGCCACATACTGGCGTGACTGATTATCAACCAAACTGATGCCACCTACCTACATCATCTTTTTTTGCTGTTGATGATTATAAACCGCTATTTGTCACTATGCGTCGTTTGGATTCAAAACTAAAAAAGCCACCAGTTTAACTTGGTGTTAGAAATAAATAAATGGCCTACCCTCCCCCCAAAGCTGCATGATGGTACCGCGCATGCACGGGTAGCCACGCACTGGCCCTGCCTTCAATCAGCTCAGTAAAGATGAACACACCGGTTGGATGGGACTCTTCAGCGGGAAGCTCTATATTCACTCGGTTCTTAGGTGTAGCTTGGAGCTGGAAATGTAAGTTTATGTTGAGCTCTTTTGAAATTGTATAAGAGTCCTATTAGGTCTAAAGGAAATTAGGCACTTTAACTTTTGAAACAGGAATTTATTATAAAAAACTTGGCTTAGACTTAGGGCTTTTATGACATACATACATACCTGCACAATACTGAAGGAGTTTATTTTGGTAAATAACCTCCTTCACCCCCGAATACTCAAATGCATCTCAGGTTTTTTTTTTACACATTAAATTATGTCAAATAACCACGACTTAAGACGTGCTTAAATCTGAGTTGCGTTTGAGTATTCGGGCGTATGACACTTACAAATAACGTGGCACATTTTCAAAATCGGTTCATTATAAGTATAGATGGTCCCTGTGCTGACTCATGGTCTCTCTTATGTGAATTATATGTTGCATTTTGGTCTTATTTATTCTCTTATCTTATTCATCTTAGGCTGATTGGATCTGGAACTTATTGGCAATCGTTCCTTAAACACAAAGCAAATTGTATCTGTATTAATTTAACCATAGCCTTACCTTTTGCAATCTCCTGAAGTCTCCAAGCTCATCAGGGTTAGCAAACACTCCCCGTGGCAGCGGTTGATCCAGGCCGATAATACAATTCTCATTCATATCCTTGTTGAGACTGTTGTCAAATTCTATACTGAATGTTATGTTTCTGGAAAATTATAAGTTAAAATGTTAGCTATAGGTTTGTAAGGAGGGTACTTGTAAGTTCCATCTTTCATAAACTGAAGAAGAAACTACTGCTTATTTCTTAAACTTAAAAAGATATGAAAAGTTTCAATGGTACAAGTTGAGTAACTCGTACCATTAATTCTATTTTGATCTTGGTCCTATTATGCTCTTGGAAATATTATCTAACAATATTATCAACGAACAAAATTGAAATTATTCGAAAGTTTTTAGTTTTTCTGGCTATTTATTCCCATTACAAAATTGAGTATGTTGATTTGATTTCCACATTTTGTACTTGTTTATGTGTTGTAAATGATGAAATTCGCTTGAACATTTGAACACTATTAATTGGACTGTAGATCTTAAACATTTGCAGATATATTGTGTGAACTTGGACTCAATAAGAAATTTATAGGTATACCTACCTAATCACTTCTATAAAATGCTTGCTGTTATCCTTCAAAAAAGGGTGCGATTAGATGTAGGAGTTCCATTCTTACCATTCAGTAACATATAGACTTTTAACAAACAATTGGAACAGCTCCATTCCTAAATAATAATGTATTATGTTTACATCTGGATGGCTAAGTTTGATGAACATTATCTCAAAACATTAAGATCTACAGCCATAGTTCCAAGTGTTGCATTATAGCGTATATACTCTTTTTCTTTCATTCAGTCATTTTTGCATGAACGAGCAACAAACATACATACATCATCACAAATTTTTGCTTATATAATATTAGTAGAATGAATTAAGTATGCACATCTCAACTCACCACTGGAAAGAAAAATTTCAAATAGATTCCATTTAGTGAGAAACATGTTCTGGCCACTTTTACCAAAATATATGTCAATAAATTTTGATCTAATTCCTCCTTAACGGCTGGACTGATGTACATTAAATTCTGTGTGTATATTTGAGTGGGTACTTGGATACTTTGAAAATACAACTGAACCAGGTACATAGCGTCATGATCGTGTTTTCATGAAGAAACGGATTGAACAATTCAATTTCTGTCGGACCACTAGTAATATTATAAATGCAAAAGTTTGGATGGTTAAATGAATGGATGGATGTTTATTTCTTCACACCAAAAACATTAAAATGGTTTAGGCTGAAATTTTGCATAGATATGGATGTAGGTTGAAACCTGTTATACCTGCATAGGAGCTACTTTTGTTATTGAAGTAGGTACTATTACTAGTTTTGTGAGAAATTTAGAGTATTGTTTTTACTGTCACTTCGGTCCTTACATCCTTAGTGAAAATCACCTGCCTCCAAACAACTTTTTATTGTTTAGATCAGTTCGCATGGGATTTAAATAAAGCTTACACAGAAAAAACACTGGCATTTCTTCTTAAATGTTGTACATTCCAAGGTTGCCTGGAAGAGATCGCTCATAGCGATGTGGCCACCTTTGTACTTCGTTTACTCATAGCATTTAATTATAAATAATATTAACGGGTATTTATCGCGATTCTTTATACCTATATTTCCCGACGTTTCGACGTTAAATAGTATTTATAATTATGTGTTCAGATCGTGTAAGTTTAAAAACATTCAAAGTACATTAGTTAATTCTGTACTGTTTTCTGTGTTTGTGTGGCACATCGAGTTAGAGTGTGGCACAATAAAGTAATAACTGATCTACTATCTATATGTACCTATAGGGTCTAAGGTACCTGTGGAAGCCCCCATTGAGGAGATGCTGCTGTATTTCGGCTTTAAGTTTACAATCGTTAGCGTAAAACCCGCTGATAAAACAAAACAATAAGTAAACTCGAAGCATACTTGGAAAAGGACACAATCCAACAACTCTCTCAATAATTGGAGGACTCTACACTACACACTTTGCGCAAGCGTATTTTCTACAGACACAATAATGATTTACTCTGAAAAACTAAAATATTGCTCGATTTGTAAATCGATTCGATTTGAGTGGATTTGAGTAGATATTTATAAATTCTCTTTGAAAATTGAATTGAATGAAAACAAAAAACAAAAACAAACACTTGATGATGATGATTCTTAGTTAAAATGGCAATTTGTCTGGTTGGACTCTTTTCTGCCAGTGTCAAGTAATGGAAAATAATAGTAAAATATGAGTTATCAAGTTATGAAGAATGTTGATATTTTCACCAGCATAGAAAACTATACTCCTAGCGGAGTTCACCAGAGCCTAGTTCGTTATCTAGCAGGGTACACCACGTGCAGGTTAGGTTGGCTTGGGAGCTTGGGAGACAAGATCTTGGAGTCTCCCTTGTATGTATGTACCCCACACACTTGACTTGACTTCTTTGTTTTTGGCAATATGTGTCTGGTTTGTCACTTTTCTGCCAGTGTCTAGTTCAAGGAAATTTCATAGTCATGGAATGGAGGCGGGTTTAAAATAATAATATTATCGGTAATACATGAAAAATACATACAATACACCAATGAGATTTTACCATTGAACAAAAATCTCTATTCATAAAAAAAGGAGAAAAAAGCAGACTATAATATAAGTGGCTTTACTAAAACGAAAATTGAGTCAAACTCTTAAACGAACGAAATCACCATATTTATAAAGTCAAAGTCAAACCCACGGAATACAAGAACTAAGATTTTCTTGCTCTGTGTCTCGAAATCTATGATCAAATCAGTATTCTGTGCGTACATTCTGTGCTTCCGTTTCCTAGTCATCGATACGGAATTTGGTACCCTTCTTCCTCTAAGGTACCGATGGATTCGCGCGAAAGTCAAATAGTTTAACGGTTTTAATTTTTGTTTTTATAGTAACTTCTTACCTATAGTTTATACAGCTTTTCATTATTTCTTCAACATCTCCCCTAAACCATGACCTCAATTCTAACAACGTAGGTATATTGTAACAAACAACATGTACGCCATAAAAACTGGAAAGTTACCTACTACTGACTATGGTCGGAGTATTATTGTACCATGCTACTGACGACCTCTGATGGCGCGGTGGGCGAAGGTCCGCCTGCGACGCAAGAGGTTGCGGGTTCGATTCCCGCCTTGGGACAAATATTTGTACGATCTGCAGGTATTTGTTCCGGGTGTTCTGGTCGTTTTCATTGAGAGATTTTGGATTATTATTATCATCGAAATCCAACTACATACTTATATATTACCAATCAAGACCACTAAGCTATGTATGCCGCAATGTTCTACAAAAGTCCATATATTTCTGCCATAAAAATTTATAATAACCTACCTGATTCCTATTTTTATGTGATAGAAAAAGTGCAATTACTTTTTAATTTAAATTTCAATTATATTCTTATAATAATTATTGTACGTACGAAAGACAAACTGTTGAAGACTGTATAATATAATAGGTAGTTCATAAGACCAACTATGTTACACAGTTCACAATGAAGATTCTTATACTATACCTACTTAATGTGCTATTAACTACGAATATTAGTAGGTAGGCTATTAATTAATTTTTCAGGTACCGTACCTGCAAGAGCAACGTTCACAGCCAGGCTTTATTCATGACACCCGAACTGACCCGAAGACTTTTCGGGTTCTTTGCAACATGAAGTCGAAGCGAGTGTAATACCTAAATATTATTACGCGTAAGAAAGTACTTAAACTCGCCCAGCGAGCTATGGAGAGAGCTATGCTCGGAGTTTCTCTGAAGTATAGGATTCGCAACGAATACATCCGACAGAGAACCAAGGTTATCGACATAGCTCAAAGGATTAGCAAGCTGAAATAGCAGTGGGCTGGCCATATTTCAAGAAGAACCGACAACCGCTGGGGTAAACGTGTTCTTGAGCGACTCGGAAAACGTAGTGTAGGACGCCCTTCAACCAGCAGGGCTATTCAGGTGGGATGACGATTTGCGAAAGACTGCTGGCAGATGCTGGATGCGGCAAGCTGAAGACAGGGCGCTATGGCGCTTATTATGGGAGGCCTATGTCCAGCAGTGGACTGGTAGATAGGTTGATGATGAAGTACTTACAGTGCCAACGAGTCTCATGTCCTGCCCATCATGGACTCCATGCTGGGCAGCAAGGCAAGGCAACGGCAACACGTTGAGTTGAACTTGAACAGCAGCAACGACGACGCCCCCCCATGGCGACGCGACGACGCCGCCGCCGGCGGCGGTGGCGGCGCGGCGGCGGCGGCGGCGGCGGGGCGCTGCGAGGCGCCCCTTGCTGGGGCGCGCCGCATTGCCTGTCAGAAGATAATGTGCATAATAATTAGAGATTGTATACCTTATTCGGGAGTTCTATACCATATAAAGTTACCTTACGTAATTATACGAGCAATCAATGTCAGCTAAACTAAATAAATAAATGATGCTGGACAATCCACAGAGTAGGTATCATTTAGTCCTAAGCTAAGCACTGTTATATTATAAATTTACCTAGAAAATACCCAGATCGAATATTTGCAGATCTTACAAACATTTGCCTAAATGCGGGAATCGAACCCACAACCCCTGCATCGCAGGCGGACCAGCACCCGCCGCGCCACATCGGTCGGTTAAATTACACTTATGATAAGCACATAACATATCACAAGTCAAAATAACTCTGTTTTAATGTAGGTACGGAGTAAGGTGGTATTTTGAATGATGGAGTTACTGCGTTCAACAAAATCTGAACTACTTGTTGTGCACTATGTGGTCGCACTCATAACGCACGCAGTCGCCTCGGGCCTGCCTTCGCTTGGAGCCACGCCACACACACCACACCACACACAGCCACACGACTCGGCGTGTGTGGTGACCATGCCGTGTGGAATGTGCTGGATAATATTATCTACTAGTTTCCGCGGCTTCGTTGCGTTGCGTCTATATATGAAAACGTTTATAGGTTAATAATAATCTTACTAGTGGCTTATTTTTCACTTCCACTAGTGAACTAAAAATGTAAGTGAATAAAATGTTATACTTAATTTGATAATGATTACTATTATAAACCTGTTTAAAATCTAACATTTGACTTGGTTTTCGCCTATTTTGTAAGCCTAACGAAATAAAGTTTTATATTATTATTTATATATTTTATTATCAATAAAGTTTGTTATTTCTACCCTAATGTACAATGGGAAATGATTTATGGGATACAAAGAAGGCATACCTATGTATTAATTCAGGTGTAAAAAAAAACTATGAGAAAGATCTCTGTGGCGCGCGCAGTGGTTGAAAATGAAATGCCGTTTGACCCTGAAGCGGGCGAGTTCGATGCCCACAGTGAAACAAATGGTTGTAAAATCTGCAATATTGGTAATATATTATTTACAAAATCCAAGATGCCCAATTCAACTTCAACTTCCTTTTTCGTGGCGCGCTGTGCTTTGCTGTCACAACTCTACCTACCAGTGCCCATTCCAAAGGAGTCATAAACTGTAGAAGAGAAAAATCATAAAATTAAATTTTCTTATAAGTACAACTCTATGTACTAGGACTACCTATCTAGTTGAGCAATATAAACATAACTAGTTTCTGCCTCCGGTTTCGCAAGAATTGTTATTTCTATCCCATAGTACCTAACTGATTTATGGGGTAAAAAGTAGTCTATGTTTTTTTTCTCTAAGTATCTATTCCCGGCCTAGATAGACCTACCTTAATCTTTTGGCAAAGAAAGAAGTATCCATCCATCTATATAAACATCTAAACATCCAATCTTTTTATTATTAGTGTAATGAAGAATTGCCTTCATTTTCTTAAAAGTATAGAACGCGACGCGACAACGGACGCGTACCTACCTACTTACAATCAGCACCTGCCTATCAAAATACAAAATGAATCCTTGTCCCACACAACCAGCGTCAATGGCCACCCTACTCTCTGATCAGCACAATAAAGCAAGCGCGCCGCGCGAGCCGGTTCCTCTCGGCCTCAGTTTACTTACACAATCACACCAAACAGCTCGTGTTTCGCTAAACAAAACCTTTTTGTCACCGACCTCTAACTTTTCACGTGTTTTGCCGCCAAATTTACTCACAGTGACAGCTAAGCAAGGACATTTTTGAGGTTAGTGAGTTTATGTGAATTTATTAGTACTTAATTAACGGTTTATATGTGGGACGGTTTAGCGTTTTGTTTTCTAAGTTAGTAAGGATTTTTTTTATAATTTTAAAATGCGACACACGCCTTGTCTGTCTCACTTTGAATAACGCCTGCGTCTGCGCCTACCTACTACCATAGACAATCAAACTATAATTAGGTAAATTACTATACTTACCTAGAATATAAATTGTAAATAATATGTAAAATGATAATGAATTTTAGGACCTACCAGGCTTTACTAGCGTTTTCCAAAACAAAGCTAGCCTATATAGTTGCCCAATTTCTAATAAAATCTATAAGTACTTAGGTAGTTACCTACTTACCGTAGTATAGGTAGGTAGGTAAGGTACAGGTAGGTAGGTAAGGTACCTATGTAGGAATAGGTTCTTTGATGTTTTTTCATCCACCATTCCCAAATAAAAACAATTACCAAATGAGTATCTAACTAGGGACTTAGGTAGGACTTGGTATTTTGTAACCGACGAGGTACTTAATGTTTTTTAAATTCGCCGGTTTCTCTGACGATGTTGATGATTCTTTACTTTTGTATAGAAAAAAATAAATGATCCCGGAGTGAGCCCTTAAAAAATGTATAATTTACTCACATATTACTATTTACCCCGCTAAACTTAAAAAAAAAACACTGAGAATACCTGATCGGTTCTCGGAAATCGGTTTTTTGTTTTGCAATAACGTAAAATTATTTTAATTTGTCAAGAGCAAGCGCGACGAGATCAACGTATGAGATATCCTACGAGTACTTAGTAAATTATTAACTAACCACATTTTTAGCTAAGTAGGCCTACTTACATAATTCGCTAATTAAAACCTACACAGTGTAAAAAATATGCAAAATTAAGTACGTTCGATTCCTACCTTGTTGGGAACAATGTTTGTACAATCTCAATAAAAAAAAAAGTCTCTGTACATATTTAAATATATCGCTCATGCCTACCTAAATTAAATAAATATAAATTAAATATTGTATTTAATCTTAATTTTTCGTGATTAATGTTCACCCATTTAAATAAGTTGTTCAAATAGATATTATGCAATGTTGCCGTAGTTAAAGAGTTTTTTACGCAGAAAATACTTCTGCAAAAACAATTTTAAAATTGCGAAAAGATTGTGTAAATATTTAAGAATTGCAAGTCAAACCGTTAAACAAATTACCTACGCCGTAAATCAATTGGTTTACAAACAATGCATAACTCAGTTATTTGTTTGTACAAATGGGATGTTTTTTTAATCGACACAACTACCTCCATACCTACACCATGTGAGTAACGACCTTCGATGCGTAGCTGCGCGGTGGAGACATAGCAGGATCAATTCCCGTTAAAACAAATTGAATTTACAAGTGGCATTAGATGGCGGTGCGTAAAATCGTCATTTCTTTAACAGAACTACAATAATAAAAGGTAGTTTTGGATTGAACATTAAATTATCACAATATTTTCGGGAAATAGAAAATATTGGATGTTAGAAAACTTAGTAAAATTCAAGTTACTTTTGAAATTTTTGGCATCCGCGACTCTACCGCATCGCCTAAGAAAGGGATTTATCAAATTAAATGGACATTGTCATTAGTCTACTTGAGAGATTAAGAGTTGCTCGTGCCCTAATTGTAGGTCACGGTGTTCCAGTGCCTCGCCTAGTATTGGCCATTGCCTCACTGTCGTCGTTAGACTTGCTTTTTAATGTGTGGCGGTAGAGCAAAATAATAAGTATGAGGTTTCTATAGTATGTACATCTCGGTAGGATATTTAATTATGTAGCCGTATGGAGATACCTTGCCTTGCCTATCACCAATATAATGTAGCTGACATAGATTTGCTGGTCTAGTGGTCTACGTATGTTGAAATGAAATAGTTTATTAGAGAATACAAGGTACACACAAATAAGTAAAGAGGTACAATAACTATTTTTAACTTTAGCGATCTGTCAACATATTAAAAAATATTTATCGATAAATAATCTTTACTATACAATAACTATATATAAATTTACAATAAAAACATATAATAAATAAGAAATAAAAAAAGATACAAAAATTTTTGATTCAATATTTGGGAGCTTATTTAATGTTTAAAGATTTTCTTATGTTTAAAGATTTCAAAGATTCATTACCGCGGCGAGCACTTTCGCACTATAATACAAAACCTTGGTCTATAAAATTTTCTTAAATACTTATCTAATTTAGTGAAGTTTATTAACGCATAACAATTGAAGGGTTTAATTCGAGAAGGAGTTATCTGACAAATCAGTAATTTCACGCAATTCAACTTTAAATATTGACAGCTATTTTTTCAATTCTACAAATGATTAATGCAGTAAAAGCTATGAATTAACTTGTAAGTATATAAATAATGTATTTTCTATATAATGGTAAGTAAAAAATTGCACTTAGATTTATAATTACTATAAAAAATACAATTTTTCACTTAACACGACTTTTTCTACTAATATTAATGCATCTGCTGAGTGTAATAACGGTTTATTGATCAAAGTATCCTCATTCCATTAATAAATAAACCAATTTGTTATCCTTCGTTTGACATTATTGGACTTTAATTAGTTTTTGTATAAATAATGTTACTTTAATCAAGATATTTTCTATTAATTTATACCTACATACATACTCTACACTAGCCGATACATAATCAGTAATAAAAGACTTAAGAAATTTTAAAATATTTATTGAAATTAAAGAAATAAAATTAACAAAGATCTACAAAATATTAATTATTATTAATTATTCTTTCATAAAAATAACGTTTTTCCATAGGAATATATCTAATATACCTAATGATTTCTAGTACTATCACTTAGTTTAGTTTTTAAAGTACTTAGTTGATAATAACAGTAGGGAGATAACTTTAAATATATACATCTTCATTAAGATTATTTTATCACTATTATGATCTTACTGTCTGTTTGTTCCATTATAATATCTCCGTAACAGTTTTTTTCACAAACCATTGTTTGTAAATTTTCTGTATAGTTTGAAATTTGACTAGATCCTTCATGAACTCTTAAAAGATCGCTTAGCTGTATTAAATCTGGAGATTCTTCTTCCATATCTCGTTCACAAGTATGTTGTGCTCCAAATTCTTCAATTCTAACATTTTCGTTAGTAGATACATCAATGCACTCTGATCCAGTATAAGAAAGATTATTTCTAGAGCATTCATATGGTAATGGTTCATCATTGAAATGACCGTGTGTTGAAACTACTGAAAAAGAAAATGCAAAGTTATATAATTTGTTAGGTAAGTAAAATATACAATACAGTGTACCTATCTACTTAAATGTGTGTAGGTATTTCAATAGGTAGGTAAATTGTTAGGTATGTACAATTTCCATAGTTTTAACATTATCTTTCAAACAGTCTATAAATTATATATAGATATAAAATTAGCCTGGGTAGGTATAGAGTACAAAGGGATCTTAGAGGTAAGATCCCTTTGTACCTACTCTATACCTACCCAAATTCATGCAATTCAGTTCAGCGGATCAGGCGTGAATGCGTAACAGACAGACAGATAGAATTACTTTCCAATTTATAATATAACTAGCTATTCCCGGCGGTTTTACCCGCGTAAGTGTAGGATTGGCATCGGGATCTGGATAAAAAGTAACTACCTATCTTGTTTTCTGCTCGTACTTACCAAAATTCATCTAAATCAGTCCAGCGGTTAAGTTTGAACTTAACAGATGTAAGAGCTACTTTCGCATTTATAATGTTATATACAAAAACACCCAGACCCAAGAAACAACTGGTAAAACTAATCTATCATACTTCTATCATACAACTCGATAGGTCATCGAGTTATTTTTATTATGTAGGTATAATGTTTTATAACTTACTTTCTTCATTAATATAATCCATGTTTCGTTTATTACACATTGAAACTAATTCACGGCCACGTTTTCTTGACATCTTAAATACAAATTTATCAACTTTTCACAGTTTTTAACAATATTTTTCAACAAAAAACCAGGAACACTCGCAAACGCATGACGTCACTAAACAAACGACAAGTGTTTGTTTACCGACTGACTGATGAAATGGCGCCAACTATGCAACTATCCCTTTCACTCTATAAAACATATTAATTTATCTATCTCTTTCATGGGTGTATTTTGGCGCGCGCAGCCAGGTAGCGCTGTCTATTTAGTGCAAAAAGGGTTTATTGTCATATAAAACGAGAAACAAAACAGTTTTCTATTTAGAAAGGTGATGCAAGAACGATTTAAATTAGCGTAAACCTATATTCAAAGAATACGTCGAGTTAATTTAAGGCACTTTTGAAAATAAAAAAAACTTTTGACGTTATAAAACAGTTTTTTATTCGAACTTTAAGGAGTTGCTGTATTTCATGTGGGTTTAGTGAACATAAAATCTTTCTTATATTAGTATTCTTGATTTCTGTGTCAGTTAAACCCTTTTTAGAGTGAATATCTCTAGAATTAAGCCGAATTTCGTTATTTGGAAAACGCCATTTAATAGATTATTTCCTTCTGAATCCAACGATACCAATAACTCATTTTCTGAAAAAACATCAGTTAACTCCTTCTTCAATTGAACCCTTCAATTATATTATTCTCTTTTCACCTATTCTGCCACTGTCATAATTTAAAGGTAGAGTCAACAAAAAGAGTCTTTTTCTTATCAGTCATCAGTACGGAGTACTGCGGAGTGTCCGATGTGGCATGTCGACGCTAGTCAGTCTTGTTATTAACTCATATTTGACTCATCGGACATGAAAATAAAGGAATAGAAATGTAGCCAGCGAATATCCTAAAATATATCATGATTCTGGTTCACCTTGAAAGAACTTGAATAAATCCGTTCTAGTTTTATTTTTTACTCGCGCGTGCTTTAGATCCTTTTTTGATGACTTTGTAGTTCTTTTTGAACACCTTGTTATAAAAGTAAAACCAGCCAAGCGCGAGTTGGCCTCATTAACTAAAATATCCATTGTTCCATACCACTGTTATAATTATATTCTTTAATTTATCGTTTATAATATTCTTTTAATATATCGTGGCAGAGTTTCGTTGGCACTTCATTTAATACGTCACACACATTTTTATCATAAAGTTTGGATGTATGTTCAGATGTTTGGATGGTTTTTACTTTTTCCCCCCAAAACTACACTGAACGGATCGAGCAGAAATTTTGGAGACTGTATTTTGAATCCTGGAATATCATCTACTTTTATTCCGGAAAACGAGTGCAATTACCTATGTTTAGGGTACCTTATACTTCTAGCCTATTTATAATAACTGAACCTATCACATTACTATAACCAAACACAGGCAATACATAAATAAATATTTATAGAAGAAACTTAGTTACCCAACCAGGCAATCACCGACCCAGGTTAGCTAATTAGTTTCTACGCAGTCGACGTCACGACCTATTGTAATTAGTAATTGCTAAAGGTACCTATATACCTAATGATAAATAATTGATATCTTCAGTCTCGTGACAAGACTTGAGTTTTTCTGATCGCATAGTTGAGTAAACGCCTTTAATAAGGGCTCTAGGACGATGGTATTGCGAAATGTTGTCACTAAGCAAGCCAATGAGTTCCAGGCAAAACGAATCAAGCCAAAAAGGCTCGACGATACAAAAAGTATCGTATCGGTATAGACTTGCGTGTGTACAATCATCTATGTCTAATGAATAAGATTAAACAAGTTTTGGATGGCTAAGGTGTTGCATTATCCCAAAAATCCTCACACAAAAATCCTATAGACAAACGTTTAACAAGGACGAGAGAAATCAGAGGTTTTTGTATTATAGTGCGTAAGCTTTCGCCCTAATGCAAAAAACAGGGCGCAGGTTCGAATCCTGCGAAAAAAAGATTTGATGGATTTTTTTGGGCCTTATTTAATTTCTTAGAGAGAAATCCACTCGTCCCTGACGTTTACCTAGGTTTATTGGGTAGTAAAGTCTTTTATCGAGAAAAAGGT
This sequence comes from Eupithecia vulgata, assembly GCA_946478455.1. Taxonomy (NCBI): domain Eukaryota; kingdom Metazoa; phylum Arthropoda; class Insecta; order Lepidoptera; family Geometridae; genus Eupithecia; species Eupithecia vulgata. Next base: position 1,591,735 of record OX297873.1, on the reverse strand, counting down.
TCCCCAAGACTCGACTTGGCAGGGTGTAGTCCCTGCTGTGGGCGCAAAACTCTCTGTTATTCTCCTTCGAGTATTCGCGAATTTTGTAGGCATTCACCATACACTTGGTAATCATTAGGTAATTTCTTATTAAAATATCCTTATCAAATGGGAACTCGCAGCAACGTGAAACAGCAAAAGCTAGGAGCGCGTTGAAGTCTTTTGAATGTCCAAGTGAATAATAAAACCTCTGAAATATAAATATATCGGAAATTCATAAGTTATAATTTTCACGAACAGTCTTTCATGACCAAACAAAAAACAAGATGAAAAACAGTTCATCTGCTTTGCTCAGTCGCTAGTCGGGGTAAAAAGGTTATAAAATACCTACTAATAATAATAGAGAAGACTAAAAATAATAGAGAGGCACTTAACAACCACTAGTTCTCACAATAAAAAATTTACTTACTTACATCATTCCGGGCTAGGTGTTGCTCATGAAATGAAATGTCAGGTATTGTATACCGTTTTAAGTTGGGACCCAGGATGTATGATATACCATTATTTTTCCTTATTTGTACTACAGTTGCTTTCCATCGTCTTACCATCGTATTTTTTACATTGGCCCTACCAATGCCAATAGACACAAAGACTCTACCGTGCACCGAATTTTGATATTTCAACACCCAACTTCCACCGACCAACGTTTTAAAATAACCTGTTAAAAAATTAAAAATTTGGTATAATTGAATTACTTATTGCTAGCGTTTACCCGTGGCTTGGCTAAAGTAGAAAACATAGGTATATAAAATATGTCTATGCCAATTATAGATAAAAGTAGATAGATGAACAGAGAATACAGTGTTTTATTGTACCATACAAACACTAAAATGATACGGAAATAAATGCTAATAATAGTGGAAATTTTTACAAAGTGTAGTTGTCTATTATTTGAATAATATTCAAAATCAGACCAGTATTTCTGGAACTACCTCCTACATACAAATACAAACATAACCTTTAATTTAACACTAATTTTATAGATAAACTTGTTCAATAACCTAGCGTACCTACTGTGAATGTATTCTGTGGCTCGGTTTAATTGTTATTTATAATCACTTTGAATCAAAGCCTTTTTTCATTCAGCTCGTTATGACCTCGAGTGGACCAACGTTCCGTAACCTCTGGTACCCTGGTACCCTTGGGGTCCTTTGTTTAATGGGCTCTGGTTTTCGGACCTTTTTGCGATCTCCCTCTACCTGGGAACTTTTGACTTTTATCCCGGAATTTTCTTACCAGCTACTCGTCATTCACTACTAAATTAAGTAACTATACTGAAATTTTAAAGTACCTAAGCGTAGCGAATCAGTAATGTGTTGATAAGGTTGCAAAATCAATAAAATGAAGGTAAAATTTTATATTAAAAGTAGATTGTAATATAAAAGTATTTACTGCTAATCATTGAAAGCACAAAAAACATAGGTAAACTAGAGTTCAGGCCGAACTCTCCTGTAGGTTTATATTAGGTAGGTTGTATAGATAGTCTACTGTTTGAATTAACTTACATTAACCAAAAGAGTTTTTTTAAGTAATTTAAACACGTCTATTAGGTATGCGTAGAGCCGCTCCTTTTAATAATAATGAATAGGCAGCGTCGTGTTGAAGGCAGCGTCGTGTTGAAGGCAGCGTCGTGTTGAAGGCAGCGTCGTGTTGAAGGCAGCGTCGTGTTGAAGGCAGCGTCGTGTTGAAGGCAGCGTCGTGTTGAAGGCCTGAATGTTTGATTTAGCTTAACTTTAGTTTTGAAATAGACCTTACATTTCCTTAACAGATCTGAGAAGTATTACCTACCAGTACCAGAATTCATGCATAGCTCGTAAACTTAACAATTTCTGCAAGATATAATTTACTCAATTTTAACTCCTAAACCATTGCATTAAGGTTTGCTATTGATAGATTTTGAATACAATAGCATGATGCGTAGACGCCATTTGTGTTGAATTTCAATGATTGGCTACTTGTCATTTCCAGTTATGCTGTTAGATCATCGGCATTGTAGAGCTAGTGGCCATTGTCTTCGTCTAGAAATTAGGTAACTAGGAATAGGTAAAATGGTTGTTCTTTTTCGCTGATCGAGTAAGTACATCGCACACGGTAGCACATACGTCGTTTATTTGATTTATTTTGACAGCCTGTAGTTACGAACCAAATTTGAATCTTACACAATGTAATGGTACATAGAGAACCCCCTGAAACGCAGTACCATAAAAAAAAAAAAAGATCACAAACAGTTGCACAGAGACATAAAACGCACTATGGTACCGTAGTTAGGTATGTAGGTAAGCAGATCTCTAGTTATTTTTGTCAGATTAACTATTAAACTACTACTACTAACAGAACTAATAATTAAGTAATCGTAGTAACCATAAGAAGGAAATCGTATCGAAATAAAACGGTAGCCAGTCTAAAAATATTACTATTATATATTTTTTTCATTATTTAATCTGCAGCCCTTATATCTAGACAGTTTAGGTTAGAACCTTAATACCTAAGTTTTTGCAAATTAAAAAATCTTTAGTTCATTTTATATGGGAATTTGTCAAAGGTCATTGAAATGTTTTAATTAACGACGTTGTTTTTGGATAACATCGTCATTGGTCTAATATAAGATAAATACTTATTATACAAATAATGATAAGATGTAAAATGAAAAATCCATATTTATTATGACATTTTGATTGCCAAGCTGGTCAAATATAAAAATATGTGGGATTATGGAATACAATTTAAATTGCGTTCAATTTTGTACCCTTAATACTCGAGGTATTTTAAGTAACAAAGTAATGAACCCAAATGAAGTAGATAATAATGGGAATTCTGATTTGTTTTCAAGGATGCTCTGATAAAAAATATCCGTCATGTTAAACCCGATAATGTTGCTAAAATAATCATAATTTCTCAAAAACTATACGTTAGTATCCGGTATATTTTATCTGGATAGCGAATTAAAACTTGTTTATTGTATTTAACGACCTGCGGTACAAATAGTATACAACCAAACATAGAACCTCCTCCTGAAATCGGTACCTAATAAAATAAGTAATATGTTTACGATAAAATAAGCCTCCACTTAACCTTCACTTCAATAAAGTGATTGACTGAGTTGTTCATTTTAATTGGAATTTACAAATACAAGGAAAAGCGCAATCTACAATAAGAGATTAAATTAAAATTCTACATTCATTTTATTTTGTGCAATGCTTCGTTATGCCTCAAATCATGAGAAAGGATTCTGAATAGATAAGTATTTATTACATTAGGTAGATAGATGACGTATATGTTATGTACTTATAGTGAAAAAAAATGTCTATGTCTATATATTTTTGGTAGATGTGTAGTTTCTTGGCTAGTTCTAGCTTGACATCCCGTTTTAAAACTTGAAACTGAGAACTTGTCTGAGAACTTTTTCATTTTTATTTTATTTTTTATATAACATATATTGTATGTTATTATCGTATCACAAACACACTAATAGGTATAATAAATAAATAATGCTGGACAATTCACACAGCATTATCTAGCCCCAAGCTAAGCAGAGCTTGTGTTATGGGTACTAGATAAGATAACTGATAGATATACATAATATAATACAATACATAGATACATTTTTTTAATTATATATAGAAAACGACTAGAACACCCTGAACAAATGTCTGTAGATCGTACACAAGTTTGTCCCGAGGCGGGAATCGAACCCGCAACCTCCTGCGTCGCAAGCAGGTCTTCGCCCACCGCCGCGCTACAGAGGTCGTCGCATGTTTGCCTTAGGTACCTAATTTTGTTAGTTTGAAAATAGATGCGTTTACTGATCTGTTACACAGTATACATTAAACTGTGACTGTTATCTAATGATGTTGTGTTTTGGATAACAATCTAGTCTAAGCACCGAAGTTACACATTTTGTTAATATTGATGTTCTCTGATTGTTTTGTGTTTTGCGATTCAATAAATAAACATTCCACGAACATAACCCAGCCTCAACTGTATGTAGAGATACACGAACAGGTAGAATACCTATACTTATCACTTAATATTGTACTAAAATAATAATGATAATTATATATTATCTACACCAATAATATAAAGAGGAAAGTTTTGTATGTAACGAATAAACTTAAAAACTACTGGACCGATTTAAAAAAAGTATTTTGTCGTTGGAAAGCTACTTTATCATAGGCTATACCCGTGCGAAGCGGACTGCTAGTTATTTAATAATTACTTAATAATTACTAATAATTATTAATAATTATTTAATAATTACTTAATTAATTATACAGATATTATATAAATTAATTTGCCACACACAAGAGAAGATTAAATAATAAAGAACAGTGGTGCGATACGTGAAAAAACTACTTAAATAACAGTAGAAAATAAGTGGGTAAGAGAGAGATAAGTAAGTGACCAAAGTGTGCTGCACTGCACGGCCGGCAGTAGCAAACGGGCCCAGGCTCAGCATAATGCCAACTAGGAATTGATTTTTAATTTAGATAATTTACCTACTTCATAAATCGACTAACTCAAAAACTGTAAAACAGAATTTTTGTTTTACAAAATCAAGCTACTATCCAAAAACAGCGTATACTCATCGATCAACTTCTCAATAAGCTCTCAGTCAAGGTAGCTTTTCCTCATGGCCAGAAGAAAGACATGCGAACTTCCTGTGTTCGAGGCTGACCAGATTCCGGCGGTGCCCTTGGGGTTTACTTCCGCCACCTCTTACTTTAAACGACGGAGGCCTTTTCAGAGGTTGGACTTGATTAAGCAGGACCAATTTAGGCTAAAAGGTTCTTACGAGGTTGGTTGTAGGTACCTTGATTCCATTTACGCTAAACAAATAAACATCGACTCAGCGTACGCATGTATGCACGCGTATTTTTTGTTTTGAATGTTACTCTCACCTTGTCACACCTGTTTCTCTTTCAAATTGTTCACATAAACTTATAAATCACCGATGCGTCGATTTTACATTGAAACTGGGTACAGGCAGAGAGAATAAAAAATGATGAACTTACCAGCAGTAGCGGTTTACAACCCTCGCAGTAATTTCAACTCTCGTAAACATTGTAGTTGGTGTAGTGTATGTAACGTACAGACAAATCAGAAACTAGGTGGGTTTCTGATTTTTTCTAAAAGCATTTCTTTTAGTATTAACACTACCCTCAATATGTAAATTATTAGATTGTGTAAAAAAATTAATTTGTTAAAAATAAAAGATTCAGGCGTTACTTTGCGGAAATCCATTGCAAAATATAAAGACTAAAATATTTACTATCAATTCCGCGCAAAACCTTCTGCGATAAGCTCTAACAAAATGTAGTCCGCGTTGTAGAAGAAAAAACCACACCAACTACAAAATAAAAAGATCAAAGCAAGACGTCAACTAGTTTCGTCTCTCCACGAGACAAAAAAAAATAATCAACAAATATTTTTATCTTACATTAAAAAAAAAATAATAAAGGAATCGCGCGATTCAACTTCAAGTAAATCAAACATAAATTACTACTTTAGACGTAAGCTAAAATATTATTTTGTTACGAAGTTAATTTTTTAATTTTTTTTATTACGACGACGTACTGATTTATGGGATACAAAAATTTATTATACCCTACATACTTTCAACTAACTCTATGCCAAAAATTAAATCGATTGGTTGTTTATTTACGGCGTGAATTAAGGACAAACAAACACACTTTCGCGTATAGATTTTGTAAGAAGAGCAACAGACAATTCCTGTGCAAACTGTGTATATTTATACAGACTCGCTAACGAGTATTAGTTAGTTGATTATGTTAATTAGTAAAAGCATTAGCGATCTAAATATACCGTGACTTCTTAATTTAGTAGGTATGTACAGGTAGGTGTAGTAAGTCTAGCCAACGCCAACGCCAACGCCAAGCTTAACCAGACTGTGACTGAGTGATTTCATGCCTCAGATTCCTATTTACCACATGGTAATATTGATACGGAGTCTGGTGTTATGGTAATAATTCGTTTCGGTTTGATTTGCTATCGAGTCAGCAGAGTTCGTAAAGAACGGGCGACGCTATGGTAGTGCGATATTACAGGCACCATTAGGCACACATGTGCTTCCTCCTTTATTTCCGTAATTAACCATCTATTATGTCTAGTAAGATGCCAATATATAAATAATGACAATTCACACAGCATTATCTAGCCCCAAGCTAAACAGTGCTTGTGTTATGGGTTCTAGATAACTGATATACATAATACAATACAATAATAGAAAGATATTTTTTATTATAGTACATAGAAACCGACCAGAACAACCGGAACAAATACCTGCAGATCGTTCAAACATTTGTTCCAAGGCGGGAATCGAACCCGCAACCTCCTGCGTCCCAGATCGTCCAGTCTTTCGGCCACCCTGACGATGTCGTCCGACCAGCATAATATAACATTGTCGGACTCTGCCTTGGAGTATGAATACGACCCTGTCGACGTCAAATTTGAAATCCTCACCCCCAAGTTGGTCGAAAACGATACCCATATCAGATTTTTCGGATGGGGGAGGGGGTTCAAGGGGGCAGGTGGTCTACCTCGAGGGCGCTTCACGTCTACCGGGTACTACTCTGACCACCTTGGTCCATAGGCCTCTATTATATGACTATAAAATTTCTATTAACTGGACACTGGCAGAAAATTGGCAAACCAGATACATATTGCCATTAACAAAGAAGTCAATCAAGTGATTTTAATTTGACAGGCAAGGTAGGTACTTTAATAGTGCAAAGTGACCCTGTACTGTAATGGTGTTTTCGACACTGCTAAACACTAGCACTGTAAAAGTTATTTAGACGCATTTTTAGTGCAAAATACATAGATACATAAAAGTGTCAGTGAGGTTATCTATAGCACTAAATAGTACCATAATTGGTTTTTTCATATCTTTTACAGTGCAGCACTTTAAACATTGTTATGTTCGGTCCTGTAAGCGATCTAAGAGCTAAATTATAGAACTTTAATGCTCTTTAATCTTACAGAATCAAAACGTTCCGCTATAAACCATTATAGTACAAGCAGTCACAATGGTTACCATTATAGGCCTACTTTACCACAGTTTGGTGATAAAACGCTTTAGTTACAGAAGCTGTTGTTACTTGGGACAAACGAAAACCGCCCTCTATTCAGTCTGCTCAAACTATTTTTTGACATTCATTGCATACAAACACCGACATAATAAAGAGTGCCAGTATCTTGGTTCAACTGATAATAACAATGCATTCAGTCATTCTTAAGACCTTTAACACCTTGATAACTCTATTAATAGCTCTGCAAGCCATTGTTCGATGCTTTAAATAATAATGCATTGAGGCAGAAAACAATAAATAAGGACTCAAGTGTTGGTTACCTAACCTGTAGTATTTGACAGATGTTTTTTTATAACCGGCCAAGTCCGAGTCGACTCGCACACGGATGGTTCCGTACCATAGACCATTGTAGATAGGTACCTAACTATTTCGCAAAATGAATCTTTAAAAAAAGATTTTAAAAAAAATGCAATAAGCCCTCATGACATGACGTGGTCACCCATCCGAGTGCTGACCGCGCCCGACATTGCTTACCTTCAGTGATCGGTACGCAACTTGGTATGGACATTGGAACCCATGATTATTTTATTTTAATAATTTTTATTTTAGTGGCAATTGTGATCTACACCCTGTCAAAATTCAACTGTCTTTAACCGTAATCGGTTCAAGAAATACAGTACAGCCTCGCAAAAACAGAGCAAAAAAAAAAAACGTTCTTTCTATCCCTTTATTTTAATATTTATTTTATTTTATTGTAAAAGCAGCAAGAAAAATACATACCTACTCTGTAAAAATATCAACTATCTACCTTATACGGTTTAAGAACCGTATAAGGTAGATAGTTGATATTTTTGTTGTAGGTATATAATACATTGACAGTACAGCCGGCAGATGGACAGACACCGGAAGCATATTAATATGGGTACGGAACCCTAAAATTTAGAAGAATTCGTAGTTGTGTTTCAATAATATGTTGCATATAGTTCGTTTTTATTAAATACCTACATAGGCCTTCAAAACTAGTTTTATAATTTGACACAGACACACCTACGCTAAATCGATTCCTGTCAAAATAATCTATTATGTAAACGAGTAGCTATTGAGCACCTGTTATTTCGAAAAAGTCCATATTATTATAAAACAGCTAAACATATTAATTTGATTGATAATAAAATAATAAGAACCGACCGAATCAAACTTGTTTATTTTAGGTTTTGCGGGATACATTCTAATCCATAGGGATAAAATAATGGGAACATATCGAGATGGTCCTCTATACAACTGCAAAGAAATCATCTAAATCGTCTATATTCATTCATGTACATAATTGAATGAGAAATCGGCAAAAAAAACATAAAAATATATGCAAATCAGTACATATATATAACAGTCTGCAGTTTGCTCAATTGTTAATACTAGTTCTAATTTGTTTCTTTTATTTGATTGTAATTTTTATCAAGTCAATAACATATCTATATAGGTACATACAACCGAATACAGAACTTCCTCCTTTTTTGAAAGTCGGTTAAAAATCATTCTTTAGACTTTAAATAATACCTACTTAGAGTATGTTTGTAAAGTTCACTGTACATTGTGCATTACAAAATAAAAAGAAGACAATCGCATTATCTTGTTGTTTCTCTGGGTAATTTTCCTTGAACGAAGAATCGGTTTTAAAGGGCGAAACAACAAAATAAGGGAAAACCGCACTTCCAAAATGATTATTCATTCACACAAGCGCGTCAAGAATTGTGGCAATTCGTTTACATTTATAATTTCCGACAACTGTGTACCTAACGGTGGTTGAAGGAAAGGATGGATTCCCACGATCGCTTGCGATAGGATTCCGTTGAACTCTACAATTATGAAAAATATTCAATGCTAAAATATTCATTTTAGTCCAACTTGCTTGCTCTCTGAGCTTATATTGCAAATGGGAACTTCGTTTACTAACTACCTACTAAACATTATTTTAAAAATAAATGTACATCAGAATAGAACATTAGAAAAAGATAATTCATTGGACAAGTACAATGGATGGCACTTAGAAGCTATCTCTTCCAGGCAACCTTTGAATATATTCAGGTACCTACCAATAACTCTCAGATTTTGTGAGTATTCTATACCTTTGGCTTTTAACTTATAACTTATAGGCTATTTTATTCTAACATAACCGTCGTCACCGCCGCCGTCACCAACAAAATGATACATCACTCAAGTACTTAAAGTCTTTTTTTTTATTTATTTAATATGCTGGACAACCCTTGCAGCATCATCTAGCCCCAAGCTAAGTAGAGCTTGTGTTATGGGTACTAGATAATTAAAGTGGTTTTCTTATTAGCAGAAAACAAATTAACCGTGTAGGTCTTAAATTCCAACCCCTAACATTACTTTCCCTTTTTTCCAGCTCAAAATGAGGGCACTAAAGACCCTCACGTTCCTCCACCTCATCTACGCAACCACCTGCATGGACCAGCTGCACGTGATCTACGAATGGAAGGTTTTAGACTACCAGTTCGAGAGTCCTGAGGTCCGGCAGGAAGCGCTGGACACGAAGAGATATATCCCGGAGAATAACATGCCTATGGGTCTGGAGGTGTATGGAGACCGGCTGTTTGTGACCGTGCCTCGGTGGAAGGCAGGAGTGCCTTCGTCACTCAACTATATAAACTTGAAAGGTAAGATAAGAACCGAAGTATATTTATTTGGTCTCAGAATGAACGCTATGGGTGTCTATCTACACACTGAAGTCGGCGGGCTGGTGACCGACATTTTGACAAAACACTATCGGCTTCCTACAATATTCAGTCAGACATTGAAATGTCAAACCAATCAAGCAAAGCAATCAAAAATGCTATATTTCCATAAATACAAAAATGTAACCCTACCGGGCTGTGTCGCTGACTGTCTAACTAACCTAACCAGTCAACAGTGGCACCGAAATTTGCAAAATGGTGTGAACAGCGCGATAAGGGCCGCCCGCACTTTTAGGGTTCTGCAAAATTGACAAAAAACTATAACTGCGTTTCCTGTTGTTTTGCAGTAAATTTATCTTGTTTAGTCACAAATTGATTAAGAACTGGTTGTTTCTTACTATGAACATGATAGAGAAAATTTTGCATAAGTATTCGAATTTTATTCAACCCCCTTTAATTTTGGATAAATATTCCGTATTATTTCAAAATAAAACTATGTACTTAAAAAAATAAAAAATAAAATAAAATAAATAATGCTGGACAATTCACACAGCACTAAATTTAACTATATGTATTTAAAACTTTGGCTTATTTTTGCAATTAAATGTCTGTTTTTGCGCTTACGCCACGCCGCCGCTCTGCTCTGTTCCGCTCACATAAACGTTACATCCTATGTTTATCCTTTTCAGAAAATGGCGTCAAATATCGCGCGCAAAAAATCTAAAATTTAGTCAAAAAATTAAGATTTTTATATTTTTTTATAATGCTGGACAATCCACAGAGCATCATCTAGCCCCAAGCTAAGCAGAGCTACATCACACACTACATCTTGTCAGTACCACACTTTTTGTATCGTAATTTTCTTTGAAATTATTTGTTCGCTACTACTGTTGTTTGAAAATTGAAAAATGCGATGAAATTCAGAAACAAAGCAAGCTTTACACAAACAATCAAACTGTATACAAACATGTAGGTATATACCAGTGAAGTCACTACATTATGTGTGTATGCATAATAGTTATCAAACTGGATTATGGAGATACCTCCGAGGATAAATCAATAACTCTGGTCAATTTACACAGCATCCTCTAGTCCCAAGCTAAGCAGAGCTCGTGTTGCGGTACCAGATAACTATTTTAATTAATACATACAATACATAGATGCTTTATTTATTTAACATAGAAAATACCCAGAACACCCGGATCAATGTATGCAGATGTAGAAACATTTTTCTCGGGGCGGGAATTGAACCCACAACCTCCTTAATCAACGACAATTTCATTCCAAATATGTATGGCAAAATCGATTAATTTTTCATTTATTCTAAATAACTATCCATAACACGTTATTAGAACACTTAAAATAACACACAACACAATAATCGACGTTAACAATACAAATATTTAAAGTAACACACAACACAACACAATAATCAAATGGAAACAAATTAAATGACCTTTGACTATCACAAATTCGCTCCCTTGTCCATGCAAATCGTAAGCGGGTGTGGCACGCGATATCAACGCTGCCAGAATTTTGAATAACCATACCCACAGAAATCTAAATAATAATTTAGATTTCAATGACCATACCATACACTGCAGAGTTCCTAATTCTTTGTACCTTTATAAAAACAGTAATTTCGTCATCACTACAAGATAAGTCTTATTACTTAAGTAATCTACTGCATCATTACGTCTGCAATTCTTAAAGTTGACATTAGGAGAAACCTATTGGCAAACGGTGACGGCTATCACGGACCGGAGTGAAAGTCAAGCTAGTTGTTATCGCACGCTTGTGATGCGATACACAATATTTCCGAATTATTGTGTTTAGGAAAAACTATGTGCTTGGTACGAACACGTGCCTGTACATGTTCGTACCTACTAACACTTAGTTTTCCCAAAACTAGTAAGACTCAAACAAAATCCCATCTATCATCTAAGCTGAGGTCAACTGAATAGGTTTATAGTATCATAATATCATCATCGTCACCCTACATTAGTCCACTGATGGACATAGGCTTCCACTAATGCATCCAGCATCATATAGTACCTATTATAGTATATACTAATATAATTTGGTTTAACCGCTTTGTAATGTTTAGTGAATAATACCTACTCGAGACACAAACATTGACTTAGTTATTGGTCATAAGGAAAATGGGTCATTCAAAACTTTGAGGCATTCTTTCCAAGAAGTCACATGAATGCTTAGATACATCACACTAAAAAATAAACATGACATGAGCTTAGTTATGGGAATCTACTTACAACCTTATCAATTCCCATAACCATTGCAATAACAAGTCCTTTGTTTACTTCGATTCACTCAGTCTAATGGTACATTCTCTTTTCAGATAACTCCACAACTTCACCGATTCTGATCCCCTACCCGAGCTGGGCAGCCCACACAGCAACTGGAGACTCTCCGCCAGAAATCATCTCTCCCTTCAGGGTGAGAGCCGACCGATGTGGCAGACTCTGGGTCCTCGACAACGGGAAAATCAACAACGCTGAAGGAAACGATACCCTCACGAAGAAATATCCACCTTCTCTCATCATCTACAACTTGAAAACTGATAATCTGATCCGAAGATACACCTTCCCTGACGATCAGGTGAAAGAAGACTCAGGGTTTGCCAACATCGCTGTCGAAGACGCGGATTGCGAGAAGACCTACGCTTATGCAGGAGATGTTGGCAAAGCTGGTCTTATTGTCTACTCCTGGGAGAAGAACGACTCCTGGAGAATCAAGCACCATTATTTCCACCAGGACCCTTTAGCTTGCGACTTCAATGTCAAAGGTCTGAACTTTACATGGGAGGATGCTATATTCGGGATTGGTTTAGCGGCTCCAGACGCCAATAATTTTTCCACGCTTTACTTCCATCCAATGGCCAGTTTTAAAGAGTTCTCAGTCTCGACTGAGTATTTAAGGAATGAAACGGTGGCAAACGATAACTTCGATGCGTTCAAGAACCTTGGAGATCGCGGCCCTAACGCTCAATCCAGTGTGTCATTCGTAGACCCAAAGACGGGAGTATTATTCTACTCCCTGGTGAACCTTAACGCTGTAGCCTGCTGGAAGACTTCGAACAAAGACTACACGATGAAGAATCAAGGCAGAATATATATGAACGAAAACACCATGATCTATCCTACAGATATTAAAGTAGACTATGACGATAATCTTTGGATTCTGTCGAATCGTATGCCGATTTGGATGTACGGGAATTGGGACCTTAACGACGTTAACTTTAGGGTGTTCTCCGCTCCTGTGGTGGATGCCATCAGCCATACAGCGTGTGATATTACTCCCAGGACTGATATCTTGGATAAGTTCTTGAAGGCTAACTCGACGAGCAGTCCCACAGGAAAGGCTGCGGTTGCGGGCCCGCTGTCTTTTACTTTGGTGTTCTTGTTGAGCTGGTTGGTTTCCTTTGGTGTACTAAATTGAATGTCTTCATATACAACTAACAAACTATTGATAGGTACCTACCAGCTTTTTGAAAAGGTATCAATTCAAACTTTTCTTGTAAAAAAGTTACGAGTTGTGCGTTACCACAACTTTCCGAATCAAATGTGCTTATTTTTGTCAAATGCGACATTTCTTTGACATCGTATGTAACTTAGGACGCTTTTTGCATTTTTGCAAGAGTTTTTCAAATTGGTGAAAATTTGTGAGTGAACCTGAAGGGATACGTATTTCGTAAGAGATATTTTGTTTTTGAATAGCGTAAGGACATTTTGCGAGCGGCAGTTTCGCGAGAGCATTCTAGTGTTTTGGCTTTTAGATATATTGATTGTACCAACAAGCCATAAGTGTATATGAAAGTCGAGCTTTGTAACGATTTGTTACCGCTTTATTTATTTTGAGTTAACTTTTACTGACGACTGTACTTAGCGTATGTATGTGCCTTAAAAGTGATATTGTGTATAAGCTAACATAGTCATAAACTAGCTGTAAGTTGTAAATAATCATAATTAAAATGCTAAAAGCAGGTGCTTGTTTTATTTAACTATGTACCCAACTTTCGCCGTCACAGAATAGTAAATTTATATTACGTAGCTGTATCGAGACGTTGCACACAAGCAATGCCATCTAGCGACTTTTTTAAGAACAATAATTTCTAAACGCACACGATAGAGGTCTCACTCAGTTATTAAAAGTTTTTCTACCGGCTCTACTTTACGAATTACTATTTTGAAATAAGTAGGTAGGTAGACATTTGCTTAAATCTTATAAGTATTTTCATTTCTAAAGAATAGTTCGCGAAAGAGGAAGATACAATTTATTTATTTTTCAACACGGACACAAAAACAAAAATAAGTACCTACGATAAATTACAATTAGTATTTACACTTTCCTATCAATCTCAGAAAAGTTTAAGCCATCACCAGAGTGCTCAGAAAGCTGGCAACATTGCCTACTTCAAAAAAAGTTTTTAATTATTAAACTGATGAGTTCTTATCGTATCGTACGAAACCATAAGAGTTCGTAGAGCATTTACATAATGCTGGACAATTCACACAGCATTATCTAGCCCCAAGCTAAGGAGAGCTTGTGTTACGGGTACTAGACAACTGATATATTTACATAATTCAATACCTACGTTACATAGATAGATATTAATCATAAAAAACTACCAGAATACCCAGAACCTGCAGATCGTACACATATTTGTCCCAAGGTGGAAATCGAACCCGCAACCTCCTGCGTCACATTGTACTGATGGTAGTAAAGGTGTTTCTTGCCTTGTTGTCACGTCTTATTCTGCTTATCAAATTAATATTTAACGACAAATAAGAAAGAAGGATTGTAGTCACGCCTATCTGGTCATCACAATGACTGTGTGATGACCAGATAGGCGTGACTGCCGCTTTACTAGATTTACGAGAGTAACTTTATTAGCTGCCTAGTTTTTGATGTTCCCGCCACTTGAGATAAGTGACTGCAATTTGTTAATAAAATTGTTCAAACTGTCGTCGTCGTGGTGTTTAGGAGTTATTAGTTACCAGATTCGACTCATTAGTCGAATTACTACTACTAGACCATTGTCTAGTAGCCAAATTCGATGTAAAATTATTAATAAACAAATATTTAATAATTTCATTTAGGTTTTTGCTTTATAGTGCGTTACTCGCGCTGGTTCGGTTGAACCGAGCGACTAGGGTAATAGGGTTTCGTGGTTTAGTTGGTTAGATTAGAGCACACCCGTACCGTACTGAGGGTGGGGCGCGGATTCGAATCCTGCCGAAATCGAATTTTTTGGAAATATAATTTCACTTTGTTGCTGTATAATTTTAAACAAAATTTCGGTTTAAAGAAATTTATTCTCAAAAAGACTGTAAAAGTTATATGAGAAAAGAGTTATTCTATAGTAGGTATAAAATAAGAAGGTAGGTCGTGTTCGTATATACAGGTAATACTTGAATACCTATCCAATGCATCTAGAAATAATTATCTGACACATATTCGGTTAGTTTTTATAACAAACATTAAAATTTACATTGATTATCGGTATGAGATCTTGTCTTCAGTAAATATTAGTAGGTACATCCACCCATATCCATACTCCATACAATACCGTTACCTTTTCACACTTAAACGGCTGGATTCCGTTCAGCCGTACGGAACCCTAAACACAATATCGGACCACCTTAGAATCATTATCTATAGATCCTTAAAATAGTGACAGAATTGACAAAACCGGCCCATAATTCACGAATAAATCTAAGAATATACATACAGCCAAACAAAGAACCGCCTCCTTTTTAGAAGTCGGTTAAAGATAAGGCTTTCCGCATCTCGCGGGATACGATTTTCATGCCAACATCAGCCGTTGAATAATGAAAAGATAACAGACAAATTGAAAGTTAATTTTTATTTACATTGAAAGGTTGTCCAAGATACAGGTTTATTTTAGTTTGGGGAACCAGTAATATAATTTTAAGTCTTATAACTTTTTCAATAAATGTAATTATTTAGTTACAGGTGCGGGACCGACCGACAACCTATAAAAAAACTTATTAGCAAAATTTCATATCAGTTTGCTCATTAGTTTCGATATTTATAGTACGTAGGTACGTTATAGTATAAATATCAGATTATCTATTCTAGAGGATAAAAAGCCAGGGACAAGAGCAAGTTTTTTTTCCAACTTGAAAACTAACAACCTCACAAGGTTGTTTGTTACTTTACCCTAAAAAGATTGAATTGAATAACAAGTCATCACTTTATTTCCTAGTTTTACATTTATAATTTGTATTTTGTGGCGTGTCCAAAAAATCCTATAAGGTCTAAAAGAAATAAAGCACTTTGATTTTTGATTTATTGGTAACAAAAATCCATAGAAACAGCCAATTTACCTTCCTGCCTTTACCTTTATAATAATGCTGGACAATTCACACAACATTAGCTGGCCCCAAGCTAACCAGAGCTTGTGTTACTAGATTACTATACAAACCAAAATAAATTTACATACGTAGATATTTTTTATTAAACATAGAACATAACCAGAACACCCGGAACAAATATCTGCAGATCGTGCATACATTTGTCGCAGGCGGATCTTCGCCCGCCGCGCCACAGAGGTCGTGTAACCAATAAATAAGATATTGTCTAATTTGACGGTATCTGTACGTATTTATGATACATTTTATATCTACCTGATGATAGCTTCAATGTTTTTACGTTTGTCAAGCTAGCTAGACGGACTCGACAAAATGTGGACTGTGTCATAATTTTTCTGTCAGAATGGCTGTCGCTGCAGATGTGGAAGTAGGTACCTACATCTAGGCTGTCTAGTGTTGTCAAGGGTAGAACCAAAAAAAATTACGTCACTTTGTCATCGAATGCGTAAATTATTTAAAATTTATTCCTTTAACTTCAACGATGTACGCAATGTATAGACAATAATGAATGACATATATCGCAACGACATGCGATATATGTCATTCGTTATTGTCTATTCTATCCTAGACAATAATCCATGTGCTAGGCCCCCTGATGCTTTATATTTTCAGTGGGTAGCTGGAAAAATGCTGGGCAATTACAGTTATAGTATAAATGCGAAAGTTTGGCTGATTGGATGGATATGTGATAAACGTCATATTTTCACGCCAAAACTACAAAAATTTTGTATTATGATTTATGTGATTATTTTGATTGATGTGTTCCCGTTTCGTCGCGTCCCGTTACGTAGCGAATTTTATTCAATACAAATTTTTATGCGAATCATTCCCGTCTCGTAGCGATCTGCTGAGGTACAGTCAACATGAACTACATGAAACGCGCATCAGACCTACCAAGACAACATCATCATCATCATCATCATCAGCCTATACCAGTCCACTGCTGGACATAGGCCTCCCCTAATGAGCGCCATAGCGCCCTGTCTTCAGCTTGCCGCATCCAGCATCTGCCAGCAGTCTTTCGCAAATCGTCGTCCCACCTGGTAGGAGGGCGTCCTACACTACGTTTTCCGAGTCGCGGTCTCCACTCAAGAACACGTTTACCCCAGCGGTTGTCGGTTCTTCTCGAAATATGGCCAGCCCACTGCCATTTCAGCTTGCTAATTCTTTGAGCTATGTCGATAACCTTGGTTCTCTGTCGGATGTATTCGTTGCGAATCCTATCCTTCAGAGAAACTCCGAGCATAGCTCTCTCCAAGGCAACATGAACTACATAAAACGCGCATCAGACCTACCAAGGCAACATGAAGTACATAAAACGCGCATCAGACCTACCAAGGCAACATGAACTACATAAAACGCGCATCAGACCTACCAAGGCAACATGAACTACATAAAACGCGCATCAGACCTACCAAGGCAACATGCAACTTTGAATCTATATTATTTATTAAAATGTGCCCAAATATTCCGACACTATTCCGTATTTATTTGAGAATTCAGAAACTGAATTTTAAACGGATCGCGTTGTAAATTTGCACAAAGGCCGTATTCTAGGCCTGAAATAAAATACAGGTTATTGTTTATTCCATAAATCAGTTCCCATGGGATAGAAATAACCTTAACCAACACGCACGAAACCGTGGGCAGGATCTAGTCTGAAATATTATTTAAAGATAGAACTCGGTTGATTTTAGAATGAAGAACCGGAGAAGAAGATCGGCTGGATCAAGAAGCAGTTCTTCAGCTGCTTCAAAGGCGTGAAGCTGCTGCAGACCCTCATCATACTGGTTTGCTTCTGCATCGTTGTGCAACAGGTACCTTTTATCATTTAAAGATTCATCAACATCATCATTTAATTTTATGCCCGTCCACAGCCTGCTGGACATAGAGTTCCCCTGATAAGCGTGTTACGGCTCTTATCACTAGGGGGTATTTCTAAGGGTATTTCTACCCTGGAACAGATAGGATAAAAGTTAAAAGCCTTTGTTTGTTTTTCTAAGCCTAGACTTATAATACATGTTTATAAAATTTCAGACCGATATGATAAATAGTTTCATCACATTCAATATCTTAACATCCAAACTGAATTTGAATTTAAAGTATAAGTGTAGTAATCAACACTGATACATTACTATAAACCTAGTTAGAATAGTGATTAATCTAGTTTTACACAATGTGAAAGTTAAGAGGGTATCATTTATACACAAACTGTTTTCTACCATAAACGACATTGTAACACTAAATGCCTTCATAGTAATTAAGTGATTCATGTAGGTAATAATTAGCACTCTAGTCGCATGAAACACAGGATTACCTAGTTCAGGGTAAATTGTTAAAGTTTGCTATATTTATTTTTAGTGCACTTCTGTCTTGTCTTTTTACGTAAGTTTATTTGTATAAATTTTATTTGTTAATTTATTTTACATACATATTTTACATATACACTGATACTAATGTATATCACTTCTAGTCAGTTATGTCCATTTCCAAACTACGACCGCTAATACCGTATCGTAGCCGTGGCTTACAAATCAGCCTTTCAGTTTTTCTACTGGGCCTTTAAATAGGCTCAATAGAACCGACTCGATGACTATTTGTCTGGATAGGATCCACCTTTTCCCAACAGATATCCTCCTGCATCAGGAAGCTGGTGGACATCCCGGTGACCACGTACACGCACTTTGACTTCAACAAAACCATCACCTATCCCAGCGTCACCTTCTGCAAAGAGCCGGCCTACAAGTTCAACAAGATGTTGGTAAGTTTTAGTATTCTTGCTAGCATAAAAAATCAGGGGCTTCTAACAACATTTTGTAATTTTGACGTAAATCGGGATACTTGGCAAAAAACACTAACAAAACATCAAATTGTGTAGTAAAAGGTTAGAGCGCAGCCACCAGTATAAAGTCTGTGCACCCTCCAAATTTCAGCCTAATACGAGTAACTTCAGCATTTAGGGCTGGACGTTGCTACCAGAAAATGGCTAGTTCTTTTACCCTCCAGGAATACAAGCTGTACTCGCACCCTCGCTACACCTCCGTCTGGGCCCTCTACAACTACTCGATCAGTTTGGATGAGCTCTGGGAAGACATCACGTTCACTGCTGAAGATTTCTTCGTGCAATACGGGCTCGATGGATCCCCTGATAGTAAGGAATATTTATACTAGTTTCTGCCCGCGAATCCGCGAGTGTTTTTCTGGGATAAAAGTACATAGTTTCTAAGTTATTCCAGGTCCAGAATTTAATGCGTGCTTTACAAAACCACACTCAAATCGGTCTCATACAAAATTGTAAAGTCAATCAAAGTAGGTCGATAAGACTTACTGAAATATGAGTTTTGGTTTAAACTATCTAAGCAATTTGTATTCTGATGGAAAACTATCTGCTATTTTGGAATCAAATCATGTGCGGCCAAGTGAAGATGAGCCATCCCGGTTATACCTACAGGTTGCAATTCTGCCATCATCAACGACTCGGCCAAGGTTTGCAATAACTCGGCCAACAGGTAGATGGGCCATTTCAAGTTCTTTTTCAGATGTAGAAATACAAGAAACGATAGGTTTCCTCTACGGCCGCTGCTACACCCTGGTTCCTAAGGTCAAAGGTAACCGGGCGAGCTTGACGCGAGGCTACTCCGTGACCCTGAAGCACACAGAGGAAGACCTGGAGACGGCCAGTGGAGTCAACCCGCCGGGGTATCAGGTCTACGTGCATTACACGAGGGAACCTTTTACAGGTAAAATAAAACTTTAATAAAGTTCTCTATAAATATAAATAAAAAGGTACTTACTTATTTTCAGTTTTAGAAAAGCAGTGAGCTACGCATAGTAAGTTATTAATAGGTTTCCAATAAAAAAAACATATGTCGATCTACGTCTTACAAAACGATTATGTACAATTCAAAATAGCACCCATACAGGGAAAAGATAAAACAAAGCCGACTAAATGGTATTACCCGAGGGCCGCATTCACGAATGTCTTTGTCGTATTTGTTCTATACGGATATTTTGTCTATAACTTGGGTTAAGGGGGCGATATGTGACGCCGTTTTGTGAATAGGATAGGCATAGGATTTCGCATTTAAAGGAGCGGGACAGAACAGAGCGGCGTAAGCTCAAAAATCAAGTTTGCTGATTATGACGTTTGTTTGCAAAAATAAGCCGAAGGTGCCCTGGGTTCTACTATTTGATATGGCGAGAAATTAAAAATATTGTGATTGATCGTTTTAGGAGAAAAATTGAAAAACTATAAAAACAGATGTTACTTTGCACAAGATGTTTTTTTGCTTTTTATTTCTAGTATTTAAATATATTTGTTTTCATTTTTAAAATGAAGAGGATCTGCCCTGTATTCCATAGATTATAAGGTATTTTTTTCCAAAGCTTTATCAATAAAGATGAGATAAAATTGTTACTATAATGTAACCCAAATTTGTCCATTTCACATCTATCGCCGCCCTTCACCACGGTTTTATTAGAACAATATTGCTAAACTACTTAACTTAATAAAACATTAAGTAACTGCACTCCCAAAATATCAATCATTTCAGAAGTGGAGGTATACAACGGTGGCCTGGTGCAGTACCAGTACATCAGTGTGGGAGAGACCATGTCCTTGAAGCTGACGGTGGACGAGTACCAGAAGATCAGCAGGGATAATGATCCGTGTACCTTTGAGAGGAATTATAGCGCTAATCGTGTGAGTGAACATCTAACTATGTCAGCGATAATTATGGTCTTTGCGAGGCAAATGCGACTAAGTTTATTTTTAAATTTGTTGTATTAAATTGTTTGAAATCTGGCAAAATGTGATGTATTTGCCGAGGCAAATTAATAGTCTGATACAGGGTGTCCCACGGCAACATGGGGGGCTAGTACCAGAAACATTTAAGTTCTGCTGAAAGGATTTTAAAAATAATGAAAATTGCTCCAGCTTTTAGAGCTTAGGCCTTTACCCTGCACCTGATCTCCAAGTAATTTTTACAAAATTTGGTAATTGTACTTTTACATATTTTTAAAAATAAAGGAATGTTTCCTTACATTAAAACTTCCTATCTTCAATATTTCTGGTACTTGCCCTCCATGTTTCATGGCCGTTAGACACCCTGTATATGGAGTTTCAACGACGGCATAGGTCTTCGGTTAGTTTTGCCTGATGGATTTCCTAGTAACTGTAACCGTTTATACACCAGACGCCCTCTAGCCACGTGAGATGACGACCTGCGAAAGACTGCAGGCTGCAGGCCAGACCCTGAATGCGGCAAGCTGAAAGCAGAGCGCAAGCGCTTATAAGGGGAGGCTTATGTCCAGCAATGGTCTAACATCTGATGATGAGTATCTTTTTTTGTGAAATACAGCAGGTACTTTATACTATCTAAGTGCGGCTGTATTACAAGAAATGACCCACATTAAAATGTGTTGCAGTGCACAGCCCAGTGTGTTTGGGATGCAGTCGGTGAGCAAGCCGGCTGCTCCGGACCCTGGATGTCCAGCAACTTAACGAGGTGCTCCAACTATACCGCCATGAGGACCCTCATCTCTTCTTATATGAAGTGAGTGCGCTTTGAAATCATTTAGGGAGAGATGCATAATCGATATTTTAATAGTTCGTTTAGAAGTACACCGACTCGAAGTCAAAGTCAATAACTTTATTTCTTTAGGTTTACAAAATAAGCACTTAGACACACTCAGACTCACCAGAGATTAAAGATTATTTATCGGGTATTTATCGCGTACCTTTTGCTTTTATACACGATAAACAATCTTTAATATGTTAACAAAGCGCGAAAGTTTAAAAAGCTTCACCGGAAACGGTATTTGTGATGTGATAGTAGACTTGACAACCTGTACAAACCTAGGGCGCCATGACTGGGCTACATGTGGACGGAATACAACTTACCTACATACATAATTCAAAAGTGTGCCCCAACCCCGTTTATCAACCAATGAAGTCATTGACGTGACCTCAAAATCAACCCCAAATAATTTATCCTATCAACAGAATCCAGAGGAAATAATTTGATTGTTTTGAATAAATTTAAAATCGACTCTGGATCCCTTATTTTTAAACTGTTTTTAAGCTTTGCTGGATTAGTACAATACATTTTGTACGAATCGTCTTCATATTTTTATGAACCACCAAAGAAAAAACTTCCTTATTTTTTTAAGGTCGGTTAAAAACATTCCAACCAAATATTGTTATGCACATGCATCATAGACATGGTGATGAGATGACTACTTACTCGAAACTTGATTCGCTTGGACTTTTACTAAAATTTAAATCAACAACAAAACTGTCTGATTTTTCTGTGTAAAGTTTCTATGGTTCCTTTTTCAAGACCTTATGTGTAACCAATACTGTGAATTTACAACATCAAGCGAAACATAATGCCTTCAGTGGAATAAATGCTGAAAACTAAACTAAATTCCACATTCCATTGTCAAAAAAATGACATATTCTTTGTAAAAAGGCTTACTATAAAATATCAGATTATCTAGACGATAAAAAGTTTGGGACGAGTTTTGGTCCAACTCGAAAACTAACATTCTAACAAGGTAAAGGTTTCTTGTTCGCTTCTTTACTTTCCCTTAAAAAGATTGAAGTGGACAAAAAATCAAAGTGATAACTTTATTTCCTAGTTTTACTTATGTAATCTGAGTTTTTGTGACGTGTCCAAGAGTCCTGTCAGGTCTAACTAAAGGAAATAAAGCACTTTGAATTTTGAATACACATCCAGCATGTACCAAGCCCCCGAACTCTGCTCTTGCCCTCGCTTCTGCAAGTCCTACATGTACAACTCCTTCGTGACGAACAGACAGATCCTCTTCCTCTGGGACCACTTCCAGAAGATGTGGCGGATGGACACATCCGGGAAATCTTTGCAGACTCAGGTATTTTTATAGCTAAATTAATTGTTTGCACCGCTACAATCAGAATCTTTCTGGCTTACAATTTCTAGCTACAAAAAGTATCATCCTTTTCTGTACAGTTCCGCAATGTCCAGTGTCCGGATATATGTATTTTTTCCTGTAAAAAATATGGGTATACGAAGTTTCATTTCAAAAAAAATATCGGTGCTTTTGTAAAAAAAAAAATGCGATAGTCTTCTCATCTGATTTTGAAAGTAACAGCTAAATGCAAACAAAATACGAATTTGCATGGTATGTCAACCAGCAACGTCTTTAGGATTTGTGGTTTCTCCAGATCTTCATCTACTTCGACAGCATGATGGTGTCGGTCTACGAAGAGGCGTACACCTACGACTGGAACCTGTTCGTATCAGACCTGGGAGGGAGCATCGTAAGTCATCATACATAACTATTTTCATACATTACAACTGTGTTATCCAGAATAGGGAGCTTGATGAAACTTATTTGTGTAGTTTCGGGATCGGTAAGAGATTTTATGCAGTTTCCAATACATAAACACCCAACACTCTCTTGAAAGAGTAGATATTGATTTCATCTAAACTAGGTCACTATCTAGTTTTTAGTTTGAGAGTTTATTTTTGCTATTCCTTTTAATATATAGTTCTTAGTTTATTTAATTTTTGCGTTCATGTCTAATAAAAAGGTGTTATAATTTTGAGGTAGAATCTTCCTCATCCGCATCATCATTATGAGGACTGAACGAATAATTTAAGAGTCATAAAAATTAACCGGCTATGATAGAATACACTCAATTCGTCATCTATAACCTAGTCAGTTATTCTTCTAATCATCTAAGCGTCTCGACTCAGTATAAATAAAAGCTCCACCAGCAACACCAAATCCATTGATTACGCTATAACAGTTGGCCGCTTTCCAACCATTTCTTGTTTCCTTATGGACAAATATCTATTTTAGTGGAATTCCACATCCTTTGGATACGTGACGGGACTATTTACGATATCACGTCACGGCCAGGTCATGATATTTTCGTATCTAGTCTCATCTAGGCTGCAGCTTTCTGCCAATATCTTTACTATCTCTGAAAATGGAAAATATTATATTTAATTTCTACTAGATTATGCGTTTAGCAATAAATATGTAGAAAGCGGTCCCTACGATTTATTTATGCTTATGTTTTAGTTTTAAGTTCAAATTAATTATTCTGATTCATCTCCTTTAACTCAGCTGAAAGGAAACAACAATCACCGATAGTTTTTGGCACTTCATTATTAAAACTAGAAGCCGGTCCCGTCTTCGCACGGGTAGCAGATCAGTTTAGTATTATTATTTTGACGGGAATAATTCAGTATTGTACGTTTTACCGGATCGTCGTATTTAAGCCAATTAACAGAAAACCTTATTAAATTTATGTTTACCACCCATACACTTCGTCCATCCACAAATTTTGTGAAACCTGATGAAAAACGGATGAAAATCCGATAGTTTATGAGTTGATCGCGTTCAGTCATACAGACTGGCAGACGCGGCGGAGGACTTGGTTTCAGATTATGATATGTGATGTGAAGGAGTTTGAGGAAGGCCTAACATAAAGAAGTGGATGAGCACAGACCTCAAAAAAAGCCTATCATTATTTTCTAGCGCTCGTTATTAATTGATTTCTAGATTTGTTACATACCGATGTGTGAACCCGCCATTTAGACCCGCCAACAAGTCTTGTGTAATGTGAAAATATGTGAAATAATGAAATGAAACCAGTCTTTGGTCTCGAGAAATTTCCAGCAGCCTATTTTTCCAGGGATTCCTCCTGGGCCTCTCCGTGATCAGTCTGATCCAGATGTTCGGTAAAACCTGGAAGCAGTTCATCCGACCGTTCATCAGGTGTTGGCGGTGCAAGGGTGCACGCAGGACGGGATCCATCGCGACTGTCGACGTGGCTACCGTCAAGTACTATGAGAGCAAGGACTGGATTATCGATTATTGATTTGATTACTGTGTTTGATTTATTATAATGTATTATGCATTGATTGTTTAATTTTTAGTACGGGGGGATGGCATTACCCATTGATGAAAAAAGCCCATAAACTTGTTTATCATGAGGTACCTAATTCCAGCACTGGGTTAATAAATTCAGCTATCTGAGTAAGTAGCTTTTGCGTCGACTGCTTAAGCTGTATATTAAGATATGTTGTAAAATTCTTATACCATACATTACAAATATTACAATCAAATTTTAGTAGATGACTAGAGTTCTTGGAGATATAAGTAGGTAGGTACTTGTAATTTGACAAACTAACTTTTCACAAAAACAAAACCTTCTTCAAAGGCTTCTCTTCAGTCCTGACTCCTGTGACTTTAAACCACACTTTTACTAAAAACATCATTTTTATAAACCATCGTGTGAATAGCGTTTACCAACTGCGTACTTTTCATATTTTACAGTACGTATCTTTTCGCGCCGTGTTTTAGTCTAAATCCAATGCAGGGTGGTATTCACATGAAGTCAGCTGTGAAGAGCTGGTTCTTATTTAGTTTATTTTCATAATTAGTAGTTGTAAAGTAAGTAGTTTATTTGCATAATTTGCAGATATTGGTTCCGTTATGAGTTAATATAATATAATAATAAGTTTATTTCAGAAAAAGGTTACCAAGTATGGCTATCGTAATTTCCTTAAAATAATGATACTATTTTAACGAACAATTATTTCACAAGATAGGTACTTACAGTATAGGTATCAGTGTGTACGTGCTTTGGATTAACCTTTGAGATCAGAGGATAATGATACCTAACTCTTACTAAGATTATATGTACTCGTATTAAGATGTTAGGGCTCTTATTTACGATTGTTTAGGGTTAGATCTGTCAGTGCTTGTGTTGACTTTTTTGTGGTACCTATGTACTTTGTGCTTCTTGATTGGTCAATATCAATAGTCCAATTTAGAGTAGGGAATGTTATAGTCATGAAAAGTTAAGGTTGAATAAAAGGTGTTGAAGGAAATAGTGGAAATGGAATCATTAACCTTCATCGATTGGACACCTTCGTCTGTGTTGGCATCTATTTTAATTCATAATTATTTATTTGCTGAAATGTAGGTACAGTAAACATAGGTCTTACATTAAATAGTCTCACTACATTATGCCTCAAAGTGCGTGCAAAATTAAAACATGGTAGGTAATGCATACATAAAATGAGTTGGTGATATGATACTAATATAAGAAGAACACAACAGTTACTAAAACAACCAAAACAAACACCGAGTTATAGATTACAAAAAAAAAAAAAAAAATTAATAAAAATAAAAACAAAGGCACCTTTTAGTTTAATAGGTAATGTATCATAGAGAATGTAACGCTACGCCAAAAAATGTAATAAATAATAATGGTGACTTCATTTAGCAAAGCAATGGACTCATGAATTACTAGATGTCAATATTCAATGTCAAAAAGATTATTTTTAAATGTAGAATTCGTCAATGTCAGTAAAATAAAAAGAAATGTTAAGTGTAAAATAAATCGAAAAATTAATGTAGTTTGTCATCTAGAAATTCATTTACAGTGTAGTATGATTTTTCAGTTAGTAACTTCGTCAAGGTACTTTTAAGCGTTTTTTTTTTAAATTAGAGCCTATTTTGTCATCTATTTTACCCGACTGCGCGAGGACAGAAGGGTAATGTTCTTCGAAGGTATGTGGTGTTAGCACCACCCCAACTCTTCTCTTGGGTGTCGTAAGGGGCTACTAAGGGACATACACCTTGGGGGGCAGCAGTGCCTCTTGCAGAATAGATCTACTATCGAACTGCGACCCGCAGTGGCCAGCGTGGCGTTATGGGCATTACCCCCAAGAGATGAAGGCCAATAAGGCGATTATCAGGGGAGGCCTGCGTCCAGCAGTGGAACATTATAGGCTGTTTATATGAGTACATATGTATGAGGTTCCTTTTAAATAGGTACTACATAGTTTTGATAAAATCTGAAAGAATGTATCTTATGGGTATCACTCAGAAGAATTTCAGTGTTACTTTACCTACCTTAATACTGTACCATCGCAATATCGTTTTGTCCGTAAGATCAAGAATACCACCACGATAAACATATTCCTATTGATTTATGAGACGTAAATGTTAACGATTTATCGCATCAGGGATTCCAGGTATGTGTTAGTATATTTCTGTTTGTGTAATTCGTGTCTGACAAACTGACTCACTGAAAACCAACAATCATTTGATTTTTTGAAATGCGCACGAGCGGAATTCGTTGTTACGGAATTCGGTAAACAACTATGTGCACATGAAGCAATGAAGATAGGAAAGACAAGACAAAAAAAAACTTAAAAAAAACAGAATACCTAATATTTTTTTTGTAAACACAGTTAATGAAAAACTCAGTTTATACAAAGTCTGGTCGTGTTTTATTTTTGGGAAAAAATATGTAGAAATACAACAAGAAGGTTTATTTGAACCACCATTCATGTATATCGAAACTCCCATTGGTACTTTTCAAAAGGTAAATTTACATATATAAATACCAAGTTCTCAATTCAAAAATGACTCTAACAAATCCATATTTTAATAACCAATGCTTACAAATGAACTTCAATTTTTAATTATTTTTTATAAATAAAAATAATAATAAAATGCTAAAACTGCAAGCTTAATATAATACTGTAAACTAATTAAAACAGTAGTTTATTGGGGGCGACCGATTACTAGTTGGCAAATGTTACTATTGCATTGCTGCTGACGCATTCGTCAATACTTAGGTAGCGGATGCATTTAGAAGCGGCGACGCTTTCTCGGTGCATTTTCAGTTGACATTCAAGTTTCCGCTTCCTCTTCATAATAAACTTACCTATTAGACTTTACTTAACTACAGTACTTAGTGGTGTAGTTTCTGAAAGCTCTCAAAAGAACTTCCGAGTGCGGCGGAAAGGATTCTTCCCCCAAGCAACGGACAATCAAAATCTGTCTAACATTCGTTGATAGTTAGAAACTTCTCTGCTGCTTCTATATGCGTACCAAAACAAACTAGAATATTTAATTAAATTGAATTAAATTTCTAGAGGCGCAAATATGCAGGTGTCGACAGAGCCTACGCATTTGTGCAGCCTGTTCTTGGGCACGCATCCGAGTGGTATTGATATGGATCAGTTGAGCTACCTGTAGATTGTTTGCAACAGTTTGCAGATAGCTCAATTGTTTCTATTGTAAATACTAGTTTTAATTGAAATTTATTATTTGATTGTAATTTTCTTTCTTAATAAAGATTTCTTCTAAATAAAAAAAACATAGGTATCAGAAAAGTGTTTCCGTTCAGTCCAACTTGAAGACGTTCCGACATCTTGTTTTTCGTAAAGTGCGAAAGCTCCACGCATTTGTTCGGGCTCGCCCTCTCGCATTCCGTTTGACAGGACTGTTGACTAGTTAGCTTCCGAGGACTTCATTCAAAGAGGAATTTAAGGAATTAAAGAAATAAAAGCTATTCTAATCGCCAGCGCATATCCTAAGCCCACGACATAAACATTAGTCACATCTCACGTCTAAATTAGTGACAGCCGATTCAGTTGATCTCTCGTCGAATAGATAATGCAATCACTAGTTTAAGGACGTCTATCATTGTTTTATAATGATTTTTGATAAACAAACAGCTGTAGGGGTTACTGAACTGCGTGATAATGGCAGCGGCCTCCACAACGCAGAAAAAAGACGATGGAAACACAGAGGTTGATAGGTCATTCATATCATCATCATGTCAGTTCAGTGATACTACGTGATAAATTCAAAGAAATAAACACAATGACTGTTCCCTGTCAATATATTTATGAAAACTTATTGTTAACTCATAAAAATATCAAAAGCTTCCCTAAAAATAGCGATTACTAGAAATAAATATACACTCGCTGTGCCCACAACCAGGCTTCACAAGATAAATGTATCTTTCAAAGGGCAATGTATACGCTTCTATAACAAAACTCCTAGTGAGTTGCAAAATCTATCTGTAAATAAATTCAATCTAATTTTCATTACTTTTCTGTGCAAAAAGGCTTACTACAAAATATCAGTTGATTATCTAGAAGATAAAAAATCTTGGAACGGGTTTTGGTCAACTCGAAAAATAGCAACTAACAGGCTAAAGGTTTCTTCGTCGCTTCTTAACTTTAGTCTACATGCGACAGAAATAAAAATATCACTTTATTTCCGTGTCAACGTTTTATTTTAAGAATTTGACGTTTTCTAAGTGTTCATTTTGTATTTATGGAAATAAATCATTTTTGATTTGATCAAGCCTAAGCCGGCAGGTCGATATGTTGACCAAACACTTGACTGTCGGTTGCCTACAATATTCAAACACAAAAATGTCTCACTAACGCGCCGGTCTGCGTTGGAGCCCTGGCGGGTTCCGGGAGGAGAGTCCATCAATTTTATCTAAACCTAATAAGCCCAGTCAGGATAGAAAAGTCAAAAGCAGTAAGTATGACTTTGGAACTTTATTTGGAATAGTTATGAGACTAACATATAAAAAGTTCCCGCTCCTGCAGAGTGATTACGCTATTCTCAATGGATCAATGGATGTTCGACTGGTTTCGATTCCATCGATGGGACAAATAGAATTGCACTAAATTTTATGGCTGAATGGTCAATGTGAGTGAACACGGAGTGAACGAAGTGGATTCCCCATTTTACGTTTCGTTTTCGATTTTGCCTAAATATTGTCCTAAAACTGATGATTTAACAAATTTTAGAAAACGTCTCTTTTCTTCTCCAAGTACGTTAGCGGCTTCATAGTCTGTGTTGAAATAATAAATATTAAAGCTGAAACATTTAATAGTTGGGTTGCCTAAGAAAATATAAGGGTACATTAAATAAAAATATCATGAACGTTATGTTATGTTTTGTTTGGAGTCAGAATTGCGGCAATGAAACGTTATCAAGAACATGCATCGGAACTGTCATTGTCATGGTAGAAGTTTTCAGTGAAATGTTGCCAGTTTAGTATATTGGGCCATTTTCTTGCCCTTTTTCTTTTTGTTGATTTATTTCTATTTTTTACGACTACCTACCTACCTACATTTTTTTTTTTTTTTTTTTATAATAATTTTTTATCGTAATGTAATGTGAATGTGAGCAATATCAACTTTTATAACATCATAATGAGGGGTTTTCGATTAGCATTTTAAAAAGAAAAAAAATAGTTCCAAATAAATCGATAGGCGGCAGGGGGCGTCAACTGGAAATTAGGGTATGTCAATGTCAAATGAAAAGAAAACAACCTTACGTCAAAATCGTTCTATTTACTGTCAAAAGCATTCATCTCATTCATTCATGGGCTTCAATTTCGGCTGGGACTGGCAATCGTCTCAGTGACGGCTATTATATTTTACAATTGGATGGATGGGAGGCTCGAAGGCCATCCTACGGGCTTTCAAATGTCAAATTTGGATGGGGTATTTTACCGTAATCGATCTGCTGTGCGGTTAGCACCAGGAGTAGGCGCACAAAGAAATCCCCGTTGTTTTCTTCTCAAAGATGCTTCGTCATAGAAAATTTTGACATTCTACATAATCAGCTAATAAGTAAAAAATTAGTTACGAATTCAAACTTTCTGTTTTTCCATCCACAATCCTTCGTTTACTGGATTATAAAACTTGTTTTTGACTAGTTTCAAAAATAGCTACACGTTTTATGCAAAATAAATACTAAGTGACATAATTGTTATTCCAGCTTTATTACTACACAATGCAAAATTGTAGTCCCATCGGTAGTTCTGTCGTTGCACATTATTTTGCAATTTCACAATCAGCTGATCGCAAATCTATCATATCTGATCCTTCCTGAGGATCCACAGAAATGCACACATAGCTTTATAAAACATTCACGTACCTATTTAATTAAAACAAATCGATTTCTGCTATTCGCCCAGATCGGGCGAGATTTCAAACCATATTATGGAGCGTATTTTATATGATTAATTTTCATAAATACCAAGTTCCTTCAAAACTTCAGACTCGCATCATAAATCTTCAAACTGAAAATATGACATTGTATTTTTGATAAACTTCGTATAATTAAACGAGCACTTGGCTCTCGCTGTAGTGATTCATGAATAGAAATATTTAGTCGGCTGGTGAAATACGCGCGCGTGGGCAGTAGCCTTCCTGGATTCTATCGGTTTTAAATACGATGTTCCTTGAGCGAAATAGATAGATGTAGGATTGGAGCAGGCCAGACGGTACGTGGTCCGCCAAGGTATTCTAGGCATCTGCTTAATAAAATAATGTACAAGTTTTTGACGCAATACGAAATAATACACTTATATGGTTGGTACTTCGTTAGGTATGGTCTCTATTCTGGGTGCTCAAATAGGGATTTTTGTTGCTAGAATAGGTATTTTAAAATACCTTGCTTTCTACTCGCCTATAGCCTTAGGATGAACTGCTTTTTTCTGTAGGATAGCGATCCAATAGTTTCATAGGTGCTTTGGACAAGTCAGCTTCAGTAGGTAAACAATAACTTTTTTCGTTTTGTTACTGAGCAAACTCTACTCGCCTATAGCTAGCAGTTCGATTCCCTTATCAGAAACTCTGCTTCGATACTTTATTGTTGCTGCGAAAAATGTCTAGCTTAATCTTTACTCAATATCATTTTATAATGTTAAAACACCTAGCATTAGCAGTACACATTGCGTACGACATCTTTGTAAGCGGAAACATCCAAAACCGTATCGCCTTACCAAAAACTCCAACCGATAAATAGGTTACGGGAACATTACCTAAATCTGGCAACAGTGGAGTGGCTGAACTCCAAAAGACGGTGTGTCAGTGACGTCACAGCTAATTGTACCACTGACTCATTGCAGGGCGCTGAATGATTCGGTAGGTATTTGTTGAAGATATAATCTACAAATACCTGAAGACGTAAGAACTTTAACGTAAGCAGGTAATGTATACTTCCTCTACAATGTTGATTGTAAGCATAAATTAGCATGGCTCATTCATTGTAAATGTTGAAAACATACTACATGAGAACGTTTTTAGTGGACAGTGAACCGGGAGCTCAGTGGGAGCGTATTGATCGAAAGCTATCAAAAATATGTGTCCTTGCTGTCCGTCAAAAAACCCGCTTGTGAAAAAAACATTTTCCTGACTATTCCCCTTGTTCCAGACAGCTTGTTGTTGTTAAATAGTGTCCCTATTTTTTAATTAGGCTTCATTTTATATGTATATAACTGACGGTCCGCCCCAGCTTCGCACGGGTACCTACATTATGTATACTCTATAGGTAGCCTATGCTACTCAGTGATAATGTAGCTTACAACTTACAACAGAAAAATATTTTTTGTTTCCAGTAGTTTTATGTATGTTTTTCGTTACATACAAGATTATGATACAAGGCTTCCCTCTTAATATTAGTGTAGATGAGAATATAAAAAAGACACGGATTGGAGGCGCCGGGTATCGATCCCGGTACCTCTCGCATGCTAAGCGAGCGCTCTACCATCTGAGCTACGCCCCCGGTGCTGCATGCAGTTAAAATTTTAAGAATATTGAAATCAAAGGAAAACGCCACAAGGTCTAGTCCACAGAGATTTAAAGGTCAGCCACCAGCATAAAGTCTGAGGTCTAGTCCACGTCTGGCTACTTAATAGGCATATTCCATAGATTAGAATTGGTAATGTTACTTTGCCTTTACATAAACTTAACATGATTTTTATGCTGATTAAAACTCCATTACTATAAGTATTAAGAACGTTTTGAACAGAACAATGTTTGGATATTTTAACAGGTTTTCCGAATTAAAATAACAGCGAATGGCATCTGCTATGTAGTTTACTGGTCCGATGACAAAGCCGCGGCCCGCGGCAAAAACAGGTGATTTCTATTCTATATTTACTGAAGGCCGGCACCGCCGCTATACAGGGTCTATCCATTTTGGTAATCCATTTATTAATTTCATTTTTATATCCTTATATGTTTATTGTTATCGCTATAAGTACTAACTACAATAAATTGGGAATCAAACGATTCAATTTTTAGATTATGAATTAAATTTTTAATTTCTTTGTTTACTTTTTTTTAAATTTAAGAATATTTTGTATGTACAGTGTGAGTCTGCATAAGGTGCACAAACGAAAATAAGGGACAACGCCCTATTACAAAAAATTTGTTAAAAAAAAAAGATTTTGAACAAAAAATTAAAATTGTTTAGGTAATCTGATTGCTTTAAAATAACTACAAACTTCTATAATTACACTGTTTTTATGTTTTACGAGACAAATACTAATCCCTCGGAAATAATAATAATAAATAATGGTAGACAATTCACACAGTATTATTTATTATCCAGCCCAAGATAAGCAGAGCTTGTGTTAAATAAAACTTATATTTAGTTTATGTACGTCTTTATCTTGAGATCATTTTATATACAATATCTAACAAAAGAATGATCAAAATCGGTCCACAATTGACTTGGCGAACATACATAAAAAAAACATAGGTACATAAAGCCAAACATATAACATTCCCCTTTTTAGTATCTATTGAAATAATCTGAAGAACTTATTCAACAAAGAGTTTGATGATTTTGACCATAACATCGGTATACCACACTGTTCTTATTTTCAAAAACGCGGTGCATAATTAAAGTTCGAATATTAAACAATCAACCTCAGAAACCCGACACTTACCTAAGTGCACAATGATAATGAAAACATTTTTATTTCTAAAGTGTCCTTAATACAAATATATAACTTTCATTGTTCACTGCGATTTTGAAAAATAAAACAGATATTATTGCAACCCATATAGAAATCTTCAAACCCTTTTGGAAAATTGAACATCTGTAGGTACCTACATCTATATGTAATTGTCGTCACTTTAAGTCTAGGTACACAATTTACTAAAATATACGTTTTGTGCAAAGAGACACAATTGCGTCAGACAAAGCGACAGCAATCTCTAGAATAAATTCGCTGATCACCCTGTATAATTCGGGACAGCTGTATTTAAAGGCAAGTCGAGCTGAGCTGGAGCCAGTCCAGAAGTGGACTGAGCATCGTTCGGACATAAACACTTGTTCTAGTAGCCCACATGTGTTTTTGATGTAGGTCTATGTATTGCCTTATCTTCGCAAATAAGGCAAAACGGGTATTATATAATACTACGAACGAACCATGGAACATAACATTTTAAACTAATTTAAACCTGTGCCATGTGACATTTAGACTTAAAAACACAAACGGGAAAACTAAAAAACACAAAAAAAAACTCAAAACTCAAATGCTTTACTTCCTCTAGACTTTACAAGAACACGTCTTGAACACGTCACAAAAACCCATGCTTTCTCACAAATTAAGGACCTCTTTTTAGATTAACAGATCCTAAAATAAATAAATACAAACGCATATAAACTGAAAAGCTTCACTCATTCTACTTGCATTGTACAAAACCAAAGGCGGACCAAATTTATTTAAAAAAATACTATCTTTTGTCCTATTTAAATAAAAAATTTGAAAAGGAATGAAATGAGTGTGCTAATGATTATTTATTATGATAATAAAAATGCGTCACCTACTTCTAAAACTATGATGACCTACCCCGGGGCACGGGGCACGGGCAGCTCCTATATCTTTGACATAACATTCCGTCGCGATCGATTTCGATAGATCGTACTCTTTTACGACTCTATTCAAAAACCCATCCCACCGTAAAACCTACCTTTTCACCACTATCTTCAGTCCTCTTTCCCTCATCAGTCAAACTAGCAATAACATTAATTGAATATGAAATTTACGGGGCACATAATAAGATCTCTATTGGTTCGCGGAGACACCTGGTCCAGAATAGATTTGGCAGGGCGGCGTGAGATATTGGATCTCTGACGTGGGCCAGCTGATGAGTCACGGTTTGACAGGTCAGTTAACTAGACCTGTCTTCTAGGATATCTAGATTGAAATATAAGCAAGCAACTGGAGTATTTGCTATTGAATGTCTGTTTGTGGATAGGACTCTAGACTAGACAGACGGACTGCACGCTGAAACTGCACACCGACTGCAATCGGGCTTCATGGATGGTTTGTCGTTATTATAGTTGTGTTAGATGGTTGTGTTATTTTATTACAGTCGTACTAACTGCATTCAAAGTTTTTGCCAATAGAGTGCTGTTGAAATGCAGTCCGTCTGTCTAGAGCGGGTAATGATTGTCAGCAGCGACCCATTTCTTTATGGTATAGGGCAAACGTTAAATGGGTTTGGTTATAAATTGGTTCCAAGTAGCATAATTATTTGAAGATAACCTATCCACCATGGCCTTAAGTAGGTACCAACAGCACTAAACAACAGGTGAACATTATTATATATTATGTACACAGCTTGTAGAGCATTATTTTTCTCATATTCAACCAAACATCAGTCGAGCCGAGAAAGAGGTGATGTTTGAGATGGTTTAAAAATTTCATATGCCCTGTTTCTACCCTGCGCGATCCAGTGGATTTGGATAAGCGAAATATGGTTATTCCGATATTTTTCGATTTGGCTACAAAAAGAAATCTATTCGATAGTTTTTCTCTCTTTCTTACAAGATAACACTTTTAAGCTCGCCTATGTCATGTTATAGCTTATATTAAAATTCTGTAGATACGTTTTACCCAAATAGAAACATAGGAGGGTGTGCAGTATGGGTATGGAGGGTAGGGAGGGTTATGCGTTTGGCAAACTGAGGTGAGAAATGAAGAATTAAGAATAGAAGATATTGAAATTATGTTATTAAATATGATTGAATAAGAAACTGTACATAACAGGGACAAACAGTCTCGGCTTGTACGTTCTTATGCAAGGTGCGGTGCACACGTGCGACCGAACAAATGAGAAAAGCAAAAGGAATCTCGCTGCGACCCACATCCAGTAGATCTTTGTCGGTATTTATAGCCCAGCTGAAATAGCCCGCAGGGCACATGACTGATTTAGCTCCGTTTCGTTACTCCGATTGTCGCTATGGCGCTTCGAACACTTTGTGAACTATTATTTAGCGAAAAAATCTAATAACCACAGAGAGCTATCTAAGTTAATCGATTCATACAATTTAATTAAACAAACGGACCCTGTTTGGTAAAAAACAAAACAATAGCACGGAGGGTAAAACTAAGTACTCAAAATAACAGGTATATAAAAAAAAGTGATAGTCTAGTTGAGTTTTGCCCCATGTATTGACCCTGTATGAGATAGGGGTTTGCTCAGCATGAGGTTAAATAATCACTCAACGCTTAGCATCTAAAGATTAATTTCTGTCGGGCGGCGCTTCAGACGTCAAGCTAGATGACATGCATACATACATCAACAGCATGGGAGTTATAATTTAAGCTTTGTTAGTGCCGGATGTTGAATACAAATTTAAGTTTTAAATTTAGGTTTGTAGCTAGCGGAAGGTCCCAAAGTTGCTTTATTTCGACAATTTACACATTATCGTCTAGCCCCAAGCTAAGCAGAGCTTGTGTTATGTGTACTACATAACTGAACTTATTAAATTAAATAAATATATATATAAATATTATAATGCATAGAAAACACCCAGAATACCCGAGAAAAATATCTGCAGATTGAACGATCGTTTGTACCTAGGCTGGCTAAAGTTTTGGTGTCGGAACATAAATTTCATTATTTCATTCACATTATTTCCTACACGGGTACCTTCCTACATTAATCACATGCCCAAATAGAAGATTTCTATCCTGCTGTTCAATAATTTCTCAACATTTCAGCTTCCGGAGCCAAAAGAAAATAGTAAATGATTCACCGATCTCGATAAGAGACTTTATTTTTGTGGAAGATCGGCAAGGGCATCAGTGAAACAGCCTCGGATTATGACAGACAGACGGACGGGAGACGGACAGAGATTTATTATTATTTATTACTGTAATTACTTGCGTAGGTGAATAATCTAAGAGATAACTTTGAACTAAGTCGCAAAACTTAAAATAAATATTTAGAGAAGTGATCAGTGTTTCTAAAGCTAGTCTTTTAAAAATATAACGAGGAGGAGGTTCTATGGCCGAACATGGTAAACCCTCCTCCAGGTGTTTCTTTTTCTCTATTTTTTTTTCACGTAACACCTCTATTTCTAGGGCATTTTATAATGAATAGAATAAATCTAAAAATAGATTATTGAGATAGCTTAGGCAAAAAGCAGTTGGGAAATGTAAGCTTTCGTGACTTAGTTGGTTAGAGCACACCCGTACCGAGGATGGGGCACAGGTTCGAATCCTGCCCAAATCGGAATTTTTTGGGACTTATTTAATTTCTTAGAGCCAGAAGTTGTTTATAAAATCTACACATCAAAAACATCAAATTGCCATAGGAGATTTGCGGGAATATTCCCCTAGAAATGTGAAATTCGAACTTAACGCGGTCTGATCCGTGGGCACAGCTAGTTACATTAATATGTATAAACGTAGTGAAAAAATTCTATGTCTATGGTATAAACCGAGGTTGGCAAAGCCATAGATAACATTACCGTGGCAAAGTCATGTCCAATCCCGTCTCACCATGACAGGATGTCAAATCTGTCACGACTAACCTAGTTTGGGACGATTTGATTGTAACTGCACCTTAAGATTTTAAAGTTTTTATCCTGTCCTGCAGATTTCCGCCCACGCGCGGGCTACCCAAAGCTGAATGTTAGGTGTTTTATTGGCAACAATAAATCTTTTATCATAACTTATAATTGCTCCAGCCCTTCCACGTTCCATATGTTTTATAATGTATATAGATTTTCTAATGTAAGATTAATTATGATAAGATTAGGCTATTGCTAGAATATAAGGTACTCTATTGTATTGGGCGTGCCCGTAAGGATAGATGTACATGGTTTTAATAATAAATAAATAAATACATATGTGTGAGGCCCGCGTGTTAGGTAAAATGAATGATAGTAAACATAGGTCTCGCGTTCTTTGAGCTATGTTGATAACCTTGGTTCTTGTCGAATGTATTCGTTGCGAATCCTATCCTTCAGAGAAACGAGGAAACAAGAATGTTCTCTTGTTCTTCCTTTTTCGCGTTATCGTAGCAGATGCACGAGGGTGGAAATTCGCGTAACAGAAAAAGCATTTACCGCATGAATAGGTAGTTGAACAAAATGGTCTCTGGACCTCTGTTCTTATCAAACGGTGCCTAGCAATAAGCTATTTCCCCAAAAAAAAAAGATCAGTTAGATTATCAGAAGATATTGGGCATGTATTCTTTGGTTTTTGTACTATAGTGCGTACGTCCGCGCACCCTGGATAATCTTTAATCTAATCTCGATCAGAAATCTAAAATTTTCGGGACTTTTTAAATTTCACGTATTCTTTCTTTAGTCAATCACACAAAAAATTATAAAGAAACAGAGTCAAATTTTGGAAGTTTTACGAGGGGCTCGTGACGTCACAAACTCGCTGATAAGTGACACCCGGCGTGACTCTGAACTTTTGACTGGCTTATCTTCATTTGTTTAATTAAGACGACCTCTGTGGCGCGGTGGGCGAAGGTCTGCCTGCGACGCAGGAGGTTGCGGGTTCGATTCCCGCCTCGGGACAAATGTGTGTACGATCTGCAGACATTTGTTCAGGGTTTTCTGGTCGTTTTCTATTTAAAATAAAAAATATCTATCTATGTATTGTTTTATATGTATATCAGTTATCTAGTACCCATAACACAAGCTCTGCTTAGCTTGGGGCTAGATGAGATAGATAGATAGCTGTGTGAATTGTCCAGCATAATTTATTTATTATTTATTTAATTGACAAAAGGGAAAATAACTGTCGGATTAAATAGATTTTTTTTAAGTAACTTAGTCTATTTTAACAAAAGCGCCGCTCGCAGAACCCAAAGCATTAAATGTTCAGCGATCTCCACGCTTCTGCTGCCAAGAATGTCCGATTGTTCACCGCTTGCCGGCGATGTTTATTTTAGTTAACGGAAAATAAAACGCTTGTTTTCTGCCAGAGAACAGCTGACTGTGATCTAACTGTATGAGGCGAGGTGTGGTACTCGTTACATGTAAATTCTGTATTATGTTTCTTTATGAAAATAACACGCGAGTTCTCTCTCTACCCTCCAAGTTCAGCCCATTCATATCACAAAAGGAAACTGACTGGGGCAGCAGCACCACCGAAGTAGTTGGCAACCGTATGTTATGGTGCTTATAGATCAGGGGACAGCTTGGAGTATTTTTTGAGAAGTGCTTTCTTTATTTCAAAGGTTTGGATGAGGCCTAGTTCCAACAGGAGGATAGAGTTTATTGATAATGATGATGGAACTCTCTCAAGTCAACTTTTCTTGATTAACATCTACAACTAATTTATATCGGATGCTTCGTATGTAAACTTTGTAAAGCAATTTCGTATTTATTTGTTAAACAAAGCAATCCTAAATCGAGTAGCAGCCGTAAATTGATCGAGAAGCAGTAAACGTCTATGAGATTGCATGCTGTATAACAAAATGTACAATTAAAAGAACAAAGTTTGTTTGGTGGTTAAGGCAAGTTGCTTAGCCGTTAATCTTTCTATCAGGAAGCGAGCGCAAGCGAAGTCTATTCTTCGATACGGCTCGTGGAAAATCATAGTTACAATTATAATCATAGTTAAATTAGAAATAAAACCTTGAAGGAACCTTAATTGTTAATATTTTCGCGTTTTTTAATATAACTAAAATGCGCAATTTGATACCACGATCTAATTCTTTAAATGGCGACATTAGTTAAAATTTGAGTCTATTCTAGTTTGATGTGATGAGTGGTGGATGACACATGCACCTATAAAACGATAAACCATTTCAAAATGAACCTTTCGACAGCCATAAGAATAAGTGATAATCAAAATCTCTAGAGCACTGACAAAGATATCACCAAATTGTTGTTAGTGATGTTTTAAAAATATTATAAGGTTTTTAAGCTTCACGGAATATTTTTTTATGGGACCAATTTGGAATCGTTTTCTATACAATAGCGAAAGAATTTTCATCATCAGTCGATAAGAAGCCAGCCAGTCAATACAAATGACTAAAGACGCGATGATAATTATCCTGTCCGTAGAGACGATGGTATAACGAGACAATCACCTGGAGAATTTAACTTTTTCTAAGACTGACTATTCTTTTGAAATTTTGTCATTTTTATTTACTAACTTCGGTTTCTTGTGACCTAGTGATTCCAAAAGCTCATTTTGAACATTAGCAACGCTTAGTACAACAAATCTTCAACAACAAATATTCATCCTTAAAGAATGCAAAGGCCAGTAATATCAACAAACTCGAGACCTCCCGAGTGCAAACACAACAGGCAAATCATATTTACCCTTATCCTCCTCGAGAGAATAAATTATTAATATCGACCACTTGATCTGTGTGATGGAGTGACTGACGCAGGAGTGGCAGATCAATTGCGAATTTAAATGGGTATGGGTAAACTATAGTCATTTCCATGTCTAGATTATAATCTGCATGCACTCATAAAGAACTTCATGAGTGTGTCTCGCCTTAAGAAGTGACTAAAGCCCCAGAGCAAACCATATGCCTGGCTTGGCTTTATGCCTGCGGGTAGTGAACATTCTCGCCTGTGTGCCCTGAGAGCTACCTACTTCTTTTCTGTATCGTAAGCACCTAGTGCTTTTTTGCCTAATAATTTTATGCCTAACATGAAATTGGTAAAAATGCAATCTTGTTACCATTTTGGATGGTGTTCTTCGAAAGATTATTAGAAAATTAACAGTTTCATCATATATCTATATAAGAAAACTTGATGTACACTCATAGAAATATCAATCGGTTCCCTAAAAATAGCAACTAATAATAATATAATAATTTTATAATAATTTAATTACTAGAAATAAGAATAAAATCTCTGTGACCACACCTATAGGCTACATAAGATTAATGTATCTTTTAGAGGCCAATACGCTTCTACAACAAAACTCCAAGTCAGTTGCAAAAATTATTCTTTATTTATTAAAAATTATATTTATAGTTTAATTATATAAATAAACTCAAGCAAATTGTCAAACATGTCTTTTGTAAAAAGGCAATAATAATAATAATTAGTGATTGTTCGATTGTCTTTTCGAAGAATGACCTTACTTGATGCAATTTGAAAACTCCCCAGCCTTTGGTATCCATTTATTTATTGCCCATTTACCTACTGTTGCAAATGGAATGAAGTTTTAGTTCTGAAAGGTAACAAACCGATTGGCGACCAGCCAGCGACTAATCTACCTGGAACGGAGTGTCTTCCAGCCAAGAGAATGGAAGGTCCAGGCCAACTGAATACCCTTGTTCTACTTCCCTTCGCGTAATTCTATCCATTAAATACCTTGAAATTTAGTAATTGTCCGTTTTATTCATCGAAAGCTAACAAGAAATATTCATTATCACAATATTCTTCACTCCCAACCCATTGAAAGAAATTGGAGAAGCTATTTCGCAAATTATGGTTTTTCTTGCGAAGCCAAAGCTCATTGCCATACAATTTTCTGTCTTACAATTGTGGAACATGTGATACTATTAAGAAACCATGCGGTAGGTACTGTTGTCATTTCTACAGAAATCACGTCACGGTGGAAAATATTATTTTACTTTAGATAGGTACCCAATAATTATTAGCCAGAAGCCAGCTGTCATTTAAATGCCGCAGCGAATTCGCGCAAAATCACGTTTGACAACCGCAGAGTATAAATAAACACACAGAACACTGATATTCGTGTTATTCTAAAGCATCTAATGATCTCTTGCGCAATCTTTTATCGCATTATTTTTAGGTTTGCATAAAAAAAGAGAAAGGTTTTGTCGTTTCTTAAAAAACTCTACAGAAAATTAATTTTCAAATAACATTTTATTATGCCATTATACCTATAACGTCTATCAAAATCAATTTCTTTATAAAGAAGTTTCAAAATAGTTTGACCAGACTGAAAGGAGGGCGCTGAACGCATAGACAGACTTTGGGCATCTTTGGGTCTGTCAAATTAACATGGCATTAAGCACATGGTGAGTTTGTACCTACGTACGTATGTAAGACGGTCGTAAGCAACGCTCAATATACAATCTTTATAACAACATACAAATGCTTTGCACGACATAGACCCTGCATAAACCTGTGCATGGACATGGAATTCCAATGATGACCTCTATTCTTCTGCGAAAGATCCGCCCTATCTGGTAACTCAAAGGTAAATAGGGATTTTTATTGTAAGAAAACGCGTAATGATATATTT
Organism: Eupithecia vulgata; assembly: GCA_946478455.1. Taxonomy (NCBI): domain Eukaryota; kingdom Metazoa; phylum Arthropoda; class Insecta; order Lepidoptera; family Geometridae; genus Eupithecia; species Eupithecia vulgata. Next base: position 1,549,410 of record OX297873.1, on the reverse strand, counting down.
CTCAACACTAACTAACACAGTGATTTTAAAATTAGTTTCGTTTTCATTTCATTTAATCATTAGACTTTAAAGCGTGTCGAGGCATAAGGCCCAGAGGAGCGGTCTGTCCCGAACTGTACCGCCGTCATTTTCAGGGCCCTATAGGTTCCTTTTAGCTTCACGGCAGTCGACCAGGCCGCGGTCACGCCCCCCCCCCCCCACCCTCCGCCCCGACAATTCGGGAATCCTGCTTGAGGGACACAAAATGACCCCTTAGTTATGTCAAACAATTACGTGCTTACTTTATGTCTACAGTAGAGGAGTTGGTCTTGGACTGTCTGAAACACAATTTAACTACATTTGATATTTGCCTAGAGCTTAAAGTGAATAATACATAATAGGTCGATCACTCAAATCTCCTAAGACACAAATTGACTAGAGCATGTTTTTCCAACATAGCATAGTGACATGAACCCAATCTGTCGGGACATTCAGGTATAAAATTTATTTCCTATATTTTAATGTTTACCTGTATTTTACATTGGTTACTGAATAGTACGTACTATATTATGTACTATACTATAGTAACTATGTTGATGTGATGAACTATGGAAAATAGACAGTATCACTTCACAGTTAAGCACTTTGTCCATTATGGCAAAACTATTATACATCTTTGTGTTATTTTACCGTACTGGTTATTTTTACTGTACAGAAAAAAATATGATAATTAGAGGCTATCCCTATGTAGGCTTGTATAAAACTCGCCCCCCAACCACAAACAAAATTCATCAAATTATATGCAGAGCGATAACCGATAAGTTGACATTTACTCCACTGAGGAATAAAGCATTACTTGAACAATCAATCAATTGCATGGAATACATGTTAAAAAGTTGTTATAATTATAATGGAATGTCACAATAATAAAAAAAAGCACATTCCATTTCCTTTTCCACTAGCGCTATATGTACACTAGAGAGGTGTACATGAAGTATCTACTCACGTACACTAGTATTTCCAGTGTAGTTGTAGTAAAGTGACACAGCGTCGTTTACCTAGTAGGGCGGCGCGGGCGGCTGTCCAGTGATTCAACGTCTATTTTACTCCAGATGTTAAAAATAGCTCATTATTTTAAGAGCAATCTCACCATTTGCTTGGAACATTCTAATACATAGTTGTTACATTCCACAATGGACGGACAGATGTGGTGTTCGCAGAAGTTTGGAAAATAGTTTAATAGGATTTTGGAGGCTTCATTTAGTGGTTAATTTAAACCACTTATTTATTTTTAGAACACTGTCAGGTAGTTTGTAAAATCTTTAAATTACAACAGAGAGCTGATCTTAGGTGTTCACTAATAACAACGGGCCAAGTGCGTGTCGGACTCACGCACGAAGGGTTTCGTACCATCATCTATAAAAAAATCTTTTGTACCCTTTGTATTTTTTTTCTGTTTTTTTATTAGCAGCAACAGAAATACATCATCACTAAAATTTCAACTGTCTAACTATCACGGTTCATAAGATACAACCTGTTGACAGACAGAAAGACCGACAGCGGAGTCTTATACTCATACATAATATTATGTGTGTACCTACCTACGTAAGCTATTTAACTTATTATTTCATGTTCGCTGGATAATATTTTTTGCTGTTTCGAATAGTTTTAAATAAAACGCATTTAGCTCCAATTTCGGTTTAGTTGCTAGATGATGCTCTGTGAATTATCTTGCATTATATTTTATTTAGCTAAAATATTGGGTAACATTCCTCATAGCAACATCTAACTCCAAAGCTAGTCGTAAGAAGGATTTAAAACCTATCTACTTGAGATCTTACAAAACTCCTCATAGAGTCCACAGGTGATCGGAATGCTGGCTTTTATTTCGGTCAACGAATTAGCATTGCCATTCAACGTGGCAATAATGCTGCCAGCATTCTGGGCACTCTGCCTTCTAGTGATGGCTTAGATTTTTGTAGATGTAAGTGTAAATATTAGTTGTAATTATTTTATAGTTTTTTTCTTTAATAATAAATTAACCTTGGTATTTGATCAATACGGGTTTTTTAATTACTTTTCTAACTAAACATTAAGTAAGAAAGTCTTGTGCTGTTATGTGAAAATATAAGAATTAAGAAAGTTTTAACTTTTCTAACTTCCATGATTAACCTATAACTTGTAAATAAGAATCGGATATAACAATTAAGATAATAAATAAATAATGCTGGACAACTTACACAGCATTATCTAGCCCCAAGCTAAGCAGAGCTTGTGTTATGGGTACTAGATAACTGATATACATAATATAATACAATACATAGATAGATATTTTTTTTTATTATATATAGAAAACGACCAGAACACCCTAAACAAATGTCTGCAGATCGTACACACATTTGTCCCGAGGCGGGAATCGAACCCGCAACCTTCTGCGTCGCAGGCAGACCTTCGCCCACCGCGCCACATCGGTCGTCGATATAAATGAGATAAATGAGTCGAAAAATGCACTTCCCTTGCAAACAATATTTTACAACATCTAAAAATTAGTTATTTCCCTTGTACAGTCAGTAACAAAATGACTGATGTTATTCAAGGTCTAGACTCTAGACAGACATTGATGAAATCAGCTGAACCATCGCGGGTACATGGGACATGTGTCTTTTTTCTATTGGATATGTATGTTACAGCGCCTCTATCGTGCCGTCGTCAGGGAACTACGCAAATCCCTTGCGATAATGAGACGTCATGATCATTGATCACTTTGTCTTTTTCTAACGTCAAATAAAATAGACCCCTTGATTAGTTAATTACCTAGTAGTTTTAATTTTGTTTTCAATAATTAAAAAATCTGGTGTACATACAGGCGGGTTAACAACGAACTTAATTTCTTTCGAAATAACATTCTCAATGAATTCGTCAAACTACTAGAGGTTTAGAGTAAAAAATCCTACACCCAAACTTTAATTGTATTGTATATCTTTTTCAGATAACTAAATAATCTATATACACATGATAAATATCGATCCGATCTCCAACCCGCGTACCCAGCGTGGGGATTATTGGTATATTACCCCCCTATGAAAATGACACGAACAAGGAAATGGCCCCCAGTTCCCGGCCGCCTCGCTATTCCTGGCCATGGCAGCGGCCATGGTAACGGCGGAGCAGGGGGTGACAGGAATCACCGGGCTACCTCAGGCAACAACCAAAAACTGACCCTGGCAACGTATGGCGCTCATTAGGGGAGGCCTATGCCCAGCCGTGGACTAATATAGCCCGATAATTATGATAACACATAATTAAAATAAAATTCAAAATTACAAAGTCAGTTAAATAACAAATAAGTTTACATAAATTAGGTAACAATAAAATGCTTTACTAGCTCATGCGATAATTTCCATGTAGTTTGTATTCTTTATTTTGTCGCCGACAGTACATTCCAGATATAAATCATAAACAAAGTCTCCAAAATCATAGACTATGAAAATTTATGTACATTTTAAATGGATGTGGCATGTTTTGATCTTGTGAAAGCCTAATTAAATTATGGGACAAATTTTATCGTTGAATATGATTATTATGGAGGCACGCGTAGTCAAATGTGTTTTATTTGGACAATCACTGAAAACTGCAGCCTGGGCCAGAAGAATGCGGTTCTCCCTTATAAACGGATGATATCCGTTTAATGGAAATGCCTCTGATACAAAATGAAAACCACCTTTTTCTGGAGCCCAACTAGTTGATCTTCCACTTCCATACCCACTGTTAAGTAAGGGCAAAGCCGAGAGTTCTTAAGTTGAATTTCAAATAAAACCGATATAACGAACGATTATTGAACCTCCCTATTCAATAATCGTATAAAGTTTAAGAATTAAGAGGCCTGCGGATGATGATTTGCCCATACAAACGTACTACCAAAATGATTTGATTCGAGCATATTTCCACTATATCATGTTGTTTTTCGTATTCGAATAGTATTAATCTAGGTCCCTCGTAATTTTTTTTCTCAATAATACACACCTATAATGAAATGTAACAAAAAATATGCAAAAAGTATTTTTGCATAACTTTACGTCGTAAATGACATGTTTTCGACAATACCTTACGTTTTGTTTGATAAGGAACATAGTTTATACTGTCTTGTTACAGAATAACAACACCATGTCGAAAATACAAAGTTTTCAGTTATCATTTTTGGTATTACGAAACACAATAATTTACGAATTGAAGTTGCGAACTAGCGTCTTCACAAACGTGTTCGTGATGATGGTCAGAACCTGCAGTTCCCGTAGTGTTTCTAATTTACCAATAACCATGTATACGCTGGTAAAATTCGATGTGAATTGTTCGTAAACTAATTATGCCCATACTTAACCTAAAATAAACTTTGTTGTCGTGTGTTTTTAAACGCAATTTTCATTCCTTGTCGATATGAGATCTTTACTTCCATAAATGACGCTAGTTGTAATAAATGTGAATTTTGTGTTTTGTTTACAATTTAACATTTGTCACCGAATTTAGAAGAAGTATAGGTGAACCATGAACGAATAATGTAGCTACAGTTAAATACTATGAATAGGGCGAGTGCCTAGTGCGTCGTGTGGTGCCGCTGGCTTAGAATTTGCACCTCCCCAGCTCTTCCCGTGAGTGTCGTAAGAGGCAACTAATGGATATACTCCGGGGGTGGGCAGCAGCGCCTCTTGCGGGTAGAACTACCACCGAACTGCAATCCCCAACCCGCATGCCCAGCGTGGGGATTATGGGCATAACCTCCCATGAGTGTAAACAGTAAGGTATCCTTAGAGACAATAATTATTGTGGAGGAGGTCTACGTCCAGCAGTGGACTATTAAAGACGGTTGAGGATGAGGAGTACCTTACCTAGTTATGGAGATTACCCACTTTTCATAAATAGCAGTCATTCAGAAAATAGACCAGTGCCATGGTTTATTTCACTAAAACAAGATGCATCTGAATTCTAAGAGAGTAATTTATTTTGTCATAGCGTATTGTCTATGAAAGGTCTACGCGCAGAAGGGTCTAAGAGAGGTCTACGAGCTACGTAGGGTCTACGACGTAGCCCGTAGACGTCTCGTAGCGTTGTTATAGGCCTTTTAAATTAAAACTATTCGTTCGAAAACCACGAAAAAAAACATGAAAAAGTAAATTATATTTAAATAAAGATGTGGTTTGAACCAATTTCGTTCAAAAAAAAGACACTGAAACAATATTTTTTAATCACTACACTCTGGTTCAGCACACAACATAAAATGAGAACAAACGAAATAAAAAAAGGCGACTGTGTTCTTTTAAATGTCGAAATAAACATTATACGTTCGTAAACTAAAACGAATTAATTTAGAATTTTGGTATTGCTTCAAAACATGTATGTAGAGTGTTTGGTCTTAGATTTGTTGCAAAGGAAGATGTTGTCATCAACAAGCTTAAAGAAAGAGCTGGTTTGTATAAAATAATGCAAAAATGTATTGGAATCTGTATAAATTACCAAATTATATTTGTTGCGAAGACAAAGTACCTGTTGAATTGTGTATTTATTAAAGCAAGGTAAAGTTCATTCAGGTATCGAAATTGCCTTCAATGAGTCACTAACACACTCCTATAAAATAATATAAAATAAAAAATTATAAACACATGCCTTTCATAAACTTTCACCAATCTTCATCAATCTTCTCTGAAACTGGAACGAATAAACAAGATCTGACTGATATTAATAATTTTCGCGCTGGAGATGCTAATATACGAAGATTAAAATACATAAACAAAATAATTATTTAAAAACAACTGACGACAGTTGCTAATACCTACACCTACAACATATATTTTTACTGATAATTGATTCAGGATCTATTTGGTTTTATGATTTTATACTAAAGTAAACGAGCTGTAATAAAATTAGGCTTTTAAATCATCAATCATTCAATCAGATGTAGCATCAACGTAAACTCGCTACGTTTGAATGGCGGCAGTGCCGGCAGCTCGTTCCAGGTTTTATTTTGTAAACATCGGGGGTACCGCTGGAGGGATATCCAGACATTTTGAATTTTAATTTTTGAACTCTAGGCGGCGCGCGCGCGGCCGGTGAAAGCTAAGCTCGGCTGAAAGTGTAGCTGCTCCCGGCTGGCATCCGCCTAAAATGGGGTGGTCGAGCGCGATGGTATCGTATTGCGGGTATAAAAGGAAACTTAGCGCCCCGCCGCCGGTCAGAACGGCTTCAAACGTGAGTACGCACGCACGTCAACGGTCCACGTGTGCTATAGCAGTGCAACCGCGAGTGCATCACCGGTGCCGACGCGCCGATTTCGTTATTGGATTGATTGTGCAGTGTCAGCTCGTGTCAGAGCTTCCTGGTGATTGGTTTACGGTCGGTGGGACAGTTGCTAGCTGAGCGCAGTGCTGGTTGGATCTATCGGTAACTTAGGAAGCTTACATAGATTAGATGCGATTGATACCAGTGGTAGTTAACATCAATGTTACTTGTTGATGTGTCGTAAAGCTTTTTTATATCTAATCCTGTGCTTTTTTAAATATTTGGCTCAATCAAAGAGTTTTCTCAATCGGAGTTTTTAATTTTAGTCTCGGTGATAACTTTATTTTGGTTTTAGTTTATGCGATCAGTTTTAGAAATCCAATTGAATTCAGAACTGAATCAATTCAATGAGAGCACAGTGTTTCTAATCATAGTACATCTAAATACTTTTCAAACTTAGCCAAACATATAATAGCAAACATAGTTGAAGCTTATAAATAAAGCGCTTGAATAGTAAATCCCACTGACCCATCAACCAGCACCATAAAAGACAATAAACAATCCAGCACGGTAATCGGTTGGCGCGAGTCCAGCGTCCAGGCACCCGTGACGTAACATCCGCGAAGGGCCGGTCGGGCGCGTTGCGCAAGCCGCTGGCAGCGTTCCCGAGCGACTCGGGTTACGCCGCAAATAGCCCGCCCGCGCGCGCGCACGCCGCCGCTTACCGCTCTCTTCTTGCAGGAAGGCTCAAGGGCAACGTTCTCGTGTCTCGACTAGCCCAAAAGTCTCGTTAGCCCTCCGAAAATGCCGAAGCCCGTCGCACAAGTCGGGGATGACCCCGATCCGACCCCGTATCTGTTCGTCTCTTTGGAGACGAAGCGTGCGGACCAGAGCAAACCCTACGATGGCAAGAAGGCCTGCTGGGTGCCCGATGAAAAGGAGGGCTTCCTCCAGGGCGAGATCAAGGCCACCAAGGGCGACCTCGTGACCGTCATCCTTCCCGGAGGAGAGGTAAACTATTGCACCTGATATATTACATTTAGGGTAGGCTTGACCCAGTAGTGGATCTTTGATGCACTCTCAATGATGATGATGATTTTACGATACGATGACGACAATACCTATGGAAAAGCTTGTCAATATAAGATAAGCATGGCTGATAAGGAAGAAAAAATCAAGAATGATGAAGGTTTAGGTTAGATTTATTTAATGCAATCTTTTTACTAAGATATATCGTCCATGGATGAAAAATTACTAAGACCAATCACTACTTGATTGTTTCTTTTGAATTTGGTTTTCAATTCAAAGATGTATCTTTGTCAAACTATTAAAATTTTATCTTGAATGAGCAGGAAAAGACTTTAAAAAAGGACCTCATCTCACAAGTGAACCCTCCGAAATTTGAGAAAGTCGAGGACATGGCCGACTTGACTTACCTTAACGACGCTGCGGTTCTGCACAACCTCCGACAGCGATACTATGCGAAACTTATCTATGTAAGTAGGCGCCCAAGCGCCGTAACCATTACCTAAATCTAATGTAACCATCTTTCCGCAGACAAAAGACTTCAAGAAGGACCTTGTAGGTCAAGTCAACCCACCTAAGTACGAGAAATGCGAGGACATGTCCAACTTGACATACCTCAACGACGCTTCAGTTTTATATAACTTGAAGCAGAGATATTACCATCAGCTGATTTACGTAAGAGATCCAGCCTTGCGGAGTGCCCTGCATGCAGCAACCTTCCCTATCTTTCAACACCGTAGACACATTTCTCGATGCTATTGGATACACACCAAGTTTTAAAGTGCAACAGAAGTCCGTGAACGGCGCAATTGATGTTGGATTTATATCTCATTTGGCTATAAATAGAGACATCGGCATGCCAGCGACAGTTATTTCAGACCATTATATTCATCATGTGGATATTTCTGTACCTATCAGTCACAAAGTTTCTCCGTCTATGGACTAATTGCCCATAATGTGGCAGCTTGTCAAAATATTTTATTTGCGTTTAGTGCTCGTGGCCAGAAGTCAACGTTTTATGAATTATTACCTCAATTAAAGTCAGGTGTAAGATCATTGAACGCTTTATGATAAATCAAATGAGATAGATAGAGAATGTGTCTACTGATCCCGTATCAATCCTTCTTGTGGAATCCTTTTTGTGACTAAACAGGGCCGGTCTTGAACCCTTCTACACAGGACAAGTCGGTGAAACGGTCTCAACGGCAGCAGCTCGTGGATTCATTTCGTTCTTTTCCGATTGTTTCTTTTAATTTTAGAACAGCTCCCTGTTTTTAAATTGTTGTGTTGTGTTAGACATTTCCTGTTGTGGAAACAGGAAGTTAATTTCTTTTTTTCGTTTTATTGAGCAAAAAGGTATCATTACAATACCCTGCTCTTATCGACTTGTTTACAATACATTTTTCTAATTTGACAGAACTCTTCATATCTTTTAAAGCTATCTTGAAAAAAATATATAATTTGCATAAAATACACGTCTTTGCAGTTGGCGGAACTGCAAAGACGTGTATATCACAGAGTACTGTGTATATAGGGAAGTGTATATGAATAACATAATCTGTCTTGCTATATTATATTTTTAAACAGTCAGTTCAAACAAAAGATATCAAGAGTTTTGACATAGTGTTTTCCTAAACTACAGGGGTCAACAGTATTGTTATAATACCCCCTCTGTGATTGTGTGATATTATTATTTTCCCTCTTACAAAACCTATTTAAATTTTAAGTAATGGCTTAGTAGTGTTTTTTGCATTCTGACTTATCAGCAGGAAATAACAAACGACTCAGCTGTTACTTAAAGTTGTCAAATCGTTATAAATAAGAGGTTAGTTTATAAGTTTATTCCACCATACCCCGATACCCTTGGATAATAGAAAATATTTTAAATGGTTTAATTTTTTCAGTTCTTAGAAAATTTCGATAAAGCAGTATGCGCATTATTTTTGGAACCTTTTGTGCCTTAATGCCCGACTTCGAAATATTCTGCATTCAGTCTGGGCATCTTAGTCCTTAATCATCTTAGTCTTACCTTAATATTTCTTGAATTATTCACTGTAACCACGCCTTCCGACGTATAAATCGTCTAGTCTCCTAAAATACCATCTAGATTTTCTTCAACATTCTCCTCATTTTAGCTGCAAAAACATTTCTACTACTTACTTGTTTCCCTTTTCATTCAATGTTTTCTTCAGTCTATGTCTAATTGTCCCCAGTAAAATTATCAAAATTATCTCTACTCCACAATATTCTTTACATATTCTCACAAGAGCTGTAGATCGTCCCAAAGATTATTAACCGATCAGGTGATCGACTTGGTGGCCTAATTGCCATCGCATTCCCGTACAGATTGGATGGTTGTGAGTTTAATCCCGCATCTGTCGCGCATTGATCCGGTATATAAGTTCTCTGAATGTTTAACCTGTCTATAACATGAAATAAACTCTACAGACGTACTCGGGTCTCTTCTGTGTGGCTATCAACCCCTACAAGAGATTCCCCGTGTACACCACACGATGCGCCAAGCTATACAGAGGCAAGCGTCGCTCGGAGGTCCCGCCTCACATTTTCGCCATCTCCGACGGAGCTTACGTCAACATGTTGACCAACCACGAGAATCAATCTATGTTGATTACGTAAGTATACCTCAGAAAATAACTTATTATCTTTAAAGAAGTTTTTTTTTAAGAAGTTTTGCATCGTTACTTTATTGAGAAGTCTTGCGCAGCAGCTGTCCGTTGCTTACTGCACCGCAGTTCAGGGAGCGAAATGATTATGCTAAAAATTTCCTAAGTACAGTATACATAACACCATGCTACATAGCATGTTTAATCTGCTGGTAAAAGTATCAAGAAAGAAAACAAAGCTTTAACGAGAAGAAAAATGACACATTTGGGTCCAGCGAAACTATATAAAAAAATATGGTCTCAAAAAAATAGATACAATTAGATATATTCCATAACAAAAACCTTAAAAAGAACGTATTTTTTTCTATTGTATTGTGGAATTGACCAAACATTGCAAGAATAGTATTGTAGCCCAGTATCAGTAGTAAAATAAACAAAGAAACAACAAGAAGAGAGAGAAAAGAGATCTCCGTAGTGATAGATTCATTTAAAAAAAAAACTCTTGTACCTTCCAGCGGAGAGTCTGGTGCCGGAAAGACTGAGAACACGAAGAAGGTAATTGCGTACTTCGCCACCGTCGGTGCCTCAGGCAAAAAGGACCCTGATGCGGAGAAGAAAGGATCCCTGGAAGACCAGGTCGTCCAAACTAACCCTGTGCTTGAAGCCTTTGGTAACGCCAAGACTGTGCGTAACGACAACTCTTCCCGTTTCGTAAGTACCAAGTTTCACTTTACTTTTTTTTACATACTTAGTTCCTAATTAAATATTTTTTAACATAAAAACGATCTATTTAACATAGCTTAATAGTTACAGTTAAATTCATAAATTTCCCGATAGAACAGTTCATTGATAGAATACCAAAATTGAATGAAAATTTTCAACAACAATCAAGTCAATGACTCAAAAGAGGTCCGTGAATCCTTTTGTTCCTTTTAATGCAGGTTATTAGAACCCTTTTGCGATATGATAAAATGGTCATTATATTTGCCGGATCCAAGCAACTTCAATAGATTTATTGTTTGTTAACCCTTGTTTTCTGACAATAATTATATTTATTTCGCTTTATTTAACATACTGTTTTCTTCCTTTCCCAGGGTAAATTCATCCGTATCCACTTCGGACCCTCCGGTAAACTGGCTGGAGCTGATATCGAGACATGTAAGTACTTGTTTTACATTATTATCGATTGATTCTACTTTACTATTAGCAGGTAACTACTAATAAAGTAGTAATATAATTTTGTTTTCGTTATGTCAATAGTTGATCAATGATAAATAATTAATTAGATTTTTTATGATAGATAAATAACTCCTTATTGTACGATACAAAATGAAACACGTTGCATAGAATCGTGGAAATACAAAAAACCTTATCGCTATTATTGATCAATCACTACATTTTAATAAACACACGTTTAGGTAGAAAATCATTTTTAAACGACGACTAATCTCGTTGTAAATGGTGTTGGTTGCTAGATATAACGTCTTAGTGCAACCGATTCTTTCAAATAGAAACGGATTTCTTATTTACTAAATAATCCGTGTAACTTTGATTTGAGGCGTTTGCGTTTACTTAGGCTGATTGGCAATTTGTATGATTGCAATAATTTGTCTTCTTTTCTCCAGACCTGCTCGAGAAGGCTCGTGTCATCTCTCAACAGTCGCTTGAGCGATCTTACCACATCTTCTACCAGATGATGTCTGGATCTGTTCCTAACCTCAAGAGTACGTATGACTTTTACACCAAGTTCGCCCTGACAACGTCAGCCGTTGTCTGGTCGAACTTATACAAAATCAATGTTGATATAAAAGTTATGATGATCTTTGTATGTATGTATGTTTGTTTAAGATATTTGCTAATGATTCCAATAATTGGCCTTTATGTTTAGTCGTAGACCTATGTTCAGAAACAGTTGTGGCTTTCAAAATTTCCAACCTGGCAACTGTAATTCGAAAAACCTGTCTTAAAAATCTAAATTTTATTAGTAGATGTTTAATTTGAATTAATTATTTGAATTTTTTAAATTGTCTGCACTTGGAAATCTATTTTACAATTTCGTTGCTATCCGCAACCCTACACGTACACACAACAATTACATGTTTCAACGATTTCAACTAACATTGATTTTTATATAGATATGTGTTTACTGTCAAACGACATCTATGACTATTTCATCGTCTCGCAAGGCAAGACTGTTATCCCCGGCGTAGACGACGCCGAGGAGTGTACTCTTACTGATGTAAGTTCAGCCCTCAGGAAGAGGAGGCTGTGGTTTCCCATGTGTGCGTCCTCTGCCGCCGTAGACTACCGGCCGGCAGTCGACTTAACTCGTCCTGTACCGACTGAGACCTAGTTTAGATATAGAACACCCCTGATAGGAGCATGTTGTTGAATTCCGTGTTAGCACACCAGTTATCATGTGTGCTTGATGTCGTTTTATAGACATCTGCCTCTTGTCAAACGACATCAATGACTACCACATCGTTGCGCAAGGCAAGACATCAATTCCCGGTGTAGACGACGGCGGAGAAATGGAACTGACCGACGTGAGTCCAGATACTGACCACTGGCTCTCATCTCATTCTCTCTCTCTCTCTATCACTATCTGACTCTATAAGTTTCTCAGTTTCTATTTCATTTTGCTAACCGCTTGCTGCTTCAGGCCGATGTGTGTCTCGGTCGTGCATGTGTATGTCAGAAGATTTTGGTATTTGCAGAGATAACGATGCTAAGCAACCGCATCACGGACTATCCCCTCATAAGTCAAGGGAAGACACGGATACCTGGAGTGAACGACGCTCAGGAGTTCGAAGTGACGGTCGTAAGTCGCGCACTGGCATGGAGCGTGCGAGTTGCTTCAGATATCCGTGTAATGTCGACGCAACCAACTATCTGACAAACACATCACCTGCCCGCTCCCTGCAAGAGTTCTGAAGGGCTATCTGCACAGGTTTTATCCACGGAACCCCGTTTTGGCACTCGCACCTACCCAAACTAATACGTACAACTCTATACACGCAGGATCGTCGACAACACTAGGGTTTTATGTATCTAGAACTGTTTCTTATTCTGGTTGTCATTATGTCGTCAACAGGTATCTGTATGTTGTCGGACAACATCTACGATTACTATAACGTCTCTCAGGGTAAGATTACCATCCCCAGCATGGATGACGGCGAGGAATGTCAGTTGACCGACGTAAGTTTATCGAAATTCAAGGGAGTCCTTTGCATCTCTGACGTTTGAGAGTTCGAATGACATAAACTCTTTACGTTTTTTACCCTTGTGATACGAAATATTGGTATCGGATAAAACCATTTACATGGACGATAATGGATATACGAATCACAGATTAGAAGACATTTTCTTTAATCACTCATGGGAATGAATTTAGAAGATAGTCAACTTGTATTATTTTATATTCACCTGGATTTTCTCCCTATACCATCAATATTATCAAAACAACAGTTTTTACTTCTGGGACAGTATTAACTGCGATTTGAATTCCCTTCCATAAATATACGAACTGCGCCTATACTGAGACGCGTTAGAGCACCCCGTGCCCCCTACGCAAAAAAAACAGCAAACCTGTGCACCAAACCTTTGGAGGAGCCTACACGCGCTTGCTTTCATATACTAACGCTTTCTAGAAAAATACTAATCTCCTACTGTAAGATCATTAAACTTAGTTTTTCTATTCTCAGGCCAATGTCTTTATTCAAATTTACCGTTGCTCATCTTCATCTTGTCATCAGCGATTTCACTTGCTTTTAAGTTAATTAGATCTTGTAATTTTAAAAAATAATTTATCTTAATCTTGTACAGAATTCACTATTTCAGAAACTTTCTTGCCTTTACTTATCTGTTGGTGCTTAAACACATACAATCTCTATCAGTCCTATCTTTTCCATCAATCTGGCCTGAGAACCCCTCCCATAAATTCTTCGATATCTCACCTGTATTTTGGGATTGTAGCAAGCCTTCGACATCCTTGGTTTCACTCAAGAGGAGAAGGACAACGTATACAAGATCACTGCCTCCGTCATGCACATGGGAGGCATGAAGTTCAAGCAGAGGGGTCGTGAGGAACAGGCCGAGGCTGATGGCACTGATGTACGTAACACTTTTAGCTCTTGTATTTTAAACAACATAAGTTAAAATGTTTTCAGTTTTTCAATTGTTATCAATTTTATTTTAAAAATGTGTTTTTTCGCAAACAAAAACTGCAGCACTGTTGATCTTTTTTTCTGTTTTATAATTTTAAACGTTTGTATCACAAGTAATAAACAAGTAGTAATTGATAGCGTGTACTTAGTACAATCACTTACGTTGCTCTTGTACTTTACAGGATGGTGAGAAGGTCGCCAAGCTTCTCGGAATTGACTGCGGCGATCTCTACAAGAACTTGTTGAAGCCCCGCATCAAGGTCGGAAACGAGTTCGTGACCCAGGGTCGTAACAAGGACCAAGTCGCCAACTCTGTCGGAGCTATCTGCAAGGGCATGTTCGATCGTCTCTTCAAGTGGCTCGTCAAGAAGTGTAACGAGACCCTAGACACCAAGCAGAAGAGGCAGCACTTCATCGGTGTGCTGGATATTGCTGGTTTCGAAATCTTCGACGTGAGTATCTGGGGATGGGTCTTGAACTTTTGAGTAAGCACAGCCATTTAAGATATTATGTCAAACTTTTAGTAAAACATTAGTCACACTTTCGGATATTAAAAAAAAAAGACAATATAAAAATTACAATGCAATTGATGATGGTTTTGTTTGACGACAAATAATGATCGTCATTATTTTAATTACATAACGTCAAAAGTCAAAACGTACGCTACGACCAAAGCCGCGACAAACATAACCCGACTATGTTTTCTAGTTTCTGTTTTGTCTGATACTCTTTGTTATAAAGTAAAAAAAGAAGCAGGAATCGATTCAATGGTTATTATGTTATAATGTTTTAGTAGGACGTCGTTCATCTAAGTCTGATATTTTCTTTTATGGCTTGCCTTATGAATTATATCAATGTTTACCTGACACACGTAATAATGGGTTATAAAAAGACGGGAATAAAGTAAACTCTCAAAGAATATAGGGGTTTAAAGTAGAATTTGCTTTTAAAAAGTTTTGTTAGTCACTGTTTTTTTTCCTTACCTTTTCTCTATTTTGATTTTTTACTATGGGCATAATTGTTAAAATAGATTTTATTACTTTGTTATTATTATTAATCAAGTTTTTCTTTTCAGCATTTTAGTTATTATATACTTTTTAAATATTTCAGGTTAAGATCCTTTGCACTTTCGATCAGTGTAAAGTAAAAACTATTATATCAATATTAATCCCTATTTATTTTCTTAGTTCAATGGCTTTGAGCAACTTTGCATTAACTTCACCAATGAGAAACTCCAACAATTCTTCAACCATCACATGTTTGTGTTGGAACAAGAGGAGTACACCAAAGAGGGAATCCACTGGGAGTTCATTGATTTCGGAATGGACTTGCTGGCCTGCATTGATCTTATCGAGAAGGTACCCCGAAAGTGCGAGACTCTCGGTTGGATTTGGGCTATTCAGTAGCATAGAGTGCCATATATGTCGGTTTTCAGCTGTTCTATATCCGCTTATAGTATAGTAATAACTCTGCGCTCTTATCTTTATTGTCTATCTTAACTATGCCGGTTATTTTCGTCAAAAGTACAACGGTTTCGAGCAACTCTGCATCAACTTCACCAACGAGAAGCTGCAGCAGTTCTTTAACCACCACATGTTCGTACTCGAGCAAGAAGAGTACAAGAAGGAGGGCATCAACTGGGCCTTCATCGATTTCGGAATGGACTTGCTCGCTTGTATCGATCTTATCGAGAAGGTAATAGTCGCCGGAGATGTGTCGTCGCCGCCTGGACCAGTCCTGACGGAGCCTGCTATGTGTCGTCCGGGAACAGAAGCAGCGCCTGGAGCGCCTCTGTCTTGTCACTTGTCGCTCGTTGTACTCTCGGCCAATAGAGACAGGCCATTGTACTTTTGGTTAACATTACGTTGTCGTTAGATCATGATAGGGACCAACTACGGAACAGAATCCGTAGCCGCTATGTGTGATGTCCTTGTAGCTAACAATTACCCCAATTATCCCTGCAGTTCAACGGTTTCGAGCAACTCTGCATTAACTTCACAAACGAGAAACTGCAGCAGTTCTTTAACCATCACATGTTCGTGCTGGAGCAAGAAGAGTACCAACGCGAAGGCATCGAATGGACTTTCATTGATTTTGGCATGGATCTCCAAAATTGCATTGACCTTATTGAAAAGGTAGATGGCGTATAAGCAACGATGAACGCTTGCCTCACGCCATCGGGTCCTCCAATAAGGTCGTCGTAATCGATCAAATTCTAGCTTAGCGACAGACGACTTTATTCGAGTGACCTGATCAATGCTCTAATGCTCTTTGTGTTTTTGTGTGATTTCTATGTGTGTTTCTCTCTGTTTTATGTAGGTACTGTAACCAACCTAATCGACACACTTGATGCTACGTATAAAGAGACAAACACGATTATCTTTCCATGTACCGGGCGTAGATGAACGGGTTTAATCAGCTCTGTATTAACTTTACGAACGAGAGATTGCAACAATACTTTAACCATTTCATGTTCGTACTAGAACAAGAAGAATACGAGAGAGAAGGGATCCATTGGGTCTTTATCGATTTCGGTATGGATCTCCAAGCAACGATAGATTTGATAGAAAAGGTATTAGATAATAGCTGTTTAGAGGCAACTAGCAGGGCTTTGAGCAATGAGTCATCGCCTGCAAGTGCAAAAGTAAATGTGGCTGGACCCTGGTAATGACAATGAGTACCCGAGCAACATATCGCTTGAACCACTTCCACGCCAGAGCAAGCGAGGCTGTTGCTACTTGTCTTAAATCTGTAGAAGCCTTTCAACGCCATACACAGTACACGCCCCGATAGGAATGCACAATTGTACGCTCCTTTTAACTTATACAAATTTGATTCTGCATCTGCATCCAGTGTATGCTAATTATTATGAAAAATAACGCTTCACAAGTAGTCATTTGATAATCATATTAAAACTCAAAAGAATAAATAAAATAGAGTTTGTAATTTTTTGAATTTGCATTTCAAGATTTACGCCAATGAAGTGCCGTTAAAACATAAAGCTTAGTAGGAAGTACCTATATTTTTGGTAATTATTCGCAAAACAAGCTTTACAGCAGGTTGTGTCAGATACATTAGGCTTCTTAATACGTATTAAACTATCAAATGCTACAGTATCTACTATTTAAACCGCATGTTTGTTGCTTAAAATATTACGCATAACCACTGCAAAAACTATTGTACAGAACATCACAAACTCACCTCCATAGATATTTATTTTTAATTTGGATACTTTATAATATTTTTCAACCTGTGATTGTAGAGTCAATATAACGAACGTACTGAATAGAAAAAATCTTTCAATTATTAGACACTACATAACACACTTTCTTTACAGAACTAGAAAATATTTATTTCAAACCTTTAAATTTACTTTTATACAAAAAAGTTCCAGTAAAGATCAGCATCATCACCATCATCATTCCGTAAGTATCAATTCTCGTTCTAATCTCTCTGGTCCGTTTGCAGCCCATGGGTATCCTCTCCATCCTTGAGGAAGAGTCTATGTTCCCCAAAGCCACCGACATGACCTTCGTTGAGAAGCTGAACAACAACCACTTGGGCAAGTCTGCTCCTTACCTGAAGCCGAAGCCCCCCAAGCCTGGTTGCCAGGCCGCCCACTTCGCCATCGGCCATTACGCCGGAAACGTAAGTAGCATTTTTTCAATCTTAGAATTTCAGAGGAGAACTGACTCCGACCTAATGGTCTTGGAAACTTCATGTTCTGCAAAATTATTAAGCGTCCTAGTCGAAAACATGTTTTTGGAAAAAGATGAACCCGTCATAAAACCCTGTATCTCAATTTCGTTTACTATCAAATTGACATATTATCCGAAAACAGGTCGGTTACAACATCACCGGATGGCTTGAAAAGAACAAGGACCCCCTTAACGATACCGTCGTAGACCAGTTCAAGAAGGGTCAGAACAAGCTGCTTGTTGAGATCTTTGCTGACCACCCTGGCCAGTCTGGTGGTGCAGAAGCCAAGGGTATGTATCGAATAACTTTGACCTATCCTATCTTACATATCTTTATTTTTAATTATTAAACTACATTTCACATTATGATATCTAAATTCATAATTGTTTTTTTATTTGACACAGGATTTCAAATACCTACTTAAGACTTTAAAACTAAATTTCGGATTATCAATTCTACAGTATGTCCAATTCTACTTGGTTAGTAATGGAACTCCGTCGCAAAGAATCATGAGCTGTAAATACTTCTACTGTGAACATACAAACAACGAAAATATTTTGATCACAAAAATCATCATCCTCACAAACGTATCTGAGCTCAAAGGTACTTCACAGCTCAGACCACCTAATCCATTACGTCATACTACTCACCTATCATCATATTTTGATGAAGAAAAGACATTACTTTAAACTGTGTAAATGTACTGACACTTATTTTAAATAAATAGGAGGAAAACGCGCTAAGGGGTCTGCCTTCCAGACCGTATCCTCACTCTACAGGGTAAACTGGCAATACAATGTCCATGATTTGCTTCTGTGCCTTCTCCGTGGCTTCATTGTTCTTTATCTACATGCTTAGGCTGGCGTCTATCGGGTAGACTACATCAAATTGTATATTAGAGCAGTCTATCGCCTTAGGGCCAGCCTCACACGCTTTCACATTAATGTCATGATCGTCAATGTATATGTAGTTTACAGCACAGCTCATGGTCGGCAATCGCAAGTGTACTCTCATCGTCCTTAGACCCGGCATTGTCCACGTTCTGTGATTGTCCTTGTACTAATATGCGCATGTTAATGTAATCCATAGGAGGTCGCGGTAAGAAGGGAGGTGGTTTCGCCACTGTGTCTTCCGCTTACAAGGTATATTATATTGAAGAACATCGTGTTTTAGATGGTTTTTGTTTTCATCACCGTCGATGTTACGACCACCTTGGATGTGGTCTACATCGAAAGAGTTGTTGTTGGTTTTTTATAAAGGGGTTAAGAGTCACCTTTCACATATTCATTTAATTGGAATTAATTAGTAGTTTTAGTAATACACTGTCATTCATTAGTAGATTAGACGCACATTACTGACCTAGTGTGTCAATCATGGCAGTCATCAGCAGTATTGTAGTTCACATACGTTGCTACATTACTAGATAGGCTGAGCAAAACTTAACAATGTGTATTTTGTGTGCCAGTTTTTGATGTTTAACCCATATGTTGTGTGTTTTATGTGTTTTCTCATGAATCTATCGAAATACTTCAAATAATCGCCATTTCATTTAGTGTACTGAACCTTGTATTCAAAGAGTACTTTACTCCCACATATTTAGATCTAACGAAATTAGCAGCAAAAATCAGGTTTTAAAATGCTTTCTAACCAAAATAGTACTGTTAAGCTGGTCCTAACCGTATTCTTACCTCCAGGAACAACTTAACAACCTGATGACCACTCTGAGATCTACCCAGCCTCATTTCGTCCGTTGTATCATCCCCAACGAGTTGAAACAGCCTGGTGAGTAAAGTTCTGGTTGTCTATATAAAATTATTTATCATTGTTTTTTAAATTTATGTCACACTCAAAACGCCTGTACTGAACCGTTTCTCTTGCTCATGACTGGCTCGCCCTCACAGGTCTCATCGACTCTCACCTTGTCATGCACCAGCTGACCTGTAACGGTGTGTTGGAAGGCATCCGTATTTGCCGTAAAGGTTTCCCCAACAGGATGGTGTACCCTGACTTCAAGCTCCGGTAAGTTTCAAACAACTTCATACTAATCTATTTTAATAACGAAAATATTCTCAGAAATGTTTTTATTTCACTAGCCATCAGCTACTTTATTATCAAAGGATTAAGATTATTTTAATACTATCATATTTTCGGCTCGGGAGTCTAAACAAAATTCTTTCGCCTCTGGAACATTCAGGGCCGATGTTATTTATTGCACTGATGACGTCATAGCAACTCCTGCAGATCTGAGTAACACTCTAAAATTGTGTTGATGACTCGTCAATCATACACATCACAGGTGTTGCGGCCTAGTTTAGAATTCGATAGTATTATTAAATCAAAGGAATTTGGGATTCTTTTATAATGTTGATATGTTATTGAACTTTACTTCAAAGGATTAAAGGATGACAATTACTGATAAACAATTTGATGAACAGTTATATGATTCTTGCGCCAGCCATCATGGCAGCTGAAAAAGAACCTAAAGTAGCCGCCGCTAAGTGTCTGGAGGCTGTCGCGCTGGACCCTGAAAGTTATCGTATTGGCCACACTAAGGCAAGACGGAACCCTATCCCCTCACGTGGTGATAGCATGTCACAGATGGACCAACGAAACTACTCTAAAAAATAGAGATTGGTTTTTTCCCCTTTCGTATGCACCCGAGATTTATACATTAATCATACATACAGATTTATAATTAGATTACCCTCTGAACCCATTTCAAAATGTAATTAGCAACAATACATCATTTGCAAATTGTATTTTATTTCCGAACGTGTTATTAGAAAGTTTGAGGTTGTCCACCATATGCATCGAACCCCATTCCCGGATACTGATGACGTCGTATCGAATAATCCTAAACTGCCACTATATCTTGCACTAAAGACCATGCCCTCATTGTGTGTCCATATTTGGTAAATAGTTACAAGATCCTGGCCCCTCAAGCTGTGGAGAAGGAATCCGATCCTAAGAAGATCGCCCAAGT
The DNA here is from genome assembly GCA_946478455.1 of Eupithecia vulgata. Classification (NCBI taxonomy): domain Eukaryota; kingdom Metazoa; phylum Arthropoda; class Insecta; order Lepidoptera; family Geometridae; genus Eupithecia; species Eupithecia vulgata. The sequence continues at coordinate 1,528,663 of OX297873.1, read as the reverse complement.
TATCCTGGACGCTACTGGTTTGGATCCCGAATCGTACCGTCTCGGTCACACCAAGGCATGTCATGATACCCTTTGTAGTTAGTGTTCCGGTTTGCGGCGGGTGATCCCTACTCACAGCGCGGATCGCTAGGCTTCTTACACGCTTGTTGAGCCTCATCAGCGCCCTCTGACCGGTGTCCTGATGTGGTCCGACCCTAGACTATCTAGATGTATGCTTACCCTAGGAGTCCATATACGCGGCTCCCTGTGTGTTTCCTCTTCCGTGCCTTTCCCAAATAATATTTTCATTCACGTATTATTTGAATACTCATTGAACGCAGATACAAAATTCTGTGCCCGAAACTGGTCAAGGATCCTATCTCACCTGAGAAAGCCGCCGAGAAAATTCTCGAACATACCGGCTTGGATGCAGAGTCTTTCCGCCTCGGAAAGACAAAGGTAGACATCGCATGCCCACTCGTACATGTCCCTTTAAACTCTACTCTACTCTCTCTGCATGTTTGCATAACCAGCTATTTCAATCTATTGCATGTTTTAAATGTGTCTTCTTTTGAGATCAAATCTCAAACGTTTTACTAATTCTAGAATATATCTTTGTGAATTTTTGTTGCTTGAAAAATTATACTTGAAATGAGATTGTCAGTGTCGGTGACACCACGCTGACACTTTCCAATGTGCGAGCAGGTGTTCTTCCGTGCTGGAGTCCTGGGTCAGATGGAGGAGCTCCGTGACGACAGGCTGTCCAAGATCGTGTCTTGGCTCCAGGCCTACATCCGTGGTTACCTGTCCCGTAAGGAGTACAAGAAGCTGCAGGAACAGAGGTAAAAATAACTTTCTTGAATATGCAGTTTATGGGTGGAAAATCTCATAATTCCTACTCTTTGGTACATAATTGATTTATTGTCAGGTTGGCTCTCCAAGTTGTCCAGCGCAACTTGCGCAAATACCTGCAGCTCCGCACCTGGCCCTGGTGGAAGATGTGGCAGAAGGTCAAGCCCCTCCTCAACGTCTCTCGCGTCGAGGATGAGCTCGCGGTGAGTGCCCTTTTATCGCAGCTGTCGATCGATCGACCACTCTGACCCACTACCGCAAGGTAGAATGATTCAGCACCGTAAATAGCACCAACCGCGCCCACCTGTCGGTTACGCGACACCAAAGCACCTGCTGCGCCATTTCTGGAACGGCGCGCCGCCCGCGCCCCGCTCCTCTTCTCCAGCGGTGCGTGGGTGGAGACCGCCGCTGGAAAACTCCAGCACCCGCCTCAGTTGTGGAGTGGTCGGCGGCGCGCGCACCTCTCCTATCGAACGAACCGACACTTGCATTCCTTTTTATACATATATGTTTTAATCAATAGTAATCAATAATGGCGGCTGTGCACGTATCAGAGTGGGACGGGATTGATCAAAGTCAAAAAATATTACAGAAACTCGAGGAGAAGGCACAGAAGGCCCAGGAGGCTTTCGAGAAGGAAGAGAAGCTGCGCAAGGAAGTCGAGGCTGTCGCCGCCAAGCTCGCCGAGGAGAAGGCTTCTCTGCTGGCCAAGCTCGAGGGAGAGCAGGGCTCGCTGTCCGAGACCCAGGAGCGCGCTTCCAAGCTCAACGCGCAGAAGATCGACCTCGAAAACCAACTCAGGGTAAGTACCAAACATTATTTACTACCCACTAAAAATATTCGGTCGGCGATTTATAATCATCTTTAGTGACAGCACTAAAAGATGAAATCATTTTCCGGGATGTGACACTGTATCGGATAGCGGGGAATATTTAGGCCGTGAATATCTGAGCTTCGAGGAATGCCAGCTAATGAGATCCATTAATTATGTGGATGAGATGATATCTTGTTGAAAAGTTAAACACCTTTTGCAACATTTTAGTGGGAAGTTTGATGATTCACCTCACCGCAAGCAACCTAACGTGATTCTTTAAATAAACAACAAATTTGTTTATGCGGGAAATAGTTGGAAGAGTTTAAAATATACCGGGAGTCTGCATAGTGCATGATTTTATTGCAAATCGTTAACAGTAGGTACTAGCTGTCGACAGACATTTACCAGAGCCGAACAATAACAATCACCTACGTGTTATTTGATTTTATGCAAAACAATCGGTTGCTAACCCAAGTTATTTTTTAACTAGGACACCCAAGACCGCCTTACCCAGGAGGAGGATGCCCGCAACCAGCTGTTCCAGGCTAAGAAGAAGCTCGAACAGGAGGTGTCTGGTCTGAAGAAGGACATCGAGGACCTGGAACTAAACAACCAGAAGTCCGAACAAGACAAGGCCACCAAGGACCACCAGATCCGCAACTTGAACGACGAGATCGCCCACCAGGATGAACTCATCAACAAGTTGAACAAGGAGAAGAAGCTCCAAGGCGAGACTACCCAGAAGACCGCCGAGGAACTGCAGGCTGCCGAAGACAAGGTCAACCACCTCAACAAGGTCAAACAGAAGCTCGAGCAGACCCTCGACGAGCTTGAGGACTCTCTGGAGCGCGAGAAGAAGCTGCGCGCCGACGTCGAGAAGCAGAGGAGGAAGGTTGAGGGCGACCTCAAGCTCACTCAGGAGGCCGTCTCTGACCTCGAGCGCAATAAGAAGGAGCTCGAGCAGACCATCCAGCGCAAGGACAAGGAGATCAGCTCGCTCACCGCCAAGCTTGAGGATGAGCAGTCCCTTGTCAGCAAGCTCCAGAAGCAGATCAAGGAGCTGCAGGGACGCATCGAAGAGCTCGAGGAAGAGGTTGAGGCTGAGCGCCAGGCACGCGCTAAGGCCGAGAAGCAGCGCGCTGACCTGGCGCGCGAGCTGGAGGAGCTTGGCGAGCGCCTGGAGGAAGCTGGAGGCGCTACCTCTGCCCAGATTGAGCTCAACAAGAAGCGCGAGGCCGAGCTCAGCAAGCTGCGCCGTGACCTCGAGGAGGCCAACATCCAGCATGAGTCTACCCTCGCCAACCTGCGCAAGAAGCACAACGATGCCGTCGGCGAGATGGGCGAGCAGCTCGACCAGCTCAACAAGCTCAAGGCCAAGTGAGTATTTTTAACGATCTCGTATAATTTAAGATTCCCCATAAATATCTCGATTAACTACCGAACGTCTGCGGTTTTATAGACATCCCGAAATAAGTTTAGATATTTTTTATTGACTTGAATGCGAAATCCAGGGCAGAGCACGACCGTGCGTCCTGCTACAGCGAGCTTAACAACACGCGCGCAGCTGTCGATCAAGTAGCCCGGGAGAAGGTAACATCTCGTCCCGAGGCATGGCACCGCACGGGGTGACCCTGCATGGACCCTTCTATCCGAGACATTGCACACACTAGACATACGACATTTTATTTGACTAGGCTCCCCTACACGAGTGTCCCTGATTGAATACTAAAATGTTATGTCATCTATCCAGGGCTGAGAAAGAGCGCTCTCAATACTTTAGCGAAGTCAATGACCTCCGCGCCGGAGTCGACCACTTGTCCAACGAGAAGGTAGACAGATATTATGATTCAATGTTTGCAGCCTTGCAGGGCCGACAATGCTTCGCAGCTTATGGCAATGAAGGAGCTAATTTAAAACAAAACATGTCACACTTATCGTATTACTTATCACTTATCAAATCCCATTCTGTTTTTACTAAACCATTTACTACTAATACGATTAATAAAATTCATACCATACAAAAAGACGAAAGCTAATATTGCTTTGAGTGAACTGTGTTCTAATAAATCTGAATGCTTTTTTTATTAAACCAAAGTAGAAACAACTACGATGCAAGATGCAACCAATCTTGAGTCAATTAATACATAATAAGTAGGTAAGTAGTTATACTATGTCATATGTAACTGTTTTGTTTTTTTACTAACATACGATTTCTCGTTTCAATTTTATTAAGAACAGCTCTCCTTACATAACTATTCAACTAGCATTTTTGTTAACTAAACAACCTATTCGTAGCACAAACATACAAATATTTATATTATACCTGACCTACCAATATTATTGAAATAGTGAAATTATAATAAATAAGAACATTGCATGCACTTTGATTCCTGACTGGCTCAAACTACTCCACACGACCAAAGACAGAAATTTCCTTGCATCTACTTAATCTTGTAACTCCTTCCAGGCTGCCCAAGAGAAGATCGTCAAGCAGCTGCAGCACCAGCTCAACGAGGTACAGGGCAAGGCCGACGAGGCCAACCGTACCCTCAACGACCTGGATGCCGCCAAAAAGAAGCTTTCCATCGAGAACTCGGACCTGCTTCGCCAGCTGGAGGAGGCCGAGTCCCAGGTGTCTCAGCTCTCCAAGATCAAGGTGTCGCTCACCACACAGCTCGAGGACACCAAGAGGCTTGCCGACGAGGAAGCCAGGGTAAGCACTCTGCAAATAAAAACGAATCATGTTATTACATCGATTAGACCTATGGCTAAATAGCAATTTCATTTTGTTAATAGGAACGCGCTACCCTCCTTGGAAAGTTCCGCAACTTGGAACACGACCTGGACAACATCCGCGAGCAAGTCGAGGAGGAAGCCGAAGGCAAGGCTGACCTGCAACGCCAGCTTTCCAAGGCAAACGCCGAGGCCCAGATCTGGCGCTCCAAATACGAGTCCGAGGGCGTTGCCCGCTCCGAGGAGCTCGAGGAAGCCAAGCGCAAGCTCCAGGCTCGTCTCGCCGAGGCCGAGGAGACCATCGAGTCCCTCAACCAGAAGGTTGTGGCTCTCGAGAAGACCAAGCAGCGCCTCGCCACCGAGGTTGAAGACCTGCAGCTCGAAGTTGACCGTGCCACCGCCATTGCCAACGCCGCCGAGAAGAAACAAAAGGCCTTCGATAAGATCATCGGAGAATGGAAGCTCAAGGTCGATGACCTCGCCGCTGAGCTCGACGCCAGCCAAAAGGAATGCCGCAACTACTCTACCGAACTCTTCCGTCTCAAGGGTGCCTACGAAGAAGGCCAAGAGCAGCTCGAGGCCGTGCGCCGCGAGAACAAGAACCTCGCCGACGAGGTCAAAGACCTGCTCGACCAGATCGGAGAAGGTGGCCGCAACATCCACGAGATTGAGAAGGCCAGGAAACGTCTAGAGGCTGAGAAAGACGAGCTCCAAGCGGCGCTTGAGGAGGCTGAGGCTGCCCTCGAACAAGAGGAGAACAAGGTCCTGCGCGCTCAACTGGAGCTGTCACAGGTCAGGCAGGAGATTGACAGGCGCATCCAGGAGAAGGAGGAGGAGTTCGAGAACACACGCAAGAACCACCAACGCGCCCTCGACTCTATGCAGGCTTCCCTTGAAGCCGAGGCTAAGGGCAAGGCTGAGGCCCTACGCATGAAGAAGAAGCTCGAGGCTGACATCAACGAGCTCGAGATCGCTCTCGACCACGCCAACAAGGCCAACGCCGAAGCCCAGAAGAACATCAAGCGCTACCAGGCCCAGATCAAGGACCTCCAGACCGCCCTCGAGGAGGAACAGCGTGCCCGCGACGATGCTCGCGAACAACTCGGCATCTCGGAGCGCCGCGCCAACGCCCTCCAGAATGAGCTGGAAGAGTCCCGCACGTTACTGGAACAGGCCGACCGCGCTCGCCGCCAGGCCGAGCAGGAACTTGGAGATGCTCACGAGCAGCTCAACGAGCTGTCCGCGCAGAGCGCCTCGCTGTCCGCCGCCAAGAGGAAGCTCGAGTCCGAGCTGCAGACCCTGCACGCCGACCTCGACGAGCTCCTCAACGAGGCCAAGAACTCCGAGGAGAAGGCCAAGAAGGCGATGGTGGACGCCGCGCGTCTCGCCGACGAGCTGCGCGCCGAGCAAGACCATGCCCAGACCCAGGAGAAACTCCGCAAGGCCCTCGAGCAACAGATCAAGGAACTGCAAGTCAGGTTGGACGAGGCCGAGGCTAATGCACTTAAGGGAGGCAAGAAGGCTATCCAGAAACTGGAACAGAGAGTCAGAGAGCTTGAGAACGAGCTCGACGGCGAACAGAGGAGACACGCTGACGCGCAGAAGAACCTCCGTAAATCCGAGAGGCGCATCAAGGAGCTCAGCTTCCAGGCTGAGGAGGACCGCAAGAACCACGAACGTATGCAAGACCTGGTAGACAAACTACAACAGAAGATCAAGACCTACAAGAGGCAGATTGAGGAGGCGGAAGAGATCGCCGCACTCAACTTAGCCAAGTTCCGCAAGGCCCAGCAAGAGTTGGAGGAAGCTGAGGAGAGGGCCGACCTCGCCGAGCAGGCCATCAGCAAGTTCCGTGGCAAGGGACGCGCAGGATCCACAGCGAGAGGAGTCAGTCCGGCGGTGAGTCACACTTTCATTAACAGATCTTTCCACAAACGAAGCAACCACTATAGTCACTTTCTCTATCTAGAAGCTGGTTGACTCTGTATTCGTATTATAGTGTTCCAAGTTGATTACAAATACCAGCTGCAATATAGAAACTAAAGGTTATTTCTCTCGTTCAGGCGTCCGTTAAAGGGCGTCCCTAAATCAGCACTGGAGACTATGTAAGTTGGCAACGTTTGGTTGCACGCTCCCCAGAGCACCCAGAACAGTGCCAAGTAGACACTAGTTTACCCCATATTTATTTTGTATACCCCTGTTACTATTTTACCGATATTTATGTACATATATATGGGCATGTTCAGCATGATATCCTGCACGTGGTGTATGAGCGACAGCCCCTAGATTAGACTTGAAGCAAAAGCCTACCAAAGTTTAGTCAGATTCTGCGATGTTCTGTGACTTTTTGTTTTGTTCTATCGTTCAAAAGGATCAGCCGTCATGAAAATCGGTGGGCTTTAAATTCAAGGTTGCTTGAGAGGGGGCTGGTTGATTAGTACTCATATTATTTTGTTTGTTTCTAGCCCCAACGCACGCGCCCCGCCCTGAGCGACGGTTTCGGCACCTTCCCACCTAGGTTCGACCTGGCGCCTGAAGATTTCTAAACGTTCCAAACCAAAAACAAAACGGACTGTACAGATTTTTCGTTAATGTAACTTTTTATACATAACAGTTGTTAGCGTGTTACGAAACGTGAAACGAGAAAACTGTAAAAATTTTTGTAAGCCAAATAAAAAAAAATATACACTGTTAGGTATCTAATCTTTTTACGAAAGGATATTTTGTAACTTGTTGATATTTATTATTTATATTATTTATTACCGTGGAGTATGTATCGAGAGGGCGGGAGAGGGAGGCTCGAGCGCTGCGCCCGCGCATGGACTCCGAGACACGCCCACCACCCCCGCACCGCGCTGCACCGCGCGAGCCTCTCCCACCCACTGTTGACATCTAATAAAGCGATATCGTTGTCATAAAATACTTTAATAATGAAGTTTTATTTATTTGCTACTATCGAATCATTAAGACCCAAAGCTATATTTTAAAATATTTAAAAAAATGTGCACAGCACACTTGGTAGAACTTAAAGTTCTTAAGTTCTAAGCACATTGCAGGCAGGTAGGCATTAAGATAAATAGTATAATTCATGAGGCTGCAGATGAGACCATTTTTCGATAGCTTTCGACAAATGTTATGAGCCATATATCTTCCGTTGAAACCTGTCAAAATATCGCAGCTGCATACCGAAACACGCACCCATACCATAACGAAAAGAAACAAATCGGGGCCAAACTCTCATAATCAAATATTTAATTTAAATTTAAATTATATTTTTAAATTTAATGGGCGAGAGTCTGCCTGCGACGCAAGAGGTTGCGGGTTCGATCCCCGCCTCGGAACAAATTTGTGTACGATCTGCAGAAATTTGTTCCGTTGGTCTGGGTGTTTTCTATGTATAATAAAAAATATCTATCTATGTAATGTATAATATTACGTATATCAGTTATCTAGTACCCATAACACAAGCTCTGCTTACCTTGGGGCTAGATAATGCTGTGTGAATTGTCCAGCATTATTTATTTATTTATTTGACAATGGTATCGTCGTAGAATCGTCCATTGATGAAAGACACTACTAGATAGATCGTGTGGTGCTATCAGCACGGAGATAGTTTCAACCTTGACACTTTATACACGCGTCCATCCTTCTGTAGATTTTTCATTGATGGTAAAATGTAGGTGAATATGTCATTCTGAGACAATACCAATTATTATGGTGAAGCGATTAATTTTGAGAAATTACGGCCCAAGGCGCCTTACAAAAGTATTATAAAGCATCATCATTAGTCCACTGCTGGATAAAGGCCTCCCCTAATGAGCCCATAGCGCCCTGTCTCCAGCATCTGCCAGCAGTCTTTCGCAAATCGTTATTCAACCTGGTCTGAGGGCGTCCTACGTTTACCTAGTCAAATAAATATTAAATAATATCAAATTATTATAAAATTTATTACTTTTCTCTTAATATGTACCTACATCACTGAATATCTTAAAAAATACTATCACTTTTTTGCTAGCCCGTCTTGAGAGGACAAAAACCAGTCTATAATTATCTCAACATTTTCAACATCGCAAGCTTAGCTGCTACCAGCGACACAGCTCCCCCCGTCGCCACAGATCTATTGCCCTCCAGCTCTGGGACTCTGTAGTTCATGCTGCAGAAGTCCAAGTTAGCGTCTTCAAACCGCTGGAAGATGTCCTGGAACTGCTTCCAGGTGCAGCCTTCTATAGGGCATAGCTCTGTCTCCTTCTCGTTTATGAAGATTTGCACTCGGAAGCTTTTTCCGTCAGCTTCTTGGCATCTGGAAAAAATATTACATTCAGCTATGGCGGATATTGATCTCTGGCAATCAAAGCTTTTCTGTATGAAAATTCATACGTTGTTATTCCGGGATAAAACATGATCCCATGAAAAGTAAGCTTTCTAATGTTGAAATAATTTTGGAAATCGGTTCAGTAGATCCACCTACAACGTCACAAACAATTCACAAACTTTACCTTTATAATATTAGGACAGGGTGGTTTTCTTCGAAAGTTCTACCTATCGTCATTCCATAGTGTTCCAGTCAAGTTTTCAAATGCAATTTCTAACGTATGTATGGTGGAGTTCACGCTATGCCACGTTCTCTAGGCCTCTGCTTTATCAGCGATAGTACCTATATTTGTTTCGGTACTACGATAAATCGATATCTTTTTGTGGAATAGACAACTAGATAAGAAGTAGAATGCAAAAGCCTATCTTGTCGTGTACCTAACTAGATAATGAATGGTATCGCTATCATAAAAATTACCTTAGATACGTTGTGCACGTCTCATGTGTAGAGTGGACACTTCGTGTCACACGACAAACCAGTGTGTGATGAGGATTATGGCATTAAAATTCGATTATTGATTGATTACGTCTATATTGTAATCAAATTATAGATATCTATTATATTTACTTCAATGGCTGATTAGTAGGACGTACGTAGGTAGACAAAGCCAGTCAGTACGACCTTATCTTTTTGATTTTTTTATCATTACTATTACCTATTTTTATCTACACTAATATTATAAAGAGGAAAGATTTGTTTGTTTGAATTGAATAGGCTCTGAAATTAAGACCGATTTGAAAAATTCTTTCACATATCGTGGGATTTACTTACTCAAGCCCGGAATGGTAACATTGGAAGGATACCTTGCATCCTATTCTAATCTTTCTATTATGAAGATTATAACAGGGCGGTCCTAACGAGGCTTGAGTAAATTTCCATTTAAAACCGTGTGCAGGAAACTGTACATAACTTGTGACTACTCTCTCACCTGTTTAAAACCGCAATCATATTGACAGAGAAGGCGCCTATAAAACTCGTCCGCCACAGCCGACTGGGGTTTCTGAAAGATGCCTCCAGCTGGTTGGGATCCTTAAAAATGCCGAGCGCGCACCAGACCATCTCCAGCATAGTGTCGTGGGTGAAGTAGGAAGTGAGCTTTCGACCCTGGCTAGACGGGGCCTGGACAGCGGCTTCGAAGGTCTCGTACAGGTCTTTCATTGCTGGCCTTCCTAGGTTCACGTTCACCTGGATGGAGTGATAAGAACATGCTGATGATTGATTTCAGGAGAGAACTGTAGTTTACTTTACATAAAAATAATTCAACCATAAATACACTTATTTACTTACCCATGATCCATATCCATTTCTGTAATAATGCCGTACATCATCTCTGTACTCCAACACGACCAGATCACGGTTGGAGAAGGCAGCGCACCACGGCGACTGGTGGCGGTCGCTCCAAGAGCGGTCGAAGCGGCACAGCTCGTAGAGGGAGTAGATGTTGGATGGAGTCAGCTGAGTGGTGAGGCCGAGACGCTGCTGTACGGTGTTCTGGACCTGAGAGTGTAATATAGGTAGCTTATAAGAAAAAAGTTTATAACATGAAGCTAGGGAGAAACGAAAAGTATGGAGGGGCCGGTAACAGGATGGCTGACCGAGCTACCAATGTGAGAAAGGTAGGTATATAAATAATGCAACAAATAGAAAAGTAATAAATGTTTTCTTTCCTATTGAATTCCAATAATAATAGAGAAGGACCTGTAAATCGCGCAGTATCAGGCATTGTGAATGTGGCAATATTTGGAGGAGACCTATTATGTTTAGCGCTGAACGTCTTTCGGCTAAGACGGAGATGAAGAAATATGTCATCAAATTTAAAAAAAATACGGCTTTATCTTTGAGATGCTTTATGTAACTAACTAAAATGTGAAAAATACGTCAATTTAATGAAATAATAGTCTAAATGTAAAACCAGCACATGGTGGCCACGAGTGTATGTGATAGAATATTTTGAAGATACCTCTCTAGATTTTTCCACTAAGACAAGGCTTGTAGACCCATGACCAGCAGTGAACTAGAATAGTGATGAGAGTAAGTATTGAATAACACGGTAGTCGATGTATATTATATGTTACTCTAAAAGCTCATAAGATTTACTCGTAAATCCTCAGATTTAGGAGTAAGTCTTATGATTTACCAACATTAGTTACCTAGTAAATGTAAGGATTTATGAAAATGGGACATTTATATATTCCCTTATACACCGTGCTAGAATTCCATGGCTGGCTAATGATGATGATGTCCTTACGAATAGAATAATTTCTGGAAGAAGCTACTTACATTAATAAACTCGGCAGTTTCATAGTAAGCGTCCATCTGGTCGTCGAGGAGTTGGCTCGACTTCACTGTTTCTTGGTACCTGTCGCAGTTCTCGTAGGGCTGAAAAAAAGATTCAATCATTGTCAGGTGTTTGAACCGATAGTACAGATGAAGTAGTGTAACATCGTAACCGATAGCTTTTAATTACACCAGTTAACATCTTAATTCCACACTGCATAGAATATACTAAATCTAAAAAACTAACTAATTTCCAGCAAAGCTCATGAGAAATAATGTATTAATATTTTATTTTTATTTATTTATTGTATCATAATATGGTAAATTTGTCAAACTATAATCGACTATAAGATAATTTCTACTAGTTTAATAATATGGTACGAAAGGTATGGTATGATAATAGACAGAACAATTCAATTTTTTATTTAGTCTTTTGCATAGGTTTTCTTTTTGGAAAACACCTCACTTCGCTTTGGATCTCCCGGAATACAGCTGAGACAAGTGTGCAATCGTCTGTAATCTTTTAACTACCTTAAAAGATTACAGACTGTTCTTTTTAGTACCTTGTTACCTATCTTTTCCATTTTACTGATCGCTATCCGTTTGTTACTTAAAATTACTTAAAATTTCCAAATGTTTTAATTAAAAAAGGTAAATGTCAAAAAACACTGTAACTACTTTATTTTCTATTACTCACCCTCACAACATCATCCCTACTCCTAGCATCATCAGGCATCACCGTCACGTTGCTTCCATCAAAGAACCCATGAGCAAATGCCATAGCACTGGTGATGGTGCGTTGCTCATTGGTGGGCCTCAAGTAGTAGTCGGACCCTGAGCCTTCGAGCAGCTGGGGGTAGGTCTGCCGGATCCTGGAGCCGATGCCGTACAGCTCTTCGTATCCTGTGCCAGTGAGGAAAGACTGGGACTCTTCTAGCGTGGAGTTCCATGCCCAACTTCTGAAGTTGTCGATGTCCTAGAAAATGGATTGGTAGGATATAAAATGAACAAAACGACGAGGTGGTAAAAATGTATAAACTTGCTAGAAGTAGGTTATGGTTATGGTGGTTATGGTGTGTGTACTCCCTTTTCCGCACTGAGACTCTATTGGCCCATTGTGCGCTAGAAGTAGGAATTTGAACATAATACAATACAATACAAAAATGTTTGATTGTACACCAGAAAAAAACATTACAAAAAACATTTACATGAGACAAGTACAATGGGCTTCTCGCTTAGAAGCATATAAAATGCATAAAAGCATACATAAAATCACAATCAGAGGTTAAATTTTGAGTGTGGGCGGTAAATTAAAAAGATAAAACAAACAATATCGTTCGATAGATGACGTGATTTCTTTAATTTTTTGACAAAAAACGTTAGATGCCATAGCAATATTTTGTGACTGTTCTCTCCGCGCTAGGCACACAGTATATTATGGAGAGAGTGGAGAACGTCATTGTTGCTAAGTTAGATATATTTTAGTAGTTTGTATTTTTCTTATTTTTCCTTTAAATATTGGTCAACTGTGTAGTATGCTTTTGTGATTAATAAAAGCTTTAATTGTTTTATAAAGATTTTGACGTTATTTTCATTTTTCTACACATCAGGTAGTTTATTATATAATTTAATTGACATTACATAGGGGCTCGTTGAGTGAAGTTTAAGTTTTAAATCTTGTCCTGTAAGTTTGTGTTTATATCCTACCTATGTTTCTTCTCGGGTTTTATAGATTTTTTTATGGTTTCTAACGAATTTACACTATTCAAGTATATATATGCAGGGCAGAGTTAGTATTGTAAATTTTTGAAAGTGAGGTTTACAGCTATCTGTTTGATCTATGTTTGCTAAGATGCAAATATTTTTTTTTCTGCGTTATGACCATTTTTGAATTGGTACTGTTTTCCCATAGGATGACAGAGTATGATAAGTGGCTATGGGCACAGGCGTTATACATTGCAAGGGAAATTTTTGGTCAGTTGTTTTCTTAACTTCGCGGAGGGCGTATTTTTTTGCGTATGTAATACCCAGTTTAGGTGGGTGTCGATCGTCAGGCCTAGCAAGCTAAATTCATTTACAGTTTCAAGAGGTTAAATAATGGTTATTATAAATGTAGTTGGCTTTTAACGCGGATTTTTGGTATGGGTGGAATAAATAAATAATAATAATAATACACAGTCTGTGATTTTATTTAGTATTTCGTCAAGTTTATTGGATATAGGCTACACAAGATTAATGTATCTTTTAAAGGATAATGTATACGCTTCTACAACAAAACTCCAAGTGAGTTGTAAAAATTATCAATAAATAAATTCAAACAAATTGTCAAACATATATATATATATAGATATAAATCCTTTGTAAAAAGGCTTACTATAAAATATCAGATTATCTAGACGATAAAAAAGCTTGAGACGAGTTTTGCTCCAACTCGAAAACTAACATTCTAACAAGGTAAAGGTTTCTTGTTCGCTTCTTTACTTTTACTTAAAAAGATTGAAGTGGACAAAAAATCAAAGTGATCACTTTATTTCCTAGTTTTGCTTATGTAATCTGAGTTTTTGTGACGTGTCCAAGAATCCTGTAAGGTCTAAAGGAAATAAAGCACTTTGAATTGAATAACTACTGGTTTTATTATGCACTGTTTACTTTGATGAGAATTAATTACAACTAATATTTACACTTACATCTATTTTCTAAAAATCTAAGCCGTCACCAGAAGGCAGAGTGCCCAGAATGCTGGCAGCATTGCCACGTTGAATGGCAATGCTAATTCGTTGACCGAAATAAAAACCAGCATTCCGATCACCTGTGGACTCTATTAGTAGTTTTGTAAGATCTTTATAGATAACGTGTGCCCCAGGACCCCAAGGACCTAGGGTTTCCACCCCAAACGGCTCAAATAGGTAACCTCTGTCAAGACTAGCGTATTTTCGCTGTTTGAGGAACTCCGCTGATGTTGCTGCGGAGCCTGCCCTTACTGATGTCCCTGCAAGATGAGAAGGTGCTAGGGTATCTACACACGTAGCATCCCAAACTAAAGGCTGACCCATCTTCCAAGGAATCAGAGTCATACCGTCAGGCCTTTTACCATCATCACGCATTAGGCCACGTGGTTCGAGAGTAGCTGGCACACTGACGCTGGTAAAAGCCCGACGAATGATGTCATTAATTGAACCATGGCGGGACACACGTCCTGCACTAGAGGCACATACCAGTGCATGGTGACCGAACTTATCAACGGTTTCACCGCACTGGCAACGGTGTGGCACTAGGCAAGGAGAACCTAAACGCAAAGAGGTAGCCACCCGAAATGAGTTATTGTCTAAAAGGGTACCTAAATTTTTGGAAGGCAAAACATATAAACAAAGTCCTGATTCCCACTCGGAAACAGCGAGTAGACGAGCGCGTTCTGATGAGCTGGTAGACGTATTAATAAGATTTTTCCGTACCAACTCACAGTCCCACAGTCTCTGAGAAGAGAGGACTTTGGGCAGATTAGTGTCAGGACAGGCTATTTTCCAAGACGCTCGAAACCTGTTATTTGACAATTTTGTGAACATTTGGCCGTTGTTGTACCGTGAATTGAAGACATAAAAGCTGGGAGTGAAACACTAGAAATTTCGCGGAAATTTGAATTGAATTGAATTTTTGATATTTTCATTGCGATAACACGTTATTTGTACAGATATATCGTCGGCGAATAAGACGCACAGATCGTCCATTACTTTAGGGAGGTCGTTTATGTCGATCAAAAACAGAAGGCATCCAATAACGCTGCCTTGGAGTAATGACGTGTTTATTATTTTTCTATCTGAGCGTACGTTGGTTATCTCCACACAGCATCATTTAACTCCAAGCTGAGCAGAAATTGTATTATGGGTGATTTTATTATCTAGATGACAGATAAATTTAATACACATATTTTCTAATATTTAAAGAAAATACCCTAAACATATAATTGCAGATCGAACAAACATTTCTCGATGGGAATCGTACCCACAACCTTCCCGCGTCGCAGGCGTACCTTCTCCTGCTGCTTCACAAAGGTCGTCGGTATTATCGGTAATAAGTAGCCTTTAATCTAAGTTAAGCTATGTATGTTCGAAATGTACTTCAACCTCAACCTGAACAGCCCATAATAGTCCACTGCTGGACGCAGGCCTACCCCTTATTTTTTTATCTCATGGGAGGTAATGCCCATAATGCCCCGGTGTATGTCCCTTAGTCGCCTCTTACGACATCCAGAAAATTCGAAAAAAAAATCGAAATGTACGCAAAATTTCAATTCGCTAAAGGGCTAATTTACATGGATGAGAACTTTCAGTACTAAATAGTTATTCTGTGAACCTCACGTTTGAACACAACTGGCTCCTCCCAGCTTCGAAGCTAGCGATGATCTCCTCCCTCAGTGAGGCGATGTACTTGACATCCTCGGTGACGCTGGTGCCAGGGTTTCTGTTCCCGTGCCGGTTCAGGGTCCATACGCTGATGGCATCGCAATCTGCAATGGTAATTTTATTAAATTACATACAACCTGGGTCTCTATAAACTAAGAGTCAATAGTTGTCATCCACAGATTTATAAGTATAGTACTAAAGTGTCATCTGGACTTCTGTGATACATCCTCGGGCACATTATCACTTTCCATGTGAAATCGTGGTCAAACAAAGGTAGGCCGTGCTTTGATATAAAAATCTATTTCATAATTCAATAACACTATTTCTGTAGGCTTATAAAATAAGTTATTATTATTACAAATCAAATTTTATATCTACCATAAATTATTATCAAATAAGAAATATATATAATAGTGACAGTGATTTTCCCTTCAATATATATTTTTTTGTCTACTTGTGGATTAGCTGTTCTTTTCTCTTGCTAAGACTCTAAAACGGCTTGACCGATTAATTTTTTTGTTTTGTTTGCTCTAAAACAGAATGTAAAAGAAAAAAAAACTAGTTTCTTATAAATTAAACTTATAAAAAAACTAGTTTTTTATATATTGGACATTTAACTCGGCATCAATATGTCCAAAGTAAGCGCTGTCTGTGTGCACTTTATAGGTTCCAGATGGCTGATTTACTAATTATGATGATGATGATGTGCTACTCATGCAGTACGCAGGTACATAATGGTCCATCAGTTATGGTCTGGTGCTGTTGTAATAATGGTAAAAACATAGAAAATATCCAGACCCGGAACTATATTTACAGATTTTAACAAAAACAGTTTTCCTTCTCTCCATGCAAAAAAGGTCCAGAAACAAAATTAATTGTTCTATTTATTGTATTATCATTAATTTATCTTTGCTCAGTTAAGTTATATTAACTACTAGCTCTCTAAAGCTGTTATTCAAATCCAGAACTTTGTATGCAAAATTTGCGCGACGTAAACTTAATTCACCAGAGCTAATTCACCTAGGTGTATTAAATACACTTTTAGTAAACTTAAAACACCTGTACCGCTGTTCATAAAACAAAAGACATATATTTAAAATCATAAGTAAACTTTATTCACCCCAGTTAAAAATGGTTCTAACGGACCATTTCTAGAAAATGGCCTACAGTAATATGTCCCTCTAACATGCTTAACTGGGCCTCACATATGAATTCATCATTTATTTGAACGCTAGATCTGCGTTGTTTTGGTGTCCGCTTGGAGTCTGCATCTTTTTTAAATGCCGCGATCAGATCAAGTAGGCTTCTATTAAACTTTTTAATTCGTTTGCTCAGAGTAGTATGGAAACTTTCCACGTAATTATTGGTTCGGTGTCTTTCTCCAAAAACTGACCATAGTTTGATGTTTTCAGGGATTAGCCAGATTTTTTTGAAATATCGGAGAAAGGGTTGTAGATGCATGTGCTTATCAAACTGTTGCTCAATATATTCCCAACCTGCGGTAATTTTGTCATGTGGCAATAAAGCTAGACTTCTACACAAAAAAACGCATCGACGGTTGTTCTTAGCATTAAATATTTTTAAAGATTTTGCTTTTCTGACCAAACTTTCTTGAAAATGGTAATAACAACCATTTACGGTTATTTCTGGGAAAATATTCCGCAGAGCTTTTATGGTACTTTTTTCAAAGTCACAGGTATATTTAACTGGACTCCAGCATAATATATAAACTTACATTTTTTATAGTAACCGAGCCAGTACATTTAACAGTAGATAAGTTTTTGCAACATCTCCACCAACGAGCACCATTTTTGTATGTTTTCTTTTTAAAATATTGTCGTCCGTTATGTAACAGTACCACACCTCTTCCTCTGTGTATATATTTAAAGATAGGCATTTTTTCCGTAAATAAACTTAATACATCTTTGGTCTTAGGTATTTATAATATTATAATTATCACTTTTTTGCAAATAAATTGTGTGTCAACATGACAATCGTTTAAATATTATTTTACTCTTTGGAACTCATTGAGCACTTTAAAACTTCAAGTGTATAAAGTTTCACTAATAAAAAGGTTCTTCATCAAAGTGAATAAAGTATACTTAAAGGTAAATTTAATGCACCCAGGTGAATAAGGTGAATAAAGTTTTTTAAAAGTAATTTTAATGCACCCAGGTGCTTAAAGTTTACTAAAAGTGTATTTAATACACCTAGGTGAATTAGCTCAGGTGAATTAAGTTTACGAAGCGAAAATTTGCCTTTGTATCAGTATTACCATTGATTAGTACCATTGACTTCAGTTCTATCCATTCTGTACGTTTGACGTTTTCTTCACACAAACCTCATCTTTTATGTAATGTGTAATTACTTACTTTCTGGCTTAGGCAGGTCTCTGATGTCTCCCCTCACTTCGTCATAGGGAGACTTGGTAGAATGCGGCAGGTAGGGACACTCGCGGTTCCAATAGCATGCGCGCACGTTCGCAATGATTACGACCAGAAGCGCTGCCTTCATCGTAGCTGTGGATACTGCTGACTGCTCTGAGAGGTACCGTTTATGGGTATTTATCCCCACTTTTATTAAGATAAGGACTTGTGCACATTGTTTTATTTCTGGGTCGAAATAATTGTAGTACCTACTTACTATGTATCAGCCGCTTTTATACACAGGTATTTATCTGCTCTGTATAATATACGAGTAAATTAAATGAATTCAAAAATAGGAAGAGTTTCTCACTTTGACGTTGTTTATAATGTTGATGGCTTCTGTTGACCCTATTCGCCTCTCAGAGGTGCCCAGCACGCGGGGAAAAGTGAAAAAAAAGTGTTAATATATATTTCTGTACGTTTCTTACATTAGAGTCTAGTTTTCCTAGATTGATAGATTGATGATTATCTACTTTAATAAAGCTAAGCAACATTTGTTGACCATAACGTTTGTGTAGTTTAGCTTAAACCTCCATGTTCTTATATTTGTGTGTCAAAATAAATGCTATTATTCTTTTCTATTCTAAAGAACATCAAAGAGAGACAAATCTGCAACATGAAGCTGTGGTGAGAGGGAGCTTAACAGAGACAAACTGTTAGATTAGTCGTTTATAATAACTTGTTTCTTGATACAAGCACCGCAAGTTATTGACCTGCGTCAACCTATCAGCGACCTTATTATTTGTATGCTTTCGGTTCGATGACTTCACCCGGCCCGTAGTTTTATTGTTTCACACCTTAGTACATAGGCTAGTCCAAAACTTCTAGTTCAGTACCAAATTTCTTTGTAACCTCGCCTTTACTTTCAAGTTTTGGGATTCTCATGAAAATCTTATCGTTGATAAAATAATATGCCTTAATAGTTATTATCTGTGTAGATATCCATCGATAGAGTTTGTGATATCACGTTACTATCGCAAGTATATCACTGTGTGGCTGTGACATGATACCCACGCCCTCCTCTCGTGTATTGCTATTGGACGATGCTAAAATCGAGCTGGACAAAATTCACAGATTTTTTGGTAAAACTATATGCATATTGTTAAGAGCTACAATCCTTGTTATATTCCCGTTCGAAGCTTGAGGTGTTCTTGGTTTCTACGGCGCATGTTATGAAAGTTTACTCAGTCGTTGATCTTGATGAGTGACGTTATGCCATAGAAAAGCGTCAGTCAAGTATCGATTGAAAACTGAGCAAGGTTACATAAAACGGGCCTTAGAGTGGTGTTCTTTAAAAGATAAACGGACGATCAGCGGTGAATTGGTATACAGGGTGTCGCGAAATATGTCGAAAGGTGTGATTCTGTACTCAGAGGGGACTACAATTATTAATTAAGAAAACTTCTGTCAAAAATGACAATAAAACCATCCGATTTATCAGACAAAATTTCTAGCACAACAATTTGGTAATATCGGCAGGATAGATAGCTAGATAGAAAGAAAATAAATAAATAATGCTGGACAATTCACACAGCATTAACTAGCCCCAAGCTAAGCAGAGATTGTGTTATGGGTACCTACTAGATAACTTATATACATAATATAATACAATACATAGATAGATATTTTTTACTATAAGTACATAGAAAACGAGCAGAACACCCTGAACAAATGTCTGCAGATCGTACACACATTTGTCCCGAAGCGGGAATCGAACCCGCAACCTCCTGCGTCGCAGGCAGACCTTCGCCCACCGCGCCACAGAGGTCGTCGAAATACTTTATTATACCAGTCACAGAAAGAAAACAATAAAACTTGCTTAGAATAGAGGAATTATAAAAGGCGGCCTTATGCAGAAACATCATCATTACCACAGCATTACTATACATCGTCATGCAATTCAATACTTTTAATAAGGTTGTGTAAACTAACTTCTGCCCGCAGCTTTTCTCGTGGTACTTGATTTAAAGAACTAGTGCTGTAGACAGAAGACAAGAACGCTGGTAGGGCTACACTTGAAATTTTGCGTATACTTAAGCCTTCCAATTTTACAGGCAGGGAGGCCTGCGACCATGCCTTGTCATCCAAATATATATTCAAAACTGATAATAAAGTATTATTTATTATGTTGAAGTAACAACTACAGTAGTTTTTAACCACTATGAACTAACTAATGAATGCCTACAATTAAATGTGTCATTGAAGGTCACGTTCTTTTATCACGAAACTTACAAAATTATTCTGCCTTTGTTAGGTAGGTAGTTACTCCATTGAATAAATAATGAGACGCGTTAGCCGGAAAAACATGCTTATTTCTGTCATTATTCTAAAGACTACTGACTGTTGACAGCTAACACCGAAGATTCGGTAGTTACACTATGCTCATTCCACGCTTTTATTTTCTTTCTGACACTTCGACTTGACTTCGATAATCAAAACAGTCATGTCCTAATCGATTTTGTTGTTTTTGCTCAACATTTTGTATTATTATTCAGGTGTCGAAATGACATTTTAGTTTTCAAATATATAACAGAATAGTTTAGTATTATTTCTATTGTTTTATTTGCTACTTGCTCCTGCCCGCGGTTTTTTCGTGGATTATTCCGGGATAAAAAATAAAACAAAGAGCTGTGGTGTGCTCACTTTCATATTTTTAAAATTATTCGCTTTTTTTTTCGCGTCGATACATTCGCAACTCTTTTTAAAAAGTAGCCGTGTCTATGATATCATAGTTTTTTTTTATTCAGCCTTCATACATAATTTACATAATTAGGAAAATTCACTGTTGTGCACTTGTAAAGTAAAATAAATGCGTAGGTCGAGTAGGTATTAGAAGTTGTTTTCTACTTCATTTTTAGCGTCGTGTGTTGATTACATCAGAGGCCTTAGTACAAGTTTTGCTAAGTTCACGAAAACAATGAAAATTACGTTTGCTTCCATATATTTGGCTCCTTGCAGAATCTAAGATACCTACTGAGAAGAGTATATGACGGCAATCCGATTAGTAGTTTACACTTGGCCACCAACCCGACTATCCAGAAACCGGGACGTATAAAAAGCACACCATGCATGAAACAATTTCGGTACAAATTTAATTATTTTTAATATATGTTCAGTTGCTTTAATTATGTAGTATGTTGTCAAATATACAATGAATATCCATGTCTATTTTTATTATCCATAATAATAGGTATACTTACTTAATATGTAGGTACACTACACCTTCTCAAAGCTCTTGGTCCGTGACGTAAGTAATGTTTACAAACCGTTCGTTGAGGTGATTCCCAATACTACTCTAAACCATTCTAAATTGAAGTATGATGCCATAAAAAGACAAGTGCCTTGTGTAGACTGTTTCTCTGAAATATACTTAGTGCAAGACTTTTTTTTCTTAATATTTAACTACTTCAATTCAATGATAGGTAGGTATTGAACTGTTGAGGAAACTCTACGATAGAATTTTTTATAATTATTAATTTTATGATGGGCTTCGAGAAAAAGTCAAATTCATTTGCAAATATTTCTATTCTATATAAAATATCTAATATAATTAAAGAAACATTATCACAAAATATTACCAATATCATATGGTGGCGATCAGTGGGCGAAGGTCCGCTTGCGACGCAGGAGGTTGCAGGTTCGATTCCCACTTTGGGACAAATGTTTATACGATCTGCGTCTAAATGCAAAATGTTGCTAGAGCAACTCGAGCGATCTATACTTGAGTAACGATTTTATATGGCATAAGCTATGCTATAGGTCGATGGCTGACTGTATAAAACAGAATAGGTGTCACGCCTCCGAAATGTGGGCCTGTCCGAGTCCAATCCAAGATAGGGAAATACAATATTATTACATTTTATTACGATTGTAATTATTGATTACCTATGTACCGCATTATTTATAACTATTTCTGTAACAAATGATAACAATTTTGATTATAATGATGATAACGCTACTTTTATCACAGACGATTATTGTACCTACCGGATTGGATGAATTGCGCTGGATTGATAACAGGTTTGATTCTCGCGTCGACATCAATTTAAACATGATCAGCAGTGATCACGCCAGGGGGACGTGGAACCTACGATTTGTTTCGGTTTGTGTATAAAAAAGTTTCAGACAGATTACAAGGCACAGTTTCAGACAATAATTCGTTCAGAAATTTATTTCATCCATGATTAAAAATATTTTAATTCCCATCTTTAGATCTTAGTATTTTTTAACGCATTCACTGCCATGTCTATCTTATATCATGAGCATGAGGAGGAAGTTCTCCGTATGTTTCAGTGGCAGTGAAAGTGTTAATGGGATCGAATATTTTGTATACTACAAGACAGGACAGGATTTGACACATTTGAAAAATAAAACAATTCTGTTTGTTCATAATTTATTTTCATTTATAATATATTTTATGGTCTCCTATTCTCCACATTCTGCAGTACTGTGAAGAACGTGTACGATAATTTGATAATCTGTAAAAATAATACAAGTTTTTAATAATATCTAGTCTATGGGTTCGTATCTAACAAAAACTAAACATAAACTTGCTGTGCCCACAACTAGGCTTCACAAAATTAATGTTTCTTTTAAAGGGCAATGTATACGCTTCTACAACAAAATTCCTAGTGAGTTGCAAAATCTATCAGTAAATAAATTCAAACAAATTATTGTAAAAACCTTTCTGTGCAAAAATTCTTATTACAAAATATCAAATTATCTAGAAGATAAAAAAGCTTAGGACGGGTTTTGCTCCAACTCGAAAAATAACAACTAACAGGCTAAAGGTTTCTTGGTCGCTTCTTTACGTCTATATACCGAAGCGACCGAAATCAAAAATATCACTTTATTTCCGTGTCAATGTTTTATTTTAAGAATTTGACCTTTTCTAAGTGTACATTTTTGTATTTATGGAAATAAAGACTTTTTGATTTGATTTGATTTGATTTGACCTGATATTACTGAAATCTGAGCTCATCCTTTACCTAACCGGTTCTAGTGATACACTCCAAAAGACATTGTTCTTATGTGTTTTATTTCAAAGGGTGTAGTCACTGTACACTAGCGAAACTCGATGTTAAATGTTGACTTGACTTGACTAACACCTGTGAAGGCCCCCCTGCAGCATAGCACCAAATGTGCATTTAAATATGAGCCTTAACACGTACCGTTTAGATAGATTTTATATAGACGGCATCAGATGATAGACAGACAGCTCGCTCAATTACCCGTTTGAAGTTTATGGGGAAGTTGTTTTGTAAATCCAAAATTTAAAGAATTAACGTTTTTGTGCTGTTTGGTAGCAGTTTTGGAGCATAGTCTCTTACAACTACTACGGGCTGAGTTCGGGGGATCGTGAACGTGAAGAACTCACCGCAGTGAAGGTAGCCAGCGAGAGCTGCGTGAGCTTGCCTGCAGTCAGCGTCTTGGGCCGGCGCGTGCGCACCATGACCATCAGCAGCGCCCGGCGGAGGCGGGTTGAGAACCGGTACCAGGGGCACTCGTAGGCGGCGCTGCCGATCTCGACACTCTACGATTACAGATAGTAAAGGTAACTTTCTCAATTGGATGCTTTAATGAGGGTCACATTCTACAGGGTGATTTTTTAAGTCGGTGATGGCCAAGTCCGAGACCACGAGAGTTAGAGAAACGTCTACGAACGATTTAAAAGAAAACATTCACTGCATTTTTTAAAATCTTTTAGGTACATGCAGGAAATCTAACTGATATATACTTACTTGATATAATTACCAAAAAAATATGTATGACATCCTGTATTTTTGCACCAACGGATTCGTTTGTTAATTAGAATCAATCAAAATCAATAATGAAAATGAAAGGAAACGGCTACTTTTTAAAATTTTAGTTTGAATACATACTCCACCTAGTAATGTGAAAATTTTAAATAATCTTTGGCAATCAACGAAGATTTCCGATAAAAAAATAAAACAATTTGTAAAAAAGTGTTCTGTTTTTATTTTATCATCAATTGAATTCAAGACTCCTTTCAAGACTTTTCTCTAAATTTCGTGATTCTGTACTTGGCCATCACCGCCCCCATCAAAAAACCATACGGTATGTCTCATCGGACTTGGAGTAGCTCATTGAGTATCTCACGAGGCGCAAATACGCGGGCCTTGACTGACCCTTCGCATTTGCGGGAACCAATTTGAAGTCCCCCGACGAAAATTTAATGTTCGGATGCGGAGTCTCTCCGGATTTATAAAAATATCCGAACTATTCCAAACGTCTGGTCGAAGCGACACGTGGCTCGAGAGCTGGTGGTATCTGGAGTCAGCATTTCCAATCTTCCGACTGGTATTTATATGAATCAGTTGAGCTACTTGTAACTTGCTGCTTTGCAACAGTCTGCAGTTAGCTCAATTGTTACAGTTGTAAACACTAGTTCTTTGCTTCTGTTCTTTGATAAATACGAAATTACAGTCAAGGTTTACAAGTGGTATTATTATTATTACTGCCAATGTTTCTTGTAATCGCTGCGATTACTCGCGCTGCTGCGGTCAATGAGCGTTCTTAGAGCCGTTCTAATGATTATGTTTCGTTTTTTTGGCAGCATCTTTGTTCTGAATAATTCAACAGCCAAGTTTTTATCAAAACGGAACGGAGTTGTATTAAAAACAACCAAGAACATAGATGCATGCTCCTCCGTTCAATAATTCGGTAGAAACTAAAATAACACATGCTCACACACTCTCAATATAATCATAGATCAATTAAATACCAGGATAGATTTCAGTTGGTTAAGAATAAAATATAGTAAACTTGACCTCTTTTGACTGCGTCCTACCTCCAAAGCGAGCTGGTTTCCCTGGTAGCAGTAGAGGAAGACCTGGAGCATCATGCCCAGCAGGTAAGTGGTCATGGCGACGATGCGCACCACATTCTTGGACGGTTGCTGAAGCTCCTGGAAAGAAACAGAGGGTAAGAGTCTATTCGGATTCCACTTCTGCTGAAGGATTCCGCCATGAAGAGAATTTGCTTGGACATCATTTAAGTGACTCATCTGTGATACGATGTCATTGAAACTAGCTTCAATAATAATAAAAATAATCGGTATGTAGATTATAATATCAAAAATAGAGATAAAAAGCACCACACACACTACGTATCGGTAATAAGATTATAAATTCGAAAGTTCGAATAGATGAAGTTTTCAATTCTCTTGCTCAAAAAAGTGTGTCCATAAAGCGTAGCAGAGCAGGCGTAGAACTCGAGAATTCGTCCTTGGGAGTAAAAGTATTTTTCTTTTTAATTTTTGACCGAAATCATCAGCCAGTACAATACATTCGTCCTCTTGCATAAAGACTCAACTTTTTGGTGTTCCATTGACAAAGAACATGCTTAATATATTGCATTTGAACTTATTTTTGAAAAAGGAACTAAAAGCACCTATTTGTTAATTGTTGAATGTTTAGTATGGTGATTCTTCCTCCATGGTAGAATGTAGTAACTTTGACACATAACGAAGACACAAAAACATGGTATCAATGATCGCGAAATCTTTGGAATATTTGTTTACTACAAATTCTACTAACTTGGCCTATTTTACTGAAAATGCGTTCTATTTTCTCACACACGAAGTGAAAAGTATCGTTTTTAACTCGGACCGAAACCACCAATTCCAAGTCGATCTTGTCATCCTCCCTCGGTACCACCTCGGTACGCTCGAGAGTATAAACAACCTCGTCTGTAATGAGGTGTTTTAGTCCCTTGTTATAATATAGACAGATACTATTTATTACTTCTTAGCTTTGGCTAGAATAATAAATACTACTTTTACACTACTTTTCATCCCATAAATCAGTTCACAGAGATATCCCCTGTGAACTGATGTGATAAAAGGTAACCCAACCTAACATTTAAACATTTTTGTAAAAACAAAACCTGATAAGCCACGGACAAAAACTGGTGCATAAAAAACGTTTATTTTCTTGCGAAGAGATTTTTGAGAGAGATTTTTTATCATCGACCTGTGTTGTCAGAGTTTGGTGCCTGGTGAACAGCAACCCTGAAAACCCTGTGGTACCTACTAGCTCAGAATAAGTGCTGCTCTCCAGGGGCACCGGTCGGGTAGGAGTCAGGCGGGAGAAAAGTGTGCGTGTGAATGTTATTAAGTATGTATGGTGTACAGGGTGGTCCCCTAAAACTTTGACTTTTCAAAGCAACCCATAAACAACGTTTGTACTACGAGACTTAACCAACATAGAAAAGGTATAGCAAATAAACAGGCGTTCGTGGCCTGATTCCAGTAAATTAATCGATTCACCTTAACAATGGTATCGTTTCAAAAAAACATGGCATTTTACCTTGGATGAAAGAAACTACAGATAAATACTCGTGTTACAAGTCTCAAGGTCGAAACCATTATAACAATCTCTCTATGCAAAAATAACTTTACTGAATTTGTTTGCGCCGCACGCACTATCTAGAGTTTATTTAGTGTACGATTCTGCGATACCTTTGCTTTATTAAAGCGATTGGTTAGCAGAATTCGGTCCCAACTGAGGCTAGATGACGCGGTGTAGTCCAGCATTATTTATCACACCACACCACATCACACCACACTTTACACTAATATTGTAATAGCGAAAATTTGGAAGTTAAGTTGGAAGAACGGATCGAGTTGAAATGTTGCCTACAGGTGCCTGGAATAAAACATTTTTGGTTATTTCTTGGCGACTTCCAATATCATCATCATCATCATCAACCTACATCAGTCCACTGCTGGACATAGGCCTCCCCTAATGAGCGCCATAGCGCCCTGTCTTCAGCTTGCCGCATCCAGCATCTGCCAGCAGTCTTTCGCAAATCGTCATCCCACCTGGTCGGAGGGCGTCCTACACTACGTTTGCCGAGTCGCTACTTCCAATAGGCTACTTTTAGTTCCTTCAGTTCTCATGGGATAGAAATAGCCTAAACAACGCGTGCGAATCCACGGGCAGAAAAGAGTTTACTATTATATTTGAATCATTTCCCCTTGTTTCAATGTTTGTTAAACTCACCACCGCCTCCTGGTAAGCAGTGACACAGATGATAACCAGGGACACAGCGAACTGGCCCAGGATCGGCTCCGTGAAGCACTCCTGGATTTGATCCGCCGACCGCAGCGCCGCCTGGTGGCGGGTCACCATAGCTTGTAGGCGAGAGGCTGTTACCATTTCTTCCTCGGCGTTTTGTAGGCGCTGATTATAAAAACAGAATAAAACAAGATGAAAAGCAAACATAATTTTATAGAGCCATTGAGTTTTATTCAACTATATCAACTATTTCGAATCGCTACACATGAGCATCGATGGTTCAGTGGTAGAATGCTCGCCTGCCACGCGGGCGGCCCGGGTTCGATTCCCGGTCGATGCAGTATCTTTTTGCGTGTTTTTTGTGTCTTTTTGTTTAGGTAGTGTTTCTGAGTATTATTTTGTGAAAACAGTATAAATTGTAACAGAATGCCAAAAAGTCTTACATTGCCATTAGAATCGAGGCCTTCGCAGAGGTTTTTGAGCGCCAAGGCCGTTAGTTTCAGCCGACACCGACAGAGGGCGACCAGGGTCGTCATCATCGTGTCGAGGCTCACGTTGAGACTCGCTGCGATGGATAGTGCGATGCTCTGGAAAAAACATAACTAAATTGAAATCAAATTTGGGGGGCTAAACTAGGGGTATACTCGCAATTTTGTAATCTTATAGTTTTTTGTATTAAAATAAGGTATAACATTGCGAGAACCATTACAAAATATTAGGATGATAAAATATTAAGAAACAATTCCGTGTGAAACCTTACTGGTAATATCAACAAAGTGCAATTCGCCCTCCAAAACGCAAATTTGCGATGTCCCGTTCGTCCCACCAATCGTCATTGTTGCGTATAAGTAGTAATAATAGGGACGAACGGGATATCAAGTAATTTAAAATATTTGTATCCCGTTTTTCTTTCGTCAATTCGTACCACACACACAAACACACACACCAACCACATCTTGTGTAAAACACAAGCTTCTGGTGACGGAGAGTAAAGTGCTCTGGAGGACCCTGGTCCTGTCCGACGAGAAGACGGATCCTGGAGGGTGCGGAAGAACCGAGAGACCGCTGAACTAGTGGCCGACCCCAACGTCATTGGCGAAACAAAATCACTCGGGCTGCGCTGGCTCGCTCACGTGCTACGGATGGAGGAAGGTCTGAAGGTCGGAAGGCTGTAAAACGGGCTTTCCTTGAAGCTCAGGTTGGCCGACGACCAGACGGTCGGCCCAGAGACAGCTGGAAGGTCAGCAAGATAAATCAGCGAGAAAACCACTGAAATAAAAACTACCACCGCAATAACGCATAATTGCACAAACACAGCGAAAAAGGTGCAAAATAGAAATCCAAATCGGACGAATGAAAGCTATTGAAACCTGATGATGATGAAATACCTGATGTGCGTATGTAATTTCGTAGGCTGGAGACCGGTTTGCATCATAAGGGTACCTGAAATTCAAGGATTCAATTATTGAAAATAAAGAAAATCAAGGATTAATTAGTAGGTTTTAAAGTTGGTATTAGAACGACCACAATAAGAGCAGCCACTGCAGCAAAACCCCAGAGAGGTCATTACAATTGTAATAGAATTTTATAAAAGTCTACGATTGGCTCAAGAGAGGCATCATCGAGTGCAGGAAGAAAAAAATATTGCAAGATTACTTCGTTTTGTAAAATGTTAAGGGCCGCTTGATAAAGATATTTAAATAGACGCAAAACAAAATTAATGACTTAAGTGCAAGTGGCCCTTAAGTAAATTATTATAATGCTGATCAATTCACACAGCATTATCTAGCCCCAAGCTGAGCAGAGCTTGTGTTATGGGTACTAGATAACTGATATACGTACATACAATACAATACAAAACACTTTATTGTACACCAGAAAAAGAACATTACAAAAAGACATATTACATGAGACAAGTACAATGGGCGGCCTTATCGTTTAGAAGCGATCTCTTCCAGGCAACCTTTGGATGGAAAGAACTATGTGAATATAAAAAAGGCAGGGGGTGTACAAAAGATAAAATAAACATGAATATAACAGAATATTGAAAAACATAATTATATTAAATAAATATTACAAATTACCTAACTCAATATATTTACACATAAACTAGATAAACACATAAAAGAAAAAAAATATATACTACTTATTTTAATTTGTACCAATATTCACTATTCCGACAGAAAAAACTCCTTCACGCGAGATTTAAAAACAGGTAAGGATATTGCTTTTCTAATGGGCTCTGGTAGTGCATTCCACAACCTTATGGCCTGGATGGAGAAGGATTTGTCGTAGAAACTGGTTTTGTGAGGTGGCATATTCAAAACCAGATTTTCTGACGAGCGGAGGACACGGGAAGGATGAGGATGAGAATATGGATAATATACTATAATACTCCTTTAAATACATAATACAATACATTACATAGATAGATATTTTTTATTATACATAGAAAACTACCAAAACACCCTGAACAAATACCTGCAGATCGTATAAATATTTGTTCCAAGGCGGGAATCGAACCGCAACCTCTTGCGTCGCAGGCAGACCTTCGCCCACCGCGCCACAGAGGTGCATGATAGGTAAATGCATAGGTAAATGATTGTTAGTTTGTTAAGGCCCATACCGGACCCAAAGTGGCGCCGCCACCTAATTTATGTTATTATTCCGTTTAACAAAGGAATTTTCAAAAATCCTTCTTCCAGTTTGTGATACCTATCATAAGCTTTTTTTTAATGCCTCTGTGATAGTTTTATTCTATTTAGTTTAGGAAGAGATACGAAAATAGATTTTGGTGGCCACCAAGTGCAACTTCGTATCTCTTCCTAAACTAAATAGAATAAAACTATTACAGAGGCATTAAAAAAAAGCTTATGATAGGTATCACAAACTGGAAGAAGGATTTTTGAAAATTCCTTTGTGAAACAGAATAATAACATAAAGTAGGTGGTGGCGCTAGTTTAGGTGCTGTATGCGCCTTAATATGTTGAAATGCTTGTATTTCATTTATTCCATCAGCCCTGCAGCGAGTCGCAGGGAGCTGATGGTTTTGATGATAGTGGTAGTTTAGATGTGGAAGATGCCGACCATGCTCTGAGCGGGAGGCTGTTCTTCTCCGCGCTGGCCGCCCAGCCCAGCACGGTGATAGCCGACAGAGCCACGTACAGCACGAACAGCACCGTGCTGTCTCGGTGATACCTGAAAATAAGGTGTTGGTTTAATTGAACGGGAGTGAGCCATAAGTTCTCTGAAGTACAGATTTGACTGCATGGTGAAATAGTCACTTCAAGCATAACTGTCCAACTGTTGTTGATTCGATTTGAGGTGTATGGATGAGACATGTGTAATATGCTGGTAACTTAGTGAAGCCAAATCCGTCTAGGGGTTTTTGAGACAAGTGGGTCCAAAGAAAGGTAAATTCAATCAAACTTGGTCTCATGATGAAAGGTATACTTGATTACGTTTAAAACAGTCAATAGTTGAGCTCTTGTAAGGTAGACCGAGCGCTTATTTGTTTTGTTACTTTTGTACTACGAATTTGTACACCGCATTCTTCGCACTTCCAGATTAATGAGAAAAAACAATAAGAATTCAAACAAAACAAACAAGAAATAAAAAGCATTTATTTACTAAAGCAGAAAAATAAAAACAGATTACGTCTTGTGGTCCCCAATTCCATTTTTTTATTTAGATTTCGCCGCTCCTTTGCCGAGTTTTAAAATTCTTTTCTTAGTATATATAGTATGTAATCAATTCTCTGATAAATACCTACGAGTATATTCTACAAATGTCATTTATTCTCCAGCTCATTTTTGTAAAAGTTTTTACTTTGTTTTTATGAAATAGTAATTAATTGATTTTCTTATAACTCCTCTTCACAATCGAGGATAGAGAATATGTGTTTTTTTTTTCGATTTTTAGTTATTTGCACAGACGTACTTTTGTTGGTTTCCAGAACTCAAATGTCGACGTTGTGGTCGGACAATGAGGTCTATAACATGGAACAATAATCGAACTTCCCCCCAAAAGCTACCAAAATATAGTTGAATGCAAGTTGGTTTGATCATGGGTTTAAAGAAAACACTTCGTTTACGATTTGCAAATTACTTTTCAGTTTGTTTTAATCCATAAATAAAGCAGAAAAAAATACCAGAAAGAAGTTGTGTCTTGCGCCAGGACGAAACCATAACCTTAACTTACTCTCCAATAACTTTTCTCGCCTCTTCCTCCTGACCCCTCAAATCCCCTGTCCCTTCATCTATAACCCCTTGCACCTTCTCACTCCGCCATCCTGTCACGACTACCTTGGCAGCGAAGGCTACGTTAGTGAACAGGAGGAACGAGGTGCTGACCATCAGGGGAAGGTTGCCCCAGATTTGAATCAGGTCTCCGAGTTGGACTATGATGTAGATTCCTGGAAACAACTGTAGGGTTAGAATTGAATACCCCCGAAGGGGGCTTAGTAATCGCGGCCGTGCCAACGCAGACGGTGACATGGCTGACCGTGGGACGGACCGCTCCTCTGGGTCGCGAAAGAGCACCTTCACACACCCTAGTGAGGAGCCCGCCCGATATCGGGCAGCCGTGGTGGGTTCGTGGAAGAGAAAATTGTTCCCATGTTTTCACCACAAGTGGCAGAGGCGGAAACACCCTGAAGTTTTTAGTGGGTTGGAGTCCCATATACTTATAATCGTACTGTCTACCAGTGGCAGTGCGATATGAGTGCGCATTTCCGTCAGGATAATAAAAAAGGGTTAGAATTGAATAAACTTAATGAACAAAATTTCCACGAGAAGGGAAAAGGAGTCAGGGAAGACCTTTCACTCGATGGGCAGATGCGCTTGTCAAAAGAGCGTGGATGAGGAGAAGTCAAGACAGGGAGGAGTGGAGGAGGCTGGGGGAAGCCTCTGCCAAGCGGAAAACAAACTACTAGGTTAAATGTACTAAAATATGTTAATAGTTTGAAATAATGGGTACATAGTATTTTGTTTACATTACATCGTGCATAGATCTAAGTGTTTGCTTGTTTTCGCACCAAAGAATGTAGCACTAATGCCAGGCAGGTAACGAATGCTCAAAAAAAGGTATAGAGGGAAATTCAATTCAAATGTTTTTTCGATTGATGACCATAAATTGTTAGTACAACTACTAATAAACTATGTTAGTAAACAAAAAAATATATTTAAATTATTCATGTCACATACTAATTTCAAAATTAAATCAAACTCACATATTTCTATTGTCTCTATATCTTCACGTCTCGATCAATTAAGATTTGCAAAAGAAGATGAAAATGAAGACTAGGATGGAGGTCCTCCCCACTCCAAAAGAGCAAGAAATTGACTCAAAGGTGCCTGCTCTTGTAATGTTACATTTATGTTAATTCACTTTTCTATGTCAACTTCGTTTTCATTGAATGGTTGTCAATACTAATATTACGATACGAGACATCGTGAGCACTTAACTTTTACTAGGTACTAATAAAAATTGATAATCTTCGAAATAAAATCTCATAAATCAGAGATGTGCAGTAGCATTAGCGCCATCTATAAAATTGATTTCTTACCTGCGCCAACTGCAAGCTTATGAAGACGAAACATGTGGCGAAACTTAGATTTTTTCCACGAAAATTTATAATGTCCCAAAAATTTTCGATTTCTACAGGCCCGCGGGTTTAAATTCTGCCGAAATTTTTGGGACATTATAAATTTTCGTGTTACAAAGATGTTCTGGTGGCCCTGTATTATTGCATTTCGCAGAGCTATTTTGCTCGTCATGGAGAAAATCCTCACCAGATCTTTAAATTTTTTTATGAGAATAAATTAAATTAATTAATTATTTTTTAATAAAAAAAAATAATCAACAAATTCACATGTAAGCGGAGATATTTGATAGCCCCCCCTTTTTGGCTTTTTTTGGAGGAACTAAGCCTTCAATCAAAAAACTCCCACGACACAAAAAATTGGCTCCTTCCCATTTGGCAACTTTCCCATCTCGTAACCATTTTAAAACAACTGAATCTTCCATACATTTCGTCGCGTTTGGAAAACTTTTCAGGAAATAGTGTATTTGAGTACAGTCACCGAGGAAGATAGTCATTTAACAGATCATGGTACCTATTGAATATCCATTGTACTATAATAAAAGCCGAAAGTTTATGTAGAAAATTAGAGATTGTTTTTGCCACAAACTACATAATAATTAAAATGGGGTGTAGCGTCGGATCGCCTATACAACTATACTAATTACGGAAACATACCTACTTTAAACGTAAATATTTGTATATTTGTTTCGATCCCGTAGTTTTTGAGTTTATTCTTTGCAAACATACAAAAATACAAATCTTTCCCCTATAAGTGTAGATAACTATTATCTAGAGATTAAGTTATGAACAATTAGTAATACCTACAGGTTCCAGAATATTTGCAACATAAACCTAGTAAGACTTGTCTAGTCTAGGTCAGAATCAAAGATACTAAGTAGACTACATTCCGTATGTGACCAATAAGTTAGGTCTGCCAAGATATGTAATTCTGCATATTTTTTTTAGAAAATCTTCGATTTCTATCGTTCTGTCTGTAAAAGCGCCTGTAAGTTGTGCAATTTCGAAGTCATTTCGAACGGATCTACTTTTCCTCTTGCATATGATTTCCCCAGATTCATAAAACAAAAATTGTTACTGTTACAAATGGCTGATAAAAATCATTTACTCATATTGTACAATACAAGATCTACATAAAATTTTATATTTGTTACTTATTTGTTTATTATGTAATTGCCGATTTTACAAATGTTATTTTAAAATTTATTTATATTCTGAATGGTATATTTAATCATAGATTAAAATTTAGTAAATACTATTTTTGTGGAGTTTCAACCCCAAAATTAAAACGTGAAAACCGCTCTCATGTGTTTTTTATGCTAAAATTGGTTACTTTGATCGTTTCTTTTTTTTTAAATTGAGGCTACGCTTACTTTTCACAATGTTGTCCAACTATAAAACTCATTTTAACGGATTAGGATTACACATTCGAGAAAAAAATACAAAATTTCTTGTATCGAGTCAGTTTTCTTGAAATTATCTGCAATTTCATAGCTAAAGACCTAATTATTATTAAACATTTATAACCCCTACGTACCTTTTTATTTTCTCTTCGAAATACTTTATGTCTTCTATTATTGTTTGTAAACACAATAATAGGAAAGGTTTTCTGCCAAGCTTCCTATTGAATCTGGAGTTCCAACATTCCAGTATATTGGTGGAACGATGCCTCTCTCCATGGCAACACCAAATATCTACCATCGCTTCTTCCTCCAACCATTGGCCCACAAAATAATCGTTAAAAATTTTCATCAACAATCAAGGCAAAGAGGTAAAATAGGAACCTGTTGTTTTGCTGGAAAATTAGATGATCTGTTAATTTGGGGCTACCATACCCATAGTTTAAAAATGTGTCGTTCTTTTTCAGCATCATCTGTCGGTACTACCTATATTATATACCTATACTACCTTATAGGCCGAACATGTATGTTTGAAGTATCACTTATCGAGCTGACTGTATCACTCATTATAAAAATGGTTACGAGATGGGAAAGTTACGAAATGGGAAGGAGCCAAAAAATTAGACCAGATCGGTCGTAAAATCCAACCTAGTAGAGGAGTACGTACACTCTGACAGAATCCATACTTTTGCTAGTAGTTGATGCAGAGACGCTTCGCTCGCTCGGTCAATAAAGAGGAAAGACCGATTTAAAAAATTCTTTCACCATTAAAATCCTACATTATCCCTGATGAACATAGATTATAGAATATATCCGTGCGAAGCCGGGGATCGCTAGTGATTTATAAAACTAGTTTTATAAATCACAATTTATGGGTGTATATCAGGTATACACCCATAAATTCACAAATATGGTCATAGCAACATATTTTCCCATTAAAATGGTCTAGAACTTTCTTTAAGCGTGAGGAACCAGGTCAGCGGGCCCACAAATAAATATTTTAAAATGAGTATCTGTGCTATTCAGACCCCCAGTACCCATTATGTGCACAAGTACATGCATATTTTGGTAAATACGTTGACAGGGAATGGTAAGAAATTGATAGATTTATTAGTCAAACATTACTGCATTAAACTGGTAGCAAATTTAATCAGCTTTCATTTTGTTCAAGTGATCATGTCATTAAGACGCATATTTTCTGAGATATATGCGAAAAACCGAAAATGGGACCTTCAAATCTGGCTCAAGGGCTTAGGGCGGGGATTGTTAATATATTCACCTCCTAACTAGTCCAAACAAAGTTACAAAAAATTGTGTTACAAGCATTTCCCTTTATAACTTTTCGTTGCCTGGACAACCAAGGCATTTTTTATGTCAATAAAAGAACGACCCCAAAAACAAAATTTGTAAACACCATCTGGTAGGTACATAAAAGATAGAAAGAAGGAAAAAGAGTAGAAGAAACAAAATTCCTTGTTGTAGCATGCACAAGTTTAAACAAAAAAAGTAAAAATTAGTTTGTAAGTTTGTCGATTTTTTGGCTAAGAAAATTTCCCAGCCAAAAAACCTAACCTAAACAATAAAAACCTAACCTAACCTAAACAAAAAATTAATCTAAAACGTAAAAAAAATCTAGAACTTTTAGGAAAAAGACATGTGAAGAATATGAAACCATGGATTAAGGCATGGTTTTCTTTTCCTCACACATCATCACGACATTTTACATAGGACTGACCTAACGAGAACAAAACGTAAGTTAAGTATACATTTTACTCTTATGACTTATGAGATCCTGTAACTCACCTTTGCAATAAAAGGTTTGAGTTTACACTGTTCGGTTAGACAAGCAGAGTTTCCAAACAAGTATAATGGCATAGCTTACCTATTATGAAAGTAAACCAAAAAAACCAGTAAACCCTTAAAAAGCACTTCATCAGCCCTGAGTGTGTTCCAGGGACCAGGAAGCCGAACACTTTCAGCATGTTCAGGCTCACAAACAAGGGCCAGTTTTCATTTTTCACAAATATCTTCATACTGAGAAAGTCTTCTTCAAAATGAACGATTTTGAAAGATTTTTGTTTCACATTGAATTTAGAAATAACTTAGGTATCTAGGTTAATATTTCAGATGTACAAAACATTTTCGTACTGGTGGATAACTATAACATTTTTTTTAGTTAAAATAGGTAAACTACTACGTACTATATTAGAGAACACTGTGACACAGCCGCCCCATGGACAGCGTACACAAGCAAACCAAATTGACAGTTGTAACAGATAAGGATGGACGATTATATGCAGTATATATATATAGACGACCTCAGTGGCGCAGCGGGCGAGAGTCTGCCTGCGACGCAAGAGGTTGCGGGTTCGATCCCCGCCTCGGAACAAATTTGTGTACGATCTGCAGAAATTTGTTCCGTTGGTCTGGGTGTTTTCTATGTATAATAAAAAATATCTATCTATGTAATGTATAATATTACGTATATCAATAATCTAGTACCCATAACACAAGCTCTGCTTACCTTGGGGCTAGATAATGCTGTGTGAATTGTCCAGCATTATTTATTTATAGGTATATTATGATAAGCAGTGCCCGCATTGCGCAAAAAATGGACAACAAAGATTTGTCGTAGTGGTAAAAAATAAAGAATCTTATTATTGAGTGAAGTATTTTTGTACAAATGTAAAATCCTGGTAATTAAACGCATTGAGTATAATCAGTGCCGAATGCCATATTTCTATAAGAAAACAAAAAGTTATTTACCTCTGACAAAAACTTAATGACTCCTTTCGAACGGGTTATGGGGGTGTTTTAACTACTGCACTGTTCTTAAGTTATTAAGTTAATTGACACCTTTGGCTGTTACTTTTTGACAACCTAATGCCATATCATAACACCTGGCATATTTTTACTGGTTATTAACGCTTCACTTGAATTTTATATAACCTTTTTTTGTCTTGTCATTTAACAAGATTATTGCCTTCTACAATGACAATGAAAATATTTTTCTGGAACGCCAAATAAAAAACACACCAAAGAACCTCCTCGTTTATTGAAGTCAGTTATGAGGCATGATTGTTCTGGGCAGTGCTGGTAGTTTTATAAACTGAGTTACAAAAGGCAATGACTATTATGAAACTAAAGTAGGTATAGCTGCAATATCAGGTTTCTAAAAAAATATCAGAATTAATTGAAAACTTTAAAAAACCCTACTGAAGACCGATCACTATTTTTCGGCAATTGACAGGGCGGAGGCCTAAACTTAATCGACAAAATATGTTGGTAAGAATCATATAGGAGACCAGGTGAGTGTCTTGATAGGTACCTCATTCATCAAAATCGCCGTTTCAGCCGTTTTGATGGTCGGCGGATAGGTCGGCGGTAAGTCCGTAAACCACTCAAGAGACATCACAACCCACGCCACTCATAAAATTTGTTAATTTTCAGTAGATGTTAAATCCATTTTAAAAATCTTTTATTGGAATTATAACTTAATATCCTATGTATAAATTTATTACTTAGCTACTCTATTTATATAGTGGAAACCGGTAGATGCATAAAATGCTCTCGAAGACGATACTCCGAGCCAAACTAGCGCCACCACCTATTTTATCTTATTATTTCGTTGAACAAAGGTAATTTCAAAACTTTCAATACCTGCGTATTGTGATACATATTATTAGCTTTTTTTTAATACCTCTATCATAGTTTATTTTGTAAAGTTTAGGAGGAGAGATATGAGAGATACTACCTGAGTTGCACTTTGTGACCGTCAAACTCAATTATTAACAACTTAGGTATTGCATCTCCTCCTAAACTATATAAAGGCATTTTTTTTTTTAAATTACCTTTGTTCAACGAAATAATAAGATAAAATAGGTGGCGGCGCTAGTTTGGCTCGGGGTATCGTCGTCTATCGTATGAAAAATGGTTTAGATTTTATCCGAAATTGATTATGACGCCATCTATGAGTCCGTAGATGTACTTTATACTAACGTACTAGAGGTATCGGTGCTACGCCGTAGAGGTTCAGCCTGTGTTTCTGCGTACAGCTCGCGTTTTTCCGGTTTAATCTAGTTTTTATGTTGAAAATAGATGGCTCTGCTCCATCGTCAGTTATACTAGATTGAATCACACATTTATAAGCCTAAATTCCCTAAATTTGAATTTTCACAACACAGTAATACAATTTTGTGCGACGAGTAACGCGTAAACTAGCTTTTGCCATTGTCTTTATTCACGTAGCACGGCCTAAAGTACTATTTGTACAATCGAATCCGTTGTAACGAAGATCACCAATTAAAAAGGAAATTTAACTGGAAGAAGACTGACTATAATTTGTTTTTTTTTGTAAATATAAAATTCAAGAGATCATAAAGCTCTTATTAATTAGTGTACACGATTTGAAGGGGGTATCGTTTGATTTTAAAAGACCCACGATACCGCCAGGGGTATCGTGGGTCAGTAGTGAATTAAAGTACGAATCACCAATTGAAATACATAGGCAATAGGCATCTTATCAATATAGGTACCTATACAATATACCAAAGATCCTACTAGCCTACGTTGGTATAGGCAGATTTGTGGTACTAAAGATAAAAAGATTAAAAAGTGTTCATAACAGCCGTTGATAATAGAGTATGCCATTATACTCTTTACTTCAGTAATCAGTAGGTACCTTACTTCATCAAAAAATTTAATCTATTCTGAAAGAAATTAATAATAGAAGAAAAAATTAATAATAATTTAAAAGAAATAAGAGGGGTAGCCTAATGCTTGATAGCTCATCATCATCAGCAGCACGTTTACGTCGCCCCTGCGGGATATTGTCCTTCCCCTATCTCTAGCCACGGACATGAATGTGTGTGAAACGAGGCTATTCCATAAATCTGGTTATAATTTGTGTTTGATCGCAATCCGGACTTCCTGTACTAGTGGCGAGTTTTAGTTTAATAATCGTCAAGCTTCTTGTCCTCTGGCAAATCAGGTAACAATGATTCTCAGAACGTAATTCTTGGGCCAAATTAGTGTGCGGTTACCTTCTGGACAGCCAAATCAATATTTGAGCATGTGAATTAAAAGAAGCTGATTATTTTTATTTGCATTCTCTATTAATATAGAGATTTATCTGCATATTTTTATTAGTATTTTTTACGTTTATGTTGCGAAATTTAATAATTTACAGTCGCAATCACATAGATTCTCAACGTGACGTCACTGTTCACTGTATTTGTCTTGAAGTTTTAGCGGGATATCTTTGTTACAATAAAGAAAGAAAATTATTTGTTACACACGCACCTACATAATCCCCGATCTGTTCACAAGCGCGTTGGATGATGTGTTTAAGACGCTGGACTGGAAAGGTATAAACATAAACGGCGATTACATCTCACACCTGCGATTCGCTGACGACATAGTCTTAATGGCGGAGTCGCTGGAGGAGCTTAACCGAATGCTGGATGACATAGCTTCAGCGTCACGACGCATCGGTCTTGGCATGAACTTGGATAAAACCAAGGTCATGATCAATGGCCACATTGATCCGGGACCGATCGTTGTACATGGCCACCTTCTCGAAATTGTTTCCGAATACACTTACCTTGGGCAGATTCTGCAGTTGGGTAAAAACAATTTCGAGAAGGAGGCCAAGAGGAGGATCCATCTAGGTTGGGCAGCGTTTGGGAAACTACGTCTATGTCTACTTCGAGTCTTCTCGTCATTATTGATTCATACCGCAATGTTGAAAACGAAAGTTTTCAATCAGTGTGTCCCCGTCATGACCTACGGGAGCTGAGACGTGGACTCACGGTAGGGCTGGTCCAAAGCCAAAGTCAATAACTTTATTTTTTTAGGCTTACAAAATAAGCACTTAGACATCCATCAGTTTAAAGTCACCCAGCGAGCTATGCAGAGAGCTATGTTCGGAGTTTCTCTGAAGGATAGGATTCACAACGATTACATCCGACAGAGAACCAAGGTTATCGACATAGCTTAAAGGATTAGCAAGCTAAAGTGGCAGTGGGCTGGCCATATCTCGAGAAGAACCGACAACCGCTGGGGTAAACGTGTTCTTGAGTGGAGACCGCGACTCGGCAAACGTAGTGTAGGACGCCCTCTTACCAGGTGGAATGACAATTTGCGAAAGACTGCTGGCGGATGCTGGATGTGGTAAGCTGAAGACAGGGCGCTATGGCGCTCATTAGAGGAGGCCTATGTCCAGCAGTGGACTAGCATAGGCTGCAGATGATGATGAAAAATATTTTTACGAATTGCTTATTCTATTATTAGTAGCCTTTGTTCTGATGCACAACTAGATGTCGCTACTAGCGACTGTACAAGCTCAAAAAATACTTTTACGAATTGATTATTAAGCAAACAATACACACACATAGTGGACTGGACAGCAAGGTAATGGCTCAAAGCTCACGGGTTTCATATGAATACGTAAGCAGTAAAATACGACTTACTAAACAAATGTACCCAAGGTACACTTTCGTATATTTAATTACTAGGTATGAGAAGCGTCCCTTTGTTCAACTGTGATTAAATTAAAAGCTTTCATTATATTTGTTTCTCGTAAAACAAGCAACTATCAAATTTACAGAAGGAGTCGTAAACATTTTTCATGGTACAAATTTCAATTTGTATTTTATGTCCTACCAAAGATTGAAATCATTAGTTCCCTAATTGCACCACGTAACTAGAATTTTCACGTTCTTCCAAAGATGTTCAGGTGATAAAATGACAGTTAGCAAAATAATGCGATCTACAGTTGGTAGTTCTTTAAGTATTAAATGAACCAATTGGTAATTTTTCAGCTATTTATTCTAAACTTCATAATACTTCATAAAGCGATCTTTTTTAGACTTATAATTTTTGAAATCCCAGATTTCAATAATATAAGCCTAAAAAAAGATCGCTTTAGTTTTTTCCATTTCTTTTCCAAAAAATACTAAATCTTAACAATATTGTTAATTCCATTGGTTCTTTCTCCATTTAATTGGTATGATAATAATGCTCTCTCGCTCGCTTAGGGCCTGCGCGGGCTCTCTAATGTGTACAATTGGTGAGTCACCGCAAAAAATAGGTTCAATGAAAAACTGTGAAAAAAATGATTGTAACTTAACGTTTAAAAACTGTTGTGCATCTCTGAAACTTCCAATTAAGAATTCAATCCCCACTCACGTTTGGTTATTTGCCTTTCTTCTTTGTGTCCAATCCCAAGTGAGTCAAAGAACAGAACGAAGCGTAAAAATGAGGTTTTTTATAAAAAATGCTAACATTTCCATCAGTTTTTCCCTTACTGCGTTACGTTGTGTAGGATTCTGGGCCCCAGACGGACTGAGTAAAGACCAGGCATTTGTGTATAAGCTTTATGCTGTATTCTTCTTTATGTTCTTCTTGGGTTAGTATTAGTTTCTGTTAAGAGTTTATAATTTCGAGCTATTCATCTCCTGAAACCTTGCAAATGTTTGAGACATTGGATACGTGTAAGTGTTCGGTGAAAGAAAAGAAGCGGATTTTTACAGCTTTCAAAGGATTTATCAGTTACAGCGAACTGGCTTTTTTTAACCTCTGCTTCCACTGCTGCTGCTTACCGAAAGCACACCTCAGGGAAATATAGAAGACCCAGAGCTTAATCAAAGCTTTTCCATATTTATTATACCATGATGGAATGCATTAAAGCTGAAGTGGAGATGGGCCGGACACATAGCGAGACTTACAGTTTAGATGCATGCATACGCAGGGTAAAAGAAGTAGAGGAAGACTGATACGATGGGAAGACGAGCAAAAACGCACCGCTGGGCCTAATTGGCACAACACCGGACAAGATCGAGACAAATGGGCATCTTTGAAGGAGGCCTTAACCCAACTTGGGGTTCTTGCAGAAGTATAAAAAACCTAATCAATAATTTTAGTAATAGAATATACTTATTTTTTACTAAGAACAACTAACCCCTTAGAGATAAGAAAATATTTGTTTTGTATTCTTGCAATAAATTAAGGGTATTTATTTTACTATAATAAAATAACTGATTACGGAAGATTTTTTTAAACTTAAGGAGTATCTTCTTAATCTTCCGTGCGCATCGACGCAACACGGTTGAAACGTGTTTTGTTGTGTTTTTAATTGCGTTGCGACCCAAAGTGTCTATGTCAAGCTGGCCAAAGAAACAAATTATCAAAACTATCGTGTCTCGTCAGGTATCTACATCATCATTCAAGTGGTAGACCTCTTCATCATCTGGGGCGACCTTCCGCTGATGACGGGCACTGTCTTCCTGCTGTTCACGAACCTAGCGCAAGCAGCCAAGATCATCAACATCCTGCGGCGGAGGCGGCTCATCCAGCAGATCATCGATGATGCTGATCGAACCTTGGGAGGAGTGGAGGGAGAGGAAGCGAAGGGTATTGTTGATAGGTATCTTCCATTATTTTATAATGCTGACTATTTCACGCAGCTTCATCTAACACCAGAGTTAGCAGAGCTTTAAATACCTACTTGCAAATCATCTCTGAAAAAAGTAAGAGTTACATGAAAGTTTCATGGGAATGCTTAGGGATGGAGACTTGGGAGAGAGTCTTTCTAAAGGTAGGGGTTTAGGTACATACATACGCACTGTGCGGTTAGCCGGAATGTGGTCAGCTGTCGGTTGTTCACGAGCGATAGGTACGGTTGGTCGGCA
Source organism: Eupithecia vulgata (assembly GCA_946478455.1). Classification (NCBI taxonomy): domain Eukaryota; kingdom Metazoa; phylum Arthropoda; class Insecta; order Lepidoptera; family Geometridae; genus Eupithecia; species Eupithecia vulgata. The sequence goes on along the minus strand of OX297873.1, from coordinate 1,486,077 downwards.
GCCGCATCATAGTACGTATTAAAACATTTTTCTTGTACATATTTTCATCATCATCATCATCATCTTGCTAAATTCCAGATAACAGCAAATTGCTTAAGATCCCAAGCCATCCATGAAACTTTTCTTAACTTTTGCTATAAACTAGATTTTTTTAAGAAAAATTTAGCTTATGACTACTACGGCTTCAAATTGCATTTACTATAGATCTATAGGGTTATCCACGCTAAGGCTTTAATTTGTATAAATGTTGTAAAAGGATCATTTTTACAGCTGCAATCGACAAACTAAGGTCATGCAGGGATTCTATACCTTCATCACCCTAATCACAGTCCTGGGCTGGGCTTCCGGCGCCGAGAAGAACCAACTCCCAATGCGTGCTTGGTCAGTACCAGTTTATGATAGGCCTATTGGGGAACCTGACGGAACAGCTAACGGTGTAGTCGGGTTGTAAATATAGTACAAAAAAAAATGTCGAAAAGCATTGAGTAAAGTCATTTATAACGGGATATTTACCATGACTCGATTTTTGAGTTTTCCAATATTTCAAAATATTAATCGAATCATGGTAAATATCCCGTTATAAATGACTTTAATGTTAATAACCATGATAATTTTAAAAGTTTTAAGCATTGAGTAGTTTTTAAAATCAGTCAACATGCCTGTTTGATACGCATGCTACAACTTTATTAGCTACAATCCTTGCAAGAACAGATTCTGAGTAGTATGAATACATAAACTAATGAAGTTTAGATGCGAGAATAGAAGTTGACTTCAAAATTTATTTAATTTTTGTTTCCAAAGGTACCCCTACAACCTTTCAAAGTCCCCTGCCTTCGAACTCACGTACCTCCACCAAGTAGTAGGTCTCTTTACGGTAGCATTCCTCAACGTCGGCAAGGACACCCTGGTGACGTCGCTGATGGCGCAGTGCCGCTGTCGGCTGCAGCTGCTGGGGTTGGCTCTGCGGACGCTGTGTCAAGACTTGGACGTGGACAGGAACAAGGTTTGATAAAGAAAAGGTTTAATCTACGTGTGGGGGTGTTAAATATTTACCTATCCACTTTCATTATTCTATAGGGATTAGTAACTTTAATTACGATTACTTAGCATCTACGATTTCATGGGTAGCCATTATTGTAGTTTCTACGACTTTGTAGCGTTTGCTATAAGCTTTATAGACATAGCTGTCGTTTCAGAGACTTTGCTACGTCGTAGAGGGCTACGAGATCGCGGCAAGGGGGTGCTACGGTTTTGTAGCTTTCGCTTACCGCTTATAGCAATTGATACAAGTCAAGTGCTACGCCATTCGTAGAGGCTATGCGGTCGTTAAAAGGCTTTTTATTTCAGCAAATGCTGACACCTCGTCAAGAGCTCATCGTCTGGGCTCGGCTTCAGAAGTGCGTGAACGAACATCAGGTAAAAGCTAACCAAAACATTTTACTTCTATAATAAGCTCACCCTTTTGAATATTTATGTATCTTTATTTTATTATTTTCTAATATAGATTGGCTGTTTAAACGAGCATTGTTAAACTCGCATACATCAAACATCACCGAGAAAGATCGTTTGTCTGTTGTTTTATTCGTATGTTTTTGATTGACAGCTGGACACAGAAACAAACAACCTTAATTAATAATGAACCCTATATTTTCACCAGGTGGTGCTTGCTGCAGTGGAACAGCTGCAGAACTGTTTCTCAGCGCCAACCTTCGCGCAGTTCACGGTGTCTCTTATCATCATCTGCGTCACGGCATTTCAACTGATTTCTGTAAATTTATGTATTTCTAACCAAACTTAAGCATAACAAATAGTAACCACACGAAACAGTAACCATAATCCAAAAACCAACGCAGGTTCAGCTGAGAGTCGAAAAGAACGAGCAAAATTATGTCATCGTCTACACTTCATCAAAGAATATAATAATGGTGCACACAGACACACACTCGCACACAGACAGACAGCGGGAATAAGATGCAGCGTTTTTGTTTTTAGTATCCTGTTTTCTCACAAAATGCCTTGACTTATGCTGCCATAGGTAAATACATAAGCAGCATGTGAGAATGCGCTTACAACATTCCTTACGGTTTGCAAGATTATTTTTTTCACCCCTTTTAAACTTTTTTTGTTATTAAAACACTTTGGTAATGCTATACACATTTGCAACATAAAAGATATGCAACGTAAAAGGAATATTTGTGCGCATAATTTTCTTATACAATGAAAACAACGATACGGTCTGAAAACAGTCAATAATTTGTTTTTTTTTTCCAGCAAACTTCGAACCTGGTCCGCCTCCTGTCGATGGGAACATACCTGTTCAACATGTGTTTCCAAGTCTTCATCTACTGCTACCAAGGCACGCAGCTCGCAGAGGAGGTATGCTAACGTAGCTTCAGCAAAGTTCTGAAAGTGTTGTACCTTTTTTTTTGCCCTACAAAAAATTCAGTATAGTTTTGTGGGGATGTGGAAGAAAAGCTTCGGCGACCCACTAAACAACCCCCCAGTGGCCGGCCTCTATGCGTGATCAAATGAGCCTGGGAATGCCGAAAGCACGTCTCCGGGGCAAAATACCACCCTCAACATCCTGCGAAGATCATGTCTCATGCCACATCGATGGCACGTGGCACACAATGCTATCGCCCTCCCAGGGTCCGCCTTGAGAAGTCGGAGCCCTCACTCCGACTGCCCCCGGACCCTGGTCCCCTAAAGGGAATGCCCCAGCGCCCTCATAGGGCAGACGGCGCAGGGCGGCCGAGGCGCGCGCCTTGCCGTCGTCTCCTCCGAGCAGGATCGGCTTTCTCGCGATCTCGCTCTGCGGACCATGACCGGCTTACAGAAAGAGACCACCTCCTGTCACGCCGTCTCATCTGCCAGCTTAGCCGCCACTACGCTAGGCAGAGAGAGGTCCTGTCCGATCCTGTTGACCAGGATCCGCCTTTCATCACTCCACGCCGAGCATTCCTCGCTCGAGCGTGGGTGACACGAAACACGTGTCCCGGGAACAGACTTAGGGTACTGGAAGCCGCGGGCAGCAGCTAGTTTAAAATAATGCAAGAGTGCGTGTAAGTAAAACGAAGTAAAAATAAAAATGATAATGATTAAATTATTTTTATTCTTACGTTTTGTTCGCTTGTTTTTTTCTTTAAATCAGTAATGAATGACGCTAGATATATATTTTTAGTTAACAGCTGCAGTAGTTACCTGAGATATTCAAGAAAGAAGGAGGACGGACAGAGCAAGACCGTAAGGGTTTCGAAACTGATCTCGAAACCCTAAAAAGCAAACTACGGTCGAAACGTTAAGGCGATACACTATATTATATGCAAAGCCGTAGGCAAAAACCTTGTATTCAGTAAAGATCAGCACTGTAACTATTTCTATATGACAGGGTACCGAGATAGCGGGCGCTGCGTACGAGTGTACCTGGTACACGTGCTCGCCGCGCCTGCGCCGCGCCCTCCTCATCGTCATGGTGCGCACGCGCCGGCTCGCCCGGATCTCCGCCGGGGGCTTCACTACGCTCTCGCTAGCTACATTCATGGCTGTATGTGAACTACTAGCTACGTAATAGTTAGTAATATCCTGCGGTAGGCGAGCGAGAGAAATGTAGAGATATGAGAAGATTTGCACTCGCGCGTGTAAAGTCTTACTTTATTGAATGGTTGTCGACATCTCTATTTATTTGTTTTCATCACGTATCAGCCCTTTTCGCAGACAAGCGCAGCCGTGAGCAGTACGTGTCATTCCTGCTACATAACATATAATATAACAAACAGTCTGTATTTTACTACAATACAATGAAACATTACCTATCTATAAGAGAAACGAGAAGGTACATTATTCGTATGTCATCGAATCGATGACGGGGATTAAACTTGTAAGGCACACACAAAGGTTCTAATTAGCTAATTCAACCAGATTTTCGGGGATAACGAATTGTTAATCCAGTAGGTACCGTACTGTCTCAAAAGCCTCAAAGGTATTGCGATTTAAAAATGGGTATAGTGATCCTTTTTACTGTGCAAGGTAAAGCTTATGAATGTATTTCCACCTTATTAAAGTTCAAAAAGAAACTAGGTTATTTATAAAACTTATTGCCAGAGTTCTAAGTATTTGAAGCTGTAAAAATAACAAAAAAAATGCTATAGTAGAGAAAATACCAGCGTATATTTTTAATTTTATAAATATTTGTTTTCAGATAGATTTTTACAGAAACTCACATAATTAAGTGTGAAATTGACTTGACTTAATTGGTTTTATTTGTATTTCAGATTATCAAAGCATCGTACTCCCTCTTCACTTTGCTGCAGCAAGTTGTGGATAAGTAAAATAATGTTGTATTTTTTGTTAATTTTTTCGTTTATTAAAAAATACTTACAATAATGAATATTTTCATTTCCATTTCGTTTTTATTTAATACTTCGATTTCAAATAGCAAACTTGAAAAAGGAGGAGGCTCTATGTTCGGCTGTATATGTTTTTTATGTATGTTCGTCGATTTCTCCGACAATTATGGACCGATTTAAAATTCGTTCGTTATAATACAGAGAATGATTCCGAGGTGGTCCCATTGACATTTTATTCCCGAGGGATTTGTATTTATCCCCAAAAACTTAAAACCAGTGTAAAATTAAGGGATTCGAAGTCGGTTTTAGTTTTTTCATAGTACAGAGCTTATACAAGCTCTTCTTTTGTTTTTCGTCCGTTAAAAATTATCATATTATTACATATCACATATATTTTCATATAACAACAATAGTCAAAAGACTAATTGCTGTTCTCTGTGCTATGTTTAATTAAATACAATCTGTATTGTAATGTAATGAATGAACGTATTATCTATTTATTATTTATTTCATTATATGCTTAATAAAATCATTGATATTCATATTAATCCCGGATCAGCATGACGGATCATGCCATGTTTTTTTTCTATAAGTACTAATATTATAAAGAGGAAAGATTTGTTTGAATTAAATAGGCTCCGAAACTACGGGACTGATTTGCAAAATTATTTTACCATTGTCAATCCTGCATTATCCCTGATGCACATAGGCGATAGAATATCCCCGTGTGAAGCCGGGGCGGGCCGCTAGAAATTTATAATAAAATAAAAAACTGCTTTACTATATTGGTTATCAGCTCTACGGCTTCCACACCTGCATGCGGAAGAAAACCGTCTCACTGCTGCGCTTTTATTTCCTACCCCTAACAAGTTTAGTGCAAAACTTATACGTCAATATGAACGGCATATTCTATGCAGATATTATATCAATAGGTATAAGTCCAGAGAAGTTTGACCCTGCAGTTCGAAAGCTATTTATGTATTGTGCTTCAACATTGGACTGTCCCATTTATCGGACAAGATGTTGTTGGAGCTCGCGCGCCACCTGCGCAGCAGGGAGGCGGTTTTCGCTTCTCATTTCGCTTGCAGGCGTGGAAGCCGTGTGATACACACACGACATGCGTATACCAATATTGTAACTCATTTTTTTATTTATTATTCAATTTAAAAAACACGGCTTGATCCGTCATACAATGACTAGCTCCAGGTTTAATTTGAATATCAATGACTTTATTAGGTTAAATGAATAATAGATAAAAAATACGTTCTTCAGCTTCCTGCATCCAAATTATGCCTGCAGTCTTTCGCAGATTGTCATCCAACCTGGCCGGAGGAAGTCCTACACTACGTTTACCGAGTCGCGGTCTCTACTCAAGAACACGTTTACCGTTTTATATGGCCGGCCACTTCCACTTCAGCCTACTAATTTTTTAACTAGGTCGATAATTCTGGTAGCTGTGGATTATTATCTAAGACAATGTAATGGCTACAGATGTGTCAAGTCGCGATACAGCCCGCATGAGGCAGAGTTTATCTGATGATGTGTCACTCGGCCTGCAGCGGCGGCGAGGAATGTGCCTTGCATGATCGACTTGGGTAATAGCTACTGCGACAACCTTATGATTTAAACATTGTCTTGGCGATGCACCTACATCGTAGTTGAGTCACGCCAGAAATGTAATAAACTAACATGTTATATAAAGAGTTATTCTTTATTGAGTTTATTAATCTTCCACTAGATAGTAACAAGCTTGTATTTTTCGATATCTATTGTAGCATATAGATTTCTTTGAATCCCAAAACCAAAAATATTTGTGTGTAGATACACAAATATTTTTAGTTTTGATTTTTTCATACATATTATTTTCTTGGGGATGCTTTACCTAACTGGTAGACAGGTATTGGTATGGATCAGATGAGCTACCTGTAGATTGTTCACAAAATTCTGGGGTTACCTCAATTGTATCACACACATATATAGTACACAGTATCTTTCTGTGTACTATGTAAGTGTGTGTGAGCCAATAAAAAGTATTCTATTCTATTCTATAATTGTTTCCATTCTATTATTTGATTGTAATTTTCTTTGATTTCAATCAAATAATAAAAATGAGGTATAAGTAGGCGAACAATCGGTTCAGGTTATTGATAAATAATATACCTACTTTTTAAATACAGGCAGGCATTTGATAAAATTTCCCGCGGGATCGTGGGAGAGGATTACTCTGTCGGCCCTTGCCCAGAACTGGGAAAAAATGGACAGTCAAAAAATAACTATTTTAGGTAGATAACGACTGCCGCTGACTAAACAACAGATATTGATGATCTCACTAAACGAATCGCAGGCTGCAGAATAAAAGGAACAGCGTTAGGCCATTAGAGCTGGCTACAGGCGCTGCTGCTGGAGCCGGGCTGATTGGTCAAATCAGGCGAGATCACAGAACCGGCTGGGCGGAGCTGATGTTTATTTATCTGTCGATTTTAAGGCAGGTGTAGCTGTAGGACCGTTTTTTTATAAAAACGGGCGAGCTTTGTGAGCGGTTATAGTTGCATCGTAAAGGCACAAAAATGAGCTAAATTTGTTAATTACGGCAGGGTTGAAATGTGTACAATCTGTCTTTAAAAGTTGTTTTAACTAACCATAATCCCAACGCTTCTTTTACGAACACTATTATGAGGTAAAGAACGCATTAGTAAACTATTCTATTCAGCATATAACCCACCTAACACGTAAGTTATTTATGAAGAAAACGCCATCTTACCTAATGATTTGAATTTTAGCATAATTTATAAGTTTACTGGTCTAATCCTTCAATAGGGTATACGCATAGTTTTAATTTATTATTTTATTAATTGAATGTGAATGATATGAAAAAAAAGCCACAAAAAAAAACTGCACTCACTTCCGGCAAAAAAAAACTGCCCTTTTTCTGTGACATTGTCAACTCAGCTGTTCCTTCTTCAATTCTTCATTCAAAATAATATTACAATCAAACAATTGATAAAATCCATCATGTTTGTGTTTTGTGTCAAATAAATAATTTTCTTTTAGTAATTTCGTGATTGAGTCCTAAAATATCTACGATTCAATTATTCAATTTCACAATCAATACATCAAAAACTACAAAAATATTTTTTGTAGTTTATATATTATAATAAAAAAAGAGAACACAAGCAAAAATAATCAAGTCTTTCTCTTTGCAAGTCACATATACCCTATAAAAAAGTAGATCTTTGCAGCTTTCCCTGCTGTAGGAAATGAATGCATAAATAATTTGATTATTTTAAAAAGAACTAAAATCCGACTCAGTATACATTATTTTGTTCTCACTGTTTAAATTATTTTTTTTATTTTGCGGAATAACTTGAAATTGATATAATTTTTATAACATCACCTCCTAAGGTGATTTTCTATAAACTTGAACATACATATAACTGCAAAATGAAAACATTAAAATCGGTCCTTAAATGACGGAGAAGTTGACGAACATACATTAAAAAAATATACATACAGATGAACAGAGAACCCGCATTTTTGCTAAGTCGGTTAAAAAACTGAAAAATAGACCTTTTCAAAGAGTCCAATGCACACCTATCCTAACACCATCCTAAGGTCCTACTGTTGCTGGTACTTGTTGCGGGGGGCGTGCCGGCCCGCCTTCCCGCGGTCTCTCAGACCCTCGCAGCCTTCCGGTCGACGCGGCAGTGGACCAGGAGACCCCAAGAGACAGACATGACTTCTCTACTCAAGTTCGATATGCGGCTGCTGTCGCCGGAACGCTGACGATTACTCAATAAGGTTAGTGATTATCATCACGATTAGATCTACTTGGGAGAAGTTATAAAAGTTTTAGAAGTCTCAGTCAAAAATTGCAAAATATTTGGAGTTAGTGATTTTAAGTTCAATTTTTCACAATGGAGAGTCAACATCAAAAGTCGTTGGGCCAACTTTCTGTTTTTTTTGGGTGAACGAAGAGTTTTAACAATTTTAAAATTTCACTTTTTGTTGGTTTACGAAGATAATAAGACACTGTGATTTATTTATTTATATTATAAAGATGAATGATTCATTTGTTTGAATTGAATAGGCTCCGAAACTACTTGACAGATAAAAGAACAACACCATTAGAATCGTACATATACCTCATGAACATAGGCGATAGTATTTACCCGTACGAAGCAGCGAAGCAGAGAATAAATTAATTTCAACTGAATTAATATTTGTAAGTAGGTAGGTAAGTATACCTAATTATCTACAGAATTAATTTAAAGATAAGAAAAAATTAATTCAACGTAATTAAATTAACGTTGATTGTCTGTCATGTCCTTTGATCGTAATTTCAGATTAATTTATTGAAAACTTCATTTCGAAATAACTGCTCCAGCCCCACGTTCGAAACTCGTGTTTAATTTGATCATTTAGATTTAGGTAGGTATGTATACAAAATTCTACAGGTTGTATTTACGGTTTGTTCTCAAAAAACAGAATTTGTACAGGTGCACTCATTGTCTGGGAAAAAATCTGTAGTGCTGTTATACCTTTTTAGGGTTCTGCGATTTTTTTAGTACCGTACACTTAGTATGCCGGAATCCGTACATGAGCCAAAGTCGCCGATATATCTCTCTGAATTGGTAAGCTGAAGTGGCAGGTCAAATAGCACGTAGAACCCGCTGGGGAGTAATGGTTCTCGAGTGGCGGCCGCGATGCAACGCGAAACAGAGTTTTAGGAGACTTTCAACTCGATGGACCGACGACATCGTAGCGGTCATAGGGAGTCGATGATAAAGGCAGCTTAGGACCGTTCTATGTGGCTTCGTATAGAGGAGGCCTATGTTCAGCGGTGGACGTGTATGGATGGGCTGATAATTATGTTAATGATGATGATAACTTAGTGTGCGAGTCCGACTTGCACTTGACCGTTTATCTCAATAACTTGACTGACTGACTTTTTACTAAAAAGGGCACATTTTTAATTAAAAATTTACTCATCCTAACTTAACTCCACACACGGATATTTATAATAATTATAGGGTGCCGGAGTTCGTTGAGAATCCCAAAGATTTTCGACTAGTCCGTGCTTGTGGCGCAATTGGTAAGCCGGTCGCGAACTGAGAGGAAGGTTGCGGGTTCTAGTCCCGTCTAGGTCGAAAGTTATTCTGATATTACATCAATTCGTACTAACGTATCAAACTCACAGTTTCGTGTACTCGACAATTCTTTAATTTTAATGTAGTATAATTAACAATTAGAAATTTAACAATGCACGTGTAATTTTTTTTATTAATACATTCCGTACAAATTTTACAAATAAAATTACAAAAATGAGTTATTAAGCCCGAATAAAAGAACGTTAGCAGTTTTGTCTACGTCAGATTCATTGAGCCAAATCTATTCTGTTAAATCTTCGCATTGAACAATTAAAATAATAGCAAGAAAAATGTTGATAAGAATTTTCGGGTTTCGAACCCGGACCTCTACAATAGGATCCTTGTGTATTCGAGCGTCAAATCCGTTTCCTCTATCGTTATTATTTTCGCTGTTGTCAAACGACAGGAAAACATTTAGAAATACCGACATCTCAGGGTCAGCGAAAATTGTATCTTTTTTATTTATAATCGGTTCTTTTTTAAATTTTCCAAGTTGCGTTGTGATTAAGAGAAACCCCTGGAGGCATGATCTGCAGTGGACGTAGTTATAATATAATAAGCTAGCAGAGCAGTTTGTGGCGAGTTGTTGGTAAGTAGGGACAGCACGGGTACCGAGTGCTCCAGGGGAAGTTCCTGGTTCTCGTCTCCGCTTGCGGAGTGGCATCACAAGACAACCAGATCCCCATCTTTTAATTGCCTTCATTGGCCGGTCTTAGCGGAGATGCGACAGATCCACCTTAGGATGTAAACTCATTGTCATTAGTGAAGAGTCTAATGGCGTAATAACGAGGAAACCCGCTCAGTGGCAATCTTCGTGATGGTGAAACCGACACCCCTCAGTGGTTTATGTTAATCCTTTCCGGTAATTACGCCGGCATTTTAAGGAACCCATCCAGCATTCGGCAAGCCACCGTCCGCCGCCTTTAACAGATTTGGACATGTTTATGGCAGGTTTCAGCAGTCTCCCTCATAGCCCGGTTACCCAGTCCACCTGCTCACCACACTAACCTTTTTAATTCCTTTCATTTTCCTATGCCATAGTCTCTATACTTGGCGGATATCATCTTCGGGTTTATCATGTTGTGCACTCGAAGATGACACCCGCTATGTGTAGCCCTCGAGGGCCTCTATGCTTGTTGGCTTTGGCCCCGCGCATACTTACCAAAGGACCGGGTCACCAATGAAGTAATGACCCAAGATCATGGAAATGAGAAAAACTTATTATTATATAGCGGTTTGCTGACATTTTTCGTGATATTTGAAGTAATAAAATAAAATATAAAACTAATTTTAGAACAACTATATTTTAGTAAGAACACATATTTTTATACCTAACAGAGTACAATAGATTTTTTAACTCTTCAATGATGAATTTTCAAAGTCAAAGGCAATAACTTTATTTCTTTAGGCTTTAATTGAATTTCTATTTTAGATGAATTAAAAAGGTAAAAAAGATCGTAATATTTTATACTCTTTGTAACGCATATTTACGGGTCAAAAATGCCCAAAATAACATTCAATTACATTACAAGTGACCATCTGTGAATAACAATGGAAAGCGAAACAGTAATTTATAGAAAGTGTTCATAATGTTTTCGTGTAAAAATTCAAGGTTTTATGTTGATTCCTTTGGATTATACAATTTTCTTGACATCATGCTGGTGATTTAGTTGTTGAAGGACGCAATTTTTCATCTTTAGGTAACTAGGTACCATTAACTACAATAACCTCCAAATATTGTTATTTAGCCTTTGATTTTATTTCATATCATTTAATTCATTTAAACAAACTACAAACTGACTTCAAACTCTTTGTGTTGTGTACACTGTTGTTAAAGTTTAACAGGACAAATACCAAATAATTCATCGGAAACCAATTTTATGGAACAATTTCAGCATCATTGTCATACCTTGTTGTATGACAATGATGCTGAAATTGTTCCATACAATAAACAAAACAATCAAAATCACCATTGAAGCAGAAATCGCCGGACAAACATAAAAACATAAATACAGCCCAACATAGAAGCTTCTCCTGTTTCAATCGGTTAAATGTAGATAGGTTAGTTGTATGTTAGTTGTTTTTGTTACCTATTCTAGGTAAAGAACGAGTCTATGTAAAATTTCAGTCCGGTCCTAAAAAAGTCAGACTAAAAATCCTAGAAATGACTCTATACTTTGGACTCTACCATGGCTAGTTATATCTCTATACTTTGGACTCTACCATGGCTAGTTATATCTCTATACTTTGGACTCTACCATGGCTAGTTATATCTCTATACTTTGGACTCTACCATGGCTAGTTATATCTCTATACTTTGGACTCTACCATGGCTAGTTATATCTCTATACTTTGGACTCTACCATGGCTAGTTATATCTCTATACTTTGGACTCTACCATGGCTAGTTATATCTCTACTAAATATAAAAAACTTCAAGTACGAGTTTGAGTCGCGCATCAAGGTTTCCGTACAACGTCAACTTGTAGTCGTACGCAAAGAAATTGACCCAGGCGCACAATTTATAAAAAAAGCTGATTTGGTCTCAATTAGGTAAATAAATAATAATCCTTGACAATTCACACAGCATTATCTAGCCCCAAGCTAAGGAGAGCTTTGTGTTATGGGTACTAGATAACTGATATACATAATATAATACAATAGATACGATAGATATTTTTTATAAAACATAGAAAACGACCAGAGTACCCTGGACAAACATCTGCATATCGTACAAACATTTGTCCCGAGGCGGGAATCGAACCCGCAGCGTCGCAAGCGGATCTTCGCCTTTCATAGGTCGTCATACATCGTCGTAGTCGTCAATTACATAAAGGGCATAAAAAATTATAATACGGTTTTTATTTTTTTCCTTTACCTGTGCTATCAGACCTTGCTGCTTGCCAAACTTCGTGATTTTAGGTCTACGGGTACCCTATAGGTTTTGTGTGCATGTGATTCCCATGGAAAATTCAAAAAAAAATATCCTAAACGGCTGCAACTTTTGATTGCGTTGACTTATACAAATGCATTTTTAACCGGTTTATAATTAATGAACAATTCGACGAACGTACATGAAAAAAAACATACAATCGAACATAGAACCTCCTTCTGAAGTGGGTAAAAACACATGTTTGCGTTAACCCAGTGTTGTTGGACACGGGGATTAATCAAGAACTTGAGTAAACCTTATCTCGCAAGCAGACGAGGTCCCTAACCGCAGATTGCCAAACTATCCAAGTTTGATACACTTGCTAACAGCACTAGCAGCGTCTACTGTCGATACTTGTCTTACGACTACAGATTATCAACTTTGATCCCCAATAGGTGATTGAGGAAGAGGATGAAGGACGGAAATTGATTTGAGATTGATTTCTAAATAATTGAGGTTAAATTCCAGAAGAGGAGCACCACACTGGTTGGGTCATTTGCACATCATTCTGGTAGTTCATATACATGAACAAAATGAAAATTAGACCATAGATAGATACCAGATAGAGACGATATTTTTTTTAAATATGTTAAATATGTGTCACAAATGTATGGAAGCATGTGTTGTTACTTCCTTTTTAAACGAACATAAGATTGGCGCCCAGCTAGGGGTTCATAGATGTTCGATCTCTTTTAATTTCCAAATCTGGGTACGCTCTGTATTTAAGGGACATTATTACAAAACCGCAAACGCAAACGTAGTGTAGGACGCCCTCCGACCAGGTGGGATGACGATTTGCGAAAGACTGCTGGCAGATGCTGGATGCGGCAAGCTGAAGACAGGGCGCTATGGCGCTCATTAGGGGAGGCCTATGTCCAGCAGTGGACTGAAAAAGGCTGATGATGATGATGATTACAAAACCAGATTATACATTTATTGAATCATTATAATCTTTATATTTTTGAAGAAAACTCAAATAGGTAACAGTATTATGGCAAGATTGTCATTTCGTAAAGCCAAAAATAATTGAATTTTCCTTTCAAAACCGGGACTAGGAAAACGGATCAAATAGAAACTCGCTTACAATAGCCAGCTCTCTCTGTTGACGAGGTTTGACGTAAAGTAGAAAGTTGCAAATCAATGCTTTGTCATAAACTTTAGTGATGTTTTGTGCGAAACTAACTAATAAAGCACATCCTAATAGTAGGTACCCGAGGTGAGACAAACAAAATGGTGACTCTGACGTTCTTTTGTTAAAATGAATTAATCAGTTCACAATGAGGCTTTCGAAGATTATTTTCGTTGAGAATTATATCAATTTAATTCGAATTTTTAATTTAAAATTAAACCAAAGCAGAATCGGGTGTAACAATGCAGGCTAGTACAGGTGGATGGCTGCTGAACTGAGGGAGGCCTCAGTGGTGTAGGCCTCCCGAATCCAATTGCTGATGCCAAATAATAGTAATAAAAAATGCTGGACAATCCACACAGCATTATCTAGCCCCAAACTAAGCGAGATAATATTGGGTACAAGATGACTTATATACATTCATTATCATCAGCCTATATTAGTCCACGGCTGGACATAGGCCTCCCTCTAATGAGCGTCATAGCGCCCTGTCTTCAGCTTGCCGCATCAAGCATTTGCCAGTCTTTCGCAAATCGTCATAACATTCTCTGTAACATTAGTTATTCGTTGCGAATCCAATCCTTCAGAGAAACTTCGAGCTTAGCTCTCTCCATAGCTCGCTGGGCGACTTTAAACGGTTTGTTCCCATTTGTCACCCTGATCTGTCCCCCTTAGGGGGACAGATGGGAAAAACTAGTGGACCAGCCCTACCGTGAGGGTCCACGTCTCAGCTCCGTAGGTCATGACGGGTAGGACGCACTGATTGAAAACTAAGTTTTCAAGCATTATAAAGCATTGCGGTATGGATGACGAGTATATACGTTATGCATGTGACGAAAAAACAAAAAGTCAGTGGAATCTCACGTGTTTTTTTCTATATATAACAAAAACACGTGAGATACACGAGTTAGTATAGGTATAACATAAGCTATACGAGAACTTCAACATCCAAGCAAAATTCATTCAGAAGTTCACTGAGTGAATCTCACGTGTTTTTTTCTATATATAACAAAAACACGTGAGATACACGAGTTAGTATAGGTATAACATAAGCTATACGAGAACTTCAACATCCAAGCAAAATTCATTCAGAAGTTTAGACTTCAAAGAAAAACACATCCTTCCAAATCTCTTATTTTGCGCATCTAAAATGTGCAGTTTTGTAAATATTTTACGCTTTGTGTTTATTAGTGAAATATTTCAGTGCCTCTTACATTTCTGAAAGATGATTCCAACAATTATCTCATCACTGGCACAAAGGGTTTAGATAGTAGCGAGGTATGTGGCGACATAGCTGGGCGTTCCGCGCCCCGCATCGCCCACATTCAGATACATTAACATACTACAAGATAGTGCTGTACTTCAATTACAGGGTCATTGAGTTTTGACTTTTGCAGAGTTTGAAGAGTTATACTAGCTAAAGTCGAGGTGGAATGTTGGTAACAAACCACGACACAAAGTCACTGGCTTGCCGTCTAGTTTCAGATATTTGTTAGCAATATTTATTGGAGGAAGAACGTAATTTAAATTTCGTATAAAAATGCGGCAACAGAGTGAATTTTAGTTTAAGTAAGGGCGGTTTGTATTTTTCTATAATAGTGTTACATTACACATCGAGTTTGACTTGTGGTGAGGTGCACTATTATTGTACTTGCATCTAAGAAGTTTGAAACAAATAGTATATTTTTTTATAGTATATACAACACACTAAACCACCCCATTATATACGAGGTTGTTATACTCCCGGGCGTAGCGAGGGAGGATGACAGAACCCGAACTATAATGGGTGGTTTCGACCCTAGTGAAAAAGTCTACTTTCAGTTTCATTCGAGATAATAACTCAAAACTGACCCTCAGTAAAATATTGCACAGTTTTTTCATTTCTCTCCTTCAGGAATTTATCGTAAATCTTTAAATATATTTCAAGTGATTTCGACAGTAACAGATAGAATCCTAGTAATTATAATTTTCGTCAATGACATTTTCAATTAACATCCACGTTCAACCTTCAGTTCAATTTGTAGTTAGAAAACATTCCAGAGTTTTAGAGCTACTAAAAGTAACCTATGCATTCTGCCATGAAGCCTGCGCATTCTATCTACCAACGCATTCTAACGTACACAACGTAAACATCGTAAACAACAAACAATCACCAAGAAAGTTTCACGGTTTTCAGTTCCAATTTTGTTTAAATAAATTCAAATAAAATGTGTTTTTTGTTTATGGAGCACCAAAAAGTCAAATCTCTATTGTAGAGGACGTATTTCGTGTGATATGACAAAAAAAATCATGATTATCTGATCAATTTGTTGTTGCGCTGGTTAAACAAGATTCACACGAAGTAAATCACAAATAGAGTCCGGGACAAGAAGCGCCCGCAAATATTTGTCGAACTCAAAGCAATTAACTCGTAGATTCCCGACCGCGGCGAGACCAGCTTTTTGTGGATCTCGTCGTCGGCGGCGGCGACGGCGGTTTGCTCTACAAATTGTGCGCCAGCCACGCAACGAATTCAAGAATCAGTCCTTCTTTTAATTTTTGCGTGTCTTTACGGCTACAACTTTTGGTTTTAATACCACAATGAAATCTAAATCGGATATTTACCAGCACTTTTTGTTTTTATATCCAACGTTTGTAATTTTTTATAAACAGTTTGTTAGTACATACTAGGTATATAGGTTTTACTGTTTACGGTGACAACGGTGAAATTGATATTGATTTCAATGCGTTGTGCGAACTCTAGATTGTTAACTTGTATCTTTTATTTTGACGACCTCTATGGCACAGTGGGCGAAGGTCCAACTGGGGCGAAGGAGGTTGCGGGTTCGATTCACGCCTCGGGAGAAATGTTTGTCCGATCTGCAGATATTTGTTCAGGGTTTCTGGTAGTTTTCTATGTATAATAAAAAATATAGATGTATTATGCAGGTTTATCAATTATCTAGTACCCATAACAAGCTCTGCTTAGCTTGTAGCTATAGATAATGTTGTGTTAATTGTCCAGCATAACTTATTTACTTTATTTTATTTTCGTCGCTGTAGTTGGAAAATTAAATAACTGATATTACGAAAACGGCGATAAAATGCGATTTACTATTTTATAATATGGATACCTATTAGCTCCGCAAAGCTAACCACCTAAACCTACTCTGATCTTATTAGGTACTGACCAAATTCTATGAATTGGTCATAAAGTGGCATAGATCGATATTGAAAGGAACTTTTTTATAAGATTCAATTTTTATTTAGATAGCGGCCATCTTTTGTTTGATTTTCATTTGTCAAGAATTGGAAAAGTTAGAAAATGAAAGAGTCTGTTTGTTTAATTTAGTTGTAAAATTGGTTTTGTGTTTTTATTTAATTTAATATTGTTTAAAAACGTGGTGTAGGTTCTCATTTGGAGTTACCCAAACCTCTTCTCCCTATGTATCTACTATTTATCATTTGTTGTCTCCCTCCACAACCTTGGATGAGAGATGTGAGAGTATTTTCGTACAAAGAACAATACGTCAAATTGTTTATTAATCTGTCTAGGTAAAATTCCACTAATTTCTAGAAGATTCTAAAATTGACACCCAAAACAGCCCTAATTTTATTAAACTCTTGTAACTCGTGTTTGATCGCGAACCATCCTGGATATTCTAAAAGTGTATTTATAATTTGCTTTTGCACCTATAGAAAATCCAATAAAACCCGAATTAATCCTCCAAATTGCATAATAAACGGTACTATTTAGCTTTAAGCTGTTTCGAATGAACGATGCCGAAAATCTGCTTTTATGGACCATAACATGTGAATGACGCATAAAAGGACACAAAGCGGAAAGTACCATTTTCGTTGAGAATTTGAATTTTAAACTTGTGGCCCTTTTTATTGAAAATCTAGTAAAATATATGTTTTATTGAAAAAAACATTTATGGTAAAAGCCTGATTTATCTAAGTTCAATCGTCATATAAAAGTTAGACGAACTTAGGCATGGTAAATTTTATCCGAATAGCCTCGATAGATGGAGAAAGATTGGTTTAGTCTTCTGCTGTTTTGTTTTGTTTTTGACCAAATTGTCAAGTTATGGGGTTTTTTTTATAGACTGTGTTAGACAGCTATCCATCGTACCTGATGGAAAGTGACGACAAGCTTCCCTATTAACAAGACGTCTGCTTACAATCGAAAAAAATAACAATTTAAGTACCAACCTTTTAAAACACATATGGTTTTGTTTTTCTCATTTAACAGAATTAAATTTTGTGTACTTTGAGGGAAAATTAAAAAATATTTAAGGCAATACGGTAAGTAATAACAAAAAAATGGTTTTCTTTTTCGAGTTACACTGACTCATATACAAAAAAAAAACACAAATAATGTAATGCAATAATGGACCGTACAAATGGTAATAGACCATATTACAATAGTAAAAGCAATAAAATCGAACCAATCTCACAAATTAGGAAGCCTCTCACGATATGTCCATATCCATTAGCCACCGCTCGCTTCACCTCTACATGGGCCATCGGTGGAGGCTTCTCCACTAATTGGCGGGTTAAACTCTGATCAGATTAGCTGCTGATCCAAGCAATAAAACTGTTTTAACGGGTGTTTAGGGAAACGAAGAAATTCACTTTGATGTAGGGATGTATCGAGTACTGGAGATGTTTGAAACATCCATCCGACAGATTTAAAGGCCAAAATAACTTAGTTTTTTGTGAAAGTTTGACTAATTGGTTGAGCTAAGTTTGATGAAAATTGTTAACAAAGTCACGACTAGGAATTTAACTATTCAGGAAAATATCCTGTTAAACATAGAATTAGATTGAAAATTACTATTTTAAAAGTTTCTCTTTTTAAGTAAATGTGAAGGTCAAGTTTTGATAAATGTATGCGAAATTGATGAAATAATTTTTTTTTTTTATTGAAATAGTTATAAAACTGCCTTTGAACAACTTGAATGGAAGAAAGGAAAAGCAATGGCCTGCCATCCGGCCAGAAGTGGTACAGACGGGCTACATAGGCTACAATATTGATGTACGTTTTGCTTCTAGGGGGAGAGTCCAGGGCCGGAGCGGCGCCCCGGGGCGATCGAGTCTGAGATGCCCCCGCCAGCCGCGCCGCCCGCGCCCGCCGCACCCCCGCCAGACTCCCAGCTCGCTGCCCCACTGCCGGTTAGTACTTCATCTATACCTGATGAAAAAACTAGCCATCTACTTGTGCGATGCCCTGGCATTCAGAACATGCACTTAGGATGCTTTTTATAGGTAAAAATTAATCCTAAATAAAATAAAAATCAAGGTATAGTTTGTATCGTAAAAAAAAAATTGTATTAGGTATGCATATTAGGTAAAATCAAAGTACAAGCATGCGTTATATAGCGGTACATATCTACATATCATATCGTATACTTTTGCTTTAACTTTATCTAATCTACTTCAAAGCTATGAGTTAAAAAGTAAACAGCTAGCCCGGTCCGTAAGTACGTGCTAGTATGGAAAAACAAACACCTGTTGACTTCAAACAACAGGAGCGTTCCAAAAACGGATAGCGATTTCATAAATCGTATTGCCTCGACACGGTAGATTTAAGACAAAATGAAATGGCGTTAGATAGTAATATATGAAGATTTCTTTGAACATGTATGACTGAGGCTATACTACAAACTCTGTTAACAGAAGCGCTGATTAATTCTAAAAATTCCACCACAAAATCCGACCCATTCAGATCGCGCGCGGATTTCTCTAACTGTTTACTTCGTGTGCAGATCCCGAAGTCCCGGTCCCTGGTGGTCTCGCTGACGCCTCCGCGCGAGCGCGAGACCTGGGCCAAGAAAGCAGAGTTTCTGCTGGCGGTGGTGGGGTTTGCAGTGGACCTGGGCAATGTCTGGCGCTTCCCCTATATCTGCTATCAAAATGGCGGCGGTAAGTAACAATACAAGTTTTTGAACCACGTCAAACATTCGGCCTAAGCCGATCTGAAACTGATCCTTATGCATAATAATTGTGGATTGACCTTAAATTCTCGCCAGTTTTAGTTTATTGATGATGACTAGCTTCTACTCCTGATCGTCTAGATCTTTATGTGCGCAATATTTCATCCCGATCCAGTACTTATGACGCGTTATTTTCGGCCAAATATCTTCTCAACGGTACAACAGTACAAAATTTTCGCCTTTGTAAGTAATATTAGTAGGATGTAGCTAACTAATAGTAAAATTCGCTAAAGACGGAGATTACAACCATATTTATAATCTTTACCTCTTTATTATTAATAGTTTAGGCTTCTTTAGTTAAGAGGTTTAAGTTTTGAATGATGAAGTGTGAGTGATGAGCTCGGCTCAGATTGTAAGCTCAGAGATTAGTCGTCTCAGACCTGATATCGTTTGTAAATTTCCCAGCATAATATAAAATCTGATCTTGTTAGATTGTATAAACGCAAGAAACATCGGTGAATAGTTTAATTTTAATATTATCATATTTCTTGCTGTATAATTATAAATTTGTAATTAAGCAGAGCACTGGATAGAGGATGCGCCCATAAATAGGAGGCCTTTATCACAGGTCCTTAATATTTTGTTAAGTCCATATCAAAATAGCGACTTTTCTTGTAGAGCAAAGAGACACTGAATAAAATTAAGTAATCCAGCAATGGACTAATATCGATTGATGATGAATACTACGTTATAAAAGTTCACTTCTTAAAATCCAGTTAGTATTTCTGAATAGCTTACTCCTACGGCTCCGCAACCCTAAAGAGAAGTCGCATTTCAGTGATTTCTTTTAAATAATGTTAAGGAATAAAAGACATTTTTTTATAGTCTATCAAAAAAAAAAAGGCAAAAAAGAAAATAAAAAAATAAGGTCCTTTTTTCTGTTCCGTGGGTGTGATTATGGTCAAACGGTCTTCTTTTAACCATAAAAGAAAATGGGTATCGTTTACATTTATTAACGAATAAATTTGGTAGCTTACAGAGAGAGTACTGATCTTCGGGCATAGATTACAGTCTCCCATACACCTGACAGAAAGTGACGATGTATCACGAAAATCTCTAAGATACCGATAGATATTATAAATAAAACGTCAAGTGAAGACTTGCGCATCAAGGGTTCCGTACAAACTCCTACTCTTCAGCAAAGAAATTAACCCAGACGAATAAGTCACAATAATTTTGATTCTATAATGATTATGACGTAACTAATTTAGTCTCTCGAACTATTGGCGCCAAATAAGTTACGTCCAACCCTAGGGTAACAATGTCCTATTTTCTATGAATAAACCACAAATTTACGGTTTTTAGATTTTTTTCTTTATTTGTGCTATAAGGCATTGCTTCTTGCCAAATTTCATGGTTCTAGGTCAACGGAAAGTACCTTACAGGTTTTTGCTCCATGGCGAGATTCTATTTTGTTTTGTGAATTAATTACAAATTTAATGTTTTCGGAGATTTTTCCCTTAACTTGTGTCAAAAGACCTTGCTTCTCACCACATTTCAAGGTTCTAGGTCAACGGGAAGTACCCTATAGGTTTTTGGTCCATGGCAAGATTAAAAAAATATTTTTTCTTTGAATAAACTACAAATTTACGGTTTTCGGATTTTTCCCTTTACTTGTACTATAAGAACTTGCTTCTTGCTAAATTTCATGGTTCTAGGTCAACGGGAAGTACCCTACAGGTTTTTGGTCCATGGCAAGATTAAAAAATATTTTTTTCTGTGAATAAACTACAAATTTACGGTTTTCGGATTTTTCCCTTTACTTGTGCTATAAGACTTTGCTTCTTGCCAAATTTCATGGTTCTAGGTCAATGGGAAGTACCCTATAGGATTTGTGTGCATGTGATTCCCTTGGAAAATTAAAAAAAAATAGACATAAACAGCTGTAACTTTTGATTGTGTTGACTATATCGAAGTTTGATTTATATCGAGGCTTCAAGAGGTTACGAGCCTGCGTATATGATGTGAATATCAACTCGATAACTCCATGCGTTTATGAGAAAAGAGGGTTGACAGACGGACAGACTGACAGACGGACAACAAAGTGATCCTATAAGGGTTCCTTTTTTCCTTTTGAGGTACGGAACCCTAAAAACATTAACTAGCTTTTAACAACAACGTTTTTCCAATAGTAGGTCTTTTGTATTTTATAATATCATCTCTTATTGGTGTACAATATACTCTTTCCATATTATACTAAATGATACGTGTGTTCTATTGGGTAAAAAAACTTCTGAAGATCAACTGAAACCCTGATGTCTCATACATCTGAAATTTCTGAAAACCGTTTTCAATTATAATAAGCATTTCTATTCTGAGTTTCAAGTAAATCGAGTTACATGTTACAATCAAATGAAATAAGGCATTACGAAAAATCACAAACTTTAAATCCCTACTTAAAACCATTTAGTGTTGTTTTGAAATTTCCTCATCCAATCACCTTACACATGTTTCTTGACACCCTGTTTTAAGATTGACTACCTTTATAAGCCTAAATTGTTATGTAAGGTGTATGATTGCAATATACATAATTTTCTGTCGCTCATTAAGGGAGGCCTATATCCAGCTGTGGACCAGTATAGGCAGATAATGGTGATTGCAATAGTGGGTAAATGAGTATCGAATCGGGCAGCATCGTGCATCTTGCAGGATACCTACTACCAAACTGCGATCCCCAACCCGAATGCCCAGCGTGGGGATTGTGGGCATTACCTCCCTTGAGATAAAAACCAACAAGGCCAATATAGGCTGTTGAGGTGAGGTGAGGTGAGTATCGAATTTGATGATACCCATGATGTAGCGCCAAAAAACAAGATGCATTTTTCCAAGGACCAAATGAGATTACGTTCTTTCCCGTTCATAAGCTAAAGTAAATTGAGTTTTTAAAAGAACCTGATCAGTGTCCTTGTTGATAGGAGCATTCCTGATCCCATACTGCGTGATGCTGCTGTTCGGGGGCCTGCCTCTCTTCTTCATGGAGCTGGCTTTAGGACAGTACCATCGCTGCGGCTGCCTCACGCTCTGGAAACGGATCTGCCCTGCGCTGAAAGGTGAGTAGAAGTATGTATATCCTGTCTTGATGATACAGGGACAGTCAAAAATAAACGTAACATTTTTGTTGAAATGTGTAGGCAGGTCTCCCGTACCTACTTTAGAAGGAATGCAGTGGTTAGCCGGAGTTGTGAGACGGATCTAGCAGTGTTTTGTTTATGGGTGACGTGTAACTGGTCAGGTTTGTATCACAGATTTTGCTGGCACAAATACGTTTTTACGTTTGATAATTTTGACTGCTTTTCGAAGCATAACAAATAATGGACCTCCAAGAGGTAGGTATGAACTACGGTACTAATCGAATTTGAGACGCTGATAAAAAGTGGGATCAAAGTAGCTATACTAAACAACTACACTATAATTAACGGCAAGCATTTGGGACCTCTAAGGGACCTTTCAGGATGTGATACAGGATATATATATACAATAGTAAATTTCAGAGTATCACAATCAATATTTTTGTCAGAAAACGGGTTCGAGAACACCTCATTTTCTTGTTTTTGGCTTTGGCTATACGCCTTGAACGTTATTGTAGCTTGCTTTTTCCAGATCAAAGCACAATAAACACCTGCTGCGTGTAAAAATATAAGTATTAATAGGTACTTATCCATCACAAAACTTACAAACCTTTCTCAAAAAACATGAATTCTGTAAAATGTTCCAACAAATTCGTAAAAACTCCGCAAAATACCAGCCATCAAGTCCCCGGCGAAGCTAAGTGATTGTATCGACACTCGAACTGCTCTCCCGGGGCTCCTCCGATTTGTTTGTAGGCCCTCAATGTATTGCTTGCCTATTACAATCGTTTGCGTTTAATTTTACATTTCTCTTGAGATGGTTGAGTGATTTGTTGGAAATCTTTCTTAAATCAGGATTTCTTTTTATGAAGTCTTGTAATATTATTCTGATTTTTACATAAGTGTGACACGCGATTATATTTGTACCTACCCGTTGTTTGGCTAATATCAATGCCGCACACTCACTTGTCAGTTAAACCGAAATTAATTAGACGTAAGGCAATCGTGTAATTTTTCGACCTAACTAAGTACTTCTTTGTGTTCCTATAGTTGAAAATAACTGAAATGAAATGAAAATGTGAACCGAGTTTTTATAATTTTACGAGTGAATTTCGGATGTGTTGAATGACCGTGAAGTGCACAAACTGCAATAAGCAACTTACACAATAGCTCAGTGCACACAACTTACAAAATAGATCAGTGCACACATGGCGCCACGTCCGGCTTGCTCCACGCAGGCTGAAAATCAATGTTTTTGCTTCTAAGAAAAAAAATCGCTTACCTTTTTGAAAATATATGATCGTCTATCATTCTGTAGGTTATGAAGGTAGTTTGCCCATTTCACATCATCGCCGCCTTAAATGATGATAATGAAACATGCCCAGTCTTCACACCGCACACAATGGACAAACAGACTTGGCCTTATACATAAACAGCAGGCAATGCTTTTACCGCCGAGACAAATAGTGGAGGGATCTAGTTAAAATGTATGAAACTGGGGTCAAGCGAAACTGTTTGGAGTGCCTGATGGAGGGTTCTAGGGCTCTAGAATTCATTATTGGAAGTGAACTAAATACGGCGATGTTCATTGATTTTGGCTATTTATTTAATTTATCATGTAACTTTATAAGTTTTGTAGTAACTAAAATATTTGGCACATTGCGCTTTGGGTTTTATAACCTGAGAATATTGTATCTATTGTGTTCAGACATTATTGTAATTGAGAGCCATCGAAAGATTTTTGAATAAATTATTTATGGGTCGCGTATGTACATGGTAGGTATCCCGTGAAACGTAAAGCAAGTACTTACACAACCTTGAAAGTCGCTAACGACGTCAAAAGACCTTGTAAGGTTTAACCCAAACATACGGTTTCAGAGAAACAAACACAAAACAACGTCACAAGAAGGGTTTCGTTTCGTTTTGTTTGATGCGAGGGCGTACAAAATATACATATGCTATTTTTTTCTTTTAAATTTACTAATGTTTTATGTTTGACTAGATTCTGTTCGTAACTTCCTATTATTTTTATAACAAAATATGTCTTAGAAAAGTTTGTTAATTATTTAAATTTACCTGCTACCACGATCTACCGTACCTCATCTCAACAGCCTACACTAGTCCACCTGCTGGACGCAGGCCTCCCCTGATTTTATCTCATGGGAGCTACCACCATACCTACTACCGTAAAAAAAATTCCTGCAGGTTTTAAAACAACAACGCCGCTAATGACTTATTTTATTGAAAATAATAATTAAGGCCTAAATAATCAGAAACACAGCTTCATGATATTTTTACAAACAAAAAGATATTGTCATAGTTTCTAAGAAGCTACTGAAAATAAAATTCATACCTAACAGTCAAGTAGGTAGATACCTATTGAGCGGCTGCCAATGAAGAGAACAGTCAATATTAGCATCCCAGATCAACTGCTCTACGCCTCCCAAGGCTGTGCCATGAAGGCATCCCTCAACGATTTAAAAACTGAGACAAAATTTGACATTTTTTTTACGTGCAAATGTTTTTATTGTTATTGTTAATCATGTTAGCTTCGTTATTAAAACTCACAAAGAAAATCATAATCAAATAATAGAATAAATTAGAACAAGTATTTACAAATGAAACAATTGAGATAACTGCAGACTGTTACAAACAATCTACAGGTAGCAACTGATCTATATCAATATCAAAACAGCACACCTAATTTACCGAGTGTTCCGTTTTGATTTTACCGCCGTTCTTTATGCGTATTCTACAAAGAAAGGTTTTAGTTAAATATATATATAGCAATCGAGTATCTGCGTATTCATTATAATTTGATCTAGTTCGTGCAGACACGATTTTATAGAAATTACCAAAAGTATTTTCCACTTTCGTTTACGAAGTTTTATTTTATTTTGTTTTATTTATGAAACAGTTCTTATCAACTATACCAAAAACTACAAAGATAACACTCAAACTAGGAAAGTTTCCACCATTAAATAATAATTTATTTAGTCTGGTTGTGCGGTCGTGCCGGTCGTGCCGGTCGTGCCGGTCGTGCCGGTCGTTCGGTTTAATATTATGTTACAAAAAATATAGTAGTGATTCTGACTTGCCTTGACTTGCCTATTCGTAAAGAAACGGTGCAAAAGTACAAGACTTTCTGTCGTATTGATATAGCCAATAGATCACGAAGCTAAAGATGAAAGCGACCAAAGTTATGATTTGACCAATAACAGCAACCCTCGTTGCGACGCGATCTTTAAGGGAAGTACTACATTGTCCTAACTTTGAATAACTCAAACTTGAAGAGGAAAAAAATTGTAAAGCTAAGTTGATTAAGTTCTGAGAAAAGTTGGACAAAAGAAATGTCTTGTAATCTTTACAAAATATGTTAGGCCGATTTTTACCAAACCACAGCTAAAATATCCTAACTAGCATACAGCATGTTAGAACTTAAATTTTATACAATGGTCTTTTATCGTTTTTCGCGTTTGTAATGTTTAGTAAAATGTAGAAGTTTGTTTGAGTCGTCCACAGAAATATGTTTTTCGTAGAGCCTCTACGTAGCTGCTACGGCGTAGACCATCTACGGAACTGCTACGATGTGCAGACGTTTTAAATTGATTCGGCATTCTTTACGAATCTGGATTTGATGCTTTACGGCGTTGAGCTATATAATATAGCCATGATTTCTTGTCAGTTTTGCCTTATAAAAGCTTTTTTTTTTAGGTATAGGCATTTCGGCATAGAATAACTACATGTATGTTTATAGTACGTATGTATATAGTACTTACGGTTTAGGTCACATCATAAGTAAAACAGTAACTTTATCAAGTGTTTTGTTATCGTTATCAGTAATCACTCACTCGTTCCGCTCATGCATCACCATTATCACTCGGAAAGTGCCGTTCCATATTTATGACGCGGGAATCGAACCCGCCCCCTCTTATCTAATTGCGTGATCTTTGCAACTTAGCTGTAAAGATTTCGATGTTGTTGATTTTCGGTTTTGTGATGTTTTAGTGTACTTAGAAACACCAGAAGTCATAACTGTAAGGTCTTACACCCTTAGAAATGATAAGATGTTGATATATGATAAATGGATTTTATTCCACAACTCTACGAGCTAATGATGATAATGATAATGATATGAGACACGCGCCCGGTATGAAAGGCTGACATGTACTGATGAGAGCGCGCGCGTTGATTGTTACAATAAGGTAAAAATGCTGACGCGAGAGAATAGTGCGGTTTCACCGTACATATTCCCGACAGCGAGATGAGATGATGCTGGTTAAATTGATACAAACTTAATGATGACCTAAAGAGTAATAATAAGAAATGATACGCTAATGATGCTTAATGCTAATGATACATGATGATAAAACAATAGGTCCTTAAGAAATTTCATTATGATAAAACAATATTTTTGTTAGTAAGACTATAGCTAAGTAAAAGTAACGTAACCTAATTCAAGTCCTACATCTTGGTTTCACTGATATTAATCGCGCGAAACATAGGCGACGACGCCTTATCTGTACGATCACTTTGCTTTTTGATACCACTAAACTTGCTTATTTCACTATACTCTACATTTTGATCGACACTTGCACTACCACTAACACAAGCATCACTGATAATGCTGCTTAGACGCGGCGCGGCGGCCGGCAGTGCCAGAGGCTGCGCCTCCACCGCCCGGGCCGCCGCCGCCGCCGTCGCCGGAGCGCGCGCCGGCGCGAGCTGACCAGCGCGCCAGCGCGCTTGGCCGCAGCGCGCGCGCCTCCACGCGCAGACGGCTCCTACTGCAAGCCCCGTGCCCACGATCAAGTAGATCACGGTGTATTGATGTACGTCATGATAAGTGATATTCTCCGTAATGCTCTCCTCCTTCTTCATCTGGTCTATTTGTTCTTTGATTTTCGCCAAGTAGGCTTTCTCTTCTTTGTCTTCAGAGGTCCAGTTGGCAGTGATAGGAACGGTTATGTTTATGACATGATTGATCGGTGCGATTGTTATCTCAGGAACGTAAATCTCAGAGCGCACCTTGATGTTTGATGATGGTCGCCGAGGTGAGTAGATGGTAAAGTCCTCTCCCTTTATTATGCAACCTTGACCGAGACTCATGATGCCGGCCCGGCTTATCTGTTCAGTTGATATTTGATCCTCGCATATGACTCGTAGTAAACAAACGTTACAGCAAAAATAGTAGTATGTATTGGGCGTGTGTAATTCCCGCCACATATTTTTGCAGGTTGTTGATTGAGTTAGGCAAGTACTTGCGCCGGGGTCCTGGACACATAGGCTCATGTCGGATATGATCTTAAAAATGGGACCTTGAATGTTACACAAATAGGTATCTCTGTTTGTGTTGAGGCATGATTTGATATCTGTTATAGGTACGTAGGTATCTTTCTGTAAGTTGATTGCTAAATTTTCTGCTACTGGAATGATGCTGATAGTGTTATCTCCAACCATCCTAGGGATAGGGAGAACTTGATAGGCTTCAAAGGATTCCCTGCTAACGAGAGGAATTTTCACTTCAAAGATAAGGTATGATTTTGTCATTCGTGCTTTGATACGCAGAAGATGATATATGCTCCACAAGTCTGTTTGTATGTTACTTATAGGTAGACACAGATCTTGTTGTAGTTGACCAGAAATGATATTCAGCTGCTGTTGAAGTTGTTCCGGGGTCAGTAGATGTATGCTAAATTTACCATTGTTTACATTGGTAATGATATCTAATAATGTTTCTTGTATGTTGCTTAGTTTAGACAACATATTGTTTGCAATGATAGCAGATAAGATAAACTCGTTTTTAAGTTCCAGCTGTTTTACTTCCGATGTTAGTTGATTAGCTGAGCTTTCTAATCTCTGAAAGTGCGTGTCGATAAGAGTGTGCTGTTTGCTGATAGATTGTTCCATTCTTTTAATAAGATTGTACTCCGATTCGACCACAGATGTTTGATTTTTCCATAACATCGCTAAATGTTTATGATTTGTTTGGATGATATCGATGTCCTTTTGATATTGTTGTGCGAATTCGTCGTCAAGTACGCCGAATAGCTGGTGAGCGATGTACCCGACGCCGTTGATAAGGCCTCGCTTCTTTCGATGAAGGTCGCGTGCTAAAAACTGCTGATTCAGTAACTTCTGATCGTAGTAGCGTAGTTCCGAAAAGCCATGTTGTAATTGTGTTAGGACAATCTTACAATGTGATGGTGCATTGCCCTTTGTGTTATCGCATGTGTTTACAAGGTTGTTAAAGAACTTATCCATTGCTGCGAAACCTTCATAATAGGGGTGCATGTCGTAATAGACAATGATTTTCCAATCGTCTCTGATAACCTGGATATTTGACATTTTGTCGAAATATAACCCTTTCGTGCTGTTCAGTGATGTGATATTATGCGACCCGAATGCTGTTGTAAGTAGATTCAAGACCACAAAAATTGATAGAAGGATTGACGTCACAGTTGATCGTGATTTAGGCGTCCTGATATTGGCGGGTTTTTCTGATTTCTTGTCTTCTTCCGGTCTATGAGCGATTGGCGTTAATGCTGGTAGGTCGGCCATAATTTGATTCTGCTTGTACGGATGATTTCGTATGCATTTGACGCAGGTACGTAGAGTCATTTTTACAGTATGATTTCCTCCTAAAATCCAATACCTCTGTCGGAGGTGTGATGACGTCAGACGCGACCCCCCGTGAAATGTTTGCTGATGTGCTTGATCGATCAATAATGATGTTAATCGGGTATTGTTAGGTATTAGCAGAGGGTGTTTTCTGTAGTTGCTGAAGTCGGCGCTCCGAAGCTTCCCTCCAACCCTTAACAAACCTTCTTGATCTACAAAAGGCGAGAGATTCAGTAACTGACTCTTTTTTGATATAAGTTTGTTTGCTTGTAAGTCAGCCATTTCTTCCGAAAACTCTGCTTCTTGAATATTTTTGATTATTTTGTTATGAGCTATTTTCAACTCTGATAGTGATAGGCACGCTGAGGTGACGTCACTGTGTCGGGTCACTCGTAGGATCCACGCCACGACGCGCACAACTCGCGTAAAACTGCTTGACTTGCGTGATAAGTCTTGGATGATATCGCTAGTATGTTTATTTTGTGTTGATACGTTTGTCTGTATTTTTATTTCTTCGTTTGTGGTATAAGTTGGTTTTACAAGTTTATTCTTAGCGTCAAACGAAGATTCGTTGATAAATGATATGTACTGTTGAGCAATTTTCGGCTGTTTAACTTTTTGACTGTTTAAGCGCTGTGGAAGTTGCCGAAATTGCGCGACAGCAGCAGGTTTTGATTCTCCCAACTTCTCTGATAAATCTGATTTAAAGAGTAGGCGCTCTACAAAACGCCCATCTTCCTTCTTTTCTGTAGTTTGGTCGTAATACTCCAAAGACTTCTGATTTTCTTCTGATATGTTCTCTACCGTTATACGTTCGCATTCCCTGAATTTCTGAAATTCGTCGGTATCGTTGATAATAACGCTACAATGTAAGCTCTTGTGTACCTTTCCGCTTAGAATCCACCCAAATCGAGTCTCCTGCACGATTGGACAATTTTCCATTTTGATAATACCACCCTGTATAATCTCCGCATAAACTTCAGCTCCAAACAGTATGTCGATTGGGCTACTGATATGATAAGTGTCGTCCGCGAGAGGTATGTTATTCAGGTAGGTCCAGTTAGGCTTAGGAAATGATTGATTTGGCAAATTATTGATAAGAGATTTCATGATATAAACTTTAGATCGAAGTTCGTAATCGTTGTGAATAGATTCACATGTGATAAACATGATACCCTTGCAGTTGTTTATTTTAGACCCCACACCGGTTATTACCTCCCTGCAAGGATGACGCGGCAGCCCTAGTAGTTGAGCCGCGTTTTCGGAGATAATCGATGTTTGCGAGCCTTGATCAATAAGGCAACGCATCATAACAAAAGTTCCATCAGCTTTTTGTACATTGATTTTTGCAGTCGCTAATAAAACCTCTTTGTTATCATTATCTGATGACGTATGATTATTTGACGCTGCCACTGTTTGTGTCGTTGCGCTTTGAGGCGCTACGCTTTGAGCCTGAGTCGCGTTACTGTTTGCAGAAGTTGACACCTGCGGCGTTGTTTTTGATTGAATATTACAATAAACATTATGCAGAATAGTGTTATGCTTATCATTGCATTCGCGACAACGCTTCTCTGAAAAGCATGCTTTCCCATGGTGTGGGTAAAGACAGTTCTCGCAAAGCTCGAGTTTCGCTATCGTATTGCGCTTTGACTCGGCCGATAATTCCAGAAATTCGTTGCATTGGAATAAAGCATGATTCTGTTTGCATAAAGGACATTTCGTGGAATTGGTGCTTGTATGATATGCTCTGGGGTTTGATTTTTGTTCAATTTTATGATTTTTGTTATATGATGATGATGAATCCTTCCCCTGTTGTGGGGGTGATTTTGAGTTATCTACCTTGCGTTTTGATGACTCCAATGACGTAAACTTGGTCTCAAGATAGGTCAAAAATTCGTGGAGAATGGGTAGATCCCTCGGGTTCTTCACAGCTAAGACGTAATCCTTGTATGTATCAGGGTCTAGTTTCTGTGATAAGATGTGCACGAGAAGGGGGTCCCAGGTTGATACATCAACGCCAAGGTTCTTGATAGCATTCAAGCATTCGTTGGTGGTGTCGTGGATCTTCTTCAGCTGCGCGGCGGTCTGCTGCTGCATCACCGGCAGGTTCATGATAAGATTGATATGCGAAGTAAAAATCATCTTTTTATGATTATACCTGTTGTTCAAAAGATCCCAACACACCTGATAATTTTCTGATGTGATATGCAGATGCTGGATGAGCTTTTCGGCTTCTCCTTTAACCTTACTTTTAAGGAACTGCATTTTCTGCGCGTTTGATAAGGATGGGTTTTTATGGATAATCTCCGTAAAGAGATCTTTAAAACTCACCCACTGATGATAACTACCTCCAAAGGTAGGTAGGTCGATGACTGGTGTAGACTTGTCGCGATGCACCGTGGAGCTCATTTTGATATTGACTTGTCTCTTGATATTATGATACTTCTGCTCGTACTTACTGAAGGCCGCTTCATACTCCTCATTTATGCCACTCAACTCAAGGTCAAGGTCCCAATGAAGAGAATCAATCGCTGACCAACGTGTTTCGATTGCCTTTAAAGCATCCTCAAATTCCCATTTATCCGACATGATTTCGATATTAATATTACCTATGGTTCGAGAAAATGCCTTAAAATTAACTGTTTGTTTACGCAGCATTTCGTCCGTCTTACTGCTAGTCCCCCGGTCTTGATAAGGTTTAGGTGAAGGTACGTACCCTGGCTGCGGAGTAGTGTTGTCCGGAGCCGATGGCACGGACTTCTCTGCTATACCTAAAGGAGTTGGTGGACGCAGAAGAGGATTCTCTGCCGAAACCTCTGGCAGATACTTGCTGATATGTGCTCGTGCTTCATCGTAGAAAGCTTGAGATCTATGATATGCGTTTGAGGAAAAATACTCATGAGATTTATCCGTTGATCCGCTGAGATTGATGTGATTATTCTGAAAGTCCTGCCAATAGGTTTCGAGTGTACTCAGACGTTTCTTAACATTCTGAACCGTTTTCCTATCTGGACTATCTTTTTTAAAATTGGAGAGAAGCGTGTCCATCGCCCCCATCAGTTGATACTGGGTCTGGATGACGTCTTCCATCGTCGCCATGATGATGATTGATAGTGATAAGCTTTGATAACTCACCGAAGGCTGGCTGGTTACCTTACGCGGCGGTCCAAGTCCCAGGGGTGCAATCCAATATTTAGGTAAAACACACTAATAACACAGATATACACGCGACTGGCCCCGCCTTCGGCTGCTCGAAGGACCATAAAGATGTAAGGTCTTACACCCTTAGAAATGATAAGATGTTGATATATGATAAATGGATTTTATTCCACAACTCTACGAGCTAATGATGATAATGATAATGATATGAGACACGCGCCCGGTATGAAAGGCTGACATGTACTGATGAGAGCGCGCGCGTTGATTGTTACAATAAGGTAAAAATGCTGACGCGAGAGAATAGTGCGGTTTCACCGTACAATAACTTTTATAAAGAAGAGTAATAAGTATTCTTGTATCATCAGCATTGAGTTATATACGTCTTCAACGACCTAACCAGATAATACGCGCCACGTATCGAGGTTTTTTTATCAATAATTATCCGTTATAACTTTTAAAACTATCATGGTTATTAACATTAAAGTCATTTAAAACGGAATATTTACCATGATTCGAATCATAGTAAATATCCCGTTATAAATGACTTTAATTATCCGTTATAACCACACCATAAAGATGTCATTATAACCTCCATAGAATACTATAAACATGACCTATTACCCCTATTACCATTACCAAATCAATCAAGATTCAACAACTCTTGATTCGCAGAGTTATAGACTCGGGAGCAGATAACACGCCATCTCGCGTCACATAAACTAATTACGATGCGATATTATTTGATTACCCCCGGCAGATGGCGCTGATTTGATTTCAAACATGGCGCCTCGGATGCGTCGAAGTCGGCGCGAAGTTTGTTTGTAATTAATTTGATTTTGACTGCAAAGATTTATTGTGAGTTCATAAACAGATAAATGTTGTTTCATTGCCTTGGGGAGCGATGCGGATGTCAGTTTAGCGGATGAAAATTAAATTGGTTATCTATATTATATGTAGTAGGTATATTTGATTGTTTACAAAAAGGGACTTACTATTTTTTAAGTAAATTTTTTTTTAGTTTACCACTACGATTCTCCTCACAGTTATAACACGTGCGTGCCTGTCGCGCACGTGACCTACTTAAAAAGCTCGAAAGGGCAGCGTCGGTTTCTTGCGAGTTGCAACGCTAAGTGCATAGAGGCTGTGAATGCGTTAAAGCATAACGCTGACCAAAGGTTTCCGAGCCAAGCGTGCCAAATATGCTTTATGTAAATTAATCGAATCGTGTTGTTAAGTTTTTGATTTGTAGATATTGCATTTGATTAGATACTAAATTGATCACATTGATTTCCCCCTTATAGGTGTAGGCTACGCAATCTGCATGATAGACATCTACATGGGCATGTACTACAACACCATCATCGGCTGGGCGGTCTACTACCTGGTGGCTTCCATCGCGTCCATCAACTCGGAGCTGCCCTGGACCAGCTGCAACAACGAGTGGAACACGCCGCTGTGCTCGCCGGTCACTGCGCCCCAAACCAACCTGAGCTCTTCTACGCCGGCTAAAGAGTTTTTTGAGTGAGTTAGAAAAATTAGAGCTTGTTTTTATTTTGCGATATCAACCAGTTGTCTAACTCAGAAACAGGCTAGACCCACGACCTAGGCCATGCCACGAGTAGTTCGCCGTATTTGTACGTATGTTGTACTTATAGGCAACATACGTACTGCTCACTATACTGATCACTTTCAATAGGTAACGCAACCAGAATGGATGAACGTTAATTAGTCACATAAGTCAACCATGGTTATTGATCAGAATTAGTCGTCTAGATATGTATGTTTATAGTCTAGGGTCTGGTAGATTTCACTTCAGTTTATTTATTATTAATTTCTACATAACCCTAAAATTCTTTGAAAATCCTTTATCTTATGCCATCAACGTTTCATAGGCGAAATGTCCTGGAGCAGCAAAGATCTAACGGCCTGGACGACATGGGACCCATCAAGCCATCTCTAGCTCTTTGCGTCTTTGGAGTCTTCGTGCTTGTGTACTTCTCACTGTGGAAGGGTGTTAGAAGTGCTGGGAAGGTAAATGTCCCAGAAATCTTAATTCATTAAGACTTCTGAGAAAAAAACTAAAAGAACTTTGCCATTTATACTGACTGACATACTTAAATATAGGTGTGATGGGTGACGGAAAAACCTTAACAGAAGTCGGAACCGTGAAAGTGAAACTGGGGACAACAAAGTGGAAAATATTCCTGAATACTAAATATAGTTTAACTTATAAGCTAAACTAATATTAATCTTTTTTTATAAGAACAGATGTCTATCTTCAAAGTTGACTAGATTCTTACTCGATACTCAGCAAATGTCACGTTTTTGATTGACTTATGTCTTGCTGTTTCTGCCTGTACTAAATGTTTCATAGACAACCTTCGTATTTGTGTGAGTCAGGTGGTGTGGGTGACAGCATTAGCTCCGTATGTTGTGCTACTGATCTTGCTTGCGAGAGGCGTGACGTTGCCGGGGGCCACGGAAGGAATTCGGTACTACCTGACACCGGAGTGGCACAAGTTGAAGAATTCTAAGGTAACTTCTTTGACTATGATTTGTATGAATTCCAATTCTCACTGAACTAGGTATAAATATTTCTGTTACCCAAAGGTGACTCAATTATTTTGTCGATTCCTATGTTATCTCTAATGTCGGAACCGATTTACATCGTTCATTATTTGTCCGTCTACCTAAATGTTGGCCAAGTCATGGCGAGCTTTGATTTATTCAGGTGGTAGAGCTATGTCATTGCACAGCACGTTTGCGATGATACGGTCAACCAACATGTAGACTTTCTAAGTTTAGTTATTAGTTTAGTTTATATTTCGTTCTTTGACATATTCCTCCTAACCAGGTTTGGATTGACGCGGCCTCTCAGATCTTCTTCTCCCTGGGTCCCGGTTTTGGAACGCTCCTAGCACTTTCCAGTTATAACAAGTTCAACAACAACTGCTACCGGGACGCTCTCATTACATCTTCCATCAACTGCCTCACCAGCTTCTTGGCCGGTTTTGTTATCTTCTCGGTTTTGGGGTGAGTTTTAAGGTTCTGTTCACCATTTTTTTCATCTATTTCATTCAGAGATGACAGATAGTCATCACTGTTTTTTTACTTGGAAATAAAGTACGTACTCTTTTTATGTCAGTTTATGAATTTATCGTTTCTGTGCCTCTAGCTAGCTCTAGCTAGCTAGAGTCTGTCTCTCGATTGACATTGCCAGATCATCATTTTATTTTCATGTACCTGCAAAGCTGCTTCTATTTTGCTTCCTTTTTTCGATTAAGTGTTTTAATATTGTTAATTTTAATTTAAATTTATTTATTTACTTTAACTGATACGGTGACAACAATTCCATTAATTAAAAATCTTCAATGGATTTCGTCCACCAGATACATGGCGCACGTTCAGAACAAGAGCATCGAGGAGGTGGGTCTGGAGGGTCCAGGGCTGGTGTTCATCGTGTACCCTGAAGCAATCGCCACCATGACCGGATCCGTCTTCTGGGCGATTATATTCTTTCTGATGCTGATCACGTTGGGTTTGGATAGTACATTTGGAGGTGAGATATTTGTTACATTCTTATTATAATGTCTTACTTGATTTTTACAATATGCATACAAGGTTTTTCCCCAACATGTACTAAAATGATTGCCAAATACATTAGTAGAGTGGCCAGGACCTCTTCCTCACTGAATGGCAGCCATTTAAAATACTGCTTTCCATGAGTGGGTATACTTGTATTTGTCAATTGTTTTATCCTTATAAATACCGATAAATACCTAATCGATTTTAGTTTTTCTTCTCTGACGGATATTACTCACTGATATCCTCACCAGGTCTGGAAGCAGTGACCACAGCGCTGTGCGACGAGTACCCGCGCGCTCTGGGCCGGCATCGCGAGATCTTCGTCGTGTTCCTGCTTCTCTTCATCTACATCTGTGCTCTGCCCACTACTACCTATGTGAGACTCTTACACTTTATGTTTTCTGCTTCATAGCTCAAAATAGAATGTCCTTGAATATTCTAGTCCTTTTCCCCACCATTTTTCCCTCCACTCCAAACTAACTCTTTTTAAGAGATGGAATGGCGGGAAAGTCAAGAAATCATAAACAATTCAGACATTCATGACTTACTCTAATCAATTGCGCTCATTAGGGGAGGCCTATGTCCAGCAGTGGACTGATGTAGGCTGACGATTATGATGATGACTTACTCTAACGAACTTATTTTTTTTTTTTTAACAAATTTCTTACTTAATGACAAATGGTCACCAAACTCATTGTCAGATTAAATCTAGGATTGATTATTTAATCCATAATTTATTATTTTATTCAGAAAGCAAACTCGTAAAGAATTTGAAATTTAAATCTTTATGTTATAATTTCTTATTCATTATTAAAGTGATTTCAAAAGCAACAATTTACCAATTTCATAAATTGCTGACGAATGAAAGAGTATCAAAACATTATTGTTTTATAGATAAGTCAACTAATTTCAAATTATATAATAATATAACCAAAAATCTAATTAATAAATAAAACATACACCGGGGGACGGGCAGCAGCGCCTCTTGCAGAATAGATCAACCACCGAACCGCGATCCTCAACCCGTATGCCCAGCGTGGGAATTATGGGCATTATCCCCCATAGGATAAAAGCCAATAAGGGATATCAGGGCGAGGCCAATGCTGTTTAGGTTGACGTGAGGTGAACCAAAAATTGTACCTCTTGTTTAAATATTAGTTTAAGATTTAAGATGGCTATTTCCAGGTATTATATCTCAATAACCACGATTTTAAGATAACCTCTCGGTTATCATAAAATCGTGGTTATTTTAAAATAAGGGATCTTTAAACTGGTCGGCTGAAGGTTCACTGCGGCGAACCAACATAAAATTCTTGCCGTTACTAGTTAATATGTAGGTATAGGTACATTTTACTAAGGTAAGGGTTTTCTATTTAAGAGAAACACCTGTGAATTCTCGTAGAAAAATACTTAAATAGATACTATATAATACAACAAACATTTCTTACAAATAAATACGAGTAATTTACACAACACCATCGCACCCCTGTGAATAAATAGCGGCGGTGGCGGCGACGGCGGCGAGTGAAACAGCACATCATCGGATAAATCAGCGCCCCTATCGGAGGAGGTGCGAACCTGCATTATTCATGGCTCACTTACGAGATGGACTGTGGAGACCCAGTATTTTGTTGTTTGCACGGATTTCTTCAGAATTTGTTGGAAAATGGTTCTTTGTAAAGATGAATCTTAAAACTATTGAGGGTATTGTTCTTTCTTCACTAATTCATATTGATTTTTGTCAGGCAAAAGAAACGCAAACGAAAGTGGAATTAATGGAAGGCTTAATATTTTAATCACCGCTAGAAGGAAAACAGATAGGTTTTTTTCTCCGCAGTAGGTTATTGACGTACCTAAAACAAATATAATCATACAAAGCATTATGAAAGATAATCGACTGATGAAAAAATCAGACAAACCAAATACTATGTTCTATTTGATTATAGGCACTTAATTTTATGTCTGCATGTTCTCTCGACTTTTTCTCTCCTTGTGGGTCAAACCTATAACTTTCGGGTCGGCTATCTCACGCTGTAACAATTTGTGCTGACGAGGCTAACCGCTTGCCTTTCTAATCCTTCCTTATCAGACTAAATGTTATAGGCCCATATATTTCACTTAGTAATTTTTCAGAGGGAATAGATATTGCAGGATAAAGTGTTTTTTTTTTTAATTAATAAAACGCTAACATTTCACACCACACGCCTAATTCTTCTCACACAGTACTTAGAAACTCTGTGCTCCAAATGGGAACTAAATTGGTGCTCCTAATTCGGTGCTCTTAAAATTGGTGCTCTAATGGGAATACTCCATAAAAAGAGCTTGTGTTGTTTTAAATGAACATGAACACAGTTTGTTTTATTTGGTAGTACACATTTTATTTAGAGGAGTATCGCCTTTTTGAAAATAGTCCGAACAAGTGCCATGTATCTTGACTGGAGATGGTCGACGTCAATTGGACCACATTTCATGTACTTAGTGAAATGTGTTCGAACGGTTTTAAAGTCCTCAAAACCATCATTATGTTCGTGATTATTAAAATATATAATTATAATACTACACTTCTAACCACTCACCATGCAATGCTGTGCTTAGTTGTATTATTATTTATTATTTTACTTTGTCATATTTTTACAAAGCTTAGTACTTAATGACTGTGTTATAAATTATAAAGTTATAATTTATTTGTGTGATTGAAATGTATTAATTTATTTGTATTAATTTATTAAGTTATTTAATTTAGTGTTGTATTTTATGCCTTATAATTCCGACACAATAATTATTGTTTGTGAATCAATAAATGAATGAATGAATGAACTCAATGTCGATTCTTCCCCAGGGCGGAGTATACCTAGTAGACCTGCTAAACGTCTACGGCCCAGGTCTTGCGATTCTCTTCGTGGTGTTCGCGGAGGCAGCCGGCGTGTTCTGGGTGTACGGAGTGGATCGCTTCTCTGAGGATGTTAGGAGCATGCTGGGGCATACTCCTGGCTGGTTCTGGAGGATCTGTTGGGCTTATATCAGGTGAAATGATGGATTTTCAGTCACTGAATAATATCAAAGATCGCTTAAATCGACCCACATACTTAATGCAGTGATTGATAACCTATCAATCACTCGAGTTTTTTTTTACATTTCATCACGTTCTCGTCTTTTTATACTTTTGGTGATCCTGCAATGAGTAGAGAATACTGCAAATCGGCAGATTCAAATGTCTTTGTTTGATCGCGTAGCAATGTTCTACGCCTAACAATTTTAGACAGGTGCTACGAGTATGCTACGCCGTAGCATACTCGTAGCAAACTGTTAACAAAGTTCTTAGCTTCTGGTAAGCTAAGAGTCAAAAATTCAAAAAACTTTCAATGTATTTTGATAACCTATCTTTTGAATAATGTGCGGAGAGAAAACTGGTCGTGGCCTCAAAACCTATCTGACAGAATATCGGTCAAATTTAAAGTTTGATGTTTGTCGCGATTACAACTGAATGAGTCTGATTGAAACGTTTTAGAATGTAGAAACATTCAAACTGGTGATTACATAATAACCACTGTTTATCTAGGAATAAAACCTCAAGAGGGAGTCGATCTCGCGCAAAGAGTGTTCCGCGTAATTATAACACCCTGTTTCTTGCCAAATATCATGATTCTAGATCAACAAGCAATACCCTAAAGGTATTGTTTGCATGGAATATAAAAAATTACAAAAAGCGATATAACTCTTGCAGTTAGAAGTTTGATTTTTATCAAAGTCAAAGTCAATAACTTTATTTCTTTAGGCTTACAAACTAAGCACTTAGACATGTCAAATTTAATACTATAAACAGGTTTATAAATAGTCATTATTATTAAATAAGAAATAAGATGTTATTGATTTTATTCGCTTAAATTTTTTGTCCACTAGTGGAAGAAGCGAAAAATAAACCACTAGTAAGTCTTATAAAACTTAAAATTAATACATCATCTCAGTCTAAATATAATCTGATTTATATAACTATGTCAATATTTATATAAAACTAAGCTTAACATTATTTTCCTTAAATACTATTGTCGGTGCGGAACTGGGCGACATCTGGCCAAGCATTAACATCATTGACGTAATCATCGATGGAGTAATAGGCTTTCTTTATAAGATTTCGTTTTACGTATTGTTTAAATTTACGAATTGGGAGCTCAGTTGCTTCTGATGGAAGCTTGTTATAGAAGCGTACGCAATTGCCCATAAACGATTTCCCTACCTTTCGTAATCTATATGATGGGATGTGCAGTTTGTTCTTGTTTCTTGTATTTATTTTGTGAACTTCACATTTTTTTAAAAAGCTATCTTTATTTTTGTGCGTGTACATTACATTTTCATATATGTATTGGGATATTACTGTCAAAATATTTATATCTTTAAATAATTCCCTCAAAGAGTGGCGTGGCTTTAATTTATAAATTGCGCGCACAGCCCTTTTTTGGAGAACAAAGATAGTCTGAATATCGGCTCATATCATGGCTTCAAAAAGTTACATACCTGAGTATTTGTTGTTATGACAACTCATTACTTTCACGCTCTCCTTAGAAAAGAGGAATGACGGACAGATGGATAAAAAACTGATCTTAAAAGGGTTCCTTTTTCCTTTTTGAGAACGGAGTACGGAACCCCTAAAACGAATGCAAAGCTCGTAGCTTAAGCTGGTTCCTTTATTCTCCAGTACCTTTGTAAATTCAAAACTATCTAATAACCTGACTAAATCCTAACTATCTTTCTCATTCCAGTCCGGTGTTCCTGCTAGTGCTGTTCGTGTTCTCAGTGCTGGCGCACGAGGAGATGCTGGGCGGGGAGTACCAGTACCCGGCGTGGTCCATCACCGTCGGATGGGTGATGACTGGGACCACAGTCTCGTGCATACCGCTCTACATCATCTACAAGTTCATTATAACGC
The DNA here is from genome assembly GCA_946478455.1 of Eupithecia vulgata. Lineage (NCBI taxonomy): Eukaryota > Metazoa > Arthropoda > Insecta > Lepidoptera > Geometridae > Eupithecia > Eupithecia vulgata. The sequence goes on along the minus strand of OX297873.1, from coordinate 1,445,189 downwards.
CTGGGAGCTTTATGACTGTAAGTGTTTGTTTGTATTTTTTTTATTTATACCAATTTTGAGAAACTTTTGACTAGTAGCTCATTAAAGCGTTGACGAGAAATCGAAACAGTGGCGCAACACTCTAAAATATCCACATAATTATCTGCCGTCTACCAGAAATGCACCAAATATACTATTTTATATACAAAATTTTACGATGCATTACAAGTTCCACACCGATTTAATTTATCGTCGAACAGCGGTTTGAAAGAAGTTGCTTAACAAATATTATCCACAAGGGTACAATGATAAGGTCGAATATAAGAATGAGCTTTACCCATTATCTTTCTTTAAACTGTAACTCTAACTCTCCCACAGCGAGTCAGAACAATCCAGCGTCCTGTGGAGACCTCGGTCCCCCCCACGGACGCGACCTGCAGCCTGTGACCGCAGCACTGCGTCCACTGGGACAAACCGCCCGCGGTCGAGTGGCTGGTCTGACCGTCGTCACTCAACATGGGTGGAAGCCATACGGGCAGGGCAGGTTGACCTAGTTACCCTACCCTTATAGCCATGAGGACCTATGCCATTACCAGCGGTAAATAGTCTGGCCTGCCTGCATTTATACCGACTATCGAGTGTCGAAACTATAGCGCCGGTCTTCCATGACACCAAAACAGTTTTATGACTGTCGCAGCATTGCGGAAACCATATTTTATATAAATTTGTTTGACTTAGGTCTTTGACATTAATATTTAACATGTCGTCAGTCTATAACGGATTCATTGCTGCATTAAACAATATAACACGTGTTCTTATACGCGCCTTGTAATCTACTTCTATAATCTTTAATCAAATATAACTTATTTAACGTAAGCCTAGTCAGTGAGCCCTGTAGTTATAGTTTCGCGGTTTATAATCATCAAGTTATTAGACAATATAACAAGGGCTGTATTCAAATCAAATACATGTTTGTTTATTACTATTTAAAGTAAGAATTCACAATAATATAACGCTTCTTAGAGTTGGAAATTGGCTTAGATATACATGTCTCTAGTAGAAGTAAATGTTTGTATGAGTGTGTTTATAACAACGAAAAATATATTAATATTCCACTTAGTTTGTATATAGTCATAAATGTTATGCTGGCAGACTATAAAGTATATAAAGGACGGTTGTAGCATCGTAATAGTTGTAAGAATTTAAAGTTTACAAAACTTATTACTAAGCAAACCTCTTTGTGAATATCATAATATAATAGTTATAACATTTATTTATTATGAATATTTCTGCATTTCGGGCAATTAATGCAAAAATATATCATAATAACATTATCATAATTCTATCAACTTTTCTTAGATTCTTAAGATGTCTGTATAATGATGGTAAAAATGTTGTTTCATGGGATCACAAACATAGAATAGGTTTATCTTTCAAAATAATTGTTATATTCCAAAATTATACCTAGTCTCCACAGTTATTACATAATATTTACTTAATCTTAAACGTTATCTTTATAACCATGATAGTTTCGATATACGTGTTATAATCAAAAATCGTTTCGAGTGTATCTAATAATCAAATTCAGGCTAAGCTCAGTACAGTAGGATGTAATAAATTTAATCTTCTAGCATTTAGAACGTTATTGAGGTAGCTTTAGAAAAGAATTTGCAGCTATTGTCACAAAGTATCTTCGACATACATAATTCATGTTATTCAATATCATATGTTAGACGTAGACGTTTTATCAATATATTATAGGTAGGTGATAGATTTGTGGTTTGAGGCAGTAGAATCGAGTAATTATGACTATCTTAGCGTGTTCGAAGTAATACAATTAGTGCGTAATAATCAATACTAATAATAATTATATCCGTATATTCCATGTTTGGATGTTATGTAGCTGTTTTTATAAAAAATATGTTCATATACCCACAGTGTTTTTAGAACTTTGTTTTTTTTTATATTTTTTGAATGATTTATTTTATTATTATGTTTTAGGTATTGTAACTTGAACGTTAATGTATTAGAAAATGTAATCGATTAGAATATATTATAATAAATACATGCAGCAAATGTATAGGTAAGTCCTGTGCCAGCCATTGCAGGGCTTACTAGCCATTTGTTTATCCTACATTGTTGTTTTATTTACAAGTGCGTGCCTAGTTCCTATTTAAGAAATGAAATAAGTTCCCAAAAATTTCGACTTCGGCGGGACTCGAACTCGCATCCCACCCTTAGTACGGGTGTGCTCTAACCAACTAAGCCACGAAGTCTCTGTCGGTTCTCGTCTTATCAAAATCTTTGGGACCTCTTACGGACTGTAGCGCCGGTGACTTCACCTACAGAGAAAACAATTAAAGTTTCAAATGTTCAAAGACTAAAGTTACATTTAGTTCGTTTGACTAGAGGTTAAATTCTAAGGATTTTTGTTACAGGTACCCGCACTCTGGGCATCTCTAAGAAATGAAATAAGTTTCTAAAAAATTTTTCGACTTCGGCGGGACTCGAACCCGCTCCCCACCTTAGTACGGATGTGCTCTAACCAACTAAGCCACGAAGTCTCTGTCGGTTTTCGACCTTTTTGGGAACTTATTTCATTTCTTAGACATATTATTTTCAGTTGACGGCCTGCCACCTATTGGGATACCACGAACTATTTTTTTTAATGCATATTGAAAAACGCCCTTTACCTTTGATTTGTTGAATTTCTAGTCTTAGCCCCACTTGCACAACAATATTTAAAAATCTAATTTTGATTAACTTTGACGTTTCTTTATGGTTTGACAACTCACTAATCAAAATTAAGCAAGTTAATTATCGTTGTGCAAGCGGTTCTTAGTCTCCGTTTCGAACGGCAACATGATTTCTCGCAAAAAAAACTACTCGAACGAAGCCGCGGGCACCGCCAGTTTTAATAATTAATACCAAAAACACAGACACACAAAAAATACTCGCATCCATAGACATAGAATTTTTTCACTATGCTCGCATCAGACCTTACCCACGAACCTGAAAAAAAAACGTCATAGCCATCTAGATAATGACGGATTATTATTTCTCTATGCATAACATTTGAAACAATAAAAACTGACACTAAATTGTATAAAAAATTAAAATTATGGTAAAATTATAGGCGTAAACTTGTGAACTACAAAAAAGAAATTCTGCGTATAACAAAGTAATATAAATGAGAAAGGGGAGTGAAGATGTTCAGGATAGACCGACGCGGTGACGGTAATACACATCCAACGCGTGTATGGCGGGCAAGACTGTGAGCTTTGGGAACACAAGCTGCGTGAGTACCTGTTCTTGCTTATAATATCATCTACTTTGACGCAAAAACTTATTATACTTTAAAAAAGAACGAAAACAATAACAAGGGCATGCCTAAACCAGATAGCTAACAGGTGTGCCGAATAGAGCCAACCCCACAACATAATATAGGCTGCATTATATAGACTTATTTTATCTTAACATGCTCAATGCTGTTGAAACTTAGTTGATGTGGTCTGTTTTATTTATGGCCGTGTTCTAAGCTACCTTGTGAAAGCGTTTCTGGCATTTATTGTTTAGCCGATTGTTTAGCATTCGGCAATTTAACATGTGGAGTCCAAGAGTTAAACAAAATATTTTCATATTGAAAGTTCACGGTTTTTTACATAAGGGTATAGGTACATCTCGGTGCGCAGCTTACCCGGGCCAGTCTCAGCGTGGTGTTTGAGCCTCGTCTGTTCCAGAACCTATGCGACACACATATTGAACACCTCGCGCGATGGCTGAGCTGCAACGGCGAAGTGTGGGGCGTGGGCCCGACGGCCGTGTTCGCCAGCGCCGCAGCCCTGTTCCTCTTCAACGAACTGGAGGCCACGCTCTTCGTCGTCGGCGACCAGGCCAGCGTCTCTCTGCTGGAGAAGACTTTGGTTGTAAGCATCCTTTTTACCAGAGATAAGTTAAAGGCTAATTTTGCACAGGCATAGTCGAGTCACTGCTCCTTTCTCTCAGGTCCCTTTTCCTTCCATGCGGATTTCCGCCCGCGTGCGGCCACCCGTATCCTATAATTTCATATTGTTTCCTATCACTTGGGCCACACGCACGCACGTAGATATATGTATGTAGGTATATCTCCCCACTAAAGTACTCCCTACAAATAATCAATCAAATTCATATCAAAATATTCCAATCGACGATTACTTTACTTTCCCTGTGAGATTTTATATTCTCTGTTTTGTCTTTCAGTCAACCATGGTTCTGGGGATGCTGGCGCTCATGGTCCACCTCTGGGTGTGCTGCATGCGATTCTTTCAGTACTATCTGGACACCCTCATTAAAGACGTGAGAGCCTGCTGCTTTGTTCTTTGGGCATAAAAAAGTCATTCGAATGACCTTGACCGCTACTAATTTAACTCTCCATCATGACCAACAAGAAATGTTGACCTAGACTTAGGGGGTCTAGTGGCCTAAGGTAGGGGGACCTTAGGCCACTAGACCCCCTAAGTATAAGTCTAGTGGCCTAAGGTGTCAAAGTCAAGTTATAGAGTCTTATTTCCATAAATACAAACATGTACATTTAGAAAAGGTTGACACGGAAATAAAGTGATATTTTTGATTTCGGTCGCTTCGGTATGTAGAATAAAGTAAAAAGCGACGAAGAAACTTTTAGTCTGTTAGGTAGTTGTTATTTTTCGAGTTGGAGCAAAACCCGTCCCAAGCTTTTTTATCTTCTAAATAATCTGATATTTTGTAGTAAGCCTTTTTACTCAGAAAGGTTTTGACAATTAATAATAATAAAAAAAAAAACAAAAAAAAAAGTCACCGCCCGTGACAGACGTCGTTTTTGAAATTTTTTGATTAATTTACGTTTTTATCCAAAAAATAAGCATGTAAATAGCTTAAAAATGCTTACAAGAGCACGTGCAAGGGCGGCACAAACAGCGCTCCATATAACATCACCGCAGCCCGCCTCGGCTAGCTCCACATCCTCGTCTTCAGATGAAGAGGAATTCCAAACGCCGCCTGAGACGAGTGATGTGATGAGCAGCGAAGACGAGCTGCCACCGTCGTCGCCTCGACCGCCGCGAACACCTGTGCGGCGAGGCCGACCCCCGCTGTCTTGGGACCTGCAGGGCGTACAGCCTCGCGACCGGCCCCCGCCGCTGATGGAAGAGTGCGGAGCCTGAAGTGGACGAGACCAATAAATGAGAACGTCATGCGCGCATACTACAGGGCTACAGATGGAGGAACTAACTTGACCGCATACCGTTCTAGGATACTGCCCTTGTTTCAGGCCCTTGAACCAACAGTCGACGTTAACGTGCAGCGACTATCTGATCAGGTACGGGTCATCCAACGTTCTAAAATTGTTGGATGACACTGTACTTGATCAACTGCTGCGTGAGGTGCTCAGTGTTCAAGTGGTGAACGTTTCGCAATGTAACCAGGCTGTTACGAACCCACCACGACATGTCACATCAACACCAGTGATTACCCAGCCTGATTACGCTGTGGAAGAGGTCAGTCATGAGAGCATTGAGGTAAGTACCCATAATGATGAGCAAATGAGGAGGGCTTTGGAAGATGCGATTTTAAATTACAAAAGTTCGAATGTAAGACCACGTCTGCCTCGCTTTCCCACCCATAGACGTGCTTTAGCTATAGTGGGGGCCTTGAACCCACTACTAGTCCCATATCTACTGACTAGTAGTGATCTTACTGATACGCACTCTATTCTCTATTGTGGGGCTATTGCGGCTTGTCGCGTTGCGGGGATAAAGTTTCCGGACTGTGACCGTGCTCCGCGCCAGGCTAGTAGTACCCCTACTTGGCAGCAGAGAATAGAGAGGCGTATAGGTAGGTTCAGGACTCTCATAGCTAAGCTAATATGTTTTAGAGAAGGCAATCGTAGACCTCGGGTCTCGCTTTGTAACGCAGGCTTGTGACGGAACTGAAGTTCAACCTCAGGACTATTTAGCCTATGCCACAGAGCGCATAGACTACCTAAAGCAAAAAGTCTATGCGTGGGCAAGCCGAATAAAAAGGTATAAAAAGCGAGTGGACAGATTTTGGCAAAATCGCACCTTTCAAAGTGACCAAAGGAAAGTTTACCGTGATTGGGAGAAACCCGATCTACGTGTGTCCGATAGTCAGGTACCGGATGCTGAAACCGGAAATAATTTTTGGAGAAACATCTGGTCCATACCGGCCGAACACACGGAAGCGGACTGGATAAGTGTGGTGAATGATGAATGTGAAAACATCGAAACCATGGACGCCATCACCGTCTCTCAGTTAGATGTAAGTAATGCAATCCGCTCGGCCCAAAACTGGAAAAGTCCTGGTCCGGACGGATTGCATAACTTTTGGCTAAAATGGTTTCGGTGCTCGCATTCGGTTCTAGCCGCACAATTCCAAGAAGCTATTGAGATCGGGTCACTCCCAAATTTTATGACGACGGGTGTAACTGTCCTGCTCCATAAGTCTGGTGGTACTGCGGAACCAAAAAATTATAGACCCATAACGTGCTTACCCACCATCTATAAGCTGCTTACATCCGTTCTAACCGAAAAAATTAACATGCATATTGTTAGAAACAATATTTTGGCACCTGCTCAGAATGGATGTAGGGTTGGGTCTCGTGGTACTAAGGAGCTCCTCCTCATTGACATGGCTATCAGTCAACAGGTCAAACGTGGCAGAGAGAACCTGTCGGCTGCATGGATAGACTATAAGAAGGCTTATGATTCGGTGCCTCATACTTGGCTTGAGAGGGTCTTAGAGTTGTATAAAGTAGATACTACTCTACGATCATTCTTGAGAACATGTATGAGGCAGTGGACCACTGTTCTTCGTCATCCAGGGAGCCGAACGGATCCATATGCCACCAATGATCTAATAAGGATAGAGAGGGGTATATTCCAGGGTGACAGTCTGAGTCCCCTGTGGTTTTGTTTAGCTCTGAATCCACTCAGTACTCTACTGAAAGATTCAGGAATAGGTTATCACCTTCGGAGAGATGGTGAGGTCATTTCTCACTTGTTGTACATGGATGACCTCAAACTATTTGCGCCGAATAAAACACAGTTAATGGCCCTACTGAATATCACACAGATATTCAGTAGTGCTATTAACATGGAGTTCGGCGTTGACAAGTGTGCGGTCATACAAATACAACGAGGGAAAGTAGTAAATTCTAATAATTTACAACTTTCAGACATAATGTCTCTCAAATCCCTCTCCGAAGGTGAAACTTACAAGTACCTTGGTATGCCAGAAGCGTTAGGTATAGTTGACAGGGACATAAAGCAGTCGGTAAAGGAGCGCTTCTTCTGTCGCCTTTCAAAAGTGCTAAATAGCCTTTTGTCAGGTGGCAACAAGGTACGTGCCTACAACGGCTGGGTTATGACACTACTAACTTATACTTTTGGCATACTAAGATGGACTCAGACTGAACTAGACGCCTTGGACTGTAAGGTTCGTCAACTTTTAATCACTTATCGCATGCGACACCCCCGATCTTCGGTAATGAGATTGTATATCCCACGGAAATGTGGTGGTCGAGGCTTTTTAAACGCCAAGTCCCTACATAACCGTGAGGTATGCAATCTCAGAAACCATTTTATTCAAGCTGAATACCAGATGCATCGCAATGTGGTTGCAGTTGATAAGAACCTTACCCCTCTCTCCTTAGCAAACGAGAACTGGCGCAAACCTACGGTGATGAGCGTTCAGGACAGGAAGGCTATATGGGAGAGCAAAGAATTGCATGGGAGATTCTACAAGGTTCTCACAGGTCCTGATGTAGATCTCCTAAGCTCGGTAAACTGGCTACGTTTCGGCGACCTCTTTGGAGAAACCGAAGGTTTTGTCTGTGCAATTATGGATGAGGTGGTAAAGACGAACAATTACAGAAAGTATATCATGAAAGATGGCACGATCGATATTTGTCGAGCGTGTCATCTTCCTGGGAAGACCCTCCGTCATATACTTTCGGGTTGTTCGCACCTTGCTAACTCTCAGTACTTGCACAGACACAACCAAGTAGCCAAAATCATACACCAGCAACTTGCTCTCCAGTATGGCCTTACTGATACTGAAGTTCCGTACTATAAGTACACACCAGCACCAGTTCTCGAAAATGGCCGTGCCACGCTTTATTGGGACCGATCTATCATTACTGATAGGACTATTCTTGCGAATAAGCCTGATATTGTACTGATAGATCGGTTAAAACGGAGGGCGGTGCTTGCTGATGTCACCATACCACATGATGTTAACCTCGTTAAAGCTGAGAAAGAAAAACTTAGCAAATATCTTGATTTGGCTAACGAGGTTGTCAGCATGTGGGATGTAGATTCAGCGACCATTGTTCCTATAGTTGTTTCGGTTAACGGCGTAATAGCGAAGAGCCTCGATCAACATCTCAAGAGACTCTCACTAGGAAGTTGGATCAAAGGCCAGATCCAAAAGGCGGTACTCCTGGACTCGGCGCGTATCGTCAGGAAGTTCCTCTCGTTGCAGCCCTAGTCACTGGTTGCTTGAGCCTAGCTTCGCAGCCGTGATCCACCGTTTTGATATATATTTTTTACTGTAGAATAGTTTTATAAAATTATATTTTCTATAGTAAAAAATGTATTTTTTAACGAGATTTAAAATAAATAAAGTGTCATAATAATAAAAATATTTATTTACAAAAAAAGGTTAATGGTTTACAGAGTTGGTACTTAAAATATGTCTAATAAGGTTCTTTAATGTTTAAAATAAAGTAGTCTTAGTACTTAGTTTTTGTTTGAATATATCTTACTGTCTACTGTTAGATTTTGCAACTCACTAGGAGTTTTGTTGTAGATTGCCATTTAAAAGATACATCTATGTATCATCATCATCAGCCTATACCAGTCCACAGCTGGACATAGGCCTCCCCTAATGAGCGCCATAGCGCCCTGTCTTCAGCTTGCTGCATCCAGCATCTGTCAGCAGTCTTTCGCAAATCGTCATCACACCTGGTCGGAGGGCGTCCTACACTACGTTTTCCGAGTCGCGTTCTCCACTCAAGAATACGTTTAACCCAGCGGTTGTCGGTTCTTCTTGAAATATGGCCAGCCCACTGCCACTTCAGCTTGCTAATCCCTTGAGCTATGTCTATCGACATAGCTCAAGGAATTACCTTGGTTCTCTGTCGGATGTATTCGTTGCGAATCCTATTCTTCAGAGAAACTCCGAGCATAGCTCTCTCCATAGCTCGCTGGGCGACTTTAAACTGGTGGACCAGCCCTACCGTGAGTGACCACGTCTCAGCTCCGTAGGTCATGACGGGTAGGACGCACTGATTGAAAACTTTCGTTTTCAAGCATTGCTGTATGGATGACGAGAAGACTTGACGTAGTTTGCCAAACGCGGCCCAACCTAGCTGGATCCTCCTCTTGGCCTCCTTCTCGAAATTGTTTTTACCCAACAGCAGAATCTACCCAAGGTAAGTGTATTTGGAAACAATTTCGAGAAGATGGCCATGTACGACGACCGGTCCCGGATCAATGTGGCCATTGATCATGACCTTCATGACCATGCGGGCCTATTCGGGATTCGTTGCCATTCCTGCCAGACCTGAATAACCTTCATGCTATACCTTTTGGATAGCCAAAGTATCAGGTACGCTACCCTGGTCGACACACTGGAGATTTCTTGGAGGAGAGGACCTTATTGGCGAAACCTACGCCACCCTGGGATGTTTTATCATAACCCTCGCGAAAGTAGAGAAGATGGCCCGAGTCTAGGGTTACGGTGTCCTCCCCCTCTCTGCGGACTTCACATAACCCCAGAACATGCCACTTAATGTTCTCTAACTCCACTTCCAACTGCGCTAGATGTTGGTCAAGCCTCAGAGTGCGTACGTTATACGTAGCCAGGGTAAGTTGTTGGTGGCAGCCTGAGGTAGCCCGGTGGTTCCTAGCCTAGCACCCCCTGCCCCGCCGTTACCATGGCCGCTGCCATGGCCAGGAATAGCGAGGCGGCCGGGAACTGGGGGCCATTTTTTGGTTCCTTGCATCATTGGGGGGTAATGCCCATAATCCCCACGCTGGGCATGCGGGTTGGGGGTCGCAGTTCAGTGGTCGGATTGTTCTGCAGGGGGCGCTGCTGCCCACCCCCCGGTTTGTGTCCCTTAGTCGCCTCCTACGACACCCACGGGAAGAGTTGGGGCGGTTACTATTTTATAGGCCGGCACCACACTGCATGATCATCATCTATGTATATATATTTATATGTCTAGTATTTTTATTATGTAGGTATAATCGCTATTTTAAGGGAAGCTTTTGATATTTTTATGAGTGTACAACAAGTTTTCATAGATATATTGACAGGGAACTGTCATTATGTTTATTTCTTTGAATTTATCACGTAGTGATGCTCCGGGACCCATAAAATTATAGATTACACGAACAGCCCTCTTCTGTAGCACAAATACGGTGTGTATATATGCAGCGTTCCCCCAAAGCAGTATACCAAACACATATGATACTGTGGAAGTAGCTGAAATAAACAAGTCTGGATGTATCCACGTCTGTAAGATGACGGATTTTTTTGACTGCATATGCTGCACAACTAAGTCTCTTCGATAGCTTATCTATGTGTGGGCCCCATTGAAGTTTATTATCTAAGGAGATTCCTAAGAATAGGATACTTTGTACAATTTATAACGTTTCTCCTTTTACGTTTACATCAGCCTTAACTTGTTTAACATTATGTAGAATGAATCAAATACATTTTCTGTTGGTTTCGTTAAGAAAAAGATTATTGACACTAAACCAATGGACTACTTTTGAGATTGCATTATTGACATCGGCGATGTTTGTGTTTTGTCGTTTCATTTTAAAAATTAATGAAGTAGGTATCATCAGCAAACAGTACAATCTCGAGATTATTCTTTACAAGATGAGGCAGGTCACTGATATAAACTAAAAATAGGAAGGTATCGAGGATAGAACCCTGCGGTACACCCATTGTAACTACCTATGTCTATGGTAACTACAGACCCCGAAGACCGTTTCCCATTAATGTCAACTCTTTGTATCCTATCACTCAAGTAAGATGCCAAAAGATCCAAAGAGGTGTCCATTATTTCGTAGTGATGTAGTTTCCTGATTAATGTTTCATTATAAAAACCGAACAAAAATATTATACAAAACAATCACACCAGCACACTAATATTATAAATGCGAAAGTTTGGATGATGTTTGTTACTTCTCGCCTAATTTAGTGAACGGATTGGGCTGGAATTTTGCATTGATGTAGGTCTAAGGGTGGGATGACGATTCGCAAAAGACTGCTGGCAGATGCTGTATGCGGCAAACTGAAGACAGTTCGCCATGGCGCTCATTAGGGGAGGCCTATATCCAGCAGTGGACTAATATAGGCAGATGATGATGACGATGTAGGTCTAAGTGGATACCTGGACTAAAGCATAGGCTATTTTTTGACATAAATCAGTTATCCTGGGATAGAATCCTTTAAACATTTCCAATAAAAGAACTAAGTACGAAACTGCGGGCATAAACTAGACATTCATAAATTAAAATAAAAGGCTCTTTTTCATCGTATAAATGTTTCGTTGCTTGTCCAGAGTCCCAACGTGCTACTGGAGATGACGACCGCCGGCCTCCTCGGAGGCACCTCCGAGATGGTAGCCTTGGGTCCTCTCACCCGCTTCCTCCGAACACAGCAGCCTCAGATCCACATCACTCTCTGCTGGTTCCTGTCGCTCTGCTACGCTGACTACGTGCGCAAGAACTACTGCCAGCGGTTCAATATGCCATACTTGGAGACGTGGTTGGTTAGATGAACATTTAGCACAACTTTAGGTTCCTATGTCAAGGGGTTACTCAATAGGCCATATCGACATAACCCTGTGTTGGTTCCAATTTCTCTAGTAGGTACGCTGAATATGAGCGCAATAATTAACGTCAGTGGTTTAATATGCCTTACTTCGGAGCAGTGATTGGTTAGATGAACATTCAGGTTCTCTGAGCTAAATTTTTTATGACCAAGTTAGATCATCGGTCCCATCACTAATAGCCCCGGACCATGTCGGTCGAACGGGGGTATTCATTATTTTATTCAACGTCTTACTGTTGGTAAAAGCCTGGGTAGTCATTGTTGTTTTAAGAAATATTACATAAACTAACTGCTAAGATAGTGCAGAAAGGTGATGTTCTCTTGCAAGGAGCCCTTTAGGCTCCTAATTCCTTTCTTTTATTTTTGTTTTTTCTTGATATTTAATGTAATAAGTAATATTATATACTGTGTTTTGGTGGCGGCAGGCAAACAGAGCTGCACACGCGGGTGTCTCGCACCGCCCGCACCACCGTGACGCGCGTACGCAGCTTCGTGGGTTCCGTGCACCGTCGCTTGACGGGTTTGGAGTCGGAACCTAACACGTAACTTTTTTCCTTATCCTCATCATCCTCGTTACCAGAATTTGCTAGTCCACTGCTGGACATAGGTCTTCAATAATATGTGTCATACCCTCCTGTCTTCAGCTTGACATAGGCCTCTCTAGACTACCTAAACGTCTGGTGATGTAAATAGGTGCACCTTAAAACTTGTGATTGTTTACTATGGACCTTATGGACAGTATCCGAATCATGCCCTAAATTTGTGCTTGAACCACTACTACGACCTTATGCTTGACTTTCAAGGAGAAGGTTCTATATTCAGCTGTATGTTTTTGGGGTTCGAGGTCGGTTTCGAAAAACTTATGGTCTCGCTCTGTCCGTCCGTCTTCTTTCTTGGATATCTCGGTATTTGCTACCGCATCTATTAACTTGAACTTTGAAATAATAATACATTTTATACGCCATTACTGATTTAAAGAAGAAAAAGATATAAATAAACATGATATGAAAATGAAAATTTTCTGTACAAATTGTGATGTTGATATTTCAAATCATACCTAGGGGGGCAATAGGGGTTTCAAATGAAAGGTATAGGTTTGTATATTGTAGGTTTCATACTTTTAGTTTAGAAATATTATGAAAAAAGTCGAAAAATTTACCTTTCCCCCCTGGATCAAAAGTTATATTCCCGAGAAATGAGTACATATCCCGCATAGCTAAAAAATATAACTTGAAAAATCACGACAAGCTACAACAATATTGGTGAATTTGGTGATGAGGTGAGAAAGATTTTGATGATTATTTCGTTGTTGTCTAAAAGTTGTTTTTAAGTGGTCTCATAAAAGTTAGATTCTCGAGGAATTTATATGTGCGCCGTAAAAAGTTATCTAAAACATCATCACATCATAATTTTTACTCACTGGTCTATTCGGCCTGCACACTGTTTAGTTTCCATGACAAGGGGCGTAAACAAGAGAGGTTTAACAAAGTGGACGGATAGAGGATCGTATAAAACGAAGGACAACGATCCTGGACTGGATTTTGTTAGGGTCCCAATATATCTGTTGGGACCCCGTGTTTCTGGTTAGGTCAGTCTGACCTGACCAGAAACACAGGGTGCCTGCCTGTTCGTCAGCGCCCAGCGGGCTGTATTTTATGAGTAGGAATTCAGGAATTTGAAGTTGGTTTATATAATATATTTTTTTTAATGGCAAATTATTAAAACATCTCAACTTTCTTATACTCTATATTTAAGTAAGTCAAACAATACGGAATATTTTTCATACGAAGACAGGGCGCTGTGGCACTCATTATGGGGAAAAATCCGACGGTCCCTTTCTTCGCCAATGGGTGAAACTAGTTATAATTTATATTTAGTTACCTACCCTTAATTTTGTTTTTGATTTTTGTACATATTATACTTACTTACGGTACTTAGCACAGATTGCAGATGGTACTCAGGTACTTGTTTGTCTCTTATTTTGTCAATGGACCATTGCATTCTGCAGGGGCATAGGTGTTTGCGTTGGTGTGTTGGGAGTGATTTTGTATTAAAAAACACTGAGTTTAGGTAGATTTCAATTTTTATTTCTCCAGAGCACGTGTACAATTTCGAGTAGCAATAGGAAGTGCTTTCAATCACGGAAACGGAAACTAAACCATTTCCATAGAGTAACATAGAGTGTGGCATAGATATAAACCATTCAAAGACAAGAAATGATTGACAAGTCTGTTGGATGCCAACAATAGGGAAGTCCCCCCCCCCCCCCTAATTATGGTTACCCACTGCGTCTAAAAAGCGTAGTCGCGGCTCGCTCCGCCCGCCGGCCGCCGGTATTACTCGTTTGGTTTGTGAATACTTGGGATCACTTAAAACGCGTCTGAGCTCTTCAGAGGCCCGAAGGAGAGGGGCTAAGATGGTGTTGATAATAAGTGACACTTGGGAAAATGCAAAGAAAAAAAATCATGTTAAATTCTCGTTAATGCTATAAAATGGGTGACAGACATTATAAAGAAATGTCTCATTTTTGTTTTAAATTCCTGAAAAGGAAGTAAGAGTTATTTCTAGTAGTAGGTAACTTGTTATATAAATCTAATTTAAGGCTTCAACCCCGTTTTTACTAGTCTAATGTAGTGCAAGGTACGTGCAATTATTTATATTATTAATAATTTTCTTTTATTTCTTGTGTGGTATTGTGTATGTCCAACTTTTTATTTATTTAATCTTTTAGCTTATGTATTTCTAGACATCAAACAAACAAAGACATTAATAATATAATAGTATAGATTTTAAAATCATAATAAGCATGTCATTATTACATAAAATTGTTCTATAATTGTTTTGGTATCTTTCTCATAGTGATATCTTGCGATAATTTACTCATAATTATACGAATAGTCTATCTAATAATTATCAATGCGAAAGTGTGTTTGTTTGTTTGTTTGTCCTTCCTTAGCGCCCTAACTAAGCAGCCAATCGACTTGATTTTTGGCATAGAGTTTGTTGAAAGGATGGAGAGTAACATAGACTTTGATCTTTTTACAAATTTTTTTATCCCGTAAATCATTTCCCACGGGATATAAATAGCGTTACACGACGCATGCGAAGCCGCGGACATTAGCTAGTTTTTAATAATTCAATTTTAAAGATCAAATCAAATTTTACTTTATTAAGCGGCGGGTTATTATCAGTAGGTAAGTATGTAATTTGTCTGTCTGGGTTAGAGGCCAAGTTACGTGCAATAATATTATTAAAAATGCTACACACACAAGAGACCCAAAAGAATGTAACGATATCAGTAAATTTACGCGATTCGATCACCTCACAGTATAGATTGATAGATAAATCATTTATTCGACACACTGCAGCACAAAAACAAGCTGTGGGTACAAAAATTAACACTGCTAATAAGCTAAATAAATAAATATTGCTGAACAATTCACACAGCATTATCTAGTCCCAAGCTAAGCAGAGCTTGTGTTATGGGTACTAGATAACTGATATACATAATATAATAAATATTTTTTATTATAGATAGAAAACGACCAGAACACCCAGAACAAATACTTGCAGATTGTACAAATATTTGCCCCAAATGTAACGATAATAACTTACATGTATGAATAAACCTAACAATAACCAATAATTGTCCCGACTCGCTCCGCTTGCTGACATCATTTGTATGTCTGTAGGTATCTGGTCTCGTTAGTGGTCAGTTTGCTTAGTACCTACTTCAAAAAAAATCTAAGAAAACCACACAATTTTCGGGGCTTGCTCCACTCGCCTGATAGAAGCTATAAATGTAATAATTGTTTATAGCTTCCGCTTCTGCTACAATTACGTTCATGCTCCGGGGCTCCAACACCGCTGTATGTCACTTCGTCCATTTTGCAACAATCGCGACTCTCGCAGACGATACTTGTAACTTTTGGCTGTGGCCTGGTGACACTAAAAAAATGTAACAAAACCGGAAATTATTAGGGGCTCGCTTGATGCCGTTAAAATAATTTCATTTTTAGCCTGGGTAGTATCGACCCCCTCTTATGCACACTTTGCCGACCACTGCAGAAATTTTAAAAATAAATCGCGACTCTCTTCCCTCGCAGGTGACGAATGACAAACACAGAAAGTGACGGACGAACGACGACGAGTGAACAGAAGTGACAAACACGTCTTTACCCGTGGTCCCGAACTTGACCTATTTAAGATTGCCATCATAACATAAGATAAATAAAGATGGCAAAACGCTTATTTTTCGCGGAACGCTCTGCTCGCCGATAACGTTTATTTCGGTGTTCGGTAGGATCTTTAAACTCCCCGAAATTTCTGGCTACGGCCTTCTGTCTGAATTGAATAATAATAGTTCCAGGAGATTTTTAATTGGTCGACAGTTCATGTTCTATCAACCATTAAAATCTACAGGTCCTGTACCTATACTTAGGGATGTTATTGTTTCTAGAGTGAGAGCGCGGCACCCAAGTGGCAGAAGTCAAAGGAGCAAGAGTGTTGCGCTCCGTCCGCCCATGCATCTGGCGCTGAGTCACATGCGTCACTTGCAGTCGCTGGTCGCCGAGGAGAGTGCAAGGAGCTTTGCCTACGGATACTCGCACAATCGAGCGAAACTACTGTCGATGCCATTGAGAAGCTCAGAATCTACATCGAGGTAACCTTTTAGCATTATATTCCTTAAGTAAGCTGTTTTGTGCGCGTTTTTAGGAATAAATGTAGCGTGAGTTTATGTTGTCATCTTGCCAATGGCTCTAAATCGAAGTAGAATATTAGCTAAAACCGTTTAGTAGATTTGGCGTGAAACGAATATTTTATAGGTACCTAGTCTACTAAATATTTTGATTAAAAATGTTAATGTACCTATCATATTTCCTGTTCCCAGAAATCCAGATGCGATTGTCCTCCACCGATCGCCAGCATCTCAGAGCCTGCCGCCCCAGCCGAGTGTGGAGCTAACTGCAAGCCTGACTAAAGAGAGGTTCCCTTGGAGGGCCATGGCATCGCACAGTGAATCTTAACCACTAGACATTAAATTCATCATGATCTAAAATCCCTTTGTATTTTGCTATTTTAACTGCATCATGTCTTACCCTACGTCACATATATAATAATACTATCTACGTCTAATAAGTACAGTATTATTATAATATAATTTAATAATACACAGATATTATCTGTGCCTACTTTAAGATTTTCTGGAGAGTAGGTCAGGCGACGCATGCTATACATGGAGATTTTAACTAACATTTACCTACCATGTAGAATAACGTAGGTAGTGGTTTTATTCTGTTTGCGATGTAGTATGTAGGGGAGGGGAGCCTAAAGCGGGCACTGGGCCTAAAGCGGTCACCCCTCATTAAAGTCGAAATTTATCTGACAAATGCGGCACGATTGCGCGCGAATACGCCCCCCGCCACGAGCCCCCCGCGGCACTCACCCCGGTCTGCCTGCGACCGAAAGCACGCGTGTGGGAGCGCGTAAATTTATTTCGGTGCTTTTTGAAAAAAAATACACGGTAAGTTGATTGTGTTTTCACTTATTGTATGTCAGTTGTCTTAATTTCAAAATGTAGTTACTGTTTCGTATCTATCTGGTAGTGTTTTGGTTGTTTTTGCTTGACTCTAATCAATCAGTTTGGGGTTCGCACGTGGTGATGAAAAATAACCGTCGCAAAGGGCAAAGCGGGCTGGGCAAAGCGGGCATGCCCGCTTTGCCCAGCCCGCTTTGCCCTTTAGACTTAAATTATTACCCGAATTAGACTTTTTTATCAAACATAACTTTTTTGTTGTAGATGGTAAACAAGTACAAAAGAAAAACCTTACAAGCTGCCTGGGATGAAACATCTATGAAAAAAGCCCTTAAAGATGTTAATGAATTGCATAAATCTGTAAAAAGTACTGAAAACTGTTACTTATATTGATAATTTGATACATAAAAGTGATATTAGTATTATAATAAGAGATAATTTGTGATTTAGTTAGCTTATTGTTTATAAATAAACAATTTCATTAATAATAACTGTTTAATTTTTAACTTCGACGGTAATATTTCAGACATTACTCAAGTTTTTATGCGATACTATTAACATGCCCGCTTTGCCCAAAGCACATGCCCGCTTTAGGCACCCCCCTGGGGCAAAGCGGTCACCAGTAAGGGTTTTTTTTAAACTGCCCACACCTTGGCATTTCAGAAGTTATGAATAATTTAACCATGCAAAATTAAAGTATATAAAATGCAGTCTACGCTATGGTAAAATTTTTACAGAAAATCTTTTAAATAACCTATTTTATTTTCAATTTTAACTTAAGGTGCCCGCTTTAGGCCCCCCTCCCCTAGGTACCTACATACATGGGGCGAAGAGTTAATACCCAAGTCTTAGGCAGCAAATCCAATCTGGGGTGTCTGTCTAGTCTAAATGAGTGAAGGTAGGCACCAGGGAGAATCCTGACTTACATGGGTGGGGCTTTGATCAGGGGCTTCTCGCGTCCATGTCGGTACTTTAGCCTGCTTGAATTTGGCAAGTCTAGTTTCGATCAAAATTGTCAAGATGAGCAATTCAATGACAAGTCATTTCAATGTCAATGAACATGGTGACATAGAAATAAAAATTATTTCGTAAAATACATCTAAAATTTAAACCAAATGCCGGTATTTGGACCGACCGGGGCTCTGCAATGTTGCACACATTGTTCAAGTTCTTTCATCAGGAAGGGTATGAAGTAAGTACAGTCTAAATTCAGATCGTTTATGTCCGTTATGAGATAGTCAACAAGTTTTCCTACAGATGCCTCGATCAATGAAAACCACGCTTGGACGGCGGATTGGTGATCGCAGTGTTAAAACACACTAGGAAGCTTCTGTCCTTCCTGTGTAGATTCTCTTAATCGGCTCTTACGACATCTACGGCTACGGGTAAGAGAAACTGCACAGTAGTTATCCTACTCCATAATAATTAAGGTTTACCTACCCAGTTATGTAGCATATATCCAAGAATGGTCATTTCATTTGCAATGTAAGCAAGCAAACAAGAAGAAACTGAAGAAATTTTAGCCTTTAACTCTGTTTATATACTTACCATAATATTAGTCTCGGTTCCCGCTTATAAAATTTACTTTCCAGCTAGTTGAGTGGGCAAAATGTGGGGAGAGCTTCATCACAGTGACACCCACTTGCCTGTGGCTGGTGGGGGTAGCAGCCCTAGCGCAGCGAGTACTGACCTGTTTATTCCGGTGGGTACCATATCGATTCGTTACAAAATAAAACCCAAACAGCATACCTGCCATTACTTCTTGAAAGAACTTAAAATATCTGTCTTTACAGAAGATTCCTCTTTCGACGTGTACCTCTATGGGAGCAAGTACTACAGGTGAGTGTCAATTTTTGATCATGTTAATTTCTAATTGACCCTGCAGACGTCGAAAAAACCCATTGCAAAACAATCGATTCACAAAAATTTGTCTGAGTCTCAAAAATTTTCGATTTCGGCAGGATTCGAACCCGCACCCCACCCTCAGTACAGGTGTGCTCTAACCAACTAAGCCACGAAACCACTAGTCGAAATCGATAATTTTTAGGACATTATTAAATTTTCGTGGAAAATTTGACCAGTGCGAGTAACGCACTATAAAGCAAAAAACTAACTTTCGATTCACTTTTAAACTTCTGTATTTTTCTAATTTTTTTTCAGTCGAACTATTATGTAACTACGTTTTAAAAACATTTTCTCATCTGTCCAACCAACTCTTCTCAAATTCGTTCAAGGAGTATCAATTCGGCGAGTTTGTCAAAGTTATTGATGACAACTTTTTGACAGAACCTGCTGTTCATCTGGATGGTGATCTACAGCCTCCATTTTTGGGAAGTCCTTGTGAAGATCGTCAAATTGTTCATCGAGTATTGTTATGAGGATGTAAGTTTGTAGGTAAATCATAAAAAAGGAATAGTTACCTACTTAGGTAAGTATTTACTGGTACCTAACCAACCTAATTAGGTACTACGTTATTAGATAAAGACCTAACTCAGATAGCGAATCCAGTTCTTGCCTGATACCGATGTAAAGACTACAGAGCAACACTAAAATTACTTGATGTATAGGTAGTATGATAAAACTACATAAATCAGGGTTCTACCATAAGAATAAATAATACCTATCAGGGTACTACCATAGGAATAAATAATACCTATCAGGGTACTACCATAAGAATAGGAAATATCTATTCCTATGGTAGTACCCTGATTTATGTAGTTTTATCATCGTGTCAAATGTTTTAACGGAGTTTTACTTCTACAGGCCTACGCCCAAATCCGTCCGCAAGAGATGCCCATTCCCCCCGAGACCCTAGATACCCAGAAGGTTATGCAGCAGTGGGTGATATGGTTCTGCAGCGCCGTCCCCCTCGCAGTCTACATCCACACCCGCCCGCGGCCAGATCCCCCCGCTATGATGATATGGTCTGTCCCAATATGTGAATCTGACACCCCTTTCGACTTGTTCACTGATGAGGAGGATGATGATGATTCAGTGCAGCCGTATGTTCGTCCTTATCGTAATAGGCATCGTAGTTGACAATTGAGTTTTCATAGCGGAAGGAATTACCAGCCTGGACTGAGCCGTGCTTAGAAAAAACTACGGAAGAACTTTAACGTGCTTCTACAATCTTCAGTTGAAATGCACTTGATAGTTCATCATATACCGCAGACAGATCAAATCACAGTGCCTACGATCCTCACCGAGGTACTGACGAAGGAGGAGCAGGTTCATGTCAGCCAGGCTGGTAGGATCTTCCCCGGTCTGCCTCCTGGTTCTATGCCCGTATTCCCGATTTTATGTCCGTATTCAGTTACGGCTGTAAAAATTGTAAAACTAATAAATTACACAAAAATAATAATGAAAAAAGTAGAACTAGCACATGATAGGTAAGGCGATTTGCGGCAAATTCCATGATACTACTCCTCCTTTTGTCATGTCCCAGGATCACCACAAACCCGTGGCAGCGTCGAGAGATGGGTCCCTACGGGTACTACTTGAACCGGCCTCTCTCAGAGCTACAAGCCTCCCACCATGGCCCTACACAGATCATGCCGCTGCGCAGGGCTTTCAGCGACTCGACCATTCTCATCAAAGAACCGCCTAAGAGAAAACGACACTCCAAATCTATTTAGAATTTGAAAGTGTTTTGTGTGATGTTGAAATATACCTGAACGTGAGGGGCGCACATCAGACATTCACTTGTATTACGACAATTGTAGGTACCGCCACATTTGTAGGTACCGCCACATTTGAAACGCGACAAATTTATCGCCCAATGTCTGCGCGCAAGCTCGGAACACATTTGTGTAGTGCACAAATATGTTCTTGGTGTGCGCTACAATTACCTAATACAAGTGCGTGTCGGGTGTGCGGCCTCACTAATGAATTTAATGTTGTTTTGATTTCATTATAAGTATTATTTTATCTGATGACATTTATGGCACAAAAACCTTGTTGCCTTAGGTCTCGTGGTAACGCTCAAGGGTATATCGAGAAGTGAGCAAGTCTGCACGATCCAATCAGAAATTAGATCAATATATTATATACTATAGGTAGATACCAAGATAACCGACGACAATAGCACTCAGAAAAGCGAAACTCTAGTGGCAGTAATCGATATTCGTTGCAGTAGGTACCTACCCAGTCAAAGAGAATCCCCACAGAACGTATCCACTCCGCACGCGGTAGTTTTAGCTCGTCATTGGTTGTTGGGCCTGTCCCACCGCTGCTGTGCACGCTATGTACGCTATACACGGCCATTTTAGCTCTGTGGGTTTCTATGTTTGACAATCTCGTATTCGTGCGAAGCGTATTCATGGGTTGCACTGGACGTTATCACATAGACCTATCTGATAACCTGTACAGGTAGGTACATAGGTATCTCTATGTACCTACCTGTACAATTTCTTTCAAAGAGAGCTCTCCGTGCATTGCAGAGGCAGTGAATTGGGTTACATGAAAACCTGTTTTCATCTTTATCGAAAAAGACGATAGAGACTTTGAGAGACTTTTTAGCGCGATCAAAATCGTAATCAAACAAAGTAAGCAGTTCGGATTTAATTATATTTGGCGTGCATTTGTTACGGACATCCGGACATCAGTCCATTTTAGATTTATTTGCGAAAAAAACCCTTTCCACGTAGGTATCAATTCGAGCTATAGGAGTGCTAAAAACAAAAGAAATTATAGTGAAAACGTTGCTGATTGCTGTCTACGAAAACGGTTCTATTATTTTCTTCCATTTATCGATTACATACCGCCAGGCAAATATGCGATATCTAGGCTTTTTAAGCAGTTGGAATTCGCGTAGTTCATACGCACAATTCATAAAGCGCGTCCATATTTATTAGCGTAGGTGTTTGGCGTAGATTTTTGTCAGTGTGCGTACCAACCTCAGTACCAACAGTAGGTATAGGTACGCAAATACGGGACATGGGCTGTCCCGCGCCGGGACATTGACATTTATGCATGAAATACGGGACGTCCCGTTAAATACGGGACGATTGGCAACGCTAGTAAGTACCTTCTATTTTTAATATCAGAAATAATTATGCAAAAAAGCATACCGTTTTTCTCATAAGATATCATTCACATTTTTGTTTTATTCCATCACTGTATTATAAGTTACAAGTTCAAGGACAAATTCGCGAGTGACGCAAGCGGTTATAGGATACCAAGGGAACCATCGGCTTATTTTTGTTCGCTCCTATAAACCCGAAATCCTATGACTATCCTTTTCACAAAATGGCGTCATAGATCACCCCAAGTGGCGACCACATACTGGAAGACGCAATGTAAGCTCCTCCCTCACAAGGTGGACTACCGCAGGTTGCAGATAAGCCCTATATGCGGGTAGCATAGGACCAATCATTGTGGTGATCTTCGGGTTTGCACAGACTATTAAAGGTAGGCCTGGAAGTGTTTTGGTTGAGATGATGTTGATATCATTTTGTAACGACCCGTAGGCCAGTTAACAGGACGCCGCGTTGTTTCCGTACTATTTACTAGGTAACGTAAAGCAAACGATAAGTGGGTAGGTAGTACATACCTACCTAAGAGTCTGTTAAGTTTTCTATTTTTACCCGACTGCGCAGGAAAGAGGGTTATTCGTAGAACCCTACGATGAACCCAGACAACTGTCTGAATTCATCGTAGGGCTCTATTTCTTGATAAAAATTTCTTGTTATGTGTTTTACATCAATTATAAGAATGTTTGCCTATATAGTCTAATCCGAGACCGCACGTTGCCATACCTGCGCACAACGAACTCCTTACTTTGACCAAGGAGTTTTTAACAACTCAAAATCGTCACCAGCCAGTACGTCCTCCTTTTGTAGTCCCATTTGCATAACTAGATGTCGCTACTAATTTTGGACGGAGCGTAGATCGCGCTGACGAGAACGCCGGGTTCTATCTTATAAGGTTAGGTTGATTTTTGTTCAGGCATACTAACCTTGCGTAGGGTGTACCACGATCAGCAAGGTGGTTGCCCCGGGGCGACTCCGGCCATTGCACTTCGGCCGGAGGAAGTCGCTCTGTGACTTTCCTTACGGATTGTCGTACGTGGAATTTTTGATAGTTGGACTTGCGTGCTGCGCAGTCCATAATAAACCTTGATTGTAGAGTATAGGCCTTATCTACCAGCGTGCTCAATATACATACATCACAGATTTATAAGTATAGTACTAAATACATTGCATTGAACTTACTGGGAACGTATGTAGATTCAAGTCTTTTCTCTTGCTGTATTGTATTTCCCTGGATCGTCTACGTGTCCACACGTCCACAGTACCTACTTGCCTGAACTCCTGAAATGGCCCCCATAAAGGTTGGGGTTCCTCCCCTCAATAGGCACCTATTACATTACCTAGTTAGGTACTCATGGCGTCCTCTCCAATAAGCGGACAGCCCCTATCCGCTAGGAGTGTCTTCATAACTTTAGATAAATAGTCAAAGCAAAGGCACCATTTCTTCTTCGTAGCACTCTTTGTCAGAGTGGTTGTGGTCATCATGTTCATTCTTTTCTCCATCAACTGTCAGACAAGCTGTTGTAGGTAATTTTCGATGTCGAGCACCATAAGCACGGTTATAATTAATTTTATGTACCTAGTCGTGATATCCCTGCTAATTTATGAGTTTTAGGTCGGCGCAAGACTGCGAATCTCTTCTTCTTCAATTCCCACTGGTAGATATTGGGCGCTGCTCATTGTCATGCCGATGCCCGCTGACCATCACAAGCGGAACACCAACCAGAGGAGACGATAATTTAATAATAGAAAACACGTAAAAACTAACCAAGTTCAATGTGAACACTGTTCATCTGAATCTTACTCTTGCTATTTGTGACTCCCAAACTCATTTCCTATCTTACTTTCAAACTCGTTACATTATTCGTAGGGAAGGCAGTATAATATAATTCTTACCTAGAATTATTACGTAGATGTGTTTAGGTATCGTATGGAGTAGAAAACTAACCAAATATTTGCCTATCAATTAACAACAGATGCAACCAGCGTAATGAGTAGAAAGGACGAACTAACCATTTCTTTCCCTGTTGAAGAAAACCCGGCATCTTCCCAGTCTATTCATTTAAATTGGGAATAACTAACCAGTTTATCTCGTGCAATCTGAGGTACACTGAAGACGTGAAGGTTTCATTTCCTCTCTCTACTATAGGAACTACAATTAGTGTTCTTGGTTTGTGCGACTATTTAATATAATGATAAAACTAACCATTTATTTCCTGATCATGTTGTAATCGGTAGAAACCGGTGTACCAGTTTACCTCCTCATCATCATCATCATTGGCCCATTACCCTATGCGAAAGATGATTTAAGTAATATCATCCCAAGCAGGTTTGTTGATATTTACATGAAAACTAACCAATAATTTCCTGTTCAATTCACCAAGGACCTGTTGGCTTCAAGCGAAATAAACTAACCAACTGTTTCTTGTTAAAGACTGCAAAGAAGATTGATTGTCCCCATAGCAACAGTTCTTTTCTTTATAAAATATACAGTCGATAAAACTAACCATTTTTCTTGATCAATCCAATAACTCCACCACCAAAGACTCAACTACAAAATCAAAAAAGCAAAAATAAGATAAATACATTTATTAACCAGTACTAACCAACAACCATCCACCAGCCAAGGGATGTAACTGCATCAAAGAGAAATATCAAATCAGATACCAGTCATAATAATTATTACTTAGCACTATACAAGAAATCTTCGCGGGTGTGAAATCAGCATGAACATTATTAATAGCAAGGAGCTTGTTTCTCCTGTATGTTAATAACTAAAACTTCGCGTTGATTTCAGACCTGCTGGACCTATATTGTATAGTTGAACGTCTTACGTTCAACTATACAATATAGGTCCAAGGTTAATTGTAGAATTATACAAAGTAACCGGTTGATCAAAAGTTTCAAGCTTATGTAACATAGTTCCCACTTTAAATTTAAACTTCATATCCCGTCTGTTGCGAAACTTTCAATGGCCATTTTGAAGAGCAGTTCTAGTTCTTATTTACATGGACGAAGTATAAAACCAGTTGATCACATGCATAGCTTGTACAAATATTTACTAACTATGGAGCTAGGTGTCTCCCGTAGAAACTGTTTTCTTCTTTACGTCGAAACTCTTCAGGGGATCCTTTTGTCGTGCCTGTGAAGAAGAAATAAAGTTAAACAACTCATTTAGAAACAGAAAACATAGAAAAGAAATTAACTCAAAGAAGGAAGTAGCTCTTTGCGTGCAGTTTGACACAAATTCTAAATTTTGATTTGGATTACTTTCAAAGGGATTTAGGGTATTATGGAGAGGTTGCCTGCATTATATTAAACAAGATCCGTCAAGGTCAAGTGTAACTCGCGCGCCGAGAGTTTCAAACATTGGCCAATTATTTGGACAATCAATTTTCCGTCTTTTTTCGAATGGCAATATTTTGAAAAGTATGAAACCTACAGCAATTTCGAAAACTGTTTTAAAATTTACAAAACAATGCCTTTCATTTGATACCCCAATAGGTAGGTAGCCCCCTTTCGATAAAAAATATCCCCCTTTTCGACCATTCTCAGTATGATCTTTTTTTTTAAAAAAATGTTTAATTTTACAGACTTCTCTATATTTTTCCTATAAAATAAAGATTGATATCTACAAACGCCTAATACATTGTACATGGATCGGTCTGCAATCTTCGGAGATAGGGGGGGGAATGGTCAATTTTTCGACTGTTTTTGAAATATTTCAAAAAGTATGAAACATACAGAAATTTCACTAAGTGTTTTGAAATGTACAAAACGATACCTTTCATTTGATACCCCATTTGCCTTCCTAGGTCTCTTTTGAAATTTCAACATCAAAATTTGTACTGAAATATTCATTTTTATTTTTCATTTATTTATATACCTATTTTTTTCTTGAAATCAGTAATGGCGCACGAAATGTATCATTATTTCAAATTTCAAGTTAATAGCTGCAGTAGTTACTGAGATATTCAAGAAAGAGCGGGGACGGACAGAGCGAGACCATAAGGGTTTCAAAACCGATCTTTGAAACCCTAATAAAATTAGCCTTTGTTGTTTGGCTATAACATTAGTTATCTTTCAGTGAAAGTTCCATTATTTTCGGCCAGCCGATTCGGAGATCAACTAACACAATATTTTTAATGTTAGGTGTTTTGTTATAAGTTCCTACTGTGTATTCCACATGCATACGCATTAAATTAGCGGGTATTACAAACAGACAATTAAATTTTATTGATTTCTATGGATATTACCTAAGACAGAAGCGAAATGCTATTAATAAATTAAACTTTTAATAGAAATGCCTAACTTTAGATGCTCAGAATTTTGTTACCTCTTCTCGTTTTTTTTAATTATGTAGTTCTAAGTCTGGATTCACGTATAGATTACTAAATGCTGCCCGCGGCTTCGCACGCGTTGTTTAAGGTTATTTATATCCCATGGAAACTGATTTAAGAAAAATCGTAGCGTATGAGACTCTCCTTCTCACAACTAACTCTATGCCAAAATAAAGTCGATTGGTTGCTAAACAAAGGACGAAAGAGAGAAAGAAGAAGAAGGAAAGAAAGGACAAACAAACAAACTTTCGCTTGTATAATACTAGTATAGATTATCTCAAAAGAACGCGAAGGAAGCCGCGGGTAGCAGCTAGTAAATAAAGTCCTTACCTGGTACTTATGCCTCTTCTTACTGCCAAAGTTCTGTTTCTTCTTCTTAGCGGGCACCGGAGCCGGAGCGTCCTGGTCTCCCTCCCCCTCCTCCGCCTCCTCAGTCCTCAGCGCGGCTGGCAGCAGGTACTCCGGGACATGCGCCAGGTGCTGCTGCACCCGCACGGTATGCAGCGCCTTGTCTCTCCGCAGGGCAGCTAGGTCTGATGGGTTCTCCTCGAAGTAGCCCTGGAGGAAATGGTGCGTTAGACTGGTTTTGACGAGGGTTTTGGGGGGTGGGATAGGGGAAGATCAGTGAGAAGATTAGTCGTTCATCAGTCGCATTCATAAATGCTATGTTATATTAATTCATCATAGTATTTTCACGCCCACGACGCACACGACCGTCGTCGTCGGGACCAGGGCGTCCTTGCAGTTCGCACCGCCGCCGCCGCCGAGGCTGGGCAGTTGATGCGATCATATTAATTGCTGACGAGGTACAATCGGCTAACCACCCTATAAAAACTATAATTATTATTTACCACATCATCGTCGTCTTACTCAACAATGAATGTAGTCTATATAATATAATAATAGGCCCTCGTCACAAGAGTGACAAGGGTCATAAGTGTGTAGTGTGTCGACAACTATCTACTGTAGAACAACATGAATACAGAAACTATTTCAAAATTAGATCTTTCCTCTTTCTACGTCTGGTTTGATGCCATCGTAAGCTTTTCTGTTAGAGTGCGAATTTATAAATTACTAGTGGTCCGCCTCGGCTTCGCACGGGTATATTCTAAAGCCTATGTTCATCCAATGTACGATTCGAATGGTGAAAGAATTATTCGTCCAGTAGTGCAGACGTTTCGGAACCTATTCAATTTAAACAAACAAAGCTTTCCTCTTTATAGTATAGTATAGACAAAGTTGTAGGAGACATAAAGTGATGCCTTTACCTAGTCTAGTATTATTAAAATGTGTGCCTTTGCTTACCTGCAGCTTTTTACAGTTGATGAGTTCTTGTTTAATCTCCTTGAGCCTCGCCTCCCGCACCGCTATCCGCGTGACGGCGCGCCACGCGTCGCGCGATCTGTATCGGAATCCTTCCACCTCTTCTAGCGCGAACTCGTACTTTCTACACATAATAGCAATGTTATACACGGGGCTTTATTCCACTATGTAAGGTCAACGCAATGCGTCATTTGTATCAATGGTAATATAAATATTTTACGCGTTACGAGCTACTTTGAAAACAGTTTTGACGTTAGTGAAGACAAGAAAAATCCGTCGAAGTACAAATTGAGAAAAACACTTACTGTAGTACTTTCTGCCCTCCGAATCCCTTAGACAAGTGAGCCTCTATTTCATCCATCAGCGGTTTCTCTCGTATCGACACTAATGTTAGCACAGAGCCCTGAAAAGTTAAACTATTATAGTGAACGATTTAAATGTATGTATGAGCCGGTTGCGCCATATAAAAGAATTGGCGCAGCCAGCAGAAGTGAAAAAGTTTGAGATGGAAAAAGAAGGTATTCTTGCTGAGATGACTCTTTTTGGCACATATTATTTTGTGTTGTTTATTGTGTTACCTGGCCAACTCTCCATTTCATTGAATGAATGAATATTCTTTAAGACAGCTTAACCTCCATAAATTCACTCAAAGTATTATATATAAAAATAAAACACAAAGAACAACAGCTACCTGTAAATTGTTTCAAATGTTTCAATTGTCACAATACTAGTTCAGATTATTTTGTTTTTATTATTTGATCATATTTCTTTGTTAATAAAAAAAAGCGTAACAGAATAAGTAACAAACCGATGGAAAATTTCAAGACGGTTTTCGGCAGAGTAATATTTTATCTTGAAGGATATTTCTAAGGAGAGTGGTAAAGGTGAAGCGATTCCCTTACCTGATTATTTCCTCTAGCAGTACGCCCAGCCCTGTGCACGTACGAGTTGGGGTCGAGAGGCGCGTCGAAGTTTATGACGTTGGAAACGTGTTGGAAGTCTATGCCGCGAGATACGCCTGATTCTTTGTCCTTTCTCCTTTTTGAAGTTTGCTGCATCTGTTGTCAACCGTTTTATTAAACAACCGCATACATAAAATACACAACAGAAATACATTAATAAGACGTAAACTGTCTGAGCAGTATTAATATAAAAAAGCAATACCTACTCAACCCTTTATAAGGCATGACTTACAGGATCCTAAGTTGAACAACCCATAACCCTGTATATTTTACCATTGTAAAAACAGTCTAGATAAAGCATTCTCGAAATAATTGCTATCAAGCACTCTCTGACCTGTCCTGGTATATCAATCACTTGACTTGACTTCTTTACTATTGTTTGATTAAATGATTACTCATAATACCTTTCTCTTCTTACTCCTCTCCTCTATCGGCAGTATGCCACCATCAGGCTTCTCCAGCGCCTTCTCATCGGAGGCCACGATGATCTGGTACCGGCCCCGGTTGAACTGGTCCACTGACAGGCACCTGACGGCAGCTGGTAGTTCGGAGTTCAACACGCAAGAGCCGATTTTAAACTGTTCTAGGTAGAGTTTTAATCTGCAATGAAGTTATGGTATTTAAATCTATACTAATATTATAGAGGTAAAGTTTGTGACATGGTGGAGGGTAATCTCTGGATCTACTGAACCGATTTCACAGATTTTTTTCACCAATAGAAAGCTTACTTTGCAGTGAGTGATAGAGGCTATGTTTTATCCCAGAATTCACACGGGCACGGGAACTACGCGGGCCAAGCCACGGGCAGCAGCAAGTAGGTAGTGAATAAACTAAAATGCGCGAAACCCGTGTTATCGCTATTGCGGAGACGTCTGTGACGCGTTATAGGAAACCAAAAAGACTACAGGGAAATTCTTGACGTAAAAGATTTTTGCTGGACCACAATTTGTTAACAGCCACGACACACCTACGCGACAGGTCGCGCGCTGTAGATCCGATTTTTGCATACTTTTTTGTACGCGAGAAGACGCGGCGTAGATAATGACACTGCGCGCGACAACACGCGACGTGCTGCTCTAATATGTTTTGTACTAAGTGTTGGGTGCATGAAGAATAGGCTACAACTATTAACAAGATAATGTAAACATAATAAAACATATAAAATACATACTTGTAACACCTGTCCACAGTCCTCACAAAAATAATAGTCTTCCCTCGTATCAAGTTGAGTTTCAGCAGCGCATACAGTATCGCTGCTTTATCATCCTCTTCAGCAAAAAGGTGGTAATGCTGCAGTTGTGATGATGGAGCCAACTCTGGCTCCTCAAGTTTGAGGGTCACGGGATTACGGAGTGCAATCTTCTTGAGACTGAGGACATCTTCAGATAAGGTGGCTGAGGCTAGGACTGCTTGGTAGATTTTAGGCATGTGGCTGTTAAGAGAATGAGTAATATATTATTGACAGAATTTATTATTTGTATATTGTGTGACTATGAATTCAGGTACTATTTACCAACAGTTTCCACACTAAGCAAAGCCTGTGTCCGTAAATCTAAGAAAGCAGTAAGATGTACTTGTGACTAATGATTTATCAGACTTTAGATCCCGATAGATCTAATGATACAAAAGATTGTCATCTTTTCGCAAGAATCATCTGTAGAAAGTAGCTTATGCTTAGATGCATGATTATATTTATAATTTACCCCAAAAGCTCTTTTATTTCATCCTCATAACCAAAGGAGAATATCAAATCGGCTTCATCCACCACCATCACAGCCAAATCATCCTTCAGCCTCATGTTGTTGTCCTTCAGATGGGCCAGCGCCCTTGATGGAGTAGCCACAACTATGTCTGGTTTGTCTGCGAGTAGCGACTTCTGTATCTGAGTGTCTCCAGCAGACGAAATGTCTATGCATCTGACTTCGCGCGCACATTTGATAGTGAGATCTCCTATTACAGATGTAATCTATAAAAGAAACAATAACATTGTGTAAAAGAAAAAAAACTCAGTATTTCATTATTAAATTGTAAGGGAAAATTGGCCGCTTTCAGGCAAAATTATGATCAATGTGTTGTCTTGGGTAAGTTTTGTAAGTTGAGGCAAAAGCTGAAAGCAAGATGAGAGAAGAAGAGAGATGAAAGAAAGCTGAAGACAGGGTGTTTTGACTTATGTAGGCTTAAGATGATGATGAAATAAAAATATCATAACCTGCCCACAGAGCTCTTTACTCGGAGACAGTATCAAAGCCCGGATGCTCTGATGAGTAGTTGTGTTTTTGAGGTTCAGTATCTTCTGGATGACCGGAATGGTGAATGCAGCGGTCTTGCCAGAGCCTGTGCGTGCCCTCATTAGCACATCCTTGCCTTCAAGCAACAGAGGTATAGCAGTCTCTTGGATAAGAGTAGGTTCTGACCATGCTAGTTGGGAGACTGCCTGAAAGTATAAAATTATGCTGAAATAGTTAAGTGTATGGCAGGCGCGCGCGTGGTAATTGCATGTTTTTTTATATATCTTGAACCTTATATACTGCATTGCACGGGTATATAAGGTTTCCATGGTCACTATCTGATAAATAAACTGTACCTGTAAACTGAGCAATACACATCAAGTAAAATTTATTAAAGAAAACTGCAATTTACCTTCAAAATGCGGTCGTCTAATTCCATTTCATGGAACATAACCTTTTTTTCTTCCCCCATGACTGAAGCTGGAAAGCTAGCAAGTTATACCAAAGTACTTCAGATGCTGTGTAGTTATTATCTATAATAATAACCGAGATTTTCCTAAATTCATAGTAGAAATGAATTCACGTGGTTCCACAAAAACAACAATCTCAAACAAAAGGAATGAAAATAATGAATTTTTTACTCTCTTTGAATGAGTGAGCCAATCAGCCAATCAAGTGCTAATGTCGACCAATGTGAACATGAACGAATGAAGAACTCAAACTGATTCAATGTCAGTGACAATGTTGCTACGTCAATTGAATTCTTCCAAAATAGTAGGTTAATCATTACAACACCACACAAGAATTTCAAGTTTGAAATACGATAAAGAGAAAAACTAAAGGATTTTTTTTAAATCCGTGTGGATCCTAATGCACTCTTGTTTGAAAAAAAAAAATCTGTAGCAATATTATCCCTGGTTTTGATCGCTAGCTGTTTCTGAGAAAATATTGTACGATGTACATTTCTATTTTTAGGCTTGCAACATCAATCCGCATAATGTTTTTCATCTGTGGTATGGGTGGAATGAATGGCTGCTGAGTTGTTTCTTCGCTCTGCTCTGAATTGCATTGTTTTATTTTCGCTAAAACACAGCTAAATTTACTCACACGCTTTGTATTTCGATGGTTTTTATCGTGATCTTTCATAATAAATTGTGCGAAACTAAAATTAGCATCCCGTTTCCCAAACAACATGGTTAACCGCAATGATGTGACAGATCGCAGTTCAATGCCTTATGTAAAACTTGAAATGGTGTTTCTTCCGTGAGTGGCCGAATTATTCAGTGACTTATGCGCGTTTTGTGATCTTGGATTAATTGTAAAGTGTATGGTGCGTGAAAATGCCGAATTCTACCGCACAAGTGTTGATGAGGAAGGGGAAAAGAGGAGCAGCTGCGTATATACATGCGGACTGCGCCAGCGGGTCCCCGCAGCACCTGGGGCCAGTGCTGGATGTGCTGCTGAACCCCAGCAAAGCCATCGACGAGTGGGAGACCATAGACTGGTGCCGCTGGCTGCTGGCCGGCGGGAGGACTCCCGACGAATTCGCAGCTGTTGGTGAGTTTCATATAACTGTACTGAGCTGTTCTTCCTTTGTAGGTTATAGGAACTGTTTATTTAGTCCCTAGAGACATGCTGCAAGGTACTAGATTGCAGTGTGCTCTGCCCTTGCATTGTTTGTTTGTGTCAAGGTTTTCTTGTTCCATTTCTATTGACTTAGTGAATGAATATATGTTTATTTTGCTTAATGTTTGTGAATAAAGTAATAAATCAGAAATATCTTCTGCTCTCTACATGACACTCAGATACATTGGTTAGCTGCAAAGTAGCCACTAAATAGTATTGCTTTCAAGTTCATAATCACAATACACATGGAAGACAACCTCTTAAATAATGTTCAGACAGAATCATACCTATTACATTCACTGCCTGGTGTTCTAGGTCTGGGGATGTGAAGTACATCATGTGTGTTAGTCCGCTGATGGACATAGGCCTCCCCTAATGAGAGCCGTAGTGCCCTGTCTTCAGCTTGCCAAATTCAGCATCTGCCTGCAGTTTTCTACAGGTGATCATTCTATCTGGCCAGAGGAAATCTTGTCCTGATATTATAACTATTAAGGCCAGCTATCTGTCACCTTTTGTACTAATGATGTACCTAAAATTTGGTATGGAGATACATAGGTTCTGTCTCATAGCAAGATCATAATAACCCGGAACTCTCAAACGCGAATCAGATTTGAGCCTGCCTCAAATTAGTATCTTTCTTATTTTCTTTAAAACTGTCATAGAAATAGCTACTTAAAACCTGACCTCATATCTGATTTATGTTTTAGTATTCAGGGGTTGTAAAACAAAGCAGGAAAGTTATTTAATTGGCCAATATTGTACGAATCCCAAAAGACTGTCAGATGCAGTTGAATCTCATCTTCCACACATGTTGGTTACAACCATGTGTGAGTCACTGTTTGTTGACCTTCAATGTCATTATTTGTTTGGGTTTTGAGGGCAGGCTTTTTAAATTGTATTGACTTTTAATTACTCATTGTTTTAAAATACTGGCTTCTGCATGTGGCTCTTGTTCTTCAGGTGAAGGTATTTTTTACAACACAATTGTTTGTGGACAGTTCCCCTCAGATACGTTCATCGCTGTTGGCAGTATGAAACTGTTCCAAAGATGGTGTGAGTAAACATACTTATCATCACCTAACCTTATCTCACATTAATTGGCACAATATGTTTTTCTCTTCCATTCTCTTCTATCCTTCAACCCAAACTGCTTGTTCTATTTTTTATTGTCGATGGGCCTTAGTTAGATCACAGTCGAAATTGACGATCTAGCTGATGGTGATGAAGGTATAGAAGACACCTATACAATACACTCTTGTCTTATAGAGGCCCAGGTTGTAACTGGCCGGAAAAACTGGAGCAGGCATCGAGTTCCATTCCTTAGCGGTGTGAATGATTAATGTGGAGGAAAACTGCTTAATGGGAGTAGAAGGTATATCCACCAGATAAGGATGGAATTGCGCCGTCCATCTGCTTGTCCTGGAGTGGAAGGGAGATGGTGAGATCAAGTCATGAAGTTATGTATAATAATTATGCAATCCCATAAAAACTTACATCTTTTAGTCTATCCCATTTCACTTTTATTGCCATAAAGATGCTTCTGACATCCTACTAGATACACTCTTGAAACCCATGGGCGAAAATGCAGAGAACCTTCCAAGATCACAACATTACCTTGCTTTTATCAGCCTTTACATGAAGAGCACAAAAACATACTCATAAAAGTAAATGGTAGCCAATTATCATAATAAAACAGCAACACTGTGTTACTAATCACTTAATGCAGTAAAGTGCGCGATAGTAAGTGTTTCGTGCTGCCGACGACCTTTGGAGCTAAACAGTATCATTCAAGAGGGGTTCTATTCTCATCATCATCATCATCATATTAGCCCACAAACATCAACTTGCTGCGGCGTCGCCCATTGCGAACGATCCATCGGCGTCCATCCCTCGCTCCCCGCCATCGCTACTATGTCGTCGGTTCATCCACTGGATCTCTGGGGGTAGGAGCTCCATTATTTCTTGTCATAACTATCCCGCGGCTGAGCAAATACTTCCATTTTCTCCTTCAACTCCTCGTGATTTAACAGAGTAACATGCCGATAAAGGCAGGAATACTTATTGAAAGCTGAGCTTATTCCTGACTAAAGTGACTTATGCCACGTCACGTACGGCTATCACGTGAGCGTAGCCGCGAGCAGAAGCTAGTGAGGTATATTTTTCTAGGAACAGGGCGTGCGAAGCCGCAGGCAAGCTGAACTTTCATAATTTACATTTTATCTCGAGAGCTGCCACCTGCAAGCGCCGCCTGCCTCGCAAGACATCACATAAAAGAGCCCTATCTCATTAGGACACCATTGTGGCGCCCCACCGCACCTACTAAGCGAGAAACAGCAACTGGTGGTGGAGTGAGTGAGACGCCAAATAGGTCTAGTTGCACCACCAGCGGGTGATTTGGTTGCCGGCAACAAATTTGGTTGCGCAACCAAGCTGATACCAGGTAACTGTACACATTTTGTTGGTGCGACGGCACTGGTGGCACCAGTGCCGTCACATACATGATGTTGATGTCCTAATGAGATAGGGCCCTAAATGTTAACTACAGACAAAACTGCTTACCTGTAGAAACAGATTTTAGACAGTTTCGATGGAGATCCCAACATCTTCGTAAAACTGACCCGATTATTTTTAAAGATTATTGCGAGATCAGGGACCGCCTCGTCTTCGGTCTCGTGTCTCTGTCTCCTGTTGCTGTCGCACGCGCGTACTGGCGCCCGTACAAAGGTAATGAGAACTACCGGTCGCGGTCTCCTGTCGCGGTCGCAGCGCGTACCGCCAGTCAAATCTCCAGTTAACTGTTGTAGTTACCGTTTGCAAATACTTGTAACATCTCATCGTCTTCTTCTCGTAATATTTTCCGTATACCTTTCTTTAATACGTTAATGTTACCATTAAGCTGGGTTAGTTTGTTATGTTAAAAAGACGTGCCTTTAATCATAACAATACAATACAAACACTGAATGCGGTCGTTCATGTGCCAACTGCCAAGGCTGACAGTTCGTTTTGTATCAAGTTTGTATCGTATCGATCTATCGTACGATATTTTATGTAAATAATAGCTCAGCTTACAAGTGTTTGCAAATTGGAGGACTTGATCATTACCGAGAGCTCGTTCATAGGCCACACACAACAATGTTACCTACTTAAATGTTTAGTGTCCAACTAGACCAAATTTATGAAATTTATTTTGGTTGTAATTTATTGCTAAAAATAAAAATAACTACCTTTGTGGTGTAACTGGTTTTGCAAGTAGATTTTTTCACAAGATGTCGCAATTTCGCAACATACAGGCTCATCCCTAACCTACGTGAATCACCCAAAAGTTAACCAGCATGAAGTTCTATAGGTACCTATGCTCCGTCCACGCATTTATTTTCTTTTATTTCGTTAACTCATAATACCTAATTGGAAGAATACAATTTTTCATAACTTAAAACTTTAACTGGGTCATTCCATTGTGACGGGTGGGACATTCTAACTCCTTTTTGCTCTAACTTCAAGTAAACTTCAATTAAATTAAATTCATTTATTAAATCAGACAACATACTTAATTAAGTCCATTTTTAGTGAGCTTTCTTAAAAAGTATGTTATACACAAGGAAAGCACAATACATAAATATTACGACATGACTAAGGATAGGACCCTTATGCTTGTCCTGATCAAGCTGTCTACCCGATCCTCAATTGAACCTCTACTTGATCAGGACCCGAATAAAGGCCTTCATTACTGGCAAATTGTAACGATCTGATTAGTGCCTGTTCAAGTAGGTACCAATTATGTAATTTATTATGTTGATCGGGGGTGCCATCTTTGGCATGGCCCAACTATAACCTACATGTAATCTGTCAGCTCGTTACTTAAATATCAGGCTTACAAATAATGATAAATCACTATTCTTAAAAAGAAGCCAAGTCTAAAATAATTCATTCAGTCAAAGAAAATAAATGCGTGGACTTAGCATAGTACTTTGTCTTTGCAAAGAGCGCGACGAGAACTTTAGTTTATTTCTAGCAGTCAGGTAGGAAACTGCCATCATAACAACACTGACTTGTTAATTAGATTTAGCAAGATGCATCTTCAATATTTTGTTAGCAGCAAATTATTAGGTTTATTATTTAAACTAAAAAAAACAATCCTGAACAATCTTGCGACTGAAGCAAGAAATGACGTTCCGTAGTTTGTTGTCGTAAATAATCAGTAGGTAGGTATGCTTGTCTTGTCCATACGACAGGTCGATGACCTGGTTACATGGTAATAGTAGGTGGTAGCTGAAAACCTGATCGGTAGCGATTCTGTGCGGCATGGCTCAGAGCTCACGGGTCAAGCACATAACCATCAACCAATAACCCGTGTATCACATAATCACACTTATATTAGTGCTCAAGTTTTGATCAGTTCTTTGTTATTCATGCTAAAAATACATAAAGGATCGTGCAGTTTTGCAAAAATATGTAATGTTCCTATGTAGGTCGATGACCTGGAATAATCCAGGATTCCATAATTAATGTATACGTTTATTTACCTATTTTCCCGACGTTTCGACAGGCTTAGGTACACACTGCCGTGGTCACGGGATGACTGACCATGGCAGTGTGTAAGCCTGTCGAAACGTCGGGAAAATAGGTAAATAAACGCGATAAATATCCGTTAAATAGTACCTATACATAATTATGTGTTCAGATCGCGTAAGTTAGAAAATATTTATCCATGCTTCCATTCCATACTAATAAGTTGTAAAGTAATCCTGCCTGTCTGTTTGTTGCCTTTCACGCCCGCGCCCGAACGCTGAAAGGATCTAACTAAATGAACATTGGCAGGGAGGCAGATGGTATCCCGGGGACATAGGCTAGTTCTTATCCCGGTGAAGCACGTGCGAAGCTGCGACCAGAAAATAGTGCCTATAATAATTTTAACATAATTAATCTTGACCGAGGTTACCTATTTGAGTCGTTAGGAAACCCTAAGTCCTCGGTCCAAGTGCACACAACGCATTAAACAAAGATAAAAAAAAAGTGCTGGACAATTCACACAGCATTATCCAGCCCCAAGCTAAGCAGAGCTTGTGTTATGGGTACTAGATAACTGATAACATCTTACAAAACTCCTAATGGAGTCCACAGGTGATCAGGAACTGGCTTTTATTTTGGTCAACAAATTAGCATTATAATTCAACGTGACAATGCTGCCAGCATTCTGGGCACTCTGCCTTCTGGCGATAACTTGGATTTTTAGAAAATAGATTTAAGTGTTTAAATTGAAGTTGTTATTGTTCCATTCTGTTATTGTAGTTTTCTTAAACAATGATATTTCCACATAATTATAAACATATTATAACTAGTAGAATTTGGCTAAGCGCATGCAGGGTGGAAAATAATCTCCATGA
This sequence comes from Eupithecia vulgata, assembly GCA_946478455.1. NCBI lineage: Eukaryota > Metazoa > Arthropoda > Insecta > Lepidoptera > Geometridae > Eupithecia > Eupithecia vulgata. The sequence continues at coordinate 1,406,895 of OX297873.1, read as the reverse complement.
TTCTACTCTCCGTTGGGCCAAGGAACAAGAAGAGATCAAGAGGTCGACCGGAGAAGAAATGGCAAGGCATATTTACGAAAAATGCTGGATGACAAAGGCCAGAGACAGGAAAACATGAAAGGAACTGGGGAGGCCTACGGCAGAAACGGCGACTAATAACAAATCAAATTCATTAGAAGCTTAGTACCTAGAGTACCTACTACATATGTTCATATGCGAATGGAATCTTGACTTCCGAATTTGCCAAAACTCCATCACAGACTTATTACTTATTATAACTTCGCGTACCGAATAAAGGATGAGGCGTCATGACTTTATGAGTCACGTAGTACCTTTTCGGTGTTCAGAGTTCAGATCAGTGGCTGGGGTAACCCGGCCGGTTCGAGATGGTACCGCAACAGCAGCGAGTGCATTGACTCTCGTGCGTTTTGCTCCGGCAGTGTTGTTCACCGACGGCGGCAACGCGGCGGTGCGACGACCTTACCAGCTGATCTTGTGCACGTGCCAGTACATAACAGCCCTAGTCTTGTTTTAATACAAAAACCTGATGGAACTCTTCGGTGGATGATCAGCTATGTATATTGGTCTAATAATAAACTGCTGAAACGGTCGTGATTCTCAACACAAATCGCTGAGCTGAGTGATTTAGTGCATAGAAAACACTCAGCCTATGAGCAAATATTAATAGATCCATCCAAAATGTATCCCATTCTGGGAATCGTATACCTGCAATATCTACGTTTTGGAGAAGCTACAACCGATGCTTGAGTAACGCTTTTCTATGGCATAAACGTAACTCAAGCATTATATCTATGACTGAGCAAGCTTTCATAATACGGGCAAGGATTTAACATCTTTGAATACGGTCCTTAAAGTAGATGAGAAGGTTTATAAATTGTATAATATTGTTAAGGTCTCAACACTAAAATGTACTGAATGACTGTGTGATATTAGACACGTTTGTAAGAAGTGAGTAACTAGGGGTAACAGCCGATCCGGGTTCACGTGGAGCCTGTGCACGCGCAGAAGCAAATAAACTTGGTGTCTTCGGATTAAATCTATTATAAGATGCAAAAATATATGATCTTTGCTTCATCCTTGTATTATTTGTATATGGTAAAGTAACTGTAGGATTTAAAAGCGCAATTTGTAAGCCTTACAAATTGCGCTTTTAAATTCTACATGAAAGCTTACAAGAACAAAATAAATTAAAAAAACCATTGGGAAGTTTGTGATACCTAATTAAAGCTTTTTTTAAATACCTCTGTAATAGTTTCATCTTGTTTCGTTTAGGCAGAACAGCAATAGGAAGTTGCCCGTGGTGGCCACCAAACTTTATTTACGCAAACTCCTTGAATATTCTTATCCAAATGTTCAAGGTTCTTTTGAATATTGTTATTGAGAGCAACGAACTTTGAATCCTGTCTACATGCGCTGTGTGTGCCAGATACTCACCAGTTCTCGGGTCACTCGTCGCTTCGACCAGACGCTCAGATAGTTTTTTGAAAACAGAGCCTCGGTACCCCACAGACCTAAGGTGACTCCAAGGTGAGCAAATGCGTAGGCTTTGTAGAGACCTGAAAATTGTTTTAGGTACCTAATGTACCTTGATACTTCTAATTTTAGAAATCAGTTAACCATACGTAGTTAACTGAATCCTAAAATTATAAGTTAGTAATCAATGTATAAGAATATATAGGAAATATCGGCCCTCAAAGTATCTCTATTTCATCATCACTCATTCACTGACCGTACATATAAATGTTTAGATACTAGCAGGCCTACAAATGTGGAATATATCTGAGGTAGAATTAATGGCCAAACTACGGGGAACCAAACCACTAGGGGAATTTTTTAAATTATAATTTTTAGAGTTCTCCAGCTTGTACTGGATATTGATTTGCCCATACAAACGTACTACCAAAATGATTTGTAATTCGAGCATATTTCCACCATATCATGTTGTTTTTCGTATTCGATTAGTATTTATCTAGGTCCCAGGTTATTTTTTTTTCTTAATAATACACACCTATATTGAAATGTAAGCAAAAATATGCAAAATGCAATTTTAAATATTTTTGCGAAAATGACATGTTTTCGTCTTATTTGTTTTCTATTTTAAAAAAACAATACCTTACGTTTTGTTTGATAAGGAACATAGCTTATTCTGTCTAGTTACAGAATAACAACACCAATCGAAAATACAAAAAGTTTTCAGTCATCATTTTTGGTATGTATAACGGAACACAATAATTTACGAATTGAAGTTGCGACCAGCTATCGCCGAAGTCGTAATACAAGAAGCGGAAAGATCCAAACAAATACATTGGTATTAAAATCATGCAAGTCTCATCTCGTACAAAACTACGCCGTAAAAAGTATTGAGTCCACGAGAAGAGGCAAGTCAGTTAAGTATTATTTACCTTCGGCTCTAATTGTTTGGCAAATCTATACTAATATTATAAATGCGACAGTGTGTTTGTTTTTCGTTCACGCCCTAACGCAGCAACCAATCGACTTGATTTTTGGCTTACCTAGAGTTAGTTGAAAGGATAGAGAGTAACTTATGCTACCTACTTTTTATTCCATAAATCAGTGCCCATGTCAAGTGTGTGCCAAGTCGCGTGCAGCAGCTAGTAATTTAAATTGTCTTTTTTCTAAATTGTCAAATTACTTTCTTCAAAGTTACCCTTGACTACTAGATAAGTAATTTGCCAACTTCATAGTCGAATTTAATTAAATGGCTGACTTGACACTTCTCGTGATCTAAATTAATAATAAATAAATACCTACTTTTTCATCATCGTCATTAGCCTATGGTAGTCCAATGCTGGACATAGGCCTCCCCTAATGAGCGCCATAGCGCCCTGTCTTCAGCTTGCCGCATCCAGCATCTGCTAGCAGTCTTTCGCACATCGTCATCCCACCTGGTCGGAGGGCGTCCTACACTACATTTGCCAAGTCGCGGTCTCCACTCAATGACACGTTTACCCCAGCGGTTGTCTGTTCTCCTCGAAATATGGCTAGCCCACTGCCACTTCAGCTTGCTAATCCTTTCAGCTATGTTGATAACCTTGGTTCTCTATCGGATACGTATTCGTTACGAATTCTAATATCCTTCAGAGAAAATCAAAACGAAAATTTTTACTCACACTAATATGTTTTTGTTTGGACTATTTAGACAAGCAGAGTGTCTAAACTTTGAGACTAAATGATGCTGAGAACATGGTTCTATCATAAAGTTAAATGAGCGTGGCCATTCAATTCAATCATCAAAGTTGACTCATTTAATACGAAACTTGTATCATCTGAATCTGTAACTTCCCTAGTAGTGTACCGTACGTATGTCCTCAACTCACATTATATAGTATTGTTCGCAACAAGGGCAGGGCAATAACCAGCCGGTCAGCTATCGTCATAGATAGTGGCTATGCGCACGCGACTGGTAATTATTGATGCGTTTCTGTCGGCAGTTGCGTAATGTTCTCCGCTAATAGCCTTGTTAGCTAACCTAACCGTTGGATTACCTGAGCTCATAGCCGATGAAAGTTTTATGTTATTTTAACGCGTGCACTACAACAATACAATGTTGTATGCTTATATCTGCTTTGTAAGCAGGGAGTTGTAACTGTAAGGATTAGCTTGTTTGCATACAGTATGGAATACATCTGATATAATATTATTGTAGCCCTTAGAATTTCAAATCATTAGGCCTTAGCGTAATTTATTAGATGAAGGCGCAGTTATACGTAGCTTTAACTGCAATTCGGCAGCCCAGAAAGCGTCCAATTATATAGCCTCCAGAGACCATTATTTCTTCTATTCTGCTCTTGTTTACACATCTCTCCTCTTCATTCCACCTCTCGACATGTAGGTGGAGAAAGTTCCATTCTCTGTTTAAAAATATTGGCTCTTCGCAATTGACTTTAGTAAAAATATAATTTAAACCAAAATAGCCACATAGGTGTTCCTTTAAATAAATCGTTGAAGTGTTTCTTTTGATGCGATGCCAATTGCGGGATCCGCGCGTCTCTGTTTTGTGATTTACACTCGACATCTCGTAAACTGGGTAATAAGGAATGGAATTATCGACACGTGAGCCTATTCTGGCTCCAGAACGTAAGGGTTTCTAGTTTCCCACGCCTAGTTAAGTAGATCTTCAAAGCGTTTGTCATTGTCAACTCTGGTGCTGGGAGTTAGGGTCTAGAATCCGACGAAAGTTCGTAGATGCAGCTAGTAGACTCTTTTGACTTTAAAGATCGCTGAGTCGACCTACTATCCGTACCTAGAAATTCTAGGACATGACATTTCCTCATACGATTAAACCGCTTGCGCATTCTGCACGACATGACAATCCCAGTTTAAAAACACTAGGTTCTGCCCGCGGCTTAGTGTTGTGTTGTTTGTGCTCGTGCGTAGTAGGTACGTGTTTGACGACTTATGTGGCGCGGCGGTGGGCGAAGGTCCGTCTGCGACGCAGGAAGTTGCGCTTTCAATTCCCGCCTTGGGACAAATGTACGATCTTCTAATATTTGTTCCTGGCGTTCTGGGTATTTTCTTTGTACAATAAAAAAATAACTATCTATGTAATGCATCATATTAAATATAATATTAGTCATCTCGTACCCATAATACAAGCTCTGCTTAGATTGGGGCTAGATAATAGTGTGGTAACTTACTGTCTTTATCCTAGAATACAAGGGCCTCCACAGTAGTGTTTACGTGGTATCTGGATAAAAAGTATTTTAAATCGGATCAGTAATAGATTACCCATCACAATTACAACATAAGCTACGAATTTTATGTCACGCACAATAAATAAGTGCATGAGTTGGAAAGTAAAAAGCTGCATCTAAAAAGTCCTGTAAAATTCAAAAGTAAAGGCAAAATGTTAATGGCACGCACATTATTTCACCATAACAGATCATGATCACTTGAGCTACGAAATGCCAACGAACTTAGCCTTATAATTATCATCTGCAGCTCTTATTGCATGTGCGAGATAATTGTCGGAGCAAGCTCGCTATCCACCAGATAACTCGATGTTGATACTGGGGCTGTTTATTACGGGGGACTGCATAAAAGGTCACGTTTGAGACGTCTCATGCAGTTCCCGGTTGCTAAGTTATCTGTTAAATATTACGTCGCAGTGAGTAGCTCTTTGAAACTGACTATTACTAAGTGCCAAATAAAGTGGCAGTACAGGTCGTTCACCTCCTAAGAATCCACGAAATGGCAAAATACATTGTAATTTATTGCTACTCAGACGCTTTTCATACAATCCTAAACCGATACCAGTGTCGCTAGAGTATCGTGGTACAAGATACTATAATAATAATAAATAATGCTGGACAATTCACACAGCATTATCTAGCCCCAAGCTAAGCAGAGCTTGTGTTATGGGTAGGTACTAGATAACTGATATACATAATACAATACATTACATAGATAGATATTTTTTATTATACATAGAAAACGACCAGAACACCCTGAACAAATGTCTGCAGATCCTACAAACATTTATCTCGAGGCGGGAATCGAACCCGCAACCTCCTGCGCCGCAGGCGAACCTTCGCTCACCGCGCCACAGAGGTCGTCAAACTAGGAACTAGGGAGCAAAAACCAAACATCACAACCAAAAAAATTTTTAGTGACTATTTACGTTTTTATAGAATTTACTTTTTTGTAGCCAATGTATCGTTTGACTACAATCTCACCTGATGGTAAGTGGCGATGTAGCAGAAGATATATCACGAAGGTCTATCCTAGAAAACACAAGGTTCTGTTCCCATCACGGGGTCGTTTGGCACCCATTTGGCGGGTAAGGGCCCCGAGGTGGTCGCGGACCGTCACGTGTGAGGGGCCCGATATGTGATCGCCCGATCGGGCAGCCGTGATAGGTTCGTGGAAGAGAAAATCGTACCCATGTTCCCACCACAAGCGGCAGAGGCCGAAACACCCTGAGGTTTTTTTTGGGTTTGGAGTCCCACATAATCGTACTGTCTCCCCGTGGCAGTGCGATATGCGTGCGCATTTCCCTCAGGATAATAAACAAGGGGTCTGTGCCCATAGGTGCGTGTAAATCGTCAAATGATGATCACTTTGTAAACTTTACTACGGACAGATCTAGCCTTGACATGACTAAACCAATTGCCGTAAACCGAAGCGTCTCTTTAATATGCGCAAACATCAACTCGAAACCGCTCGTACCAATATTTGCTGAATCATGCCAATATTCCTAATTGTCTGATGACCATACCTGTGTTACAAATCTTAATGTGATAGGTACTCTACCTTTGCTCTTTGTTGTTTTGTTTTTTATGCGGTTTTCCTCTTATTATGTTGTTCGCGTTGGCGTTGTGCATTGCCCTAATCAGGAATTTCTGCGCTGTCATCATGATGCAAAGGCAAACTGGAAAATTAGCCAATCACGTCGTTTGGTTTTGAGCTTTGATTGGCTAGTTTATTTCCGTAAATTTGCTAAAATATCTGAACATTTTGGGGCTCAGTCGTATTTTAACGTGTGAAAGGCACCACGTATTTATGACTTCAAATCTCTTGGTATGAGAGTAAGTTCCTAATCGTGGCACAGTAAATAATGCCTTGTATTGTATTCCGTCTGCATAGCATTGCTTTCTCTATGGCATTGACCTAACTGGCTTTGTGCCAGAACCATTATGCTAGATACCTACCTACCTACTCCTGGGAATGGACGTTTTTCTCTGCATGGAAATTCTTGGCTACTTCTAACCTACCATGTTTAGGGTTCCAGCAAAAGTTGATTAGTGGAAAAGTATAGATAGGGAAACAACCTTAAATCCTTTAGGTACCAGTCCACAACTGGACACATGCCTCCCCTAATGAGCTTCATATTTACTCTCAGGGGGAAGTGCCATAATATCCAAGTTATTGGAGATCACACTTCGGTGCTGGGATTGTTTTGGAAAAGGCGCGCTTATTCGCCTCTTAAACGTTAATCATTGAGGGTAAGGACAAGAACGTAGCAAACCTAGAACATGACATTCATAAAGGAATTTTTGACATAGTAAATAAATTGTCTTGATGATAATAATAATCTTAAGGTAAACTTGACACAAACTAAAATAATGCAATTTCAATCAATTCGACGAAAACCACTTAATTCATAATTCATAATTGTTTATTTTGCAGGAATGTAGGTACATGGGGTCTTAAGAGTACAGCTTACCCTATACATTCTGCCTCGTCAAGGCATGCAAAATTTATGTTTAAACTAGGATATTATATAAAAAATAATCGGCACATTAGAAGAATCAAATTTACAAAAACAAAACACAGAAAACTATTACTCCTAGAACAAAAACAACCAACAAACAAAACAAATGATATTCTACAATAAAATTGGACATTTCACCATTCAACTTCAACTTCTTTTTTATTGGCGCCACCAAGATATCAAAGGAAAAATTATAATCGATAACATGTCAAATTTAATATTATTATGGGATTTAGAAAAAGAGAGAGTTTAATGTCAAAATAGTTTCAATTGTCAAAATGGCTCGATTGTCAAATTATTGTAGTTTGTCGTTCAAGAACTCACTTATTGCATAGTAAGATTTTTCAGTCAATAACTTTGTCAGGGCATTTTTAAAAATATTTAGATTGTTGATGGCTCGTATAGACGGTGGAATCTTATTAAATATAATGGGAGCCATGCAAAAAACCCCAACTCGTAAGACCCTCGATTTTGCATTATTGCGCTTTAAAGTACCTGCGCGTCGGCTGTCTGTAGGGAAAAACTTAAAATATTGTGGATTCTTCTTAACAAAAACTGCAATTTCTAAAATGTAAAGAGAAGGTACAGTGAGTATTCCCCACTGCCTAAAAATATTTTTGCAGGAATCCATCTGTCCCATACCAAACATAGATCTAATGCATCGTTTTTGTGCTATGAAAACTTGCAATTTGTTGGTGGAGTTGCCCCAAAAAATAAGTCCATACCTGAGGATAGGTGCAACATAGCCATAATACGCAGTGAGCAAAGTTGGAGTACTTACTTTTTTACTAAGTTGGTACAGGGCGTACGAAAATTGGTGAAGCCTATTACAAACATTATCTGTATGATTTTTCCAATTTAGCTGGCTATCTATTTCTAATCCTAAAAATCGCGTGGAATTAACATGTTTAATTTTAGTATCTAAGTATTTAATGTCAAGATTTATTGGTATTCTCTGTCGTTTAAAATTCATAAGGGATGTCTTTGTTAAATTAATATTTAAATTGTTATATGTCAGCCAGTTAATTATTGATGTTAATGTGTTATTTATGTCATTTTCTAGGTTAGTAAATATGTTGTTAGTAAATAGCACCGTACTGTCATCCGCAAATAATGTCATATAATGTTTTGTTATAGTAGGAAGGTCATTGATGTAAACAGTGAATAGTAACGGACCTAGTACGCTCCCTTGGGGCACCCCGTACCGTACTATTCTGGTATCAGATGAGTACGTGATATCTGTATATGTTTTAGAGCAAAGCTTATTAATGTGCGTTATTTGTGTCCTATTTGCCAAATACGACTTTATTAGGTCATGAGCATTGCCCCTTATGCCATATCTAAATAATTTGGATAATAACAACTCATGATCAACGTAATCAAAGGCTTTTGTCATATCCATGTAGATAGCTATGGCACTGGTTCTTTTATCAACAGCTGTTACTTTATTCAGAAAATCAAACACCGCCATATCTATTGTTGTGTTTTTACGAAATCCATACTGATGTTTTGATAGGATATTGTTGGACTCCAAAAAGCTATAGAACCTTTTAGATATAATTTTTTCAAAGACTTTTGAAAGTACCGGTATAAGCGCTACAGGCCGATAGTTGCTAATATTATCTTTGTCGCCTTTTTTATACAGAGGCTTTATTATAGTTAGCTTAAGCCTATCTGGAAATATACCTTTCTCTAAGCATAGATTAACTATGTGACATAGTATTGGTGCTATTATTAGTGCTACCGTTTTAACGATATGCGTGGCAATTCCATCGTGCCCGACACTGTTTGTGTTTTTTAGAGAGGTAATTATTTTAAGAATGTCAAAGGGATCTGTAGGTATTAAGAATAATGATTTAGTATTGTTACGTATCATATTTAGATTCATGTCGTTATTATTATTAATTGTGTTATTTGTATTAGTAGTAGTTATGTCAACAAAATAATTATTAAATTCATTCGCTAATTCGATAGGATTCGTGATTGTATTATTATTATTAGTTAATTTTAATATACTTTCTTTAGGTTTGTTAGTTTTATTGTTATTTATTATTTTCCAAGCAGCTTTTGATTTATTATTTGAGGTTTTTATTTTGTAGTCATTTTGAGATTTCTGAGTAAGTTTGATTATTTTCTTGAGCCGTTTTGCATAAGATTTAAATTTGTATTTATTTTCGTTACTAGGAGCATGTCGATAATTCCAGAGTAACTTTCTTTTGTTGACAGTACACATTTTAATGCCTTTGGAGATCCACTTAGGTCGTTTTTGATAGTTAACTTTTATGTTTACAACTGGAAAACATAAATTGTAGAGCAGTGTGAACATATCACTAAATAAGTTGTATGCCTTATTTGGATCTGGACATTGAAGAGAGTCAGAGAATGATAGTTCACTCAGACGACTTCTGAAAATTTCAATATTTTCGTCACTGTAATCACGTCTTTTAATAAACCAGTGCTTAATTTTAAAAATTGTTTTAGTTGGTACTTTGACAACTTGAGCTGTGTGATCAGAAAGTGCAAGTTCGATAACTTCTCCTGTGCTACCACGTATATTATGGATAATATTGTCTATGCACGTATTGGACTTTAGTCTGGTGGGTACCTTAAATTGGAATTTTAAGTTGTACCCCCATATAAGCCTTTGATAATCACTAACTCTTTTATTTTTCTTTAAAATATCTATATTGAAGTCTCCACAAATTATTATCTTAAAGTTTTATCTTAAAATTATCTTAAACTTGACGTTCAATTTAATAATTCTAAGATCGAAAGTTAATTCATTTAAATTTTTAGGAATACACTTAGACTCTAATATGACCGGAGAACACATCATGTTGACGCCGTATGTTCTGAACTGAATAGATATGCTTACGTTTTAAAAAGATTACGCGAGATTGCATCGATAGAAACAGCACTTAGTGCATATCATGGCCATATATAAGATCGGCTCTACAATATGGACTGCTTTTATAGGGCAACAGTGTAAATTCTGATAGGGCATTCCGGGCCTAGAAGAATTGCGTTCGATCTTTATGTAGAGCACCTTTTTAAGACCCTTGTAAGCCACTCTTCAAAAAGTATCGTGTTCTTCATTTACTATGCCTCGACATTAAACAAGCGGCAGAGCTCGTCAAATAGCATCCAGAACTTTTTAAGAAACAATGTGACGTTCGAACTAGAATACAAAGAGAAGTTGTCAGAAGCAGATTGCACCAACCAAAATGAAATGAAATATTTGCATGCCTAGATAAGGTAGAATATAAGTATATGGACATTACTTTAATTTTAAGACCAACACTGTTACTGTAACACTGTGTTCGTGCAAATAAGCATCTTTAATATTTAAACCTACTCTTAACACTTTCATGCCCCAAGACGTAGAAGTCCGTTTGCGTTTCCGTTTCGCGGCGGCGGCGGCACGCCCCTGCGTTGTTAAGCTCTGGTCGGTTTGAGACTAATGTAATGAATGATGCTGTGTTAATTTCCCAGCATTGTTTATTTATTAATATTAATTTACGACACGAGCGGGAAGACTTGGCTTGAAAATACTAAGCCGGGAGCGCACGGGATGATAGGGAAACAAACTACATATATTTTCACAAATAGATTATTAATTATAATTCTATAGGTACCCTACCCAAGGACATTTTAGACCTGATGGAATTCCTTGAGGGTTACGTTTACGTGTTACATTAAAAGGTTGTTTACTTTGCTTACCATACCGCCAAACTCGTTCTGGCAGCTACTCTAATCGCCATGTCAAATGGAGCAACTCGCATCCTTCAGCACGTGGATTTGTTTATTTTCGTCATTAGCCACCGACCTGTGTACTTTACTGCCTTTCAACTCGAGCAGGCACGCGGCTATATTTGGATGGCTGTAGTATTATTGTTATAATAGCTTGTTTCGGTGGTACCTTTTCTGCATCATCTGGATGATGGTATCTTGTTGGTGATATATAGTCATGGTTATTGCTGCACACCGCAAAAACATTGTTTTTTTTTATTGTATTTATTACGACTAAAAAATTATAATATTACTAGGTCTCAACGGCGAGCGTTTGGCCAATACCATTATTTATGCCTGATCTGAACTTTGATTACTCGTAGAGTCGACGGCAGATCTGAAACATTAATCAATGTTATACTCAAAGACTCATCATTATGCTCAATATTTCCTGTAAATTACCAGTAGGCAAAAGTTTACTGTATGCCTAAGTAGGTAGGTACTTACTGCCCTATTATTGTCTTAGGAATAATTATGTATAAACTTATCATGGAAGAACACTGTCGTTTGACTCCAGCCTTCTAACACCGAACCCTACATGTCCTGTCACGGTCGCTATGTAGGGTTCGGTGTTAGGAGGCTGGAGTCCTACCTACCTACTTACTTAGGCATACAGTACATAACAAACATCGAACTTGATAGTAAATAAAATACCTACGTAGTATAGGTATAGTACCACAGACTAACTATATAGATACTCGTAGGACCAAATCTCAGAGATATAGCTCATAAAATTGCGCTTGTCTTTTATTGGCCCGCGTAGCAAGCGGGAATAAAACTGATTTATCTTACATACTACCGGCGGCGGCGGCGGCGGCTGGCTTGTCAAGAATTGAGGGGTTTTTAATTTCAATTACCATGACTTCCTGACTTTATGTATGACGACGTTATTTAAGAGTGGCTTTGATTAGTTCGTTCGCTTCGGCTCATCCTTTATACTAGAGAAGTTGATTTGCTTATCACATAAAAATCATTTTATGAGATTGATGCGACACGTCTTGACGGTATCCTTACGAGAGAAAAAAAAGTTGAGAGGTGTCAAGGGACAACCGGATGGAACGAAGTTCCTTTCTATAAGAGAGAGAGAGTCAGACAGAGAGACATGCGCACGCCGCACGGCTTACAATAGCTTACTATAGCAAAAAGTGTCGTTACAACTTTTCGTGAGAATGTTTTCCGTCCAGCCCCCTTTCACAACGCGCGATGAGGAACTTAGTTCCAAAACCGCTGAAGCAATTTCGTATCGCTCGTTGCTTTTCATAAAAAACAGCCCAAACATGTATTTTTACTAAATGAGAAGAAAACCTAAAAATATAATTGTGATAGGTAGTTGTTTAGGCAAAAAAACATTCGGAAATGTTACTTTTCTTTAATAAAATTTCAAAATATATTTTAAAATTTACATCAAAGTTCCCAATTTTTTAATTTTGTTTTTTAAACACCATGAAATAGTGGGCGCAAAGTTATGATGTCATACGGCTGTGTACTGTAGGCAAACTAAAGAGTATCAACTGTCATCAGCAAGCTCAGCGCATTTATTCTGGTGCCACGCAGCCAACTGACGTCATGACCACAGAGCAATATGGCGTCCACTGCGTCCAGCGTTTATGTCAAGCGCAACTTGAAAATTGTAAATGCATTTTAAGGGTTCTTATCGATTGTTTTTTTATGTTCATTAGCACTATAGAATCTAATTGAGACACTTTTCAAAACATGGGTGTGATGACCTTACTATTATTGAGATGAAAGAATAAGAATAAGAAAACCTTTAAATGAAGGATTTTCTAACTAAGCTAGTTTCTTTAATTATTACCCAACACCAATATGAGCTACGAGTACTTACTTAAGTATCTACTTATCTTACTTAAGTAACTTACTTAATTACAAATTTACCTAGGTTCAAAAAATCATAAGTTAGTTAAGTGGAATTGGGTTCGCAGATTTTCTCGTCCATTGCATGCTTTTCTCTTAACCACTTTCTTCCCTTGTTCCAGTGCGCAGCTACGACAAGCACGACAAATGCGGTCTCGTGTGGATCCCGCGCGTGGTCGCCTACCGTTGCCGTACGTGCGGCATCTCCCCTTGCATGTCGATCTGCCGGGAGTGCTTCCGCCGAGGCAACCACTCGACACATGACTTCAACATGTTCCTGTCGCAGGCTGGCGGCGCTTGCGATTGTGGAGACAAAAGCGTTATGAAGGAGGACGGGTATGTAGCTTCTCATTGAGATAATGAGATATTCTGGTCCGGTCAGTCTTTGAGCCTTGGAGATTTAACAAAGGAAATAACCTGTGAGGGTGATGCACTTCTGAAAGCAGTTCAGATGCTGATTCAAACCAATCCCAATCGTTCTCTGGAATAGTAGTCAAAGACAATAACTATAAGTCAATAACGAAAAAAGTGAGACTCGTGGTAGACAAAAGAACGTATAGAGCTCACATTGTCTGTCCGTTGTCCAAAGCTTAAATTTGAAAATTTGTCCTTCCGGTCTGTATAATCAAATGTATAAATATCTAAGATTATCAATCCATTCGCTACCCATTACACACGGCAAATATAGACGTTGGATGATTCGTTCCGCACAATAAAAGTCGTAAAACCGTATACCGCTGCGGGGGCGCCGGGTGGTGATGACGTGAAGCCGACCTCTAGCGCCGAACTCATGAGCCACCAGGCCTACGCCACTGGTAAATATGGATATGAAACACCTCATGACTTCATAAGCCAAGGGCCTATCTATCATAATTTTTTAGTTTATTCCATATTTTTCCGGCCAACTACAACCTGGGTCTTTTCAAGACAAGAGTAATTAGATGTCTTCTGGAGCATCATCATAATCAGCCTATATTATTAGATATTCAATTGAAATATATGTTTGTAAACTAGATATTCAGCAATTTATGTCATAAACTGATAAGAGATCCAAATTTTAACAACTCACGCTGCTACTTACTACTGGTTGAGTTTATGGCAGTTGAGCAAAACGACCAGAAGTTCATCACGGTTCGCTTGGTCCAAGATTTTGCGTGTGTTGGTAGACTATATTTTTAGCCTTCGGCATGAATCATGATCTTAATTTATGAATTTGCAAACGTATGGATTTTATTTTACTGAGAAATCGTTGAAAATGTTCACATAGCGTTGTAATAGCACACTGCAGTATCGCGTGGCCGAAAAGTCATAATCATAATCCAAACTAAAACCAAAATTTATGTTGGATTCAAATAAACTGAGTGACCTCGGTTCTCCAAGTTATAATTGACGCTGCGGCACATAATACCAACAATAATCGACATCAATGCTGCATTACGACTAAAGTTACAAAACATTGCAATTATCAACATTCACACCATTTTCAAATAAAAAAAACCGGTTATCGCCTAGTCATATGTCCAGCTGTGGACGTATTCCATACAAGTCCACGGCTGGACATAAGCCTCCTCCTCTGATATAATGATGACACTTGTATAATAACGTTTCTGACGACACTGTTACTAGGGTACCTACGTTTTATAAGAGATCAAAATGTTAAAGACAATGTAGACAAATTATTCAACAGAAGTGTCTTCTAGACTTGGCCCTTGTAAAGGTCAAGATGGCAGGTGGCACGAAAAACATTACCTTTCGTGAAGTTTCGTGTCACGGTGAGACTGTAATGCAAGACCACGGAAACCTTGGCTTACTTGCGGCTGCCATACCATGCCACTTTTAATCCGAATAATATTTATTGTATTGAAGCTTTACCATCTGCTGTCCGCTACCAGTTTTCTTGGATGGATCTATATCCATCTATATACAACTCTAAAGTTCAATTTGGCAAGTTTTAAAAAACTAGACCAAACTTCGACTTCAAATTCCTGAAAAGTGAAAATTGGTTTGGATGAAACACTTCGATAGCGCGGTCTAATTTTTCAAGTGGAAACGTCTAGTTAAAATTCGAGTATTTAGTTTGATGTGATGGATGACTTTGGTGAGTGATGTGATGGATGACACCGGGATGAAACAAAGAATAAAAATACATCTTGTTTATAATACAGTATGTATGTACGTATATTTGCCCTACAAAAGGTGGAGTGATTGTGTGAATTGAATAGCTACTGTAACAAATGTAGATTTTTTAAGTTAGTATCTTAACGTCTCATCAGCTGACTACGTGATAAAAATGTATATCCTAATTACTTAATAGTAAAAATGCGAAAGTGTGTTTGTTTGTCCTCCCTTCACGCCAATCGACTTGATTTCTGGAATAAAGTTGGATGAAAGGATGGAGAGTAACATAGGCTACTTTGTGACCTGGTATAACATAAAATTCCCATGGGAGATTTTCGGGAATATTCGTATTTTTATACGAAAATTCGTCCTTTCTTCACGCCTAGAAGACATGTACTTTCTGGTTTTGCTGATTCCACTATCTTAAATTCCTCACCCCAAAGCAACATATACCTTCGAAAACCTGGTTAAAGATAAACAACTCGAAAGTTAAAACCCGTTTTCACTCTTTGTGTACGGAATTCTAATAAATATTGATTTCAAATATTTTACGTCATTATCATCGGAGATAATTGCAGAAGTTTCAATTTTTATATTTATTTTTATAGATAAATAATCGTTTTACAACTTTCCGAGAGACACCATGTGCGACCTGACTCGCACTTGTCCGAATTTTTCTGTTTTGTAACCTATTTGTTTATAAAATATATATCATGTGTCTACAACAGAGTTAGTATCGTTTGAAATCCCATAACGCAACTCAGAAACTATTAGAACCGGCTCAGATAACCTTAGCCTTATCTGCAATGTATAGGTCTATTCCTGGTCACGTGCTGCGACCACGCTCGGGTTACAGTATCATGACCTCAAATACCACACCAAGCGTTATTATGTATCTGTATGCATTCATATTTACTTAATTATATCCACTACAGAACGTTGTAGGTATTTTAGATGTCTTGGGTGAGTGAGAGGTTGTGCCTCTATTTGTGTGGAAACCCATGTCCCCATTTTTCTCTGAAACATTTTTAAGACTTTCGTGATACATCAGCATCACCTTTTGGTCAAACCAAAAGTTTTTTCGTAGACAAAAGTATAAAAATAAAATAACTAAGGACTTATAATTAACCATGGTGGTTAGTTACTTCGCAAGATAATTTCAAAAGCTCCGAGAATTCTATTGTATTCGTTTCTAGCTCAAAATATGTAAATGTTGAAACGATAAATTACACTCTGCAGACAGTGAGATGATTCAACACGTTTTGTTAATAACAACGCTATCAGCTCGTAATAGCTTTCATCAGATACCTTATCGCGCAGGCGTAGATATGCAATAATGCGGCATTGAACTTGACCTAGCTCAGACCTCAGGCTGCTGGCGGCCAAGGTGACCCTAAGGCCACGGACATACTGCAAGAGCAAGAGCGCAGATATTAGTTAATTTTTCACATCTCCGCTCTACTTTGAAGCCCGTTCCAGCCTTAAGACATGGCTCGGAGCTGAATTATCCCGCAATACGTAGTTGGGAATACAGGCTGATGCTGAACTTGAAGCCGCACTGCGCCATAACGCTTCACTTGCACGGAATGCGACGAAATCGTTATATGTAATATAATCAATTATGATTCATGAACATACAAAAATGCCATTTCTTGTTACGTATCATGGCAATGCGGCAATATGCGCTTTGAAGTCTCTGCAAGAAACGCAAAGCAAAAAGTTTTCTGTAGACATTATTTATTTTATTACCGTACCCTGTAATACTGTGTGTTACAGAAATAAAGGATCAAACTTTCATTGGGGTTCAGCTTCACAAAACACGGCGAAATTATTTTGAAAATTTCCCTACTTTAGTTAACCAAAAAATAAAAATGAAATGACCACAAGAATGATGCATGTGCTTATTGTCAATAAAAGTCGAATTTTTTTAAAATACTTTTCTCGTGTTCTGTGATAGAAGCTGAACCACCCCTGTAAGTTGTATCGGAGCGGAGCTTGTGTTATGGGCCTACTAGATGACAAATACATAACACAAATACATTACATACTTACATTAAAACAAGGAGTAGGCACTAGGTACCATTTAGTAGGTTTATATTTCTTTCTCTCTGTAAGACCCATCGACATATGGTTAGACCTGACATTTCGCACATCTAGCCGCAAAGTTAAAATATTTTTTCTTAAGACGAATAGTGAGGCAAATGACCTTGGACCTTTCCGCGCGCCTTTATGCAGCAAAGAGTGTTTGTTTTCGGTTCAGCATGCCATGTAGTGCCATAATCAACCAAATAATATGATCCTCTGCGGTTGGGCGAAGTGTAACTAGCCAGATTTGTATCACAGATTTTGTAGGCGAAAATACGTTTTTATGTTTGATTTTATTATTTTGACTACTTTTTGAATCTAATGGACCTCCAAGAGATAGGTATGAAGTATATGAATCACTATACTGAATTTGGTACTAATCGAATTTGAGACGCCGATAAAAAGTGGGTTCGAAGCCGCTACACATACACTATAACTAACACTATAACAACTACACTATAATTAACGGTAAGCATTTGGGACCGCCAAGGGACCCTTCAGGATGTGTGTTACAGGATATATAAATTTCAGAGCTCTACATTCAATATTTTCGTTGGAAAACGGGTTCGAAAACACCTAATTTTCTTGATTTTGGGTTACTATGCGCCTTAAGTTACGTTATTTATGGGTATCTAAAACCGAAGGAGTCAATAAGAATACCATCGGCATCCGAGGCGGACCCACTCCCACTCCACAGGAGCACAGGATTCTTCGTCAAGTTACCCTCAGACAGATAGAGAACTATACCTAGTATCTGACCTAGACCCGTACCTATAGTACCCTATATGGCGTGTTAATGCCATGCCGCACATGCAATAATAACTCGTATAAAGAATCATTCGATTGTTGTGTAAAAAAAACCGACTCCGAAACATCTCCGAAACCCTTAATTTTGCAATTTTATTTAAAAAGTTTGCGCCTTTGAAAAATCATCCCTCGGGGATAATTTTGTGAAACCACCTCGAGATCATTATTTATGCAATAGTGAAATAGTTTTCAAAATAGGTCCATAAATAATTGGCGTAGTATTCGACGAACATAAAAACAGCTGAACATAGAACCTCCTCCATTTTTAGATTTTAAAATATTAAGAAAGTCCGGCACTTATCGTTAGAACGATGTCTTCTATTTATTTCGTTCTTTGTGGTCCATCCTTAACATATCTGAACTTTATCATCACAAAAAATCTTATTAGAAAACAAAGAATTTAAATAATTGTTAGAAAAGCCCAATCTAAAGCAGACTCGAGCTCGTTTTTTGCCAAACCTCAGAACTGCGTAATTACATGTTCTCATACGATTCTGTTCCCTTCAGCTATTTCGTACAGATTATCGCTTAGTTGGAAATGTGACCTTGCCCTTGACTTCGTTCCTTTGCCCTTAACCTTGAAGGGGTACAATGCGACATCGACCACCATATATTTTTTGTCCGAGACAAACATTATCCAGTATCTAAGTTTGTGTCTTTAAATGATCCAAGTTTTTAAATTTAACTAAGAGTTTCATTAGTAGTTTCAGATTGTTCAAAATCGTACCTCCGTTAGTAAATAGTATAAAAATATCATCATTTATCCATTGAGTTAACAGTGATAGTCTTCAATTCAAGTCAAATCTAGGAACTTTTTGTATTGATAACATCTCAATACTAATTTATGGAACTGGATAAGTTTACTCACGCTCTTACATACCCAATATACCTAACCAACTTTGAAACCACAAGCGACTCAAATCAACAAAGCTTTCTGGCCAAAGCTCATCTCTGACCTTGCGTGCCCTGGCCCATTCGACCTTGGCAGACCTACCAGTGACGTCACGAACGGGTTACGTCATCCCGCCATACCTTGCCCGTGATGCTGTTTTTGTCGATAATGGACTGCTTTGGTTTATTTATGTCTTTATGTGCCATAAAATATTGTAATGAGCAGCTAAATATAGCTTAACTTTTCAGAAAGGAGGACATTAATCTTGTTAAAATAGCAGTAGGCTGTTTGCAATGGAAATAAATCAATGGTTAATAATAAATAAAAAAGAATGTATTGTTTTTGCATCGAGTAAGACACGATGTATGTGTGGCGTGTCGCACCGTACGTGTCAGTCTCGTTTGGTTGTAATTGTTTAAAAAAAGTGATATCATCGTAGGTGATATTACACTATGTATTACATTATATTTTGTATAATTAAGGCACATAAATTAGATTAAATATTGATTTAAAATAAATTAGATTGTAGTTGATGATGATCGCATACAAACAGCCCTTTCCCTTAGATAGGTACTCCGTCGTTGTTATTTCTAATAGTGGCGGTTACCCGCGCGGTTTGACAATTTCACATTTCTTACGGGATAAAAAGCTATTTTTCCCGTTCTAATATTTTTCACAAGTTTTTCGTGAAATTTGTTAGGCTTTCACAGCCTAACAAATTTTACGAAAAACTGAAGGAAGGGCGAATTTTCGTATAAAAATAAAAATATTCCCGTAAATCTCCTATAGGCAATTGGTGTTTTACGGACAAAAAGCCTATATTACTCTCCATCCTTTCAACTAACTCTATGCCACAAATCAAGTCGATTAGTTGCTTAGTTAGGGCGTGAAGGAAGGACAGACAAACAAACAATCTCATTTATAATATTAGTATAGATAGATAGTTAGGATTGAACGTTGTAAGCGAAGGAAGGATTGTGCCGGTGACTCCTAATTAAATCGCGATGCTCCGTAGCTAATGGAAACGCTACCTAAGGGTCGCTACATAATGTGACAACAAAGTCGTCTCTCCAGCCGCGATACCTGAAATGCACGATATGGACGATCCACTTCCGGTCTTGTAGCGATTCTCCCCCATTCGGATATCATTCCCGAAACATCGTAGTAAATTTTGTATCGCCTTTGTTTTTCAGCATTACTGTAATGTATTGTGGTTTTCGTTCCAGATTCTGCAGTAACCATGGCAACAAGTGCCCGCGCCCCGGCACAGCGCCGGCAGAGCTGCTGTGCGTCGCAGAAGCCATGATGCCGCGCCTCATCCTGAGACTGCTGCAGCATTTCAGAGAGAACAGGTATATAGTATGAGAATCACTACCCCTTGCAGGCGCAAAGGATAGTCTTCTAAGAGCGAGCGGCGAGATGAGGGAGGGACTCTTCGAGGTGAAGACATCATCTTAGCCAGTACTGTAGCGCATCAGGTATGTTTGTGGACGCGCACGTGGATGGGTTCCGCGCAATCATGCGCAAGCGGGTCGCATCCCTGCTGGTGTGAATGCGCCGCAGCTCCAACAGCCTGCCGGCCGCCGTGGCGCAGGACCTCCGCTCCAGCATCATGGGCCACTGGATGATGATGCTGACACCGGTATCATCGCCTGTGGCTCAATGATTATGTCTAGACTGGCCACAGGGCTAGGTCAAGGCTGTGTTTAATTTAAATTTATTGAATGTTGTTTATAAATTTGAAATTTGTTACTGTATTTGAATGTGTCAATCTATGTATCAACTAAGTGTGAAATTATTACTTATTATCCGAATCGGCTACGGCGACCAGTCTCGACGGAGACTCTGAGAATTGTTTCATTAGTCATTGCCAGTATATCTGTACCTACTAGAAGGATAGACGCTTCCTATTGTGTATTTTAACACCTTCACTGAAATCACCGATCGGGTGATTTCATGGTAACCTCCCTTGTTTTGGGTAGACATATTCAGTCGTGGACGTATGTGTGCTGATGTGTCGGTAATAAGCAAGCAACAGCTCTTGTGCCTATGCTCAGGGAAAATGTAGCTAGAGATCAAACGTTCCGCAGATTACAAACGCATAATATTTGTATAGCTGTTATTTTACGTAGCCGCTTAACTTGTTATGATAAGCATAAAATAAAGCGATTAAGGAATCCCTAAGAGTGCCGCTTCCATTGCCACTTGTGATAGTACACGTAAACCTGTTACAAGAACCGATTCATTTTCCTGATGCAGCACCATATTTAAAAATGTTCTTCAAAATTAAGATGACATATAAGTTTCTACCGTGTTGTTGAAAGAAATGACGTATATTTATAAGAAGTCCATGTGCACTCCTTTCCTCCAATCTTAGGCCCGTATTTATGAGAGCTTGCTGAGTTAATAGATCTATGCTTTGAGTGATGTTTATTTCATATAAAAGCGTTACTTGAGCATGGATTTTTGACTGAGCAAGCTTTATAATACGGGCCATAGTGTCCGTAAATCAAAGTTCATTGCATTCCCGACCTGGAGCCAGCTGCAATCCCATTCACGACTTGACAAAGTAGATCCTAAGGTCCTTAATGTGACTGCTTCGTTTGACTTTACAATTTCCATTGAATGCTCAACATTTCTATGCACTAGCCAAACTCGATGTAGAATGTTTGTAAATCGCCCATACTTAATCTAAAATGAACTATGTTTTCTGCGTCTACTGCAATTTACCTACATGACCATTTGAGATTCTTCATCGAGCCAAACTGGCTATGTTGCACTTTGTCGCCACCAAACTCAATTATCGCATCTCTGCCTAAACTATACAAAATATAACTATTTTAGAGGCATTAAAAAAAGCTTATAATAGGTATCACAAACTGCCCATTGAAAATTTGAAATTACCTTTGTTCAACAAAATAATAAAATAAAATAGGTGGCGTGGCGGCGGCACTAGTTCGGCTCGAGCGGGGTATCGTCTAAATAAAAATATTGCTTTGTCTGATACTCGACACTAAACAAGTGAGTTTTAGATACAAATTAACATTCTACATCGAGTTTGGACAGTGTATAGTCAGAACTCAAGGTGCAAAATCTGACTTGTACGTTTGATTACAGCAGCAGCAACGGCAGTCAAACCACGTCAGACAGCTACAGGATAGCGGTGCAGGAGTGCGTGGGGTACGTGCAGATGTTGATGGAGTTCAACAACATGGGCGATCTCATGCGATCCGCAATGACAAAGGCGCTGATCAACCCTCAGGTAACTGTCGACAGCACTTACTTACATATTTTATACCACAAAAGATTGCGGCCTATCTGTTGAGAGGCGGTTCTCATATCACAGCCCGTCAGAAACATTTAATCAGAGACATTACCCGTGCTGGCGACGCAACAACTTGAACTGGGTATAGTTTCCTGGGTAAAGAAAAATATTATTCAATTTAGTTAGTTACATTATCAGAAGACATTTGACGCGTATTTTTTCTTTTGTCAATACTACAAAAATGACGAAGATAACGCGTCAATGTTTTTGAGTGGAGTCTCGTGACAATTTTAGCACGGTGTGACGTCACGCGGAACTATAAATGGCTTTATCTCTTCATCATATTTGATTATTTATTTATTTCTTTAAAACTTTATTGCACTAAGCTACAAAGGGTGGGCTTAATACAGAGGCATTTTCTACCTGCCGACCAATAACACGGATGGTGAATGGTGTTGATTAGTTGACAAATGAAAAATTACATCTGCTGACTCTGACTGACTGACGGATTAAGTAGATTTGTTAGGAAACTAGCCTTTTGTTTTTTGCCTGTAACTTAATCAACACCATAACTATAAAAGTTAAACACAAAAAATCAACTTGCTTGACTCACAAAACGGTCTTAACATGAGCTGCTTGTCTTTTACAAGGAATCCTGGTCTTCCGACACAAGGCTTCTCCGAACATCTCGACTTTGAGCTGTACCTCGCTAGTAGCGACAAGTTCGCAAGATCTTGCTCTTCATCAATCCAGCGAAAACTGAAGCGTCTTGACTCTTCTAAGCCCTCATCGTTTAAAAGAAAGTCGAATGGAAATATATCTATTTAAACCTAAGAACAAATCGATACAAAATGAAATTTGTTGAGCTTCCTCCGTTCCAGGCGTGTACGAATGATCGTAAATTCATCCCTAATGTTCTCATCTGATGATTTATCTTCAATTTCAGATGTACCGAAACTTGATAGAGCCCCCGTTCCCTGAAACAGAGTACGGGTTGTACATGCGAGAGTCCAACAAGATGTACGAGAAGGCTTTAGACAACTTCCCAGCGCCCGAGCCGCCAGACGAGTGAGTAAAACTCTCTTTAAGTATCGATAGCAGTTTTCCACCAGAGCTAAGCTGCCTAGTTAACAGTTATTCGTGCGGTGATTAACTAACCAACATTATCCGCTGCGCAAACGTAGACACATTTAGTTTTCAATTACCGACACCGAGCACTGAAAAGTGGGAGCAACGGACACAAAAATGTTCACGTAGTCGCAGGGAGTAGATTATATCATACTGGTTCTATATACATCTCATCAGATACATATTCATCGATGGCTGGTATCTGAGAAGGTGACAGCTTGTATCCACGTTTGCGCAGCGCTTTGTATTAGACACGGCTCTACTACGGCTATAGGCAAAATATAATTAAAGTATATTTTGCCTATAGCCGTGACGACGGTCGCTGCGTAAGAAGTCGGTCGTATTGTCCTAGGCACAGTGGGTGGGTATGTACCTCCTACCTACACTTTTCCAAGTAGCTATACATGGTGGTTTTTTGAGAAAGGCGGTGATGGTCAAGTCCGAAACCACGAGAGTTAAGGGAAAAGTCGTGAAAGGAGTCATGCCCTCGATTTATAAGAAAACAATAACTCGCCCGTGTTGAACACGGGCTTTGTTACAACGTAAGAGGTCACTTAAAGAACCCACCGGACGAAGCTTCTTTCTGTGTATTTTTAACGGCTCTACTGCAATCACCAATCCTTCTGCCCAGCGTGGGGACGAAAAAGATTAGAACTAACAAATTTGTACCTCATTTGAATATAACTTAGTAGTTTATGTAAATAATTTCCCAGGTACCGGAACTTGCCCGCGCTCGCGCCCCGCCTCACACACAACACGCTCCTGGACGAGTTCATCTTCTGGACGTTCAAGTATGAGTTCCCCCAGAACATCGTCTGCTTCCTGCTCAACATGCTACCCGATCAGGACTATAAGGTACCAACTTGTACTGACATTCGACACCTCGTTTCTCTCAAAATCATAAACTCGGAACGTCCGGCGCGGTGGGCGAAGGTCTGCCTGCGATGCATGAGGTTGCGGGTTCGATTCCCGCCTCGGGACAAATGTTTGTACTATCTGCAAATTTTTTCAGGGTGTTCTGGTCGTTTTCTATAAAAAAATCTATACAATGTATTGTATTATGTATATCAGTTAACTAGTACCCATAACACAGGCTCTGCTTAGCTTCATCATCATCAGCCTATACCAGTCCACTGCTGGACATAGGCCTCCCCTAATGAGCGCCATAGCGCCCTGTCTTCAGCTTGCCGCATCCAGCTAATCCTTTGAGCTATGTCGATGTATTCGTTACGAATCCTATCCTTCAGAGAAACTCCCGAGCATAGCTCTCTCCATAGCTCGCTGGGCAACTTTAAACTGGTGGACCAGCCCTACCGTGACTGTCCACGTCTCAGCTCAGTAGGTCATGACGGGTAGGACACACTGATTAAAAACTTTTGTTTTCAAGCATTGCGGTATGGATGACGAGAAGACTCGACGTAGTTTCTCAAACGCGGCCTAACCTAGCTGGATCCTCCTCTTGCTTAGCTTAGGGCTAGATAATGCTGTGTGAATTGTCCAGCATAATTATTATTATTAATACTAGCGCTTATTACCCTGGTGAGATGCCTTCTTATACAATCTACACACGATAATCGCCGGCGGCCCGCCGACAAGTTGAATAAGCAATGTCCGCTGTAAATAATATTTACACACTTAACTATCGCACCAACCCGCCGGATTGTGTCGGCGGGTTCGATGTATTGTCCATTTAATGACCACGGACTGAGTTGGAGGGGTCCTTTAGCTGTGTTCTTGTTAACACCCGTTTTAAATGCAAAACGAAAATCTTCATTTACTGATTTCAACTTTACTGATTTCAGGGTGAATAAGTTCCTTCTGGGAAAGCGTGCTGCATCTTATATGATGTGGCCAACCACATCACCACTTACTCAAGTGAGGTGGTGGCAAAACGCTTCATCAATAAAAATCTTTATCTTTTATAACAGTAACATTGACTCAATGCACTGTCATGGCTCAATATAAGTTGGAAACCCTTGAGCCCATGATCATGACAAAGAATGACCGTTTCGCTCTGCGTTTGAAATTGACTAGAAATGTTCTCAAGTATCCAACCGCGTACATTTCCTCACAAGCCGTTTCTCTCCCCAGGAGCACCTCACCCGGACATTCGTGATGCACTACGCGCGCATCCCCCTCGTGCTAGAATCCGCCGCCGACCCAGACACGCTATCCAACCGCGTCGTCCACATGTCCGTACAGCTGTTCTCCAACGAGGCCTTGGCGTTACGCTGCGTCCAACAACTCCATCTCCTTCACGTGATGGTGCTGTCCCTCCGGCTCATGATGGGGAAGATACTTGTACAGAACACGTTACACGATCCGGACATGAATTTCCATTATGTGATTGATTGTACGAGGAGGGTCATGAAGGAGCATTGCTACTGGCCGTTGGTGTCCGACTTCAATAATGTGCTGTCGCATAAGAGCGTTGCGCTTCTGTTCCTGCAAGATGACGCGCTGGTGGATATGTGGTTCCAGTTCTTGTCCTATTTGCAAGGTGAGCGAACAGTTGTGCCTGTGACAATACATGACAGTTCAATTAATTTAGTTTATTTTATGTATTCAAGGGCACATAATTAGCTTACAAATGCAGCAATTGCATTATTTTTTTTTGCATAAGAAATCCTAAGAATCTGAAGAGCAAAGAACCTAAGATCGAACACAGAAGAACACGCACAGGACCACTGACCCTAACCAAACTATAATTTGCTATATTTAAAGAGACTCCCGTCCAGGTTCAGTTAATTTAATTTCGTTCTTAGAATGCGTTCCAAACATTTGTATTTCTACCCTTGAAACTCTGTAGAGTACTAATTTGTTGGTTTTCAGTATAAGTTCTCTTATTGCTTGTATGACTAAATCTGTAAATGTTCCCAGGCATGAACGTGAACATCCGAGAAACCGGCGGGCACATCGAGTTCGAGCCTTCGTCGTACTACGCAGCGTTCTCTTGCGAGCTCGAGGCCGCCGCGTACCCCATGTGGTCGGTGCTCACCCACCTCACCGAGCCGGAGCACGCGCCGCTCGCGCGCCGCATGCTCAGGGCTGCGCTCACACATCTCACGGACTGGATGGACGCCGTGCACTTCACGTCCACTAACGTGCCGCGGGTGAGTGTTCACCGCTGGTCGCGCCCTCCGTCCAGGTGGACTGACAACAAGGCGCTATGGCGCTTATTAGGCGAGGCGTATGACTATCAGAGACCACTTTAATAACTGGTATTGGCAAAATTCGTCTGCACGGAAGATCCTAGTTCAACTCGATTTAATACGAAAACCAAAGCCGTTGAAATAATAGACTTTGTGCGTTGCGTTAAGCTTTTAAGTCAACAAAAACAGAGGCTCATGCTATCTCGCTCATACACGCTCGTACATATCATATGTACACGGAAAACAAAAAAGGATCAACGTATTTTCATATGTATCCCACTTAAAATGCGACTCGCGACTGTCGAGATCGCGACGAGTACGCGCCGGTAGCCGTATGCCAATAGCAAACACACTTCGCGAACATGATTCGCGGGCACTGGCGTTCAAACTGTACTGGTATAGTGTAGGCTGATGATGATGAGTGACCGCACATTGACGCCATCTATTTTGTTATTGACGATAAGATGAGATGTTTGAGCTTAGTCAGGCTTTTGTTATCTCATAAATATTACGCGCGCGCCGTAAGACGTTCTATCATCTCATAGAGCTTCATAGCCATTCTTAAAAATAATCTACGATATTTTATTTTATTTTCTGCATGACAAAACTATCGCCAAAAATGTTAACGCCTTCTTTGATACTTGATAGGTCGTTATTTTTCTTTTCATTTCATTTATTTTCAACTATAGGAACACAATGGAGCACTTAGTTATGTCAAAAAAATAATACATGATTGCCTTATGTCTAAATAATATAAAAATTAAATTAGAACAACATAAAAAGTAGGTACATAATTAATAAAATATTCAGCTGTAAAGAGGCTACGTCATACAAGAGTAATTAAAACTAGCATAATTTAATAAATAATAAATATAAACTAAGTGACATCAAATTCATTGAGATAATTTACATAATTAAAACTAATATTTCATAAAAAGGTTGTGGCTTTTGGCAGGTTTCAAAGAAAATTTTAGTCAGAGAGAGGTTCCTGGTTCTATAGTATAAAGTCAGTCGTATATAATAAAGTCAATCTATTTATATATATATTTTAATGATGTGTTTACACATCAAGCCTCCCAACATTCTTTAAAGCCATGCTAATACATACATACAAACCTTCTCCCTCAGACGGAGGTGATGCACGCGTCGTTTCACTTCCCCCTGCACCGGTACCTAGCCGCCTTCCTCTGCTGCGGCACGCGCTGTATGGGACTCAAGGCAGCCGATGTGTTGCCAGAGCAAGATCTGCTCGCCTTGATGGCTTTCCATCCGCTGAGAGTTCAGGTATGTACTGATACTATTAAAAGACTAGTGTGAAGTTAGCTGCCATAAATATATACCTCTCTCGTTCTCATTTCAGACAATAGAGTGTTTTACTATTAAACAAGGGCATGTATTTCCATTTCTCTCATACATTTTTATTGGATATTCACAAACTACATACATCAGCATATACATATTATGCTTCCACGAAAGATAAATATTTTGGAATTTTACATAATCGCTTCTGAAAACGTTCACCTTCTAATCCACTTATATTTAGAGCGACTCGTTGGTGACATTTCTCTTGAGTTTAGTTCTGTTGTTGTTATCGCTGCGTCTAATTCCTTATCGCTTTTCATTGCCATGAATTTACTTAGAGTTCTGGTTTATGAATAACGACAGTGTCCTAGTGTAAAACGTGAAGGGCAAGTTCTAAATGAACGTGACATGGTAGGTGCTTTATTATGTATTGTGACTTTGTGTAAATAATTTGCCTATTCCAACTCTATTTAAAAAAAACACTTACAAAATCACTCATTTATTCAGTAAATCATAATCTATTGAGTATACCTTACATTCAAACTTAGCTTAGTTGATGACGGCCGCGAAATCCCCCCCTTCGGGTTCTGAGAACTCTGTCGGGGGTGGTTCTGCCTTTACGTGCTTGGAAAAGTCGTATGTGACGAGTTTGAGGGCTAGGAACCCGCCTGAGCCGCGGGTGCCGCGGTGGATTACACCAGCGCCGCTGGCTAGGGCTCCTCCTGGAAAAAATACAATTACAAATTATAAGACTAGATAAGGTATAATTAGCATTGAAAGTTCTGTCATTACAATAGATTGACCGAATCGGGCTATTCTTTTGCTCAGACTTAGCACTAGACAAGACCTTCAGCAACGGCAGCTTATATAAGATTATCTATCAATTTTTATTGACTCGATTTTCATAAGATTCTACTATTTTCTACACCTTTAGAAGAAATACCTTCTACAAATAACAATACAATGGAATAAAATCTGTATTTCTGTTTTACCATTTACAATGATAAAAAATCTTAAGCACTAACCTTTCGAGGGCACCACCGGCTGTATATCGACGAAAGGTACTGTGCTCTGCGCCGCATCTGCGTCGAAATCTGTGTTCGTGAACTCGATGTACTGATCGTGTGTGGAGTCTACTGGCAGGGCCACGTGGCTTCGAGTTGGGATGTCGGGCGCGTACAGGTCTAGCTTTTTCCTGTAATGCAAGAATAAGGGTTAGAAGGAGAGGAGTTCGTAAAGAGCTATTATTTTGTTAGAATTATTAAGTAATGGTAAAAAAGATATACAGACAAAACAAAAAAAAAACAGACAAACTGTGTACTTATTTACTATAATTGGATCGTGTTATCCGAACAAATAAATGAAATTAAATTAAAACAATACAAATATGCTTATTGTACACCAGAAAAAGAATAAAACAAAGAGACATTATAATATGGTATGTTCTGAGATCATTTTCCTTTGTATTAAACCCTCCGCAGATGTATAAAAGTTAAAACGTTGTTTAAGTCTGAATTCTCGTAAAATATGCATATGTAGGTACTTTTATTTGCCCTGCAGTGATTAAGACAAAACATGCACCTATAGCATGTACTGTCTTTAATTATAACAGCATACAAAGCAGAAATACTACAGGAATCTTGTGGTCTGTTTTTAGGCAGACACAGGACATACATTCTCAGGGTCTACAAAGGGTGAGATGTGTTACCTGGGACTCTCCAAAGCGCCCTCGGTGTTGTCATTGCTGACCCACTGACTCTTGTCCGGCGACAGTCGCCCGGTCGTGTAGTTGAAAGGAGTCGATCTGATCTCGAAGTGCAGGTGCGCTCCTATCATGCGGAATCTGGAATCACAGAGAATTTAAACTAAGTAACACTATTTTTGGGATCTGGAATTAAATACCTACATGTAGAAAAACGGAGCTTTTGATCAAGTGACAATTATAAGCTTCAACTCCCAAATCACGAATATCGAAGGGTTTTCTCGCTAATGTGTAGTGTAGAATCAGATAGACCACAGAGATAGACAAATACGTGAATAAAGTCTTTATCGAACTGTAAGGAAATCCTCACCTGACACCCGTCAAACAATGCCCCGAAGGCGACTCCAGCTCGTCCAAATCAATAGCTCTTTTCTCATAAGTCAGCGTATGAAAGTCCGTGCCTTCCAACACGTCAACATCAGAAGGATCAAATTTCTGCACCGGCAGCCAATCCCCTTGCGCCACGGAACCCCTCTCGCCAAGCGTGCCCTGGTGGATCTGCAGGTGGAACACCTTCCCGTACTTCACCAATCGGACTCCGGTCACAACTCTGGAAAATTATAGCGTTTGAAGTGCCTACAAATGGACGGCTGGTTAGATGGACTCCCGTAACCCATGCTGTTAGATAATGTGGAGATGTCTTTAAATTCCTACATTCTTCCCTCTAAATATACGTAAAAAAATTATAGCTTGATGATACTAAGTGATTGAAGAACCAAAAGCGCTATCCTTGCTACTAAAAGCCCCAAGCAGTCTATCAAAGCCTTTTGAAATGTTCAGTGTGGTGTCAGATCCCGTTCCACTGACTTGCCCTTATCCATATCTGCGACAGCCTCTTTCATGCTGAAAAAACGCTCGCTTCTGCTTGCTTCTTCCTCGCAAAGGCAGAGGCAATACGTGCAATGGCTGAGGAATCTCCACCAGGAGTCGACCTTTGGATAAAAACAGCATTAATTGTAAACTACATACTTCTAAAAACTGCTAAAGAGGTATAATTTAGCCTGAAGCTTTGTCCTTTATTTGTTCAATCTCTACAGTCCCTAAAACTCTTCTACCCTTGACAATAAATCACCAAATTTCCCAACTATCTCCACAAAACAGCATAAGTATAACGGGAGTCCCTTAAAAAAGGACTGACTTGTTGTTCTTGACGTCTGAAGTCTCCTGTCGGAGACTGAAGTATCTGTCTGAGTTGGTTGCGTCGTCGCAAAGACACATGCAGTAGGAACAGTGCCAGAACAGCCATCTCCACCAAGAGTCCACCTGTAGATTTTTACGAGAACCATCTAAAATAACCAGTAAAGGGATATACCATTATTTGCATTGTCCCAAATTTTCCTATATTTCGGCAATTTTGCATGCGCCATTATCACAGAATAACTTAAAATATTGTATAAATATGTAATGTAACACACAAAATTAGAGTGAATCCCATTTTTGTAACTGTTTCGGGAAACTTTTGTTAACCCAAAGACTATTTAGGTACCTAGACGTTTGTTTTCAAATCAGAAACTAAAAATAAATAAAGTGCGGCTGTGTCGCATATTTTGTACAAATTTGTTTACACAATCCGGTGACCTCAATCGTGATTCTGGGGTCGACGGAGATAAGCTTACGTCTCACAAAGGATTGTTTGTGCCGTAAAATAATGAACAGAAAACGGACAATTGTGAAAACTGACAATAAATTCCTACGATCTGATGTTTGAGAAGTATATATCTCTTTAAAACACCTGGTTGTTCATGTAGATTACCAGCTGTTTACTTCGTAATCCTTACCTTTGTTGTTCCCTGCATACAGCTGCCGGCTTTGCCATGTGTCCTGCCATTCTTGAATTCTACCCAATCGTAACGTCTGTTGCTATATTGATTCTGAAATAGAAAAATTGTGGTTCAATACCTTGATACCATACACCTGAGCAAATACTAGATATACATTCCATGATGAAATGATTATGCTGGCATGTTCAAACCGTATAGTCAATGTGTATATGTGGGCAAATATTTGCAAAATACACATCGTCATTCGGTTACATATTTTTACTGCGTAAGAAAGAGGTTGTGTTTTTTTTATTTGAGTGGGTATAATATTCTAAATTTTTTAAAATGTCCTTATTTACCTGCAATACAAATTTACTTAAAAATATTCTGCTAAGTTGTGTATTCTCATCCTACATTATATCTTTTCCCATTCATTACAGTTTGAGCTGGAGGTCCTCTATATTCAAGTTGAATTCATGCTCATCTAACAAGACTTAATTAACCGTTTAATTGTGGTCAACGGAAACGTCGGTCCTAATTAATATCGCTTATTGTCTTGACGGTCATTCACCATCAATTTGACACTAGAAAACAATTCAACTCGGGTCAATAGGATTGCTTGCTAGTTTTATTAGGTCATCGTCTGTGAAGTTGCAAACATCCTAATGTACATTATTTTGACTCTTATTGGCTCCATATATAACATAATATACTTAATTTTGCACCGGCCTTTATTCCGTTACATAAATATATCGATTTCAAAACTCATCAATCATCATAGTTCCTATAGCTTTAAAGGCATTGTGTAAATTCCCTTCGCGTTTAGAATTACTATCCTATCACAATAGTCTTAAGGCATTATTTAACTTACCGCCGGGCACACCCACATGTCGCTGTCCACATAGTTGCAACCTATGATTCTGCCGGTGCATCTCTTCTGCTGCGCGCAGAACATTTCGTCGCTAAAGCATTTGTAGCTCTTTGTTAAGGAGTAGAAGGCGCAGTTCTCTCTGCATGTTCCGTCTGGGTTCATGTCTACTTCATTCTCGATGTAGCCTTGGAGGAGACGGGTTACTTGCTCATACGTTACTCCTGGAATTTACGACCAGTTCTTGTTATTTTATTAAACACTCTTTTGGTTAATCCATTTATTTACCTGTAAAATCTTATAGTGTACTTATCCATCAATGTAAAATACTTATTGTTGACCTAAAATGGTAGACACCATTTTAGGTCAACAGGTCGGTCTTTAGGTGTTTCAATACGGTATGAAAGCTTGGTCAGTCATTTTTGTTTGTTTTCCAACGTTCTATATTTTACACAAGAGTTTTACATACGTAGATTAACTAAACTGCTGCACTATTTAGAGCCTAAACAGGGTACAGACGCTTTTCATAATACAGGGCTCAGGTATCGAATGATTTCTGCGTTCGTATTAAGTTAATCTTTCGATGACGTCAATTTGCATCTGCATTTCCTGTACCCCCCCCCCCCCCCCCATTTTATATATGATGCATAACACATACCTTCTTCATGCATCGGCGGGTCGCACCTGTACAGGTCTCTGCTGGCCATCGCCAAGGCGGCGCGGGCCGCAGCGGCCGCCTGGCCTGTCCTCTCGCTGTACCTTTGCCTCGTCAGGCTAGCTTCCTGTGTGTAGTTCCCTGGAATGGAAAATCATCTTTAGTTTGATGTAGAATAATAACAGATTTTATATCTGTGTAGATATAGTGGAATCTAGCTAGAGACGTATTGTTTTGTAATTGCTAACATGACAAAATAACAAGACCTTTAGTTACCACAAAAATGCATTGAAATACCTTATCTAAGAACACTGTCTTGCATGGCAACATTGACCTAGTTAGCAGTTAAAATACTACTGTCAAAGGAATGGTGTATCAAATTGATTGTTCTTTGTAACATTGTCCAACACATTGTCCTAATGACCCAAAAAACAAAGACTGACCCTCAAACAAACATCCTACAATCACAGCTGACGTCTCTCATCCATGTTCGAATTCCTTCGCTCGCTCACTAAATATTCTCTAATCACTATGCCAATAATGGTTATTCAGCTGCTAATAATGATTATTCACGCATAGTTGTGAAGATTATCTACACTTGTGCAATTTATATGAATCACTTGCAGCTTCCAATTGAGTTCAATGTTAACTTATCGCATCTCACGCAGTAGAGCCTTTTCCATTATTTGAAACATGATATAACTATATACATAACTATTCATTTGTTGACAGACTTTGTTTCTTCTCGTGAATACATCGAACTTTCAGTTATATTTTAACTACAGTTTTATTTACATTATCCATTTTTACTGACTCTGTTTTTCTAGAACCGAAGTAGCTTGGGTCAATGTAAGTCACAATTGATTTACCGATTTTTTTCTACCTACCTTATACTTAGATATAGACAAAGGTATCAATGTAGGTACGAAACCTAACAAAAACTGATAACAATAAAGTCTTATAACATTTAGAATTTTCCAGTTTTTATGTTGACTATTGTTGACTAAAGTGGATGTTGGTGCCGTAGTCTCAGTTTATTCTCTAATGATACAAGAATGTTCCATGTTTATGTCTCATCTTATATGTCTTAGTTCCTTGAAAGAAGCTAACTACACAATAGAAGCGTTGCATGACACTACCGCATGTAAACAGCTTGCTATGCCAATCTACTTTAATGGCTTCACGCTTTATAAATACTATTTGTGTATGTCTTCAAGGCACTTGAGTTTTGTACTGTTCTAAAGCTGTATTGCATATTGGGGTAAACCAAATTACTTTTGATAACCTTTAAAAATCTTTTTTTTTATTATCAGTAAATGGCATTATCATATTTGGCGAAACCTAAAATCTATTTGGAGTTCCTTTATGAAATGAACAGATTAGGTACAATTAATTTGTCCATGACACTTGAAATATTTAGGCCAAAATTGGTCCCAGGACAGTACAATTTCAAAATACAAAGGATGTCAGCATGTTCGCAACTCGTAGGTAAACTTGCTGACACAGACAAAGAAACCTACAATCGTGACGCGTTGGAGATAAACGATGACTTTGGCTAAGAATACGTGTTATATAAGTTACGGTAACATGCAAATGTAGGTCTCAATTTAACTTAGCTAATACTATATCGTTAGTCGACAAAAGTGACAAAAGAATACAATGATAAATTGTTATTGCAAGATTGCAATTATAAATTGAACGCGATATTATGTTGATCATTCATTACTGTTTGAACGCTGTGCATAATTTCCCTATACCTGCAATTGTATTAGAAAAATTTGTAAGTTCCTTGTTGACCTAAGTTTTAGCCTCATTATCCGACTGCCCCATTCTAGTTAGATGTACTCACACATGTTTTTACTCTTAATTCATTCTTTCACTAGTCTGCATTCAATTATTTCGGATATAAATCATTATTAGTAAAACATCTGAGGTTTTTGTTCTATGATCACAATTGACACATAAATATCATACAACAATCCTCCTTGAAACAATACAATACGAGTATTTTAAAGTACACGTCGAACATTAAAAATATGTATAAATAGACACAAATCATTTATACGACGCCTGCCTAAAGCTTATTATGGAGTTCTGGTCTGGCTCGAAACCAAGCTGATGGCACCTGAAAATCTTTCATAAACTAGACCACACGATGACAATGGCTCACCTTTCCCATATATCCTGAGCAGCATCCACGAGAACTGCATCATGGCGTAGCCCTTTATCTCTGTCAGCGCGATCGTGTTGTACATGTCAAATATCAGCTGATGCGGCGACATCTCCAGCTCGCACACATCTCTACCTTGTTCCTGGAAATTGGCATTGTTGTGATTACATTACATAGACGACCTACTGAAACTAAACTTATTACTAGTTTCTGTCCGCGTCTTCGCAAGGTTATTTCGGTCCCATTGGAAATTGGAATTGATTTATCGTTGAAAGCACAAGTTTTATTCCAGGTCTAGAAATTATTATTAGAAATATTCTAGAACCATCAGTATGAAATTTTTTTATTTTGTTGCGAAGAGGTTACAAATATCCATCCATCCTTTCGCATTTATAATACTAGCTTCTGCCCTCGACTTCGCACGCGCTTTTCCGGGATAAAAAGTAGCCCATGTACGTCCCTGGGATACCATCTACTTTGTCAAATTTCATTGATATCCGTTCAGCCGTTTAGGCGTGAAAATGTAACATACAGACATAGTTACTTTCGAATTTATAATATTAGTAATATTAGTGTGAAATGGTTTTGTTAGTGATATTGGAACCGACCAATAACCGATGGAAATTGCATTCAAAACATTTGTTGGGGGTTCAGGCCGCCTGGGACGCAGAAGGTTACACGAACCGATATTGTTTCCGCTGCGTAGCATCCACTTATAATATTAACAAATTCGAAAGTAACTCTGTCTATATCTGTTACCTTTTCACGGCTAAACGGATCTCAATGAAATTGGCAGGAGGTAAATGGCATCCCGGGGACAGACATAAGCTATTTAAAAAGCGCATGCGAAGTCGCGGGCAGCAGCTATGTTTATATGATCAGCATACTATTTATTTGTTTTCAAGTGGCATAGATATCTTTAATATATTTTACGTTGCTATTCAGTGCCTATAACATTTAACTGTTCATGACTTGCGGCTAGAAGTAATACAATAAAACCAATAACGTCTACCTACCCATTGGTATTCTATCAATTTCATTATTTAAGTTATTCAAAAAATGTGTTTATTAACCTTTTACCTTATTAAACTTCTGTAATATCAGCTATCGATACATCGAAACATGTTTATAACTTATCTTGACATTTTGATAACTTAGCTAATACCTACGCGTCTCGCTAATTTAGCTAAGTATAAGTCGATTTACTAATTTGCTTGCTACATCGAAGCGCAAGTTGATTTACTTCGATAACTAGATTAAGGTCAAGTCTGGGCGACTGTTATTGTTTACGTTGTTGATAATTGAGAATATTGGATTTGATCACGAGGAAGTTACGTGTCCAAACTTTCTTGACTATAAACAGACTTGTCGTTTACCTTAGTGTAGTCATTCAGAGCTGTTTAAATAAATACTTAACCTATTTACTAAACACTGCGTGTCTGATTTACTAACCGACACTGTAAGTTTCAGACATAGACATAAAAACACGAGTGAAGTCTACGAATAAATAATAAAAGTCTATTTATTCGTAGAGTGAAGTAAGATGTTTTGTTCGATTTTAAAAGTTAATGTAGCATAAATACCTTACTGCTCGCGTATTTTTTCAAACGCAGGATAGTTAAACGTCATCGCAAGTAAGTTGAAAACAATAACAGCCTCGTCGTAGCAATATTACAATATTGAATTCTATCACGTTACTTAACGAATGTTTATAAAACATAGCACGAATGGAAAGTAGCAGGGCTCTCTGGAACTGATATAAATTGAGGTCGTATCATTGTTAAAGATAAACTAACAGTTTAAACTGGATTCCTCGAAATAAGGCAGCAAAAATACCGCAACGAAACGAATGTAGGTACGATTCCGTCGGCGCGGGCGGTGAGCTAACGTGCTTAGTCAACCGAAACAATACAAACACGGACTTAAACCTACATAATTCCTTAACAATTGAATTATTTATTTTCGGAGATGAGCTGGTCGTTGACGCAAATCGAACAATTAACGCGGTCACTGACATCGAATTAACAAATACACAACGGCGCACTCCTTTGTTTTCGGAACCCTGAGTTAGATTGTCTCACAATACCTGCAGTGCGGTCCGGAACAGATCGCCGTGCTCCATCAGCTCGTGGAGTTTGTTCACGGCCTGCGACACGGAGGACTTGGGGTCCATGAGAATGGACTCGGCCAGGTCCAGCCACTCGCGCACTGGCGCCGGCACGCCGCCCGGCGTCGCCTGTCGAGTTATAAACCCGACGAAGTTCTTGTAAAGTCCATCGATGATTTGCAGCTTTTCCGCGGCTCTCAGCCACAGCCAGGAGGAGAACGCTGGTCTGGTAGCCACCGGCAGAGCTTCAATCTGATCGTTGATCGCAACGAACGCCTTTGTCAGCTCCACATCCCCGCCGAAGCCGTTGTCCCTCCACGCAGGATCGGTCACGTTCTTCCACAGATTGTCTTCTAAATCGTAGAATATTTGTCGTAGATTATCCACTGGGGTTTGGTCTTTAGCGAGGCCCAGGGCCAACAGCGCGAAGAGCGCCGCTAACCTCATGATTGTGTCAAGTGTTCGCGACGGCCGGAGGCGCACTGCGGACGACGAGCGGCGAGGGGCGCGCGAGTGCGTGCGAGTGGGGACGCCGTAGTGTTGTGACACTGTCGATTCAATGACCTGTCGATGATTACTGTTGCCATTTACAGACGAGGCCGTTAACTGCCCCGTTTTGGTTTAGTGTTAAGCTTGTTTGTGTACGGAAACGTGTCTGATTGTCGATGACCTTAGTTGACGAAATTTTATTGAATCAGATGTAAACAAAAATCGCGAATTAAAAACCAGAAGACTGCTTTAAAATAAATTGATCTTAAACTACGAAAAACTCAATATTATTGTATATATGTAAAATGGTTTAAATTACACGTGTCCAAATGTATTTATCGCTATTTTCACAGTGCTAGGTACATCCCTACAAACCAGCATGTCAGTCAGTTTCATCAACTCACCCAACCATATGCGCTGCAAGTGACCCGGTACTTATGTCTGCGGAACAAAACGTTTATTGCCTTGTTTCGTGCGAGCGCATGTGTGGTTTATCATTCGCTCATTATACAGCCGTGTCAGCTGGCGACTCCCGCGCATATGGTTTGCTACTTACATGCCTTTGTGATTTTTACTTGCGTGCTTATTTTATATGAAATCGCAATTAATATCAATCGATAGCCTGTTTTGAAGCTCTCTTACATCGAAACTGAAAAATATCAGCATTTTATCGATATTTTTAGTTTGACGCATAGCCTTCCTTATTTCTCCTTCGCCTTATTCAATCGTGAAAGCCTGCAGTACACTCTTGATCCTAGTACTGGTATCGAATTACACATACACTTCAATACCAATCTTACTCGATTGTAATACGAATGATTTTCCTCGCTAAAATCGGGTGCGGAAGCACAAATTACTGGTTGCAAAGGGGATATTATGATGCGTTTTGGTGTTATGTCATAGAGGGTGGTAGTCGCAATAAATACATGAAACAAGAACAAACTACACATCCTATCATATAGTAGATTACGAAAGGTAGGGAAACCATTTGTAGGGAATTGCGTACGCTTCTATAACAAGCTTCCATATAAACCAACTGAGCTCCCTATTCGTAAATTTAAACAGTAAGTACATAAAAAACCTTTTACTCCATAGATGATTACATCAATAATGTTAATGCTTGGCCAGATGTCCCCCATTTCCGCACCGACAATAGTACCTTACCTATGTAAGAAACTCAATGTACTTATACATTTATAGCACACGCTGAGCCAACCCCTATTTCGGCGCAGGGTCATGGAGGCAGAGTCACTTACCACCCTTTTTTTGTATCACGTACCTCCATGTTAAATTGTTATTGTTTTCTGTCTGTTTATTTTATTTTATACTTTTGTGTACCTGTGTCTAAATAAATGTATTTCTATTCTATTCTATAAACATAAATATTGACATATCTAAATCATATTTAATCAGAAACAAATATGCAAAATAAACATGTATTAGTGTACAAGTACATGTGTAAGTGATAGATATTTATATATTCGGTCGTCAAGTCAACTTTAAAACAACATGGTATTATAGTGCATCTGCTCGAGTCTATGTTTACATAACCTAGTCACTCCACTGTGAGCACTATATGTTATATTTTGTATGAGAGCTATAATCGGACGTAGTTTACTTGCGTTTTGTTGAGAACGAATCAGCTCTATATCTCAGCTAGTTATTGCTGGGAGAAACTGGTCTACCTACATAGGAATTAATTATATGTTTATGAAGTTATTTACTTATTTTAATATTGTACGGACACTTTCTAGTAGATCCTTGAATTCAATCACGGTACGTTTAATTTTCTAAAATGAACTGTTAATTACCAAGAAAGATGACAAAAGCCTATCCTTTAATTTTTTTTAAAGTATGCACAGCTTTACTGTCTTGTTTTTAAGCGTTTTTGGCGTTGACCTAATTTTCAAACAAACTTTGTAATAATTTGATCCGTAGGTACCGTAAACCGAACTGTCCCTTGCATTTAAAAATAAGTGGGTTATGATAACTATGGTTCCGATGACACATTTGTGTTATTGGAACCATAATCCACCACGTGTGGTATCACATCACATCACCCATCAACATCCTGTTTACTGTGCAGGGGTCAGAGTCACCATTGACAGGGATTTCTGAACAGATTCAACGAGTGAGCGCAAAAAATACGACAGGTTTTCTGATGAAACTCGCTGCAGGCCTGTCAATTGATGACATGACTCATGTTTATTTCTTAGACAAAACTCTACAGTTATGATTACTTATGATATTTTTTTTAATTAAAATCTGCATATTATCTTTTATATATTGTTTTGAAAGTAACCGGTTCAAACCTCTCTGTGGTATGAAATGGTAGGAAGTTCACTAACAATTTATATTTTTCTATGTAAAGTAAAAAATATCTATCTATGTATTGTGTTATATTATGTATATCAGTTATCTAGTACCCATAACACAAGCTCTGCTTAGCTTGGGGCTAGGTAATGCTGTGCGAATTGTCCAGCATTATTTATGTCCAAACATTTCCCAACTGGCTACAAGAATAACAACTTTATTTAGTCTTTGAGAGTGTATTATTAGAAGTCGTGAAGAAAAAGCTGATCAAATGAGACAGACAGTTTTGTTTTGGCAATGGACAACAGGTTTTTGGTTCAGTATGAGAGACAATCAATTGTTTCGGAAGTTATTTGGTATCTACATACTATTTTCGTGGTTGCAATGCAACATAGGTCAACGATGAAAGCAAAGGCACCGCTTATTATAACACATACATATTTCAACAAATAAATGTATTAAGTTTTCTGAGTCTCGTTAGAGTTTCAACTTTATTTGTAACTAATATTTTTTTGAATGAACGATTTTGTATTCGTTCACATTAAATTCATTAGTGTGAGTCGTCAACTCAAAATTAATGTAGTGCATTACGTTACGAGACGTACTTGTACACGTGTAGCGTGAGGAGAGGGCAGATGAGTTATCGATCTTCCCTCCCTCGTTCACCACCGCTGCACCATTGTCTCCTGTCTCTTCATTATCTAACCTTTATCTGGGAGAATCTTTTGTGAGCATTTGATAAAGGAACTAGCTAATATTTCACAAGTTGATAAATTAAAGCGTTTTTTACCGACCTCAAGAGGAGGTTCTATGTTCGGCTCTATGTAATATTTTATAGATGTTGATTTTTTAAACCAGTCCATAATTGAAAAAATTATGGGCTGGTTTCAAAAAAATCTTTCATTATTATTTAGATAATGATTCCAAATTGGCCATAAAAGACGTATTTCTAAGCGTATTTATCCCGTCAAGCTTAAAAAACAATATAATTCTTTACAAAAATCACGACTAGCTACAACAATTTTGG
This sequence comes from Eupithecia vulgata, assembly GCA_946478455.1. Taxonomy (NCBI): domain Eukaryota; kingdom Metazoa; phylum Arthropoda; class Insecta; order Lepidoptera; family Geometridae; genus Eupithecia; species Eupithecia vulgata. Next base: position 1,366,079 of record OX297873.1, on the reverse strand, counting down.
TAAGATTTTAATGATTCTTTACTTGATTCTCTAGGAATTAACTTTGACTGCTAAAAGTGCCCCTCAAACGAGTACAGGTTTTACCATAATCACCGCGCGCCTGCCAACCTGACTGGTGATTGCAGTCGAGGTGTTCATAATTTGGCGTGTTAAAAAAACATATTAAACTTTACGCTACGAATAAATAATAAGTCAGGAAATCTAACTGCTTTCAAAAAATGACCCAACCAAAGTCGTGTCCAAGTAGGCGGGGCTTAAAAGTCGTGTCCAGCGCGTCATCAGTCTGTCATGTCTCTTGTTTGCGAGCACACGTGTAATCTGCGTAATTTTTCGTTATAATTTGTGAACTAGCTGTGAATTATCATGCCAGCATGTGTTGTGAAATGGTGCAGGAGCCATACAAGACTAAAATGTCCAGGAATCACGTGTCACTAGTAAGTAATAGCAAAATTATAATTTTATTCAAATACTTAGAAAACGAGATGGTCAATACTATGCAGAATGAAGAAAACAATAAAAGGATATAACTATGTTACACAAAACTGCATTACCAGTTTGCACAGTAAGTAACTACTGTAAAATTATTAGGATATTTGTTATGTAAAAAACAATTTAAAAAAATTCAAGTCTGAAATAATTGTTTTTTTTTTCTTCAAATGATTTGTCCCCAAGAAAAATCTTTAAAAGATACTATGGAAAATAAAAAAAAAAACAATAATAAACAACAACTACAGTTGGTGAGTAATGTCATCATCATCATCATTCTATATCAGTCCACTGCTGGACATAGGCCTCCCCTAATGAGCGCCATATCGCCCTGTCTTCAGCTTGCCGCGTCCAGCATCTGCCAGCAGTCTTTCGCAAATCGTCATCCTACCTGGTCGGAGGGCGTCCTACACTACGTTTGCCGAGTCCCGAACACGATTACCCGACTGACCATTTACGCGATATTGTTCCGTGGTCATGACGTCAGTTGAAACTGAGACCTGAAAAATGCACTGATGTTGCTGATGACAGTTCATACTTATTAGTACTTATCAGTCTGCAGTTAGCTCAATTGTTTCAGTCTGCAGTTAGCTCAATTGTTCCAATTGTAAATACTAGTTCGTAGTAATTTATTTCTTTATTTGATTTTAATTTTCTTTGTTAATAAAGCGTATAAAGATTTACTTATTAGTTTGCTACACAGCCGTATGACATATTTCACGGTGTTTAAAATAAAATTAAAAGTAACTGAAACATTGAAAGATCTTTCCACTATTTTTGCCTAGGCTATCTCAATAATACATTTTTAGGTATTTTGTAATATACCTATCTAGTAATATTGTAATAAATAACAAAAAAACATGTTAAAATAAAAAAACGTTATTTGAACCTTTCGTTTTATTATTTAATTGGTTCGATCCACTTATTGCATACATCGTCCACGCCGATATAACGCAACTGTCATGGCAGACATTGCAGCATGCGCGCGAACCAATCACTGCTTTCGTTCAGCAAGCGCCGAACCAATCCCTGTTTACCTTCGATTTTAAACCAATCACCAAACAGGCCTTTTTGTAACTTTGGATGTGAATCGTTATTTGAATCATACGTCGTTTTGGTTTTAAGTAGAACCACTTTTGGTTTGGCATTTGTTTTGAATTAGACTTCCTGACTTATTATTTATTCGTAGACTTTACGTTACCATTTAAAAATTATTATCTTATCAGTAGCGAAATAATTTTTAAAACAAAAAACATACAGCTAAATAAATACCATATATACCTTTTATATACAAACATATATACAATACACCTTTTCCTTGAAGTCGATAAAAATACACAGACGTAGTAATAAATAACACGTCCTCCTACTATTACAAAGTATTGAAAAACTCATTGTGCTCTGTCGTATCTGTGTTATCAGTAAAAATCATATGAGAAGCAGAGCTATTGTTACAGCAATTCATACAACATGACACTGTGTGATACATAATCGTAGGTACCAGCGGTCCTGATATAGTTCGTGGAAGCGCCGCCGTCGTCGCTGGCTGTGCTATCATTATCTGAGTCAGTAGGTAGCTGTGATCATTGTGTAGGAGGTACTACATAATAATGCTGAGTAGTTCAATGTTGTGTACAATGTTGTCAATGGTTTTTTGTTCTTACTAGTTTCTGTCCGCGGCTTCGCAAGCGATCAAGTTCTTGGGAACTGATTTATGGGATAAACATAAAATAGCTAATGTTTTAGTCCAAGTCTAGAATTTGCTGTATGCAAAATTTCAACCCGATCCGTTCAGTAGTTTTGGCGTGAAGATGTAACAAACATACATTTAAACATCCAAACTTTCGTATGTATAATAATAGTGTGGTACAAGCTTCTGCCTGCCTAGCCTACATGAGTAGGCTAGGTGTAGCACCCAGGAATAATGTACCTACCTATACAATAATACCTATTATTTAAACATTTTTTCAGACTTGTTTGTATTCAAACACTGATTGTCCATTTCAAACGACTGTGAATGTGAAACAAAACAAACTTTACCCTATTATCATGCCTTTATCACAATTCGTAGAGAAATGTTATTAAAATTCCTGCTATTAACAAATTATGCCGAGCGACGATATCCGTATTTGCTGTCACTATCTGTTTATTATTAAAAGTTCTGTGTATTTTGTGGCACCAAGACCAAATAATTTACTATAAATATTTTTAACCGACTTAGAGCAAAGAAGAAGGATCTATGTGTATCTATGTGCTGTATGTATATTTTTCTTAGTGTATTTTTTAGTCCGTCGATATCTCCGTCAATAATGAACCGATTTGGATGATACTTTGCAGTTGTTATAAGGATGAGGTGTTCATCTTAAAAAAACAGTTTAAATGTAAGGAATTCGAAACCGGTTTTTAGTTTTTCAAAACAATCAGTGTTATAATATCATCATTCGAATGTCAGAATTCCCAATAAAGAAAAGATATCTTATTATTTAAATGAGCCCACTTTGTCCCACTGTAGTACAATACCCCACAGTAGTAGTAAATAATAATAAAGCTTCCCAATATTCCTGTTAACTCGATCCCATAATTTATGTAGGTAGGTACATCGCTTTTTGAAATTATAATAATATTATACCTGAGAATGGAAACAGAAATGTTTAATGAAGTTGCGTGAAAATATCTATTTGAACTTTGAATTATTGTTGTTTGAATTTAATTTTTATTTAAGATGAATAAAAATTCTCTTAGGAGTCAAAATTCAATGTCAAAGTGCCAATTTCAGAAGCGAATATCATCCGACCTTCTTGCGGAAACTTTTCATCGAACGAAAGTTCCCTTGACCTGCAGTTCAAGTTGTGTTCATTTGTTCCCAACGATTTAAATCTTTGTTTGAATCGAACCTATAGGGACGTAATGCACACGCCTTAACTGGATGGGGTGACAGAGGTCCCTCTAAACTGGCCGCATGTGCTAATCAGGCCGCCAGGAATCACTTATCAAGGACAGACCAACGTCAGCCGAGCCGTCTCCGGCACAGCCAAGTTGCTTGACCCTATGACTCATACTTAACAGTTTTATGCTTACCGATATATCAGCCACCTACTCTGTTTTATTACTGGCATATTATATTATACTTAAACTACTCTAAAAAACCTATAGGCATATTTTACTAATAGCATTTCAGAAACCTTTTAAGAATGTCTCAATTATTTTGTGGTTAGTTAACTAACGATACTTTGGGATTTTGAGTTCTTTTTGCCCTTCACTCAATGCAGAGTTCAGAATGCCTTATCACGCCAGTTCCGGTCCATCGCATTATTGGATATTACAGAGTATAATACCGTTAGTAGTTTGTCAAGTTTTCAAATTATCATTTCACGTCTCACCACCTATTTCGTGCCCAGCGTTAAGAAAAAGAATAAGATTTGCCGAGTGCAAATTACTCATGACGATGCTTATAATCCAAGGCCAAATTACGATACCGCATACCGCTCATCGAGCAAATGGATAAGGGTACCTGCGTGAATTAGATATTTGTTCAAGTTAATAGTTGTATGCAAAGTCACTATTCGAAAAGTAAATGAGGGAACTAAATTGATCTGTGTATATAGTCATTGTGCTTCATTACAAAACCTGCATTGAATACTTGTTGTGGGTACGTCTTATTGTGGAAGATCTTTTGTCCGGCTGTAACTGTAAACATCTGTATTCCGTAAACGCGATAGTTTTACAAACCTGTAGATCTTCTAGCAGCATTACGAGCAGGCCTCTGCCCAGCAGCTGCCTGTGGGGAGGCACCACCAGGTTATGCACCCGTTCCATGAGGCCCGGCAATGCTGTGGGCTCGTGGGAGACACACCACTCCGCGAAGCTCTGCAGCGTACTCCTCTCCAACTCCTCTTGAAGCCCTACATACTCCCGCATCACCCTATCAGCTGACGATACCCTCCCCAAAAGATCTGATAACTCATGCAATCGCAGCTCCACTCTAGTTCCTCGCCCGCTATTCTTCGCCAGGAACAAGGCCGCTGCCCCCGCCTTCTCGACGTTCAGTTCCACCCGCTGTATCGCCCTCGTCACCCCCGCTAACCGTTCCAACACCTCCCGCTCTCGCCTACGAATGATCGGCAACGCTACACCACTCGAAATATTTAAAGGTTTCGCTAACAAGTCCCAGGAAGAAAGAACCTCCTCCCCTATTTCTTTCCCTAGTTTTAACACGTCAATGACATCTTCTACAAGCGCGTGCGCGGTGGCCGCGAGCGCGCACAGGAACACAAAGCGCACGCGTCGAACCTTCATGGCGAAGTTTCACTCACTGTCCGCGCTGAGCCGACCTACGGTGTGCCCAACTCTGAGTGGATACTTGCCAGATGAACAATGCGTCTCGACATACCCTGTCTGGGAAATAGTACCCAGTAATGCTAATTTGTAAGATGATCCCATACAACAGTTGGAAAATATTGTTATTGATTTAGTTATACGCCGGCATGTGAATCATATCAGAGCGACTACTCATCTGTAGTGTTTTGTAAACAAGTGACTTCCTTGTCTCATGTCTCATCCAAGTTTTTCAGGGCAGAGATGAGATTTGGTGCATCGTACTAAATTGCAATTTTTATTGTGTTTAAGGTATTAAATCAATTACACTATAAAAATTGCAATAATCTCTGGTTATCGAAGGAAATTCTTGCTCAGTTTTAGGTTAAAAATAAGACAATGGAATCGGGAAATTTGTATCATGTGGCAACACTGTTGTCCCACTCTCGTAAGTCAACAAACGTTCTTTGTGCTTTCACTTTTATTCGTTCTGCTTTACCAGGGGGAAGGATATTTGAGAGGGTTGTAAAAATTCCAGAATATTAACAAATCTATGCTAATATATGCAAGGTTTTCGATACCTGCCGTAGACGAATAAAAATAAATGAATGTTTGTGCATCAGACGGTAGACCGAAGAAAACCGGGCCTATTTTGAAATAGCTTGTTATAACGATAACATTTTGTTTAAAAGTAAATCAAAATAATCGTTTCGTTTTACAATGTTTGTTTGTTTGAGGCATTCGCTGGAAATAACCTCGCGTTTTGTTATGGTATGTTGTTTGTCAACTTTCGTTAATGAGCGCATAAAGCGTAATTGAAAATGCGAATGTATCATAGGATTTAACGTTTTTAACACTTTGTTTTCTGATCTCTTTTCCACTTAGTCACGCACGAGAAATGAATGATGTCATTCGCGTAACAATAATAATGCTGGACAGCCCACACAACATCATCTAACCCCAAGCTAAGCAGAGCTTACCTGCGTAATGAAAACTATAATAAGCAAAAATTGATAGGATGTAATAAGCAAAGACAAATGAGACACTAGGTAGGTGGTTGCTTTTACAGGTTTTTGTAATAGGTAGGTCAGTGTACATTTCTGCATCACACCTAGGTAAGGTAATTCTATTAGTGTCGTATTTCTGTAAAACTCATCGGTCAGTTGAAGCTTATAGGTACCTAACCTACCGATACCAATCAGGCCAAGCTTCAGAGCGCGATTTCGCACGCGTTTTACCCATAATTATCAGCTTCTTCTATCCAAAACGCGAATCACCACGACGATAATTTCTAGACCGAACCGATGCGATGGCGTGAAGAAATAACAAATGTAATTCTCCATTACTTATAAAAATCTGTCAATTTTGTGCAATTGCAGTGTTAAACCCACAATGGACAGAGCTATAATATACCTATGTAGTAGGCTATTTTACGGTATAGCAAGCTACCACAGACGGTGGCTATGCTATAATATATATTTTTGCACTCACAGCTCTGCAGTGGCCGTCATGACTTACTATACCAAAATATATCGTGATATAGCACGATATATGTAGACATATTTTGGTGACGTAATAAAAATATACTGTCTGTGGTCACTTGCCGATTGATATAGAAAAAATATCGCAAAATATACCTCGCTATGATTTATATTAATATTTATTTATAGCTCCGTCTGTTATTATGGGCCTATAGCTAAGCAGTGTTTTTGAATTATTAATCTGACTTATGAACTTATGAACAGAACAAATCAAATCACTTAAGTTGCAAGAGGTTTATAAGTTTGTGGGTTAGGATTTATAATTTATCCATCTTTCCTACTTATAATATGATGAGTGTGATATATTCAATGGCGTAGGGCTCGTTGTTTATGGAATTGATGAGTCATCAAAACTAAAAGCGCTTTATTTCCTTTAGATTATACCTAAGAGGACTCTTGGACACGTCAGAAATTGCTGAGTTAAAACTAGGGAATAAAGTGCACACTTTAATATATTGTACACTTCAATTTGTTTTTATGTAAAGTACAAGAAGCCTTTACTTACCTCGTTAAGTTGACCTACTGGCCGACAGGTTTAATAGCAACTGCATCTCATTGTCCACAGAGTTTATTCTACGAGATCCTAGCCGGAGTGTGGGTGCGCAACGGGCTCCAGATCAAAGGGCAGGCGATGACGTACATCCAGGCCAACTTCTGCAACTCCATGGTGGATATGGACATCTACTGGTTGCAGGTGTGCGCGGCGCATCTCGAGGCTGACCAGTTTCTGGACATGTGTATTGACATGTGAGTACCAAGTAACCGACTCTTGTCGTCATGCATTATCTTTAGCATTTTGTATTTGGGACGTCAAGAGTTTTTACCATATGCTATGTGTGTCATCGTGGTGTTGAAAAGGTCCAAAGAAAAAAGGTAATTTTGATTCTTCATTTCATAGATGATCAACAAAAATGCGTAAAATACATCACACGAGTTTTTGCATTGAGAGAATTTAAACCTCTGATGAGCAAAGTCCATGTTGAATGCAAGGCGGCAACGCAATAACACGTCAACAAACCACACGGTTAAACCAAAATGAGGAAGCAATCATAAATTACGAAAAGATGAGAACGTGGAGGTTTGGCAACGTCGCATGACCATTGACCTTGCCTTGCATTGACCTGGCCTTCCGTCCTGCAGACTCGCCTGAAGTTGTTCGGCTGCACTCAAACGGTAGGTACCTATCCTTGTCATGATAAGGATCGTTTATTGGCAGGCCGAATGCGCTCATCGAGTAACTCAACTTAAAGCGACACGGCACTTAAGTGAATATCTAGACGTGCGATGATGTAAGGAGAACAAGGTACTCCAATTGTACATTGTACATAAATATACGCTTCAAAAATTATCTCGATACTTGTAACTCGAACTCACTTGTCAAATAAAAGGTTACAAAGAAGCAATAGAATATGGTCACTTGAAAGAATTCAAGTTCGAATTCGAACTTTTACAGAATGAGTCTATTGGACCGGTATTCGTAGCGGCGTTTGGGGGAGGCTTAATGTTCAGCAGTTGTCAGTACGGGCTGATGATGGTGATGATAAATGTATCTCTATGGATGATTCACGCTAGACCCTGCTGGATCCGAGCCGGGCTCGAGCCGAGTTTCGGCCGTAGCACGGTCAACTAGTGGTACATATATTTTGTATACGCACACGCTATGCCGAGCGGCAGCCGAGTGACGGCCGAGCAACGGACAACAAACGAGAAGTCGGCTAACACTCGGCTCGGACCCGGCACGGTATAGCATCCTTAAGCCACTCATCTCGCCTTTATGTTCTTGTTAACAGATGTACTGGTTTCTAGGTTCGGAGTCCGAGAATGGTTGAGCATGCTGCCGATGTCGCCGGCGCGCGCGGCTGAACAAGACGCTATGGTGGAAGGGCTTCTGACTTTCCTCGCTATACTGGTCTCTTCTAGGACTAATCTTGGTAAGAACTTCGATCCAGAGACACCAATGCACTCAATTATGTGTGTACCTTACAATAAATAGGTCTGAATAGCTCCTCCTTTGCTCAAACAAGTGAAGAAAATGAATGCATGCCGCGGTCGTGGCCGATGCCGTGAATGGGCTGTAGATTAGTAGCGTTAGCATACTGCATGCACTAATGTACACTTTGTTATTCTAAAATAATCTAAAATTATCAATGAATAAATTCAAACAAATTGTCAAACATGTCCTTTGTAATAAGGCTTACTACAAAATATCAGATTTGGACGACTTTTGCTCCAATTTGAAAACCAACATCCTAACGAGGTAAAGCTTTCTTCTTCGCTTCTTTACTTTATCTTAAAAAGATTGAAGTGAACAAAAGATCAAAGTGGTCACTTTATTTCCAAGTTTTACCAATGTAATTTGAGTTTTTGTGACGTGTCCAAGAGTCCTGCAAGGAAATAAAGAACTTTGATATTTGAAGACAGAGACGGTAAAAACGAGGTACTGTGCCTTACGACAGAAAAATCTTGTTGCGACCGTGAGTGTGAGGCATCTGAGATATCTGAATACAAAAACATTGTGTTATCTAATCTTTTCCCCCAGGTAACGACGAGCTAACCCAATCTCGTCTGGAAGTGAGCACACTCCTCGCCGCTGGAGACAAGACCCACTCTCAACTGTTGGAGCTAATGCCGGAGCGGTCTGGCAACGCGCACACCAGGAACTTCGAGCAAGTGCTCAAGGAGGTAACACGCCTCTTAACTTACTAACTTTTCACTAAAAAGTCCCTCGGCATTTAGTGAAACAATTTTTTTCAATGCTTAATTCACGAAATTCATTCGTTCGCTCGCACTGCCCACAGCGCTGCCTCTAGGGGACTTCTTTCGTGAAAAGTACTTTATTGTGAGGGTGTATAGTAAACTGTCTTCCTTTTTTTAGTGCACATCCGCAATCAACAAATGATGGGCTGCGAGTAGACCTTCATAACTTACTGCCATTGATGTATTAACGCGTTGATTCGTTTCCAGCTGTCTCGTTACCGGCCACCTCCGAAAGGGTCCGAGAACCTCGAGCAAGGCCTGTTCGTCCCGCGCAGCGCCGTGTGGGAGCAGCACTACGACCCGCTGCACGTGCTACGTAGAGCCGTGCATCGCCGGGACTTCCACGCCTCTATGGAGAGATACACTGCATAGTAAGTGTAGAAAGATCTTACACAGAGTGTAGTAGTAGGGTCTCTACACTAGAGGCGACAAAAAGTCCTAATCAACATCTGGAAAAATATAATACTATGACAGTGTTTTGGAATGTGTGTTAGGTTATAATCAGCCAAGTGAACCGCTAGTTTGGGTGGTTCAGTGCGCCGTGGTTAGTATCACTGTCACTGTTTTGCCAGTTGGTCAAATTGTTACCGAACTTTATAAAAACATTCTGCATTTGGCTTTGTTTGCCGTTAATTATAATAATAAATAAATAATGCTGGACAATTCACACAGCATCATCTATTAATTTAACTACTAAGTAACCTTCATAACAGTGTAGGCACCTTAATAAAATTTATTTTAACCATTATTTTCTATTGCAGTATGCGTGAGAAACAAAAGGCCAGCGGTGCCCCCGGCACGAGCAGCAGCAGCGGTGAGGGCCCCGCGCTGTGGCCTCCGCTGCGCGTGTCGGGGGCTCCGCCCGGGGGCGCAGGCGACCCCCGCGCTATCTGCTCCTCCGGGGTCCTACATGGTGCTATCGCTGCGGTCTTACATCGAGGAGTGCATAGGTAAATACGCAATCGTTAGCCTTTTTCGACGATCCTTGATATGGTTTTGTGTATGGCTGTACCTACCCTTACAGCCCCATGCATGAAAGCACCGATCGACCACAAATTGTAAATACTACATTAGATATTCCATTTCGTCATACCCACCAGCAGCTCCTTGGGGCTAAGCTTGCCAACTTTTTGTAGATTACCATAAATATCCTACGTTCTAGTTTCTTAAGCCCGATGGTTTTGCTGATACGCCGCTTGACAATCCAATATTCCCTTATCACATCCTTGTCCGAGCCAGATTATACTATACTAGATCTCTGAACTCACCTATGCCATTCGAAGTTCGAACAAATCTGATGATGATCATTATGTCACTTTTCTAAATAAAAAGGCCGAAGAGAAGGTTGAAAGGGGTTATAGAGGTTGAAAAGGTTTTTTTTCAACCTCTATAATATAGAGGTTGAAAAATCGCAACTGTTTAATGTTTAGTGCAAAAAAATGTCTTGTATTTATGTACGGAGTTAATGTATATTAGTGAGACGTTATGGTTAACCATCATAATGTACCTAATGTGTGTTGTCCAGACGAGGCGACAGCCACGCGCCGCACGCGCCGCCCGACCACGTGCTGGCGCTGGCGGTGTACCTGCTGCGCGTGGCGTGCGACACTCGCGCCGAGAAACACTTGCAGGAAGAGGTGATTACCGCCCATGATATTTTTCATGAATATTTTTTATATCCTTTATATTATTGTGACTAAATCAGTAATTTTTTGTGAACTGTGCGCCTGGGTCGATTTCTTTGCTTACGAGTTTTTACGGAACCCTTAATGCGCGAGTCCAACTCGCACTTGACGTTCTATTTTCTATTGCATCGTGGTGTATTGTCTAGATTTTGCAAGATAACTGACACATGAGTGCCTAAAGTCAAGTATAGTGTCAGTGTCCCTGTCTCGGCCTGTACCTGAACCTAAAAAATCTAAATTGTATGTTCTGGTTTTCTAAAAAGACGACTACTAACTTGTGTCTTCTCTTCAGACCTGCATGGCAGTAGCGGAACGCTTCAGCCGCTGCGGCTGCCGTACCGCCCGTGTCTCCGGCGTGCCCTTACTGCGTGCCCTGCGAGGGGACGTCTGCCTCAACGCACGCACACTGGTGGCCACGCTGCCGCGCCCGCGACCACCGCCGCCACCCGCGCCGCCGCACGAGGGGCCCCCTGCGCATAGGGACCCCGCCAACTCGGACAGTAAGTGCATAACGTAAAGTCGTCTCTGTGTGACGTGGCGACCTGCTAGGGCTAGATATAGTCAGAGTTACGAGTACGTCTTGACTGAGATTGTTACAGGTCCAGCTTGAGTAGACTAGACTCTAAATAAATGTCAATGTTGCCGAAGGCTGCGCTAAATTTAAGCAGGACACCTGCAGGGATTCCGTACCCTCTCCCTACCACTGGAACGGGCTGATGTGGGGCTTAAGTTGAGCCCCCTCACGCACGTCAAACCTTAAATCGCTCTCAGCGATAAAGCCGCCTATTTTAATGATCATTTTATAAATTTACATATAAAGTTATTTTGGTTTTGATTTGAGCGCAATAAAGCGTACATTCATTAATTCAATCATTTTTTAAACTTATTTTTTTAAAAGCCTGAAATGGTGTATACAATGGTGGTCATATAATTAGAAACACTTCATATGAATTATGAAAGTTTGAAGTCCATGTCATCTATTCTTGAAAAATTTATAAATTAAATTTTTAATAATCCTGCAACAATATAGCCACTCAATTTAGAATACTCATAGAAAACATTAAAAAAACAAAACTATCTAAACTTCATCATAAAAGGAGTTTAAAGCATACATAGCTTATTTTCTGTTACTGGCCTCTTGGACGCCTAATTAGAAACACTTTAGAAAAGCATCTACAGCACATTCCATTTTTGAAATTGAAAAAATAAAACTTCTTAGCTATTTTCTATCGTTTTGTCGGCAATTGACCATCAAATTGAAACTCCGTTTACAATTTTTTGTTCAAAATGGGCAAAAATAAAAGTTGTGACGCGTCAACTAGGCAAATAATTGTTAATTTTACATCGACCAAGAATGGACGTACAGGAGAATAGCTAATCATTTAAAATGTTCGGTAAAGAAAGTTTTCAATGCTATATATTATAGACACGGAACTATTGAAAATATTCCTAGAAGAAAATAGTCCTCCTTCGCCCAGCGGGCCTAGCACGGGGATTTCATCTCTACTCTACCCTAGACTAGACAAGACAGTTTCTTGTCTACGCAATCTGTCGATTCCCCGAACACGGCGTTTCTCGAAACAAAGCCTAGAAAACAGTTTCTTCGTAGACAAGCTCTTTCTATGGCAACGAGAAATAAATCACAGATAAATTATAAAATGTCGTAAAAAGTTCGTTCTTTGCGTTTCATTATCTACAAAATATCTACATGAAACAAAAAATACAGTTTATACGTAGAACGGAACGTTTAACATTTGACAATGTGAAGTAAATTAACGTCACAGCTTTGCATTGGCTATATATTTACATCCTCTTTGTATGGAATAACGTAGTGGTTGTATTCTCTTTGTTTGTATCACAGATTTATAAGTATAGTACTAAAGTACAGATAGGAATCGGACCAATAACAGCCGTGGACACTAATTTTAATTTAGTCTCGTAACGGAGACGTCGCTAGTGTAAATTTAGAAAGAGACAGATAATATTCTCTCTCTTTTGCCTCTAGCCAGTGATGTGCCTACATTAAATTTCGATATCGATATACCTACAATCTACATGCCACATGCTGTAAAAGTTAAACCTGAAATAAAAAACGAAAGATTTAATATTTTGTTTTTTATTAATCAAACAACATTACACAATTTTTTTACAAATATACAAGACCTACTTGCATCACTTCTAACAATTACAGTTATGTCACAATAAGTGCTTTTCATGTACACTAATATTATGTTTGTTTATTTGAATTGAAAAGGCTCCAAAACTACTGGACCTATGTGAAAAATTTGCGAGCGAAGCGTCGTCTCTGCATCAACTACTAGAAAAAGTATGAATTCTATCATAATGTACGTACTCCTCTACAGGTCGTATTTTACAACCGATCTAGATGAAACTAGGTGTACAGATTCTACGATTTTATAGAATACTGGACGGAATTTCTGATTAAAATGCTTAGTTCCTCAAAAAAAGAGCAAAAATGGGGTTATCGAATATCTCTTCTTTAAGACATCTGATTCAATGTTTATTTTTTTTAATTAAAAGGTAGTAATTTTAAATTTTTGAAATAAAAATATGGTAAAAATCTGATACACATTTCAGTTGCATCGAAATAAGGAATAACGAAGATAACTTTAACGAATAACTATAACTTTGAATAACTTTGACTCCACAAATTTTGTGGTCATATTTTGTAATCGGCGGCGTGTGTGTGCTCCTGAAATTCCTGGGTTTATGTGATACTTGTTGCAATCTTCGGTAGAGTTCTTTACATTTTGAAGTTAAAATCTTCGAATTAATACGTTTAATTACGCCTTTGACTCCAACATGGGGCAGCAGTTTAACGTTTTTTCTGTAAACACATAAAAGGACACTAGATATAAATGAAATAAAAAGGATACCTTATTATAAGTAAATAATGCTGGACAATCCACACAGCATTATCTAGCCCCCAGCTGAGCAGAGCTTGTGTTATGGGTATTAGATAACTGATTTACCATACACAATTATTACATAGATAGATACTTTTGCTAAGCATAAAAAACATCATGTTTTACGTGTTTATCTAGATTTTAAGGCAATGTATAATTACCATCAGTTCTTTGTCTTTTTTTGCATACTAAAATAAATAAATACCTACTTACAAACATGACGACCAATGTGGCGCGGTGGGCGAATGTCTGCCTGCGACGCAGAAGGTTGCGGGTTCGATTCCCGCCTCGGGACAAATGTGTGTACGATCTGCAGACATTTGTTCAGGGTGTTCTGATCGTTTTCTATATATAATAAAAAATATCTATCTATGTATTGTATTCTATTATGTATATCAGTTATCTAGTACCCATAACACAAGCTCTGCTTAGCTTGGGGCTAGGTAATGCTGTGCAACACGCACAGTCCAGCATTATTTATTTATTTTATACCCAAATATATACCTAATCTACATACATAAAATATTACCCTTAGAAGTAAAAAATGAGCATTTCAGCAGTCGGACAAAAATGCCAAAATATCGATAACAAATTAAATGGTTAAATTGATGCTGCCCATCCCTATTTTTCTTATTGATCATAGTTATTGATGATTTTGTGCTTTTTTATCGACTACAATCATATTTTGGACATTAATTAATGATTTTAGAGACAAATATACTAATCACTGGATGCATAGGATCAGCAATCTACTTACTTTGTCCATTTATTGGAATCCCACTGCAAATTTCTGCCTCCGAAAACAAAGTTTGCCACGCAATGAGGCAAACCAGGCGATCATTTTCGTAAAATTCTACGCTCAAAATGTTTGGCACAAACTCGTTTACTCAATAATTTATTTGTATCGAGTGAAAACTAAGATTTACAGTTTAATTTTGTTTATGCCACAAACTTTGTCGGTAAGGCGTTCGCGGAAAACAGGAGTAGTAGGAACTGTAGTAGGATACCACAATCGCTCTTGGTTGCACAAACAGGCACACAACATTTTATTTACACCCATTTCACATAGTTTCTCACATACGTTTCAGCAGAACATCCTCAGAACAAACATTTCAAATAATCACGGGTTCCGCGCCATTGTGGTTTATGAACACAATAAAAATAATGAAATTGGCTTCAGGTGCCAAACGTCAGGTTTGCAGCTGCCTTCATTGCGTTGAACAGTAGCTCCGCCGTGGTCCGTGGATGAACTACAATTGAGTTGCAGCTGAATATGAACTCTATTACAAACGAATACAATCTAAAAGTTAGTGTAGATAGATAGTGTCCAATGATTTTGTAGGCTCGATTCCATAGCGTGGTTTGTATGGCATTGTCATACCCATGGTCTCCCGCGCGAAAATTGAATTAAAAAAAAAACTAATTGAGAGCTGCCGTAAGCTCTCGTACTGCGTTTCTCTCTTTCTTACGATCATTTTTCTCTTCATAATGGTTGAGAAGCTAATTCCTAACCCCGTTATACTAATTAGCGTAACAAAAATTATCTTCGTAAATACTTTGGTCACGAGAGAAAGGCTTGTCTAGGTCCCGGTAGGTGTAGACAACTTTAGAAGAAATGTTTCTATTATCAAATGTCAAAAATAGAAAAAAAATGATTGTCATGCTCGCAGTGGTAGACTCATCTCTAGGGTAGACTAGAAATCGTTTCTATCCGCTCATTCTTTCGAACGCCGTGTTCCCGTCCGAAGAAAACTTTCTACTCTCTACAGCTAAATGTCATTTTTACGTCATTTTTAGTCTTTTCTACCCTAGACAAGAAACCCCGTGCTAGGCCCGCTGAGAAGATAAGCTAATCGTACGTATTGCTAAGAAAGACCCGTTTAAAGGCTCCAACTTTTACTACTTGACTATCACTCAGGTGAAATAATCTAATCTTTATGATACATTTAAAATTGCTCAATGTAAATCTCCCCCTACTCTAGGTGACACGGAATGGGAGCCGCCATCAGGCGACGGCCCCCGCATCACCTCCCCTCACAAGACCCCGGACCTACCGCTGCCGCCTTGCACTACTGAAACTAGCACGGCGCTGGCCGTACCGCCGCCTTTACAGGTTAGTGTACTGTGCTTTTGGTGGTGCCCGCAAGGATCGCTGTTACCGCCGATATTATTTTTGTGTAAGTTAGTGAGCTATAGAATTTTAGACATTGATTTACTGTTTATATATCCAGCAAGGATCAAAATTAATAAGATAAAAATAAGATATTTATTGTTGTGACTAAACGAAATCAGAAATTTGTTTTAACATTTCATAACATAGCATAACGGCAACTATAGCAAGTGAAATCAATAATACGTTAGCAATAAAGTTAATTTACAGTCCGTCGTCACATCAAAATATTAAATACTACCGCGAGGCACTGCCCTCGCGGTTTCGTCCTCGTAGCTCCCGTTCCCGTGGGAATTCCGGGATAAACTAGCCTATGTCACTCCCTGAAGAGTAAGCTTTCTAATGGTGAAAGAATTTTTGAAATCGATCCATTAGTTTATTCTTACATACAAAATTCAAAAATACAAATCTATCCTCCTTGTAATATTAGTGTAGTTTTTTTTTCCAATATTTTTGTGTACATATTTCAGGTGAACTGTATAATTTTCATATCGTGTTTTGAACAGCTCACACGAGCGGATTCGACGCCCGACGATCAATCAGACAACGGCGGCGACACCCCCCAGATCCGCGCGTTAGAAGCCGCTATAGTGGACAGTCAAGAGCTGGAGTACGCTCTTATCAACAGCCAGGCGTTGGCGCTGCCGCTGCAAACATTCGACACGGAGATGAGTTTAGCACTCACCTCAGACCTGGACACACCACCCTTGCCTCCAATACCTATTGACTATGGTGAGTATTATATGAACAATGGCGATATGCCTCAGGTCACTGACGCTAGAAGCCGCTACAGTCGCCCCTGAAATGTTTTTTTTTTTTTCAGTGTTTTATTAGTAAATGTTTTATAGTGGTTAAAGTCCGTGAAATTTAAATTGTCATCTTTGACTATTTACTGATGCAGCAGTTTGTAATTTATACGCCGTTTTCAGACATGGAAGGTGCAGATTGGACTGTATCAGTCCTGGGGTCTAGAGAGGGGAGCGTCCCCGCTATTAGCGACCAGCCAACGCCTTCTACTAGCAACCAGGTACGACTTTAATACTAGAAGAAAAAGGTGAAAATTTCACTGCCGTATATTTGAACCTTTTCTTTGTTTGGGTTGATTTTGAACAGCGATTAATTGACAAGTGTGTCAAA
This sequence comes from Eupithecia vulgata, assembly GCA_946478455.1. Taxonomy (NCBI): domain Eukaryota; kingdom Metazoa; phylum Arthropoda; class Insecta; order Lepidoptera; family Geometridae; genus Eupithecia; species Eupithecia vulgata. The sequence continues at coordinate 1,349,062 of OX297873.1, read as the reverse complement.
TAATTTATAGTTAAGTTAAATGGTACGCATTTTTCGAACCCTTTTCTATTTTAAAGATGATGTCAAATCATTAGTCTGCGCCGAGAAAGACTCCATAAAACAGTATTCAGTGTTGAAGCATAAATTGAAATTGAAAGCTTAAATGGAACATTCATAACATGCAAACTAGGATAAAAACAGTAATGTTTTCTCTGACAGGTGCAAGTTCCAAGTCCAAGTGAAGATTCGTTCCCGGTGAACGAATCTATAATATCATTGCTGCTGAAACTGCACTCGCAGTTGTCGGGCAGACTGGACGCTTTCTCGCTAGAGGAACCACCGCCGCCGCCTGAACAAGGGGGTATGTTAATTGTAGATCAACGATAACATGGATATTATAAAATACTATTTATATTTAATATGACCTGCCGCTGTTTTTGTTTATGTATCACTTGTTTGAAAGAAACTAAATTACTCGCCGTCATCATCATCCGCAACATCCACTTCACCCTCTGCTGGGTATAGGCCTCCAAACTTCTGTGACATCTCACACGGTCCTGCGCCAATCTCATCCAGATTTTGGCTGCGGAGTTAGTGATATCGTCCGCCCATCTCGCCGCTAGACGTCCGACGCTTCTTCATCCAGTTCTCGGACGCCATTTTGTGGTCCTAACTGAATTACTCCCCACTTGAATTAATTAAAATTGAACCCGGACTTGTAATTGATTAATTCGGGGGGTGGTCGGAAGACTGGATTGGGCTCGCTCGGACCGAGAAAGCTGCCGAGTGAATGAGGAGGCCTATACATATCAGTGGTTTTTCAGTGAGCTGATGATGGTGATGTTACTAGGAGTAATTAATAAAATCTGTATTTCTGTTAAACAGGGGTTTAAGTTTTGGTTTACTTTATAATTTCAAATTTAGTACAGATTGACAGAACGCGACAGATTTTACCGTTTAGTTTTTTGACTGATTCAAGATCTTTCCTAGGCGGTTGAAGTAGCTGTTATTCGTGTATTACTGTTCAATATTTAGTGGTTTATTTAAGGTGTGATTTTTCTCAGGCGACGGTCCGTACTACATCGGCGAGGTGCTTCGCAAGCTGGCCGCGTTGGACGACCGCTGCGCGGAGGCGATATCCCACGTGCGGTGCTCGCTGTGGCCGCACCAGCGAGAACGACAGGCGGAGCAGAAGGCTAGGTACGTAGACAATACGAATAAATGGTAGATATAATGATCAGCCGTATTCCACCCACAGCTGGACATAGGCCTCCCTCTGTTAAGGGGCAAATCTAACGAGGTTTGTTTGTCAAACTAGGCCTAGGTCCTGCCTAGGCCTAAAAACTCGACATAGAGAGAGAAGAGGCAATATACTCTGATTGATATTGAATAACTGGATTCCTTTAATTCTCTGTCCCACCTTCACCCACATTGTACCTTTTCTGTTTGAAACGATTGTCAGGTAAGTAGGTATATGTTTTTGTGTCAAAAAATGTAACCTAATCCTTAGCCGACCTAATACCTAACTAATATAAACTCGTAACAAGTTGTGATTTCTATGCAGAGAGCGTCGTGAGAAAGAGGAGCGATCCCGCCGCGCGCGAGAGAGACAGCAACAAGTGATGCGCGACTTCGCGCGGAAACAAGCGCAGTTCATGTCTGCCATGGAAGCTATGGACCCCGCCACGCCTATGCAGGTACACGAACATTGACAAAACAACTTTAATATTCGTAATTTGGTACAAGAAAATAATTGCAAAAGTTTATAGTGGTAGTAAAAATGTGCCTTTTTTCTAGTGGGACGAGGAAGAGACGGAGAAATGTTACACGTGTGTTATATGTAACACATGTGCGCCCTCTACACCGCAGGATCCCCAGGTAAATAGCAAGACGAAGAAGTTTATCTACATTCTCATGTGAGAGTTGGGATCTCGGACCATCATTGAAATATTGCTTTGTTTATAGGGTTTGGTGGTGTTGCTCCAGTCTACCTCGGTACTGGCGCATCGACCCAACAAGCGTGTTGAAGGTATGTATTTGGGTATTTATTATATATTGAATAAGTGTGTTTTGTGTTATGTGCCCTAAGAAATGGATTAGTTTGTAGGAATTAAAATAGTTTGTCAGATGCGGTCACTAAGTAGCTTCTTGTCCGTAAATCAAACAGTGATGCGACCCCAACCAGCTTCTTTATTTTTAACTATTAGATATTTCTACCCGCGTAGACTACGCAGACACTTCCTGGTTATGCTATATGTGTGATGTGCATTCACTAGTGTGCCCCCCACAATCCTAAAGGCAGTTGGTGCTTGTGAGTTAAAATAGTTTGCAAAGGTTAACGGTTTAATTGTCTGTGTTGTAAGTAAAGCTATGTCGCGAGTGTTCGCCGTGACGAAGCTACCCAAAGGATAGTTGTTTGCAACTGAATGTTATTAGCTTGAGAGACACGTCCTAACGCAAACCGAACACACCCGTCGGAGTAAAGTACAGCAGGCCCTGACTTGATGGTATCTATTACAGAAGAGAACGCAGGAGAGTCGGAAGCGCCAGGCGGGCGCCTCGCCCTCTGCGAGGTGGGCAGGACTCGCTTGCAGGCGCGGCGCGAGGGCTCCTGCGGCGCGCACCACTACCGCACGCACGACCACCTCCACACGCACTTCGGACCGCACGCGCCGCTGCAGGCCGCCAGCCACAACCAGGAGGGTGAGCGTCTGTCTAGAGAACAGTAACTGGTGGAATCTTCCTCTGCATTCATAGAACATCGAAGATCTGGCCCATACGCCCGGGGTCTTTCGACTGACAGTTGATCCAGCAGAGCTGTCTTATTTGTATATCCCAGTCGTTGATCTCACAAGACTTGAGTTTACCAGCTGAGTCGAGTCGTGGTGTGTGTGTTGATGTTTTTACTCCACAGGCGGCGTGCACGTGTCCTCCTGCGGCCACCACCTGCACCTCCGCTGCCTGCACGCGTACCTGCGCTCCATCCACGGCGGAGGCAACCGCGCCGCGCCGGGCGTGGAGCGCGGGGAGTACCTGTGCCCCGTGTGCCGGCAGCTCGCCAACGGAGCGCTGCCGCTACAGGCGCGCCCGCCGCGCCGCCCCTCCGCGCGCCTCGCCGCTCTGCTCAGGGAACAACATCCGCACCCGGTCAGTTCTACTAGAGCTATGCTATCTCCATGCAGCTGCATTTGTTCCTTCAGATCACAAATAATTTCGTTCGGGTTGCGTCCACTTTTATTATAATATTACTCGAAATCAATCTGAATTAGCTCCGTACAAATTGTCTTTACCAACACCACAGAGCATTTCAATCAATACCTACGATTAGAATAATTCAAAAACAATAAAATAAATAATCCGTTCGTCCGGCAGGCGCCAAGCAAACTCTCCGAAGCGATGGGCAAGGCAATGGAAGACATAACAGCATGTGCAGGCAGCAAACTAAAACAGCGCTACGGCTCGTCTCCCGCCGCCATCTTTGCATTCTGCGCATCACTAGTGCGCACCAACCTGGAGTGTGAGCTGGTGCAGAGGGGGGGCAACTTACTGCAGTCCACCCCCCATCGGTACAAGCCGAGGAACGACTGTATAGGTAATACTCTCACTATAACATTATACAGGCAGTTTTTTGACAAACAAAAAACCCATTAGCAAAAAATTAACTAATTTTATAGTAAGCTTTTTTTTCTTACAAAACTATAGGTTGCTTTGTAAAAAGGACCCCAGTTTCAGATGTTTAAAATTAAAAATAAAATATTGAAGTATAACATTAAGAAATGTGTTTCTAATATCGATAATGATAGGTCGAGCTGACTCTAAAATTGGATCACGTAGTTGAGGATTATGTGGTCCCAGATTGTGACATCTAATGATTCTCAGTATAAAACTAACCATAAATTTTTCCCGCAGTCCCCCTAATGGTGGTCGCCGGCGCGCACACCCGCGCCCTCTGCGCCGCCAGTGACAACCTCTCCTCTATCGGAGCCCTCGACACGTGGAACCAGCTGCACCCACCCCCTCCCACGCCCCCGGGGGACGGCGCCCCCGCCTCACCCCCCGTACCAGCCATGCCCCCGGATGAGAAGCCGGTGCCCTTAATGCTGAAGGATCCCACGACATTGCTTATGCAGTTCCTGCTGCTAGCGCCGCCGAATCCGCCCTATTTGGATATGCGTGAGTGATTCTACTTATAAGGCATACGTCTGTTTGTCCACGACGAGGTCTGTTGTTGTCTGCGTCGAGCGCACTGATATTATACAGACCCGCATTGTAGGACAGAGTCGCATTCCAGTGAACGCGCTCAGTTAGCGCCTTGCATTTGCCTCAGCCCAAGTTCGACACGTGAAGTTACCTTCACAGTGTTTCAGACTCTCTGCATAGTAATTAATATTTCTCCCTCGCCTTTCTTGTGAAACAAACTAATCACACCTTTTGTGTGACGACCTCTGTGGCGCGGTGGGCGATGGTCTGCCTGCGACGCAGGAGGTTGCGGGTTCGATTCCCGCCTCGGGATAAATGTGTGTTCGATCCACGGAACAGAAAAAATAAGTGGAAGTGTTAAGTAGGCGTGGCACGCGTGCCACAATTATGCGTAGTTACGCTTAACTGATCTCAGTCGTGTTCTTACATCACGTCGAGTTGCTAGTCTCGCGGCGACTTCATTTTTCTGAAGCTATGCCGTATTGTTCCATTTTAGAGTGTAAAAATTATAGTAGGCGAAAAAACCTCGAAAACGAGGGTGTTTTATACCATCAATAGGTAGCATTTTCATTGCATTGTCATAAAATCTTATTTTATTAAAATTTACAAATAATTTATTAGAACGGTTAGTCAAAATCGACCCTATGCGATTAGCATAAAGTTGATTTTGGATTGTTTCTATTCTAGAATGTTCTTCGCTACTCGTTTAGTGATGTAGTCAAGTCGGCTATTGATTTGATCATTACTACAAATCATGTTTACTTAGTGCCTAAAACATACCTTATCAATAAATAAATACAATATCTAGACATTTATAAGTAATAAAAAGTGCCTAAAACTAAAACCTCACAAAACTCAACAAGAGACATTTTTCCTTATACAAAAAGGTAAATAACTTTAAAACTAATTATCCTATTTACCTAATAAAAGCGGTAAAACTAGTTTTAGGCCTAAACATTTCTTTTTGTACTGTTTTTTTTTACTACAAAACGACCGTAAACAAAAAAGTACCTACATTTTCAACTTACGTAATAATACGATCTTACCAAATTCCTATAAAAGAGTTTCTATGCTCTAAATAGACACAAACTAAGATAAACTAACCAATAAGAGTGTAATTAGATCTAAATATCCTTATACTAGGGTTCCGTCGTCGCCTACAATCTGTGGCAAAATATCTATCGATATCGATAAAGTAGTTCATTGTGCTACCTGGTGCAGCCTTAGACGAGTCGCGACCTATCACGCGAATGTCAATCATATATCTAACGAAATTAAGTTTATAATTGCGAGCACTGAGAATACCGCCATCTATGGTGAAGTAGCGGAACTGAGTCGACAGTCAAATGTTTGGTGAGTAGGTCCGCGACCTATCACGCGAATGTCAATCATATGACTAAGGAAATTAAGTTTACAATTGCTAGCACTGTGAATATCGCCATCTATGGTCAAATAGCAGGATTGACTCGTCAAGTTGCTGTTTGGTGAGTGTAGCTCGTAAATACGTTCTGCTGCTAAAGTAAAATAAATCTTATACTGTAGAATTCAAGGTTTATTTTCTAATCTGTGATGTTGGCTAATTTTGACTAAACTTTTAACTACCAATGAAACGAATTGTTTCTTTGTAATGCATTATAAGATTAAGGGTTTATTTGTGTGAGTTTGGCGACACCGGTGCCCATAGTAATTTTGTTGCATAGCACTTCCACTTATTTTTTCTGTTCCGTGGTTCGATCTACAAATATATTTTGTTCAGGGTGTTCTGGTCGTTTTCTATGTATAATAAAAAGTATCTTATGTATTGTGTTATATTATGTATACCAGTCATCTAATACCCATACATAACACAAGCTCTATTTAGCTTGGGGCTAGATAATGCTGTGTGAATCGTCCAGCATTATTTATTTGTTTGTCCACAGAGGAATTCACCTGCATAGTCCAATCTCTGTACGCCCTCACGTACTACCAAATAGTGTGTCAGTTCTGCGCCAACGCGACGGCCGAGGGACGCGCCGCGCTCGCCGCCGCCGGCACCAAGCCGGAGCCCGCCGGCCTGCGGCAGGCAGCGCACTTGCTGCTGTCGGCGCTGGCCGGCTCGGAACTGTTCACGGAGGACGGACCGCCCAGCGACAATACTGAGAACCCAGATCTAACTGAGATGGAAACACAGGTAACCAAACTACCACGGACTCTAAACAACCATCCAGTCAGAGGCGAGCACTGCTGCGCTCTGTAAACAGTAGAAGCATTACAAACCAAAAAATATGAAATAGTTTGGCCAGCAAATCTCTCTACCTCATAAAATATCTACAAGTTTGTAACAAAATCTACATTTACTTGAATCTGATCTAATCATCATAAATGTGATGATTAGATCAGATTCAAGTAAATGTACTGTAATGTATAAATGTTAACGTTATCATTTATTTACTAAGAATAGAATTCCAACGGCAGATCGAAGAATACATTTGAAACATTACCCATAACAAGAATACGGTAAACAATTTAAGCAAAATCGATGGCAAGAGGCTGAATAAACAGTATAATAATGCTGGCATCGCAAAACGGACCTTATAAAGTCTCAGCAGACTTATCCAAAGCTAGGCATTATTATTATGTTATTTTTTTAGGCTAGCCTTATTTCTAACGTTTTTCTTCGCTCTTCGTTATCACGCTGTCCTTATCCCACTCAAACGAGATCAGCACACCATACATTTTGTACTAGTGTCCTTTATCAGCCGTCACTTACTCGTACATTTGCCAACATGTTAACAACATCCTGTTGTCCGCAGCTGCAAGCGTTGCTGTTGCCGTTCCTGCGCATGTGTGCGTTGCTGCGGCACCACCTCTTCGGCGCGGACCTGCCCGACATACAGACCCCGAGGCAGGAGTTCGTCCGACTCGCATATTACCTCGAACTGGTTACTGAGGTCAATGCAAACACATTTCTTTATAGATTTTGGCTATTTCGAATGCTTTACATACCTTATTCTCTCGGTAGATACCAGATACTTTGAGACTAATTTGACCAAAAAACTATTTTTTTTTTTTTGTACCGTAAGTTGTGATGGGTGGAATGATAAATTAGATAATACAAAATGGTCAAACCATTTTGCTTTCTCCATAAATGTAAAAGATTATCTATCTACTTTGCCTTTTTCAGAATTCAGATAGGAATGTCGTCGGACCCAGCAAGTGATGGTAATTTATTTTGTGTTGTAACCTCCAGGGTATGGAATGGAGCGAGTGGAGTGCTGGGCGAGCCTTGCCGCCGTGGGCCGCCACGGCCGCGTGGGGCTGGGCGCGGCAGCTGGGCGGTGCCGCGGCGCGCTCACAGCTAGCGGTTTGTATACTCTAATCTAATTTATTTATTTTTATTCGGATTGCCATCAGCTTAACTATTAACAATAAAACTTAAAATAGATACAGAAAGCTAATAATAGGCACTCGCTAATAGAAACATCATAAAATACCTAAGTGTGGACACAAAAAAAAAAAATCGTCGACAATTTCGTACTTAATAAAGTAATAAAAGAACAAGTACAATAAGTGCAATAATACATATAGTGTTAGGGTGCTGCTGGCTGAATGACGTTGAAAGTTGTGCGATGGGTGAAAAGCAAAAATAGAAGCGACGAAGTTAAGAACCCTGAGAGACACCAATTTAATTTTCTGTGTAATATTCCAGTGTTAACGTAATAAATCCCAAAAACAAACTCGTAACAATTTGTCATCGCACTGTATTGCAAAGGTCACGTCTCACTTCATCGACATCTTCCGTCGTTCCGAATTCAATGTTATGTTTTTTAACCGCTCACAATCACAATGAGTACATCTTACGATAGTTTTGATAGTCACGAAACTGTTTGTTCCTCAGGTCCGCCGCCTGCTAGTGAACCTGCACGTGGAATGGGGCCAGCCGTCGCTCCTGGCGCTCCCGCGCGACTACGACCGCCTGTTCACGTACTACCACGAGCGCGTGTGCCTGCAATGCGGCGCCGTGCCCAAGGAGGCCTCCGTCTGTCTGCTGTGCGGCACGCTCGTCTGCCTGAAGCAGCCGTGTTGTCGCACGCATCATGTCGCAGAGGCGGTGCAAGTAAGTCTTCTTTTCCAGTCATCTTTTGCCTATGCTATTCCTATGAAAGAAATAAAGTCATTTTTACTCGGCTACTCCTATCTGGACGGCAGCTTCTCCTAATGTCTTAGCGCTCAGCCAGCAAAAGGTATTTCACCGATCGCCATCCCACCTGGCCACACGGTGCCCTACACTACGTTTACGCGATATTTACTTCGTCAATCACCGCGGGCCTCAACTCACACTCGATAACAATCGGCTCTCTTCCCTCGGTACACAATGTACTGTTTACTAACCTGCGTTGTTCATTTCAGCACGCGATGGAATGCGGCGGCGGAACAGGCATATTCCTTGTCGTCACTTCCACCTACATAATCGTGATCCGCGGCCGGCGCGCCTGTCTGTGGGGCTCGCTGTATCTGGATGACTACGACGAGGAGGATAGAGATCTCAAGTGAGTGCTAATCCTTATAAACCTGTAGCTTTTACTACATTTAAGTAAAGCTACATAGATCGGTCATATCACATTTATTGAGAAAGTCAAATCAGAGAATAGTTTTAAACTACATTATCATTATCATCCGCAACTGATTTACTTGTTAGGTACTGTTGGTAAAATCCAGCTAAAGATAAAAGGTGTCCCGAAGTTTCTGCTATCAACCAAAGCCATATCCATGTTCTTTCTAAATTTGTATGAAATGTTTTATCGATTTGTTTACCTATTTTCTTTTGTAATAAATTTCTTGCGCCCGATATTTAATTTACTAAATACTTGTCTTAGCAGTACCCGATAGGCGATAACTAACAGGTTGTGTTATTTCCAGACGCGGCAAGCCACTATACCTCTCCCAGGACCGCCTGGAGCTGCTTCAAGACCAGTGGCTGGCGCACCGCTTCGACCACACCAAGAGGACGTGGGTGTGGCACCGCGACTCGCTCTGACCGCTCGGCGAGCTGACCCGGGAACAGACTAACGACATTACACCATTTGTTTACTGCTGTAAAGCTTGTACTACATTAGACATGTCATCGTATGCGACCTCTAGTCTTCCAAATTGACCCGTTCTCATTAGTAGTCGGTATTTCTGAAAGCAGCGACGACACGTCGCAGATTTTTCACAGCGGCGTCTTTTTGAGCAGATTTAGATAATTTCTTGAGAATCACAACTAACTGAATCAGATTCTTTTTGTGAGATGTCTCAAGCGTGTGCGATTGTCTAAAGTAGTTCCAGCTTTATTCATAGTTTTGGTTTTAAATCTACGAGCGACTGAAAGTCGAATTTAGGTTGATTTTTGCTTTTCAGGTAAGTTATTAGGACTAGAAACAGTTTCATTTGACTAAATTCATTGTGACTTTCGTAACTAACATCCATTACGACTTTCTTCCACTATTTACTTTTTTCATGATACCAAGGACTTGTAAAGGAGCATAAAAATGCGAAAAAACTATGATATTTTTGTTTTTCCCGTTTATTAAATCTCAGTAAGTACTAAGATAGTTATAACGTTGTCAATATCAAGGATGTTTCTTGGACAAAATATCGAATTTGTTTTTTTTATTACTTTTTTGCAACTTGTGGCGTAGCGTGCGCAAAGGCATTTTGCTCTTTAGATTAGACAGAACTAATCGTTTACTTGATGTATAGTTTTCTCCAATACTTGGAAATCGTTTGATAAATCTTGTGTAAATAGCCGCGTTTATAAATATCTTTGGGTTTTGCTAGGGCTGTGAATATGTAAATTATTTCTATGCAGACTCGACGAAGATTCCGAACCTTTTTTTTTCGACAAAAATATTATTTTTTCACATCACCACGAAATATCGCATTATGTGGTCGAATGTTAATCATTGTTTACATAGTATTTAAATTATTTCTATTAGCTTTAGTAAAAGAATGGCTACTTTAACAACGGTAGCTTCATTTTCTGCTTTCTTTTTTTAAACCTTGCCCATAAATTACATGTTTTTTAAACGATTGTCTTTGTTTGACCGTGATAATTATGTTTATAACCCTTATTCTTAATCTTCTTATAAAGTTGATATCCGCATAGTCGTAGTAACACCTCTACATTTTAAGTAGGTATTTCTCTTCAAAGATAGGCGTAGGTCATTTAATTATTTATAAATTACAATTTTGATGATCATCGATACACTATGAACGAAATAATAACTGTCAGGGTGCGTATAGACAATAGTGATATAATTTATAAATATATTGTGTGTGTTGTAGTCCCTATCAACATATAGGTTGTTCACCTTAAGTTTAAAAGTACACATTTGTGAAATTAACCGTGTTTTAGATTATTGCTCATTTACTTCCGACGAAGCCTAAAATCCTTTGATTGTATGTCGTCGAAATGTAATTTTAGTTGCTACAGACAGAGTTATTTTATGACGTTTAGATAAGGGGAAATAGTCTGTAAAATCAACATTGTGCGATTTATTTGGTAGTTTGGTCTCATAAAGCCGTTTTAGCTTTTTAATATAATTTGTCATTAAGGTCTTCAACAAACCAAAATTTGTATTTGATCCTTTTTGAACGCACGACAACTCCATCGTCCTCGTGTATATCTATATTATATTTAGTATATTTCTTGAACAATATCCAATTCTATTCTTGTATTATATTATCCTATCATTAAAGTTGTTGATATTTCAATCAGTGTTTTATTCACAGGATTACCTTTATTCCTTCTTTACATTTAATTTAGAACAAAAAGGTAGGTTTAAAGAAAACATTGTATTTTGTTAAAAGTTTTATTGTACATCAACTATGATTGTTTTAGAGGTAGAACATCCTACGATTAAATTAAACGGCTAAAGTGTTTACTATTACAGTAAAATAGTTATTTTTTAATTGCCGCGATAATATCATTCTTAGGCGGAGTGACAAATCAAAATGTTTCCAAACAAATCTAAAGGAATTCTACAAGACATAGCTTAACTTTCCTTTATATACTTTCTTCTGTAGATATTTGTATAAAATAAAATATGTGGCTTGATTAATATAGTTTGCGAAATATACAAAATAAATCTCTTGAATCAAACATTCAGAGAAAATATTTGAGTTATCTATATCGAAAAATCTATCGCTTCTAGTCTTCGAAAAAAGTTTTTTATCACAGTAAATAATAAATACTATCAAACAAAAAGATGGCAACTTAAATTATGCACCGCGTCTAACCAAATGTTATTATTAAAAAAATATAAGGTTAGCTAACATTAAAGTTATCGTATATATCGAATATTAGCAATGCTCTAACAAAGATATTCAGTAAGTATAAAGAACTTTATGAAAGCATTGCATATTGTACTTGATCAAAAGAATTCATTAATCATGAATGCTTTTGAAATTGGTTTAGAACTAAAGGTTAACTTAATTGCTATGTAAAATAAAATATACATCGTTTAAAATACTGCTTGTACTCTATTCAAATAAAATTTCCGAAAAATAAGTACATGATAAAAATAAGTTTTACTAATAAATAATAATTTAAAGGAATGTAATGTAAGCCAATAGTAAAAATCTGATTAACAAAATTATAAAACAGTCAATAATTGTTTGAATTTCAGGTTACAATAAATCTGATCGAATAATAATTATAATCAAAGGTATTATAATATCTGCACTGTGTGAGCCTTATTATATATTATTATATATTCCGGATTACAGATACAATGTTCACATATTTGAATATTTATAATAAACTAACCAACCAATGATAAATCCTTCCTTTTAGTATACAGGATGTTTCTTAATTAGTGCACAATACTGAAGTACCTTATTCACATGCTATCACAGATTAATATTCAGTGAACAAACTAAACCGCAAACAAGTATTTTTATGTATGTACGGTCATTGACTGCGGCTGCTTCGTGACGCTTCTAGTGGGTCGTGAATAAAAGGATCGCACCAAGGAGTCGCCAAGTTGGAATAACTTAATACAAAAAAAAATGCAAAAAGGAATCTTTAGCGCCTTGACTTGTTCACTGAATGTTAATCTGTGGTAGCAAGTGAATACCCTCCTTTAGTACTGTGCACTAACTTGGAAATACCCTGTTTATCTTATTTACATGTAGCTGTTAACCATCCAAAAATATAAGAAGGATACCTACAAAGGAAGCCTACTTTAAAATAAATCAATCAAATTTGTGAACACTGGATCAGCATCAACCAACGTGTTGGCTACCACACGCTCAACATTTCAAAAAGTGGTAAAAATGTTTCTTTCTATACAACATTTCACAAGAAATCTGCACGTACTAAAATATTACCTTATTTATATACATGCTAAATTATGTATGTAGGTACAACTTCTAAAAAACTTTGAACACATTTTCAATAAGATATGGGACAGTTTTTACATTCTAGTGTCCAACGCCAACTCTCGTGTATGGCACAACAACGGAATAAAACAGTTTGCATTGCACCTGGCGCGGCGGCGGGATCGAAACCTAGCGGCGCGTCAGCGAACTACACCTAGTACATTACATACGGTAGGCCAATGTTACACGATACTAAAAAGCTTCTTTTACGTATATATGTAAGTGCGATTTTGTTACAATCAACATTTTATCGTTAAATTATAAATTCGTAACGACTAACTCATATATTTATCAACTAAAGTATGTATTATGCACAGTTCAAAATTATAATTAGCACACTATCCATACTACTATTACATAAACTCTATACTGGTCGTTCTGAGATCTTTACGTCACCAATCCAATACTGTAGCTTCGTTTCTTAATTTCATTTGCATTCCTTAATTGGATACGCTACTTCGTACTAAAACAACGTGAAAATCTTAATAAATCATAATATTTCAATATCATTTATACACAAATGTAACAAAATACTATCTGGTTAGTTAGTTAAAATACAAAGGAGATTGATTTTCTGTACATAATCTTACAATGTTTTTATGTGTTACCTCAATAGCATACTTCATTAAAACAACTTTGAACCACCGCCCTTTGACAATCATCCATTTCATTTTCGCGAATTATCTTTTAACCAGTCAAGTTTTAAAGTCTTTGCCAAAGCCAACTTGCAAAAAACTCAAATGATATATTTTATACCTCAATTCTAAAACAGTGCAAGTCAAAATGTGTCATTAAAGGCCAGCGTCGACAGGCCGGCATCGGACATCTTCATCATCATCACCGCAGGGCGGGGCGGTCACTATTACCGTAGCAACCGGATTGTCGTTGCGTCCACCAGTTGCGAACTTATTTTCAACATTTACACCCGGAGTTCCGTAGCAAGCGGACGACTTTTACGAATGAGAATGGCGACGCAGAGCCCAGGAAAGGCGGGTGGAGCCGGCGTGCGAGTGCATCCTCTGATGGAAATCCGAATGACGTCATCCGCACTAAACGGATAACAGGCAATGCCGACAGTCTGATGGGTCCGCACCGTACGGATCAGTGGACGCATTTCTCTGGCAAACCATAAAGAATACTAAAATCCGTTGATTTGATGCGAGTGCGGAGCGTCCGAGTTCGACAGCCTGTCGACGCTAGCCGTAATAAAGCTTGTTAAACAAAACGAATACCTAAAAATCTAAATGAATCTTGCTACTCTCCCATAAACAGTACAGTTGCACCAAACCATTCATCAAGCCATAAAGTTTGGCTAACAAGCTTTAACCTTGCATTTTGCTCTTTCCATCTCTATGAAGCTTAACACTTTCATAGCCCGGACGCACGTGTCCGTTTGCACCACCGTGCACCGCTGGGCGGCGCGGCTTGGCAGTGAATGCGATTACTAACTGAGTAGAACACTTACACGAACACTCAATCAACTTGGCTTAAAAACCCTTCATACATGCAAAACTACATATTAGAATTGTGGCTGGCGACATGGCAACTCCACAAAAATATTGAAACCAAACCTAAAATATCATGCCAATGTTTTGATCATCGACTAATGCCCGGTTCCTATAAAAATAAAACGGTTCGTTTTACCTACGAACAGTAAAATATGATACCAGGCGTAAGTGTAAAACGTCTCGTAGTATAAAATACCAACAGTTTGATACTAACGGATAGGAGGGTTACCGTCTACGCTCCGTAACTGCTTTGTATCGAAATGACACTCTGTGGTGTTTCTATAATCATTTTCAAACGTCAGTTTATCTGTCAAAATTACAATCCGTAACTACTCGTTATTGGTTAGGTGGAAATTAGTCATAGCTTTTATCTATGACTGTCCGTTGAATATAGAAACCGGGCATAACGCTATATAACGTTGCGTAGGTAAATATCATGTTAAAAAAGAGAAAACAAAGATAATAATTAGTGCGCTCGTTGTATAGTTTTGGTTTGGTTCCAATTTAACTTGTAGCATTGGAGAAGCTTATACATACTACAAATTTATGGTGAATTAATGATAACGGAAGTCAAATAACATAGTACAAATGGCAGATATGTTGCTCTCGTAAGTACCAGCTGGACCTAACCTAGCCTAGGACCTAATAGATAGAACCTATTGTAATATAATATAACATACTGTATATAGAACACACTAGCCGACCGGCCGAGAATTACGCGTTTAGAGTTGAATGAACGCGGAACTTGCAATATTCAATTGAATATGATCAGTAAATTCATCGACAAACAAATATCTATGAACAACAAGTAAACAAACATCCTGGTAATTCAAATAAACGTGTATATAAAATATCTCCTTTTAGTATATCTTTCTATGAACTCTATTTTCGCTATCGAAAAATATGAAGTAGCTAATGCTACATGAAGAACTATGAACTGTGTATTTTGATAAACAGTTTTGAATCTTAACACAATGGTGTAAGGTTCGGTTCCAAATGGCCCGTGGCGGTGCAAAGGCCTACGGGCGCAAATAAGTACAATGCAACTTTGAATCTTATTTAGACAACTGTTGGTTTCAATCGTCATTAAGACAACAAAACCTCAACCTTTATAGAAACAGTTTGTTATAGTTTGGCCACAGATAGGTAAAGGTAGTATAAAAAGGCCAACACTTGAATCAATCATCAATTTGACCCATCACACTTGCTTCTAAATGTGTCCATGATGGTTTTAAAAACGAATTACTTTCTTTACAAAACGTAGCAAAAATCTGTAACAGCTTATTTGATAGTAAAAACCTGATGATCGTCCGTCTATAAGATTCAAACCGCAGCCCCTCACGCTCGCCCGCGGTCGTTATAATATCTCGGCCTGCCAGTAGGGGGCGTAGGGCTCCGGCGGCGCGTCGCTGACTTCCAGCGCGGGACAGTCGCAGTCGTCGATGCGCTGCACCACGAAGTTGCCGTAGTCGTCTGTCAGAGAGCTGTGACGCAGCGCGCCGCACACGTGCCGGCGACACCCTTCGGACCACGGACGATCTGAATAACATTAATAATAGCTTATCAAACTGGCTTGGACCTCGCAGAGATCTCTGTGCGCTCTGCTACAGTGCCTTGTTCCGCTCGCGCTGGTGCGGCACATGCAGCGTAGATATTATCCGCGCGCGTAGGCGTACGTAGTAAGAGGCGCTGGCGGCTTTTTTTTTTGGCGTCTTATTTTATTATTTTTACGTTAAATTGTGTTTATTTAAGAAAGATTGATTTACAAAATAAAATGCAGTTACATAGACACTCAATATCACCTCTGCTTATGTCGACGTCGGTCATGAGTTCTTCGTTCATAAGAGCCGTGAGGGCGTCGTCTGTTTGCGAATCTGAAAAGAACATGTCACGATCAACATATAAAAGGCAACATTTTGAATGGAATACTATAGAAAACAATAATACAGTAGTGGGTACTGGTGATGGTACCCTCCCACAGGGGGAGGCCTGCGTCCAGCAGTGGACCATTATAGACGGTTGAGGAGGGTCCTGGTAAAAAATGTACTGACCTATCTCCTCTTTGATTAGAGGTTCCTCCTTGACCCGGGGCACGGTGGGCGAGGTGGGCGTGGTGGGCGTGGCGGGAGGGGTGGGCGCGGCGTCCGGCCCCGCCGCCAGCGCCGCCTCGCCGCTGCTGTTCGAACTGCATTCGGGACTGTAGGGCGCCATCTGGAGGACGAGTGACAATTTTATGAATAAATCATCAAGCAATTAAACATCTCAATCGTTTTTAGTACTTCCTACTTTAAAATACGGGGACTGGCGGACTCCACCAAAGCGGAGCATTATCTAGCCCCGAGGTAAGCAGAGCTTGTGTTATGAGTACTAGATGATTGGTATACTTTACATATGACGATATTTTTATCACTATGAAAAAAATACCTAGAACACCCGAATTAAATATTTGCAGAGCGTACAAACATTTGTCACAAGGCGGGGATCGAGTCTTCTGGCGAGACGATTCGTGACCACTCGTGAGAACAACATAAAGACATGGCTCAGGAGCGATATGGGCCTGTAATTTTTAAGGAGGGTTTTGTCGCCGTTCCTAAAAAAGAGCACCACCAAACTTCCGCTCCATGCCTTTGGAGTTCTCCCACTGTGAAGGACGGCATTGAAGAGGTTCTGTAATTCCTGTAACAGGGGTTCCTCCGACTTTCAAAAGCTCTGATGATATTTCGTCTAGACAGGGCGCTATGGCGCTAATAAGGGGAGGCCTGTGTCCAGCAGTGGACTGATATGGGCTGATGATGATGATTTGATTTGATTCAACCTCCTACGTCGCATCGCCCGCACCTTATCGGTCGTTAAATATAAAGTAAATAAAGTAGAGTCTAGGAGCTTCAGTCCTCTCTCTGTAGGTAAACTATTATGCATAGATAGATAGCCAACCATGGTAGTTACACGAAAATTTGATTTCATTCAGGTTTCAATTTCATTTTTGTGCCGAATATTATAAAATGTTAGTACGTAATTTATCAAGGTCTGTGTAGCTCTTACCACTCATTTTCATCAAGATTTAAAACAAGTAGGTATTTGACAAGTTTTGTTTAATGTTTTCGTTTTTTGTTCTCACTTGTATTAAGAAAACAAAACTTTTATAAAACATAGAAACATTAATTAAAATTAGTATATTCGGTTTACCTTCAAACTCCGACGGCGCCTCGGCGTGACCTCAGCAATTTTATAACTGGTGTCCATTGCCCAGTAAGAGCCCTTGCCGGGGTCGTCCTTACTCCGGGGGACCTTCATGAAGCATTTGTTCAGGGATAAGTTGTGGCGGATTGAATTCTGGAAAGGACAAATCTATGTTAAGGCCAATGGGTCTGACTGAAGTCTTTGCAACTAGGGTTGTGTATCATGTACAACTAATGAGAAACGCAGCTGCACCATAACTTATTTTGGCCAATGGGTCTGACTGAAGTCTTTGCAACTAGGGTTGTGTATCATGTACAACTAATGAGAAACGCAGCTGCACCATAACTTATTTTGGCCAATGGGTCTGACTGAAGTCTTTGCAACTAGGGTTGTGTATCATGTACAACTTATGAGAAACGCAGCTGCACCATAACTTATTTTCCACTTCTTCAATAGATACATAAAAAATTAAAGTTCCTACAGACACACCAACATCATGCAATTAAAATTAATATACGATTTTAAACTTAGGCAATTTATACCGAACTTGCGCGGTCCGGGGCAAAGGGGACTCAGTTTGGCCCCGAGCCGTTTTGTGGCATTCCCAAAAGTCTGGCTCTAAGAACCTTCTTAAACTCCTGCTACGAGGAATCAATCAAGCTTTGGAAAAACTCCTCTGGCATGGATCACTCAAAATCTCTGATAAAAGCCTTCGAGAAACGGTACACTAACCAAATCCTAGCGCTAAACAGAGATAACCTTCGCATCATAACAAGAGCCCTAACTGGACACTGTCGCCTTAACAAGCACATGTTTAAATTGGGGCTATGCGACACAAAAACCTGTAGATTCTGTGAGGAGGCGGACGAAACGCCTCTCCATCTGCTAGGAGAGTGTGGAGCACTGATGCAAAAACGTAGTACTTATCTGGGCAAGCACCTGCTCGGCCCAGACGAGCTACGAGACTTCTCCCCGAAGGAAATCCTTCAGTTCCTAGCAGCTGCAAGGGTAGGTGGCGAACTCTGAACGCCGCGGCTTTAGGGGAGAACACATAAAGTGGCGATCACAATAGGCCCATCATGGCCGCAGTGACACGAAAGCCACCAAGAGCAAATAAAAAAAATAAAAATAGGCAATTTATATTATTTTTTCTTTTGTTAGTTAATCTAATAAAATATAATTCAATGAGTTGGGCTGGCTAGGACCTGGTTAGGCAGGTCATTAAATAATAAATAAATAATGCTGGACAAATCATACAGCATAATCTAGCCTCAGGCCAGTGCTCCGTCACTTGCGCTCAGTTTTGATACCTAGTTTTCTTATGGCACAAGGTGATTGTTATTGGGACTGATATGTTTTTGGGGGTCATGGAATACTTCTCCTTGTTACGGTGATTGAGATATGATTTTTATAAAAATATTTGATCAAAATTTATGTCAGTCCTAATACTAAACATCCTGTAAACAGATACAATATACCAAGAACTCCCGGAACAAAAGATCTGCAGATTGTTCATACATTATATACCCTGCAATGAAGAAGACACTGCCTTCTATAAAACAGTTTTTAAACAAAAACAGAAGGCTGAGTTGCCCAGGACCATGTTCCATACTTGATGTTCTTGAGTGGAAACCACAACTCGGCGGACAAACAAAACATAGTGTAAGACGCCCTCCGACCAGGTGGGATGACGATTTGCGAAAGACTGCTGGCAGATGCTGGATGCGGCAAGCTGAAGACAGGGCGTTATGGCGCTCATTAGAGGAGGCCTAAGTCCAGCAGTGGACCAGTATAGGCCGATGATGATGATGATGTTCCATACTTGTTCTTCAAAAACCTTTGCAGCTGTTTCACACCATCACTAGGTTTTAATTTAAAAATACTCTGGAGGGGCTGCAAGGCCTAGCTACAAATTTGTTTGATGAATTCAAGATCACACTTACCATCCACCCCTTCCCCGCTTCTTTGTAATAAGGGAAAGCATTACAAATGTATGTATAGATCTCATTAAGAGTCATCTTGCCTTTTGAGGAGCTGCTTATTGCCAGCCTGATCATACTCGCATAGCTGAAACAAAGGATCCATTTGATTGAATAGCATGAGATGACCTTACAGGTAAAGTATACATTTGTAACAACAGGTTTTGGCACCTTTCCTTTGATTTGTTCTTTTTGTTAGGGACAAAAATGTTCTTGAATTATAAAAAGAAAAATAAACATTATTGAGCAGAAACTTGTTTTATTTCTACATAATAAAAAAGTGGGTAGTAAATACATAGTATGTCAGTTAGTGTAGCATGATTCTCTATAGAATTCCTGTGGTAAGCAATAAATGTGCACAAATAGAACAACAATAATGATGACCAACAAGGTACCTACTGAGCTTTACAAAACCACAATCAAATTAGCATATCAGCACATTACTCAGCGGGTAAAGGGTCACCTCCAGCCCACGGCATGACGCACGCTGTGCATAATTGGAAGTCGCACCGCATGCAAGGAGAAATCAGAAATCTCATTTACCTGTATGCAGGTTTTGTGTGTTTAATTTTATTCGCGTTCTCCTTCTGGTCTTCCTTGTTGTTGTTTTCCTGCGAGAGCGCCAGTGGTTGCACGTCCTCGTACAGAAACCGTGGGATGGGGCCTAGCGGGCTGTGCCGCGGCGGGCCCGGGCTGTACGCGGGCAGCCACTCCACGCCCGGAGACTCACTCATTGTCCATCAACCACCACCTCGCACATACATCCACACCGACACACCATTCCCACGCTGATAAACGAAACGCAGCCCTTTCTTTATCTTGGCACGGCTCACTCACGCGCGGAGACGATCGCGATCCTCATTGTGGAGCATCAAATCAAGGATCCTTGAAATGACGACCTAAGCAAATTCACTTATCACGCTGACTCTAACGCTTATGTTACCGACGTGATAATATAATAATAACAATGTAAAAAACAACTAACAAATACAAAATAGGAATTAACTCAAGGAAATGAAATAAAACCTGAAAATTCTGGTAATTCCAAATTATTATGACATTTGATGCACCTACTACAACAAGGAAAATGGCGGAAATGTGAAGTTTCGTTCAAAATGTTTTGAGCTAACAACGCATTTCAAATAAACAATAAAAACTCCCTGTCTGTGAAATATTTTAAAAATAACAAATTATGTATTGATTTAATGTTTTTTTAAATATTAACACAAATGTGCGAGTTTTACAACTATGTATAATACAAAGATCTAGGATCCTACGTTCCATAATACGTATATTACAGCTTTTTTTTATTAAAGTTTCGTTCTAAAATTTAATGGAAAACATTTTTCATATCTATCTATCTATGTACGTATTGTATTATTATTATGTATTATCAGTTATCTAGTACCCATAACACAAGCTCTGCTTAGTTTGGGGCTAGTTAATACTGTGTGAATTGTCCAGCGTTATTTATTATTATTATATAAAGGGCAGCACAGTCTTAGGTTTGCCATCATGTCTTAAAAGGAGCTGAAACTAGCCAAAAATAATGTAACTTCACCACTGACGTTCTTCGTAACATTCTCTTTAACCCTGTCACTCCATGTGTTTAAGGGAACGCGTTGTGAATTCCTCCATAACTCTCATACTCATCCTTCCCATGTCCTCCGTTCGTCAGAAAATCTGGTTTTGAATATGCCACCTCACAAAACCAGTTTCTACGACAAATCCTGCACCTCCTGCGTCGCAGGTGGGTGCTATTATGCTGTGTGACATACACCGGGGGGAGTCGCCTCTCGTAGAATAGATCTACCACCAAACTGCGATCCCCAACCCGTATGCCCAGCGTGGGGATTATGGGCCTTACCCCTTATGTCATAAAATCATGGGGAGGCCTGCGTCCAGCTGTGGACCATAACAGGCTCTTAAGGTAAGGTGAGGTGACCAATTTCCTGTAAAGTAAAAAAAATTAGGGATGCTACCACGAGAATGACTTTTTGACACGAGGTGACTTTTTTTGCAACTTTGTGACTATTGCTTTTCCTTCTGAAATTCGAATCAGACTATTGAAATCCACACTTTTTGCATGTAAATAACCTAATATTAATCTGACGCGCTCGATTTTTACTAACATTAGATTTTTTTTACTAAAAGGCACGCACTTAGAAATAAAAATATACCTACATAACTACCCCAGCAGTGGGTTCTGTGGGTAGGTACGTTAATTACCTGTCGGGGTAGTTAGGTATGTAGGTCAAAGATTAAAACTTTCATGTAGTTTCTTTATCAAATTTAATCTCTTACAGTGCTTATTATGCACTCAACTACGCAGTTTTGCATTTAAGACTATGCTCAACTGCAAAACATTTTATGATTTGGACTATTGAATGATGGGCGTGTGAGCTGTCGGTATCACACCAAGGGAGTGCTAAAAAAAATTGTACCTGTCGGAGTTTGGTTTACCTGTGCGCCCGCGCCCCCCCATAGAAGTGGAGCTTCTGTGGGCTCACGTGCTGGCAACATATTGTAGCGCAATCGCCAATCGCAAACAAAACGCGAATAAAATAACTGAACTGTCTGTCAGTCAGTTTGAATGAAATGTTCTATGGAGGAGGTTGTGTATTTTGTTGCAAAAATTTTAACGGTTTGTTGACATTATTACAAAAACTTGTACGAAACTGATGTCGTTTTTGAGTGAACATTATTTTGGTGTATAGCTAAAAAGTGTACAATGGCGACTCAACCAGAAGTCGGTGTGTCCGACTTTGTGTTACTGGACAATTTGACCACCGAAACCTTTATCGATAACTTGCAATTGAGGTGAGTTTATTCCGGTTTTACTCGTGCCTTCGCCGCTGAACAAAGTTGTGCAAACATTTTTGCATCATTTTTGGGCAACAAATCATCATGCCTTTCCTTGTTACATTGCCATTAAAATTCTTTTTATATGACCACCGCAAAGTTCGCTTCGAAGTCACTCTGTAGGTCAATTGATACCATCTGTTGCGTGTTTCTGACTGACGAATTCACATTTATCTAACTGAGTTCAATTTCTAATTTACCTAAAACTTTGTTTGATAATACTCGTGCATGATGATTATAATTAAATTTTTACCTTATCTGTAAAATTTCATTCATTGGAACTCAATTCTTACGGGTTTTTAATTATAGGTAGGTAGGTACCTTTTTCTTGCTCAAGAAAATAATGTAATGACCTTGTCAACAGCAGCTGTTCATACTTTATAAAAATATCATAGTGTTACATATTGTTGCTATGTTATTTATTTATCTTGGGAAAACAAAAAACCTTTTATGTTACCTACCTACCTGCTTTAGTTATCTATAATTATCATTTTATAAATCAGTAGAGACTTGTCTCTGCACTGCACAAAGGCTACTCCTATCAAAAATGGAAAGCTCTATCCCACTGGCATACCAGAAGACTAACAAAATACAAAAAATCCATTTTCAAGATTTTGGAAAGGGTCAGGAAACACTGAACTGATTTTTATGGTGTTATAACAAATAAGTCTGGCTAAATCCAACACACTTATTTGCTTTGGCTTGTTTCATTGAAATCAGACTACTCGAAAGAAAACTATCATCTATGTTTGTTGAATAATTGTAGTCAAAATTACTTAAATATTAAAATATTTTTATTATCCGAATCAATGTAGAGACCCGAATAGGCTTATTCTAAAAGAAACTTCAAAACCAGCGAAACATCAAAAAAGCTGCTTGACTATGCATGTTAAAATTTATAATACCTTAGTTACCTTATTTATTCATATATTTTAAAGGAATTATTTACTTAACTAGCTAATTAAATGTAATAACGTTTTTCAGTAACATCTCGTATAATATAGGGGTTGATGTAGATTTCATGACAATTCTAAATCATCATTATTCACATATATCAGTCAAATTCAAAACTATTGCCAAATTAATGTCAACAAACTATTTTGCTTACAATAGAGGATGTTGTTTTGATTAATCAATACTAGTTATGATGTCACCGGTGACTCAGCTCCTCCTGAGCTCACTCAATGTGTTTCTTTTTATTTGCATAAGTCTATATCTTGTCTTAGGAAGTTTAAATGATTGGAAAATCACTAAGTTCTGCCTTAATTTTCAGTAATACTGACTAATTCAAGGTAGGTTTTTTTTTAAATGTAAGTAGGTGTTTTGTGCAATACAGTTGCTTTCACTTATTTTGCTATTTTGGAATAGAAATAAGCATGTAATGTAGTGTTGATAAAACATCCCAGGGTGGCGTAGGTTTCCTCGTCAATAAGGCCCTCTCTAACAACGTCCAAGAAATCTCCAGTGTGTCGACCAGGGTAGCGTACCTGATCCTTCGGCTATCCAAACGGTATAGCATGAAGGTAATTCAGGTCTACGCACCGACCTCGGCACACTCGGATGATGAAGTGGAGGATATGTACGAAGACATATCCAGAGCCTTGCATAACACCACTAAGGCCCACTTCAACGTTGTTATGGGGGACTTTAACGGCAAGGTGGGAACCCAGATTGGCAACGAATCCCGAATAGGCCCGCATGGTTATGGAGTTAGGAATCACAGGGGGCAAATGCTTGTCAACTTCCTTGAGAAAGAGGAGCTGTTCTTAATGAACTCTTTCTTTAAGAAGCAGCCTCAAAGGAAGTGGACATGGCGAAGCCCCAACACTGTGACTAAAAATGAGATAGACTTCATCATGACGGATAGCAAGCACATATTCAGAGATGTCTCAGTGATCAACAGGTTCAATACCGGATCTGATCACCGACTCCTCCGAGGCTCTCTGAATATCAACTTGAAGCTTGAAAGAAACCGTCTGATGAAGTCCACGCTCCGACCTAACCCAATCCAAATCATGGCGGGCACCGAGAAGTTCCAGCAGCTTCTCGGGGATAGATTTGTTGCCTTGGAACCCACTGATGACGCTGACGAGACCCTGCACAATCTGGTCGAAACGCTGAGGCACGAAGGCATCAAGTTTTGTAAACAGCAGCGTACTGGCAAGAAATCCAAACTCTCGGACGAGACTCTCGGGTTGATGACAAGAAGACGGGAAACCACCCAGGCGACTTCGTCAGAGAGGTCAGACCTGAACAAGCGAATTGCGAAGTTGGTACGGCGCGACCTTCGGAGCTCCAACACACGCCTTATTGAAGAGGCGATAGAGCGAAACCGAGGGTCCAAAGTATTCACTCAGCAGCTTGGCAGGAGCCACCTGACGAAGCTTAAAACGCACGATGGGAGGACCGTATTGTCGAAGCCGGAGATCTCTGCTGAGATAGAGGATTTCTATGGCCGTTTATACGCTGCACATGCCCCTCGTGCCCAACGGGACGACCACGATTCACGAGCCACCCTGACACGCCACTACACCGACGAACTGCCAGACATCAGTCAAGACGAGATCGGGATTGCTCTGAGGCAGCTTAAAAATGGAAAAGCCCCCGGTGAAGACGGCATTACTTCAGAGCTTCTGAAGGCAGGAGGAGCCCCTGTTATACAGGAGCTGCAGAACCTGTTTAATGCCGTCCTTCACAGTGGGAGAACTCCAAAGGCGTGGAGCGGGAGTTTGGTGGTGCTCTTTTTTAAGAAGGGAGATAAAACCCTTCTTAAAAACTACAGACCCATCACACTCCTGAGCCACGTCTATAAGCTTTTCTCACGAGTGGTCACGAATCGTCTCGCCAGGAGGCTCGACGAGTTCCAGCCACCGGAACAGGCCGGGTTTCGCGGAGGATATGGTACCATAGACCACATACACACGGTGAGGCAGATTATACAGAAGTCCGAAGAGTATAATCAGCCCCTGTGTCTGGCCTTTGTGGACTATGAAAAGGCCTTTGACTCTGTCGAAACCTGGGCTGTTCTGGAATCCTTACAGCGTTGCCAAGTAGACTATCGTTATATCGAGGTGCTGAGATGTCTTTATGATGCCGCGACCATGAATGTCCAAGTACAGGGCCAGCAGTCCAAACCCATCCAACTGCGCAGAGGTGTGAGACAGGGGGATGTTATATCCCCGAAACTGTTCACAAGCGCGTTGGAAGATGTGTTTAAGACGCTGGACTGGAAAGGTAAGGGCATAAACATAAACGGCGATTACATCTCACACCTGCGATTCGCTGATGACATAGTCTTGATGGCGGAGTCGCTGGAGGAGCTGAACCTGATGCTGGACGGCCTAGCTTCAGCCTCACGACGCATCGGTCTTGGCATGAACTTGGATAAAACCAAGGTCATGATCAATGGCCACATTGATCCGGGACCGATCGTCGTACATGGCCACCTTCTCGAAATTGTTTCCGAATACACTTACCTTGGGCAGATTCTGCAGTTGGGTAAAAACAATTTCGAGAAGGAGGCCAAGAGGAGGATCCAGCTAGGTTGGGCAGCGTTTGGGAAACTACGTCGAGTCTTCTCGTCATCCATACCGCAATGCTTGAAAACGAAAGTTTTCAATCAGTGCGTCCTACCCGTCATGACCTACGGAGCTGAGACGTGGACACTCACGGTAGGGCTGGTCCACCAGTTTAAAGTCGCTCAGCGAGCTATGGAGAGAGCTATGCTCGGAGTTTCTTTGAAGGATAGGATTCGCAACGAATACATCCGACAGAGAACCAAGGTTATCGACATAGCTCAAAGGATTAGCAAGCTGAAGTGGCAGTGGGCTGGCCATATCTCGAGAAGAACCGACAACCGCTGGGGTAAACGTGTTCTTGAGTGGAGACCGCGACTCGGCAAACGTAGTGTAGGACGCCCTCCGACCAGGTGGGATGACGATTTGCGAAAGACTGCTGGCAGATGCTGGATGCGGCAAGCTGAAGACAGGGCGCTATGGCGCTCATTAGGGGAGGCCTATGTCCAGCAGTGGACTGAAAAAGGCTGATGATGATGATGATGATGATGTAATGTAGGAAGAGTCAAAAACATAAACCTAGATATATTTAAAAGATAAACTTTGACTGTAGTATAAAGAAATATATATGTATATATAAAATTATTGACTATTTTAAAAAGTTTTGGTACCTACTTAAATTGTTACTACTAAGTTTGTTCATATAAAAGAGAGTGCTCCCAATTTATTCCTTTTTTTATTGAGCTAGTACAAAAATAAGTTTCCAATAAACACACATAGTAGTCATAAGTACAAGAATTACAAATATAATTAAACAAACCAATAATACTTACAATAACTAAGATTTAATGTCAAACAATTAAATTTATTTACACAGTCAATCAATAAAATACTATAATAAATTATCTAATAGAATTATTAGAAATTATCATTAAATGAAATGGAGATCAGATTTAGCGCATGTCTTTTAGTACCTAACTCACAAAAAGTCAGGCATTTGAATTTCAGTAGTTTCCACACATCTGCAAAAACATCGCCCAGTAGAGCCTATCATGTTCTGCTCATAAGTTATTTCTCTGATGTCACCGCTCAAGATGTTTCTTTTTTGTTCACCTTTCATTCAATTTCCTCAAGTTATTGTATAACAATATACAAGATATTGTTCAAGTGCTATCAGTTATTCAAACACTTCATCTCCTAAGTAACCATCATTCTTGAAATATCAATTGCATGTGATAACTGCTTATTATTTTATTAATGAGATACCTAAGAAAGATCAACAAGAACAATCTACCTAAGTACTTACATATTAATACAAAGGGCGTATTAATATGTAAGTACTTAGGTAGATTGTTCTTGTCCTGGGTTATTCTTTCCGATAAGTATAGTTTTACTTTTAAATCTATTGAAATATAAGTATTTATTAGCTCATTGTGCCATCTGACTAAAGTAGCATTACCTACCTAATTTGTGACATCAATAAACACCTTCCACACATCAGCATTTCTATCTCTTGCAATTCTCTTTCAATTGGAGCGCCTCCGCCCTGTATATCGCCCGTCGCCGCTCGCGCCGGCCGTCGTCGCGACTGCGTGCCTCCAATTTTGTCAGCTACCAGATAACAGAGCGATCATAAAGGTAGGCTGGAAACAGCAACGTGGAAAAGCAGCCCAAGCCTAGTTCCACGCAACGATAAAAAGTTTCGAACTATGATACGCCGCGCGACACTAGTCAGGAATGACTATGAATGGACCTATGGAATATTATTATATTATATTCTCTTCGTATGATGGGGTGCCCGGGTGGCCCCTTAAAAGCCATCACATATATCTTCATATACCTATATATGTATTTAGATTTCCACCGCCGCCGTCGGCACCGTCGGCAAACTCAAAGCGAGTTGAAACGAACAATAAGACATCATCCCCGATTCAATCAGCCATCTGCAATTTATTTTCAACAGTTTAAAGAGTTAGTCGTAAACATTTGTCGTGTGGATGGCGGTGCCATGCGGCCTGCACAAAGGCTCGTAGGGCTCCAGCGGTAATAGGCCGTGGACCGTCAGATGTAATGAAGCTGTTTGGTTACGACCGCAACCATACCATTTTATGTTTCACGACGCGACGTTCACGGCGCGTTGTAAACCGCGAAGACAATAGATACATCTGTGTATCCATTATTTCTGGTCTCTGCATTATCATCGGCAGCTCAGCCCGTTCTCAACCACGGCCCGCTTGGGTCTACTTTAGCGTTGTCTATGCTTTTACACGCTAACTTAATCACTAATCAGTCTTCTGGCCACCTCAGTTCTCTCGGATTCTTTCTTCACTATAGTTACCTATGTAGTTTGCTAAACGCATAAACTCACTTGCCAACATTCTCAACTTAATAATATCTGAAATAATGTCATCTTTTATTATTTTTTTTTGATATTTTTTTTACTTCCTAACGATCGTAGCCGCCCACGTTCCACTTGACCAAACAAGGCTTTAGACTAGTAAGTAAATCGTAAAACTTTTACAGCTTTATGTAGGTAAGTAGCTGTAAGTACGTACTCCATCTGCATAATATATTAGCTGGTTTGACCAGACATAACATTTTTTTTTTTAATGTTTTATGTTATGTTATGAACATTCCCTATACAAGCAACCCGCCCGCCCCTGCCTTCTCCGGCTAGCAGATCATTTTAACAGATATTTTAAGAGGTAATAATTTCGTGATAGACACTACATTTATCTGTGTTACGCGGTGCACGTCACAATCACAAAATCACCATCATCACCACCAATTTAACCCCAATTACCCCAATGAAAAATACACCTAAGCTTCCTCATCCATCAGCATCACCCGTCGAAAATCACGAAATCTTATTCGGTTTCTTAGAAAATCTTTAGGACCGCTTACGACTCTGGGGCCGTTAGCGCCATCTACAGGGGAAACATTACAGTTGTCCAAACCGAGTCCTGCCGAAACGAATTTTTTTGGGAACTTCTTTAATTTCTTAATTTATATTATCACAGACAAGTTTATATCACTGTGATATTACTTACAAAACAAAGTCTCCCGATGCGTATGGTATCTAATCTAGGTAATAGGTTAGGCCGCATTCGCACAGCGGGTCCGTTTTTACAGGACCCTTTTTTACGGATCCTTCGCTAATGGAAACAATCGTTTAGGATCCGGAATACTGTCGGGTGTGTGAGCTCGCTCCTACAACTACACATACAGCGGTCTACGCTATCAAAAACAAGATCCGTAAACTGCGAGTGTAACTCGCTACCACCGGTTAGAGTCACTCGCTATCATGAATACCTATAAATAGTAGGTTCAGATCGATCTCGGGGTATTATTTCTACTTTTTCAAAATATTTTAAAAGTATGAATCCTACAAAAATATCAAAAACTGTTTTGAGTTAAGTTTAATAATTTCTCAAATTCCCCATTTCTATCTAAGTATATTTCCTGTAAAATATAATCTACAAACGCTACATACTTTTGAAATATATCGCCCCACAAACTTAGGAGATAGGGGGGGGGGGGGGGTCAGTTTTTCGGACCTTTTTTTTATGGTTTCTAAGATCGGTTTTGAAACCCTTAGGTCTCGCTCTGTCCGTCCCCGCTCTTTCTTGAATATCTCAGTAACTACTGCAGCTATTAACTTGAAATTTGAAATAATGATACATTTCGTGCGCCATTACTGATATCAAGAAAAAAATATATAAATAAATGAAAAATGAAAATGAATATTTTCAGTAGACCAGGTACAAATTTTGATGTTGAAATTTCAAAAGCGACCTAGGAAGACAGATGGGGTATCAAATGAAAGGTATCATTTTGCACATTTCAAAACACTTTTGAAATTTTTGTAGGTTTTATATTTTTTGAAATATTTAAAAAAAAGTCGAAAAAATTGACCATTCCACCCCCTCATCTCCGAAGATTGCAGACCGATCCATGTACAATGTATTAGGCGTTTGTAGATGTGGATCTATATTTTACAGGAAAAATATAGAGAAGTCTGTAATAATAATAGTTTTTGAAAAATGGTCAAAAAGGAGGGATTTTTTTTTCAAAAAAAGGGGCACCTACCCAAGTGGGGTATCAAATGAAAGGTATCGTTTTAACCATTTTAAAACATTTTTTGAATATTTTGTAGGTTTTATACTTATTGAAATATTTCAAAAAAAGTCGAAAAATTTACATTCCCCCCCCCATCTCCGAAGATTGCAGACCGATCCATGTACAATGTATTAGGCGTTTGTAGATATCAATCTATATTTTACAGGAAAAATATAGAGAAGACTGTAAAAATGAACATTTTTGAAAAAAAAAAAACATTCTGAGAATGGTCGAGGATATTTTTTATCGAAAGGGGGGCTACCTACCTATTGGGTGGGGTATCAAATGAAAGGCATTGTTTTGTAAATTTTAAAACAGTTTTCGAAATTGCAGTAGGTTTCATATTTTTCAAAATATTGCCATTCGAAAAAAGACGGAAAATTGACTGTCCAAATAATTGGCAAATGTTTGAAACCCTCTGCGCGCGAGTTACACTCGCACTTGACGGATCTTGTTTTATAAAAGTATGACACGTAGAAAAAGAGACCTTATAGCTTATGATGAGTTACTAAACCGATCTCGAAACTTAAAAAAGATGCATGTGTGAACTCACCGGTAGACCTTTCAAAGACATTTTACTAGTCACTACCTGTAGAGTAATGTAATGACCTCATTTATATACAAAAGAAACCTTCCCGACCTATTTTCCTATCAAAACTTTATGATCCAACAAATGAGCCTGTTCCTAGGAGTGACGATCCGTTTTGTTGTTAAAATGGAGCCGGGAGTTATTCCTAATTTCCTGCAGCTGATCATGCATGGTAAGTGGAATGCACTAGCTGTGTAAACTGCGAACTGGGTCGCCTATGTGCTGATTATTAATAGCTGCACCACGCCCGTTGTTTCGCATGCCATGTTTTACAAATTGGGATTTAAATTGCGATATAGTTATCTGTACTTAATGTTGTTTGTAGTCGCGATGGGTGCGTCAGCAAGGTTGAAGCGTAAGCAAGGTTCCGCTGTCTCTTACCTACAATGCCGATGTATTCGATACAATGTATTCTAATACCTATAGGTTTTTAGGTAAAAGTGTAGAAGCATACTCTTCTTTCCTAGTTTATGTAAATGATGACTGATGGTGATGAGTGAGACACCATAAGAGGACCAACTCTTCTCGTAGAATTGATCTTCCTTAAAACAAACGTAGAGGGACAGTTGGTCCGGAATTATTCAAAACTTGGCACCAAAACGGGAACACGAACTGTTGATCCTTGCCACTCTTGGGACCAAAACGTAAAATAACCACTGATTAGGTTCATGTCTCACTCTAGTGAGTTATTATTAATTATTCCTTGCCACTCACACACATAGTGGTAAATTATTTTTATTTATCGCGAGGTGCAGGCTTATGTCGATAACGGTTTAGTTCTGAGTAATACCTGTCAAGGACGAGGTTAGCTACTAAATCCTAACACGTGATCGTTAATCGGTGACTAACGTAAACATTATGTTGTATTTCCCTATTCTGATTCGACATCAGGACTCAAAAGTGGCGCTTGAGGATTATGTCTTCATAAATCTGCTGCATAGGTAAAAATATGAGTTGCTATAAAATGAAATGAATTCGTCGAACTACGATAGTTGCTATAGTAAAATGAAATGATATTATAACAGATGTTATAAAGTCGATTTGTATATGTAATTATGTAAATTGCATTGAAGAAAATACTAAGCAGTAAAGCGTTCTGCGGGTATCGGCGCTTAGCGCGTATTGCCTTTTTGATAAGCGCATTGAACTGAAGAAGCCTTTAACTTTGGTAATAGTGCAGTAGTTTAAGAGCCTATACAACCTAATTTTTTTTTGAAAAGGACACATAAGATTTCGCGTTCATAGGAGCGAGACAAGGCATAGCAACGCAAGCCCAATAATAAAGTTTTAGCTTATTATCTATTAATTAGGACTTTATCTGAAAAAAAACATAACATATGAAATGTTCTTTAAACTTAGTTCTATTCTATTACCATGCTTATTCTCAAGATCTCAGTTCTGTATTTATTGAGAAATTTAGGTTTTAGTAAAAGTTTAGAGGTAACTTTGCGATTTTTTATATCGATATTTTTTTTATGTATTCGTGTTATCAAAACATATTATTATGATCGATAGAGTAAGTCCTGAACTGTACCATGTATATATTTAAATATCTAGTAGTTTGGAAGATATTTGAATCTGACGGATTGATTTGAGGTTAGTATGTGGCATGCCCTCGACGTTCAGAAGACATTCAAGAAAATATTCATTAGTACTGCAGTGAGGAATCTATATTATTGACAACCTTCTTTTTAAAATCGGTGTGAGATTAAGATGTTATTGTGTAAATGACAATAATCAGACGGGATTTCCACGATCTTTTATGGTTGAAAAGCATTTTAAATAAATAAAATTTGATCAAAGAAACTCATCAAGACATTATATAAGTGCACATAACTAGTAAATAAAGCTAAGCCTAAATACCTAACAAAACAGTTGATGCTACGTTTCGTTCTAACAAAACAGTTGATGCTACGTTTCGTTCTAACAAAACAGTTGATGCTACGTTTCGTTCCTAAAATTTTTATCATTTCCCTAGGAATGTGTGTATTGTTTTTAGACTTCCACTCTTGGCCCCTATATATATATGTATATCCAAAATATTCTTTATAGATGATAATTTTGAAAAAGTAGTGATATTGAATCTAAATTATATAATAAAGACCCCGTTAATAATATTTGCTCCCAAACTACCTTAAAAAACATATCTAGGTACATAAATCATTACAATTGATATAGGCTGACGATGATGATGATGATTACAATTGACTTCCTTTTTGCAAGATATCCATTCCCCTTTATTCCATCGTCAAAGTGTATCAATGGTCTGCCGAGGTGGCATTATAAAACCCAGCAAAGATGAACACCCCGCGCGACACGAATCCACCAGCGCGACCCAATTACGTCACCGTCAGGTTTCTGTAGTTTGGAGTTCTGTGGTTTGGAGACCTTTTTTGCTGACAATTTTCGTGCTCTGATTCCCTCGGAAAGGTCACGTTCATGTGATGTACGAGTACCTGTACCGTAACGTGGTCTTGTTACCGGTTGTATGGTTTGCCTACCCTGAACTAATCTCTTTTATGGCCTACGTATGACGCACATATCCTTCAGGTCCTCCAGGAGGCTGGGCAGTGAATGTGTTAAGCTCTTGCATCTGTCATAGAAACAGGTTTGTGTGGTAACAACTGTGACCCTCCAAAAGTGTTTTTTTAATGTTTCTTGATGATCGTATGATTAAATAAGTCTTAAGGACTTTGATCTGAAATAAAATCTACGCAGTGGGATATAAATATGAAATCCTTTACCCCCGAATACTCAAACGAAACTTACATTTAAGCTCGTCTTAAGTCGCGGTTTTATGACATAATTTAATGAAAATGTGTCAAAAAATCGTCACTTGAGACGTGCGTGCTTAAACCTGAGATGCGTTTGAGTATTCGGGGGTTAGATTCTTATAAGTACAAGCCGGCGAATTAACATGACACCTGGCTCGAATGACGTTTAAGCAATGTACAATGTGCAGCTAGGTGTCATGTTAATTCGCCAGAGTTATACTTACTGCATTTTGGTACTGTCCAATAAATTTTTACATGTTAGGTCCCACAAAAGCTTTTGTTTTAGTACCTACTGACATCATCATCTTCCCTTGACCCACTCCTATCAAAAGCCTCTGGCTTTTTCCCATGGACAGCATCGTCAGCCTACTCCTACTAAATCATCATAAGTTTCTTTTGTCAATCAGGCAGGTGTTATAAGAATAAGTTTTGTATATGTGTAAGATGTAGGTACATATGTATCTAATAAACTGATAAGCTATATATCTCAAGATTACGTATCAATGTACCATGGCCACTGACAGGTGTGTTACGTTGTATGTCTTAAACGTGAATTCTTTCATTTCCGTTATGTCGAATGTAGTTTAGCCTGTAGTCTGCGTTTTTATTATCAAAACAATAAGTACTTAATTTCATATAAATTTATTTGTTCCTATAATACAAATCAATTTCTCATTTATATGCTATTATGCAAATTCGTTTTTACAAGTACCCAGGGAACAAGTGCAATACGTTATAATTAACTCCCGTTGTCTTGTAAAATAAGCAAAGTTAAGTATAAAAGTATCTTATCTTATCTCATCCTTCTACTGGATACGTAAGAAGTTTTTTGAAAAAAAAGACTGTCGGCAGACTGTTAGGTAGGTACTTTCGTTTTTATTGTATGGATTTCTTCTCTCAAGGGGAAAACTGGAACAAGATAAACCGTTGAGGGGGAATTCTGGACTTATTCTGGAAAAAAAAAACAGAAATCCCTCTTGAAAAAATTTTCTCAAAGGGGAAAATTGAAATAAGAAAAAACGATGAGGGAGAATTCTGGACTTCTAAAAAATGGCATTCCAGTTTTCCCCCTCAAGGGGGATTTGTCAAGGATTTCTGGAATAACCCAAGTCAAGAACCAGCATAGAACTGGCATTTTTTTGTCAGGTCCAGCCCAGGTTGTGACCTGCCAACCTGACGGTCTCGGTTGTTGACCTCGCTAATGCCTACCGCACTTACTGCTCATTACCAGACATCACGCTAACGAGACTGTCTATCAACACATTTTTAAGATGCCAATATAAGTCTTTTTTTGAACATCGAAAATGTACCTACAAAAGTGCCTACCTGCCTGAGTGAAAGTTAAACATAGTAGATGGTTTTCAAACTTTGATTGGCGCCGTTCGTTCTTGTTTGGGTTTCACATTCCGCCGCTGCGCTGGTGGTAAGGACGCTTTGTCAGGTCGTGCCTGCTGTTATGTCTCGGGGGTTACCACGTAAAGCAACTTACGCAATAATGACATTGGAATCTTGCACTGTGCTTATTAAAATACCAGGGCAGAGTGGGTCGACGCTATTTTTTCGTGAGGCTTGGTAAGTTTTTGTCTTTGTTAATGATCAAATTTCCGACATAGTACAAGTTTTTTTAAATATATTATCTGATGATGGCGTAAGGTAGGTTCCGTTCCTGTAGCTTCGGTTCGTAGACTTAGTTCTATCTGAATCTAATTTTTATTATTATTGCGTCGTTAATGTTCAATGTAGTTGAGAGTATAACCACAGCCACTCACCTGCTTTTAGTGCCATCTACCATCACTCAACTTTAGATCAGGAAATGATGATAACACAACAATGTGTGCAATTGCAAGCCTTGGGAAACCAGCTGGGAACCATTTTCTATTGCGCGAATGTATTTCATAAGACAAGTATATGATTGTTTAGAGTTATTATGACAGTTTACGTTTAGTGGTATGTTTATCGGTAGCTGTTGGTGTTATTAACGGTGTTTCAAATTACTTAGTGAAACTGCAGGAAAAGTGAGTTCTTCATTACAGTAAAACAGTAGATTACTCAAAACATACGACACTTTGGTATGTGCAGGCTTATTGGTATGACGAATGAAGTGATTACTGCAACAGTTGCACCCTCTTTAGATAAGACCACTTAAGCTGAAGTTGGGATAGCTTAGCTACACATCCTTTAGTCGCTACTGCACACAGTAGCGACCGGCCCCAGCCCCCTAGCTAGACTCTTAAATTGTCTCAACTATACAGTGTGGAAATTAAACTCAGGCCCTGGAGGGAAACTACTTAAAATCCTTAAGCTAGCTCATTTTACTTAAAGGAGACATTCCTTTATTTTTAAAAAGAAACAAATCTGCATTAAAATATTTTTTTAAACTCGCTTGCTTCGCCCGGGACTCGAACCAACTAAAATTTAAAAAAATAAACACTCTTTATTTTATTATACTAATCGGTAGTATTAATATTCAGGATAAAGTTTCTCTAAAAAATATTTGGTTACTGTTCACTTTTAACAAGTAAAAGACACGTAACAGTTCTGTTATCTCTCCAACACAACACGATTAGATGGCCTGCAAGAAGTCCAGACCTGACGCCCATGGACTTCTTTTTATGGGGTCATGTAAAAAATGTTGTTTATGAAACTTGCTATGAAACCGTTCAAGAGCTAAGGATTGCGGTAGAAAATGTTATCAGGGGCATACACCACAACACTTTGCTGAAGGCTACAAGAAATGAATTTCAACGGCGACTAATGTTGTGTAGCCGGAACGACGGGGCTCATTTCGAACAATTTATCAGTTAAATAATTTAAGTGTTACAAAATTGATAGTAAAATAAAGTTGATGTTAGATTTAACGATTATTTTTATTTTTAAGACCAAATGTTTGTTACAGAAACTTTATCCTGAATATTAATACTACCGATTAGTATAATAAAATAAAGAGTGTTTATTTTTTTAAATTTTAGTTGGTTCGAGTCCCGGGCGAAGCAAGCGAGTTTAAAAAAATATTTTAATGCAGATTTGTTTCTTTTTAAAAATAAAGGAATGTCTCCTTTAAGTAAAATGAGCTAGCTTAAGGATTTTAAGTAGTTTCCCTCCAGGGCCTGAGTTTAATTTCCACACTGTATAATATACACATATTATAGCGAAGACAATTTAAGAGTCTAGCTCGTCTCTCTCTGCTTTTGTAGAGTATTGACCGTTATACATTGTAGAGCCGATAGCATTTGACTATACTATCGAGTAGTCATAAAAAGTATTATGCACTTTTGCTAAAAATGCATATTATTTATTACTAATTGACTATCATGTACGACGAAATTTGAAGTTGATTTGAGTCTAACTCTACATCTCTGCATTTGTAGAGTAGAGGGTAATAATATAGATTGTAGAGCCGATAGCCGATAGCACAGTAACTATGCTAAGTCATTCATAAGTATTAAGCACTTTTATGACTATGCCATATTACAAATTGACTATTACGTACGACGAAATGCAAAGTTGCTTATTCAAAATATTTTATCTTCGCTAAAAATCGTGCGTAAGTAAGGCATAAGTTCGTTGGTCGTCTAATTTACTTTGACCTATTTTCTTTCCACCATCCTGTCCTGTCATGATCGTGGTTTATCATTGTCTCCTACGCAAATTTAACACTTACAAGCATTATTTTTGTTATTCGATTCTTATGTGCGCTCGAAAACTTTTCTGATTTCTTAAGGCTGAGACCTGAACGGTCAAGTAACTGTTAACTTTCCTTCTAAGTACCTAAATACTGCTTATTCTGCGTTTTCATTGAAATCGCAATCTCCCGCTGTCGCCCAGCGGAAACGTAACCTGACACAATTTACACAATATGTACTCGTATATTTCCATCCTCTTTCAGTTTTTCGGGGTATTTAGGCCCGTAGCATATCTACGCCTTTAAATCATAGTAGCGGAACCGCATTAATTTTGCTATGACTTTTCCGTTGTACGGCAAGCAAAATATAGGCGTAAATTGCCTGTTCTATCGCATAGATTTGACTATGATTCTGTTTCTCGCGCGATTCCGACGAACTGCTTAGACGCCAGCTGCAAAACCGCGTTTGTTTCGCATATGTCTTGTGGTAGTCGATAATTTATAATCCGCTATTCGAACGGTGACAAAATGTAGTAATGTTGCGCAGCGGAACTCTCTTTGCGGTTCCGCTGCTATATTTTCGCGGCGGAGATGTGCAACAGGGCTTTAATGTGAAATATACCCACGTCACGCTTCCTAACAAGCAAACAGGAAAATTGAAAGAGTGCCACAAAAGTAGCACCGAGACCGAACACCTACATTATCTGTTCTGTACACCAAACGATGTCACCTGTATTTTGGTAAATTTAGTCACATCGATTGGTTCAAGCATGCTGCGAAGAAGCAGGCTGTCTTACTGCATCATAATATGGAAGTACTTTTAATTTCGGCAATGACGATGAGATCATAAGTTTTAAATAAGTTTCTATGATGCGGTTGATACATTATTACAATATTCTTGTTGTGTCTTTACTCTTGTGTCTCTGCTACTTTTAGCAGATAAAAATATTTTTCGCAATTGGCGAGCCACAATGCCTGTGATTTACTACGAGTATAGACACACTAGCTTCCTGGATACCACATCTACCTCCCTACCAAATTTCATTGAGATCCGTTCAGCCGTTTAGTCGTGAAAAGGTTACAAACAGACAGACAGGAACTACTTTTGAATTTATAATATTAGTATGAATAATTTGGCGTGTCATAAAAAACTATAAAACTACTTCATTTTCCTAAATGTACTGAAAATGGGTTTGGATAGACAACTGTTTTAACATTCGATTGTAATTTCCTTTGATGTGGTTAGTGATGGATGAAACGACGAATGAAAAGACCCTTTGCCATGGAAACCAATTTTACTAATGATTGTGAAAATTATTCGGTATGTGATTATATTTAAAATACGTTTTACGGCGCACATAACAATTCCTCGAGGATCAAACTTTTATAGGACCACCTCAAAATCAACCTTCATACAAAGAAAGAATCATCAAAATTTAAGAACGAAGGTGAACATGTCACAGAAATAACAATCACGATTAGCTACTAATTAGTTGATTGTTTGTCGATTGCTTAGTTGATGTTGACGTGATTTTTCTATATTAAGCTTGGGATAAATACTAAGTAATCCCGAGGGATTAGAACCTATTTATCTTATTTGATTTAATAATATTTTTTTCAACTCGGGATCATTTTCTATACAAAAACGAAATACTTTTTTAAGTCGGTCCTTAATTGACGAAGAAATCTACAAACATTCATTATAAATACATTCAGCCGAACATAGAAGCTTCTCCTGAAATCGCTTAATGAAGCCTTCAATAATGTCCTCGGTAATTCTCACAGATTCAAAAGACAGTTTTAAAATAAACCAATCGAAAGCTCTGGAACTATTCTGGTGCTCAGATTAACCCAAATTATAATCCTTCAAGGTCGAAATTTGTCTTCATAATGTTTCGTTGTTCAATCATATAATCATGATCGACTGGCTATTATTAAGCTACGATGTATGAACCGACTTCGAAAAGAAGACTAGGTTCTATGTTCGGCTGCATGTATGTTCGTCGATTTCTCCATTCATTATAAACTGATTTTTTAAATACTTCAGTCTTCAGTTCTCTCAGTTACCATATTTTATTTTTCAGATATATAGTTCAAACCTAGGTTCAAACACATAGGTTTATATATTCATAAGCATATAATAAACCTTATATTCAGATATCTTCTGCTATAATAAAGCAGAAAATTATAATTATTAATATACTACTTTATATACATCATCCATATCAAATACAAAGACTAACAATTGAGATATAATTAAGTAGGTTACACTGTTTGTTAGCGATTCGAAGTAGTTTTTTAGTTTTTTTTTCAAAGTAGGTACCTAGTCGAGCTATAAATAAATACAAACAATTCAAGTTTTCTTTCTCCAACTCATTCCTGTCGTTAAAATAAAAAATGAATTTATTATTAAACACGAAGTCTTGTAATCTAGCACAAGTAGCACTTTATCTCTCACTCAAAATAAATATATTCTAGCTTCTTAGAAATCAGGCATCTTTTGCAATGTCATCTTTTAACTTTAAATTCAGGTCGTCCGTCACACAACATCTTGCCTGCAGAAGTGCAGTTGTGTATTACAACTGTACAATGTACATGAGTTGTGCGGCCGCCTCGATGGAGGTCAACTCATGCAGGTCGCAGTATCGGCCACAACACAACACACAAACTTACTTGAACATGCCGTGCATTGGATAGCCCTGCTCTTTAAACTAGATTATTTGTATCTAAAAATAAACAGGGTGAGTGTGAAAAAAATTAAGGACTAACTCTCGGAGGGAGTTTTGCTTCGATCACAGAAACATGGAAAAATATAATTAAAAATGTACCGTCTTTTAGTTTTCAAAAAAATGTCCCGACTTTTAGTTTAAAAAAAAATTAAATACTTAAATGCAAATTTATCACTCGACGTGCTTTATTGTAAAAAAAAGGTTGTGATACCTACCACCTACCGCATATGTATATTGTATAAGGCGCGTCGCCCACTCCGATGATGGGTTGTTTAATACTGTGGCTCTATTTTTTCTTGCTATATAATCAAGGGGTTGTTTTATCTAGTTTTGACTCTTCTTTTGATCTAAAGGACTTGACTCGACTCACTCGTTCAATTTTAGCAGAGCTTGTGTAATGGGTATTGGGTACTAAGTTCTTTACTAAATGAGTGATAAACTTAATACAATATAATATAATAGTATTTTATTGTTAATAGAAAATGAATATTATAACAGCCCAAACAAATATTTGCAGATCGTACAAACACTTGTCCCAACTCCCAAGCAGGAATCAAACCCACAACTTCCTGTGTCGCGGCGGACCTTGCCCGCCGCGCCACATCGGTTGTCGTAAGCAGACAGAGCTTCTTGTTTCCTCTCTAGACCACCTAGGAAGCTAAGCTATAATTTATAACCAACTAGACATCGGTTGAGCCATACTTAAGATTACTTGACGATTTGCTTGTACTGCTTCCTAATAAGAATGTAAAATACATAACCCTTTAGAAAACAGTCGTGTGGTGCTGGCTTAGATTTTGCACCACCCCTACTCTTCCCGTGTGTATCGTAAGAGGCGACTAAGGGACATCCACTGGGGGGCGGGCAGCAGCGCCTCTCCCAGAATAGATCTACCACCGAACTGTGATCCCAACCCGCATGCCCAGCGTGGAGATCATAGGCATTACCCCTCATGAGATGAAAAAATCGGGGGGAGGCCAACGTCCAGCAGTGGACCATTATAGGCTGTTGAGGTTGAGGTAGAAAACAGACTGTACGTTAAAACCAACGTCTGCCTTCCTAACCCGATGCACCTTCAATGACTTTCATTGCCTTTCGCCTCTTCATATCCGTTAAGTGTTTTGTGTGTGTAACATACTTAAACTAACTGGTCATGGGGTCTTTACTAGCCATGCTCGTTCCATTCAATTTGTGCCACAGCCATCAAACCGAATTTTGTAGGGCATTCATTAGAAAGGTTGAACTGTCGCTGGCATTATAAAATTGTTATTTGAAAGCACGAACTGTTTCCAGAACATCCATCCTCATCATTATCTCTTCATTTATAAGGCAATACCAACAATACACATAGTGAAACTATTGCAATGAACACAATCATAAACTTTTTTTAGTATCACCGTATTTGTGCTGCAGAAGAGGGCTGTTCGTGCAATCTATAATATGGGTCCCAGATAATCCCTGCGTGATAAATTCAAAGAAATTAACATAATGACAGTCCCCTGTCAATATATTTATGAAAACTTGTTATACACTCATAAAAATATCAAAAGCTTTCCTAAAAATAGCGATATACATAATATAAATACTAGAAATGTGCCCACAACTAGGCTTCACAAAATTAATGTATCTTTTAAAGGGCAATGTATACGCTTCTACAACAAAATTCCTAGTGAGTTGCAAAATCTATCAGTAAATAAATTCAAACAAATTGTAAAAACCTTTCTGTGCAAAAATGCTTATTACAAAATATCAGATTATCTAGAAGATAAAAATGCTTGGGACGGGTTTGGCTCCAACTCGAAAAATAACAACTAACAGGCTAAAGGTTTCTTCGTCGCTTCTTTACTTTAGTCTACATACCGAAGCAACCTAAATCAAAAATATCACTTTATTTCCGTGTCAATGTTTTATTTTAAGAATTTGACCTTTTCTAAGTGTACATTTTTGTATTTATGGAAATAAAGACATTTTGATTTTGATTGTTTTTTTTTTTTTTGAGTATAGAATGTGTGCTTCTAAAAGTCTTGCACAACGTTTGCTAAAGGTGCACAAACAACACCTAAAAATAATACCCTGTAAGGGTTAAATAGGAAGAAAGGTAATGAAAGAAAAAAAAGTATTATCAGACTGTATTATGTATGACTATGTTCCTTGCTAGGTCTTCTCTAGTTTTCTTCTCATCTTTAGTCTTTAGATATTTATGAAATATTGCGTATTATAGTAG
The DNA here is from genome assembly GCA_946478455.1 of Eupithecia vulgata. Lineage (NCBI taxonomy): Eukaryota > Metazoa > Arthropoda > Insecta > Lepidoptera > Geometridae > Eupithecia > Eupithecia vulgata. The sequence goes on along the minus strand of OX297873.1, from coordinate 1,307,379 downwards.
GTATCTCCAATAACAAAATAAAAGACGTACCTATGCAAACTTTCTGTAGTAAAATTAAAAAAGAACCTTATTGTTTCAATTAAATTTGAATTTTATTGACTGCACAAACATTACACTCCTTCTTCATATTCTTACACAAATTAGCAATTATAGATTGCAGACATATCCAGCTATATTTTTATAGTTTCTGCCTGCCGCTTCGCACGCGTTGTTTAATGTTATTTCTATCCCATTGGAATTGATTTATGGGATAAAAGCGAATGTTTTTTTCCTGGCCTAGAACTACCTGTATGCAAATTTCACGCCGATCCGTTTAGTAGTTTTGGCGTGTAGAGGTAACAAACATCCACCCAAAATCCAAACTTTCGCATTTATATTATTAGTATGATATTCTTAGATAAATCCAGGCTTCAAAAACCCGACGCAACATATCTCCAAATTGCTCCCAATTCCTCAACAATCCAACGAGTTGAATGAATGGCATTTATTTATAACGTCTCTTACGACATCGCTATGGATTCACGCATTCTCACCATCCTGAGCGCGAGCACCATCGTAAAATGGTGCGTTTCCCGCAAATAGAACTAGAGCCGAGGTGTTTGACATCAAGGCTTTGAAGTGTGGCACACGCATTCCGCAGTTGTGGACACCAAAAAAATGGATTACTGATCTGAAGCCAGTTTACATTATGTCATATTGAAAAGGTTGATGCCGCCAATGCTTTCAAGATTTCTGGTTTTGTGGTATACCTACCGAAATTTTATGGAAGACGGAATTGAATTGAATGCAGGAAGTTGCAGGTTCGATTCCATTGAGATTGTGACAAATGTTTATACAATCTGGAAATATATTTTCCGGTATTCAAATATAAAAAACTCCAAGCAATTATATAAGTTAAAAAAAAAACGATTTCTGCAGAACTCGAACATGCGTTCATCCCTCAGTAGGTACGGGTAGGTATGCTCTCACCAACTAAGCCACGAAATCCTTAATCGGTCCACCAAAAAATCTTTGTTACCTCTTACGGCTCTAGCTTTTCTTAGAGATTACCCAGACAGAATGCGAGGGCTATTATACGCACTATAATATAAAAACCTTAAAAAAATATCTATCTGTGTATAACATTATTGTATTATGTACATCAGTCAACTAGTGCCCATAACATGATGCTGAGTGAATTCAGTGAGTGAAGTCCAGCATTATTTATTCATTAGACACAAGAACCTATCAAGAAATTCTTTAAATCTTTCTTCATTAGAAATGGTCAAACCCTTTGTGAATCCGTACAATAACATTCCACCTGAGCATGAATTACGTATGCCTCTTAAATATCTCCATTGTTATCTCATGCAAATTACGAGATATTCCAATTGTATGATCAATCAGTTCCACCTCCTTCCTACCTGTCTGGGTAATGCAACGGAAACTGCCAACTTCCCGGCTGCAGTTATGACATTTCCATACCCATTGCTCTATCTATAGCTTGCTCTGTATACATAACTGGTATATGTACAGGTTCAATAGCTATAATGCGGGTAGATTATAACGTGTCCAAAGGAAATGACGGGCGTTCCTTAGTCGATACTATTCGGCAACCTTATTCAAATCGATGTGTATATCCGGCTCAAGAACGTCGTTATTGCTTTGCATTTCGAATAGTTTCTTCGTTCGCTAGCTATCTTCTATAAACCATAGTTTTATTTCACGGTTTATGTTGCTATTGCTGGGAGACCTTAGAAGAAAATCTTCAGCATATTGTTAAGTATCGGTAGTAGGTACTGTGTATGTGTGGTTTGTCGGTGTGTACGAGTTCTATTGGAACTCGCGTGGGTGTGTGAGTGTGCCGGTGACCTGAAGTAATATCATAATAGGCGGGTGTAATTCAAGCCACGTGCTGGTGCGGTTTTGTTGTGTCAACAATGTCGATTCGGACTGTGCGGCTCGAAATTTAACAAGTGTGACTTTGTGCTAAGCCTTTTTCATTGTCTCGCTACACTAGTCACTAGTGTTTTCCGTTCATTGTGTTCTTTTCAGTATGTATGGGACTATCCATACTAATTAGTAACTCTGTCTGTCTGTTACCTTTTCACGCCTAAATGGCTGAGCTGATGATAATAAAATTTGGCAGGGAGGTTATTGGTATCCTGGGGACATAGGCTGCTTGAAAAACGTGTGCTAAGCCGTGGGCAGCAGGTATTGTTTTATATCTATGTAATATAGTTTGGTAGTTAAATAAGAGTTCTTTATCATTAATTTATAATTTCAGCCAATATCGCCCCATAAGATGGCAAAGGATTTCCTCTCGTTCTTTATTTCCTTTGATCATTGGCTGCATTGATTAACTTACTCACTACGCTATCATGCGTTCTTGTTTACGTTGAACAGCACTTCATAACTAAAATAAATGCTAAAACAACTCGAGACGATGCGAACTACAATGGCAAGTCGATTATCACGAGGCAGTCATGGCCATTACGTCACCTCGGTGTGATTCATACATGGTCTTATTTACCGTGATGTCTTAAAGCTAATTTTACTGCATAACCCGTTTGTTTAATTAGCCTCGAGCAGATGTGCCTGCGAATGTAATTTCCTTGCCTTCCTGGACCAACTTTAAAGGAACGACTTCGCGGTATTTGAACGTGTCTCCATCTTAAGTTAGTAATGCTTCGTCTCGTCAATCTCCCGAATGCATCGAAGACGTCGGCGTCGTCTCGTAGTCAGGTGGAAAGCTTTGCTGCTCTGTGTTTTACTCATTTCAGGAGTTAGACGAAGCAGAGCATGTTATGATCCCGTCCGAATCAATATAAATACTCGTCCTACTGTAGATCTATTAAGGCTATCATGTAAAAAACTTGAGTGCCCCTTTTAACCATAATTAATTGAAAAAAATGTGAGTTATTACTTAATCATTTCGGAAGTAACAGCTAGGGAATTACATGACCAAGCCTTACTGTCATAACCCGCTAAAGCTCTTGGGACTTCATATTTTGAAGGTTTTCCTTTATCATTTCTTTATTTATGTAATATTAGTTCTCAATTACAATTCAACGTTCGACGAGTATATCTTGCGTGTATTTTCTCCGGTTGATTTTTTTTTCGATCGAGATTTCTCTTCTTCTCTCTTGCGTCGTTTCTGAGGTCTCTCTCTCTGTTATAATATAATAAACTGTCGTTAATTCGAATGTTCATAAATTAAATAGATTTGGACCACCTTCGAAGAGTCCACGGACTGTTGTTAATTGTCTCGGCGTGCACCCTGCAAGGACTGACACGCTTTCTCACATGGCGTAAGCAGCGTATTTGTATGCCACTTGTGTCATACGTAGAGGCCGACTCTGCTTGCCTTGACCGTCTCATTAAGGTTTGGTGTATTGTCTGTCTTCCTGTTATGATGTTTTACTTTTCGCACTCCCATCATCATCGTCATCATTGCAGCTCCTGCAGCCCTTTATTCACCACCTGCTGGTTATATGCTGCCTTAATTTTTTGCCTTGCCAGCTTCCTCTGCCCTATGCCTATCGCATCCAGGCGTGGCCAGCTAGGTATTTTGATAATGTCATAAATCCTTTAATCACTCTAAAACCTCCAAAAACCAAACCCGCCTCATCATTGAACAATGCGGCGGCTTCGCGTCTGCATTTTGATTTAATTAGTTTAGGTGAGGCAATGGAGCTGCCTTGACCACCTAATAAAATAAATATTTGTCGGTGATCGTCATCCATAACTAACTAAACTAGATACCTTATTCTGTTGTTTCGAGGGCATTCAAAAAAGCTACTTCCAGATTGGGTCCTTTAACAGATATGTTTCAGATAACTACGGTTTGTTTTCTTAGATGCGATTAATAAGGTACTGTTATTTTAGTATTTAAATAATAAATATATTGCTATTATTTTCCGACGTTTCGACCGTCTTACAGCGTTCGTGGTCTCGGGATGACTGATACGATGTACCTTCTTGTGATCAGCTATGAGATATAATATATAAATAAAAAAATATATATCATAACCCGTAATAGCTTAAAAGTAAAAGCAAAACGTGATTTTTATATAATTTTAGCTGCAACCTCCGACTGTTCCTACACATACAACACATTTTCGCAATGCAAGAGGCAGGAAACTCGATGACTATGCTATGCTAGGTGATTCAAGTATTATTTGATTACATTACACATAGGTAAGTATTTGTTTGTTAAAATGATATTTATTGAGGAAGGAAACCCTGCCTAGAATTTTCTTGCGTTTTGTCATTATCATCATGAGCAACCTGACTTCCCCCACTGCTGGGTATTGTATAACACCTCCAAACTTTTGTTCCCCTCCACATGTTCCTTTTCATTATCATCCCGATGGAAATGCGGACGTATATCGTACTGCCTCGGGAAGACAGTACCATTATAGTATATACTATAGGACGCCAACACACTAAAACCTTAAAGGTGTACCCGCTTTTGCCGCTTGCGGTGGGAACGTGGGCTCACTTTCGCTTTCTTCCCCAAACCCCTATCGAGTGGCCCGATCTCAGATCAGGCCACTCGATGGGGGGAGTACCGCCATGGGGGGAACCCTTCGGGGGGACTCTACAGTCATGGTCCCAAGCCAATCTCATCCAGGTTCGCTCCGGCTCCGCGATATAGTCCGCACGTCCAATATTTTGAACTCACTCGAACCTATCCTCGGCCAAGGGGCCACCTCAACGAACGGGAGAGTCTTGCCTCTTAATTCTACAACAAACGTACTTGTCCCTTCGGCGATCATCAAAAATTATTGTCCATAGAGTTGATTCCTTATACATTAGAGTAACACGCTACATGTATATTTCGGAAGAACCTATATTCGCACGCTATATACAAATTTGCGATGTTATCTTGAATCTTGAAATGGATAGACTGGTGTCAAAACACAGTGCTTTATTTTTGTTATTTTATTAGACAGGATTCTTGGACGGACACGTCAGAAATTTCATTCAAACCAGATAGCCAAAGTAAAAAGTAGAAGTTAAATAACACGGACTAATGTTGTGCTAAAATGTGCGGTTTAAAGTATCTATGAAATATTTGTTTGAATATCACCTGGTAGATAAACACTGGAGCTGATAAGTAATTCCGTAATATCGACATTTTATCAGATAGCGTCGAGTGAAGTCTCGATTGGTTCATGATAACTTATACTATAAGATAAGTGTGAACTGTACCTATAGTATTGTTGTTATGTGTGATGGCTCTGTGACTCACACGCGTGCATCATTGGTACTATGGATCAAGTCACATAGAGACTGAAGAGAGTGACACAAGAGAGTGCTCTTAAAACATCTATTTGGCATGCACATACACACAACAGCATTGACATTTTAGTGATTTTAAAGCCGGGTTTCTACCGCGAAAGGTAACTAGCGGAATATGTTAGGCAGGACGGATTCCTGTATACCTACATACTGACGAGATCAGTCGTGGCCTGGACGCTTATAGCGCGGTCAGCATTGCAGACCTTGATGGACAAGCTCAAATGAAGGCTGAGACCGAAGGTCGAGGCCAATATAGCGCGACCAGCAAGGGCTGCAATGATGACCATGTTTAGAGGCCGAGCCCATAGCAAGCTTAGCTTGAGGCAATCATAGCGTGGCCAGCAGGGCAGTCATTGCGGACCAAGGATTGTATAGTGCAGAGCTCAAACAAAAATAATACAAAGCAAACATAAAATTCAAATAAAAATACACGATATTTATTAGCAATTTCATGTCATTACTTTCGTGTGTTTGAGGCCAGCAATGGAAATTGCCGGCCGTAAAATGCGACAGTGATGAAATTGCTAGCGCCATTTCGGGTAAGCTCGAATCGAAAGGTCGATTTTGCTCAAAGAAGGTTGTTAATCACCAGATTACCTACTGGAAACATTTTTCATTTTTCATTGACATTTTTCTCCAACATAGTATGACTAAAATGTATTATGTGTACATTTCCATCAACATAAGTGTTTTTGGTCTGTTGACTTCCACTTCAAAAGAAGAATGCGAGAGACGCTTTCTGCTAGCTAAGTCTTTCCGCTCGACTATTTGTTGGTGGAGATACTAGTATGTAGTTTACTCTTACGGAGTCCTTAATGGGTCCACTCCGCTCGCGGGGGAAACCAGGCTTTCATTGCTGGCGCAAGAAGAGGGATGGTGTCAACGACGGTATACTTCAACAAGTAAGTAAATGTGATGTATAGTATCTGTGGTGTTGTATGCGGTGGTGGTGTGCAGTGATGATGAGGCTTCAAAGCTCCCAAACGTATTTTCATTCATTTATCATTGTCCATAAATTACAAAAAAACATGAGTTTTTATTATAATTGAGTTCAGCAGCCATTCAACAAACTTGAGGAAAGAATATCCCAAATATTTTCGTCTACGACGACGGGACTTTAACCCGCAACTTACGCTCAAGTCGAGCTTTCCGGGATTTAAATTTAATTTCTTTGAAATAATGCTAAGTGTGATGATAATATACAATTGCACTATAATAAAAAAATGATTTGTTGAAAGATAACTTGATCGAACGAAACTTATAGAAGAAGATTATTTTTCGTATCTATGTTTTACGAAAATTTATTTATTTATTTATTCTTATGTATATATACTTATATATACATATTATGTAAATTGGTGTATGTTACCGTATTAATTAAAGTAAATAAATAAATAGGATTGTATGTCAATCTAAATTAGTGAACGAACTTTGATATAATTAATTCAAGGAAGTCGTATAGTGTGAAGTCATCTCTCCGTGGAATCGTCTGCAAGTAGTTCCATGGATATTTCAGTTTTCTGTAAATCCCTTGACGTCCCTTGACCTATTGCTCCGTTTTCCCTTTTTGTAATAACACTTGACAGGTTCTTGTCATTAACTATTATATTACAATGAATGATGACGCTAACAATGAATCAGTCTTGAGTCATCTGACCCATTATTTCTTATTCTATTGTGTGCAAATTGCTAAGTGGAAGGTTCTATCTATCTAGGTGTTTGATGCATTGATAAGAGATAATTATGAAAAATGACCTGTAATCATCTCTGCAGCACCCAGCGAACCTTCGGTCAAACCTTTTAAAACTGCATCTAACTTAATTTTATACACAGACTTCAGATTTGGTTAAAGGTTTATGTTATAAATAATTGTTCTACAGCGTCTAGTTAAAATTATAGGGAGTGGGTGGGAAAGTCTAACTGTGTAAAGGAGAAATGAAGCCATGAAGAGCTTTTTTTAAATAGACCACCCTGGAGTCTTGGTATACATACTATCCTCATGTTGTAATGGAAATTAGGAGAAAATGTCTTCAGAAGGTTCTCATGCAATTAATCCCTCTGGATCGTATATATTCATTTGATTAGTTGCTCACGTGTACGGTACAGAGTGGTACCCGGTAGACGCGAAGCGCCCTCGAGGTACCACCTGCCAGATGGTCGGTCGACATCGTCGGGGTGGCCGGAAGACTGGATGAGGCTCGCACAGGATCGAGTATACTGGCGTGTAAAAGCAGTGGGTGCCACCTGATGATGATTACGTGTCGTGGTAGTATGTATAATGTGCATGGATGGTTCAAATTACAGAGAAAGCCACCCAGTAACGTCAGATAACAATATAAATACCTATTGATAGTTTATTTTATGTTTTGTGCCAACAGAATCACTACAGTACTATTTCAGTATATTAAGCGCTAAGCTATTTAATAATAAATGTTGAAATTGCTTAACCTCAGCTGTGATCTTGAACGAGAAACTGCCCCAGAATACGCAGTAGTAGGTACCGGAGGCTCGCGGGGTGACGTCAGCGTATGCGCACCTTTCCATAAAATATAGTAAACTTGTAGATGTGAAACTAACGAGAACATTTACCATTCAGATTTTAACCCCCCGACTTACGAAGTAACATATTTAATTTGTGCCCCGACAACGTACGAGTAACTGTTATCTGTTATTTAAGTTTGGCGTGTGTTGTGCATCTGTGTGTTCATTTCGATTTTAATTAATTTTGTGTTTGAAAGGTAAAGTCATTCAAAGTGTTCTGCTATGTTTGTTGAAAATCGGTGCAGCTGTTCAAATGGCTAACGTATGTTTATAATATAAAGTAAAATCTTCGTCGGGTCTTTGCCGATTTATGTGAAATTAGCTTGTTAATAATTCGATTAAAATAAATAAATAGATAGCGATCGGAAGCAAGCTAAATTAAACGAGTATTTGATAGTGACGTTACAAAAATTGTGGACTAATGAACCTTATTTGAAACTGTACGTTGATAAATTCAAACCAAACGAGCATCAGATACCTGACCTACTTTGATTCAAATATTTACCTTTCGTGATCGAGAAAATAAGTTTTCGATTAGATTTCGCCTCTACATTGTTTTGTTATTATTTCGTGTGAGATTCTGTATCGAGTATGCGGGATGCGTCATCAGTGGTAGAGACAGCTTTTTGTTTGAGTAAAATATGGTACAAATTGTACTTGTTTGAACAGAGTCAATGTTATCAACGTAGATAATGGCATTGCAAGTATTTCCGCTGTTTCTTGAAAGAATTTTGACCCTTAGGGCGACGCCACATACTCTGTTCTTGAAGAAAAGGTTCTCAATGATGCAATGGCAAGGAACAAGATTTACAATACTTTTAGTTGAGCATCTTATCAACGTCTTAGGTATTGCATTCGCAAAAACATTCCTTGCTATTTTAGACCGTCCTACCAACACACGATTTTTTTGATTTTCTTAGCTACCTACCCGTCTAATCTTTTTTCACTGCACTGCCCTTACGAGATAGCTAGGCCACCGTCACCTAATGTCACAGTCAATAAGTCTTCAGGACTACTAATAAAGCGGTGCAAAAACTGACGCGTAACAAGCATGTCACCCCGATACCATCAGATGTACCGATAGTGCTTAGTCACGGACAATGCCTGCAAGCTTGCTGGGTCGCCGACCCGACAACCCCGTGACTTATTATATGAAACACGCGATTCTTATATGATTTATGGTCTGGAAGTTTAACCATAGATTAACTTGCAATGCTTTGTTCATATAAAAAGGCGAATTTTTGATATTGCAAACACAATATCCTAAATATTGGTTTAGTAAGTATTTAATGGTTAGTGCCAGGATCAATTAGGAATTGCGTTGGCCATACAGAAATGAATAACTTTTATTTCTTTAGATTTGCAAAATTAGCCTTTGGACAAGTCAAATTCTTTACTATGCCAGAAACAATTTCTGATGTCTCGTAAAATCTAATCTAATGAGACAATTCCATGAGTGTGCCTATTTATTACGGATCCTTATTATTTATAAAGCATCTAAAAGCCATAGCCATATTACTCTTGGTAAAAACTTCAGGCAGAGAAGCCGTGTTTGATTGTGTGAAAGGCAAGTTATAGATTGATCGCGAACAATAGCTAACTAGCCGAGTCGAGCTCTAATGGGGCGGAATGGCATCGCTAATTCAATCATCACTCATTTAACGCTTGTCTGATTACGGCGATGGATTTTGTCACAGTCATTTAAAGATTTTTTGTTGTTTTTCTGATCTAAGTGAGTAAGAGTTCTTTTCCTAGGCTGGTTTTGCTTATACGTTTCCCTCTATACTAATATTATATAATTCCAAAGTATCTCTGTCTGTCAGTCAACAATATCTGCACGACTACGAAACGCCTGACGTAAATAGGGAGCGTGTTAGCAAAAACAAAAATTTTGAAAAAGAGGATTTTAAAATTGACATAGGTATTTATTTTCTGACCTTGTAAAATTCAGGATAACATTTTTTAATATTACACAATTTAACTTTATATTTAATATCCAAATTGACATTGTATCCGATTAATAATATCATTTTCAGTATGCTCTAGCTAGATAGATAGATAGAAAACTCTTTATTGCCACACAGACACAAAATACAATACAAAAGGAATACATGGAATAAAGGAAATAGCGGCTCTAATTTATACTATCTTCATTATTTTTCATTATAGTTTTTTTTCTTACTATTCTTTGTTTTTCCTTGAATTGTTTTTAAAATTTACTTGATTGTCCAATGTACTTACTTAATGTTTAGGTACTCGGAGTTTTAGAACTCAGTTTTCCTCACATAATGTACCTATCTTGTTTTTAATGGAAATAAATGAATTGAATTGTCTATCTGTCTGTCTATTACTTTTTCACGACTAAACGGCTAGACGGATCTTAATGAAATTTGGCAGCGGGGTAGATGGTATCCCGGAAACGGTTATACTTATAGGCTACTTGGCAATCGCGTGTGTATCGCGGACAGCAGCTGGTATCCCTATATGTTAAAATAAATCTTATTCTTACCGTCCTACTTTTAACACACAAAGAGACGTTCACTGAATTATTCTAGTTTTGTAGAATTTATTGTACTCGTAGTGGGAAGGCGGCGGCGACAAACTCTCCTCTATCAAACGCGCTCAGTGCTAACTGCTAAGGCATCGAATTGAACCAAATTATTTGTAACGATTCCTCCCACTCGGCGCGGACAAGACTAAATACAATGTAATGTAGTGTTCATTATTATTAGGGAAAAATAATAGTTTACTACTATAGTTAATTATATTATATAAGTTATAAAAATTTATTCGGCACGGCTCGGGTTCTCCTCTTAAATAGTTTCATAGTTATCTAAAGCTGTAGGTAATTCCCTTATCTCTTTGCCCACAGGTTTCAACACAACAAGATCTACACATACATCGGCGAGGTGCTCGTCTCCGTGAACCCGTACAAGAACCTGGACATATATGGACCACAGCACATGGCCCAGTATCGGGGCCGGGAGATGTTCGAGGTGCCTCCACATGTGTACGCCATCGCTGATGCTTGCCAGAGGGTGCTCAGACAACAGGTAAAAAAGTTCACAGGGTCATGTCGTTGATGGGACAGACAGGTAAAATATAGGTTAGGGAGATGTTACGGTAGATGTAGTTTTGGATGTAGTGTTTTGCAGGTACTACATACCACGCGATACATGCGCCAATATATATATAGCCAAGCAAGCTGTCACTGTTATACGTCACCGTCAGGACAGGTGTTGACGGAGTTGTCATGCGAACTCGGATGGCGGGAAAGCGAGTTGTCAGTGGAGCTGATGCTTCTGATGAAGTGCTGCTTGCGAATATGTGGATATCGACGAGCCGGTGTCTCTTATCGATCATCAGACCCTATAACAACTGCATTCTTAGTTGAATACATAGGAATTGCAAAAATGGGTTCGCCTCGATCCTTTATTAGTGACTTACTTTTTCCTAACGAATTATATAGGTTATTTTATAACGTATGTTTTACTATATAGATATCTAAATTGACGCTACTTATATGTGACTTATATGAGGCTTTTTGATAACATTCTAGCCATATCGAATTCCAGTTTTCATAAATTGTGACAAACGATAGAAGTTTGTATCTAGTATAGTATTAAGTATTTATAACATCTGTGGTGTCGTTTAAGATATTTATGATATGTTCGTTGAAAGACGTTGTGAAAAGTATTATGAAAAAGATTATACAAGTAAAAAACATGATAGAATAGGTATAAAAGAATGTTGAACTCAATGTGAAGTGACAGAATATAGAACACCCCCGACATTGCTCGCAAGAGCACTTCCCTTTATGGTACTGTTTCCATTCGGGTGTCACCGAAACATTTGACCCCTCTACCCGGTACCCCATGTTATGAGAAGGATTGTTATTTTTTACTGCCCTACTACAAGATGGCTGTGATGACCGCGTATGGAAAAGTAGCTTCTATCTGCTACACATTTTCCTAGATAAAAGTAGCCCATTATGTTTATACAGTTTTATAAAACCATTTTAATGCAATTGTAAAAGAGCATACATCCAAACTTTGCGTTTATGAATACTAGTTTTAAGGTTATTTCGATCCCATAGGAATTAATATATGGGATGAAAACTATGTTTTATTCCAGGCCTATACTTAAATGTATGCAAAATTTCAGCCAGATTCGTTTAGCAGTTTTGGCGAGAAGATATAACAAATATCCATCCAAACATCCAGTTTCTGTCCGCTATAAAAAAGCCTATGTTTTATTCAAGGACTAGCCTTAAATTTGAATATGAGTATAAAGTGTGATACCAAAAGTGGTTGTAGCGGTAAATCAGCTAAAGCTTTGGAGCTAGGAACCCTGAACAAGGTTAACGATACTACACACCGTGACAGCTTCTACCCCTTTACTAAGCACAGGTCTGGTTAGGAGTATTTGCTGTCATGTTTGGGATCGCTCGACAAGCCAAGAGTGAATAGGTACCTTCTAGGTCTAACGCTGTATCACGAAGGTTTAGAATCTAGACCTTCGTGATACAGCGTTGGCCACATCTTCACTTTCCATCACGTGAGATTTTGGTCAAACGAAGGTCTATTGACTATAAAAAAGCTTTCCAGAGCTTTCGCCTTAGCAACGCCTTTGGCAATCCATTTCACGTCGTGAAACCCCACAGTGTGAACAATGCCACATTAGACACACATTACGTTGAAAGGCTCTCCGCTGATCGCCCGTGCCGAATACATGTTTTCACACTCGTAAACTGAGTTTTGACACCCGCGAAGGTATATATTTAGCATTAACAATCCATTGTTGAAGGAAGACTGGAAACGTTAGCTTTCTGATTTTCGACAAAAGCTGCGCATTATGTACCTATCTGTATATTATATTCGTCATTCAAAATCCATTGTTGAAGCTAACGTTTTCACGTTAGCTTTTTATGAGTTTTACAACGCTGTCTTAAGTTTAACACAAAAGGTTTCCAAATAAAGATAGATGGGTTTAATTCTGTTCTGACTCGTCTCGTTGAGGTAACCATTGATTTTTGGTTTTACGAGTATAATAAAAGGGTTTGTTATTTATTTCACCCACGGAGATTTTAAAGTGCAATCTTCAAGCACGGAAGGTTTAACGATGTTGTTTGAAGAGTAAGGCCGATTAGGGCCTGATTATGCACACTACACTCATATTGTATAAGTGCAGATTGAGTATCATTTGTTAGAATTCAGAAGAGACAACTCAGAAAAATTGGTAAAATTGAATCTTTATTTATTTTCAGGGCAAGGACACATGCGTGCTTATATCAGGAGAGTCAGGCGCAGGGAAAACAGAAGCGTCCAAGTTTATCATGAAGTATATCGCCGCTAATACGACACAAGTTCACAGAGAATATATTGACAGGTAAAATTAAATGTTGGTTTTACTGTTATTACAGTGTAAGAGCCATTGATCCCTCTCCCTTTTCTTGTTTCTCTTGAAGAATCACACAGAACTTGACAGTATCTTTATCCCGAATAAAACATAATTCTTTGTTTGGTTGATTGGGTCATGTTTATTTAGAACAAAAAGAGACGTCATTACCAAACAGTTTATGATATTTGAACATTTAAAATATTAAGATGTTCCCAAATTAGCTTTTGGCTCATTGACAGAAACCCAGATCACAGCTCAAGTGGTCAACGAACACATTCGAGGTAAACGAATACCCAAAAAGTATCGTCTCATCTTATTCTATTTTGTGTTAGCCACAGAACTGTATTGTGTTAGCACAGCAATCATGTCTAAGTCACATTTAGGCAGTCAGCACCTAAATTAACTAAACGTGGAATGATTGAATTTCCTGAACGGTATTTGTCTCGTTATTTAAGATTTTATTTTCTTTACTGACCATTGAAATTTATGTTATAAATGTCGTCTTTCCAGTTGTTCCATAATCTAAACACACCTAGTCGTTTTGTACGTTGTACGTACACCAGACACCACCTAATTCGTGTACTTTCGTTGCTAACTTTGTGATCTATAAACAATCACATTAGGATACCACTTAAATTACTTAGAACGGGATATTTACGTTGTATAATTTGTAGTGTTTCAACCATTGCATTGAAACGTTTTGACAACCTCAATGGCGTAATGGACGACGACGGTCCGCCTGCGACGCAGGAGGTTGCGGGTTCAATTAAAATTTGTTTCGGATGTTCTGGGTATCAACAATAATAAATATATATGTCTATGTAATATATTGTGACGACCTCTGTGGCGTGGTGGGCAAAGGTCTGCCTGCGACGCAGGAGGTTGCTGGTTCGATTCCCGCCTCAGGACAAATGTGTGTACTATCTGCAGACATTTTTTCAGGGTGTTCTGGTCGTTTTCTATGTATAATAAAAAATATCTATGTATGTATTGTATTATATTATGTATTATCAGTTATCTAGTACACATAACACAAGCTCTGCTTAGCTTGGGGCTAGGTAATGCTGCTGTGTGAATTGTCCAGCATTATTTATTTATTTATTGTACCTACTAAGTATATAGTTCCCATAACTTTAACGCTACCAATTTCCAGAGTAAAAAACGTCCTGATCCAATCGAACTCCATCCTCGAAACTTTCGGCAACGCTAAGACGAACCGTAACGACAACTCCTCCCGTTTCGGCAAGTACATGGACATCCACTTCGACTACAAAGGGGACCCCGTCGGGGGACACATCAGCAACTACCTTCTAGAGAAGAGTAGGGTGGTTAGTTTGCAGCCAGGGGAGAGGAACTTCCATGCTTTCTACCAGGTTAGTTTAAAAAGGTATTACTTTGTATGATGAACTTTCATACAATTAAAATTGGAATCGAACCTTAGTGAAAAAAAACAACTAATTATGCTAATGGCAACGATGATGCAGCTTGCGCGCTAGTTTTAGATTCAGATTCAGATTCATTTATTGGTACAAAAAAATATACATGTCAATTATATCAATTAAAGCACAACTTATTTAAAGAAAATAAATAAGATTAAATATACAGTCATCATTAAAAATATTATCATACATTAATGTACCAGTTATAGTTAATACAAAGTATTTCGAAAATTAATATTTTATCGAATTATGGTTAACCTTTAAACACAGGAACTCCTCCACCGTGTAGAAGGTTTGCTCGACAAGCCACTTTTTTAACCTCGACTTGAATATGTTTAAGTTGGGAGCCGCAGTAACGGAACTAGGTATCCGGTTGTAGATGTCCGGCCCCATGACATGAGTGAGCTTTCTTGATTTGGTCAGCTTGTGTGCTATCCGTGCGAGTTGCTCAGCCCGGCGCGTCTCGTATCGGTGGTTGTCTCCTAGCCTAGTGAAAGAACTAAGGTTAAGCCTCATGTATATAGCAACTTGATAAATCACTATGCATGGTAGTGTCATAATACCTAGCTCCCTAAAGAATGGCTGTACGGAAGTTTGCCGCGAGACTTTAACTATGGCCCTAACAGCACGCTTTTGCATACGGAAGGCGCGCTCCCAGTCGGCAGCGCGCCCCCATAGTTCCGCTCCGTAAAGAACTACGGCATGCATTATGGCATTTATGTTTTGGCGTAAAACCCTTTCGCGTTTTGCCCCGTGGTGGGCGCCATATATACAACCTGCATATTAATACATTAAGAGCGGGCCTAATGCAAAAATTGGTTATAGGATAGGCACGAATTTTGTATTTTTTTTGGTTAAAGAAACCAGTTCATTTTAAAAATTATATTCAATTACTCGACTTCTACATGTTTTTTCCCTACCTACCGTATTTATTGAATGTGATCATTTACGTCCGTTACCATAAATGTAAAACGTTTTTAAAAATACAGATTTTGCTTGATGTCGCAGTCGGTTTTATCGAAAATCTTTGGTAGGTACTAGATACCTCATACGGACTGTAGCGCCGGTGGCTCCACCTACAGAAGAAACATTAAAGTTTCCAAACCTGTTCAAAGACTAAAGTTACATTTAGTTCGTTTGACGAGAGGTTGCTAAATTCTAATAGGTTCGAGTCCCGCCGAAGTCCAAAATTTTTGGGACTTTATTTAATTTCTTAGAGATAGCCAGAGTGCAGTGCGGGTAAGCATTATCACAAAAATCCTTGTTTTGCTTGATTTTTGCATTAGAGGCGCACCCTTAACAGCTATGATTTCATTCGTTTTGACTGGGACATCCCAAATGTCACAGTCAAAATTGATTGTAATAAAATTGCTCTATTATATAAAATAAATTTTGAATTATATCGATCTCAACCGTTCAGACGCATAGTACCAGAAACGCAAATTACCAGGACTAGATTTTTTTACGTAATTTACCTTCTACGTAAATTACCTGAATTCCATCACGCAAATGGCCAGGATGCTAAAATTACGCAAAATACCTGATACGCAAATTACCTTATACGTGAAGGACCAGAATTTTATACGTAAATTACCTGAATTCCGTTCCAGCTCATTCCACTCATTTCTTAGAAAACTAATAATTTTAAAGCTCTTGAGCTCTTGAGTAGTGGGAAGAAGAAGAAGTAAAAAGCTTAGTTGAAAAAAACTGCCACATTTATATTTTCTTTTAGATTTACGCAAGCAGAGTGTGCATACAATATAATTTAAGTGGAATATCGAAAAATATTTTATGATTGTAATTTTTATAGACTATAAAGTAGTAATACTTAACATCACATGTTGTTTTTATTTCGTCTAGCACTAGCATCTTAATAACTATCAAATTTTGAATATTACGTACCGAAATAGGACATTCTAGACAAATGCCAGCAAATTCTTAACAACTAGCCACCACAAGTGTTTTACCCTTTTACTGCTTACTTTTTTATAGTATAAAATAAAAAAAACGTTATACTTATGTTCAATTACCTTTAGTTATCGTAAAAATCGGTCCAATATACCGGTATATCGGGATACCGGTATTTAAGACCTGCGTAATAGGCAAACCTAGGAATATAGGGGGCAAACGCCTGACAAATGTTAGAGGTTGACGAAAGTTTTTATCGACATTTATGCATATCGATATTTTTGGCACAAAGAAAATATTTTTTTTTTGCAAATTAGAAAGGCTAGTAGAGAGTTTGTATATAGATAGACTTGTCTTGTCTAATTTGTTTTAAAGAATTTCTTTAGTATTAGGGTCTGTCTCATAGTGTCCGAATAAACACTAACCGCCAGTTAAAATTAACGAGATCCTTTTCTGTCATATGGTCAAATAAGGAGACAGCATTACATTTAACTGACAGATACGTCTATCCGTCGGAGGTGTAACACTTACTGTCAGGAACTTTCTTATAAATATAAATAAATGTGTATTGTTTTTTGTTAGCAATCTTATCAGTTTTGGCAAGGAACGATTCAACCTGGAAAAAATTGGATGAAATAATCGAAAACAAATATATCGATATCCATAAATGTCGATAAAAAAATTTAGTCAACTTTTAGTATCTGTCAAGCGCTTGCCCCCTATATTCCCAGGTCTGGTAATAGGTATCTGGTAATTTGCGAAACAAAATCTGGGCATTATGCGTATCTGGTAATTTGCGAAACAAAATCTGGTCGTATGCGTATCTGGTAATTTGCGAAACAAAACCTGGTCGTATGCGTATCTGGTAATTTGCGTATCTGGTAATTTGCGAAATCCATTTCTGGCCATCCGCGTATAAGGTAATTTGCATTTCTGGTACTATGCGTCTGAACGATCTCAACATAGATAGAATAGAATAATGACGGCACGTGTTTTGTACGGCAATCGTAATATCGGTATCGTAACATCATTAGTAACGTGATATCATAATATAGTAATATCTAACAACGTGCCTACGTCACGTAGTACGTAACATATTAGACGCGTTCTGTATTGTTTTATGTTACTTCTACCAAAATCGTCGGAGTATGTTTACAAACATGGCACGTGGTACAATGGACACAAGCATTGTTAGCCACTATGCTGTAATATTATACCATCATATTATTGTAATATCGGTATTGAATTGTTGTACTTCAAAAAGAATTTGTCCGTAATCGTGTTTCGATATATGTAGATCCGGTTCAAATTGCGGCAACGTTTTACGAATCGAGCCTCTTTCTCGAGTTTTCTCATGCATCGTAAATGTATAAAACGTAAATAGGAGTTTCAAAAAGGGCCGGACCATTTTGAAGACAATTTCTCATACAGACGACACCAACCTAAACCTTCTACCAAGCTTGCAATTTTTTTGAACAAAACGTTATTATTTTCTTTAATTCTATCTGTTTCGACCGTTCATCTCGGTCTGAGACGCACTTGCCTTATATTTATGGAACTACTAGTTGTTCCACGCGGTTTGACCCGCGTTAAATTCGAATTTCACATCTCTCGGTGGATTATTCCCGTAAATCTCCCGTAGGAATTTGATATTTTATAATAAAACTGGCCAAGTGCGAGTCGGACTAGCGCACGAAGGGTTTTTGTACAATTATTTATAAAAACGGCAAAAACATCACTTTTGTTATATGGGAGCGCCTTAAATATTTTGTTATTCTGTTTTTTAGTATGTGTTGTTATAGCGGCAACAGAAATACATCATCTGTGAAAATTTCAACTGTCTATCACGGTTCATGAGATACATGAATGCCTGTTAACAGACATACAGACGGATGGACAGCCTGATCTTAGTAATAGGGTCCCGTTTTACCCTTTGGGTACGGGACCCTAAAAAGTAACTCTCCATCCTTTTAACTAACTCTATGCTAAAAACCATGCCGATGGCTAGGCCCATTAGCCAGTTAGGGAGTGACGGAAGGACAAACAAACAAACACACTTTCACATTTATAACATAAGTATAGATTAACCTCATGATAATGCATCAAACGCTAAGGATCGCAATCTGAAAAAAAAAACTATTTTATTTAAGAGACCATTAGAATAAGTATTGATTTTATTTTACTTGTTAAATGCCTTTCGTTTAATTATAAAAGTCAACTGCAGTTAACAACTCTTGTTTTTATTTATTTCAACCAATTAACATTACCCTCTTCCAGCTCCTAAGCTCAAACAACCACCAGACAAAGCGATACGGCCTCACATCCAGCGCCAGCTATAAGATCCTCGGCAAAGAGCGGACAAGCGCTCAGGACAGCAAGCTTCACTTGCAGACGAACAGCGCTTTCAATGCGCTTGGCTTCCCACCACAAGTGGTGGATGATATATGGAGCATTGTAGCAGGCGTTGTGCTTCTGGTAAGTTTCCACATACTGCAGATACCATTGTGCTTCTGGTAAGTTTCCACATACTGCAGATACCATTGTGCTTCTGGTAAGTTTCCACATACTGCAGATACCATTGTGATGACAAATTGGAAAGCATCGAGGCTCAGACCTCAAACTCAAACATCCTGGATTAATGTAGTAGAAGCTGATTTCCGTGAACTCGACGCTGATAGTGAAAAACAGATCAGATCCCATTTTCCTGGTAAAGGCTCAGATAGCCAAATCAAAACAAAACTTACCCTTGTTCATTTTGTTTTTAGTTTGAGAAAATTATTTACCATATGTCATCACATTCACATTGTCAATTTTTATGGGTAAACTAAGACACTATAAAACACTATTATTAAAAGCCACCCCGCAAGAAAAATCTGCAGATCACAACATTATCCCCACGGTGGTGATTGAACTGCAACTTTGGCATCTCAGATGGGTTTTCGCCCATGGCCCCATAAATGTCGTCTGCTCCTAATAATCTTTTACATTATCCAATACATTCCCATAAGACGATCAGAAGTGTCAGTTAATAACCGTGGCTATTATTGTTATTCTACAATCAAATAACCTCGTTCCAGGGAGAACTCACCTTCACGGAAACCCCAGACGGCCAGCTAGCTATCGGCGGTCCTCTCAAACAGTGCGTCAGTGCATTCGGAGTGACAGAACAAGCTTTCCGAAGCGCCATGGTCAGCAGAGTGCTATCCGCTGGAGGGGATCTGGTCAGCAAGGATCATTCGCTGGTGGATGCTAACTATACGAGACTGGCGCTGGCCAAGGCAGCCTATGATAGACTGTTCACCTGGATTGTCCAGCAGGTGAGTCACACATCTATGGTGCTGGTTAGGGGAAGCAGCTGTCCAGCAGCAATAGAATGGTAATGATGAATGTATAACTAAAATGTAAAAAAAAAACAGTCATTTTACGTGCCAACTCTGGAATCTACTACATTAATTGACATAACATAATTTACGCTAAGTCGGTGTAGGTTCTTATTATGTAAGCTGCTCCCATGCTTAGATATATTGTGCCCCAGAAATGTGAGCTACAATGTCACACACGTTAAACATTCAACAAGTCGTCACGTCACTACTTCCAGATAAACAAAGCCATCGACGTCCCGGCCGGCACGTACAAAAGCACCCTCATCGGTGTGCTCGATATCTACGGGTTCGAGATCTTCGAGTCCAATAGCTTCGAGCAGTTCTGCATCAACTACTGCAATGAGAAGCTGCAGCAGCTGTTTATTGGTGAGATTGCTTTTAGACTTTTCTCCTGTCTCGAGAGTCTCAAAGGCTCTTTTTATTGAGAATAGACCTTAGTTTGACCACAATTTCATCTGGTGGTGAATGACGATTTCGCCGACGGTGTATCACGAAGGTCTAGAAGACCCTTGTGCGCTTTTGTATTCTTCGTCGTCTACGTCACTTAAGGTTGAACTAGTTGCCTCCGCAAAGTCGTCAGTAGGCGCGGCCTAAATGAATGCTATCTCACCTGACACAGGGTGCGAAAGGGATAGCCTCAGAGAAGAGCAGTGAGGAAATATCGCGTGCGTTTACTACATACACATACACATGTGACAAACTAGCAAACGCACACATACACGATCTCATTGAACGCGCCGATTACAATAAAATTGAGTGAAAGAAATAACTTGCTTGTGGCATAACTGTAGGTTGGTTTGGTACCTACCTAGTTATAGGTATAAAGCGCTTGTCGTCGTCGGCGGCGGCGACGGCCGCGGCGCATTCTAGTTACCTACCTATTTGCCTATTTTTTTTCAAGAGACTTGAGATATTAGCCAAAATGTAGAAATAGTACTTACCTACATAAAGGTACCTACCTTTTTATGTTTTTCGAAGGTTTTTTTGTGGGTGATATAGCAAATGATAGTGGAGGTTGATTTGATAGGATTTGGGGAGTAGGAAAAACAAAAAAACTTTTAGGTACAACATAACCTGTATTAGTTATTTTACAGGTAGGTACCTAGGTAAAATAAGTACATACAGACCTAGTAGGTACCTATACATGCTAGGTACCTGTGTTTTTACATAAGTACCTACCTATAATAAATTAAAAAAAAACTACTAAAATTAAAACTAAAACACTATTATTATGGAATTGCTTTTATCACTAACCCACATTCTGATATTTTTATAAAATATCTCAATCTTAGGAAATACCTACGGAGCTAATAATCACAGAAAAAGACAACATTGATGGACTAAGTATTGCTATAAATAAATAGTAACTCACGCTCCAGGTAAGTACATAGATAGGTATATATTAGGGCACGCATTATAGTAGGTACCTACCTTTCCAGTCCCGGGAATTTTAAAACGGTTATTTATGATCATAGTGGATTAGTTATTTATTAAACAAAGTGCCAATAGGTATATTGCATGTTGGTAGAGTACGTAACGTACATACTAGAGATGTAACGAATATTCGCATCCGCATTCGCATTCGCGAATATTCGCATTCGCGAATATTCGCAGGATTTTCAATATTCGCATTCGCATCCGCATTCGCCAAAATCTATGCGAATATTTGGCGAATGTTGATGGGGCAAAAACTTACCTAATATATTTAAAAAACTGTTCTCTTACATGCGGAATTATAAAAAAAACTCTGAACATCTCGTAAATAGGGATGATGACAGTAACAAAAAGCATCATTATTATGTATTTACTAAATTAAATCAGAGCCATACATGACAAAACGCGTATTATAATTTTTATTTTGATGAAGATCAATTATTATTTTGATAAATAATATCTACAAAATACAATAATCCGCCATGACACGTTGAACAACAATTAGAGAACACAAACCCATGACGTCATGTGGTCACAAAGTAAAATGGAAGACACAGAATAACCACAGAAATAGGTAATTGTAAACGTATGACTTTCTTCAATCAATAGCTAGCTTCTTTGTTTCAATATTGTTAATACTTGTTTTATTATTTGATTGTATTTCTTATTTGTAAAGACATACTAATGAATATAATAAGGTAATTCTGTATCATAAAAATTTGTGCATCGACGTCATAAACAGTCGCCACGAGTATTGTAGCGTTTTAGAGCGAAATTTAAATAACATTTTTAAAAACTCAATTTTACCTTCAAAATCCATGTTTTTTGTAGAAATATGTTTTATTTTCTATTCAGTAGATGTTTAAAAATATCAAGGAGTAGTCTCAAAATCAATCATCATGCCTATTACTATATTTTATTATGGCACTCTTATTGCTAATTCTTTAATAAGAACTTTGTAAGAAACTTTGACAAAACTTAACTGAAATTTTTTTTTTTATTACTCGTACGTAATTGGTAGTTGAAGATAGCTTATAGCAAACGTTGGTAATTGGACAACGCGCGCGCCAATAAACAGTACGTGAAGTTGGCGGCAAGTTCAAAATACCAACATTCGCATTCGCATTCGCATTCGCGAATGTGAGCATCGAATACTCGCATTCGCATTCGCGAATGTCGAAAATTTGACATTCGTTACATCCCTAGTACATACCTAGGTAGGTAGGTACTGGTACCATAAAATATATTATGAAGATATTGCTATGCTTCAAAATCCTGTTCTTTGCTCTTTTACAAAATCTAAATGTTGAAAACTACATTGAAAGGGATCGTGTGTTATATTTTTGATTTGTTCAAAAAGATACGCTATATTTACTATCCTATTTCCTTCTAAAATTGGATTTTGTTGGGAATAATTATCATCTTCTTCAACCTGTAGGCAGATATCTGAGTCTGAGTCGAAGGACTGGTTGAAGAGATGTGTAGGTGACATCAGTTCTTGAGGGACCCTGTAAATACATAATTCAATCAGTCAGATCACGTAAAAAGTTTACAGAACTAAATTTGCTATGTTGAGTAACCTAAACATATTTATTAGTGAATATTAGGTAGGCATAGGTACCTGTACCTACTAACTACGCTAAATATACAGGGTGTTATTCAAATTAGTGCGCAATATCGCTCCAGCAGAACGTGCACCCGCGGTATTGCGCACTAATTTGAATAACACCCTATGTAGATAAAGTACATAAGTTTACTCGTGGAATACTTACAAGTTCGGTGGGTTTTGAGGGGAAGCAAGGTCAGGTTCAATGTGATCAGCAGTGTCAATATTTGAGTTAGTTTGCTCGCAAACATTATACTCATGTAATTTTTGAGGTAACCTAAAACAAATCATAGATTACATTAGTGAATAGTAGGTAGGCATAGGTAGGTACAACATAGTTAACTAGTGGAATACTTACAAGTTCGGTGGGTTTTGAGGGGAAGCAAGGTCAGGTTCAATGTGATCAGCAGTGTCAATATTTGAGTTAGTTTGCTCGCAAACATTATAATCATGTAATTTTTGAGGTAACCTAAAACAAATCATAGATTACATTAGTGAATAGTAGGTAGGCATAGGTAGGTACAACATAGTTAACTAGTGGAATACTTACAAGTTCGGTGGGTTTTGAGGGGAAGCAAGGTCAGGTTCAATGTGATCAGCAGTGTCAATATTTGAGTTAGTTTGCTCGCAAACATTATACTCATGTAATTTTTGAGGTAACCATCACATAGATTACATTAGTGAATAGTAGGTAGGTAGGTATAGGTACTAGTACTACCTTCTCAAAACCTCATGTGGTACCTACATTTTTAGAGGTAGGTAAGTAACTTACGATTTGGATGTAGCTGCAGGAAGAACATTTTCTTTATTTATATGCGAAATTCTTTTGTATCTCTTTTTGCGAGATGCACTTAGACGAAGGCGGGCCTTCTTCCCGCGCCGCCAATCATTTACTTCCGGTTCTGATACATAAAAAATAAAGTGATTTTAATTTAACTTGACATTAAATTTAAAAAAAAAAATTTATACTTAAAATAAATAAACGTTTTATTTTACCCTTTTAGCACTTTCTGATCATGTCTACTCATAAAATCCTGTTAGTACTTAGTACCGCAAGGCCCGGGAACTTACCTACCTAACCTACCTACCTACACAACATTCGTTGTTGAATCGCAATCATTTTAAACATACCTATAGGTGGTAGGTTGGTACACTAGGTACCTACTAGGGATGTAACGAATGTCAAATTTTCGACATTCGCGAATGCGAATGCGAGTATTCGATGATCACATTCGCGAATGCGAATGCGAATGTTGGTATTTTGAACTTGCCGCCAACTTCACGTACTGTTTATTGGCGCGCGCGTTGTCCAATTACCAACGTTTGCTATTAGCTATCTTCAACTACCAATTACGTACGAGTAATAATGTTTATTTCATTTATTCATGACATCGACAATTCACAACCTTAATAACCACAGAATTTGAAACTGATATTGGCATAATTGTATCAAAACAGATGCAGAGCAAAAATTAAAGAAGATGAATCGCTTGACAATTGCTATCTTCGTCTACCAATCGCGTTGTTTGTTTGATAATATTTTTATCCACACATTTGTCGGTTGGAGTTGGATTTGTTTTTCTTTTTATATGTTATTTTGGGAAAAATGAGTGCTTCCATGAAAACAATGAGTAAAATTTAGACCACGTTTAGAGACTTATTTTACTTAGTGGATGCGGAACATGCAGAATGTAAAATTACAAATAGGGGTACTGGTTTAAAAGTTACATAAGCATAACGCTATCGATATAATACAATACGCTATTGTACTGAAAATTTCTGAGTATATAAAAAATAATGAATTGAAAAACGCATATCATATTAAGAGTTTTCTTGAAAATTTCTGATAGTCGTTTTTCAATCTATTGTTTTTTATATACTCAGAAAATTTTAATACAATAGCATTATGCGTTAGAAAGTTACAGCCCTTTTAAGTCGGAGCCCAACTATAAAATCTCAATCTTTCATATACCTAACCATTTCATTAATATTTTGAAAAATCCTGAAATACGAGTTCAACAGCTTTGTATTTTTGGTAAATTTCAAGCAAATTTGGCCACTTCGTAGAGTTAAAAGAAACACGTAAAAAACTTCAATCCTCTTTTCTTTTAGGGGTGTAATTTCCAAAACTCCTATGCTTAAAATTTAAGATTTCTAGCTTATGAGGTTTGGGTTGGGTGTAACTAGAAATTAACTTGTTTTTTTAATATTTAAAATATTCATATTTATTTATTAACCAGTATAACATAATAATAAAAAATAAAAGACGGCCTTGTCCTAGGTCCTCCGATCTAGGTCTGTGCACGCCAAAAACAAACCATAAATTTTTCAAGTGGTTTCCGCCATTAAAAGGTTACCTTAACCCCTGGGTTAGAATAATCAATACATTGTCATTCAAAGCAAAGGCTAGGCTATTTTTCGATCTCACAAATTAGTTCCCATGGGGAGAAAATAAACATTAAACGTTTAGTTTCTTTAATTTCGTAGAAACGCGTGCAAAGCCACGGACAGACACTAGTGACCCAATCAAAGTCAGTTCAACATTTTTTTTTCAGTTAAGTTTTGTCAAAGTTTCTTACAAAGTTCCTATTAAAGAATTAGCAATAAGAATGCCATAATAAAAAATGAAAATAGGCATGATGATTGATTTTGAGACTACTCCTTGATATTTTTAAACATGTACTGAATAGAAAATAAAACATATTTCTACAAAAAACATGGATTTTGAAGGTAAAATTGAGTTTTTAAAAATGTAATTTAAATTTCGCTCTAAAACGCTACAATACTCGTGGCGACTGTCTATGACGTCGCCGATGCACAAATTTTTATGATACAGAATTACCATAATATTTATATTCATTTGTATGTCTTTACAAATAAGAAATACAATCAAATAATAAAACAAGTATTAACAATATTGTCAAGAAACAAAGAAGCTAGCTATTGATTGAAGAAAGTCATACGTTTACTATTACTTATTTCTGTGGTTATTCTGTGTCTTCCATTTTACTTTGTGACGACATGACGTCATGGGTTTGTGTTCTCTAATTGTTGTTCAACGTGTCATGGCGGATTATTGTATTTTGTAGATGTTATTTATCAAAATAATAATTGATCTTGATCAAAATAAAAATTATAATACGCGTTTTGTCATGTAGGTATGGCTCTGATTTAATTTAGTAAATACATAATAATGATGCTTTTTGTTACTGTCATCATCCCTATTTACGAGATGTGCAGAGTTTTTTTTTATAATTCCGCATGTAAAAGAGAACAGTTTTTTAAATATATGAGGTAAGTTTTTGCCCCATCAACATTCGCCAAATATTCGCATAGATTTTGGCGAATGCGAATGCGAATATTGAAAATCCTGCGAATATTCGCGAATGCGAATGCGGATGCGAATATTCGTTACATCTCTAGTACCTACCTATAATCTATAGTTCACGCTGGGTCGCCCCGGTCCCGATTATACCTATATGTACGACCAATAAGGTACGTAGTAGGTACGTACGTACAGGTAACAATGTAGTAGGTACCTACCGCTACAGCTAACAGGGTACCTACATAATTCGAATCTAGGTACTTTCTTCTTCCCTTTTTTGTCAATGTTTGGCTTCGAATTATTATTAGTAGGTTAATATTAGTAAGTTACCTAATAGGGAAATGTTTTAGGTAGGTACAATTTGCGGCAGATTACGTTTTCGCTAGTTTAATTCCTTGTACATTACATTACATTACCTACACAGCAAAAAGTGAAATCCACAAAATATTTTTACGCAATTTATAAATTTCGCGCTAACACTAAACGATCAACCACTGCAACAGAATGAACAGAGCATTCGCTTGTATAAGTAACTACCTACCTACTTACTAATACTTGGTAAACGAATAGGATAGGTAAGGTACCTAGGTAGTGTAGGTACTTTACTTCACATCACATCAACAACCTATATTGGTCCACTGCTGGACACTGGCGCTGCTGCCAGCCCCCCGTTGGATAATCCTTTGTCGCCTCAAACGACACCCGCACCCGTGGGAAGAGTTGGGAAAGGTACTTTACTTACCCATTGATTATTTATAGACGAACAATAAACAAATCACTTCACTTTTCACAGTTTTCACTTTTCACACACAATTTTGTTCCGCCCCGTGCAATGAGACTATGGATGAATGAGGACGGATAGCGGGGCGGGGCGGGGAAGTGTGGCCGGCGCACGTCTTCTCCGCCCCAGCGCTCGCCTCCCCTCCCGCTACCCGCGCGCTGGATGAAATGCACAATGATTCATTCCCAAAACGACCGCGCAAAATTATGTGAATAGACTTTTAGCACAAGGGTTATTAGAGAAAAACTATTGAGTGTATATTTTCAAAATAAATTTATTTCGACTTATGAATAACTAAACTATGTCGGAACGGGCTTTATTTTCGAGTTTTCTTTGTCCGTATATTATTTAGTTCCGCCCAAAGTTTAGCTAAAATCAGTGTTGAAATACGAAAGTTTAGAAGGTTGTATTTTTTAAATGAATACTTTTTTTACGGTTTGGGGTGTTTACAGACATAGATTATGACAAGATAAATTGATATAATTCTTAGTTTTGGATGTTCAACGTCAAACAGTGTAGTAGTTACCCTTCCACGTTTGTATGGAAAGATGACCGACTTGTTGAGCCTTAAAGTCGCTAAGCCACATTAATAAAAAAATGGTCCTTTGACACGCGTCATTGCGGATATCTGCGGAAACAACCAAGTTATTTAACAAACTTAAAAAGAAGCAACAATTCGAAAACCTATTAGGTATGTTATTTTGAACTTTAAAACCTGCTGAACATTTGAATGACTGCACCGGTTTTGCTCAAATATATCTAAGAATACTCTCGATCTATTAAATTTTTATTTAAATATATTTTTGTATTCCATTAAAAGCTAATTTCATTTATTTATCGGCAATATTATGATATTCATTTACCCTAATCGGTTAAAAGTTTTAGAAACTACGATGCTACAATCAGAAACTTACACATGCACACGTCACACTTATAACAACCCTTATTTTATCCGAAATTAGAACTAAATTGGCTTAATTGAATGAAAACGGTTAAATCTTTTTTTATACAAAAATTAAAAAAAAGCTTTTACCACACCATAACATCAAATTTCCTTGTAGAGCTGGTCCTCAAGCAAGAGCAAGAAGAGTACGCCCGCGAGGGCATCCAGTGGACGCCGATCCAGTACTTCAACAACCGCGTCATCTGCGAGCTGGTGGACGCGCCGCATCAGGGACTGTACGCCATCATGGACGAGGCCTGCCTCAACCCCACCAAGGTACATGAGTACACAGCCAGCAGATCGATGGAAACCGACACTAGCGTGGCTCAGGAGTGTGATGGGTCTGTAGTTTTTAAGAAGGGTTTTATCTCCCTTCTTAAAAAAGAGCACCACCAGGCTCCCGCTCCACGCCTTAGGAGTTCTCCCACTGTGAAGAACGGTGTTGAACAGGTTCTGAAGCTCCTGCAAAACAGGGGCTCCTCCTGCCTTCAGAAGCTCTGAAGTAATGCCGTCTTCACCGGGGGCTTTTCCATTTTTAAGCTGCCTCAGAGCAATCACGATCTCGTCTTGAATGATGTCTGGCAGTTCGTCGGTGTAGTGGCGTGTCAGGGTGGCTCGTGAATCGTGGTCGTCCCTTTGGGCACGAGGGGCATATGAATGAATCTATAGACTATAAGAATGTTACAAATGTATAAATCGTTTCCCCAGATATCTGACAAGCAGCTGCTAGAAGCGATGGACAAACGGCTCAACGGACACAAACATTACACGTCCCGCCAGCTCGCGCCGACTGACAAGACGCTCAAACACGGCGTCGACTTCAAGATCACGTGGGTATTCTCTCAGCTGTCAGCAATACGCCAGAAACAGCAAGGCGTCATTGAATGTGGCTGCCCTAGTACCCTAGTAGGTGGCGCTAACCTCGGGGAGATCTATACCCAGCAGTGGGGAAAATCCGGGCGCGGATAATGATAAATCGTCCTCTGTTTTGAACATAGCACATTGTAGGTTTGGCCAAAGGGCTAAAAAAGCGCATTTTCTTGCGGGGGTATCAACGCCCTTTTTGTTTTTCAGTCCTTAAAGTCATATTTAGAGGTAAATCCATTCATAATTTGTTGGCATATTTACAGACATTACGCTGGCGACGTGACCTACGCTATAACAGGCTTCATGGACAAGAACAAGGACTCCCTCTGGCAGGACCTCAAGCGACTGCTGCATTCTTCCACCACTGGCTCGCTCAAAGATATGTGGCCTGAGGGTGGCACTCATATACAGAAGGTTAGTCCTGCCATAGTTGTCTACGATGGCTCTTCCAAAGCCGTTAATGGCATGGTAAACACTACTCACATATAAGTACAAGAATATTACACATCTGTTCCAGTCAATTGTTAAGCAAAAACACTTGCATACTAAAATCGCCAGATAATATTGTTGGCTATAGTATGTCGCTGATGCCCCCCGTCTCGGGACTAAATAAGTTACTTCTAACCCATTTACGGTTTTCAGATTTTTCCCTTTACTTGTGCTATAAGACCTTGCTTCTCGCCAAATTTCATGGTTCTAGGTCAATGGGAAGTACCCTATAGGTTTTTGGTCCATGGCGAGATTAAATATATTTTTTTCTGCGAATAAACTACAAATTTACTGTTTTCGAATTTTTTCCTTTACTTGTGCTATAAGACTTTGCTTCTTGCCAAATTGCATGGTTCTAGGTCAACGGGAAGTACCCTATAGGTTTTGTGTGCATGTGGTTCCCTTGGAAAATTATCAAAAAATAGACATGAACAGCTGTAACTTTCGATTGCGTTGACTTAGAAGTTTGATTTATATCGCAGCTCCAAGAGGTTACGAGCCTGCGTATATGATGTGAATATCAACTCGATAACTCCACGCGTTTCTGAGAAAAGTGGGTTGACAGACGGACAGACTGACAGATGGACAAGACTGACAGATGGACAGACGGACAACAAAGTGATCTTATAAGGGTTCCTTTTTTCCTTTTGAGGAACCCTAAAAATAAAACAATAACCGTCTAAATTATTTAGTTAAGTATTTTTAGACATGTGGTCACCCACGTGGACGAACACTCCACTAATATGCACCTACAAACATGTGTTACAGACTTCAAAACGCCCTCCATCCGCCGCATCCTTATTCAAGAACTCGATGTCAGCGTTGGTCACGGGGCTGCAGAGCAAGGAGCCTTTCTATGTCCGATGTGTCAAACCCAACCCCATACAGTCTCCGCACAACTGGGACGAACAACTGGTAGGTCTGCTCGGACAAGAGCAACAAATCCATTGTCATGACACTAATATATTATATTATTATATGACATTTGTCGTACTAAATTAGCTTGTAATAACCCAAAATGCTGACTGAACAACGTGATCAGATAGTTATATATATATTATTATACTATATTTGAAAGTAACACGGTATGTATGTTTGTTATGTTTTATTCACGCCTAAACGACTGAACCCATCTTAATGAAATTTGGCAGGGTGTCTCCCTGTCAAATTTTGTTGAGATCCCGAGATTCGATATTCCAGGGACGGAGATGGCTACTTATATCCCGATATATTGCGAGCGAAGCCGCGGGCATAGTTGGCTTATTATAATTATAAATTACCTTTGCCCTGCAGTGAGACAGTGCAGACTTCTAGAAATTGCTTATTAAGTTTTAATTTGACACCTTGTATTTGTTTGTTTCTCCAGGTCCGGCACCAAGTATCCTATCTCGGCCTAGTAGAAAACGTACGCGTCCGTCGCGCCGGGTTCGCTTCCCGACAGCGCTACGACCGCTTCCTCAAGCGTTACAAGATGCTCTCACAGTACACATGGCCTAACTACCGCGGGGCGGGGGATAGAGATGCAGTCTTACTGCTGCTGAGGGATTTAAACATCACGGATGTACAGGCTGGGAAGACTAAGATATTCATCAGGTTTGTCGAAACTACAAGTAAACTGTAAAGTCAAATTTATCCCGATTCGCTGCGAAATGGGATCATCCTCGGTGGCAGCGGTTACGGATCATTTAAAGAAAATATGTGATTTTTCTAAGGTTTCTGAACTATTACGATCTTTCTCTCCTATCTATTTAACTTAGAAGTATTTCTACCTACACCCTATCTATATGTAACAAAATCTCCATTTTCCCAGGAGTGCCAAGACCCTGCACAGCTTGGAGCAGGCGCGCGCGGAGCTGATCCCGTCCATCGTGATCCTGCTGCAGAAGCTGTGGCGCGGCACGCTGGCCCGCATGCGGTACAAGAAGATGAAGGCCGCGCTTACTATCTATAATGCTTGGAAGTTAGTACTAAACATAACATGTATTTTAAGCTGACTAGATGAAACTCAAAGAAAAAAAAGAGAAGAAGAGAAAAAAAATATAAACGTTGAGTACATGTGTAGAGGACAATTTTCTGTGTGAACTGATTTGTAAAATTCTTATCTATTAGAATCCTACATTATCCCTGACGAACATAAGTCATAGAATATACCCGTGCGAAGCCCTAGCCGGGGCGGACCACTAGTTGTATAATATACCCGTGCGAAGCCCTAGCCGGGGCGGACCACTAGTTGTATAATATACCCGTGCGAAGCCCTAGCCGGGGCGGACCACTAGTTGTATAATATACCCGTGCGAAGCCCTAGCCGGGGCGGACCACTAGTTGTATAATATACCCGTGCGAAGCCCTAGCCGGGGCGGACCACTAGTTGTATAATATACCCGTGCGAAGCCCTAGCCGGGGCGGACCACTAGTTGTATAATATACCCGTGCGAAGCCCTAGCCGGGGCGGACCACTAGTTGTATAATATACCCGTGCGAAGCCCTAGCCGGGGCGGACCACTAGTTGTATAATAAAGAGAAGGAACCCTAGATGGTCCCATAAAAAATACCGAGAGATTAGTATTAATCCCGTAAAACTTAGACATTATTAATATATTTGAAAGATGAATAAAATGAACAACTACAAAATACACCATAAGATCACACGATAATCGATCTTATGGCAGAACAAAGACTGTACTTTAATGGCGGAAAATAGAAGAGAAGAAGGCATGTGGCCTGCTGAGGGACAGTAAGGAGCAATTATTATACATCAAGAAATCAAGTCTATTAGAAAGAGATTCGGAGGTGTGCTGACTCAACAACAAACTTCGTTTTATTGAACTGTACTAATTGATATTTATAATTGTTATAATTGACACATGATATTCATGCGTGTGTTATTGACAGACGGTACTGCGTGCGTCGCTACATCGCGACCCTACAAACTGAGTTGCAGAGGAACAGAAACGTCATCAAGCAGTGGCCCACGCCGCCGCGACGGCTGAACGTCAGACTATTACAGGTAGGTAACTTACATAGGTACTCCAGTACTGGCCCAGTGTCAGTTTTGCCCTGCGTGAAATTAACGCGATACATAACTTTGTTTTCTTTAATTAATAACCGTTTAAATTAAGTTCATTAATAATTTTGATCTATTTCCATTGTCAAGTGCAAGAGGGTTAGGTAAGTTTACTTATTTTTC
Source organism: Eupithecia vulgata (assembly GCA_946478455.1). Classification (NCBI taxonomy): domain Eukaryota; kingdom Metazoa; phylum Arthropoda; class Insecta; order Lepidoptera; family Geometridae; genus Eupithecia; species Eupithecia vulgata. Next base: position 1,274,790 of record OX297873.1, on the reverse strand, counting down.
ATGAAATTGTTTTGTTGCCTGTTATATCTCAAGCAGTGGACACGAAATCAAACCATTTGTTTGGTACATTAGCGTGCTATCGCTGTGGCTAACATGCGCCTATATCTACTCGAAGGCAAGCGTGTAGATGTTATACTAAGTTGTGTTTCCCTCGCAGGGAGCGTACCGTCGCTGGCGTGCCTACCTGACCCTGAAGCCCATCCCTCGCGACCAGTGGCCGCAGCTCAAAATGAAGATATGTTGTGCCTCCGCGCTGCGGGGGCGCCGCGCGCACTGGGGCGCCGCGAGGCAGTGGCGGGCTGACTACCTGGCGGATATCGCCTATAACGACAAGGCTGGTGAGTGGACTGTACAGCTAAGATCGCAGTTCAGTGGTGGATCTGTTCTTCTCGGGCTACTGCTGATACAAAGAAGAGGTTGTGCAAATTCTAAGCAGACATAAACATCATCATCATCAGCCTACATCAGTCCACTGCTGGACATAGGCCTCCCCTAATGAACGCCATAGCATGTACATAAACATGCTTTAGTGTAAATCCCAAACATTGTTAACGGGGCACATAATGTATTTGAGACTCCGGTAAGGTTTAAATAAAACTATTGAGTTTTATGTTTCCATACGTACACGTCGTACACCGTATAGTCGCGGAATGTGCAAGAATTTCCTTCAAGACGCTGACTGCTTGTCTGGCTGCAGTCTGAAGGCTGTTTATACTACCACTCATACTCATTTATTCGCCGTGGGGCACGGGGCACAATTGAGTATGTCAATTAAGAGCAGTTCACAATAAAAGGTGCATAATATTATGCTTAGTTCAAAGCCATAATGTTTGTTATATTCACAATTTGTGTGACATTTTCGTACCTAGACACAATAAATTTTCTAGGACAATTTGTTGTTCATGCTAGAGGAGCAATTAATGGAAGTAAAATACTCAGTATGGGAGACAATAGTAAGTAAGAGATAGTCGCAGGCGATATTATACGTGTCTCATTGCCAAAGGCCTTCCCTTTGGGAAGTAACATTCCCTAATCTGTGGTTGGAGGCTAATCGCTGTTAATTGTATTATTTATTATTATTAACTTGTTCGTGTCTGAGGCTTCGCTCGCGTTGTTTCTCTGTTCTTTTTTTTTTTTTCATGCTTGTTTTTTCTTTTTTTCATTTTTGTGTATATCAACTCCTTCGTGCATATTTCTTCTCAATACTGTATTGTAGGTGTTTCATTTTCCGTGACGTCACCAAACGGTCTTGTCGGAAGATCAGCGTTGGTTGCAAACGCGACTAACATTATGCTGAGACAAGGGCCTTTTTGTGACTCGAGCAAGTTGTTATTTCTGTGTGTTTTTTATTTATGTTTGTTCCTACTTGTACGAGTGACAAATAAAGTTTTTCTATTTCTATTTCTATTTCTATTCCACCTAAACTGATTTATGGGCTAAAGCTTATGTGTCTTTCCAGTAAGGCAAGCATGGGGATTCTTGTCTAGGGTAGAATACAGAAAAAATACGTCACTTTGTCATTGAATGCGTAAAATATTTGAAATCCATTTCTTTAACTTCAATAATCTACGCAATGTATGACGATACGATATCATTATCGTATATTCTACCCTAGAAAACAATGCATGGCCTGCTGATCTAGAGACCTACATCTATGAGAAATTTCTGCCTGATTCTTTTAGTAGTTCTGGCTTGGTGAAGTAACAAATATAACATCATCCATTGAAATTTACGCATTTGTTATATTAGTGATACATGAGTTGACCCTACTTTAAATGTATTTAATACTTACCAAAGCCTACCTTATTTATACCCTCATCTGTTGCAGCTACTTACCGCTCCGCCATCACAACTCTCCAGAAGTCGCACCAAGTGGGGCGCGTGCTGTTCTCCTGCAAAGTGCACAAGTTCAACCGGTTCAACAAGCTGGCGGAACGCTGCCTGCTGATCACAGAGTCGCATGTCTACAAGCTGGATGCGAATAGCTTCAAGCCTCTCAAGAAACCTACGAGTATCACCGAGGTATGTCACTAAACCTACGAGTATCACCGAGCTATGGCACAAAACCTAACTAGTAATGCCGAGGTACGCGTCATATTATTATATATAAATGGTCATAGTAGTTATTATTTCAGTTCATAATATTTCAGTATAAAGTCTGTGGTTTACACCAATAACGCGATATGTCAAATCGAGATTTTCACGTCGTTTTTCACCATTACTTTCATCGTAGAATCGAGAAACCTGGTACATTGAGAGTCGTCAAACGAAACCCTTATTTTAGTTATTTTACGTTAGCAAAGGATATAGTTATTTTCATCTCCGAATATCTCAGAAACCTTGACGCTTTACTTAGAACATGTTGTAATGTTATACTTAGCATTTTTATCCAAATATGTAACTAACATAGTGCACCGCGTTTTTTAAAAACAAATGATTTTACCATACATACAAAAATCTTCAAAGATTCAAACCCCTTTCAACTGTCTACCTATTACACAGGTTGCTGATGCTAACAGATGGACTGAGAACCTGCCGAATGCCTGATTGATATAAATGGATCTTCTCTTCACCTCAACATCCTATAATGGTCCACTGCTGGACTCAGGCCTCCCCCTGATAAAGACCTCATTGGATCTTCTCTTACATTTAGTTCTTATGTCTCCAGGTCGGAGCCATCCGTATAATGAGCAACGAGGCCCAGCTAGCTGTGATCCACGTGCCGTCCGCTAAGAACGACCTGGTGGTGGGGCTGGTGCCCATGGGCGCCGCCACCGCCGCTCACCCCCCGGACCTGGTGGGCGAGCTGGTGGGGGTGCTTGTCAATAGATTCTCTATGTAAGTTATATATTATACTATCTCTATGTAAGTTACGCATTATACTACTTAGTACCATCCTGCCGATTCACTATTCAGCTCTGCTGCATTTCTGAACGGTGGCTTCCTCTATTATGCGGCATGTCTTCAGCTTGCCGCATCCAGCATCAAAGTTATAGAATCAATGAATTAGATTGATATACAGATAAAATATACATTATTGCAATTAAAATTGTATGTAGGCGTAACAATGTTATGCTTGATAGCATTCTCTACCTGCTAAGCCTTTCAGAATTAAGCTCAAGTTGCAGTGAGTTAGCCATCTCTCCCAAAAATCGACTACCGCTGGGGCAAACATGTGCTTGAGTGGAGACCGCGACTCGCTCAACGACACAAACGTAGTGTAGGACGCACCGTCGCCATATGACGTTCAGACGAGATGATAACGAGCAAAAGACTGCAGACAGATGTTAGATGCACTAGCATACGCTGATGATGATCATGATAATAATCTACTTTTGATTGTTCAGTATTAAATAATAATAATAAACATTAGTCATTTAAAACGGGATATTTACCATGATTCGATTTTCGATACTTTAATGTTAATAACCATGATAGTTTTAAAAGTAATAATAATAAAGCCCATTTATTACCATAATAAAATAAACTAAAATAAGTAAATTTTACACAAATTAATTAGGAATAGAATAACAGTGTTCAACAGTATGAAGGCCTCCTTCATTTTACTCCATACTTCTCTGTGTTGAGTATTGTTCAGTCAGTCTAGTCAGTCAGCTTTGTTGATCTCGTCTATCCTACTACTAACCTCTCTTTTGGTCTGCCTCTGGTTCTTTGTTGATCTCGTCTATCCTACTACTAACCTCTCTTTTGGTCTGCCTCTGGTTCTTTGTTGATCTCGTCTATCCTACTACTAACCTCTCTTTTGGTCTGCCTCTGGTTCTTTGTTGATCTCGTCTATCCTACTACTAACCTCTCTTTTGGTCTGCCTCTGGTTCTTTGTTGATCTCGTCTAACCTACTACTAACCTCTCTTTTGGTCTGCCTCTGGTTCTTTGTTGATCTCGTCTAACCTACTACTAACCTCTCTTGGTCTGCCTCTGGTTCTTTGTTGATCTCGTCTAACCTACTACTAACCTCTCTTTTGGTCTGCCTCTGGTTCTTTGTTGATCTCGTCTAACCTACTACTAACCTCTCTTTTGGTCTGCCTCTGGTTCTTTGTTGATCTCGTTTATCCTACTACTAACCTCTCTTTTGGTCTGCCTCTGGTTCTTTGTTGATCTCGTCTATCCTACTACTAACCTCTCTTTTGGTCTGCCTCTGGTTCTTTGTTGATCTCGTCTAACCTACTACTAACCTCTCTTTTGGTCTGCCTCTGGTTCTTTGTTGATCTCGTCTATCCTACTACTAACCTCTCTTTTGGTCTGCCTCTGGTTCTTTGTTGATCTCGTCTAACCTACTACTAACCTCTCTTTTGGTCTGCCTCTGGTTCTTTGTTGATCTCGTCTATCCTACTACTAACCTCTCTTTTGGTCTGCCTCTGGTTCTTTGTTGATCTCGTCTATCCTACTACTAACCTCTCTTTTGGTCTGCCTCTGGTTCTTTGTTGATCTCGTCTATCCTACTACTAACCTCTCTTTTGGTCTGCCTCTGGTTCTTTGTTGATCTCGTCTATCCTACTACTAACCTCTTTTTTGGTCTGCCTCTGGTTCTTTGTTGATCTCGTCTATCCTACTACTAACCTCTCTTTTGGTCTGCCTCTGGTTCTTTTGTTTTGTGTTCCTGCCCATGTTGTAATTATTTTGATCCATTTGTTGTTTTCCATTCGGGCGATATGACCAGCCTATTTCTATTTCAATTTTATTTTGCATTGTTTCAAAGCATCGATGACATTTGTGGTTTCAATACTCAATCATTTATTGCATTCTATAGGTGTACAGAGTTGCTTAAAATCTAGATATTTAGTATCACTATAGACCCTGCTGGGCACACAATATATTATGGAGAGAGAGGAGGACGTCATTGTTGCTAAGTTAGATATATTTTAGTTGGTTTGTCTTATAACTTTCTTTTTCTGTGTCTTCTCTTATATTTAGTATACTTCTTTCCATCGCTCTTTAGCATACCTGTGTTCAGCATTACAAGCAAGATATTCGTCCACAGGCTAACTGGCGGCGACCTAATAGTGGAAGTAGAAAGTGGCGCCACCACTCGCTGCACGCTCGGTGGCAAGTCGCGCGCGGTGCAACTGCCCGCCGTCTCGCGCGCGCCGCACGACCCCTCGCCCGTCTTCACTCACGCGCACAATGTGATCACCTACCATCCGGCCTCGGTCACCGTCTAGTCTAGAGGTATGTACTGGATTGTGCGATGGAGGAATTACACACTTAGCCAGATCAATGTACTGATACTGATATGCGTCAGAAAGCCACAACGTTGTCACGTACCATCCTGTCACAGAGTGGAGGTAGGTAGTACATTGTGAGCCAAGGGAAGGGTACAATGTGCCCGAGTAGGTAATGAGGGACTACAAAGAGGGATGTGGGAACTTAATCAAAATGTTACTAGTGCCTTCACACCGAAGTTGTTACGTTGACTAATGTAAAGGGTTACATTTATTAATGAAAGATTAACGGAACTTCGTTGTGCGTAATTTTATAGTAATTTTTTTAAGCTTAACTTCCAATGCGTCAGTAGAATTGGAAAATATTAGTAAATAATAAATAGTGAGCCTTGCATTCCTTACGAATTAAAGTAGGTACTATAGTGAATGTATTAATAATAATGAAAAAAAAAATGAATTTTATAATAATAGCTTTGTAGGTGCCTTAAATAAACATAGTGCCTAACTGAAAGTCATCTTAAAAGTGTTAATACTGTTAATGTAATAGATCACTGAACGCACATTATGTTAGTTAAGATAGGGTAATGTTCTACAAGGAGTTTTAATAATAAAATGGTTGTAATTATTCCCATACGTATTAAATAATGATGTATTTATGAATAATGATTTAAGTGTTTAATGATTTTAACTGAGTCAATTTAAGGTGATAATAATGATTTAAATTATACCATGTACTTTATTAGATTTAATTTGTTATAGACATAGTGATATAAAAGTTATTTTTGTTATTTAATTTTTGCATTTGCGCATAATGATGTGTTTAATTACATTAAATAAAAGTTGATAACACCTCACGTCACATAGAATACTATTTCATGAAATGTTGGTATTTATTTATGATCTTTCGAAGCTATGAAAGTTACAATGTAGTTCTTATAATGGGATGTTTAGCATGAAAACTAAAGCTAGCCATCAAATGATAAACATCCCATTCTAAGTTATAATGTTGAAATATCTTTGTTTTCTAATTTTATAATTACTTTTGTAAAGTAAACAAATCCGTCTAGACGACAGAAACTTAAAATAATTATGTTAAATGATTAAATGTACATAATAACGTACAAACAGTGATTTGTATATAACATAGTATTTATTTTTAGGTCAGTATTAGTTACAACGAAGTAGCGTTATGTTATACAGGGTGAGTTTTAGAGCCTAAGGCTTTTAAATTTCTTAAAACATTTTTAGTAGGTATTTTATGAATTGTATTCGAGATTCTTTTGATTTTACACATAGTATCATCTGCTCTCCACTTTCTTCGAAACCGTGCGTTGCTGATACGGTTTCGGATATAGAGCGTAAGCGAAACTTAAAACAGCTCACCCTGTACTAGGAACTAGTTTTATATGTAAAAGTGTTATATTGTGATTCGGACGTGCCTTATAGCGGTGCCATTATGGAATGTAATATATATATGAATAAAGTATACAATGGATTGTGCGAGTCTTTTTGTTACTAAGTAAGTTTATTAATAATGCAGTGTACCATTGACCTTAAACTCAATATTATTGTTTTATTGTACAGCGTATAACCAAAATTAAGAACCAAACTTAAAGGAATGGTTCCCGTTTTACGTAGCTTATTATGTTTCATACAAAATGTTATGGGTACCATTCCCGTTTCGTAGCGACCTGCTGAGGTACAGTCAACTCGAGATACGGTGGGGCAGTGGGGTTCAGCTTCAATCACAGAACACGGATAATTGTTCAAAATGAAAAAAATCCTCCCCTAGTTTTCGAATTTAAAAAAATCAGGACTTAAGCTTTGCTTATTGTCATTGAAAATGTAAAAAGGCCCACGACATCATCGGAGTGGGCTACGCGCCTAAGATGCGTTAGAAAGTAGGTACTACAAAAGCACAATAAAACACATGCATCAGTTATTGCCTAGCCTAGTCATCATTTTGCTTATAATTATTTTTCAAGCTTCAAGTAATCAAAGCTGAACCCACCTGGAAGTTTGGTCTTTCATTTTATTACATCCTGTATATAGGATGAAGGAATAGGTTCACACTTTCAAATAATGGCTGAAAGTTACCGAAACCTAAAAGGAAAATATTTATTGTGCAGTACAACTACGTCAACTGTCAACTACAAGAGAGGACCAGAAGAACAACACGACTCGGAGCCCGCTTTTTCACTTCAAGTTGTAGGTCACAACACTTTGTTTAGACGAGTGTTTCATACATCATACACGAAATCCCTTGAGCCGTTTCAGTAGATGGACCTACCACACCTATCATAGCGTGTCCTACTTACCATATAGCACCACCATGCGCCTCGCGCGTACTAATCACTGGAGTAGATGGACCTACCACACCTATCATAGCGTGTCCTACCTACCATATAGCACCACCATGCGCCTCGCGCGTACTAATCACTGGAGTAGATGGACCTACCACACCTATCATAGCGTGTCCTACCTACCATATAGCACCACCATGCGCCTCGCGCGTACTAATCACTGGAGTAGATGGACCTACCACACCTATCATAGCGTGTCCTACCTACCATATAGCACCACCATGCGCCTCGCGCGTACTAATCACTGGAGTAGATGGACCTACCACACCTATCATAGCGTGTCCTACCTACCTACCATGCATATAGCACCACCATGCGCCTCGCGCGTACTAATCACTGGAGTAGATGGACCTACCACACCTATCATAGCGTGTCCTACCTACCATATAGCACCACCATGCGCCTCGCGCGTACTAATCACTGGAGTAGATGGACCTACCACACCTATCATAGCGTGTCCTACCTACCATATAGCACCACCATGCGCCTCGCGCGTACTAATCACTGGAGTAGATGGACCTACCACACCTATCATAGCGTGTCCTACCTACCTACCATGCATATAGCACCACCATGCGCCTCGCGCGTACTAATCACTGGAGTAGATGGACCTACCACACCTATCATAGCGTGTCCTACCTACCATATAGCACCACCATGCGCCTCGCGCGTACTAATCACTGGAGTAGATGGACCTACCACACCTATCATAGCGTGTCCTACCTACCATATAGCACCACCATGCGCCTCGCGCGTACTAATCACTGGAGTAGATGGACCTACCACACCTATCATAGCGTGTCCTACCTACCATATAGCACCACCATGCGCCTCGCGCGTACTAATCACTGGAGTAGATGCTTAGCTAACATTTTCGAGTGTTGAGAATGCATTAGTAAATATCACAACTCACGGGAAATTATTGCAATAATAAACCTATTTTCACGACGTTTCTATAGATTATACTTTCGCCGAAAAAACTCCAAAAAATATACTGTTTTGTTTAGAACTCAGATCATCATCGTCATCAGCCTACATCCACAGCTGGACATAGGCACATTAGAACTTGGATGCCTGCGTGGTATGCCTATCTTTGTTTAGAGCCCTTGAACTCGGTATTACGAAATCGGTAAACTACCTGTTTATTTCCGTTTCGTAACCATGCGTTTTCACTTTAAATAGAATAGGTCAATAAAACATATTAAATTTAAATAAATATTAGGTATATTTATTGTTTTCAGGGTCTTAACCACCCCATTATATACGGATGACCAGACGAGTTATAATGGGTGGTCGATTTCGATTGCGAGTAAATAAAACAATCAAAACTTACTTTTATCGCACACTTTTTCACTTCTCAAGTTCACGAATTTATCGTAAGTCTTTAAATATATTTCACATGATTTCAACCGCAACAGTTATTTATTTGCCACGTTCAACTTAGGTAATCAATTTGTAGCAAAAAATCCAGAGATTTCGCGCGAATCAAAGTACCTACCTACGCATTCTACTCGTACAATGGAGGTAGAATCACTATCTTCTATATATCCAACAATCACCATGACGGCGCCTTCAGCTCTGTTTTCTAAAATTAATTCAAAATAAATGTATGTTCCTTCTAAATGGAATAGGTACCAAAAAGTTGAGTCTTAATTTAAGAGGAAGAATGTATCTTACTGGCTGATGATTTCAGACATCTAACAAGAAATAATTCTTTACCCTAGGACGTATACTCTAGTTTTACGCCCGCTAAAAGCTACGCTTTAATGATAGATTTTTTAAGCAAGGGATGTGAAATAAATTATTAAATATCCATTTCTATTTTCGACTCGAACACACTACCAAATCCAAACCAATAATTAATCAAAGCCGAAATAACATCTGAGGTCAAACTTGCTCTAGGTCGTGATATAATATTCGTAATAATTTAATAATGCTTAATTTATTTGCGAACCGGTATGGTATAAGGAGTCATGGCCTAAGCACTAAGCAGGGTTATCATTGTCGAAGGTCTCTGATTTACTTCCGATTGAAATGCTAAATGTTTCCGGACAAAATCCATACTTATTAACAGATATCGTACGTATCACAACATTATAGATGCGAAAGTTTGCTCTCATTATTGTGTATGTGTAAACCTACGTTTGTTACTCCTACACGTTCAACGGCTGAACGATTTTGAATGAAATTTTGTACCAGACTCTGGATTAACACCGGCTTCTTTTGAAAACGGACAAAATGCAATGTTTCTCCTGATTGTACGAGTGATAAAACAAAGTTTTTCTATTTCTATTCTATTTCAATGTTCCCATGGCACCACCGCGGGCCGCAGCTGTTTAGTATAGTTATAGTTTATAAATGTGAAATTGAACTCCGTTTCTCTGTAGCCTTGTTACGACTTAGCGGCTGAACGGATCCTAGGCCCGTATTATGAAACTATAGTAGATTCTGATTCTCAAACGCTTTAAGGTCATTTCTATCCCAATGGAAACGAATTATGAGAAAAAAAAATAGCCTGTTTGAGTTCAGGCTCAGGTTACATCTTTGCAATATATCAGCCCGATCCGTTCAGTACTATTGGCGTGAAAAAGTAACAAACACCCATCCATCCAAACTTTCGCATTCGTAATACATATTAGTGTGTTGCTCAGTCACCAATCTGTGTTTGATTAGGTAACGCTTTCATCATAAAAAATCGTTACTCGAGCATAGATCATTTTTAGTTTCTACACTGGTAAGTCTTCAAACTTAGGAAATTACTCAGGAATCAATCAACTTAGGTAGGTATCACGTTTTGGAAGATGTTGCACAAAGGGAAACTATATGGCAGAATTTAGTCATAATTGTTCACGTTGTACGGAAGAACATTGTTGGTTGAACTTTCAGTGTTAGGAACGCCATCATCTATGTTCGCCCGAGTATTCACTTAATATATCGAAAATTTGCGGGAACAAGTACTTGCGCATATTCTTGCCCCAAATATGGTCCATGTGGTTGAACTTCTTCCGTTCCATGACCTGGTATCTCACCACGTTGGGGAGCTGCTTCCTCAGGAGCTCCACGTTAGACAGCGGCGTTATCTTGTCGTTTTTGCCGACCAGCAGAGCAACCCTCATCGTCACCTTTGTCAAATCGTACGCAGGAGCAGCAGTCGAGTTGTAGACTTCGAGATTCCGATCCCCGTAGTCGAATTGCGTGAACTTCTTCTTATTTGCCAACTGCACCAAGTGCAGAATATTCTTCCTCGACGAGCCAGTCGGGTAGTGTCCTATCAGGGAGTAGAACATGTTAGGTTCAAACTCCTCTTTGTCCTCCCCTGCCAGTTGGAAGAACAGCATCTCAGCGCAGAGTTTGTATCCCCACACTTTTTGAGCGCAAATATTGTTCCTTAGGAGCGTTATGAACGAGTTGGGCCCCATGATCTCTTCCTGGTTCAAAGCTAAGAGCAGCTGGTCTACGATCGGTCCCGCTTCGACCACGCTGGTTATAGGGTACTTGAAGTTCTCGTAATTAACGTAGCACACGGGCCCTAGCGCGATCAGCACTTTTATTTTGTCGTTGTACTCCGGCCGCACTGACCCTAGCACGTAGAAGATCATATTTCCTTGCGAGTGTCCGATGGCACTGAGCTGCTTTACCTTATTATGCTGCAGGATGTAGTCGATGGTAGCAGGCAGGTCGTAAGCTCCGACATCGTGGAAGCTGAAGTTCCAGAAGCTGTTGTCTACGTCGGGGTTCAGGCGCTTGTGTCGACGGGACTGCTTGGTACCTCTGTAGTTCCCCACCCACACGTCGTAGCCTGCCGAGGACAAGGCAGCAACTAGCGAGCTTTTCCCTCTGAGAATAAAGGTGTCAGCTGAATCCAAGATACCGTGCATGAGCAGTACAGGCTTGTGTCGGTCTCCGGGGACGTGGAACAGTTTGAGGATGTATCCGTCCTCCGTTGTGACATCGTGCTCTCTGACGCTCATGCCGTACTTTGTGGCTAGTCCTGTGAAGTTGAGGGTTGCGTCTTCAGGGATGAACAGGTTCTGCAGCCCTCCCTGTTGTCTTGCCGCTCTGGCCAGGTTGCTGAGGGCAAATACCGCTATGTAGAGCAGCAGCACGCTAATTTTCATTTTGTAGCAAAATCCTGTTGATTGTTTTTGACAACTTTTTTAACTTTGTTTGGTTGATCAACCAGTTTATGTCGCCGACTGTTTATAATGTTACAGCTAAACAAAATGCTACAGTATTTATGTGTTAACGAATGGACCTTGGTTGGCCTCAAGTTCCGGAAAAAATCGATAAGAATATTATGATATTACGTAGAGAAGTTACTGGTACTGGTTTGGCGAGCAAATATCACGTTTGATTAAATTGGATGGTGTTTCATGTGATCACGGTGTTTTTAATATTCATATTGAGCAACAATGCTCCTATGATATGACCTACGTTATTTTGCTATCATTAGGTACTTTACTCATTGCTTTAATCAATAAAGATTTACGTAGGTACCTAAAGTTGCCATTCATTTATTTCAGGAAACTTTTTTAGGAATTTTTTACATTTTGTCATAGAGTATTTAATAACTAGCATTTTGTTGTGAGATTTTTTTGTAAATACTAAACAAAGTCACAGAATAACTATTTATACACAGACATAATACCTATTACTGTGTATGTGTATTTACAATGTTCAAAGGGAGGGGGTTATTTCTTCCGTCCACGGTTTATTATTTGATCACAATCTCATCTGATGGTAAGTGAAGATGTGGCCGACGATGTATTACGAAGGTAGAGGATACCAATTCACTCTTGTCTTGAAGAGACCCAGGTTGTAATTGACGGGAAAAACAGCAGCAGGGAGCGTGTTCCAAACCCCAGCGGTACGAATGGTGAAGGTGGAGGAAAACCAGTTAGTGCGAGTGGACGGTAACTATATCCACCAAGTAGAGGTGGCAATGCACTGTGCGTCTGCTTGTCCTGGAGTGGAAGGGGATGGTGGAATCAGGTCATGAAGTTCCTGTGAGCATTCTCCGAAGTGTATCCTATAAAAGACTGAGAGACAAGCGACCTTGCGGCGGTGTTCGAGACTTTGGACCATAAACTAAGAATAACGTACGCTTTGGACCTTAGCGTCTGCAAGGTACGCTGTCATGGCTGCGTGTCAACGAGTCTGAGGCTCTTCGCTCTATCGACTCTAAGGCTGCAAGCTGGTACTTGGCCGAGTCGTCCCAAACATGGTGGCAATACTCCAAACCAGACCAGACCATCTACTGTAGGTATCTACTTATCATAAGTTTTACCTGATAACTCGATTTTCTCTGGGATCTTAAGTTGTAGTACCTACCTAAACAATTATATCTTATTCATTGTGTACAGTACATACTATGTCGAAAGGGGGTGATTCTGAACCCCGAGGGGGAATAACTTGTGAATAATGATTGTTTGAATACCGAATACTGATTTTTTTTATTTTGTTTGTTTGTTTTATTGTACAAGTTTCTTTTTCCTATTCGTGTTCTATTACACGCACTTTTGCCTTATTTAACATTATTGTTGCTGGATTTTCCAGCAAAACCAGTTTTTGTCATAAAATTATTTAAAAAAAAATGTAAATAGGTACCTACCTACTTGAAATGTGAAAACAATTCTAATAATATGTAAGAAGTAGTTAAAGACACGAGCCTATGAAAATTATCGAAATTTAAAAATAATAGAACAACTGTTGATCCATCGGGGTCTATAAATCACCCCATTGGCTTAGAACACATGTTTCATGGCATCCCATCCTGCTTAGGTTGAGGTACCTATGGACAAAAACTTAAAGATACTTAAATTTACGTAGGCCTGTCTGTACACCTACCTCAACATCATCGGCCTATGTTAGTCCACTGCTGGGCATAGGCCTCCCTCGCCCTGTCTTCAGCTTGCGCATCCAGCATCTGCCTGCAGTCCTACCTCCTTGAATAAAACTAAAATATTTCTTTACGCAAATTTACCAGATCGATATATAATATTGTATACTTATTAACTTTTATTTAATCGCCTTTTAGTACAATAATCATAATCGTAACTACTATTATAGATAAATTAAACAATACAATCAAGTATTTATTTATTTATTTTAAACCCTAGATATAATCACAAGAAATATAGCACAGCGTGTGCTAGGAATGGTAGTACCTAGGTAAGTACTACATAGATCAGAATATCAGATTTGAAAGTGGTGATGATTTGATGTGAATCACATGTAGGAGATTCCGAGCATTGTCCTATAGCTGTCTCTCTATGATAACGGCCGGAAGGAGCACAACTTGAAGTAGCAGATCATGTGGGAACCTGAAAAATATAGTTTTAGATTACTTCGCACTACCATCATCCAGTTTTTGTTTGATCCACTGCTGGGCTTGGGCATGTCTAGTGCCATTCTCCTCCGTAATGCAATGCTCTATTCTGGCTCAGGTGCAGCTCATGGCCAACTGGATGGTGGATGAATATCGCTTTTTAGGGTAATCATTTTTTAGGCACTATAGGGTCATAATAGAATCTAATATGAACTAACATTCTGTAGTTCAAACAGATAATGGACTTACTAGACATTTCTTTTGTCCAAAATTTTAACGTAGTATTTTATTCAGTTATTATTATTATTATTATTATTATTATTATTATTATTATTATTAGAAATAAAACCTAAGTTGCCACCTTGTGTCCAGTGTGGTAGCGACTGGAAGTTTTATATCCCCAGTTGCCACCAGTGGTAGCAATGGAGACGTAATCCCATCGTTCTAGATGATTATTTCTCGAGGATCTATACTTTATAAACTAAATCGTAGCTTTAATAATATCAATAATATTATTAAAAATGCGGAAAACAACCCGAAAGTACTGTTTGTTGGTCATAATAAGTCATAACTCATAACATAGATCATAAAACACTTAAACTAAACAGTGGGCACAGCTAGTTTTACTGACTGTGAATAAGAAAGAAAAACATGCAATATCTGGTTCACTTTAGTTTACCGACAGTAAATAGATCTGTTTTAGTTGTAGTGTAGCATAGCATCAAGGTCCATACGCAGCAGCGTCCCAAGTGCGCCCACGCATTTCTCATGAGCAATAGCGCTGTCTTCGCGTCTAGATAATTTATAAACGTCCTGTGATGCGAATAACTCCGTACTCGAAACCCCAGTCGTAATTAATTCGTAGTTGAGTCATCATTGTAAAAATAAAACGTCAAGTGCGAGTTAGACTCGCGCATCAAGGGTTCCGTACAAACTCCTACTCTTCAGCAAGGAAATCAACCTTGACGAATAAGGCACAATAATTTTCTGATTTGATAACGATTATGACGTAACTTATTTAGTCCCTCGAAATATTAAATTATTATTAAATATTATTATATACATATGTATATACTTATTATTAAATTTATAACTATTAAACCCCGTCTCGAGGCTAAATAAGTTACTTCCAACCCTAGGGTAACAATGTACTATTTTCTATGAATTAACCACAATTTTACGGTTCTCAGATTTTTTTCCTTTACTTGTGCTACAAGACATTGCTTCTTGCCAAATTTCATGGTTCTAGGTCAAAGGAAAGTACCCTACAGGTTTTTGGTCCATGGCGAGATTCGAAAATTATTTTTTCTGTGAATTAAGGCTCATACTAAGGCAAAAACAAGAAAATTAGGTGTTTTCGAATCCGTTTTCCAACGAAAATATTGATTGTGGAGCTCTGAAATTTATATATCCTGTATGTAACACATATCCTGAAAGGTCCCTTGGAGGTCCCAAATGCTTGCCGTTAATTATAGTGTAGTTGTTATAGTGTTAGTTATAGTGTGTGTGTAGCTGCTTCGAACCCACTTTTTATCGGCGTCTCAAATTCGATTAGTACTAATTTCAGTATAGTGATTCATATACTTCACCTACCTATCTCTTGGAGGTCCATTAGCTTCAAAAAGTAATCAAAATAATGAAATCAAACGTAAAAACGTATTTTCGCCTACAAAATCTGTGATACAAACCTGACCAGTTACACGTCGCCCAACCGCAGAGGATCCTATTATTTGGTTGATTAGGACACTACATGGCATGCTGAACCGAAAACAAGCACTCTTTGCTGCATAAAGGCGCGCGGAAAGGTTCAAGGTCGTTTGCCTTACTATTCGTCTTAACTACAAATTTACTGTTTTCTGCTATAAGACCTTGCTTCTTGCCAAATTTCATGGTTCTAGGTCAACGGGAAGTACCCTATAGGTTTTGTGTGCATGTGATTCCCTTGAAAATTAAAAAAAAAATAGACATAAACAGCTGTAACTTTTGATTGCGTTGACTTAGAAGTTTGATTTATATTGAGGCTTCAAGAGGTTACGAGCCTGCGTATATGATGTGAATATCAACTCGATAACTCCACGCGTTTTTGAGAAAAGAGGGTTGACAGACGGACAGACGGACAACAAAGTGATCCTATAAGGGTTCCTTTTTCCTCTTGAGGTACGGAACCCTAAAAAGTTAAAATATTGAACTTCAATTTAATTCACTTACTTACTACAATTTAAATACAAGTCTGGGGCTGCGTATCGGAATTTCCACGCAAATCCCGTGATTCCGCAATCGTGAAATTCCCGGAACCGTCTCTGCAAGGACGTGGAAACCAAGAACCAAATAAATGGTGATGAATGGTGAAACCTGGTGATCGCTTGTGCTTGTGACCCTGATTTAGCATGTTTTTATGTAGGTATAC
Organism: Eupithecia vulgata; assembly: GCA_946478455.1. Classification (NCBI taxonomy): domain Eukaryota; kingdom Metazoa; phylum Arthropoda; class Insecta; order Lepidoptera; family Geometridae; genus Eupithecia; species Eupithecia vulgata. The sequence continues at coordinate 1,258,511 of OX297873.1, read as the reverse complement.
TTACCGGAAAAGGCAATAATTTTTCAAAATTCAGTGAATCCAGTTTTACTTTATTTTATATAGGGATGTTTTAAATATCCCATTACCTGCCTTCCCCTTTTTGATCTTCCACCTCAGCAGGCGAGGCCGGGCCTGCGCGTCCTCGCTCCGCTTGAACATGCTGTCCAGCTGACCCTTGATGGGCGAGTACTCGAATGTCTCCGGAAGTACGAGGGCTGCGACTCTTGAGATCCATTTCGGCCTGGAATCAATGTTACTGGAACTGTTGTCTACCTTCTTGAACTTTATTGATTTCGACTCTGCGTTTGGTTGGTTTGTTACAAAACTCACAAGTCTGCGTTTGTTTTTTTTAACAAAAATTTAATTACAAAATCAGAGGTTTGATCTGCAAAGGCGCGGCATTGCTGCTCTTCCTTTTAGTAGCAGCGGCGACGACGACGTGCCCAGCAGTGCACGCATCAAGGGCACTCAATGTGCTAAACATTTAGTTACTACGTTCCTCCTACTACCTGGCAGAGGCCTATAAGTGTCTTGTACATTGGTACCTACCGAATGGGGTGTCTATCTATTTTTTTACATAAAGGGAATCGCCCCAGCAGTTTAAAAAACGTTAAATAAATATCTGTGAAATTGTTCCGCCAACAAAGCAACGAGCAAAAAGATCTTATTATTATCGAAATCATGTTAGAAAACTAATCTTACCCCGATAGGAAGCCGGGCGATCCGTCGTGGTTCCTCAAAGCCTGCAGTATCTTGGTCTGCATTATCTTCCTTGCGTGGCTGTTTCTCGTCAGAGGCCGGCTGGTGCTGGCAGGTTCCTCCATGCTGTCCACGTAGTTCTGTCCCTGGAGGAAAAGTTTAGTTAGATAGTCATCCGGTACCCAAGGCACAGCTCTGCTTACGTTAAAACTTTTAAAACTATAATGTTAATCTGCTTACGTTGGTGCAAGATGATGTCGTGTGAATACGTCCACATTATTTTATTTTCAGGCGCCATCATAAGTTGCTAAACGCTTATGTATCCGAAGCGAACCGAACGCTCCCAAAGACTCGTTAGACCTAATTTCAAAAATGATTACATTTAATAATTAGTCCGACTGACCGGAGACAAGCGCGCCAGTGCGACATATACACCGTAGAACAGATCCACCAACAACTGTGATCGGTAATCCGCCTGCCAAGTTTGGCGATTACGGGAGATCTCCATTTCGGGAAGCTGTGGCCGTATTTCTGTACTTACGGGATACATAAGCTCCATATCTCCGGGCCTATCGTGATACATCTCGCGGTCCATGACGTCACAGACGGCGGCCACTACCAGCGCCAGCGCAGCTACCACCTTGGCCGCCATGCTGCTAATGTCAATGATTGTTTCTCTGTTCCGCCGCTGGGGGTGAGTTGCGGGTACAATTCTCTTAAAATTTGATGCTATGAGTGAAAGGGTCCTCTTTTGTCCTCTCTAATAGTTTTATTCTATTTAGTTTAGCAAGTATATCGAAAATAGATATTGGTGGCCAGGCCACTAAGGGCAACTTCGATATTCTACCTAAACCTATTAGAATAAAACTATTACAGAGGCGTTAAAAAAGCTTATAATAGTATGATTTTTGAAATTTCCTTTGATCAATGTAGTAATAAAATAAAATAGGTGGTGGCGGTGGCGGCGGCGACGGCGGCGGCGCCACTTTCACGCATCCCACCACCTCGGTGAGGGCCTACGAGATTACTATGTCACTAAATAACGTGCCTATGCCTACCTAATAGGTACCTAGTGTTTGAACTTGTTTCGAAAAAGTGGGTACCTAAACCTAAGTACTATCAAAAACAGCTTCTTTCTCCTTCAAATCTGTGCCCATGTCCTAATAATTTATTTCTCCCCACCCTATTATCGTTGATCTTTACCACAACTATTCGATTATACTTAAATAACCATAAGTCCTAACATCGGTAACCGACATTGATTGATCACATCTCGGCAACTTTCAAGAACACAAACCTTCATTACAAGAAAATGGGAACAAAAGTTCCATTATGTAGCCTGCACCTAGGTAGGTAAGTACCTATATAAATATGGTCAGACCGGACCCTTTGTCTACTCAAGCAAGAAAACAAAGATTTTTATTTGATTGGGAATTATTCGTCTCCGTCAGGGTTTTATTTCTCTATTGTTAGGATAGATGAGGTGCAGGACATGAAAGATGCAAGATTCTTCTGGAGTTCCAACATGGCAGGACAGCCATGTTGAAACTCCAGAAGAATCTTGTTGCGGAGAGTGAGTGCCCGTAGAGCAGGTGCGGTATGAGCGTGCTGAGTCCCGTGGTGTGACAAGCAAACAATCGATGGTGCCTTCGGCCGCTTCTCGTCTAGTTATTTGGTACATAGAGTGATGGTGGCAAGTATGGTCGGATTGTTTCATGATTGTTTACTTTATTCCGCAGTATTAGGCAGTAGTGCATAGCTAAATGCAGCTTGTGCCTGAGCTCCATTGTATCCAATCCGACCATGCCAGTCACGAAGAGGGAAGAAGGGAAAAGATACGGGTAATAGCCATTATGGCTATTACCCGTATAAATATAACTAACAAATTTACGTTGTAGCCTCTCAATCATTTTAGCCTCTCGTGGGTCGATTAGTGCGCTAAATTGAAGTTTGCTTCGAACGAAGGCATTGTAAAGCGTGATTGATATATGTATGTAGGTACTAGTATTCTGTTGACAGTTTTGCACATCGCCATAATATGATCACGGAAATCAAGGCATGTCCTCAATAAGTCCCAAGTCCCGAATTTTCTCCACGCTTTCCATTGTGGAGAAGCCTAGAGCGTATGTTTTGATTCTAGGTACTTACTTGGAGTCTAGTAAAAGTCATGACCTTGCATTTGTATTTTTAGCTAGGTAAAAAAATATTCAATCGCGAAGTGCTCTAAATATGCATTTAAAATTTAAATTTTCAAGTTACGCGCGTAACTTAACGAAAACGCTGGACGCAGTGGACGGCATATTGCTCTGTAGTTATGACGTGACGTCTGTTTGTTGTGACACCTTACCAAATGGGCTGATGTCGCTGATGACAGATGATGGTTTGCCTGGATGCTACTGTCTGTCTGTGCCCTATGACCCATTTTGTTATGAGGAAACTAACCACCATAAAGCCTAGTAAAAGTCGATCGTCAACTCGGACTGTTCACTGGTGATTTCTCATAAATACCTAACTAGAAAAAATCTTAACTCACCTGATTATTTCAGGTTTCAGGCTCACCCGCCTAGCACCCGTGCAGACACAAAATGCCGCCGTCGCTGTCGCCCCGCCGCGCCGCGGCGACAGCGACGGCGGCATTTTGTGGGCCGTATGCGGGGTGGCGACGACGACGCCCGCCCCGCCCGCCTTAACTTTATCCGCCCGCCTTAGCTATATCCGCCCGAAAACGTGAGTTATCATTATCAATCTCTAAAACGCATAGCGTTTTGTTATGTGGCCCCAAAAATGTACTTCTACTTAGGTGCGTTGATTTTAATTTTATATACCTACAATAGAACTAGTTATTATTAATTTAAATGAATAATACAAAAAATAATTAAAGCGTCAAATGAAAAAACAACAAGCTAACTGCCGGCTGTTGCAAACAATCTAGAGGTACCTTAACTGATCAATACGACTGGTGTTCATGGAAGCGTCACCAAGATCTAGCTGCAAGTATTTAGTTTTAAACCTACGGCATAAATTTCGTTCATTTTAAGTTCAAATTCAAAACGAGCGTATTTTTAACCTACTGCTACAAAAAAGGGAGTTTCTAGTTCGGCTACACCAACATAAATAAGAAAGAAGACGAAAAGAAAATAATGCTGGACAATTCACACAGCATTATCTAGTCCCAAGCTAAGAGCTTGTGTCATGGGTACTAGATAACTGAAATACATAATACAATACATTACATACATAGATATTTTTTATTATACATAGAAAATGACCAGAACACCCGGAACCTATAGAAATACCTGCAGATCGTACAAATATAATATTTGTCCCAAGGCGGGAATCGAACCCACAACCTCCTGCGTCGCAGCCGGACCTTCGCCCACCGCGCCACAGAGGTCGTCGAAATATAGCTGAGTAGGTAGTTTATCTAATGTCCACACTCCACAGGGCGTATTGAGGTAATGTCAGGGAAAAATAGTTCTAAAACACAGACCCAGGGCAAAGAGCTTCTATCTATTTAGGCTAATATCTATAGCTATAATATAAGTACCAAGAAATTAAATAAGTTCCCAAAAAAATTCAATTTCGGTAGGAGTCGAACCTGCGCCCCATCCTCAGTACGGGCGTGCTGTGGGTGTGCTCGAACAAACTAAGCCACGAAATCTTAGTCGGTTTCGTCGGAAACCTTTGCGACCTCTTACGGCTCTAGCACCGTTGGTTAGTTGCTGGCGCCCTCTACACGGGAAACATTACATTCATCCGAACCTGTTCAATCAAAAAGTTATTTAGAGTTCGTTTGACGAGAGGTGTTGCCGTTGCTCAATTCTGGTTCAAAGGTTTCTGTATAAAGAGAATTGAAATTCAGATTAAATTTAATTAGACTGTTTAAACATCTTGATCGGTAGGTAGGTAGGTATGATGATGGTACGAAGCTACCTACTAATCGAATTGATTGTTCGAGCCACGTGCAAACTAATGAAATCTACAGCTTCAATTACTTACATAACTGAACCAGCTTATTTGACTGGCATTAAAGTGAACCCATGATGACCTTTTTGACAACAAATTAATATTTAGCGCGTACATCTCCCACACCTATATTATTGTGAGTTATGGAATGTGCCCGGAATGACAGTCTGCGCAATCACTTATTTGACAAGGATCCATGCTTTTGGCAGTTAAGACGAATAGTGAGGCAAATGACCTTGGACCTTTCCGCACGCCTTTATGCAGCAAAGAGTGCTTGTTTTCGGTTCAGCATACTATGTAGTGCCATAATCAACCAAATAATAGGATCCTCTGCGGTTGGGCGACGTGTAACTGGTCAGGTTTGAATCACAGATTTTGTAGGTGCAAATACGTTTTTACGTTTGATTTCATTAATTTCACTGCTTTTCGAAGCTAATGGACCTCCAAGCGATAGGTATGAACTATGTGAATCACTATACTGAATTTGGTACTAATCGAATTTGAGACGCCGATAAAAAGTGGGTTCGAAGCCGCTACACATACACTATAACTAACAGTATAACAACTACACTATGATTAACAGCAATTATTTGGAACCTCCAAGGGACCTTTCAGGATGTGTGTTACAGGATATATAAATTTCAGAGCTCCACAATCAATATTTTCGTCGGAAAACGGGTTCGAAAACACCTAATTTTCTTGTTTTTGCCTCACTATGCGCCTTAAGGAGGCTGTATGTAACAGCTTCTTAGCTATTCGACGACGCAGGATTCGGATAGCGGTTTATTTTTCGCTTCTTCCACTAGTGGACAAAAAAGTGAAGCTAATAAAATCAATAACATCTTATTTCTTATTAGATCATAATGACTATTTATACTTAGGTACAGCTTTTTATGTACCTATTAAATTTGACTCGCCTAAGTGCTTATTTTGTAAGCCTAAAGAAATAAAGTTATTGAGTTTGTGTTTGAATCTATCGGACTAGGTTGGGAAGCTTTATAAGTAGGTAGGTAATTAAAAATCAGTTTAAAAACGCAATTAATGTTTTGTTTTGTTCCATGTTTTTTTACAAACTTCAATTGTTTCTTTTAGGTATTGATTTTTCTTGTTCTTTGTATTATAATTTGTACACTTTCAAGGGTGGTACGTTTAAATAATTGAAAAACCTTTAATAAATGCATACATTTGTTCATTTGTCAACAAAGTTGCCCTTGGTGGCCACCAAAATCTATTTTCTTCTATCGTTCTTCTTTCTGGGTGACTGTCCAGGCTTTTACATCCGTAGGTAGGTACATTAAGATCGTTCGGATGATTGTCTTGTAAATGCGGGTCTTGGTTCTTCGGGAAAGGAGCTTGGACACCAAGACTTTGTGTAGTGCTGCACTGCATCGGAGCGTGTTCTGGGCTCGTACCTATGTCTATTTCATCGCCTCTGGTGTTAGTGTCTGATAAAGTGCATCCCAGTTAGGTAGGTACCTGAATCTATCCCTCAGAGCAATAACTACAGCATAGAGGGACCGCGAAATTTAAGTCTAGTTATACTCTTCATACTTATAACACAATCAGTGTGAAAAAAGAGGATAGGTATATAGATATATGGGTTGCTTATGGCAGTGCTGTCCACTTTTTTCATCTCGGTAGTGATGAGCCGATTTTGCAGAAGTATCGATATTAATTTATTTTTAAAAGATAATTTAACTATTGAATTGAATGTTCATACGTTATTGTCATGTCTTTAGAAGGTTATCGATTCGATACGTATGTATGTAACATTGTTGGAATTTCACAATATTCACATAATGTTACTCTATGTGGGTTTCTAAACACGTGTGACAAATTTCATAAGTTTTTGTATGTATGTTACTATACGCATTTCTCTGAAACACGTAATTGGATTGTAAGCATTCTTTCTTTGTTGGATTAGGTACCTATCTCTTAACTTAGGGAACAGTACAATTTATCAAAATCAGTTAAGCAGTTTTCATGATACGAAATGAAATAAAAACAATCGGATCAAAACGATATTTTTAATTTATTAAGAGCTGACCCGCCCCGGCTTCGCCTGGTTGGATATTTCCATATTCTCTCACTTAAAATATTCTATGGGCAAATATTTCAAAGGCTCCCGTCCTGGATTTGAGTGTAGATTCTCATCATCATCATTATCCTGAAACAATGAAAGCTTAGTAAAAAAATACTACCTGGCTTTAACCTTAATAAAAGTTCAATCTGCAGGCATAAAAAAAATCACTGATATGCTACACTGTTTAGAACATATTATTCGGCTATGCTTAGTCAAATTAATTCTGGCTCTCGGAATCGCTTTACACCAGTTCTCTTTCTCATTTGGAGGCATACTAAAAAAGAAAATTATTAATTCCAATTTATCGGCATAACTTTATCGTATCGATAAAAAGTACCTATCACTAGTATAGAATTACCTTACAAATTAACAATTTTTAATTTGTAAATTATTTCGCGATTACAACATAATTTGTAATAAATATGGATTGAGGGATCAATAGCAATCTATAATATGTATGGTTTTAGTGATCACATCCAAATATATCGCGTGATTTTGTATGAAAACTGTAAAAAAACACTTACCGGTGAAAGCTTACAAATTCATAGTTTTCTTTCCTTGATGAATGTGATTTACATGATAACACAAAACAAGCCATGTTATAAGCTTATGCATCTGTCCTTTGCACCTTTTTTTTAACAGATTTAGGGGAAGGTTGCTATGAATGGACCACCTAACTTTACAACCTCATATCTCAAAAAGTATAAGTGATTAAATTAAACCGGTTTATTATTTTTATTTCTTAGGATCTTTATTTATTATAATCAAACGCACAAACAATTCAAGCTAACACTTTCCGATATATACGAAGAAAACTAAATCTTTGACGGTTGCCTTCTTTGGACCATGGGCACCTTCATTGAACCACTAGTTTGCCATCAATGGACTTGGAGAAATTTGTTCTAGAGGTCCAATCATGGCAACTAATTATAATTTTCAATTTAACCTATTTATGACATACGAGGAGAGAAAAACTGTACTCATACACGTGCGACAAGCAAACATTGTTATAGACTGTTATAGACTACTTAATAAGTATTTAAATTTTACATATGGCAATGTACATAAGATCAACAAGTCAAAAAAAATAAGAAACAGTCTTATGGTCATATTTAGAGTCATTAAATCACATTTTCTTTTAACATGAAATAAACATGATTGTATAAAAATCAACATAATACTCCATCTAATCTTCGTTTTAGTGTTGCTTTCGGGACGCCGTCGTATTCTGCTTGCCTCATTTAAACCAACGTTTTTTTCCTTACTGATTCTATTACAATGATAATACTTGTTTTGTTCCATAGAAAATATTTTCTTTTTTCGGCGACATTCTGAAATTTTAATTAAAATAAATAATTAACTGGTTATCTATAGTTTTTTTCTCATAAGTTATGTTATGACTAAAAAGTTACAAAAAAAAGTTGCTATCATTGGACCGGTCCAACGGTGGAACTCTCTTGCGGTCCATTGATGGCAACAAGGTACTAGTTAAGAAAAATAAATCCTAACAGTACATGGACATGACTAGACAAAATTGAATAACACACATGGAATCACAATTAAATTATCGAATATTGCCCAATAGTGCACGCAGACAAATATGAACACAATGAGACTTACATGAAGTTGTCCTGAGTCAAATTATTAGATTTCGACCGTCGCAAACACACTAACTCGTGTCACTCCTCGCCCTGTGTCGCAACGTAACTAAGGTAAGAGGGGGTTGCAACTGAGTCGCCACGGACTTATTTCGACAAGTTTAGCTGTCGCTAGCTTGCACAGTTTTGGAAATACCTTGGTGGTCCAATGAAAGCGCTGGTCCAATGATCGCAACCTTCCCCTATGCACAAAATCTATATTTTTAGGGTTTCAAAGATCGGTTTTGAAACCCTTATGGTCTCGCTTTGTCCGTCCCCGCTCTTTCTTGAATATCTCAGTAACTACTGCAGCTATTAACTTGAAATTTGAAATAATGATACATTTCGTGCGCCATTACTGATTTTAAGAAAAAAATATATAAATAAATGAAAAATGAAAATGAATATTTTCAGTACAAATTTTGATGTTGAAATTTCAAAAGAGACCTAGGAAGGCAAATGGGGTATCAAATGAAAGGTATCGTTTTGTACATTTCAAAACACTTTTTGAAATTTCTGTAAATTTCATACTTTTTGAAATATTTCAAAAAAAGACGAAAAATTGACCATTCCCCCCCCCCTAGCTCCGAAGATTGCAGACCGATCCATGTACAATGTATTAGGCGTTTGTAGACATCAATCTATATTTTACAGGAAAAATATAGAGAAGTCTGTAATAATAATAGTTTTTGAAAAATGGTCAAAAAGGGGGGGAAATTTTTTTCAAAAGGAGGGGTACCTGCCTATGTGGCGTATCAAATGAAAGGTATTGTTTTGACCATTTCAAAACACTTTTTGAAATTTCTGTAAATTTCATACTTTTTGAAATATTTCAAAAAAAGACGAAAAATTGACCATTCCCCCCCCCCTAGCTCCGAAGATTGCAGACCGATCCATGTACAATGTATTAGGCGTTTGTAGACATCAATCTATATTTTACAGGAAAAATATAGAGAAGTCTGTAATAATAATAGTTTTTGAAAAATGGTCAAAAAGGGGGGGAAATTTTTTTCAAAAGGAGGGGTACCTGCCTATGTGGGGTATCAAATGAAAGGTATCGTTTTGACCATTTCAAAACACTTTTTGAAATTTCTGTAAGTTTCATACTTTTTGAAATATTTCAAAAATAGTCGAAAAATTGACCTTTCCCCCCCCCCTATCTCCGAAGATTGCAGACCGATCCACGTACAATGTATTAGGCGTTTGTAGATATCGATCTATATTTTACAGGAAAAATATAGAGAAGTCTATAATAATAATAGTTTTTGAAAAATTGTCAAAAAGGGGGGGAAATTTTTTTCAAAAGGGGGGGTACCTACCTATGTGGGGTATCAAATGAAAGGTATCGTTTTGACTATTTCAAAACACTTTTTGAAATTTCTGTGAGTTTCATACTTTTTGAAATATTTCAAAAAAAGACGAAAAATTGACCATTCCCCCCCCCCCCTAGCTCCGAAGATTGCAGACCGATCCATGTACAATGTATTAGGCGTTTGTAGATATCAATCTATATTTTACAGGAAAAATATAGAGAAGTCTGTAATAATAATAGTTTTTGAAAAATGGTCAAAAAGGGGGGGAATTTTTTTTCAAAAGGAGGGGTACCTGCCTATGTGGGGTATCAAATGAAAGGTATCGTTTTGACCATTTCAAAACACTTTTTGAAATTTCTGTAAGTTTCATACTTTTTGAAATATTTCAAAAATAGTCGAAAAATTTACCTTTCCCCCCCCCCTATCTCCGAAGATTGCAGACCGATCCACGTACAATGTATTAAGCGTTTGTAGATATCGATCTATATTTTACAGGAAAAATATAGAGAAGTCTGTAATAATAATAGTTTTTGAAAAATTGTCAAAAAGGGGGGGAATTTTTTTTCAAAAGGGGGGGTACCTACCTATGTGGGGTATCAAATGAAAGGTATCGTTTTGACTATTTCAAAACACTTTTTGAAATTTCTGTGAGTTTCATACTTTTTGAAATATTTCAAAAAAAGACGAAAAATTGACCATTCCCCCCCCCCCCTAGCTCCGAAGATTGCAGACCGATCCACGTACAATGTATTAAGCGTTTGTAGATATCGATCTATATTTTACAGGAAAAATATAGAGAAGTCTGTAATAATAATAGTTTTTGAAAAATGGTCAAAAAGGGGGGGAATTTTTTTTCAAAAGGAGGGGTACCTGCCTATGTGGGGTATCAAATGAAAGGTATCGTTTTGACCATTTTAAAACACTTTTTGAAATTTCTGTAAGTTTCATTTTTTTTGAAATATTTCAAAAATAGTCGAAAAATTTACCTTTCCCCCCCCCCCTATCTCCGAAGATTGCAGACCGATCCACGTACAATGTATTAAGCGTTTGTAGATATCGATCTATATTTTACAGGAAAAATATAGAGAAGTCTGTAATAATAATAGTTTTTGAAAAATGGTCAAAAAGGGGGGGAAGTTTTTTTCAAAAGGAGGGGTACCTGCCTATGTGGGGTATCAAATGAAAGGTATCGTTTTGACCATTTTAAAACACTTTTTGAAATTTCTGTAAGTTTCATACTTTTTGAAATATTTCAAAAATAGTCGAAAAATTTACCTTTCCCCCCCCCCCTATCTCCGAAGATTGCAGACCGATCCACGTACAATGTATTAAGCGTTTATAGATATCGATCTATATTTTACAGGAAAAATATAGAGAAGTCTGTAATAATAATATATATAGCATAGTATTGTAGTAAGCGTATACAGTCCACCGTCAGCTTCATTTGAAATATTTGAAAAAACTATGGATGACATTTTATTTAAAATAACTAAATCAAATAAAAATCTCTTGGTATGTGGAGATTTTAATATTGATCTTTTAGAAGTTTACTCTCTTAGTAGTAGGTTAACTAATTTATTTAATTCTTATAATCTAAAGCCACTATTTATGGAACCTACTAGAATTACAGAGACTTCAGCAAAATGTATAGATAATATATTTGTTTCCTTGAATGAAAAAATTGTTAGTAAAAATATAATAAGCAATTTAAAATCAGACCACTTAGGTCAACTAATTAAATTAAAAATTCAAGTAAAAAACAATAATTGCAAAAAACAAATAAAATACATACCTGTGACCAGAAGTCGATTTGAACGGTTGAGATTGGATTGGGATACTAAAGCATTACCTAACTACTCACATAACAACCCAAATGAGTCGTATTGCTGTTTTTTTGACAAATTCACCAATGCGTTTAATTCAATATTCATACCCAAGTCGATCATGGTCTCAGAAAAACTTAACTTTTGTGAGTGGGCAACAGTAGGTATACATAAGAGTAGAGAAAAGTTGTATGAACTGTATAGCGAAAAACAATATAATTTTAGCCAGGAATTTAAAGAAAAAGTAAAAAAATACTCAAAAATGTTTAGAAAAGTTTGCCATATAGCAAAATCAAATTATATCAGCTCTAAAATTAGAAATAGTGAAAATGTTATAAAATCAACATGGAAAATCATAAATAGTGAGACTGGAAAGGTCAGTGCCCATGATAATGACTACAATTTAAAGATTAATGATTGCATAATCAAAAATGACCTTGAAAAAGCCCAAGCGTTTGAAAACTTTTTTACTGACATTCCGATCTCTACTACAAAGTGTCTAAACTCTTCTCAAGTAATCGCTGAGTCATTACTCACAGAAAATGTACAAAAATGCAAATGTAAATTCAATTTCAACCATGTCGATGAAAAAGACATTAAAAAAGCCTTTAACCTTTTAAATGTAAAGAAAACTGCAGATCTCTGGGGCATTTCCGTTAGAATTATTAAACCATTGATTGATACAATCGCACCAGATCTCGCTTTTATATTCAATGAATCTATTGATTGTGGCATATTTCCTGATCTAATGAAACATAGTAAAATAATACCATTATTTAAATCGGGTAGTAGATCTGACCCCACTAACTTTAGACCGATATCAGTATTGCCTACATTCAGCAAAGTTTTTGAAAAACTTATTTTACACCAATTACTTAAGCATTTCAATGGCAATGGCCTGCTACATTGTAAGCAATACGGGTTTACTCGCGGCAGGTCAACTACTGATGCCGGTGTAGAGTTAGTAACGCATATTTTTGATGCTTGGGAGAAGTCGCAAGATGCCTTGGGTGTTTTTTGCGACTTGTCAAAAGCATTTGATTGCGTACACCACGGAACATTAATCAGGAAACTGCAACACTATGGATTAATGGACACCTCTTTGGATCTTCTTACATCTTACTTGAGCGGTAGGATACAAAGAGTTGACATTAATGGGAAACGGTCCTCGGGGTCTGTAGTTACCATGGGTGTACCGCAGGGTTCTATCCTCGGTCCCTTCCTATTTCTAGTTTACATTAACGATCTGCCTCATCTTGTTAAGAATAATCACGAGATTGTATTATTTGCTGATGACACTTCATTAATTTTTAAATTGAAACGACAAAACATAAACTTCGACGATGTAAATAATGCAATATCAAAAGTAGTCAATTGGTTTAGTGTTAATAATCTTTTGCTCAACGAAACCAAAACTAAATGTATTAGATTTGTTTTACCGAATGTAAAACAAGTTAAGGCTAATGTATACGTAAAAGAAGAATCGGTAGAATTTGTGGACAGTACCGTATTCTTAGGAATTACCTTAGATAGTAAACTTCAATGGGGCCCGCACATAGATAAGCTATCGAAGAGACTAAGTTCTGCAGCATATGCAGTCAAAAAAATCCGTCATCTTACAGACGTTGATACTTCTAGACTAGTATATTTCAGCTACTTCCATAGTATTATGTCTTATGGTATACTGCTGTGGGGGAACGCTGCAGATATTAACACCGTATTTGTGCTGCAGAAGAGGGCTGTTCGTGCAATCTATGATATGGGTCCCAGAGAGTCCCTACGTGATAAATTTAAAGAAATAAACATAATGACAGTACCGTGTCAATATATTTATGAAAACTTGTTGTACACTCATAAGAATATCAATCGGTTCCCCAAAAATAGCGATATACATAATTTAAATACTAGAAATAAGAATAAACTCGCTGTGCCCACAACTAGGCTACACAAGATTAATGTATCTTTTAAAGGACAATGTATACGCTTCTACAACAAAACTCCAAGTGAGTTGCAAAAATTATCAATAAATAAATTCAAACAAATTGTCAAACATATCCTTTGTAAAAAGGCTTACTATAAAATATCAGATTATCTAGACGATAAAAAAGCTTGGGACGAGTTTTGCTCCAACTCGAAAACTAACATTCTAACAAGGTAAAGGTTTCTTGTTCGCTTCTTTACTTTACCTTAAAAAGATTGAAGTGGACAAAAAATCAAAGTGATCACTTTATTTCCTAGTTTTACTTATGTAATCTGAATTTTTTGTGACGTGTCCAAGAGTCCTGTAAGGTCTAAAGGAAATAAAGCACTTTGAATTTTGAATTTTTTTGAATTTTAATAGTTTTTGAAAAATGGTCAAAAAGGGGGGGAATTTTTTTTCAAAAGGAGGGGTACCTGCCTATGTGGGGTATCAAATGAAAGGTATCGTTTTGACCATTTTAAAACACTTTTTGAAATTTCTGTAAGTTTCATACTTTTTGAAATATTTCAAAAATAGTCGAAAAATTTACCTTTCCCCCCCCCCTATCTCCGAAGATTGCAGACCGATCCACGTACAATGTATTAAGCGTTTATAGATATCGATCTATATTTTACAGGAAAAATATAAAGAAGTCTGTAATAATAATAGTTTTTGAAAAATGGTCAAAAAAGGGGATTTTTTTTCAAAAAGGGGTACCTACCCATGTGGGGTATCAAATGAAAGGTATCGTTTTGACCATTTCAAAACACTTTTTGAAATTTCTGTAAGTTTCATACTTTTTAAAATATTTCAGAAAATTGATTGTCCAAATAATTGGCAAATGTTTGAAACCCTCGGCGCGCGAGTTACACTCGCACTTGGCGAATCTTGTTTTAGTAAAATAATGATGACCCAGCTCATGTATTTACATTCACGACGTAATAAGCAACTAAATCAAATACTTTGTACGGTTAACCGTGTATTAAGCACTATTGTGCTGTTTTTAATTGGTCGTGTAATAAGAGACCAAGTGTGACCATTTGACATCTTCGGAATGCCCATTTAGCTTTAAGCCTACATGATGGATATGCGTTTGTCTCATAAACCAGCACAATCTGCGCTATAAGAGAGAAGAGCTTAGATATATCGTAATTTCTTCGCTCTCTCTATGCTGTAGTTATTGCTCTGAGGTCTATCCACTCCCTTAAATCTTGAGTTGCCAACATCGATGTCCTCGCGTCGTTGTCGAAGGTTCCTAGCACGCCGTATATGAATGTACCTACTCAGTCTTGTTTTTTTGGTACCTACCTACCTAACTAACATAATAAATTAGTTTTTTAAAAAGTAGCCTCTTAGTTTGTTTTGTTATACTTTAAGCGATCTTAGCGCGTGGACTTGGTTTCTGTACTCTCGAGGGTTGTGCACGTAGATTATGATGTCCAAGACGCAGAAGTCGTGTCCGGCTCCGTCGTAGCGGCGACGGCGAGGCTGGGCAGTAAATGCGTTATATACTTATAGCAATCTCAATCTGGTCTGGTTAAACACAATTCTGCCAGTGTCAAGTAATGGAAAACATTTGTAAAATAGATGAGTTATCAAATTGAAGCTGGTTTGATATACCTATTCACCAGAGCCTAGTTCGTTATCTATCAGGATGCACCGCACGTAAATTAGCTTGTCCTCAAACTCTAAAGCCACGTCATACCCGCCCGCACGAGCTGCGTCTTGCGTCTGCGACCGCGGCTAGAACAAATACTATTATATATATAACACAGAACAAAAAAAAAATCTGTTCCGTGTATTTTAAGGTGTTTGCTACGAATAAATAATTATTCGTAGGGTGTTTGAAAGTTTTCAATCAGTGCGTTCTACCCGTCATGACCTACGGAGCTGAGACGTGGACACTCACGGTAGGGCTGGTCCACCAGTTTAAAGTTGCCCAGCGAGCTATGGAGAGAGCTATGCTCGGAGTTTCTCTGAAGGATAGGATTCGTAACGAATACATCCGACAGAGAACTAAGGTTATCGACATAGCTCAAAGGATTAGCAAGCTGAAGACAGGGCGCTATGGCTTTCATTAGGGGAGGCCTATGTGGACAAGGCTGATGATGATGATGGTTGTGCTCATGTTTTGTTGTACTTTGCTTGTCAATTGTGTTTGTGACTTGAGACCACAGATATGCTTGAGACCTTCTAAACTTTACATGGCTGTCAATGTCAATTCGTTATACTTACTTTCAGTCAGTCATCCATCCATCTTACTGTCAATGTCAAAAACATGCACATTTCCCGAATCTCAAACTCAAAGTGTCAAGTCAAACAAAACCCTCAAAACAGGAAAACAGTAAAAATAAAAGTCCTGTGATTATTTGGGTATAAAAAAGTGTAATTTTAACTGAAATCAGTACTAATATCCCCACTTTATTTGAAGAGTAATTACCAAGGCTCGAGTTTTTGTATTTCATTCAGAATTTTCAATGTAACCTGAGGAACGTTAACACCGCGGTATCGATTACAAAAATGTCTTTTCCGGGTGACGAACTGCTGGGAAAGTACGAAAACGGGAGAAGAAATGTAGCGCCGAGCTACACCTGGCGGCAGGCCTACGCAGACGGTGAGTTCCATTGAGTATTTCCATCAAATTACGTAAATGTTGATGTGGCGGTTGAAGGTCGTATAGTATTCAGAATAGCCTTTATTTGGACGACCATATGGTTCAAAAGGATTTCATCATTATTTTTACATTCCTATAACTTCATATCCTGAACTATTCTGGGCAGGCAGATAAATTTACTAAGGAATTTTCCTCTTCAATCAATAACTTAAACATTTCAATACATTTTTCCTACATTATTCAAAGTAAGTTTTAAAGTCTTTGTGGCTGGTATAACTCCTTATCTTCAGATAGGTAGGTATGTTGTATGCACTCTCAAAGTGAAAATATTTTATTAAGCATTTGAAATGATCAATACTGCTTTTTATAACTTACGACATCCTCAATAGAATTAGAACATTCATATTATTGACGACCCATGTGGCGTGGTGTGCGAAGGTCTGTCTGTGAAGTAGAAGGTTGTGGGTTTGATTCCCGCCTCAGCACAAATGTGTGTACGATTTGCAGACATTTGTTCAGGGTGTTCTGATCTTTTTCTATATTGTATTAGGTATATGATGTATATCAGTTATCTAGTACCCATAACACAAGCTCTGCTTAGCTCGGGGCTAGATAATGCTGTGTGAATTGTCCAGCATTATTTATTTATTTATAAAGTTAAGCCTACCACATAAATGCTTATGAAAAAACATACAAAAAACTCAACAACCAAAACCAATTAAGTCACAATAAAAAGCAAATGACTGAACACAGCATTTTATTTACAAAGTTGGCCTTCTGACCTGCGCTAACAAATCAGCAGTCACTCGCTAAATTGCAGACAGTTTATTGACTGTGACTTACAAGTACCATTGATTTTAAATTGATTGGACAATTGTACGGTTGTTACTCTCCAGTCTTTCTTGGTTCAGTGAGACATGCTGTCCTTGATTCGTGAGTTATTTTTATTTATAACTATTTCTTTTATTTATGAAAGCTCTTGGGGAAATGCAACAATGCATGAGTGGTCATATAACATGATATATTTGCACCTGCCTATAATCTAGTTATCAAATGTAATACAGATATATATTTCATGACTTTAGTTTAGAGATACATTTGAAAGTTACTAATTATTCATTAATCATTACTAAGTAAATTCTGTCTGCATCTTTGCACATTTACACCCTCAAAACCACATTTTCTTTCTACCCACGAGGCTTGGGTTATGTTTTTAGAGTGTTTCTATGTGGGTGGCAGACACTAAGTATATTACCTTCAGGCATCAAAATGGCTACAGCGATTTTGATAAAAGATGTATCAAATCAAAATACTCTCAGTCTCCCATAAGATTCTTAACTATGTTTTGTAGGTATTACTCTCTCATTTGGTGAACAAAAGATAGAAAGACGAGACTGGTGTTTTTATTATCAATTAAGTAATCACTTGCTCCGATAGACAGTTTTAAAATATATACATAAATACTTGCATTCAGTAATAACAAAGAACCTTCATCAAAATTATTAAGAGTAAATCACTGGAGAAAGAAAAGATGATGTAACTTTGCCCTCATTTCAGTTATCTAGGTCTAGGTATTAGCTGGTGCCAATTGTGCCCATTTGTGTAATAAAATAACGTCGCCTCAGCGGTTCTCTAATTCTTGCAAAGGCGTCTATATCTCCTAGTAGAATCTATTGTCAATTGGTTACATTAATGTGGATAAGTTTGCCAACTTACTATTGCATTTAATGTTGACTGAATTACTAGCTCAGAGATCATTATTGTACTGACAAAAATTTTGTATGATTCTTTATTGCACTAGTAAATTTATTTTTTTAAACCTTAAAACTAGAGAGGTATCGCAAAGGTGACCTTAACCCTACAAAGAGTTCTCTTTCAGCAAACCTTAATGAGAGAGAGAGAGAGACAAGTTTGTAGTAGTGGGTACAATAGAATGAAAATACACCTGTAAATGTACCTACAATAATTACATTCATTTATTGATTTTATTCGGATTACCATCAGCTTAACAAATAATAATTTAAGTTAAAATAGATACAGAAAGCTAATAACAGGCATTTGCTAATAGAAACATAATAAATTACCTAAGTGTGAACACTAAATACTTTTTGTCGTCGACAATTGCGTACTTAATAAAGTAATAAAATGAACAAATACAATAAGTAATAATTAAAAGTATTTATAAGCTACATCATGTGCAAAAAAAGTTAAAGAGTCATGCATCGCCTTGCCCTGTGAATGAACATAGTTAATAAACGAATAAATAAAATCATATAAAAATATTTATAAAATACTATAAATCCAAATACCTACCTAATAAATATAATAACGATTCTATATTTATAATAAATACATAAAATACACCTACATCAAAGTCATGAAGATAGGTAATGCTCTTTGACTAGTAGTATAGTGCATACATTTATTTCTAGCTTTTATTAGACCTTCGACGTAAATAAAGAAATGATTATGCCACCTGTCTGCCTTAATCACTATATATATATATATATATATATATATATATATAGTATGTTTACGTACACATATCGATATCACTATACTATTTACCTACTACAAAATTGCATCAAACTGGTGACTGACAACCAGAATCGGTAGGGTAATTAAAACTGAAAGAAAAGGTCATATCCACGCTAATCCAGCGTCTACAATTTCGATAAAGTAACACAAATCTCTTCTGTAGGCATTTCTAGATTCAGCATCAGTGTGTGCATAAGGCGGTTGTTCAGTGCACGCGCAGTTTCATTGTGTGTTATCGGTTGTCAGGTAACAGTAGTGGGCGATTCTGTTTTATTGCAAGTGGTGGTGATTAATATGCCAGGTTAGATTTTTGTAAAGAGTATGTGAAGGACATGCATTGCATATTACTATAGGCATTTTAAGAATAAGAGTTACTTACGTATTCATTTTCACAATACTACCTAGATAGGGTAAGTGGCGAACTCTGAACGCCGCAGGTTTAGGGGTGAACACATAAAGTGACAATCTCGTTAGGCCAATCATGGCCGCAGTGACACGAAAGCCACCAAGAGCATTTAATATAAAATAAAAAAGGTATACTTAAGGTAAGTATACCTACATATAATCAAGGCCTTTTAATTGTAAGGTTTAGGAATCGATTTCAGTATGTATATATATAATATGTGGATATTAATAATCATGATTTAACTTCGTTAATGAGCGGCGATGTGGCTAAGGTCCGTCGACACAGGAACTTGCGGGTTTGATTCCCGCTTTGGGGCAAATGTTGTACGATCTGCAAATATTTGTTCCGGGTGTGAAGTGTTCGGGGTATTTTCACATAATACTTTCTGTGCAATGTATTCTAATAAGTATATCGAGTCATATAAAAAAAGGCTGGGGCTAAATGATGCTGTGTGGATTATTCAGCATTATTATTTACTAACTAGCTACTGCTCGCGGCTTCGCACGCGATGTTGAACTAGCCTATGTCCGTCCTCTGGATATTGTATTACCTTCCTGTCAAATTTCATCTTCAGCCATTTAGGCGTCAAAAGATCTCGAAGAACTCAGTCAGACAGACAGAGTTACTTTCGAATTTATAATATTAGTATGGATTTATTGTAAGTTAACAGTTGCGCGAGAATAAAACCAAAACTAGGTACCTATTATACATTATTTATCGGGTATTTATCTCTGTCACGCGGTTGAAACGTTGTTAAAAAGAAAGCTAAAGGTACGCGATAAATACCTGATAAGTAATCTTTAATATTTTAACAAATCGCAAAAGTTTAAAAACTATGTACCTACTATTATAAGAGAAACCTACCCACTGACCCACCGTGTTAAAAGTCTGTCTGCCGTCCGATGGCTCCATCGCTTTATCGAGGCATTCCTCAATAAATAACACAATAATTTAACATTCCTTTCCTGTTAATATTCCAGGTGGTATAAAAGCGGGCGCCTCCCGGGCGGCGAGCCTCGCCTACCATGTTCTGTCCCGCCGCAAGCTGGCAGAGGACGGTGCTGCCCGGCTGGCGCGGGTGCTGTCCGCCCTGGACCTGACA
The DNA here is from genome assembly GCA_946478455.1 of Eupithecia vulgata. Classification (NCBI taxonomy): domain Eukaryota; kingdom Metazoa; phylum Arthropoda; class Insecta; order Lepidoptera; family Geometridae; genus Eupithecia; species Eupithecia vulgata. The sequence goes on along the minus strand of OX297873.1, from coordinate 1,238,370 downwards.
GCATTGGGGGTGGGCAGCACTCTGGGCGTGGGCGTCTACGTGCTGGCCGGAGACGTCGCCAAGAACTACGCCGGTCCGGCAGTCATACTGTCCTTCTTGCTGGCAGCTGTCGCCAGCGTGTTCGCAGGTAATATTGAGTTATTCCTGACTCGTCCCACTGGATTCGGCCCAAAGTTGGAGTCAAGAAACTAAAATTTTATATTTAAAATGATATTTCAGGTCTTATTTGTTTGAGCTGATAGTCTTTTGTTTTCGAGAAGTTAAGAAAGTTAAGTTTAAAAAAAAACCCATCAGGGCGCATAAACACCGCGGGTCAGTTTTTACAGGATCGGTTTTTACGGATCCTTCGCTACTGAAATAATTGTCTAATGGATCGTACCTAATCCTGTCGTGTCTGTGAACTCGCTCCTACAACTACTTACGCCAACACGCCGCCATCACGGAAAACACGGATCCTGTAAAACGGATGCGTGAATACGACTCTCACAGCTCGTGCTGTTGTTAAACTACAATAAATATTGTGATATAACAATAGCACGAGCTGTTAAATAATAATAAATAATGCTGGACAATTCACACAGCATTATCTAGCCCCAAGCTAAGCAGAGCTTGTGTTATGGGTATTAGATAACTGTTATACATAATATAATACAATACATAGATAGATATTTTTTTATTATATACTTATAGAAAACGACCAGAACACCCTGAACAAATGTCTGCAGATCGTACACATATTTATCCCGAGGCGGGAATCGAACCCGCAACCTTCTGCGTCACAGGCAGACCGGGTGCTAGATCCTGGCTATACAAAACCAACTGAACTGAATTATTGCCCGTATACGAATCTGAACCAACATGAATCAGAAATCTACGTCATTTTGGATCTAAGTTTACACCATAATTTTCTCTGGCAGTGAAATGAAATTAAATCAAATTTAATTATTGCATGGAAACACTAACAAAACAATACCCAATTCAATCAGTTCTCATAATTTAACTATTAGTTGCCTAGATATCTAGCCTTAGATATCTACGCTAGGCTTGTAAAGCCTGCGTTATAGACATCTATGCCATTAACCGGTAACCCGTATCGTCACCACAACCGGTAACCCGTATCGTCACCACAACCGGTAACCCGTATCGTTACCACAACCGGTAACCCGTATCGTTACCACAACCGGTGACCGATTGCCGAACAATAAATATTTCGTTAATTAAATCTTGTCGTATAAAAATATAAGTGAAGTATAAATAAGGAAGGACAAATAACCAAATTCACGCATTTATAATTCGATTGGTAGCTTTGTTAGGCTGTGAAGAAATAAAAAATACGAATATTCCCGTAAATCTCAGGTATTTGATGTTTTACCAGGACAAAAAGTTTCGAATTTAAAATAATATATTATTACTTGTTTATCCGCTTCGCTGACGTCATGATGCCCGTAAAAATCACGCCCTGTATAAGACTCAGAGATATAGAAGTCTTGGGTAGCATCTGATGAAATTCCCGTAGTTAAAAAGTAAACAGCCAAAAACTAATGTGAAATATATACATAATGTTATTTTTCTGTTGACAGGGCTGTGCTACGCGGAGTTTGGCGCCCGCGTGCCCAAGGCAGGCTCGGCCTACGTGTACAGCTACGTGTGTGTCGGGGAGTTTATCGCTTTCATCATCGGATGGAATCTCATACTCGAGTATATTATTGGTAAGTGCTTTAGAGTACTTGTACTGGACTAGGTGCGCCTCGCCAGCAAGGCATCGCAAGCTTTTCACCACGATCAAATTAGTTTGTGATTCCAGATCTGTGCAAAAAAACGTCAAGTGCGAGTTAGACTCGCGCATCAAGGATTCCGTACAAACTCCTACTCTTTAGCAAAGAAATCAATCCAGACGAATAAGGCACAATAATTTTCTGATTTGATAACGATTATGACGTAACTTATTTAGTCCCTCGAACTATTGGCGTCTCGAGACTAAATAAGTTACGTCCAACCCTAGTGTAACAGTACTATTTTGTATGAATAAACCACAAATTTACGGTTTTCTGATTTTTTCCTTTACTTGTGCTATAAGATATTGCTTCTTGCCAAATTTCTTGGTTCTAGGTCAACAGAAAGTACCCTACAGGTTTTTGGTCCATGGCGAAATTCGAAAATTATTTTTTCTGTGAATAAACTACGAATTTACGGTTTTCGGATTTTTTCCTTTACTTGTACTATAAGACCTTGCTTCTCACCAAATTTCATGGTTCTAGGTCAACGGGAAGTACCCTATAGGTTTTGTGTGCATGTGATTCCCTTGGAAAATAAAAAAAAAATAGACAAACAGCTGTAACTTTTGATTGCGTTAACTTAGAAGTTTGATTTATATCGAGGCTTCAAGAGGTTACGAGCTTGCGTATATGCTGTGAATATCAACTCGATAACTCTACGCGTTTCTGAGAAAAGTGGGTTGACAGACGGACAGACGGACAACAAAGTGATCCTATAAGTTTTCCTTTTGAGGTACGGAACCCTAAAAACCATGCAAAAGTCAATTCTAATCGCACAAACTGTTTATAGTAGGTTCGACGCAATTCAGTTAAATCGCACTAATATTAATGTTTGTTACCTATACGCCAAAACTACTAGTAAAGGATGGGATTGAATTTTGCATAGGTACTGTTGCATTGCTTTAGGCCTGGAATTTATCCCATTAATAAGAACGTTTTCATATAAAACATCACGTATTAAGCCGCGGGCTAAACAGAGTGCAAAATATGTATAAACTGCGCAAAAAGATATGATTCCGGCCAGGATCGAACTGGCGGCCTTCTGCGTGTAAAGCAGATGTGATAACCACTACACCACGGAACCAGTTGAGAAACGTCTTGAAATTTAGTACCGCTCACGCTTACTGATTCTAGCTGAATAAAATAATTATTTTGGGAATGTAGAGCAAAACAAACAAGTAGGTCAAGTTTGTGTTTATGTAGTAACATTTGCTGACTTTGTAGCTGGATTTTAAATACTGAGCTGTTAATTTAATTTAATAATAATTAAGGCTTCGAAACTAATTGAATCCCTTTCACCCTTAAAACGAGATTTCCCACAGGAGCAGCCTCGGTAGTGAAAGCTCTAAGCGAGTACCTGGACTCGCTCCTCGGCAAGGCCATCTCGTCCTATCTGTACGCCGCGATGCCGCTCGACACGCCACATCTGGCGCGCTATCCGGACCTCTTCGCCTTCACTGTGATCATGATCTTCTCTGGTGAGTTGGCAATATTACTACTCACGCACACACGAACACACACACACACACACACACATAGGCAAACACAGCTTCTGTGCCCCGGTGAGATGACGATCTAGCAAAGCTATTAGTTCATGGATCTATGGATGCTGGTCATAAATCATTTCGATTTCTGGATGGAACAAATTGAATTTCATACAATTTCGTATCTGGACGGTCAATATTTATTGTTCACTTGTGGAAGAAGTGAAAAGAAACCACTAGTACGTTTATATGTCACTCATGTGTCTAATACATGTTTATTTTACCTAAATAAAATGCTAATTAGATATTATAGTTATGTCAAAATTAATGTAAATAAATAATGCTATGCAATTCACACAGCCCTATCTAGCCCCAAGTTCAGCAGAGCTAAACAATGTTGGTTTTGTTACATACTATTTTATTAATCATTCTTTGGAGGTAAAGGCTTTCTTGCTAAGATTTTGTTTTACGTACTGTTTAAATTTATCTGCTCTCTATTCGTATAGTACAGGGTGTCCTATATTGAGTGTATAACATTGAAGGTGCTTGTGCGAGGGGGCAAGGCCAAGCAGACAATATATAAATTGAATTATATAAATTTTATTTAAATAAATAAAATCAAATAAATAATGCTGGACAATTCACACAACATTATCTAGCCCCAAGCTAAGCAGAGCTTGTGTTATCGGTACTATATAACTGATATACATAATATAATACAATAGATAGATAGATATTTTTTTATTATACATAGAAAACGACCAGAAGCACCCTTAACAAATGTCTGCAGATCGTACACACATTTGTCCCGAGGCGGGAATGGAACCCGCAACCTCCTGCGTCGCAGGCAGACCTTCGCCCACCGCGCACAGAGGTCGTTATTTAAATTTAGAGAATTCGTATTTTTGTTTACAATTTTGGTAATTCCCACAATTTAAACAATTATATGGGTTTTGGAATGTATAAAGAAAAAGTAGGTTTAGGAGTACCTAGGTACTGGTATTGTTCGGTGCGGTGGCTGAAGTGCGTTCTCGTCACATCCATCCTGCTATGGCTCAGCGAGTCTACGTGGTTTTCGACCTCTATTACAAGGCGTCATTCTGTTTTGTCTGTTTCATCATCAGCCTATATTAGTCCCCTGCTGGACATAGGCCTCCCATAGCGCCCTGTCTTCAGCTTGCCGCATCCAGCATCTGCCAGCAGTATTTCGCAAAGTTTTTTTTTCTTTTTTGTGCTTGATCTGGCCCAACAACGCTGGAACTAGTCGCACTCGCAGATGCTGCGAAGGCCGGATAAACGTCTCCTCTGACTGGATCCACCATCTGTGTGAGATATGGTGAGACTTTATTAGACCTTTGTTATAATTGCCAGTGGCGCTCGCGTTCGGAGTGAAGGAATCCACGAAGTTCAACAACTTGTGCACCGGCGTCAACCTCTGCGTGGTGCTGTTCGTCATCGTCTCGGGCTGCTTCAAAGGTCAGTAATTGAGAGGTTACACATATTACTTTCTAGATAGCCGATGTATAAACAATATTTTATTCAATAGAATGTTCAGATTTCAAAAATAAAGTCTTAAGCCCCATTTTGAAAGCTTGCTCAGTCATCAATATACTTATATATACTTGAGTATCGCTTTTCTATACCATAAACGTCACTGAGGCATAAATCTACGATTATGGACAAGCTTTCATTTACATGATTGAGTAGTCTGTAAAATAATAAAAAAAAGTAGCAACAATAACAAAATCGATTACAACTTCTTCACAAACAAAATGCTCTTCAAATAAACACAGAGAAGGAAGGCTTCATCTGAGATTCCTATCCTACTCACGACTGACCGGAGGCAGGTGCTTGTGAATTGGTGAAAGCAAACCAATGTTCCTGCGGCTGTTCTTTACTATGCCTGATGAAAATCACTACAAGTATTCACGTGTTCAGATATTCTGTAAAATTATTGTTCGATGATTTTATTTTGTAAAAGGTCATCCCATAACTTCATCATAAATAACATCAGGGTTAAATAATAATACCCTTTTGTATTACAGCGGATACAAAGAACTGGCGCATCCCTGCGTCCGAGGTGCCTAAAGGAGGCAAAGACTTCGGCAGCGGCGGGTTCGCGCCCTACGGCCTGCCTGGGATCATCAAGGGCGCCGCCGTCTGCTTCTACGGGTTTATCGGTCAGTTCTACATATATACTTATACTATACATCCGGCTATAACAGTAACAACTGGCGCATCAGAGGCGCCTACAGGAGGCACCGACTGCGGCAGCGGAGCTGTTACCTACTTACCGTTGTGACACAGCGAGCCTATGTAGATCATGACAGCGACTTCTTAAGGCATCTGAAACTGAGCTGTTTCTGGTTAGCTGCGAGTTTGTGGTGATTGAGGCTTTTAGTTAGCCAATACATTACATACATTCCAAGAGTCCAGTGTTAGGCTGATACTGGTTTCGTCATACAACATTGGAAGTTTAAATGTTCCAAGACTTCCAAGTTTGTAATGAGCGCCAACGATAGGCTGTACTTCAGCCGGCTAATGTAGAACAACTGTCGTTGATCGAAAGACCCCGGCGTTTGGACCAGTCTAGAAAACGGATGAACTGCCTTTGCACTCTAGAGGTCTAGTCCACGGCTCTGATACCTAAAGCAAATGTTATCCGCAGGTTTCGACTGCGTGGCGACAGCCGGCGAGGAGGCCAAACGACCGCAAAAGTCCATTCCCTTCGCCGTGGTGGCCTCTCTGCTGGTGGTGTTCCTGGCGTACTGCGGCGTGTCTGCCGTGCTGACGCTCATGATGCCTTACTATCTGCAGGTGGTGCTATACATATGTAGAGGAGGCCAAGCTAGAGGCCTCCCTTCTATCACTGAGTATTGCATCCGCGTATTCTATCCAACATTTCAGCATTGCTGGTCAATGTCAGCCGCCATTGACAAGGACACAGCACGTAGCTTCAATCGCTCGCACCATCAAAGTTGCTCGAGCAATTGTTTCTTTTGAGCTACTTTCTGTTGCGTAGGCTATGCGGAGCGGTGTCTGCTGCTCAATTGTCTGTGTTGTTTGAGCTATCGCTATACGAACCATAAGCGACTATTATATGTCGCGGATACTACCAGTTGCTCGAGCGATGTAGCCAATATGCGGTCAGGTCAGACGGCTAAAGCAAAAGAATCTTGAAATGAAATTATTTTAATATAATAATCATTTCATTTTTACGGTCGATGATTTTTTTCGTGTGAGTCCTCGTTGAAGATAAAGAATCTATGTTGTCCCGCTGTAATCTTCAATCCCGTTCTTTATCTAGAGAACTAATAAGCTGTGTTTTGTGTGGTCAGGATGAGAAAGCTCCGTTCCCGTTCGTGTACGAGCAGCTGGACTGGCCGTGGGCCAGGTACGCCGTCAGCGTGGGCGCCACCTGCGCTCTGTGTTCCAGGTAAAACTCACAATACAATGCAAATATACTTTATTGCACACCAAATAATTACAAAAAACATATAATTATACAGAACACAATAAGAATATAACTAACTCACTTATGGAACGACTGCGACTCGGCAAACGTAGTGTAGGACGCCCTCCGACCAGGTGGGATGACGATTTGCGAAAGACTGCTGGCAGATGCTGGATGCGGCAAGCTGAAAACAGGGCGCTATGGCGCTCATTAGGGGAGGCCTATGTCCAGCAGTGGACAAATATAGGCTGATGATGATGACTTATGTAACTATGTTTTACTACTTTTCAATTGCAGCAAATTATATTTTTAAGGCCAGTGTAGTGTTTGTGACATCGGATAAGTCGATTGTGATTATAAATGTATTTTTACTGTGATCGTAGCAGCTCACGAATGAATGACCCTATTCTGATTCTCGAAGATGGTTAAGGCGAGAGTTTTGTTGGATATCTCTGGTGAATAGTCTGAGCAACAGTTCTTACATATTATCGTTGATGTCTGAAGACTGCATCGACAGACTTTCAAAGTAAAATAGCAAGGTATTGCTTTTTATACGTTTTTAAGTTATCTTATCATTGATGATCTTACCAAAAAAACAAAGTTCGTGGTTAACACCAAATTAATTAGAGTTATTGTTCCAGTCTCCTGGGCGCAGTGTTTCCCCTACCACGGATCATCTACGCCATGTCGGCCGACGGGCTCCTCTTCAAGTTCCTCGGGACCATCAACGAGCGGTTCCAGACTCCAATGGTAGGGACCATCATTGCTGGACTCTTCACGGGTAAGATACTTAGATTACCGACCCGAAATGTAGCATTTTTGTTATAAATAAACAACCATGAAACTTCTGCTTTATAGTGCGTTACTCGCACTGGGCAAATTTTGGGATATTATTAAATTTTCGTAGAAACCCATGAAACTATCATTAATAATTATATCGGATTCAGTGTCGGAAAAAGGAGAAAACACAAATATTGTCACCTTATACTAACTTGAGCACGGAGCGTCGAACGCGTTTTACCGCAAAAAAGAATCGTACAACCGTATTTCAGATCTTAAACTAGATCTAAGCAAAATTTCAGCTCCGTTCAGTATGCTCACGTTGTCTTCACCCAAACATCTCACAACACAACTTTACATCTTTTCAAACTTTCGCCTTTATAATATTAGTAGATATATAAAGTTGTGGGAATGATCTTCAATGATCCTGGTCTGTTTGTCCCCAGGAGTCCTAGCGATGCTGTTCGAGCTGGAACAGTTGATCCACATGATGTCGATCGGTACGCTACTCGCATACTCCATGGTGGCCTCCTGCGTTCTACTACTCAGGTAAATTCATGAAGAGCCTGTACTCATCAGAACTTTGATTCTCACCATAAAATGCACATCACACTTATCCTATAAAGTTGTAAACTTTATATAATATAACGCGAAAGTTTGGATGAATGGATAGATGCATGTTAGGTACTTCTTCACGCCGAAACTACACAACGGATCGGGTTGTAATTTGCATACAGGTAGTTCTAAGCCTGGAATAAAACATGGGCTGCTTGGCTTTTTATGCCATAAATCAGTTCACATGGCATAAAAAAACTTATAAACGTTTCCATATATATAAAGAGTGTGAAACCGCGGCCAAAAACTAGTAAACATATATATGCGAAAAACGAGATCAACAGAGTTCCAACAAGGCAGACTCAAAAAAGATTAAGGTTAGAACCTTGTCAAAGATTGCTTTAAGGACGAAGGAATTTGCTACAACCTCCCTCAGGTTGTAGCAAATTGCTTCGTCCTTAATACCTCTTATCTTACATGAAGTATGTCCTGGTCTGATTGGCGCAGCAGCGAGGTGTTCTCGTGCTATTCCACATCACTAAAAGCCACATTATTTTCCTACATAGATACGAAAGAACAAAGACCAAAACCGTGGAGCCATTAAACTGGTCCGTCCGCACTGCCTCCCGCCAGCTGTTCAACTTGGAACGCCAGGAGCGCCCCACCCGACTTAGCTCTGCATTAGTGTCCGCGCTTGTCACTCTTTACGGTACGTACCGGGCTATGCTCGCCCACTGCTGGACGGCAGCCTCCCCTGACCAGAGCCATAGAGACTTTCCTGTCATCAGCTGCATCCAGAATCTGCTTGCAGTCCTCCACAGATTTGCTCCTAGCTCCATTACAGACAGCAGGTGAGTGGGTCATGTTCATTAGACAATGCTGGTCCACGGCAGCCTCTCCTAATGGGCAGCATAGCGCCCTGTCATCAACCGCATCCAACATCAGCCTTTCACAGCCGTCATCCCACCTGGCCTGACGGCCCGAAGTCGTACATTTACCGAGTTGGTCATCTTGACTCACGAAAACATTTAGGTACCTTAAATTGTCGGTTCGTTGCGAGATAATAAGCTGATCCGCTGCCACTTCATATTTCTAATTCTTTGAGCTATATCGGCATATGTATAGCGTATGTGTGTAGGTCCAAGACTAGATGCTACTTGCGGCGAGAGAGAGACAGCTTATACACGAGGTGCCTGGAGAAGTGTTGCTTCGGCCAAGGTCCACTATGGGTCACTGACCGGTAAGAGTGAAACAGTAGTGCACAAAAGTGCGAGTGGGTATCCTACGAAAGGGAGTATTGAATTTTGTTAACTAAATTTTTTTTTGTTCTAGATTATTTTTATTATTGATTATTTTAACACTTACTATGTATATTCACCAACATTTATTTTAATATTTGCATACCTGCTTGCGGGTTGAATACATTGACTACACTCTAGTTTTAAGATCTGACATGTACCTGTAATATTGTATTCAGCAAATAAACGACTTGATTTGATTTGATTTGAAATGCGAAAGCTTGTTTAAAATGTAACGTTTGGTTCCAGGAGTGTGGAGTTTCACCACGATGTACATAATCCACTCTCAGGGCGAGGCTATACTAGCGCTGCGCGCGGGCCCGGTCGCCGCGGTCGCGCTGTTCGCGGCGCTGGCGGTGGCCACCTTGCTCGCGATCTCCAGGCAGCCCGTGTCCGAGAAAAAATTGGCTTTCTCGGTGAGGACACTCGCTACTATTAAATAAATAAATAATGCTGGACAATCCACACAGCATTATCTAGCCCCAAGCTTATGTTATGGGTACTAGATAATTGATATACTAGATAATTGATAGATATTTTTATCGTATAAAAATATATAAATAAAAATAAAATATGAAGAAAGTAGTATTATTGTAGAAAATAGTAGGTTTCTATATATTTAATAGGGATGCAACGATACCGATGCCGATAATCGTAAACCGCCGATCATCGTTATTAAACGACCAGATCACCCTGAACAAATGTCTGCAGATCATACACACATTTGTCCCGAGGCGGGAATCGAACCCGCAACCTCCTGCGTCGCAGGCAGACCTTCGCCCACCGCGCCACAGAGGTCGTCGTGTATTAATCATTAAAATAAAAACTATCCTTGTCTATGTCTATGTCTGTTACCAAATAAAAATCAAGAACATTTATTTCATTATGGATGTAAGCGGGTTAAAGTTCAAAGACTAGTAAAATTACTTACTTATAAATTACTTACTATATAACATTTAATATATGTATGTTTGTCAAATCTAACCCACAATACTTTACCAAACGTAAGGAGATTATCACTCGACTGAAAAGAGCTAAATTCAATAATTTGATTTGATTAAGATTCGCTACTTAGTTAAACTTATGACATGTCTACAAAATAAATCGCGAATTGCAAATCTTGTTTTAAAATTCGAGCCAAATAGTGATCTTTTGTATAAAAGCATCATTCGACAAAAATAACGGAGTCTCCACACAAAGTCACACTATGTAGAGAGAGCTTCCTCGATAGGACAACAGGACAACAAGTTTAAAGCCAACAATTCTAAAAATGTTTTGAGGTTCCGTCTATACCTACTCGATCTATGTTTCAACAAAGCTGTCCGTACATTGTTCTTTCAAGAACATTCTTAGTAGCTAAACGTCAGGCTTAAAGACGTTTAAAATAATATGTGTTGTGGTCAGGTCCCGCTGGTGCCATGGCTGCCGGGTCTCAGCATCCTCATCAACGTATACCTGATGCTGAACCTGGACTACATGACGTGGCTGCGCTTCGCCGTCTGGATCGCCGCAGGTGCACACAACATCCGGCTTACTAAATACACTCATTACACCTCAACAGCCTATAATGGTCCACTGCTGGACGCAAACCTCCCTCTATTTTTTTTATCTCATGGTCATGCCTATAATCCCCACGCTGTGAATGCAGGTTAGGGATCGCAGTTCGGCGGTAGATTATTTTATTCTGCAAGAGGCGCTGCTGCCCGCCCCCCGGTGGATGACCATTAGTCGCCTCATACGACACCCACGGGAAGAGTAGGGGTGGTGCAAATTCTAAGCCGGCACCACACGACTTTCACTCATTATACATACATAGTTATATGAATGCATGTTACAGATGGCTCAGCGCAAGCGTAAGCGTAAGCGTTATCTGACGCCGTCAACTTACTTTTATTATTATACAGTTAATTTATTTAAAAACTCATTACAAAATACATGTGTTAGTATAATCCTATACTATAAAATGTTATGAAACTGCGTGAGGTGCTATTTGAACGGATAAATGGATTAGAATGATTTCAACGTGGTTCAATGGTTCAAACTTTTAAGCGATTGGTGTAGTAGAACCAGGGCCCTGTACTGTGTAGTAGAACCAGGGCCCTGTACTGTGTAGTAGAACCAGGTCCCTGTACTGTGTAACGCTACCTAACTTGCTTCTAACACGTCTTTATAAACAGAGGTGTAATTCGGTCGGTATGTCTGTTTCGTCGTAGGACGTATAAACTAAAATAAGCCATTATTTCTACTTACCTTAATTCTATTTTTTCTTTATTCCAGTTTGTCCTTCGACATAGGCTTCCTATAAGGTTTTCCACTGTTGCCTGGCCTTTGCAGAGCGGGTCCACTCTGAACGTATAAACCGATTTAAATTAGTTTTTTAAGTGATTGTTCAAATTCTTATGAACATACAGTATACACACCAACGTCTGCAAGACTGACCTCTGTCGGCTAGCTACAATGTACGCGCCGCGCCGGCCTGTGTCACTGACTACTTTTTTTTATTTAATGAGGAAGCGCTCATCACCTTGATAGGGGATTGAAAACCAATGTACGTAGCTGTACTAAGAAAGTGCATTTTATGCAAAATAAACAACACTATTCTCAACAAAAAAATCATGATATTTTTTTAAAACATTTTGCTAAATATTCCAAAACCATAGGATACTCAATCTCGTGCGCATCTACAGCCCATAAATGATCCAAGTGGTTACACTTGTCATTGCCTACCACCTTCCATTCTTGCAGATTCGGCAGCTTGGTCGCCAGCAGTCGTACATCCTCTATCATAGACACCCTATCGTTCTTACAAGACACCAAGTACACGGGCATTTTCACCTTCTCTAAATCGTACTCAGGAGGCTCTGCCGACCCGTACTCCATAATATTCTTCGCCGCCCCGTAATCGTACTGGCTAAAACTCTTGCGCATTCCAATCTGAGAGAAATGCACCAAGTTCTTCTTAGACGTCCCCGCTGGAAAGTGTTTTATTGCATATTCAAAAAAATACGGGTTGATACCGGCTAGATTTGGTCCAACCAAATTACTCATCACGCCAGCGTAACAGATCTCGTAGCCCATTATCAGCTGGGTACAGAGGAAGTTTATCATACCCTTCATAACACTATGAAACCCGACCATTTCGTCGATCGGTAGGATCTTGTCCAAAAATCCACCGAGTAAGATCCAAAGCTTCATCTGTCCGACCGTGTTGTGTAGGAACGCGATTGGCGCCAGGCAGATGAAGCATTTGATCTTCTTGTTGTACTCTGGTCGCGTGGCCGCGAGGACGTAGCCCATGGTGGTTCCTTCAGAGAATCCAATCAGGGACACCTGGGCTTCTCCTGTAGCTTTCAGAACGAAATCTATACAAGCGGATAGATCGTAGGTCCCTAGCTCGTGGACACTAAAGTTCCAAAACTTTGGCTTGTCTGGATCCAGGTTCACGTGTCGCCTAGCGTATCTGTTCCCCCGCTGGTTCAGAAGCCACACGTCGGAACCATTCTCGGCCAGTTTGTCCGCGAGAGAAGTTTTCCCTCGCAACATCCATCCGTCGGAAGAGTCGAAAATCCCGTGCACTAGCAACACTGGTCGTGTCTTATCGCCCGGTATGTTGTACATGGTCAAGTTATATCCATCTTCGGTTATGACAAAATGCTCTTCCGCTGACCGATTGTACTGTGCAGTCAGTTCCTTGAAGTTTAGGACGGCATCTTGCGGTTTGCCTCGTCGTGTCAAGTTGAGTTCTAATGATGGTAGTGATGATGTATCCTTGAGTTCGTATGATAATACTTCATTGAGATCACATGATGATGCTTCATTGATAAGTAGTATTATCACTGCGTACACTAAATACATTTTAGTACTAGGAACGTAAACTAGTCGAAGCTACTCTCGCTCCTGTTGAAACTACATAGAAATGTAAATGTCACACAAACATTTAAAAATAAATAGTAACGAGTCTTTTTGGTGTTTATGTGCGGTCTAGTGTAGAACATGGGATATTGTAATCAAATAGTTAAAACAGTGGATTTATATAAAAAGACTTATCGCAGTGTTTAAATTGACCTGGATTAGCTTTGGGATGCGCCCGCATTTTGTCAAGGTCTAGGTGTAACTAGGCCTTGATTGTCGTTGCCTAACAATGATGTCTTTTATTAGCTGTGATTAACAATTAGTTAAGGCGCATACCCCACCCAAACTAGCGTTGCTACCTACTTTATCTTATTATTCCGCTTAACATAGGAAATTTCAAAAATACATCGCACAGTTAGTGATACCATTAATAAGCTTTTTTTTAATACCTCTGTAAGAGTTTTATTCTAATTAGTTTAGGAAGTGAATCGAAAATAGATTTTATTGGCCACCAAGGGCAACTTCGATCGAAACGTAACTTTAGTCATTGAGCAGGTTTGGGGAAACTTCAAGGTTTCCCCTGCAGCTGGAGCTAACGACGCTAGAGTCGTAAGAGGTCCCAGACATTTTCGACGAAGCACGTGGTCGATCTCGTTGCTTAGTTGGTTAGACCGCACCCGTACTTAGGGTGAGGCGCGGGTTCGAAACCTGCCGAAATCGAAAACTTTTGGGATATTATTAAATTTTACACAATATATAATAATCATTTAACATTTTGAACCTTATTTCGTTTGTCCTAGGTCTTCTGATCTACTTCACGTACGGCGCGTGGCACAGCTCGGAGCGTCGCCGCACGCTCGACTCGGTGCCCCTAGCCGAACTCCACAACGACAGCCAGACAGGCCTTCTCGCTCACACCTCGCTGTCGCATACGCTCGGATGATACGAGAGGGAGCGAGACGACGGCATAGACCCAGGTGGCTCCGTGATTAGCCCGAGCGGTACGGTTGTCTCTTTCATAAGTAGTATTTAGCCCAGGGTTCGAAAAGAAAAGATATTATGATATCAATGATAATTACCTGAGACCTAATAAGAAGTGCCTTTTGATAAGTTTTGAAACCTGATTGTACTTGTTACGCCTTTCGGCTGATGTGAGCTTGCTCTATTTCTTTCATTCTATTTGCTTGAGTAGCGCTTTTCTATGTCATATACGTTACTCAAGCGTAGATCGATGACAGAACTTTTTTTATAATACGGGCCTGTTTCATGACGAAACTGACATGTCAAATGCATTTATTTGACGTTTTGTTAGGGATTTGCTTTATATAGAGACTTGCGCTCTGCGCATGCTCTCTCTGTCACACGCGCGGCTGACTCGAGAGCAAGGGAGACACACGTGGCTTTGACTTTTGTAGTTTTATGCGTAATTTTGTACTTAACCTAAGCAATAAGTAAATGTTCCGACTCGTCTCATTCTGACATGCCTTATAGTCGGATTAATTATTGTAAACATTTAGATGTAGATTCACATGTGCGTGAAAACCTGATCAATGTTTTGTACATTGATATGGATTCTGATCGTAAAAGAAAAAGCAGTTAAACCACTCACTATGAACTGCCTTTAAGCATTAATAATATGAATAAGCTTGTTTTAATATCTTATTAAGAATCTCTACACACAGTTCCTTTAAACTTTTACCAAAGTTACATTTTATGTATTTGTAACGTAACAAATTATTTATTTGTTTAATAATTAATATTATTCGTATTTGAGAATCATTGTTGGTAGAATATATTGATATTTCATAAGCTTATTTAATTTATAAGCTCGAATCGGTGGATATGATTTTAAAATTTATAAATGTACTTACTGATTGTTAATTTCCAGTATTAAAAGTATTTATTGGCTGTGAAACAGCAACTCTAGGCTAAGTTGGCTTCCTATGTAATGCTTAGGTGAGCGCAAACCTTTAAGCTCCCATACAAACGTGCTTTCCAATAAATTTGCAATAAAATTTTGTATACATTATTGGATATAAAATAGCTATGTTTTGTTAATTATTCAAAATATTTGAACATCACTAAGGAAGCGACGGATGACGTCATTTTGAGACTAGGATTTCGCGTTCATAGGAGCGGGAGAGCAGAGCTGCTGCTGCGCAATCGCAAAAATCAAGTTTTATCTATTAATTAGGACAATATTTAAAAAAAATGAAGCATGCTCTGTATACCTAGATAAATTACCATGCTTATTATCAAGATCTTAACTTCTGTATTTATTGAGAAATTAAAATTTTAGTAAAAAAAAATTGGTCGCTTTGCTATTTTTTTGAGAAAATTTTATGGAATCGGGTTGTCAAAACATGACGGGTAGAGTATACTCTACCCGTACTTATAAGTCCTGAATTTCACCATACATACATTTCAAGGTCAGTATTTTGGATGATATGGACTTCCGGCGGAGTTGAAAATGAGCAATTCAAGGTAGAAGGTATACCTACAACATATGATTGCTAAAATTCATTTCAATTGTTTTTAAACGATTTTATTTCTTGCGCTCTCATTATATTGATAATGTATATTGATAACTTTGTTTATGAAAAACTAAAACGGTGCAAACATAGCTATTTTTATCCAATTATGTTTGCTAAAATTTCTATAAAACCAAAAATAAAAACTAAATTTTATTAATTTCATTTTAGCCGTGAAGGCCATTTATTTGCTTTTCTGTTGCTGGGTTCATGCAACTCATTTTGTATAGATATAAGTTGTAGGCCTTCCTTAAAATTAAATAAATTAAAATCGGGGACGTAGTTTCCAAATGAATCGGGAAGTATGTTTGTATGTGGGCTCAGACGTTCGCTCCCATCTTAAATTATACTTATCCAAAAATGTGCTGTAAATAAAACATAAAACTGTGTTATTTTATATCATTTTAATTCATCTGAAACATTTACTAAATAAACGTACGACGTAACGACTTCTCAAAAAATCACAGGTTGTTAATTCTTAAATCTAATTATATAAATTCAAATTAAATTCTGGCCTCCTACCTGCTTCTACCGAAGAGCGTGGAATGGAGCCATGTAGAGGCGGAAATCAAATGAGATTTCCTTTTTGTTAACTCTTGTACAACTCCATACTCCACAAGTCCATTCACAGACAAGATGATCATGTTTGGTTTGCATACTAAATTAAGGCTTATAAATACTGTAACTACATGTTGCACAGTTTCATTAAGGTTTTAAGCACCTGGTGGTAGTAAGTAGAGAGTTTTATTTTTCATGAGCTTTTTAACGGCTAGGCAACGGAAACGGATGTGTCACTTAAAACGTATTTTAATATTAGTTGACAGAAGGAAACTTTGAGGTAACTTACTGCAAATAAAACTTGATCGTCTGGAGTGAGAATGAACTTAATCTTACGAAAAATCTTATATAATATTTTAAAGTATAATAATTATCACGATCACACTCATTATCACAACTTAACATGAAACAGACATTGGCATGGTCATTCTTAAATATTAATACGATTAAATAAATATTAGGGAACGTCATTATTTGTGGCTTACTACTAGGAACAATAATATTAAGATATTTCGTTATATTTGTTCTATTGAGCAATATTGAATAACACTAAGTAGGTACTCTATAAATTGGGAGCGAGTTGTCAACACAAAGTTTAACTTAGTGTCGACACAGATACCTTGTTTGATAACTTCGTTCAGCGATGGTACGAGTAAATACAAACTGGGTAAGTAGGTATATTCACATTTGAACGGGCACTGTAAATCTGATAAAATAAATGCATAACTACAAATCGTCCTAAAAATTATCTGAAATCAATAATTTGTGACAAAAATCATACAAAACATGTCATCTCAAACAAAAATATTTAAATAAACGTTTCCACACAAACTTAACTCTAAATTATATAAAAACATTGAAAAATCTATACTCTCAAAGTCTTTGAATGTGGAATATTCAAGAACTGACCAGGAACATCGATGCTAGTGCTCAAACGATTTTCTGAAGCTGCTAATATTTTGTGCTCCATATCGTAGGCCTAATGTCCAGCTGTGGACTAATATAAGACTATGATGATGATCCTAGACCAGCTAGAATTTTCTTACTTTTGAACTTTTAACAATCTTTCATGGAGCAGGTGGAACTTAAAGCATGTTAGACCAGCCAAGAATCGGGGCTGTTCATCTTGGGCCAAGATTGGGTTGACAGTTCTCTGTACTGTATATGAAGTGGTTAGTTCTAGAACTTGGTAGTGATAACTTGTCGCTTCTCCTCGTTGGCGTGCCCGTTGGCGTGCCCGTTGGCGTGCCCGTTGGCGGTGGGCAGTGAGGGCGCGTTCAGTGAACTGTTCCGGATCCCGTACAGGAAGTAAATGAGGTAGCCTGCAAGGGAAGGGAAAAAGGTATTTAGAAATATCTAATTTATAAGTCATCATGTTTCTTCGGATAAAGTGAAGTTGGTTACGAAAGCTCGATGCTGTTTGGGACGGGAGTGGATGGTCCAACCAGAAACCATGACAGTGAGAGCACTCACAAACTTACTCAGTTTGTGAGTGCTTGTCCCATCCCATGTCACTCCTACCTATCACGACTTTTCTCTGAGTGTCATCGTCCTGTTTTCGGACTTGCCCATCCACTCCCACCTCGAAAATCCATCCTGGATATTAATATTAACCTAATTGTAGAGCGCACATAAGTTTTTCTTAGAGAAAAAATGTATTTCCCCCCCCCCCTTGCCTTTACGGCTTATAAGATAGTTATCTGCTTGATTCGTCAACTAGTACCCAGGATGTCCAAGGACTTCGGGCCCGAAGCGTCGGGCGCCCAGCCACGAGATGATCGCACGAGTTGTCGCGAACGTCCTGGACCTCGAGGAGACTTGCAGGTCCGTAAGTAGTGCCGCAAGGTTTTATAGGTAGGTATTCTCACCGATGACGAGCCAGATGATGAAGCGCACCCAGGTCTGGTAATCGAGCTGCGCCATCAGGTACACGTTCATGCACACGCTCAGGTACGGCACCAGGGGCACTAGCGGCACCTTACCGACAAAACATACCATTACAACTAACTACTAAGTATTAGGTACCTACCTACTCAGTATTATACAAATGTAGACGGACCTCCGAAATGAATTAGGACACCCTCGCTTATGGACAATATCAGTTCCCTAGTATAGGGATTTTTGTCTATACTGCAGCCAAATTCGATGTAGTTTTTTTGTAAACAAAACACGGATAGGACAGAGAAAATATAAATACACGTTGCGTAAATTGTTGAACGTAAAGGAATTAATTACAAACATTTTACTCATTCGATGACGATTCGATGTCATATTATTTTTGTCTATTCCACTTCCACCGTGTAGGCTAGATCTCGCAAACGCAATGCACTTATCATGAGAAGCCTGTCTCCGGCTGTGGACTATTTTAAGCTGATGATGATGATGGACAATACCTACCAAATTTGCGATGTAAGTATCGACCGCTCCAACTCAACCTGAGCAGCGGTGAACCTACCAAAGGCAATAAGGGCTTATGTGTACTGTAAACATCATCGCTTTGTTAATTTCAACTACCACGTTAATTAGTTTAATATAGAAAGGAGCTATACCTTGAAGGAGAGGTTCTTGGTGGAGTTCCTTGGCTGCCGGTAGAGCACCAGTAGGAGGAACACCAGCAGCGCCCCTAGACCCCCCAGCGCGCCGCCCACGGCCTCCCACTGCATCACCACACACGTCACCAAGGCTACCACGACTGGAATAAATAGACAATATTCATTAAAATATATTTTTAAAATAAACCAACAATAATAGTAAACGGAAATAAATTTTGGAGAAGCATCTAGTCCATACCGGTCGATCACACGGAAGCCGAATGGATGAGTGTGGTGAGTGCTGAATGTGAAAACATCGAAACCATGAACGCTATCATCATCTCTCGGTTAGATGTAAGTAATGCAATCCGCTCGGCCCAAGACTGGAAAAGTCCAGGCGCGGACCAACCTAATGCAATCCGCTCGGCCCAAGACTGGAAAAGTCCAGGCGCGGACGGGTTGCATAACTTTTGGCTAAAATGGTTTCAGTGTTCACATTCGGTTCTGGCCACACAATTTCAAGAAGCTTTCGAGATCGGGTCACTCCCAAATTTTATGACGACGTGCGTGTGTAACCAAAAAATTATAGACCCATAACGTGCTTACCCACCATCTATAAGCTGCTTACATCCGTTCTGACCGAAAAAATTAACATGCATATTGTTACAGCTGAATACCAGATGCATCGCGATGTGGTTGCAGTTGATAAGAACCTTACCCCTTTCCCTTAGCTAACGAGAACTGGCGCAAACCTACGGTGAATATCAATCGGTTCCCCAAAAATAGCGATATACATAATTTCAATACTAGAAATAAGAATAAACTCGCTGTGCCCACAACTAGGCTACACAAGATTAATGTATCTTTTAAAGGACAATGTATACGCTTCTACAACAAAACTCCAAGTGAGTTGCAAAAATTATCAATAAATAAATTCAAACAAATTGTCAAACATATCCTTTGTAAAAAGGCTTACTATAAAATATCAGATTATCTAGACGATAAAAAAGCTTGGGACGAGTTTTGCTCCAACTCGAAAACTAACATTCTAACAAGGTAAAGGTTTCTTGTTCGCTTCTTTACTTTACCTTAAAAAGATTGAAGTGGACAAAAAATCAAAGTGATCACTTTATTTCCTATAGTTTTACTTATGTAATCTGAGTTTTTGTGACGTGTCCAAGAGTCCTGTAAGGTCTAAAGGAAATAAAGCACTTTGAATTTTGAATTTTGGTGATGAGCATTCAGGATAGGAAGGCTATAATTGGAGAGCAAAGAGTTGCATGGCAGATTCTATAAAGTTCTGACAAGTTCTGATGTAGATCTCCTAAGCTCGGTAAACTGGCTACGTTTCGGCGGCCTTTTTGGGGAAACTGAAGGTTTTGTCTGTGCAATTATGGATGAGGTGGTAAAGACGAACAATTACCGAAAGTATATCATGAAAGATGGCACAATCGATATTTGTCGAGCGTGTCATCTTCCTGGGGAGACTCTCCGTCATATACTTTCGGGTTGTTCGCACCTTGCTAACTCTCAGTACTTGCACAGGCACAACCAAGTAGCCAAAATCATACACCAGCAACTTGCTCTCCAGTATGGCCTTACTGATAATACTCAGTTCTCGAAAACGTTTATTGGGACCGATCTATTATTACTGATAGGACTATTCTTGCGAATAAGCCTGATATTGTACTGATCAAAGATTCTAGTATACCTCGAACGTAGGATCTTTGGTACTGATATATTAGTTAGAACGGAGGGCGGTGCTTCCTGATGTCACCATACCACATGATGTTAAACCTCGTAAGAGCTGAGAAAGATAAAATTAGCAAGTATCTTGACTTGGCTAACGAGGTGTCAGCATGTGGGATGTAGATTCTGCGACCATCGTTCCAATAGCTGTTTCGGTTAACGACGTGATAGCGAAGAGCCTTGATCTACATCTGAAGAGACTCTCGCTAGGAAGTTGGATCAAGGGTCAGATCCAAAAAGCGGTACTCCTGGATTCGGCGCGTATCGTCAGGAAGTTCCTCTCTTTGCTGCCCTAGTCACCGGTTGCTTGAGCCTAGCTTCGCAGCCGGTGATCTACCGTTTTGATATACTTTTTACTGTAGTTTTATAATATTATATTTTCTTTAGTAAAAATTTATTTTTTACGAGATTTAAAATAAATGAAGTGAATAATAATATTTTTAACCTAGAATCGGTTTAAAGCAAAATAGCTTATTTCAGATTGTGCCTTTCTGTCAGAGTTGTCGTGTGAACAGCTGTCTTTCTGCGTTGGACGAAGGAGAGCACCTCTTTCTACACTACATAATACATTCTGAGATAGAAAGAGCGCAATGTAAAACTACAAAGTCTTGAGAGTCTTAACATAACTACTTAAACATTAAAAATTCATTTAAAATTATTATCATTTAAATAAACCTACATAAAAATATATCACTTAAAAGTTTCATTCAATGTGATAACAATGACAAAACTCACAGAAGATGAAGATGGTACACTTGGCGATGGTGGCGGAGAGCTGCGTGGGGTACTTGAGGCCCAGCAGGTTCAGCGTCTGGCGCACCACCGCGCGCCCGCTCTCCGGGGCAGGCTTCCCGCCCGCGCCGCCCAGTGCCAGGCCCAGGGGAGACTCCTCCTCGTATCTGGATACAAAACAGCTCAAAATGAAAATATGATGGCATATTTCCTCGCTATTACACAGTTCTTTTAAAGGAACTATGACTAAATAACTCGCAGATAACACAAAATGAAATGAAATTACAAGATTTTAGGTTTAGTGTTCTCTAACTTAAAAATCAAACTGTGCAATAACAAATATCTACTGACGGTACCCTCCATACCTGAGTATGAGCACGCTCATGGCTACGATGGTGTAGGCGAGGAGTGTCCCGATGGACATCATGTCTATCAACTGGTTCAGGTTGAACACCGCCGCCATTACCGCTGGAAACAAACGCACAACTTTCAACTATGATGGATGACACTTAACACCCATATCTTTATACTATTCGTCAATAAATCCTCCACGCAGAGTCGACTGAGGGTGCCTCGAGCATTCCTCAAAGACATACTAGAGTCAAGTATGCTTAGTTGTTAATTTTTCACTTGCAATATTGTCTTCAACATTATCATATTCAGACATTATCGTCACTATTGTAGATGTCCAGCAAGGACAGTAGAATGTGCACAACCGAATCTTTGCAGAGGCCGTATCTTCGAGGACGAAATTCGCCATCTCATCGTAAACGTCCAGTTTCGTAGTCTCAAAATTCGATTATAATTATGCACAACAAACTTGTTTGATGAAAGTTCATGGTAGGTCGCGAGTTCGCGGCGTACCTTGTGATGACAGCTCCTTTCTTGGAGGAAAATTTTGTACGATCAAGCATACCGAATCGCATTTCATCGAGGTGAGGTCGAGGTCGAGGTAGTATATGGGGTAAAGTGACTCATAAACAAGAGATAATATAAGTACAATACTAGCGGTCCGCCCCAGATTCGCGCGGGTATATTCTATTCTATAGCCTACGTTTACTCAAAGATAATACTGATAATTAGCTTACTAACGGCAAAATTTGTGAAATCGGTCCAATAGTTTTAAGGTTAATCGTAATATACAAAAATACAAATCTTTTCTCTTTCTAATACAGTTCGTTAATCCGGACTCCCGCTTGTCCGGTGATCGCTGTAATCCGGCCGGGCAATAAGATTCGCGGGGGCTGCTACTCTATCATTGCTCGGAAGTTTGATATAAGCAGGTCAACTGTAGGCGACTTAAAGAAAAACAAAGACAAAATCTTAAAGTTTGTTAGTCTAACAGAACGTGGTCCCGGTGTCCGAAAAACATTGAAGAAATCGGAAATTCCCGTTTTAGAGACTTTGTTTACGACTTGCAACTAAGGCGATTGCATATACTAAGGTTAAACATGGGTTATTACCATTAAATAGGACATACTACAATCCGGACGACTCGATAATCCGCAATGGGTCTTGTGGTCAATGGGTTTTGCCTCTCCGGATTAATGAGATCCTACTGTAGTAGGTAGTACGCTTATCCATAAGACTCCCGTATAAATAAGCTAACTTTTCCGCAGGTTGTTTATTTTGGTTGGGTGTTCTTTTAAACCAACTGATTGTTGATTAGGTATATATAGGGGAATGTAAAAGTGTAGTATGTATGTATAGTATTACTACACTATACCAAAAGTGGCCGTCTTCTCGACCTTTCCTTAGCTGACCGGTCCTTTAGGGGAAAAAAGTTCTATCTGTCCCACCGTTGCAAATAGGGGGACTGATAGAACTTATTTTTATTTGAAAAGTTATATCTGTCACCTCGTGACTAACATGAGGACATGCGTCTAACAAGCAACAAACAATGTCTGTTCTCATAGCCTGTACTCGTGACAATAATAAGGTACAAACCTGCCAAGAGCCCGCTCAGGAACGTAGCCAACAGAGGTGTCTTGGTCCGTTTACAGATCTTCGCTAACGGCCTGAACAGAACTCCATCTGTGCCCATAGCGTACAGCACTCGCGGCAGAGGGAACATGGCTCCCAGCAGAGATGTGCAGAGCGCGAAGATGGCGCCAATGGTGACAATCCACTTGATGGTGGGTAGGCCTGTTACTTCAAACACGTGGGGGAAGGGAGCGTCGGCGTCCTGGGGAGACATACATACATGTTCCACTAACAATGCTGAGGTTTTTTAGCTAACTAGTAAGTACAAATTTTGACTTTCATCCCCTCTCCCAAGAGCACAGCACTGAATTCCGGGAAGTGTCTTATGTAATGACATAAGACACTTCCCGGAATTCAGAAGTCTTCATACTACGAGAAATGTCTCGTAGTATGAATACAAAACATTACACTGTAAAAGACTTATCTCTAACAGATAGGTAAATGTTATTTTATCTTAATAACAAACATTTCTTCAAAAACCTAGAAAAGATGTCGTAAAAAAGTAATCAAGAGCAAGGTTAGGCCGAACGCAAACCAGGCGTTTTTTCAGGTCTTTTTCAGGAATTACGCAAAAACCACCCAGCTTATTTATTGACATTTGAAAGTCCTTTAAATGGCCTTCCTAATGTGCAATTGTATGGCGAGGGCTGATAAAGCCGCTTTCAAGGAAAGGGCTTTCAATTTTTTTTATACAGAACCACTTTTGTTGTGATAACGGGTTTCATCCTAACTAATAATTATTATAAATGCGAAAGGTTTGTTTGATTGTCCTTTCTTCACGCCGGCCGCCGCCGCCCTAGCTAAGCAACTAATCGACTTGATTTTAGGCATAGATTTAGTTGAAAGGATGGAAGTAACATAGGCTACTTATTATTCCATAAATTATGCACGCATGTAATAGAAATAAACTTAAACAACGCGTGCGAAGCCGCGAGCAGCAGAAGCTAGTAATTAATAAATGTTTCAAACGGTTTAAACAACTTGAGAAAAAAGAGAGGAGTATTAGACAAGACGCCTAGTAATAAGAGAGGAGTATTAGACAAGACGCCAAGTAATAAGAGAGGAGTATTAGACAAGACGCCTAGTAATAAGAGAGGAGTATTAGACAAGACGCCTAGTAATAAGAGAGGAGTATTAGACAAGGCGCCTAGTAATAAGAGAGGAGTATTAGACAAGACGCCTAGTAATAAGAGAGGAGTATTAGACAAGACGCATATGAATAAAAGAGGAGTATTAGACAAGACGCCTAGTAATAAGTAATAAGCCCTGAGCTGCGTCACATTCACATTTCAAGGAGTACCGGAAGAGAAGCGCTCGAACCTCCATAGCATAATAATAGTAACCTTGTTTTAAAGGCCTCGTGACAAATCAACAGCAAGTTCCAACAAAAACAGATTGTACCTTTCTACATATTGAAACATTAAGTTGGTATCCCTGCAACTACCAAACTGTCTGTCTGTCTTTTAGGTACCCTTGAATGCTTTAAACGACTAACCGGCTAAATGGATCTTTATGTTACTGAGTAGGTAGATAGATTGTATCTTAATAAAGGACACACCTATCTAGGCGCCTAACTATCTATGAAACCTATAAACAAGAAAAACGCGAAGAAAGCCGTGAAGCCTTCTTATACTTATAAAACTAAGTGGGTAGGGTAGGTAGGTACATAACTGAACAAACGGATGTTTTGAAATGCAAATATTTCAAGCAGTTTTCTATTTGGAATATTTGCATAAAATAAACATTGCGCTGCGCCTGCGCTGCGCGGCTGACTGTCCTGAAACGTTGATGTTTACAAGTTTTTATTTGGAGAATACCTTATTGGATGTTCACAAGATCATAGAAAAATGTATGAGATAGTTGCCATGTTTCATTTAGTGCTGCCTCACTCCTTACAGTAACAGACCAATTTATTGAAAAAAACATGTTCCTCTAACTTTATCCGAGACGCATCCCTATGACCACGCACAATGGACCAATAGTCTCAGTGCGGAAAAGGGAGTACACACACCATAACCATCCCTATGATAGCTTGTGTAGATATTTGTAATATGTAATTCACGTTATAAATAATTGAAACGTGAACTGGCCAAGGGTGAGTCCTTGACTTCGTACCACATCATAGGTAATTGTTAGGTACTAACGTTTGGGTCCAGGTACCTAATAGCATCCAAAGTAAACAGTTTTCTGTTTACTTTACAAATTGGTTCGCTTTATTTACAGGTAGATATCGTTTGATTAACAGGATAGACAGACAGACAGACGAACAAAAGACGATGGGAAGGGCGTCAGCCGCCGCCCCCGCAGCGGGGTGGCATGGCGGCTTAGCTTTTACGCATTCCCGTTGACTTTGGCTTGGCACGCTTTCAGTACGGAACCCTACAAACCAGTTAGGTTACATAATAGACTATTTAATTATTATTCGAGTTATTATAAGTAGAAAGCACAGTGTACGTGTAGGTACAGTACAGCCAGGGTCGTCGGTCTGACCTAGTTCCGGTCCCATGATTATTGATTATGCGGATAACTGGTTAGGTACATCTAATAAACCGACGCATGCGAAAAACTACCTTATCTTTATATTATTTGACTCATATTTATGTCGTTAACGGTATGTCTGTTCCGAATGGGTCTTGCGTGAAAAAATCCGCAAGAATGTGTTCGTCCACACACCACTACAAGAATATGTTCGTCCACACACCACTACAAGAATGTGTTCGTCCACACACCACTACAAAGGCTGTCATTGTATATTGATTTGTGCCGATTAAAAAATTTAGGGGTTTTGGCATTTTAGCAGCTTCGTCCACCTCGGTTTACATAATTATACGAAACATGTTTCAATGTTGGGAACTAGATGGCGCTACGAAAAAGTGTTGTGAGTTTATTATTACAATTCTAAGCTCACCTGCAAATAGTAAGGCAGCATCATCGTCAAGACCGTCGCAATTGTAAAATACGACACAAAGATGACGACCAACGACAGCACTATCGACAGCGGTATGTCCCTCTTGGGGTTCTTGGCCTCCTCCCCCGTGGTGGCCACGCAGTCGAATCCCACGAACCCGAAGAAACACTTGGCGGCCCCCGCCATGACGCCCGCCATGCCCCACGGCATGAAGCCTCCCGTGCCCGCTTTGTCCTGGTACTCCGCCGGGATGTCTTTGATGTCGATATACCAGTTTGCTGGGTTACCTGGAATATATCAAAACTTCATTAGTTGATTACCTGCTACTATATGACTAACGCTTAAATAAACCTAGCTTTTCACTGCGACATTGCGTGCGGTGTTTTTGGTTGTTGTGTTGGTTTGTTGATAAAAAAAATACCTACCGGGCCTCAAATCTTGACTTGGGCACAGCTAGTGATGTCTAAGGTCGTATGATTGGCCGTTCTGGTTTGAAACCAGCGCTGATTGGCTAACCCACCAATGCGTATTTGTTTGCTGTAACTCCACGCTGTTCTCCGCCGCTGTGTGCCGAGGGGTTTAGATAAGGCAACATGCTAATCTGTTTTACAACGCATACCGTGATTGCATGACTGATGCCTGTTAAGACTGAGTTCTAAGGAAATAAAGATACCTAGGTAGCAGGAGAATGCGAGGTGGTGATGTTCAAGATAATTTTCTATCTGAATGGCGGAAAATTTTGACGTGTCTGAGTGTTGTAAGGTCAAAAGGAAATAAAGCACTTTCAATTTTAATTTAATCTAGGCGTAACGAAAAATTAGAAAATGCTGTTATAACTTGATTCAAAGTCTTCATGTCAGCATAAATGCATTGAGTTGTCTTGACGCATCACTGCATCAGGGCGGGTTCGTGTCAGAAAACAATAAGAATGTTCGTTACTCACTCTTGACCGCACCGGCGATAACGACCACGATGACTGTGAGGAGGTTCAGAGCAGTAAACACGTTGTTCAGCTTAGTGGACTCCCTCACACCCGTGCCCAGGAGCACTGCAAAAACGAGAGGGAACACGGTAAATTCAGTCAACTAGGTCTACTAGTAGTATATTCTTGTGATTACCTAACTACTAGTAGTATATTCTTGTGATTACCTAACTACTAGTAGTATATTCTTGTGATTACAAAATGAAAGTAAACTCCCCGTGGTCCGATATATCAAACTTTTCGGCATAAAGCCTCTCTCAGACCGACGCATACGACGACGTCTATCTAGGGGAAGCTTAGTACGCCCGTTTGATTTCGCATTCATTCACTCAAACATAATGAGTTCCACTCACCAGTAATAACCATAACAAGCGCGAACGCGAAGAAATCCGGGTAATCCGCCATGAAGGGCACGTGCATCGGCGCGAACTCGGTCATCGCGCGCGCCATCGTGTTGTTGGTGAGGCTGTCGATGTACAGCGCCATGCCTGCAGGACAGACAATTCAATTATTAATAATGCACGCACCAACAAAGACGACGGAAATCAAAACTCTAGTACCTACTAGTATAGTATTAATATAGCAAATGTATCGCGATTTAAAACTAAGAATGAGCATAGGTCTTTTACGATAATTTCCTTCACTAAGAGTCACCCAGATATTTTACTCCTTGCTCCCAAGGTTCCTCATATCAGGAAGGAAATTATAACGACTCAAGCATAGGTAAGACGTGTGGCTTAGACCTTGCACCACCCCAACTCTTCTCGTGGGTGTCGTAAGAGGCGACTAAGGGACAGACGACGTCGGGGTAGGCCTGCATCCGGCAGTGGACCATTATAGGCTGCTGAGGTGTTGAGGTAAGTATAGGGTAGGTACCTAAATAACGCGTCGAGCCGAATCAGGGTCGAGGTTAAGTTGATGTCGCCGAGACGAGGACGACGTTGTTTCTCAGACTGACTTGCCGATACCCCGACACAAACTAGCGCCGCCGCCGCCGCGCCGTCGTATCGTTGAACAAAGGAAATTGAAACAATTTCATTGGGCATTTTGTGATAACTATTATAAGTTGTTTGTAATGCATTTGTATTTTTTAAAGTAGTTGCACTTTGACACCAAGCTCTATTTTCACATCTCCTAAACTATAAAAAATAAAACTATTACAGGGGCATTAAAAAAAGCTTATATCACAAAAAGCCCAATGTTTTTTTTTTTCATTTCCATTTTTCAACTTTATAAGAATTTAAAATAGGTGGAGGCTCTATTTAGGTCGAGGTACCGCCTTAACCTGAACGACTACCGAAGGCAAAGGAGGTTGCGAGTTCGATCCCTGCCTCGGGACAAATATGTTTTTGAAATCTGAAGATATTTGTTTTGGTTGTTTTTATCTATCATATAAAATACTCAACCATTTACTGTATTGTATTTATCTGGTACTCATAACATAAGGGCAGCTGAGCTCGACAGCTAGATGATGCTGTGTGACTTGCCCAGCACTCCAAACCGGGCGTTGTTGTCACGTTTACCTTTAGCGACGCTGGCGGTCCCGATCACGTACTCCAGGATGAGGTTCCAGCCGATGGTGAATGCGATGAACTCCCCGACGCTGACGTAGCTGTACACATACGCTGAGCCCGCTTTGGGCACGCGGGCAGCGAACTCCGCGTAGCAAAGACCTGGGAACAAACGTGCAATGGACAATCATTTACTTCTTGATACATGTCATGTGTAAAGCGATTTGTTAACAGAATTTGATAGGCTCTGATTATGTCTCAATCTCGTTATACTTAACTACATATAACGCTGTTGAGCCATACTCATGGCCTATCATACATATATAGATAGACATATATAGATGATGCTGTGTGGATTGTCCAGCATTATTTATTTACCTATTTATTTATTTATCATACGTACAACGAAAGCAAGTGGACGCACGTTACATGTCCTTTGTTCGACCAAAGACCTATATTATTACATTTTTCTAGGGTAACAAGGTAAAATAGATTGAAGTAACTTATTTAGTCCCGAGTAAAAATAAAATGTAAATTAGCGAAATAAAAAATGAGTGAATTTTATTTCACTTAAATTAACAACTTAGATGAGATACCTACTGCTTTAGTCTCAGGTCTTCTCTTATCAAATTGGGCGTTAAATCCATATCTGAATCAGATGAACTCATTGTAATACAAATCTCTAAGTAAAAACAAAACAACACGAGAAAACAAATGAAGATCGAATTACCGCTTTCCTGCTTTTTTTTCTTTAGCATCAGCCATTATTTTTGGGTCCGTGCCCACTCGGCCCGCTTAGACTCGGCCCGAAGAATAATACCTGGTTATTTCTGTTTTTCTATGCGTAAAAACGTCGATGTATTCACATTCAGCCATTCGTGGTTCAATAAAAATGTGACAGCTCAGTTGAGAACGATTCTCCCTAGGGTTGAAAAGTATCACTTTCAACCTTAGCTTAACAGAACACTGGATTGTAGAAAATCAGTTACTTCCCTTTTATAATAATTATTGTTTTGCAAGTTCCTATAAAAGAAAAGCTGCAATACGTGGTGGCTCTTTGATTATAGTTAAAAATAGTGTAAAATGTAAAGAACGGAAAGATATTGTAAACCTTACTATTGAGAGGACTATTGAACTTTCATGTGTGGAACTGGAGCGGCATATCATAGTGTGTGTGTACCGCCCCCCCGACGCAAATCAGGTAGCTTTTGAATGTACTATGGAAGAAGTTTTGTTGAAAGTATTTACATGTAGGAAAGATCTCATTGTTTGTGGCGACTTTAATATAGATATTTTAGCGAATCCTCTTGCCGATCGATTGCTTAATTTATTCAAATGCTTTAGTTTACAACATCTTTTCAAGGACCCTACTAGGGTAACCCCAACAACTGCTACTTGTTTAGATAATATTTACTGCAAACAATCCCCAACCAACAAAGCAGTAATAAAGCATTTTAAATCAGACCATTATGGTCAGAGTGTCAATTTTAGTTACGATTATAACGATAAGAACAAAGTTGAGAAATATACCTACAGGCCTATCACAGAGAGCCGTATTAGGAATTTCCAAACTAAAATACAACTAGCAGTAACTAATGTATCTTGTTCTGATGACCCAAATGACTTATTTGCCGAACTTTTGAATATTGTAAACAAAGAACACAGTGAAGTCTTCAAACTTAAAACATGCATAGTTAGAGACAAGGTTGGGTTCACTGATTGGGCCACTCCCGGCATCTATAGAAGTAGGAATAGACTATATGATCTTTATGGTGCTAGAGAAGCTATGTTACATGATCCTGCGTTTCTTTTGTATGTAACCAACTACTCTAAAACATTTAAGAAAGTCTGCAATGCTGCGAAATGCCTGTTCTTGAGGAAAAAGCTAGTAAATTCATCTAATAAAATAAAAGCAACATGGACACTAATAAATAACGAAACTGGTAAATCAAAGCCACGGAATAGAGAAATTAGGTTAAAAATTAATAATTCAATACTCGTAAATGATAAAGATATAGCCAATGCTTTTGAAGCATTTTTTTCCAATATTCCTAAAGTTGTTACCGGGTCTCTAAACTCCTCACCTCCAATGGCCGTTAAATTATTAGAATCATCTGTTGAAAAATGTAAGGAGGTTTTTATCTTTAGCCATGTAAATGCTAATTATATAGTAAAAACATTTAAGTCGATTAACATCAAAAATACTGAGGATCTTTGGGGTATTTCATCCAAAGTACTGAGTTCAATTATTAAGGAAGTTGCTCCTTGTTTGGCCTACATTTTCAATAATTGTGTCGACGCAGGAGTTTTTCCTGATCTCATGAAATATAGTAAATTGGTACCTCTTTATAAATCTGGTAGTCACACTGATCCAGCCAACTACAGGCCAATTTCAATACTTCCCACAATGAGTAAAGTTTTTGAAAAGATTATCCTTACTCAGTTGTCCTCTCACTTTAACCTTAATAGACTACTTCATAAAAATCAATTTGGCTTCACCAAGGGTAGATCGACAACCGATGCTGGTACTGCTCTATTAAAGCATATATTGGATGCCTGGGATAAGGCGAAAAACGCCATCGGTATATTTTGCGACCTTTCTAAGGCTTTTGATTGTGTAGATCATTGTACACTAATTGGAAAATTAAAACATTACGGTATTGATAACAAGGCACTGGACCTTATGCAATCTTAT
The DNA here is from genome assembly GCA_946478455.1 of Eupithecia vulgata. Lineage (NCBI taxonomy): Eukaryota > Metazoa > Arthropoda > Insecta > Lepidoptera > Geometridae > Eupithecia > Eupithecia vulgata. The sequence goes on along the minus strand of OX297873.1, from coordinate 1,206,992 downwards.
TTATCTGGTCGAGTTCAAAAAGTAGATATTGGTAAAGAAAGATCTCGGGGCTCAAAAATTGAATTGGGCGTTCCACAAGGATCAATATTAGGTCCCTTTTTATTTTTAGTTTATGTAAATGATCTCCCTTTTTTTGCAAAAGATCTCTGTGATATAGTGTTATTTGCTGATGATACTTCATGTAAATAACTCGCTTTCACAAATACTAGATTGGTTCACCTCCAACAACCTCTTACTAAATGCTAAAAAAACCAAATGCATAAAATTCATGTTACCAAATGTAAGAGAACTCCCAACTAAGATAATGCTAAAGGATGAGATCGTTGACTTTGTCGACTCAACGGTTTTCCTAGGGTTACATATTGATTCCTCTCTTCAATGGAGACCGCAAATTGATGCTCTCGCAGGCAAACTTAGTTCAGCAGCATATGCGGTTCGAACAATTAGATATATTACCGATGAAGATACAGCTAGGTTAGTTTATTTCAGTTACTTCCATAGTATCATGTCTTATGGTATTTTGCTTTGGGGACGGGCAGCCGACATTCAGACTATCTTTAGATAGATAGATAGAAAATGCTTTATTGCACACATAATAGACATAAAAAACAAAAATAAAAGAAATAACAAAACAAATATGTAACAATTGGCGGTCTTATCGCTCAAGAGCGATCTCTACCAGACAACCGTGGATGGATAGGATTGTTGGATTGAACGGGGATCTGTGTGCATAAATAAGAAGCAAATTACAAAATTCTAAATTGACTAACAATATTATTTTATGAAATATTAGTACATAATAAATTACCAACTCAAATTTCAAAACTATTGAAATAAATAAATATTAAAATAGAACAAATAACAATACATAAACATACCTATATATATACATATCTACATTTTTATGGAAAAAAGGGTGTGGTTAGTGACAGCAGGACAAATAGTGTTCCTTTACCATACCTTTAAATATTGGCAGAGACTTTGCACGCCTTATTAAAACTGGCAATGCATTCCAAAGTTGTACAGCACGGACAGTAAATGAATTGTCGTAGAAAGAAGTAGAGTGAACAGGGACTTGAAGCATAAGAGTTTCAGAAGAGCGCAGAGAAAGAGCGTGCGAATGATGAAGAAAAGTGAAACGTTCCTTGAGATAAGGGGGTGCAGAAGAGAAAAACAAGACATTGTAGAGAAGAGATAGGATGTGACTATTACGGCGAAGCCGTATAGGTAACCACTTGAGCTTCCTGCGATATTCGGAGACATGGTCATATTTGCGCAAGCCAAATATAAACCTTATCCCGACATTCTGCAGGCGCTCAAGTTTGTCAAGTTGTTGTTCCGTTAAATCAAGAAAGGAAGAATCAGCGTAATCTAGAACTGGAAAGAGAAGAGATTGTGCAAGAGAAATTTTAGTGGCTATCGGGAGAAAGTTGCGTAGTCTTCGAAGGGAACCAGCTGAAGCAAACATCTTACGGCTGATTTCAGAGATCTGAGGTCCCCACGACAGGTTCCTGTCAATGAGGACACCTAAATTTTTCACCGTTAGACTTTGCTCAACAGGAATCCCATCAAAGATCACGGTTGGAAGACTACTCCAGTCTACTCGAGCTATCATTCGTGAGCTTCCTACTGTAATGACTTGAGTTTTTGCAGGGTTAACTTTAAGACCAAAGCTGTTGCTCCAGTCTAGGATACGGTTGAGGTCTTCATTTATTGCACAGATGGCATTCGATAGTTGATCCACCGATGTCTGCGTGTAAATTTGGAGATCATCTGCATAGAGGTGGTACGATGAAGTTATATTATGAGATATAGAGTTGATGAAAATAGCGAAAAGGAGAGGTGAAAGAACGCCACCTTGAGGCACGCCTGCAGTAATATCGCACCATGATGAACACACATCATCAATGCATATACGCTGTCGACGGCCATGCAAATAACTGCGAAACCAGTCAGCCACTGCAATAAAAAGCCACAATATTTTGACAGTAATATCGCAATACATATATGAAAATCTAATGTATACGCACAAAAACAAAGATAGCTTTTTAAAAAAATGTGATGTTCACAAAGTAAATACAAGAAACAAGAACAAACTGCACATCCCATCATATAGATTACGAAAGGTAGGGAAATCATTTATGGGAAATTGCGTACGTTTCTATAACAAGCTTCCATCTGAAGCAACTGAGCTCCCTATTCGTAAATTTAAACAGTACATAAAACGAAATCTAATAAAGAAAGCCTATTACTCCATAGATGATTACATCAATGATGTAAATGCTTGGCCAGATGTCGCTCTCGCTCAGTTCCACACCGACAATGGTATATAAGGGATATAATGTTAAGCTTAGTTAGTTTCATATAAATATTGAGTTATATACAAATTAGATTATATTTAGACTGAGATAAGTAATGTATTAATTTTAAGATTTATAAAACTTACTAGTGGTTTCTTTTTCGCTTCTTCCACTAGTGGACAAAAAATTGAAGCGAATAAAATCAATAACATCATATTTCTTATTTGATAATAATGACTATTTATAAACCTGTTTATAGTATAAAATTTGACTTGTCTAAGTGCTTATTTTGTAAGCTTAAAGAAATAAACGTTATTGATATTTTGATATTTGAACCCGCTCCTCAGGCAACTTCAGACCTACTTTCCGAGTATGAGTAATGACTAATGAGACAACAGAAAAGTATATAGCATACGTACGTTATGTCCGTAGGTATTAATTCTAGTTAGCATGATATTTTATAACTACATACCGGAATCATCTATATACAAATACTTTAAACGCTGGGAGCTTCAATAATTGAGGAAACAAACCAATCTTGTACGCAGAAAAACATTTAATTAATAACTATCCCTGAGCTGTATTTTTTTTACAAAATAAGATCAAGGAATTTGACCAAATTACAAACTACTGAAAGTTTTTCCCCTGTTACGTACGAAAGACACCAGAACTTGATGACATACTTTGTTATACCTGTCCCTAAGCTTTTTGTGTTGTATTGGAATTTGTATCATACAATAATGTTTGTACTAGGTTTTTTCAACACATGTTTTTCCCCTTTTAAATAGGTACTAATTACGAAATAACAACTTGTAATAATGACTTAAACACAATAGGATTGTTATCATTGTTTCAGTTGAAGTTTACGAAGGTTTGTTTATTGATGAATTTATTGATCTTTGAAGTGTGTTCGTAGTGCCCATTCAATTAGGTAAATATAGACCAGACCGATGTGCGAGTAGGTACTTTATATAGACCAGACCGATGTGCGAGTACTTTATCATTGACTTTAAAGATTTTGTTGTAAAGACGTTCAGAGAGTAGGTATAGTACAGACAGACAGACATGCAAGGGAACTTTCGCCACTGAATACTCCACCACGCAGATTTACTACTTATCCGGGCCTCTGTATTTTTGCCTTCGGCCCCAAGCATGCCTCTCAAAGGACAGAGCAGGACATGGATCGAGATCTTGGAAATGAAAAACATAATATACCTAATAATAGTAGGTAATATTTATTTACCTTTAACCACATGCATAATAATTTAAAGCAGCAGTGCCAGAGAAACTAAAACTAAGGAAGAATGCTTGTATCTTGAGGTCGATGAGTTCGTTTGACAGAATGAATTTAAGAAGATGTGCAGTTGCAGATACATTACATTATAATTAGAACTAGGGCAATGGAATTCCCGCCCATTGGAATTTTTTCAACAGATTTCTACTCCATAATCCTTATGTACCTCCTGTAGGATGATATAGTTGTATCTTTTGTATATTTGTAATTTGAAGCAATTCAGATCTCAATGCATTACAATCAGGTGCGGCCGTTTGATCAGAGCCATTTTATTGGCGGGGCCATAACTGGTGTGTGCACGTGCTGTCAATTAGATAGGTACGTCTCTGTAATTACTCTGTAGATCATATCGACTGCTATTTATGGACGAACGCTGCTTTTGTCGAATCAAGTATTATCAACTCCGATGCCATGGTCATGGGTGCAAGGGGTAGATAGTCTTCTATGTATGTTTTAAATATTGCTAGGTTAAAATTATGCGTAGTCTTCTTAAGAGGCTTGGTTTTACTGACAATGGGGCACGTATTTTTGATAACCTTAATAGGTTACGCTTTCAGGATCTATTGGGAAATTATTCAAATGGAGAATCATTTTTACTTACCAGCAAATGCAGAAGCTATAGCAGCAACCAAGAAGCTGATAGTCACAGCCGGGCCGGCAACGGTCTTAGCGACCGCACCCGCCAGCACGTAGACTCCCAGACCGAGCGTGCTGCCGATGCCCAGAGCCGTGAGGTCTGTGAGACCGAGGCAGCGGGCCAAGGGCGTGGCGCTCTCGTCACCTCGCAGCTGTTTGCAGCGCCGCAACGCGGCGAGGAGCCGGAGGCAGCTCATCTGTGGATGATACGGGATTTAGGGCGCGTTTCGACTAGAAATGCGTAACGTAGCTGGGTTGGTGCACGAGGATAACACCGATATAAAGCGAGTTACATATCAGTAAGGGCGTGGGCGAGAAAGGCACGCCAAAGATAAGTAGGAAAGAGTGTGAAATAGGCATTTCGATTTCATCGGTTTTGCAGCATATGGGAAAACCAACTGCGCGTAATAAACGCCACAGAAACGAGAGATCTGGAGGACTTTTATCGCAAGCCAAGATTCACTTTGAATAGCTGAGCTACAGCTGTGTGAGAGTGACCGAGACATCCCCCACCACACACGGCTTCACAGTTTTGTTCCCCATTCTCCCTCATACATCGCACAGGTGGTGAAAAAAACATGCACACCATTTCACTACGCGCCGCTGCCTGTGCCGCCGCGCCGCCGCCGGTCCCCGGATTATTGTTATATTTGAAGTCATCGGGAGCAAGACTATGGGTAGGTACCTAAATCATTATAGGAGCGTACGCAAACTAAGCTGAGAGATAATGCTTCATTATATACATATGTCATTACCACTAGACTGATAAAATACCTCGCTATCACTGAAATCCTTAGTATATGTCGAAAGTGGCGGCATTTGCGTGAATTTATTGTTTTATGTTCAGTTTAGTCATGTCACCAGCCAATCTCGCGCAATAAGATTGCAGAGAAAAAAGTATTTACGTCGCTGTACCAACAATATTATCTACAGACCGTTCTACACCATTACACAGCAGACCGTAAGATGTCCCCACCGTGATGGGATTTGTTCCCAGGCACGGGAAACCTTACCTTGAACGGTCTGTAGTCTGTAAATTTTCGACCCTCGATATAAAAGACATTCCACCTTCGATATAAAAAAAGACAATCGTTATAATTATCGTACCAAGTTATAACGATAATTTTAAAATTATTAGTTAGCGACATTCATTAATGTTAAAAAAAAAAAAACACCAATGGAACATTGGCTTACGCAATCGATTAAAAGATCAGCTTCAAATGATTATAATCAATTGCTTATGTTTCATGGTCATAATAATTTATCAATAAGGAAGCAAATCTGCTAGTTATAAGTACCCTACGTTTTTTGTTTCTGAACTTGAGATCAGGTTTTATTCATGTAAAGTCACAGAGTTTTTTCTGTATAGGCGAAATTTAACTTGTCTTCTCGTAGCGTTTATTTCTGTACTGTTTTCTGTGTTTGTGTGGTACAATAAAGTATTATCTATCTATCTAAACTCTAATACCAAATGGATTATCACCTAATACGGAGGAAGGTTTACCTATAATTTAGTAAGGTACCGTGAAAATTATTTAAAATATGTCGATAAAATAACACGGGAGTCGACCAATAGAATTTTAATTATGAAAACAATTCATTACAGCCACATTATAAAATATTTATTTTAAAGCCCAAAGTTTTTTTATTTATCCAAATTGATACAGATCAAAAATATAAATCTTAAAAGGCTCAATGGCATTAAAGATTTCTTAAACCTTAAAAACAACTATCTAACAATGTATACATAGAATAGTACTTAATGAATCTGCTAATCACCCGCATACATACATACATACATAGCAAACACAATAGATAGTAAATGCCGTCGATACATCGACAGAGCATGGATCTATCACATGCAATGACCGTGACGGTGACGCCTGCGCAGGGCCGCGTGACGCTGGAGGTAACAGCGGAGGAGTTTCTAATGTTTCTATTATAATAGTTTTCCTCCTAACCAGCTATTAGAGTCACAACACACGAACTTTAGTTTTAACTTCTGTGTAAAACAAGGGCAATCAAGGTAACAAAATTAACGATCTCTCTTCGAAATCTATCTGAGATGAGCGGGCCGAAAAGAAGACGAGATAATACTATTTGAAATAGTCCAACAAGTCTGTCCAAAATATATTTAATTGTGTAGACTTTATACATATATTCAGACTAATAGGACTATTTTAAAATTACTTAATTAAAAAGTAACACTGATTGAGTCGAGGTCACAACCATTTTCCCATACAAAAGATTTGAACGCGCTCCTCGAGTTTGCTCAATATACTGAGGTAATAAGCAAGCAAGTAGCGCAGAGACAGGCAGGCATCTTTAAAGTTTAACTTAAGTTTGTCAGTTTGATGGACGGTGCCCTTTAATTATTGTACTAATCATTTATTATTTATTATGCCACGAGCAACATTATGCAATTAGAACGTGTTCCAGCCTCCACGGTAGTCGCCGCACGAGCTGCTCACTGTTATGAATGTTACGATTTGGTTGTATATACTTAGCTTATTTGTTTGGCTCAAGGAGATCTCTTGGAGCCCAGAGGCAGAATCATAGATTACCTATCTATCTAGTAATAAAGAAATAAATAATTATTTCTGAGATATTTCCTAAACCGCGTGCGATGAACTTTAAAAGGCTAACTTTACTGGGAAGGGTATCATGGGAAAGGTAATAAACCTTTATTAACAAACAAAATTACAATAAAATTATAGAAACATTTAGAACTAGTATAGTACAAAACATTTGTCCCAAAGCGGGAATCGAACCCGCAACCTCCTGCGTCGCAGGCGGACCTTTTCCCACCAAACTGCCTGTACTGAAAGATATTTGTTTTTATACTTGATACTTAGGTAGGTATGTAAGTAATTAGGTAGATAAATAAATAATAAATAAATAAATAATAAATAAATAAATAATGCTGGACAATTCACACAGCATTATCTAGCCCCAAGCTAAGCAGAGCTTTTGTTATGGGTACTAGATAACTGATAATACGTAATATAATACAATACATAGATAGATATTTTTTATTATACATAGAAAACGACCAGGACACCCTGTACAAATATGTATATATAGATGTAGGTACCTACCTTTCAAAATGTGTAGCGTAGCGCCCTAACGGGGTTCTTCCGACTGACATACATAAATATAATAGCTAAATAAATACTTTTTAATACTCTGTAGGTGGGTACATATTTCTTATTTATGTACAGAGAATCTTTGTAAAGCAATTATGTTATCTAAAGAATATTTAAATAACTTTACGTCTTCAAATACCTACCCAAAGGTTCCTCAACACATCTACAGGCAAAATAATATAGAAATCTTCTGAACGTATATGCTATTAAAATGTCACATTACACTCAGCTTGTTTTTGAAAGTCAAGAACACGTTTTTTTTGGGTCGATCTTTGACTGTCTTTTTGATTTTTTTGATGGACTAATCAAAAGCTTATATATTTTCTCAATTGATTAGAAAGATAAATGAAAATAAAATACCTTTCATTTATTATTTAATACATAGATTAAGAAAATGAGTAGAATAACATATAATAATATTATGGCATGTACACACGCATGTACATAATATGATCACATTGATCTCCATGTTCTCCATGTATTAGGTGCAGTCGAGTGAGGCGTAGATGTGAAGCAGTTTCACTAGATGCAAGTTTCCAATTGTTTATTTAATTATTGATAGAAATCTGCACAAAAACTTACCTTCGACAATAAAATTAATATAAATAATTACAAAAACAGTAAGTTTTCCCACACGAGTAGAAAAGCACAGACTCACTACGTGACTGTCTCTAAACAATGATAGTTACAATTAATGTGCTCGTCACCGTCTCTGTTTGTCTCTTATCTCCAGTGTGCACACAGGCTCTGTCTACTGACAGGTAGGCTAGCTTGTCTGTCTGTTCGTTACAGCTTGTAATGTAGCTTGTACTGTGGCTTTGGTTGAGAAACTACTTGGTCCAGCGCAAGTTTTAAGCTGTGATAAACTTTTTTCAATCCTAATTAGTAATTAAACATAGCAAATGGTTTTTCCATATTTTTTATTCAAGAACGCTGACGGTATAATTATATTTTACCAACTAGTCATAACGTTGCCGGATCCATCTAACCAGTTCGTGCCTAATTTGACTACAATGGACGTATTCTAACGATAATAGGTTGCGCAAGAGTGGCTCCGAGTTCACGGCCAAACCTGATGATGATCACAGCGCAATGTCACCTGTCATCCTGCCACACTGTAACAATCATGTTAGTTGGGAGACAAGCGAACTCAGAATTTTACGAAATCCCAATTCAATCGTAACTAACACGATTTACCGTACCGGAATTATATGAAATTTATAACATTGTGGTTTACAGGCTTAGGTTTTCAACTCAGCTAGTTCCTGACCGTTAAGAAATTGTTCAGGAGCCTTTGTATTGAAATGATTATCATTTATTTGTGTTCAAAATATCTTCAATGTACAGAATTGGAACTGTTACAGTTTTATCAAATGTATATTAGATAAACACTATCACGAAGACCATACTCACTAATATTATAAATGCGAAAGTTTAGATGGATGGATGGATAGATGGATGTTTGTTGCTCAATCATGCCAGAACGGCTGAACGGTTCTGAATGAAATTTGGTATAGAGATAGATAATAGTCTGGAATAGCACATGTACTATATTTTGTCCCGGAATTCCCACGGGAACGGGAACTACGCGGGTGAAACCGCGACGCGCTGCTAGTTATATAAGAAACTAACTAGGTATTCTAATTCTATTGTGAAATCGTGTAAAAAACATAGAAATTGCAAATTTAAAGGACACCCGTAGCAACAAATCAACAAACAGTGTATCTTTGTTTGTGAAGGCTTCAAAGGTATTAGCGAAAATCATTGTCACGATAAGGACAACGACCGAGGTACCCGAGTACGTTGCGTCTGCAAGTGTGTTTACTCACTGCTTTTGAAAGATATTTTAGGTTTTGTATGTAGGTTAGGTATGCATATAATGGCGGTGCCCTTAAAAGGGGAACGAATATTACCAATAAACTTCAGCCAAAATTGTAAAATATGGACCTTTTTAGATAATACTTTTTGCGTGAAACATGACATGGTAAGAAATAATCTATTATAGAGCGGGAGCAGGAAGACGAAGTAAACGAAACAACCTTTGAAACTAAGTATACTAAGTAAATATCCCGATAAATGTGAGCAAACTATAAAATCTTACTCATGGGTAATCTAGATTTATTCATTAAAGATAATGTTGATTGGATAGTCTTTGCTTGAGGAACGCTTTTCATGGCATAAACGTCACTCAAGCATATGTACTTGACGACCTCAGTGGCACAGCGGGCGAGAGTCTGCCTGCGACGCAAGAGGTTGCGGGTTCGATCCCCGCCTCGGAACAAATTTGTGTACGATCTGCAGAAATTTGTTCCGTTGGTCTGGGTGTTTTCTATGTATAATAAAAAATATCTATCTATGTAATGTATAATATTACGTATATCAGTTATCTAGCCTATCTAGCCATAACACAAGCTCTGCTTACCTTGGGGCTAGATAATGCTGTGTGAATTGTCCAGCATTATTTATTATTTATTTACTCGTAGTTATACTGAGCAAGCTTTTGTACGGACCTTAGAAAGTTTATTACGTAATATTAAGGAATGAACAGATTTGTAACTTATTTATTTATTATTAAAAACATGTACATCTACCACTACTTCTACGAATTGTAAGCAGGAACCCACATAGGTACCAAAATTACTCGTAGCTTTATATTTTTGGAAAAGCAATGACCCGCTGCTCTTCAACCAAATTAAAGATCATGATGGCCGACCAAACCTGATATCCTTAACACACTTTACAATACCTAACTTCGTAAGCAAATTACACAGGTATTTTCCTTACAAGAATATTTTGCTTGATAATAAACACCGTATCTTTAGTAAGTTTTACGAATAGAGTAATTAATTAGCATAATGTGACCGTTTTACATTAGTTTTCTTTCACAATACATCGCACACGTCACACTATTAAACTGTGCTAATTTAATAAAGACGAAAGTTTGTATGCAGTAGGTACGTGTTTATGTTTGTTTCACACTCAATCAGCTGAACGTATTTGAATAAAATTTACCAAGTACCAAGGTGGTTTATATCCTGGATTGAAAAATAGTCTACTTTTGATCCCTGAAAAGGGCAATGCTCCCGTGTTATGACAAATTATGTTTGTTTATAACGCGAGTAGCACCGCGAGACGGCGCTAGTTCTTATATAGTAGGTATTATAGTTAGTTAGTATTTTATAATAGGATAGAGTAGATATAACGTATTTCTGTTGACTAACATACCGTATATATTTAAATCATTCTTATTTTTTGCCATAACAGCTTCAACCGGTCTCAATCCGACATAAATCTTGATAGATTAGAGACTTTTAGATAATAATTAACGTATTTAATGCATATTAAGTTTTTTTATGTAATATTTGGTAATTCGAATACTTAAGTAGTAATAGTATTTAGTAATAATTCGAAAAATAATTAAAAAGAAACACTTACTTTTAAATGTAAGCTAAGGTATGTATAAGTATGCTAAGTAGGCTGTAACCAAATAAGGTAAAAAATACAGAGTTAGAAGCGGAGATAATTTAACCCTTAGGTACACTCGTTAGGACCCAAATCAGAGGTCGGTTTGACTACTATGGTAAACCCCGATCAGCAGGGGTATTTTAATTCGTCGGAAAGGCCTTCGGATTCGATATCGGAAACTTTGTCGAAGAACCCTATTTTAAACCAGCGGATTCGAAAACTTTTGACATTCGAATTCGGATCCTTGTTAGGAGAGTTTCATACTTTCGATCATCAATCCGCAACGAAACAAAATAGCGTTCGAGGAATCGAATTCAAATCGGACGTGTCCGCTTCGGAAACGAATCGAATGAATTAAAATAGCCCTGCAGGGCTTATGTGACTCTTTCGTAGTCGTACAACTCAGCCCTGTACTGGCTTCAAACGAGTGTAGGAGTGTAGATTTGAAAAAATCGGATTTTACAAAAAGGCAAAGTTGAAATTTCAGTTGAGACTACCCCGGGCGAGTTGAAGACAATGAAGTAGGTAGGTACCTATAATTTAGTTAAATATTTACATATATTTCCAGAATCCTGTAGCGATTTACACGTGCTGCAACTTCTAAATTAGAAGTGCCTACTTTGTATAAGCAAAAGCGAAGGTAGGCATTAGGTTAATCTAATCTACAGCTTTTCTACTCCTTTCTTCTAGATTTTATTATTTAGATAGATACTGTTATTGCAATGTTATCTACTCGTAATTACTAGGTACTAGTAGGTACATTACACGGTACATTACATGGTGCATCTACTTGTTTCTGGCCGCGGCTACAGACGGAGATATGATAGGAGGGGTTTTAAAAGAGAACCAAGCATGCATCGTACCTAGGCAAAAAATCGACTCAGACGAACAAAATCGACACAGTTCACAAAAAAAATCTGATTTGGTCACAATTGAATAAATAAATACCTAAATACGGTTTTAGAATTTTTCCTTTAATTGTGCCTACGACGACCTACCCGTGTTTGCTGTTTTAGCCTTCGACTCTATGAAGACACCAAAGTGCAGAGAAGGCGTGAGTGTGACACCGAGGAGCTCCAGTTGATCCCCCATAGCTATCGGTACATATCGGAAAATAAAGTTCTGGACTAACGGACTCTTTTTATCAGAGAAAACAATGCTTGTGTTGAGGCCTTGAAATTGACCCGATTGGCCTCGCCCTAACCCGAGACTACGTTCAGGGTCAAATTCAAGCACTGCAGCATGTCTTCTCTGTGCGCCTGTCATTCTGGCGCTCTGCCATTAGACAGGACCACTTCGTTCACTCCATTCAATAAATACTATATTTATTGAAGGAAAATTGTATAGGTTACATTTGTTGTCTATCAACTGGAGAATCAGTCTGGAGAAATCAACAAGAAATAAAAATAAACAAAATTTCAGTGCGGACCGTTCCGTAGTTTTGACGTGGGATAAATATGTATATATAGACGTGCCAGTATCACGTGCTCTGTGGCAATATATAAGTACATTGTGCACTAAGTGGTACATATTTTATATAAGCAGTGAACGTGAATAGTAAATAATTCATACAAAAGTATGTGGGTTGTGCAATTATTATGTAAGAATTAGAACGACAAGGTGAATATTTAAAGAATGAATGATGGATTGGATATTGCGCTGTAAAAATGGTGTCAATGAGAAGAGATAATGGAAGGAAAGAAGAGGCTTTGAAAACATTTGGCAAGACGCATGGTCGCATGGTCGTGTCTCCCACCGCAGATGCTGGGCAGTGAATGGGTAAAGCAAGACAACCTTGCCTAAATGCAATCTAAATGCGTATATGAACGCCACTGATAACATGATAAGTATTATAGAACGCAGCCTCGTCATGTCCATGTTTTGTTTTGTTATAGATTTTTCTGACATCATCTATGCGATCAGAACTACTTACAACTAAAGCAATGTTTTCAGGAGGTTCATTTTTAAGAATGATTCAATGAACAATAGAAATACCATCGCCTAACTTCAACATAGGACAGGTATCTACTCCTCATCATCATCATTATTCGCGTCCGCAGTTACCCACTGATGAGTAGGTATATAGGCCTCCGGAAGTTTGTAACTTCCAGATCTACCTACTCCTCAGATAATTTACCTACACATGAAGATGGTATAGTTGGTATATTCTATATTATTTTGTCCTGTGAAGGGATTATAGAAACTCTTTCCTTGCCCACTGTGCCAATGTGACAGTCATTTTAATAACAGAAATAACGCTGTAAATGACGACCTCTGTAGCGCGGTGGGCGAAGGTTTGCCTGCGACGCAGGAGGTTGTGGGTTCGATTCCCGCCTCGGGACAAATGTTTGTACGATCTGCAGGCATTTGTTCAGGGTGTTCTGGTCGTTTTCTATGTCTAATAAAAATATCTATCTATGTATTATGTTATATTATGTATATCAGTTATCTAGTACCCATAACACAAGCTCTGCTTAGCTTGGGGCTAGATAATGCTGTGCGAATTGTCGAGCATTATTTATTATTATTATGACACTTCATTTATTTTAAATCTAGTTAAAAAATGAAATATTTTACTATAGAAAATATAATATTATAAAACTACAGTAAAAAATATATCAAAACGGTAGATCACCGGCTGCGAAGCTAGGCTCAAGCAACCGGTGACTAGGGCTGCAAAGAGAGGAACTTCCTGACGATACGCGCCGAGTCTAGGAGTACCGCCTTTTGGATCTGGCCTTTGATCCAACTTCCTAGTGTCCTGAGATGTTGATCGAGGCTATTCGCTATTACACCGTTAACCGAAACAACTATAGGGACGATGGTCGCTGATTATTATTATTATTTATGTAATGCTACCTAAGGATAAGGAAGTAAAGTGCAAAGTTGTGTGAATTCTGGTAGCGTAGTGAAAGTGCCCTGTCATCGGCTATTCAGAATCATAATGGACAGAAGTTAATGCACACATTCGTGACGTAATGCGATTGCATCTATTGGAAGTATACACCTTTGGGATTGGCATGTATTAAAACATAAAAGAATTAAAGCGGAAATATATTATTGGAACTGGTTTGGGGCCGACATGTAAAGGATTTTCATGTCTGTTTTTTTATTTATTTTGGTAGTGCATATTTTTTGTTAATTCGTAAAACATGGCATTTACCTACATGTAATATCTACGTATTTGTTATGTATTTGCCTGCCACGGCTAACCAGACTAATAATGTGAATGCAAAAGTACTTGACTATATACTTTTCATGTCTAGCCCCTATTTTTAGGGTTCCGTACCCAAAGGTTAAAACGGGACCCTATTGCTAAGACTCCGCTGTCCGTCCGTCTACCTGTCTGTATGTACGTCTGTCACCAGGCTGTATCTCATGAACCGTGATAGTAAGACAGTTGAAATTTCACTCACTTCTCATCTCACAGATGATATTTCTGTTGCCGCTATATACGCTGCCTGCCCGCTGCGCCCCCGCCGCCGCCGCAGGCATCGACAGCTACATCCAAAAAGGGGAAAAGGAAGCAGAGTTGCGAATCTGTTTGCGCCGCTGCGCCCGTTCCTGTGAGATAAAGTCGTGTGATGCTGAAGGGTTTACTGATGTAGTGCGGAAGAAAAGGAAGCCCAGCAGCCGAAACCAGCGTGGCGTCGCTCCGACCGGGCCTAACTACTTGTTGCGCCCGGCCGTGCCTTCGATGTTGCTCTACGTGTCCAGGCTTCACTATACCACGAAGGCGGAGGAGATTGTGGAGTATGTTTAGATGAAGACCAACACCTTGGTGAGGGTCGAGCGGTTGGAGTCGCGTCATAATGGTTTTAAATCGTTTGTGGTGCGTATTCCATCTGAACATATTTCGATTAATTAAGAATTCTGGCTGAAGAATGTGCTGTTTCGGCGTTTTCGCGGACGATTACCGGTCGCAGTACATAATAGGTATTGAGTGTCACACGTCACCGACACTACGTGCTAGTAAATAGGTTTATTTTATGTATGTTAGTTAAGGTATATACTCATATTTATTAGTTACCAAACGATAAGGCAAACCACTCTAAAATTGAGTTTACTCATTTAATTTCATTTATTTTCACTGAACTCTGTGTATTAACTTTATCAGATTAGGTATGTGAATTTTAGTTTAAGCATAGTTACGTTCTATAAGCGAAAACTGTTAAGCTTAAGTTATACCACTACTGTTACTACTTATTTAAGTTTTTTATAAGCTGTTTGTTTTCCACCTAAATAAATAAATATATTTATATGGGCCGTAGTTTTTAAGTATTTTACATCTTGTACTAGACTAATGTTGCCTGAAATAAATGATTTTATTATTAATAAAAAACAGAATAAATTTAATATTTAGGGGGCTCCCATACAACAAACGTGATTTTTATGATAACGGCAGACGGCAACAGGTAGACGCTTGAAATATTCACAGAATATTTAGTTAGTTATTCACTTTAAAAATAAATTATTCAAATAAAATAAATATTTAAGGGAAGCTCCTATACAACAGAGATGATTTTTTGCCGTTTTTATAATAATAGTACGGAACCCTTCGTGCGCGAGTCGACTCGCACTTGGCTGGTTTTACTTCAAAACAATCAGTTGTTGTGATGTTTACCTGAACACGAGTGGACATCTCGTTATCTTTAGGAAAATTTCAGATTAGCATAACTACTTTCTAAGGAACACGAAGATTCTCTTGACTCGCCATAAAACTCGCGAAAATGCCCATAAAATTGAAATTGCTATTCTAATTCGTACTGTTCGTTATTTTATTATGTTTAGAAAGTCTTCTAAATTTATTGCAAACATCCGAATTGTAATGCTTATTTAAGTAGGTACCTACAAGTTGTCGCAAGGTTGTTTTTGTATTACAACAAGTATAAAAGTATTAAAAAGTTGCACAGTGACTCAAAACAGGCATTTTACAATGAGCCCGCAAAAAGGCCCTAAAATTTTCTCTGGCAGCATAGGAAAAAAGCCCGACAAGTGTCTTGACTTACTATCGTCTTATCTTACGATCTATTTTTTTTTACTATAAGAATTTACGAATTCTTTACGGATATAAGCGGGTTAACTACGAACCTTATTTGTGTTAGAAGAACATCGCATCGTGGTGGAAGCATCGAATTAGAATGATAGGGTACGACGGTACGTTCTCTCAACGCTAATTTGACGAATAGCCTGTCTCGTGTTACAACTAAACGCAAAGACACACGTTCTTTCCAATCTTGTGCATTATGCCTAGGTACCTTAAAATAAACAAGAGGAAAAGACGTACCTAGACCGAAGTTCGACCGAGACAACAACACGCTACCCATGCGCGGCGACGATTCGCAACAAGACGTGTCTAATGATATCTTGCAAATGGCAAATTATCATCATCACCTATATTTAATTTTGTCCACTGCTGGACATAGGCCTCCCCTTATGAGCGCCATAGCGCCCTGTCTTCAGCTTATCGCATCCAGCATCTGCCAGCAGTCTTTCGCAAATCCTCATCTCACCTGCTCGGAGGGCGTCCTACACTATGTTTGCCGAGTCGCGGTCTCCACTCAAGAACAGTTTACCCCAGCGGTTGTTGGTTCTTTTCGAGATATGGCCTGCCCACTGCCATTTCAGCTTGCTAATCCTATGACCTGTGTCAATAAAATGCAATGTGGCACATTAAGGTGGAATATTTAAAGTTTTTGTTATAAGTACTAACGAGTGACAACGTTACGGGCTGTAACGGGCTTTACTATAGTCTTTTAGTCAATAAACCACACAAAAGAATTGTAGTAGCAACCACGCGAATGTATGCATGTACATTTAAGGCTGAATTATATTTTACCTGTTCATCATCGACTATTGCCGTAATTCTACAACCAATCCAACATAACTGTAATATAAGAGAACGATGCAAAGATGATTAGACCGAGCCACTAATCAGAAACAAAAGAAAAATAACGTTTTGTTGATACTAGGAGTGTGCTGTGTATAACCCACGACGCGCAGTAGCAAGGCGGTTTAGAAAAACAACGGCTTCCGTTGAGGCCTCGTTGTAGGTAAGGTACCTTCTTGACCGCACAATCAATGTTTGGAAAACCATTCTTATCAGGTGATTGGAGCTGTGTTCAATGATGTGTTTAGTGTTTGAATGTTATTATGAGGATCGAACAAAATGGGGTGTTCCACATATTTCCTATCTGCATCGAATGGACCCCACATGTGTGACGAGTGCCGAGGTTTCGTTCGGCTTAGATATAACATCATTTTTGACCATATTCAAAGGACCATTTAAAAAGATCAAAATCGTAGTAAGTACCTACAAACAGTTTTTCAGGAGACACGTCCGTACGTTTTCTGTGTTGTTGAGCGCTTTCAGCTTCATTAGAAGAGAAAGAGTAGGTATGATGAAGAGGTGTAGATAACAAAAATCATCAAAGCGTTCTTTCGCATCTCCATTTAATTTTCTGTATGTAGCCATGTAGGCCTATCGCCTCCACTCGAGACGGCTTTGAGCCTTCGCACAACATCCAATTATAACCTGCGTGTTGTTGGATGCCGTGAAACCATCTTTTTGGACTACCCTGCGGTCCGGTGTGTGCTGTTCTCTACTCCAGCAGTTTTTGCTTACTTCGTCTTTGAAATCTTCACTTTCGCGCTCCAATTAGTTCCACCACGCCAGCTTTGACCCTGAATGACTCAATGTGTCTATGGTCTCGGATGGATATGCACAGGACACGCTATCGTTACCTATTTATTACCAAAGGTTAGCTAAATCTCTACTATCAGGTACCTGGTACCACGCGAACTGGTTTCGCTAACAAGTCCCATGCTTCAACACTTCAAATTCATTACCGCAGTAAACGAATTACCTCGTACATAAATGTGTGTCAATAGCACAATCATCAATAGCCAAGTGTACAATAATTTCGCAACTTGAAACAGCCGGTGAGTGGCGGGCGATAGCGGGAGGCGCAGACATGTCAACTTGGAACGGATCGGTAGCCACCACAGAGATCTAGCCACGCTCGCTAGCCGTCGTCGCCGCCGTAGCCGTTGCTCGCCTCACAGCACTGACTCATGATACTGGATATGGAGAGCTACACTAGGGAGTTGGTTATATACGTTTGGGTGCGCTCTATGATGGCTTGCATAGATAGATGTTTTTCGCAAAGAATTCGCAAAAAGTATCGTGGGGCATGTGAAAAATGCCTCGGACCGACGACGACGAGGCGACGCGCGACCTAGGTAATTCTGAAATACCACTAAAAATGTGTAGTGTGTGCGTGGGACTCGAGCTTTTCCTGCTTCTTACACAGACATAATAATCAGTAATTATTTTAAATTATACCGTGTAACAAACTAGAAGACGCGAGGTGACGCCGCGCCGCCGCCGCCCCGCCGCCCCGCCGCCGCGCCGCCGCGAGCCGTGCTGAAGAGCTCGAGTCGAGGCAGTCAGTGCTGTGCTGATCGGTTACCAGGCTAATGTTTGTGGCTCAGTCTTTTAGACACGACAGGGGGTAGGTTAAAGACGTTCACGATCATTAAATATCTATAATTCTACTTCTGCTATTTCTGGTTTTTATCAGTAACCAAGTGAAACCTCCCGAAAAAGCTAGTGACAACAAGAAAATCACGAAAATAAACAATGAATTAAATGCATGAAGTATTTTCGTCACGCGTGGCAGAAGCTGATGTGTGTGACGATCTCATTAGCATACGGATATGCCTGCTTCTTCTTACATTGTAACCACAAGCCTTGTAGTAGGTATACCTACTTGTAGTAGGTATACCTACTTTATTACAAGGGAACAAACCACCTCATTATGTAGGTACTAGGCTGTTGTACTCCCGTGCGTAGCGACTGTAGCGAGGGAGGATGCCATTGTCACAGCAGATGTCTTGTACTGGCTGATGATTACTGTAAAAAATTCGGCTAAGCTACGATTTTATGAAACACTTGAGCAAGAAAAATGAAACTTTGTTTTGACATACTGTATAATAATTATGTAGATTTTCTTCCAAATAGATGATTGATTATGATTAAATAGTTGGATTTGCATATGATATGTACATATCTGCTACGAGAAGCATGTTAACTAATAAATCCTTTGAATTACTTGTTAGGTTGAAAATAGGAGCATTAAACTTAAATTGAGTTTAGAGTTATGGGCGATAAATGGTCAATAGGTATCAAAAACATCTATAACAGTTCTTGGCATAACAGAATTGCTTATAATGCATGTCCATCTCTAGCTAGACCATTTGTAGACTGTTATTTTTTCCTCTAACCATACAATACAATTACTCTTTATTGCACACCAAATAAGACAGATATACATGACAGAAAAGAACTTATACAGATTACGTTGTACAATGGCCTTATCGCTTTGAGCGATCTCTGCGCCATCTCCACCTTTGTATATACCTACCTACCTGAGTACCTCCCTCCCTACAAGTGGACTATCAGTAATAATGACAACTCTGTCAGGTGTTAACTTTTCACGGCAGCTGCAGTGGCGCGGTGTTGACATACATTAGATAGAGTATGCATCTTCAACCTTTTTTTGTGCAAGGGCCAATAATTCATTTTTCATCGCCCGAAGATCGGCGATACTAATGCAGTGACATATTTTAATACAGGAAACGAGTCACAATTTTTTTACCCGCTAATAGAGAAAACGTGAAAAAGGGAACCGTGAATAAGAAGTTATTACTGTAAATAAAATATTATAATTTGCTATGGCCTCCGAGGGCCGCAAGAAAAGACCCGGCGCCGCCCGCGCCGACGGCGCCGCCCGCGCCGACGGCGCCGCCCGCGCCGACGGCGCCGCCCGCGCCGACGGCGCCGCCCGCACCGACGGCGCCGCATGCGGCCCGCGGGCCGCGGTTTCAAGACATTTGACATAGACTGTTGTACCCTGGGAGGGACTAGGCCAGTTTTTATCCAGGAACCGCGTGTTATGTATGCCTATACCTCAAATAAAAACTATATACAAAAACCAAATAATAGAGAACACGACAAATACAAAGTTTCTAGGTCTTTTAATTGACAGACAACTAAACTACATACAAGCTGAAGAGCTATGTGATTAAATAGTTAACTTAGTACACTTAGTAAATTTACTTATATGATCTACAAACTCAGGAAAGTAGTTGGTCTAAATGCGTTGAAAACGGTTTATCACAGCTATGTTTCTTCCAAATTGCGTTACGGCATTATGTTTTTGGAAACTGCACTGAAAAAGAAACAATCTTTAAGGCACAGAAGCGGTGCATTAGAGCAATGTATGGCCTGAAGACTACCGATAGCTGCTGTAGACCCTATTTTCTATCTTCAAATATTTTAACATTTCCGGCACACCTATGAAATGGCTGTTTTTGTAAAAATTAACAATATTATTTTTGAAAAGCCAATAAAGACACGCAGTAGACGCGACCAGCAAAGCCTGTGTCCTACTAGTAGTAACACCGCCTTAAAAAAAGTTTTTGGGGAATGGCTCCAAAAGTTTATAATACACTGTCCAGAAACATAAAGTTGCTACCACTGACATTATTTAAAAACAAACTTAATAAATTACTGACATCAAAATGCTATTATAATATAGTTAAATGACTTTTTATTAGATAAGAATTTAAATATTGACGAATCAGTGAAATGAATGTATTAAGTACTTAATTATTATTTCTATAACCAGTTTAATCTAATGTAATTTATAATTTAATATTCTAAACGTGTCAATATGTACCATAATTTGCTCTATAAGTCAATTCTCGACCTATACGTATATTTGCATGCCCTAGATTTAGGCGAAACATGTAACTACTAATGGTAACTACCTATTATTATTCTTCCATCTTTGTGACCCATGTTTACAAATAAAGAATTTGGAATAAGCAACGGGCAGAAGCTAAGCGTTTTTACTAAAACAAAAAAAATGAGAATCTTCGAGATTAAATAATCAACAGACAAAGTTTCACCTCGTCGTATAATACGATACATTTTGCAATAAAACGAACCGGATCAGAAACCTTCGAATGTTTACAAGTTTACAAAACCTGAGTCCGACGCGACGACGACGGGGCGGCGCGCGGCGGCGCGGCGGCGCGGGCGCTGCTGAGCCGTGTGCTCGAGGAAAAATATGTATTCTGACAATACGTTAACTAGAGAGGTACTCGCAATTATCGTTATTACATACATACATTTAACTGAATACCGAAAATCCCCGACAACTACAGGTATACATGGTAGGTATAGGGTATGTACCGATATGAGACATTCAGTTATATACCTGTTTCATTGTTGGAGGATCAGTCGTAGTTTAAAATAACAACTCTAAAAAATTTATTTCGGCGCGTTTACCAGAGTGGCTTACGCACTATAATTGATTTCGGCGCGTTTACCAGAGTGGCTTACGCACTATAATTGATTTCGGCGCGTTTACCAGAGTGGCTTACGCACTATAATTGATTTCGGCGCGTTTACCAGAGTGGCTTACGCACTATAATTGATTTCGGCGCGTTTACCAGAGTGGCTTACGCACTATAATTGATTTCGGCGCGTTTACCAGAGTGGCTTACGCACTATAATTGATTTCGGCGCGTTTACCCGAGTGGCTTACGCACTATAATTGATTTCGGCGCGTTTACCAGAGTGGCTTACGCACTATAATTGATTTCGGCGCGTTTACCAGAGTGGCTTACGCACTATAATTGATTTCGGCGCGTTTACCAGAGTGGCTTACGCACTATAATTGATTTCGGCGCGTTTACCAGAGTGGCTTACGCACTATAATTGATTTCGGCGCGTTTACCCGAGTGGCTTACGCACTATAATTGATTTCGGCGCGTTTACCAGAGTGGCTTACGCACTATAATTGATTTCGGCGCGTTTACCAGAGTGGCTTACGCACTATAATTGATTTCGGCGCGTTTACCAGAGTGGCTTACGCACTATAATTGATTTCGGCGCGTTTACCCGAGTGGCTTACGCACTATAATTGATTTCGGCGCGTTTACCAGAGTGGCTTACGCACTATAATTGATTTCGGCGCGTTTACCAGAGTGGCTTACGCACTATAATTGATTTCGGCGCGTTTACCAGAGTGGCTTACGCACTATAATTGATTTCGGCGCGTTTACCAGAGTGGCTTACGCACTATAATTGATTTCGGCGCGTTTACCCGAGTGGCTTACGCACTATAATTGATTTCGGCGCGTTTACCAGAGTGGCTTACGCACTATAATTGATTTCGGCGCGTTTACCAGAGTGGCTTACGCACTATAATTTATTTCGGCGCGTTTACCCGAGTGGCTTACGCACTATAATTGATTTCGGCGCGTTTACCCGAGTGGCTTACGCACTATAATTGATTTCGGCGCGTTTACCCGAGTGGCTTACGCACTATAAATGATTTCGGCGCGTTTACCCGAGTGGCTTACGCACTATGATAACAAAAACTTCAGTCGTATTTTTGTTTGTAAATAGTCAAATCACGTTCAAATCGGATCTCACGGCATAGTTTAAATGATATCTAGTAAATATCTATGAGGCATAGGTGCATGCGGAACTTTATAGAATAAACACATAAAACACATTTTCAAAGGATTGGTCATACAAAAATAACCGATATCAGGTAAACTTCCGCAAAATTGGACTAGCAGAACAAAATGAGGGTAAACACTTGATAAAAACTAATTCATGCTGTCTAATCAATTAAAACAGACACAAAATTCATTAAATTTATAAAACAGCTTGTTTTCATCTTTAATCTCATTTAATTCGAAGGAACTTTAAATTTAGGCAAATTTCTATAAAAAGTTGTTATTGTTACAAGTAAAGTGAATGTAACCACCGAAATACTTAGTACCTATCCAATCAACCTCAATTAGCACCTACAAGTATTACAAAACTGAGCCGAAATATTTCGTAAGATGTTTTGCCAAATAGATATGAAGATAGTTTAGAACAAATAACCGAAAGTGTACCAGCTGACGAATTACAACCTACAATTTAAGCTGGTAAGTACTGAGGTAAGTACCTACACCCTACCTAATCACGACATGGACCTTTTTATTTCATCTGTCATTGTATGGATGTCATTGTCAATATTAGGGTTTAAAATATAACCTACGTGGGGTGTAAGGGGGACTCCAACCTCTCGTCTCCCAAGCCAACCTAACCAGCACGTGGAGCACCCTGCTAGGCTCCGGTGAAAATATCGTTCAATCTTTATAATTTGATAAAACATATTTTAAAAATATTTTCTATTACCTGACAAAGGCAAAAAAAGTCCAACCAGACTCATATTTCCATTAACAAAGAATCATCATCATCATACATAATCTAACTAATTTTGACCTTTACGTTCGCCTATAACTTTGAACGTCAAAAAGCGATCGTTTTATTAGGATGTACAGTTCATCTTAATCAATCCAGTTATTTTAATTAGTCTATCCTTGTTATTTAATATTTTTTATTCTATACATGACATTCATAAACTAATTAATTCTATAAACATGAAGTATCAAAATAAAGTTATCAATCAAACAAGAGTGAACCCACAATAATTGTTGGGCGCAACAATTATTGTAGGTTCACTCTTGTTGACAGGTTTTTTATGCATTGTGTACCCCTAAGGTGTACCCACTCCTACTAAGACTACCCACACCTAAGACCTATACCACGGGTATTTGTCGCATGCATAAAATGACATTAAATGGTGATATATTTTATTGAAGTAAACCACAGCGTTACAATTTCCTTAAAATACTTAAAATATATAAAACAATAAGGCCAAAAAGACTAAATCTACGATAAAAATGTTCGAACCTACCTGTGTACCTACCTACTTACCAGCCAGTTGTTCGTACGCCCCGGCAAGAAAAAGAACCCTTCGAAAAGAGATTTGATAAAATAGCAAACGAAAAACGGGCTGAACGTACATTATTTATGTATGTTCCCGTTTGAGATTAAGTGCATGGCACACCGTGGACCTTATTTTACCGATTAGTTAATTATTCGCGTTAATAGTATTTTTTCAAATAAGTTATTTTATGTACCTAAATAAAAAGGAAAAAATATAATTATAAATGATATTATCTTTGAAGCTAAGGAGCTTATCAGCTTACGTAGTACCCGCTTAGTTAGCCACGCAATATTGTGGACATGTGGAGTTACTTTTGTACAAAAGCTTAAAAGTTTTATGCGTCCTAGTCCTACCCATCACTGGAGGTAGTTACTTTAAAACAAGGATACAAGCATGAATAAATTTTAAAATTAACGCTCACCTTATGTATTTTATAAGTCCGAAAATTAGCAGAACTGGTTTCGTCACACCTTTAAATAACACTTAACTTTTGAAAATATTTAGCTACTTTAATTTGATCAAAAATCGTTTTATACTAAGATGCGTCTCTATGTGCGGGTGTGTACATGCTCCACTTAGTGCGACCGGCGCGAGCGCACTCAGAACTACCACTAAACGTTGAAGAGAATACTCATCGATGCGGCAGCGCATGGACGCAGACAGCGGTTTGTAATGCCCTGCGCATGTGTGGTGGCCAATATTTTCGGTACTACCTTCTTCGGTAGTTTAAGAGGACCCTTCCCGGTCCTACTATCGTCAACGCGAGCGTGATTGAAAAGCTTGTTGTTTCATCCAGCGCAATGTTAGAAAAAGAGGCAAAGCGAAAAGAGAGAGAAAACGCTTGAGCGCTCGGTTGGCATTCGGTTACTTTCGGTTTTTTTGAGAACGCAATAACATTGAACGAAAAATAGTGTGCGGAAATTTCATAAAACATGTTCCAGGAAATACGTGATTTTCAGTAAGCCTTAC
Organism: Eupithecia vulgata; assembly: GCA_946478455.1. Taxonomy (NCBI): domain Eukaryota; kingdom Metazoa; phylum Arthropoda; class Insecta; order Lepidoptera; family Geometridae; genus Eupithecia; species Eupithecia vulgata. Next base: position 1,182,319 of record OX297873.1, on the reverse strand, counting down.
AAGTTTGTTAAATAGAAGTTTGTCGTTTAGAATCTCCATTACATTTGCAAGGTTTCTATCGAAATATTTTCTTTATTTTTACAATTTAAGAGTACATTATGAACGCCCAAAGTTCAGGTATTTTTTTTGCAAAAAAGCAAATTTTTGGAGTCTTATACTGAATTTGTTTCTTCAAATTTTAGTTTTTTGTTACAATAGAAACCTAGATAATAGTGCACAAGATACCTATTAGTTAAAAGTTTCAAAGAAAGATCTGTTACAACGACATAATCACGTACGAGCGTTTGTATGAAAAGTAAGACGGGTTGGCCGCCCTTAAGACGAATAGTAAGGCAAATGACCTTGGACCTTTCCGCGCGCCTTTATGCAGCAAAGAGTGCTTGTTTTCGGTTCAGCATACTATGTAGTGCCATAATCAACCAAATAATAGGATCCTCTGCGGTTGGGCGACGTGTAACTGGTCAGGTTTGAATCACAGATTTTGTAGGTGCAAATACGTTTTTACGTTTGATTTCATTAATTTGACTGGTTTTCGAAGCTAATGGACCTCCAAGCGGTAGGTATGAACTATGTGAATCACTATACTGAATTTGGTACTAATCGAATTTGAGACGACGATAAAAAGTGGGTTCGAAGCCACTACACATACACTATAACTAACAGTATAACAACTACACTATGATTAACAGCAAATATTTGGAACCTCCAAGGGACCTTTCAGGATGTGTGTTACAGGATATATAAATTTCAGAGCTCCACAATGAATATTTTCGTCGGAAAACGGGTTCGAAAACACCTAATTTTCTTGTTTTTGGGTTAGTATGCGCCTTAAGTGACACTTATTGATTTTAATAGGTAACATGTTAAACTAAGTTCATTTAACTTGTGCTTGTTAAGGTACAGATACACATGCTAGAAAGTAGCGCACTACTAAGCATGCTAATGAACATCTTCCGAGGACATCCGTAGGGGCAGGTGCATCGCAGATTTGGCCGAAGATCTTAAGATATATCAAATTTATTTATTGCATAGCATAGACCATTGACAAACTGACAAAAAATACCGAAATCAATCATTAATCAAAATTTAACTATTAAATGGATACTTTAAATGTATGCATGCGTTGATTGAGTTGGCTAGCCTTAGATATCCACGCTAGGCTTGTAAAGTCTTAGTTATAGACATCTATGCCATCCCTTATTAAAATGACACTGATTTATTAAAGCTACAAAATGAATTCCTGTTTACTTACATAATAACTGAAAATGTTGTTAAATTTATTTGAAATTACTATTGGAATAATTAAGACTATATTTACATTACAAATAATTATTTTTAATTTAGTAAATTAATTTTAGTTTATTTTAAAATGACACAAGAATGGCATTTTACAATCTTTGCCAATCTTTTACCTATGTAAAAAAGAGTCTGATGGCGCAGATCATCAAATCATGTTTTGTTAGATGGTTTAGGTAAGCCTTTATTTTATTAAAATAACATAAAAAAGAACCCATTTTACATTCATTATACCATTGCCATTTATTAATTCCATTTCACCGACATTATCAAGTAATTGCAGAATTTTGGGTTTTTTGAAGAATCCTTGAAAATTAGTTAATAAGTTAATGAAATGAAGTAAGCCCCGAAAGTTTTCGATTTCAGCAGGATTTATTTAATTCCCCACTACCCAGATTATCAAGAGTGCGAGGACTTAAGCACTGTAATACAAAAACCTTAAAAAATTAATGGTCAGACATCGTCTTAGACAACCATGGCTCAAACGGTTCCAAATGTTCTGCTAGTTTCATACTTTTTCCATTCTTCTTTGTATAGTAAGAATAGCAAAACTTCTAATGACGAAGCAAAAAACTAAAAACGGTACTTGGCTGTATTATGTGGTGATTCAAGATTAAGACTATCCTGGTACCTTCCTATATTTATTTATTTGATATATATCATCAAATGCCGTTAAGCCGTTGGAGCATGAAAGATCAACAAGAAACGTATATGTACGTAGGTAAGGTACATACTTACATGCATACAAACATGCGCCTAACAATATTTGATAAGAAAAAATAACTCCCTGAATTTAAATGAAATGTGCCCAACTATCCCAAAAATTTACGAACTTGACAGGTTTTCGAACCACAACATTCCCTTTAATACGGGCAACTTGGGCAAGTCCCAAGTCTTCTTACTGAGTCAAATGTTGTGGGTTCAAGGTGAGGTCGTGGGGATATTAAATAAATTTTTGAAGTTCCCTATGTGTGGAGAAAAACAAAAAATCTTTTAGGTATTCAGTTGTGTGTACAGTCTATGAACAAAACTATCTAAGCAATCGTTACTTCCTATTGCTATTAAAATGCGGCAGACATCAGTAGTGCCGAATGTATACCTAAGATAAATTTAAATGTCTACACAAGTAGGTATTAGATTAATAAATATGTGTAAGTAAGTAAGTAGTATAAGTTAGTATTAGTTATATTTGTATTATTAATATTGTTATACAGGACCGTGGTGAATGGCACAAACTGAGGGAGGCCTACACCCAGCAGTGGTGAATGGCACAAACTGAGGGAGGCCTACACCCAGCAGTGGTGAATGGCACAAACTGAGGGAGGCCTACACCCAGCAGTGGTGAATGGCACAAACTGAGGGAGGCCTACACCCAGCAGTGGTTAAAATCCGGCTGCGGATGATGATGGTGAAACAAATATTGCCTCAGTTTTAGTTTTATTATTTTCATTATCTGACTGCACTTCCCACGTATATGTAGATGTAGTATTAAAAATAGATAAATTAGGTTGTAGACATATTCCTACTGAATATGCAAGCTCAAGCCTCATTTATAGCTTGCAAGGCAAAAGCATATACGACGACCTCTGTGCCGCGGTGAGCAAAGGTCCGCCTGCGACGCAGTAGGTTGTTCGATTCCCGCCTTGGGACATATCGTACGATCTGCAGATATTTGTGCCGAGTGTTCTGATCGTTTTCTATGTATAATAAAAAATATCTATCTGTGTAATATTGTAGTTAGTATAGCAGTTACTAACTACATACATACCCATAACGCAAGCTCTGCTTAACTTGGGGCTAGATAATGCTGTGTGAATTGTCCAGCATTACTTTATTTTATTTATTTTTTCTTTTTTTATTGGACGGTGGTAGTCGGATGGGTCCGTTGGGTCTTTGCCCGGTTTGTGCATTGCTATGACTTTAGCTTTAGTAAAAAGCAGGCATTAAAGACTTAAGTCAGCAAAACAATAGATTTTTGAGTTAGATTTTTAATGAGGTGATTTGATATTTTGTCAATTCCAGAAGCTTTGTGTGACCTGAGCTGGATGCATGGAGCGCTTTCTAATGGAGAGATGTCTACCTGATAGACAGATGAATCTACAGTTTTCTTTTCGTCGCTGTTCCAGTTGGAAGTTAAAAGCATATTTTCGAGGAAGGAGTTTGTGCTATCTTTGCATTTAAGTGCAGGCTTACCTTCACACCATAGATGTATAAGCGCCATCGCGCCCTGTCTTCAGTTTAACTCATCCAGAATCTGTCTGCAGCCTTTCTCAGGTCGTAACCCCCCCTGGCCGGATAGCGTCCTATCCTAAACTACCTTTACCGAGTCTTTCCGTCATCCATACCGACGAGGTATGGATGACGGAAAGACTGCCGAAGTTTTTCATACGCTGCCCAGCCTACCTAGATCGTCCTCTTGGCCCCTTCTCGAAAATGTTTTAACCTACATGCAGGATCTATCCGAGTTAAGTGTTTTCGGAAACGATTTCCAAAAGGTGACCATGTACGATGACCGGTATTGGATCAATGTAGTCATTGATCATGACTTTGGTTTTATCCAAAATCATGCCGAGAGTGATGAATACGCACATAAGTAAGTCGCACTTGAGCGCATGTATCGTAAATATGAATAGGTAAACGAGACGTATTTAGTTACCGCTTTTATTGTATATAAAAAAAAAACATTTATTTCAAGCAACACGACTCATATAAGAAAAACGTACAAATTAAACTTACAAACTAACAGTGTATGTGGACAGATGGCGTTCACAACAGTGCCTCGTGTAGGCACAGTCCACTCTGGACGCTATCATGGCTAGGACGATATTAGCGCTCCCCCGCAACCTGCACACCAGGGATGCGGCGCGCTTGCGCATAGTAGTGTGGAAACAATCTATGCGCGCCGCGCGCCGCCGCAAACATCCCCGAGGCGCTGCAGTAACGGGGGAGCCCCAACACCCCCCTAAGCCCATTATTATACTGGACGCGGATTGCGCTGTACGTTGCAAGCGAATATTTCGCCCACAGGCTGCACGTGTACAGGGATGTACAGTAGGCTCGAAATAACGTGAGTTTTACCCCCACCGAGCCTCGTGCAAACCTTCTAGCTATCATATTCGCCCGCGATTTTGGCTACACTGTACCTCGTTCGTGTCTACTATCATCGAATCTTATAGTGTCCGCTGATACTAGCACTTAGAATAAGGTTTCATAAACTTAGCTTTTTGTTTTATAGTGCTTTTCTCGCTTTGGGCAAATTTAACTCTTACGGCCTTAGCTAATGGTGCTATAGCCGTAAGAAAGATTTAACTCTTACGGCTATAGCTAACGGTGCTATAGCCGTAAGAGGTCCCAAAGATTTAACTTTTACGGTTCGGTACGGACTACGGTTTCGTGGCTTAGTTGGTTAGAGCACACCCGTACATGGTGGGGCGCAGATTCGTTTTATAAAATTTTCTTGGAATGTTTCTTAAAATCAGAAATCTCCGTAAATACCTACGGTAAACTAACAGTAGTGGAATAAAAAAGGTCAATAGAAATAAAATGAAAGAGTTCGGGTTTTGTCACAGATTAGGGCATGCTTATAAGGGTCCAAACTAAAAGGGTAGGTAGGGTCAATGCGCCAGTTTGCGTCCAATTAGTGGAGTTGTCAGATTCAGATATCGAAAAAAATATATTTTAGTGAGCTCTTTGGAATAAAATTGATTTCACCACATGACTAAAATACTCTATTGTCACTAGAAAAAAAGACTTTCTTCTTAAATTTATCTGTTAATTTTAAAAAAATATTTTAAGCCGAAATACCTAATTTTACCAGTTCTCGTCCAAAATTTCCAGTTTTCGACCCCCTGTTACCCAGTTTTCGACCACCATATATCTGATAGGAAAATCACTAGAAATTATAAAAAGTCAATCCTAATCAGTTACAAACAACAGACAGTAATTAATAACTTCTGTTTTACATAATGATTATTATTTACTTACGAATAACAAATTTTAACAGGTAAGTAGGTAGGTACTTTAAGTTCTTTGTTTTTATCATTATCATCAGCCTTTTTCAGTCCACTGCTGGACATAGGCCTCCCCTAATGAGCGCCATAGCGCCCTGTCTTCAGCTTGCCGCATCCAGCATCTGCCAGCACCAGCAGTCTTTCGCAAATCGTCATCCCACCTGGTCGGAGGGCGTCCTACACTACGTTTGCCGAGTCGCGGTCTCCACTCAAGAACACGTTTACCCCAGCGGTTGTCGGTTCTTCTCGAGATATGGCCAGCCCACTGCCACTTCAGCTTGCTAATCCTTTGAGCTATGTCGAAAACCTTGGTTCTCTGTCGGATGTATTCGTTGCGAATCCTATCCTTCAGAGAAACACCGAGCATAGCTCTCTCCATAGCTCGCTGGGCGACTTTAAACTGGTGGACCAGCCCTACCGTGAGCGTCCACGTCTCAGCTCCGTAGGTCATGACGGGTAGGACGCACTGATTGAAAACATTCGTTTTCAAGCATTGCGGTATGGATGACGAGAAGACTCGACGTAGTTTTCCAAACGCTGCCCAACCTAGCTGGATCCTCCTCTTGGCCTCCTTCTCGAAATTGTTTTAACCCAACTGCAGAATCTGCCCAAGGTAAGTGTACTCGGAAACAATTTCAAGAAGGTGGCCATGTACTGTACGACGATCGGTCCCGGATCAATATGGCCATTGATCATGCATGACCTTGGTTTTATCCAAGTTCATGCCAAGACCGATGCGTCGTGAGGCGGAAGCTAGGCCGTCCAGCGTCCGGTTAAGCTCCTCCAGCGATTCCGTCATTAAGACTATGTCATCAGCGAATCGGAGGTGTGAGATGTAATCGCCGTTTATGTTAATGCCCTTACCTTTCCAGTCGTCCAGGCGTCTTAAACACATCTTCCAACGCGCTTGTGAACAGTTTCTGGGATATAACATCCCCCTGTCTCACACCTCTGCGCAGTTGGATGGGTTTGGACTGCTGGCCCTGTACTTGGACAGTCATGGTCGCGGCATCATAAAGACATCTCAGCACCTCGATATAACGATAGTCTACTTGGCAACGCTGTAAGGATTCTAGAACAGCCCAGGTTTCGACAGAGTCAAAAGCCTTTTCATAGTCCACAAAGGCCAGACACAGGGGCTGATTATACTCTTCGGACTTCTGTACAATCTGCCTCACTGTGTGTATGTGGTCTATGGTGCCATATCCTCCGGCTCTGTTCGGGTGGCTGGAACTCGTCGAGTCTCCTGGCGAGACGTGACCACTCGTGAGAAAAGCTTATAGACGTGGCTCAGGAGTGTGATGGGTCTGTAGTTTTTAAGAAGGGTTTTATCTTACTTCTTAAAAAAGAGCACCCGCTCTCGCTCCACGCCTTTGGAGTTCTCCCACTGCGAAGAACGGTGTTGAACAGGTTCTGAAGCTCCTGCAAAACAGGGGCTCCTCCTGCCTTCAGAAGCTCTGAAGTAATGCCGTCTTCACCGGGGGCTTTTCCATTTTTAAGCTGCCTCAGAGCCATCACGATCTCGTCTTGACTGATGTCTGGAAGTTCGTCGATGTAGTGGCGTGTCAGGGTGGCTCGTGAATCGTGGTCATCCCGTTGGGCATGAGGGGCATGTGCAGCGTATAAACGACCATAGAAATCCTCTATCTCAGCAGAGATCTCCGGCTTCGACAATACTATCTGATCCAAAGCTAGGTTTAACTTTTCCAGTTGGTGTTTTCTTTTTTCTCTTCTCCAATTGTCTTACCTGATTTTGACTGTCCTTCTCCTTCTTTTTCTGTATTCTTGCTAATTTTCTTTTTCTTGATATTTCTGCTCTACCATTCTTTGTTTTTTCCTTGTCTTCATAAAATTTATGGTAACAAAAAACCTTATAATTCTATTAGATTATTGTTTGGTTTACATAATCTATAAAGCTAAGGTCGAAATCAGGACTTCACTTAACATTGTCCAATTTCCGACCACCAAGAAATTTCATAAACTCAGTATTTTATGGTTCGTTGCTCCAAGCCTGGACGAAATATGGTTTTTAGATAGCTTACGAGCATAACGCAATGATTTATTATACGCAATTCTATTAGAATATTGTTCGGTTTACATAATCTTTAAAGTTAAGGTCGAAATCAGGACTTCACTTAACCTTGTCCAATTCCCGTCCACAAGAAATTTCATACATAGTATTTTATGGTTCGTTGCTCTAAGCCTGGACGAAATATGGTTTTTAGATAGCTTACGAGCATAAGGTCCAAATTTAATTGAAAGTTTGAGAAAATTTTCATACAATAATGAATACAAGAGACCACCTTATTGACACGATATGTCCATTTCGCGTCCACCCGGTCGACAACTGGACTATCTCAAAATATCGTGGTACATTTCACGTCCACGCAAAATTTCAAATTTATTGATTATAATTTAGACAGAATAACACAAATCCATATTTTTTAATCCAAGATTAAGTCACATTAATAACTATCAACTCTAAAATGCATAAAAACAATGTAAAACTTACCGTTAAAAATGTGACATGCTGCTAATTTTTCCGTTGATTCCAGACACGTTTCGTCTTTTTTCTTTCGACCGCACATTGATTAATTTGTTTTATCTATTTTGCTGGGTGCTAGTGATGTGAAGTTTGCTTGTTTGCGTAGCTTACACATCCAGGTTATTGATATAACTGATTATCATTGTGTGCGAGTGTAAGTAAGGCTATTTTCGACGAAATGTTACCAGTAGTGCCGTGAAAGGACGAGATATGGGCCTGGACGCCTAACTGGTGCACCTACCCTACCTATATAAAAACAGAACTCTTACATTTGTTACAGCAATAGATACTAATGTAGATATTAAACAAATACTAATCAAACAATTTAACGGTATCAGATAAGCGCTCATCGCATTCCATAATCATTACGTTGTTGCGGCGGTATTTCTATGTATAAATACATGTTTATAATTCTTCATCATCGTCCTCGGCCAGATTTTACCCACTGCTGGGTATAGGGCTCCCGAAGTTTATGACTTGTTTTTTTTTTTATTAACTTACCTAGATAAAATTATATTACTGACTCAGTGATGAACTCGTCACAAAGTTGAACCTTGTTATGATGTTTCATGTAAGAGTGAAAGGAAAATGGATATAGGACAGAAGTCAGTGTTAGCCCACAAAATAGAACTACTGACGAGGTCGGTAATGAGTGAGTTGCTGGCCGCGATGATGATGGCCGAAAGCCCAGCGCAGTGCAAGTCCAGGCCATTACAACGCGGTCAGCATTACAGCCCTTGATGGACAAGCTAAAATGAATGTTATAGCGCTGACAGCAAGGGCTACAATGATGAGCAAGCTTGAATGCCGAGACCATAGCAAGCTTAGCTTGAGGCCATCATATAACGTGGTCAGCAAGGCAGTCATTGAGGACCAATGCTTGACTCAAACAGTGCGAGTAATTTGAGTAACTTGGTCTCTCTCTCCCAATAAGGTTTGCTGGAAGAGAACTCTTTTTAGGGTTAAGCTCGCCTTTGCCATATTTTTCAAGTTTAATATTATGTATTTTTTTTTATCGTGCAATAAAGAATAAATAAATAAATAATTTCAATATTAATATCAAAAAAATTAAGAATAAAACTAGCTTAGTTCATAAATTATGTTAAGAATGTGTTATGTTAAGAATGAATGTATGAAGTATACACATGAAACAAAGCAATTTCCATTGCTGGCCGCAAAGCAGGCCAGTAATGGAATTGCTGGCGTCTTTTAGGGTAAGTCCGAAAGGTCGGTTTTACTCAAAGAAGATTGTCTCAATAATCACCAGATTACATATTATACTACGTTTTAAACAAGATAAGACGTGAGCGAAACTGGCGGCAGAAACAAGATGATGATTATGCAAACAATATCTTGACGATAGGCGCAAAAATACCGATAACGACTAACGAGACGAACTGAAGTTGAAAGTAATATGAAAGTCGGTATCATCATTTGTTTATGTTCCCGTGAGTTCTGAAATCTGAAACCCTTTCACAACTTTTCATTTTCACCGCACAATATCTCCGTTAAACAAGTGAAAAGATCTTCCGATTACTGAGTTATCTTATCTACCAGGCACCTCAATGTTATCATTGTTTAGTAGCCCAGCAGCGAGCGCGCCGTTCAGTGCCCCTTTATATTGTTTTTATAAAATGGTTGTGTGATTATCCCTTGCTTTCGATTTGACGAAGGAGTGAAAGAGTGGTAAGTTTAAGTATGTTTCATACATAACTTAGCTTTTGTCTTTTAAGGATATTCAGGTAGATGCAAACAACGCAATAGCGTCGTTTTGTAGTTTATGTGTTTGATACTCGTCGTGTATAATAGGTAGATTAGTCACATGAATGTAATCGTCAGTACACAATATAAGACCTTTTTTTGTTTGTTATTTATTATTCTATGACAATGCTTCTGTGCTGAATCTAATAGGTATTTACTGAGGATTTTTACGATTTTATTATTTTTGTGACTAACGCTTTAGGCTTCTTTAATATTTTCATGGTGTTGCCTTTAATCAAGGGCCTATTATTGTGATGGTGATCAAAAATCAGTTGAGTCGGGTCGATACGTATGTTTGATCTGAAGACAAAGGTTCGTTTTATTAGCTCTATTAGTTATTCTTATCTATCTAGGTAACCTAGCCATTAACACTTTTCTTCATCTCATCAATCTCATCCATAAAAGTAGATGATGATGTGTTCTCTACTAGAGACAGAACATTGGGTAATGGATCGGAATGTAGGTAGTTAACTAAACCGAGAGATAAGAGATTACTGCTAACAGTAGAATCTGATCTTTCAGCGATAGCAAAGTACCTACTGGTTAAATAAAGATACCTACTGAAGGAAAAACTAACAAAATTTCAGTAAAAATGTTCTGGTGGCAATGCCGCAGGTCGCACTGACCTAGCTTTGTGATAAGGAACCAATGATTCAGAAAAGTAAACGAAGAGAACAAATGATCACTGGTTTTTACTTGCGGCTGCGGCCACGTGGGATACTTACAGAAAATGTAGCTTGTTCATCCTCACCTTCATTGGCCGGTTCTGTTCTGATAGCTAATGTAGCTACCTGGAGTGAAGAACTTCACTGTTTAGATAGGAGTAGGTATTCGTTCCGCAGATTATATATATATTATTATTTTGTTGTTAGGGAAATAAACTAACATAAAATTTTCCTCCATTTAAGAAGTAAATTTCAATAGTTATTAGTAAAACATAAAGATTGTTAAATACTTCAGTCACACGCCTTATTTTATTTTATGAGAATGTAAGATACTTTACCCTTTTGATATTAGTCCAAAGTTATTTTGGATAAATTAACTATTGTAATTAAGAGAGGCCTAACCCTAGCAGTGGGTCGACACGACAAGGGCTGCTTATGATGATGCTTTTTATAGATGCTCGCTCTGTGTAAGACTGCTGCTGGACAGATGCTGGACGTAGCAGCTGAACAGTGATAATCATGGCGCGCATTATGGGACAATTATGTCCAGCACTGGACTAACATGAATTTATGGTGTTGATAGAAATTGTACATTATATCAAGGTCGCTGATGGTGATTGAAAGTATGATAAAGAAATGGGGACCGGAGAATGTCTCGTCTTCGTGCCGCCTACTGGTTATTTATAAAATGACATTGGCAATCTACAGGATTAAGGACAGCAGTACCAATGCCCCGAAACTGGTCGTGACCAATGGCCGGGACGTGGCGGCAGCTGCGCAAGACTGCTCTCAGGAGGAAGAGCTACCACCCCGATCACGTGGAGGACACACTCTTGAGAAGGTAAAAACTAGAATAATAAGGATAAGAATATATAATAATAATATCTCCATGCCCCCGATCATGGGCAGTGAACCACAAACCTTGATCGATGGCTAAGCTTTCAGGCAACTATGGCGATGAACAGCGCTTAGGTATTGTTTTTTTTGTCGATCTGTCTATAAAGTGCATTTTATCAAAGTCTGCAAGTTAATTACAAGAACGACTTAGATAGATTTTAAACGACCATAACCCATGTATGTAAACCTAATTCTTTGTAAAAACCCTGTTCTCAAGTAAGTTACATGTAATATTTGTCTTTTTGAGAATAAATGATTTATAAGACAAGCCTGCGAGACATCTGCGACCAGAGCAGATTTAGGTTCCGGTGGTGTATGCTACTATCATTCAAAGTTATTAAATCACGGAGAAGTCCTGCATAAAGGAGAGTTCCATTGCTCCTGTACATATATTTCCCTATTTTTATCTCCCGATGGGAATGTCAGCGCGGCGCCTGCGGCGGCGTGGATAGTTCCCTGAACGCCAGCATCTTAGTGCTGATAGAGACGTGGCGATGAGATAATAGTGTTGTATAGTTGAGTTTCATATTGTGTCATTCCTCCAGATGTCTCTCCCGCTGGGATCTGTCCGCCATTGGCGTCGGCAGCACGCTGGGCGCTGGAATCTTCGTGCTGGTCGGGCACGTGGCCCTGAGGCACGCAGGGCCTTCGGTGGTGCTATCGTTCCTGCTGGCAGCTGTGGCCGCTTTGTTTGCAGGTGGGAGCTATTTCACATTTCCCTCTGACGTTTAAAATTCAAGCTTTGTTATTTATTAAAATAATAATTAATAAATTTTCACGAAACAATTCAACTGCTATTAAAATAACATCTCGGGTTTAGTAATCAAATCAGACAGCGCATTACTAATCGCTTTATTGCATTATTTTCAACATGATTCAGTCGTTGAATGACAGATAAGTGACTCTAATCTACCCACACAAAACATTCACGATACATAAATCATACATCTATTTCATATTTTCTTTACTGCATAGGTACTCACTCATACATCCTTACTAATATTCTAAAAGCAAAAGTTCTGTCTGTTTACCTACCTTTCAATGTCTAAACATCTGAGCGTATCTTAATGAAACATGACAACGGTATCCCGGGGACGGACATGAGGTACTTGAATAGCGCATTCGAAGCCGCGGGCAGAAGGTACTAGATATTAAGGTAACTGTTCTCTTGGCCAGGTTTTTGCTTTGCGGAGTTCAGCGCTCGGATCCCGAAGGCCGGAGCCGCCTACAGCTACACCTATGTGGCATTGGGAGAGCTTGTGGCCTTCCTCATCGGCTGGTGCAATATCCTCGAGTTCGCCTTAGGTAAAACATTACGTACATTACATCATCATCATCATCAGCCTATATTAGTTCACTGCTGGACATAGGCCTCCCGTAATGAGCGCCATAGCGCCCTGTCTTCATCTTGCCGCATCCAGCACCTGCCAGCAGTCTTTCGCAAATCGTCATCCCACCTGGTCGGAGGGCGTCCTACACTACGTTGGATACTTTATTGTAATACTGTAGATATAAAACTCAATATTGTTAGCTGCTGGCCCCATACTCGAAAGTTATCAATTAATCAAAATTGTTATTAGGTATCTTTATAAAATAAATAAACTATCTCTATAAGGTCATCTATTTGTGCCCCAGGTTCAGCGAGTGTGGCCAGGGGTCTGAGCATGCGCACTGACGAGATCTTCAACGCCACCATGACGGATTGGTTCGAGTCTGTGGTCCCCATCGAAATGCCCCTCATGCTGCCGTATTTCGATATCTTCGCCTTTATCATTGTCGTTACTATGGGAGGTAGGTGCTTTCTTAAATATCAAGGAGCAATCCGATCTTACTCGTCGAATACCTTCTTGTACAAGCAAAAGGGGTTTGGACTTTTTGGCCGTAACATCGGTTACCACATTGTTTTAGATCACAATGAAAGTTATATAATAAGACATATATATAAATAAAATGAATAAATATGATTGCATATGAAAAACAAATGCATTAAAGCAATAGGTAGTTATTTTCATTTGTGTATCTCAGGAAACATTTTCGTTCAAGTGTCCTCTATACAGGTTCCATGTGCGCCGCATTTTTGAAAAAATAAACAGATAGAACCCACAATAGATAAGTCTTCAAAACCTTTTCACAAGAAAACTGAAGTCCTGACGATATTTTTACTTTGGTCCATCATACATATACATAACATTCTCAGTTTTAAAAACAAAGCTGTCGACTGTTTTTTTTTAACCAAAATAACACTCGATGAAGTCCACATCAGTTTCAAATACTAAAAACTAAATCAGAATCGGTTCATCTGTTTGGATGCTACGATGCCACAGATAGACGGACACACTTTTCAGATGCAATAAGAGGTTTCAAGAGCGCAGTGAAAAGTCAACAATCATGGACAATATCAGCAAGGTTTCGTTGTCGTCCACCTTTCGGGAGGTCCTTTTAAGATTACACACGTTGGGATTGGGACCAAGGACGTGTAAATTTTGTAAATACCATTAAATTCGGCGCTTTTTTAACTTTCGAAAAAGTAGGAGGTTCTATGTTCGACTAAATGTTTTTCTGGACAGATTTGAATGATTATTTTGTAGTTGTTTCGATTTCTCCCATAAAAGGTCCCAAAAATGATTTCCGAGGGATTTCAATTTATTGAAGTCTGACTTAGTTTGTCACAACAATAAAATGATGTTGGTCCATCCTAAAACCTTCTTTATCGTATTGTTTTTAAAATGAAATCTATTACTGAGTATTATGCTTATCCCTGTTTTTAATATGCCATTGTGTTTCAGTTCTTTTATCAACGGGCGTTCGAGAAGTTACGTTAGTGAACAGTGTGTTCTCGGCAGTCAATATGGCGACGATATTGTTCGTAATCGCAGTGGGAGCCTTTGCAGGTCAGTTTACGAAATAATATTAAGAATATTTTTAATATTATTAATTCATAAAATAAATAACAATTAACGTTGGACATTTCGCACGGCATCATTTAGTAACAATATAAGAAAAATTAGCCTTTTTGTCATAAAACATATAGGCGAATTGAGAACCTTTTCCTTTTTTGAAGTCGGTTAAAATGAAATGTCTTTTTAAAATATATGTCATTTTTCTGCAATCAGAAATTATTTTATGCAGTCGTAATTTTCTGTTGTAGGTACCTACTAATTTTCACTACACCACTTTGATAGCCAAATGCCTACCCTACATAGCATACACAAGACATATTATGTATTCATTTAAAACTATTCATTAATACCTACTACCATAGTATATCACGTATTCCCAACTTATTATTCAAAACCTAATGCATATTTCAGCTAATGCAGAAAACTGGAGTATACCCTTAGCCGCCGTCCCTGAAGGTTACGGTAAGGGTGGTTTCTTCCCCTACGAGGTGTGGGGCACGCTGAGGGGTGCTGCTCTGTGCTTCTACGGGTTTGTCGGCTTCGACAGCATCTGTGCTGCTGGCGAGGAGGTAAGCGTCTTTACCATCACTCCCATTTACAACGTAACTATTTTCTGGCAGAAAAATTACAAAGATATATTTTGCTCATTATTATGATGACCCACGATCATGGCTTTCCACTTTTGAATTAGCATAATATGGGTATCAATTACCATAAAGGTACCAATGATCCTCCTGAAACAAACGAACGGAATAAAGCACGTTTATAAGATTCATTAGGAATTCCCATGAAAAGCTTAATGTGCCTTTTTACCAACCATGAGCTTTATAATGTATTACCGAAGCCCACCATTCGCTTTGCTTGATTATCATAGCTAACAACTTATAGCCCACACCCGGACCATAGCCAGTAAGGGCATCTTAGTGTTTTACTTTATTTTTGCGATTATTATATTGTTAGTTTTTTATTTTTTTTATTTTAGGTGAAGAAACCGCGACGAGTGATCCCCATGACCATCGTGTTTGTGATTCTGGTGTCTTTGCTCAGCTACGCCAGTGTATCTACAGTGGTTACCTTGATGGTGCCCTATTATTCGCAGGTGAGAGTCCAAAATGTTTGAGTGATTAAAACCAGGCTGTACTCACTCCACTCCTATGGCTCAGCAACCTGAAGAGTCAGTCTTGACCGTCTTTATTAGTATTGGTTCACGATGCGACAGAGTCGGAAGACAACTGAGACTAAAGTTAACTTTGTGCTATCGGACAATAAATGAATAATACCTTATGATGTTTCTTTAATAATTTACAGGATTCTTACATGGCTGTGTCAGGGGCCTTTTCCTACGTCGGATGGACGTGGGCTCAATGGATTGTCCGCCTGGGGTGCCTCTGCGGGCTGTATGCCAGGTACGATCGGGTCAAGTTAAAACAATCTCACGTATAAACAATCCTCACGATACAGGCTCCGCCTAGTGTAAAAAACATTGTCTTCAAACCCTCAGCAATAACTTTTTTAGTGTCCGTGATGGTAGCGTAACACATAACCGAATTCGAGTTTGTTGTTATGCCTAATAAATAACGTATAAATAGAGTATAATCAGTGCAAAAGAAAAAAATAAATAGTGCCTTCTTGGTTTAAGAAATAATGACCATTGTTTGTGGGTACGCTAGCATAACGACCAAGCTAGCGTACACACGACCGTTGTCAAAAACGTCTTATACTAACAAAATTTGTACACAAAAATAGAGCATGAAGATCGGAACAGAGATATGGAACAAGACTATAAAATAACACCCGAGCTGGCGTTATACTAGCGTACCCTTTAAAAACCGAAATAGTTTTAAGAAAACGAGGTTTCCTTAATTAATACAATTGCTATATGTATCAATAGAGCGTGTAATACTTACTCTCCCCATTAGTCATACTTTATGCAAATTCGTAATCAAACACTATAAAAAGTTGATGTGAAGTTCTAGGAACAAAATATGCATTGTGGTACAGTCGCACACATAAAATAATTTCTTCGTGAGATTATACACCGACCGAACAATGTAGGTAGGTGCCGTAACATCAGCGTATTATAAATATGCTGCTATTGAGGGACCAGCTAAAGCTTAATTGTGGCATCCGAAGCTAACTCAAGTTGTATTTTGTTCGTGTGAAATATAAAATAAATAAATAAATAATGCTGGACAATTCACACAGCATTATCTAGCCCCAAGCTAAGCAGAGCTTGTGTTATGGGTACTACATAACTGATATTACATAATACAATACATTACAAAGATAGATATTTTTTATTATACATAGCAAACGACCAGAACACCCGGAACAAATACCTGCAGATCGTACAAACATTTGTCCCAAGGCGGGAATCGAACCCGCAACCACCTGCGTCGCAGGTAGGGCATGGACACCGGTATTCGGTATTACCGAAAAACCGGTAATACCGGACGATTTGAGGCAGTTCCGAATACCGGTATTGTAATTGTAAATACCGGTAATTCGGTATTTTGAAAAAAATAAGTTATGATTAATAAATATGCGTGAAGAAAACTCTTAAGGCGGCTCTAAATTACACAAATACCTACCAAACAACTTCTATATAAAACATATACATTTTATGATTGTAAAATTGATAGCCAGTCTACGTTTTTATTATAATGGTTTCAAAAATTGATAAACCAACGCGCATCCTCTTTCCACTCCAGGACAAGACGCATATCACATTACCACGGTATATTCATCAAGTACCCCTAGTACTTGATATGGATATACCGTCCACTCGCACTAAACGGTTTTCCACCGCCTTCATCATTCGTACCGCTGGGATTTGGAACATGCTCACTGTTGCTGTTTTTCCCGTCAATAAATGAATAATAAATAAATAATGCTGGACAAATCACACAGCATTACCTAGCCCCAAGCTAAGCAGAGCTTGTATTATGGGTACTAGATAACTGATATACATAACATAATACAATACATGGATAGATATTTTTTATTATATAGAAAACGACCAGAACACCCTGAACAAATGTCGAACCCGCAACCTTCTGCGTCGCAGGCAGACCTTCGCCCACCGCGCCACATCGGTCGTCAATAACAACTAAGGTGTCTTAAAGACCAAAAGTTTAAAGAAAATGGGTATCTTCTAAACCTTCGTGACACATCTTCACTTTTCATCAAGTGAGTTTGTGGTCAAACGAAGGTCTTTAGACAATAAAATAAAGTAAATTAACAAATAAATGCGCGTAGAATAGTGTAAGACCGTGTTTGATCTTACATTGTGTAAAATCTTTACTTCTAATCAATGTCAATGTGTGCGTGGAAATTGCAGCGAGCGCATTACGAGTAGTACTGTTCCTGTAATTTCAACAATCAAATAACACAAACAAAAAGATGGAATTAGTAGGTATTTACAATTGAAAGTAGGCTAAGCAGCGTAGGATCTGTCGAGATCTGCATATTAGCAGATCGTCAAGCCAAATCTGCCGCCGCACTAACCCTCACGGATGTCCGGGAAGATGAAAAGGCGCAAGTATGTTGAAGTAGCGTCCCACACAATGGGCTCCTCAACTCGACTCCCATGGGACTACTGTCATACTGTCGTCGTCGGACCTCTTACCTACCATCGTCATGCAAAATACCATTGGGTTCGAGAGTAGATTTTACTTTAGCGGTGACAAAGTCCCGATGATGTGGCATGGCATGGCAAGATATCTGACTGGCGACCCCATAACACACGACAATCCATAATGAGCTATTCGACAGCAGTATTGCACTGGCATTGATGAGACGCGCAACACCTTGCACACAAAACTGAAGATACGGAAAGTTACGGGGTCCAATAAAGTGGCAGTGTTATATGTAGGAAGTGCTTGCAATTAATATTCGAAAAATCCCATTTAGAAACGGCTAGGAAACAGGCACGATCTGCACAGCTGGAGCACGTTTGTATCAAACAATTCCGTGTCAACTCACACAAAAGCCCGTCCTATTGTCATGACGACAAAAATATTTTGGAGGAGCAGCATTGGGGCAAGCACTATGCCAAACTGTTCTAATTAGCCTAAAAACTAAATATTGAATGAAATTCCAGGTCCAAATAAGACGGCTCTAAAAAAAATCAACTAGTGATATAGACAGAAGTCAGGGCTACATTTTTGCGAATATCTAAGCTCCGAAATTTGACAGGCATGGATATAGGTAGCAAGCATTGCCATCCTAATAGATATTTTAACTCGATTTGATTGTTTAAGTAAAAGAAAGACCATAATGTAGAAAGGACCATTTTAAATTATTATTAAAAGCTAGACTGATTTCAAATAACATTTCTTGGTACATTTATTCAGTCTAATACAATATTAAATGGAGTGGAAAATATTTTTTTCTGCTCTTTTAGTATTTATAGTGAAATACCGAAAAAATACCGAAAAACCGGGATCCCGGTTTTTAAAATTTGAATACCGGTAAATTACCGGTATCGTCATTTAGCCCATTACCGCCATGCCCTAGTCGCAGGCGGACCTCGCCCACCGCGCCACAGAGGTCGTCAATATGCAGCAGTATTATGTAGGTACTCACCCGCTATATCCCAATATTCCAGTCTGTTCGGAGCCATGTTCCCACTGCCCCGGCTGCTGTACTCCATGTCATCAGACGGCCTCCTCACGCGGTGGTTCAGCAAGCTCACTGTTAGCCGACAGGCGCCTTTGATCGCTACCGCAGTCCCTACTCTGTTTATTGGTAAGTCTTATAAACCAACCAAAAGCAGCGATCCGAGAATATAAGTGGAGCAAAGTACAATCAATTGTTTAAGAAATGAAAACGTTGCATTGGGTTCGAGTCCCGCCGAAGTCGAAAATTTTTGGGAATTTATTTCATTTCTTAGAGATACCTAGAGTGCGGGTAAGCATTATAACAAAAATCAATTCTTTGTAATTGTCTCAGTCGGGATATTACCTACTCTGCTGACAGATAAAGACATCCGTTAGGCTGACCTGACGGATGTCTTTGTCTTCATTGATATTTTCTTTAGAGTATAAGGGATTCATACAAAGGGCCGACTGAGTGTCCTCGACAATCGTTCTAATAACAAAACATAATAGACGAGCTGCTCCAACGGGCGAGTTTGCAAATAGTCCTAATGGCAAATGGATGTTAAGCCCTGCGGCCCTGGCAGAGAAGGATGCCGCGCGACGCGTGCTGTGTGTGCGGAACACGCAGACATCCACGCCGCTCTCGAAGTGGATCCGCTTAATCCACCGGCTAATGCTCCATGAGGTGGCAATCTTATAAATGTAGACGGAGAAAAACAGCAGCCGGGCAAATGCCTCAATTTAAAATTTTCAATTTCTTAGACAAGATTTTCTGCTTGCGGAGAGGATTTCTACGAATTCGCTCAGCAACGGCTTTGACCGCAGCTAGTGCGATTTTATTTTCATTAGATAAATTTGATCTCTCTCTCTCTCTCATACACACACACACACCCTCACACACACACACACACACTAACACACACAAGGAAGAACACTTTTTTTTTCAAGAACTATCGTAGTTTGACGAATTAATTACAGATGTAGGTAAACGGGTTAACTGTGAAACTTATTTGTGTTGGAAGAACACCAACTATTCATCCCTTAAAGAGGGACTTCTTCAGGGTGAATGGGGTTCTAGACGCGCTCATTCCGCATCCCCCGGAGAACCGCACTTACCCCGGAGGAGTCACACACACACAGGAGTCCCTGTTGGTGTTCTTCAATTTTTTTTTAATTCCCGGCGCTCAATATCTTCATGTAGGTATATATTTCCAGCGACTCTTGCCGGCTTCTTCGAGTTGGAAGTGCTGGTGGAGACGATGTGCATTGGGACCATGTTCTCGTACACAGCGGTTGCAGCCAGCGTTGTTATTATGAGGTTAGTTCATATTATATCGAACTAAAATTTCACGATAGAAGATCTTGATGACCCAATTATGTGGTTGGAATTTAGTTAAGTTGTTCACTGTTGTATAATGATAATGAATGATGCATGATTACATCTAAAACTGGACTGCGTCATAAAATATATCTCATGGTTACCAAAATGATAACATTTTTTGATGAATGATGACACTTTTGCTGCTATATTTTTTTTAAAGGCACTGATAGTAATAAAAATAATAATACTGGAAAATTTAGATTAACTAAGCAGAGCTTGTGTTATGTTATGATAGGTACCTACCTGACTAATGATTATTTTTGCGCTGATATTGTATATTCTCCGGCCGATAAACATAACGAGTTACAACACTGACGACCTCTGTGGCGCGGTGGGACGAGGTCCGCCTGTGTCGCAAGAGGTTGCGGGTTCGATTCCCGCCTTGGAACAAATGTTTGTACGATCTGCCTGCAGGTATTTGTTCCGGGTCTTCTGGTCGTTTTCTATGTTAATAAAAAAATATCTATCTATGTACCTACTGTATTGCATTATGTATCAGTTATCTAGTACCCATAACACAAGCTCTGCTTAGCTTGGGGCTAGGTAATGCTGTGTGAATTGTCCAGCATTATTTATTTATTTACAGTTTATTTTTAAATGCAAATGTTCAGGTATCGTTCCGACTACACCCCTGGCAAAGGCCGGTACTTCCGACAGTTGTTCGGCTTGGGCAGATCTCCGACCTTGACATCAGCGATGATCATCTATTTAACACTTATTTTATTCAGTGAGTTTATTAACCTATTCACTTGTCATCTTCACAGTTAAGACATCAACATATTATTAACGTTGCCACTTATTTTAGACGGATTGCCCTCATACAGTAACATTCATTACTTTTTGTCTTTATTTAGAACATCTCACCTATTCATATTCCAATCAGAACCCATTAGACTTTTACAAAGTGAGCTGGATTAGCAAGCCAGTCAAATCAAAAATTATGTTTGTACTAATCAATAAAATCCTATTTGAGTCGTACGTAAGCACTAGCGCCGACACCTATTTTATTTTATTATTTATACGTTACAAAAAGTAATTTCAAAAAAACCATTAGGCTGTTTGTGTTAGGCCGCGCTAGTGTGTCGGAGTACCGCTTTAAAATATTAAAATAAAAAATTCCGTTCCAGTCTGCACAGGAATATCAGCTGCCTTAGTGCTGACACACGTGGCAAGCCCGTTAATACCGACCTCTGTGCTACATGGTATCGCGCTATTTCTGGTGCTCATCATGGCTATCCAGCCGCAAAACAAAGAAGACCTAACTTTTATGGTAAGATAAATTACAGGCCCATTTCAGATAATTTGTGGAAAATGGGAAATGCGAAGGCAGAATCCGTGATTGACCTTTCGTTTATCCCAACATTTAGCAGGATTGAATGCTGTGAGGGAGGAAGCATAAATACCTACAGCACAGCAAACCTTGTAGAAATTTGGTCTACAAGGTTTGCTGCCTCTACCTGTCTAGCTTATAATAAGATCAAATCTGTCATTTTCAGACACCTCTAGTGCCACTACTGCCGTGCCTGAGTATTTACTTCAACATCCATCTCATGGTAATCATCAGTGAAAAGACTTGGATACGAGTAGCAATCTGGGTTGCGATAGGTAAGTTCACTTTACCATCGGATTATCTGATATCATTACAATGGGGCAAGATGAGATCCTACTGTTCTGTTGTTGCAGGAATCATAGTATATTTGCTGAAATATTGCTGCTGCAAACGCGAAGGAATCAAAGTAAAAGACAACATAACAGTCATTCACGCAAGCGACAACGGAAAAGTCCCAGTACAGATCGTAGTAGAGTCCCCCACACCTCCAGGTACTATCCCCAGAAGTAGTAACTACGGAGAGACTATACAGGAAGAAGATGAAATAGAAGAAGATATAAATGAAAGCGTCGCCAGAAAAGTTATACCGATCGAAACAGAAGATGTAGTGCTACATCAATCTTACATTGAAAACAATGAAGAGAAGGAAGCGAAAATCATCGATCTTCTTGACCAGGTCTTACAAGCTGAAGAGGATTCGTACGGAGAGATGATTAGTCTCAAGGAAATATCGGAGGAGGATGTAGTGTCTACTTCTCAAGAAACCGAGGTACACAGGAAATCTCTTAGCGAACTATCTGACGCGGGATCAGACGCATCACTAGGTAACCCGGGATTATCTAAATATGATGTTGTAGCGCAAGTTCATAGGGAAGATTTGCCGAGAGTGAACGAGGAAGATGAGAGGATTGAACGAGATGCTGGCGATGAAGATGACGACGAAGAAGTGACTGCGTTCAATGACACAGATTCTCGAACCGATGAATCAGGGTATTCGGATACCTTAGATAGAAACGCACTCAGCGAATCGCTAGATGAATCTAAGGAAGATTTACCAAAAATACCAGTTCCCCCACCATTACCAGATTTAAGTTCTGTATTCATGCACCCAAACTTTAGGAAATCTTATACTATTGCATCAAAACACTATAATCCCCCATCGCTTACTGACGAAGAAGATGAATTAAGCGTTCCCCGAGAGAGTATCAAATCAAACAGCACTTTAGGCGAAGACAATATCACATTCGGAAGCGACAGACAAGTACATTTCATGTCTAAACTTAATAACATATTCCAAACTAAGATAACCGATGAAGAAGAACCTAGAAAACGATCGCATTCGACAGGAAACGTAGTAGAAAACACTGACTTGTCAAACCAAAGACCCTTCATGCTAGCAGCATTACAAAATGATATAACATCTAAAGAAGCATCACAGAACTTGCGACCTGTGAACCTTGAAGAGAAACCTGAGGAAGAGTCCGAAGAAGAGGACTTAAGTCTCTCGAGACATGAACTAAAGTCTAAGTTAGAGGGCATCTTTGCCGCCGGCGGCCCGCAGTTGCTCAAACCAAGACTGATGAAGTCTAACCCACCGACGCCGGAGGAAGCGTACCAAACTGACACGTCCAGTAACGAAAGTATACCAAAACTACCAAAAATGGACAAGAACGACACATTAAAAAGACAAAAAGACAAGTTCAGCGCAGTGTTAAGTTCAATTAACAATAGGCTAAGTTTGAAAGACGACGTAGTGTAAGGGTTAGCGATGTAGGATAATTTCAAAGAGTTTCGGGTATGAACCTAGTCGCATCTCCAAGTGCCTTATTTATATGTTTGTTTTACATTTATATCGTAGTATTACATACGTTTATTAATAGTTTGGTTGGTTTTGCTGTCTGCTCAGATATTGAACAAATCTGTCTCAAATGCAAAACAAAAGTTATCAGAAAGACTGATAGCAAAGAGAGCTACTATTGAATGTGCTGTGAATAAACGCAATTGTATATTAGTCGTAGTGCCTAGTGTGTTAAATTAAGTAGCTATTCAAGGCCGTGCCTAATAAATAATAATAGTAATAATGATGTCAATAAAGCAATAAATATTCCTGTTCTGTTGCAACGAAATCTATCAACACTGTTTAGTTTAGCATCCGCCCGCCGATATTACATTGTATTTTACAATGAAAAGATAACTCTACAAATACAAACTTTATTTCACTCTAAAATAATAAATCTTGTATAAAATAATATCTACAAAGGTACACAAGAAAAAATCATTTGGTCTCTGATAGGTACAGACTCGCTATCACGTTCTTGACCTGCATGTCCGACGCACACTGGAGGAGGATCTCATCGATTATTTTATCAGAGACGCTGTAACGAAAGAAAACACATTTACAGATTTTCATGCACTAATATTATTATCATTTATGTAAGAAAAGACAGAGCCGACTAAGCTATTGCCTAAACTAAACTATACAAAAAAATATTACAATTCATTTTTGAAAACAAACAAATGTTTAAGTTCCTATACATACTAGCTCAAATCAACTGCGTCAGATCTCCATATCTACCAAACGACTAAATTTTTAACTTTGAAATATTATAATAGGTTGGGGAAAAAGTTTCTTCGCATTTGTTAGAAAATTCAAAAAAAAAATTAATATATTTTATTTACATTTAACTAAAGTATGTAGGTACCATTTTGTTCGATAACTTTTTGCCATCTTGTAGGACATGATCCCATTGCTATAGAAATTTTGGGGCTTCTGATTAAAACACCGCAACAAGTGGTTTTGGCAGTCCTCTCGCGATATTAACCTGACACTGCCTAAAGAATTCTGAAGAGACCGAAACAGGTGGAAATCTGAAGGTGCAAGTTCAGGACTATACGGCGGATGCATTAACACCTCCCAGACAAACTCTCTTAATTTTTGTTGAGTGGCTAAAGATGTGTGAGGTCTAGCGTTATCATGATGAAAAACCACACCCCTTCTGTTGATTAATTCCGGCCGTTTTCTCTCAACTTCTTGCTTTAATCTCATCAGTTGTTCGCAGTAGAGTTCAGAATCGATGGTCCTGCCTGGTGGTAACAGCTCATAATGAATAATGCCCTTCCAATCCCACCACACACACAGCATCACCTTGTTGCGAGTTAACCCGGGTTTCGCCTCAGTCTGTGAAGCCTGACCGACCTTTGACCACGACCTTTTTCGCACGTTCTTTTCGTACGTGATCCACTTTTCTCACCAGTTATCAGCTTCTTCAAAAATGGTTCGGTTTCATTACGTTGTAATAAAGAATCACAAATGAGTACACGGTTCATTAGGTTTCTTTCAGTGAGCACGTAAGGGTACCCAAATATCGAGCTTTTTTGTGTGCCCAGTATTTTTTTAAATGCGCTTTAACTGTTTTGTGGTAAATTCCCAGTTCTTCAGCTACGTCGTAACTACTGATATGCCGATCTTGCCTCACTTTTTCAAAAATGCCATCCATTTTATCCGTAATAGGCGACCAGAGTGAAGTGCATCTTTGACATCAAAATTTCCGGATTGAACACGCCGTAACGTAACCAAATTAGTGCTACTCTCACAGACATTGCACTAGGTCCATAAACATATTTTTTTCGCGGCTTGCGTTGCATTTTTACCTTTTTTGTAGTAAAATTTTAAAATGTATCGAATTTCTCTCTCACTTAAAAATCACACATTTTCCTAATTTGAATTTGGAATTATGTTCTTTAAAATTTAAACTTTTAATGATACCAAAACCAGCCAGATACAAATAGTATAGCCAAAGAGGTTTTATTACAAGTCCATACATACTATAATGCGAAAAGACTTTTTCCCCAACCTAATACCTATATATGGTAAAGTTCAGGACTTACTCTATCGATCATATGTTAAAAAAAATCGCAAAGTTACCTCATGCTTACTAAAACCTTAATTTCTCAATAAATACAGAAGTTAAGATCTTGAGAATAAGCATGGTAACAGAACTAAGTATAAAGAACATTTCATATGTTTCCGACTTTTCAAATAAAGTCCTAATTAATAGATAATAAGTTAACTCGATTTTTGGGCTTGCGTTCCTATGCGCTGTCTCGATCTTATGAATGTGAAATCTTATGTCTATCCTTTTCACAAAAATTTAAGGTAGTATAGGCTCTTAACGTAATAATTAGATCAAAATAGGTGGCGGAGCTGTTCAGGTCGGTGCAGCGCCTTAATTACATCTCGATACCTCCACGCGGTGCTGACAAAAAAAGGTTTACAGACGAACAGACGGACAACAAAGTGATCTCACAAGAGTTCCTATTTTCATATTGAGGTACGGAACCCGATTGTGACATTTTGACGTCACGATCGAATCGTCACGGCAAATACTGTATCGTTGTTGCAATTATCTATCGTAGCCACGATAAGGCGGACCGCCGCCGTGGTCCGCCGTGAGTATTGTCTTCATGATCCAAGGAAACAGGTAGAGACGATAATCGTCCAACGATAAGATGCGAAACAGTGTCAACGCGCCCTAAATAAGCGTGTCCCTCCCGCTCACCTGCAGATGACTTCCCATGGCTTGCCGACGGTGCTGTTGGCGTAGAGCGAGCTCTCCAGCATGTGCTGCACGAACTTGGTGCGGTACTGGAAGTGGCTGTCGGTGGTCCGCTCGGACAGGTTGAACTGCAGGCGGTGCCGCGCCGGGTCGCGCCCGCTCGTCATCGTCGCCGCACCGAACCAAGGCTTCGGGAGCTTTTTCTTTATTGTTGTCTCTAATATCTACATACATTAGCATAATTAGGTACCTATTGCTATAAGTTTGGCTTTAAAAATAGAAAATTTTATAGATATTTATTGTAAGAAGATTGTATTGAATCCAGGAGAAGAGATTGATTGGATTTTTTGAGCAAGTGGCAGCATGGTAAAAATTGAAGCACCAAAATAGAACACGCACTTATCGTCCGTATACAAAGTAATATCACCATCTCAGCCTATAGGTAGATTAAAAACGCTAGAGGGGCCTGAAATAGACCTTTGAGCAACTCCACAAGTAATGGGCTCTTACTTTGGGTATTTTCTATTTTAACAAATGCCTACCTTTGACGCCTATACATTCTAACTTTCAGATTAGTGACTTACAGTGTCAACAGCTATTTTTAGGTCTATGAATATGCCTAGAATAATGTTTTTCTCATCAATGTTAAATTTAATTTTGGTGACAAGGTCGATTGAAGCTGCTCGGGCATATTTTGAATAAATTATTTCATTATATTTATTTATTTGTAATAAGTGACTTTACTGCACGTAGTTGTGTTGTGTATAGTATACGGTATAATAAACTGGCTGAAAGTGTTTTTACTTGTACATAATTCCCGACCAGGCCTAGGTGAAGTGTTACACCTACGACGAGCCCCTACAGTAAGAAGTGGCAAAAAGTGAATCCCTTACTATGTTACCTTCAACAGCTGAGGGGTGCTCGGCGGCGGGCGCGGACTGTTGCCGTTCACGAAGTGCAGCTGCGCGTTTTTCGGACCAGATATATTCTCACTGCAATAAAATATACTAAATAACTATATATACATCTTTACATACATACGTATACACATTATGATAGTGACGTAAATCGAATTGGCTGTCGCGTAAAAAGTGGCACTGAGTGACCGGTGCTCCTCTACCTTTATCAAGTGGTGTGGAGTACTGGTGCCTACCGCGAAGGCATCATCTAGCCGCTAGAGAGCCTGCTTAGCTAGATGCGCTAGATTCTAGCGCATCTAGCTAAGCAGGCTTAGCACTAGCTATAAAGCTATATAAACTAAATAAATGAAAACACTTCAATGCTTCTGGTTTTCCGCCAACTACAACCTGGGTCACTTCAAAATGAGTGAAGAAGTTAGTCATTTAAAACGGGATATTTACCATGATTCGATTTAAATATCCCGTTTTAAATGACTTTAATGTTAATAACCATGATAGTTTTAAAAGTTTTAGAGTGAAGAAGTGTCTTCTAAACCATCGTGATACATCGTCGGCCACATCATCAGGTAAAGATTCTTTATGTTGAATTTTGAATTAATCGAACCGAGGAATAATTCCATGGAAACTATACCAAACTATTTATTCGGTTAATTTTTAAAAATTTGATCAGGTTATGTGTTTTTCTAAAATCCAAAAATCTAAACTACTCATACAAGTACTAAATTCAAATTATATAATAAATTATATAAAATATATAATATATAAAATAAATTCAAAAAAAAATAAGTAGTTCCGGAGATACGTCGTAATAAACATTCACACATACTGTCACATTTATTATATTAGTAGGATAGGATGACGTGTGTTACTATAATAAATTAAGTTTTCAATGTAATCATGTATCAAAACTCTCAATACGATTTTAGAATTATGTATAAATAATAATAAATAAATAATGCTGGACAATTCACACAACAATACCTAGCCCCAAGCTAAGCAGAGCTTGTGTTACGTATGACATGGGTTTCGTTAACAACACGGCTCCCAATGTAACCATTGGTAGGGACAATCTTAAAGTAGTAGAGAAGTTCAAGTACCTTGGAAGCACAATAACATCTAAGTGTGATTTAGATGCTGAGATAAACAGCAGAATAGGTGCTGCAGCAGCAGCCTTTGGCAAATTGCGGCCCAAGGTATTTCACTCACATCACCTTAAACTCTCTACGAAAGTAAGCGTGTACATGGCTATAGTGCTGCCTAATCTCTTATACTCTTCTGAAACATGGGTTCTATACCGTAAGCACATTCGTACACTCGATAAGTTTCACCTTAAATGTCTCCGAGACATCTTGAACATCAAATGGTCAGACCGCGTCAGAAACACTAGTGTCCTGAAGCGCGCAAACGTTGGAGGCATCGAAGTGTACCTAATGAGGCGACAGCTGCGGTGGTGTGGCCATGTATCTCGCATGTCAGAGAGTAGAGTGGCAAAGCGCATCTTCTATTCAGAACTCCAGTACGGTAAGCGGCAACGCGGTGGCCAGTACCTTAGATACAAGGATGTCCTGAAAAGACACATGAAACGATGCAAGGTAGAGCCCTCACAGTGGGAGAAGAAAGCAGCTCAGCGCCCTGAATGGAGGAGGCTTATCCATCAACATGTAGACGCCTTTGAAACTGAGCGTCGTGTAGAACTCGACAAAAAGCGCGACGAGCTCAAGGCCCGCCCAGCTGTGGCCATTCACTACAACTACGTCGGTGGCATTTTGAGTTGCCCAAAATGCGCCCGTAAATTTAGCCATAAACTTGGATATGCAAGCCATCAAAGAGCGCACCAAAGGGCAGATAGTCAACCAACGCCCTGGTAATAGTCGAAGTTAAAATGCCTGCCCATGAACGCAGTCACCGAAGTCGAAATCGGCTGGGAGACATCATGAATTTATTATGATTATGAATCGACGCCAACGAGAGCCTTTAATTATTTTTCATTTCATTTCATTTATTTATTGCATCATATTATGGTAAATTTGTCACAACATAATTGACTATAACACAATAAGTACCCGTTTAGGGTGTTGCAATGGGAGACGGTCAGATAATTTCTACAATTTTTAATATGTACGAAAGGTATGGTATGAAAGGTAAAGGTATTATAATAAGTTTATATTTCAATTACTAGTTACCAAAAGTATCACTTATGTGAGATAACCGATTTTATTTTTGACAAAAGGTACTCGTACTATCAGAGTCCGCATCATATCAGGCGGTAGGTACAAGGTACAAGTGACTTATGCAAATGTTGAAGTTCTTTGTTTTCATCTCCAGTACTTGGAGATGAAAAGACTTTCACTAAAATAAACATAAAGAGAATTGCCTACTGCGATGTTTCAGAGAAAGCTGAAGAACATCCTATCTGATAAAAGCTTTTTTACAATTAAAGAATTTATGAACGAAAAAAATTTTGACATATAAGTAGTAATTTTTAATTTTATTTAATTGACTTATGCAACTCCTTTTTAATAACATTAATTGATTTCATGCTCTACAATTTTTATAAAAGTATTTTTTCTTAAAATGTATAATTATCATGTAAAGACAAATCATTGCATGTCCATAAAGGGCAAATTACATTGTTACCCATTCTGTATGTCTTTTCCACATGTAATTGCAATAAATATACTTTTACTTTTAAACGGTAACAACATCTCACCTGCGATTTGCTGATGACATAGTAGTAATGAGGGAGTCGCTAGAGGAGCTGAGCCAAATGCTGGCCGGCCTAGCTGCAGCCTCGCGACGCATCGGTGTTGGCATGAATTTTGATAAAACCAAGGTCATGATCAATGGCCACATCCATCCGGGACCGGTAGTCGTACATGGCCTGGCCACCTTCTTGAAATCGTTTCCGAATACACTTCAGATTCTGCAGTTAGGTAAAAACAGGAGAAGGAGACCAAGAGGAGGATCCAGCTAGGTTGGGCAGCGTTTGGGAAACTGCGCTGAGGCTTCTCGTCATCCATACCGCAATGTTTGATAACTAGAGGTTTCAATCAGTGCATCCTACCCGTCATGACCTACGGAGCTAAGACATGGACATTCCCGGTGGGGCTGGTCTACCAGTTAAAAATCGCCCAGCGAGCTATGGAAAGAGCTATGCTCACAGTTTCTCTGAAGGATAGGATTAGTAACTAATACATCCGACAGAGAACCAAAGACATTAACATATCTCTAAGAATTAGCAAGCTGAAGTGTCAGTGGGCCGGCCATATCTCGCGAAGAGCCGATAACCGCTGGGGTATGTGTTCTTGAGTGGAGACCACAACTCGGCAAACGTAGCGTAAGACGTCCCCGACCAGGTGGGATGACAACCTGCGAAAGACTGCAGGCAGATGCTGCGCTTCCAGGGTGCGTCAAGCTGAAGACAGGGCGCTATGCCGCTCATTAGGGAGGCTATGTTCAGCAGTGGACTAATATAGGCTGATGATCGGTAGAGTCAATTATAAGAATCAAATATGTCAAACAAACATTCCTAATAAATTAAAGGAACACCATGAAATCCACGAAAAACTGGAACGAGCTGGAGCACTTTGGATGGCTTGTTTACACCAGTTATGTACACCCAGTCTGTTGCAGTGCAGTCGACTGGACGGAGTGGACCTAAATCTTCATGCTCCTAGTTTTGACGGCTTCAAGTTAAATTTTGACAGGATAGCAATCACCTTAGCGTACGTACTTACCTGCAGGCGCCTTCGCCGCCGCACCGCATGCCACGCACCTATGAAGAAGTGCATTCGGTAGAAGCATCGTCTAGAGACTGCTGTCTTGTGAAATCGTTAAAATTGATTCTAAAGGGGCCAAAACTAATGTTTAATATTGGTGGTCTCCACTCCGTCATGCGACGAGTACAGCGAGTACTTAACTTGTGTAAACAAGCCATCCAAAATGCTCCGTCTCGTCCCAGTTTCTGGCATTTCATGGTGTTCTTTTTAATTAAATAAGCAATGTTTATTTCACAGATTTCATTCTTATGATCGAATCTACCGATCGGTGACATAAAAATACAAGGTGCTATTTTTTTTTAGTTTTTAGTGTGATCGATAACCGGTTATGGCACGTTCAGTTCGGAAAGAAGATTTTAAGTTATTTTTTTGGATTTTAAAAACGCTGCTGATGCAGTTCTACTTATTGAAAAAATAAAAGAATAATGTTTTCTTTCAGTGAAATTTGCTATCTTGAATATTTCGGGTAGCTCGCCGGAATATTGCCAATGCCCTCCAGGTGACTCAACATCCTGTATTGATCTGATGTTTGTCACGCGATGGGATATGCGGGGCTCCACTGCCGTCACGGGTCGGCCCCGGGCTGGTGGGATTGCAGAGCCGCCGGGATCAACCCACAGAAACTAACTACCGAGACCTGTTTCACTTCGATAAACGAGAAGAGACAGGACACCAATCAACTCTACTCCACCTTACAATATTAGATTGCCTTCTAAAGGGACACTAAAATATTGATAATATAAAACTTATTACAGTGTAGGGGATTTCATCAGAGGACAGGAAAAGCTAAAACAATTGTTTCATGGATTGCATCAGCGTCTTTATAATGCGCATGTTAATGTTTATTAACTTAGTTTGATTTTAATCGGCTGTGCATGTGCTAGTTCTTATAAATAACTGAACTGCGGCTTGCACAGTCGATCAGTTTTGTTTTTATTTATTTAGGAAATTTGGTTCAGTTATAATAATAGTGGTTACAATAAGGACTTAAAAATAATACATAAACCAATAAATATTTCCACCATTAAAAACTATAGAATAGAAGTAAATTATAATGAATGAGAAGCAGTATTAGCGAGGCGGGCAAAGCATCTCCTACGAAACTCGGATGCAGACAAGTCAAAGCAAAAATATCATTATCAGAGAAGTTATTATTGTATGCATCACATACTCTATTTGTGAAAACATTCCCATGGTACTGGGTTCCGGATGTGGAAGTTCAATATCATAGCAGTACTATTTGTCTCCGTACATTTTTACATCAGCGCACCCCTATTGTTCGTGCTTACCCAATCCGATACGTTTCAAAATTTTATACGACAGGTTTTTGTTATTAAAATGCTTAACCCGCACTCTGGGTATCTCTAAGAAATGAAATAAGACAAATAAGTTCCCAAAAATGTTTTGATCTCGGTGCGGGACTCTGAAACGTTTTCGGGAACTTATTTCATTTCTTGTAGGTATACAAGTTGTAACAACTTTTATCTATAGTTCCATATAAAAAGGTTATACAGCAGCAAGCAATGGCATCAGGTGCTTATCTGGGTAGGCCTATATCCAGCAGTGGAGTGATAAATAAAGGTTGTCGATGATGATGATGAAGCAGTGACATCAGATGGGGACAACAAAGGAGGGTCCGACCCTCGGGCGCGACGTCTAGACTAGACGCGTCGTCGTGCCGCTGCCATTTTTCATACGCCATGGGGGATAAACACTATAAAAATACCTAATCCCTCATTAATGTGTGAGCTCATTTAGTCTGGAGGTCGTCAAAGTGACATTATGCTGAATAAAATTCACAAAATTACTTATGAATAGAATAATATGAAACGTGAGAGTGATAAGGATTCCTTTCAGTTTGCATTTAGAATACCGAAGACCTATCAGATCTGAGCCTAGATTACACAAAATATTGTGAATTTATATTTATTTTACAGGCTCATAAAAAAATATTTACTAGACTAATAATAAAAATCATTCTGCCATTCTCATTAGGTGTTATTTTTCTTTGAAGATGGTAATGTGTTTTGCTGGCGTTTAAATAATGGTTGCACTCCAAACACGAAAAAAAATATTTGTAAATCAGTTAGGGATTTCAGAGATTTGGTAAGTATGAAATTGTATGTGTCAAACGCGTGGATATATAAATACTGGAGCAGTGGTTCGGGTGGGGAATAAGCGCCTGTGTATTATTGAAAAGCAATTTACAGTAGAGGGACATTGCTTTACAAAACATCGAAACAGAACTAAAGTACCTACTTACTACCTATGCCCTGTACTGTGAACCTTTATACTTAACTATAATATTATTAAATTATTTTTGGTATTCTATGATAACTTTTTTTATTACGATGAGCAATATTGTTTATTGCTTAATTTTTTTTATTTATATTATGCTAAATCATGAACAAAGTCTTAAATTATGTATGTATTTGTACTATAATGCATGACCTGTAACAAGCGTTACCTATTATTAAATAATCTGAATCTGTGTAAATGTTGAAGGCTTTTCCCCATCTGTGCCACTCTTACCTTACCGGTCCGGGCTGATCTCATTTCCTTGTAGAATTAGAACATTATCTAATTCACAAAAATACAGTCCGTTTACCGCAATGCAAGTTTGATTGAGTCGACCTCGCGGGCAGCGCCGTTGATGTCACTGCAATCGCAGCAGTTTAAACAATCGCCTTTACGACGCCGCTTATTGGACCAGATTAGATGAGATAAACACGAAATGTAGCGTGTGCTAGTTGTTAAGTATTGTATTCCGACTACTTTACACTCACAGAGCCATGCCCAGTGGTCATTTGTATCATCTTAATCTGCCTGGAACTATTGCTTGGAAAATTTTAACCTTCGAGACTGTTTAACTGCTAATTGAAAATCTCTGTCAATTAGCAGTTAACCAGTCTGTATATCATTTCAAATTAGCTTTTTACGCGTTTTTCCTACATACAAAAAATATACCTCATCCCCCCCGAGGATACAATCCATGCTTTTCATATCCGTTCAATCGTAAAATACTTCTTTACAAAATAAACACATTTTTAAATTAAATAAATAAATTTACTTACATGGAAATGAAATAAGTTCCCAAAATTTTCGGCGGGACTTAGACCCACGCCCCACCCTGTCACCATTTTTCTTGCCCAGAGTGCGTGTTAAGCACTTTAATAACAAAAAACCTTGGAAATATCGAGTCAGTCTTCGTATCAGCTAGGTCATCTAGCAAAACTTCATTCCCTATAAAAAACAAAACTTCGTCCGCAAATAGGTAGGCTTCATGATTCTCAGATAAGCGGAATTAAAGACACCTTAATCTCGCTAGTCATGGAAGGCAGACGTGGAAATGTGAAAATGAATCTACCTACACCTAAGAATCAAGACGTATTGTATCGTTAGGCTTCATCATCATCATATCAGCCCATACACGTCCACAGCTGGACATAACCTCCTCCATGCCACGCCTGACGCCACAAATAGCGTGAGGCTTCATGTCATATTAAACGAATAGTTGAATTTGTTTAAGTTGTCTTAAACCCTATCCCAGAACAGAACAATAACATGACAGAATAGATCTCTTCCAAACCATCATTATACATCGTCACTAACCATAAGATAAGAAACGATAGTCCATCCAAGATTACAGAAAAACTCTGATAAGCACTGCAGTTACTGCGACACTGAATTGTGTAGGAGTCAATAAACAAATAATTTCAGGCAAACGTAAAGGCTTACCTGCAGTGGAAACTCATTAGTCATGTTTACGATATAGGTTTGGATTGGACACCGTTACCACAGTTCTTGTTAGATCGATTTCAACCCTGACCTTGTTACTTGGCAGGAAGGGCTCTGGTCGCGAGGGTCTTGGGACGGGGTGGTACGGTACTGTCACCATGCTTCGGCACAATACCTCATACCTACATGAATAACGGGAAACAATAATAAGGCTTTGTTGACATTCAGATTTTTTATATCACCAATTGTAATTAATAAATAAATAATAATTTAAGAAAAAAAAAACTAGCTCAAAAAAACCACGTCTTTGCCTATCGGTGTACGTTGATAAAACGTAGGCAGTTTCATAAAAGCTGGTGTCGAAGTTTTTATTTTGAAACTACAACAAAAAATGTTTTATGTATTTATTGTGTTTGCTTACACATTTATAGATACTAAGAATTTATGTAATATCTACGAGTGGAAGCGGGTTCGAGTCCCCCGAGTTCGTAATTTTTTGGAATATTATATAAACTGTTTTAAAACTTACAAATTCTGAGTATTTACGATGGTAAAGAACTGTGGAATATTTTGCTGACCAAAATTTTTAGGGTGTGGAAGGTTAAAGACCTACTAATGTAATTGCATATAAAATAATTGACTAGCATTGTGAAATTATAGGTTCATTTACCATCCCAAGCTGTTGCATTCAACAAATTTATGGAGCCACTAGTGTTGGTAGAGCACGCCATGGGCCAAGGCGATATAACAGCTATTTATGGACATACAGCATGAACCTTTTTACTAAATAACTGCACGTTCTCAACTTCTTTCATTAAAACTCGTTTATAAATTACCTAATGCGAAAGCTTACATAGATGGATGTATGCATGTTACTTCTTCACGCCAAAACCACTGAAAGGATTGATCGGACTGCAAAATGTCAGTCGATTCGTACAGAAATTTTGCATAGACGTAGGTGTTGACCTGAAATAAGATATGGGCATATTTTTATCGTTTCAAGCAAGAGATTACAAAAGAAATAATAATTGTTGTTCTATATAGAGAAAGCATGCGAAGCCGCAGGCAGACCAAAAACAACAAATAACGACTAGCTGTAGGAAGTACAGGATCCAAAATCCAGGAAATGCCAATATTTATTTATTGAACGTCAGAGGTACAACCTATCAGTTTGTTTAAACCTAAGACGTTGTACTATACTTCTTCTATAACAATATTATAAATTCGAAAGTAATCTTGTCTGTCTATCTGTCTGTCTGCTACCTTTTTACCCCTAAACAGCTATATTGATCTTAATAAAATTTCGCAGGGAAGTATATGGTATCCCGGGGACAGACACGGTTACTTGAAAAGCGCGTGCGAAGCCGCAGGCAGCAGTTAAATCTACTGCTCATACCAGAACCATAAGCTCCTTTGATGTATACCTACTCAAGATATTTCTTTAGCGATATTTGGTTTTGTAAGTACTACTAGCCCATATAACAATACCTACCTATTATTGATTTTATTTCTAGTAATTTATATAGTCTTGTAGTACCCATTGTATACCTACTTACCGTCATAAAAGGTGCCAAATTGCACTGCAACTTTCTTTTACAATCATCAAATTTGATAACAGTTCGTCAAATCACATTTCGCTGAAGTTGTTTGTTCTGTTGCATTTACCTACACATTTCCCCGAAGTGGTTTCTGTTGTAACGTTTAAATTGTGTTTCATAATCTTATCGGTATGTAACAGGATTTGATATAGATGATTAGTTAATCCTGCTACAACTAGAGTTTCTGTATTTAGGAAGCGGAACATGAGCCTGCGATTACGTGATTACGATAAAACTGAATTTAGAAATCTATTTGCCTAGATATCTTCTTGTTGAGCAAATTCTTATACGTAACGCCATCATCATCATGATTCGTAAATCACCCACCAATCACCCATGGTTAAAAATAGGTCTCCCTCTGCTTACGCAGTTTTTTTGTGTTCTACCTAGACTTCAAGGCATGATAGGCCACAAAATTCGGCATTCCGTTACCGAACTCCCCTTGTAAAATTCAACGCTTCTTTTCTTCGTCACGTTGTCTCCTAAAGATCTCATGCTTATCATCGCCATTCTTTGTTTTTGTTGTTGGTATTCAGGATATTTCTTAGGAAAAGGCCCCATGTGCAAATTTATCTAAGATCTGTTTATAAGATTCATGAGAATGTTGACAGGTCGTATGTTTAAGAAATTAAATAAGTTCCCAAAAAAAATCTATTTTGGCCGGAGCCGAACCTGCGTCCCACCCTACCCAGAGATTACCTAGTGTGCGAGGGCTATAATAATACTATAATACAAAAACCTTAAGTCGTACGTCTTCATGACAAGACTCTGGTAGCTCTGGCTAATAACAGGGTACCTATATAAGAATATAATTTTTTAAATTGACTATAGGTGGTGATTTTTATCACCACTGCCCTTTTTGTGTGACGTCACCGTTCAGTTTGTCAACACAAAGTGCTTTTGTTCCTTTGTTGATTTTTCAATCAAAATACAATTACAAACAAATGAATGATAAAAAACCATCATGTTTGATGTTTATGTGTTGTCTAAGAAATAATTAAATAATTATCTTTCTTTCTTTAAAAAAAAATAAAGATTACGCAAAACGCTTGACAATTCGGTAAACGGTGACGTCACGTTTAAAAATTTAGCAGATTTTTTTTTTTTTCAATTTTCTATCATATTATATCGACTTTTCAATGATTACATTTCACAATAAAAACATCAAAATATACTGAAATAAATAAGCAGATATTTTTCTATAACAACAATGGATTTTTTATTGTTAAACATGATCCTATAGATCCTATAGATCCTATTGCTTTGTTGATAGCATTGATCTTACTGAAGTCATCAGTCCATAGTATAGGAGTAGGTAATGATGCCTCGCAGTGGTTCAAAGGACCGTCACGTAGTATTACGGTAGCCGACCCATGTCGGGTGCAGGGTTATGTGCATCCGCGCCATTGTTTCGGCAACGTATACTGAATTCATAAAACGTAACCTATTCATTTTCCTGACATCGCTCGCATCAAATCAATAGAGCTATAACGCAATAGTTAAAAATGTTCAGACCACTACTGCCGCCACTGGCTCGTTGGGACCATTTTCGACCTAATTTTCTAGGAGCAGAGTCTCAAATTTGATTTGAAAAGCACTGGGAGTAGAAAAGTTTGCAAGTGCTTCTCACTCCTCAGTTGACAATACTAAATTCCTCGTGTTGCATTCTCTCAAGGACATCGTTTACCAAGAAAGTCGTACCCCTGATTCTCAAATGCAGACTCAAGATTTTGAGTTTGTCTCAAGTGACGATTTTTGTCAAATTTGAAAGAGAACTGTCAAAACATCGTAACGCTTAAATGTGATTAAAATTTGTGTTTGAGTATTGGAAGGATAGATGTGTTCATTATTTATATTTTGCAATAACTATTACTGACTGACTTTATGAAAGATCAGGAAATCTGTGCCCAAGTAACAGGTATATTATTAAAACATTATGAATGACCTGAAAAGTGAGCTCTAATTATATATGCATTAAAAGTTGATTCGCGCGTGAGAAGAGAAAGTTCTTTACTTATAGTAGGTATTGGTGCGTTTGACCAAATTCGAGAAACTCGTCTTACCCCAATTTATACATACATAAGTACCTACTTCAGCCGTTATAGAAATTTCTTTATCCCTTAATCTCATTCGATAAATCTATCGTGAAATTTGCTAAGAAAACACAAAATGCATCGTAGATATATAATTTCGAGTGTTTCATGTCAATAAACATAACGCTCTTCGATGTGCTGGCGTTATTAATAGAATGGTAATGGATGCCTAAAGTGGCTATAATGGGTAGTTAGATAACGGCTAGTTTATGATTCCCTACAGGTCACTCGATACACGTACTACGCTTAGCTCACGCGGGCGCGGTCTAAAGCCGGGTCGAGTACTGACCGGCGTTACGCGGCGTAATATAACCTGAAGCAAGAACGGCGAACGAGCGCGCACGCAACGAATGGTGCATTACACCGCATAACACAGGTCAGTATCCAGCTCTAGGTGATCGTTTTATTGACTTACAGTACCTATTTAATGATAGCCAATGAGAGATAGAAAAGCAATGTATTTTATACGCTATTGGATTTTACAGAGCAATACCTCGCAGGCCGCTAGGAATGCGCTTTGCTCTACGCGCGTCTACCGTCTACTTAAGGCATTCCTAGATGTTAGACCTCATAATGTCATTTCATTGATAATTATAATAAAAAAACCGTAATAGCGATGTTGCTTACCGGAACAGCCCTTCTACAAGGATTTATAATTGATTTATAATTTATCTTCAAAAACAGTCTCTACAAACTTACATACATACCGCATTCTTATTATTTTTCAAATCTGTCTGCAGACAACTCAAATCTAAACTCTTCGGCTCCCTCCCCCAATTGATCTTTCTACCAGTCTCCAAGTAGTGAGACTTTAGCCTTACCCATATTAATATTGCTTGAGTGCAAACCTACTCAATTTAGTCGCTAAAGAATACGTCTGATCACACCAAGGACGCACCTGTTTACCATCAAAACGACGTTCATTATGGCAATATCTTCTAACTTATCACCTTATAGTTGCTGCGCAGGGAATTTCATGTACCTATAATGAGTCAGATATCAAGCTTATAATTAGGTAAATTGGTCCGATTTTCCTATTTTCCTTTATTTTTTATACTAGCTCATTTTCAGGTTTAAATTGTTCCATTACAAAATATTGTCTGGTAGCTATGAAATAAGTATTATTTTCTCGTAGCTGATGTGAAATGTATTGGTTTTTAGCGTGTTTTAGTGATTATTGACTGTCGAAATGTCGATCATAGTTCAAACAGACAGACATCGTATGTTATATACTGCTTTACTGTAATAAATGGACTTTAGTTGTTCTCAATTATCCCTCTAAGAATATGCAAGCAGAAGTGGCAGTGGGTCGGCCATATCTCACGCAGAATCAACAACACGTTTTACCCCAGTAAACATGGTCTTGAGTGGAGACCGTGATTCGGCAAACGTAATAACAGGACGCCCTCCGGCCAGGGTAGGACGGTCTGGGAAAGACTACTGGCAGATGCTGGATGCGTCATGCTGCCTACGTCCAGCTGTGGACTAGTATAGGT
Source organism: Eupithecia vulgata (assembly GCA_946478455.1). Taxonomy (NCBI): domain Eukaryota; kingdom Metazoa; phylum Arthropoda; class Insecta; order Lepidoptera; family Geometridae; genus Eupithecia; species Eupithecia vulgata. Next base: position 1,142,753 of record OX297873.1, on the reverse strand, counting down.
ATAGGTGTAGTATTAGTATATAGTAGTAGGCTGATGATGAATCTCCCTCGCCCCCTATGGTTACGTATGTACGCAACGCTACAACATTACAAGAATCTACTTCCGAGGCTACGGAAATGTGTCGATGACACCTGCGACCATGGCCCCAGTCATTACCAGCAATCGTACAAATCTTACACCTATAAACGGTCCCATATAACCGGCTCAACACCGGGCGCAAAAGCGTCCGTCTCGTTCTATAAATATGTGCTAGAAAGAGACGGAGAATGACGTGTCGTCGCTCCTCCCACGTGCTTCTTTTTTGGCTCTGTGAGTAATTGCACCTCAGAGGGGCGATCGGTTGAAACTAGAGGTGTTTTGGATTAGTATTTTAACGATCAGGGACATAACACCTACAAAAGCCAAACCTAAAATATTATAAAGAAAGTAAGCAGCCCATTGACAATCTTATCCCAAGAGTATGGAAACACCACATTATCGACCAGAGGTCAATTAATCGCTCATTTTGCAAATACAATCACACTTGCACATAATTTAATCCGAAATACTGATCGCAGATAAGTAATACTTCCTCCTGAACAGCCTATAATGGTCCACTGCTGAACGCATATCCTAAGGGATATGCGTTCAATTCCGTATATATTCCGTATATATGTATTCAATTTCGTGTATAAGTAATATTTAATAGGAAAAGATACAAAGTAGGTTGAAAGGACCCACTGAAGCTCAGCCACTGTCTGATACTAACTCTGTTATCAGACCTCATGAGGAGGCAAGCTAGCTCTCTCTAGCAATGTTTAGATTAGATGCACCACACACAGATACACACACATCCACTATATCCTCATTTGATACAAGCGTGGCTTTTCCTCGGAGTCGGGGTGCCATATTAGCTACACTACTGTTAAATGAGAATAAAGATACTTTGAAAAAGTCTCTAAATCAAGTCATTATCGTCCTACGTTAGCAGGTCTAATGAGGTAACTAATTAGTCACAGGCCTTGTTAGCCGCACGCGCACGTGGGTCGATAGCCTTATCTCTTCTCGGAACATTCGTGCAGAACTGCGCGAAAGCTCATTCATTGTCAGGTGATTACGCGATTCGATGAGACACTTGATTCATTGTGATTTTTAGGCTTCCGGTGCACTAGGGTTAAAACCGAAAAATTTTTATTAGGTACATTCCGCATGTCTATCCGTAAGTCTACTTTTCGCACAGTGATAAGTATAAATCTTCCTTGATTTAAATTTAAACAATTTACCAGAAAATAGTTAATAATAATAATACTTAATTAACCTTAAGATAGCCGCGCTGCAGAGCGAGACCCTCTGGCACAGGTATTTTATTACTTAAAAGAGGGTCCCAAACCACTGAAATGTATTAGATTATGTAAACGAAATAAACTATTTTGTATTTGTATTTTATAAAAAAGTGTTGATGTAAATAACAAAAGCTTTGCACGAAAACTAAAGCGGATTTAATATGTCATTGTAAAAAAAACGGTCACAGATCCCAGGCTGCGGAACCTTTTGCAAATCGTAGAGTTCAAAAGCCCAGTTATTTTTTGTCTTACAAATGCGCTAAATAATTGTGTTTGGCTTTGCCGTCATCTTCCGAGCGCATGTTTCGGATGGGGTCACTCACAGCAAAGTAATGCCTATTATGCACACTTACGAGCTGCCCTGATTGTTAAAGAAATGATTCTGCCGCGAGACCTAACAATGAAAAATCACGCGTCAATTGGTAGTTATCTTGTAAGAGATAAAGTAAATTCAGGATGCATTGTCATCACGAGGGTTTCTAATCTAATCTGGATTTTCAAAATATTACGTCATATTGCAACAAAACAATTAATAACCAAATCTACACATGATTGGCTCAATCAATTCCAAATTACTGCAATGTATACCAATCTGGGGAGGAGCTACTAAAACCAAGTTTTTAGAACTGGAAAGAGCACAGAGGTCTTTAATGAATTTAAATCCATTCTGATTCTCTACAAATGAGCTCTACTAAGACGCTGGTCTACTATCAGTCAGGAAACTCTCCATCCTAAGGGCCGTTTTGAGGCTACATAGATCTCTTCAGTATACCCACCCATAGACCCCAAACAACTTAATAAGCGAAGAAGTGAGCAAGCAGCTCCTAAAATTTTAATCAGTCCCGGTTTGCGTCGCGACAGCTTACCAAGCAATCTGCACACCTCTACAACACTAAACAAAACATTAAAAATATACCCCATGAATAAAAAATAAATGAATATAATGGCTACTAACACTAAGCTATGAGGAAGCTGAAAAACGTTTCGATGGTGTTTCGTAATAATTAAAACACACAAGGTACACACAGACACACACTCACAGGCGTGCACACAACACAAACATAAACACATACAATCATATTTGTGCAATTTTTGGAAAGCACTAATAACTGTTATTTTTTAATATTTATTTTTCAAATACGGTGCGTATACGGCATACGTTTACAGTAGTTACAATAATAACATAACTGTCTATAACGGAAAAGCGGAATCCTCTAACACAGATTATAAAAGAGGCTCCCAAACCCATGCAATGCACATTAATTTAAGTTTACTTGAATAATTATTTGTATTTTAAAATAATTAATGTGAAAGTAAAAAAAAACACAGGTACTCAGAAACCAAAGTTTCTGATTCGTTTTAAAACGAAACTAACTCAATTCACTATTAATAATTTTATAGCCTAACAAATATATTACAGAGATCTTTGAGACCGACTCTAATGTCCTTTGCATATTGATACATAAAGTTTACACGATAATGAGTCTAAAACTTAGATTTTCGTTTTACACGACCGACGATATGATTGTGATATTACCATGTGATAATGTTTAACAAACTCACTTTTAACGGCGCGCATGGCTGTCTCTCGAGAATCAAACTTAGGGGATCACCTCAAAATTAACCTTTATAAGTACCAACAACGGAATCATCAAAATGTTTTAACAATTAGTGCAGATATCACCAAATTTTAGTAACTAGTCGAGATTACTAAATTACCCAGAAATAAATTATTATAGAATCACCTCGAGATCATTCTCCACACAATACTGAGAAGAATCAGCAAAATCGGTTAACCAGTGGCGGAGATATCAATGGTGCTGGTGCGGCAGATTTGGCCGAAGATCTCAAGAGGCGCAAATATGCAGGTCTCATCAGAGCCTACGCGTTTGCTCCCCTTGGAGTCGAGACCCTAGGTCCGTGGGGTACCGAGGCTATGCGGGTTTTCAAAAAATTATCTGAGCATCTGGTCGAAGCGACGCGTGACCCGAGAGCTGGTGAGTATCTGGCACAGCGCATCAGCATTGCCATACAGCGGGGCAATGCAGTCAGTGTCTTGGGCACGCTTCCGACTGGTATTGATATGGATCAGTTGAGCTACCTATAGATTGTTTGCATCAGTTTGCAGATAGCTCAATTGTTTCTATTGTAAATACTAGTATTAATTTAATTCTATTATTTGATTGTTAAATGGTGAATTTTCTTTCTTACTAACATACATACATAAAAATAAAAATACAATTGAGAGAATTGAGAACCTCCTGCTTTTATTGAGAACTGTCACAGTCTCATTCACGGAGCTACTATTAGTTTACAATGAATCATGAAAAAACCATCGAGGACTTACCCTAAGGAATCTCTACTGCACAGCTGCTTCAAGAGCCGGGTGACCTCGCGCGCTGGGCCTATCCTGGACACCTGCAACGAGCAACTATAGCTCAAACATTTGCTAACAATATCGAGGATGCGTATGAGCGCATTATTACAATTTTTAAACAGGAAACATAGGTCTTATCATAGAGTCATTGGCGATATTTGCAGCCTTTTTTAAGCAGTATTTGTCAAAATAAGCAATCAAAACAAGTGTGTTTAGTTACATTTCAGGTACATTAGGGTATATCGATAAATTATCAAATTAGTAAGATTAAAAATCGTTTAGAGTATGGCCCCCAACTTCAGCGTGCGTGATGGGCTAACGATATAGAAAATCGTAGAGTGCACTTGTATGCGACAAGCACGGACCTGAGGCTGTTTCAGTTGAAAGAATACCCACAACCAGCTACGCAATACCACCACGCTAACGATGATCATTGATTATTGTAATCGAATCACGTTATCCAACATGTAAGTGATTGTAAGGAATTGATAATGATAACATACAAACTGCTAAGCTTTCTGTGAAATTGTCAAGGTATTACAGTGTATTCTGGGGACGCAGTTACAACTCTTGTGTCTTCTATGGCAATTTATCCGTGTGTGAGCATGTGTGTATGTGTGTGTGTGTGTGTGTGTGTAGCGTAGTAACTGTTGTGGATCTGTGGTGTTTCCAAAATATTATTATGTCGTATTCCGTGACCTGGCTAGAGAAGTAGAGACTAACTGGTAAGGAGTATGTAGTGCTATCATAACGTGGTAAGTATGGCGTATTTCCCACTTTAGCTGTAGCATAATAACTGTTAATGAATCTGTCGTAGTAGGTACTACCAGCTGTGTAGGTATCCTTCCAGCTATGTTGCATACAAACTAGTAGTGATGCTGTGGTGTTATCATGCGAGGTTCAGCATATTCTGTGGTGATATAGCAGTAAGGCTGGCCCTATGTACCGGCAGTTCGCGAATCGCCTCCGAGTCGAGAGCACGTGTACCTACTTGTGACCTGTTTTGAAGTTTTCAGAGCGATATGGTAAGTGTTTGTAAACTTGCTAGAATCGGAATTTCTTTCAAGGTTAGGAAGGTATGTAGGTAGCTGGAATGAAATTCAGATAGTTTCACGAAGGTATTTGAAGCAGTACCTAAATAAAACGAAATCTGTAATTAGGTGTTTTCAATTTGTATGTAGCTGAATTGATTGCAATTATAATACGATGAAGCTTTGACTGTTATATTCTACTATAAACATTTATAAACTTAAATTGAAAATATGTTTCACATATTTCAATAATTATTATTACGGAATTATTATCTTTGCGAATCTCGCTACGTTTAAAAATGTAAATGACCAGTTTAAAGGGTCAAAAAGGTAGTTAACGGGGAATCGTGTTCAAACAAACTGCTTTTAATATTTTTATTGGGTAGGTACTTAACATGAAAATAGCAAAGTGCAAAGGTGAAAGTAATTATAAATATGTTTTTTCGTATTTAAGTAATGTTAAGAAGACCTGCACAATAGGAAGGAAGCAATTTACTAACAACCCTCCAAGTTACAAAATGGGAGTGTGGTGCTCGGAGCATATTATTTACAGCGGTCACCTTCTTTATGTTGCACTTATGAAGAACCTCATATTAATTATGTATGAAACAAACAATCAAAACATAAAAGCACTACAAATACCAAACATTAATAGTTTTTCTGCCAACGAAAGCATCTTGTTTAATTTTCATAAAATTGGCTTGCTGCAAGGTCAAAAAATATTAGTAAATTTCAAATTAGAATCAAATTTACATTTGCTATTTCAATCATGTCCAGTTCTAGATGTAGGATAATCAAATTTAGATTTTATTGCCATGAGACCAGCATCTGTTTCTGTTCAGCATGCATCGCGCCGGCAAGATGGTTTACGCGGGTGCTCGTATTCAAGTACATAGTATTGCACTGACAGTCGGTCGATAACAATAATAATAATGGACAATTCACACAATAATTCGATCTTCAATTACATTTCTAACTAGTGTTTGTTTGAGATGAAATCGATTCGATAGTAGATTAGATTGAGATCAGTTGATTGACAGACACCATCAAACTGTTCGCCCCAGCCCACCAAAACGCTAATGTACCTACCATTGGTTAGTGTTTACAACCAGGTGTTTGTGGGTAGCTAGGTAGGGTACTAATGAAAATATTCATAAGACCAAAATTTTAACTTTTTTATAAATTTTGTTTTATTATTTATGCCATGCCATCATCGAATAAAATTGTACATATTTTTTAACATACTTTTCGTACAAAAAAGGTAAATTTTTACGTTTTCCTTAGTGGAAACATTGTGCGACAAAATAGTATTTATAGATAGGGATAAATCTTGTTATGTTCTAATGACACGATTATCGATTAGGTATCTTATATACCAGCTTACTAAACTTTACAGTAATCTGATAAAGTAAGTTTGATAACGTAGCCTTCATTCAATAACAAAAGACCGCTCCGAACACGATAAAACATTTTTGAACCCACTTTGAGTATTCGTAATGTCTCTGAGTTTGATATTCACATGAAGGGCATGATATAATAACATTAGAATGAAGCTTATACACTTAGTCTCGAAAGTAGAGCAGCAGGTAATCGCAATAAGATCGTGCACAAGTAGCAAGGCATGCGTTTATACAAATAATCGGATTTAGGAATTTGCGGAGATTCAGAATATCGGATCCGTAGATTTTAACCATAACTTGTTCGCTTTTTGTAAGTATATACGAATAATAAATGTAACAAGCTTTATTTATAACACGCCATTTAGTATTTAGTGCAATGTAATTTTACGTAAATTAATTTTTGTCTCAGTGAAGCGTAGAAGGATCGCAGTTACAGAGTTACCGCAGTTACCTAATCATTCAAAACAAACTCACATAGACTTCATAATCTTCCTAGTGTGTAGGTATGCTACCGTAGGATATAGTAAGACGCGTAAAATTATAATAATTCTGTGAAAGTAAATGATTAACTATTATTGTGAACTTATAATGTCCCTGGTTAATGTAAAAGCGTTTAGCAACTTGAAACGTCTACAAAAAACTTTTGGGTAAGCTCTTCAATTCAAAACATGTAACAGTTATTAGTGGCTTCGCTGAATTTCATGTTCCAGATACTGTAAATAATGTGTTTTCACGTGGAAAAGCGCGAGAGGCAAATAAAAACTAGGTTGACGATGTCGACGGCTGCTCGGTTAATATAGTTATTTAAGATGTGGTCTAGATTGGAGACAATTAATAAAATCTGGGACAAATGTCTCAACTGGAAAGACTTTGTAAATAATCGCATGTCGTTTTGGATAGCTGACTTTTACGACTTAATTCTAGAGCGAAGACAATAAAAAAGGTCATAAGACCGGTTATTATTACCTCTGGAGCAAATAATTCTTGTTGATAAAGAACAACAATGATTTTCGATCTATTCCTGAAGTCACGTGATAAGATGTAAAAACAAATTCGTGTTTATTTTCGCAGCGGCTTAGATTATTTTGATTGTTTCAGAGAGAATATAACGTAGAATAGTTTAGGATCTATTTATAAGACGGAATCATTGAGTAATCCGGTGTTTATTGAGCAGTTGAGCGCGCCTTCGATCTATTTGTGCTATTAGATGGCCATCCGTTCAATTGCTTTCAATGGAAGATACTTTGTTTACTTTTGTTTTGTTTGCGGGTGTAGTAAGTACTCATTATTACTGCTGTAGCTGCAGCATCTGTTTATGTTGTCAGTATTTAATTGTAATTAATTTGTTTTTTATTATATTAGACGTTGACTATACAGTACACAGTATAATTACGATGATATTGTTAATATTTACATACCTAATTTTACTAAATATTTCAAGTATCTCCAGCCATGTTTCATATTTTTCTGATTAGACATTTACATAATTTATTGCATTGATATTCTCATCTTCTTATAACAAAGTGACCTTGACATATTTTGACCTAGAGTTTCATTCGCTACGAGAGTAATACGCAATACGCATACATTCTCTTGTATTTTATATTTAACGGTAGTGTCATCGAACGTGAATCAACAGCACGTTATTATTTACGTTTAGTCATACGTACAAATCTACTGGATTCTGTGAGCTTATCTTGTATTATTATTTTGTATTGGAGTAGGTTATTATTAGTCTATACCAAGAAGTAAAATGCGGCTGCGGCTGATGATGCTGAAAATGACATATTTAATGGTTTCGTTCCAGTGGTATATATGACGTTTTATTTTATAACTATTTCTCTTTTGTATTTTCCGTGTTTAGTGTAATGTTTCCTTAGTTCATATTGCTTTCTCGTTACAGTTTCCTGATGATTTCAGAATAAATTGCTCTTTGAACCGTCCATTCGACAATAGTATTGTGACGTCAGATTTTTTCATAGGTTTTGGTGGTTTAGAGCGCCTCTATCGTGCGGTCAGGTAACTACACAAATTCCATACAAATATAAGACGTCAGGGAAAAGGAACCCTTATTTATAGGTTCACTTTGTTGTCCGTCTGTCTACACGTCTGTCAATCCTCTTTTATCAGGAACGCGTAGAGGTATAGAGTTGAAATTAACACGAAATACTCAGGTCCGTAACCTCTTGAAGCGGTATAAAATTATATATCAAACTTCAAGTCAACGCAATCAAAAGTTACAGCCACACATCACATGCACACAAAACCTATAGGGTAATAAAAAACCTTTAAACATTATCTATTATTATATTACATATATATTATTATTTATAATATATATTTATTTAATAAGTCCCGTAGATCCAGAATCTTGAAAATTGTGAAGAAGTTAGGTCTTGTAGCACCAGTAAAGAAAATAATCCTAAAACTAGTAGTTTGTTGCGAATTGACAAAAAAAATGTTTCATTCTAGCTATGGATCAAAAACCTATGGAGTACTTCCCGTAGACCTAGACTAGAATTAAGAAATTTGGCTAGGACCAAAGGTCTTATAGTACAAGTGAAAAAATAGAAAAACCGTATTTTTAAAATATTACTTACATATATTATTATGTAATTGTGACCAATTCAGAAAAAAATTGTGAACTGTGCGTGTGGGTTGATTTCTTTGCTTACGAGTACATGTACGGAACTCTTGATGCGCGAGTCGAACAAGCACTTGACGTTTTATTTGTACCTACCAAGCAAGTTGTCTTTGGTCACTTTTATCTTTGATCTAATTCATTTTAATACTATCTTTTTGTAATGTGCAGCAAGCTTTCTCGACATTCCAGCCGCACACCTAACCCGTCGTTATAAATTGCCGCTCCAGTGCCAACTTTACGCGTGACTTTGACTTTACATTGTGTATTTTTCGGGGCTTTCTGAAGTGCGTCTATAATTATTGTTGTCTGTAGTGTCGTGTGTAAGATTAGGCACATTGTATACTAAAGCATGAAATCATTGTTTTGCTATCACTCACGCATGTTAGACGCTTAGCATGCATCGGCTTAGACGACTCGTAGCTTATCGTAGTCTTATTCTAAAGTCAACTTTGATTCACTGTACTCATACTTACTTTACTTACTATTTATGCAGTTTATCTGATTCGTATATTTTCATTATCAGTGTCAGTTTTGACTATATTTTCTGCGAATAAAACTAGAAATAGATATCTATGAATAGATATGTTTGATAATTTGAATGATAGAAAGATTTTTAAAGAAAATTTGAATTTTTGGATTCTAATTCATACATATTAAAGTTTCGGCGACAGCCTCGCAACTTCAATTCGTAAATTATTATGTACCGTAATACCAAAGATTATGATTGAAAACCTTTTGTATTATCGAAATTATGTTGTTATTCTGTAACTGTGTGTTGTTTCATAAGGAACATAGTTAACATTGTCTAGTTAACTATGTTCCTTATGAAACAAAACGTAAGATATTGTTGTTTTTAATACAAAACAAATAGGAGGAAAACATGTCATTTTTGACGGTAACAATATGCAAAATCGCATTTTGCATATTTTTGCTTATATCATAATCTTATGTTTTGTTTGATAAGGAACATAGCTTACATTGTCAAGATACAGAATAACAACACAATGTAAAAAATACAAACAGTTTTCAGTCATCACTATTGGTATTACGGAACATAATCATTTACGAGCTGAAGTTGAGAGCAGCCGTCGCCGAATCCTTGAGATATAATATATTATTCAGCTAAAGCGAATACGTAGAAAGCATTGTAATAAAAATCACTTTGGAAACAATGCACTTGCGCATTATTTATTATTCTTCAAGATTTACATTAAAACACGATCACCTACAGACTTCGTCTTCAGGTCATGGCAAGACTTTCGTATTTAATTTAAAAATAGTGACATTCTAACACATCACAATAAAGAGATGCATGTGTAAGAACATACACTATACCTAATACAACAGTACTATAATAGGGATGGGCTGTAGTCGCTGTATGATACAAATGATTTGCAAAAAATGTAATTTGAAAACAAGTTACGCGTTTCAATTATAATTAATTCACCAATTTGGTGTGCTGAATAAGCCACAGCAGGACATGACAGAGTTTTTATAAGTGCCGTAAGTCCTCTTCTTATTGCATGAGCTAAGGAGGATGTCCATAATTCTGAAGAGCAAAGCCAGTTATACAATTTCACCCACTCATCAACTGTGCATGCATAGAGACTTTGCTTTAAGGTAATTAATAAAATAATCAACTTTTTGTTCATTTAGTTTGATAATCTTTCCGATACTTTGATAAGTCTTTAACGAGATGTCTCGCCATGCGAAGAAGAATCAACGCCAAGTCAACTATGCCGCCAATTATAGCATTACCGTGTTAAAAAAGTGATAATGCCTGTTTGGTGGTTCAGATTTCAATTCGCTAGATTGACTATTTCCAATATCTTATTCTATTTTCATTAAAATTATTATTTTCAGCATCTACTCGTAGCATCAATACTAATAATACTTCAGCGCATAATATTAGTTTCTCAAGATTCTTCAATATTCTGTCTCTATCTTCATGACTTTTGTTTCATAAGGAACATAGTTAACATTGTCTAGTTAACTATGTTCCTTATGAAACAAAACGTAAGATATTGTTGTTTTTAATACAAAACAAATAGGAGGAAAACATGTCATTTTTGACGGTAACAATATGCAAAATCGCATTTTGCATATTTTTGCTTATATCATAATCTTATGTTTTGTTTGATAAGGAACATAGCTTACATTGTCAAGATACAGAATAACAACACAATGTAAAAAATACAAACAGTTTTCAGTCATCACTATTGGTATTACGGAACATAATCATTTACGAGCTGAAGTTGAGAGCAGCCGTCGCCGAATCCTTGAGATATAATATATTATTCAGCTAAAGCGAATACGTAGAAAGCATTGTAATAAAAATCACTTTGGAAACAATGCACTTGCGCATTATTTATTATTCTTCAAGATTTACATTAAAACACGATCACCTACAGACTTCGTCTTCAGGTCATGGCAAGACTTTCGTATTTAATTTAAAAATAGTGACATTCTAACACATCACAATAAAGAGATGCATGTGTAAGAACATACACTATACCTAATACAACAGTACTATAATAGGGATGGGCTGTAGTCGCTGTATGATACAAATGATTTGCAAAAAATGTAATTTGAAAACAAGTTACGCGTTTCAATTATAATTAATTCACCAATTTGGTGTGCTGAATAAGCCACAGCAGGACATGACAGAGTTTTTATAAGTGCCGTAAGTCCTCTTCTTATTGCATGAGCTAAGGAGGATGTCCATAATTCTGAAGAGCAAAGCCAGTTATACAATTTCACCCACTCATCAACTGTGCATGCATAGAGACTTTGCTTTAAGGTAATTAATAAAATAATCAACTTTTTGTTCATTTAGTTTGATAATCTTTCCGATACTTTGATAAGTCTTTAACGAGATGTCTCGCCATGCGAAGAAGAATCAACGCCAAGTCAACTATGCCGCCAATTATAGCATTACCGTGTTAAAAAAGTGATAATGCCTGTTTGGTGGTTCAGATTTCAATTCGCTAGATTGACTATTTCCAATATCTTATTCTATTTTCATTAAAATTATTATTTTCAGCATCTACTCGTAGCATCAATACTAATAATACTTCAGCGCATAATATTAGTTTCTCAAGATTCTTCAATATTCTGTCTCTATCTTCATGACTTCACTGTTATCCAGCTACCGTTTTTATATGGAGTACTTTAATCGGGATACTTACCATAATTTGAGTTTAAAGCTTTGTAATATTTCAGCACAGTTTCATGTGCCATGATCACGGAATAACTGGTCACTTTAGTTTTCATTGGCAGATATACCGATCCTACCCTTATTTTTTGCGAGGAGAGTTACCACTACGTTACTACTTTAGTGGTACCGAAATGTTCCATCTCTACCGTTATTCGCAATCCTGGAGAGCGAGGTCGGTGGAACAATGGCACCCACGCGCGTACTATTTCAGTTTTTGGGGTTATCGCGACCGGCGCTCACGCAATCTCCAATATTGCAAGACTAAGCGTATTCAGATGAAATAACGGCAGGCTTTATGCTCCAATTGTTTTAAGAATATGCTTTGTTTTCAATTCAGGAAATCAAATCTAGAGTTAACAGGAGAAAAGGAAACCTCGATTATAGTTAGTTGTTGTTTTAGAGAGCAGAACCTATGCTAAGTTCTAATATTCGCTAGTTAGATATTTCTATATTCATTGCTGTTATAAGCCCTGTTACAAAGAACACATTTCGCATATTTAGCATGATATGTTTTGCAATAACCCATCTTTTATTTTAATGAAATAAAATAAATAATGATGTCTATTTACAATGAGGACTTGGATCAGAATTAGAAGGAATCCTTGCAAATAAGCCTCCCTAAAGTGAGAATAACCATAAACACCATAACAATCAGACTCCCTGCAAACCCTACAATGACCCCCACCACAGATATCAGAAATAAAGACCCCCACAGTATACTCGTACCAATACACTCACTCCGGAAGCCCAATGCAAAGTTCAAGTTAGGCAAGTCATTTTTCCTTGACTTCGCGATACTAAGAAGTACCAGAAAAACTGGTTTAATGGCGGCTACTGAGAAAAAGTGATTGGTTAACTAATTGTGATTCGCACTTTTGACCAATTAACTGGATGAACAAAGCTTTACGTCCACAGCCAGAGTTTAGATATTGAGAACTTTAAATTATTTATTTACATTTCAAGATCCTAGTAGGAATAAAAAGAAAGGCAATCTACGAAATTAAGGTCTAAGACACAACCACTCGAATGACACTACCAAGTAAATAAAGGGTTAAACATAGCCTAGGAAGTCGGAAGTAAATGAATTGAATCCGACAAGTTTTGCACAAGTGTTTAATATCACCAATAATCAACCAAAATACCTCTACTCGTCCGAGTACCTCGGTTGGTACACAACGCAATTTGACTTTGAACGCTAACAAATTAATAAAACCCAGATAAGCAACACAACACCCGCTATCTAAACAGCGTCAAATCAATGAGTAGGTGATAAGATTATATAGCTTATTAATAATTTATTATTTTTACGAGGAAAATGTTTGTTTAGATTAGACTCTGGGACATTATCAGGGTCAGGAAACTATTGTATACGTATACATTTTAATTGTAACGTTTAACAAAAAAACGTGAGCGTATTTGTGGAAAAAAGACTATTCTGATACCGACAGACAACTAAATTGTAGGTAGACAAGAGACTGATGTTAGAAGGTTAAAGATAAAAGAGAAGACTAAGAAGTTTTGTAGCGAATTTGTTTAAATTTAAAATTTTCTCACATCATTCAGCAATATTGATTGCTCCGTTTCGTAAGAACGTTCCATTATAAAACGTAGGTGTGTAGTTTATTCTGAGAAGCAACACATTAGAGATTTTTGAATATTCTTGAAATCTTATATGTATTTACGCTTCTGCTGTCATAGTAGTGCCAAGCCGTATTTTTACAACGCGATAAAAAATCGTCATTTTTTTTGCTTTACGATTATTATAAATATATAAGATACCCTTAAATATGTATGAGTCTTCATTGTGGGCAATCGAAATATTTCCTTCAGTTATTCCCAATGCCTATTAAACTCAATTCTTCGTAAAAAATATCTTTGTCTCCATTATTACAAATGGCCCAAATTCGAGTCACTTCGAACCAAAATATCGCTGTCACTATGTTTATTCCCCCAATGAATTATAGTCAAGATTATGACTGTTACCTTTCTGCCACAAGTTTATAGGGAACGATTAGCCTGAATAGCTATTTATACAACATTAAACATCACAGGTGACAAATAAACAAACTGTTATATTTTTAGATGTCTGGTATAGGAGGAAAGAGTGTCTGGTACATTACATACATATAAATTTACTAAGAATAGACGACGGCGGGTAAATTATTGTTAAGGCTATTAAGCATGATACATAACATTTTGAAGTAAAATAACAAAATGAAGAAAATACACAATAAACCACCAAAATAAAACTAAAAAGGAAAGCCTATGACGTTAATTGAATTAAATAAAAATACTCCAAGAAGATCTTTAAATTTAAATAGATAAAGTGGGATTGTTTTGATCTCGGCAAATTAAGCTTCAAATATAAATGATAACCTTGTAATCGGCCTGGGCTTTCATTACGAGACTTCATAAGAAACAAAATAAACTTGTGAAAATAGTTTACCAGAAACTTGAAAAAGAAGTTCGCGTTTACATAAAGTAAAGTAAATCATTTATTTGAAACAATTAATCATACATTAATGTACATGCACATGCTACAAATTAAACACAGTGTGGGATGAATGTCAAGCCTTTTCTTAAAAAAATCATATAGTAATTCTTCTCAAAATAATAACGAAAACCTTGATAGGAAAATGCACTATTTTATCCCACGATGGAAAAGTTAGTACATGCACATACAAAGAATTTCTTACCTTTGTACCAGACCGTTAAACTTATGGCATTGCTCGTAAGTTCAAGTAGCCTTGGCCTTGCGAGCAGCGCCCTACATTTGACAACGCCGGGCACGGCACACCCGAAGCCGGTACTTTTAACTATAGGCCGATAAATCGCATCGCTTTACTAAATATTCCGAATTCCAGAGAATAGGATTAGGTATAATCGAAGAAAAGGAATGCTAAACGAACTATGAATGTTATTGAACTTGACTCAAGAGAGAAAACTATGATATTCCATGCAATAATCTTTGCACACAGAGCAACAGACTTCCACATAAACAAACAGATACTACTGAGCTCAAAGTCAAGGACAGAAGGTCTGACAAACAACTCGCGTACTGTCATGAGTCATCAGTCACATCACGGGCAGTCTGCAATCTTATGTACACTTCTATCATTTTATCAAAGTCTTCTAGTTAATTGTGTACTTTACAGCTACTGAAGAAAAAGACAAACTTAAAACTGACGTATCCAAAAGACGAAAGGGCCTAGCCACATTGGCCCTTTCGAATGTTTACAGTTCTGAATTACATTTTGCGCTTCGAAATTCACAACATCTAAACTCAGGTCCAAGAGGTCTCTCTTGGACTCTACTCATGGTCACTGAGTGTGTAATCTATAAATAGTAATTTTCATAAACGACCTTCTACAGGATCGATTGGATAATTTCCAACCCAGACCACCTTCGAGTTAGACAGAATACGCCAAAAGGGTCCCCTTTTGACACACGCAACTTATTTTTCTCAACACCTTGTTTAATTCTTTGATTATACCAACTGGGCTTCTAGAATCTAGAAGGGCTTCGAGGATGACATAATTGACATTGACACACTAAATAAAGTAGGGAACAACATTTGAAGGCAATGTGCAGATCTATGGATAAATTACTCATCCATACATAAAATAAGTTAAATCTGAATATATGTAGTAAGTGTTACGAAGAAATTAGTAAACTAAGAATATCATCAATAACTCTACAGAATGTAGAGTCACTAACTATATGAGGGCATCAAAATGTTTACCTCCGTTGCAATATAAAACCATGGACACACCTTGAGCCGCCATCGCGAAACGGCCACCATGCCAATAAAGGCATGGCACGTCAGCAATTTGTTTTTATTAATGTGAGCTGAGAGTCTTAGACCACATAGCATACTTGATATCACGTTGCAATTTGCACAATCGCCGCGGATGGGAACCACTTACATACTTATATCTAGCTAGAGGGCAAGTTAAAAAAGGTTGCAATGTGTTTTTTCTGGCTCGTGTCAATACAATTCACATTACACCAATAAAAATGAAACGAATGTGCAAAAACGATTCATCAAGAAGAACTCATCCCAAGAAGCATGCAAATCAGGACATTTACAGACTTAAATAAAGCCAAGGTTCTCGTGAACTTTACCGTCTTTACGATCAATTAGTGTAACAGTAGCACTGTCTGCAACAATGTTGCCAACATTTATTTCAGCCGTAGCCGAAATAATGTAGACTTTATAGAGGTCTTGCTCTTGAATGCGACATCTTGGCTAAGGTTGCTATTATGAATAGAAGAAACGACTCTGTTCTTAAAATAACTTTACAAGAAGGAAACTAGGATTTAATAAATAAGCTTCAATCTAATTAGAAAACATCGTATTGATCAAGCAAACAAGATTGGTTCCCTGCTCCGGGTTAGCCCATCTGTTCCACATTCCTCGAGTCTCTTGTCGAACAAGAAGTGGAACAACATCAGAAGTGGAACATCATGAAGTGAATATGGATACGATGGAATTATTATAGATACTTCGATTATTAGAAGCAATAATTTAATCAAATCCTTGACCGTGCTCTACATATTAAATCAGAATATAGGTGCCTAAAGTGTTATCATCGCACTTTACAGGTCATATAACAGTCTCCTCAAGTGTCAGCCTACACAAGATATGGGTACTTGCGCGATGTGTCATACGCCCACCAGTAGGTGATGGTCGATTATCCCAAATTCGGTATGAAGTAAATTAATAAACCCGTTCAGAGAATTTAATAAATAGATAGTAATTGAGAGCTTGGTAACTCGATTGATAACATGATGTCATATGCGCTTTTAAGTTTGTTGGTATGTGCGGCACGCGTTGTATTGTGCTGTGCACGGTATCGATGTCATTGTAAGAACGAATATGTCTTTACAAAGTTTATTTATTATTAAAATAATTGCGATATAGGTACGTTGCAATTGATTTATCTAGTAATCTCATCAAATTATGGACGATGAAGTCTATAAAATAATATCTCGAAACCAATAATAATTCATGTTTTAAATCAAACCGACATTAGGTAGAATTTATAGTAAGCTGCTACAAAACGTTCAGGTTATTACAGGGAAATTACTTGCATGTGCTAGGTACCTATCATTATTAAAGGTACCTATAAAAAGATAAACAAAATGTGCATCGCCGTATGTATAGGGATAATACATCAAAGATAATGTAATATAATAATCTACTACCTCTGTTTTTCGACTTCTTAACACGATATTTGTTAAGCCTCATCAAAAATTGGATTGGACGGGAATAAAACACTATCCTTATTTACAATCAGTGGTGGTGGGGGTAGATTTTATTATACTACATAGTTTACTTTAGAAATAACAAGGCGAGAAGAACATTAACGGAAAAGAAAGGAACCTAGAATATAAACAAAAGTCTCTACTGTGCTTTTCCATAAACTTGACAATTGGGCCGCTCAATGGACGAAAAAGGAGCCTTAAAAATATCAGGCAGCTTACGTAAGGTAGGGAAATCATTTATGGGCAATTGCGTGCGCTTATATAATAAGTTACCATCTGACGCAACTGCTTCCTTTTCGTAAATTTAAACATTACCAAAATCTTATCGCGATGCTATCTACTCCATAGATAGATGATTACCACCAGATGTTGCTCAGTTCCGAACCGACGATAGTATCTATGTAATAAATTTAATGTTGTGCTTAATTAAATATTTATATATCTAAAATTGCCTTTTATTAAAATAGAATTATAATATATAATAATAATATAAAATAGTAGATAGGCAAAACAAACATAATAAATTAAGCAAATAAGTGTCACATGAATTAACTTGTGGTTTCTTTTTCACTTCTTCCACAAGTGGACAAAAAAATTAAGTGAAGAGAAAATCAATAGCACCTTAATCATTATTTTTTTATAATTAATACTTAGTATAAAAATTTCCTATTACAAAATATGCACTATTTTGTACGCCTAAAGAAATAAAGTTATAGAAATCTGAATATGGAAATCAGAATACTGACTCACACACACAGAGCTACTCTGTTCAGCTCACAGTTATCATAAATTTCATAATTTTAATGGTAAAATAGATACATCAAAACGTTTTTAACTTCATCAAATATTATTTATCTATCTATCAATCAATACAGGCTAAAGATATTCCAGTCAGGGTTGTTGGTGTTTTATTTTTAGAGACAGTGTTTTTGTATGTAGTATATTATTATTTAACATGCACTCTCCTTTGTTACAGTCTACTAAAGAAGAAGCGCCAGCTGTTTGCAACAGCTGTCATCAAGTTATTTCCGGCAGAGTAAGTAAATTTATGGTCATCAACAAATTTCTAGAATGATAAAAAACACAAGTGTCTGCTACTTTTCTTATCTTACTTATGTCTGACCTAAACTTCGAAAGTATCTCACTCTGCCAATACATAATGCTATTGTTAGAATATAGCCCGATCATCCATACAATATTACTGAAATTATGCATACAGCCAACTAAACAACAGTTTAGTTGTAGGAAGGTACTTGGCAAATTGTTTGCAACTACTTCTTTATCGTCGATATCTCTGATAGGTACACTTACAAGAATATTACCAATCATATGAGTAGGTACTATACCTACCTACTTAATCATAAAGTTATTGGTAAATGATTTTGGTGTCGTGTGCCAAACCATCGAAAAACATAAGATTAACGAAGACAGGGACTTTAATTTTTTTTTTAAAGAAAAGTTTTGCTACTATATTGTTTTGATTAGAGACTTCAAATAGAATATAGAAAGCCAGTAATTTATCCAAAATGGAATCGATAACAATTAGTGGAGGAAGATCTTAAATTTTAAAATGAACTATAGATAAAACAAAAATACAAGAAAAAGTTAACGACCGCCAAAAAATTCATAAAATTCTTCAAAAGCCCAACAAAACGTCAGATCTATTTGCGACTAGGAATAGGGATGACGACAGACTCTACAACAACAGTTTCCCGAACGTCTGTTGTCATTGTCACGTTGCTCATACCACTACTTTGTGGAAGCTCTGTGCAGTTGCCAATACAAGGAAGACGGAGAGGAAAATACCGCACAATTAGTACATTGTCGGACTTACATTATGCGAAATTAACCATTTTAAATTCACACAAATCAGTAAAAGTGTGGATAAACTACATAAACATAATGAATACAACCGCATACAAAGATTATTATTATATTAGGCAATTAAAATAATAATGCTGAACAATGCACTCAACATCATGAAGCCAAAATAAGCAGAGCTTGTGTAATGGATACTATACTATTCGTATGAAATAATTGCCCGAGTGCGAGGGCTTACTCACTTTAATAACAAAAACCTCCCAATAAATAGATACTTTTATCATGCTTATTATTTTATTTTATAATAAAACTTGAAAATTTACAAGTCCCTTGATTCCTATGTATAAGAATCTACTATTTGTATTGTAACGTTATGCAACGAAAACAAAGTTCTTAGGATACTAATAAGATTGGCAGTTGATGGTGTATTCGACCTTGACCGGGCTTGACCGGAAATCATGCTATTTGTCAGCATATAGCTAGGCGACGACGATGACAAACGCGACTAAGCGGAATTGAATTTTGGCGATGGTATTTTAATAAACAAAAAGTTTTTTAAACTGTTCGTGCTTCTAGTTTGCAATGCACCGTATGACCTCACGCAGCAGTTATGGAATCTCGAGTGCATAACCAAGAACAAAGTTTTAAATTAGTTACTCCCGCCTGTCCACTGTTTGTGTAAATGCGGTTTCGTGTATTTTAAATTTTAATGGTTTTTAAAAGCAAGGAGGCTGGTTGTTTTGTTTCTACACTCATCTCGCGTTCCTTCGTTTTTGCCGATGACGGAATGAGGAAGTGCTAAAGTTACTATGTCATCAGATCTTGGATTCTTTCTAATAGTAATAGATGCATTAAGCTTGGATGAACGTTTGATTCGATGACTAATTCAAATGATGGTGATTTTTTATCTCTAGGTAAGAAAATCAAGCAGGTGAAAAATATAGATCATAATATTTATATACCGGCAATTTTGTTGAGAAATTTGGGGTTTATTAAGTTTTAAAAGCCTTAGGTCGATCGGTCTAATCAAAAGGACCTCGTAGTTAGCTTTAAGTTTAAATGTTATTGACATTTACTGAAAATCTTCTGATTTATTTAATTATGCTGACCAACCCCAACTCCTTCCACAGATAGTAACAGCACTGAACAAGAAATGGCACCCTGAGCATTTCACGTGCAACACGTGCCGCAAGCCCATCGACGGTGCCAAGTTCCACCAGCACGAGGGTGGCGTGCACTGCGTGCCGTGTTTCTCGCAGCACCACAGCCCGCGTTGCCACGGTTGCGGAGAGCCCGTTACTGACGTGAGTACCTTAACATCAACGACGCCAACATTAACGCATATGGATCTACAGTCGTGTGTTTCCTTAGTCAACTCTTAAGAGCGGGCCTAATGCAAAAAATTGTGAAAAGGATAGGCATAGGATTTCGCGTTCATAGGAGCGGGACAGAGTAAAGCAATGTCAGTGCAAAAATCAAGTTTTTGCTTCTTTTCTATTAATGATTCAAAATTTAAGCATTAAATAGAAAAACTACACGATTACTTAAATAAAACATTAGTCTGGCTATGTAATTCGAAAAAAATAATATGGTGTTGTCGCTACTTTAGAGCATTTTAATTAAAACAGTTTTTTTAAAGCGATTTTTGTATAATTTTTTGTACAGTAACCAGTTTATTTTTCAAAATTCTATTCGATTACTCGACTTCTATGGGTTTTTTCCCTACCTATCGTATTTTTTTAATTAGAATATTTAAGTTCGTTAGGGTTTAAAAATACACAATTTGCTTGATTTTTGCATTAGGCGCACTCTTAAGTCTCGCTGAGACTAAGAAGATGCACGTCGAGTTCTTTTGGGCAGGCTTATGAGTGCAATAGGTGGAGATATCTCTTCAGTATAGCTCTCAGAACTGATAACCACTGGGGGTAAAGGTTCTCGAGTGACGGCCGCGATGCAACGTGAAACGGACTGTTCGGAGGCTATCAACTGGAATTAACTCGATGGACCGACGACATCGTTGCGTCGCAGGGAGTCGATGGATGGAGGCGGCTCAGGACAGCTCTTTGTGGCGTCGTATGGGGGAGGAATATGTCCAGCAGTGGACGTGTATGGGCTGATACGATGATGATGATGTTGATCCCTTCAGTAGACTGCTGTATCCTATGTAGTGGTGGCATTTGGTATCCCATATCACCCGAGAATTTTGTAAATCTTAGACCGTTCGTTTTGACGATGTCTTCTTGTTTCTAACATTGGTCTTCTGTATAAAAGCCAGCACCATGATTTATTTACAAGCGTGATATAATGATTGAAACGAAAAGTATTAATAAATAATGTACCTATTTAGTTGATTGATATGGCGACGAGGAAACAAAAACTAGCATGACTGTGATAATAATGACTTCACATGATGACATGATGAATTAAGCCCTTATTTATAGAGAGCACGATGAAATTATACGCAAAAACAAAAAAACTATACCACTAGTGGTTTGGTTACTAATATTGATTTGATAAAAATATAGGAAAAATAGTGATGTTATTAGTAATGGATATTATTGTTACCTTTTTTGATACATATTTAATAAGAAACGTCGGATAATCCAGTATATCTGTATATATTATAATCTTACTGGATACGAGTACCTACCTTAATACTCGTATCCAGTAAGATAGGTAAGAGATAGGAAAAATATTAAATACGCAGGACGAAATGATGCGCAATTTTTCTTTAAATAATTTTATAACAGCTTATCGGGTGGATATTTTTACAGCATTCGTTTCTACCCTACAGCGGAGAATTAACAAGGACTTTATAGAACCCTAGATGTTATTATATATTGCTGGCAGCAATACAGTGCTATCAATACCATTAAACTACATGTAACTTATTCGCAATTTGTCAGTCGTATATTACACCAATCACTTTCAATCACCACATAAGTGAGATAGATACTAAGTTCCTATGTGTCAAATGACAATGAATTGATGGTAATAACAGGTTGTTTCTAGCTTGCCTATCCCTGTCCACGTCCATTAGTCGAGATGAATGTAAACAAGGTCTCCGTCATCGGTAACGCTTACGATAAACATGTGCTATGCAAACCAAACGAGTGGTCAACAGATTTAGTTGCATTGTATCGATAACACCGACAAGGAACTTATTGATGTGTTGCTCTACTGACGGGTGGTGAAAATCAACTGCAGGTTCGATTAAACACCGAGAACAGTACATTTTAGGAATCACTTGATTTAAGTAGGTCCTGATTCCTTTGAGGTTTAGGCTTCCATATTAGATAACTAGCAAACTGATGAAACTTTGGAAAACCAGAATGGTTATCAACAATAAAAACAAGCTTCATTCAAACTTCCCATAATGATGTCCTTCTAGAGTTCCTAGACGAATTTCGCCCATGGCGGCCAGTCTTTATGGAGACTATTATAGTCAAGTGATCAGGACAGGACATAATATAGTGCACCAGTGTGTGCGCAAACACAGGTGCATTCTCTATTCTTTGACTCTCATAATTCTATGGGACGGCAGAGCAACACGATCGTAAAACTAAAATGAGTATAATGGAAAACCCTCCGAACCACAAAATAATAGTTTTTTTCCTGGTGGTATACGTGCTTTCAGAACCGTCGAACATTTAATCGATACACCGAAAACTAAACTAGTTTAACAAAAACAAACATAACACATGCAAATTAGAACAATTACACTGAAGCTGTACCGACGTATTCTTTACAAGACGCACGCCCGTGTTTACTAGTCAATTAGTGAGTCACTGTCGTGTTTGGTAGTCTATTGTGTGGCTATTTCAATCACACCTACAAATATTGACTTATAAAGATCTACATAATGGACTTATTATGCCTCATCCACTGTTGACTCAGGACGGAAGACTCGCGTCGCGTAAGACTGTCTGTGTGTAGAAGCCGGGCGTACCTGTTATTAGCTAACAGAGTTTTCTGAACAGATATTTGCATACTAGGTATATAGACATTTTATAACGCCGTCCCTGTTTGACAACCGATAATTTATTTAGAGAAGTCTTAAGGATTTCTAAAGCCGATGGTCAGCGTGACTGGATTTTTTACGCTTTCAAAGGAAATATCAAGCGCCGCGGTCTTTTAAAATCAGTCAAAAATATTTTCCCGTTTTCGTTGACAT
The DNA here is from genome assembly GCA_946478455.1 of Eupithecia vulgata. Lineage (NCBI taxonomy): Eukaryota > Metazoa > Arthropoda > Insecta > Lepidoptera > Geometridae > Eupithecia > Eupithecia vulgata. The sequence goes on along the minus strand of OX297873.1, from coordinate 1,119,499 downwards.
AACCAAAAAGCTTCATGACCTACTGATAGATAGGGAAATACGTCATATAAACTTTTATTTATCGCCTTTTTAAACAGCTTATAATAAATTTAACTGATTGTCGTCTAGTCTCGAAACACAAGAATTTTCCAGTATTTGATACCCCAAATTAAAAATCAAAATATCTATGTACGGTCTTAAAATGGTGTTTTCTGTAAGCATATTATGGGCTCGAGGTCTTACTAATAACGTATTACTGTCATTTCAGCAGTCGTTCGCAGAGTGAGTCAGGCGCTACCAAACATGGCCTTCTCTGTATCACACGGCCAAATAATAATTTAATAGGGTCTAAAGCGTGGCGAACCCCTTTAAGGTCACGCGGAAATCATGCAAGGATTTGACAGGTTGCCTTTAAGGTCTACTAAGCCGGCATAGTACGCACGCCGTATGTTACTGAAATTTTAGCTGGGCATTTCACACATCATCTAGCCCCAAAGTAAGCAGATACTGCGTATAAAATTACAGATATTTGCATATCGAAATACTTATTTTATAGGAATCACCCAGACCCGGCAAACACATTTGCAAAACTAAGAACATTGTCTAACGGCGGCAACCAAACCCGTAACGTAACCTTCTGTGTAGACTTTTGCCCACTGCGGGTAAACAAAATGAGTGATAGTGGCGCAGATACTTTAACGCAGAGGTTGTTTTGGAATCTTCCTAACTAGGGCCAAATATGAGAGACCACAAGAAAAATATGATTGCATCAGCACCAGGCATGCAAGATAGACACATGTTACGTCTGGACCAGCACGGCAGCCATAACCCGTTATGGCTGCCGTGCTGGTCCAGACAATTGGATCCACAAAACACCATTGTGCGCGGTGACATCATGCAGAGACAATCGACTCATCGCGCAGGACCGGCCGACTCATTGTTTTCGGAGCTCATAATATCTATGAAACGATTGTGAATAGGTAAAAATGTATATAGAATCAAAGCAACAGCAAATTTTATCAGATTTCATTATGCAGTATGTCAAAATTTGCTAAGACGCATGGCTTACAAGCTGTAAACAAAAAAGTAGACCTACTCTGTGTCCTCTGTGAAAATATGTTTTTAAACTTTCTCTTTGATACTTTTACAGCTGCATCATTAAATATTAGTTAACTAACAGTGTGTTCCTCTTTTCCAGCGCGTGATCCAAGCCCTGGGAGTGTCGTGGCACGCGCACCACTTCGTCTGCGGAGTTTGCAGGAAGGAACTGGGCGGAGGAGGCTTTATGGAACAGGTGAGAACCACCAACATACTGTTCTAAATATAGAAGTAGGAATGAGTCCAATGATGACCTAGTGTCGAGGTTTCCTAACACAATGCGCTAGCGCTTGTTACGAACTACCAGCTATATTAACGACTGTAGGTCGGCTACAGCAGGAAAACAACGCTAACAGTAGAAACACTTGACGTAAACGACCTAGTCAACAAATCCACGAAGAAGAAATAAGGATACAACATCGAAACGATATCTATATAGGTACCGTGCAAAGATCCTTCAACATCGAATATGAATCAACAAGTTTAATATGGATACGCCTCTGGGATAATTCATCCAGGATAGGAAACCAAGCAACATTAAAACATTTGGCAAGTTTCGATAGAAGACAACTGTTGTATAAGAGTGTAAAATTTTAGCCGAAAAATGCATATAGCGTTAAATCCCTTTGACATGATTGTTATCCCTACTATATCTATAACCATTCTCGTCGCAGGCCGGCCGCCCCTACTGCTCGGGCTGCTACGCGGACAAGTTCGCGGCGCGCTGCGCGGGCTGCTCCAAGCCGATTGTGGACAAGGCGATCATCGCGCTCGACGCTAAGTGGCATCGCAACTGCTTCACTTGCACGGTAAGCGTCTTGACATACGAAACTATGAAGAATAATGTCCAGCGGTGGACTTATATAGGCCGATGATAATGAAGCAGACCGAGCCAGGTTGCGTAGCACAAACGGCTTAAACACTCTGCGTTTTGTATGGGTAATATGAGGCTTGCTACATGTCCGTGGGACAAACTGACACGTCCGTAGACGGCCGAGCTGCTCTCTAATCTAATGCGGTGAACATTGTTGTTATCGCACCGCGGTATGTAAACGTTGCCGTAAACCCAAAACATTGCTTGCTGTATTATCATAGCAAATCAATACCTAGCGCCATCTTGGTAGAATAAATGGAATTAACTAAATCCGCTGAGTAATGTTTACTATTCTTACGTAAAACAAGTTGCAAAATGACCAGGGAAGATATTTTTTGTAAACTAGAGCTATCTGATGTAAAGAACCGCAAATAACTAGAAATGTAAGGCACCACGCTGTGACCGCGTACCGACTTCTTGGTTCCGTTTAATTATCGCAAGTCTAGCAATTAGTACAATATTTTGGATAATTAAATCTAAAATCTATTTCCCATCATAAACTGACTTGATATTCTCGTTTCAGAAATGTACCAACCCGGTCACCGACTCTACCTTTTCCGTGATGGACAACAAGCCCCTCTGCGGAAAATGCGCCTAAACAGACAGATTATTACAATTATTAATATTAACACACACAAACACATCTACCCAAAGAGTAGATTCTACAAGGTTAAGGTTTCATTTTTAACGCATCACGACACCAGCTGTTATTGCAAAGTCACAAACGAAAATAGGAGATATTTATTTAATTTATAACTAAGTTTTAAGAAATAAGATTTGGATAAAATAAGAAAATGTTGAATTACTATTAAAGTTATTTTGGGGACTATTGTCACGATGATGATTGATCATTCAATTTGTTCCAAAATATTATAATTGTTCAATTGATTTTTGAATACACAATATTTATATGACAATTAATGTAAAACAATGCTTTGAATTTGTTGTAAATAGGTACTTGTAATAATAAATATTTAATTATTAAAACATTTATTTTAAAATAAATATATTGTATGCTTACATAAATACAAATAAATAATATTTTGATTTTTAAGACGTGACTTTTACTTATGCACTGTTTGGTCTTCTAAATATGGAACTGTATTAAAATGCTGTACCTACATTAAAAAAAACTACAACATAGTGAAGTCTGGGATCGTGTCCCGGTGTCTGGCAGACACGATCCAAGATGTAACGCATAATTGATTCGTGTGTAATGTTATGTCTGGTAATCTGACACTTCACAGAGCTATAAGACAAATAACAGCTTCAATGTACAAAGAAAGAGTATCGTCACTCACCCGTCTCTCTTCGCTCCGGCAATCGCTCCGGAAGGACTCTGAGCCGTCCATAGCGTCCTTAATCAGCAAGGTGCTGGCCGAGCTGCTCATAGTCTTGCTCGGATCCAAATCTTTGAACACATCTGTAGCACCGTGGACATTATCTTTAGCACTACCGTCATTAGGCACTTTGACAAACGACTTGGAGTCGACTTCGTGGCTTCTCCGACAGTGCGTGTCTCTGCTAGTCCTAGCGCTATCGGTATCTTTGCTGCAGGACGCGCATCCGCTGTTAGGTCTCTGCTTGTTTTTGTTTTTGTCGTCTCTGGGGTTGCCGATAGCCCTGGTCTTGTCGTTCTTTCTGATCCTGTCGAGTTTGGGGGCTGGCTCGCGCTCGGAGCAGTGTATCTTGGAGACGGGGGTCATCATGCGGTCGTCCTTGCCTTGGATGAGGCTGAGAGCCTTGATGAGCTGCTGTGGCGTGTGGCGGAGACGTTGTTTTGGGCTGAGGTGGTTCCACATAGAGCTTGTACGGGCTTTTCTGCGAACAATTTGCATTTGGAGGCATGTAACTACTTGTTATACTTTACACTTGTTCCACAAGTGGACAAAAAATGAAGTGAAGAGAAAATCAATCATGATGGTGATAGTTTTTTATTAATGGCAATATGTGTCCGGTTAGACAAGATTCTGCCAGTGTTAAGTAATGGAAAAGATTTATTTATATTTTATTATTCTACATTTATAATGGGACTTTGAGTCATTGGTCTATGTCAGTATCAGTCCCGTATTTTAACAAATTATTACATCTTAAACTAGCCTTAATAATTTTACTGCCGCTACACTCAGGTTTTGAGAGAATTATGAAGATAGTTTGACCATTTTACCAGAGCTTAGTTATCTAGCAGCTGGTTTTTTCTGTTCCGTGTCTAGCAGGGTGTACGACGTGCAGGTTAGCTTGGAGACGAGAGTGTGCGTTACCCCAGCAGAAAAGTATCTTCTAGAATTAAAGTGAGTTACATAAATAACTAGTGCGTTTTAAGCTGAGAATGTGCGTCATGAAAAAAAGTTGTGTAAGTTTTGGAATAAAACACAACATACGTTTTCTGCTGGGGACGTTCTTCCAGTAGGAAGATTCTAAACGAATGGCCCTAGACAAATTCAACTTATATAGACAGATATCTTATATTCTATATGTATGAATGTGCGACTAAAAATAAAATTTATGTCTAAGGTTTTTGAGATATTCAATTACCTGATGGGAACGTTTTGCAAAATCTTGTTTCGCGGAAACTATTGAATGTGCATCTACAAAATACACATACACTAGTAGCCCTTAATTAGTGTATAAATGTGACATAATAAAATTTACAACAATATTTACAGTTTAAATCTAGCTCTTTAATGGACAGACATACAGGTTCATTGTAAACGGTGTTGGGTTTTTGTTGTTATTCTTTGTAACCATAAAAAGTTTCAAGAAGGTACACGCGCTTTTGAATAATATCGAAAGACACATCGAACAATGTCATAACTTTGACGTTAAAATGCAAGAAACCTTTTCAACCCAAAATTGTCGGTATAAACAAAAAAACTAGTGCGATTAATGATAATTATATCCTGAAAATTTCAGCTCTCTACGTCTACATTCTACTTTTAATCCCAGAACAAAGCTTACGGATTGAAAATATTGATTTCATAAGCGCTTTCGTAAAAATACTTAGTCAAATTAAAATAGTACGACATATGTACTATTTCAATTTGCATAGGCACGTGTGTGCAGTGCGTCTTTTTCTTAACACATCAGGATCGTGGTGAGCCGACTGGCTGTCTACATAAAGGTCTCACCACACTCTGACAGCAGAAACGGCACGTATCTCACCTGGGAGATGTCAAGTTGCTGAGCCGGTGCGTCCGAGGGGTGTCCTCCCGCGCGGAGGCGGGGGGCGACGCCGAGTGGGACATGTACGACGACTGCTGCGGATATTAAATAAATAATGCTGGACAATTCACACAGCATTATCTAGCCCCAAGCTAAGCAGAGCTTGTGTTATGGGTACTAGATAACTGATATACTTAATTATTTATATATTAATCTTCTGCGTCGCAGGCAGACCTTCGGCCACCGCGAAACAGAGATCGTCAAACATATTAACCGGACCATCAGCATTATTCATAGCTATTGTGATTATTTGCATCAGGTATTGGTCATTATGGCGGACAGGAAACAACGTTACGGGGCGTAAGGTAACGTGTTACAAGCGATCGTTCGTGATCGTGATTGATACGGAATTTAGAAAACGGCGTAACGTATCATGCCCGCTGCAAGTAGAACATTACGCTCCGCAACACCCGACAGCATCCGGCTTTAGATGTAGGTCATCATCAACCCTTGTCGACCCACATTTGGGTATAGGCCTCTCTCTTTACAAATTGATAAAAATGATATGCGTGTTGGCCATCGCACCGCAGGACGATCGCTTATGTAATCATCACACTTATAAAATGCGAAAGTTTGGATGCTTAGATGGATGTTTGTTACCTCTTCACGTCGAAACTACTAAATGGGTCGGGCTGAATTTTGCACAGATGTAGCTCTAAGCCTAGAACCGAACAGACTACTTTTTGTCCCATAGAACAGTTCCCAAGGGAGAGAAATACATAACCTTGAAACGTTTGTATAGAAACAACGCGTGCGAAGCCGCGGGCAGAAACTAGAAAATATAAAATGTATAATGTTGGACAGTCATCTAGCCCCAAGGTGAGCAGAGCTTGTGTTAAGTATGAATGTTATGATGGTTACTTTACGTTAAACATAATTAAATTACAGCTTTACATACATATATTATTTTAACATGGTAAACACCCAGTTTTCTGCAGATCGTTCAAATATTTGTCCCGAAGGTGGGAATCGAACCCGCTACCTCCTGCGTCGCTAGCTGCGCCACTGAGGTTGTGTAATACCTTACCTAGATTTTAATTATTTTATTCTTTGTTTTTAATGTCAACTGTATTTAATTACCTATTGTTTGTTTTTACTAGTGTACTTTATAATTGTTGTATTTTGTATGTGTGTGTCTGAAGTTGCAAATAAAGTCTTTATCTATCTATCTATCTAATAATACTAAGAAGAATGGCAAGAATATTGTCCGTATTATTGAGTATAAGAACCATATCGACCGCCTCCACCATGGTGGAGATCTCCGTGTCCCGGGGCAGGTGCGCGCGCAGCCGCGGCGGGTTCTTGCCGGCGCGCATCAGCGGCCGCCGGCTGCTGCTGACACAAACTGTCACTTTACTATGGATCCGAGAGGCTTGCTGTCGCCGAGTTACAATCGGCCCAACCTCCTCAGCCCAACGAGAGGCGACAGAGTCAACCTACCAGAGGACGGGGCATCAGCTTCCTTCTCTGTACTTTAAACATCTCTACTGCGCTCACCACTCCGAGTTCGCGGGTAACTTAGGTCCGCGGGTTCCAGGAGGCCTAGGCCCAGAGATAATGATAACTAGTAAAATGGATAAATCCAACTCTTCCCGCGGGTATCGAAGGAGACTTAGGGATTTCCACCGGGGAATTTTACCATCGCACTGCGATCCCCGACCCGCATGTCCAGTGTGGGGATTATGGTCATAGCCCTAATCATCAATATGCCCTCATGTTAAAAGTCAATAAGACGTTTATAGGGGGCAGGCTGCGGCCATCTCGGTGGACCAGTTTAGGCTGCACTTGTAAAGCAGTAAGTATGGTTTAAGGAATAATGTTCGTCTAACCGCGGGGTTCGCTTCGGACTCTTGGCTTTGGGAGATTTCTTCTTGAAGTCGGCGCCCGCGAGCCCGCGCAGCTTCGAGATGCCGCCGTAACCACTGCACACCATTTATTTATACATATATAAATAAATTAATAAAATTAATTATACTGCCCCAAGCTAAGCAGAGCTTCTGTTATGGTTACTTTATAACTGATATACATAATATAATACAATACATAGATAGATATATTTTATTATATATAGAAAACGACCAGAACAACCTGAACATATGTCTGGAGATCGTACAAATATTTGTCCCGAGGCGGGAATCGAAACCGCAACCTCCTGCGTCGCAGGCAGACCATACTGGGAGCAGGTTATACACGATGTAATAAAACAAAGGAACATACTTTCAGGGTGGATTAGCTTTGATCACAGAACAAGAGAAAAATATTAAAAAAATACCCGACTTTTAGTTTTTAGTTTTCAGTAGGAGCCTTTGTTTATGAAGCCGTGTGGCCGTGTGCCGGCTTAGAACTTGAACCACCCCAACTCTTACATTGTACTTAGCTTAGGTATGTTATGTTATGTCTCTATGTAATGTTATTTTCTGGTGTACAATTTTGTAGTGTATGTTCAAGTACCTACAAACTAATTATTAATATGGTGGAGGGTAGATCGGCGCGATGGCGCCGGCAGTCAGAATATATCTATGATACGGAACGGCTGCCTGTCATTTCTGAGTCTTTACCTGTACCTAAATAGATACTTCTTAAAGATTTTTTGTAAGGTATTGTAATTCTTCCTGTGCGTGTTGTAAGAGGCGACTAAGGGACAAACACCGAGGGGCGGGTAGCGGCGCCTCTTGCAGAATAGATCTACCACCGTACTGCGATCCCCAACCCGCATGCACAGCGAGGGGATTATGGATAATATTACACCTAATTTGTAAAAAATACAGGGGGAGGTCTGCGTCCATCAGTGTTATATACTATTTAATTATTATAGGTTATTGAGGTTGAGATAGTATTTTATAAAAACAAAATGCGTGTCATTTGATATTTTTTTTCAATGACAATAAGCGCATGCATTTAGTCTAGTGGTAATTGAATTTTTATTTATTATTTCGAAAAAACTAACTCTAACTAAAACTACTAAAAAACTAGAAAACTAGGTCGGCTTTTTAATATTTTTCCCGTGTTCAATGATTGAAGCCCTCTCTTAAAACTCTGGTCTTTCATTTTAGTTACACCCAGCATGCTTCTTTAAAAATGATAATATTATCTGAAAATAATATTAACATTATTAAAGGGAAAAAAATATATAATATAGATATATAAATACAATAATAAATCACGAAAGCGCCTCCTCAGCACGAAGCTTAATGTAGAAGACGTCTTCCGTATATCATGAATTAGGTTTGCGACTTTGCGTCGTTAGTAGGTGGACATAGTTAGTCAGAAAGTGTGGTATGTACATGTGTTACCTGGCGCTGTTCTTGGAGATGGTCTTCATGCTCGGGTTCACGCGCAGCGTGTCCATCGAGTACATGGACAGGCGCGTGTCCGTATCTACACCACAAACAACAACATTCACATTACATTATTTACCGTACCGTTATGCTGGTATTACAATACTTTTCATACAACACCTGCTCAAAAAGTTGATTATTCCTGTTCCAAACATAACCTTGAAAGTTCGTCATTGCAAGAGTACTAAAGTGGGACGGAAAACCTATGGAATTTAATTTCTCGCTTGTTTAGCGGGACAGAAAAGTGTATGAAAATCCATTTCTAATATGTTATTTTTAAAAAAGAATCTGAAATAGTAGCCGGTAGCTATGGTTATTCTCGTAATTGGTCTAATTAGTCTAAATTAGACCTATTACGAGAATAATTTAGTCTACATAGTCTAAGACATCATGCTAAAAATCAGACGCGTATGGCTCCGCCCTAAGAAAGTGCCTCTTCACTCTTAAAGTATTAAAAGGTACGGGCTGTAACTGCATACAGATAGTGCTAGGCCCGGCATAAAATATACGCTACTTTTTACTCCAAAAATCAGTTACCATGGGATACTAATAACCTTCTAAGATTTCCATAGAAACATTGCGTTCGAAGCCGAAGGCAGAAACTAGTGTTATATATAATTATTGCTAGTACCGGACAGATTCTTTTGTTTTTAACTCCAAGTACCCAAGTTTCGGCAAACCGATCTGCCATTTTCAACTGACATTGAGCAGGTTAAGCTTGTGGAGTTGCATGTTGCACCTGGCCAATATTTGTATCCCTGAGCCAATATACTTCTATAATGACTAGAAATTGTTCTTACTTGACCTGGACGGACCACTTTTCGGGCTACGTGACTTTTTCTTCGGCTTTTCGTTCTTCGAAAGTGATTGGCTCTGAAATAATTTAAATTTTGTTAAGTACTACGAGGGTTGACCACTTTAATAAGTCGCATCACCAAAATTCATCGGCATTTGAGTGCGTTGCGTTAAAAAACAGAGGCTCATGCTATCTCGCTCATATGATGTGTACACGGGAAGACAAAAAAAGGACCAACGTATTTTCATATGTATCCCACTCAAAATACGACTCGCAACTATCGTGATTGCGACGCCTGTATATTCAGCGCTATAGCAATATTACCCAGACCCCTAAAATATAATTTATTTCTTTAGTAAATAAAAAAATAAGTAAATTCTCTTTACTCAAATTTAAGCTGTGAGTTGTGTACCATTTCGGGAAGGGGGGTTGAACCCCCAAACACGGGGGGTCTCTATGCCCTGTGCGCTAGGAATGGTAGCGATCAGCCAATATCAAACAAACATGTTAGGTATAATTGGCTAGGATTTCTTCGAAATTTAGACATCTGCGCAGGTTCATCGGATTAACTTATAAATACTGTAAGGTGCTTGGTCTTGAAGGAGTTACTTTGCAGCCAGATGGTCCAACGTACAAAATATTAGTACCTATTACTTATTTAGTTGCTTATAAAGAGGGACGAGGGTCCAAAGTATTCACTCAGCAGCTTGGCAGGAGCGAACCTGACGAAGCTTAAAACGCACGATGGGAGGACCGTATTGTCGAAGCCGGAGATCTCTGCTGAGATAGAGGATTTCTATGGCCGTTTATACGCTGCACATGCTTCTCGTGCCCAACGGGACGACCACGATTCACGAGCCACCCTGACACGCCACTACACCGACGAACTACCAGACATCAGTCAAGACGAGATCGTGATGGCTCTGAGGCAGCTTAAAAATGGAAAAGCCCCCGGGAAAACGGCATTACTTCAGAGCTTCTGAAGGCAGGAGGAGCCCCTGTTTTGCAGGAGCTTCAGAGCCTATTTAACACCGTTCTTCACAGTGGGAGAACTCCAAAGGCGTGGAGCGGGAGTTTGGTGGTGCTCTTTTTTTTAAGAAGGGAGATAATACCCTTCTTAAAAACTACAGACCCATCACACTCTTGAGCCACGCCTATAAGCTTTTCTCACGAGTGGTCACGAATCGTCTCGCCAGGAGACTCGACGAGTTCCACCCACCGGAACAGGCCGGGTTTCGCGGAGGATATGGCACCATAGACCACATACACACAGTGAGGCTGATTATACAGAAGTCCGAAGAGTATAATCAGCCCCTGTGTCTGGCCTTTGTGGACTATGAAAAGGCCTTTGACTCTGTCGAAACCTGGGCTGTTCTAGAATCCTCACAGCGTTGCCAAGTAGACTATCGTTATATCGAGGTGCTGAGATGTCTTTATGATGCCGCGACCATGAGTGTCCAAGTACAGGGCCAGCAGTCCAAACCCATCCAACTGCGCAGAGGTGTGGGACAGGGGGATTTTATATCCCCGAAACTGTTCACAAGCGCGTTGGAAATAAATAAATAATGCTGGACAATTCACACAGCATTATTAGCAGCCCCAAGCTAAGCAGAGCTTGTGTTATGGGTACTAGATAACTGATATACATAATATAATACAATACATAGACAGATATTTTTTTATTATACATAGAAAATGACCAATGGAAGATGTGTTTAAGACGCTGGACTGGAAAGGTAAGGGCATTAACATAAACGGCGATTACATCTCACACCTCCGATTCGCTGATGACATAGTCTTAATGGCGGAATCGCTGGATGAGCTTAACCGAATGCTGGACGGCCTAACTTCAGCCTCACGACATCGGTCTTGGCATGAACTTGGATAAAACCAAGGTCATGATCAATGGCCACATTGATCCGGGACCGATCGTTGTACATGGCCACCTTCTCGAAATTGTTTCCGAATACACTTGGGCACACACCTTGGGCAGATTCTGCAGTTGGGTAAAAACAATTTCGAGAAGGAGGCCAAGAGGAGGATCCAGCTAGGTTGGGCAGCGTTTGGAAAACTACGTCGAGTCTTCTCGTCATAGTGTAGGGCTGGTCCACCAGTTTAAAGTCGCCCAGCGAGCTATGGAGAGAGCTATGCTCGGAGTTTCTCTGAAGGATAGGATTCGCAACGAATACATCCGACAGAGAACAGTGGGCAGTGGCCTGGCCATATCTCGAGAAGAACCGACAACCGCTGGGATAAACGTGTTCTTGAGTGGAGACCGCGACTCGGCAAACGTAGTGTAGGACGCCCTCCGACCAGGTGGGATGACGATTTGCGAAAGACTGCTGGTAGATGCTGGATGCGGCAAGCTGAAGACAGGGCGCTATGGCGCTCATTAGGGGAGGCCTATGTCCAGCAGTGGACTGATGTATGCTGATGTATATATACAACTATAAGCATTAAAATATTAACTAAGATGAAATGTAGCATGGTCAAATAAATTTTATTTTATTAAAGAGGGACTTATCGGTTAACATACGTTTTAACAATGAACGGATATGCCTTCTCCGAATAAGGGCAGGTTGGCCAATATCACGCTGGGCAGGATCGCCGATCACAGTACAGGTGGGGAAAACACACTCGAGGAAGCTGGAGCTGAGGAAGGCAGCAGCATCCTCGTGTGTAAATTAACTTTTTTTTATTAATGTTCTCAGAAATCAAAGAAAACAAAGGTTTATTAAGTTTTAGGCTAGTCGGATCTTATGACACCAGCCAAGTTTGAGACACTTCACTTCAATAACACCTGCTATTTACATTATCTAGCTTCAATATTAGTTCGTCATCATCATCATCAGCCCGTATGTACGTCCACTGCTGAACATAGGCCTCCCTCAAAGTATGCCACATATATTTGTTTGACCTTATAGTAGAATGCTGCGGATAATGTTATTTTTGTGGTTTGCGACACTCACTTCAACTCCCACGCAGCTCATAGCCTCCGAAATTCGAAGCGAGTGGCTGCACAACGCTTCGTCCAGATTGTCGCAAGCTTCCAGCATCTCCTGAAACATGATACAATACAATTTATTCTTTTCTGACGTGAAAAAAACTGTCTTCCAAATGAGTTCGATTGGTTTGCTCGTTGCAGTATGCAAGTCAAAATAACTATCTTTAAAGCCAATCTTTCTACACGAGCAGCCTGTGGTTTAACTGTACTCAGAAATGCTTAATGCTCTGCCCGTCCAATATAATAATGGAATTAGGATGCTGATGGGTCTGCCACTTCTGCAGTGCATCCACCATGTTTGCGGGTGCACGGGTCGATGGTTTTCACGCCATCACCCGTAAGAAAATTGCCTCATTGCTTAGCAGAGTGCGAGGCAGTTCCAACGGCATCCTGCAGGTCATTCCAGATCGTTACAATCTGCCAGTAATGAAGGCCTTTATTCAGGCCCTGATCAAGTAGAAAGTCAAGTAGAAATCAAGAAGACAGCTTGATCAGGACAAGCATAAGGGTCCTTAAACCTCCCTTAGTACCTACAATGAACGCACAATATATACATAAAAACCTTTTATGTGTTGTGCTTTTCTTGTGTTTAACATAGTTTTTAAGACAGCTCACTAACAAAAAATGGACCTAATTATGTTGTCTGATTTAATGAATTTAATTTTAATTAAAAGCAATATAGCAAGAAGCCACACTTGAAAAAAATAAAACGTCAAGTACAAGTCGGACTCGCGCACCTAGAGATCCGTAAAATTAAGTTTGTTGTGTGTGTTCTTGTTTCTTGAAAAATAGCATGATTGTAGTTCAACGGAAAGTAATGCCTTACAAATTTTGGTCACAGGAAGATAAAAAAAAATCTTTTTATTTACAAATCCGAAAACCGGAATTTCGGATTTTTCCCTTTACTTGCTATAAGACCTTGCTTCTTGCCAAATTTAATGACTCTAGGACCTAGAGTCAGGTTGACCTAGAGTCTAGGTCAACAGGTTTTCGGTCCAAGGAAAGAATAAACAATTTTTTTTTGGTAATAAACCAGATATTTCCGCTTTTCGGATTTTTTCTTTTACTTGTGTCCCGAGGCGCGGGGACCGTGGCGCAGTGCGAGGTGGCCGTGCGCGCTGTCAGCGCCAGCGCGTGCAGTACTGTAGCCGAGTCGCGCAGGCACGACGTCTGCTCTATGGTGTGCAGTACTTACGTCGTTGTACAAGGCAGCGGCGGCTTGCTTCATGTCCCGGGGCGCGGGGACCGTGGCGCAGTGCGAGGTGGCCGTGCGCGCCGTCAGCGCCAGCGCGTGCAGTACTGTAGCCGAGTCTCGTAGGCACGACGTCTGCTCTATCGACTTGTGGAACACCTGTACAGTTCATGATACTAATTACATGAAACGATGAAACCAACAATATTAATCACAACGGGGCGGGGAGCGGGATACTAAAGAAGAGCGCAGCGATTAAATATAATAAAGCGCCAAATGTATGATTCTAAAAGAAGATACTGTTGTTTGAAAGTGTTCATGGCCACAGACACAAGACTTCCATTTATATGAGTTCCGAGCTAATCAAACAACACCGGGGGCCGAATGCTCCGAGCCCCGATGGTTTTTCCTACTACGTTCGTAATTTCTAGACAAGGACGAGCGAACACCGCGCAGTGAAAGCGAGAAAGGGACGCCAGAGTCGGCCCGCGCGCAATTTCACTGCTTTTTATTTATAAATTTGATATTGCTCTAAAATAATACTCTTTCGCAAAAAACTAAAACCATAATCCTCTAAAGTGTTTAGTTAAGTATTTTTTAGACGATATTTCATGCAAATATGTTAAGTAACTAGCAAATGAAACTGGTTTTCCGTAGTAAAAATGCAAAATTTAGAGGAAACTTTACGTTTTTTTTCTATCGAGTCAAGTTGAGTCAATCGTGTTTCGGCTCCCATAACTTACTAACTTAACTAACAAAATTCCTAAGCTTTCGATGCTCATCAAAAAAGATTTTAAATTGTGTTTTCTTGCTTTAAAATTGATTTTCCGTCTAGGCAAAACCTGAGTTTTGGGACCTACTTCACCTTAACAGACCTGTCCTGCTCCATTCAGTGTCAGCAGTGGAAAACGAAGGACCGCCTGCGACGCTGCGGGCCGGTTCGATTCCCACCTCGGGACGAATATTCTTATCGATCGGCATATATTTGTTCCGGGTGTTGCTATGTATATTAAAAAAAAGTCTTTCCATTTTGTGTAATCAGTTATCTATACACAAGCTCTGCTTAGGTTGGGGCTACATGGTGGCGGTGTGTATTTTAAATTATATTTATTTTTATTAGTACCTGGAAAGCCTGCAACTATACAAGTGTGCTTGGCGAGCGGAAGAGAGTTCTAGCTGTTGTGTTTGTTTCAGATCTTCCCAATCCTCCTCCATTTTCTTGGCAGGAGAATCAGTGATCAGTGGATCAGCTATATATTTCTCGAGAATGGTTACAGGTGATACCTGGAAAGCCTGCAGCAGGTTGTGATGCAGCGAGGCGATGCGCACCATCTGCGCGTGGAAGTGCGTGTGCTTCGCGAACGGGAGAGGGTTCTGGTTATTGCGCTTCAGGTCCTCCATCTGGAACATATACACAGTGTCCTGACGAAAACTTCACTTTCTGATTATTTCAATAATCTGCTGAACTCTGCCGAGCGTCTACACTTGCGCGTCACCTGCTCCTGTTTTGTTAGTGCTAGTGGTACGTACCTGTCTCTTGAGCTGGTACATGTAGATCCGGTTGAACCGGTTGCTGAACTCTGCCGAGCGTCTACACTTGCGCGTCACCTGCTCCTGTTCTACCCTCACCATGTCGTGGCGGTCCAGGCTGGCTCTGTACACAACGTGATGTTACATTTACATTATCTTTTGTGACCGTTTACCGTGGCAGTGTAAGTGAAACTGCGGGAAATACAAAGTACATAATCGTGAGACATACCTACTCGTACACTTTTGGCAATATACACGCTCACGGAATGCTTTCTTTTTTTTTTCGATCTCCTGCTGAGCAAAGGCCTCCTCCGAATCCCCTCAGCTATCATTTTCGTTAGCTGTGTTTATCTATCATCATCGTCAGTCTATGTTAGTCCACAACTGGACGAAGGCCTCGCCCAATGAGCGCCATAGCCAACTAACGTTAACATTGGCGAAGTCTTTCGCTAGCGCTCATTGTGCCGACTTCGTAACATCGTAACCCTGATACTTCCGCTGATCTTAAGACTAGAAGAACTAAGAAAGTTTACTCTTTATACGCTTTATTTGAAAGATTCTACTGGCAAATTATGGTGGTGTGGAAGAGGAGAACTCAGACAGGCAGGAATGGAGGAGGCTGGGGGAGGGCTCTGCCATGCGGCAAACAAACTACTAGTTGTTTTAAAATGTTGTCAAAGTTTATATAAAAGTGCAACCAGTTTGAAGTAACGGTTTATATTCTTATTATTACTGGCGAAGTCTGATCGAGCTGTCACATACTCTCACAAGCATTGCGAAAACATTTCATCATCATCATTTCAACTGACATACGTCCAGTTCTGTATAAGCGCCTATCCTCCCCGAACAACAGAATTGGCGTCTCCATTCCGCGACTCCCCGCGCTATCCCCATTGCAGTCTGTTGTACAATTGTTTCCCATCAGTGTACACATGTTGTTTACTCACATGATGGCATCGATTTCGTCCCGAACTTTCATCCTGAGATCCTTGACCTTTGCACAATAGATGCTGCTTTCAATCACAGCAGATACACTCTCGGGTGGTTTCTCTGAAAAAAAAAACACTTTTGTGATATTAAGATATGACAAAGCAAAGGCGAAGTAACTATACAGGGTGTAATCGTTAAGTGTGCACAGGCGATTATTCCGTAACTATTGCAGATATCAAAAAACTTTAAACTGTTATCGAAAGTACTTTACCTAATGAGTAAAATGACATTAATAACTTTTTAAAAATAAAACGAGAAATATCCAAAAAAAATACATTAATCACTCCCATACATTTTATTTCTTAGTTAGTACAAAATTTTGTATTCAAAGCATATGTTCGAAGTGACGTCCTCCTTGTGCAATACAATGACGAGCTCTATTTACAGTTTCGAAATGAACTTTCCTTAACATTTGCGGAGTAATTAAAGCAATTGCACGACGTACACGATTCTGTAACTCTTCTAGGCTGTGTACTCTCTCAGCGTACACGTGGTCTTTGACAAATCCCCATAGGAAGAAATCACAAGGCGTGAGATCCGGGGATCTGGCAGGCCAAGGGGTTGCACTATTATTGGCTATTAAGCCATTATAATTGTTTCGTAAGAAATTCATTACAACATTTGTATTATGTGCAGGTGCTCCATCTTGTTGAAAAATACAATAAATTGGCGGGAACGAGAACCCGCGATAAAGAATTTGAATTTAGAACGAACACCAAAGAGTATCTTTCTTTTTGTTTTTATTTAGTATGTTGCTTTTCAGCTAGTTCAAATAAATACAATATTGAAACAAGGTTTATTATAAATTTGAAGTGGTAAGATAATTAATCTACACGTGTATCTACTTGAAATTCATTAATACCTTCATATCGTACATAATTATAAAATAACAAGGGTAAAATGAGTAGGTACTCATTTTACCCTTGTTATTTCTGTCCCTTGTTATTTTTTAATGGTTCCACTTAAAATAAGGAAACTAAAACCTTTCTACTATCTCATACTAAATGTATGGGAGTGATTAATGTATTTTTTTTGGATATTTCTCGTTTTATTTTTAAAAAGTTATTAATGTCATTTTACTCATTAGATAAAGTACTTTCGATATCAGTTTAAAGTTTTTTGATATATGCAATAGTTACGGAATAATCGCCTGTGCACACTTAACGATTACACCCTGTATACATAATGGTCATTTCACGTTTCACCAATCCACCTGCCAAGCGTGCTGGTTGGCAGGTGGCTTGTGTGCTAGTGATGGTTCCACACATCATCATCAGCCTATATTAGTCCACTACTGGACATAGGCCTCCCCTACTGAGCGCCATGGCTGGATTCAGCAAGCTGAAGACAAGACGCTATGTCAGCTTTCATATGTCGTTCAGCTTGCTGCATCCAGCCATCTGCCATCAGTCTTTCGTAAATCGTCATCCCACCTGTTCGTACGGCGTCCTACACTACGTTTACCGAGTCGCGGTCTCCACTCAAGAATACGTTTACCCCAGCGGTTGTCGGTTCTTCTAGAGATATGGCCAGCCCACTGCCACTTCAGCTTGCTAATCCTTTGAGCTATGTCGATAACCTTGGTTCTCTGTCGGATGTATTCTTTGCGAATCCTATCCTTCAGAGAAACTCAGAGCATAGCTCCACACATCGTCTAGTCCTATTTACTTAGATTGACGTACTTTAGAAATTAGGTTTACTTTAGATAGGCATTTTTAACCTTTTGGGTTCCACGCCACAAACGCACTTAAGTGTCTTTACGCCAAAGCACAAAAAAATACCTACGAAAAAGATAGTGCTGCCAGGAGTCGAAAAATTGTAAATTAAAAAACGCTGGACAATTCACACAGCATTATCTAGCCCCTAATGAGAAATGAATGGGAAATTGTCGATAAACACATCCAGACTTTGTTATATTCTTCGTCATTGTTTTTCATGTAAAAAATTACTACATTTATTTAATTTTGTATCCATCTCCCACTATTAAAATAATATAATTTAGTACATAAACAAACATTACAAATAAAATAGTAGTAAAGCACACCACTACTCGCCATAACGTCAATACAATACCTATAACTGGATTTACTGTACCAGTAAATCGGGAAAGTAGGTGGCATGAAAGTTACAGGCATGTACGAGTAACTGGCACACTGCGGATACATTTGCAAGTAATACGGGCATGCATACTGCGCCCTGGCATGCCAGTATTACCCTTGCGTATACACAGAACAGTTCGTGAGAGTATTTCGTATCAATTCTTGTGGGCTAAACATGGATAACATTCGAAATGAATTAAACAAAATCGCCTACGGTCACAATGAGTCGGCTACTGGCATGCCTGTAGCTGTCGCGTCTGTTCACACGTGCCAGGTTAGCAGCCCCCCGCGTCCCCTCCCCCAACGGACATGCAAGAAAATCAAATGTTGAGCTAGCTACTTGCAACTAGCTAGCTTCCAGTTACAGGCATGCCAGTAAGTGAATACACATGACTGTAGCTGGCACTTGCATGGAGCTGATATGGTAATGTGCAAGCTACGGGCATGTGTATCCCCGGCTAGCTTAAAGCTTAGGGTAGGTGGTGCTTGCCATTGACCAACAAACAAGATATTTGGCAAGAAGCACAATCAACACCGTAGCCTCCTGCGTCTGAGACGGACCTTGGCCCGCTGTGCGAGTGCGACAGGGTCGGCGCATACTGACCATGTTTCCTCTCATACAAGGTGGGCGAGGGGTTCTGGCTCTCTCTCTCGCGCACCGTGACCGGACTGTTGGATGTCGACTCGCAGAAACCTTCATAGTTATCGTCTGTCAACATAATCATTCTCATTTATATTTGGTTTCATATATTGCATGCCAAATAAATTAT
The DNA here is from genome assembly GCA_946478455.1 of Eupithecia vulgata. Lineage (NCBI taxonomy): Eukaryota > Metazoa > Arthropoda > Insecta > Lepidoptera > Geometridae > Eupithecia > Eupithecia vulgata. The sequence goes on along the minus strand of OX297873.1, from coordinate 1,100,607 downwards.
TGTAAAATATATATATATTTGCTTCCCGTGTGGAATGTGAAATGTGTGAAATCTATCTATTAGCATTAAGACCATTCGAAAACCACATTTTTGCAAATATATATCTGTAAATGTTTACCTATATCCTAGTGATTTGATTAATATTTTTCGTCGTTTTTCCGCATTTAATCACGGGAAACACGTTTCGCACGAGAAAATATTCAGCACTACTTTGCTAAGTAAAGTTGACAGTTCGCTATAGTTTTGTATACTTACTAGTATTTTTTTAGTCTTTGTGCACAAAATTAGCTACTTTGAAAATTTACCTAATTCCTTATTTAAGTGGGTAGGTCCCATTTGTTCTATGGAATGGAACATGACGTAATAGAACAATTTGAGAAAATATTGTCCCTATTTGTACTATAGAACAGTTTGTAATTTTTGTCTCAAATTGTTCCATAGAACAAACTAAGAACATAGGTATTTAAACTTCTTGAAGTTGATAGTGGCCAGTTTACAACTGGCCACTCGAGAATGATTTGCTACCACTTGTCTTAGTGACATTTTTGATTAGATGGTTACTCACTAACAAAAATTATAATGCCGTAACGCACCATAACGGATATTTGAGAGAGCTGCAGTCGCAGGGTCCTCACTTATTTATTGTTGATCGTTTACAATGATTGGATTGGATCTTTGTTTATCGTAATGGAAATAAACGTAAATTTTGATAGTTTGATAGTTTTCCCTTTAAGTGCTAATTTTTGACAAGTTTGTAGACTTTTCGGCTACATGTGGTATACCGTTCTAATAAGCGATGTTTAGAGAAATTTTTAAAAGCATTTGAAATCCTCGATTGCTATTAATTTTTTTTAAAACGATGCAGTTGTCCTTCTTGATTATTTTTTTTACTTTTTCTAACTTTGAGAGCTTATAACTAATTATTTACACGTTCTTTCAAATAAATAATGCCCTCAAAAGACGAAGGATACATCTGAGACCAAAAGGGAGTAAAAACTTTACTAGAAAACACGTTCCAAAAAAAAGTTCTAGGGGTAGAGAGGTAAAATTTTGGAAAATCTTAAAAAAATACAAAAAACAGGATTAAAAAAAATTGTAAACAGTTAGGGTCTTTTCCTTCAATTTGTATTTCACAAAATAGGTCCACCTACACACCCACCGAGTTTGTCTAACCCTCCAGCAAACAACCTGTATATCTCATCATGGAAGGTTTTGGGAAAAACTGATTCTCATTTTGTTCTATGACATGAAACTCGGGTGAAAAGGTAGTAGTAGTTCCATGGAAAAAATAGGGACGAAAATGTGTCATTTTGTACTATGACGTCATGTTCCATAGAACAAATGGGACCTACCCATTTAAGTTGATAAAGTATCCAATAGACAAAAGAATAATACCTACTTTGTCTATTTAAACAATCATTGCACAATTCCGGAGGCTCATCCATACTAACTTATCATTTGAGGTACCTATTGATCCTAAATCATTCTACCTACTCCGATCTCTGATCATCATCATCAGCGCATACCCACTGCCGAACTTAGCCCTCCCCTAGTCGCGGTTTTCACTCAACAACACATTTACCCTAACTTGGTTACAGATTCTTCAGGACATGTCTTCTTGCTGCTAATTCTATATATCTATTCTATTCTATAAATTCTTCGTGGTTTGTGCTTTCTTTGTGGTTTTTTGGTGCCTACGTACGTAAATAAAGTAGTCAGGTACCCGAGATCCCCGAGGGCCCCTCCGCTTCCTCCTCCTTGTCATTATCATTATCGTCAGTATCGTACACGCGAAACATCTCTCCATCCTCTCGGTCCGTGTCCTCGGCGAAGGTCACGTGCGAGGTTTGTTGATTCTCCTCTTTTGGAGGCTCGGCTTCGTCTGGATTCACCTGGAATGGAGAAGACTAACGTTTTATTCTATAAATGCCAAAGATATCAAGGTAAAAAAAAGTAGGAGCATAAATAATTTTTGGTCATTGTTTTTTACTGAAACAATATAGGCAACCAATACATCACTCAATAGATGTGTTGTACCTATAATACTGAATTTAGCTTTGTATCCTCAAGTTATCATCTATGTTTGAATCGCACCGCTGCTGGCAGGAATATCATTCCCATACTTTAAAGACATTCAGTTCGCGGACTGCTAGGTTCATGAGGAATTTCCTCGCGCGAACAGTCACTTTGTGGAATGATCTCTCTGCTGGGGTTTTCCCTCTGGACTACAACATGGGGTGCTTTAAAAAGGGTCTTCTAAGACATTTAAAGAGTCGGCATAGAGCGTGTGATGTTTCTGATGTAACAGGTGTTCACAGACTGTGGTAACCGCTTTACATCAGGTGGGCCGCATGCCTGTTTGCCAACTTGGTGGTATAAAAAAAATTATATGTGTGCTGGCTGGCGAGGAAGGTGAGGTTAGTTCAATTTTTAATTTTTAGTTTACTTTGTCTTGTTGAAGCTCCTTCCTAGTTTTGTGCAGCTCTGTCTCCAGCAGCTCCTGGATGCAGGCCTCAGGCAGTTGCTGCAGGAATTGGTACGGATCATCTGGAATGTAAAACAAGTTCAAGTAAGTAAAAGTAAAAATTGCCTTTCTTCACATACCTAAATAACATATTTTGTTTTATCATAGAGTTAACTAAGACTTACTAATATACACTAGTCATAATAACTAAGACTTACTAATATACACTAGTCATAATAACTAAGACTTACTAATATACAACTGAAAGGGCCTAGACCTGTGGAGAAGATGGGTCAACCAGGAGCAGGGAAAGACCTTTCCTTGTCAATGTGGGAACATATTATGCTGTGTGGATTGTCCAGATTGAGGCAAACGTAAGATAAGGCCAAAGCCAGCAATACAGAGCCCCATTTATGAGTTAATCTAAAGGTGAGGGTTACAAGTGGCAGGTATCATATTCCAAGTGCACAATTGATACACCTAAAGATGCTATCCACCAGGTGTAAACTATTGTACAGGAAAATTAAAGGAATTCCAACCAGACTATTGTGATGTATGGATATGCTGGGTAATTGGGTTATGGAGGAGATTGGGTGCCGCAATAAACATAGGCTTAAAACTGTGAAATTGTTAAAAATAGTACACAATCCTTATTAGAAATAAGTACTTAAAACTACAAATCAGCAGTTAGGACTTTTGGCAGTGTGGCATGTAATTTATCACTAAAGTGACTAGGTATCCGGGACTTAACCCTATGAGTAGATACCTACCTTTGGAGACGACCTCCACAACATCAGTCTCCTTGATAAACTCCTTGTAGATCTTCTCCTCCTGCTCTTTGAGGAGCTGCCGCCGCCGGCTACGCCATGTTCGCTCGAGTTCCTTGTTTTCAACCAACTGGAAAATTGATTTTAAACTTCAAATTTTTTTTATTAAAATGTACTGTCATACTTTTGTGGCTCTGCTCTGGCTCGCATTAGGCTTGTTTACATGCTAGCTAGCGCATTTGCAGCAGTCAACAGGCAGAGATGATGAATATTTATTTATGGCTTACCTACAAGCTTTGCTTCTTTTATGTGGTAAGCAGTAAGATGTTTATGGTTTATTAGCAGTAAACTTATTTGTGAAGTGAATTGTAGTTTGTGTAGGTACATAAAGGTACCTACTGAAGAGCTGAACACGACTATTTAAATAATTATGCAGCAGGCATGAATTTGAATTCTGGGGTTCGGTATTGTGTTAAAGCTAATTTTAATAAGTAGTAGTTGAGAATAACTAGTTTAGTGGTGAGATGACAAATGATAAGTAAAAGGAAGAAGAAAACCTGTTGTGCCGATGCCGACCTCAACTAAGTGAGTGTAATGAGAATGTGAGGGTAAGAGAAACAGAATAATCATGAACCTTCAGAGGGTATGGATGAAGGGTGAAGCGAAACATATTACCTGAATTGAGATATTTTCTGGCATATACGAAAAGCCCCTGACGCACGTTTCCATTTTAATCCACAAGGATCAAGAGAAAAGCCTGTTGGTTCTTCTGCAAAAAGATAATTGCCAATAAAAATCGAAAACCACCCCAAATATTCAATTCGAATTTTTGACGTGAGTTTTTTTTTTTTTTTTTTGAGAACACTTGAAAACCATAGAGTGAGTAGAGTTTCCTTTTTCAATCAGTCCCAAAGTCAAAAAAATCAATTGAATGATTGTCAATGGTTATGTGTTTTTGCTCATTAGGGGAGGCCTATGTCCAGCTATGGACTGGTATAGGCTGATGATGATGATGTGTTTTCAAGGGGATGTCTTTTTTCTTTCATTGGTGTTTTTGCTTGATAAAAATGTACTTACCTCTACTAAAATCCTAATTGCACATTTGCATTACTTTTATACATTAATACAAAACTTCAAAAGATTTGTATTAATGTAATTATAATTATTAAAGTAATTGAGCAAAATACTAGATAATTAATTTAAATAGTTAAGGATCATGGATAACAGAGTTGACTTGACTTGACTTCTTTATTTTTGGCAATTTGTGTCTGGTTTGTCACTTTTACAAGTTACTGTTTAAATTTGTTATGTAATGCTTAGAGTAAAGATGTAATGTATGACAGACATTGTTTTTGGGCTTAGATGAATTCTTCCTCTAAGGTTTTTGGGACTTCTGTTGCCTAGCAAGCAACGTAAACCCATAGGCTAAGAATAGTGAAAAAATTCTATGTCTATGCGTAAATCAAACAACAACAAACAAATATTGACAACGAAAAATTTATCACTCAATAAGTACGTTGTCTTACGTGTAGGGGGAAGTGGGGCAGATTGATACATAAAAATTTAAAGTTCTATAAAATGTGTATAACATAATATTCTTCATTAATTTTGCATTATACTTTTAGCTAAATAATTGAATATTGTAATGTCAGAGTTAAAAATTGTTTAAGTTATAAAAAAAAAGAAATAGTTGACGTTTAGTAAAAAATGGGTTTTGTATCAATCTGCCCCACTAGTGGGGTACTTTGATGCACCTCGTGGGGCACTTTCATACAGGGTGTAACATCTGTGAGAATGGTCATATTAAAACACGATAACATTGATTCTACTTATTTATTGTGATGAGATCATAATCAGCCTTATTATGTAAGTTACTTGTGTAATTATTCTAACAAATATTAATCATAGTCAGTCTCAAACAATCAATAAATCAGTTAATATTATATAAAAAAAAAAAAAAACTTTTTCTTCTTTTATTACACTATATGCACTCAAATTAATAGAAAAAGTATACATAGATGAGGTTCGAGTTGTGCCTTTCGTAAAATTTAGTGTAGGCAGGTGTAAAACAACATCTCTAAAATCAACACTTGCATTATCTTCGACATCTGAAAAGACAAAAATGTAAGACCTGGCACTTTTTTTTCTCAAGTATAACACCTCATACTCAGTCAAGTTGTATTTAGAAATGACTTTAGCGACATAGTGGAGCACCGATCTTTTTTTTTTCAAATTTAATGAGAAGGAAATCCTCAACTTTTTTTTACCCTTGAAGTTACTTCTGATATGGCGGACTTGATACTCTCTTCATCTATTTTACTTCTATCAGTCTTTGGCTTGTACGTGCGCACCATTTTCTGAGGATACCAAATGAATAGTAGGTACATTTATTTAATGTTAAGATTAAAAAAAACGTATAGGGGCACCTTGGTACAGAAATGGGGCACCTTCATACAGAGACGGGGCACAATGATACACATCAATGTGCCCCGCACTTTGTTGCATCAAAGTGCCCCAAACAACATTTTTCAAAATACAAATTGTCATAATAAAATTAACTTTGATTTTAACTAAAATGAACAAAAATCATAATAATTAATAGTTTAACTTACCTTTGGTATATAAAGATCCTCGTTAGATGTTATCGAAGAGCGTCGAAACACTTTCACATATTGCGTCAGAATTTACATAAGAGTGCTCAAAACACGTCTCGACATGCCCAAGGCCGCCCGTTGACAGACGGTCGGAGCGGTTACAATGGATGCGTTCGGAAGTTTTACCGAACGTTTTAGAGATGGCGCCACTCAAATCCATTCACTCAATTATTGGATAAGGCTAGTGTATCAATGTGCCCCTTGTATCAATGCACCCCACCTCCCCCTATTGAATAATTAACCTTCCAACTTTATTCCAATGAGTAATTGTCTCCCTGTCAGCCATAATCATTGATCTGGCGTGCTTTAGTTTCTAAATTCAAATTAATTAGTATGTGAGTACTTACCTACCTACAGTACCTACTTCGACGTTTATTTATTTATTTACTTAGACTGGCTCATGGTCAAATAATATTGTTCCATGGACTGGCTGATGTTTCAGCAACAGAATAGTAACTAGGTAGGTAGGTACTTTGTTTTTGAATAGACCATAAAAAGCCCATAGGTACGCTGAAAGCCGGTACACAGTTTTATATCGTGGGTGAATAATTTATTTATTGGTTGGTATCATTATGTACCATCAGCTTATCCTATGGGGTGGTGCAAGGTTGTGAGTACTGTAATGTTACACTTTCGTGTAACACCAAGTTAATTGAGAAGCTACCTACCTAATATTCCTAGGCAGAAAGATCCTAACAAATTAAAGAATATTATAATTATGTAAGGTGCATTGGGGTAAATAAGGAATAAATTTATGCGAGATGGCCATGCTTCTAAATTTTGTTTAAATATTTGAACTAATTTTATAATTAGCGTCATTATTGATTTGCCTGTTTATTATGAACATAAAATATTGTATGTTAACCGTGTATTTAATTCGATTAATGTAGCAAGATCCTATGAATTAATTATTCTAATTATTGAGTCATTATTTGAAGTTGGGGAAATTACGAACTATCATGGGGTAATTCCGAAATCATTCAAAAATGATTTTTATTGCACTCTGACGGAAGTTTTAGATTTCTTTTTCGACCTTAAATACCCCAAACATAAAAAATCATAACTTTTATTAGAAATATAGCTAATGTCATACTGTAGAGGTCTAGTATTTCGGAATTACCCCATGGAAAGATTGTGATTCTCAAACTTTTACAAGCTTAATCATCATCATATCAGCTCATACACTAGCTTTTTACAAGCTTATAGAGGCTAAATTCTTATTTTTGTTCTTATAGAGGTAAAAATAATAGCCAGATTTCAAGATTTCCAACTAGCGATAGTTGTAGAAGCTACTTCTTCTCCGTTCTGTAAAATCTGAGTAGAAACGTATTCAAATTTTCATCTACCTGTATTATATAAGTATTAAAATAAAACTAAATTTTTGAGGAGTAATTTATTTTTATATTACTTTTATTTATATTACTTAAGTTCGCCATTTTTTACCTTTTCAATGGCTTGAGTTAAATCTTCTGGAGTGTGTGTTTTAATTTTCTTTCGTTGGTATGTTCGAGGCATAATAGCTCTGAAAATAAAATTAAGTAAGTATTAAGGAAACAAAGAGAAATACACAAAATAACTAAGTCATTCTATAAATAAATAATAAATTCTATAAAAAGTAAATATATATCTGAAGGAGGTAGCGGGTTCGATTCCCAACTTGTGGCAATTGTTTGTATGATCTGCAAATATTTGCGATTATAGGAAATTCGTTTGTACTTACCCGAGGTTTATAATAAAATTCATAAAACGTAATACAGTAACTGTCTGACGCCGCTGACGCTTAAGTCATTGGAACGACAGCTGAAATAAATAGATAAATATGTACTCTTTGTGTGTCTACTTACTTGTAGGTATACTAAAAAAAAGATTGAGAGCCACTGTTTATTTCTATAGAAAAGCTAAGTGGGGTTATTATGGAATGATTGTATATCGTAATAACCCCATTGGGGTAATTACGAAAATATATTTTAAACACAGGTAAAGCGTTGTTTTCCTAGTTAGAATTAGCAAAATACGATTATCTATCGTTATAACAAACATCTGTTCAAATAACTTACCAGGACTTCGAGAAAATGATGTTGGGGTTATTGCGACATACCGAAAAATGCGCGAAAAATCCTTGTGACAAACAAATCTACACCTTGCACGTAACTTCATCACTAGCGGTTCACGGACAACGGACACGGCGAGGATAATCAAGAAGGCGTCTAGACCTGTGTTGCTAGTTGTAAAATATCTCTATTCATGGTAGAAATGTTGAACTTTCGGAATATCCCCATTTACGGAATTACCCCAAGGCACCTTACAATTTTAATTTTTATTTACAGACTTATAAAAATTTGAGGCGAAGGTTTCGAGTTAAGCTGGAGACATTGCAGGTTTGACGAGATGTTGAAGGTTTTGAGTTAAGCTGGAGACGTTGCAGGTTGAGGAGATGAGACGTTTTTAAGGTTTTGAGGTTAAATGGATGCTCTTCTGGGCGTAGAGGTCGACACCAGTTGGTGGAGCTCTACGCCAGGTCTGGAACTTCGCCGTTTAGGGTTTTGAAGGTTTTGAAGGACTTTCTTGAGTTTCCCGGGCCAGCTGGGCCCGGGAAATGGCCTTTTAGAAGATATTCGTCGCGAAGTCAGAGGTAAACTGATTCCTGGGCCGTTCTGGCACTGTTTATATTATATTCCGCCGTTCCAATGTAGTTCCAGAATTTGAGAATTCAAAATAATGTACGTTTTTTAAAATTTGTAAGATTTTCTTTAAAATTTCGTACGAGGTTTCATCCAAAACCTATGTTACCCATAGATTTAAATCGTGTTACCTTTCCTCTTTGCTTCAAATCGGAGCAAATTTTGACACTTTCAAAATTGGCATTTATGTCACAACAAACAATCTTTACCTACCAAAACAAATATTTTCAAAGGATTTTAGAAAAACAGAAAAAGAGGAAAATGGATACAATAATTACAAATATTATAAAAAACTGGATATAGAAGGTAATATTTACATTGTTATACAAAATTAGAGCTAGAACAGAAATAAAATAATACAGTATATTTAAGCATATTTAAGAGTGCGCCTAATGCAAAAATCAAGCAAATTGTGTATTTTTAAACTCTTACATCTATGGTAACGAACTTTAATATTCTAATTAAAAAAATACGATAGGTAGGAGAAAAACCCATAGAAGTCGAGTAATCGAATAGAATTTGGAAAAATAAACTGGTTTCTTTACAAAAAAATTATAAAAATCGCTTTAGAAAAACTGTTTTAATTGAAATGCTCTAAAGTATCAGCGACAACACCATATTATTTTTTACGAATTACATAGCTAGACTACTGTTTTATTTAAGTAATCGTGTAGTTTTTCTATTTAATGCTTAAATTTTGAATCATTAATAGAAAAGAAGCAAAAACTTAATTTTTGCACTGACATTGCTTTATTTCATATAAACTATTATATAGTATAGAAGTAGTAATAAATAAAACGTCAAGTGCGAGTTAGACTCGCGCATCAAGGGTTCCGTACAAACTTCTACTCTTCAGCAAAGAAATCAACCCCGACGAATAGTGCACAATGATTTTCTGATTTGATAACGATTATGATTATGACATAACTTATTTAGTCCCTCGAACTATTGTTTTTGGTACCGTTTTAACGGGGTTAGAGTCTAGTTTGTTAAACCTTTTTGTTATTAATACAGATATCACAAGTAAATCACAGAAAAAATAAACTTGCGGAAAATCAGTCTAAAAGTGCTACTATCCTATGTTTGATCATTTTTTAGTATATAAAAATGTAGGTACGATGATTCATATTATTATTCAAGTTTATTTGCTATTCAATAACGTACATAGAGTAATTTTTTATTTTGAAATCGCTTTAGTACTTTTGATGTGTTATATCGTTTTATCGGGAAGATCGCGAGCGTGTCAAGGTGCGCCGGCGGCGGCGCTAGGACGTACGTCGCTCGCTACGCAGAGGGCGCTGGACGGTGAAGTGGTATAATATATATATTTCTAAATATATATATATAAATACCAACTTGGGCACTAAGTTGATCCAGCCCGATTTCCCTGCATTCCGGACTCCACCTATTCCCCCTTATTACTCGACTCCGGTTGCATAGATCTCGCCCGGAGTGGCAACGGCGCAAATTTGAAAGCGACGTTGCCAAACGTATTCATCGAGAAAGTGATGTACTCGACATTTTTTTCGTTACGATCTCGAACTCAATCGACTCCGTAACGGTCAAAATTCTGAAACGCTCAAACACTTGTTGGCTCCAATTTATATACCAAATCCAAAGTCGTAAGTTGATCTGATCCATTTATATTATCAAAATTAGAGCTTTATTTGATCCGACAAAGCGAAACTGAATATAAAGTAAAGTAGGTAACTTTTTCGAATACACTTCAGTATTTGTTGGCTCCGTTTATATAATATTTGCAGAGCTCCATACATTGCTAAATCCGCCTAGAGAAGACAAACCTAAACGACTCCGTAACGTTCAAAATTTTGAAATGCTCAAACACTTGTTGACTGAGTTTTATATACCAAATCCAAAGTCGTATGTTGATCTGATCCATTTATATTATCAAAATTAGAGCTTTATTTGATCCGACATAAGAAACTATCTTATGAAAGGTAGGTATATTTTTTTCGCATAAGCTTCAGTATTTGTTGGCTCTGTATCTATAATATTTGCAGTGCTCCATACATTTCTGCATCCACCTTCACATGTGAAGGCTGAAATTGTTTTCATTATGACTCTAGAAGTCGAGTTGTGTGCGCACGTTATCATCATCATCATCAGCCTATACCAGTTCACTACTGGACATAGGCCCTCCCCTAATGAGCGCCATAGCGCCCTGTCTTCAGCTTGCCGCATCCAGCATCTGCCAGCAGTCTTTCGCAAATCGTCATCCACCTGGTCAGAGGGCGTCCTACACTACGTTTTCCGAGTCGTGGTCTGCACTCAAGAACACGTTTACCCCAGCGGTTGTCGGTTCTTGGCCTGCCCACTGCCACTTCAGCTTGCTAATCCTTTGAGCTATGTAGATAACTTTGGTTCTCTGTCGGATGTATTCGTTGCGAATCCTATCCTTTAGAGAAACTCCGAGCATAGCTCTCTCCATAGCTCGCTGGGCGACTTTAAACTGGTGGACCAGCCCTACCGCGAGTGTCCTCATCTCATCTCCGTAGGTCATGACGGGAAGGACAAGGATTACGGGAAGGCACTGATTGAAAACTTTCGTTTTCAAGCATTGCGGTATGGATGACGAGGAGACTTGACGTAGTTTGCCAAACGCGTCCCAACCTAGCTGGATCCTCCTCTTGGCCTTCTTCTCGAAATTGTTTTTACCCAACTGCAAAATCTGCCCAAGGTAAGTGTATTCGGAAACAATTTAAAGAAGATATGTATCCATGTACGACGACCGGTCCTGCCTGGATCAATGTGGCCATTGAACCTTGGTTTTTCCAAGTTCATGCCAAGACCGATGCGTCGTGAGGCTGAAGCTAGGCCGTCCAGCATCCGGTTAAGCTCCTCCAGCGACTCCGTCATCGAGACTGTCATCAGCGAATCGCAGATGTGAGATGTAATCGCCGTGTACGATTACGATTATGTTGCGCAGTGCGCACGTATCAAGTGATAAATAATACAAGGTGTTTGTTGTTCTGGCTGTGTCATGTCGGCCTAGAATTGCACCACCCAACTCTTCCCGTGGGTGTGTGGCGACTAAGGGATATACACCGGGGGGTGGCAGCAGCGCCCCCCGAAGAACTGCCTCTAAGGAAGTGGAAATAGTGAAACCCCGACACTGAGACAAAAATTAGATCGGCTTCATCATAACGGACAGCAAGCACATATTCAGAGATGTCTCAGTGATCAACAGGTTCAATACAGCATCTGATCACCTCCGAGGCTCTTTGAATACCAACTTGAACCATGAAAGAAACCGTCTGATGAAGTCCATGCTCCAACCTAACCCTGTCCATTATCATAGCGGGCACCGAAAAGTTTCAGCAGCTTCTCGAGGAGTGTTTTGCTGCCTTGGAACCCACTGATGACGCTGACGAGACCCTACATAATTTGATAGAGGAGGGCATCAAGTTCTGCAATAAGCAGCGCACTGGAAAGAAGTCCAAACTCTCGGATGAGACTCTCGGTCTGATGGCAAAAAGACGGGAAACCATCCAAATAACTTTGTCAGAGCGGTCAGACCTGAACAAGCAAATTGCGAATATGGTACGGCGTGACCTTTGAAGCTCCAACATACGCCGCAAACCAAGGGTTCAAAGTATTCACTTAGCAACATGGCAGGAGCCACCTGACGAAGCTTAAAACGCACGATGAGAGGACCGTATTGTCGAAGCCGGAGACCTCTGCCGAGATAGATAATTTCTATAGCCTTTTATACGCTGCACATGCATGCCCCTCGTGCGCAACGGGACGACTACAATTCCAGAGCCACCCTGACACGCCACTACACCAACAAACTGCCAGAAATCAGTCAAGACGAAATCGTGATGGCTCTGAGGCAGCTTATAAATGGAAGAGCCCCCGGGAAAACGGCATTACTTCAAAGCTTCTGAAGGCAGGAGCAGCCCGTGTTATACAGGAGGAACCCCTCTTAAAAACTACAGATTCATCACACTCCTGAGCCACAACTATCAGCTTTTCTCACGAGTAGTCACAAATCGTCTTGCCAGGAGATTCTACGAGTTCCAGCCACCGGAACAGACTGGGTTTCGCGGAGGATATGACACCATAGACCACATACACACAGTGCGGCAGATTATACAGAAGTCCGAAAAGTATAATCAGCCCCTGTGTCTGGCCTGAAAAGGCCTTTGAGTCTGTCGAAAACTGGGCTGTTCTGGAATCCTTACAGGGATGCCAAGTAGACTATCGTTATATCGAGGTGCTGAGATGTCTGTATGATGCCGCCACCATGAGTATCCAAGTACAGGGCCAGCAGTTTAAACACAGGCTCAGCAATTACATCTCACACCTGCTATTCGCTGCTGACATAAGTCTTGATGGCGGAGTCGCTGGAGGAGCTGAACCTGATGCTGGACGGCCTAGCTTCAGCCTCACGAAGCATCGGTTTTGGCATGAACTTGGATAAAACCAAGGTCATTATCAATGACCACATTGATCCGGGAGCGGTCGTCGTACATAGCCACCTTCTCGAAATTGTTGCCGAGTACACTTACCTTGGGCAGAATTTCCAGTTGGGTAAAAAAAAAATCGAGAAGGAGGCCAAGAGGAGGATCCAGCTATGTTGGGCAGCGTTCGGGAAATTACGTCGAGTCTTTTCGTCACCCATTACGCAATGCTTGAAAACGAAAGTTTTCAATCAGTCCTACCCGTCATGATCTAAGGAGCTGAGACGTGGACACTCACGGTAGGAAGAGTCCACTAATTCAAAGTCGCCCAGCGAGCTATGGAGAGAGCTTTGCTCGGAGTTTCTCTAAAGGATAGGATTCGCAACGAATACATCCGACAGAGAACAAAGGTTATCGACATAGCATTAGCAAGCTGAAGTGGCAGTGGGCTGGCCATATCTCTAGAAGAACCGACAACCGCTAGGGTAAACGTGTTCTTGACCTTGTGGAGACCGCGACTCGGCGAACGTAGTGTAGGACGCCCCCCAATGACGATTTGCAAAAGACTGCTGCCAGATGCTGGATGCGGCAAGCTGAAGACAGGGCGCTATGGTGCTCATTAGGGGAGGCCTATGTCCAGCTGTGGACTAACATTTTTAATACCCTTTGAAATTTCCTATGTAATTTTGAAAAATCAGAGCCGGGATCCGCGCTTTAGTTGTTCTGCTTAAAATATGTCAAACAAAACTGCTATAAACAATAATCTGCTAAGATGTTTTATAAAAATCAGCAAAGAATCAAACTGATAATTTAAAATGTTAGATTAAGGTGAAACGAAAGGCTTAGGGCGCAAGCAACCAATGGCTGAGCTCGGTGGGCTCTGATTGGCTCATTTGAATCGGATCAACTAGTGCTAAAACGCCAAAAAGGTGGATTTGTATAAAACACACGTAATTATTATTATTTCTGATGGTGACACTTGTGGCTCCGTTCGGATCCACGTACGTACGGGTGATGCGGCATTGGATCAACTAATACCACCCGGATCAACAAGTGAAAACGGATCAAATAAATACTACCTATATGGCACGTTTGATCAACTAAGTGCCCATGGGGATATCTATATACAGGGTTATTGGAAATTAGACCGGATCCTTTAAGGGGGTGATGGGGGAGGCCATTTGCAACTATTTTGACCCCATATTGTATTATCCGAAAGTTAACTATTTTTGAGATATTTCCATATTTGTGTTTTTTTGGGAAAATCCCGTTTAATGTCTTCAATAATTAACTAAAAAAAAAATGATCATACAACTCAAATTTTAGTCACAGGTTTAGATAGCCTACAGTCTAACTCTTAATATCCATTAACAAAATCGGCTGAATCAGCATCCATATGGAAGCTAAACGACATGTTTATCGAAATAAAGTATTATTTTAAAGTAAATTCTTCACAAAAAACCCATTTAAAAAAAAAATACCCATGTAAATTTAGTCGGCATGCTATTTTAAAAACATCTACACATCTTTAGCTATCCAACGAGGTATAAATCAATGCACTTAGTTACACTATTGTAGAAAAAAATACGGGTAAACCATAAGTAGGTAGCAAATTTCAATAAATCAAACGAATAATTTTGAAACAAAAAAATTAAAGAAAAATGAAATTTTACTTTAACAGTTACCTTTTATTACAACCAAAACATTTAAATTTACAATTCGTTTTCAAAATGTCCTCCTCTATTCCTTACGCAAAGACGCATACGATGGCGTAAGTCAGATTTAACAACCCTTGTTGTCAAATTTATTTTCATTTTGTCGGCCGCTCTTATTATTCGGCGTCTTAATTCCCCCGCACATTACAGGACAAATGTGCGCCAATTGTTTGATGAGCATTTTCCGAACCGATGGATTGGTAGAGGAGGGTCCATTCCATGGCCAGCAAGGAGTCCCGATCTTACCCCTGTTAATTATTACGTTTGGGGTCACATGAAGAGCCTAGTTTATGACGATTTGACATCACCTATTTCATCGGTGGATGAATTAAGGCGCCGAATAATAAGAGCGGCCGACAAAATGAAAATAAATTTGACAACAATTGTTCTTAAATCTGACTTACGCCATCGTATGCGTCTTTGCGTAAGGAATAGAGGAGGACATTTTGAAAACGAATTGTAAATTTAAATGTTTTGGTTGTAATAAAAGGTAACTGTTAAAGTAAAATTTCATTTTTCTTTAATTTTTTTGTTTCAAAATTATTCGTTTGATTTATTGAAATTTGCTACCTACTTATGGTTTACCCGTATTTTTTTCTACAATAGTGTAACTAAGTGCATTGATTTATACCTCGTTGGATAGCTAAAGATGTGTAGATGTTTTTAAAATAGCATGCCGACTAAATTTACATGGGTATTTTTTTTTTAAATGGGTTTTTTGTGAAGAATTTACTTTAAAATAATACTTTATTTCGATAAACATGTCGTTTAGCTTCCATATGGATGCTGATTCAGCCGATTTTGTTAATGGATATTAAGAGTTAGACTGTAGGCTATCTAAACCTGTGACTAAAATTTGAGTTGTATGATCATTTTTTTTTTAGTTAATTATTGAAGACATTAAACGGGATTTTCCCAAAAAAACACAAATATGGAAATATCTCAAAAATAGTTAACTTTCGGATAATACAATATGGGGTCAAAATAGTTGCAAATGGCCTCCCCCATCACCCCCTTAAAGGATCCGGTCTAATTTCCAATAACCCTGTATATATAAAAATTCAGTAGGTAGGTATCGTTACCTACTGAATATACCTAGTTACCTACTGAATGTTCCTAGTTACCTACTTAGAGGGTGAAATTGAGTTGAGAATAGGGTGCATTCAGTAGGTAACTAGGTTATATTATAGGTAAATAAATAAATAAATAATCCTGAGGTAGGTGGGTCAATCAACTTTTATTTGTCCTGTAAGTACTATGTTTTGTCCCTGACCAATAATCGCAGTTCTAAAGAAAATTAAGTGGTTTGTTGGCATATGTCGCATTTATCTTATTATTAATCAAACATACGAGTAAATTATTTTCAATAAATCACTATTATACTGGAATTTTAATGGTCCGGTTGACAAAACATCTGATGAAGTGTTTTATTGTTTGTCCCCCAGTAGGTTAGTACAATGAAACATTGCTTTATCTATACAAAAAATACTATGGCAACTAACAGAACTAAAAAAAACAGTAAGTTCAATTACGAATGTATGAATAAAAAGTGAATTCATAAACTGTTAAATATCCCATAGGTATTCATTATTATTTTACAAGTTAAATGATAAGTTCGTAACATTTAAAGTATGTCGTTGTCCAGGAGACAATATTATTGGGAATAACTTATAAAAGTTATAAATTAAAAGTCGCGTCATTTATTTATAGACGATAAATTGAAATCCATCCTATATTAAGTGAGAATAAAGTGACGGTTTACAATTTGACTGAATTTGAAATGGTTCAGAAGCCTATTTAGTTTAGTTGTCCAAGGGACTATCTTAACTAGAGTCATGTGGATGCAGAGTCAAATTTACTATTTTTATTTTATTTAAATGAATCTCTCTGCTCTATGTGAATTCTTAAAATATAAATATAAATAATTATCTACAGCAAATATGTTAAAACATAAAAATTTGGAAAAAAATTAAAAAATTTCTTTGATGTACCTACACTTAAAAGTTGATTGACCCAGGTACACAAATAACTCAAGATGTTTAAAAAATCTTAAAACTCAAAAATTCTAATTTTAGATACATTACCTAAATACCTACACAAATAAAATCCAGTTTTGGAATCAGCCCATTTTCATTTATGTGGTTAGTATACATACATAACATACGTATACTTGTGTCATTTTCAGTCCTTCATCCATTTTCCATTTTTATTTATTTTGAAGTTCCGGTCTTGATAGTTGATCTAAATCAGCCGTATGAGGGGAGAAAAAAGACTGACTGATAGGAAAAGCCAAGTCTTTATTGCTCCCCCGAGACGGGTGACTTACGATGAACCTGGGTCTTGAAATGTTTACGTAGGTATCGCCGGCACAGCTGCGGATTTGTTTGATCATCTTCCACCTATTTTTATTAACCATGCATGTTAATAAAAATAACATAATTACTTTATTGCACACACAAGTTTCATTATAAGTAGAAACCTTTATTCAGAAAGAAAATAACAATCAAATAACAAATTTAAATTAAAACTAGTATTTACAATAGAAAAAGCTATCTGCAAACTGTTGCAAACAATCTACAAGTAGCTAGTGTCTTAGGCACGCTTCCAACTGGTATTGATATGGATCAGTTGAGCTACCTGTAGATTGTTTACAACAGTTTGCAGATAGCTTAATTGTTTCTTTTGTAAATACTAGTTTTAATTATAAGTACATACAAGTTAACAACTTATGACTATGTACAAAGGCGAGCATATAGGTACCTATTTAGCCCACTTCTAACACCCACAGGCCCACAGCTGAACATACACCTCCAAAACGACGCCACCCATAGCTAAACCTAAGGTACCTAGACCTACCCGTCTAGCTTTATCATGCATGGCATATAGAAACAACATCTAGTAGTAGGCTAGGCAGAAAGTACTCTCCTGACTCATACTTATTTCATAAAACACAAACAGTCTTAGGTACCTACCTACCCTACCTAGGAAGTCAGCTTATACGTAAATAAGTACCTAAACGTAAAATGGCCTGAATTCTCAGTACCTACTGATACTGACAGACTTTACAGTAAAAGTCTATGGTGCTTTTTTTTGGGGAAACTCTGTTCATGTCGAGTCAATGTCCTAATGCAAAAAATCTGTGTTTTTGTAGGTAGGTAGGTACTACAAATAATAAAAAAAAACTGAAACTCCTTTCAAAGACGAGGTTATGTGTACGCTACCATCACGGACACCGAGAAATCCCATAAACACCACGAAAAGTTAAAATTAATATTTTAATTTGAGCTGACACGGGTAAGCTATGCCCAGCAGTGGACTAATATAGTTATTGTGATTTTGTGTGTATGGATTTATTATCTGAAATAAATGAGTTAATAATAATAGGCTTATGATGATGGTGATTAGATCTCTGTGATGGTGATGATGATGAGTAAGCTATTTTTATAGTTAAAAAAGCAGTTAAGAGCGAGTTGAATTGCATTACGGAGATTTCCATACCATCTAACATAATAACTATTTCGCAAAAGGAACATTAAGAAACGGATTTTATTCAAAAGTAAATACCACACCCGACGTTGCTTATCTTGGTGATTCGTACTCAACTTGGAATGGACGTTGACTCCTTAATAATAAAAAATAATAACGTATCAGTTTTAAACACGATGATTGTTATTGAATAAATGATTATGTAAAGGTGGAGAAGTCTAGGTAGGGGACACCGAGGGCAGTTGAAACAATTTTGATATTTTGCTTCGTGTACCAAATTCTATCAACATTAACCGTATGAGTTTAGTAACAATTGACACTAAATTTCATACACTTTCAAATGATTTACACAACAAAAGTGTAAATGTAAACTCTGAAAGCAAAAACTCAATTTGAATGTAAAACGAACTTTTGTTTCAACTCCCCTCGTACTAAGGTGAGTGTGAGTTGCAACAGGGGTCGAGGTGAGTTGAAACATTTAATATTTGAGTGAAATAAAATAAGCAGATCGAAAGAATAAAGGTATTTATAACAAATAAGATATGTAAACACACCTGGTAATGTTTTATTATAATAAAATTTGTGCTTAACTGCGCAAATCTTGTAGTCTGAAGTGCTCAGTGGGACATTTCACTGGTTGAATTCGCAACTAAACAGTAATCAGCGTCCTAGAATATATTTATGTGTTAACAGGAAAGAGTTCGGTCGTGCTAAATCCTGAAAAAACATTGCGTGGTGTGACTGCGATTTCAAATGATATTTCACTATCCCATGAATATCTTAAATCGTCATAATTTTTTCTTAATTACATCGCATCCAATTGTCGTTGTCCAGTTGTGAATATTCTCCTCTTCTGACGAAAATACCGTTTTTTCCGAATATACAACTATCTACGCTTGTTTTTTTCTAATATACCTCTATAGAGAGAAGTATGATTAATATTGTAACTTGAAACCGCATCACGCAGACTCTTTATGTCTCAATGTGACTTCTTCTGCAGCGATTTATATCAGCTTTTGTCAAACCGGTTGTAATTATGGAAGGCTTAAAAAAACGTTTAAAACTTACTTTTCGTTATTTTTGCGATGTGGAAACAGAACTACGAAACCGCGCTCCAACGGTCGCAGACGCCAATAATAATAATTGAGGTGCGGGCAGGTGGCGGGACGCGGTTTATTTGCGATTTTGCCAGCTCGCTAACGGCTCTAGGTTCCGCGAAATCACTGCTGTTTCAACTCACCTCTGTTTCAAAACCCCTCGGTCTCCCCTACTCAAGTAATTCTGAAGGCAGTATGTTTATGGATAACTGAACACCTAAAATAGAGTTTTTAATAAAAACTCTAGCCTAGTGTAAGTAGGTGTACCTATCGTTACATTCAGTCTTTCATCCATCTTTAATTTTCATTGTTTTCGAAGTTCCGGTCAGGCAGGGACGAAGTAGTTTTTTTCAGGTCTTGATTGTCGGTCTAAATCAGCCGTATGGGGGGAGAAAAAAGACTGACTGATAGGAAAAGCCAAGTCTTTATTGCTCCTCCGAGACGGGTGACTTTCAATGATATTGG
This sequence comes from Eupithecia vulgata, assembly GCA_946478455.1. Lineage (NCBI taxonomy): Eukaryota > Metazoa > Arthropoda > Insecta > Lepidoptera > Geometridae > Eupithecia > Eupithecia vulgata. The sequence continues at coordinate 1,080,854 of OX297873.1, read as the reverse complement.
GTCTACAAATTTTCACATATCGCCGGTACACCTGCGGACTTGATCATCTTCCACCTTCGTACAACAGAACCGATCCTCAGGAACGGGAAACTATACCTAAGATCATATATTGTAGGTATCGTAGCTTTATTACCATTTACCTATAGCCCACTTCTACTAATACCCACTGCTGAACAACTTTCCAAACGGCGCCACACCTAGGTAGTAGGTCACACATGTTTAGGTTTATCATGGATGCATTTTTAATAAAAAATAACAAAATTATAGATGTAGGCAGTAGGTATCTCCAGAGTTTAAGTACCTAAGGATGTTGTTACGTAGGTAGATAAACTTATAACAGCATGATTTTGTAAATCGAAATGATAATAATAAGTAATAATAAGGGTTAGTTTATCCACAATTTTAATATGATGATGTTTTGGGGAAACTCTGTAGATGTCGAGTCAAAATTCCTAAAGTTAAAAAAAAAATCTGCATTTTCTCTAAAAATATGCGTCTTTTTATGAAAAAATTAAAATCACGTAATTGAAAGTAAATCAAACAGCCATTTACCTTTTACGTTACGTAGGTAGTAGGTACCCAACTAGCACAGAAGCTGCATAAACTGACTTTGTACAGCAATTTTGTGGCATATCAGCTCTATAAGGGCGTTGATTTTATCCTTAGGCTCTAGAGTATCGTGTTATAGAGTCATTCTACAGGAAGGTGGTATAGTAGCGCTACAATATGAATCATAATACTATAACAGATACAGTGACATCTTGTAGCGCTATTGTACGCGCATCAGAAGTAAGGCAAAGTTATAAACATCTTTTATAGCACAAGAAGATCTATAAGAGGACTTTTGACGGTATATGTGTTTGGAAAGCGCTATAAGTTTCTTTTGAAACACTTTAGCAGTAAAGAGGATATATAAAGATTCTTAAGGTTTATAATAGCGTCTATTACAACTCTTGTAGCGTCATATTCACAGCAGAGTATTATGACTCTATTTTAGCGCTAAAACCGCTATATTTGAGGATTGTTCAGCTTTTGTACAATAAAAGCCCGCATAAGAATTTATTATAGCGTCATAATAACGCCTTGTGTTGGATAGGAGAGTTATTATAATTTCTTTGGTTTAGTACATTATAGTAGGTACTCGTCTTGTCCATTATTTGTAAAATGGATGGGAAAAAAACTTGGAAGTTAATCAAAAAACAGGGCAATATACGTCAAAAAATTAAGGAGAAGTATTCTAAAATCTTAAATAATCACCCGGAGCAATGTAGTAAGTTTAGGAAATTTGAAAATAAAGTGCAAGTGCAAGAAAACAATGAGGGTTCCGTAGTATCCGATAACAATAGTGCATCTTGTAGCAGTAGTGCAGTGGTGTCTGAAAATATTTAAATATTAATTATATATATTAAATATTTTTAATTATTGGAATTCTTAGGATTATAATTTTTCTACGCTTACCTATGCCATGGGAAATTTCATCAAAAAGAACCTTAATTAATATGTAGATGTTTTCTGTTACTGTTCTTGAAAAAATAAAGACGGTTTTGAGTTCCACGAAAGGATCCCTAATATAGTTATGAAGAGTAATATTCAATAGTCCATTCTAGAGCTTTGAGCTCTTAAATGAAACCATGAACAGCTGATTTATCACCAAAAGAGTTTAAAAGCGCGTTAATAGCACAACTGTAAACCTCTAAGGTCTACAAGTTAAGGTATTGGCACATTTGTACAACTCAAACCGTTACAACGGATAGATATAACTCTATAACCCGGCGCCATTAAAACTTTGAATAAATATATGTTTCGGAGGTTAAAACAACATTTGTCATAGTATTATTGTGCGTTATTTCCGTTATATACGACATTATTTGTTAATAAATGACTCTAATTAAACTATTAAGAAGCTTAAAATGTCTTTAAAAAATTAAACTCAATTTTGCACTAATATTATAAATTCTATTTTCATGTTAAAAATGTAATATCTTGAGGGCGCATGAAAATTGAAGCGAAATTACATATATATATTTACAGTAAATGGATACTCGCAGTAATATCATGCACAACAGAAAGATAAACGAATATTCAATAAACTTAACTTTAGGTTTTTATTTCAGTAATGGTGTCGTCAAAAAACCGTATTTGTTCTCTTCACAATTAAAATTAATAATAAAATGCATAAAGTTACGCAATATGCGATAATTCAGGCGCACAGTTGCGACCAAATAAGGTGAGTGTGGTATAATAGCGCTACAAAAACTTACTTTATGTCATTAAGCGCTCGCAACAGCTTTTAAAGCGTCATTGTACAACAATAAGCATGCACAACTGCTCTTGAAGCGCGTTTGTACGGCTCTTCTAACTCTATAACCGCTACTATAGCGCGATTTTAGCGCTGATAGCCTATTTTAGGGGTATAGAGATCGTATAGACGTTTATACGGCTACTATAGAGCTTATCTATGGAGCTAATACCGTAGTCGATATCCTCTAAGCGACTACTATAGCGCTTCTTATACCGCTTGTGTGCTAGTTGGGTAGGTACCTACCTACTAATCATTATGTATTCAACCTCAGACCAAGAAAAAAGACTTGGTCTGAGGTATTCGACACATTTATTGATAGAATGTAGGTACCTACCTACCTATAGCAAAAACATGTTATGGGTTATGGTAGCAGTGGACGTTTTGTGCTGATAATTAGAAAATGGGCAAAGTTTTTAAGGACATGATTATCCACGAAATTAATCTCGTTAGATCCATAAAATACCTCCGCTTTCTGTCGCTGCGCTCCCAAACTGAGCGCCATGTTTTTCTTCAGCCATACAGAGCTTTGTAATTTGAACTAAAACTTAACCAGACCGAAACGAATTATTATATACCTACCTTTCATCATTTTCACAAATTCTACTCGACTTTTAATTTAACTAAAAGCTACAAAACACACCACACAAAGGAGTTGCCATTATGTGGGCGCTTGAATTAAGTCGAGTAGGTACCTACCTACCTACCTGCAAGAAATACTCGTTCAAATTATTTATATCATAGGTAGTAGTTAATTCGTCCATGATTTTATTCAAGTTTTATTTGTTACTCAGACCATTGGGTTACCTACCTAGGTATAACAAAAAACTCACTCATAAAATTTTCACGCTTTGTTGGAAAAGTCACGGCTTCCGTCACTGCCTAGGTAGGTAGGTTACCTACTTCAAACGCTAGTTCACAACGGTGATCGGGCCGGAAAAAGGATTAATCAGACATTCATCTTGCGAAATCAAGCTATTATCAGATAGGCTGATGACACGTTATATACCATCAGAGGATTTGGCTCAGAGCCATGGCTGGATAATGACAGAGAGACGCCCTGAGTCAGCGGTACGCGGAACCTGTGTGCGGCGCGGCGCGGCGGCGGCGACGGCGGCGGCGGCGCGGCGGGGCGGCGCGATCGATAGACACTGCACCCCTCCTGCCCTCCTCTTCGTCCCCTTGCGCGCCCTGCACCTGCCCCACAAAACGAGCCGCTTCGCCGTCCGACACAAGACAAAATAAAGAAAACTCCTCAATTTTTGCGGAAAATCCTCAAAAAGTGCTTTGCTGCGTCAATTTCATAGGATATATACATTAATAACGATGAAACTCTAGTTGTTTGTTTCAAGGTCATTTGGGTCATCGTCCTTTTAATTTTAAGAGAAACATCTACCTCGCTATAGTGAAATAATATTTATAATGTTATATGGTGTTTATTTTGCCCTAGAGCTGCGTATTTGTAATGATTACGTGTAACAAGGTCGAGCTTGTTTGTAGAGATCTTCGTGCAAATGCTGAATCTGTATCATTGGTCGGTCGCGCGTGCTCCGAAGAGGTTCACAACAAAGGAACTTGAACTAATTACAAAAAACGCTTCACCTTGTCACTGATTTTGGGACTTATAAATATTTGAGTGCAATAATGGCATCAAAAGTGCTAGTGCCAGCGGCTCCACCACCATTTACAAAGCTACAAGTAAGTTATTTTCAACACGATCATTCAGTAAGTAATCTAAAATTTCTAGTGGAATAACAATATTAATTTTGTCTTATAGTTATGACTACGCATAGGTGGAGTGACTAATAACCAAAATCTAAGTGTACTAAGTCTATGAAAGGAAGCAATCCTTTATTCACATAATTAAAAGTTGAGACCTCTGATTCGTTATTAACTCGGTGCAGCACAATGGTATACTCGTATGTCCAAACACAAAGGAAACGTTAACCGGTCATTGACTAGGAAAATGTTATAAGTAGGTAGGTACATCGCGAATCGCGATTGTGTCCAGTCAGGTGGGCTTTCCCACAGCGCTGCCGCCCGCCTTGGGAATTCAATACCTTCCAACTGAAAATTCTATAAGAGGACAATTAGATAACTTCTCTTAAATTAGATTGCACTAAAAGGACTAAGCATACCAAAGGTGTTTCTGTAAATTTATATACGTTGACTTAGGTAGGTACTGATGGGCTTTTCATTTGACAGTTCTCAGAAAAATCGTAGCCATCAAACCTTGCAAAAATGCAAGAGACCAAATAAGATGGTAGAGTATAGGTTGTTGTTGTGATCAAAAGGCTGTCTCTTGTATAGGTAAAGAAATCCCCACCAGAGCCAGCTGGGAGTGGCTTCATCATCAGCGGCGACCCTGCTGCAAGGGTCGCGCACCTAGAGCACAGCGTACGCTTTCTACAGGAACAGCATCGGTTGATGCTGAACGGCCTTCACGCTGAGATCGAAGCTTTGAGAGAGAGGAATCGAGGTAACTAATACATCAAAATGATTTAATGTCTTTAAACTGGCCTGGGATATGATTCATGAACCTGACTGACACGCTAGTTTATGCAAATGTAGGTGTGATATTGATTTTCATGCAATAATAATAGAATAAACAATAATTACCTAACCTACTTATCAATCGACACGATTTGGTGATTTTTGTTAAGATGGGTCTAATGTTGCATACATTAGACCCATCTTGCAGACGCAATAAATAACGTAAAAACTTCACGGATTAAAAAGCATAAAAAACTCTGAATGCTACTATGATGACTACCTATTCGCATGATTTTAGTTTGACCACATGAGATAAAATGTTCTACTGAAGCCTACTGCAAGTTCCTAAGGTCGACATAACTTCAAAATATCCTTTTATATAGGTACTTACCTATTATTTTTATGGTTTGGCATCTGGTATCTGACGTTGACCATTTGCTTGGAACGTGCATCTCCACTTTAACGACAGATTTATGGAAAGCTCTAGCTGAGTATGTTTAGTATCGAACTTGCGTAATGAGATGAGTCGCTTGGTTTTACATTGCACGCAAACAGATTGGACAGAGTTACTTTATAAAAATAACTCCAACTGAATCAGAAGCACAAGTCTATTGACAAATTTCGTACATAAATGAAATTTCTATTGATTAGGTGTTGGTATTATTGTCGTGATGATGAGGGTGTTTTTGTTTTAGACTTGCAGTTCCAGTTGATCTTCAACAAGGAATCGTCTCCAATACAAACTTCGCCTACTCCGAGCAACGAAGAAAATGTCGAAAGCAGCGAGGTAAGTCATTCAAACAAGACAGTCATGACCTCATGACTTGAGAACAAGGTGATTTGAATTTTGATACTCGTAAGTCGTGCTCGAGAAAATAGTATAAATCACAATTGCCCATCAATTAAGCATACGTGCAACTAGGTATATCAATAAAAATAATTAATTGACTTACATTCTGGCAACAAGGTCTGTTATTACTGGAAGGCAGAAACAGGATTTACAATTTCAGGAAATTGATCTGAAAAGCGAAGTTGGTCGTTTGGAGAAAGAAGTCGCAGCAGCCAGGAGCGAAGTTCAGGCAGCCGAGGCTCATGTGGTTCAGCTCAGACAGTTGGTCAAGGTTCAAGCAGAGTATGTAGTCGTACATTAAATCAGGCTGACATTTTCGGTCAGTGATACAATGAAGTAATATTTAATTAAATGTTCTAGAAAAATACGTGAACTCGAAGTAACACCGAAATGTGTGAGTTGCGAGGAGAACGCGGCGGCGGGTGCCACCACGTCTGGTGGCGAGGACAACGCGGAGTCTCGCGCCGAGTTGCGCGCGCGACTCGCCGACGCTGAAAAACTCGTGCGCCGGTTGCGGGCCGAGGCTGAGCGCAGGCGTAGAGAGGTAATCACTTGAACATTATTATATCGTAACAGAAATCAATGCACAACCTAAGCTAGGACTTTCTTTACGTTAGTATGGGATGCACTAAATCAAACTGGTATACCTACCAGTTACCAATAAATGTTTTTAAACTTACGCGATCTGAACACATAATTTATTATAACGCCATAGTAGGTACCTACGCCAGTCATCCCGTGACAACGGCAGTGTGAAAACCTGTCGAAACGTCGCGTCGGGAGAAATAGGTAAAGAAACGCGATAAATATCAGTTACCTACCTACCGATAATTGGTTTTAGGTGTAATATCAAATAAATGAGAAATATCGTGAAACAACTGTAATATTACTTAACTCTGTGTCAAATCACAAACAAAGTAACTTGCAATTTCTATCTAAGGCTATTCTCAAATGTGTACCTACCTAGGTAGGTACATAGTTATGTTAGGAATGTAACTAGTGACTTACCGACCTACTCACTCATACTGTATCTTTTAGTAGTTGGTAAGATCATTGATAACGTGAATTGATTTGTCCTTTTGAAATCCCGACGGCGGCGGCGTAAGAAATAACCCAATAATTAATGCGTTTCCGCTATTCAACACGTCATTCGGTCTCTAAAAGTTTCCCATTTAAGTAGGTACCTACCTAAAGTATATCTAGTTATTTGGAACAATTATCCAGTTTGGTTCTTAGAGAGCAGAGCTTTCGTTCTGATTCTGACTTGCACGTAATCGACCAAGAAAATCCAGGCCTATACTTAGCAAGGAGTGGTTAGATGTAGGTACTGAAATAGTTGCAAGTATTGGTAATAAGTGTGTATGTGTGTGGAGGTGGCGGCGGCAGGCGTCGTCGGCGCGGGCGGCGCAGTCACTAACCTCTTGTTTGACGGCACGGCCGCCAGGCACGCACACGTACGTCCCGGACTCGCGCATGCGCCTGCCGGCTGCCGATGTAGCTTCACCAAACATCTGGATCCGCCAAGAACTATGTTTTCAGCTCTTGGCCTTTTATTGTTAGGTCTCGTAATGAGAACGAAATTGCTTTGGTTCCTGATGTCAAGCTAAAGCTTGTCAAGCAGACGGTCACAAATATGGATCTAGGTGATCAAGTCTGCTAAAGCAAGCTCTGTTCTAAGCACAGTTCAATCTGCTGACTACCTGTCAATTTCGTATCAACTTTACTCATGATCATGATGCATGGCCTATCTAATCTGTGCTTCCTCTCACTTATGTTAAGAGAGTGGCATGAGACAACGTCTTTGCAGCCTATAGGTAGGTACCAATTGTTAGTAATTTGTGTAATCGTGTGAAGCCACGTCGGTAGCCGCAGAGCTGAAACGCGGACGCGGACGGGACAACGCGTCTCCTCAACAATATTTATAACTTCATTATAAGTACATAGACGCACTTAAAATTTTATTAGTACCATCTTTAGAGTTACGTACAGCCGGACGCATGGTTTGGGTTTCATTTCAGTTCTGTCCCGTCTTCGTTGCGTTATCTTTTATCTTGTTTGCTTGGTAGAAATGTGATTTTATTAGCTAGCTCTTGGTAAGCACCACGTTGTTTCTGTTAGTCTTGTCTAAAATTTCACTTAGTATCACACAAACACCTAATTTGCATAGAAAGCACCATAGATTACGCCTACTGCATTTTTTAAATAGAAATTTCGACATGCATGCTGGTAGGTAGGTACCTACTCTTAATTACCTAGGTACTAATAATCAACGTATAAAGGTAACCTACCTACCTATGTAAGTAAGGTACATGCGCAAAGGTACTATCCCGTAGTTACCCGCTTTATCCTATTTAGTGTGCATTATGCATTTCTGGTTTATTTAATTACTTACTTATTTATCATGCATTACTAACATTTTCACCTAAAAACAACAAGACTAAAATTAACTAAAACTTGTCGTTCTCAGTTGCAGTGTATGAAGAATTCTTTGCACGCGAGCCTGCGCGCCACCGGCTTGGACGCGTTCGGATTTCAAAACAACTACCACTTCCCGCCGGTGCACCATACACCGGACTTTTGGCGGGAGCCGATTAGAGAGTGAGAATTATAATTAATTTGAGTAATATTTTAATAAGTTAAAAACATTTGAAACAGATTTGAAAGGCTAAAAATAGTTACAGTTGTTTTGCGGTTTTGTTTTGACAGTTTTCTGGATACGGAAATTGCTTGCTAAGATCAACCATAGACCAACTAGCAAGCTTTGCCATGCCACAGATGAAATAATGTTACTTCGCACAAAAAAGACGACGACCGCACGGTTGGAGGTTCAATATTTGAAATCAACATAAGCCGAACTGATGGCGAAGCGAAAAGGAATAGGGTATAACACCCATTTTCGAACCGTGTTCAATGCTTTGATATAGAACCACAAAAAACTAAAAAATTAATACTTACTAAATTTTTATTCAATCGATAAATGTCTTAAAAACTCTAGATGCGCGCGTAACTAGATGAAAACGCTGGACGCCATTATGGTCATGACGTGAGTCGGTTGTGTAGGTGCCTAAACACGGCGCTGATGTTGCTGATGCCAGTTAATAGTTTGCACCACAGTGAATACTAGCATATGTGTAAGTATCTTGCTAGCCCTAAAAGCTAGTCCCAAGATAAACAGAGCGTTATAGTCTAAGGCAAAAATATGTATAGTACACTCCACTACCTCACAAAATGTCACTTTCAACACTTGAAAAAAATCTAAGAATCTAAAAAATCTAAAGTTTATAAATATGTACATAATCTTTGGTAGTATGTATGAATACAATAGTAAAGTAATATGTGTTACTGAGTATCAAGGGATGCTTAAAGCCAGCGCAGGTAGGAATGCATGGAGGCGCTGCTGGCGCACGGCAGTCGACGCGAGCATCCTGGTAACACGCACGAGGGGAGGTCAAAAAGTCCGCGGAATGGCAGGGAAATAGGGCTAAATAAACCAATTATTATTTTTCCTTTTCAATATATTCTCCCTTAAGCCTAATACATTTTTCAGATCTATCAAAAAGTTTGCTTATACCTTCGAAAAAAAATGTTTTATCAAGGCCTTCAAAATAGGCTGAAATTGCCGTCTTAACTTCTACATCGTCAGTATTTTTTTTTCCACGAAGTTCTTTTTAGGGTTTCAAACATCGGTTTCGAAACCCTTATGGTCTCGCTCTGTCCGTCCCCGCTCTTTCTTGAATATCTCAGTAACTCCTGCAGCTATTAACTTGAAATTTAAAATAATGATACATTTCGTGCGCCATTACTGATTTCAAGAAAAAAATATATAAATAAATGAAAAATGAAAATGAATAATTTCAGTACAAATTTTGATGTTGAAATTTCAAAAGAGACCAAGGAAGGCAAATGGGTATCAAATGAAAGGTATCGTTTTGTACATTTCAAAACACTTTTTGAAATTTCTGTAAATTTCATACTTTTTGAAATATTTCAAAATAAATCGAAAAATTGACCATGGGGGGTATGGTCAATTTTTCGATTTATTTTGAATATCCTTATATATTTTGAATATACCCTATCTCCGAAGATTGCAGACCGATCCACGTACAATGTATTAGGCGTTTGTAGATATAGATCTATATTTTAAAGGAAAAATATAGAGAAGTCTGTAATAATAAAAGTTTTTGAAAAATGGTCAAAAAGGGGGGGGAATTTTTTTTCAAAAGGGGGGGTACCTACCCTTGTGGGATATCAAATGAAAGGTATCGTTTTGACCATTTCAAAACACTTTTTGAAATTTCTGTAAATTTCATACTTTTTGAAATATTTCAAAAAAAGTCGAAAAATTTACCATTTCCCCCCCTAGCTCCGAAGATTGCAGACCGATCCATGTACAATGTATTAGGCGTTTGTAGACATCAATCTATATTTTACAGGAAAAATATAGAGAAGTCTGTAATAATAATAGTTTTTGAAAAATGGTCAAAAAGAGGGATTTTTTTCAAAAGGGGGTACCTACCCATGTAGGATATCAAATGAAAGGTATCGTTTCGACTATTTCAAAACACTTTTTGAAATTTCTGTAAGTTTCATACTTTTTAAAATATTTCAGAACATTGATTGTCCAAATAATTGGCAAATGTTTGAAACCCTCGGCGCGCGAGTTACACTCGCACTTGGCGGATCTTGTTTCAATTTTGGAAACAAATAATAATCGGAGGGAGCTAGATCTGGATTATAGGGAGGATGGTTTAATGTTTCATGTCTTATTACTCTAAGTTCATAGCCACATTTCTGCAAGGCAGCCATTGCAACATGGCTCTTGTGAACGGGTGTGTTGTCGTGCAAAAGCAGCACTCCTCGAGTCCATTTTCCCCGTCTTTTTTCTTTGATGGCAACTTTTAATTTTTCCAGTAGAGTGGCATAGTATCCCCCTGTGATATTCAAAACAATAAAAAAAAACCCGGCCTGTTCCGGTGGCTGGAACTCATCGAGTCTCCTGGCGAGACGATTTGCGACCACTCGTGAAAATAGCTTATAGACGTAGCTCAGGAGTGAGATGGGTCTGTAATTTTTAAGAAGGGTTTTATCTCCCTTCTTACAAAAGACCGACGGACATCACCATGGCGTCATGTCGTTGCAGCGTACCTATAATCGGAAACAAACATGACACGATTAATGTCAATAAACTATCATTTTGTGGTTTTAATCTTAGTATAGGTACCTGTACAAAAAGTACCTATGTATATTCTTGTATGCATTTTTATGTGTACAATAATGTGTATAATATACAAGCATTATGGCGTGTACATAGATTTAAATCGTTAGATAGGCCCTTACCGCAGTGAGACCGCGCCGTGTTGTTCCACGGTCGAAGAGAGTGAGGCTCACTAACCTGGAATCAGTGCACATCCAAACACAGTGTTAGCCGGACGTGTTGTAAAGGACGTTTGCGAGCAGTTTAGTGTCACAAAATGCCATCGTGTGCCTTTCTAAAGTGCAACAACAATTCTAGAAACACAAATAAAGCCAGAGGTGTAACATTTCACTCGTAAGTATTGCGATTTGATTTAAAAACTTTTATTTTTCCTTCCGCACTGTCTAAAATAACAAATTTAAACGGAGAGTGCACGAAAGAGAAAGTAGTGTTTGCAACTAATGTGGGAGAAAAAGAGACGACACTATTTTCTCAGTACACTTGTTGTATGTAGATTGCACACGTTTTAGACAGACGCGTTTTCGATTTCAGGATATAAATAAGACCTTTATGTTTTCACAGAAGTCAGTGCAATACAATTGTAAACGAAATGGTAATAATAATAATTAGGTTTATTGGCAAAAACACTATTTCTAACTACTTACCGGACCGTACCTTCTACACAAATTGCACAGTTTTTGGACGCCATGTTGACGCACACATTCAAACTTTTTCGATTTCAGGGCATCTAAGTGCATACTTTTTTCAGAAAAGTGTGTGCAATATAATTGCACACGAAATGGTAATAGCAACAGATAAGTACAATGGCAGAAACACGATTTTTTTGACTACTCATTAGTGTGCGTGCGTCGGCATTTTGTTAACGCACACATTCAAAAACAAAGCCACAGTTTTTGGTGTCGGGGCCTATCTAACGATTTAATTTAAATCGTTAGATAGGCCCTTACCGCAGTGAGACCGCGCCGTGTTGTTCCACGGTCGAAGAGAGTGAGGCTCACTAACCTGGAATCAGTGCACATCCAAACACAGTGTTAGCCGGACGTGTTGTAAAGGACGTTTGCGAGCAGTTTAGTGTCACAAAATGCCATCGTGTGCCTTTCTAAAGTGCAACAACAATTCTAGAAACACAAATAAAGCCAGAGGTGTAACATTTCACTCGTAAGTATTGCGATTTGATTTAAAAACTTTTATTTTTCCTTCCGCACTGTCTAAAATAACAAATTTAAACGGAGAGTGCACGAAAGAGAAAGTAGTGTTTGCAACTAATGTGGGAGAAAAAGAGACGACACTATTTTCTCAGTACACTTGTTGTATGTAGATTGCACACGTTTTAGACAGACGCGTTTTCGATTTCAGGATATAAATAAGACCTTTATGTTTTCACAGAAGTCAGTGCAATACAATTGTAAACGAAATGGTAATAATAATAATTAGGTTTATTGGCAAAAACACTATTTCTAACTACTTACCGGACCGTACCTTCTACACAAATTGCACAGTTTTTGGACGCCATGTTGACGCACACATTCAAACTTTTTCGATTTCAGGGCATCTAAGTGCATACTTTTTTCAGAAAAGTGTGTGCAATATAATTGCACACGAAATGGTAATAGCAACAGATAAGTACAATGGCAGAAACACGATTTTTTTGACTACTCATTAGTGTGCGTGCGTCGGCATTTTGTTAACGCACACATTCAAAAACAAAGCCACAGTTTTTGGTGTCGGGGCCTATCTAACGATTTAAATCTATGGGCGTGTAGGTACAAGTTAGTGCTGCTTTTGAAGGATATATATTTTTATTAGTATTACATGTTTTTGTACTGATTGTCTACATGATTTTGCCCATGACAAAGTAAACATGCTTGTAAATGTTTTGATGTAGGTAGGTTATACAATTTATAGTCTGTAGTTGAACACCAAACTATGTAGGTAAGCCTCTGAGATGTAAGTAAGTGTACCTACCTATACGTCATGTTTTTGCCCTTGCTTGGCTGTAGGTACCTACTACTCTTCGAACATAGATTTCTTTCTGTACTACTACTAGATAACTCATTTACTAACCTGTCTACTGATACAATACATTATAATAACAAAGTTCGATATTTTATGTACTTATAAAGAAAACACGCAGAAATATCTGTACCTACAAACGCCTGCGTTCAGGCAGACCTTCAATGCGCCACAGAAGTCGCCAGAGTAAGCTGAGTCGGGTGGGACGCCCACCCAAACACAGAAGTGTGTTATATTTATATTGGTTGATTGCAGAGAGGTGAGCGGGCGCGGGCGCTGCGCGAGGCGCGCCGCCGCTGGCGTGCTGCTGCCCGAGCTGGGGGGCCAGCCCCTGCACCGCGGCGGCGCCACTGTCTACGTCAATAGTAAGACTAAACCAATTATTATAGGCCTGGCCATATGGCGCTTCAGGACGGCTCCACTCGCTTTGCTAAGGACTGGAACCGGTCCGACCGGCTGACGTTGATACAGTTCGAACTCGTGCTTTTGAAAATCTCGCGAACTTGGCAACGTGAATTTGAAAACATTGTTTGCCATTGTAAAGCCTAATGCGCTAAGATTATTTGCGTCATAAACCAAATCGGAGATGCCATGCATTTGCCGCCAGCACCGACAACTTGCACACCCGCTAAAGCCGCCCCTTATCAGGCATGGGCAAGCGTGTTGGGGATCGCAGTGAAGGCGTTAAATATACACAGGATAGCTGTTGCCCTTTATCTGGGTAGATAGGTACCTCCCAAGATTCCCTTAGTCGCAATTTACTACAGAGTTGGAGGTTGATTCTACCGCCGCCGTGCCGCAGCGCCACGGCAAACCTACAGTAGGTACCTAGGTGTTTCCACTGCGTGGGTCGGTCCGTAAAAACATAGCTAGGCACACGCTCGAGCTTGGTGACCGAACGCTCATCTCACCTACCTACTCATAAAGGTCTGCCCACCCGTCTCCGTATCATAGACACCGCACCCGCCTCTTCCACAGCCCCGCTCAGCTAATCGTGACCGCGACCGCGTCACTGCGACAGGGACGGGGGAACCTGGTAACTCACCCTAAACGGGGAGGTTACGGATACGGACCACGAAAATCTGTCTGGTTACCTTGTTAGGTGATATTGGGATTTAGCGATCAAGAAGAAATATCACGGGGAAGGAAAGGACCTGTCCCTTTTAGTTTCTCAGTTTGCTCAGTTGATCAAAAATGACCAACGCGGGACAGCATGATGTCCCTCAGTCATCTTCACTCCCATTATTTATCTGCACACTTATAAATACCTAACTAAATCAATGCAGTGAGATCTGTAGATACCTATATATATATATGCAGGTTTAGAGGAAAGTGCATTAGGTACCTACGTTGAGGCGCGAGGAGTCATCACATCAGCTTCATTCTGTTCACAGACCACACTTCCCGACCTCGACAGAACGGTTACGAGCATAAGAACAAGAAGCCGCAACAAACCTCAACCTCCAACGAAGTCTCCAATGGGAAGAGCCCAGAACAAGAACAACCAGGTAGGAACCACTTTCATACATAACTATACTGTGGAACCGACTCAGCAGAGAGGAACTTGAAGCATCACGCACATAGACCGTAACCGTTTGGGACAGCGCGTGCTCTAGTTTCTCTAAAACATAACGAGTCGTCGAAATAACGGTCAGGTTTTTTTTTGGCTATTTATGTTATCTACATACCTAAAGCTCTTATAAAAAGTCATCTTTTTACTTAGAAGATATCTTCTAAGTCGTACACTCTTGGCAGAGGTCGTGCTCATTGATGATGGCGGGTCCTGATGAACTACGGCTGCTCGTGCAATGCGCCGCTATAAAAATAACTCATCGACTCGTTGTAACAGCACAGAAAGATCAAATAGTAGCTACACGTAAAAACCGTGTCATGCTTTACTGTCTGTGATGCATGCTATGCTAGTGCTACAGCACGTTCGGCAAAAAAGAAATAGTAACTGACGTGGTCAGCCTCATTTTCCCCATAACCCTGTAACCGAAATAGGGGTGGGTAATGTGATGAATGAAAGACATTTCTGACTTTTATACTTTATTTCACTTTTGTTCAATTTTTCAGAAAGCCGTCTAAGCCCCAAAAAACAGAACTTTTTGCCGAGCATAAACAGTAATGTGGACCCTAATTTCACATTCCCAGAGTTGCAAGTAGTTGTTACCAAAATGATTCAGCATGGTAACGGTGAGACTTTGAAAATTTGTTGTTTTACTTCACTCTAATATCTGACTAACTGGGTTGAAAACTGTACCTACATACTGATAGCTGCGCTGTAACCTAACCAGCCGTATCGCGCAGCAGGGCAGAGGCTTTTGTTTCCGAACCTACTAAGATACCTTTCCTCATCATCTCCACTCACTCGGTGACGACCACGGCTGGGTCCTCCTCTTTAACAGCACCTAATACGGCTAAGATCTGTCCCTTACTTAGCCTCCTGTGTAACGTGCCAGGTTTTGGTCCTGTAGAGCAAGCCGGGGATTGTTGTCTATCTCTTAGCCAAACTCGCTGTAGAATAATTGTAAACAAACCGCCCATACATAATAAAATCATTATTATATTCTTTATTTTTAAAATTTTATATATATATTACTTACTATACATTACATAATTTACATTACTTTTCGAATTTTGATCCTTCCTTGAATACCTAAATATTGCTTAGGGGAGACCAGGGATGAACGTAACAATTTTCAATGTTTTCGTAATATCTCACTCACCTTTATGAATATCAAAATTCTAATCACTACGCAAGATAGACAAGTCTTTTGGCTATGTGTAGACATCACATGAAATATAGTTGTTATTAGAGATTTGGAGAAAATCGAACAAATATAATAAGTGGAAATTGTTACAACCATCCCTAGGGGTAGGGATGATTGTAACAGGCTATAGGGATAGTTGTAACATTGTAAATAAACATAAAGAAACTTTATTAATCAACATATTTATTACCTAATCAGCCTTTGAGGTCATGCAGTAATATCACAATTATCAAAATAAAATTAAGTTTTAAGGAAACAAAAAAAAATCTTCTAAAATTACGAGCAAACATAAAAAATCTTCTAAAATATCAACATTTTTTCAAAATGAGATCTTAATCAGATAGGCAATTGTAGCAAACATATCTTAGTTCGTTGTCAGTGCACTCCACGTGGGCCCACAGCTGACACTCTAGGCATTGTAGCCATTTTTCACTGGACCTGCTGTTTGAATATGGCTCACGACCCTGATGAGGATGGAAGTAACAACTTGTTACTTTCATCCCGACCTATAAATTTTCCCGAATATGGCAGACACATGCCCATAACCTTAAACAACGTTATAATGTAAACATTCCACATTTATAAATAGAAAGATGAATAGTTATGCTATCTAAAACATTTACAACACACAAGTTTAAACGAACCATACGAGAAACAATCACAATTGAAAAAAACAGTCAAAACTTACTTTACAGCATTTTTTCGGCACAAACTCGTCACGTCACAACCTGACTGCACAGCGCCGCGAGCGCAACTGAGGCAGGGGGGGATTTAAAATGGCGCATATCCGTCGAACAAGCTGTCAGTGTAGGCGACAAGAGTCGTTCAAAAACTCATTTGTTACGTTCATCCCGTGTTACTTTCATACCTGGTCTCCCCTACTTACAATTATATCTGAAACTCGACGCCATGCAAGTGAGTTTTAGTTATTTGTGTCTTGGTTTGTTTACAAACATTCTACAAGGAGTTTAGCTAATGTAGAATAGAGAAGAATTACGTCACATCGAATGCGTATATTATTTAAATATTAATCCCGCAACTTCAATGTCCGCAATGCATGACGATGCGATGTCATTAAAACCAAACTACCCTGGAGAACAATCCCCGTGCTGGGCCTTTTGGGCAAAGGTATCCCTTTCCTCCTTCTAGAAGTCTTCTTTTTATTGCGATCGAGGGCATGCACTTAGACTACTCGAGTAAAAACATTGGTTTCAAAAGTGTGTATAAATGTCGCCAAAACTAAAAATAGGTATATAGTTGACAGCACTAAAATTGGATGCCATTCTTTTTAAATCGATCGTTAATGAAAGGGACGGCAACATTTTAGTGCTGTCAAGTTATTTGTGTTTAGTTTTGGCGACATTTGAACACACTTAAATGGACTACATTAATTCTTACACTCGTTTGGACTCAAATCAGGTGTCGGTTTTAAAACTATGGTAGACGCTGATCAGTATGGGAGTCTGCCGTAGTCATACAACCGAGCCCTGACTGAACTAGCCTCAGACTGTGAGTGTAGGAGTTAAGTCTCGTCTACGGGGCAGCCCGCAATAAATTAAAACATAATGGCGTTGTAGAGTGCGAGGAGAGAGAAGAGATGCCACGCCACAAGCAACTCCCGCGTCTCCGTAAACGAGGCCTCGGGTATAAATCATAGGGATTTGTGATGTCTGTATCGCTGTCGGATTTCCATAAAGTTCCTAACAGTTATGTTAACTTCCAGTATCGACAGTGAATGCAGACGGGAGCCGGCCGCGGGCGCGTCGTCCACACCGCAAGCACGCCGCCGAACATACCTAACTACATACAACACACATACACACTCTGCATACAAACACACTGTGTGCGGTACTGCGCTACCTACGCCGAGGGGGCTGCCCACGACACTTCAAACTCCTTTATCAAAAAAGTACAGAATATTTGGACAAGTCAAATATTTTACGCACTGGTCAAAAGTATTATTACCACTGCGTATTATACAGTCAGCTATTTTGAAGTTTGTCATTGTGAAAAGATACAAGTAGTCAATAATAAAATAGTCATATTAAAATTTAAAACATAAAATACTTATCACAACATTTATTTTGGAAGCAAAATACATGAGGAAAAAGCCTTTGTGACTCTTAAGCGGCAGCCCCCACAATACAGTGGTATTGTCCAGTCCAACGGTAATGCCTAGATGCACGTAGTTTCTAATTTAAGAGCTACGTTGTTGGGCTTTGGGTTTAATTCGCCTTGCACCTAGTGACGGGGGCACCACTGACGCGCAGTGACGATAAAATCATAGCTTCAAAGCCGAACCTAGATGGCGTTAGTGATTCATACAACCTTCATACGAACGAATAAGGTCAATTTGCAGCTCGTAACTGCTACAACTAATAAAACTAACTAAACACTTACTACCTACGTATTAGTCAGTTACTAAACATTACAAGATTTTTAAAGTTTCTAAAACATTACTGTATAATGTACTTATGTATGTGTCAAGTAAGTACTTGAAATTAGATGATTTTATCGTCAGGTTGTGCACGATATCGGAGGTACAAAAGTAGGCCTTACGGCAACGCAATAACAATGTAACTATATAGTATATAGGAGACTAGATTTTTTTCCAAATTATGCCAATCTTCGCAGGCACGCCTATAGCTCTCTCTCGTTTTCATTCTAGAAAATTGAGAGAAAAAGAGAACAACTAAAGCTAGATTTTAAATTTAAATTATTTCGTTTTGGTGCCTCGATTTTGATTCTACATTTAGAGTAGCTTTTCTCTTTACCCTTGTAAGAGTAAAGTGACATTTTTATTCAAATAAATTACTGCCAATATTGAATTACCTATAATGTAAGGGGCCGGTGGAATAGCGGCGCGGTCGGCGCGAGTCTACTAAAAGGAAGTTCGCGTTACTTATAGGACGTAGCGATGCATTCACTGCAATGATTGAACAAATTGAATGAGACTGAAAGGTTTGCTGATTCAGATAGTCTATATAAAGTAGCATAGGTAATTAGGTAGCTGTTATTGTTAAATTGAAAGAGCAAATCAGAACCTAAACAATATCGAAAATAGGGATGAGTATTGAGAAGAAAGAATGTCCTTGGCTTTTGTTTTAATTGGCTAAATATTCACTAAAAACAGATAGCTATTAAATTCAAGTTATTTTTATGTTACTATGAATTTTTGATTAAAGTAACGAAAGCAATAATAGATCGTACCGCTCTAGTGAACGCCGGCCTTTACGCTGTATTTGTGAGAGTGAAGTATTCAAGTTAAAATGCTATATTCGTAGTCTTATTCAATATTAATCTTGAATTATTATCTATTAAGATGATTATTGATACAATAAAATATTTATTGTAATTTAAATTTGGTTTTTATTCTTACTGACATGTCTTCGAACTGTGGCAAAGGCATCTAGGAATCCTTGTTATGCTATCAGAGCTTTCGGCTCCCACCATTTCCACCAAGTGAAGAGTTCGCGTGGTTTCTACCAATGTCTACCAAGTCTTCTTGGACGTTCCCACCAGATGGACCCTGTTGGTCATTTCCGGCTGGTTAGTTTGGTTCTGGGTCCATAGTGTCGTCTCCAGGTTGGTTCTTCCGCTCCGTGTCCTCCGTGAAGACTTGCTGCTTCTGAAGAACATTCCCGTAGAACCAGAGCATGCTGGCTTGCAGGCGGACGTCCTGAAAAGTTTACACGAAGTTAAAACCTTAAATATTTAAAACATTCGTATTTTATTCCAAGCCGTCGCTGCACGCCGGTGCCTGTCCGGTTACGAGCTATGTGGCGCAGTTGGCGACGCAGAATGTTACGGATTCGATTCTCGCTGCGGGACAAGAGTGTGTGCGACCTTGATAGAGAACACCGAGAGCCGGCACAAATATTTCTAGAGGCAGGTCAAAACAGTTTTGTAAACGTACAATGCACAGACGTTTTTCGATTTTTAGGACAAGCAGAGGAATTGTTGTCTGCGGTAGATGGAATACACAAAAATGAACATCCTGATACATTCCATACATAGGCACATAGTCATACATTCCATACATAGGCACATAGTCATACATTCCATACATAGGCACATAGTCATACATTCCATACATAGGCACATAGTCATACATTCCATACATAGGCACATAGTCATAACCGCTCATCGCCAACGAGCTCTTGGCATTTATTCAAAATGCCATCGACACCATGGACGAGGTCAGCATTATGCAGATCTGCAAATCCAATTTCAAGGAAGAGGACATTTGCAGTGGCAAGATGCTGGTCTTCCAAACGCTGGGCAAGATGGACCTGATGCCCTCTCGTCGCAGGGATGGCGGAGAAAAGAGTGTGCAGGACATCATCACCCTGTTCAAGAGCACCGACCCGGACGACGTGCCTGACTTCGTTGCGAAGGAGCTGCATAAGCTGCCCCCCGTGACGTTCGACCACGTCGATGTGACCAGACTGCTGAAGGATGTCACTAATCTTAAAGCTAGTCTGGTTGATGTTAAGGTGAAGTTGGAGGCGTCAGAAGCTACCATCTGTGATCTTCGCTCAGAGGTTGCATCACTGCGTGCAGCCACCGCAACTAGGTCACCTGAGGCTTCGTACGTCTACATGAAGCGAGGAGCGCAAAGAATGTCGGCGTCATCATTCGGGTCAGCGATAGTGGACATGTCGCCGGCCGCGGCTGACAAAACTGCCGATATTTTGCTCTCCCCCCGCCCGCTCCCCGCGACACCGCGTGAGGAACCTACACGTGCGCGCGTGCCTTCCCCCGCGCGCGCTTATGCATCTGTCGTCACCGCCACCGCAGCCGCCTCGAGCCGCGCCGCGCCCGCAGCCTGCGGCGCGAACTAAAAGGAAGGGGAAAAAGAAGCCTTGTGAACCATCAGGTAGTGCTGCACCTGCGTCTGCGCCGGCTCCTGGGAACCCCTTCCCAGGAGCCGGCGCAGATGGATGGGAGATGGATTCCCTGTGACGCGGATGGATTTACCGTGGTGGTTCGTAAGAGCCGTAAACCCGCAAATCGAAATCAGTGCGGTACTGGGCCGAAAGACCTGGAATCTGGATTCCGAGCGGAAGTACCAACTACCCAGCTCTACGTCTCACGCGTTCACTACTGTGTGGAGACTAAAGCTGTGGAGGAGTACATCAAACGGAAAACGGGACTCTCGATGCGCGTTGAGAAGCTGGACTCTCGCCATAATGTGAGCTTCATTTCTTTTATGGTCAGAGTTCCAACTCAACATCTCTCGACCTACTTAAGCGCAGAGTTTTGGCCGATGGGTGTCAAGTTTCGACGGTTCACTGGCCGCCTGCAAGGAGACACCGCCGTGCACCGTCGCCAGCTGACACCCTGATTGCGTCATCTACACGTCGTCGCAGTTATAACAGAAAAACGTGTCATTAGTTAAGTTTTTAATGTTTTATGTATGTTAGTTTTAAGGTATATATTACTATGGACTGTAGAATAAGTTAAATAAGATCTGTAACTTTTCTATGGTCTGAAATAAATGATTATTATTTATTTATTCATACATTCCATACATAGGCACATAGTCATACATTCCATACATAGGCACATAGTCATACATTCCATACATAGGCACATAGTCATACATTTCATACATAGGCACATAGTCATACATTCCGTAAGTTGAAGGAATGAATTTCTAATATTTTATGCCTTCGGACAATCTCTTGCTTGCCCTCGGCGTTTGACAGGACTACCTTAAGATTGTCGCACATCTGGACCGCATCACTGCCGCACAACACAAACCTGTGCATTATTAAAAAAGAGAATATACTTCGTAACATTTTGACAGGTACATTTTAATAGAAGACTCGCTTAAACCTTGCGGTGGGCAATCCTGGCAATATGAAAAGTTTTTAAAGATGACGAGATTAAGGCCATGCTTACTGTGCCGTGCGGTAGCGGTGCTGGATGTATGAGCCAAGTCCTCAAGTTACTGTTACCTTACCCCATTTAAAGAGTTGAAAAGCTGTCTTCTTTCTGTATTCTGGTTGATGTGTGTGAGAAACCGGTGGTACGCCTCTGCCGAAAGGGAGGCGAGCGTACGGATGGCGTACAACAGGTCGCAGCAACCACGAGTGGCGGCACACGCGCTGCGAACAAACAAAACGGACCTTTTCTGGAGGATTTTTACACTTACTAGCATTCCTTTATCTGGCCATCAAGTAATTTGATTTGCTGGCTTCATATATGGGCGGGGGGAGGGGAGAGGGTAAAACTTGTACGTGTGAACACACACTACAACACAATTAGCTACAAGCATGCCAGGAGCTGATAAGAAAACGTGAAACTGACTCGTGTCGACTTGACACCTGAACTAGGTACAGGTAGAATGAAAAGTGTGCCAGCCACTGATTACAGGATGACACAGCTTGCGCCACGCGCCTCGAGAGTGAATACCTTGAAATTCAATAATAGTAGGTACATTAAACTTAGTTGATTGCTTACATAATTAATTAACTTAAATAATTAATTAATTAAGATACCTATACCTACCTAGATAACCACTTTTACTCGAAAACGGAGACTTAAACTCTGACAAAGGAAACGACACTCATTATTAGGTAAGCCTTCTTTTTTTACACACTTTTAATTTAAGTTTTAAAGTTTTTTATGTTCGTTTTTCCCTAAGTATAGTGTCGATCGTCCATGGTTCGAACTAGGTTCATCAAAGCATTCCTTGGTAGGCTAAAATAATGCTTTCTTTACACTACTTATATAAAGTAAAGGAAAATAATGATTCGAATGAAAACTGACGATTCGTCCGACTCGGCGACAGCAAGTGAGGACGGATTCGTACAACTACATAGTTCTAATGTTAGATTACTTTGGCTTACTCAGCACGATAGACGCGATGAGTACCTAAGTACCTACTTACGAAATAAAGCGACAGAATGTGTCGAACCAGAGATCATCAGATCTCTGGTCTCTCTCCTATGACCTGAGCTAAAGAGAAATCTCTCTTATGAGAGAGAATAGATCTCTTCTAGACCTTCGTGATACATCGTTATTTTCCATCAGTAGGGCTATAGCATGCGCGCCGCGAGAAGCGTGTTTAATCTCGAATACTCGTGAAAAATGGCGGCATCTCGACTTCTCGACCGATGCTAGCATGCAGCACCAATAGTCGTCACGTCTCATCACGTGAACGATTATAATGAAGGTATCTTATCTGTGGTAACCTTTCTCATCAAACTGTAAGATGCGCGTCCAATTTTCTCAACTTTTGTCAGTTTTACGCGAGAAGCTTCTCGTCTTTCTATTCTAAGACGAGATGTGACGAGATGGATAATGTCTTACGGCATAATATAAACATAAATCTGGTACTTGATTTGACAATATTGCTGGATCAACAGAATCGTAAAATGGCAGGATTACGGATGTTAAAACCACAAATAATGCTGTTTAATGTGAAATCAAGAACGGGATGAACTTGAGCGTTTATGGTGCACACGCACACCATGCCCAAACTTGAGCGTTTATGGTGCACACGCACACCATGCCCAAACTCACGATATAAGAATATTGAACACCCGTAAATAGTCGGTTCGTTTCGTGCATAATAATTGACACAATAATTTTGGCGTTCATCGTTTTCTTTAGGTAGGTACCGTAGGTGCTAATGTTTTCATACTAAGTTGCTTAGCAATTATCAATTAGATGATAAAAACAAACAGTTTAGTTTGATATCCGCGCGTAATACCTTGGAATTGCTTCTTCAGTGAAAATGTTCAAGCTACCAGTATGGAGACGTAACTAAAACCATAGACTGTTTGAATGAACTAAACGGGTGTTCGTCTAGGTTGCTGGCTCTACGCGAGAAGGAGTACTCGACAACGAGTTTTAACTCTTTCGTGGCGCGCAACTGACGACGACTAAAAGTCGTCTCGTGCGCGACGACTTCCGTGGCGCGCATGCTAGCTAGCCCCACCGGTGAGGTTGTGATCAAACGAACAATGTAAATTGTGAGTTTGAAATCTTTCACAGCGCTCTGCTCTAAGACGCCTTTATGAGAATTTGTTATAATTCATTGAAAGTGGATTTAAATGTAATTTTATTATTAAATTAAAATATTTACATATTGCCCGTCACTTTCACTTACCGATGAGCAATCATCAAATGCTCAATACGGTCGATAATCGCACTCTCTAGCAGTCCATTGTCTACAAAGTCTCGATGGCAGCTTAGTATGAAGTACAGACGAAACACGCCCCTACAGCGTAGCCTAGCGGTCGACTCGATGATCTCCTTGAGGCGGTCAATACTGAAAGTAACAGAATACCTGTTACATTTTTGTTGTATCTTAATATTTTGAGTGCTAGGTACTAAACAAGATAAACACAACTCTCAATTTTATGTGATTGTTACCGTCTTGGAGCTGGCACTTGCAACAGGCAGGATATTTACCAAGATTTATGGCGCATGCAATTTTGCCACAATTTTGAATAATCCGTACACCACAAAATCTTATTCTCATTCAATGTCATAAAATCATCATCATCATCAAGTTAAGCTAGTCCACTGGTATAGGCCTCCCCCAATGAGCACGATGGCGCCTTGTCTTCAGCCGCATGCAGGAACTGTCAGTCTTATGCCGTGTTCTCTTGATCACAACGTTTTTCATCACAACCATGAAAAACGTCGTGTTTTTTTGTTCCACCGAAGTCTGCGTCAGCTGATGGTGATGGGCAAGTGCGGTGAAGTGGGCAGCAGGTACTCCGCTCAACGGCGTCGAGCTCATCACAACAATTTGTTTGTGCCGAATAGGGCTGCGGCAAAATCAAAAGTCTATCTTCTCAGCAGATAGTTAACGTTGTGCCGTATACCGCAGCGTTGTGCGTTGCGAACAAGAGACCAAAACTTTACGCAGATCGCCATCCTACCTGGCGACAAGGTCAAGGTTTCCTACACTACGTTTAGCGAGTGAATATAAATAAATAATGCTGGACAACTCACACAGCATTACCTAGCCACAAGCTAAGCAGAGATTGTGTTATAGGTACTACATAACTGATATACATAATATAACAATAGATAATAGATAGATATTTTTTATTATACATAGAAAACGACCAGAGCACCCTGCACTGCCTGTCTGCAGATCGTACACACTTTTGTCCCAAGGCGGGAATCGAACCCGCAACTTCCTGCGTCGCAGGCAGACCTTAGCCCACCGCGCCACAGAGGTCGTCAAAGTAGCAGTAGTTCGATAGTATGGCAATAAGTTTGGTTTTGTATACCTCATCTCATCCCCCATAACGGTAGCATACAAGCACAGTGCATAAAGGGAGGCCTCGGCCGCGTCCTCCCCGCGGCGCGCGAGCCGGCATAGCGGGGGACCGGTCCCCGCCGCCTCCAGCGCGCGGCACGCGGCTCGCCCCGCGCCCACCATGTTGCCTACCGTCCATGCGGTTACCACCTGGAAAGTTAAAGAAAGGACCTTAAAATAAAATGTCTTGGCTTAGACTTTTTCAAATCACAAATTATGGGCGCAAATAAACACGCGCTCGTATAGTATATATACTCGTATATCATATATATAAGTGCAGAAGCTGTATACTGCAACAGAATTGCATGTGATCTGTTGGTAAGGAACTACAGCAAATAAAACTGAAATTCACATGCTAATTGTTAGCATTAGTTATTGAAACATCTAAAATTGTCAAAGAATGTAATGTAAATATACTTACATATAAAATACATACAACAACTTGAATATTAGTTAAGTATGAGTTAAACAAATAGATATACAGTCGTGGTCAACTAATTAGGGACAATCTCTAGTTAGGCCAAATTGTGATTTTTTTTTATGTTTTTCAACGAGTCTTAAAAATATTCCATATCTTTTACATGTAAGTATAATTAGTCATTTATGTGCCCGATTATACAAACAATAACAACTTCTTAAACATTAAACCTCTTTACAGTATAGCTGATAGATTATCATAGTGCTATTTGTTCAAATATTGCTGGCTGGCCATTTAATTAGGGACACTGAGATATTGCGTTCTATTTTCAAAGTTTGAATCTCAATACTTTTTTACTTCTTCTCTTATTGTTTCGTGGTAGTTTTGGCGGCAATCCCGATTTTTATTTTAAGTTTTGAAAAATATTTTGAAGAAAAATGGGCAAAAATAAAAGTTGCGATCCAACACTACGAAAAATTATCATGAAGTTTGTTGTCGAGCATGGTTGGCCATACCGAAGGATAGCAGAACATTTAAATTGTTCAAAAACTATGGTATACAATGCAGTGCAACATGTCAGACGCAATAACACAACTTTAAATGTGCCCAAAACAAAAAGATCGAGAAAAACAACTCCGCAAGAAGATAGAATGATAACCAGGTTAGCTAAGAAAGATCCGTTTCTAGGCTCTATTGTAATTAAACACGAAGTATTTGGGACAGACGAAAGAGCTGGTGTCTCAGCGAGGACCGTTTGACGACGTCTGGTAGAAGCAGGGTTGTTCGGAAGAGTGGCTCGCAAAGTACCGTTGTTGAAGAAAGAACATAGAAATGCTCGTTTGGCGTTTGCACGTAAATATGGACATTGGACCTACGCCCAATGGCAACATGTATTATTCTCTGACGAGACCAAGGTTAATTTGATTTCTTCAGATGAAAGGCAATACGTACGGCGTCCAGTAAAAGCAGAAATGAATCCAAGATTCACAAAAAAGCAGGTGAAACATGGCGGTGGAAACATTAAAATGTGGGGTTCATTTTCTGGACGTGGAGTGGGACCTGTGAGGAAAGTTCAGGGTAACTTAGACCAACATCAATACAAGGCAATATTGGAGGAAACGATGCTTCCCTATGCTGAGGAGCATCTCCCTATTATATGGACGTTTCAGCATGATAACGACCCGAAACATACCGCCCGTTCAGTCAAGTCGTTTCTTACCAGTCAGTCAGTATCGGTGCTAGATTGGCCAGCAAATAGCCCGGACCTTAACCCAATCGAGCACCTTTGGCACGAAATCAAGAAAAAAGTTGCCACTTATCGTACCACAACTTTAGATGAACTTAATGAAGCTTTTTGTGAGGCATGGGCAAACATTCCTGTCGAAACATGCCAGAAACTGATAATGTCTATGCCACATCGGTGTCAAGCGGTAATTACTAACAAAGGTTTTGCTACTGGGTACTGATTTTACACGCAATAAAATGGAGCTGTTAAAGATATTATAATACTGCAGATTATTAGTTTTGTTTAACTCTATTTTTCATAATAGTTTACTGTCCTTAATTAAATGTCCAGCTACAGAATTATACCTTAAAATTGAATACATGTTCAACCTTTGATATTAAATACTTTTTTCTATTTATTTATTCTTTTATTTACAGCCATTTATAGCATAATAATCGGACCAAATTATGCAAATAATAGGTGCTGAGAAATCAATATGGTTTTATATTTATATGTACATAACCGGTTATTGCTCTTCACTATCTTGAAAGTCCCTAATTAGTTGACCACGACTGTATGTATGTACCGATGGGCATTTACCATACACAACATGGCTGGCAGTGGAAGCACGGAACAGCAAGCCCAATGCCTAAATGGGCAGATGGCAAGAAAAAAAAAGAATATAAAAAAGAGAAGTTAAGTATGAGTAGTTTGTTTACAAACATTTGGCTAAAGTAAGTACTTAGTAAAACTATATTTGGGTAAGCTACTCACGGCCAGAGGTTCATTTTGTGTGTCCAAGGTGAGAGCCAAGTAGACACTGGTCACCTTGACCAGTAGAAGCACCGTCTCTGCTCCCGCCAGGGCCAAGTTACACAGGATGCCTGCTGCTTGCTCCTGTCTCTTCACATCACTTCCTGTAACAAAAAACCTAAAGATGAGACTTTGCAATTACCTATCAATACTTTTCATATTTTTTTTATCATGTAAGTATCTTTGTAGCACAGCACCTCGGCTCTTTCATTTTATCAGTAGTCAAATTTCAGACACTCAATTAATTTGTTAATTGGACAAAGAAGAAAGCTAGGGATGATAGGAAGCTGAGGCCAGATATCACTTTCATTCATTTCATCATCCCTGCTTGTATATGGATCTGGATCTCGTGTTCTATGTATGTGTGTATTTTTGGATCTCAGGTACCTATATATTTACGTATGGATAAATAAAAGCATAATACATTATTTACAAGTTTCAATGGAATCAACTATGAAAAAAGGTTGTTAATGTGTACAACTATGCAATGTTATACCTGTGAGCTCTCTGACAATCCCTCGCAAAGCCCCTTCCTGTGAGAGTATAAGATTTGTGTTTTTCTCATGATCCAGCAAAATATTCTTCAAAGCCTTAAGGTCCCTGAGCTCTACGTCTGACTTGTTTTTCAGCTTTTTGGCTAAAGCTGCTACATCTATTGCTTCTCTGTAATAAATAGAAAATGACAGTTCAAAATCCTTTAGGTACTAACCCTAAGTTCATCTTCTCTATTTATGCAAGCTGGCTGACGTAACTAGACATAAATAGTTTTGACTACAGATTACTATCCGTGTCTTTGACTTCGACCAATCTAAAAATATTACTCACGGTTGAATATCCAGCGATCGGTGCTTATCACTTGCAGCATCTTTCAGCTGTTTTCGTTGGAATTTTAGTTCATGCCGCTTTTGTGACCGTGGAAAGATGATTTTTCTAATGAATTCCTTCGGAAGGAGACCCTTCATTTCACCACCGTCCTGGTCCAAGCGCTCGACGAGTCTGTCTTTGTCCAGGTTACCAATTCGCATCAATGTATCAATATTTTGATTGTCCATTGTAACAACAAAATAAACAGTCCACCGACGAAGATTGGTAAGGTTTTTTCAGAGCGTGTTTTTAGCTTTTCTTTCAATTTGCAAAGAGACTACAATAACCAATGAGTATACAATAACTAGTTAACTACGTAAGAGAACAATAACTAGGTACGTAACATCGAAATATTGTACTTATTTAAGAGAATTTGTTTGGATTGCAAAAAGAACAACAACTACGACGATGGATTGCTTTCTTCCAAAGAGAATAAAACAAACCACTACGGTTTCTTCTCTTTTAGAGAAAAGTTCCAACTTTCCAAGGTGAATACAAGAGCCAGTTTAATTATTATTAGGGTTTGTTTAAGATTATTGAAGCGCAGTTAAGTTGTTGTTTTTTCTGTTCCATGTGTTATTGTCAAAGATCCTAGTTTTTTTTTTTTTTTAATTTAATTTGTCCTTTTGGACAAATACGGCTCAAAGATCCTAGGATCCTACGTTCCGTAGGGATGGGGTAGTGTATAATCGTTAATGAATTTTGATTTAATATTATTCGATTTATTCGATTCATTTGTCTAGTCAGTTGTGCGGTATTCTTGCAAGGCGCTTCAGTACGGTAAGTGGGCGGTGCTCTTATGTGCTACGATAATTTTGGAGGTATTACTGTAATAATAGTAAGTGTACTGTAAAAAAATACGTTACATATGCAATATGCTGTAAGCTGTCAAAATTATCATCCTAAATTAGAAAAACTATAGTTGACACAATAGATTTATGGTACTTATAGTTTGTCTATTTCAGGATGATAATTTTGACAGCTCATGACTATGTTGTAACGTATTTTTTATATAGGAGAATACCTCCAAAATTATCGTAGCACATGGACGAACGCGCCTTGCAAGAATAACGCACAACTGACTAGACAAATGAATCGAATAATATTAATTTAGATATAAGTTAAATTTTTAAGTACTACAATTTGCACCTCTAAATGAATTTAAAAATAGTGATTTTGAATTTTTTTTCGTTTGATTTCACTTATCCTATTCTACCTCAACAACGATCTGGACGTGTATTCTAAATAGGTTAATTCCCGAATGTAAATGTGCAGGATGCGAAATCGTAGTCGTCAGGGCTTTTACTGTTATGTATACAATTATTTATAAAATTATTTTTACCTACTTACCTAAGAGAATAAAAAAATAAACGTTTTTGTAATTTACTACTTATTAATAAAACATAACATGTAATGTAACTATCGATTCCAAATTCTATGGGAATGATAATCGAAAATCGAATAGATTCATTAACGATTATACACTCTAACTTCTCACTCCCTACTGAGACCTGTTCAAAAAAAAATTCAAAAAAGAAAACCTGTCAAAATTATCATCCTAAATAAGACAAACTATAGAGCATTTATAACAATATGCTGTAAGTAAAGGCTCGCACACTCAGCGAAGACCCTTGCCTTTACGTTCATCGTTATTCCTCTAAGAATTGACAACTCGTATCAGCTTGCAAGTGTGTGAGCCGGTTGATACATGAAACCCATAAACTAAGAAGTATACTACATGAAACCTTAGAACATTTAAAACTATAAGCAAGAAACTATGGGGTGTGAACTGTACAAAAAAAAGGTTTGAAAGATATTTGTAGACGAGGCGTGTATTTTAGGTAGCGGTGAGTGGTTTTATTTTCATACTTAGGGTCGTCGTCGTTGAGATGTAAATCCATCCTCTGTTCGTGGTTTTGTTTGTCCAAAAGATGACATTGACAATCTTTGGAAAACTGACACTGACAACTAATCGTGTGGTCTTTCATGATACTTTTTCTGAGGGTCTTTCCCGGTCGGTGAAAAAAGTGGGGTGCCATCATTTTACGACCAGTCCAGTAACAACCAGGGACGTTACAGCCCAGGAATTTCTGTACGAAGTGTCAATGTCAACATTAATTTGATCAACATTTTAAATAACACATTTTAAATCTGAGCTTCTCAATAACTACAGCACTTTAAATTCAAAATAATCCTGTGTAGATCTTTGCATTCCACCGCACAATAACCATTGATCTAAAGTCTATGGATATAATAATAATAATAACACTTTATTGCACTTAAATAAATAACAAAAATAAACCTTAATATATCTAAATTTAAAAAACTAACAGTACAATAGGCGGCCTTATCGCTGAGAGCGATTTCTTCCAGGCAACCCAGGGATGGAGAAAAGTATATTGTTATTACAGTTGATAGTGCACAAACAGTTGAAAAATTGAATAAACAAAACAAAAAATAAAAATTGACATACTACATACATCACTATTTAAAACACCTATCCCTATCTATGGAATTTAACCATAGACATAGAATTTTTTCACTACGTTATACCATAGCTCTGAATACCATAGGCTTAGAATCTTAGATGAAATTATACCTAGATGGTTGGCATGCGTGGCCGTGAAGAGAGACAGAGTATACGAAGTGGTGTTGCCATGCAATTTTTTTACCCTGACTAGGTTCGTAATTTCATGTTGGGGCGAGCAGCAGCGCCTCTTGCAGAATAGATCTACCACCGAACCGAACTGCGATTCACAACCCGCATGCCCAGCGTGAGGATTATAAGCATTACCCCTCATATCCAGCGTTGCCAGAAGGTAACTTTTGTTACCTTTTAGGTGATTTTTCACTACGTCCGGTTACTTTTAGGTAACACGACTTCAAAGGTTACTTTTAGGTAATATTTTGGAAATTGTAATTTTTTTTATTTGCAGCGCTGGCAAGGCAACTCTACAGAGTACATTAAAATAATTATGGCAACACGTTCTCTGCTCTTATGTTTCGTTCGATAGTTTGTACGTAATTATGGTGTGCGCAACTCCTGAAAATATGTCTATTTCTCTCGCATCGCACTAATGTATAAGATCCTTGATAAGGTCACAAAATATGACTCGCTAAAGTGAAAAGGAAGAATTCAATATGAAAAATTTAGCTTTTGTTTCATAATAAAAAAAATCATCAGGCTTTTGATGGTCTTACACTTTTGATGGTCTTGCCCATCGTGTTTTTACTTACCGTCCACTCGCACTAAACGTTTTAAGCGGTTTGAAACTAGGTACTGCTGTTTTTTCAGCCAATTACAAACTGGGTTTCTTCAAAACAAGAGTGAATAGGTATCTTCCAGACCGTCACGATACATTGTCGGCCACATCTTCACTTTCCACTGGGTGAGATTGTGATCAAACGAAGGTCTATTGACTATTAACAACTTATGTTTATATAAACTTTTAGTAGGTAACTACATAATTAATGGAAAAAAATATAAAAGGTAACTTTTCAGTCTAAAAGGTTACTTTTTTATTTCTTTCGGGTTGCTTTTGACAAGACCTAACTGGCAACACTGCTCATATCATCATCAGCCAATACCAGTCCACTGCTGACTACGGATTCCTAAATTTATTTAATTAAGTACCTAGTATAGTATGCGGGAATAGGTAAACTGAGCATAGAAATAAAACTACGTTTAGGTATCAATTTTATTTTCTTTAAATTTATTACCACCGCTACGTACCTATAGTGAAGAAATAATTTCAAACTCTTTAAAATATTATACTTTATTTACTCACAAAAATGTTGACCTCAAGTGATGCTGTGACCGCGCGCTCTCCGCCCTCTATCTCGAAAACGGTTCACCGTAGGTACTTATATTTTTTTTAAATAAAATTTGTAGAGAATTTTGTATTCTACAATATTGATGAGATATTTAGGTACAAAAACAGCGCAAAAAACACATTTTTGTGACCTTTCACCTTGAAATTTTATAGTTGCGTACACCCTACCATAATGTAGGTTTTGAGACAACTTTTAGGGTGTCAAGTCAATATACAAGTATTTACAGACTTACAGCTGGGTATCTCGAATTCCGAGGTGAACTTACTATAATGACTGGACTAATGGCGGAGTCGCTGGAGGAGCTTAACCGGATGCGTCCTACCCGTCATGACCTACGGAGCTGAGACGTGGACACCCACGGTAGGGCTGGTCCACCAGTAGCGAGCTATGGGGAGAGAGATATGCTCGGAGTTTCTCTGAAGGATAGGATTCGCAATAAATACATCCGACAGAGAACCAAAGTTATCGACAAAGCTCAAAGGCTGGCCATATCTCGAGACGAACCGACAACCGCTGGGGTAAACGTGTTCTTGAGTGGAGACCGGCAATCGTAATGTAAGACACCCTCCGATCTGGTGGTATGACGATTTGCGAAAGACTGCTGGCAGATGCTATTGCTGGATGCAGCTGTGGACTAACATAGGCTGTTGTGGATACAATGTTCATGAAACCACCGCAACCACGATCCCCCTAGAAATGTGAAATTCGAATTTAGCGCCGGTGAAACCGCGGGGAACAGCTACTAAATAATAAATTGTTAGATAGGTACCTAGGTAATAGGTACACAGAACTGGTAAGCACCTAACCTACGTATGAAGGTTCTGTCTAGCTTCTACATCTTTTTTGGGTTTTACTACATAACATAACGAAACCCTCAGGGTCATGCTCTGCTAGTCTGTTCCTCTCGAATATCTCTGCCACAACCTAGCTAAGCTACCTAATAACTTGAAATTTAAAAAACCTTTTAATAAATTATTTCATCATCAGCCTATACCAGTCCACTGCTGGACATAGGCCTCCCCTATAGCGCCCTGTCTTCAGCTTGCCGCATCCAGCATCTGCCAGCAGTCTTTCGCAAATCGTCGTCCCACCTGGTAGGAAGGCGTCCTACACTACGTTTTCCGTGTCGCGGTCTCCACTCAAGAACACGTTTACCCCAGCGGTTGTCGGTTCTTCTCGAGATATGGCCAGCCCACTGCCACTTCAGCTTGCTAATCCTTTGAGCTATGTCGGTAACCTTGGTTCTCTGTCAGATGTATTCGTTGCGAATCCTAATAAATTATTAAATAATAAATTATTTAGTAATAGGAAAACAATCAACATCAAAACTTTTATTTACACAATAAATAATGTACAATTAGGTACTTATTAAGTAGACAAGGGCATAATTATTAATGTATTCATAATACTTAGTAGGTATTAATTAGGTTTATAACAACATACCTAGACTATGTTCCTATCTAATAAACAGAAATGTAAGCAGAGAGAGCAAGACAGTAGAGACGGTTTATTTGTTAACAATTTATGGATTACCTATGATCTCAGAGCAATATTGCTCTGAGCCTATGATGTATGTACATTGTACGTACTTAATACTATTTATACCTTTAGAGAGAGAATGGTGTAAAACTTACTTACCTATAATATTTTATTTAATATTGTCTGTCTGTACTGTCCTGGCTCATAGCTCTCGCCTGCTTAGATTCCTTTTTAATCTATTTACGTTTTTCTTACATTATGATCTGGCAGACATTACTTAAAAATGGGTACTTTTGTGTACCTTATAATATGGCTCAATGAATAAATGATAAATGTTTTCCTATGAAACATGAATAAAAGATACGACATCAGTTATTACATAATATTTTAAATTACCAAACTTAATAGTACTTATTCTGATAAAAGTACCTAAGTTTTATTTACAACAATCACTTTTCTGTCTTGGTTTCTTTAATTTACAATTTGATTATACATATATAGAGTATTTTATATACAGAGAGATTCAGGTAAAACTTAATTATCTTTAACAATGCTATTTACAGTTTTGACCAACGAGGTTAATATTAAAGATGTACAATAAAGCGACCTATGTTTATAAAAACTTATTTTAATGATAAAATGACGTCACACGCCGTTAACAGCCTTAAAACTAGTATAAAGTTTTTCACTTAAATTCACTTGCTATAAGTGTTTAGCCATCATTCACACTATAACAGGCTTTCTTTCTCTAAGCTTACAGGAGCAGCTTTTCTTTTTGACACCCGTCTGTTTCTTTGTGAAAACTTCATGGAGAGATTTCGATGAATGTCTGTGCTATAACAAGTCCGACTTATCATTTCCTTCACCAACATTAACTTTATCGTGATTAGATATTATTTTTTGTTGTGTTGTATCTAATCTATCATTTTTAAGTATTTTCTGATCTTTTTCGTCTTTATGTTTGTCTTCAGGCATATTATCCTTGATAGCTTTCTCTTCTTGAGACTTCCTGTTGTCTTCCTTCTTTCCTTGAGTTTTGTGATTATTGTCCACTGGTGGGACAGTTTGTCCGTTGACTAGTTTGAAGTCTGCGGGGTCTGTTTGAGTCCCTTTGTCTACAGTCGGCAATTCTAGAACAAGGATATATAATATATATATAACGAATGTATTAAATAAATTTAGACAAAAAAATTACAATACCTACCCAACTAATTACCTATGTAATAAACAGAAACAATACTACTGAACCACCCTCTGATTCGCTGTCCTGATTGTAATTAGGAAATTGTAATAGCTGTAATATAATTATTCTTATATTAGTTTACTAACGTGAATGTCCGCCCGGACCTAGTCACTATTAGGTGCAAGCTTCCGACGATCTGTCCAGATTGCAAGCACAAGTTTATAAGTAGGTAGGTATATAGACTTACTCCTGAGGGCGGGATGCGCGACGGCGATGGCGCTCTGCGCGGGCGGCGGCTTGCGGCTGTAGCGCACGGGCATGATGCTCTGCCGCACGTTGCGCTCCGGCCGGACCAGGATTATATACAGCTGGAATTAACCAAAAACGTAAATATACCTATTCAAAACATTCATAAGGTTTGCGACTGGCACGACAGCAGAGGGGTGAAGGTAGGTACCTGAACAAACTGCAGATTCTTAAACGTCATGTGCGAGTCTTACTCATGTACCGAGGGTTCCGTAAAATTAAGAGTTTGTTGTGTATGTTCCTGTTTCTTGCCAAATAGTAAGTTTCTAATTCAACGTAAAGTAATGCCTTACAAATTTTGGTCACTAGCAAGATAAAAAAAATGTTTTTTTTTTTAAATTTCCGGTTTTCGGATTTATTCCTTTACTTGTGCTATAAGACCTTGCTTCTTGCCAAATTTCATTTCTCTAGGTCAAAGGGTAGACCCTATAGGTTTTGTGTGCAGGTGATTCCCTAGGAAATTTCAAAATATTTGGGCATAAACGTCTGTAACTTTTGATTGCGTTGACTTAGAAGTTTGATATACCTATACCGCGGCTCGAGGTTACGAATCTGAGTATATGGTGTCAATTTCAACTCGATAACTCTACGCGTTTCTGAGAAAAGAGGGTTGACAGACAGACAGACGGACAACAAAGTGATCCTATATGGGTTCCTTTTTTCCCTTTGAGGTACGGAACCCTAAAAATGTACGACCATGATTTTTTAATACTATCTCCTGTTGGCGATGCTCTCATACCGCAGGAAGTAATTAACTCGTTCTAGTACCAAAAATAACAAGTAAACGGGGCTAAGAGCAGTCGGCCACAACAAATATCGCTATTACGATATTACTATTATGTGGCTGTGAATAGTTCTTCATCTTACCTTAGGTGAAAACAGACAGACGAGTGTCACACTGGCGCTGAGCGATATAGTGACCGCCATGCTGGTGACCCGCAGAGGCACGTGGCTCGCCGTGCCGAAGTACAGCGGCACGAAGGCGAGCCAGATCACGCACGTGGTGTACATCGTGAACCCTGGAACAGTACAAACAATTCACTTGATCAATCTTTTACGGGTCATCTTAATGATCAGCACCATCATCATTACTGCTGGATATAGACTTACGGTAATGAGTGCCTTTATGGTTGTAAACTTACAAGCACTAATAACGGACATGACATAAAAATATTGGATCTTCTCAACACCAAAAGTGATGTTGGAAGCGGTGATGATATTATTGCCAGTTTTTTTTTCCTATATTTATATATTATGTATGTAAAACAACTACTTACGCATTTAAAAAACCGAACGTTAAACATTCAGCGGTTAATTTGGTAAGTACGTGATCAATCTACTTTACATAATACATAAGCATCTACACGCGGCATAATCAGCTAGGAGCCCCGGCGCGAAATGTTCGCATGACTTCAAATGAATGTGCCGTATGGCATCGGTTCCAAACGTCAGCAATGATTGATGTGTGCCCCATTTATCCTCGTTACTGGGTTGGTAATCAATCTATTTTACCTACGGCCTTTAATTATTGGCCCGAACATGTTCCCAACGAGATTAATACATAATTTCAAACTAGAATAATGCTTATTCCGAACCATTGGGTACGCAACCAGATATTGTCAATTTGGGTAAGGTTCATGCTGCAAGAATTTAGACCTTTACGTGCGTATTCTTAGAAGCTAGAATACAAGGTAATGAAATTGTAGCGTAGTTACGTCACGCCAGCTCATAAGGAAAGCTATTCAAGGTAATATTGCGTAAGAATGAAAAACGGGACCACTATATAAGGATCTCTACTCCCTTATCTCTGAAACTACTGAGCCTGTGACAAATGCGAAATATAAGACGATCTCACTCGTAAACAGAGGAGAAAATGCGTTCAGAATGGGTCAGATTAAAAATAAAGTGGAGGCTTTAGCATGATTTATGGCTCCGACCTCTCCCCGCCAGCCGTCCGTGCTTAACCAATTATTCCAATAAATGACTATATCCATCATGAAAACGACACACGATATTTTCAATCTTCTTTTCTTTGTCGTAATCAATAAAGTTCATACCAGCAACCTCCTTAGGGAAAGGAAAAACGAACACCACATCTTCAATCATGTTTCCTCTGCTTGATTCAGATGGCACAAAAAGTAATTGGTATTAGTTCAAAACAGGACAAACCAGTACCTACCTAGGTAAATGTTCACGGTACACATTATATCATTCATTATATCATTATAATTTGTGAATTCGTGATCGCCCTCGGTTCGAGCGATCGCCGATACTCGCGAACTGCATTCGATTAGTGGCCGGCCATTACATTACTGAAGTTTACATTGGACTAAGTTTAATGGCTTTCCAACTAAATTTCAACTATATTCAAGTTGCGTGATGATGTGATGAATTTGGGACGCGAACCGATTCGGTTCAATCTCCAATGTTATTTACATTGGAAATGCTAAGATTGTTTTGGTATCCTATTATGACAATTTCTAGGTACATTGCCAGATTCTATCACTTCACATCCAGTTTTTGCATTCTAAATCAACATTCATAGGATTCTTATTTGAATACATTTTCATGTCGTCACCTATGTCATTTCCCTTGCTGGTTCTACAATATTCTAGAAACCACCAATACTTTTTGTAAGAACGTTATTTTTATAGCTGTTTATGTTAAAGTTTTTATTCCGCCGTTACACCAGTTGTGCTCAGCAAAGCGAGCCAATCACGATAAAAGATACCTAATAACATTATCATAGGAAAGAAATTACATTAGAGAATGCAGATAGCTAGCAGATTGGTTTCCCGACCTTTTGGTCGATAATGTAAAAGTAAATTGGCTGCTGCAGCTGAACTCTGCGGAAATGGTTATTCTGATAACTAAGTATGTATGTGATTATTGTAATTATCTACATATTATAGCATACTTACATTAGTAACGTGCTATGTTGAGGATAGGTATTACCCAGTAACATGACTTAATCTGTCGTTTTACTTTAGTTTGTGCCAATTATGACGTAATGAGGTAATAAATAAATATAAAAAAATGAATGCGGTGCCTCCGGGACATTGCAAGTAAAAAACTCCTCAATTCTATTTACCTAGCGATGTGTCAATCAATAATCTGTATAATTTGCTGGGAAAGCGCAGCAAAATCCTATCTCATAAAAGTAGAGAGAGCACAACGCTCTGTACTAAAGGTCATGTATAGAAAACCGTACAGATACCCAACTGCACAATTATATAAGGAATGTGGGGTCCTTAGTGTACGTCAACTCTTTATTCTTCGCATTACTTTAGCTGCACATAGAACACTAATAAATTCAGAAAATTACTCAACATTGGTCACAAAAAGAGTCTTTAAAATACCTCCACAGGTAAACTCATCCTTTGCTCACCGCTTTGGGCAGCATATACGGTCATATGTATATAACAAGGTAGTTAAAATTTGTAATATTAGAGATATGTCAGTCCATGAAGCTAAACAAACCATATTCAAATGGCTTTGACCTTAAATTACACGGACACTGAGAACTTTCTCAGAATAATAAGTTAGCAAATTTTTAGCTGTTTGTTTCAAAATCATAAGTTAAGTTTGCTATTTTTGTCTTTTAGATTTTCAGCTGGTTCAAAATCAAAGTCAATCATTTCTTCTATAAACCTTTCACCACCAAATAAAACAAAAATATTTTATTTATTTTGTACTGCTAAAATTATTAGACTCACTCACTTGTGTACTTAAGCACTAGATAAGATAATTTAAGTGTTAACTAAGTATTGTACGTTTCACACCGAGACAAAGGACCTACTTGTGTCTGTAAGAATCACCAGTTTGGATCTCACGATACAGGCTCCGCCTAGTGTGAGATCTATAAGTAAAAAACATTGTCTTCAAACCCTCAGCAATAACATTTTACTATCTGTTTAACAGGCCATTGTATCACAATAATAATTATGTAATACTGTTCTGTATCTTTAGAAAACCGTAGAGCATCTACGGCGTAGATCCTCTACGGCGTAGCTCGTTATGACGTAGAAGACTTTCTAATAAACTTCATAGACATGGACCGTCTACGTCGTAGACCCTCTACATCGCAGAGAACTACAGCGTAGCGACATCTAGATTGTCTTTGTGCAATCAACAATTTATTGTACAAGCACGTAACAAATATCCAAAGCCTACTTTGAACCCTATGCCATTGCGAAGAGAGCAATGTTTACAACAATGTAGGTTGAAAGATTGGCTCTGTACCCTCGAGGCCGTATCTTCTAGACAAAAGCTAAAACAAATATGTGGAGTGGAAGGGAACGATTTCAATCAACCATTGATCATATTACGCTGAGCTCTGATTGGATTCCTATACGATATTGTTCTCATTGTTGTGTTTATTGTTCAATGTACAATAGAGGCTTTCACATTCTAAGAGCAAAGGAGATTAATTGATTTTAACTGTTAATTTTTTTCGAGTTCTTGAACATTTTTGTATGTTTATTCATTTATTGTTTATTGATGTATGTCACAATACTGATTACTTTTATTTATTTATTTTTTTGTACATGCTGAGATTGTAGGTTCATTTTTCCTAATTTCGGGGAACGCAAACAGCCGTAAGAGGATTAAATAACCCAATGTATTCATAAAACCCGGTGAAGAAGCTCTAAAAA
Source organism: Eupithecia vulgata (assembly GCA_946478455.1). NCBI lineage: Eukaryota > Metazoa > Arthropoda > Insecta > Lepidoptera > Geometridae > Eupithecia > Eupithecia vulgata. The sequence goes on along the minus strand of OX297873.1, from coordinate 1,041,144 downwards.
ATTTCCATTCCAGCCTTCATAACATTTTCTCTCACCTGGGATAAATAAATACCTCTGACAAAACAAAAGTACTAACGAATACTACGGAGGCATTCTCACATTTTTCAGGCCTATTTCTCAGAGCTTTTTACCGTATTTATTTTGTGTAGCCTTGGTAAGAGAAAAATCTGGATGAAGTCTTTGTATGTATTATCTTAGAGAGAATCTTCGTAACAAGTGGACCGCTAGGTGTATATACTCGTACTTATGATGAGGTACCCTTTTTGTTTGGATTAACATACAATATCGTTATATGTGTTTCAAATACTTTGTACACAGATAGTGAATTTAAAATTCGCAGCTGGGTCTTAAGTGGTCTCTGAAGTATTTTTTAGATGACATGAGCACATTAAAAGAAATTGGCGAGTTTCTTCTAGTCTAGTGACCCTATCTGGCTCTATCAGAGTTTCTAGCCAAGTGATTACTTAAAGACAACTTTCACGTTAATTGTTAATGGTACGCCTACGGTGCCTTTGAAAAGATAAATTATAAAGGTCAAGAGAGAATATAAAATGAGAGGATAAAACGAAAACTATTAAGTAGAAGAGCGCTACACCTACAAAAATAGAATATTTAATGTTGGTTTAAAGGTCGGTTCAAGAACAGGGTGGTAATGAAATGCCTAGCTGGAGATGAGAACCTAACATGTTGGCTTGTGACTGCGTGAAATTGCGAAATTGCAAAAAAAAATTGCAGAAGCTTTTGAAGTCTTCTGGACCTGATGCATGAAAGTTCAATAAGATAAACACAGTATAAAAATAAATTCGTTTTCCGCATGTGCCTGTCTGTGTTGACGCTATGAATTTCCATACGGTTTTCATAGGTTTGTACGTACCTATACACGCTGACTGGAAGTTTTGCTGGAACGGGCTACTACTCTGGTATAAGTACCTATACACGCTGACTGGAAGTTTTGCTGGAACGGGCTACTACTCTGGTATACGTACCTATACACGATGACTGGAAGTTTTGCTGGAACGGGCTACTACTCTGGTATGCGTGCGAGGGGCGGACGGGTCGCTAGTAAAAACTACTATGATGATATTGTTATTTAAAAACTAGTAAACTGTAGTGAACCCGCATTGATCATGAATTATAAGAAGGATATGTTTATAAAATAACTGACCGATATGCTTGCTCTCGTTGAAGGCCTCGGGTATCTTCCTGGTGAGCACGGCGTAGACGGTGCAGACGAGGATCAGCAGGATGGGGTAGGAGAAGGCGATCATGTAGGAGGCGTCCACGTACGAGTCGCAGACCAGCATGTTGTCCTCGCGCGTCGGGTGGTGGAACATGGCCTTCGCGGGGGACACAATCATCCACACTACCACTATTAGCACCTGGAGAGACAGAGTCAATGCATAAATACAACACTGGACAATTCGCACAACATCATCTAGCCCTAAACCAAGCAGAGCTTGTGTTATGGGTATATATTACCTGATATATTTAATAAGTAACATACATAGATAAATATTTATTAATAAACACAGAAAATACCCAGAGTACACAAAACAGTATCTGTAGATCGTACAAACATTTATCCCAAGACGGGAATCGAACCGGAAACTACCACACAACGTATGCGTACCATCTCCCGCTGAGCGACAGAGGTCGTCATAGAATGTACATAATATTGGAATTACAAGAGGAGACATTTCACACATAACACTATCGAGCCATCGAGGCTGGACAGGAATGGACCAGTATCATCCTCCCTCACTATTACCTTCTCCTATCATCATCAACAACAACACGACACAACCTGACCTCACCCATAACAATTAATTATAATTACTTATATTATTCTCACAAACGTATGGTGAGGCATGAACTGTATGGCGAGAGCAAACTTACCGGATAGCGGTTCAGATTCATAAGCTTTTTTCTTGCCAAATTTTGTCACGTAGCCTAACGACACTATTTGGTGTGACAGTCTGAGGCATTCGTGATCAGCACTTGCGCGATAATCTGGGACATAAGTACCCTACTACCTACTGCTAGATCTTTTATCCAACAATAGGCGAGGTCAAGTTGCGAACCGAGTTGAGAGAACTCGACTCTGGTTCAAAAATGAAATCCACTTTGCATAGGAGTTATCTCTCAGCATCAGCTAACGCCCAAGCTTTTAGAAAACCAGATCATTTCAAGAAAACACTTCTACACATTGTACGTAGAAAAACACTCAGACTGGTGAATAGAGATCGCAAAAAAAACTTAAGTTAAACAACTTAAAGAAACTTTAATCTGTTTTAATTACTAGCGTCCTAGATCCGCTCTCTTTCGAAGTTGAACTTTTACACTAAGCATTATAATATAAAGTAAGAATGCAAACGCACTACGCGACAGCTGAACTGCGTGGCCGCGGCATTGCGCTTCAAGTTAGAACAAATCACCAAATAAGCCGCGCAGTTCCGCTGACGCGTAGTGCGATCAGTCTGCTAGGATTTCATACAAAGAATAACTGCCGCGCCATGTTGTACAGTTCCGTTGTAGTGCATTTCCGCTCAGGCCGAGGGCACCTTAAAACTCTGGATAAGAATTCACCTCGAGTGTGGATGCCAGTGGATACTTTATCATAAAACACAAACTTTACTGGCCGCAGTTGAGGCCAAGTAGTTTGTTTGCAATATAAAGATTGTTAGGTTGAAGCCACTTTACGGGTTTGCGGTTGCATTCATGACATAAAGAAATGAGGCGCCCCGTGTTGTGCGCCACTCATGTCAAAAACCAATCAACCGCACAAATTGACCAGCATATCTGTTTTAATGAATCTACCGGTAAACAAAGTTCATGTTAAAGCTAAATAAAGTGAACATAATCGCAAGTCGCATAATTGACGCTTATTCGGGGAGGCCTATGTCCAGCAGTGGATTGATATAGGCTGATGATGATGCAAATATTGTATATTTAATCAAACAATTATCTGAGCGTCTGGTCGAAGCGACGCGTGACCCGAGAGCTGGTGAGTATCTGGCACAGCGCATCAGCATTGCTATACAGCGGGGCAATGCAGCCAGTGTCTTAGGCACGCTTCGAACTGGTATTGATATGGATCAGTTGAGCTACCTGTAGATTGTTTGCAACAGTTTGCTTAATTGTTTCTATTGTAAATACTAGTTTTAATTTAAATTTGTTATTTGATTGTTATTTTCTTTCTGAATAAATAATCAAACAATATTTTTATATTAAGAATGTTTATTGTTTGAAAAATGGTTGACTTCCGCTAATTTGGCTGTAATATAACAATATTACTACATTCTAGGTAGTATAGCATTGTTCTCTCTCCTCTTTTTACATAATAGTTACTATGTTGGTTTTTTTGTTCGACGTAAAATTAATATTCATTAAATACAAATCTTCGAGAAACAAATAGCTTCGTAAATACGACACCCAAACACATTTTTTACATTATTTCTACCCTTTGTGTAGTAGATTAACTTTCGATCACAAAGGCAATGCTCAAATTCTTTTTTTCGCTATCAAACACGAACAAAACATCAATCTAAAATTGCTCGAAACACGCTTCAGTTTTGTGTAGGTACCGTTCACGAGGTAACTAATGAATTATATCAAGGTAATTTCATTGGTAAATTAATCACGTAGACTGAACGCGCGTAGGGCGTAGCCATCGGCTTCTAACCCTCAAATATAGCCTTGTAATAATAAATACTTAGAAGGTTTTTATAAGAATTTTAATAACTAGATTATTTTCTGCATTTCATCGAGTAGTAGAGCCTAATTCTAATTGATGTTGTGCCTCTTGTCTGCGACCTCTGTGAGGGATTGTTACATTCCCTAATTTAGTTTATCTTGAGATTATTAGAGATTGTTTTGGGGCAATCTCGCTGGTTCAAAGTGTCGGTAATTCCCTGGAGATTGTCAGTGACAGACCTTTCAGATAAATGCGAATAAGAGTGGAGCTCAGTGTCAGATTAGGACGCCTAAGTGGGGAGATAGAACAAATTAGGACCTGTCTGTCCCATCGTCGTACAAATTAGCTTTTTGAATTGCCTAATAGTGTTTGCACTTGGGTTTAATAATCAAACAAAATTCCATTGCCTTTTTATAGACATGGTTGCGTTTCTCGAAGAACAGTATTATTAATTATGTAGGCAAATTATTTTAGTGTTTGACAGTAAGACTCAGCTATTAAAATGGGAATGGGAAACTATTTTGTAGTCATACATAATTATAGAAGAAGGCATTATGACAAATGATAAGTAGTTCCTCTCGACCCGGTAGGAGCGCTACAAGGCGCTACATGTATAGAAAGGACTCTAAATCGATGGAAGTATTCGTAAGATAATGCGTACAACCCGTACGTTTAAAGATCCTTTACGTGACGTTCTCGGTTAAACAAACAAATAAAAAAAGCAGTGAGCATAGTTTATGATGATCTAAAAATTATCACAGATGAATACAAAAAAGTATTTGTATTTCATTAAATATGTAATTAATTATATTTTACCAAAATGCGAACTGTTTATTTCGAACTCTTGTGTAGACAAAAAAAATATCATTGGTAAATTCAATATTTTGCCTCCAACATTTCAACTGTAGATAAATGTTCACTTCGACTCCTTGGGTCACTAATTCTTGATGAGTCTTTTCAGCCATTTATAGATGAGAAAATTCAAAATTTAAACAGAACTTCGGACAGACTTCTCGAAATTATTATCCATATGGCTTTTACAATAATGAGCCTCATAATTGTAAAAGCCATATGGATAATAATACAAACAGGCAAAACCTCATATTAAATATGAGGTTTTGCCTGTTTGTACGTAAATTAACGTAAGATGTAGTCAACCGTGGAAACACAGCGAGCTCTTGGAAGTCTTAGAAACCATAATAAAGAATACTTTATTATCGGGTTTGAATATAAGTACATATATTTGGATGACCAGGTATGGTCGCAGGCCTCCGCCTGTAAAATTGGGAGGCTTAGGTATTCATAAAATTTCAAGTGTAGCCTTACCAGCGTTCTTGTCTCCCTTCATAGCTCACTTTTTTAGTTGAAAAAAAGCCTTCTTATTGAGTCTCACCAGGAATTTCATTTAAAATTTCATCCAATCTTTTTTGTCCCAACGGAAATGGGACGGGCCTCTGTGTGAGTTGACACGAAACTGTTTGTTACAAACGTGCTCCAGCTCTGCGGATCATGCCCGTCTTCTGGCCGTTTCTAAATGGGAGTCAGGACATTGGTTATAATTATAAACCCAGTTCCCCTTTCCGTGTCGCAACTTGTTTTTGGTTGGGTGCAAGGTGTTGTGCGCCTCATCACCGCCAGTGCGGTACTGCTTTCGAACAGCTTGGTCATCTCGGATTATCGTGTACTAGGGCTGCCGGTCGGATATCTCGCAAATCATCCGGCAGGCCTTTGTCACCACTAACACTATTCTCAAACCGAATGATCTGTTGCATGACGATGGTAAGAAGCCCGACGGCATGACTCTAGTCCCATGGGAGCTAGGGAGGCCTATCGTGTGTGACGCTACAGGCGTCGACACACTCGCGCCTTCCCATATTCCTAGGACTTTCGTGAGGGCTGGTGCGGCGGCAGATTTGGCCGAAGCCTACGAATTTGCTCCTCTTGGAGTTAAGACCCTCGGTCAGTGAGATATTGAGGCTCTCAGTGATTAAAAAAACTTTTTTGAGCTTCTGGTCAGAGCGACGCATGACCCGAGAGCTGGTGAGTATCTGACACAGCGCATCAGCATTGCCATACAACGGGGCAATGCAGCCAGCATCTTGGGTAAGCTTCCGACTGGTACCTATTGATATGGATCAGTTCAGCTATCCGTAGATTGTGAAGTTAGCTCAATTGTATCAATTGTATATACAAGTTTGTATTTAATGCTATTTTTTAAAAATTAATCAATGAATTGGGTGTTTTCTCGTGGTCCCAATATTTTGTCCCATTAATGGGACCACAAGAGATAGTTATTGCTCGTGGTCCCATTGCTTTCAGGAGTTTTAAACTTTCCATCCTATAATGTATATTACTTTTTAAATAAGTAATAGATATTATGGTCTTTTAAGCAAAGCCAAACAATAGAAAAGAAGATTTGAAGATCGTTTTGCCTTAGAACTAGACTTACTTCACTTGTGAGAGTTCCACTGCTGGACTACACAACAGAAGACTGAAGTAGTTTGATAATGATTCATACCTGTATAGAGATGAGAGCAGCACAGATGGCGAGCTGCGAGCTCGGCGAGATGAGGATGGGGCGCTTGGCGGAGTGCTTGCTGGCGTTGAAGATGCGAGAGATACGGTTGGTCTTTGTCAGCAATGCGGCGTACACCACGGTGAAGCAGAAACCAGTGCCAAATCTGAGGGGAAACTATTCAGTAGTCATACATAACATACAAGAAAGCACTATGAAAAATGACAAGTAGTTCCTCTCAATCCGTTAGGGGCGCTACATGTATAGGAAGGACACTAAATCGGTAGAAGTATTCGAAAGATAAATCGTAGGTACAACCCTTATTAAACACTCTGGTGTTGAAGTAATCGCGCAGCTTAGCGACGTTGCTGCTAATATTAGTTTATACTTCTAAATTAAATAACTTAAAATCTATACAAATTTCACATTTAAATATAGGTAATTATAGGCAATATTGTGATTGGTCGGTAAATCTTGTAAGTTGTTTGTAAAAGCGCTTAAGATTCAAAATTGGCACAGCCAAAAACAAGCATAGAAGGAGAACCAAAGCCCTTTATCATAGTCGGCCTAACATAGCCATCTCTTACACTGGAATAGTCGAACAAAGCCGTTCATCTCGCATCCCCTCGCGACATGGCACGTGACCCCAGCATGAGCTATACAAGCCGTGCCAATGCCGGCCATTGTGTAAAGCTTCATCTGGGATGGATTTAGGCATAAATGGGACGGGACAAACCGAAATTGCCTATTCCGAGAACAAACAACTTCCGTAGTTCATGTTTACATAGATTGTGTCTAACGGGTCCGCGTAATGGAGTGCTCACAATATTTGCAGATTATGTTAAATAATCCAAGAGTGCTCGGATGGTATCATTCTTAAATCTTTCTCGGACGGATTCCAATATAAATGGTCAATATTTGCGAAAGCAGTGCAGTCTAGCAAAGATGTTTTTAAAGCAAAAAAGTTGCTAAGTGCTTACAAGACACATCGACCCATTCAATGCAAGACCGAGGTGTTTACAACTTAAATTTTTACAAAATGTGTAAAAGGTAGGGTAACAACAATATAATATCGGTACCTACTACACAAGAACCACCAGAAAATAATCCTCTCCATACAATGTACCTACATAATGTCCAAAACTTTCTCCCGATTAATTTGTCCGCACAACTGAATTCTTCGGATCTACCCCTGACAACGGGCCCTTAATCAGCAGATACCAATTGCCTTGCCATACCTACTGCCCGCTGACCCGAGCTCAGCCAACTGTACACGTCGAAAACTCTTCCTGGTATAATGGGTGCTGGCGATTTATGTAGAGAAATACAATGAGAATTTGGAACCTGATTTATTGCAGGAACTCGGACGTTAATTTTGGGTGAGGAGTTGAGGACAGCTAGGCTTAGGGACAGATATGGTAAGAAGGGTTGTTGGTTGGAGGCGGATTGCTTCGTTTCAGCTATAGGGTTCAAAGATACCAAGAACCAGGATGCACAAACTCTACCCAATAGACCTTCACCGCTTAAGAAATAAATGCCATCATCATCATCATCAGCCTATAGTAAGTCCACTGTTGGACATAGGCCTCCCTTAATGATCGCCATAGTGCCCTTTCTTCAACTTGCCGCATCCAGCATCTGCCAACAGTCTTTCGCAAATCGTCATTCCTCCTAATCGGAGGGTGTCTTACACTACGTTTTCCGAGTCGCAATCTCTACTAAAGAACACGTTCACCCCAGCGGTTATCGGTTCTTCGAGATATATGGCCGGCCCACTGCCACTTCAGCTTGCTAATTCTTACAGTTATGGCGATGAATTTGGTTCTCTGTCGGATGTATTCGTTATGAATAGTAAGTATCCTTTAGTCAGAGAAACTCCGAGCATAGCTCTTTCCATAGCTCGCAAGAAATAAATGTGAATTTTGATATCTAGATACTAGTTCGGTCCACAATTGGACAAACTCCTCTTTCTGCACTCAATAAGTTTGTAGCACCGTGTTTTGATCAAGGTGCTCACTTACTACCAGAAAGTATTCCATTGTAACATTTGTAACCAAGTGTGTTTGCGACATCGATCGAATTCAGAGTCGGTAACATTGAAATACAATTGGCAAAGATCAATCTACTAAAGACACTTCATTTCTGATTTGCTTGTTGCTCTTAGTACAAAAGGGTCAAATTATAATGTTCTTATTTTCCATTTTCGAACCAAAGACGATACAAGAAAGTGAAATTTATTCGACCCTCGTAAAACTCTCCAACGTCAAGATGGATTGAAATGACACTAGGGCAATTGTCACATTTTATTACAAGAAAACCCAGTACGACCATATTCGTCAGATTTACCATCTTGTTTTCATTATGATTATCTACCCTTTGTATATATTTTACATTATGTTTGCTACTGTCATCAACGTAATAAATTATATTAAGTAGAAAAGTTTCCATATTTGCCATTACTCGCTTTCATCTGTAACATAATATTATAAATACTCAAAGACATTGGGTGTATTTTATTGCTCGCGAACTACGTAGAATTAATATAAACTGCCGTAAACAAAATACTTACAACAGACATTTTAAGTTATGCATTACGATATAACAAAAGCGTTATCTAAATTTAGGAGGGTGTTCCGTAGGTTCTCTCCCCGATTAAGAGCCACGGACTACCAACAAAAAAGCTATTTCTGCGTCCCACGTAGCATCGTCCATTTGTAACGGCATAACTGAGATTTATTTGATCCGGCGTACGTGACTTGAGCGTACCACCTGTCCGGATCATGCACGAACTCATGTAAACACACGAGGTCTCGTTGCTGTTATATCTAGCTTATTTAATAATTGATCTTCTATTTTTAAGGCCGAAAGTGCTTTGACAATCGGAGGATAGACAGATGAGCCCAAGGAGATTATTTAGTAACTAGAAAACTTCTTTGTTTAAGCCAAACCAAACGATGAGTGACTTAAGTAGGTATAAAAAGATCAAAGTATATTAGACTTGATCTTTAGAATGAAATACATATATTAGTGAGCTTATGCATCCTTTCATCTTATACTCAACTATTAGTTATTATAAGCCTATAAGCAACCTGAATCAAAGCAAAAGGTCTGGAAAGGAAAGGCACCTTGAAACAAATACAAAATTAAAAGCTTTGATGAATAACCGTGGCCTGAACAGACAGAACCTAAAACTAGCAGCTTTATTCAAATTGAAGCGACTAATAGGTCTGCCCTTATCGCAGGTGTTTAATTAGCGGCGGTAGTGGTCTAGTGGTTCAGGCAATACTCAGAGGTCAAGCAAGGTCAGCGCCGCAGCTGGTTAAATACTTAAGGTTTTTATCAGAAGCACTTATCTGAAGCCTAGGTAAGGATGGCTTTAAGAAAAGTAGGTTTAGTAACGCTAGGTCTACATGATAATTTATCTTGTTTAAGTTAGCTTTAGTGAGATATAATGTTGTCTCCAGATCTCTCAAAGTTAATTCCTATTGAAATCTCAATACACTACGCAATACACAAAGTCACCTACGATACGAGTGATAGATAGATAGATATCATTTATTCATTAAACATTATTACGTAACGTGGTTAGAGCCTATGTTAGGTGTGATTAAGTACACCCAGTACTTAGTCAAACCTAACATAACCTAACATCTCATCTATTTCACTTCAAATTGTACCTCCATGTACCTACTATAGATAACATACAATCCTGTATTAGTACCTACATAGGTTACTAACTAGCCTTAAAGTTGTTGTTAATGATATTAATTAATTTCCTTAAATATAAGTAAACATAAATCTTATAAAAACTACCTTAAATACTCATCTAAGCTAACAGTCTTGAGCTCATGCTCAATCTCTCGTTTATCTCTCGTTTAAACGCACTCATTCTTAGGTAAACTGGATACAATTACTTATCAACTACTGGAATTTAATTATTATTATAGTGTATTATTATAGTGCGTAAACCCTAGGACTTTGGGTAATCTCTAAGGAATTAAATTAGTGTGGGTTCGTGTCCCGCCGAAATCGTAAATTTTCAGGAATTTAATTTAATTTCTTAACGACTGGAATGTTGCTAAGAGTTCGTGTATACAAGCTAGCCACTTATCGCCGCTTATAGCCATCTACAAGGAGTAACTTGTATATGGTGGCTATAAGCGGCAGTTCAGCTTAGTATTTGCTAAAAAATATTTTATTAAAATAGTTTTAATGTGTGAGGCTGGTTCATGTCATATTTGGTAACGGACCAAACAAAGTAAAACAATAATATTCTTCTTGGCTTCGGAAAAAGATAGCTTACGAAATATTACCTACAGCTCTTTAATAGTTTGCATATTTATTTTTCAACTAGAATTAACCTAACTTTTTCATACACATAAGTACTCTGCTTGCGACACTCTTACCGCTTACCTACGTCTATTCTCTGCGCTGTAGTACATTCAGTTAACAAAATGACACCCGTATTCACGAACAAAACTAATCTAAGGTAGCATGCAACACTGTGCTGAGAAAGGCATTTTCACAGGTTTTGCCATGGTGGGCCTTTTCATTCACACAACAACAACACTTAAGCAACTTTTCACTATGCGAATGCACTGCGTCTTTTGCACATCTGTGATTGGCAGGATTCTGTTACTATGTTCTCTTTACTGTTTGGCAGATGTGCGGATCACATCAATTTAAGGTACTCGTAAAACGTGCTGTTAATTGTTTCTTGTGAAATTGTGAGTGGTGATTATCAACAAACAAACCTGACATAATGTAACATACAGATCGTTCACCATAACATGTCCGTATATATACAAAGCATCATCTTACGGTGAACGGTCTTTAGCTAAACTGTGCGTGTTGGCTAATAAGATTTAGCTACTTTACGTAAGGGTCGTCCCAATTGGAGCGCATAGCGTTACACATCATGACATCACTCTAGTATCGTCTATGAATTGGATTAACCCACAAGATTAACCGGCCCTATGCGTTCGTGTGCCCTGTGCGAACTCACAGTAATTGCTCTTGAATACGGCTGCAAATATTCAAGAATCAAATACTCGGGAAAGAACAATCTGCCGTCAGGCAAACATTTGTCCTTGTAGGTAATTGAACTAAAAAAATTCTAATGAGATTGAGACAATAAAATATTTCAGCTTGGTTTTACTGAAGGAGCACACGTGGACTTTAAAGCTGCGTCATTGAATATTAACGCTGGAGCGAATGAAAAGTCCGGAAGCCATTAGTTGGCGAGTGCCGCTGTCAATAACAGCGGAATGGTATTCAGGCATTCGCGCTGAGGTTGTGGTTTCGCTGTGACTGTGTCATGCCAAACGGCACATTCATTTGAAATGGTATTTGTTGTCGTGTCAGAAACTAGCGTTGTTTAAATTATTTACAATATGTTCACTAGACACTAATGCCATATTTTCTACTTACTTTGTATTAGAGTGGTTTGTAAGTATTTATGTCAAGTTTCTTGTTATTAGCGTACTAACAAGTACTTGAATGATTTCATTTCTTTCATTGTGGTCACCGAACATTGATTTGAATTGCAGATTCATGTAGGACCTACAGTTTCAACGCAGAAACTGGTGGGTACTGAATCTTTACAAAATTAAAAATTGTTCCTCCAGAATCTATCCAGAAATATGCAGGGAAATAACGGTCATCATCATCCGCAGCTGGATTTTACCCACTGGCCACGGGTATAGGCCTCCCTCAGTTTGTGCCATCCACCACGATCCTGTGCTAACCGCCTCCATTGCCACCCCCCGACGCGTACTACGTCGTCCACCTACCTTGCAACTGGGCGTCCGACGTTTCTTTTTCCCATCATTGGCCACCAATCAGTTGCTCTTTGGCTCCACCTATCTTCACCTCACCTTGCAATATGTCCACCCCAACTCCATTTGAGCTCCATGGCTCGAGTACCAACATCATGGACTTTCGTCCTTCGTCGGATCTCGGTGTTTGGAATTCTGTCTGTTAGGTGGATGCCGAGCATGGCGCGCTCCAGGCCCTCTGTGCAACTCTCAGCTGCTACACAGTCTCCGGCGTGAGCGTCCACGTCTCGGCACCGTACGTCATGGTGGTTAGTACACATTGATTAAATAAGCGGGTCTTCCGACATTGTGGAACCTTTTCCGATTTAAAGATGTTATCTGGGAAATAACGATAAGACTGAAAAAATAACGAATTTTGTTTTTCCTGGAGTTTTTGTACATAGGTTAACGACACAGTTACTTATTATACAATAAGTACCTACCTTTCCATGAGCTAAAAAGTAGCATTGAGTCCATTTCGCTGCCTTTGTGCCAAAGCCAAGGTAGTAAGGACACGCTCGTTTAAAATCACAAAGCGAAATGGAAGTGCTTTGAAATAACTTTTCCCGGCGCTTCTGATGGTGAATTTCGATACCCAGGAGAGGCATCATGAGAAGCTGGCTAGAGACCGCCAACTAAAGTTGTTTCAGTTTTCAACCTTTATTTGGCTTTCAGAAAGTTTTAAAATATTGGTTACTGGGTTACTGCACAGCTTTCAGAATGATGTGACTCGACGAGTTTGACAAAATCCGTTAAAAAGTTTTGTTCAGCTCTAACCTATCATTAAAAAAATGCAATAAAATTATAAACTCTCGACAAAACCAGACTATTGCTAAAAAAATGTTCCGACGTTTGCAAAGTGTCGATATCACGTCACGAATAAATCTGCCACGATATACTTTCCTGTGCGGGGTCCCGTACCTACCCCCTTCCTGGTGTCATTCATCGTTCAAACCACGTCCAATCTATGTACGTTCAACCTTTTTTAAGTCAGGTGTGCTATCGTTCCTTACACCTCTGCGAACTGATTACATGCCGGATAGGTATCTGGCGCTAAGCAATAGAGGAGGTACTAAGGGAGCAGTTTATGTTCTATCTAAACTTTTTGAAAGCCCCTCAGGTACGTGAGCGATGGTTTAATCTGAAGTAGCGTTAAGCGACGCTTTGGAAAACGATTTTCAGCACCACTTATTTTTAAACGATCTTATCTAAGTCTCTCGTGTCGCGACTCGCGACTTACGCTCGTAAGTATTTTGTGTTTATTTAAGGACTGACATCAGTGTACGAGATCTTTTTATTAACAGTCATTCTTGACTCACACATGAAATGGATTTTTTTTTACATAAGATTAGCGAAAACGTTTAATGGAATCGTATATTATTTGTTAGTATTCTTAATAATTAACAATTCCGCGAAAAATCTTCTTTGCTAACATAACGCCATTCGCGTGCATCGCCCTTGGACAAATTGAGTAAATTACTTTGAAACATTTCTACTATTATAAAATCATCTGGGACAACACACCTCGTGAACCTCGTGAAATACATATCGAATGGCTTTTACGAGCGGACAAACAACACAATATTGTTGCTGTCAGTCGAATAGAACATTGCTTTGGCGACACAATCCCCTGTAATAAATAACATGGACAGACAGGCTATTCTAAATGTTTATCGTTTGTAGTTTAGCCATCGATATTTCAACAACTGTCGAGTATGCAAATAGCATAAATCGATAAGGGTTGGTCGATGATTTGAATTCAATTCAATTACTCGTTAGTCCTGAAATATCCATGTGGTCGTTAGAACTGTGATCAAGATGGCTTATCAAACAAATAATATAATATATTATTAAATTATAAACGTAAGGGAACGTACAACCACTGATCAAGCATTGTGGATCAAGTCTCCCTAACCTCACTTTCATTGCTTTATGGCAAGCTGTAGAAATTTGGATGAATCAAATGAAAAGAGCATACTACAGTATTAAAGTACATGAATTCAGACATCCAAATAGCGTTAAAAACATTGCAAATAAATTAACATTTTTTTCACTTATGACGAATAGAAATGTGTTTACATCGCTCACAGAGAAACCGCCGGCATACTAGCAGCCAATATTGAAGTCCACAACACACGAGGCTATAGTATGTCGGGCTTTAAGCGCAACACTGTCAGATAATAAAAGAGGATGCAACGATTTGACCGCGAACCCAAGAGCGCGAAATTAAAACGGGTTTATGTGTTGTGTGTGATGCATGTCTCCTGGTCAACCCACCCGGACTCCCCCTACTTATTGTGTTATAATTCTAAAGAGGAAACTTATTTTTTCTGCGTTTACAAATAGGTTCAGGGTGTTTACCTAACCATTATGCGAAGGCGTTAGTATGATGAAACAACACAACCTTTACATTTCCTAAAACAACAGTACTCAGGATAAAATGTTATGCCAACGCTTTTCAGGGCAAATGACAGTGTGTTATCATAGAGGCACGTGCTAAAGTGTGTACGCGCCAACTTGGACACTTTTGCACGGAATACAAGTTATTTAGAAAAACATTAAATTTTTAGAGTTGAAAGGTGAATTTGGCTCCAGTACCAAGTTTAGTTATTGATGTAGAGTTTTTTGTACTTAGCCGTGCGCCAGTTCCTCTCGAAAACCTCTTTAAATGTCGGATATGTTCGGTTATCTCGGCCCCCTTGGGAACGTATCTACGCTGCTACGATCTTTGTCTCCGCAGCAAAATATCATATCATTTGTCGATATGTTGGCAACCTTTACATGTACCTCAACATGATGTTCTGGGTCTTAGGTACATATTTAAAAAGTTACCTATTATAACTCGAAATAGCTCTATGGTACTCATAGAATACACAATACCTACCTATCACTTAGAAATGCCTTTCTTTGATGTCATAATATGGTAGCAACCATTATTATCACAATAGTCAGATTATGTTAAAATTGTATGGTTCTCAATAATAAGCGTTACAGTTTGCTTGCGGTGGCTCCCCCATTAGCGAAGGAGACAAATTGACTTTTTGGCGCAGGATGTAAGTAATGTTCATAGTTACGAGGTGTGTAAAGTTTAATGAAGCAAATGACACTGTTATGGGAAACTTTGACTAATTGTATTACTCCACCACACAAATTGTTCAAAAACTTACGATGGGTACTTATGTTTTAGTGTAACTCATTATGTAAAACTGGAAATGAAAAGCCTACCTTTTCTGTTGAATTTTTTTTATGAATCTACGGACAGAAGCTATATTTTATCTATTCTTATATTTCGGATAGTTTAGTAAGTGGTCTCTAAAAATCCAATAGCTGTGAGAGAACTGGAACGCCAATCAGAGAGCTATGTCGTCAATTACGAGCTCCAAACATGTTATATTAGTTTTGTCTATTGAGATTACAAAGGGACATGTGCAGCAAATAGGTTTCATTCCGAGTCTGGTTCGGACCCGTACATTAACAGTACAGCTGTTGCTGTCGTTCAAAACTGGCGACGGAGCAAACGTGGGAATATCCGAAGCTGAACTAAGCTTACGTCATGATTGGACTACGGAACTCCACTCACGTGAGCTTCTCTACCAGCATGCTCCATGCACCGGGTTGAAAGAGGCGAGCGGTGTCAAATTTGTCGTCACAAGGATGTTTGCGATTACCTTGCCAAAATGTAGACGGACCATTAGGTCGCTGTCGTCATTTTTGTCAGCTTTACCTGTATAGTAGAGTAATATAATAAGCACAGTACAAAAAATAACCCGTCGGAAACAACCTAACGACCTCGATGCTTGACGCAACCCCGCCCCATATCACACTTCGTCTGCAGTTGGTTTAAGGAATTTGAAATTAACTATCACGAACATAAAAATTGAATTACATATTTTATTAAATAAAATCTTAAATGTGTAAAAACTATTTAAATTATTCTAAAAAAAAAACCATTAGGTACTCAGCTGACTTGACGAAGGCTAAGCCCGAATTGCAAAATCTCACCGCACAATATTTTTTCACGCGAATTATTATTTGCGTACTGAATCTTAACCTACCGCACGACGAATAAAATTCTGCGCGATTTCTGACAGTTTCTATTTACAATACAAAACAATACAAAAATGCTTTATTGTGCACCAGAAAAGAACATCACAAAAAACATTTGCATGAGACAAGTACAATGGGCGGCCTTATCGCTTAGAAGCGATTTAGTAAAATAACAAACAATAAACTGGGAGACAAATTTTCTTCAGACAAAACGTAGCTGTGGCAAGTCTGTTTTAAAATGTTCAGTTGGTTCTGTAATCATAATTGAATTCAAAGTAACAAATGCCAATGTGTTTTTAGTTTGTTGATTAAATCTGAAAAAATATCGCCAAAGTAATTAAAAATCATTATATGCAAGTAGGTATACCACGGCTCAAAATCAAAAAATATTTTTAGAATCATATTACATGTTATGAAATGACTGGTATCGATATTGGATCCAAATTTCAATATAAATTCATGATTTTGCCGAACTCGCGACACTCGCTAATGGAATCTGATAGCGTTGAGAGATGATCTACATACGTGTGCGAGCTAATTACTCGATTTAATAAATTTTAAAAGATTTGGGACGCGCCTGATGGAAGAGGTTGATGTATGGTGGGGCATGGTTGATGGAAGAGGTTTATGTATGGTGGGGCATGGTTGCGGAGTGCTCATGGTTGAGAGGGGAATTAGGTAGAACATCAGACGTCAAGGTGATGTAATCACATAATTTACAATTTCTAGGTTTCCCTTAACAGAACTAGTTTTCGAAAATAACATGTGTAGGCAGCATCAGTTTGGGGTGGAATCATTTCGAACTAAGACCCGCGCAGAAGAGAATTTGCCAACTCTACTGCACTTCGCGTCAAAGAGCAGGTTAGAGCGTGCATCGCCATACCATTCGTTACGTTACGTGTAGTCCTAAGCGAGACTCAATGCTGACATTTTGCTCGGTAACGTCATATAAAGCCTGCAGCCAACCGTCTTCGAGTGGCCGACACAACACATCTCGTACATGACATGATTTAATGCTACTTAGAAGAAGAAAGAGTTGGGAAGGAACACAACACAGTAGAGTTGACTGCACTAAGATGCACTTAGTGCTATTTTATACTTTGTCGCTTTAAAAGTCGACTGACTGGACGACCTCGTTTTAGTTAGCTACGAAACTCTCTTTAGTACGACAATGACTATACATGCGATGTGATGGCTTATAATCTGATACCTTCGCGGTATACGTCCTATTAGCGAGACGGACGAGCGTGCGAAACAAATAATTATAGCTTCCGTAGCTGACCAAAATGAAATACAGATAGATAACTACGATCGACCTGATTGTCTGCAATAAGAAAGTAAATAATGCTGGACAATGCTGTATCAAAATCAGTCTCAGAAACTATGTTAATGATGTTGTTTACTGAAGTGTCACATGTGCGCCCGGTCGTGTGCTAGGGCATGATGTATCAAATCAACGCTCGTTTTTCAGACAACTCTTAGAGCCATCATCTACCGGGACTCAGGACGCACTTGTATCAAGCCTGCGGCCGCATCTATCGTTCCTGTGTAGGCGTTACAAGCCATACCGTAAGAGCCGACAAATGAACATGAACCATCCTTCATGGAGTTAAAGGCCATGGTGATAAGTTTACGAGAGGCACACTCACCTCTGTATAGAGCACAGCAGGTCCGTGGGGCGAAAGACCAGCGCGAAGGTGACCAGGTAGCACATGAGGATGCCGGCCAGCAGCACGTAGGAGAGCTCGCGGCCCGAGGCGCGCACCACCGGGGTGGCGCTGTGCCGGAACCAAACCCCACACACGAACCTACAAACATGCAACTCTAATAAATGTATAGTTTGAATGATTCTCAAAACAAGGAGTGGAAAATGGAAGGTTTGGGCACGGCTTCGATTCGTAATGCCTTTCACAAAAAATATCGACCAATGAACACAGATTGTTCATCTTAGCTGAACCAGTTTCTGATACATATAAAAATAACATTCCTCCGACACAAGCACACTTACGTAGTAAGCAATATCCCGACGGACGAGAAGGACATGGCCCCGATGGCCCAGGCGGAGTCGGGCCGCAGGTAGGCCTCCGGGATGGGCCGGCAGTGCGTACGGGACTCGGCGGGGAGAGTGCCGCGGGGACATACCATGCACGCTGTCTCCACGTACGGGGAACGGATCTGCATACAACGTTCCTCATTAAATTAATAATGCTGAATATGCACTTTAATAAATCTAATGAAGGTGTCACATTGTAAAAGGCGCTAGGAACGCCTTTAGGAAGTGCGGAATAATCTAGCTAGAAATAACGGCAAGTTTTATTCTATTTAGTTTAGGCAGTGAATCAAAGTTGCCCTGGTCACAAAATCTATTTTCCATTCACTGCCTAAACTAATAGAATAAAGAGGTATTAAAAAAAGCTTACAATAGGTATCACAAACTGTGTGCGATGTATTTTTGAAATTTCCTTTGTTAGACGGAATAATAAGACAAAGTAGGTGGCGGCGCTAGTTTGGGTGGAGCATGCGCCTTAAGGGCTGCGAGGAGGCTGTGATGTCACAAATGGAGGTGACAACGGTTTTTTTTGGTTAAAATAGAGAAAAAGGTCTTTTATGTGTTCACAAGGTGAAAATTTTAAGATGAATAAGATGGGAAATAGAAATAAGGGTAGGTTTTTTTTACTTTGAATAAAAGTACTAAGCTTGGAAAAAATAAAACGGACTCTCGACGAAAAAAGCTTTGTCTATTGACACTCGTTGTGACAATAGACAAAGCTGTTTTTCGCATAGACATAGAATTTTTTCACTACGGTTTTTCGTCGAGATTTTAAAATAGTATGTCGCTGAAGACAAAACTTTGCTTGTCATTGAGAGGAATCTCAGCTCAATTAAATCACGACTGTTTTGGCCCAGTCTTCTTTAAAAATGCCAGTGTCACCCGGGATGATGATGGATGGCTTCTTACCATATCTTATCAATTCCAATCTATTCAGGCAATTTAAAGTTATGGAGGAATACCTATGTTTTTTGAGTTTCTCCATTTATGAACCCTCAAAACATATCTTTACCTAATCTGAGACGTTACAACAGACTCTTCCTGACGAAAATGTACGCTAGATTGGATTTTACAAGGCATACACTGAGAAAACTGGCCATCATAAAAGAGGTGAATTCATCTTATAATTTGAGGAATCACTTTAATGGAGGAGCATAGTGATATCAGCAAAAAGTTCGATGAGCCTACTATTTATGATGATAACGGTGTTTAAATTGACAGGTCACCATGGCTTTCGTAGAAGATATGGTTCCTTTCCTCATATATTCGGTTACGTCATATTAATGTTCCTACTATTTTTCGGTGACATCATCATATATTCGCTTACGTCCTATTAATTTTCCTACTATTTATTGATGATATCCTCATATATTCGCTTATGTCCTATTAATATTCCTACCATTTCTCGGTGACGTCCTCCTACCTCGGGTTATTTACTTTTACTTCCTCCTACAATTTCGTAGTACAATCCCCTTATTTTTGAAGCTCAAGTATGATTCCCTTTGTATTTTAAACATGATTCAGTCAGGAACTGACTGACCATGTTTTAAATATACACATAGGAACCATACTTGAGCTTCAAAAATGAGAGGAACGCGTACGAAAATAATAGGTAGAAGTAAAATAACAGAATACGGAATGCTCACAAAACAAAAAACAGCAATTTGAATCATTAAATAACATTTATTCATAATACACAATAATTAATTACTACACAATTATTATTGTGCAGAACGCAGTCCCTACGAAGTACCAATTACTGTATTATCAAAGTACCTAATTTAACACTTTATCAAGGAGGTATGTCGAATAAACATCCGAGGAGTACGAGTATATGGCAGCGATAATTTTGTCTCTGGTTTTGCATCTGAAAAGAAAATAATAATTAATCAATTTGAAACAACACATCAACTGCCTCGCTAAAAAATAAGAGGAAGAAAACAGAAATTGCTTTTGTGTACGAAAAATACTATGAGCTACCCAAGTTAATACATTCACTGCCCAGAATCGGCGGTGCGACGACCCCCAGGGGCTCGCCGCTGCGCTGGCGCATGGCGGCGGCGCGACGAGTGCTACTGATTGCTCTAGAAACAAAAACAGTTGGTACCCAAACTAAATTCAAATAACTTACCAAATTCGTCGGGATGTTCTGGCAGCTAGACTCAGATGGTCCACTGATTATTAAGTTTTGTTGCTCCTTACACGTCTCCAAGTTATATTCAAGATCCAATTCACCTCCTAGAACTTCTTTCAAGAGAGACGAGTTGCATGTGCTATCCTACAAATAAAAAAAACACAACAAATTGAATTAGGTTGTAGTTAATAAATGATTAATTGGAACTCATATTAGAAAATCTTGAAGAAATATATTTGACGAAGAAATAAATTTTAGTTGTCGACAGGGGCTCGCCCGAACTTACCTTCAAAATGTTGAATATAATGGGCTAAATTCCATTTTTAGGGTTCCGTACCTCAAAAGGAAAAAAGGAACCCTTATAGGATCACTTTGTTGTCCGTCTGTCCGTCTGTCCGTCTGTCCGTCTGTCCGTCTGTCCGTCTGTCCGTCTGTCAACCCACTTTTCTCAGAAACGCGTAGGGTTATCGAGTTGATATTCACATCATATACGCAGGCTCGTAACCTCTTGAAGCCTCGACATAAATCAAACTTCTAAGTCAACGCAATCAAAAGTTACAGCTGTTTATGTCTATTTTTTTTCAATTTTCCAAGGGAATCACATGCACACAAAACCTATAGGGTACTTCCCGTTGACCTAGAACCATGAAATTTGGTGAGAAGCAAGGTCTTATAGTACAAGTAAAGGAAAAAATCCGAAAACCGTAAATTTGTAGTTTATTCACAGAAAAAATATTTTTTTAATCTTGCCATGGACCAAAAACCTATAGGGTACTTCCCGTTCACCTAGAACCATGAAATTTGGCACGAAGCAAGGTCATATAGCAAAAATAAAGGGAAAAATCTGAAAACCGTAAATTTGTAGTTTATTCACAGAAAAAATATTTTTTTAATCATGCCATGGACCAAAAACCTTTAGGGTACTTCCTGTTGACCTAGAACCATGAAAATTGGTGAGAAGCTAGGTCTTATAACACAAGTAAAGGGAAAAATCCGAAAACCGTAAATTTTTAGTATATTCACAGAAAAAATAATTTTCGAATCTCGCCATGGACCAAAAACCTGTAGGGTACTTTCCGTTGACCTAGAACCATGAAATTTGGCAAGAAGCAATGACTTATAGCACGAATAAAGGGAAAAATCAGAAAACCGTAAATTTGTGGTTTATTCATACAAAATAGTACATTGTTACACTAGGGTTGGACGTAACTTATTTAGTCTCGAGACGCCAATAGTTAGAGGGACTAAATAAGTTACGTCATAATCGTTATCAAATCAGAAAATTATTGTGCCTTATTCGTCTGGATTTGACTGATTTCTTTGCTAAAGAGTTTGTACGGAACCCTTGATGCGCGAGTCTAACTCGCACTTGACGTTTTATTTTAGTAAATTGCTGTTAGCTTCATCCATCACACACCTGTATACACTTGTACACAATTTAATTCAACCGACAAACAGGCAGGACCCAATTTTCAACCAATACGTACGATGCGATGTCACGAAATGAATATGAACGAACTAGCAGAGTGAACTTTTAAATGATTCATTCATTTGTCGTGCTGTCATCGTATGTTGGTATGACAATCCGATCAAATTTGTTACTTATTCTTAAATGAGGTACCGTAACGTATAAATATTAGGTAGTCACATAAAATAGCATGACTGTAAAATTATTTATGATGCCATTCTTATCATAATACGGTATGATGACTTCATCGTATTTTAAGAGGTACTTCTTCTTATTTTAATAAGAAATCATTATAAATAAGGGGATACTTTCATTGTGTTTTATCATTATCGTCTTATTTGTGGGTATCATCAAAATTTACAGGAAGTCTGTAATTTTCTATTACAAAGTGTTATTAATGATGACAAGAACATTATTTTATGTGACGAAATTTTACGATTACGAGCATCATAATATTACCTTATTTACTCAAATAATTCGATTACGTTTTTACTCTTTTCAGTTCATCATTATATTGACTTATTATCTGCTTATTTTAGGACAACGCACCTATTTTAGACCAACGTCATCTTATTTAAGGTTACCCAAAAATTACATTTTTCTCAGTGTAATATCGCATGAATATGTGATTAACCTCATACTGCGTGCAGTTGAAGCAGTGCCAACAACAGCTCTCTCCCTCCACGTACTGCTTGGCCTGGCCCAGCTCGCACTCCGCGCTGCACACGGACTCCGGGGGACGGTGTGAATCCCACTTGAACTGAATCTCTGGACAAACGAGATAGCATCTTTACAATTTAATGCTCATTCTAAGAAGTCTCTGGGAATTTTTGTCTTTATTATATTTAATTTTTTAAATTTAATATTAAATTTTCGTAGAAAATTGCCTCAGTGCGAGTTGTTTAGAATTATAGCTGCATTATAAAGCAAAAAAACCTAATTTAACGAGTGTTGACCTGAGCAAGTGAAGATAGGAATCAAGATCGAGCTCGTCCACTCGGAGTTGTGATTAAAACAGCATAGAGATCAAGTTGGAATTATTAGATAAGGAAACTCAAATGGCATTTGAACTTTACAAAATTCAAAAAGATCTAGCATGATTCATACATTTTCTCATAAAATAGCTTAAAGAAGGATGTAGAGACCAAGGAAATATGAGCAGGAATTTGCTTGAAATATAAAAAAGAACTTGCTTTCGGAATCTACTTACCTAAGGGAGAGCGATGATGGCAATCATGATGGCGATTTTTGCATTTATGGGTGCAAAGATAGAAAGATAATACTTGTCTCTGGTTGACTCAATGCCTTGACTTTCCCGTGATACAAAGTACTTTGTGGCCTTGACATTCTATAAAGGCAAAAAAATAGTTTGTAATTTCCAGTGAAAGTACTTACTGTCCAAGCTAAGCTGCAGCTCTCCATCCAGATACTGCCCCACGTTGATCCAGCTGTACTCCCCCCGGGCCAGTTGCTTAAAGTGCAGGATGTTGTATCGCGCAGGCCCGTCGCCGTTCGCGTCGAAGTGGAACTCGTCTGCGCTTAGACCTACGGACATTCGCATTTTCAGTTCTGGGATCGCTTTTATTTATACCTAGGTCGGAACCTATAAATAAAAGCGATCCCAGAACCGAGTTTCTTTGTCTGTATCTGTTTATTCTCTATTATTTCTAGCTATTACTTTGTCGTGCGATAATCTTAGCCGTGCCGGCTTAGAATTGCATCAACTCAACTCTTCCCGCGGTGTCGTAAGAGGCGCCTAAGGGACATACACCGGGGGGCGGGCAGCAGCGCCCCCTGTAGAACAACACCATCATCATCACCATTAGCCAATATTTGTCCACTGCTGGACATAGGCCTCCCCTAATTAGCGCCATAGCGCCCTGTCTTCAGCTTGCCGCATCCAGCATCTGCCAGCAGTCTTTCGCAAATCGTCATCCCACCTGGTCGGAGGGCATCCTACTTTACGTTTGCCGAGTCGCGGTCTCCACTCAAGAACACGTTTACCCCAGCGGTTGTCGGTTCTTCTCAAGATATGGTCAGCCCACTGCCACTTCAGCTTGCTAACCCTTTGAGCTATGTCGATAACCTTAGTTCTCTGTCGGATGTATTTGTTACGAATCCTATCCTTCAGAGAAACTCCGAGCTATGGAGAGAGCTATTCTCTCCATAGCTCGCTGGGCGACTTTAAACTGGTGGACCAGCCCTACCGTGAGTGTTCACGTCTCAGCTCCGTAGGTCATGACGGGTAGAACGCACTGATTGAAAACTTTCGTTTTCAAGCATTGGGGACGACAAGACTCGACGTAGTTTGCCAAACGCGGCCCAACCTAGCTGGATCCTCCTATTGGCCTCCTACCAACAAACAACAACCCCATCATTGATTCCTAAAACGCATGTTCAGCGTGGGGATTATGGTCATTAAACCCCCAGATGAATATTGCCAAAATGAAATGGCCCCCAGTTCCCGGCCGCCTCGCTATTCCTGGCGGTCGCACCGATCTACTCATATCATCTGGCGGCCGGATGACGGCGCGTGCGGTGGATAAGCGGCCATAGTAAATGCACGTAATGCATGTATGTACCGCTACTTCGTCGCCGTCATCTAATTATCGGTGACGTTTCGGAGGTGGACAAAAGGCGTAAGATTTTAATTCCCTAACGAAACCTCGATCTAACAAGAGGGGAAAAAGATGGGCATTTTTCTAAAATTAAGTCGCAAGCGGCAAAGGTACGGGTGGCAAAGCTGAAATTCGGAAAGAGCACATAGAAATCCATAAAATTACCCCTTTTCAAAACTTCCGTAAAACTTTCCAGGTAAAACTACGAAATGAATAGACTAATAGGTATCTATTTTATTCACAAAATAAAATTGAAGGGTTCGTTTTATTGCTATATATTGGCATCGGGATTCGGAACGCTTAAAACATAATGACCTACCTACATTTAACTTTCGTCGTTCCGTATCCGAACTCGAAATCTCATGTGTGTGATCACGTGTGTGTTTGCAAGTCACCGTGTTCCCCATATCTACTTATCTATTTGTTTATTATGAACAACAACTTGTAGGCTGTCAACGCGTTACCACAAAAACTCTCGAAACACGTGTTTAATTAACAAACCGTCGCTTCTGGAGTTTTAATCCGTGTTGTACTGTACCTGAGAACTTTGAAGGGTGTTTGTGTATTGAGCGAGCGAGGGTATTGTTTTCATTCATTGTATATTTTGAGGCTGAATTTGTGAACGTTTCCGAACACACCTAGAGCCGCTGACAAATTAGATATTTAGAATGTTACATAAGTAGGTACTCCTTTACCTAGATCAACTCACCGATGCAAAGTGGATCTTGGCGAAACATGAGTTTCCCAGTTAAGTATCTCAATTCTGAGCTGTATTGCTTGTTGCGTCGCACAGAGAGAATCGTATGATACTTCCATCCCATAAAACTTGTCCACGCCGATACGGACTCATTCGATTCATTCACTTCTCTTAGATAGATGTGCGTTCAATCTGATGTGTTTGTCATGTGTAAAGTTGATCCTCGTAACTCTTTTAGCGAGGCAGCAGGTTGTTAATGTGTAAACGAACCTGTGTCTAAGATTTATTGACAGAGAACCCGCGAACAGCCCGCACGTATCGATTCTCTTATCGCGTTGAACCCAGTTCATGCGCGCCCCGGCGGCCTAGCAGGGTGTGTGATTGCTTCATAAATCCACATAATGTGTTTGTTCCTGCCCTTGGCCCTCCGGCCCAGCTGCCATGTGTCAATAGTGACTGATGGCCTCTACAGATATGGCGCAATGAAAAGCTAAATACTGAGTTTCAAAGTCATTCTTATTTAAACTTTTCTTTATAGTCAACTTTTCTTAAATTAGTGCGCCCCATGACCTAAAAACACTCAATTGATCACGAGACTAAGAACAGCTTGCACAACGATAATTAACTGTCTTAATTTTGATTAGTGAGTTGTCAAACCATACAAATACGTCAAAGTTAATCAAAATTAGACTTTTAAATATTGTTGTGCAAGTGGGGCTAAAATTGAGATTTCTAAAGATTTAACTTTCCAAGAAATACTTAGTCACTTTATTAATTGACTACTGACATAAGTATAAGTTTTCTTTTCATAGAAGCTTGGACGGTAAATAATGGACAAGGAACTCTTAGATATTTTTTTTACACTTTTAACAAAATTTCAACATCAGGGTCCACAGTAGTGACCTGCCAAGTCACCATCGGGAACGCGAACCATCTCGAGGATTTCATTTATCGATATTCGTTTACCACTTTATGTCTCAGGACAGAAACCAGCTGATCCTATTTATGAAACACATGCCCCACTTGCACAACAATATTTAAAAGTCCAATTTTTATTAACTTTGACGTATTTGTATGGTTTGACAACTCACTAATCAAAATTAAGAAAGTTAATTATCGTTGTGCGGCACTAAGAACCGCTTGCACAACGATAATTAACTAGCTTAATTTTCATTAGTGAGTTGACAAACCATACAAATACGTCAAAGTTAAAAAAAATTAGACTTTTAAATATTGTTGTGCAAGTGGGGCTAAGCTTGTTACATTTGAAAGTTAAAAGTCAAGTTGGAGCTCTTTTGGACGACACGTGTGGTGCGAACGGAGCAGAAAACAACTTTAGAAACTTGTTAGAAGTAGCTGCAAACTAACTGTAAACTTTATCTTTGCGACCTTATCTACAGCTACACTAAGATTTCTTTAAAAATCAATCAAATTAGAAACTTTCAAAGTACCTACCTAGTAGGTATCTAAAAGTAGGTAAATACTTTTCTTTTAAAAGGCATTCCTAAAAATATTTTAGCTAAGAATTTCTAAGCATGATGTTAGTAGTAGATATTTTATGTATGTGTATTTATTAGTAGTGTAGTAGTAGTTGGCACTTTTATATATCACGTCATCTTTATCACCATTTGCAGTCAGATTAGAGCGAGTGCTGGGTATGTAGAGCGAGTGCTGGGTATGTAGAGCGAGTGCTGGGTATGTAGAGCGAGTGTTGGGTATGTAGAGCGAGTGCTGGGTATGAATGAAGATTAGATTTTGTCTAAAAACGTTTCCAATCTACGACGGTTTATGAGTAGTAAGAACCCCTCTACATACTTATTTCTTAAAAGGACTGCGGACCCGATAAATGTTAATAATCTCCTTTTATTTTTGACGATCGATGTGGCGCGGTGGGCGAAGGTCTACCTGCGACGCAGTAGGTTGCTGGTTAAATTCTCGAATCGGGACAAATGTGTGTACGATCTGCAGACATTTGTTCAGGGTGCTCTGGTCGTTTTCTATTTATAATAAAAAATATCTATCTATGTATAGTATCATATTATGTATTTCAGTTATCTAGTACCCATAACACAAGCTCTGCTTAGCTTGAGGCTAGATAATGTTGTGTGAATAGCCCAGCATTATTTATTTATTCCCTTATAAAAATAACACTTTTTTTTTTATTTCCGGCCTAAGTCTATACTTACGTCGACGCCTAGGTATTCTCAAGTGATGCGCAGCAGATGTAGCAGTGATGAGCAGAATATAATTTTTATTATTTGTATTAGCATTGCTACATCCACTTTATTCAGATATTTTAGGAGTGTAAAATTCCCAGGCAGTGAACTGTCCGGAGTCGCCACCAGATGTTGACCGACAGCGGTTGGCGTTATTTGTAGAAACTTTCCATTTCCAGCTGGAATGGGGAAGCGAATAGCGCAACTAGAATATCTCACAGCTTTTTACGTTATGCCACGTGCACGTGGCATAACGTAAAAACCACCAATATGCCGGGCAATACCCGCTGACGTTTTTCATATTGTTAAAGCTTTACGCGGAGCCAAAATTGGGTGTTGAATGTTGGGTCTATTCTATTTTGGTTAGTTATTTAATGGAGGTAAAATAGATAACAGGATTGTTACAGGTTGTTGTTGATTGTTAATATATCGATGATAGAACAATAGAAGAAACATGCCATTTAAATTTATCAAAGCTGTTTGAGTTTAAAACTACTAAGAAATTAGGATTTTTAGAATTCATATAAGAAACTTAAAAAGCAGCTTTTTGGCCAACGAACGCGACTCTTGGAAAAGTTTGGAGAAGACCTTTGCCCAGCAGTGGGACAACATAAGTTAGATAAAAATAAGAATTTATTTAGCAGAAACGAAGGAACGACGACCTGGCGAAGGTCGCAAGCACTCGATGCAAGCCGCGCAGTAAGAGTATTGCGGTCTGTAGGGGCCTACGTCCAGGAGCGAACGTGTTTCGGCAAATATGATGATGATGATGATTGACAGACTCTTTAAGGACTTACCAGTAAAGTTGACCTTCCGCAGGTACCGCAGCAGATCAGCACCGGCGGCGGGCCGCAAGGCGTCGCACAGCCCGCCGCGCCCGCCGCACACCGCCAAGTGCATGTCCCTGCGAACAAATGCTTACGTGTAGGTACCGAAAAAACTAAATATACTTATCTAGAGAGCTGCGAAGTGGAGGAACTGCTGTCTGGACTAATGATGAAGTGCTTTGGGCGATAGGTATCCCTGTTTTACTATAAAAGCTATCGTACGAAAACTATGACGAGTTCATTGCGGATGCTGACATCCGGTTAATTACGAACTTTATTTCAGTTGGAAGAATACGGTAGAGGTATCCCTAAGTCTAACGAAGCCTTAACCATTCAAGCTGAGTGCCTAGTACTCTTGGTGGTTGACTGCTGCGTCAGCAATCACAATTATTATAAATTGCAAGCTTCTGTCCGCGGCTTTGCAAGTGGCTTTGCGAGAGAAACAGTAGCCCTATTGTTTTATATTATGATCTACATCTATACATAATTTCAGTCCTATTTCAGAAAAGAACAAGCTTAATTTTCTTCCAGTTCCCGAAAGTGTAAATTCATGCATAAAACCACCTAAATTGTAGTATCAAAACCAGCTCAAACACCTTTGTAAACTGTAGTATCAAAGCCAGCTCAAACATCTTTGTAAACTGTAGTATCAAAGTCAGCTCAAACACCTTTGTAAACTGTAGTATCAAAGCCAGCTCAAACACCTTTGTAAACTGTAGTATCAAAGCCAGCTCAAACACCTTTGTAAACTGTAGTATCAAAGCCAGCTCAAACATCTTTGTAAACTGTAGTATCAAAGCCAGCTCAAACACCTTTGTAAACTGTAGTATCAAAGCCAGCTCAAACACCTTTGTAAACTGTAGTATCAAAGCCAGCTCAAACACCTTTGTAAACTGTAGTATCAAAGCCAGCTCAAACACCTTTGTAAACTGTAGTATCAAAGCCAGCTCAAACACCTTTGTAAACTGTAGTATCAAAGCCAGCTCAAACACCTTTGTAAACTGTAGTATCAAAGCCAGCTCAAACACCTTTGTAAACTGTAGTATCAAAGCCAGCTCAAACACCTTTGTAAACTGTAGTATCAAAGTCAGCTCAAACACCTTTGTAAACTGTAGTATCAAAGCCAGCTCAAACACCTTTGTAAACTGTAGTATCAAAGCCAGCTCAAACACCTTTGTAAACTGTAGTATCAAAGCCAGCTCAAACATCTTTGTAAACTGTAGTATCAAAGCCAGCTCAAACACCTTTGTAAACTGTAGTATCAAAGCCAGCTCAAACATCTTTGTAAACTGTAGTATCAAAGCCAGCTCAAACATCTTTGTAAACTGTAGTATCAAAGCCAGCTCAAACACCTTTGTAAACTGTAGTATCAAAGCCAGCTCAAACATCTTTGTAAACTGTAGTATCAAAGCCAGCTCAAACATCTTTGTAAACTGTAGTATCAAAGCCAGCTCAAACATCTTTGTAAACTGTAGTATCAAAGCCAGCTCAAACACCTTTGTAAACTGTAGTATCAAAGCCAGCTCAAACATCTTTGTAAACTGTAGTATCAAAGCCAGCTCAAACACCTTTGTAAACTGTAGTATCAAAGCCAGCTCAAACATCTTTGTAAACTGTAGTATCAAAGTCAGCTCAAACATCTTTGTAAACTGTAGTATCAAAGCCAGCTCAAACATCTTTGTAAACTGTAGTATCAAAGCCAGCTCAAACATCTTTGTAAACTGTAGTATCAAAGCCAGCTCAAACACCTTTGTAAACTGTAGTATCAAAGCCAGCTCAAACATCTTTGTAAACTGTAGTATCAAAGCCAGCTCAAACACCTTTGTAAACTGTAGTATCAAAGCCAGCTCAAACATCTTTGTAAACTGTAGTATCAAAGTCAGCTCAAACACCTTTGTAAACTGTAGTATCAAAGCCAGCTCAAACACCTTTGTAAACTGTAGTATCAAAGCCAGCTCAAACACCTTTGTAAACTGTAGTATCAAAGTCAGCTCAAACATCTTTGTAAACTGTAGTATCAAAGTCAGCTCAAACACCTTTGTAAACTGTAGTATCAAAGCCAGCTCAAACACCTTTGTAAACTGTAGTATCAAAGCCAGCTCAAACACCTTTGTAAACTGTAGTATCAAAGCCAGCTCAAACACCTTTGAAAAGGAAACAGCGCCATGACAGGAGGACACACAGCGGTGGCTTTACCGAGTCGCTTTGCAGCGAACGCCTGTACTCGTGGTTTGACCGCAAATGAAGGCGTAGAAGCAGTAATCTTTTTTAGCTTTTGACACTCACCACTTAAGCCAAAACACAACAGAGGTAATTGACGAAACAAAATCGATTGTGCTTTAGCACAGAATGATGATTTAATAAAGATTTTAGGATCTTAATATTTTAGCGAGCTTAGGCATTGATATACATGACAAGAATGTACACAAAGAGCCATTGAATGATAGCACACGGTGCTCTTGAATAAGATGCACCACATTTTCAGCAGTGAATGCGTTAGGCTATTCAAATTATCAATAGACACACTTATGTGTACTGCATATTGGTTTCAGCAGTGACTACTATTCAAATTATCAATAGACACACTTATGTGTACTGCATATTGGTTTCAGCAGTGAATGCGTTAGGCTATTCAAATTATCAATAGACACCCCAATATGCATATTGGTTTCCCCGACGAATGGGACATAACGCAAACGAGAACCGCTATAAATCGTAGTTTTGAGCCCCCTCCATCCAACAACTCTCGTACATTCATATCACCATTTAGCTCAAAACCTACGTGTATTCCAAGCAGACGATGAATTCGATAGAATGTCTCTGACACTACACAGAATACCCCAGGGTGCAATTTCTAAGAAAACTCCGATGTCTGGCATGAAAGGCGAGAGCGAGACATTGAATGCAACCAGGCAACCGGGTCGTGAGTGAAATGCAGCCTTTTCAGGCTATAGTACCAGTTTTATGGGCTAATTTCTTTTGCTTTTCCTAGAAACCTAAATAAAAATGGCGAGTGAGAGATGTGATTTCCTCAACAATTTGTATTTTCTTTGAATTTTGTTTAGACACAAGGTTAATAACAAATTGAGCCTCCCTATTTTGTAAGAAACGCCCAACAAAACCTTGTTATGTTTTACAAAAAACAAGCCAGCTTAAAAAATAAAGTTTATTATGTATGTATATATATTATGTACCTATATATATATGCGATAGGAAAAGTATAAACTTAAGGAGTAAGTTTAAAATGCTTACTAAAATACCACTAACCACAGCATTCGACATCCGGTCTCAGGTTTTTAATTACCCTGTCAATGTAAACAGCCGGTTACGGATACAGGTTGAAACCGACCGCAATGCCTGCTAATTATTCTGTGGCAAGGGTTAGAACGAAGGGTTGAGGGTAGTTTTCTGTTTTCCATTTTCTAGTTCGTTGCTGAAATTGCTTATTGAAATAGAGGGTTGAAATTAGGATATGGGATTCAGATTGACCGGACTTATTATTGTATAAGACTGGTGTCAGGCGACTGCCAAGACTTGTCGCGACAAGCTCTTTGATGCGTTCTGCTCCGCCCATTGTCGCTTATCATCATCGACCACGGTATCCACCGGACACCCACGGCGGCGGCGGCGGATACTTAATCGAAGGTATTCATCGACCTTGCTTCTATTTTTTTAAATTATGCCCAAAGAATTTATGGAAAATAAAACTAAGTATATCTTAACAGAACAATGATATTATTACACTCCTTTAAGTGAATTTTTGCAAAAATATTTCCCTGCGAAAGCTGACGTACGAAATTAATTCGACAACGGTGCTCGGTTCACTCTGCGAATTAATTTTGTGCCGCTGAATGAAACTGATTTTGGGTATTTCGAGATGAAGAATAAAAGTACAATCGAAATAAAACAACGCGTCAAAGCATTCAATTGTCTGACCTTTTTTATACACCAGGTAGGCTCACCTGCATATACAGGTTGGGTACATTTGTATAAACCTTTTGTGTCTCCAAATAATAAATAATATTTCGTAAAAGAAAGGTAGAATTACTTGAAGATGTCAAAAAGTATTATTATTTTATGATGATTGTCCCGCCATCACCCTTCAGATTTCATAATCAAGAAAAGATTTAGCTTTTTAGTTTCGTTTTCTAGAGGTTCATATGTCGGTAGCTGATTGTCCGATCTTGCTGACCGTGCTCAGAACATAAGTCCAAAGAAATCTTGCCTCACGGCAAATTGTTAAAAAGCTTCTATGTAAATTTTGTGAAGGTAGAACGGTTCAAATTTTCAACAGAATATAAAGAATATTCAGACTCTATTCATTAAAATATTTTTTCTTAAGTCCACTTTTACGTGAATAAAGCTTGTAAGAGAAGTTTGAATAACTTTTCTACTTTTCTTTTTCTTTACTGTAAATTTCACTTTATTCATTAACAGCTAGTTATTGCCCTCGGCTTTGCATCATTTTATCCCGTGGGAAATGACTTATGGTATGGTCAAGTATGAAACCTACAAAAATTTCAATAACTATTTTAAAATGCTCAAATATAAGGGGCTATTAAAATTTCATCATTACAATTTATGCTGATTACTTTTTCATTTATATGTTTTCTTTTAATCAGTAATGGCGCACGTTCTTAGTATGAAGTTTTTATAAAAAAATAAGTACAAACAAAATTACACATTAGCCAATTCTGTGGTTAGATTGTAATTATACTCTATTGTATGTGTATATACACTAGATAATAATAAAAAAAGTAAAGGCGCATGAAATGTATTATTTTTACATTTATTACATTAAACTTTTACTAAAAAGTATTATTTTCATACATTATACATATCTTTAATGTTACGCATTTGCAGGGATCCTACGTTTTTGCGCATTTGCGGAATCAAATTTCATCTAGGTAAAACTTTTTACCTACTCGTTCTGAAATACAGCCGATACAGGTGAAAAGATTTCGGTTATTCAATATGATAAAAACCTAAATATTTTTCGACAAATTCTATACTCCCACGGTTCCACCGAAATAGCTCACCTAGCGGAAAAACCGGATCACTCTTGATTTGAAAACCGTCAGTCACTCACAATCCTGCAATCAGCGTACAAAAAGGCTTTCGAGAGCTGCGCTCAGATTGGAGCATTGAAACCTCCAATGATTGTACGTGAAGTCCGCTGGACGGAGGAGCCATTCAGGACGGTTCAAATGGCTGACGGAAATTGTACCAGTATCTTGGTCTGTATGTACCTATACTTTGTAAGTATAGGCTCTTGTGTTGGCTTTGTGTGAAATACGAGTATGAGGATGTCGACTTTTTGTTTTATGTTATTTTTGTAAGCATTAGTTTCGTTCGTATTTTCCTCAGCTACATCTTACGTATTGTTATTACTGAATAAACATGTACCTAAATCTATTACAGGCGTATCTACGAAATGCAAAAGCATAATTTTGTTTGATCTTATACCTACAGTTTGATCTGAAAGAGTAGAAAGTTATTAAAGTGGAATAAAACTCGCACGAAGGAAATCATAATGCTAGTGCAATATGATCCGTTCTGACATATTATCACTGTAACCAGGTCTAACTACTTACTTATTCCCTGAGTACTCACGAGATACAATAGTTTTATTTGCTGACTGTAAAAGATTGTCCCGAACTAATCTAGCAACAAAAGTCGTAGAACATGTTTGGATCAAAGCGTTTGAATTTCCCGACTCCATAAACAATTTATTTTTAAAACCACTTCCAAGCTATAAAACTTCAGTGCGACAATTCTGTAAGCAAACAACTGCCACGCTACATTGCCGTTGCTAGCACGGGCTGTAAATCTCAGGACTAAGCTACATCTAGGCATCTAATCTACATGCAGAGTTGGCGGGAACCAACCTAGGCCGGTAACTGGGATTTATTGAGTGAATTTAAGCGTTTTCTTGCAGAAGTTTTATTTAAACCCGCAGAAAGAAGCCAGTACATCGCTCGTATGGCTTGACAAAGTACCACGCTTGCCTTGATTCTAGGTTTTCATTTGAAGTAGCATGAGTTGATTTTTGCTTTAAATCTTCGATGTTTTTGTTGCAAATACATAATATATTTTATGATGGTGTGTGCTGGCAGGATAGGTACCGATACGGATAATTGAAATTGTGGAATCGGGTCCTTTTCCCACAGAGAAAAATTAAAACCGGTTGGTAATTATTTACTGCGATTCCTATGTTACATTCTTACAAACGGTTCATTCTATTTTGGTTTATCAAAAAATGTATACAAAACATCTGGTGCTTAAACATTTTTGTTAGACATTTTTTCTAGGACAAAAATGCCAGCTAGCTAGAGAAACTACATCTCGAGGGTGGAGTTGGAATTTGCGAAACATTTGAGATGAGGTTAGGAGGTCTAACCCGAAACATTTTGCGGCGAAATATTGTTAAGTTAAACTACAGTAACTTAGGATAGTACCTACAGATATTTATTTAAAGTTATGTAAACCGTAAAATTTGCCTCTCCGAACCTGATTAGCATGGCTCCTTTCGTTGTTTTAAGATATTATGGGTATTCTGATTTGCATTTAGAAATTAGATTTTTGTGGTTCAAGATACGAATGAATAAAGAAAACCCACGACCATCCCGTTTTTAATACTGTTTTTGTTCAAAGATTCAAACAGATCAAAACCGATGTAACACTCGGTGTAATTAACCATACCTGTAATTACCCAAGTTACTTCAACCCTTTTTACGCAAAAATAAAGCCCTACCTGAATTACCAGATCAATACAATACAATACAATACAATTACAATTCTTTATTAATAACGCCAAGTTACAAGTCAAAAAAAATAATAAGGTAAACAATAAATTATAAAATATTGACCTTAAAATATCATAATAAATTATCAATTCAATCGACAAGTATATATTCTTTCCCTTGAAATAGCTGGTCCCTTTCCCAATAGATAACTCGACGAGTTAGCTAAAGGCAAACCCTTCGACGTCTACATTAGCCTCCACCTACACAATGCAAAGACTGATCCTGTTCTCACTATTTAATCTTACGTAAGTTGGTAAGTACGGTTGACGATCTCAGACGGATCACAGGTACACTCGACGATCGACAGACATACGAGCTACTTCGGTTCCTTATTGGAATTCTGAATGAATTATAAATCTGTGATATGTTGTACGAGGAATAGGAAAACTACAAGATGGAATTTTCATGCTTTGATTTTTTTGGCTCTGGGCGCATTTCGCCTGGTGTAGGTAAGGCACGAAAGTTACGTGGCGATGGTTGTAGAGTTGGTTTGCTGCAAATATGAGGCAAACAGTGATAGGCGCACAAAAATAGTTTTATGATACCTAACAAATCTTAAACATTTCATCATATTTATTTTTAATTTTTTATTGGTATCGGAAAGCGTTTGCCCACGATCACTCTTTGGGAAAACGATGACGTGGTCTAATATGGAGCACGCTTTCCTAGCACTGACTATGTTACTGAGTGTACAAATTCAGGGCCGCGCAGCCGAGACCCACAAACCCCATCCGCTGTCATCTAGTCATCAATCAGGCGCGTCGAAGTGCCAACCCTAGCCGGCCGGATGATGTAAGGGTATGTTGGATAAGAGCCGTTATAGCTTAAACGATTGAAAGCCGAAGTTGGGCAGAAACATGGCTACTCTGTTTCTACAATGAGTTGGGCTGTATAGGATATGTATTTACGCCTAAACACTCACTTGCGAGATGCTAAGACGATGGAATTATTGCAGATCATAACATGATAGGCAAGTTTACTTTGCTCTGTGTCAATCAATTTTAACTTATTGTATTACCACTTGGGATGGAACGGGAAAAACATTGATACTAACAGTAGAAAGAGCCCAAAGAGAAATTCTTAAAGTGGCAACTTTTCGGCCTTTCATTCTTAATTCTTTATTGCACTAATACAATCTTATTTTAAACCTTATAACTAGAGAGGTATCGCAAAGGCGAGCTAAGTTCTCTTCCAGCAAACCTTAGTGAGAGAGGGAGACAAGTTTGTAGTAGTGGGTAAGTGTACAAAAAAAGTGTGTACTTTCATCTTTCCCCTAATGTTTTATATGAGTCCTGTGATGTGTTAACAGTCCGGCAGCTATTTATAATGAACACAGTACTAAGACAGCACGCAGCCCTTCCCTACAGCACTGAGTTTACTAACAATAGACGGAATGATAAAGTTTGCCCTCAACCAACAACACAAAAATCTGCATTTGCGCAAAAAAAATACCTGTTTCTTGGTCCGTTCCTGTACAACAGACTATTCAATTTCTAATTTTTAAGCGCCCAACTATATAATAATTGTAAAATATCTATTAGATTTACACTTCAAAGTCTATCCTGCGACGATACAGAGAAGCTTTTAGATATTATCAAGTAAATTACATTTTATACATTAAGTTAACCTAGTTAGAATAGTGATTAATCTAGTTTTACTCAATATAAGTTAAGTAGGTACCTTTTATACACAAACTGTTTTCTTAAACAACATTGTTACACTAAATGCCTTCATCGTAATTAAGTGATTATTTTATGTAATAATTAGCTCTAGTCGCCTGAAACACAGGAATACCTAGTTCAGGGTAAATTGTTAAAGTTTGCTATAAGTAATTATTTATTAGTGGACTTATGTCTTGTCATTTTACGTGAGTTTCTCTTTGAATAAGGTTTATTTATTATTTTAATTATTTATTTCTATCATCTAAGGCAGGAGGTCAGTGCAGATCGCTATTCCCCAAAGCAAAATATTATTCTTTTACAGTTAATTTAAGATTCCATTTTCTTTAATTGGTGTATTCTGTATTCAAATGATACGGACAGAGATTTCACCACTGTTTTTAGCTAACTTTATTCTCTCTTTTTCTGGATAAAGGATAGGTGGGTACCTTTTTTCAGCTTACCCACTGCTGGGTAAAGCCCTCCAATGCACAAATCCGAACATCTCGATCCCTTGCGAACTCCCTCCACTTACAGACATACATAGATATTTAAAAAGCTTTATAGAGCGCGTAAAAGGAAAGTATTATTATGAAGAAATATATGTTTATTTTCAGAAGGAAAAAAGATAAAATCAAGCAGGATCTGTTGGTTCTTAAAGGAAAATTCCTCTCAGGAGTCGAGTTTCCGGAGAGAAGTAATTACGGATACGGAAGAAGGCTTAGTTTAGACTAGTTGATTGCCGGCGTATTTGCTCATCTATGATAGCTTTCTTGCGCTTACAAAACTTTGGGTTTATAAGCTAGGTAATGGCCAATGGCCTTAGGGTTTTCAACCTTAATCGTTCCTTACTCGTGAGTAAAATCATTTATGAACACATAGCAAGAACTAAAATGAGTGGTTAAATTGGAGAAGGCCTACATCTGAATTTAATAGTGAGTAATTAGCATCAAGAGTGTCAAAAGAGACTTAATATGTCTCGAAATCTAACTTTTAATATCCAGTAATGATCTGATCGGATTGGATTAATACTATTTAAGATTTTTATTGGTCAGAATATTTATGGTACACTTATTTAAATTAACGTTAAGAAGAGTTAGCTGTAGACAAAAACATGTCATCTCGTTATTTTTCCCTAACAAGCAACTTCTTAAAGAATTGGTGGAATTTAGAAATTAAACCCTGAAAAAGAAAATCCTACTCTTTATTTACTCGACAGCAATACTTGAGAATTTCCGTCTTCTTAACAAGCAATTATCAAAACAACCTACTTATTTTTAGCCCCTTTTGTTCAACTAAAAGGCCTATTTATACAAAAACGATATTCACATGGGTCGTATCGTTCGCCATCAAATCCGATGTAAATGAAGTGGCCGGGCTGTATCAATTAGTGTGGCCCCACCCCGGGGACGACGGAACGAACAAGACACAGTGGATACAGTACAGCTGGCGACGTCTATGATGTCACCTTTCTCTTATCATCCATCTAGCTAGGCTTAAAGTAAGCGGGCATCAGATGACTAAATATTATAAAACGTTGAAATCAACAGGTAGAATAATCCAGACTCGGATCACATCAAGCAGATGGTGTGTCATCCAGGAAACACAACTATAACGAGATCGTTGTTACAGTTTTTGTATCATCTTGCACAATGATTGCATGAATAGATTAATCAGTTCACATTCACACAATGAATTGTGTGAATAAATTAATCAGTTGCTACAAAAACAGTTTGGTTTGAGCACTTCTTGGTTCAACTAACATAATTTAACTTGATATCGTCCTTTATAATTATTCTTACTTCTATTTTTCTTATTTTAGTAGGTTTTAGAACGGATGGCCCTTTATTTTCTATAAGGCAGAAAATATAAAATAATTCTTTTACCTTTTCCGATTATCATGTCAAAAGGTCTTAGTTAATATCAACCTAAATTACCACACAAGTCCAAAACATATTCAATCCGGTTAACATTTAAGGTGTTTTTCAATAAGTTTTTGGTACTAACATTATGTATTTGTGTTTTTCTCACTATAGCTCTGTTACAAAAAATTGTCTCTCGGCAATCTATTAAGATTGTCTGGCAAGTAAAGATCTGCTGCTCTTTAGAGATAAGTTTACAATAAGCCACGAAGTCTCTGTCGGTTCTCGTCGAAAATCTTTGGGAACTCTTACGGACTTACGGGTTCGAGTCCCGCCGAAGTCGAAAATTTTTGGGAACTTATTTCATTTCTTAGAGATGCCCAGAGTGCGGGTAAGCACTGTAACAAAAATCCTTAAGATTACAATAGTTACTATAAACCGTCAGTGTTGTTTCGCGATATTTTTTTTACTATTCTGATCGTTGTTAAATTGATAATGTTTCCTAATGACAATCAAGGGCTTGTTACCAAAAAATTCCATAATGCACTTTTTGTTCCGTGACCCGGACAACTCGATGAAGGCGTCTCACTCTCCACCATTATTTACCTTCAGGAATTACACGGACCCACGTCATGTCATGTCGAGGGGAAATATAGAGGAAGGACTTTCTTTTTATAGCTTGGAGGTACCTACGATGACTAATCACTGTCGTTACAAAGGTGAAATGAGTTATGGTGTTACTGTTGGGTTTAAGTTCGGTTTTTTTTTGCCTCAAGAAGTAATTACATTTTTGATGCGCTCTAATTTAGATATCTGAGCCAGCGTACCTACTAAAACACAACACATCGGATCCACTTTCCGCTCGAACAAATCGAATATCAAAGTAGTCGTAGTACTTTAAGGTTTAGTAGGATAAGGATTGATTGATGCCCTTACAGAGTGCATGTTGTAATTTTAAGACCCAATATATAAAATATTGAAAATTGATGTAAATATTTCGGAATAGTTTTGCAGTATGTTTCTGTTTTAGCGACTGAGTGTGACTCGCGCGCCAAGAAGGGTTTAAACTTATGTTCGTAGTAAGTATAAGAAGTATGTTATAGCATAAGACGAATCTTTTTTCTCCTTTTTATACAGAGTGTAAAAAATTGCAGGACCAAAGTTTTAGGAGGGGTTTAGCTTCGAAGACAGAACACGGTTGTTTTTAAATTCCTGATTATCAGTTTTCGAAGAAATAAATAAAAAAAGTCACTACTATAGACTCACTAACTGACAATATGTGCTTCATTGTCAAAACCGAGGAAAAATGCATTTATTTATTTTACATTTAGTCTTGTGAAAACATTTACGTAGGCATTTTCATTTATTTTAACCACCACAAGCACATGCACCAAGGTTATCGACATAGCTCAAAGGATTAGCACTGAAGTGGCAGTGGGCTGATTGAACTAATTTTTTTATTTTATTTTAGACGGTGAACTTTGTTATTAAAATGTTTGAATGTTTGATGTTGAGCGAGATGTATGCAATTTACAAAAAATTTGTTTAAATTTTTTGTACAAACTGATACCTTTCATATGATGATAAACCATGACATTGCAGGCCAATTTAAATTTAAAATTTCACACTAATCTCGACATCACACTAATGTGGTAGTAATATAATATTAATTATTTTTTTATTTCAATATTTTGCCTTTTTTATCTGTACCTACATGGTATTGTAATTTTATTTTCAA
Organism: Eupithecia vulgata; assembly: GCA_946478455.1. Classification (NCBI taxonomy): domain Eukaryota; kingdom Metazoa; phylum Arthropoda; class Insecta; order Lepidoptera; family Geometridae; genus Eupithecia; species Eupithecia vulgata. The sequence continues at coordinate 1,000,998 of OX297873.1, read as the reverse complement.
GATAAGCTTCGGGAGTTGCTCAAACAGTAAAGATGAAAAAAGACAGGCAGAGCGGGACCTTACCGGTTTCCCATGAACAAAACTAGAAGAAAGATCAAAAGATCTAGCTTTGGCCTCATCATCATCATCAGTACTGAAATTTACATTGTTAGTCCTTAACATTCCTTAACATGATAATTTTTATGTTTTTTCATAATCTCTTAAAACTAAGGCAAAAGTTCAAGGTCTTGTTATGGTTACAATTTGTTATAGTGTTAAAAATATTAAATAAAATTTAAAAATGTCCTATTCCATGTTCAAATGTCACTACAACATAGGAAATTGTAAATTCTGTCTTAGATTTTATATTATTGTCTGTCAGTCCTTATAAGTTCAGTAGGTAGGTACCTACTATTTAGACCAATAAAATACACACCATTTTTCATAAACTGTTGTAAAATAAACAATGTCCGTCAAGTGCGAGTGTAATTCGCGCGCCGAGGGTTTCTTACATCTGTCAATTATCCTACAAATACTTATAATTACTCTAGGTTCCGGTTTGACTTTGCTTATTTGCTAATGAATAACCTATTCATTAGCAAATTAGCAAAGTCAAACCGGAAATAGAAAGTCCAAAAATAAATAACTACCATTTTCAGGTACCTACCTAAAAATGGTAGTTATCTATTTTTGGATATGGATCGCTCTGCAAACTTCGGAGGTAGTGGTCCATCTATACAGTTGCGATTCCAGTTCATTATTACGGATCCCAAAAACTAATTTGTTGATAATGTTCCCAGGCAGGGTATATCTTCTTCATTTTCCAGTTTTCACTGCCCTTGTTGATTTAATCATATCTGATTGATTTGATAAAACAAAATTGTTTTAGTAAATAATAATAAATACTTGATCTAATAATCGAACTTTGGTAACAAGCTTTAATTTTTCATTGGCTACAATGGATTCAATATACAGATAAAGTGTTCGACTGTAATTCTGTACACTGTGGCTAAGGCTCGGTCCCGACACACTGTGGCTAAGGCTCGGTCCCGACGCGCGAAGTATAGAATTAATTTAATTGTATTGTCCCAAGTTATAATCGCTCGTAAATCCGAAACGCGGTTTTAGTTGTAGCGGGGATTATCGTGATTGTTGCCGAACAAATTACTTATGAATATTGTATACCTGGTTCCCGAGCTAGCGGATTAGTAGGTATTATATTCACGAGGCGTATGATTTTGTACAATATCATCATCATCAGCCTATGATACCACCCCATCAGCATCAAAAATGTCCTCGGCTGGACATGCTTCTCCCAAAACTCCCAAACAAAAGAAGTAGGGTTGCCTGGTGTAGCGCTGCTCTCTACATATAATGGCTGCGCAACCAGCGGTTGATTTGGTTGCCGGCCACAAATTTGGTAGCGCAACCAACCTTTTATCAGGTGAGGTATCCTCCAGTACCCTCGCAGTAGAGGTGTCAAAATACACAGAAAAAAACTAATGCCCCTCCTCTGGGAAGTTGCCTTAGTGGACTCCATGTTGTCTTACTAAAGCTTAGGGATTCCACGGGCCGAGTTGGAGGGGTCGATTTTTACGGCGATTCCACCACCGCCCAGAGCCTATGCTAGGCCTCCTCATAATCCCCTCATTATGGCCCTTTATAGAGCCTTTCTTCAACTAGCAGCACCCTGCCAGTAAATCGTTCTGTAAAACATTTTCACATAAAAGCTTCTCGATTTCGCAAAGAAACTGGTAATGCTTATTTATAGTCAATGCTATAATCTAGGCATGGGAAAGCTGATTAGCCTGTGATGTCACGACGCTTTTGTGTGGGCGAAGATTAATTAAACGCTAATCTCAGCTTTGCGTATTCAAAATTTGGATTCGTGTTATTAGCCACCAGTGGGTTATTAGAACGTATTTGATTATACGTCCTAATACTCTAATGTAACCTTAACAGAATGAAATAAATATTTAAGGGCCATACAACAAACATGTTTTTTTTGCCGTTTTTCAATAATGGTACGGAACCACTAACTTAACCTAATGATAAACAGAACCATGTCAAGAACATTAACCAAAACTATCTGTTAATCAAAGATTGAGCTTTACCAAAACTTTGATAATGTTTTAATCCACCAATGAAGAAGATACATTTCATTAATCGGCTCAATTAGAGGGCGTATCCTGAGCCAGTACTGCCGGCTGGACGCCCCGCGTCGGCGTCGTCGTGCCGGTAGCGCCGTGAGAATCGATCCCTCCAACGTGCCGCGACTAGATGTCGTAAGACTAAGGTTCCAGAGGAAGCGCCGCATCTTCTCTCTGTGCTGTTTTAAACACCTGCATGGCATGCAAAGCTCGGTGGAACACCCCCCAACACCCCCCCTTTTCGGGAACCGACCACGATCTGATAGCAAACAGCGCTCGATGGGCTTTCGTTCTAAGCTTACATAACCTTTAACAGCACTCTGTCGGCCGACAGATTTTAAGGCGGGTTATCGGAGCCACCTGACTATCCAATAAGGTAGAGTTATGTAGGGACACGGTCTTGCCGTTATTTAGGTCGAGGGTCGAAGATATCCTATTAAATAAAACGGTAGACGAAAAATTAGACAGAATGAGTTCGCAACGTGTTCTAAGGTAAGAAGGTTATTGATAAGGTTCAAAGTCAAAAAATGCATGAAACTTAAAAGGATCATTTTAATTTTTGAGTTAAGGTTAAAGACGTAATTGAACATTAGAAGTACCTACTTTTGAGCCTTTTGTAAGAAACTAGGCGTAGGATCAAGCAGAGAGCAGGCACACAAACCAAAGCCTTTATGATTGAAATTATTGAAAGTAACACAACCGCCATATCAGAAGTTTAGTCTGCTAGCAAGACTTACCTATTTGTTAGAAACTTGTTAAAGCCACAGTTGGTTACAAATAGAAAGTAAGTTACTTTATCGCGGGAATAACCCAACACTACCTTCTCTGGAAGCATTAAACTTATTCAAACAAATCTCAACTTGTAATGGGTCCCCGAGGCCGCGGGCCGGGCAAATCATTTTGTTATGAGATTGCGTAAATCTACGGTTTTCCTTCGATATTTTCTGTTGCTGAAGGATGCTTAGGCTCGTCCCTGAAGGATGCTGAGCTCAAATTGTTGTTTGTATCTGTGCTGTTACTCTTCGACTGACCACGTTTGCAATTTTTAAGTTGTTGTTGTTAGTTCTTAATAAAATTTGGTTATTAGAGTTATGTACGTATTTGTTCGAATTTTGTTTACAATGTTCAACTCTCAATAATTTTTTTAAGCAACGCAACCTAAGGCATCTAAATTCCATCTTTATTCTGTGAAAAATTGGACTTGCTACATAGGTACGGTGGCAGAGATAGACGGGCAGTCGGTGTGGGCGTGGGTTTAGCTATAGCGTCCAGTGTTGCCAATATTTGGATACGACAGACAGCAAAAAAAACTTCACAAAAAGAGCCAGTGCAATAGATTGCTGCGACGAAAACTTGATCACTGACTCTAATGACTAACAGAATCAAAGCCATTCTAGCGTAGCAAAGCCTACGCCAAAATTATCGGCCACAAACCAAAGCCTGCCTGGACACCGGTACCTATAAACACAGACTACAGGATTAAATACTCTAATCTTGTGCACGTACGAAATATGGACTGGACTTCCCGCTTAAAGCCTAACGTTGCTTAATCTGCTGTTACTTTTGCGTATGAAGCTTTGATCAAAGTCACCTACGTATTTGCGGTTACGTATATGTATACGAGGTGTTCGAATTTTAGAGCATCAACGGTCGTGGTTGAACTCAATCGGTACTTACCCAATGGAACAAGAAAGTAATTATTGAAAATATCATCTTTGATCGAATGGTTTCAATAAAGGCTTATTATTTTAGAAATGGGATTGGTGAAAAATCATCACGCAAAATGGGTAAGGCCACCGGGATCCTCCAGTTAGCTCTAAACAGTTTCTTTTCTGTTGAACATTTGAATTAGCATCCAAAAATACTTAGCTGCGTTTCACCCTCTAATACTGAAATACTCTGTAACCTGTATTCCATAACAGAATCACCTTTATACTCATGCACGTTAGTATGTGTATGCCACGGAATTTACCAAATATTACTACGTACGACCATTCAGGGGCAGTCAAGCCACAAAGCACTTACTTAGGGAGGAAACGGACCCGCCTCGGCTGGATGCAACTTCGAATTGATTCGCTTGTTTTGTATTATTTTCTAAAGACTTCTTTAAACAGGTGGAAGCGAACTTGGGAGGTCTTTTTCCTACGTAGACAATAATAATAAAATGGTTCTTGTCTTAATTTTCAATTCGGAATTTTCTATAGAAGGCGGATATGATCTCAGCGTGTAGCATATCTATTTATTACGTACGAACCTTATAAGTATTCATCAAGGAGTGTGCATTGCAGCCCTCGCCTTTAGATTACCTGTCATAACGACCGCAGTTCTGCTGGCTTAGGTCCTATGCGAGTCTTTCAGAGGACCGGGTCGCATTAATTACTCAATTATGGAAATGAGAAGGTTTACGGCGTCCTTGTAACTTCACTATTTCACCCTAGGGTCGAGAGGTTAAAAAGTTTGAAGTGAAAAGAATTAATAAATGCATGAAGTCATGCTTTTGGTCTTTATTTTTATAATTCTTTAATTTCCTAACTGCCCTCTTGGATCTTATAGTACCTAATTACTAACTACATATTATTTATTTATTGGATCAGTTGAGCTACCTGTAGATTAGTCATTTAGTCATTTATTTATTATTAATTAGAACGGCGGCGATTGCCAATTACACTAATTAATTACAATTTATATACAAACAATAAAACACACAAAAACACACATAAAAAAAGGGACAATATCTAATCTTCTATAACAAATGTCGAAATAAAGTTATACATTGTTAATGATAATTTAAAATAGGTATACAAACTCGGTCATTCTTCTCTCTCACAATAGAGCATACAAAGTGACGATAGATTGATTGCAACAGTCTGCTCAATTGTTTCAACTGTAAATACCTACTAGTTTTAATTCAATTTAATTATTTGATCGTAATTTTCATTCTTAACAAAGTTTTATTTATACGTTATTTATATTGATTCTAATTCTTTATCTCTGTGGTCAGAAGTCCCTCCCCGACTCCCGACTGTGAGCTCACTCGCAAACCCTCTCATATTTTATTCCACAGAAATCATACCGGTTGTCGACTGCAGAAATTGAATGCTTCATCTTTTATTCAACCGTCTTTGGATAAACAAACTCCCTAGCATTTACAATACTAAAACTGTGTTGTTGGCAGTTGCGTTTATCCTTCTCTTCTAAGATTACAAATTACAAATGTAGGTACTGTTCTACCTATAATGCAACGTAGATAGTTTTGAGAACTTAAATTAAGTACCAACCTACACCGTCACCATCTTTTGTGAATAGCTTTCGGAATGGAATTTGTCAATTTCGAATTTTTATCTTTTGCTTATCTATATGAGAAAATGTTGTAAGATGTGGGTAGAGACTAAATTTATTTTACTTAAAATAAAGTATGCTTGGAGTTTCTTACTTAAAAATCGATGCCAGCTATACCATGCTAAAGCCCCAGGGCTATAAAAGGATCCAAGATCTGGGTTGACCACAGGGGGTTTAACTGATTATTGGAGCGAACAGAGGGTCCTCCGTGACAAATAGGAACTGTCTTGTATTACGTATTACTCATTATGGTACAATAATTTAGTTATGCTCATAGTTAGACTTTGTAAATGTAGTTCATGATAGTTCGTGTAATGTTTGTAATCCTGTTACACAGCATAGGCTCGATAAATTTATTTTTAAACTGAACTCAGTCATAGAAAATTAACACGCAGAGAGCCGTAGGTATAGCTTTTTAAAGGTATCCGTTTATTTAAGAGTTTAAACCCAAAGCAAGCTCAATCATCATCATCAGCCTTTATTATTCCACTGCTGGACATAGGCCTCCCCTAATGAGCGCCATAGCGCCCTGTGTTCAGCTTGCCGCATTCAATATCTGCCAGCTGTCTTTCATGAAAATATGGTGAACCGTGAAGTCACGTTTAAAAACTTTGCGATTGAGTCTTAAAATATCTATAAAAAATACAAATATCAATATTTAAATATACTTTATGCTTTAAATATACTTTATGTCAATAGAATACAAATAAAAATATCAGCGTTTTTGAAGAATTCGTTTCTATTATAAAATTTTTGGTTTATAAAGATGTACCCTAATTCAATCTAAATACCTGATGGAGTAAGCGAAGGCCATGACAGCATCGGAGACGAACTGCAGCTGGCGCTCAAACTCGGTGTTGTTGGCGGTGAGCTGCTCTTCTCCGGAGCATTGCTTGTCGTAGTTCCCGTTGTAAGGAGTGCGTGGGCTACCCGGGTAGCGGCATTGGAAGTGGTCCTCCCAGAACTCTGCGGGGAGCAAATCATTGTGCAACAAGGTTTAGAAGATCCGTACACTTTGATGATATTCTGGAGTTTATGGCGACGTCTGTATGGAGTAGTATGGGTTCATTATATTTGAAAACAGAATCTGCATTCATACTTAATAGGGTACTTGACTACTATTGGGAAATAATTCTAAAGTACTGTCTGATAAAAAAAAAATGCAAAATGTATGTAATATTTCTTCAAGTTTTTATAACTAATAGGTCTGGCCTATTAGTAAAACTTGAATACAATAATGGCGTGCCGAAACGATTATCTCTGTCATGGCAACGGTGACATGACTCGATGACGTCACACCACACCTAACTAGTTCGTTGACGAAGTTTGCTATTGAGCTTTAGGACTGGAAAAATGTACATGTCGTAAAAGTATTGTATGTATTTGTTCGATAAGATTGTTAACTGAACATACATGTTTGCTTTGTTTTGTAGTATTCTAATTAAAGTTGCACAATTTAGCCTTTGCCTTATCATTATCCGGTGGATTCGCATGTGTTTTTCCGTGATAAAAAGTGGTAAAAAATGTTAACCCAAGTCTAGAAGTACATAATATGCAAAATTTCTGCCCGATCCGTTTATTAATTTTGGCGAGATTTTGGTTAATGATTTTATTTGTATCTGATGAGAAGTGATATGATTATTATGGGATAAAGAGTAAGTAGCCGATGCGTTAGAGAAAGTCTGAACCAGAATGTATGTTTGTTATTTCTACAAACATACATTCTGGTTTAGACCTTCTCTTATCCCATAAAAATTATATCACTTCTCATCAGATATAAATAAAATCATTCACCAAAATCGGTTTCCCAAAAATCATAAATCCTGACTAACGTCTCTGTAAAAACTGGTTCTTGTTCAGTTCCAGTTGTTGGAGTGTTCTACTCGTAACTGCTTTAAATTAATAAGCACTGGGAAAGTTAAACAACTGCCTCCATTAAAATATTTTTAGTATATTAAACTTGGAAGTTTATAAAACGATTTATCATACTTATTAACTTCTACTCGGAGTTTATTGGACATAATAAAGAGCTGCGATGGAAAGCGTTTGGATATTGGCCAGATGTGCGAATATTATGTTATTTTGATTTATTTATTTATTTGATAACTGACTCACGCAGATTTATGGATGTTGTTCAAAAAAATAATGATCACAAATGCTGATAAGTAATAATTGTTATGGTCTGCTCGTTAGGTGGAGCTTTTATAATTATATTTTTTTGTTATTTTTTTCACCTGCTAGGTAGGTAGTTAAGTATAATCTATATGTACACTAATAATATTATAAAGAGGAAAGGTTTGTTTGTTGGTTTACTGCGATGTAGGTAAGTATTTTATGTATTTATTAAAATTATAGAATCGTTATTATATTTATTAGGTATTTTATATATTATTTTATGAATTACTTTATCTATGTATAATATAGGTATTTTCATTGTAGTACCTTTTGCACACTTACCCACTACTACAAACTTGTATAGAATATACCCGAGCGAAGCCGGGGCGGACACTAGTAACTTATAAAAGGCCTTCATTCTTAACAAAATATATTTGTGTTTGGGATTTTTGTTATAAGTGCCTAGATACAAAATGTACCTCAAGTTCTACAGGGTGCCACGTTACGTCATGTGTATTTACTAAGCCAAGAGTGTTTCTGGACCCCGAGGAGATGTTCTTGTGTTATTTTTATCAACTTTTTTGTCATGTAGTTGGCATCTGCAAGTTAAAATGTTTTAGCTTGAGATACAAAAATAACTCACGCTGTTGTAAATACAATAATATTGATGTTCTTTAATAATGTTCTCTAGAACATGGCAAATCCTACCACCGCATCGCTAAGAAATAAGGCCATGGGCAGATAAAACCAGACACTTAATAAAATCGTAACAACCCCGAGCATGCTATCCACTACGTGATCTCAGCTTTATCGGTCTACTTATCTGATTTCGCGTACTTAGGGACATGTGCGCTTCATAGGCTATCTACTCCACTAAAGTGCTGTGAGTTGTGAGTTTACTGAGTATTGTGCTATAAGAGGTAGCAAGTGGGTTAGTTGGAAGATAATTTGCACATTAAAGTGTATATAATGACCAAAGTTTCGATGAGATTTCGGGTACCTAATGACAATAAACTTTACATTGTTACCTCTAGTTTGTAAGTTGGATATTTGAAACCTCTTGTAAAGTTTTGAATACTTATGCTCAATTATTCAAATAACTATGTAAGTTGGTAGTATTTTCTGTAGGACATTATAATTAGTATTGGTAATTAATCATTGTATTTAATTTACCCGTTTATAACAAAGTAATCAAAACGAAAAGCAAAGGAAAAAAAACAAAGTATTTTAATTTTTCTGTTTGAAACGAAATTGCGAGTATCGTTTCGGCAATTGATGTACTCTACTACACAGAGTTAAGCAGCTTGTCCAGCGCCACGTCAACGTTATCGTAGTTACGGCGACGAAGTAGCGGTACTTTCATTCACGTGTATTTACTATGGCTGTTGTCCACCGCACGCACGTCAACGGAGCGCCGCCATTCGAACTCGAACCCTGAAGAAATGCGTAGTTCGGCGCGACCGCTGGAACTTCACACCAAACTCAACCACCAAGGCCGGCACGGTAGACACACGCGATCGTCGCTTCCTGAAATCGGCCTTAAAATACGTTATCGGATACGTTCAGTGGCGAATAAATGTCACGTCGGCTAGATCTCGTCAACGTTAACGAAGAGACGACGGGACGTCACCGTTGACGTGGCGGTGGAAAAATGACGTTAGCGTTCAAAAAAAGAAACGTAACAAGCGATTGCTTATTTCGGAGAATAATTTATGCACCCATAGCATAGGTACTTGGATACGAGAAGCACAAGACAGAGGAGTCTGATATCTAGCAGTGGGTGTTCCTGATGTGAATATATGATACTGAAGATGTATAAATATAATAAATATACAAATTATATAAAACATTTTCCCAGGGTATAAGTAAAAGTAATGAACTTCTGTCAAGTTCGATCATAAATAATTGTTATTATTGACGAAAATAATCTGAACGAAGTCTCTATTATCCAAAATTGCAAACAGCAACATTGAGGGCTCAAATAATGTTTAATAACAGTTGGCAGTGATTGAATATATTAGGTTTATGATCATAGAAACTGGATTGAACGCGTGTAATTAAACAGTATGAAATGGTTACGGAGGTATTGGTTTAACCGCGAGCAAATACACAATTTTGCAAGCGCAGCTAAAATGCATATTTGCTGCGTGGTCGGTTTACCCCACGTTTACCTGAACATAAGGCTTCCACGAAACTTTAGATTTCATGAAACTGGGGATGAACCGAAACGTTCAAATATCGTACTGTCATCTGATTATTAAATTTGATTTATTTAAATGTAATTTTATTATTAAATATATAGTATGTATTGTATGTAGCGTATTGTATTATGTAGTATTAGTTATCTAGTACCCAAAACACAAGCTCTGCTTAGCTTGGAATAATTCTGTGTGAATTGTCGAAAAAATATGTATTATATAAATGTTTACCTATGTGAACAAATGAATAAGCGTAATATATTTTTTATTTACATGAATACTATAGGTTAACGTAGGTAGTCTGTTAGATATAATATTAAAAGTTTTAGACTCAGGAGTTTAGAACATTAAGTTCTGATAGCTTCAGTTTCAGCCATCTTAAAACTTGATAAAGTTAGAACTTAATTGTTTTAATGAAAAGATAACCGACTTAGCCGAAAAGTTTCAAAATTCATCCGACTAATTAAATCAAGGCTTACATTTGAAACTAAAAATCTGAATTTATGAAATTGTGTCAATTAAAAATAAAAGCAGTGTTGAAAACTTAATAAATCCTTTAACTTTCCCAATCTTATCTGCGGAGCTAAGTGAGAGTCAGTAATGTAGGCGGGTGTTGACAACTTATTGTAACTAAGCGTGAATGTTGTTACTAAATCTTACACAAATGGCACGTACTGTAGGGGGGGGGGGGGGGGTGCCTTTGTTCACAAAATTATGTAATGGTAATTCAATAAGTAATGTAAACTTGGTATTGCCTTTCGCAAGTTAATTTTATTTGTCTGTAATGATGAACATAAAGCACTTTTGCAAGTGAAGCCGATCGTGCTGAAAAACAATTAAAATTTAGAAACGTCTGGATGAAACCTCGCACTGCCCACGCAAGCGCAAAATTTATTCGTTTCAGTTACAAACGTACACTTGCAATTGAACGCAATGTAAAAGTTTCAGAAATTTTGAAGGCCTATTATTATTATTATATAAAAAAAATATATCATATTATTGTGTTTTTAAACGAAAACAAAATGGAGGTGGTTTTATGTATGGTATCATAAAACTAAGGTATCTTTGCCCATTGTTGTCCAATTCTGATTTCAATTCTTTCTCTTTCTTTTGTATAAAAAAATATCCCGATGCGATGTGGTCCCAAAAAGTTTTATTTCTAAGGGATTTGTTCCGTAAAACTTAAAAAAAAAGATAAATATTCAGGATATCTCAATCTAGTGTTTTTTGTTCAAATGTCATCTAAAATTAAGTAACTACAATACTCAATTTTATTCTTATTATTATTATTTTAGTTTACAGGTTTTAGATTGATATCCTATTATATTGATATTTCTCGTATTTTTAGAGATATCGAATCGATGGCGATGTTGCTGTTTAGTTTTGTAGAAAACATCTCATTAGACCGTATTGTTAAAGATAGCTTAATACTTATCCAGTAAACCTTACCAACAAACCAAGGATTCCTCTTATTATTCTTGACATTGAGGCTCAGAAAGTAGTCGTGGAAGCCGACCACATCATTAGCCTGTGGTTGCACACTGATGGTTCCCTCCACGGCGCGCTCGTTGCCCTCGGAGACGAGCGCGCGCGCCGACCAGCCGTCCGACCCGACCCAGCTGAACATGGACGTGGCGTTGCCTCGCTCCACCGCGCGCATCACGCCGGCCACTTCCTGGTCCGACCCGAAGATTATTGCTCCTGCAAACAATTATTTGGTTTTACTATAACAACTACTACCGACTTATACATCATAACTCACTTAAATTTATAATGAATTATTCTATAACTAAATAGTTACCACCAATGTTATTTACGTATTACGTTACGTATTCAGTCAAGTTATATTTGTGTGAAGCTTGTGTGGCTGCTTTTGAGCGCAGGATTTTTTTTATAACTTGTTTCGTTATTCCAATATTTGATTTCACAAAAATGTCGCAGTGAATAGAAAATACTGGCCAGCAAAAATCACGATAAAATATTTTCCCAAAAAGGACAAGGAAACTTAGTCATGTCAGTCCTGCCAGTATAATATAAATATTGTTAAATAGCGAAAAACATTTTGCTGTCACAAAGCAGGGTCTTATTTAGGTACTGCTTAATTATCATATAAAATAAATAAAATAACTAATAATACTTAAAACCACTAACAAAAGCTGTAAAAACCATTTTAGCAAACAATTATATAGGTATTATGCAGAATAAGTATTCTATTGTGGAATAAAAAAATAATCAAAAAATAGAAAAAAGAGAAGTTAGAACTTTCTAGCACTTTCATGGCTGAAAACACAGAGTGCGATATGCGGATCAGTCTCGCGGCGGCGCGCCCCTGCGGCTCGCACCGCCGACGCTAGCAGTGATCGTGTTAAGAGGCCCGACGGCATGACGGTATGACCATGGGAGTTGGGGAGGCCTATTGTGTGGGACGCTACATGCGTCGACACACTCGCGCCTTCCCATCTTCCTAGGACTTCCGTGAGGGCTGGTGCGGCGGCAGATTTGGCCGAAGATCTCAAGAGGCGCAAATATGCAGGTCTCGACAGAGCCTACGCATTTGCTCCCCTTGGAGTCAAGACCCTAGGTCCGTGGGGTACCGAGGCTCTCCGGGTTTTCAAAAAATTATCTGAGCGTCTGGTCGAAGCAACCCGAGACCTGGTGAGTATCTGGCACAGCCCCATACAGCGAGGCAATGCAGCCAGTGTCTTGGGCACGCTTCCGACTGGTATTGATATGGATCAGTTGAGCTACCTGTAGATTGTTTGCAACAGTTTGCAGATAGCTCAATTGTTTCTATTGAACTAGTTTTAATTTAAAGTAATTTTATAAACAACTACGTTGCAATTATATTATTATTTAGTATGGTCAAAATAATCTATTCGTTATTATTTATTGTTATGGTATGGTGACCTTATGTCCAGCAGTGGACTGGTATAGGCTGATGATGATGATGATGGTGACCTTAATGTAGCAGCGACTTTTTGTTTTACCCTAAATCAAGTCCTCAGTGTTGCTGTCCTCTACTGTAAATCGGTTCCAGACTGGTATTTATCCCGTCCCAGCGAAAAGTTATAAAGTAAAACAGGAAATTCTCGTACGTTTAAGAGCAAAGATACGTAATATGGAAGTGAAGGGTGCTCTTCCTGGCGCTGAGCGGCTTACTGACAAGCCTCCCTGATAAACCCGCCTATTTGACGGATTACATAAGAATTAGGACTCTTTGTTTTTTCCTTGGGTTTGTGTTTTCCAAACATTACGAAGGAAGGTTCGAATTTTTTAATTTTTAATGCTGGAATTTTCCTACAGCTTTATTTAGCCCCGAACTAGCTTGTGTTGTGCTTGATAAAGGTATTGGATAGATATTTTTTACTATACATAACGATCAGAACAAACTAAACAAAATCTGCAGATCGTACAAACATTAAGTCCCAAAAATATTCAATTTTGGCAGGATTCCAATCTGCGCCCCACCCTCAGTACGGGTGGGCTCTACCGACGACGACAAAACCGACTATGATTTTGTGGCTTAGTTGGTTAGAACACACCCGTACTGAGGGTGGGGCGCAGGGTCGAGTCCTGCCGAAATCGAATTTTTTGATTTGCTTAAATTACGCACTATATTACGAAAACAAGACAAACATTGTACACTATCGCTTTAGGTGTGCCTGTAAGGATAGGCGGACAATATATATATTAAAAAAAAACAAATAACCCGACGTGGGGATCGATCCGCAACCTCCTTCGTCGCAGGCGGACTTTCGCTCACTGTGCCACAGAGGTCGTCTTTTTGATTATTTATTGATCTGTTTGGCAGGCAAACTTCGGAAACAAAAGCCAAAGCTGCTAAGAAGGTTTCGTAGGCATGTTGTGGAGTCTTGCACTATTCTAAGATAGAATCTTATTTATAAACTTCAGAACTTCTGACCAAGTTTTGTCTAAAATGTTTGAATAGAGATTTTTTTTGCATAGAGTTAGTTGAAAATATGGAGAGTAACATAGGCTACTTTTTATCCTATTAATCAGGTACTGCCTGTGGCTGTTGCTTCTCCGAAAGTTGAGAACAAGCAAACAAGGCTACATAAAAATGCGTGCGAAAGTCTATGTGCGCAAGTCTGTCTGCCTTTTAATCATTTAAAAGTTGATATAAAAAAGGAACAATATTGAATCCTGCAGACTTAGAATACTCTAAGCCTGCAGACATAAATATCAACTTTTAAACAGAAGTAAGGCGTGCAAAGTCGCGGACTAAAGCTGTAATTGATACTAACTAGTGGGAAGTGGATCCAATACGCTCCGGCCGGTAGCCATGAGCTCGGGACGCAACACGTAATCACGTCTCCCTCAGGATCCACGAGATTGCCTTGCTGACCGCCAGACCTATTGTGCATACTGTAATTTGAGATTCCCGCGCGATAGCGATCTCATTCAATATGGCTATACGCTGGCTTTTGAAAAATAAAGCTCAAAATATATACCTAAGTACTGTGCCTAAGTCATATTTCATAAATCTTGGTACTTAATTTGGCGCAGGACCGGTTTATGACGGTGCTACAAGACTTCGGAGGCCTAAATGATAAAATGATAAATGAAAAATATTATAAAACTTTGCGGAAATTTAACAACACAGGTGACAAGGCATCCCCCTGTTTCAATCCGCTTACGATTTCGAATTCCTCAGTTAGATCTGAGCCCACCTCGTGTATGGCTACGTAACTTAGGCCGGCTCTCGTGTATGGCTACTTTTATCATTTGCACTTTGCCAGAATTCGAAAGTTTCTTAGGATTTTGTACAGAGTTTCTTTTTCAACACAGTAGAAGCTGTAGAAAACTGTAGCCATATGAGAAGTCAACAAAAAGAAAGTGGATATTCTGTGCGTATTCCCACTTTTTCTCCATCAGTTGCTTCAGGAGGAAGATTTGGCCCACTGTGCTACGGTTTCTAAAGCCACACTGGTAATCACCTATGATTATTTCCGCGTAGGGCTCTAGTCTATTAAGTATCAAGTAGGACAGTACTTTGTACGTGCTTGTGAGGACAACGATGCCTACGTAATTTTCGTCTTTTTCCGTGTCGCGGTCTCCACTCAAGAACACGTTTACCCCAGCGGTTGTCGGTTCTTCTCGAGATATGGCCAGCCCACTGCCACTTCAGCTTGCTAATCCTTTGAGCTATGTCGATAACCTTGGTTCTCTGTCGGATGTATTCGTTGCGAATCCTATCCTTCAGAGAAACACCGAGCATAGCTCTCTCCATAGCTCGCTGGGCGACTTTAAACTGGTGGACCAGCCCTATCGTGAGTGTCCACGTCTCAGCTCCGTAGGTCATGACGGGTAGGACGCACTGATTGAAAACTTTCGTTTTCAAGCATTGCGGTATGGATGACGAGAAGACTCGACGTAGTTTTCCAAACGCTGCCCAACCTAGCTGGATCCTCCTCTTGGCCTCTTGGTTTTTACCCAACTGCAGAATCAATACCAAACTGAAATGAGAGTCATGAGGTTTTCCATGTTGCTGATAATCTCGTCGAAATGTTGTCTTTTATGTTCTCTAATGACTTCAAACTCTTCTCTTCGTGAGCTGAGAGAGAAGAGTGTAGCTGTTCCACTAACACTCTCAGGTATTTACTGCCTTCAAAATGTTTTCACATTCCACCACTTACTAGGTTTCTTTTCGGAATTTTTACCCAGTACTTTGAATCCGACTTTTGACCGCGCTTCACACACTCCGATATTTTTAAACTTCATAATTAAATAAATAATGCTGGACAATTCACACAGAATTATCTAGCTCCAAACTAAGCAGAGCTTGAGTTATGGGTACTAGATAACTGATATATTATAATATAACATAATACATAGATAGATTTTTTTAGTATACATACATATACTCTTGCGTCGCAGGCGGACTTTCGCTGACCGCGCCAGAGAGTTCGTCAATTTTCTTAGTAATTTAACTTTCATACCTATTTGTCAGTTCAAATTCGTACTGTTCTATAATATTTGATCTCAAAAGCTTTTCCAAGTCTATTTGATCTCTACTATTTATTTACTTGCTTTTTTCTACTGTTGATTTTGGCTTGTAATTTAATCCCTAAAATATAGTAGTCACTGTCGCAGTCTGTTCCTGTGAAGGTCTTGATATCTATTATAGTGTTTCTGTGTCATATTAAATAACACATAATCTATCTGGTTAATCGTAGCACCGTCTGGTGACTTCCTGGTACATTTGTATATGTCTTTATGGAGGAATATCGTGCTTTTCATGACGATGGATGTTGTCGTTGCTAATGTTATATTTATTATGCTTGCCTATGGCGGGTATAGAACTATACATTTTTCCAATCTTAGAGTTGAAGTTTCCCGAAAAAATCTTTTCGTCATAGTCTGGTACCATGTCATATACAGTTTCAAGGTCTTCGTAAAAAACTGTCTTTGGCGTCCTCGTAAGATATTTCAGTAAGGGCATAAGGTTTGATGGTGATTTTTTACTTAACCCTTCATTGGTCAGCGAGTCACTCGGACATTATCTGGTAGCGTAGCTGGGCTGTGCTACCGACCATTCCCCCATCCGCCACCCGGGGGACGCTCCTCTACGCCATCAGGGATAGCGCGAGGACATTACTTCATTCTGAAATAGATCTCTTGAAATAACAAAATGTATTCTCGCTAGTCGAGGTGAAAAGTTGTATATTCAAATCGAGAACAAATGTTTTTTTTAGTTTCGTGCCTTTTAAATCCCTCGCTAGCTCATCAGTTGTGCTCGTGACTCTACTTTAGACTGCTTCGCTAGCGAGGGATATAATATCGGTACGTTCAATAAAAATCGTTTTGCCCACTTGTTGAACAAATAACTATAATATCCCATTATACAGTGCCCATAGGATATAAGTAACCTTTAAAAATGTCCATAGAAACAACGTGAGAAGCCGCGGACCAAACCTAGTGTAACATATTGGAAAAAAATTCAAAAATAGCTAAGCATGTTCTTCTTTAAATAGTTATGTGATGATAGTTATGTAATGAAAATCATACATTTTCATTCGAAGGTTCTAAGGATAACTATGCTGGTAGCCCAATCCAGGTGGAACAATAAAACCCGCGTAAGGTCCAACGGTTAAAATGATAAATGTCTAAAAACGTCGATAACCTGCTAACTCCTGAATCACAGTTTGCCATACAAAAGCGAGCTCAAAAACAATTCTATTTAAAATGCTAAATCATCTAAAGCTATCCAAGTCCTGAAAAATGCTATGAAAAACGCGTTTATCAATTTTAATGGGGATCGTTTAGGTTTATTGTCTTGATCCAGCGAATGGCCTCTGGAACAGATTTAGACGACTCCTCCGATCGCTTTGCATTTTAACACGAATTGTTTTACGTAGTAGGTAAAACAATTGCAGATTTCAGTTTAATTAATAATAAATAATGCTGGACAATTCACACAGCATTATCTAGCCCCAATTAGTAAATTAATTGCGACATATTATTTTAAGAACCAGTCGAGTGCCTGTCAAGTTAAGAAATTCCACAAGGCCTCATAATTTTGTTTATTAAACTCTAAAGATCCAAACAACATCGATACATAGTGGAAGACTCGATAACGTACAGGCACCGATTTAGTTTAGACTGTAGCGTTAGCGATTACTTCGGATTTGTATAGTTATTTAACGTCCATACCAGGTTGAGCACCGATCACCGAAGTAAGCACCGTCGGGCGCGGTCAGCACCTGATGGATGTGCCGCAACATACTGGATTTATGAATTTTTTCGTCAAAAAATATTTATTTTGTGCTCCATTTGCGAAAGTTTTTTATGTAGGTATGTTACGGAACTCTCCGTGTTTGAGCGACTCGCTCCTGGCCTGTTTTATTTGGCTATATAGTGGATTCGTCTCAGTTAAATTAAAAATTAAATTAAAAACAACTCTCTATTTAAAATAACAATAAGGTTTGTTGGTACGCGATAAATACCAGATTCATTCTTTAGGTTCTTAACTCGAAAATGTCAATTTACCGTTAGTATAAGCTGTAATCGCCCAAACGCGCCACCACGGGAGCAGCTACTAAACTGTACATAAAAGTCAGTGTAGCAGCGCCCATTGCGCGCTGTGGAAAGGAAAATTCGGTTATTATTTATCAGGGGCGAATGGCGCAGGCGGTGCGATACGCAGCTGTTGAAGACAATTTTTCGCTGAAGTGCCCACAGAAATTGGATCGGGACGGTGATTGGCTACAAGCCTCTGCGCGACCAGATTGGGGGTGTTTGATTAGTGGAATTGGATAGGGCTTTGTTTCCAGCATCGCTTGTGTGTAGGTACCGACATCATCGAGCCGGCTGGTTTTGTTGCATGGAGCTTGGCACCTGCGCTTTTGTTTCCAGAGAGGGTTTAGCATTCAACAATTGGACATATATCCTCTGCTGGATTGTAGACTCTGGTTGTGGTGGCCAGTGACAGCGAGTTTTTAACAGTGTTGAATATAATATTAATAATACGATATTTCAGGCAACAAAGAAAGTGTACAAAAAGTAGCTTAATTAGGGCCCATATAATAAATACCTTAGAGATTAACATAGGTAAAAACATTAAAAATTATGCGAGTCATCGATGCTCCGATGGCGCACGCTAACGATATAACAGTTTGCGACGTATGAACACGAGTTTTCAGTTGAAAATTGGTGCAAATATCCCGTCCTGTTATACAATGTACCGAAAACGCACTGTTGATGGTATCTGTTGTGTTAATGTTTTAGGCAGATTTTAATTATAAAACTAGGATGAAAGACATTGAAAAATAGAAGAAGTAGAGAATAACCATATTAACATCTCATCCTAGATTACCTTCTTCGAATCTTTTGTCTGTCGAAATCCATAACTACAACTGACAACACAAATTATAAGTAGGGAATAAAACAAAAGATAACAAGAGTTTTAAAACTTCTAAATCGTCTTTTAGGCACGTGAGCTTCCACGTTAAGCCGTTGGACCAGAGGTGTTCTATGTCACCTGACCTATGATCCATCGGATTCTGAGAGAGTGAGAGTTTAAATGTCATACGCACTTGACAAATGTACGTTAAGACTGCCGGCCGAAACTCAGCTTGGACATTTTCAATATTTTAGGAGACCTACTGATCAGCACTCATAAATCCACCATGTTGATGGTGTCTAGCCCTGACAATGGTGGTTTTGCCATATTCACCACGCTTAGCAGGCGGAATGGTGATCGCAGGTGCTAATGATACTTACACAGAAGAAAGCTATGTTGGCCTTCCTCTAGCTGGCAGGTTCCCTTCTTCTCTTACGACATCCTTGAACTGAGTTGGAGGGGTCGATTCTTAGTCCGCAACTGCCAAGGCTTTCTTAACTTTTAGAACCCTGCGACCTACGGCACCCTTTACCTCTGGCCCTTGGCTTTGTCAGTAGCTTTTGCACGATGTCGTCGTAGGCCCTCTCGTCAGCCACGCCCGAGTCCTTCACCAGCTTCTCTTTCACCGCGATGCAGATACCGTTCCGAGCCAGCAATGCCTCCAGCTCTTCGAAAGCCTGTTAAAAAACCTTGTGTAAGAAATTGTTGATATCATTTTGTTGGAGCTAATATGAAGATAAGATGAAATAAGTAGATAGGTACTAATTAAAAATATATTTACGATCTGTTATTGTTTATCCTACCTATGTTATGTCAGGAGCTAAAAAATGTTCTGAAATGATCACGATGAATAGTTACAAGTTCCGTGACACTCAATGAAAGCACGAATAGATATAATTTCGTCTTCTCAGGGCTGTGAAAAGACGAACTCCTAAGGAACTGTTCATAATTTCATAAGCACTTTCATGAAAATACCTCAACCAATATTAAATTTGGGCGCAAACTTCGACGGGCCTCAAAGAAATTTGAGTTCTCGGTGTATTACAGCAAAGTTTGTAATTGCAAGTTATACAAAAATATCGAATTACTTGCTAACAGACAAACACGAATAGGATAGCCCGAGGGCGCAGGAAATTAGACGGTTTCTTGTTTCTTATGACGACAAAGTATTTATAAAAGGAAATATAACGTCGTAGGGCAAGAACATGATAAACTACACATTCTGATGTACCTATATCATCAGATCTCTAACCCTTACATCCAAGAACCCTTGTTTATGTGAGAGCAAAATCATGTTTGAAACTTATCATCATAACGTACCTACTCTCACATTACTATTGTATAGGGGAATGTTTGTGTAGACATTCGTTTGTGGCCGAACAACGATAAAACTAGTTAATAAAATATAACACAAATATGGAAAAAATAGCTCCTTTTATCTCTTTAGAAAAATTATATTATTACTATAATGTCTCGCACCACTACAGCAAAAGACTAAGTAGTGTTTTGTGATGATAAACTGGATTTCAGAGATATTCAGGATAGTATTTAGCCTTCGTTACCTTTCGGGTCTAACCCTAATATTTTCGTTGCGGGTTTCCAAAAACAATACATCGAGGATGTGTCTTCAATATAACAAGGTGGTAGCTATTAACAAAGATATTTTTATAATTGAACAAATTTTTAATACCTCTCTGTGCAAAAAGGCTTACTACAAAATATCAGATCAGAGACTAGAAGATAAAAAAGGTAGGGACAGGTTTTGCTTCAACTCGTAAAATAACAACTAACAGGCTAAAGGTTTCTTTGTCGCTTCTTAAAGTAAAGAATGTCTACATATTGAAGCGACAAAAATCAAAAATATCACATTATTTACGTATCAGTATTTTTCTAAGAATACTTTTTTGTATGTATGGAAGTAAAGAATTTTTGATTTTGAGTTTATAAAGCTATTTCGACTTTACTGAGCAAGTAAACTAACTAAACAAACTACATTCATTCACTCTTATACTTTTACTTGTACTTCTATTAGCATCAACGTTTTATAACTTACGTAGCATTTACCTATTTTTAGGGAAATTGATTTCTCTATGTTTGCAACACTTACCTTCAATATAGACAAAACCTGTAATTTCAATATTTTTAAAATTTGACTTATTCTTCAGAAGGAAGCTATTTGTGTTTATAAATATTTTTAAAATACTTAGTACCTCTTTTGTTATTTCTCGCAATCTTAGCAGCAAGGCACAACAATAGCAGTCACTTGAGAGCGCTTACTATTTTATAAATAGAAACAATAGAGTTGCTGAGCGTAGTAAATTATTCCGTGGTTCCTAGTAATTAAAATGAAACACTCTGCAGTCGACTGAATAGAAATTATAATTCAAGGCAATCACAACCCGCTGAGCTGATGAGTCGTGAACAGTTTGCGATCTTTATGCGTTTGCATATTTATGTACTATATCTTATATCTGTGTATTATGATACAGAAGTAAAGGCCAGTAAGATGGCAGAGTTGTGATTGTAATATGCAATGTGTGTGGTAGAAACTACTGAAGCGGGGATATTTTTATAATCCACACGTGGTCAGAATGTCAAATGAAGGCTAAGTCCGACCACGCTTATTTCAATAAGCGTGGTCGGACTTTTACGTTCTTGAGACATAGGAAATAACCCTCTATCCATCCTTCTATCGAACTTTAACGTTCCATCACATTTGATTGTACCAGATCCGTTCTGCGAATTGTACGGATTCGTGCACTAATTAACTTAAGGGGGCGATATATGACGCCATTTTGTGAATAGGATAGGCATAGGATTTCGCGTTTAAAGGAGCGGGACAGAGCAAAGCGACTTTAGCTGAAAATGAATGCTGAAAATTTTGTTAGCTGAAAAAACCGTTAAGTGTAAAAAAAGATTATTTCTGGTAATTTATAATAGTTTTTTTTCATTTTCGAATTTTTATCCCATAGATTACAAGGTATTTCAAAGCCATATCAATAAAGATGACGTAGAAAAATGTAACCCAAATTTACCTATTTCACATATTATATCGCCGCCTTAAACAATTAAAATCAGTCGTCTCGCTGGCTTATAGATTAGGATTTAGGAGAAATTGCCGAAATAAGATGTAACCACGTTACTCGTACTCGTACGTAGCAGCTTCGATTGGAGCGATCACTTGGCGATTCAAATGAAATTCTGATGAAATTCGCGTAAACAGAGTGAAATGAATAGAAATTATTTCTATATCTTTCACTCATTTTTGAATGAATGAACACTTTATTGTAGAGCATAAATAAATAAAAATATGGATCAGTTGAGCTACCTGTAGATTGTTTGCAACAGTTTGCAGATAGCTTAATTGTTTCTATTGTAAATACTAGTTTTAATTTAAATTTGTTATTTGATTGTTATTTTCTTTCTGAATAAAGAATGTATTTATGCTTTAATAAAAATCAAATAATTATTTTCCTTGCCGTTTGATTTTGATTTGAGACTGAAACAAATCAGTCAGCTGAATCCAAGTTTCAGACTGTTGACTGTTTCGCCTGAGATACAGAAGCAAGTCAGACCTTCATTAAACTATTTTAAGCTCAAACTTGTTGCAGTAGACAAGAATTTAAATAAAAACGTAGGTACCGTTCGAAGTGAAACGCGCTACGAGAACTCAAAGAATCGAAGTTTAGAATTTCGTCGTATGAAATCATAAACCTTGAACGCGTTTGCGTATCTAAAACAATCTCAATAAAATGTTCTTATTTCTTTAAATGCAAGATGCCATTGCTAACACAGAAAATCTTAGTGGGAATTACGAGTATGTATGCAGGTAATCAATATTTCATAGGTGAAGTAGTCGTCTTGAGGAGGCTTCCGATTAGTATAGATTTGGATCAGTTGGGTTACATTTAGACTGTTTACAACATTCTGCAGTTAGCTGAACTATTTCAATTGTTTTTTTTATTTTTATTTATTTATTTATTCCATAAAGATACATTTGTACACTTGGAAAAGTCAGTTTATACATATAAGTGACAAATGACGTTGTAAATACCAATATAAGCTGAAGTCTCTTTCTCCACTGAATAGTATTATTCTGTCGGCTTTCCTAGTGCTATCTAACGCTTCGTCATAAGAAACATTTCATGAATAATGAAGATCTTTATAGTAGTTGTAGAAGAATATAATTACTGAAAGAAACTGACCTTGATCCCATAGGATGACTCCTCATAGATGATAGAGACGTAGCGCCAGTGCAGCCGCTTGACGATCTCGACCATGGCGCGCACCTGGTGCAGGTCCGAGGGGATGGTGCGAGTGAAGTACTCGAACCGCGCCTTGTTCGACAGCTCCGGGGACGTCGAGAAGAATGACACCTAACCAAACATTACACTGTCAAACATAAGTATGGTAGGTACTACATAAATGACAGACCTCATGCGGATGTCTAGGCTACCTGCTGTGGTAGGTACATTATACATATACTTACTGGCTGGCTACATAAAATAAAAGTGTTTTCAAAAGTGGAGTTCTGAGATACTTTCGGGACTTCCAAAGCAGCCAGTATTTTGTTCACCTCCTCCCGGTACCTAGGTTAAAACGCGAGGGCAATAACAAACGTTTGTTATGGTGCTTCAATATTAAGTTTAGTTGTTCAGAAGTGCTTTCGTTACCGAAAGCACTTCTGAACTAACCTACATGCTACTTTGCCAAAATATTGAAAACTGAAAACAACACAAATCTTACATCCCGTTAAAGTGCTTTTACAGTTTTGATATATGGGTGTTCGCTTCAATTTCACACCAAAACAACTCAATAAATTGAAATGAAGTTTTCTACTTCTGTAATGGCAGAGAGTTGCTTATTCCTTTTCTCAAAGATCCTAGGATCCTACGTTTGCCTTTTCTAAATATAAGGTAAAAAGTACTTCTTTGATAAAAGACTAAATTGCGAGACGAAAATCTCTATAGAATTTCATATAAAAAAGTTTTTTAAGAAGTTTTTTTTTGTTTTATGCTGGACAGTTCACACAGCATTATCTAGCCCCAATCTAAGCAGAGCTTGTATTATGGGTACTAGATAACTGATATACATAATACAATTTTATATTACATAGATAGTTTTTTTATTATACGTAGACAACGACCAGAACACCTGGAACAAAATACCTGCAGATCGTACAAATATTTGTCCCAAGGCGGGAATCGTACCAGCAACCTCCTGCGTTGCAGGCGGACCTTCGGCCACCGCGCCACAGAGGTCGTCAAATTGTCAAGAGTCTATGGAAATTCACTTCTGACGTGTTATTTTTTTAATTTCATGAAATATCAGCACATTGTTATGGGCATAATAGGTCAAACGACAACCTCTTTTATTGATATTTGCCTCTTTCATATTCGGAACAATAATTCAAGAATCATGTGAAAATTGCACGTGCGAGTATTTATTGCCACATTTGAGTTTACAATTAGAATTCATCATTTACCTCGTAGGTGTAGCACAAGGCACTGTATCACTCGTAGGTGTAGTACAAGGCACTGTATCACTCGTAGGTGTAGTACAAGGCACTGTATCACTCGTAGGTGTAGTACAAGGCACTGTATCACTCGTAGGTGTAGTACAAGGCACTGTATCACTTGTAGGTGTAGTACAAGGCACTGTATCACTCGTAGGTGTAGTACAAGGCACTGTATCACTCGTAGGTGTAGTACAAGGCACTGTATCATTCTTAGGTGTAGTACAAGGCACTGTATCACTCGTAGGTGTAGTACAAGGCACTGTATCACTCGTAGGTGTAGTACAAGGCACTGTATCACTCGTAGGTGTAGTACAAGGCACTGTATCACTCGTAGGTGTAGTACAAGGCACTGTATCACTCGTAGGTGTAGTACAAGGCACTGTATCACTCAGGAGAAAGTGCGATTCTTACCTGGTGTGTTTTACGGCCTCGGTAAGCTACGTACCTTACCTACTATTCCAACTAAAAATCTCATCAAAATCTTTTACAATGTAAATACAAGCGTCAATCAATATAAAGCTTAAAATTTCATTTCAAGCTGAACCAAGAAGGAATCTGGAGGAGGCTTTTTAATTTTAATTAATTCTATACTGTAATAAATCTTGCGTGGAGCTGTGCCCTACATGCCTAACAAGTCTTAAGAGTGTCGAAAAACAAACGGTTTATGGTTTATATAGTGTTTGTTTTTCCACCAAAGGTCACATGAGATGGCACTCAGTGACGATTACGGTAAAACGACAGACACGGTAAAACCATTCAATGAAAAGGAGATAATGTCAAACGGTAGACAGTTACGGTCGGCCGATGAGACAGACCGCGAGGGCGTCACGTAAGGACGAAGGTGAGCGTGAAATTGAAACATGAATTCCTATTTAGGACCATCCTTACCAACACAATTTAGCAAAGGTCTTTAATTTTTACTCACGAATAGTAAATATTTATACATAACCAAGTTCCAATCTAAATTAATTTATTACACAATAACACCATGTCAATAAAAAATAATTACAACTAATATTTACACTTACATCTATTTACTAAAAATCTAAGCCGTCACCAGAAGGCAGAGTGCCCAGAATGCTGGCAGCATTGCCACGTTGAATGGCAATGCTAATTCGTTGACCGAAATAAAAACCAGCATTCCGATCACCTGTGGACTCTATTAGTAGTTTTGTAAGATCTTTAAGTTCCATAAAAAAAATTTGAAAAGAATCTGTCTTCCTTAATAAACTTATAAGTTATTTCTAAATGTTATTACTCTGTTCACGAACTTTTAAATGATAAATCTAAACTAGATTAATTGACATATCTACCGTAGTACTTACCGACGTATTTATATTATTGTGGTGACTCATGATTACATTTTTTATATTATTATCCGACAACTATGTTCCTAGCTATAAATAGACTAAATACCTAACTATTTACAATAATAGTTTTTTTTAAATTTATTTACAAATAAATTGCAGCGCTCTTACAGGGTACATGTACCTATACCTACCTATAAGCTAATTACACCTATGATCATTAAAAGAGCTTTAGCCGTTGGTGCTTGGAGCTAAAACAGTGTGTACGCTACCCATTAAAACAATAACCCACGCCACGCGGGTAAATCAAATGGCCTTGCGCAGCGTATCTCTGGCACCCTGAATCCTGAGCGGACGCTTGTCCATTGCGCCACAGCACACGCACAGCGGTTCTCAAGTCGTTAGTTGTTGCGTGTGGTATCCAGCACGCGTTGACACGTTACCTGCGGGATCCGGAAGAGGCGCAGCAGGTTGGCCACCTGCACGGAGGTGACGGAGGAGGCGGCGCCCACCACGCCCGAGATCACCTTGCGCAGAGCGCGCGCGGATGCGTTGCAGAGGTACTCCGCGTCGTCGATGTTGCTGATTGACCCTGGTACAATAACATGCATTTATTTATAAAACAACTTAAAAGGTTTTACCACTTAAGTCTAGAAAAGACAAGTAGTGACAAGTGTCCGTGTTAAAAAATAAACAAAAACAAATAAAAACTCTACCTCAGTTGGTTTTTACCTACACGTACTATTTATCTAAAAAGACTTAAGTTTTCGTCTCGTGTTATTCTCAGATTTCTCACCACAACAACCAGAACATTAACAGTTGTTTAATACCCCGAGGTCTTCAAACTTCGTAAACATTTGAGATACCTGCTTTGCAAAATTCTTATCGTCGGTTTTCCTTAAAGACTGAAATGTAAAGCAAATAAACAGGGTGTATTTCCATAAGCCCAAAGGGGCTTAAACGCAAGCTCTCGTTTAGTCTTACTCAAAGACCAACATTTAGAACACAAAGCTATTATTTACCGCCTGATGAAAAAAAGGTACGAGCCAAAAAAGCGCTTTTTTCTCTGATGCTACGGCTCTGTTGAAAGTGCAATCCAGCCAGCAATCGCAATTAAATTAAGTTAACAAAGCAGAGAAGATATTTCTTTTGTCAGGTTATTACGAAACTCTATTTTAGCAATTTACTACATATTCACGAGAAGACGACTGGCAAAGGGATCGCGTAGAAAGAAAATGGCTGATTTTAAACGCGTATTTTACAATTAAGTGTAATAGAATTACCCCAGCGAAGTGGAACTTATTGATATGAGTCTCACCTTTGATAAAATCGACGGCCATCTCCAATCCGTATGTGTCTTTATCGCAGTCGTCTAGAATATGTGCCCCTAGGGTTACTCCTGGTATGAGTTTTAGTTTGTTGTTGATGTAGTCCAGGGTATACAGCATGGTTTCCAGGGCTTGCACCCCGCCTTGAGGCATCACCGGTCCACACGTCATGTTGTCCGATCTCTCGTGAACCATCATCAGCCCACCTATCACCAGGTCTCCTTCTATAACTGCCTCCCTCTTGATCGGCCAGTGCGGATGCTTCTTGTCTTTCAACTCTCCAACTTGGTCGTTCGCCATCCAGTCGTCTTTCGTTTCTTTGGTTAGTTTCATTGGAAGGTCAAAGTTATCTACAAAATGCTGGGGGAATAGGTCAGGGGGTTTATCAGCGAAGAAGTCTTCTAGGTCTTTGTGTTTATGTCTGTGGTGGTGCCGGGGTCTTCTGGCGTCGAAGGTGTGGTGGGGGTCTCCGGGGTGCCTCATCTCAGTCTGCTGGACAACGATGACGAGTACGCAGGCGACCCACCAGCTACCTCCCCGCATGGTAGAGAAGAGTTCATGCCATCGACTCCACCCATCGGAACCTGCCGCACATTTTATCTAGAACAAGGAAAAATACTTTATTAGTGATACTCGTAAATATTGAACGACAGACATTCTTGTCTACGGATATCTTCGTCACATGTGCGTAGGCTCGCTTATAGACAGTTTATTATTTATGAGTCGTGGAACGGAAATGTCAAAAAATGGCTCACTATTTTTTTACGTTATCATACGGCTGTAGCTAAGACTCTACCTTTATGGACCTCGAACAAGCTTCGACCTCTATCACTCCTAACATAATATGACAGAATGAATTAGCGGCCCTTCACTGGACTGACGACCTTTGCACCTTGAGTCAAAGATCAAACTTCGGTAACAAATCTTGTCTGTAACTTTGCTCACATTTCGAGAATAATAGGTAATTTGATAGGTGAGTGATCTTTGATTTTTGGCGTCTTCCACAAATTTCCACAGTAATGTATATTGGGCCAAAAAAATTCGCCGAATTTGATCATATCAAATTTATGTTCGTAGGATAGTTTTATGCTACGCCTGCCGAAGTTTAGGTACCTATCTAAATCCTATTACGTTATAGTTCGCACTGAACCATTTTTTTAAATGTGCCAACGTATTTATTCTCTAAAGCATCGACATTTTACGTCGATGCTCTAAAGCATTCCGTTCGATACAAAGCGCACAGCCAGCACCTCAGTTAAGGTATCTGAGCCTATGTCGGAGTGGCTCCCACTTTAGCTTCCCTTTGCAAGAAAATTTATGTGATAACGTTCCCTGTAACCTACGAACATGCTACGCACGAATAAAAGATTAATGACGTCATTGCTGCACGCGTGCCTTGCTTTGTTACCCACGTAGTTCAACGCTGACAACGCTATGCACGCCGGTTCACGTAAACCGCGGTTCACGTTGTCAAACAAACAAATCCATGCAGATGGCATACACCGGCTGGCCGTGCACAGCGCGCGTCGCTGTGGGACAGAGGCTGAACGGCAGTCAGGGCGTTCATGCGATACCATGCGACTATTTCATTATAAGCGGAAGACGATGGGACGCAATGAGGGCTTCAATATGCTAAAGGCTGCATTTCCAGACGGATTAGAACGTGCTTTGTTATGTCTTAATTGAGATTTCCTTCGCAGGACGCATTTACATAGAAAGTCGGTTACGGAGCAGACGGATTAGGGTATGTCTGAATGTATAATAGCGATAGGGTCTTGGATCAGCGTGAGAGGTAGAAATAGGCGCATCAATCTAAAAGTTGTCCGAATCAATGCTAGCGATAATACAAAGATGAAGGGCCAGTTTCGACAGAAAGGATTAAGAGAGGAATGTGTAGAAATAAACTGCGATCCCCAACCATCTTGCCTGCATGATTATGGGCATTATTCCCCATGAGATAAAGATAAATATGGAGATTACCAGGGGGAGGCCAGCGTCCAGCAGTGAACCATTATAGGCTGTTGAGGTGAGGTGAAGAAATAGTAAACAAAATATAGGCGTTCGTTCAGGTCGTCGTGTCGATGGTCGGTCATGTGACGATCTTTGATAGGCATAATATCAAAAATCGTCACATGACCGAATGTGTTTGAATGTTATAGTAACTGTTTTATTTTATTTTGTTTTTAGTGGTATTAGCTTACGCCAAAACGGAGAGATAAGATAGGTACTGATATTACCTTTCCGTTCTCCGTTTGATTGGATGGACATCTAGGATCTATGTTAAAATCATGTGAAACTCAAATAAAATTAAAAATACTATAGAGTTATTTCAATTTTCTATGCAAATGTGTCCGATAAGCTTAGTGAAGAGCTTTAATTTTACTGGCGGGGCTTAGCCCGGATAGAGCGTCTGCCGGCACGATAGGGCTCCTATGGCCTTGAGGTAGTTAGGGCTTCTAATTTCTTTCGATTAGTCACAAACGATGAGAGATATTTATAGTCCAACAAAATGATATCTACATAATTACATTAGATATTCTACCTCGCCTTCGGCGTCACCTCATTTAAGAAACCGCTTTGCAAACGGATAATCACGTCGTCCACATCTAAGCGGATCGCCGCCATTGCCGATAGTAGGATGCGACCGCTCCCTGCAGAGCGCAACAGTGTATTCACTTCTATGGCAAAACAATAATTAAAAATGATACTAAAATCAGTGAGAAGCGGAGCGTCTGCCTGTTCACCAAACGGCTGCCGTTTCACCAAACGGCTGCGGTTTCGCTGTTATGTTTGCGCAGCGGAGGTGTGCTACGGGCGTTAGGTAGAAACCGGTATTTTTAACCGCCTGAAGAAACGTCATTTCTTTGTCATTGATGAGATCTTTTACGGCCTTTTTGGAGGCTTTTAACGGCAATCGCGGGTTAATGGCCGCTGGCAGAATTGCTTCGTTACTGTAATCTAAGAGAACCAAAATAGGCTTTATAGCGGGTTTATAGCGAATTGTAATTAAAAGATCAGGCGGGGTCAATTGAAGCAGGTTTTTTCATTACTCTGATTAAACTTGGATGGCAGGGAGGGTATTGTTGTTGTTGTGTGTCTGAGAGCCAGGTCTGGAGCAGGCGGAGCTGCGAGCTCTGTCCGCGGCTGCATGCACGCGAATACTAGTCATGGATAACATTATTATAATCCTAGGTACCTATAAATATTTCCGTACCTAGTATAACCAACAACACAAACCAACTTACAACTGGCTCTATAAAACTCATATTGATTACCTCTAATTTAACTAAATTGCACTCCAAGGACCGTTTTATTAAAGCTCAGTTTTCAATCTGTGCTTGAGTAACGATTTTGTTTTTATTTAGCACAAACTTTACGCAAGCATAGATCGATGAGCGAGCATAAGCTTTTATAATACGGACCTTACTGTTATATCTACAGATACTTAATAAAGATATTTTTTTAATCTTTTTATCACTCTAAATCTTGGAAATATCAGTCTTTGTTCGCAATCACTTATCTTATTTCCAGTTCAAGAAAAACTCCCGGCCTAAAGTAGAACTAATTCTCCCAGTACCTTTACTAGAAATAAACAAAAAAAGGCCTTCAATTTCAATTAAAATCTACAATAAAATCCCATAAAAAATAAAACAATCTCAATAAGACATTACATTCAATTATAAATACTATTTAACGGGTATTTATCGCGTATCTTTACCAATTTTTCCCGACGTTTCGATAAATACCCGTTAAATAGTATTCATAATTATGTGTTCAGATCGCGTAAGTTTAAAAACATACATAACATTTAAAAATAAACTAAAAAAACTTAGTTATAAATAAAACGTACTATTCGGTTAAAGATTTCATGGAAGATACATTTGATTAATATTAAACTTAACTTGGCTCAAACTAGATTCTACATTATTAATAATGTGCAATTATAGAAATTAAGAATAAATTTAGGTATTATATGTAATTGTGATCTCTAATCTCAGGTTCTAGCGTGATTTATATTCTCTTGTACCTACTGGTTAACATTGTAAGCAAACTTTTTGACTAGCAATGTGATTAGTTTAGCTAACTCTCAAGTTGCATTGCGCCCTGACAGGACTCCTAATAGCATAAGTGATTTTTTTAAGATCTCTCACATTATTTAGACACAGTATATTATTTTGCAAACCGTATTAGGTTGAAAACTCAGAGAAGAGAGGTGTGTTGTTTGTTCGTGCTAGGAAGGCCTCCACATACCATCGGATAAACGTTTCCGGTCCTCTCGGGATCGTCCACACTGCCCGCGCCCGATCGTTTATGACTGCTCATATCTCACAGTCGTATCCAGGCGGATATTAGCCGAGGCCTAATGATACCCATTCTCACATTGCCCGCTTAGCTATTATGTACACTGTTTAGGGTAGGGCATTATCCGAGGTATAAGGGTCATTTGTACACTCAGTATGTAGGTTGATCGTCGTCGCCTTTACTAGGTACCTACAGTTACAGGGAAAAATTGCGGGTCAGCCTGACCCGCAATTTTTCTAACTGTCCTTTTTAAAAAGCCTTTTATAAATAAAGTTATAGACATTCTGTATCTTTTTAGCATTGCGGGTGGTGGGTCGAGAACTATTATACTACCTGGTTGCATAGGACTCACAACCACCAGCGTCTCTCAGAAATCATAATCTTCTAATATCCCATCGCCTAAATCGCGAACTCATATATTCTTCGTGCGAGCACATTTTGCAATGCAATGGAAATGCAAATCGTTTGACACTTCTCCCAGTTTTTTAAGCGTAGCACGATTTGGGCAATGAATCTCTTTGGTCATAGTGAATAGCCTCCCTGTGGTAATAAATTCTTCGTCTCACAACTTCACAAGTATCTACTTTATCTACTTCCATTAGTTGTTTGTTTGTTCATAACTTCTTTACTTTTCTTTTAACTATTTGTAAAACTTTAATTGACTGGCCATTTAATTACAGTTAATTTTGAGCCGTGTTTAGCTGTAAGTTTTCCTAAAAAAATAAAAAAAGCATTTTCAGTTTGACTTTTTTTGTATCTCGTCATTTGTATCTCAATTCTCAACATACTATATCGAGCAATTAGTAAAAGGTTAAATAACTCATTTGTTGTATTTTTTTTTAATTTGGTTTTTTAATATTTTAACGTCGTTATAGATACGACGTAGACGTCTGAGACATCTCTTCACCCCATAAAACGATAAAATCAAATAGAATTTATGTCACCTCCTTATTTAAATAAATGTACGCATCAAGCGCGCCCTGAAAAACCAAGCCTTATGTAGAGGTAACACTGACTGTAAAAAACTTTCTAAATTAGCTGTTAGTTTGCCTAAACCAAACACATGTTCAAAGCTAACCGACCGCTTAGTTTTGGCAAACATTATTTCAACAAACCTGCAATAACGTAGTTGAAACCTCAATTTTCCTGCAATTTCCAGTAAAACACTCGCAGTTTACTTTCCATCATAAATCTTGTTTAACTTCGTCATGCAATCAGAATCGCACAAACAGAGTTGGCAACTCCGCAGCTTTGGTGCTTGTTTGTCTTCACTAAATGCAGTCTGCGAGAAAAGTAACCTGACTGATCACCACGAATAACCAGATACCTATCGTTGTTTTATGCATAAATTAATTTGATTCATGACAGAAAATTTATAACATGTGTTCTCTTTAAAGTCGTAAGGCGTGTGAAAATGCGTACAGGTTTTGAAATTACTGACTGTACAAACGTGACCCAGACGTGTCACAAAATTTTTTGCGCGGATTACATAATGTTTCATTCACAGTTGCAAAACCTAAAATTTCTCAAAATAAATTGTACCTCCAAAAATTATTAAAAATCCTGAAAAAAATTTACATGTGGATCCAATCTATAGGTATTGGTGTCCCCAGACCATACCAGGGATGGTCCCTGGTACATGTTGCATGGGACATCCTGTATACTGAAAATAATTGCTTCGAGGTATCACACACACGCTACTACTTAATACCTTTCTCGGGATAAACCACAAGCCCTTCAACAGAAAACAATATGTAAATGTGTGTCTATCACAAATTTTACAACATAAAATGTTTTTCATTTATTCCTCTAGAAAACCGGAATGAAAAGTTCGGTACGAAGTTGGAATAAGTACTAGAGTGATGATTGTGAAATAACGTGGAACTAAAGCACTAAGATTATTAATCCACTGTGTATCGGTTGTGTGTACAACACGATTAATAAAGTGTTGGATTTGTATTAGAGTTGGATATCTTAGATTTTTTTTGCAATCTCAGTTTTAGCTAGAGATGTAATTTATAGTGCCCAATGAGGTGTTTTAAATGTTTCAATTAATATTTTGAATACATTTATAATCCGCGCGACTATTGTGTTACGATTTGGGGCGCGACTACCGTAGGGTTAAAAGTGTTCCTAACAAACCGCTTCCGCTCCCATCCGCTTGATCCCGTCACGGATCAAGCCCATGGCTATAATTTAAGGATCAACGACGCAGAAAGTGCCTTATTTTGTTTCAAAGGAATTTCGAATACAAGTAATTGAATTTCTCGAAAATAACACATCAAACTAATGCGACTTTTCTTCGCGATTGGTTCTAAATTCTTTCTCGGAAGCCTCCTCAAGTCCCCCTACATTTGTTACTTCACTCACGCGGAATATTCCAGAACCTTCAGCGCCCACAACTTTTCCACGAATCATATTTACTTTTCTAGAGCTTCCGATGATTTTTTCAACTTGAGAAATTCCAATTCCTCTTAAAATACTCAGATAGGCAAGTCAAATAATAGCCTTGTATCCTAAGTATATTGAATGGTTATTAAAACATAAATGTATCAATTAGACTTGCCAATGTTTTTAGTGAAACGAAATAGTGCAATGAATAAATAATATACCTACTGAGATATTTGTTTTTTAGAGCGACTTCTCTCAATACCAATTACAGGTAATATTACAGAAACGCGAAGGTAATGTTAGAAAACATAAATAAAATTTTATTGAAATCTATTTAGACTAATACAGAATTCAACATCTAAAAACATTATTTAATTAAACTATTTACAGATTACATACGCGTTAACAATCTATTACATACGCGTTAACAATCTATTACATACGCGTTAACAATCTATTACATACGCGTTAACAATCTATTGTTTTCAACTGTCTACAGATAACTCAATTGTTTCGCGTGTATTTTTTAAGTATCTTTTACGTGTTATTTTCCATGACATAATTATTTTATTCTCTTTTGTTATCTATCTACTTTCATCATCTATTTTGATAGTTTTGAAGATGTCATAAAATAAAGAGGTAATGTCAGTAATCTCGAGAACGAACTGTCTTATTTTAATAATTCTCTCTGTAAAGGTACCTAGGGATACCACGTGTTACAAACTTATAAATGTAAACAGTTTCTTTATCTTAAAGAACATTAAAATCAGGTATATTTTTAAACTCACGTTAACGACGGAACCTTAAAACTTTATGGAGGCGTAACTGGTAAATTAATTTGCCGTTACGGAATTTATGGTAATCTCAACCCGAGGCCTTACCCATAGAATATATAATCGATCTACCGTAAAACTGGGCCAAATGTCTTTCGGTTATACGATACTATAAATTACATGTAATGACAGCAGCCTCATATCAAACAGATTTATTGGGCAGAGACCTCGGCGAGGCTACGCCAGGACCTGTGCCCGCGGCGAGGCTACGCCAGGACCTGTGCCCACGGCGAGGCTACACCAGGACCTGTGCCCACGGCGAGGTTACGCCAGGACCTGTGCCCGCAGCGAGGCTACGCCAGGACCTGTGCCTTCGGCAAGGCTACGCAAGGACCTGTGCCTTCGGCAAGGCTACGCCAGGACCTGTGCCCACGGCGAGGCTACGCCAGGACCTGTGCCTTCGGCAAGGCTACGCCAGGACCTGTGCCCACGGCGAGGCTACGCCAGGACCTGTGCCTTCGGCAAGGCTACGCAAGGACCTGTGCCTTTGGCAAGGCTACGCCAGGACCTGTGCCCACGGCGAGGCTACGCCAGGACATGTGCCCGCGGCGAGTCTACGCCAGGACCTGTGCCTTCGGCAAGGCTACGCAAGGACCTGTGCCTTCGGCAAGGCTACGCCAGGACCTGTGCCTTCGGCAAGGCTACGCAAGGACCTGTGCCTTTGGCAAGGCTACGCCAGGACCTGTGCCCACGGCGAGGCTACGCCAGGACCTGTGCCCGCGGCGAGTCTACGCCAGGACCTGTGCCTTCGGCAAGGCTACGCCAGGACCTGTGCCCACGGCGAGGCTACGCCAGGACCTGTGCCCGCGGCGAGTCTACGCCAGGACCTGTGCCTTCGGCAAGGCTACGCCAGGACCTGTGCCCACGGCGAGGCTACGCCAGGACCTGTGCCCGCGGCGAGTACAAGATCGGACCAGTACTTCCGGAGATAATCACATAAAACGAAATGAATGAACAAACAAATAAAATTACAGTCAAATAATAGAAACAAATTAGAACTAGTGTTTACAATTGATATAGTAGAGTTACTTGCAGACTATTGCAAACAACCTACAGATAGCTCAACTTATCAGTGCTTTTATATCTGCTTTATATTCTAACTGATAAATTAGCTAGTAGATCAGTACTTTGAAAAGGATTACGATAATAAGAACCATCGCAACAAAAAGCCCATTGAATTTGGTCCTTCTAACAGTTCTAACTAAGTTTCACACTTTCGTTACGTTCCCTTAACTCAAACACAAACAAACAAATAAGAAACTCCCTCATTACTAGACTTCGATGGTGCGAGTAGCTTTCTGTAAGTTCACTGTGTTTCACTAAGTAATTGAATACACCTGTTCTTTTCTCATTAGTATACCTACTTTTATATCGAAAGAAGTTAGCGCGGACTTCGGATATTGCTTATTGGTGATGATTTATTTATTATGGTTATCAAACTACTACGTCATACTTTTATTACGATTATGGTATCTTTCTTGTCGAATTTCGGCGACGGCGGCGGAGCGGCGGCGGAGCGGCGGCGGAGCGGCGGCGGAGCGGCGGCGGAGCGGCGGCAGAGCGGCGGCGGAGCGGCGGCGGAGCGGCGGCGGCCAGTCTCGACGGGGACTATCTACATAAGAAATGCCTATAATAGTAGATTGTGCAGTGTCTGACGTCACGGGCGCCATGGAATTCCGAGCGCAAGTACCTACATACAGAGGGATTTAATCATATGGATTCTCAGGATGGCAGCGGCCGGCACGGACTTTCAGTGACAAACTGGCGGCAAATAAATTAATTTATTATTTATTTTTTTATTTTGAAAAAGCTCAACTTGTATTGGTCCTTTGTACGTGGATAAAATATTCTTTGTTTAGTTTGGTTTTGATCTGGGACTGATTTTGATAATGTTCAGTTTAATACAATATATTTTAAATATTTGCATGCCTAAGGTAGAACATAATTGGAACATTTATTATATTTAAGACGTACAACTTTACATTATGTTGAAGCAAATTAGCAAATCTTTAATCTTAAGAAAACAATATGATCTTTTGACTATAACTATTGGTCTTTAGACAGGTTAGATAATGATAAAGATGATGATTGAGAACTCTATGATGTAAGTGTAACAGTAAGTCTAGCAGTATGCGAGAACCTAATGCGTGGATGGATGTGAATTGACATCAATTGGGTTACGTTTATCTTTATCGAAAAAGCTTCGAATAAAATACATAATAATCAGAAATAAATGTTCACGTAGTACCCATCTTTTTACTTTGTTACTATTGTTTTTCTCCTAAACAGTTAATCTCATTTTTTACAGTCTACACCGTATTAAATAATAGAATATCAAGGGAACCTTTGGCTTATTTTTGCAAATAAATGTCCTAATTACTAGTATTTCTACGAACAGCAGCAAGCACGTAACTTTTACTACTACTAAAAAAATTATAATCTTCGAAATAAAATCACTTACATCAGAGATGTTCAGTAGCATTAGCGCCATCTATAAAATTGATTTTTCAGCTGCGCAATCTGCGAGCAAACGAAGACGAAACATGTGGCCGGGCTATTACATAGTACCTACCTACCTACTCTCGAAGTGTTCCAAAGATGTTCTAATAGATGGCGCTGCTGTACGGTACCTAAATGCTCTCATTTTGGAGATCTATTTCACTCGTCATGGCGAAAATCTTCATCAGATCTTTAACATTTTTTATGGGAACAAATTAAAATTACTACCTTTCAAATCAAAAATAATCATTGAAATCAGATGTCCCTTTTTTTGCCCTTTTTGGAAGAGCTAAGACGTTAATTAAAACAAGATTCGCCAAGTGCGAGTGTAACTCGCGCGCCGAGGGTTTCAAACATTTGCCAATTATTTGGTCAATCAATTTTCTGAAATATTTTAAAAAGTATGAAACTTACAGAAAATTCAAAAAGTGTTTTGAAATGGTCAAAACGATACCTTTCATTTGATACCCCACATGGGTAGGTACCCCTTTTTGAAAAAAAAATCCCCTTTTTTGACCATTTTTCAAAAACTATTATTATAACAGACTTCTCTATATTTTTCCTGTAAAATATAGATTGATATCTACAAACGCCTAATACATTGTACATGGATCGGTCTGCAATCTTCGGAGCTAGGGGGGGGGGAATGGTCAATTTTTCGTCTTTTTTTGAAATATTTCAAAAAGTATGACACTCACAGAAATTTGAAAAAGTGTTTTAAAATGGTCAAAACGATACCTTTCATTTGATACCCCACATAGGTAGGTACCCCCCCTTTTGAAAAAAAATTCCCCCCCTTTTTGACCATTTTTCAAAAACTATTATTATTACAGACTTCTCTATATTTTTCCTGTAAAATATAGATCGATATCTACAAACGCCTAATACATTGTACGAGGATCGGTCTGCAATCTTCGGAGATAGGGGGGGGGGAAAGGTAAATTTTTCGACTATTTTTGAAATATTTCAAAAAGTATGAAACTTACAGAAATTTCAAAAAGTGTTTTGAAATGGTCAAAAAGATACCTTTCATTTGATACCCCACATAGGAAGGTACCCCTCCTTTTGAAAAAAAATTCCCCCCCTTTTTGACCATTTTTCAAAAACTATTATTATTACAGACTTCTCTATATTTTTCCTGTAAAATATAGATCGATATCTACAAACGCCTAATACATTATACATGGATCGGTCTGCAATCTTCGGAGCTAGGGGGGGGGGAATGGTCAATTTTTCGTCTTTTTTTGAAATATTTCAAAAAGTATGACACTCACAGAAATTTGAAAAAGTGTTTTGAAATGGTCAAAACAATACCTTTCATTTGATACCCCACATAGGTAGGTACCCCCCCTTTTGAAAAAAAATTCCCCCCCTTTTTGACCATTTTTCAAAAACTATTATTATAGACTTCTCTATATTTTTCCTGTAAAATATAGATCGATATCTACAAACGTCTAATACATTATACATGGATCGGTCTGCAATCTTCGGAGCTAGGGGGGGGGGAATGGTCAATTTTTCGTCTTTTTTTTAAATATTTTAAAAAGTATGACACTCACAGAAATTTGAAAAAGTGTTTTGAAATGGTTAAAACGATACCTTTCATTTGATACCCCACATAGGTAGGTACCCCCCCTTTTGAAAAAAAATTCCCCCCCTTTTTGACCATTTTTCAAAAACTATTATTATTACAGACTTCTCTATATTTTTCTTGTAAAATATAGATCGATATCTACAAACGCCTAATACATTGTACGTGGATCGGTCTGCAATCTTCGGAGATAGGGGGGGGGGAAAGGTCAATTTTTCGACTATTTTTGAAATATTTCAAAAAGTATGAAACTTACAGAAATTTCAAAAAGTGTTTTGAAATGGTCAAAACGATACCTTTCATTTGATACCCCACATAGGCAGGTACCCCTCCTTTTGAAAAAAAATTCCTCCCCTTTTTGACCATTTTTCAAAAACTATTATTATTACAGACTTCTCTATATTTTTCCTGTAAAATATAGATCGATGTCTACAAACGCCTAATACATTGTACATGGATCGGTCTGCAATCTTCGGAGCTAGGGGGGGGGGAATGGTCAATTTTTCGTCTTTTTTTGAAATATTTCAAAAAGTATGAATTTTACAGAAATTTCAAAAAGTGTTTTGAAATGGTCAAAACGATACCTTTCATTTGATATCCCACTTGGGTAGGTACCCCCCCTTTTGAAAAAAAATTCCTCCCCTTTTTGACCATTTTTCAAAAACTATTATTATTACAGACTTCTCTATATTTTTCCTGTAAAATATAGATCGATGTCTACAAACGCCTAATACATTGTACATGGATCGGTCTGCAATCTTCGGAGCTAGGGGGGGGGGGGAATGGTCAATTTTTCGTCTTTTTTTGAAATATTTCAAAAAGTATGAAATTTACAGAAATTTCAAAAAGTGTTTTGAAATGTACAAAACGATACCTTTCATTTGATACCCCATTTGCCTTCCTAGGTATCTTTTGAAATTTCAACATCAAAATTTGTACTGAAAATATTCATTTTCATTTTTCATTTATTTATATATTTTTTTCTTAAAATCAGTAATGGCGCACGAAATGTATCATTATTTCAAATTTCAAGTTAATAGCTGCAGTAGTTACTGAGATATTCAAGAAAGAGCGGGGACGGACAAAGCGAGACCATAAGGGTTTCAAAACCGATCTTTGAAACCCTAAAAACCCCGACGACTAAAAATTCTACAAAACCGTTGAATCTGTACAGATTTGGTCCAGATCGGTCTAAGTAGTAAAATACAACCTGTAAAGGAGTACGTACATTCTGACAGAATCCATACTTTCGCTAAGTTGATGCAGAGACGCTTTACTTGCTCGGTCAATAAGATAATTAGCA
This sequence comes from Eupithecia vulgata, assembly GCA_946478455.1. Taxonomy (NCBI): domain Eukaryota; kingdom Metazoa; phylum Arthropoda; class Insecta; order Lepidoptera; family Geometridae; genus Eupithecia; species Eupithecia vulgata. The sequence continues at coordinate 961,282 of OX297873.1, read as the reverse complement.
AAACCATGATTTTTGCGCTCATGTCCTTCTGCCCTATCCTGCGTCTGTGAACGCGAAATCCTACGCGAAGCCTATCCTGTTCACAAAAGCACGTCATAGGTCTCTAATTGAACTGACAGTGCTAAGTGGCCATCGCCACTAATTTGTCATTATGAATCTGAGGTGAGAATAGCTAGATCACTGCAACAGTTTGCCACAGGTTTGATACCGCTTTACATATTTACCTCCTGTAGGCCTCACACAGCGATTATTCTCTATAGACAAATAGTGACATTGGATCGTCATACATTGCAAACTTATTCTTTGAAGGAAATTATTTATTTATACAATTGACCTTTTTGCCATTTAATCATATTAAGTAGATGCAAAAAGGCCAATAATGATGACGCAGAAGGAATTAAACATAAAAATTAAAAGACTTGCTGTTTGCTTACGACATAATATTATGCGCACAAATTCCACTTAGCCCTAGAAAAAGGAAATGGCAATTTTGTCTCTACAAAACTCGTATAATGCTACCTCCTTGGTTTATGTCTAAATTGAATTTTCGAAAGCATAACCATTCCTTAAAAAAAATGCTGTCCGCTAAACTCAACAGGGAAATTGCTGGCGCCTTTCCGAGTAAGCCGGAAAGGCTAACGTTGCTCAAAGAAGGTTGTTAAAATAATGACCAATTTGAATAAAGAATTATCCTCCAATACGGTTTTGCTTTTGTAACCCCTTTGATTAGAAAAAATATCTCGCATTCTAGAACCGAGTAAACTGAGTGCTTGATTCATTAGTACAGGGTGCCCCCCGAACACCTACGATCTCCAAAACAGGTGAAACTAGACGTAAAGTGATCGATGTTTATAATGTATGTTAGAAAAAGGAGTCAGAACCACTTCCTTGCCATATTTGTAGATTTTTCATTATTCGGGGGACACCCTGTATAGTTTATTCTAAAGGTAGAGATTGAGTTAGCCAATTACCCTCTGAGCTACTAAAGTCGAATTCTGCGAATCGGAATGTTCATTGGTTGTGGTTCGCGGCGCTTCTACTGATATTAATTGATTACGCGCTGTCAGTTAGAACATTAGCGATAATGAGCTGGAATTTCGGGAAATCCTCATTGAAAAAATTATTAATTACTCAGAGATTTTGTATGAGTAAGGTTTTATTAACAAATACTATAAAAGAGTAGAACCTTTACATACATTTGACCGAAACTCAAACAGAAAGAGCTATATTTTTTAAAACGGTCCTAAGTCCTTACAGGGGCTTGTACAACTTTGTTTTGTTACAATATTGATTTTTGAACAATTTTGATTGATTTGTTGCATTTTGGCAGTACGAGTGCCTAACACGTGAGCGATAATAAAAGGTCACATTCTCGAATACGTTGAAGTATATTGCTGACTCGAACAGATTAACAAAAAACCTGCCAAGTGCGAGTTAGACTCGCGCACGAACCAGCGGTACCATTATCTATAAAAACGGCAAACATCACGATTGTTGTATGGGAGCCTTCTGTTTTTAAATACTTGTTATTATAGCGGCAACAGAAATACATCATGTATTTCTGTAAAATTTCAACTGTTTAACTATCACGGTTCATGAGATACAGCCTGGTGATGGACGGACAGCGGAGTCTTAGTGATGGACGGATAGCGGAGTCTTAGTGATGGACGGACAGCGGAGTCTTAGTGATGGACGGATAGCGGAGTCTTAGTGATGGACGGATAGCGGAGTCTTAGTGATGGACGGACAGCGGAGTCTTAGTGATGGACGGATAGCGGAGTCTTAGTGATGGACGGATAGCGGAGTCTTAGTGATGGACGGACAGCGGAGTCTTAGTGATGGACGGACAGCGGAGTCTTAGTGATGGACGGATAGCGGAGTCTTAGTGATGGACGGATAGCGGAGTCTTAGTGATGGACGGACAGCGGAGTCTTAGTGATGGACGGACAGCGGAGTCTTAGTGATGGACGGATAGCGGAGTCTTAGTGATGGACGGATAGCGGAGTCTTAGTGATGGACGGACAGCGGAGTCTTAGTGATAGAAAAAGAAGAATAAGAAAGAAGAAAAATATTTATTAGACACAAGACACAAATTAAACTTTAGTACATAAATGTAAACATAAGACTACTTAGTTACTACCTACTAGATATGAAGTCACCCCATTTCGCCCTCGTTCGCCTCGTTTGGGGTCCCGTTTAACCCTTTGGAAACGGTACCCTAAAAACTCAAAATTTAAACGTATACGTTACTTACTAACAAATACTCCGCTTATATTGACTGATTAGTTGATTTGATTTTCCCACACGTAAACTGAACACGAGCGCCTGCACTGAGGTCTCATGTCACCGCTAGATAGATAGATAGAAAACTCTTTACTGTACCACACAAACACAAAATACAATTAAAAGGAAATACATGGAATAGTAAAGTAAGAACAAAGGACGGCCTTATCGCTTTGAGCGATCTCTTCCAGGCAACCTTGAGATAGACTGGACATAAAAGAACACTATAGACGGTGGCATTTGAGTAATATGAAAATAAAATAGTTAAATTATACATACACTACTTACTATAATACCTAACATGCATTATACTATACTAATGATAAACTTACATACACAAAAAAGTAGTATTTTCTTGTTACACGGATAGATAATACTGATGAAGCTGTTTTTTGAATATAGGAAGTGATATAGCACCGCTAGAGTAACGAGACCCATGCTGCCTGTCTCAGTAACGAGACCCATGCTGCCTGTCTCAGTAACGAGACCCATGCTGCCTGTCTCAGAAACATTATACTATGGATTTGTGCGTTGATTTGTACATTTTGTACTAATTTGGTACACGCCCTTGAAATTATAATCTCGTGTCAGATATTGTGTACTACTCAATCTCAATTAATTTGACAAGACGTCTTCATTTGTAATATAATATATTATTATTATCTCCGTGAAATCTGTTTTGACGCTGTACTTCAAGGAAGATTCAAAGACACAGGATTACACCGACAGTTAAACACCAACCGGGAGCCAAAAAATACATCCTACAATAATTATTATAAGGTCATTTTTGTATAGAGTAGGTTAGAAATTATTTTTTGTATACAAAAACAAGTAGAATTATTAAAACGGAAAACAAAAACAGTTTAAACAAGAAGATAAGTGACATAATATATTAAGACACACTTAGCAGGCTGTAAAAATGGCTGCGGTGGCTCTGCCTCCACGACCCTGCGCCAAAATAGGGGTTGGCTCAGCGTGTGCTGAACATTTTTGTCAGCGCTGTTTTCAGCCTGTACAATAATTAACGTTACAGTTAGCAAATCGAAAAAAAACAAGAGAATATAAAATATAAAATTAAAATAAATGAAAGAAAAGTTATTCGGGTCAAGTTCAAGTACCTACCTGTTACTGAACAGGTTAATAATTTACTATGTAAAGTAATCAGGCAATATAAATAATAAGATAATAGATGGATGGTATACACAGATAGTGGTCGCGATAATGGTTCGTTACATGTCGTTAGCGTTGTTGTTGGAGTGAGCTTCCCATAACGCATCAAAAACTTACTAAAAGTTTGTAGTACTTCGTTTGATTATAATGGGTAATCTTTCTTCGGAACGACTGTAATACTGATAGTTTCTAGTAGTGTTATAGAGGTAGTGTAACTAGATATTACGCCTATTAAAAGATTGAAGAGAACAAGACATCAACGTTAAGTGAATTAAATTTCAGACGTGTCCAAAATTTTTGATACATGTAAAGGAAATAAAGTAGATACTTTGAGTTTTTTGAGTACGAGCGGAGCCGCTTGCCTTATTTATAATAAATTGTGGTTATACCTCACCTCACGTCACCTTAACAGACTATAATAGTTCACTGCTAGACTCAGGCCTCTCCCTGATTTTTTATCTTATGGGGGGAAATTACCATAATCCCTACGCTGGGCATGCGGGTTGGGAATCGCAGTTCAGTGGTAGATCGATTCTGCAAGAGGCGTTGCTGTCTACCCTCCGGTCTATGTCCCTTAGTCGCCTCTTATGACACCCACGGGAAGAGTAGGGATTATGCAAATTCTAAGCCAACACCACTCGGCTAAAAATGAAGATGAATTTTAATTGAAGTTGTAAAGATATCGTAATAGCTCTATTTAGTTTATCGTGTATTTTTTTTTACATATTATGTATTTGTGGTTTATCTGACACTGCTTCCCGCTCGACCCTGACAGTGTAAATAAATTTTAAGTAAAAGCCAATAACGAGTTCACCCCCCCCCCCCCCCCGGTTAAATTCCACCTAATTACTTAACTTAACTAGACTAATGCTATTGCTTCGACATTAATTGTAATTGATTAACAGTATAAGGCGGCCGCCTTTATTCATTTAAATTATAGGATCGATTAGATATAACTGTTATCAACTTTAATTCATTAGAATAGAATTGAAATTTGATCGTTGAAAGTTGATTGAGTGAAGTTTCTGTTCTTGTTGACCTTCATTAGGCTTCTTGGATACCGGAGGCTTGATTGAAAGTGAATGTATTCGATATTATAGCAGTACTTGCAGTAATGAGTCTGTGTCGTAGAGGAGCTACGTCGTAGAGGAGCTACGTCGTAGAGGAGCTACGTCGTAGAGGAGCTACGCCACACATCAAAACTTACTAAAAGTTTGTAGTACGTCGTTTGATTATAATGGGTAATCTTCCTTCTGAACAACTAGTCTGATTTAAATAATACTGATAGTTCCTAGTGATTAGTGTTCCTAGGGCTTAGTGTTCCTAGGGCTTAGTGTTCCTAGGGCTTAGTGTTCCTAGGGCTTAGTGTTCCTAGGGCTTATTCCTTGTGCGTGACCATTGGTCAGCCTTACTAATACGATGCATGTTAAAAGTTATTAGATAAATAAGAAGATAGAGGTAAAGATAAGCTTGAATTTAACAAGAATAGGATTATTCCAATTTTATGATTGTGTTCAGAATTTGAATAAATTATGGCAAACTAGAACTAGACAGCTGAAATATTAAATCTAAATTATTTATAAAATTTATACCGAAGGTATAATAAGTAAATTGTTTTATTTATCTGACAGTTCAAGGATATGGCTAAATTATATAATGGTAATCAAAGACTTAACAATCAATCTTACCAAATGCTTGAAGGAATCATCATCATCATGAATCATCATCATTCGGGTTTAACCCACTGCTGGGTTTAGGCCTCCCAAAGTTTATCTTATTCAGCACGGTCCTGTCCTTACCACCTCCCAATTTAAGAGAATTTGAGAAAAATAAAACGTCAAGTGCAAGTTAGACTCCGTACAAACTTCTACTCTTCTACAAAGAAATCAACCCACACGCATAGTGCACAATGATTTTCTGATATGATAACGATTATGACGTAACTTATTTAGTCCCTCGAACTATTGGCGCCCTCACTACGCTCGGGCGCCAAACCCCGTCTCGGGACTAAATAAGTTACTTCCAGCCCTAGGGTAACAATGTACTATTTTCTATGAATAAACCACAAAATTTGGGTTTTCAGATTTTTCCCTTTTCTTGTGCTATAAGACATTGCTTCTTGCCAAATTTCATGGTTCTAGGTCAACGAAAAGACCCTTTGTTACATGGCGAGATTCGAAAATTATTTTTTCTATGAATAAACTACAAATTTACTGTTTTAGGATTTTCCCTTTACTTGTGCTATAAGACCTTGCTTCTCGCCAAATTTCATGGTTCTAGGTCAACGGGAAGTACCCTATAGGTTTTGTGTGCATGTGATTCCCTTGGAACATAAAAAAAGACATAAAGAGCTGTAACTTTTGATTGCGTTGACTTAGAAGTTTGATTTATATCTTATATAGGTTACGAGCCTGCGTATATGATGTGAATATAACTACACGCGTTTCTGAGAAAAGAGGGTTGACAGACGGACAGACGGACCACAAAGTGATCCTATAACGGTTCCTTTTGAGGTACGGAACACTAATAAAACACATTTGGTTTTGTAAATTTTTGTAAAAAAAAGTTCATAATTAAAAAAAAAAGGTTTGGCTTAATATTGATATCGGTCATGTTTTCAGAGTAGGCAGCCCAATAAAATATAACTGTTATATGAAATTAACAGAAGGTCCTGAAAGATTTATCGTTCCAGTTCTCGGAGATAGATTCAAAGTTAATTTATTGTCTTTTTTGTTTATCCCATCCCGAGATAAATGTGATTTATGCTGTTCTGCGAAAAGCTGAGTAAGAATTGACTCGACAAAATGGCAATGTAAGCTCGCTTTCAGGCTGTGTTCGTGAAAACATCAACTGTTCGTGAAAACATCAACTGGGGTTTACATTTTATCTCCCTGTCTTTATTGTATATGAGAAATAAGCAGATAATTCACGAACTGTCACATTCTCAACTCACACCGAATCACACAATTGTTTTAAAAGAGACTGGTTCATCGAATCAATCCTCTCTTGTTATGTTTTAACTAGCGGTCTGCCCCGACTTTGCACGGGTACATTCTAACACATGTCGTGTAGGATTCTCATGGTGTTTTATTTTTCAAATGGACCCTGTACTTCGGGAGCCTATTAAACTTTAACAAACATATCTTTCCTTTATAATATAAGTGTAGATAAATAAATAATGCAAGGTATATGTAGCTCATGAAATTATTTATCTTCTTTCATCTGTTTCTTTGTATTTTTGTATGTGTATTTTCAACAGCATGAAAATATGCTTTTTGATCAGACACGTTTATTTATTTATTTTATTTATTTAACAGTATAACTATAGCTCGTAAAAAGAGAACCGATTTGACTTTGACACAGTTTCGACGTAAGTCTGTATCGCGCAAGCTCGCAAGTTTCCGGCCAAAACCCTGGGATTTAAGGACCAAATACACGGTCATTGCCATCCACGTCACATATCTCAATATCTCATCATGAATCATGCTACAAGAATGCGCTTCCAGGTTCATACAACTTTCCATAGAATGTATGGTAAACAAAATAAAAATCTTCATGTAGCTTCTTGAGTGAAATTGCTGCAAATAATTTGTTATTACCATTTTAGAATATTTCAAGTTTTTCTATTAATATTTCTGCCTTTGAATCCACTTGTTATCTAGATATAGTAGGAATAACATTCAAAAATAATGTAGGTACAATACACATGAAAGGAAAAAGCCCAGTAGTTTCGATGACTACTAGTATTTGAAGCTTTACATTTTTCATATTATACCTCATTATTTTAGTATTATCTTATTTCAATATAAGCCCATACTTTTATTTGATGGACCTAGTTATGAGGCCCTTGTGACTGTGATATGGACCAGAGTAACCTTGTATTTGTAACTTAGCGAGAGCTAATTACAAGTTTTTAATTAGTAATCTTAATTCGGTAAAGTAATGAACGAGGCATGCTTGCCGACTGCCGACTGCCGACTGCCGACTGCTGAGGGAGCCTTTGTCTTGCAGTAGAGGGATCCGCTGTCATTGTGTGGTCGCTCCCAACTCCTGATGCCTATTCATCGTACAGAAAATTTATTATAGTTGACTGTCATTTTTTTGTGAAGGTGTTTCTTTAATTAATAATTACGTAAGGAGTAAACTAGATATGTGAACAATAGACCAAAAAGGTATACCTACCTAAGTACTACATGCTTAAACTTACAATAAGGCAAGTTCCAATTTCAGCCTACTTACGATTTAAATTCTTCAAGTTCAAATTTCGCGCTGGAATTGTGTGAAAGTAAAATAATTTACTACTTTTGACGACCTCTGTGGGGCAGTGGGCGAAGGTCTGCCTGCGTGCAGGAGGTTGCGGGTTCGATTCCCGCCTCGGAACAAATATGTGGACGATCTTCAGACATTTGTTTAGGGTATTCTGGTCGTTTACTAGTTATATTAAAAAAACATCTATATATGCATTGTGTTATATTATGTATATCAGTTATCTAGTACCCATAATACAAACTCTGCTTAGCTTGGGGCTAGGTAATGCTGTGTTAATTATCCAGCATTATTTATTTATTTATGTCGGTAAAACAGAAACTAAACCATAATTTCCCACTGCTGGGCCAAGGTTTCCCCATTTTTTGTCTCTCTTACATAGGTTAGATATAAAAACAGAAAATAATTTTAATTGTGAAATGAATTAAAACAATATATTCACTCGAGTTATGTAAAAAAGCCCGTAACTCTATATGTGCCGGTCCCACCACGCGCGTCGCACTGCTCTTACAAATAATTGCGAACCGTAAGTACATACATGCAGCTTAAAAGAGTCTCTTTGGCTGTTTGTAACTTACATTTCACAAAGTCCTTTGTACCATTGTACTCTTTCTGTATTTAAACGAAGAATATTCATGAAAACAGAGCCTTTCAAGGGAGGTGGTTTTGTCCCGCTATAATAGTCTCTCTGTCCACGGATTGAAGGTTCAATTTCCGATACAATCTGAATATAATCGTTTATCTGTCTGCCAGCACTCATGGCCCTTAGGTTAGAAATATTATTATACTCAGACATTGCAATATCGGCTATCGACAGCTGCAACTTAGTCCCTACGTCCCAAAGAAACACCAGCTTCAGCAATAGTTTCCTACCTTCGCTGTGATCACCAATCCACCTGAAAATGTGGGTATAACACCCACAAAACCCGTCTTGTCTGGCGAGACACGTTAAGCAGTGGACAATATAGTAGGTCTCTTTAGAGATAGTCTTCCTACCTGAATTTCGGTCACGGTGTGTTCTAGAAAGCTGATGAGGTATGACCAGTTGAAAATATAATAAAGAGATGCTTATTCGAGTCTGAGTTGTATAGAGTCAGAACCATTACGGAACGTAGGATCCTAGGATCTTTGTGTACTAGATCCTAAAAAGCGGTCGATGGGCGTTTCCTACTTCCCCATTTCGCAGCGACGCGACGTCATGTTTTGTGTTAAGGCGCATACAGCACCCAAAGTGGCGTCGCCACCTACTTTATGTTATTATTCCGTTTAACAAAGGAATTTCCAAAAATCCATCTTCCAGTTTGTGATATCTATCATAAGCTTTTTTTTAATGCCTCTGTAATGGTTTTATTCTATTTAGAAGAGATACGAAAATAGATTTTGGTGGCCACTAAGGGCAACTTCGTATCTCTGCCTAAACTAAGTGGATTATAACCATTACAGAGGCATTAAAAAAAAGCTTATGATAGATATATCACAAACTGGATGTTGGATTTTAGAAATTTCCTTTGTTAAACGGAATAAAAAGATAAATGAGGTGGCGACGACGCCACTTTGGGTGCTGTATGCGCCTTAAGAAACAAATTGACCTACTATGACGAAGTCTTCCTCGTCATAGCAAAGTAAACACTACGACCAACACAACAACATTTGAATTTGATTGTTAGCTATGTCTAGTTCCAAACGTTTTCTGACTCGTAGTCCCACCGTTTTTGTTCCAATAGCCCCATTAATGTTGAAAAACTATCAGTTAGCGAGTCCGACTTTCACATGAAGGGTTCCGTACAAGATTTACCACTGTGTACTTTTATTTTTTTATAATTTATGTTATTATAGCGGCACTAGAAACACACTCTGTGAACATTTCATGGTCTATCTGGTTCATGATATAAAGCGATGAGCTGATAGACGGTCGGATAGGCATACAAGGGACAGATATTGAAGGTCTTTATCCCATTACGGAACGCTAAAACAGTCGCGGTTTCAGCGCACGTTTTAAATAACACAGTGTTTATCGTAAAATGCGCGCCGAAGTCGAAGCTTTTCGATTTGGCTCTGAAATGTGTTTTTGGAGGTGCTTTTTGTCACAATGTTCTGAGAGTGATTCCGTAACCTGGTAGTTACTGTACTGTAAACCTTGCCTGAATAGGGTATATTTTGTAGGTAAATTATAGGCAAGTTAGTAAAGAATAAATTTTTGAAAAATGGTCTAATATATGGAAATGATTTTAGAAAATGGGAGCTACCTCACTTGGGTAAGTGAGGTATCAAATGGACGTAGTTACGCTGAAAGGACTCAATCCACACTTTGGTCAAAAATGAGTTAAATATACCAAAATGGTCCTAAAGGTCGGTTCTATCACCTCGCAAAAAAGATCCGTAATCTGATAACGTTAAGGTGGTTTTTTGAAATACGAGAACCAAGCCACATGTATGGCGGGTATTTTTTTCTAAAACACTGTAATAACTCAGGTTACATGGATCCTTTTTAAGAAATCCAATCTCAAAGAAGTGTGTATTTAAGTAATTTAACAGAAATGTCTCATAGCACCTGAATCATTTCAGTTAAATTTACTTTCATAGAAACTAGTAAATTTTTTATTTAGCTGAAACGACTCAAACTGTATAGGTCATTTCAGATAAAATACTTTACTAAGAAACAAGACGATTTTGCATTTAGCTAAAAGGACTCAAACCATATGGGTTATTTCTAATAAACTGATTTACTATGAAACAAACCCATTTATCATTTAGCTAAATCGACTCAATCGGTGTGCGTAATTTCAGATAAATTCATTTTAAAAGAAACTAATCGATATTGCTTTTTATAGTCTGTCAAATGAAAGTAGAGACTGAAAAATCGCGGCAAATTAAAAAATTATTAGAATGGCAACATCAAAACGACTATGACAAAATTTTAATAACATATTTTGATACTTGGTAATTAATTATTTATTTATAAATTGTGTATTTAAGTGGCAATTAATTTATCACTAGGCGGTACCAATATTTTAAATAGTTAATAGTTTATTTGTTTAGATGTTTGTAATTCATTTTTAATGAAACTTGCACTTTGTTTTCAATCTTGCTTTGCATTTTCTGCACGTAAAATACAATTGATGTGGACTTCACTAATCCTAACGCATTGCGGTATGGATGACGATAAGACTCGACGTAGTTTCCCGAACGCTGCCCTACTTAGCTGGATCCTCCTCTTGGCCTCCTTCTCGAAACTGTTTCTACCCAACTGCAGAATCTGCCCAAGGTGTATTCGGAAATAATTTCGAGAAGGTGGCCATGTAGGTACGACGACCGGTCCCGGATCAATGTGGCCATTGATCATGACCTTGGTTTTATCCAAGTTCATGCCAAGACCGATGCGTCGTGAGGCTGAAGCTAGGCCGTCCAGCATCAGGTTCAGCTCCTCCAGCGACTCCGCCATCAAGACTATGTCATCTGCGAATCGCAGGTGTGAGATGTAATCGCCGTTTATGTTGATGCCCTTACCTTTCCAGTCCAGCGTCTTAAACACATCTTCCAATGCGCTTGTGAACAGTTTCGGGATATATCATCCCCCTGTCTCACCCCTCTGCGCAGTTGGATTGGTTTAGACTGCTGGCCCTGTACTTGGACACTCATGCTGGCGGCATCATAGAGACATCACAATTCGGCACATGGCACTTCGATGTAACGATAGTCTACTTGGCATCGCTGTAAGGATTCCAGAACAGCCCAGGTTTGGACAGAGTCAAAGGCCTTTTCTAAGTCCACAAAGGCCAGACACAGGGGCTGATTATACTCTTCGGTCTTCTGTATAATCTGCCTCACTGTGTGTATGTGGTCTATGGTACCATACCCTCCACGAAACCCGGCCTGTTTCGGTGGCTGGAACTCGTCGAGTCTCGTCGAGTGGCGAGACGATTCGTGACTACTCGTGAAAAAAGCTTATAGACGTGGCTCAGGAGTGTGATGGGTCTGTAGTTTTTAAGAAGGGTTTTATTTATGTCCCTTCTAAAAAAGAGCACCACCAAACTCCTGCTCCACGCCTTTGGAGTTCTCCCACTGTGAAGGACGGCATTGAACAGGCTCTGCAGCTCCTGTATAACAGGGGCTCCTCCGGCCTTCAGAAACTCTGAAGTAATGCCGTCTTCACCGGGGACTTTTCCATTTTTAAGCTGCCACAGTGCCCAGTGTCAGTGCCTCAGTGTCACGATCTCGTCTTGACAGATGTCTGGCAGTTCGTCGGTGTATTGGCGTGTCAGGGTGGCTCTGGAAGCATGGTCATCCCTTTGGATATGAGGGGCTTGTGCAGCGTATAAACGGCCATAGAAATCCTCTATCTTGACAGAGATCTCCGGCTTCGACAATAAGGTCCTCCCATCGTGCATTTTAAGCTTCGTCAGGTGGCTCATGTCAAGCTGCTGAGTGAATACTTTGGACCCTCGGTTTCGCTCTATCGCCTCTTCATTGAGGCGTGTGTTGGAGCGCCGTACCAACACGCGCCGTACCATCTTCGCAATTCGCTTGTTCAGGTCTGACCTTTTAGACAAAGTCGCTTGGGTGGTTTCCCGTCTTCTTGTCATCAACCCGAGAGTCTCGGCCGAGAGTTTGGATTTCCTGCCAGTACGCTGCTTTTTACAAAACTTGATGCCTTCGTGCCTCAGCGTTTCGACCTGCCCCACCGTTACCAAGGCCGCTGCCATGGCCAGGAATAGCGAGGCGGCCGGGACCTGGAGGCCATTTTTGTTGCGTCGTACCATTGGAGGGTAATGCCCATAATCTCCACAATGGGCATTTTGAATTGTTCTGCAGTTGGCGCTGCTGCCCACCCCCCGGTTTGTGTCCCTTAGTCGCCTCCTACGACACCCACGGGGAGAGTTGGGTTGGTTGGTACTATTCTAGGGCCGACACCACACAGCCATACCGCAATGCTTGATAACGAAAGTTTTCAATCAGTGCGTCCTACCGTCATGACCTACGGAGCTGAGACGTGGAAACTCACGTTAGGGCTGGTCCACCAGTTTATAGTCGCCCAGTGAGCTATGAAGAGAGCTATGATCGGAGTTTCTCTGAAGGATAGGATTCGTAACGAATACATCCCACAGAGAACCAAGGTTATCGACATTGCTCAAAGGATTAGCAAGCTGAAGTGGCAGTGGGCCGGTCATGTCTCGAGAAGAACCGACAACCGCTGGGGTAAACGTGTTCTTTAGTGGAGACCGCGACTCGGCAAACGTAGTGTAGGACGCCCTCCGACCAGGTTGGATGACGATTTGCGAAAGACTGCTGACTGGCAGATGCTGGATGCGGCAAGCTGAAGACAGGGCGCTATGGCGCTCATTAGGGGAGGCCTATGTCCAACAGTGGACTAATATAGGCTGATGATGATGATGATGAATACTCTTTTATTTATATAAATATAACTTTTATTAATACTTTTTGTCGTTTAGGTCATTTCAAATAAATAAAAAAAAATACTCCGTAATGTCAAAACCGATTTAGCAGAAACGACTCAACCCCATATTTTCCTCAATAACTGAAAAAATACGACAGTCTGTGTAATAAAAATAGGCTCATAAAAATAACAGTATTTTTGGTCATCTGACACAATAATTTCATTTTTTTTCGAATGCATTAACATTATTGAATCATCGTCTAAACTTTAAAATGCCATATCTCCGAAGTGACATTTTGTGGATTGAGTCCTTTCAGCGTAACTACGTCCAAATGAAAGGCATGATTTTGAAAATTTCAAAACAGTTTTTGAAATGTTTGTAGGTTCCACACATATTGAAATATTTTGAAAAAAGTCGAAAAATTTACTACTACTAAATTACTACTAAAACCCAATATCCTAAGTTCGCAGAGCGATCCATCTGAAAGGTAGGTGACCTATAGTTTTTCGGTATTCATTAAATAGTAAAGTCTTGGACCAGTACCTATTGGACATATTTGTACAATAAGGTATATGCATGTGACTTCAAAACAGCTGATTATTTTTATTTGTATTCTCTTGACAAAAGTGACAAAAGTTGAGTTGACAAAAGAACGGTGCCGTCACAGAAAAGGGCAGCGTTTTTATCACCCGAAATTAAGTGCAGTTTTTTTTTCTTGTTTAATCATTTATAAATTTGTGGGTGTTAAATTTTTTTCGGTAATGAAATTACATACACAATCGATTAAAATAATATAAAAAAATATTTGCCCTATTGTCAAATGTTCGAACCGAGTTACACTCGCACTTGACGGACTTTTTTTTTTAACTTTTATGCAACTTACTCGAAATTTATATTTTGTTGTTCTAGCGCAACAGAAATCTGTAAAATTTCACTATCACGGTTCATAAGATACAGCCTAGTGAGAGACGGACAGACAAACACACGAACGAACAGCACATATCAACATATAGATTACGAAAGGTAGGGAAATTGTTTATGGGCAATTGCGTACGCTTCTATAACAAGCTTCCATCTGAAGCAACTGATCTCCCTATTCGTAAAATGAAACAGTACATGAAATGAAATCTTATAAAGAAAGCTTATTACTCCATCGATGATTACATCAATGATGTACATGCTTGGTCAGATGTCGCCCAGTTCCGCACCGAGAATAGTCTAAAAGGGAAATAATGTTAAGCTTTAACTTTAGCCTTCTGGTGACGGCTTAGATTTTTAGAAAATAGATGTAAGTGTAATTATTAGTTGTATTTATTTTTTGCTGTTAAAGCTTTAGCTTAGGTATACAAATAGTGACCTGTATCTAAATCACATTATATTTAGACTTAGATATGCAATGTATTATTTTATAAGTCATGTATACACTTACTAGTGGTTTATTTTTCACTTCTTTCACTAATTGAAGACTTGGACAAAATCAATGACACCTTTATTTCTTATTTGATAATCATTACTTTGTATAAACCTGTGTATAGTATTAAATTTGACTTATCTAAGTGCTTATTTTGAAGCTAACTAACCGCTATTGAATAACCGTTATTGACTTATGAGTTAGTCTTAGTAATATGGTCCCGTTTTACCTTTGGGTACGGAAACCTAAAAAGGTAATGAACATTCTGGTTTATGCAAAATAATAGTAAGTTAGGAAATGTTTGTTTCCGTATAGGAATTTTTGTCTAGCCGGTCTCGAGAGATTTACAAAAATGGAATGCGATTCATTGGTGAACATGTAACCAGTCACACGAATGAATTGCCGAACACACACAGCGCGTCCGTGACGGTACCTACACCACTCCACTGCTTTTCATATATCATTCAAACCATAAAAAAAATACAACATATAATGTGATAAATGATAATAGATAATTTTAAAAGGGGTTCGACTTTCAATTTAAAATTAAATGAACTCTGCTTTCATTGTGGTTTTCGCTCCCACAATTATTTGTGATATCTGTTGGTTTCCCTCTTAATTACGGAACTTCAAAGTTCCGCAAGTCAGCCGTGGGCGTGGAGGGTTCCGTGGTATAAACTACAAACAAAACTCTAATTGCTTGGGTTCTTGTTGCGTTCTTCATTGCTTTAATTGAAGACTGTGTGGTTTCCTCATAGTCAGTGGATACTTAGCGCCCCCCTTTTGTACCATAAATAAAGTAGTTTAAATTTAAGCTAGTTTTTTCAAAAGGTAGACAAAATGATCATCAATCTTTAGATACTTTTCTTCTTTTGGTTCTTTCGGCTAAATAAAAGGGCTGGGGCACATTATCGCCAGCTCAAGAACTGGCCCGCAGATGAAATAATGTATTATTATGACATATTCCACATGTCACTGAAAGCACTAACAAACGAAGGAAAAATAATGTTTGCCCTAAAGAAAGCCGAAGACATGCTTCTTCAGATAAATTTTACAGTTTCCTTGGTCCTTTTTTATACATTAGATTAAATATGTTAGCAGATATTTTTATTCTCTAAATTATAGTAGTTGTAAGGAAAAACTTAGAGACAATGTTGGTCATACGATGACACAGAAAATTTATTTACTGTTCTAAAGTAGGCCTTACTTATTACAAGCATATTTATTATTAAAACTAGTTTAGAGCCATAGCATAAGTAATTTTAAAGTAAGTTTATTGTTTTTATAATAAATAGGGTTTATTGCAATAATAACAATACAATAATATGCAGTCGATTATAAAATAATATAGAGTCTAGATGAATTTCGGAGGTAAGTAATGAAGGTGAATTTTACGACGTTTAAACCCAAAATACAGCAAATAATAATAATAAATAAATAAATAATGCTGGACAATTCACGCAGCATTATCTAGCCCCAAGGTAAGCAGAGCTTGTGTTATGGGTACTAGATAACTGATATACGTAATATTATACATTACATAGATAGATATTTTTTATTATACATAGAAAACACCCAGACCAACGGAACAAATTTCTGCAGATCGTACACAAATTTGTTCCGAGGCGGGGATCGAACCCGCAACCTCTTGCGTCGCAGGCAGACTCTCGCCCGCTACGCCGCTGAGGTCGTCAAATAGCTGCGGGTCTTGTTAATTAAAAATAATTAGAATATCTGTTTCATCTACCATTCCATAGAATTTAGAAAAATCATGCAGCAAACTCGTATTTACAATATTTGGAGAGATGCGACGCGACGCCAGCGCCCTCAATTAGCGACACGTCTGCATATACAAGTAGCTCATGAGCCAGAGATGGCCGAAAAACGAGAAATGGGACGCGCACAAATTGAGGCGTTCCATTTTGTCGTAATGAGGCTGAATACCTGATGGAAACAGGTTCGGGGTGTGGGGTGTAATTACGACACTAACAGTGCATAATTAAATCGAGTTTTACACTTATGACGCTCAGTGGGAATCGTCAAAATAATATTTCATCACAAAACAACTACTTACTTACTTTATTATAGGCTATTTTATATTATAATTACAATTAATAGTTACTTGAAAAAAAATTAAAATGTACTTAACTCAGCTTAATTTGGCGTTGGGCTGGGCATCCTATCCTCCTAAGCATTTTCATAATGGGGCATCTATCCATGTAGGTAGGCATCTATCCCGTTTGAAAAGACTTTTTTGGGCCCAATCAGAAATAGTTAGGTCAATAACAACAGTTAACTAATGAAGATAAAATATTAAATTATCTATATTCATGGATATTATTCACGTCAAATATTAAAACTACAACACCCTTTCAAAATGTAGTTCATCTAGCCTGGGTTTTCCCTATAGCTCTCTGAAAAGGCGATTTTATATTGCTTGTTCTCATTGTTTTGAAATACCTTAATTGTGCGAAAGATATTTTATTGTTTGTGTTGCCGAGCGAAATTGAGTACCTAGATGAAAACAAAACACAGCTGCCAGTTCTTACACGGCATCATCCAGCGCCAACCTACCTGAGCAAAGCTGATGATGATAAGTACTTACTAGATTACTGTATTATTAAAACATTAATAGTTAATCTATGGGAAACAATAATACGTTAATAATAGAAATAATTTTCAAACATTCTCATTATCGCATCGTGAAAAATAAGGGCTGTCATTTCTCTAGAGAAGGAAAGACAGACCCAACATAAGATTGAATCATTTTCACATGGGACCTCCCAGAGTCGAGGCCTTGAGTCGGTCCGAATAATAATGTCTGTTGTTGAAGCACGTTCCACCATTATTGTTATTGTTGTACCTCTGATTGCTTTTAGTTTTGAATATCGGCTAATGCTTTAGGTATAACCATGGAGAAAATAGTTTGCACATAGTTAAGCTAGTTATGTAATTATTGAAACATACCTAATAAAGATTATATTTGTTTTAGAAATAGTGGAAAGGTAACATTATTACGGTCTTTATAACTGGATGTTCTGCATTGCAGTATGTGTTGTTCTAATATGTAATTGGAGTGGAGTGGATTCCGAAAATCGTGATCTCCAGCGATGAAATAAAAACAAATAGAATACTTAGAAACAAAAAATAAACTAGACCAGCTTCTGGTTGTAGATTATCTTTTACTACATGGAATCAAAATAAAATACGACAGTTAATTTTGAAGGCGCTTTGGGATCGTCTAAAAGTTATCCAGAATTTGATTAGTAGTAATTCTACGTTCAATCAAATTAACAAAGTTATTTCGCTACAGAGTACCTAAAGACTAGATAAGGACCTAAATAATATTAAACCTTCATCCGTCTCTGTTATAGCACCCGCATAATGTTTAACATTCTTTGACCCAGAATGACGAGCAGAAAGATGTCACTCACAGGACGCGTTGTAAATCAAATCAAACGGTCCTGTTTGACCCAGGTTCGACCGCGGAATGTGTTACATCTTTTTGGTGTAATCTTGTCAAAGTCCATGCGGGTTGTGTCGAGCCTACCGCAAATGTCCTCCAATCTTCCAACTAATAAAGGTCAATTTATTTATAAAAGTTATCTCAGTTCATTTATGCGAGCCTGATGCGGGTGAGGAGTGTTTATCTTTTGTGTCTATTAAATGTGACTGCTTTTTAGTTTGGTTGTCAATATTTTCTGTTTTTTTTTGTTTTTATCAAAATGATTCTGATTTTGTTTCTATTTGTACTCAAAATCAAAATCAAAATCAAAAAGTCTTTATTTCCATAAATACAAAAATGTACACTTAGAAAAGGTCAAATTCTTAAAATAAAACATTGACACGGAAATAAAGTGATATTTTTGATTTCGGTCACTTCGGTATGTAGACTAAAGTAAAGAAGCGATGAATACTAACATCCAATAAGAATTTATATATTTCAAAAGAACAACGGGACTTCAAGACCCAAACTTCCAATCAGCTAAAGCACACCTCTCAATTTTTTTTAACTTTTATTAATTTGGGATTAAATTTAGTTAAATTTTCATAAAATAACCTTATTTGGGATACATACACTTTTCCCGGGTGTGAGTAAGCACAATAAAACAAAGATAAAACTATTGTACCTAACATTTATGATAATCATGATTGTAACCTAAGATATTATATTTTATTTATTTAGCTTTAACATTTTCCATAACTTTATGCCAAGAGATACACGTTTATGTTGGTTTTTATTTCGTGATTTAGAACAATATTGTGCTTGAATTGTATTGTGATAATATCTTGGATAGCAAAATACCTACACAAATATACAATAACTAAACAATAAGGTTCTGTCATAAATCCGGGACGCATTGCAGAGAGTTTGATGGTCGTTTTATGAAGGTAACCGTTCACCGTCTTCACAGACGGATTGTTTCTTATCGAAGCAATGTTATTGGTATTTTATTGACGTTTACCGAAAACACGTTAAGTTTTGTAGACGCACTTTTAAATGCTACAGGACAAAATATGAAAACAAAATTGTGGCGACCCTCAAACGGGTATTTATTTTATGATTTATTAACAACCAGCGTTTACACGCATTTAAAGTATGATCTTCAATTTTATATCTAGGTGAACATTTCTATAATTAAATTATATCATTTGATTGATTGTCAACACTTGTGGCGTGAGCCTGTGACAAACTTACATCCATCCCAACATCCAAACATTCGCTTTTTTAATATTTATTTTGTGTGAATTTATCTCAATTTTTATCTCCGAGTCCTCTTTTATAAGCGCAGAAAACAACCTAGCTTTACTGGATTTAAGAATTTATTTTTCATCCTTCTTAATATTTAGGTACCTACATTTTAAAAGTTTTCTTGGTAACAAAGTGACAAATGTCCGGAAGGTAATGTTTTCTAGATGCCGTCGGTAAGGGGTGCTGGCGGTTTGCCAGCTGCTCGACATAAAATGGCTTTACTTTAAATACTTTTTTGATGTGACTTGACTCATCAACAATAGTGGTGATTATTTTATACATTGAGTGGGCACTCAATGTATAAAATAATCACCACACCTTTGCAAGTGCAACTGAGATTGGACCGGCGCGACCACGACCTGGCAGAACACACTGCTGAGACTGGGCAGTGAATGCGTTATTGGCTAGCAGAGTAATTAATAATTAATACGACCTATAGCGGCGATCATGATAGCTTAGTACAAAGCATTGTTGAGGAAACTTAATTTTTAGAAGCACACCTTGACAGAAGTTAAACTAAAGGTAGTACTATTTTATAGTTATTCTGGGACTTATAGAAAAGTCTTTCTTTATTTATTAGTCTATATTATTTCTGGGACTTATGTAATGTTAATAAAATAAAATTTACTGTCATCATTAAAAGTAATTTTGGACGACCTCGTGGCGCGGTGGGTGAAAGTCCGCCTGCGACGCAGAAGGTTGCGGGTTCGATTCCCGCCTTGGGACAAATATTTGTACAATCTGCAGGTATTTGTTCCGGGTGTTCTGGTCGTTTTCTATGTATAATAAAAAAATACTGTCTATGTATTGTATTGTATTATGTATATCAGTTATGTAGTAGCCATAACACAAACTCTGCTTGGATAACTTCAAAATTCAAAGCATGGTAAATTTTCCGTTATTAAAGACTTTACTGTTAATAACCATGATAGTTTTAGCTGTAATATAACCTTCCTTTTCTGGTTTGAGCATGTTATTAATTAATCGAACATACGAAAACTTTTATATCGATTGACAGTTTTTTTGGAGAGTCAAGTTGGACTATTAACACATGTCATTAAGAAATGAAGGTAATAAAACAATCGCTCAATTTTTAGTAATTAAGTTACATTTTAGTAAAATAAACCTTCAGACATAGCCGTCTGAATACTAATTAGGTTTCTATTTAATGATAATTAACTTCTTAATTTATGAAGAGCTCCTACACGATAATAGACATTATAATTAAGCGGAAGTATCAAATTGAAAATCATCAACTTATTATTTAATTATTCTCCTCCAGAAAAGTTTAATTAAAAGGCAAATCTGAAATCTGAAAGATGTGCAGACGCGGAGATAAGAGGAAATAAATTATATCTGCCAGATGCCGCAGCTCGGAGACCTGATAAATGTTTCAAAAATATTCGAATCTATCTCTCCGGTAATGACATGTTACAAAGCTGTCTTTCTTCTAGCTGATCTTAATATTAGGAAAAATACCTACTGACCCTAAAACAACCCTAAAATAAATGCATGGAAGTCGTGCCACAATTATAAATTCAATACAAACAATGTGCCATAGAAATAAACCATTTATGATAGGTATCCATAGCATCCAGGTATATAGTTTTTAGGTAAGATCTTCCTATTCGAATTCGTAAGCAATATTTCAAACTCATACACATAAAGTTCGCACAATGCCTGCCGGGCGCGGGCGTGAACAAAGATCTAATTTTCCTGAGTAATTCATTACAATCGAGAGTTTTCAACATTTCGTCTGAGCTGCGGGAAAGGAGGCTTCAAATAAATTACTTCAAGCTCCCACCCAGTTTTTCCCGCGCTCAGCGATAATATATTATTATCGGTCACCAATAAATGGCGGTAATTTCTCACAGACGGAAACTTTTCAATTCTCTTTACTTTTGTCGTTTATTATGACTTATTTGCGTCATTTCGAAGGAGTTATTCCCGCAATTCTTCTCTGTCGGGGTCGAGATGTGGAAATGTCAGCTTTTCTCGCTGAAATATACATCTCGTATAATGTCTCGTACCTACAGCGCGACATCCAATAACCAATTTGTTGTGATGACAAATGTAACGAGCAAGTTTTCTTTGTACACTATATTGTATTGAAATATCTATTATTGTTATTTGTATTAAACGGCTGATTCGCTTTACGACTAAGCAAACAAAAAAAGTAATGCTAGATAATTCACACAGCATGTGACATTATCTCTTCACAAGCTAAGCAGAGCCTGTGTAGTGGGTAGGGTACTATATGTATAGTATATAAGTATATATAAGAACCCTTTACACAAGCGTTGCATGAAATAGCATGGAACAGGTAATAACATTGGGTTAAACATTCGGATTCTATTGGATAGCACGCAGCCTGAGATAAGTAATTAACCGAGTTATTATTGAATGACGAAAATATCTTCAAAAGTTATCAAACATAATGCGTTCTGAAATATAATAATAGGATAGTTGATTACTCGATGTTTGACACAACGTACGGGCTTCCAAGATAGATTGTGAACGTCGAAGATCCTCTTAACGGAATCGATCTTAAGAAACCAACAATGGAGTCGGATGTTAAAAAGTTAATGGAAAATTGAAGTATCCAGGTGAACTCTTCAAAAGTTCGAGTGCAGATTGAGTCAATAATGCTCTAAATTACATTGGTCTAACAGAGAATTATTATGTCGTTATATTAAGAAATAAATAAAATAGTGTGATTTCAGAAAAGCATTATTAGACAAACGGTCTAATTTTACATCATTAATTTCTTTAATATCAATAAAATACTAACTGAGTAAGATACTAAACTGCAATAAGATTCATTCAGAAGTTACTTTGCACAGGAAGCTAGCCTTTCAAAGCTGTTTTCAATGAGATCTGCGTCAAAGTCCCCTGAGCCTTATTTATGTGCGGTACCGACGGAGCAAAGCCTTCAAAATCGGTTTGGCTTTTAAATTACTGTTATTACTAGCCAAGACTGTACGATTTATCTGAAGCGAACTCATAGATCTTGAAGCAAGAACTTATTCAAGATAGAGACTGCCCTAGTAGCAATTTGTGTTGGCCGACGGTGGACACCTAATGCCAACGGTTGGGATCAGGTTGGAAAAGGGTAGTGAAATTGCCTACAGCGAGCCAACGGAGTGCCAACTGACATATGATAACGCAAATATCATAACGATCTCCCAACGTTGGCCCTACTACTGTAAATGGTTGTATTCCGAACAGAAAATTGCCACGATTCACCAACAAAGGCCTTACCGTGGCATTCGGTTAGAATACCAACAGAAAATCCTCACAAGAACCCAACCGAATGCCAACTGCAGTTTTCTGACATGATGCCAACCGAAAACTGCAACGATTCCTCTACAAATGCCCTACCGTGGCATTCGGTTAGAATACCAACAGAAAATCTTCACTGTAACCCAACCGAATGCCAACTGTAGTTTTCTGACATGATGCCACCGAAAACTGCTACGATTCCCCTACAAATGCCCTACCGTGACATTTGGTTAGAAAACCAACAGAAATTCCTCACTATAACCCAACCGAATGCCAACTGTAGTTTTCTGACATGATGCCAACCATAAACTGCAACGATTCCCCTACAAATGCCCTACCGTAGTATTCGGTTAGAATACCAACAGAAAATCTTCACTATAACCCAACCGAATGCCAACTGTAGTTTTCTGACATAATGCCAACCGAAAACTGACACGATTCCCCTACAAACGCCCTACCGTGGCATTCGGTTGGAAAACCAACAGAAAATCTTCACTTTAACCCAACCGAATGCCAACTGTAGTTTTGTGACATGATGCCACCGAAAACTGCCACGATTCCCCTACAAACATCCTACCGTGGCATTCGGTTGGAAAACCAACAGAAAATCTTCACTATAACCCAACCGAATGCCAACTGTAGTTTTCTCACATAATGCCAACCGAAAACTGACACGATTCCCCTACAAACGCCCTACCATGGCATTCGGTTAGAAAACCAACAGAAAATCCTCACTATTACCCAACCGAATGCCAACTGTAGTTTTCTGGCATGATGCCAACCGAAAACTTCCACGATTCCCCTACAAACGCCCTACCGTGGCATTCGGTTGGAAAATCAACAGAAAATCCTCACTACAACCCATCCGAATGCCAACTGTAGTTTTCTGACACTATGCCAACCGAAAACTGCCACGATTCCCCTACAAACGCCCTACCGTGGCATTCGGTTAGAAAACCAACAGAATATGCTCACTATTACCCAACCGAATGCCAACTGTACTTTTCGGGCATGATGCCAACCGAAAACTTCCACGATTCCCCCACAAACGCCCTACCGTGGCATTCGGTTAGAAAACCAACAGAAAATCCGCACTATTACCCAACCGAATGCCAACTGTAGTTTTCTGACATAATGCCAACCGAAAACTGACACGATTCCCCTACAAACATCCTACCTTGGCATTCGGTTGGAAAACCAACAGAAAATCCTCACTATTACCCAACCGAATGCCAACTGTAGTTTTTTGGCATGATGCCAACCGAAAACTTCCACGATTCCCCTACAAACGCCCTACCGTGGCATTCGGTTGGAAAACCAACAGAAAATCCTCACTTTAACCCAACCGAATGCCAACTGTAGTTTTCTGACATAATGCCAACCGAAAACTGCTACGATTCCCCTACAAACGCCCTACCATGGCATTCGGTTAGAAAACCAACAGAAAATCCTCACTACAACCCAACCGAATGCCAACTGTAGTTTTCTGACACTATGCCAACCGAAAACTGCCACGATTCCCCTACAAACGCCCTACCGTGGCATTCGGTTAGAAAACCAACAGAATATGCTCACTATTACCCAACCGAATGCCAACTGTACTTTTCGGGCATGATGCCAACCGAAAACTTCCACGATTCCCCCACAAACGCCCTACCTTGGCATTTGGTTAGAAAACCAACAGAAAATCCGCACTATTACCCAACCGAATGCCAACTGTACTTTTCGGGCATGATGCCAACCGAAAACTTCAACGATTCCCCTACTAACGCCTTACCTTGGCATTCGGTTAGAAAACCAACAGAAAATCCTCACTATAAGCCAACCGAATGCCAACTGTAGTTTTCTGACACTATGCCAACCGAAAACTGCCACGATTCCCCTACAAACGCCCTACCGTGGCATTCGGTTAGAAAACCAACAGAAAATCCTCACTATTACCCAACCGAATGCCAACTGTAGTTTTCTGACATAATGCCAACCGAAAACTGACACGATTCCCCTACAAACATCCTACCTTGGCATTCGGTTGGAAAACCAACAGAAAATCTTCACTTTAACCCAACCGAATGCCAACTGTAGTTTTCTGGCATTATGCCAACCGAAAACTTCCACGATTCCCCTATAAACGCCCTACCGTGGCATTCGGTTGGAAAACCATCAGAAAATCCTCACTACAACCCAACCGAATGCTAACTGTAGTTTTCTGACACTATGCCAACCGAAAACTGCCACGATTCCCCTACAAACGCCCTACCGTGGCATTCGGTTAGAAACCAACAGAAAATCCTCACTATTACCCAACCGAATGCCAACTGTAGTTTTTTGGCATGATGCCAACCGAAAACTTCCACGATTCCCCTACAAACGCCCTACCGTGGCATTCGGTTGGAAAACCAACAGAAAATCCTCACTATTACCCAACCGAATGCCAACTGTAGTTTTTTGGCATGATGCCAACCGAAAACTTCCACGATTCCCCTACAAACGCCCTACCGTGGCATTCGGTTGGAAAACCAACAGAAAATCCTCACCTTAAGCCAACCGATTGCTAAATGTAAATAGTTTTTAATTAAGTTATTCTCAGCAAGTCCTTTCATTTGTTACCTTTATTGTAGCAGTGCAATAAAAAGAACTTGGTAGGTAGGTACTAATAACTTAAATAACGTGCTCTAATCTGCGTGAAATTTTATAGGATGAGGAGATGGGGGTCTAAGAGGGCGTAAAATCAATTAATTAGTAACACCTGGGGCGAGCCGGTGCGCGTCCTCATAATTTTAACCTAGGGCGGTCAGAACTCTTGATCGGTCGCTGGTAATAGGTAGGTACCTACCTAAGTAATGCTGACTACAGCCGGATGTGATGTGGCGTTTACATCGACATTTTACCCAGGGTAAAATGTCGATGGGCGTTTACGACGTCCTTACCTTATACATGACGCTTCGAGCATTATTAGAATAGGTATCAATTAAGTAGGTAGGTAGACCTATAGATAGGTAGGTACTTACCTATGCCGAACGAAACGCAAGTGTTCGCATTGAGTAGTATAATTCATTTTTTTTTATAATAGTGCTTCAGTGAGTGTTCGTTCTATTCTTTTTCAATGTTAGCTTACAAGCAAAATAACTACCTACTATAGTTACCTACCTATAAAATACCTACCGGTGATAATTATTGAGCAGATAGGTACTAGGTAGGTAGCTAGGTAGGTACCTACATAAATTCAGTGATGGGCTTGCCATCTGCCACATAGCCTGTACCTACCTACCTATAGAAATTTTGCAATATTGCATTACAGGTGGCGCGAAAATAGCCTCGGGCCTTATTTATATGGAGATAAGTTTGAATTTCGGTAGGACGGCCGATCGCGTTCATTGTAGCTGACCTATCTTAATAGTTTAAAGACCTTATTTCAGCTGTTTAAAATTCAATTTATGTTGGAAGGATTACTTATACATTTTGATAAAATATGAGAGTGGTCAGTGGCGCTAATTGTTCCTACCACATTCCTAAGTCCGTCGAAACTCCACAATGTCTGATAACACGTCTGTACAACTAATGTGTTCTGCCTACCATGACTTTACGGTGCTGTGTTGAGACATGGACGCTTACTCAAGTCATGAGTCATGTGATCATGACGTCATGACTCATGTTCCTAATGTCCAGATCCGAAGTCAACATAGGTAGGTACCTACCTACCTAAAAGACGTTGGGAACATCGAAATATTATACATAAACATAGAACAGACAGCGCTAACACAAATCGTGGTTGCAAGCGCGGCAGTGCGGGACGCGCGGGGGCCGGCTACTGATCAAAGATTCGATGTCACCGTCACATCATAGATGCGACACTTTGTTCATACTCTGCCTACATCATTGGGTACCGACGGGAACATAATATTGTAAACTGAAATGAGCTTACTAGACATAATTTTAATTCTAATATTTATTTTAGAAATACTAATAATGGCCTGGAATAAAGTATAGGTATACTTTTTATCCCATAAATCCCATGGGATAGAAATAAACGTTAAATGTTTTCATAGAAAAATTGCGTGCGAAGTCGCGGGCAGGAACTTGTACCTACAAAATATTCTATTCTTCTCTAAACAAAATGTAATAAATTATCTCTAACAAAATTCAAGAATTATTCTTCATCTTTCATATTATACTTAATTATTTCATTAAATAACCAAAATCAGTTCTTTTGTAAATATGTGTAAAAAAATATTGTTTTTCGCCATAAACAGAATCGTCAGCTAATAATAATTTCGACTCATGTCTACAGATTCCTACTCTTGGTATACTACCTACACAACATTGTCACATCTGAACTTTTAGTCTATGACGAATGACGCAACAAAGGCACACAAAGGCGCCCGCTAAATATTTTGCTCGAATTAAGTTTTACAATGATTATCTAGTTACGCACGGATGGAAAGTTATTCCTTTGCACTTCGACGTATTCTTAGAACTGTTAGTGGAAGCTACCTAGGTTAGGTATTTGAGAGAATAATGAGAGCTTCGAACTGTGGCTTCGATCAACCTATCTTTTTGACCTTGAAATAATATATTTTAGATTCTAACTTAAAAACAATAAAGTTTATTTCAGCTTGTTTTTCTCCTCAGAGCGTTATTATTAGCTAAAAACTCTGCTTTCTGGACAGTGTGACCACTCTTGGTAGATTTCAACTTTTTTAGTAGATAGGTAGTACCTAGCTAGAGATATTTTTGTCTCGATATTTTTTCACTGGAAATGGAATGGAATGGTTTATTTTCTTAGCAACATACACAGTGTCGTTTGTGTGTTTCATTTCATGTAGGTAAAACATAATAAGCTATCGTAAGAAAGTTTCGTGTTGGCGCAAGATTTAAAATTTTTGTAGGCTTTAATTTTTTTTACGTTCTACGAGAAACAAAACTGAATTTCCCGCTAATCGTAAACCATTTTATATTAACTTATGAAAAAACTAAATTCGATTCACTGGTATTTTTGGAGCATTTATAGGCGGTTTTGGGCTAAAAATCCACATTATAGGTACTATGATATCCCAATGCTCCTATAATACAATTGAGTCGAAATAGGTAGGTAAGTTTATCATGGGTTCATAGAAAATGGTTTATGATTGGCGGCAAATTACTTTTCCGTGGATTTTATTCCTTTTTGTACGTAGAAAACATAAAAACCCACAAAAAAAATCTCTCGCTAACACGAAACAATCAACCAAAAATAGTAGATTTTTAAAATGTTAAGTATATTTTTAGTGGTTTATGCGATACTTCTAGTAGAATCATTCAAAAATCATAGATCTTTTCATCATTCTCATTCAATTCATTCATCATTCCCATTCATAGGGTTATAAAAGTTTCTAATACATCTATGGATAAAATAGTTAGCTAGCATCCAGCGTTGCCAGAAGGTAACTTTTGTTACCTTTTAGGTGATTTTTCACTACGTCCGGTTACTTTTAGGTAACACGACTTCAAAGGTTACTTTTAGGTACTATTTTGGAAATTGTCATTTTTTTTTATTTGCAGCGCTGGCAAGGCGACTCTACAGAGTACATTAAAATAATTATGGCAACACGTTCTCTGCTCTTATGTTTCGATAGTTTGTACATAATTATGGTGTGCGCAACTCCTGAAAATATGTTTATCTCTCTCGCACTAATGTATAAGAACCTTGATAAGGTCACAAAATATGACTTAGCCTTTGTTTCCTAATAAAAAAAAAACATCAGGCTTTTGATGGTCTTACATTATTACCCCTCATCGACATTATAATGTCGATGTTACCCCTACTTGTTTTTACTTACCGTCCACTCGCACTAAGCGTTTGAAGCGGTTTGAAACTAGATACTGGTGTTTTTTCAGCCAATTACAAACTGGGTTTCTTCAAAACAGGAGTGAATAGGTATCTTCCAGACCGTCACGTCACGATACATTGTCGGCCACATCTTCACTTTCCATTGGGTGAGATTGTGATCAAACGAAGGTCTATTGACTATTAACAACTTATGTCTATATAAACTTTTAGTAGAAAACTACATAACTATTGGAAAAAAATATAAAAGGTAACTTTTCAGTCTAAAAGGTTACTTTTTTATTTCTTTTGGGTTGCTTTTGACAAGACCCAACTGGCAACACTGCTAGCATCGGCGGCATCGTTCTTTTCTGTTTGAGGCATTACCGCTGGATTGTTGTTAAGTGAACGGCTGAACGCAGAAAAAAACTACTTTTGCCGATTTTATCTGAAGGTAAATAAATTGAGTACTTACCTACTAATTCCTTTCTCAAGCCCGCTGCTCATTTACGATAAATAAAAAGGTAAGGACCTCAGGCAGGCTCAAGGTAAGTCTTCGTCATGTGTCACATGTGTGCATCTTCTCTGACTCTGACGCGGCCATTTGCAATTGCATTCGCCATTCGCCACGATATGTTATAAAGTTCGCGTGACGTAAAATGAAAGCCAAGTTATAAATCTGTGATGAAAGCGCATTCAAGCTGCGCATTTAGGATTTATCGTTATACACTCGTGCTTAAAAGTACTAGCCTACTACCAAATAGATTTTAATAGATGATAGATAAATCGCTGTGCAGCTTGAGGCGACTTGAACGTTCTTTTTACGTGACGCGAACTATACTATACCTAATCCTAATTTCTAACCTAACCAATATATTATTATGCTTGCCAGCAGTATTAATATCCGACTGATGTTTAATGTTGTGGAGTTTGACGCAGAAGAGGGTGGTGGGATTGGTGTCATACGAGAAGAATGGGTTACTCCTAGAAAAATACATTGCATGTGGCCGCCGAAATCAACTAATTTCAATAGGTGCATTATTGGTTCAATTGTGCCTGATAATGGATGGGACTTGTGCAGAATAAGCCGCGTATTTTATACAACAGGTAAGTTTTTGTGCCATGCATGTATCTCTAAAGCTAAACCTAGGTAGGTACTTTCAATAGGTTTCAATTTTACTATGAAACTCTAGGTGTAGGTACTTATGTACCCTAAATGTGCTTTTGTGTAAATGTGTTTTGGTAGGTAATGATATTGGCAGTTATGTACCTACCTACCTGCTTTTATAATTAACAAGTATACAAGCAGCTAGTGGAAGAAGTATAGACATTATATACCTATACTTAACCTTAATCCATATACCACGCGGTTCCAAACCTTAATCCATAAAAACCATAATACAACGCGTGCGTTTTGAGGTCTATGTGTGCCGCAGACCTATTGATTGCTTTGTTATTTTGTGTCTTATCTTACCTATAAATTATGCTCTAATTTTAGATAATTTGAGCAAAGCACGAGCTAAAGCAAAGCAAGCAGAGGTCGACTCGGAAGTCAATAGCGATGGTGCAGATGAAACAGGAAAACGCAAAACAAAAAAAAAACTACTTTATAGTAGCGCAGAAGAAAATAATTCCGATGAAGAAAGTTCAATATTATTTCAGTACCCAAAACCACCCGGAACCACAAGTAAGTCCAGACTCCAGACACTTTATAGTTTTAAAGGAACCCTTTTAGTTTGGCACCGGGTTCGATTCTCGCCTCTGGTCAAATGTTTGTACCATCTGCTATCTATGTATTGTATTACTTATAGTTATCTAGTACCTACACATAACACAAGCTTAGCTTGTAGCTTAGATATAGCCGTGTGAATTGTCCAGCATTATTATTATTATTCTTTCTCATTTCCATGATCTAGGGCCATAATTATAGTGATCCATTTCTTTTGGGAGGCATGCACGGGGCCGAATATTGTTGTAGCATGCTATGTAACCTACTTATAATCTGAATACCAACGGACAAGGGTGATTTATGAGGTTGGCACCCTATGTATGTATGTAGCCAATTTTATATTCCCACGTAGCGCTGAAATTAAGAGTAAATTTCTATGAAATTTAATTAGTTAGTTTTTAACTTTACTTTTTATTTAATTTCATTACTGTATTCCTACAAATAAATTCATCATGTGTTATTTATTATAGAAGATATAAAAGAAAAAAGCAAGAGGCCAGATGCCAGAGGCAAGCAGCAGTCTAAATCTCGATCAACTTCTGGGTCAAGATCGTCCACACCAGGCACTAGCTTAGAAGAACCTTCCATAGATGAATTATATTGTATCAAAGACCCTGATCATGTGGGTTTTGCTGCTGATCCTGAATGTAAGTAACACCTGGTCGAGGGCGTCCTACACTACGTTTGCCGAGTCACGGTCTCCACTCAAGAACACGTTTACCCCAGCGTTGAATCATTTGGGACTGATTATTAAAATTATCCCTACTTCTAGCAGACCTGGAAACCTTATTCAACCTATTTATTCCTACATAATATACCTACCTTATGTATGATTTGAACCTTATTAAATTCATATTGTATTTTAGGTACTTTGGATTTAACTCTGACACCAATTCAAGAGAAATGGACTGCGAATAACCCGCGTGTATTAGGTAAGAGTATAGTTATAAAAACTTGTGGATTACCTATCATCATCATTCAGTATTTACAATTTCATCAGTGAATTTAGATAGATAGATAGATAGACCTTCCTTAAAGTATAGGTACCTTGATGAGCAATCTTGAGCCGCTTTTTAGAAAGCTATGTGGCCTGCATATTGTATTTCAAAATAAGATTATTATAAAGATCTATCATGTTCTCAAATAAATTAACATATTAAAACATAATTTATTAACTCTAATAATAATCTAATCTTTAAATTTTAGATGTGATTGCAAAACACTTGGCTCGCATCGAAAGTGACATAAAAGAGCTGCAAATTTCACAGCATGAAATATTGCAAAGACTTCGATCTTCTTCTGAATCTGTCACTGGAATGCAGCTGTCTCTTCCAGAAGGGATAACATTACCATGTGATGATCATGAAGCTCTGATTAAAATCGAAACATGGATTGACGAAAATGGGAAACAATTGGTAAGTATTTTTTATTTTTAACAGTCTTCAAAAAAGGAGAAGTCAGCTGTATGTTTTTTTTGTTTTTATGTTCTTATTGAAGTCTGTTTTCTTCATTATTAATCTCTAATTGTCTCTTTGTCTACATTTTTCATTGGTATTTATTGAATTTACAGATAACTTATCTTGGCTTAGTGGGTGGAAACAAGGTAGCTGTCGTTATAAGAAGAATTTTAGAGAAACTATTCAGTAACAGACTTGCTTTAGAATACAATTGGACGGGAAAAAATAACAAGTTACCATTAAAGGATTTGAAATTAATGAAAATTATAAGAGGTAAATAATCTTTCTTTAAGGACCACTTCTTCAGGGATCAGACTAGGTCGCTTTTGCTCTGCTATCGTCAGCCCTGAGCATTTCTTCCCGAGGCGGTATCGAACCCACAACGTCCTGCGTCGCGGGCGGACCTTCGCTCACCGCACCACAGACGTCGTCGTTTTGTATACCTAGTGTACATGTAGTCGTTTATATAACTCCACATCCACAGAAAATCTGAAACAAAGCTGTCAGTAGTCAAAAGTCCTGCTCCGGTACTTCAAGGAGCTGGGCTGGTTAGGTTAGCCTGTTTAGGCAGGGAAATAATGCACAATACACTCCTATTCGAGTTGTCAGTGCAGATCCGTGGTCCCCCACTTAGAATTAGAGTACCTAGTGTTGGAGCCTTGTTTCTTACCTTGTGC
Source organism: Eupithecia vulgata (assembly GCA_946478455.1). Classification (NCBI taxonomy): domain Eukaryota; kingdom Metazoa; phylum Arthropoda; class Insecta; order Lepidoptera; family Geometridae; genus Eupithecia; species Eupithecia vulgata. Next base: position 929,055 of record OX297873.1, on the reverse strand, counting down.
TTTTTATTTATAGATGCAGTGCGACAAAACAAAATAGCAGAAAAAGCAACAGATTCTGAAATACATGAAGTAATATCGAACTGGTTCAGATTTACCAAAGATCGCAATGGAGGAAGGGAGGCCCGCAGAGTTAAGCAGTAACACAAAATCAAAAAAACGAATCCTAGCGAGAAGAACTACACAGATTAGGAATGAGTTTAGTACTAGTAATATAATATATCGGGATATAGTAAATAAACCCTCTAGTCCCGTTCATGATCCAGTTGACTTGATAGATATTTCTACTAGGAAACCCTCTAGTTTCGGTTGTGTTACCACTGATTCACTGAATATTAACTCCTCTCTCATATCATGGTCCAAAAAACATCATATAAGTCATTTTGCTCTTAACGATTTGTTGAAAACATTAAAATCATACCATCCTACTTTGCCACTGGATGCAAGAACACTCTTGGAGACACCGCATTATGTTCAAATAGTAAACTGTGCTGGGGGCTCTTATGTATATTTTGGCCTTGAGACACATATAGTAGAAAGAGTAAAAAACACAGGCATTACAGTAAAAAATTGTCACTATCCCTTAGTGCAGAGAAAAATGTCGCAAATAGAGTCTGGTTCCTTTTTGTCTGTAACGCTCAACGTCGATGGTTTGCCAATACATTCAAGTTCCACAAATTCTTTTTGGCCTATACTATGTATTTTAGATCAATCTCACGACAAACGGCCTTTTATTGTAGCTCTATACTTTGGAGAATCAAAACCGAATAATGCGGGTGTTTATTTGCGTCCTTTCGTTGATGAATGCTTACGTTTAGAGCAGAATGGCTTATGCATTGATGATGTTAAATTTGATTTTCGAATAAGTTGCATCATTGCTGACGCACCGGCTAGATCATTTTTAAAATGTATCAAGTCCCACAATTCTCTGTATGCCTGTGAAAAATGCCAGCAAGAAGGTACTTACAAAGGTAGAACTATATGGCCATATATAAGTGAATTAACTCTTAGAACTGATATTGGATTTGTAAATCAGGAATATGAAGACCATCAATTATCAAAATGTATTCTTACAGAACTTGACGTAGGACTAGTCACTCAAGTACCGCTTGATTTTATGCATTTAGTGTGTCTAGGTGTCGTAAAAAAAATGATTAGATGCTGGGTCGAAAGAGGACCAAAAAAATGCAAACTGAATGCTCTTAAAATAGATGAAATTTCTAGTCGCATAAAAGCCTGTCGCGATCATTACCCAGTTGAGTTTTCCAGACGTCCCAGGCCACTAAAGTTATTCAAATATTGGAAAGCGACTGAGTTTAGGGCCTTTGTTCTCTATATAGGACCCGTTGTTTTACAAAACAAGTTGCCTAACAGCAGCTTATACAAGCACTTTATGATGTTGCATTGTGCAATATATATTCTATGTAATGACATATGTCAAGATTGTATGTGGAGATTGTATGCCAATAAGCTGTTGCATTGTTTTGTGAAAAATGTTTCAGTCTTGTATAGTGACGAATTTCTTGTGTATAATGTACATAATCTTTTGCATCTGGCCGGGGACGTTTATAATTTCGGATCGCTAGATTCATTTTCAGCCTTTCCATTTGAAAATTTTATGTCAAAAATAAAGCGGCTAGTTCGATCACATAGTATGCCTTTGGAACAAGTCGCCAAAAGGCTAGGCGAAAAATCAAACATTTATACTGTGCCTCAGAGAACAATAACGGTTAAAAAGAAAAGAGGCATCATACGAGCAATTCCATTCAATAATGACTGTACATTAAGTACTAATTCAGGTGATTCGTGCTTTACCACATACAGTGGTGATATTGTTGTGGCTAAAGAAATTTTAGAACCTGAATATCATTCGTATCGTTTGAAGTGTAATTGTTTTTTAAATAAAACAGATTTTTATAATGAACCAATCGAAAGTAGCAAATTAGGTATATTTAAAGTCAGTGGAACATACAGAAGAAATATTAGATTATCGGATTTACACAAAAAATGTTTGCTTTTACCTAACTTTAGGGATAGTGATGGTTCCTTTGTATGTATACCCTTTGTCAGCATGAAATTGCATAATTGAGTCATTATTTTGCTTATTTGTCACGTCAAGATTGCGGAACTACAGCTTTATGGCCAACGCAGACCGGGACGCGATGGCAAAGGATATGAATTTTTTACCAATGGATATTCAAACGTATTCATATTGAATTACGACCCAAAATGTAATGCTTTAAAAAATGCCGCGGCATCTTCATCGTTTTTTAAAGCATAACAATTTGATTATGTCGTATTTCTATATCAATTACATTTGAAAGTCCATTGGTAAAATTTAAATCCTTTGCCATGCCGCCGCCGTCCCAGTCTGCTTTAGCCAGCTGTTTGCAGAAAGTGCTTCGATCAACTATCAACTAGATCACGCGACACTTACAAAATGATAAAGCTACACAAACAAAGCGTGATTAAATACTTAACTACAAACTTACACTCCATTTGACACATACATGAGAATTATGGGACTTGATACCGCTCTTCTTACAGAACTTAAGGTTGTTCGTCGCGGGTTGGCGCGAAATGTCTTATCTTCTTTCTGATTCTTTTTGTAAATAGATAGTGGTGGTCTTCTTTGACGTGCTTATGATAATGTAAATTTCTTCCGTGTATAAACAATTAAGTTTTAGTAGGCCACTATCTCCTGTCAATTTACTTATTGTTTGTAGGTAGTTAGACGGTAGATAATATGCCTAACGTAACTAACTTAGTTTCACTAAGTTATACTTCAAAATAATAAACAAAATGAAAGAGTATTGAGTTGACTAGACAGAATGACGGCGGGCCACCAATTTTAAAAACCCGATTAACCCTTAAGGTTATACCGGTTGCCGCCATCGCTTAGCGTAAAGGTGGCCGGGATAGAATAATGGGTTCATTATTACTCATTTTTCTATCTCTTACTTCAAAGGCCCTGCAACATGGTGTCCGAAATCTTCTGATTCTTTTTGTAAATAGATAGTGGTGGTCTTCTTTGACGTGCTTATGATAATGTAAATTTCTTCCGTGTATAAACAATTCAGTTTAACGTATTCACTGCCGCGGGTCGGCGGTGCGACCCGCAGGGGCGCGCCGTCGCTACATGGACTCGCTGATCGCTCTCTGCGTCTTGAGCCATGAAAGTGTTAGTATAACGTATTCACTGCCGCGGGTCGGCGGTGCGACCCGCAGGGGCGCGCCGTCGCTACACGGACTCGCTGATCGCTCTCTGCGTCTTGAGCCATGAAAGTGTTAAGTAGGCCACTATCTCCTGCCAATTTACTTGTTTGTAGGTAGTTAGACGGTAGATAATATGCCTAACGTAACTAACTTAGTTTCACTAAGTTATACTTCAAAATAATAAACAAAATGAAAGAGTATTGAGTTGACTAGACAGAATGACGGCGGGCCACCAATTTTAAAAACCCGATTAACCCTTAAGGTTATACCGGTTGCCGCCATCGCTTAGCGTAAAGGTGGCCGGGATAGAATAATGGGTTCATTATTACTCATTTTTCTATCTCTTACTTCAAAGGCCCTGCAACATGGTGTCCGAAACCTCTTCTTTCTGATTCTTTTTGTAAAAAGATAGTCTTCTTTGACATGCTTATGATAATGTAAATTTATTACCGTGTATAAACAATTAAGTTTTAGTAAGTTTTAGTAAGTATTAACTAATGTAGCCCAGGGCTGAAGTCGAATAAGTTTTTATGCTGTATCTCGTCTTCAATTTTGTTTTGCTGAACCAACTACTTTTAGAAACAAACAAACTGGCAGACAAAGACACTAGAATTTATACACTAATATGTAATAACATACTAATATTATACTAGTTAATTACTTATTATAAATTCTAAAGTGTCGTCTGTCTGTTTGTTTGTTTGTTACTTTCTCAGCTATTCTTATTTATTATCAGTCGGTATCCCATCTCCTAGTTTCACAACTTTGTTTTGCTGTATTTACCTACCACTTTTAGATTTTATGTTTCGTGGTATACACCATGGTCTTCCTAGGATCTAAATGTATGCGGGAAAACAGAGCTTAAGGCGCATACCCCAGTTTAACGCCACCACCTATAATTTTATCTTACTATTACGTTTAGCTTACAATAGTACGATGTATTTTTGAAATTTCTTGTGTTAAACATAATAAATAAGCTAAAATAGGTGGCGGCGCTAGTTTGACTGGGGTATGCGCCTTAAGTTATTCGAATTTTACCCAAGAGTTGGTATAACGGTTATTGACCTACTCCATCATTACATTACCTCTCTATTAGCATTACTGTAACAAATAATTTAAGTCAGTGGTAGGTAATATTATATTGCATTGCATTTCACACACACCAAAAATAATATTTTATAACATATAGATTTAAATACCTATTTGCTGAAAATTTGTAAAAAAATAACATCCCAAAAATTTTTGATTTCCGCTGGACTCAAACCTGCGCCCTCCCTGAGTGTGAGTACGAACATTTTTGGGATGTTATTTTTTTCTTAGAGATTACCCCAAGTGCGGGTTAGCACTAAAAACAAAAAATTGGTAATAAAAAACACAGCTCGTTAATTTGTCAACAGCGTTTATGCTTGGTAAGTAACAACTCACAGCCGAACGCACTGTTTTAAAAATAATTAGTTTTAGTTTGAATAACCATAAAACGTCTCTTGAGTGCGGTTGTTACTGTACGCGCACTAAATACTTAATTTATAAATTATGTTAGAAGTAGCGTAAGATTTCTGTATTTTCTATAGCAGCAGTTATAACTATTTTTTTTAATGAATAAATATAAAATTAAATCTATTTTAATAATTTTATTTTTAGTGTTTCAGATTCAGAAACTATGATATGCCTACGTTGTTTTTCTTACGGAGAGCCTGCCTAAGAAAGAATTCGATGTACCTACGTTGTTTTCCTTACGGAGAGCCTGCTATGAAAGAATACGATGACCTACGTTGTTTTCCTTTCGGAGAGCCTGCATAAGAAAGAATACGATGTACCTACGTTGTTTTCCTTTCGGAGAGCCTGCATAAGAAAGAATACGATGACCTACGTTGTTTTCCTTACGGAGGGGGCCTGCCTAAGAAAGAATACGATATTATCTACGTTGGCTTCACGTCAGGTTTCGACACGGAAGGTTAACCGAAGAATAAATCTAAGTTTGCTTGCTTCACTTAAAGTTTTCACACGAAGACGTCAGAGGTAGATATCCATTCTTTGATAGGGCCTACGTGTATTTACCTGATGTGAAGCTAACTTAGATAAGTAACTATTCTTCAGTTGAAAGCCTGACGTGAAGCCAACGTAGATTCATCGTATTCTTTCATAGTCGGGCCCTCCGCGAAGAAAACAACGTCGGTACAACGTATCCTTTCGTATGTAGGCCCTCTGTTAGGGAAACAACGTAGGTACAACGTATCCTTTCTCATGTAGGCCCTCTGTAAGGAAAACAACGTAGGTACAACGTATCCTTTCTCATGTAGGCCCTCTGTTAGGGAAACTACGTATGTACAATGTACCCTTTCGTATGTAGGCCCTCTGTTAGGGAAACAACGTAGGTACAACGTATGCTTTCTCATGTAGGCCCTCTGTTAGGGAAACAACGTAGGTACAACGTATGCTTTCTCATGTAGGCCCTCTGTAAGGATAACAACGTAGGTACAACGTATGCTTTCTCATGTAGGCCCTCTGTTAGGAAAACTACGTAGGTACAACGTACCCTTCCGTATGTAGGCCCTCTGTTAGGGAAACAACGTAGGTACAACGTATGCTTTCTCATGTAGGCCCTCTGTAAGGATAACAACGTAGGTACAACGTATGCTTTCTCGTGTAGGCCCTCTGTTAGGAAAACTACGTAGGTACAACGTACCCTTCCGTATGTAGGCCCTCTGTTAGGAAAACTACGTAGGTACAACGTACCCTTTCTTAAGAAGGCCCTCTGTTAGGAAAACTACGTAGGTACAACGTACTCTTTTTTTTGTAGGCCCTCTGTTAAAAAAAACACAAGCCAACGTAGATATTTAGTTGGTAAATGGTTTGATTTGTCATCCCTAAAAACAGTTGGCCCGTCAGTAGGGCCCAACGTAGCGCCAACGTGGATTTACTGTTTAGTTGTTTAACACTAAATTGGCCCAACGAAGTGTACATAGTTGGCTGTTTGTTGGGCCTTTGTTAATAGTTGGCAAATGGTTAGGTTTGTCATCCCTAAAAACAGTTGGCCCGTCAGTAGGGCCCAACGTAGCGCCAACGTGGATTTTCTGCTTAACTTTGGTTGGCCTTTGGGTGGGGAATACTAGTTGGCCCGACAAGTCGGGCCAACGATTAACCTACCGTTGGTCCTACTATTTTTAGGGATGACAAACCTCACCGTTGGCCAACCAATACCACACCGAGGCCCAACAATCTGCCAACAAAAATTGCTACTAGGGTGTCTTTGAAAATGCAGGGAATTACACAAATCTCGACTTGGAACTTTGGAATATTCATCGCTATGATAATGTTACAATATGATATGAAATATGGATCTCTGTGGTAAGCAAGCGTGGGTAAGGCAAAGTGATTTTTATCGCGCGTATCCGATTTCATATCGGGAAACGGAGCGGAAATAATGCATTGACCAATCAGAAGCCAGTGCGTGGTCTTGCCCATAATTTGAGTTTTTTTTAGTTTGTTGTACCCGTCACAACAAATAATTAAGTGTAGGTTATGTTCGTTAGGTACCTATTCTTTTCACGCTAAAACTAACAGCGGAACGGGCTGTCATTTAGTATTATCTAACTTTCTATCTTAAATGTTGTTCGCAATTTGAAATAGTATTAGGCTACATTTTTTCCGTATTACGTCTGAAGACGCTGGCAGGAGCTTATCATTCAAACTCCAAACTTCCAACGGCCAAATACCAACTGACTTATTATATCAGATAAAGTGAACTGTGTGGGAGTGAGCGTGAGCTAACGTCGTCGTTGAGAAGGTTCACTTATTGATACCCGGATTGAGGTAATAAAATTTCACTCAAGAGTTTGAGGGTTTTATGGGTCAAATGCCATATTTTAATACTGTGTGCGACGTGTGTTCCGTTAAACTAGAGATAGAGAAAAATCACGAAGTCGTACGCTATTTCTATGAACCATAATCAATCCCATATTTGAGAGCATTTGGATTATACAGTTGTATATCAACAATAATAGTTGGGTTTGTACCTTAGTAACATTATTCGTAAGCAAACACGACGAATTGACGACCTCAGTGGCGCAGCGGGCGAGAGTCTGCCTGCGACGCAAGAGGTTGCGGGTTCGATCCCCGCCTCGGAACAAATTTGTGTACGATCTGCAGAAATTTGTTCCGTTGGTCTGGGTGTTTTCTTTCTATGTATAATAAAAAAATATCTATCTATGTAATGTATAATATTACGTATATCAGTTATCTAGTACCCATAACACAAGCTCTGCTTACTTTGGGGCTAGATAATGCTGTGTGAATTGTCCAGCATTATTTATTTATTTATTTATTTAAACACGGAGAGCTCAAAAGCTCTTAATCATGAGAAAAATAATTGAGAAAGAGGTCACGTCAAAAAAAGCCGCTGCTCTGGTTTGGTCACAAATAAAATAACATTGATCCCTACCATCATCATTTCAACCGAAAGTCCACGGCTGGACATAAACCTCCCCAACGATAGCCGAATGAAAGTTCATTTGGCTTTCGTCTATAAAAATCTTCATGTTATATCAACTGTATATAAATTAATTTAACAACGTTAACGAACTAAGTTTATGAAAAATGTAAGATCTGTTTTCAAAGAGTTTATGAACATTTAAAGTTCAACTTGTTACTCAACTTTTTTAATTTGCTTTTCTGAATATTTGCGTTTTTATAGATACTGACAGCTTATTTTATACAAAGGAGTTGTGGAATACAAAGTATGTTTCACTTTTTTTAATTTTATAAAAATCAAATAAAAAAACTTTAGCGTTCCAGATTTGTATTAGAAAACAAAAATTAACGTAAAATGACATGACATTTAGACAACACAAACAGTAAGATTCTCGAGAAATGTATAATATGTGCAACGGAAGGTGCAACGTAAACAAATAAATCTAAAACTTCATCTTGCGATAACTTTCACAATAACTATGACTTTCAGGCAATGGGCGGGCGTAAACAAGAGGCTTACAAAGTTGACGGATGGCTGATCGCCTAAAACTTAGGATGACTGATTCTGGACTGATATTTTGTGAGGCCTTTGTACGCAAAAGGTAGGTAGAACAACACTCAGGCTACACTCAAGGTTGTCGTGGAACAGAAGCAAGCACGGAAGTAAAGAAACGGATGTTTAAAGCTTGTGTAAACCATTTTGTCGCTATAAAATGTATTGTATATTTATTTGAAATCAGTTTGAGTTTCCGATCAGTCCTCTAATTAATATCATATAATACAAGGGTGAACATATAAAAATAAAACAAAAAAGATTATGCTCTTAATTAAAACTAGTATTATAAAAAACTTTATGGTAAGACAAAATGACCCAAAGGAAAACATCCACTTTGACATCATTGTAGGCTCTACGCAAACGACCAAAGTCAATTCGGTAATTCTGAAGTACAAAAGCTCTGGCATCGACAACTTCTGTTACATTTAATAGTAATAGTGAAAACTGCAACTCGCGGCTTTTGCCTCATCATTAACCTTTAATAAACTACTCCAACGTAACTTGACTCACAATGAACCTACCGTCTTAAAGAAACAGGCTTGGCAACAGAGGTCTAGAGCTTTTGGGCGCTTTACTAAGCATTAGGTGTTCAACACTCGGCAGCTTTTGAAGGTTAAATTATTTATGATGAGGTGAGAAAATTGAACGAGGGAAATAAAGAACCTGAAAATAAAGATGTTTTGGGTAAACACTTATCTGGAAAAGTGCTTCTATAATAATTTATAAACCTCTTTCAATTTATTTCAAGTTCGTTCAAGGTTCAAGTTTTTCAGGTTTATTTTTGTTACTAGCTTCGGCCCTTGGGAGGCAGGAGCCTCGCATATTTCTAGGGTTCCGTACCCAAAGGGTAAAACGGGACCCTATTACTCAGACTCCGCGGTCTGTCCCCAGGCTGTATCTCTTGAACCGGGATAGTTAGACAGTTGAAATTTTCACAAATGATGTATTTCTGTTGACGCTATAACAAATACTAAAAAATAAAATAATATTTAAGGGACCTCTTATACAACAAACGTGATTTTTTGCCGTTTTTATACATAGACAATGGTACGGAACCCTTCTGACTCCCAGTTCACCGGTTTTTTTTATTTTAGTCGAATAACCTCTATTTTTAGGATAAGATCTGTATTGCTATGATTATTTTAGCGGAGCGCGTCTTACGCTACGTTTGCCGAGTCGCGGTCTCCACTCAAGAACACGTTTACCCCAGCGGTTGTCGGTTCTTCTCCAGATATGGCCAGCCTACTGCCACTTCAGCTTGCTAATTCTTTGAGCTATGTTGATAATATTAAATACTTACGTACAAAGATAAGTTTGCATTTTAAATGGTTGGCAAGAAGATGGTTGCAATAGATATTTTGCTGGCGAAGACAAATGGTCACTCAGCTTGTAAACGCCCCTTCGTGGTGGTTTATACCATTATAATGAAATGTTCCACACCACTGATTGTCTAGCATCGTCTAGTGGTAGGAACTTATGTTGAGTTGTAGTAACTCAAGATTATTTTGAAAGCTTTAGACAAGCAAACTATACTGTGGAATCAAACACTACTAAACCAAGAGAGAAGGAGACCAATGGTGCTAATAACTCTGAGATCATCGTTGGTCTACTTTGCCTCAAGAAGATCCTGCTGGAGGAAGAGATTTCCTTACAGACTGCAGGCGACCACCGCACCAAATCTGTTTGCCAGCTCTATTGTCTTATTCAATGTTAATGGTGTACAGGCAGGTTAACATTTTGATAAGTTCAAGCTCTATAATCAAATAATGATGTAATTATTTAATGATTACTCGATAACAGTACATGAGGTATGGGCTATCCCATTTATTGGACATTGCGCTCAGGATGGTGTCGGTGCTCCCGGATAATCATGGCAAATCTTGAAATGCATATTCTTCAGGTAATATATAAATTGTAAAACCGTCGGACCGAAGATGAGCTAGATGATGAAATTGGAGTGAAATATCTGAGTAACCCTGGTCAAGAAAATATATTGAACTTCAGACCTGATTCCAGTGCTTCCACTGAATCGAATCTACTCCAGAACTCGTTTCTTTGTATTAAAATCCACTGAGCGGCGCATTTTACCAAATGTGTGCTAATTCTCATCGTTTCTCTTTTTAGAAACTTATTTATTATTTTCCAAATACACCCGATTCGTCCGTCCGAAAATTACTAATCCCCTTTACGTTTGTATTCTACTCGTGTCAAAGCCATAAATTCAAAACTATTCTTTTTTTAAATCAAAACAACTTTGTTATAATATAGATCTTTTTAAGGTTCAATTCAATTTCAAAGAATCGCCAAACGTTTATAATGTATATTAGCGAGAGAACTGAGTAGCTCTGTCTAGACTGTTACAAGCTCTTAAATGCGCTCTGGAGTTTGTTACTAACAACAATATCTAATTAGGAAAGTTAGTAATAACTTAGAAGAGTTATAATTTTTGTTTTGTTTGTGTCTGAAAGGGCCTCACATAGTTTTTGAGAAAACCACTTTTGGATCTAATCAGAGATTGAATAAGTTATGGATTCGTATACATCATCATTATCATCAATATGAATGATGTCTGCTATGAAATGACAGGTGAAAATCACACAAAACAAGTAAATAGTAGAAAGTAAGTATATTTTTTTACTAAAAATATTGATATCAAAGAATGTATGCAAATTGAAATTAGTATTTACAATTCTGTCTGCGCAATTGAACGTTCAAGAAAAAAAAAAGAATACCATTATTACTTCTTTAAATAGAAAAATTAAAACTTGTATAATATTTACAATAAACAACCTAACAAATAAAACAACAAACTCAAATCTACGTCAACGAATCGTGCAGCAAATGAGTTAGCGTAAAACAGACAGATGAATTTCAATTTTACACGAATGCTCATCCGATACACTCAGTAAATGCAGTTTTCTTCTGGCCTCTGATGCCGCTGGCTTTCCGAAGTTTCCCCATGTATCCCATCAGGTTTCAGTGCTCTTAGTATCTAAAACTAATTTTTGAATTAAATTGTTTTAGCTTAGTATGTGAATCTTAGCTTTGAGTGGGTAAAGACAGAAACTGAAGCCAGTATAACTAATACCAATATCATAAAAGCTATCCTATAAAATATTTACCGGCTTCTAAATTGCGTGTAGCCAGGTGGAACAGAATATAAAGGCTGGCACCTGCGAACGTGCGTATACTCTTCGATCTCGGGAAGACACGGGCTTATTGCATTATGTTAAACTAGCCTCTTTCCAGAGCTTCACTCGCGTGCCACTATAAAAATATAAAGTTAAAATAAAAGATTGTGTGAAACTTTTAAGGCAAAGAGGCTAGGGCTATAACAGCATTTACCTGTAATAAAAGGCAAAAGCGTAAACAGCTATCCAAAAGTTTTTAGCTGCTTATTACAACGTTAAAGAATTTGACAACGTCCAGCTATTTTTGGCGTCGACTGATGAAATGAAGTCAAGTAAGAAGCGTCCGTCAGTGTTAATGAGCAGGTTGTTCCGGGAGACGAATGGCGTCAATAATGGAACGTGGACTCGCGCTCATAAATAACTCTTTGTTTTGTGATTGATGAAACTGTTCGAGCTTATTGCGACGGAAGAAAATTAAGGATTTATCAGCGAGTTTTTAGTTAATAGTCATCGTGAGCATATTTTGTTCTCATTCGATTCTTGACTATTCATTTGTAGCGAAAAAATTCTTGTTTATTTTACCTAGCCGAATCGAGTTAAGCAGCTAAGGTATATTCCTCAGTTCAGATGAATTTAGGCAAGGTACGAGTATCACCTCGATCTAATATCTAGAGAATAGCTAGGGCCTCTGCGTAGGACTCAGATTGTAGCGCAAAGGGAAAGCGTGCTCATTTGCACAAGCGTCACATCCATTATTTATGAAAGGTTTCATCTCGCTGCGGATTATGAAGGCGGAGGCAGCGGAAACCACGCGTCACTTACATAATAAGACCTCATCTCACCAACCTCTTTAAACGGAATTAACTCTGCTTATTTTGGTTCACAAGTTTAAAGTGTTTTCAGTGAGCGGATTACTATAACTAATTACACTCAGCGGCACAATTAACCGCCCACCTTGATTTTTTATGATTTTGGTTAAAAATAAAATCTTATGTCAGTCTGAAAAACATTTTGACCGTAAATTATAACAAATGGGACGAAATGGTTTAAAAATAAAAAATCTGCTGAATAAATGAATTCTAATAGTGCGTATTTCCACTACTAGCCCTCATGACTTCCATCAAACGGTTTGGCATGCTGTCGATGACATCTTTGATCTGTTGTTGTGGAATGTTCTGCCACTCCTCAATCACGTATTGTTTTAATTCATCTATGGTGGTTGGAGCTGGTATGCGGCTTCGACGACGTCTTTTTAAATTGTCCCATAATTATGTGTTCAATAGGATTTAAATCTGGACTCCGGGATGGCCATGGTAAAAATACCTACGTTATAAAATAATATTCAAAACTATTGCCACAACTTTTTTTTAAACCAAAATCATAAAAAATCGAGGTGGGCGGTTAATTGTGCCGCTGTAGGTATATGTTACTACAACTCATCGCAAAATGTTTAATGTACATTGTGGTTCAATGTGCTGCTACAGCCCGTCGTGCTAGGAAATTTGTAGAACGACAGATAACGTTACGAGATCTATTCAGGAAGACGTGTTGTGACGTACTTATCATTGCAAACAGAGATTGATGATGTCAGAGAGGGGAAACTGGGGCTTATTGAATCTGTCCGTCATACGCGTGGCTTACACAGAGACTTATGAGCCATCTATTGACGAGTGTTGTGCATCCGTTATAAATGACAATAACTATAAATACACACCTTCACCGTGAGCAATCGCTTGTAATAAAGGTGGGTTTTATTAGACAAAACGAGCAAAATGCTAATTCTGTTGCCACTCCGTCAAACTATTTTTGCGTTAACAGAGACGGATAATTTTATTATTTCGTTGTTCTGTTACTGTTCGTCAACATGTAGATAGAATGAAAATAATGTTTTTGCTCTAATTCTAGCTCTACGGTAAGGTCTTCACATTATATTATATTATGATTTGTTTGCGAACATTACGTACCGTACGTCACTACTGAGTTACTTCCGCTTTCCTGATGAAGAGAATTCGCCATACAGATTCATATTGAGCATTCTGCTGTAATCGAATCAGGGTCCAAAATCCATTTAATCAATCGCTTAACTATAACTATGGTACCATATCTCAAGACACACATATTTTGATATTTATTTTTGACGAAATAAACTACGGATGGAGAGACGCGTGTCTAAAGTGTCAAGGTTGAAATCAATCTGTCAATTTCTCAGTACAAATAGCAATCGCACGCACTATCTAGAGTTTCTTTCAAATATGAGCTATTCTGTGACAATACAATAGTCATAGCAAATCGATTGATTAGCAGAATTAAGCCCCTGGCTGCTTACATAATGTCGGTTTAACTGACTAGCTGTCGTTACAGACTACGCACTGTAACGCTTGAATGTTTAATATTACCAGAGCCTTCATAAATGTTATAATGGTCATTTAATTCAGTTATTCATAGCGTACTGTTGGCAATACGAACCAAAGGTAAGACGTAGATAAATAGAAAACGACCAGAACACCCTGAACAAATATCTGCAGACCGTACAAACATTTGTCCCGAGGCTGGAATCGAACCCGCAACCTCCTGCGTCGCATAAAGATATTTAAGGCGCGAGTAAGAATATTTCCTATTGAGCAAGCATCCACGATAACCAAATAAATTTTCTTCTTTATGATACTCACATAATAATAAATAGACGAGTTTTTTCTCATATTCGCAAATATCGGCCCTTCGCCCGAGGGACGCGGACCACAAATATTGATGTTAATAATACAATACACTTATGTATTTGTTCACGTCATTTTGTTTATGATCGAGGCTTTAGGAAATATTAGACAAGAATAAAAACATAAAGACTTTGTTTCTGTAGTTTTATAATTATATTGTTAGCGTTAAGTAAGTAAAATAAGTAAAGTGCTGTAGCTGTGTAAAGCTTACTTGAAACATGTAGTAGGTGATACGTATACATACGTGATTTTGCCGAGCGTGCGTGGACAGAAAGATTACCGAGCGTGCGTGGACAGAGAGCTTGCCGAGCGTGCGTGGACAGAGAGATTTCCGAGCGTGTGTAGACAGAGAGCTTGCCGAGCGTGCGTGGACAGAGAGATTGCCGAGCGTGCGTGGACAGAGAGCTTGCCGAGCGTGCGTGGACAGAGAGCTTGCCGAGCGTGCGTGGACAGAGAGATTTCCGAGCGTGTGTAGACAGAGAGCTTGCCGAGCGTGCGTGGACAGAGAGATTGCCGAGCGTGCGTGGACAGAGAGCTTGCCGAGCGTGCGTGGACAGAGAGCTTGCCGAGCGTGCGTGGACAGAGAGCTTGCCGAGCGTGCTTGGACAGAGAGCTTGCCGAGAGTGCGTGGACAGAGAGCTTGCCGAGCGTGCGTGGACAGAGAGCTTGCCGAGCGTGCGTGGACAGAGAGCTTGCTGCTAGCAGATTCACAGTAAAAGAGATCTGACAAAAATAATAGGATTTGCAACCGAGTTTTCAATAAAACATTAAGAAACATCTTATGTTATGTTAAAAAAGTTATGTTACTAAAGCTAGAAAATGCAAATCTATGAACTAAACAATTTCACCACTTGTTGGGCACAATCAGTCTTCATTTGCACAACAATGCTGAACCAGATTTTTAGCAATATTTCTACAGTTTTTTCATTTTCCCGGTTTTATCGGCAGACATCCCTTGATGAGCGTCGAAACTGAATAGTTGGTATTCAACTCACAGTAATTGGCATTTACTTTGCAGCACCTACGCTTTGTGGGTAAGTAAATGTTTTACAATGGCTCATATTAGAGCAGCGGCCTTAGCTCAGGGTTGCTTGTGTAGTACATATCCGAACAAAACATAAATGTAAACATTATGCCAAGTCTCGTTTCGTAACAGGTGTTCAGATCAGGGGAAGAGCCCAAGCTATTTAATTATCTTCGAATATGAAGTTAGCAAAAGTTATTAAAGATATAAATGGTTTGGCCTACTTTATAGTCAAAGGGAATAAAATTTACTGACCTGGCTCTCCTTTGTCTGATAAAAAAATTATGTTGCCAGTGCCAAATCCCATGATGTGACAAGTAATTGTAGTGCTACGATTAAGGAGTATATGGATATGAAAAATAAAAATCTGTAATTATTGAAGTAATAAGAGATAATCATATTATCATATAATAATTTTACTACAAATTTCAAGTTGTTTTGATTCTTTACACTTGCTGCTAGTTTAATATAACTTAACGAAATTTGCGAAGAATTGTTAGTGTAACATTGGCACTGTCAATTAAAGAACATTTTATAAAGTAATTTCAGGGGAGGTGGGGTCGATTTCCTATGTCCAAGCAATATGGTCGGTCAAAAAACGTTTCGTTTTACGGTCTCGGTTTTTTAAGGGATTGTTTCTCGTAACGGTGTGTTCGCGTGAATGAAAGTATGTGAGGCCAAGAAACTGTCTAGGTTAAACAAGAGATGAAAACGGTGTGAGAAGCCTGCAGGACTTTGTTAATTAATCTAAGTTAAAAGGTAAGATGAGTTTTTCTTTTTAAATTTAAAATTTTGATCATTTAAAAATATTTTTGAAAACGTATAATAATGTTAAATGCTATACAGCCATATTTATGAAACTAGACATACACAAACAAAATATTTAATAAGAAAATTACAATAACCGAATAAAATATCAAATAAAAAAAACCTGTAATATAATAACAGACACTGTTTACATAAAAAATAAATCTCCTGCCCCAAAGCGTAGCATAAAAACCAGCCGAATATCTGATTCGGTTACGCACAAGTGTTATTTTAACTCGGTTGGCGAGCCACTCGTGAAATTCAACGTGTACCTTTTGAAACCTCGTTTACAGTTATTAGATTTGAATAAATTTATAGTCAAATCGTTTTGAAATAAGAATTCATATGAGAAAAAGAACTCTTAATTACTCATTATGTACATACAGTTTTTGTAAAAAAACGTGTGTACATAATATTGCCTTGAGTGAGGTATGATCCTTCTGATAAACCTGCTGATTTCGTAAGGAGGACAATTTTGTAAGTTTGAATGTAAGTATGAGGCAGTGTCTGGGCCGACTCATCTGATTTTGAATAAGCTAGGTACACTGACACCGATATGGCGGCGGGCGAAGGTCCGCCAGCCACGCAGAAGGTTGTGGCATCGATTCCCACCTTGAGACAAATCTTTGTACTATCTGCAATGTAATGTATTCTAATAAGTAGGTATATCAGTCACCTAGTACCTATAACACAAGCTCTGCTTAGCTTGCGGCTATATAAATTTGTTGTTGAGAGACCGTCGGTATTCCAGGATAATCTAATATCACTATAACTGGTCCGGGGCACAGGCAGTGTTGTATCATTTTAAAAAAATCTCTGCTGTTTTTTCTCTCAAGGCGACCGTCAAAATCAACCGTATCCACACATTCACCAGTCTTGGAGCCCAGTTAACCTTTACCCGCTCCGATTCGTGGCCCAATCTCTGTTGACGTTAGGATCGACCAATAATTGTCGCGCAATCTCCCCCAGTAATGGAACACGCTGTATACCAGTAATAGAACACGCTGTATTTCACGCTAACGCTGACTTTGATTTACGTGTACCTGTTTATTTGCTTTGCAAGATTTATTTGGAACTGAAAAAGGGTGAATTTCATTTCGGTTGGGGAAATATTTTATGAGTTTTTTATTACGCGCTCGGAAATTTGTTGGACCGCATGACACTGGCGCCTAGATTAAACGTTTAAATATTTTTCATTGTATAGTATTTATTATTTTCAACTTTAGCAATTATAAATATCCATACAATTTAGAATTTTAGACTGCAGTTCCCAACTCGCATGCCCAGTGTGGGGATTATAAACATTACCTCCATAAAATTTAAGCCAATAAGGCGGTTATCATTGAAACAATGCCAGATACCTTTCACTTAAACAGCCAATGAAACAGTGCTACTTGTTTTTCCTAGACTTCAAATAGGTATGAAGAAAACAAGAAGAACAATTACAATATTATTTAATCTAAAAAGTTATATAATCTCTAGGTCGTGAATGTTGTCTAGTGTCGTATCCGAGTCGCGGTGGGTAACCCTAAGTAAACCACTGGCCTTAGGAAGAGCGGGAGTCGTTCCGGTGCAGTAAACAATATGGGCGCCGACTCGCGCAGGATGGGCGCCGACTCGCGCTGCAGTTCTACCGATGATGATAATCACGTGCGTCAGATCTTCAGCGCGAACACGTTGGTAGCTGCCCGTAAGGTGAACCCTGGAATCCATTTCCAGATAATTAAGGAATGGTCCACTTTCCTAGTTTGACTGCGACATCCCGTGCTCATGGTGAACGCAATGGCAACTAGCATATAATAGTGATCAGTGATGAGGCAGTCAAACAATAGGATAATTTGGCTAAATAAGCAGTGAGAAGTGCAGTGAAAAATAATAATGAAATGATTTCTTATGACTACATGAATGAATACAAGAAAATATAAAAATAAAGATAGTGAGCCGTTACACCGTCTCAGATTCAAGCTTATGTTAAAAAGCACAACACTTACCCAATTTGGGGTTTCACAAGTTCCGGGAGATTAGGACACAAAACTAAGCTGTATCTAATTATTGAAATCAAGATATTTTCAATAAAAACTTTTACAATTGGTCTCGTAAGAATTTCTCAAGTTCGACCTTTGTCTAGCAAGTGACAATCAAAACGGCTGATTCATTGTCTTGATTGTCGATGGTCGCTTGCTTCACTTCAGACTGTCAGGTGACGCTGTCAGAAGCTTTTGGAAAGGTCAATGCACAGATGTACTAGGGATGCTAACGCATGGTCAATGCTTGAAAGGTATCTGGCATCACGAAGATTGTCAAGGATTTCGGAAATGTACGGAAGGCTGTACGCGTCTTTCTTGGTTACAGAATTAAGCTTCCGGCTATCCAAGCAAAATCTCAACTCACCATTCTTTTTAGGTGTCAAAAGAACCGGTGAGGACCAAGGGCTTTCGCATGGTTCCACTACATCTTCCTTGAGCATCTCGTCTAGCTGTTCTACAAGGATACGTTGCTTTTCTGGGGACATTCTATAATATCGCTGACGAATTGGAGTTGCATCAGCAGTGTCAATAACGTGTGTGATCAAGCTAGTACGACCAAGTCCACGTTCCTCATAAGAGATGTCACGAAATCGTAGTATCATTTGATCCGCAGTAGATCTTTGCTCGTCGGACAAGTTATTATATGATCGAAGATTGTATTGCTGTTGGGTAACAAAATCAGCTGAAAAGATTTCGTCAGAGTCTTTGTAGTAAGCAATGTGGTCCAGATATTTAGGAAACAGACCATAAGTTCTCCAAAAATCCATTCCCAGAATAAGAGAGTGTTTTATACCTGGAACTACAAATACCTTAAGTATGTGACTTTGGTTTAGAAATTTAATGGGAAGTTCTAGAACCCCAAGGGCCTCAAGCTTGTTACCGCCAGCACTAACAAAGTGAACCTTCTCACAATCTAATAATTCAACGCCATCCCTAAGTAAGCATTGGTGACTTCCGTTTCCTAAAAGGCCTAAATCTAGCTGTGGACCAGTATAGGCTGCAGATAAGATATTAAGACTATATTTATAATATACATAGAAAATAACCAGATCACCCCGACCAAACATTCTCGATTTTTTATAAGATACATTTCGGATCAGACGCACAGCGCATTAGCACCCCTACTGGGGTTTGAAACTCGCTCCCTGCTGCTGTTTTTTCCGTCAATTAAAACCTGTGTCTCTTCCAGACAAGAATGAGTATACATAGGTATCTTCTAGACCTTCGTGATACATCGTCAGCCACATCTTCACTTTCCATCACGTGAGATTGTTGTCAAACGGAGGTCGATGGACTAAAATAAAAAAAATGTCCTATAGCGGGAATCGAACCCGCAACCTCTTGCGGCTCAAGCAGACCTTAAGCATTACAAAATTATGCATTCACTGACGTCGGTACCGGTGAGTAGACATGACAGGTCAGCCAATGAAGAAACGCCCATTCTCTTACATTGTCAGTAAGTATGGCATTCTACGTATTCAATAATTAATTTGCCATCGAATAGAATTTAAGCTAAACGTAGTAAAGCTTGCTCTACCTGCACCTTACACCCATGTTTGCAAGCAATAGATAAGTGATGGCAGCGCGAGTCAGATAGCATACATCAGAGAGCTCAGCTGCGCCCCTTCCGGCAACCGAATGAAACTGCTTCCCGAGGAAATCGAGCCTTGGCGCGGTCGTCGTACGCCATTTTAGATTTAAAATAGAATAATGAAAGAATTTTTCCACAACTTATTCTATTTTAAATCTAAAATGGCTTAACTGTAAAATGTTAACAGTTTTATTTATTGGGAATGGATTTGATGATCTTCACGTATCAAAGCTCACGTAGCATTAGCATGGTTAAGCAGTGACTCGTGCGCTGACAGCTTTCATAGCTAGTGCCAGATTTGTGTGTGTTCGAGATCGGTCGTCAACCAGGTTCAGAGAGAAACAAGCAACGCACTGCTATTCGGTAGGTCTTTACATGAGCTATCGGGTAAGCTTTTGGTTCCTTCACTTTTCAAGAACTATAAACACCAAAAGCGGGCTGCTTGCCAGCTTTGGCCTTAGTGAAGTGTAATCACTTCAACTACGGCCATTAGCCAATGTTTGTCATAGGCTGAGTTGTCATAAGCTGAGGCTGAGCTTGACATAGGTCTTCTTTGAAGAGCGCCATAGCGCCCTGTTTACAGCTTGTTGCATCCAGTAAATTGATTACTTATAGTATTTTAAGTTAAACAGGGCTCGCGATTGCGCTAAGCGGTTTACTTCGAAGCAACTCACGTGACCATAATGGCTGCGCTCGCTACAAAGTGGCAAAAAACTATTGCAATACGCGATAATAAGTTTCTTGTACACTGCACTTTCCGCCGCAGTTTTGTGGTTGGATTAGTTCATTTAATGAGAATTTAAGTGCATTTTAAGCACCTACTGCTGAGACTGCCGCAAGCTACATTTTTATGTGGAAAACTAAGTTGAAGGCAATTTTATTTTAAATTTATGAGCTTGATTTACGACTTGATTGAAAGATTTTATAAAGTATGTTTGAATTTTTAAAGCAGTAAATAAGAGTTATTCACAATAGAGTGGCAGTCGTCCTGCTGTGTTTTGAAATTATAGAGGTTTGTTTTGATAACGTTTTGGAAATTTTTACATTAATCTGGAGTATTATTTTATCAAAACATTATTGTCAATTTAACTTTTATTTAAAACGAATGAACTTACTTATTTACTGTAAATTTATTATCGTGTTAGTCTATGCAAAACCTGTTTTAGAAAGGCCTGCGCCTGCTATTTACCTAAATACTAAAACCTACCTAGGTTTAAGTAACTTAGTAGGGAGCTACCTAACACAAGAAAATAAGGATACGTGTATAGTTATGAATAGGAAACTTTTCCAAATGAGCGTAAAAGCCTTTTAACGACGATGTATCATGCCAGAAGGCATTATGTGGCAAAATAGAGCAATTAGCGCTAAATAACGCTGGCGGCGCGAACGTTAGATCGTTAATTAGCCGTAACAAAGGACCTAATCCAGTAGATTAATTTTTGTTATTAGATTTTATTATTGAGCTACGATATATTTATTTGTTTTATCATTAACAAGACCACACAAACAATCTGTACAACCTGTGTACTTCATTCAAGAAGGGTATGGAAAACGACGTGTTCTCTCTTGCTGTCCCGCTCAGATCAGATTTAAATTGAAGAGCACAGCATCATAGATGCTGTCAGATATTGATTCATAAAATCTAACCTGCGTCTTTATAGAACTGCTTATCAGATATCGCGCACTATATTTTAAGTTGATACTCAGTACACCTACTAATAATAATTTGATATAAAACGAAACTGTAAAGAAACAGCCTAAAACATATTAAAACTAGGTGACCAGCCCGCGATTTCATTCGCGTGGACTTTAGACATATCCCAACTAATGTTAGTTTCCACCAAGGATTTATTGTCAACATTTAAGATTTAAAAGTTACAGTAAGCATGATGTCCCACTGTTGGGCAAAGGCCTCCCCCTGATCCCTCCATACATCACGGCTTTGAGCCAATTGGACCCACGTTCTATCGAAGGTGTCTATTTCGTCCTGAACCGTTTCTTCGGTCTGCCGCAACGCCTTACACTGTTGGGACTCCACTGAGTGGTGATCTAAGATCTTCGGGCATACGGCAGATAATTATAGCCCAGCTCCACTTAAGTTTCGCAACTTCTTCTCTACAAATATTAATTTATGTGTATAGTATTTTAGTATGATACTATATTATGATACGATATATACGAAAACCAATGATTTTTATTTATAATTATCTTCTTAGAATGCTTATTTCAAAATTGCCTTTTTTAAGAATTTTGTGTCATAGTGCTTACCTGCACTCTTGGTATCTCCAAGTAGCTTTTTTATTTCAGACAGGAAATAAAATTTTAGTCTCGTATCTTTGTAGTTTCAGAGATTTTGTTAAAGTTTTCAATAAAACGTTGACCCCTTTATAATATTTCTGTTATTGTACCCTACTCGAAGGGATTCCTAAGCCTGGTGCAAACTTAACACTAACTTAACACTAACTCGTTCAATTTTGCTGACGAACTTTGTTATTTCATTACGGATGTAAGCGGGTTAACTACGAACTTTATTTGTATTGGAAGATTGTGGACACAAATAGCTCTGCGGATGGTCGCACTGCAGTGTTATGTGGAAGGTCCATCATTATTATGTTCGCTGCGATATAACTCAATAAAAAAAGGTTTTTTTTATTTACTTAGCTTTTGTTTTTTTGTTGCGTTTATGATTCAAATAGGACCAATTTATACGGCACCACACTCGTGTTTTTATTTTATTATTTTTATAATTAGTTTGGGCTGTGGCTTGATGGATTGATGAATGAAATGTGTTCGTATTGTAATGGTAGTCTATATGTAAAATTTGTGATTCAATTGCTAACGGTTACAAAACATTTACGAAAACTTTTTTCCTTTAACTTTCACATCATCTTTAATAAAGGAAAAAATGTGTGTTCGTTTTAAAAGGGGTAGATTCCCTTTTTATAACATTATGTATTTCTTTTGCAAACTTTTGCTGACACACTGAGTATTTTTGATTAAACTTGACGAAACACCAATATTTTATGATGCGAATTCTAAGAAATTCTGAAACACGTGTCTTTTATTTGGAGTCGTCTTTCTATTCTACAAGTTTTGCCGGGCAACCAAGTTATGGTTCTGAAATTATTAAATAACCTTTGATTCCTTTTTAACTACCTTAGAACCTCAACCTCAAACTGTCTTTATTGTTCCACTGCTGGACGTAGGCCTTCCCCTGAAAAGCGCCTTGTTGGCTATTATCTTCTGGGGCCATGCCCTCTTAATGCCCATTATACCTCGTTAGCGCAAGCGGGGGTGCCTGAGAAACCTCCATTCAAAATTTCAGCTTAGTAGGTCTTGTAGTTTCAGAGATCTCTTGATGATTCAGTGAGTATTTTCTCTAATATAAATATAGACAATAAAATCGCTTGACCCTAATGTAGGTTTTAGAGATATATTGCGATAATATTGTAATTTTATATAACATAAAATGTAAATTTCCTGCATGGTATGCATAAATTAACACGTACTCGTAGCTAGTATTTACAGCCTTACTCGTGTTGTGCAAACACGCCGCGCCAGTAGAAGGGTTGCATTGCATGCCGCGCGAATGCTTAGCTAATTATAATGGTTTTTCACCTCACAACCTCGGAAGGATTATGTTTGTCATTAGAAATCTGAGTGCTAAAGTGCATTTTGTCCGCTAGCGTGGAAAGAGTTTTTAAAATTCGAACCTTTCTATTCCATACTTTTCTATACCGCAAGTTCACTGAAAATGCATTAAATACTTATTTCATGTCAGTGCGCCAACCTCATTTCTTTGAATAATCGCACTAGCCCGCCACAGGTGGCAGCACTGGACTGAATGAAAAAAATAAAAAACATTATAAAATTTTCTTCCCTATATCCAATTTACCTTCCATAATTCGTTTTGAAAATCGTAATTTTATTAAAAATGAGCGAATCCAGCAGCGACGAAAGTATGATAAAATCGCGTGAAACACTAATTTAATAAATAAACTGTTTTTTTGCACCTAGATTTTTCTTCGCTTTAGTGAGGTGAAAAATTGTGTGTTTCACTCGGCAGCAAAGTTATTTTTATATCGTACCTTTGATACCCTCGCTACAGGATACGATACAAGTACTCGCACCAAAAACCAACAATGCAGCCTTGCGTAACAAATAACTATTTCTGTTATTACTTAGGAACGAAGATGACTTTGTAAAATATTTTTTATAGTTCATCATAGGTTATGATGAACTATAAAAAAATATTTAAATTATTAGATAATAATTAATTAATTAGACTAACAACCTGCTGTGACTTAAAATGAACATAAAAATTCTAAAATTCAAGACCTAATAAGAAAATAGCATTCGTACACAATTAAGGAAATTGTTAACGTTAAAGTAATCTACATATAGTTGGATAGGCACTTCTTATAATTTTACGAAATCATGTACTAAATTAAAATTATCCCTGATGAGCCCAGGTGACAGAATATACCCGTGCGAAGCCGGGGCGGACCGCTAGTCAAGTTTAAGGAAATAATTAAATAAACGACGACCCGCGTTCGCGTACCAAGAGAAGAGAAGGGTTCGATGAAATTCGTATTTTTTTTAGATGTTTTGTTCAAATAACTATTTTACGAGACCGGTCCCCAATTTCCATTTTCGTTTATAATTATATTAACTGGGTTGCTATTGTTGTTGGTTGGTAATCTTCCACGCATATTAAGGTAGGTAGGAAGGTATAAATAATTTATTTGCTTAATTATTGCATAGGTATTTTTTTAATTATTACGAAAGGAAAGAAGCAATTGTAAATATATATTTGGATCCATTTAATTTGCACAAAACACAGATTTATCATTTTTAAAAGCGAGTTCTTCAACCGTAAATATTTTTGACCTAGTTAGAAAGGTACAGTCGGCAACATAAGTACTGAACAATAACTTATTATCAATAAGTTTTTACGCATAGGATAAGTGGTTTTTGTACGAGAGCTCCGTAGGTATGTACACTACGATATTGCTAAGGGATGAGATTGTTGACCTTTTAGACTCAACTGATTTCCTCCCTATAGGTTAGTTTATTTCAATTGCTTCCATAGTAACATAATATTTTATGGTTTTTAGCTTTGGCTTTGACTAGCAGCCGACATCCAGACTACCTATATTTTGTTCTTCAAAAAAGGGTTGTACGCGTAATTCAGAAATTAAAGCCACGTCACTATTTGAGAGAATTATTTAAAGATATAAATATTTTGACAGTAATATCGCAATACATCTATGAAAATCTAATGTATTCGCACACAAATAAAGAAAAATGTGATGTTCTACCGTATGCACCGTCTTAATAAAGATACTTATTTGTTAAATATTCAGTGACTTTTGCTGCTGTGCGAGGTAAGGAAAATCGGAACATTATATTTCAGCTCATTGAAGGTGATTAATGGTGAAGAGTGATGGATTTACGCCCCCGCTATAGGCGCAGTGGGTCACAGACCCCCACGGCACGACCTACACTGTGCTATATGTGCATAAGTGGGACATCGTGTGGGTAAGATTAGTTTGGAAAAAAACATTTACGCCATTACTTATTAGTGCCTTATTAAACTAAACGCTGCAAAGAACAAATCCCACCTTGTACATATAGGTACGTGATCAATGTCATCATCGAGGCTAAATTTTCCTCCTTTATATGAATGAAATCTTGAACCAAACACGATTTGTTTTAAGTGGATACTGCAAATCAAAGCTTTAAGAAAAGGATGCTAAATTCACGCGTCGTCGAATAAATAAAATAAAATAAAAATAGCAAGCTGAACTGGAGTGAAAATATGCCAAAAATTATGGCAGAAAGGTGTAAAAGCAATAAACGCACTAAGCCCTTTTCAACAGAATATCATGCCTTAGGAGCAGAACGATTAAGGATCTATAAAATCTTAGCCTGTCCCTGCAGCACGTGCGCTTGCGCAGTCTGTCCCTGCAGCACGTGCGCTTGCGCAGTCTGTCCCTGCAGCACGTGTGCTTGCGCAGTTTGGAGTAACACTACAGATAATAAATTCCCTATTTCAACCCGACATAGTCGAGCGTAGCGGAAATGGTCGCGTGGATTAGATTAAATTTTACATCTGCTAAGCTACGCTATAATGGCAAGTTTTGAGCAACAGAAGTAAAACAAAATTACGAATACATAATACAATAAAAAAAATATTATTAACATCACTGCCATAAATCTACGAAGTGATATGTAAGTAGAATATTAAGGAACATTAACACCACTGCCATAAATCTACAAAGGATTTACGTAACGTAAAGATTTTCTCCTATAAATAAGCCAACGATGACGGTTATTCAAAACCTGATCATAAACCAGCAGGTTAAAGCCATAACTAGTTTGATTTGATTCCGGCCGCAATCTGTGAAGGGCCCCGTAAACATAATAACATTAAGGAGCCCCTCAAACGCCGCTATCAATAGATACCACAATAATAATAGATAAAGTACTGTTTCAGTTATATCCTCATCACACTAATTAATAAATGCCAAAGTTTGTATAACAAAGGATGCGCGGGCCTAAATAGAAATCCTAATTAATTTAGAATTTTCACCAAAATCTTGCGGTCGAATTGAAACTTACTCTTTGAAAAGTTGTTATGTCTTCAATCTAAAACAGAAAAACGGACCTCACTGAATTTTTTGACATGTCTTACCGTATAGTAAGATCCGTAAAATTATAAAAATCCTTGTCACTTTATAATTTTAACGTAAAATGATCAACATGGCATACAACCTTACGCATTACAACACGCAAATTTATGATTTTTATGAAACCAATCTTAAAAAACTATTTGTAGAGTTGTGATAAGAAAGCAAAAGGTACGCGATAAATACCCGATAAAAAATCTTAAATAGAGTTGTGATATTATGAAGTTTTGCAAAATTAAACAAATCCAAAAATAATTCTTTATAATATAAATGTACGAATTAAATTAAGATTAAAATCAATTACAATAATAATGTTACAATAGGAACCCAGATCTATCATAGTGTGTGTATGTATGTGTTGTGTGTGTGAGGGTGTGTGTGTGTGTGGGTTTTGCTCTCCTGAGACACCAGTCTCATAAGAGTCTGGGCAACAGGAAACCATTTTGTGTATAATGTGAGTATGTGTGTACGTGCGTGTATGTGGTTTGCTCTCTTATGGCCACTTATTAGCGTTCAAACTGTCTGATAACCGGCCACATTGACCAATGAGGCCAATTTTATTACCTACGTATCTTACAAATAAGCTTACGAAAATTATAAATTTACGTGTTTGATTGCGTTTAAGAAAAAAAAATTACAGTACTGTAATACTTACATTACAGTTCTGTTAAATTTTTTCCGGAAAATTGTAAAGTGACTAGGATTTTTTTAATTTTACGGGTTATTATTATCTGACGGTGACATATTATATAATGTGTGATCTGGCAAAAAAAAACAATCTAAAAACAATCAAATCATAGAAACATATAAGAACTAGTATTTACAATTGACATTGAGTGCAGACTGTTGCAAACAATTTACAGTACAATTAATGCAATTTACATAAGTTTATTGATTAATTAATAATAATAATTAAAAAATTAGTAACCTAACCCTTTCATTTGAATGTAGTTGAAATCAAGTGAAGCCAAATTATTACACAGCTATACAGATGTGTGACAATGAAGACAAATAACCTTCGTAGCGTAGGGGGGCGATAACCCACTAAAGCGCGGTTTTGAATTAATTTCTAGGGCAGGACGATCTTTTGTGATTTTTGACACATTTCAACTTGAACTTTAACACTGGGTAACACTGGGTAGAAACACATAAATAAGAAAAAAGAGATTTAAGTGTTATTTCTTGTAATACATGTGGTTTATCACTGTTTACTCGAATAATCCGAGACAGTGATATTGTTATTACTATGCCTACATTTCTCAATATACGAGCTCAACAACATTAAATTTATCTTGTTCTAACGCGTAAAATACGATATACTGTGGATTTATGTCTTGTATTGCCTTTCATGTTCCAAAATGATACAATATTGTTATTTTAAGGCTTCTATATAGTTTCGATTACAATGTTAGTGGTGTTTTATTTGACAACGTACGAATTATTATTATTAAACGTCCAAGTACCTTAAATAATAATAATAATAATTTAGGTGAGGTTTTGAATTTTGACAAAATATTATCAAATTTTCTTGCTGGATCCTTGACAAAAACAAGGTTTTAGTAGAATGAAATTCATTATATTGGAAAATTACCGATTGAGGTTTTCGCAGCATGGAGGAAAATAAAACTGTATTGATTAGGTGTTCATCATTATATTATTTTAAAATAAGCAGTTAGGTAGGTACATGTTTTCTTCGCTAACGACATCTTCTAACCATAAACACTATTTATATTATTTTAAAGAATAGACATTGTATTTGGTATTCCTTTCAACACTGAAACGTTCTTCGAATCCCTTTATTAACACTCTTTTTAATTTTTGTGGGACAGATGAATTTCTTTGTGAAAAAAAAATTTGACCACCACTCTTTATACAAAAAAAACGAAAACATTTTCAAAATTGGTCTATGATTATTGATTACATATGTACCTACATAAAAAACATAGAAACACAAACCTGTTCCTTTTTCGAAGTCCGGTTTACATCGGAAAGGTGTCATATCAGCGATCAAATATTAACATTCTCAATTATTCCTGGGATAAAGAGAAACGTTAAGTTTTAAATTATACAAACTTTTCATAAGTTCAAACGTAAGTAAGTCGTCTTAAGTTTTGAACTTAAAAAACAGCTAGACAATAGTAAAACTAAATGACATTCGACTCTAATCCTTGAAACATCGTGAACCTGAAAGTTTACAACGCAAATTACGTAAATTTAATATGCTAATGTGACGTTACATTAAAACAAAGTATGTATGACAATGACACCATCAATTCCGTCATGCTGTCCTCTCGGACTCACTTTGAGTCCGATCAGCCAAAAAAAAACCCCCCATCCTTTAATGACATTTGAAAGCCCTGTGGCACAACAATGGCCATTCCATTGTTAGACGCAATTTAAAAAAAAGTCTTCAAAGTCTCAATCCCATTCTTTAGGTAGGTACTTAGGTTTTACCGAACGGTACGGTAACTTGTACTACACACATGTTCGGTGAAAACCTCACGATGATGACGTCATCAATAGGCTGATCTGCCAGTTTGAATGTTCAGGAATTATGTACTTTTTTTTTTTTTTCAGTATTTTTACAATGTTGCCAATGTAAACCGTAAACCATCGTAAAAGGTTATGGAACAGTTTTTATGACAAGGTACCTATCGGATTTTATTGTGAATATTCAGAGGTCGTCCAAAGACGATTGTTAACGGTTTAACAGGCAACAAAGCCCAACCATAATATTCTTTTATAAAATCTGTTTCTATTTTAACTAAAACAAGGTTAATTTCACTGCAGAAAGATAATAAATATTCCATCACGTTCTTAGGAATCCTACAATATTTATTACCCAGGAGAACAGATCGATTTACGAAATGAATAATTTTCTAGAGAACGCGAGATAATTACAATGTTCTCTCGGGAATAAATTCAGTTTTGATAATCTTTTTAAGCCAATCTAGAGGTTTAATTCATTGTTCAACTAGGTTCTTTAATTAGAAAGAAACTTACGAAACCATCATGATAAAAGACGCGCCTTAACGGTGTTTTAAAACTGTTGTAAACAAATATATGATGCTGGATAATTCACACAACATTATCTAGCCCCACGCTTAGCAGAGCTTGTGTCAGGGATAACTGTTATACATAATACAACACATTACATAGTAAGATATTTTTTTGGATAAATAGAAAACGACCGGAATCCCCCGAACAAATACCTGCAGATCGGACAAATATTTGTATTGAGGCGGGAATCGAACCCGCAACCTCCTGCGTCGCAGGCAGACCTTTGCCCACCGCGCCACATAGTTCTGTTCTGTATATCTGTTTATTTGATCATCGGGTGGGATGTTTTGTTCAAGTTAAGAGTATTCATATTCATATTCATTTATTTCATTGCAATCATTGTGTACATATTCAGGTCTTATTATTAGGTATAAAGGTAATGCTCAAGAGACACAATGGTACCCAAATAGGGCGTAGCAAAAGATATCGAGAGTCGAAGTGGACCGGGTTTCTAGAATTTTTTTTAGTTAGTTAGTACCTACTCATCAACATAGTCTATTGTCTCATTGTTTACTTTATTTTCTGTTTTACTTTTAAAGTCCTAACCTTGGTCTTGTCCATATTCAAATGTAGTGTACGCCAGTTTTATTGCTTTCAAAATCTTAGACTGAAATCGTAATTTGGAGTGTTGTTATTGAAACAGAAAATAGTACCAGGACGTCAGCGAATCTCCAGTGCGAGATAAGGTTTCTATTGATGTTTATGCCGAACTGTTGCCATTCTAGCCCTCTGAATATTTTTTCCAAGACCGCCTGACGTTACTACAGTTGATACGTAAATACGTAGATGGTATAGTTAACTTACTAACGTAACTACAGTAGTAATAGTACGTTAATATGACACCTGTC
Source organism: Eupithecia vulgata (assembly GCA_946478455.1). Lineage (NCBI taxonomy): Eukaryota > Metazoa > Arthropoda > Insecta > Lepidoptera > Geometridae > Eupithecia > Eupithecia vulgata. The sequence continues at coordinate 898,922 of OX297873.1, read as the reverse complement.
AAATTTGTTACTCATGCTACCAAATTCTAAGCAAATGAAGCCCAAACTACAGAGACTGTGGTATAGTTTACTACACTGTGACGTAGGATAGTTATCTACGTGACTCATACTGCGAATTTTAGTACCCAACTATCCGCTAGGGGCGCTGTAAAAGTTTTCATACATTTTTTCAACTACAGTCGCTAGCGAGTATAGATTGATAAAACTCATGGTAGACGTACAGTACGTCTACCATGAGTTGTCATAGTTAGATTGCCTGACGTTACTACAGTAGATACGTAGATGGTATAGTTAACTAACTAACGTAATTACAGTACGTCTACCATGGGTTTTATCAATCTATACTCGCTAGCGACTGTAGTTAAAAAATGTATGAAAACTTTTACAGCGCCTCTAGCGGATAGTTGGGTACTAAAATTCGCAGTATGAGTCACGTAGATAACTATGCCACGTCACTGTGTAGTAAACTATTACTACAAGTCTGTAGTTTGGGCTTCATTTGCTTAGAATTTGGTAGTATGAGTTACAAATTTGACATAGCTCATGGTACCAACAAAGAAGCTAACTATACTATCTGCGTATTTACGTATCTACTGTAGTAACGTCAGGCGATCTAACTATGACAACTCATGGTAGACGTACAGTAGTAATAGTACGTTACTATGACACCTGTCAAATTTGTAACTCATGCTACCAAATTCTAAGCAAATGAAGCCCAAACTACAGAGACTGTAGTATAGTTTACTACACAGTGACGTAGCATAGTTATCTACGTGACTCATACTGCGAATTTTAGTACCCAACTATCCGCTAGGGGCGCTGTAAAAGTTTTCATACATTTTTTTAACTACAGTCGCTAGCGAGTATAGATTGATAAAACTCATGGTAGACGTACAGGTCATGATTTTGTCTCAGGTGTGATTATATTCTGACTTTGAGCAAAAAAAAAAGATTATATATATTATTATTAAAGAAGATTTACTTCTTTATTTAGGATAAACATATAAGTTCATAAGCAGATAAATACATAAACTAAAAAATTTGAAGTGAATTTAAAAAAATATTTTGTTATCCTATGAAATCAAACTTACTTTTCCCGAGTTCTTTTTGCTTGCAAACTCAATAACAAGTTAATAGTTTATTTTTATTTAGAGTAATTAACACCATTTTCAGCTGTAACTATGTCTTCCCGTGATAAAACCACGATGCTATAGAACTTGGTTCCACTAGCCCGACTTTCCACATGACAAACGTTGTGCCGAACATCCTGTATTTAAAAAAAACTTATAATAGGTATCACAAACTGCCCATTGAAAATTTTGACAAGAAACGCAAGTGCAAAACGTCGGTTTTGCACTGTGTGTAAATAGTAGTCGTGCTATTTACATGGAATCGAAGTAAGATAATTTTGAAATTACCTTTGTTCAACTTACTTGGTTCGGGGTATCGTCTTACGTAACGCGTTAAATCAAAATTAAGCTAGTTAATTATCGTTGTGCAAGCGATCCGAAAAGCGAAATGCTTTAATTTTAAATAAATATTTTAATGAACGCTTAAATAAACTGTCTTCCAAACACATTGGGTCGATTCCCTGTATTCCATACTAGCGGCCCGCCCCAGCTTCACACGGGTATAATTCTATATCTATAGCCTATGTTACTCAGTGATTATGTAGCTTTCTTGCGCCAGAAGAATTTTTGAAATTGGTCTAGTAGTTTTCAAGTTTATTCGTATTAGTGTAGATAATATACTAGATGCTTGACGTCTATTTCCGGAAACATGTAATTATTTCATCAATATTCAAACCACTGTAAGTAGGTAAGTTTGTTTGCGTTTGTTCGTTTATTTTATTTATTTGCAATTACAGGAGGCTTGATACAATTAGGCAGATAACGCAGTAATGAAGCAACAGAATATCGAATAGAAATCTTGGCAAATTGTTTTGATGAGATATCGTATCCCAATAATAATAAGCAAGAAAGATGATAGCGGTATCGCGTGTTGCGACTTACAATTGACGCAAGACTGTAATAAGACTTATACACACACCGACTGTCTTATTGTTACTTATTAACCGACGAAACGAAAAATAGTAGAGGAGGAAGTTCTATGCTCGGCTGTATGTATTTTTTTGTATGTTCGGCGATTTCTCCGCGGACCGATTTGTTTTTTTTAATTTCTCTTTTGTATGAAAATTGATCCCAAGGTGGTCCTATACATTAGTAATAGTAATTTTCTTCCCGAGGGATAAATTATTTGTGCCGAAAAATATAAAAACAGTGTATAAATGAAATACAAAGGAATTTGAAGATGGTTTTTAAGTTTTGTAAAAACAATCAAATATTAGTAACATAATATTATATGGATCTCACTACCTGTTCCCCGCGGTTTCTCCCGCGTTAAATCCAAAAACACTTTTTTCCATTTCAGTAGATTTTCGTAATATTTGTTGGGCCGTGAAGGAAGAACGAATTTCGTATAAAATAAGATTACCCCTAAATGTTTCATGGGGAGTTTGATGGATTACGACTGTTTACCAGGACAAAAAGAAGCCTATGTTACTTTCTATCCTTTCAACTAACTCTATATCGAAAATCAAATTAATTATTGCGCGAAGGAAGGACAAACAAACAAACAGAAAAGGTATGATAACATTGTGATAATGATTCAATTATTTATCTTGCAATCCTATTTGTTTGTGAGAAGTTCATAAAAATTAACTCTCAGGCTAATGTAGCGAATGTAGCGAATGGTTTCCATCATGAAGCGTCACGTTCAGTCGTGAATTTTATTTCATACAATTTTTTATGCGAATTATTTCCGTTTCGTAGCGATGTTGAAGTACAGACAACGTGAAATCGAAATGAGAGCACGCATCAGATCCCCAAGGCTACACGATTGTCGACTTTGAATCTTAATAACACTGCTGTTGGATTTATTTTACAATCGCATTACTTTTGTTAGCTTGTTATGCATTTTGAGAGGAATCAATTTATTTACACAAGTAGACATCACAATGTGTATCAAATTGCGACTGATGAATGAATTTATTGCTCTTGGACGTATCGTGACTACGCTCTATACTCACAATAAAAAAATGTACTGAGTACCTAAGGTAAGTGTAGGCGGTTGGGATCATCAAATTGTTTTTAGGGTTCGAATTAGGTTCAAAATTTAAAATTCAAAGTGCTTTATTTCGTTTAGGATTCTTGGACACGTCACAAAACTCAGATTACATAAGTAAAACTGGGAATTATAGTGATCTTTTGTTCACTTCAATCTTTTTAAGGTAAAGTAAAGAAGCGAACAAAACTGGTCCCAAGCTTTTATTATCGACTAGAATTTAGATTCTAGATAATCTGATATAGTAAGCCTTTTGCAAAGGATTTGTTTGACATTTTGTTTAAATCTATTTATTGATTATTTTGCATTGCTTTTCCAAAGGGTATTAATCTTGTAAAGCCTAGTTGTGGGCACAGCGAGTTTATTCTTATTTCTAGTATTTAAATTATGTACATCGCTATTTTTGAGGAACCGATTGATGTTTCTATGAGTGTACAACAAGTTTTCATAAATATATTGACATGGTACTGTCAATACGTTATAATGTATTTGATAAGTGGTTTTGAAACCCATAAGGCATAAGGTCTCGCTCTGTCCGTCCTCCTTTCCTCTTGAATATCTCAGCAACTAACGCAGCTATTAACTTGAAATTTAAAACAATAATAAATTTATATTTATTTATAATACATATAAAATATATATTATAATATAATTTAAAATAAATGAAATTGAAAATTAAAATTTGTTCTACGAATGTGATCTCACCACAACAAGTTTGCGATGCGGTTCTTAGTATTTGATTCGTTTCGGTACAATAGTCCAATTTGTTTTTTGTTTTTATACCTACTTAGTACTTTAGTCGATCTTTATGAATTTCCCTTTGTACCTACCATGTCATGTGTACTGCATTTATTATCCGGTTAGTATTACAATACAAGGTACGAAAACACCTCTACTTAGCTAAAACCTAGACTGTTTAATCAAAAGCCAATAAAACGTGGAGTCACTAACGTAAATAGCCTGTCTGGGTCCATTTCAATGACGCCGTGGTTTGCTGGTACCTAGGTCTAGGTCAAGGTTATCTAATATTAAGGTTATCTAATATTAACGATGTAGCTGGGTCTAGTACTTTTAGGGTTCCGTACCCGGGCGAAACTTCGTCCTATCCGCATGTCCGTCCGGGCATAGCTAGATTAATTAGTCCCAGAAAGCACGAGTACGTTTAGTCACGTTATCTATGAAGTAAGCAGAGCTTGTTCTATGGGCACCTACCAGATAACTGATACTAAATTATCCTACCTACACAGAAAATAACAGAAACAAAAACGAAACAAAATTCAGATTACACCAGCATTTATCTCGAGGCGCGATTTTGCAAATGTATTTCTTTATTAAACAAAAACTTATACTATTCTTATTTATAAGACACTATAAACCATAATAATAAAAAATAAAAATAATAATATAAATAATAACCCGTTAACCCGGCAAGATGCCAAGTTGTGTGCAAAGGTCCAGCTGATACACTAAGGTTGCCGCCGGCAGGTGGACCTTTGCACACTGCACCATCGATGTCGTCACAGTCTACCTAAAGCGTTCCAGCTCTCACACCTCCAGAGTTCCAGTACATGACTGCACAATTCTCGAAACTTCCTACTGCTCGAAAGTTTCACAATGGCTTCCTTTCGCGACACAGATGGCGCCACCTGTAGAACTAACTTTGCCGGTAACTTTGTTAGGTGGTTGTTACTCCACTTAGGAGCAGATGTGCTGTTAATAACTAACGAGGGCTTTCTGTAGTGGCTTTCTTTCAGTCCTAAGTAGTTATGGAACTGCTGGTACGATTTCACTTTCAGTACTTTCTGTACGGGCCAAGCGGTTACATTGCATAATACGTGTGTAGTTATAGATCTGTAGGGCAAGCACTTCTACTGTTGTCTAGGGTAAAATAGAGAAAAGCTACGTCATTTTGTCATCGAATGCGTAAATTACTTGAAGTTCATTTCTTTCTACTTCAATAATGTACGCAATGTATATCGATACGATGTCATTATTATTTATAGAAAATAATACCCGTGCGTGAAAAATGAGGTGTTTCTTTTTCTTTTTTGTACAATAAATTGTTAATAAATAAATAAATAAATAAGGGATTCGAATCAGTCTTTTGGCTGAAAAAAAAATCAAAAATTTCGAAAGTTCTTAGTAATATTTTATTGTATTAAATTAGAAATCCAATGGTGAGTTGACAAAGAAAACCAATTATGAAAATGGTCAATCGTCTCTGAACCTGGATGAGGCTAGTGCTGGACCATGCCTACATGTTCATTTATTTAGTCCAGAGTTCTACACCCAGCCATGAGTGTCAGACTATACCATGGGTAGTTAGTTACATTTTCTTAAAATAACCGAACAAAGTAGCTACAATACCAAATGTTTCGGTAAATAGCAGCCATCAGCGCACATTGTATCCATTGTCCCGTCTCTCCCGGTGTAATACAGACACGTAGCCGAGACAAAGGGCCCAATAGCTTTTATGAAGGCTTACCGCGCCCCGCACTACCGCCCCGCGCCCTTCGCCCCGCTCATTACTCCGCATGAGGACATTCGTCACGGGACGCAGACACCGAGGCTTTGCTGCTGGCTGGCCAATACCTCATCAGGGATGTAGCAGGGGAAGATGGCTGGGTTATTTCATTAGATACGTGTTCATAAGTACGAATATTTTCGCTTTTTGTGCAGTTTTTTGCGGGTGCAAATAATCTGCATTACCAATTAACCACAATTATTAGAATGGTTAATGGGATAGACGAAAATGCCATCATATGCGTAAAATTTTGGAATTCATTCCTTATACGCATTGACTTCTATATTCTAGTTATAGGTAAATAAAAGTTAAATTTTCATCTAAGATTCAAGTCTAGACAAAACCTTGGCGAACTTGTTGTTCATGAAAACGAACACCCTATCGTTAAGGCTAAAACACGATGGCAGTAACTTCACAGAAAAACATAAACTCCAAAGTAAGACACGATACCAACTCCACTGCGCCCACGTTGTTGTTACGAGCTTATTCTATAAGCTTTAAGATTGATCTTGCTGTGAATTATTTCGCCTGTATAACAAACAGCCAAATATTGAGGAGCATCATTTGAGCCGACAGCTCCAGCGACAGTAATAAGGACATGTAGCGAGGCTGAGGAACACTCCTTTGTTCGGTCTCTTGTTGAGTCAAGTGCTCGATGGAGTATGACTTGTATTATTTTACGCTCGTCTGCGTTCTGCGTCACATGTGCATACATAAAGTAGTCAGTTATACAGGGTGGGGCGTAAAAAGTGGTCAAGTCTTTCCTTACGGGTAGGGGGCATCACCGTGGGACTTTTATTGGGTAAAGTTTTATTTTATTTTCTGAACAATCATAATGCCCTCTACCCGTGTAGGTGGAAATCTGACCACTCTTTAACACACACCTTGTACCTATATAATGAATTAGAATAGTTAGAGAAAAAAAGAGACGGATTTTGACGGAACAGTTAAGCTTTGGACGGTAATCGCTTAAACTACTTCAAAACAAATAGAAATCACAAAGTTCTGTTCGCTAACAAATATGTGTCGAAGTAAATTGAAGCCTATATTGTTGATACAGTCATAAAGCAATCTCAGCAAAAGCTCACGCTTTACAAAATGCAAATACGAAATCGTTAATTACTAATTATATAGTGATCATTGAACTGATTTATTTATTTCAGAGTTTGTTTACAGAGATGACAACTCTGTTCATAGTGATACAGTGCACACCATAAGCACAGCCATCACTATTAAGGAATACAAACTGGAACGTTTTTGTATGTTTCTCATAATGTTTGTATTCGTTGTATTCCGTTTGCGTGCCGTCCTTCCTACTTAAGGTGAAAGTCTGTGTGAATGTTTGTTTCCACGTGTCTCCGTAACTACTTTACTTATTTAAATGAAACATACCATGTTTTATTAGTTAAAGGCTGTAGAATAACACATAATTTTTTCAAAATAAGATTAGCATATTATGCTAATCAATTAATCAATCACAAGTCAAAATATAAATCAAAATAAAAAATACGTAACTAACTTATAGTTACGTATTTTTTATTTTTACAAATTACCCCGCAATAAATTTTTAACATTTATATAAAAATTATATTCCCTCACATTATCTCCAACCCACCAATTAACCAACCAATGAACAAGTAGATAAAATGGTTTGTGGATAGTTTAGGTCCTAGAATAAAAAATAATTTAATAATTTTTTTTTAATTAAATAATTTAATTTAATAATTTAAGTAATTTTGACAAAATAACCTCTGAGCGCTTAAAAGGATGGTCAAGTTTGTATGGAAAATTATTATTTCCTGGTTGAATTCACTCGAAACTCGGTAAAAATTGACTAAAAAGTAAATAATTATTCGCGTATTTCTTATTTTTACAAAACTACTTCTAAGGGTGTGCAATAAATTTCCGCAATTTGAATAAAAAAATACATAAATTTCCGCGCAGGCGAAGCCGCGGGGCGCAGCTAGTGAATAATAGACGAGAGACGTCAAAAAAAATAACGCCTCTCCCCCGCCCCGGGGGTACCCGAAAATACCCTATGTTTGTACGCCAATTTTTAGCAGTTTTCGGGTTATGATTTTTTTTCGTTTCGTTTAAAAAATTCCAGTTTTAAAAGGGAGTCAGTAAAATATTATCTAACTGACAAATAAATAGCTTTGAAATTTAGTTAGATTTGAGGTGTTTCGAGTTTAATTTGGTCCATTTCCTATCATAATTAGCCAGAGGTAACAATGAGTTGCTTGGATCAAATTATTAATTTTGGGAATTTTCACTTCCGTACTATTCACTGACCGATTTCAGCAAATAATTGCATATTAAGTAGCACTGTTTTAGTGATATTATGAAGGCTTAAGGTCTCTCAAAGTTTTTGATAAATCCCAGAAATTACGGTCAAATTACCTTGAAAGTACAACTTTGTCAAAAAAAAAAAAAAAACAATTACCATAATATTTAAGCACTACATTCTGTATTATTTATTAGTTTAAATTGTTTATTTCCTTAATACACCGGGGGCCGGGCAGCAGCGCCTCTTGCAGAATATATCTACCACCGAACAGCGTTCATAATTTTTCACTAAACCTTGCATTCTACGAGTATACCTTATCAACCAAACAAAGCAAATAACAAAATTCAATAACTTTATTTCTTTAGGCTTACAAACTAAGCACTTAGACACGTCAAATATAATACTATAAACAGGTTTACAAATAGTCATTATTATCAAATAAGAAATAAGATGTTATTGATTTTATTCGCTTCTATTTTTTGTCCACAAGTGGAAGAAGCGAAAAAGAAACCACTAGTAAGTTTTATAAAACTTAAAATTAATACATCATCTCAGTCTAAATATAATCTGATTTATATAACTATGTCAAAATTTATATAAAACTAAGCTTAACATTATTTTCCTTAAATACTATTGTCGGTGCGGAACTGGGCGACATCTGGCCAAGCATTAACATCATTGATGTAATCATCGATGGAGGCTTTCTTTATAAGATATCGTTTTATGTATTGTTTAAACTTACGAATTGGGAGCTCAGTTGCTTCAGATGGAAGCTTGTTATAGAAGCGTACACAATTGCCCATTAACGATTTCCCTACCTTTCGTAATCTATATGATGGGATGTGCAGTTTGTTCTTGTTTCTTGTATTTATTTTGTGAACATCACATTTTTTAAAAAGCTATCTTTATTTTTGTGCGTATACATTAGATTTTCATAGATGTAATGCGATATTACTGTCAAAATACACTCGAGAGCAATGAATCCGGGTCACTCAAAGAATCCAAAAAATCTCGGAAAGTAAGAATGCTAGGTTAATGCAATAAATTGTATTTAATAGACAATTTTTATGCTCTACAAGCACGATGGAAGACACAGAGTGTATAGAAGACCAGGGGAAAGATTCAAGCAAGCATGCATCGAAGAAAAAGTAGCCTACGGTGGTGGGTCTGTACTTGTGTGGGCCGGAATTTCCTCTGAAAGTCGCACAGAGCTGGTGATCATAGAAAACGGCTCTTTAACTAGCGTAAGATATGTGGAAGAAATCCTCAACGAACACGTTGGTCCATTTATGGTCAATTTGGGTGAGGATGCTATATTTATGCATGACAATGCCCGACCTCATACAGGTAGGATTGTGAATGACTACCTTCAAGAGATGAACATTACTTGTATGGAGTGGCCAGCGTGCAGCCCGGATATCAACCCGATCGAGCATGCTTGGGACGAGCTAGGGAGATGCGTAAAACAACGAAACCCTCCCCCAATCACGCTTCCTGAGCTCAAAATTGCTCTCACAGAGGAATGGGAGAATATTCCCCAAAATCGTATAAGGAACTTGGTGTACAGCATGCCAAACCGCGTAAACGCAGTAATGGAAGCACGAGGAGGTAATACGAAGTATTGAAATTCAAGAAAATCGTCATAAAGTTCAAAAATTTCATGTTTCCTATTTTTGTTTTAAGGAGAGATCAGCAGTTTTTTTTCTTTATGTAATTTTGTGTAAATAAAATGTATGGTGACTCATATTTTTTAACTTTCATTTAAGGAGTATTAAATTGTCTATTAAATACAATTTATTGCATTAACCTAGCATTCTTACTTTCCGAGATTTTTTTGATTCTTTGAGTGACCCGGATTCATTGCTCTCGAGTGTATTTATATCTTTAAATAATTCCCTCGAAGAGTGGCGTGGCTTTAATTTATAAATTGCGCGACAGCCCTTTTTTGGAGAACAAAGAGTCTGAATATCGGCTGCCCGTCTCCAAAGCAGAATACCATAAGACATTATACTATGGAAGTAACTGAAATAAACTAACCTAGCTGTATCTTCATCGGTAATATATCTAATTGTTCGAACAGCATAGGCTGCTGAGCTAAGTCTGCCTGCGAGAGCATCAATTTGCGAAAGAAGAAGTCTCCATTGAAGAGATGACAACAACAATCGAACTCTATCACTCGAGCGTCTACCTCTCCTCCCTTAGACCCGTTGAGCGGCGCGGCGCGCGCCAGGTGGCAGATTACCCGGGTCATAACCACCCGGTCCCAATCCCCTGCAAGTTTGCGAGCTTTGATTAAACCAGGATACATACTCGGTCAGTTTTAACCCTATTCTCCTAATACGGGTAACTGTAATCAGATTTTGTCATTAAGGATTACATATACCGGCGATGACTTAGGAACCGGAGGAGGGTAGAAACTAAAGGAGACATAAATTCACCAGCAGTGGACCTAGACTCGTGGTGATGATTTCATTATAGATGAGTAGTTTCCTATATAATGGTTCGACCATAACGACAAGAGTTACAAACATACAGACATAGTAACTTCAAGATCTCAATGTATTTATTTATAAGTAAACATATTGTAGTTTATTGAAAGTGGGTGTTGTTCCATCACAAACAAGGTTCGTAGTTAACCATGATCAATGTAAGCGACATTGTTTTGTCTTTAATAACTCTCTCAATATGAGGTAAGGACAAAACCATCGTTCATACCAATGGAGTAGGTATTTATTATGGATAGTAAAGTAACGCTCATCATCCCTAGTGTCCATCCGTCAGTTCCATCAATTTCATTTCCTAGAGTAAGGTAAGACCTGTAAGATCTAAAGAAAATAAAGCACTGATGTTTGATGAATGCAGAACTAGTTTAATGTAAACTTTATTGTTTCCAAAGTACGGTGTCTCCTTTCCGCTAGTTAAAAGCTCAAAAGCTCTACATTCGTGCCTAACAGGATCACAGATTCTTCAGTGAAGTAATATAAGGTAGGTAAATTGTGGCCTTGCCACAACAGGATTAAACTGCGATTAAAATTCGGCGCGGCGGAGGCAACCCGCCTTTAAGTTCATAAAAATTCCAATAAAAGGGAACGCACCTGGACCCGTTTAAAAATTCAACAACTTAGATTTTCCGTTTATTCTCTAAAAGGTTAATAAATATTTAGTGTGACCTAAACACAAGTAATGGTTTTAAATCGACGACGTGGTTCGATCGTAATCTGTCCATGTTTTAACAGATGCTACGAGTAAGTCTACTTGGGTACTAAACTATGTAAGCGTCTTTGAACCTAGCTTTAGAATGATGTGCGATAAAATCACATAATTATAATATTTTGGGAGCGACTATCATAACTTCGTTAATTAGAACCCACTACATTCAATAGGCAGGAAGGCTTTAATTGACTTAAATCGCTATTTCAAATTTGAAAAATCATTTTGTTTTCTAAGTAGCACAACCTATCAATACTTTTAGGTTTAGGTCCCTTTTTATCCAGCATTTTCTATAAAAGCGAAGCTGAAATGTTTTATAATTAACAATGACATAGTATCAAAATAGCGTCAAATCACTAATGCACCTGATAAGAGATTCTTTTGATAGGTATCTAACATCAAATTACAAAATGTATACTTACCTATCAAATAATTTTGAAAAAACACCATAAATAAATAATGTAATGAAAAGATCGTCACGAAAATCAAAAGTAAATAGAATAATGCGATAAAATTTGACAGCAAATAGTTAAACAATAAAAAACGTGTCAAAATAGCATTCTTATTCGTTACATGCATTATAGATTCTATTAAACACAACATACACGACGACATCTCGGCTCCGAATAGGTTTGCCTACCATTATCCACCTATCCTCAAATCACGGTCAGCTCCGTGGTTGATTTATTGATCCCGTTAGTAAGTAGGTACCTTGCAGCTCCAGATGTTTGACCTTCTAGTAGTATTCCCACGACCTGGAGATGAAGGGGGAGGGGAAATTCAAATGAAGCCTTACCATATTTCCATATTTGGCATCGGACATAATATTATGGAGTTAGGCCTGTACTCTTACTTACAACAAACTTATTGTGCAGTTTTATTGCTTAGAGCTACTATTTTTTATTATGTAGTTTTGGATAATGAATAATGCCAGGCGTTTTAGTCATGACATAGACAACAAAAAGGTTACAAATAAGTTAACAAATGAAAACCACTTTAAACCAAAACAAAAACTTTAACAACAAAATACAAAAAAAGAAAAGATGGCAAAAGCTATTTGCTCCACGAATACCTACGAGTGTAGGAAATTAATTGCCACCAATTTTTCGTAAGTTAATAAAACTTCTTCGTTTTCAGAAAATGTATTTGTTGATTCTAGATCCAAGTATTTATATGTGAGTAGGTACTTAAATATCTCCAGAATCGAAGCTTCAGTGAATCTGGCTGACCAACGTCCATTACGCCACAGAGGCTTCTTGATTGAATTTAAATCCCACCAAAGCAAAACCGAACTTAGTTCACTCATATCAAGACGAACTTCGAAGCTTATTTATACAAAGCCGCATGTTCAAATACATCGCTCGGAATTTATAATCAGAGTTACGAAGTGCATCTAGTCTAGAAGTTCCTCCGCCAGCCACAGAATAGACCGCAGTTTGTACCGCCTTCCACGGCATCTTAATAACTTGCTGTAAGACTGTAAATCATTTCTGAAGCATGGAGATTATTAAGCTTCGGCTTTTTCCTGTCTGTCTGACTACTACTTAAATTCAGGTACTTATGCTAGACGGAGTATCAATCCAACCATTTATTTTTAACCAAAGAAAAATGAAACAGAGGCGTCTACATATCGTCGTTGTGGTGCGAGAAGTCACTAACTAACAATTTTGGCCAAAATGACTTAATGATGCCAAACTATTTTTACACCCAATATGTACCTTCTGAGAAGGTAAAAGAGCTGTTTTTCTTTTAATTTCGGGAAATACAAGAATGTCAGAACTACTTATCTGCTTGATGAGCCAAAAATCTGTCTACAAAAAAGAACTAAGGGTACTTAAGTAATTTATTTAAATCGTTTTTTACCATATTTTTCAATTACTTGGGCTGCACTGCTCATTAAAGTCACTTAGTGACATTTCGCGTACAATTTTATTTGACACGATCTACCATAATGGCTCTTAGTTATTATTTGCACATAAAAACTAGAAATGAAATGAAATTCTGTTGTCCGGTAAGATTCATTAACAGATATTAAGTAATATTTAATGAAGGTGTTCGCGCATCTTTTGGTCTTTACATTCTGCGAAACCTAACTAAAGTACGTCAATTAAATCTGTATTGCTACTTAGTTAGTAATTAAAATTGTTTTGTGGCTACATTCACGCTATCCCCGCTCACCCGCGTCCGTGTTTGGATTCAATCAGGTCACCATCATCCTATAATTAGTCCACTGCTGGACAACGGCCTCCCCTAATGAGCTCCATAGCACCCTGTCTTCAGCTTGCCGCATCCAGCATCTGCCAGCAGCCTTTCGCAAATCGTTCGGAGGGCGTCCTACACTACGATTTCCGAGTCGCGGTCTCCACTCAAGAACACGTTTACCCCAGCGGTTGTCGACTCTTCTCGAAATATGGCCAGCCCACTGCCACTTCAGCTTGTTAATCCTTTGCGCTATGTCGATAACGTTCTCTGTCGGTTATATTCGTTGCGAAACCGAGAGAAACTCCGAGCATCTCTCCAATAGCTCGCTGGGCAACCTTAACCTACCGTGAGTCTCCACGTCTCAGCTCCATAGGTCATGACGGGTAGGACGCACTGATTGAAAATTTTCGTTTTCAAGCATTGCGGTATGGATGACGAGAAGACTTGACGTAGTTTGCCAAACGCGGCCAACATAGCTGGATCCTCCTCTTGACATTCTTCTCGAAATTGTTTTTATCCAACTGCAGAGTCGGCCCAAGGTAAATACGCCGAAAAAAATTTGAGAAGGTGACCATGTACGACGACCGGTCCCGAATCAATGTGGCCATTGATCATGATCTTGGTTTTATCCAAGTTAATGCCAAGACCGATGCGTCGCGAGGCTAAAGCTAGGCCAGCCAGTATCCGGTTCAGCTCCTCAAGCGACTCTGCCATGAAGACTATGTCATCAGCGAATCGCAGGTATGAGATGTAATCGCCGTTTATGTTGATGCCCTTACCTTCCCAGTCCAGCGTCTTAAACACATCTTCCAACGCGCTTGTGAACAGTTTCGGGATATTACATCCCCCTGTCTCACTCCTCTGTGCAGTTGATTTTGATAGGTTTAGACCGCTAGCCCTGTACTTGGACACTCATGGTGACGGCATCAAAAAGACATCTCAGCACCTCGATATAACAATAGTCTACTTGGCATCGCTGTAAGGATTCCAGAACAGCCCAGGTTGTCACAGAGTCAAAGGCCTTTTCATAGTCCACAAAGGCCAGACAAAGGGGCTGATTATACTCTTCGGACTTCTGTATAATCTGCCTCACTGTGTGTATTTGGTTTATGGTGCCATATCCCCTGCGACATAAGGCCTGTTCCGATAGCTGGAACTACGAGTCTTCTGGCGAGACGGTTCGTGACCACTCGTGAGAACAACTTATAGACATGGATCAGGAGCGATATGGGCCTGTAATTTTTAAGGATGGTTTTGTCACCCTTCTTAAAAAAGAGCACCACCAAACTCCCGCTCCATGCCTTTGGAGTTCTTCCACTGTGAAGGACGGCATTGAAGACGTTCTGTAATTCTTGTAAAACAGGGGTTCCTCCGGCTTTCAAAAGCTCTGATGATGCTCCGTCTTTACAGGGGCTTTTCCGTTTTTAAGCTGCCCCAGAGCCAACACGATCACGTCTTGACTGATGTCTGTCAGTTCGTCGGTATAGTGGCGTGTCAGGGTGGCTCTAGAAGCGTGGTCATTGGTGATGAGGAGCATGTGCAGCGCATAAATGGCCATAGAAATCCTCGATCTCGGCTAAGATCTCCGGTTTCGACAAAACAGTCCTCCCATCGTGCGTTCACTCAGCGTGCTTCGTCAGGTGGCTCCTGACAAGCTGCTGAGTGAATACTTTGGATCCTCGGTTTCGCTCTATCACCTCTTCAATGAGACGTGTGTTGGATCTCCGAAGGTCACGCCGCACCATCTTTGCAATTTGCTTGTTCAGGTCTGACCTCTCGGACGAAGTCGCCTGGGTGGTTTCCCGTTTTTTTTTGTCATCAGCCCTAGAGTCTCATCTGAGACTTTAGACTTTCTGCCAGTGCGCTGCATTTTGCAGAACCTGATGCCCTCGTCTCTCAACGTTTCGACCAGATTGTGTAGGGTCTCGTCAGCGTCATCAGTGGGTTCCAAGGCAACAAATCTATTCCTGAGAAGCTGCTGAAACTTCTCAGTGCCCGCCATGATTTGGATTAGGTTAGGTCGGAGCGTGGACCTCATGTTCTTAAATAATTACCTACCTAACTCTTTTTCACATTTAAATTGTACCTATGTTATCTTTTCAACTCATCTTTAACATTAGTCTTAGTATTATGCTGTTTTCTAGTGATTTTTTTAATTATTTTGATTTTGTATTATGTGCATGCTGTTTTTTAAATAAATATATTTTCTCGTTTTCACATTGAAATTGTATTTTTTCTTTTGAACTCACCTTTAATATTAGTCACTAATTGCTATCTGAAACAAAGCTATACCAAGAATAATTACTTAAGTAACATGAAAAGTTAATTAACTAACAATAATGACATCTTATTGAGTTTGCTAGAATTAACTAACTTACATTTTACTAAGTATCTCAGTAACCATAAAAATATTTACATAATTTATTAAACTATAGGGTGTATGGTAAAATTATCTATATTTTGTTTATAGAAATAATTTTTGTAACTATAAGCCCTAATGAGTTACACCAATTTCAAGATCAAAAAAAACTTTGATCGTGATTATCTCGCAACTAACTTTTTGCACTTAATGACTTCTCGCACCACACCGACGATATGTTCGGCTGTTTGTATTTTTCATGTATTTTTATAGATTTTTCCATCAATTGTGATAAAACAGTTCAGTAGAAAGTAATGCCACATTATCATAATATTAGGACATCCTCGTTCTCGGCGAGGATGTCGGTATCACTCCGATATCACTGAGAACTACTAATGTTTCGAGTATCGGTAGTTTCGAATGTTAATTATTACTAATTACACAAAGTGATATCCGATATCTATGAAAACTTTTATTTATATGTATATGAAATGAACGGGAATTACGAATCAAGTACTATCAAGTACGGAGTATATATATTGTTAAACTGGTGATTATATGATTATCGGTTATAGCTATCAAAAGATATGACAATTTATCAATAGTAGATAAATAATATGGCGCTCATTAGGGGAGGCCTATGTCCAGCAGTGGACTGATATGGGCTGATAATGATGAAATAAATAAATAAATGTAATAAAAGCAAAATCTAACTAACTAAAGTAAACTAACTTTAAAAACATATTTTATAGAATTACTTATTTTGCTGTCAAAATTAAAATGAAAATGAAGGTGATGTAATAAAACCTAATATTATCCCGTCTGAGTTTTGTTTATTTATAAAAGCCTTAGTATACATATATCCAATAAGTGGGCAAGAACCATAAATGCGTAGCACAGAAAAATAAAACGTCAAGTGAGAGTCGGACTCGCGCACAGAGTGTTCCGTAAAATTAAGAGTTTGTTGTGTGTGTTCTTGTTTCTTGTCAAATTGCACGATTCTAAATGAACGGAAAGTAGTGCCTTACTAAATTGATTTAGTCACTAGCAAGAAAAAAAATCTATAATTACTTCTTCTAATTTACGGTTTACGGATTTTTACCTTCACTTGTGCTATAAGACCTTGCTTTTTGCCAAATTTCATAACTCTAGGTGGATGGGAAGTTCCCAATAGGTGTGCATGTGAAACATGATAATAATAATAACATTCATTAATGTTTCATTTTAGATTATTACCAACCGTCCTTCTGGTTTGACACTTGGTTCTGTTGCTGTTTGGACTGTTAGAAGAAATTACCTGGAACAATCAAAGAGCACATGAACATTACAACAAATATCGACAATAGTACGTTCGTAAATAACACATTATTCAACAATGCCGAAGACATTGTGGATTAAGGGCAGACACAGCGTATATCAATAACTAAAGCATTAACATAGAAATAGGACGCGAATGGCTGGGATCCAAGCGTGGCACAGAACATGGAGAACTACGTTGTACCTACAGATGGTACAAATGCTTTTTTATTTCAATGAATCTGAAAATCTAGATACTAAAGAACAGGAATTTGAAAAAACTGATAAACCTGCGCTGCTAATTAAATCCAGTTTGAAAAGTAAATTCTAAATCAGTTCAAAAATAAGCCTTCTTTTCATGAAAAATTCATGGAAATTATAATTTAAATTTTTGTAAAGGTGGGCGTTGTGAATTTTGTGTGTTGAATTTATGAGAGTATTTTTGTGAACGCTTACCTACTCATACAACCCATTTTTTTCACGCTTAATATTTTTTAAAAGCGAGTAACAACCTTTTACTATGAATCCAAGCTTCGAACCTTGTAACACCAACATTTAGAAGCAAAACTATCAATTACTAACATAATAAATCTGTAAAGTTTCTTGTGAACCTATCTGAAACAAGTACCAGTTAGGTTCGATTTCTATTTTTGTTACAAAACGATACTTAGTATTTTCACCTCATTTATTTATTCCACCGTAGATATCTACGGGACCGACCAGGTGGGATGACGATTTGCGAAAGACTGCTGGCAGATGCTGGATGCGGCAAGCTGAAGACAGGGCGCTATGGCGCTCATTAGGGGAGGCCTATGTCCAGCAGTGGACTGATGTAGGCTGATGATGAGATATCTACGGACAGACATTAAACTGTATCAAACTATACAGTTTGATTCTGTTTAGTTTATTGTCTTTATATTACCGATTTCGGATTAGGTTATACATTCGTTCGTTCTAGTCTTGTAACTGTTGCATTGGACAATGAATAATATTTTAATCTACTTTTTTCCAAACAGCATCTATGTATGTATGTATAAATGGCCAATCCCGCACACGTTAGCTCTCGATGCCTGAAGTGGCTCTAACTACAAAGTTCCGTCTCAAGTGCTCTTCTCGTCTGTCAGCGTCCAGCGATGCGCATTCAGTCTCTAGGAGTTCAAGGCTGATTTTATAATCATCCTGATCATCACCGAACTTTGTATTTTTAGACGATGACTAATACCTAATAGATAGAGTAGTTTCCACTCAATCGCTTTTTTTGGTTATGTTTGGTTAGATCTGGGAATTAAGTTGGGGTTATTATATAAAATCGACACCTTCTGGAGATGAAGGTATCTAATAATGACTTATAAAACGATTGTTTTTTCATTGCATACTTTATTTTATTTGGATACCTTTTGCGAGAAAACCTTGACGCCGATGATTAAAACTATCTATTTTTACAAAACGAATTAATAAAAATATAATATACGACGACCTCTGTGGCGCGATGGGCGAAGGTCTGCCTTCGACGCAAGAGGTTGCGGGTTCGATTCCCGCCTTGGGACAAATGTTTGTACGATCTGCAGGTATTTGATCCGGGTGCCAATAATAAAAAAAAACTATGTAATGTATTGTATTATGTATATGAATTATCTAGTACTCATAACACAAGCTCTGCTAAGATAGATATATTTATGGGCTAAACAATGCTGTGTGAATTGTCTAGCATTTTTTTTTGTATTATTTTTCTGGACAAATCTAAAGCAAATGTACTGAGATAAGGAATTGTGCTGACTGCGTATAAGCCACGATGTTGTCCAACTGTTTTGTGAAAAAGTGAAAAAGTATTTATTACAGCAAAAGACATAGACAATTACATCAAGTGTACATCCTTATTAACTATTTATTTATGAATAAAACAAGAAAGGTATCGTATTTAGGAAGATAAAAATTTAACGTACATACAAAAGACAACATACGTTTTGGACTAACTTCTAACAAATCGTCTTCGCAAAGCAGTAGATTGAAATATTTTTCAACCACCTGATTTTATTTTATCTTGCAGTTAATGATATAATTTTAAATTTGAATTTAATTTGTCGGCCTAGATGGCTTTGTCCTTCATATTGGGTACAAACAATATTTTGTTTTGAAATTGGTTTTTCCCAAACATTAAGATTTGTTTAGTTTCGCAGTTGCATCGAAATTAAACTCTGGAGCTGTTCTAATAAACAAAAGGTAAATGTTTGTCGAGTAAAGTTCTGTCTTCCAATCCGCTCAATAGATGAGTCCTCAAAGACAACATGGCACACAAACGTGTTCTCAAACTAACAAGTAGGTAAGGTATATAGTTGCTAAACAAACTTGTGATCCCCGAAGGACTACCTGTAATGGAAGTAAGCGAGTCAACAAACCGATGGATGGGCATCGGGGGTGCACAGTTTATCGTCCGCGACAGGAATAACCTACTTCTGGGGTAGTTAAATATACCTATAACTGTGGACATTTTAATAAAAAACATCTACCCTTAATGTAAGCAGTTTTTTTTTCTGGAAATAAGTATGATATATAGGAATCTAACTAATTACCCTGAAACATGATTAGCATAAACTGCAAATTTTATTATGTTGAATTTAATTTGCCACGCATTTTGTCACGCAGCGGGAATCAAATTTTGTAAATTAAAACCTACGTAGATCTGATAAAATTCTCTATTTGAGTTTCGTACCAAGAGGTGATTCTAATTCTAAAATGCCGGAAAACCTCAGGCAGTGAGTAGAACGACTCTACCTAGTTACACTTTACACTGCGAGGTACACACTCTACCTAGTTACACTTTACACTGCGAGGCATGACTCTAGCCTCGTTTACATTAATATTTGCACTTTGTTTCTGTTCTACGGCAGTTTCAAACAGACATCCAATTATCATAATACCACTCGAGAATCCTCTCAAACAGTTAACAACTCCCTACAGAACCTTGTGGCATTAACATTTCCTGTAATACCGATTTCAACATACACTCACCTACTGTAAAATTAATAAAACCAACCTTAGCTCAAAGTTATACAGTTCATATTTTACCTTGCAGTGGGACTTAAGTCCATAAGAAGAAGTTGCCATTTCAGTTTTCAAACAAAAGGTGCCTTCAACACTGAGCATGAGCTTGAAAATTCCTTGCCAAGGAAATTTCAGAACTTTTTTAAGTTTGAGCACTGTAGGTGAAAATTTTACTTGAAAGTCTTTCTACGATTGTAGACAATCAAGAATTTTTTTTTTCTGAGTTGGTTTGGAGCTGACTTTAATCTCTCATTTTGTGCAGATGAGCCACAGCCTACGTCTTGTTATCATAAGTAGTCATCTGATGGATGTGCCTTAGCATCTGATGGATGTGCCTTAGCATCGGCCATCGGTTGCGTGGTTCCTTTTCAAAAACAAAGATTTCGCGGTTGGAAATATTTCAGAACGAAATGCTAGGTTCGGACATGTGACGTTTTATAAGAATTTAAGTGTTTTATGTAAAGTAATATTATTTAATTCATTGATTTTAGGAAATAAGTAATAAATAATACTTAAAACAGAAAATAAAGTTTTTTATATAGCATGTTAGTTTTTGGGGCGCTTAATCGACGTTTTACGGTTTTATAATTTTAGTCGATCGTTAAGCTGGAGCGTTGACTCGCGCCTATTCAGTTAGGGCTGCCAACCGATAGAAACGTGCAGGCTTTCATCAACCAACCGATGGAAAAATGCACGGGTAGAGTTTTACTGAAAGGCTTCTGAAAGGTTATCGATGATTGCAATCACGAAGTTATTGCATGTTTTCCAAATGATGTTGAACGATCGAAATTATTGAAGCATGTTGGTAAATAAATTATTGAGTAAGTATTTTAATTGGGACCTATTCGGGATCATTTTCTAAAGCGATAATTTATAATTGGTTTGTAATTGACATATAAATCGATGAATATACACCGTACATAAAAACTCTTCCTGAAGACGGTAGAAATAGCAGACAGCGCGCGGTAAGGTAGTTTGCCGCAAGCTAGCCGCTAGCACTCAGTCGCATTACTAGCTTCAACCAAGCGGATCGATCACCACGTTCTTTCAGGTAGAGCTATTCTGATGATGTTAAAGACAAGCTGGTACTGACTAGCAGGCGACACGACTAGCAGGCGACACGACCGACACAATCATGCAAGGGAATCATGCAGAACAATCAATGCCTGAGTTGCAGAAATTCGCCGTTTCTTGATATATTGATGATTATTTTGATTTTATTATTTGACCACCTCTGTGGCGCGGTGGGCGTAGGTCTGCTTGCGACTCAGGAGGTTGAGGGTTCGATTCCCGCATCGGGACAAGTATGTGTACGATCTGCAGACATTTGTTCAGGGAGTTCTGGTCGTTTTCTATGTATAAAAAATATCTATGTATTGTATTACATTATGTATATCAGTTATCTAGTACCCATAACACAAGCTCTGCTTAGCTTGGGGCTAGACAATGCTGTGTAAATTGTCCAGTGTTATTAAAAAAAAAATTATGATTAAGTAATGTATAAGTGGACCACATAAAATGATTAATACCGAAGCGGTTGTGTTTCGAGCCATTTGGTAGTTTTCCCGTAGGCTCGGCAGAGTAAATCTACCCTCAATTTATCAGCAGAATCATTATGTGTAGGTAGTAATCAAATCCTATTTAAGCACCGTGCCCCGGGCGAATGCATTGCTAATGACAGCGGACGTAATACTAATTAATCCGCAATAAGCTTGATAGCCACAGCATGTTTATTGCTTAATGATTCTTAGAATTACCATGAAACATATAAAACTTAAAATAGATATTGCTAACATGCAACTAGTTTCATAAGTGACAACATTAACAAAAAAAGCAAGTTGAAAACCAAAAAAACTTCAACAACGCACACGCGCAGCGAAAAAGGAGCCGTTACCGAGTTCGAAAATGAAGGACTCATTTGTATTGTGTTTTCTTTATTTATCAAAAACTAATACCTACTGTTCTTATTTAATAAACACTATAACCAGAGAAGGTTTGTCTACTGTCTCTCGTTACAGCGTGTTGCCACACATTTGGTATGAAGTTATAGATAAATATTACTATTATTATAAACAAACTAAATCAAAGTAAGCACATACCGTTGTTAGCAGCTGAAACAAACAGTATCAAAAACTACCACTAAAAGCTAGATACATTTGGAAAGGTTCTGAACATAATACAAGCAGCTGTCGAGGGCAGCCCAAAGCAGCTGGGGTCCTCTACCCGAAGTGATCCAAGTTATCTACATGGCTGCAGTGGAACTTGTCACGACCCATGCGGCTAGCGTCTGGGCACCGGCTACTAAGAAACTCAATGTCTACAACAACAACTTCTAAACATCAGCAACATCTAAACGCGGTCCACAGATTTTTTGCCCTGAAGCTAAGAAAAGCTTACCGCACAGTGTCACTAAACTCAGCATTAGTACTAGCTGGTATACTTCCAATGGATCTTAAGATCCAGGAGGCAGCTCTCTTATGTTGATGTTGGGAGAATGAGAAGTTAAAATGATGGCATCATACGATCTGCCTTCGCACACGGCAAAGCATATAGACGTGGAGTTATGAGCATGGGAACCATTAAGGCGTTGAGCAAAACAACAACCAGGCAGACCGATTTTTTACTGGTGGTAGCAAGATTGAGGGAAAGGTTGGGGTGGCGTTGTTCCTATGGAATAAGGAAGCCGAAAGCTAATCTTCCCAGATGCGGTTGAGGCTTACAAAATTGCCAGGAAGATAAGTCTGAACAATGTATTAACATAGGTAAAGTCGGGCCAGGGTGGATTTTCCGAATACTTTACGTTGTGTGATAAGTAGCCCTAAGTATATGTTTTCTAAAATAAAATGTATATACAATATACATATTAAAATGTTTGTGGAATATAGCGTACACACATTATAAAATTGTTAGATAAGAAAATGGAAAAGAGGATACATAAAGTGTGATTAAGTTAGAGGAACAAAAATTAAAATTTAAAATAGAGGTACACGTCGGTATCTACCTACTCATTATTTTATAATGATCGGTATTGCGTCTATGTACAAATAGATAACATAATTAAAGCTTGGCGTTTATTTTTTAACTGAACGAAATAACTTGGAGAAAAAACAAAAAAGTTGTTAAAACTTCTGTCATAACCTTTTATTATATTGTCTGTTATATAGTGTGAAACTACCCAGAACAATGTTGTTTCGGTATTAAGGAAGTTCCTGAAATATTAACATTGTTAAAAGTTAGTTCCACAGGCTTCTGCATACGTTTACATGAAGTTAACGACAAGTATTGAACTTTACTACTAGCGAGAACTTGTATTTTTTTTTTAAATTTCCTATAATGTATTTTGTGTAAAAAAGCAATGAAATTATAAGATGGTTGGATTAACATTTTTAAAATTCCGCTTGACTTAGTCTACGCTTTATAATTTATGAGAATTCTCGAAAATAAATAGCACTAAAAGAGATTCAAACATCGAACTTCCGGAAGATTGGTTCTCCCACTGACTAGACTACATACTAGTACCTACCCAAAACAAAGTCTGATAATAGAAATTTTCAACTTAGTTTCGGAAACCAAAACCCTAATTACTTTTGTAATTTTTGATACTTCTATCAAAATCATACTGTAGGTTAGCAAGAGGTTAGTAAAATAAAATCCTAATTAACAACTAAGTATGTACTTAGTAATATACGTAATTAATACGTAATTGACGACCGATGTGGCACGGTGGGCGAAGGTCTACCTGCGACGCAGAGTGTCCGTGATGGTAGCGTACACATAACCGAATTCACGTTTGTTGTTATGCCTAATCTCTTTTTATACGCTTTTTATTAGGCATAACAACAAACGTGAATTCGGTTATGTGTACGCTACCATAACGGACACCGACGCAGAAGGTTACGGGTTCGATTCCCGCCTCGGGACAAATGTGTGTACGATCTGCAGACATTTGTTCAGGGTGTTCTGGTCGTTTTCTATATATAATAAAAAAAATATGTATCTATGTATTGTATTATATTATGTATATCAGTTATCTAGTACCCATAACACAAGCTCTGCTTAGCTTGGGGCTAGATAATGCTGTGTGAATTGTCCAGCATTATTTATTTATTTATTATTATTAATTAATAAAACCAACATTTTATAAAGCCTGTACATTTTGCGACATGCACAAGATGCTAGCTAACCGAAATAAACGATCACAATTTTTCACAATTGCAAGTCCATTAAAAGGCCATAATAGTTTCGTTGGCAGAATATGAGACACAAAGAGCAAACTTCTACTGGGGTGCGGGGAGCCCCGGGGCTAGTTAGGCTGAGGTTAAATCCCATATATTTTGTAGTAATGACCTCTCGCCGGTTACATCCGGGCTGGTTGTCGATAGGCGGTTAGATGGAGGCTTTCAACACCTTTGGCTACTTCGGTCAATATTTTGGACATTCATATATGATAGTGCGCAAAATATTTTTACTTGCTTTACTTTTTTCATTCATCAATAAAATTTATATAATAAAAAAAAATTATATGTACCTTCGTAATTTTTTCAAGTGTTTTATATTTCTACGTGTCAGCCAGTGTTCGCTTGTGACCGTTGCAAATTATATTATGCAATAATATTTAACAAAAAATTTGATAAAGAAGAGCC
Organism: Eupithecia vulgata; assembly: GCA_946478455.1. Classification (NCBI taxonomy): domain Eukaryota; kingdom Metazoa; phylum Arthropoda; class Insecta; order Lepidoptera; family Geometridae; genus Eupithecia; species Eupithecia vulgata. The sequence continues at coordinate 874,236 of OX297873.1, read as the reverse complement.
TAAAATAAAGCAAACAAAGTTTTACAAACCTACGACCTTGCCTAAAAGGGGTCGGCGGCGGCGGCGGTCCCTCGGGGATTTTTATTTAAACCCATACTAAAGCACAAACAAAACCACTCAGTTTTAAAACGAGGGCTCTAAAAATATTTGTTCTCCTGAGTCTCCTGATCCCGCGACTCCAAACACAATAATTGGTCTCGAATGACCCCCCCCCGCAGATCCCCGCGAGTACGAGTGAATGTAATTGGATCGAGACTACGACCAGACAGACAGACATTTAGATGAAACGACTAATGATGTGACTTTCATTGATAAAAGCTTAGCTTATTATTTTATATCTTTTTTATTTTATTTATCTTGTTTGCTTACAAAGTCACTCTCCTAACGAGCTCCATAATCTTGAAAAGAAACTGTTTTTTATCTGTTAGACATTTTGATTTTACTAATGTTATACAAAAACTAAAAAAAAATGCAAAGAAGATTGTATTGCTTAGGTATAGCAAGCGCAAATAGCAATTTATGACGTCATTTTCGGACCGGTCCACTAATGGGCGGCTGTTGCTATTAGTAAAATTAATTAATCTGCGATGTTCAAAGTGTTGCCCTAAGGTACAGACCGATTAACTACCTAGAAACTAGACATTTTGTAGAGAAATACTAAAAGGAACAACGAGCATTAATAACGTTAATTGAACCCCCTAAATGCGTAGGTATTGTTGTGTGGCATGCAAAACATAATCGCATCAGCATTTGAAAGTCATTCACGCTTTCTCACAATCATCTCCTAAACTTATCTGGACATGTTAAATGAATGAAGACACGCCTGAGGCTGACAGGGCTTCCCAGACATTATCCGGAATGCCGTTCAATTCTCCGAGATCTCAACGGATTCCTGGACAAAGCTTTGATCTGACCTCCGTCACTTGTCGATATCAATGATTTTAGATAATCGACGAGATCACGGTGCCTTTTAGGAATGATAAATGATGACCCACTATTACTGGTAGTCCGCATTTAAATAAGGCGTGATTCTTATCTTTAGTTACAAAGTAACATTACATAATCTGTGGTTGGGTGATCATCGACAGGTCACAACGTAAAGCTAGGTAATAAGTCCCTTTATTCAAAAGGTCACACCATCATGCAGCACCGAAGAGGATTCCTAATATATGATTTAGAAAGACATAGTAGAAATAACCCTGTTAAAAATGCCATGTCAGTAAGCAGCTACAAACAAAACTAGTTGTCGCAAAATGTGTCCGTGGAATGCGTGGAATTTTTCCATGATACATGATGATGAAGTTGAAACTTTTAAGTTTTTAACTACCTATGTCTCTTTTATCCCTGGACATGTTAAATTAAATGCTACCTCCAGCACAATAAAAATAAATGCCAGCTAACACGGAGACATTTTAATTAACGAAGGTAGTCTGCAGCCATATTTTGCATTTTAAAAGAACGCTGACAATGGTATAGCAGTAACAAAATTTAATCGCGTGACGGTTGTCACAGGGCTCCCTAGGTATTCACTATTATTTTATTTAAATTACGTTACAAATTATTTATTTAACAGCAAAAAATAATTACAACTAATATTTACACTTACATCTATTTACTAAAAATCTAAGCCGTCACCAGAAGGCAGAGTGCCCAGAATGCTGGCAGCATTGCCACGTTGAATGGCAATGCTAAATGTCACTATTATTTAATTCAATTCCAGTAGTCTAGAGGAAACGTTTTTAATATTATGCCTTGCAACAATGAATTTTTCATATTCGCTGTGAATAAGCCTCGTCCGTTCGTAGTCGGGTGAAAATTCAGGTTTTACAAATCTACAGTGAAAGAAAATACGGTAAGAACCTAGCAATTTTGTAAGCAGTAAAGGCTTCACAACTCGGCCGATTAGATTTCAAAACTTTGTGTTAATAATGAATTCCAACATTATTAAAATACCATCGAAACTTTCGGTTTAACTTGAAAATTGTGAAGTTTTGAAGGCCGATGGGAAATTAATTTGCTTTTATTGTTTACCAGTTTACCTACATACTGACCGGAATCGGTCAACGCATAGCGACTCTTGACTCGATTGTTATATGATATGTGACAAATTATTACCATAAAATTTCAACTTCTTTTGTCTGGCAAAAAACTCGCAAACTAACAACTTTGCAGCCAAGTCAACTTACGTACCATAGCTGCACTTTAGAACCGAAAGATAGAAAACACTTTTAAGGCACTCTTAAAACTAAAATCTATTCGAAAAAGAACTCAATTATATATACATGCCGGTCTTATCACGACACACAATTGGCGGTCTTATCACCCAAGAGCGATCTATGCCATACAGCCTGGTATGGATAGGATCGTCGGATGTGCATGGGGTAACATCTGTTTGTATCTAATGTATACTTATCAATGTCATACTGAAAGATTTTTATTAACAAAAAAAAATTCAATCAAATAAAAGAATTAAACTAAAACTAGTATTTACAATTGAAAAAATTGAGCTAACTGCAGGCTGTTGCAAACAATCTACAGGTAGCTCAACTGATCCATATCAATACCAGTCGGAAGCGAAAGCTCACCAGCTCTCGGGTCACGCTTCGCTTGGACCAGACGCTCAGACAATTGTTTTAAAAACCGCAGAGCCTCAGTACCCCACGGACCATGGATTTGAAATGAAAACGAACTGAAATTAGTTTAAATTTTCCTTGATATTATTAATCAATTATTGTGAGTTTATTTTGTCTTTTGGAATTAACATAGTTCATAAGAGATTTAAAACCAAAAACTTACTTCAATTTCCACAACAAATATGTATATATAATATGTAAATAGTGATAGATGTAATATCCCCCGACCAAGCGCTCGCGGCCCAGAAACACAGAATGTTGACCACTTGTGAACATGAACTGCTAGCCGAAGGTCGTACACCATGCTGTGACGCTAGAAAGTAAATAATAACACACGAGTCGGTGTTTGCCACCGCAAGTACTCCTACTGTAAATGTTGCCCTAACCTGTGTCAATACTAATAACTGAAACTATATTGAGCTTCGTGGATACTGAGGGTCGGTGGATGGAAACCTGACGGTATGACTGATTCCTTCGAAGATAAAACTATTTTAAAAACGCAGTTCGAAAAGTGTTGTAATGTTTATCGTACTGTTTGTGAAAGTACCAACCAAAAACCTAGTGTTTGTTACAGTTAAACTCGCATATAATTTAGTTTGCTTACGATCGTTGCCCTAGAAACAATTTCTTACCAGTTAATGCAAAAATTGTCATCTGAAGATTATCGTGTGTGTGTCTTAGAACGTTTGACGGGGCTCTTTACAAAATTTCTCGAGGATCAAACTTTTATGAGACCACTTCAAAATCAACCTTTATTATAACACGAAGAAAATAATCAAAATTTATTATTAAGTAGTTGGCGATGATATCACCAAAATAGTTGTAATTTTTCTAGCGTTGTGATTTTTTAAAAGTATTGCTGTTGTTTGGCAGGATAAATACTATAATCCCTCGAGGAAAAAAATATGGGACCATTTCGGGATCATACTTGATATAGTAAAAAGGCAAATAATTTTTAAAATCGCTCCATATTTGACGAAGAAATCGCTGAACATATTTACGTTCAAAACATACATCCGGAATAGAACCTCTTTCTGAAATCGGTAAAAACTCGAATAAATTGCTCTACTGATTTTCGCAGACACGTGATGCAATAATCACCCTGTGTTGTTATAAAGTCAGATTTCAGCGCTCGCATATAAAACTCCCTTTGCAGTTATACGTTCAAAAACACGCAAATCAAGTAGCGCGTGTCGCCATTTTCATGGAGTTTTCAGAGGTCGTTAGGAAGGCGTTTACGGACGACGAATGTTCAGAGGAGTGCGAGTGGGTAAGTGGAGAGTAAAGGACAGCGGACAACGTATCAGCTTAACAATTTGTGTGCAGAAAGTAAACCAACAATTGAATGGAAGGTGCTTACATAATACACAAAAATGTACAGCGATGCGGCGAAATATCTCATAGTATAAATCGAACAGTTTTCCCTATTGACGACCTTTATTTTGAACTAGTTTATACCAGCGGCTTTATACGCGTTGTGTACAGGGTATGGCGAAAAGAGTGCAATGGTCAAGCCTTTAGTTACGGTTGGAAGAAACAGAAAGAAGCAAGAAACAAGAACAAACAACACATCCCATCATACCTATAGATTACGTAGGGAAGGAAATCATTTATGGGGAATTGCGTACGCGTCCATAACAAGCTTCTATCTGAAGCAACTCAGCTCCCTATTCGTAAATTTAAACTGTATATAAAACTAAATCTTATCTAGAAAGACTTTAACTCCATAGATGATTACTGCTTGGTCAAATGTCGCCCAGTTTCGCATAATAGTTTTTAAGGAAGATAATTAAGCTTAGTTAGTTGTAGATAAATATATTGACCTGTATCTAAATCAAATTGTATTTAGACTTAGATAGGCAAATAGTGGTTTATTGTTCGCTTCTTCCACTAGTTGAAAATTGAAGCGAATAAAAACAATAATTACAATTTATATAGCTGTTTATAAGCCGTCGTGAGACGAAACTTAACAATACTTTTTCCATGTTTTTATTTGAATCTCACCACTTTTAGTAGGTAACCATCTTACTGGAAAGAAAACTGACAAGTTATTTTTCTTTCAATAGAAAAAACATGATTTCAGACTTACTTTCAAATTAATTGGAACAAACTTTTGTTTGTTAATAACATTTATTGCGATACTTGCTGTAGTTTAATATAGGTCATACAGTATGTAAAAGTATCAAGCAAGAACCCTGTTAGAGCACTACAACAATTTGCCAGCGACTAAATACTTACAATTAAAGTTCTACTCTGACGTAAATACCATAACTATATTTTACTATTTTAAGACAAATTGCCATCATTTTAAAATTTTAACTTCCATAGTTTCGTAAAAACAATTCCGAGAAGGATGCCACCAGCTAGGTTGGGCAGCGTTTGGAAAACTACGTCGAGTTTTCTCGTCATCCATACCGCAATGCTTGAAAACAGAAGTTTCAATCAGTGCGTCCTACCCATCATGAACTACGGAGCTGAGACGTCGACACTCACGGTAGCGCTGGTCCACCAGTTTAAAGTCGCCCAGCGAGCTATGGAGGGAGCTATGCTCGGAGTTTCTCTGGGATAAGTAAGACACGCAACGAATACATCCGACAGAGAACCAAGGTTATCGACATAGCTCAAAGGATTAGCAAGCTGAAGTGGCAGTGGGCTGGCCATATCTCGAGAAAAACCGACAACCGCTGGGGTAAACGTGTTCTTGAGTGGAGACCGCGACTCGGCAAACGTAGTGTAGGACGCTCTCCGACCAGGTGGGATGATGATTTTCGAAAGACTGCTGGCAGATGCTGGCAAGCTGAGGACAGGGCGCTATGGCGCTCATTAAAGAAGGCCTATGTCCAGCATTGGACTAATGAAGGCTGACGATGATGATGATAGTTAAGTACGTTTTCATCACAATGCTACACGTTGAAATCAGCGTTGTGGGGTTACTCGCAACACTCAGATGAGAATTATCCTATTCTGTAGCGCTGGAATACGGCACTCACACCTTTTTTCTGTCAAGTGTCGTGTTTGTTATTTTAGTTGTCGTGTAAGTTTTCTTTTATATTTTTACCGATACTGTCAGAATAAATATATTGATTATATTTCATTTCAATACAACTGCAGCTTATAACATTAGATCAAAACGCTCTGTAGTGTAAACTCAACTCCATTAGTTAAAATATCTCGTGGTTCTTGTTGAGATGGTATGGTGGACGTAGACCTTAAACTTGTGACACGTGAAGCTACTTCGTAAGCTGAGAAATGTAGCTCTGTATTGTACAAGTTATATGCTCGTACTATGATACAACATCTGGTCCCTTCTTGCGCTTCACACGGTGATTTCTGTCAACGTATGACGTCGAACAGCTTTTTGTAGACACATTGATTGGAGTTTCAAAAAGATAGATAAAATAAATGGATCAATGTTAATGAAGCTATTTGATTATTATATTATTTTTGGAAGATTACTTCTTTTATAACAATAACAATTCATGATTAAACTTTTGAAACTATCATGGTTATTTACATAGAAGTAGAAACGTAGAAGAACATAATACTTAGTAAAAGACAATGAATAATAATAATAATGAATACCAATAATAACCAACTCACAGTGACTTTAGTTCTTCCGTGATCATGAAGCATGAAACTGTGCCGAAATATTGGAAAAAAATTTAATCATGATAAATATAACGTATTATGTTTATAGATTTGAAATAATGAAAATGTACAATTTATTTTTGATAATTAGGAACAACAAAATACAATTATTTTACCAAAAATTCTTTGACATTTATGTACATATTTCCTCAAGTTATTTAACTTTACTGCTCAATTCTTTAGCCCAGAGGAAACAATGCTTCACTCACACACCGTCATAAAGATAGAAGACAATCCCAGATTTCTCACAACAGTCGTTCGTAAACCCAAGCTCGCGAATTACCATAATCATTAGTCTACCCTTCTCCCAACGACATAAGGTTCAAAGTTTCTCGACAAAGGAAAGATAAAGTCGTCAGTTTTAGCAATCCTTTAACAGTTTATTTTACAACATTTTTAGTGTTCCGTCAACTGATGATTACACGGATCGCTAAAAAGATCAGGATTATGTCGATCTGTATAACGATAAAAAACCTGATTTAAATAAAATAAACGAAATCAATATGTACCTACCAACCAATATCATTGTAGTGTTTGATATGTAACAAGGCAGCAGCGACCCTCTGCAGAACAGACTTGCCATCTACTATCGTCAGAGAACAACAGACATGTCTGCCAAGCGTGGTGGAGTGCTTTGGGGAATTCACAATTCATAATAAAATTCAATAACGTTTATTTCTTTAAGCTTACAAAATAAGCACTTAGACAAGGAAGGTCTATCCAGCAGTGGACGTATTTCGGCTGAAATGCTTATTCAGAATCATTAGATGACTTAGCTTAACTAAATCTTTAACTCAAATAACAAAACAATACTCTGCCTAATTAGTTTCACGATTTACTTAAGTTTCAATTACCGAAGTAAATAGACAATATTTGTTTAATAATATTTAGTTACCCTCCACAAACAACTTCAGGATGTATCTAAATATACAGAGTAGATTCGTAATGCCATAATTTAAGGCCGGTTTGAGGGCTGGTGGACAATAAAGCAGAATATGCAATCATTTTAATTCTATAATTTTTTGATCACTAGAAATAGACTGCTATTTGCCAACTACGTACATAGGTAGTATTTCCCATCGTGTGTATTAATGTTGTTCTTTTTCTACAAATCATTCCATTTTATTACCAAGCAAAACTATTTAAGAAAAACAACACTGTAAAAATAACATAACATGACAATCACGATTCCTATTCCAGATTCATAGTTATATGTATTATTAGAACATAGAATTTTCTGTGCTTTGGTAGAAATATTTCTTTATACGGAACCCTCTTCAAGTAAGTTCAACTCGCATTTAGCCGTTTTTTATGAGGCATCTCTATATTTCGTAATGTCTCGTTACAATAAGCCTACTGGAAAATTGAATGAACATTTTTACGAGATTCAGTGAAGCTGCGGTCCAAATAAAGTAGATAAAGGCACTTGGTTTAACATGCAAATTACTGCTGACGTTGTTAAACGAACCTAGAATGAATATAAACTAGCTTTATCACAAGGTAGAAATGAAACTCTGAGACAGACGTCTCAATTCATGTGTCGCCAAAACCAAATTAAGCCAATTTGAATAGTGCCGAAGTGTTACGAGTACGTACCTATATCCTATGCATATCTACTTTCCTGGTAGGTACTTAAATTCAGTTTTTTTAAATCTTTAAAATGCGACAAATCAGGATTGAAATCAGCATTGAATTTAATTTTCCTGATTCGATATAGTTTAAGCCATAGTGAAAAAATTCTATGTCTATGGTTTACGCCGAAGCCAGTAGGTCTTTCGAGTAACTGGTCTAGAGCATAGACATAGAATTTTTTCACTACGTTCTAGAGGGACGGCCATCCTTTTTATTACGATGTGTGTATTTCTCTCAGGTATTTCTACAGACATCACAATAAAAAGGTAGGCATCATTTGAAATCTTGTCAAGTTAGTAAAAAGTTTAGTTTTGGCGACATGTGAATTTGACACCCGTATCTTACTGTAAAAGAGAATGTGAGCGTAAAATGATTTTTTAAAATTTTGTCGCGACAAAAAGTAGGAATGAAATGAACGTACTGACCGAAATCAAAATAAATCTTTTTTTTTTTCAAATTATATTTTTATGTTATTTTTTAAAAAGCATAAATAAATGTCTATGTCTAATTAGTGGTTCCATCCTAAACTAAATGAAAGTATTTATCAACTGACTTTTATCTTCAAATCTTTAATTTTACAGCTGACAAGCACTTGGTTGAAAAATTTACATTTGCTTCTTGTTACCGAAATATTATATTTTAATATTATTATATATAATATTATTTCATGACGACCATTGTAGCGTGTAGACAAATATTTGTACAATGTACAATCATTTGTTCAGATTGTTCTGGACGTTTTGTAATTTTGATAAAAGTATCTATCTATGTATTGTATTATATTATGTATACCAGTTATCTAGTAGGTACCCATAACACAAGCTCTGCTTAGTTTGGGGCTCAGATAATGTTTGAGAATTGAGAAACAAAATTAAATAAATCTAAAATTTTTTTCTTTAAGATTTGTACTATTAGCTATCTCTACAAAACTTTTTTCCCTTATTACAAAAAACAAAAGCACCGCTTTTTGGAATTGTTATCAAAGTATTCATAATGTTTGCCGTCTTCATGTTTCCCTCTCTACTACTATAAGAACCGCTTGCACAACGATAATTAACTTGCTTAATTTTGATTAGTGAGTTGTCAAACCATACAAATACGTCAAATTTAATCAAAATTAGACTTTTAAATATTGTTGTGCAAGTGGAGCTAATAATCTCAAGTTGCACACTTCCGGCCAGACCAGATTTAATTTGGGAATCGCTTCAAAGAAAGAAAAAGTTTATCTTATCGAGTACAAAGGAAAGTTTACTAAACGTTTATTATGAACAACTTGACTGGAGCTATATTTTCAAGACCTTTTGAGGTTCAGCCTTGTTGAGCTTATTCTTTGACGAGCGCATCATTTACAAATTAAAGAAACATCACTTTAAGACTTCTAAAGCCTAGAGAGCCTACCTACATCTGATCCTTGTCTCTATTGATTATTTTAACCCACAATTACCAAGCTTATAGAAAGAATTTGAATTCATAGATAACAAACATGAAGTTTTCTTGTGTTATGTTTTTGTATTATTGTATTGGTCTTCAAAAACAAAAGAATCGAGCAAGCCGGGGTTGGCAATCGGTCACTTCACAGAAAAATCATCCTAGTGGTGTAAAGGCAGATCCTCGGGCGATTGTACCTATAACCCTTACATATTATCAATAATTAATATTGAGATAATTGTTGGCTAGGATGACTAATCATTGGTTAAAAACGTGTCTTTTAAAGAAAAGACCGGAATGAAGCTACAATTCAATTCAAATCATTTATTTATACCTTAGGGTCACACGGCACACTTGGTCATGTCAAAGCTACATATTTTAAGTACTTACAAGAAATAACAATAAAAAACAGAACAATAAAAACGGAAAATAAAAAATTATAAATGTCTGTATAAGGGTCGTAAATAATAACATTAATAGGTAAAATTAAAATAAATGCAGCTGTACATGTCATGGGCTTTGACAAAACACAATCCAGCTATCCGTAAAGGCGAATTAAAGTAAAACCCAAATGACGTCACACCCTACTATAGACATAATAGGTAATCAGATATGTACCTCGGGCCTAATAATAGATAGTAAATTTAAGTGGTCCAATCATATTGAGCGAGTCTGTAATAAATTGCGACATTTCCTAGCGAATATAACAATCCTTAAGGATCGTATCCCCTACAAGGTAAAGCTCATGCTGTACAACTCGCTAGCGGAATCATATATTCAATACGGCCTAAGTAGCTATGGTCGTACTTACACTACTTACCTCCAGTTAAGAATATTAAAGAAAATAGTGACATCTAAATGTCAAGCTGCAATTCAGTGATGATGATTTCTATTTAAACATTGTGGAGTACCTACCTACTGCCTGTTCATACTCAACTTAAGAATACGCTACTGCGAAATTATTTCTTCGATGAAAGTATTCGACATGTTATTAGTCACCCCATACATTACATACACAAGCTGTTGCTCGGAACCAGCTAATCACTTCGCGCGCTAACAATGCATGCGGCGAGCGGACAGCCAGTTATCTTGTCCCTCGACTTATAAATGAATTACCAACCGAACTGCTTGACACTTTAACATATTGTAAAAACATCAAACATAAATTGAAATCGTACCTACTATCGAACCTACGTAAATATCAATAATGCTTCTGAATCACTTGCCTACCCAACTCCAGTATCAACTAGGTACTTACCTACATACGATTATGTTTAGAATAAGAAATAATATAATCTATAGGTTGATCTCCTAATACACACTCTACACATTCTCTATCTTTCATTGTGACCAATAGGTACCTACATTGCTTACTGCTCAGAGTCCAAACAAGATCTAGGAATAACGAAACGCAATTCCATTCGTACAACTAATCAAAGAATCTCATCCGAAAATATAGGTATGTAGGTAAGTAGATGTAGCTAAAAATAAAAATCGAAGATTATGGGATATTGCTATCCGTTGCAATGTAGTTCCGCCGTGATCTGCTAGATGGCGCTAAACGTGACTTCTGAACAAATAGGTAAATTAACAAAACCTTATGAAATGCTTTATATGAAGCTAAATATAGATAAAAATACTCGTGACAGCTCATTTATAGTAACAAAACGACTAATTATTACTATCTTCTACATTGTTCGGTGTATTGATTCACTAATAACTTATTTTTTGTTTGCGACAGTAACTACCACAACAAATTTGTTCCTAGAACTTTACATCAACTTTTTATAGTGTTTGATTACGAATTTGCATAAAGTATGACTACTGGGAGAAAGAGGATTTCACACTCTATTTATACATATAACATTTACATTAAGAGTACCTCGTTTTCTGTAGGAACTATTTCGGTTTTTAATGGGTACGCTAGCATAACGCCAGCTCAGGTGTTATTTTATAGACTTGTTCCATATCTCTGTTCCTATGAGAGCAATCATTATGAAATTTTGCATAGCTGAAACGATATTTATACTCTATTATTGTGTATAAATTTTGTTGCTATAATATAAGCCGTTTTTGAGAACGGTCGTGTGTACGCTAGCTTGATCGTTATGCTGGCGTACCCACAAACAATGGTCATTATTTCTTAAACCAAGGAGGCGCTATTTATTTTACTTTTACACTGATTATACTCTATTTATACGTTATTTATTAGGCATAACAACAAACGTGAATTCGGTTATGTGTACGGTACCATCACGGACACAATGATGTTGTTTAAACATTTATTTTTTTAATAGGTATTGATTATATTTATGTGGTATCCTTTGGTAATGGGTCTTTATAATTTTAAATAAACATATACCTATCTAGATCATCTTTAGTACACCCTGTTTTTTACACTTTTGGATGGAAAGAGATCGTTTACTTAAACGATTGTTTACTTATCTTATGTAATGTCTTTTTGTTATGTGGTTTTGGTGTGCCTACAGAAAGAATTTTTGTATCGTATTGTATACATTTAAAGTTACGAGTTCTTAGTTCCTAGAACTTGTTTAAATTAAACCACAGGCAGTTTAATAAGATCTTATTAAACTGCCTTCCAAATGATTTCCGGGTCTTTTATGCGACTCCAATAGTTTTAATTTAATTTCGGGAATTTGCTTTTTCTATGTAAATACGGAAGATTAAATTCCAATGAGAGTGGTGTTGGCTGTTGGCTTCGCAAACGCCGCCCCAATCGTCTTGTCGAGTCAATATTTGAATTAGACTATCAATATTTTCTCTTTCTGCTTGTCTTTAAGATTTGAACGTAGTTGCCTTTCGTCTTGGCTTCATTTAGATTGAGAAGGCTCTAATTTAGCTTTAAATTTAAAGCATGTTATGCTGGTAATAAATAAATAATATAAATACATGATTCTGCACAATTCACCATGCATCATCTAGCTAGCCCCAAAGTTATCCTATCTTGTGTTTTAGGCACTGGATAGCTGTTGAATTTTACTTTTTAAATGGGTACTTACATGAGAGATTTTCTAGATACCTTTTTTATATTTCCTGTAACTTGTAAAATTTTAAATAATTGGTAAGTTTAGTAAGGTAAGATTAGAATAATTATACATCAACAAAAAAATTATTTTCAGTCGTTGACTTGTAAAAACATAATTTTATTGGAAAAAAAACTAAAATGCGACTTTGAAGTTAGCGAACTAATTTAAGTTTTGCGGGTAAATACTAATATATAATATATAAATAAAATAATAAACTAAGTATAGGACCACTTCGAGATCATGTTCCATACAACTGCAAAGGAATGATCCGAATTGATCTTAATTAATAATGGAGACATCCGACGTGCAAACATTAAAAATACAAACATACATCCGAATAGAGAACCTCCTACTTTCCTTTTAGAAGAAATTTTAATACTATAAATAATATAAATATCCCGGAGTCGCAAGCTATTTGCGCTTGAAGATAAATGATTAAACAAGTTAACGAGTTGTCTGCCTCTTCATCACAATCTCATCTGATTTTAGCTCTAAAAATAGAAGACTTTGTTTCGCTCCAAAATACAACGCAATGGGAGTCTCCAAACCTAAAATCAGAAAGCTTCTCGTATCAATTTATTCGGAAATTCCCCGACTGGCCGCCCAATCGGGCGTGGGGTCCCATTATCTTGAAATATTCCCGGATTTTTCTATCACACATCCCGCACATAGATCGACGATACCAGCTAGTTTCTTCAAACCCAATATGAAAAGTTACGTACGTTAGTTTAGTACAAAAGAATGTTCACTTTAAAAGTTTGTTATTTATAACAAACCAACAAAATTTTAAAGTGGACACTCTTTAGTTCGTCTGATACAAGTCCACTGCTGGACATTCTTTTGTTGTTTTGAACTAAATATTGTAACTCAACTAATAGTAAAGTACTGGTACTAGTACTATCTGGAAACTTGGATTCTGTTCTGACCACGGAACACTAAAGCTTGCCGCACACCTGAAAAGCAACGCTGCAGCGCGTCACAAAAATGTGCATTTAATTATGGGTTTTAACTCGTATTACTTAGATGTATTTTATATTGACGGCATCAGATGACTGACAGTATGAGGCTTGTGTGAAGCCATTTTCTAACAGTAAAATGTATATAAACATAACGAGTTTAAGCACATATTTAAATACACATTTTTTTGTGTGCAACGACACTGATCTGCGACCACCTGTCGAAAGCTTAAGGTATCTTCACTACTGTTTGTTCCAAACTTCATTTTGTGGACAAAATAGAAAAACCCAGAACAGATTCTGTTTTTTTTAGGTTTTCAATCAATTACTTTTTTACTCAAGAAAACGACGTTTAAATTATCTTATATAATAACAATTTGTAGATAACCAGCTAAGTCAATAGTGTCGATGTCAGCCCGGCCTCGAGGGTAGAGGTGAGCTGGCGATGGTCCTAATGGCCATTTCAATTCGGAAGTGCCCTTGCTTTTAGGGCACGACTTTAACATTGTTTTAGGGAAATGTTTAGAGTTGCCTATTCAATACATTTTGGGAATACAATGATTCGGCGGAAAATGAGTTCAAGGCAATCATGTAATACATAATTGTATCTATTATTAAAGAATAAAAACCAATCAGAACTAGAGTTAACGCTTTGGCCTGTGGATAAATTTTAAAATTGATTTGTTAGACTCAGAGTTTTCGAAAAAATAGATCACACAGCGCAAATCCAAATTACTGAATCCACTGCAATTTAACATTATCTATATATAATTACTATATCCCGCAGGTTTCCAAAACAGGCAAAAAAGCAGCGATTAAAGTTTGCTGTATTCGATGCAAATGCTCTTTTGACTGGTTCAACCCGTCAATTCCTGTTACCGTGTAGTCAAACTTATCAGCTACGTAAAAAATTGCACGAAACTGAATAAAAATGCTGAACCTATAAATTCATTGAAAACTAGGTAAAAATATGCAAAAAAATCGCTGCACATTTTTAGAACAATTTTGTATGCTTCATTTTTTCTAGTTTGAATGGAATGGTTTGATGAAAAACAGTTATCGGGTGGCAGTGCTTTTAATCCACTTACTGTGTTCACGTGTGTTCACGTGTGTTCACGTGTGTTCACGTGTGTTCACGTGTGTTCACGTGTGTTCACGTGTGTTCACGTGTGTTCACGTGTGTTCATAGTCACATATTTATGTGAACCAACGTTGCATCGTCTACATGAAATAGTAAACTACGAGGATATCTTGTGGAACTACCAGAATTCAATAGCTATGTTATAACATTACTAACTAACCCGAACTCGAATTCATTCACGTGGACCTTAGAAAATAGCAACTTTTTTAGTTTCCATGAAAACTATCACCGCCAAAGTTTAAATTTTCAATATTTTGTTTTTATAATACTTACTAAGAAGAAACAAAAAAAAAACAATAAAGTAACTTGGCAAACAAAGTGGAGCCCAGCCTTTACTCAGGAAAATAATAAGAAAATTAATCACATTTTTGTTACATTTGCTAAGTGACTCTACATACACGGAAAATAAAATTTCGTTTCGTCATATTTTAAGATTGCTAACAGAAAAGTAGCATAAGTAATGTCGTCCACACACTTCTCGTGCAAAAAATCTTGACCATTAAATTCTTTCGTGCTTTATTAAACATAGCTACAATATCGAAACAAAATATCGTAATTTCCATAAAAAAAACTACAAAAATTCTTAAATTCTTAAAAAAATCTACAAAAAATCCAGTAACATCGCCTCAATTTTGTGTTCTACCTACCTTAATGTGTGTATGTTTATCTGTGCTGTTGTTGTTGAGTCAAATAAATGACATGTATCTTTATCGTTTATCTTTACAATTTAATTTTTTATTGGTAAATTGATTTCAACGATTAGGTATATCTTTAACATCTCCTTCATGATACCGGTAGAAACGAGTGATTCGCAAAACCTTTTTAGGGTTTCAAAGATCGGTTTTGAAACCCTTATGGTCTCGCTCTGTCCGTCCCCGCTCTTTCTTGAATATCTCAGTAACTACTGCAGCTATTAACTTGAAATTTGAAATAATGATACATTTCGTGCGCCATTACTGATTTTAAGAAAAAAATATATAAATAAATGAAAAATGAAAATGAATATTTTCAGTACAAATTTTGATGTTGAAATTTCAAAAGAGACCTAGGAAGGCAAATAAGGTATCAAATGAAAGGTATCGTTTTGTACATTTCAAAACACTTTTTGAAATTTCTGTAAATTTCATACTTTTTGAAATATTTCAAAAAAAGTCGAAAAATTGACCATACCCCCCCCCCTATCTCCGAAGATTGCACACCGATCCACGTACAATGTATTAGGCGTTTGTAGATATCAATCTATATTTTACAGGAAAAATATAGAGAAGTCTGTAATAATAATAGTTTTTGAAAAATGGTCAAAAAGGGGGAGAATTTTTTTTCAAAAGGGGGGGTACCTACCTATGTGGGGTATCAAATGAAAGGTATCGTTTTGACCATATCAAAACACTTTTTGAAATTTCTGTGAGTTTCATACTTTTTGAAATATTTCAAAAAAAGACGAAAAATTGACCATTCCCCCCCCCTAGCTCCGAAGATTGCAGACCGATCCATGTACAATGTACTAGGCGTTTGTAGATATCAATCTATATTTTACAGGAAAAATATAGAGAAGTCTGTAATAATAATAATTTTTGAAAAATGGTCAAAAAGGGGGGAAAATTTTTTTCAAAAGGAGGGGTACCTGCCTATGTGGGGTATCAAATGAAAGGTATCGTTTTGACCATTTCAAATCACTTTTTGAAATTTCTGTAAGTTTCATACTTTTTGAAATATTTCAAAAAAAGACGGAAAATTGACCATCCCCCCCCCCCTAGCTCCGAAGATTGATGACCGATCCATGTACAATGTATTAGGCGTTTGTAGATATCAATCTATATTTTACAGGAAAAATATAGAGAAGTCTGTAATAATAATAGTTTTTGAAAAATGGTCAAAAAAGGGGATTTTTTTTCAAAAAGGGGTACCTACTCATGTGGGGTATCAAATGATAGGTATCGTTTTAAACATTTCAAAACACTTTTTGAAATTTCTGTAAGTTTCATACTTATTAAAATATTTCAGAAAATTGATTGTCCAAATAATTGGCAAATGTTTGAAACCCTCGGCGCGCGAGTTACACTCGCACTTGGCGAATCTTGTTTCCCTTTTCATCTCACATCATAAGCCCCGATCATCGATCCGGCGCGTTCAGCCGTTATGAGATTAAAGCCTTCCTAGCAAACTCGATTTTGAACGATAAAGTTACAAGTTAAAGGTGCCTGAGTAGATTTTCCTCGATCCCGCCCGGGCCGGTACACAAGGATACAGTACACATCAGTACGGCTCCGCGTGCCCTGCTTCTTTGCCCAGCTACGGTTTGATCACTTACACACTGCGCGCAGCTTTACACGAAGGTGATCATTTTTGTTTAGACAAAAATTGCTGGATCGCGAATAAGAAATATATGGGAGAGTAGACAAGGAAACCAGGCCCAATCTTCAAAGACGAATAATACATATTTGCTTAGCAGAGAAATGGAGATAAAATGTGAAAAAACATGGTTTAGTTAAAAACCGGAGGGTTTGCTCGTAAACAAGCACGTTTGACTTTTTTTTTACTTTTCCGTGTTTTGTCAAGTAAATGGAACGACATTGTGTGTTGGACATAAAAGAACATTGTATGAATAGTCCCTTTTATGGAATAGTATTCTGAAAAAACAGACAAAAATACTCTCAGTGAATGAATTTATCTGAACTAAACTCCAGAACGAGGTGTCAGCTAATTCAGCAAACTTTTATAATTAGGTACTAACTAACATTACAGTGCTCATTTTGTAAACTAAAATTTTCTGAATGGGAAATTTAATTTACTTTAGCAATTCGGCAAAAGTGGTTTCGGTGAAACAATTTTGATGGAAAAGTTAGAAGAAATTATATCCACGCCCGGAACGCTAATTAAAAAAGTTGGATGTGAGCGCTACCACGTATGCACATCGGCTAATTGGTGACGCACAGCGAGAAACTGGCGAAACTACAACATGATCTAGATAATACCTGTTTGGTAAAATTGGCTGTGGAACTACCTCCGAGTTCAAAAGCAATAACTCTGAGGGGTACCTCTGAGTAATTGCTTTTCATAGCCAAGTTGTGCCACTTAGCAAACCTATATGCGTGTTTTCATATAATTTTTAACCAAGAACCAGAGCCTTTCGATCTGTCCTTCAATTTGTAACAAGTATTAAATAGACTACTGGAAACCCACCAACAAAACCTCACTTAGAGCTTTTGAGTGGGCTCAGCGAAGGTGCGTCAATCTTCTGAAATGGGCTGACTTGAACCCTTCCGTTCATAAAACTGAACAGTCATTGGTGCGAGTCTGTCCTTATGTTACTGGTGAAAAAGTAAAGCCAGATTAGACTTAGGACTTCAAAATTACAGCTTATCGTTAAATTTGTAGTGGACAAAAATATTTACACTTTTACGATTCGTCATACCTACATAATAAAAAGGGTTATTGGTTAGATTTTATAAAAAAAACGTCAAGAGCGAGTAAGACTCGCGCATCAAGGGTTCCGTACAAACTCCTACTCTTCAGCAAAGAAATTAACCAAGACGATTAAGGCACAATAATTTTGATTCTATAACGATTATGACGTAACTAATTAAGTCTCTCGAACTATAGGCGCCAAACCCCGTCTCGAGACTAAATAAGTTACGTCCAACCCTAGGGTAACAATGTACTAATTTCTATGAATAAACCACAAATTTACCGTTTTCAGATTTGTTCTTTTACTTGTGCTATAAGACATTGCTTCTTGCCAAATTTCATGGTTCTAGGTCAACGGAAAGTAGGTACCCTACAGGTTTTTGGTCCATGGCGAGATTCGATTTTTTTTTGTTTGTAAATTAACTACAAATTTAATGTTTTCGGATTTTTCCCTTTACTTGTGTTAAAAGACCTTGCTTGTGTAGAATAAATTCAGATACACAGCCGAACATACAAGTAAGGAACATAATAAGTCGTTCCTTTTTTGAAGTCTGTTATAAATTAGTCCATAGGTAGTTATTTTCTGTTCTGCGTATTTACAATGTGAGAGACGTACCTCTCACCTCACACACTGGATGCGGCTCCTACCTCCCGCAGGTCCTTCGGTGTGTGAGGTAGAAGCCGCATTCTGTATGTGAGGTGAGACAGGTGCATGAAATAAATACTGGCCGTCTGTCTACAAAACGAAAAGTTATAAAACATGCATTTATTTTTAATTATTAGCTAGTATTTTCCCCTCTTGATTTACCTCTCGCCACTCGCATAAAGGTGAACGTTGACCGTCGTTACGGAGCATAACGTAAAGAGATACACAGCGAGCGTTCGAGCAGTCAGTATGTGGAAAGAAGGCGGTTGCAACGAGCAACGAGACAGATTTTAGTACACGGCGTAACGTATCATGCTCGCTGCGAATGTTACATTACATCCCGTGACGTCGGTTAGTACCAGGCTTAATAGGTAACGAGCTCTCGTGCGCGAGCGCCGAGCATTGACTGATAAAAGTTCAAGAAAGATTAAACACATGTAGTGCTACTCATAATCTTATTTATAAATAAGACCCCAGCTATAGCATTCGGGTCACGTCAAGTTGGATCTGATTCAGCAGGATGCTGTTTACAATAAATAAGTATACTTATACTTACTATAAATACGAGTTGTTTACTATTCCGTAGATTGCGGTAACAGTCGACTTCGATTATCGTTACGGGGACCCGAGCTCGTGACCTGCTTACATTTTATTGTATCCTACTCGTGGGTAATATGATATTTCTGAGACATTTTGTTGGGAAAACCAATAATTTCCTTATACCTGTGGTAAAAATGTGTCATGTCATGAGGAGGCGGTACTAAATACTTAGCTATCTGACCAAAGATTCAGAAAGTTCAATGATCCAACCATTTTAAAAACAGACTCAGTTGCACATTTAGCGAATGTCCGCCTGCGAAGTAGAATGTTGAAGGTTTGATACTCACCGAAAGACAAATGACTGACGATCTACAAGTAGGTACTTGTTGCGGCTCTGGATCTTGAGTACAATTTATTTTTATAAAATTTTAAAAGTGACCTTAACAAGAGTTTTACCTTAAGAGTAAAAACTAAAAACCTATGAGATAGGAATGTAATGAAAAATAAAACTCAAGATTCCATGTTTACCAACGGAACTCCAAAATCACATCGCCGTTTACATTTTCCATCACGCATCAGCTAACGGGGAGTGAAACCCCTTTAATCAGCGTAAAGAAAACTCGAGCTCACTGTAATGCCGCGAGCCAGCGACCTGGATACTTATCAGAACCATTCGGCGCAGGCTGCGTGTCCGTGCACCGAGATATCTGTCCATCGAAGAGAGTTTAATATTGGACTACAGTACCCTACAACATAGTTTTTTTTTAAAACACGCAATTACAAAATAATATCTATACTTGGTTCTATTAATCCAGTTTTTTTAAACGACCTACAAAACTAAGTACATGTATTAGGAAGCAAGCCATACCTTATGTATGACTATTATGCATGTAATTCATTTATTCCTAGAGTAAGTAAGTTGCACAATGAAACATTTTCTGAATGTGACCTATTTTTGCTCTCTAAAAATGAGTTTAAAAAACAAATTTCTCTCTTGTGTTAACTTTTTATATCATGCATGTTTTGTCTATTTTTATTATTTTTATTTGTTTCTTTATTTGTGTTTCCTAATTAGCGTCCGTAACGTTGTTGTTTTTTGTAAATAATGTTTCTATTAGTGGCATCTTGATTGGTGTATACATAGTTATATCACAATGTTAATTTTAAGAATATTGTAAACTGTTTGTGCCTTAATAAACGAAAAATAAAAAATAATAAATAAAATGACAATGGTAATACCATTGTTGTTGCAGTTGAATGCAAATGTTGATTTTGTAATTTTACATTGCCTCGCTTGAGTTTTTTTATTTATCTAGTAGGCTCTGTACCGCTATTTGTGGCATCGCGTGTGGGAGAGGCCTATTTCCAATATAGTAGACGTGTGGGTGGTATTATGGTTCAAAATAACTTCTTATAACATTCAAAAAGCATCTTAGATCACTTAATTTACTATCGTACTCCAGAAAAATCTTAGGACAGTTCATATTTTGACAAAATATGTGCCGCTTAGTCTTTGCAGTCAGTACCTAACAACTATAAATAATGCTATACCATTCACACAGCAGTATCTAGCCCCAAGCTAAGCAGAGCTTGTGTTATGGGTCAAGTAACCCATAACACAAGCTCTGCTATAACTGATATACATAATATAATACAATACATAGATAGAATTTTTATATATATGTATAGACAACAACCAGAACACCCTGAACAAATGTCTGCAGATCGTACACACATTTGTCCCGAGGCGGGAATCGTACCCGCAACCTTCTGCGTCGCAGGCAGACATTCGCCCACCGCGTCACATCGGTCGTCCACTATAGTAGTAGTAGTTTACGTAACCACAAGTGGTTAAATGTTTACTCCATGCACAGAAACTTTAAGGAGCCTAAAACCAACCGATGCACTTGCCATGTACCAGTCCCAGGTGCCTCCGGTTGGAAACTTTCCAAAGTGGGAGAGTGGTTTGAAAGATCCGCGCGGAACAATCGCAGCCGAGTGACGTCGTATCGATACAGCTGCGTTCTTCATTTATATAGGGAGGGTGGCTTGAAATGTTTAATTAGCTTTCTGTGAGAGCGTGGTTGTGTTTTCGAAGGTTTTAGCAGATTTTTCTTAATAAAAAGTGTTATTTTGTGGTGATAAAGAACGTGGAGAAATGTTCAATGTTAAGTTGATATTTATTTACCAAAAATATATTATTTTTATTTTTTATAGGATTTTTATACCCAGTAATTTTGACTGTTCTCATAAACAAGCTCGAGGAAATTCAAGAAAACAGTCACTACAATTTTTTGCTTGGTCCAGAAGTATTATTTCATAATAGTTATCGAAACATAAAAGAGCCGTGTCTATCTTATCGACGAACAAATTTTAACATCTCAGCGTCCACATATGGGTTAAAATGAGTGACAGCAAGAGGTTGTTAATAGTGAATAACTACATCAATCCCGAATAACGGTACTGGTTAAAAAAGGTTATCTTCAAAACCCGCCTCACACAAAAAATACTTACATTAAAATAATCCGAAATCAGCATAAATAAGGGAACGCATCCGCGACATAATTAAAACTTCGCGAAACGTATCGACTTCCTGAATTATGTAAATGGAATCAATCCGCCCGCCCGCGTCTCCGCCCGCCCACAAATTGACAATCTCGCTCACACGAGTGTGGCAGATGTACAGGCTGCTGCGAAATGTTGACGATAATCACAAGCCGCCACCACCACCGCTATACACCACTTAATAAGTACTATAATTATTAATAGTTAAAACTATGTCATCCTTAACTTTGCTATGGGATGGCATTATTTTTAGTGGTGTTAATTTAGTTTAAATTTAGATCCAAACGAACAACATCAATGTTGAAGTTTTATAATACACTAGTGTCCCGCGGCTTTGCTCTCGCTGTTACTATCCCATGAGAACTGTTTTATAGGATACTCGCAGCGCCTCGGGATTGCACCCGCCTAGTTTCCGTTCCCGTAGGAATTCAGGAATAAAACATAGCATGTTAGTCCCTGAAAAGTAAGCTTTCCAAAAGGTAAAGATTTTTTAAAATAGGTCCAGTAGTTTTTAAGTTTATTCGTTACATACAAAAATACAAATCTTTCCTCTTTATAATATTAGTGTAGGTACCTATGTACCGTACCTACCTAACAATCCTCAAATTTTGTATTCTACCTTGTGTGTGTATGTCTGTCTGTGCTGTTCTTGTTAAGTCAAATAAATGTTTCTCTCTCTCTCTCTAAGATCTGGATCTACGCAAAATTTCATCACAATCCGTAAAGTCGTTTTGGCGTGAAAAAGTAACAAACATACATCTGACAAATATTAAACAGGAGGATTCCTAGTCCAAATAATGTTAATTTATTTTTTATTTCTAGGCAGTACATCTTGTTACATAAATGCGTAGAAAATAATTCCAAGGCCCAACTTCCTTATCCCTTCCAATAAATTGACTACATCTGCAATTACGTCCTAGCCTTCGATAGAAAATTAATATTCCCCGCAAGTCCTTCGACTTTCCTCGTCGAAGTGCTTGCGGTATGGACGACAAATTGCCTTGTTGTTCAATGAAGGTTCCCGAAGGTTCTTGTGCTGAAAAGCTTTTTTGTTCCGTTATTTGGGCTTTAAAAGTGCCTTTTTATTCTGTTATTTGGGCGTTCAAGTAGGTCTTTACAAGTTATTTAGATGTAAAGCTCTTTTTACATTGACTATGGTTGTAAACTAAAAGAATAGGATATCTCGAAATGGAAAATTTCACGAACAACATTTTGTAAAAAATACCTACCGAGAAAAGGTCAATAATATACAAAGTATTAATATTTTTTTGAAGCATATTTATTTAATATTTTAAGTTTATTTTCAAAGAAGGCCGCTTCTGGTTAAATACACTTCCAGCAACGAATAATCCATTTATCAAAACATTTTCAAACGCATTTTCTGGAATCTTATTCAGTTCTCGCCGCGAATTTTCTTTTATGTCTTTTATCGACTGAGTACAAGTGCTTCGAAGTGGTAATTCTAGTCTTGGAAAGAGAAAAAAGTCTGCTGGAGCCATATCCACAGAATGTGGTGGTTGTTTGTTTTTTTTTTCTATGGTCAATTATTTGTTCACGATGGCCTTGTGCGAGGGCGCGATGTCATGGTGCAAAATCTAATAATTTTCTTTCCACAATCAGGCCTTATTCGACGGATTTTCTCTCTCACACGACGCATAACGCTCAGATAATATTTTTTATTTACTGTTTTACCTTCTGGTAAGATTCCCGAGACCACAATACCGCAACACTTGAACAAAACAGTCAACAAGCTATTGACTTTTGATCGATTTTGACTTGGTTTTTTCGGCTTTTCTTAAGTGGAAGGCTCCATTCCAAAGCTTTTTCACCGGTTCATGTGTAATTATTTATATTGTTCATGCATAAACCCATGTCGCATCACCAGTTATTATGAGTTTTATGAATGTAGCGTTCTGGCATGCCTTCAGCACCTTTAACGCAATTAAGTTTTTAAAGGAAATTCAGATCTTTTTGAACTAGTCGAGTCAATTATACGATCGATTTGTGAGATACCGTTCGATTTGTGGTAAAAAAAATAGCAAAACACACTTGAGTTGAACTCTGTGCAAAACTCTCTCTTTTAACTCTTTTAACATACACTACACTAAACAAAGTAATTAACCGTTGGATCTCAATATTCGCGCCAATATGGAATACTGTTGTGCCAGCTTAGCGACTTAAACATTTAGTTGATTTGAAATTGGAATTAGAATTAACCGTAACGGATTTCCGATACTTTTTTGACGGAGTAGTAACATCGCTAAAACTCTAAATAGCGAAAGACTCGTAGCAATTGCTACGAGTCTCGTAGAGCTTCTACGAGCTACGCCGTAGCAACAGTATGTTCATTTGAACGCATTGAAGTAGCACAGTAAATTGAGTTTTATAGTAGCGGTACAAGATTTACTGTTCATTGGACTTCAAGCCTAAAATTACAGAATCCGGTTTGATAAGCTGATTTAGGACCTCTCAATAAATTTTAAAGCCCGATATCGGATACTGAATTCAGGAATAACGAGCATTAGTTCCAAATGTCCCAATTTAACAGTTATCGAACAGCTACAAGTATAATTAAACT
The DNA here is from genome assembly GCA_946478455.1 of Eupithecia vulgata. Taxonomy (NCBI): domain Eukaryota; kingdom Metazoa; phylum Arthropoda; class Insecta; order Lepidoptera; family Geometridae; genus Eupithecia; species Eupithecia vulgata. The sequence goes on along the minus strand of OX297873.1, from coordinate 850,014 downwards.
TTCTGATTTCACCCATTTTCAAGTTCTCTGTAGCGTAAGGGCAATGATCCGCATGTGACTCAGGAGATTATGTGGGTTCTATTCCCGCCTCGAGACAAATTTTAGTACTCTCTGCAGTTATTTGTCCCGGGTGTTTTCTAATGTCTATATATGTATATGTAGTATTTTTATTAATAAAGAAAATTACAATCAAATAATAATAATTATATTTTATAAGTGTATATAGTAAGTAGTTGTACAATTGTTTTAATTAAATAAATATCAAATAATAGAATTAAATTAAAACTAGTTTTGAAACAATTGAGCTAGGTAACTGTAGACTGTTGCAAACAATCTATAGGTAGCTCAACTGATCCATATCAATACCAGTCGAAAGCAGGCTTAGTAGCGGTTATCCAAGTACCAATAACACAAGCTCTGCCGTGCTTGCTCTGCAATGCTATGTGACTATTCCAGCATATTAACTCTTATTTTATTAACTTCTATTAACCTTTATTATAGTTAAACTTTTTTCTAACTATTCTGTATTCTTAAAGTTTCAAAGTAATGGTAGGGTATTAGATCCCTATTGCCCTTCCGTTAAAAGATTCCGTTTTCTATGTACGTTTTTATTGGATAGATTCCCATTCGTCTACTCTTTCTCTCACCGGTCTCGTCTACTCTTTCTCTCGCCGGTCTCGTCTCCATACCAATGAAACCCCTCAACTGCGGACGAACTAAACAACGCATGAATAATGAATGAGCTTAAATAGCATTAATACACCTTAGAACGCTTTGTTCGTTCCATTCTTCGTGTGTACGGCTGTGTATGTGTGTGTACGTGTGTGTACGTGTGTGGCGAACTATTAGACGGTGAATGGTGACATGGCCATGAATATCCACTTGAAAGGCATTTACGTATTTACGAATGTCATTTTCTGACTGTAGCCTACCGTTCACCTTCCGCAGTGTATAGTAATACGTTTTATGTACGTATTATGGCTCTGTGGTAAAACATACCAAAATTGTGGTTACAAATTTTAAATTCAATAAAACTAGAAAATAAAGTGATGATGATGATGGAGAAAGTAAAGTGCCTGTTTCTGTTTGTGTTATGTGAATCTATTCATTTGCACGTGGATGTCTGAAGCAAAGGCAATGTTATGTATATATATTTGAGGTCGAATCGTAGAATCAGCCAGTTTTATCAGCTAGGCCGGTTGCTAAACGAACGCCGAAAAACTTATTATTTTGACTCAACGAGATGGCTATGTAATGTTTAGCCATATTATCGTTCAACAATCAGCAAAGGCAATTCATTGAATAGCGCCGTTTTGCCATCGGTCTAGCCATTATACAAACTGACTGGTTCTACGATCTGATAGCAAGAATCAGCGTGCAGGTGCTGACTAAAATTAAGAACTGTCTATTTATTGTATTTCAGAGAACCTTTCAGCTACTGATTGACTACCCAACTTTAGTAATAAATTCTCACGATATAAGATTTGAGACTAATATTTTTTTTTATGAACTAAGTTAAACTCTAGCGGAGTGCCTCAGAGTTCATTATAGAATGATGAACTTTGTGAGTGATATTGTGTTTCTGCAAATTTAGCAATTATAAACTTTTTATCTCCCCGCTGAGTCCTCCAACTTTTAGGTTTGTTTGTAGGGTTATTATGTAAAATAAGGATTCAAGGAGTAATACTGTTGTAATTAGCAAACCTCCGGCCATCCTGTATAACATGGGTTTCAATATCCTTACGAGGTTAAAATTTTAGGGTTGTCGTTGGAAATGACTTAATTGAATAGAGACGTGCCTCCGGCCGCGAGCTGAGGCTTCAGACAAACAATGTAATTAGATTGTGTCATGTAATTACATTGAAATACATGACACAATCTAGTTATTTACTTATCAAACAGAACTGACTAACTTAAGAAAAAATAATATAATTATCACAGAGCAATAACACAAGCCCAATGTAAAACGTAACCTGAGATACAACACTACTGACTGTTTACTTTAACTCAATTATTTTATTCGATTCTGATTTCCCTAAACGAATGTTCTCTCCATTATAACAATGAATAATTGAAAATTGTAAATGGACACAATCCACTTCAACATCAAGTCTCTGAGTAAGCAGATATTGTGTTATGAGTACTAGAATACCCCACCCAAACTAGCGCCGCCACCTACTTTATGTTATTATTCTGTTTAACAAAGGAATTTTCAAAAATTCATCGTCCAGTTGTGTGTTGTATCATAAGCTTTTTTTAATGCCTCTGTAATAGTTTTATTCTATTGTGGTGGCCACAACAGAATAAAACTATTACACAAAAAATAATAACAACTAATATTAACACTATTAACTTACATCTATTATCTAAATATCCAAGCCGTCACCAGAAGGCAGAGTGCCCAGAATGCTGGCAGCATTGCCATTGCCACGTTCTCTGCCTAAACTAATTAGATAAATTAGGTGGAGGCGCCACTTTGGTTGCGGTATGCGCATTAAGGCACAATAGTTAATCATGTTTCGATTGTCTTGTAATTTCCTAAAAATATCAGTCATAAATTTTTTATGTACTACTAATAAATCACCAATTCCATAAGTCGTTAACATACCTCGAACACCTAACTGGAAGCGAGTGGAGGAGAGTGTCACACGCCAGCCTCACGCGGCATGAGCGTCGACACGACACCACACCCTACACGGCTACACTACTGTACACTACTCCCTCAGTTCACTTCATGGCGATAAAACGCACAATCTAATCAACTTTGATGCATGCTGAGTTGAGCCCTTTTTAAATGAACAATCTGTTTTGTAATAAATGTTACAAAAATATTTAATTAAAGCACAAAACCAATTGTTTTATTTTCTGTTTTAATTAAGTATTTAATTAATTTAATAGAATTTTGCACATTCAAGTATAAAATAAATAATATTTTATTAATTTTATTAGTTTTGTTTTATTAGGTAGGTACTATTGACAATATAAAAAAGCTTTGAATTCTCAAACCTACTTTTTCAGTTACAATATGCGTTTAATCTCGATAACTCAGTAAAATTGTCTTAATCGATACATCATTCGTTATTTAATATATTACGTACTTACCTTTTAAATAACGGCACTACTTGTAAGTACTTTGTGTCGACAACAACACTGATTGAAAACCGACACAAATGAAACTAAACAGAGCACAAAGAACGAAACTTTCCAACACAGATTTAAATAAAAAATCAACAGCAAAGTCTTAGTTTGAAAGTAAAAAAAACGCAACAATTTATAAAAAAGTTTTCGAATTGTTTGTTCAAGCGTTTCACAAGGAAAACCGAACTAGGCCAGAAATAAAATAAAAACTCTGCTCTAAATTCAAATAAAACTCAGTTCTTGTCTCTGATCGAATGTGAAAGTTTCCGAAGTATTTCGTGATTGTAGAAGCTCCGGGCGCGGGGGTGTAACCGCGTCGCGCGTCGATTCGCTACTGAAGCAAGCTTTAAGGGCTGTAACCGGCTACTTGTACGCTACGCGTTATACGCGCATTTTGTACGTAAATGTACGTAGCTGTACGTAATGTACGTAGAGCGCAGTGGGCTGCCGCTAGTAAAGTCGGTCAGCTCGGAAAATGTAGGAACTTTTCTGAAGTGGGCTTTTACGAACGAATACAATACTGGCGAGCATATTAAAGTATGCATTCTTGAGAAGATGCTTTGGTTTTGACTAGTACTTTGAATGATACTGAATATTGACATTTTGATTGATATACAGTGGTGGACATATAATTAGAAACACTACCCACGGAACTTAACATTATACAAGATATTTGACCTTAATACTTTTTATTTGGAAATGAAACCACAAATAGCATAAAATATGTTCAATAACTAAACATTTATTTAAAAAAACAACAAAATATCAACTAAACAAGTACAGATTCAATATTACATTTCATACAAACAACTAAATGAGTATTAAAGTACCAACAGTAATGGGCAACTAATTAGAAACCATACAAATAAATAAAAGATATATCATATTTTATAGGTTTGATTATTTAGAATTATATAATTTAGGTAATAGATACTGTGTATAGGCCACTAAAACTTTAATTAATATTTTGTTGCGTATCCTTTATTATCAACCACAGCTCTACAACGACGTGGCATTGATTCAAGCAATTTCATACATTTTTCTAGCGGGATTGAATTCCATGCTTCTACAAAAGCTTCTTAGAGTTCGTTGTGACTGGAGTTACGTTTGTTTGAGACTTTCTTTTTTACGACATGCCACAGATTTTCTATGGGATTTAAATCAGGGCTATTTGCAGGCCAGTCTAAGACGGAAATACGTTGTTCCCTAAGAAAATATTTTACACTGTTGGCAGTGTGTTTAGGGTCATTATCATGCTGAAAGATCCAGGTTACAGGCAAATTGTCGTCAGAGTAGGGAATCATTGTCTCTTCTAAGATATTTTTGTACTGCAGTTGATCCATTGTACCTTCAATCTTACGAACGGGTCCAACTCCACATCCAGAAAAACATCCCCATACCCTGATATTGCCGCCTCCGTGCTTGACTATGCTTCTAGTGTATTTATAATTAAAAGCATGGTTCAATGGACGTCTAACGTAGCGCTTTCCGTCTGAATTTACCATGTTTATTTTAGTTTCATCTGAGAATAAGACTTTTTTCCAATCTCAAACCGTCAAATTGACATACTTTTTAGCGAATAAAAATCGCTTTTCTCGATGTTTCTTGGTAAGAAGCGGCACCTTTCGAGAAACCCTTCCAACCAATTTTGATTCCAACTTTAATCTACATTTTAATCTACGACGTACTAGTCTTGACGAGACATTTCTAGGGTCATCAGGCGAAAAAACGTAATTTTTATCTGGTTGGAGCCTTTAAACGGGTCTTTCTTAGCAATACGTACGATTAGCTTATCTTCTCTGGGCGAAGTTTTCCTTGGTCGAGCCTTTCTAGGAATATTTTTAATAGTTCCGTATCTTTTAATGGTCAATAGCATTGAAAACTTTCTTTACCGAACATTTTAAATGATTAGCTATTCTCCTGTACGTCCATTTTTGGTCGATTTGCAAATTAACAATTATTTGCCTAGTTGACGCGTAACAACTTTTATTTATGCCCATTTTAGCTATGTGAACCTGGCAACCGACTTTGAGATTTTCATGTTTTTTTAATCTTATTCGATTGTACCGGGTTTGTACCCGATTGTACCGGCAAAATTTTCGTTTGTACCCTAAGGGGGTAAAAGTTATGGTGGGGGGAAGTTTTTCAGTAGTCGTTTTTGACCAACGCATGTAAAAAGAGTAATTTGGCTTCAAGTTAATTTTTTTTGTAGTACATAGGCACGGTTTAAGTTAAGACTTGAAATAACCCTTACATTAAATGTATAAAAACCTGAATTCAGGCGAAAACAAACAAAACATATGGATTTAAACCTGAAACTTTAATCGAATATTACCATGTTTGGTAAATCTTTAAAAAAAAACAGAAAATCAAAAGTGAAGTTCTTAAAAAGTAATATGTTTGATAGATACTGAATTACATTACATATTTTCAGCAGTATCTGAAAGGTACAAACGAGTAAAAACGAAAATCTTAAACTTGAACCTTCGAAATAGTTGAAATATTTCCGTTCTTGAGAAATTGCATAAGTTTCTTTAGAAAACCATATCTGAGGTTCATAAAAAGCAATATCTTTGATAGATACTCAAACACCTTACATGTTTTCAGCAGTATCTGAAAGGTACAAACAAGTACAAACAAAAATCTTAAACTTGAACCTTCGAAATAGTTAAAATATTCCCGTTCTTGAGAAATTGCATAAGTTTCTTTAGGAACTATAAGTGAGGTTCTTCAAAAGCAATATTTTTGGTAGATACTGAATTAATCTACCAGTTTTCAGCTGTATCTGGGAGGTACAAACGAGAACAAACGAAAATCTGGAACTTAAACTTCGAAATATTTCAAATAATCCCGTTTTTGAGAAACTACGAAAATGTTCTTCAGAAACCAAGAGTGATGTTCTTAGAAATCATAATTTTCGATAGACACTGAATCAATCTACCAGTTTCCAGCTGTATCTGGGAGGTACAAACGAGTACAAACGAAAATCATGAACTCGAAACTTCGAAATATTTCAGATAATCCCGTTCTTGAGAAACTGTAAAAGTTTCTTCAGAAACCATGAGTGAGGTTCTTAAAAAGTAATATCTTTGATAGATACTGAATCAAACTACATGTTTTCAGCAGTATCTAGGAGGTACAAACGAGTACAAATGAAAATCTGGAACTCGAAACTTCGAAATATTTCAAATATTCCCGTTCTTGAGAAACTGTAAATGTTTCTTCAGGAACTATAAGAGAGGTTCTTCAAAAGCAACATTTTTGGTAGATACTGAATTAATCTGCCAGTTTTCAGCAGAATCTGGGAGGTACAAACGAGTACAAACGAAAATCTGGAACTTAAACTTCGAAATATTTCAAATAACCCCGTTTTTGAGAAACTACGAAAATGTTCTTCAGAAACCAAGAGTGATGTTCTTAGAAATCAAAATTTTCGATAGACACTGAATCATTCTACCAGTTTCCAGCTGTATCTGGGAGGTACAAACGAGTACAAACGAAAATCTGGAACTCGAAACTTCGAAATATTTCAAATATTCCCGTTCTTGAGAAACTGTAAATGTTTCTTCAGGAATTATGAGAGAGGTTCTTCAAAAGCAACATTTTTGGTAGATACTGAATTAATCTACCAGTTTTCAGCTGTATCTGGGAGGTACAAACGAGTACAAACGAAAATCTGGAACTTAAACTTAGAAATATTTCAAATAACCCCGTTTTTGAGAAACTACGAAAATGTTCTTCAGAAACCAAGAGTGATGTTCTTAGAAGTTAAAATCTTCGATAGACAATGAATCAATCTGCCAGTTTCTAGCTGTATCTGGGAGGTACAAACGAGTACAAACAAAAATCTGGAACTTAATCTTCGAAATATTTCAAATAATCCCGTTTTCTGAGAAACTGCGAAAGTTTCTTCAGGAACTATAAGTAAGGTTCTTCAAAAGCAATATTTTTGGTAGATATTGAATTAATCTACGAGTTTTCAGCTGTATCTGGGAGGTACAAACGAGTACAAACAAAAATCTTAAACTTGAACCTTCGAAATAGTTAAAATTTTCCTGTTCTTGAGAAACTGTAAAAGTTTCTTCAGAAACCATGAGTGATGTTCTTAGAAATCGAAATCTTCGATAGATACTGAATCAAACTACATGTTTTCAGCTGTATCTGGGAGGTACAAACGAGTACAAACGAAAATCTGGAACTTAAACTTCGAAATATTTCAAATAATCCCGTTCTTGAGAAACTGTAAAAAATTCTTCAGGAACTATAAGTGAGGTTCTTTAAAAGCAATGTTTTTGGTAGATACTGAATTAATTTATAAGTTTTTAGCTGTATCTCGGAGGTACAAACGAGTACAAACGAAAATCATGACTTGAAACTTCGAAATATTTCAAATTATCCCGTTCTTGAGAAACTACGAAAAGTTTCTTCAGAAACCATGAGTGATGTTCTTAAAACGTAATATCTTTGATAGATACTGAATCAAACCACATGTTTTAGGCTGTATCTGGGAGGTACAAACGAGTACAAACGAAAATCATGAACTCGAAACTTCGAAATATTTCAAATAATCCCGTTCTTGAGAAACTACGAAAATGTTCCGTAGTAAAAATGCAAAATGTTCCGTAGTAAAAATGCAAAATTTAGAGGAAACTTTACGATTTTTTTCTATCGAGTTTAGTTGAGTCAATCGTGTTTCGGCTCCCATAACTTACTAACAAAAATCCTAAACTTTCGATGCTCATCAAAAAAGATTTTAAAAAAATGAGTTTTCTTGCCTTAAAATTGATTTTCCGTCTAGGCAAAACCTGAGTTTTGGGACCTACTTCACCTTAAGTCCACCTCTTCATCTTCCATTGAAACTTACTACTTACTTACTGATATAAAATTAAGGAAACTAAATGTGTTTATATCTATTAAATAATAATAATATCCTATTTGTCATTAAAATACAAAAAACGAACTTCATCTTCCATTGGAACTTACTGAAATTATATTAAAGAAACGAAATGTGTTTTTATCTTTTAAAATTATAATAATTATAGTTAACCTACTTGAAAAACTAAACAAAAAACAAAACAAAACGAATCAAAAAAAACCTTCTAAAAAAGCTAAACTCAAGTACACCTCTTCATCTTCCATTGAAACTAACTGATATACAATTAAGGAAACGAAATGTGTTTATATCTATTTAAATAATAATAATATCCTATTTGTCTTAAAACATGTAAAGGGATTCAGTATCTATCAAACATATTGCTTTTAATGAACCTCAGATACGGTTTTCTAAAGAAACTTATGCAATTTCTCAAGAACGGGAATATTTTGACCTATTTCAAAGTTTCGAGTTCTTGATTTTCGTTTGTACTCGTTTGTACCTCTCAGATACAGCTTAAAACATGTAGTTTGATTCAGTATCTATCGAAGATTTCGATTTCTAAGAAAATCACTCATGGTTTCTGAAGAAACTTTTACAGTTTCTCAAGAACAGGAAAATTTTAACTATTTCGAAGGTTCAAGTTTAAGATTTTCGTTTGTACTCGTTTGTACCTCCCAGATACAGCTGGAAACTGGTAGATGGATTCAGTGTCTATCGAAAATTATGATTTCTAAGAACATCACTCTTGGTTTCTGAAGAACATTTTCGTAGTTTCTCAAAAACGGGATTATTTGAAATATTTCGAAGTTTAAGTTCCAGATTTTCGTTTGTACTCGTTTGTACCTCTCAGATACAGCTGAAAACTGGTAGGTTAATTCAGTATCTACCAAAAGTATTGCTTTTGAAGAACCTCACTTATAGTTCCTGAAGAAACTTTTACAGTTTCTCAAAAACGGGATTATTTGAAATATTTCGAAGTTTAAGTTCCAGATTTTTGTTTGTACTCGTTTGTACCTCCCAGATACAGCTGAAAACTGGTAGATTAATTCAGTATCTACCAAAAGTATTGCTTTTGAAGAACCTCACTTATAGTTCCTGAAGAAACTTTTACAGTTTCTCAAGAACAGGATTATTTGAAATATTTCGAAGTTTCGAGTTCATGATTTTCGTTTGTACTCGTTTGTACCTCCCAGATACAGCTAAAAACTGGCAGATTGATTCATTGTCTATCGAAGATTTTAATTTCTAAGAACATCACTCTTGGTTTCTGAAGAACATTTTCGTAGTTTCTCAAAAACGGGGTTATTTGAAATATTTCTAAGTTTAAGTTCCAGATTTTCGTTTGTACTCGTTTGTACCTCTCAGATACAGCTAAAAACTGGTAGATTAATTCAGTATCTACCAAAAGTATTGCTTTTGAAGAACCTCACTTATAGTTCCTGAAGAAACTTTTACAGTTTCTCAAGAACAGGATTATTTGAAATATTTCGAAGTTTAAGTTCCAGATTTTCGTTTGTACTCGTTTGTACCTCCCAGATACAGCTAAAAACTCGTAGATTAATTCAATATCTACCAAAAATATTGCTTTTGAAGAACCTTACTTATAGTTCCTGAAGAAACTTTCGCAGTTTCTCAGAAAACGGGATTATCTGAAATATTTCGAAGTTTCGAGTTCATGATTTTTGTTTGTACTCGTTTGTACCTCCCAGATACAAATGGAAACTGGTAGATTGATTCAGTGTCTATCGAAGATTTTGATTTCTAAGAACATCACTCTTGGTTTCTGAAGAACATTTTCGTAGTTTCTCAAAAACGGGGTTATTTGAAATATTTCGAAGTTTAAGTTCCAGATTTTCGTTTGTACTCGTTTGTACCTCCCATATACAGCTGAAAACTGGTAGATTAGTTCAGTATCTACCAAAAATGTTGCTTTTGAAGAACCTCTTTTATAGTTCCTGAAGAAACATTTACAGTTTCTCAAGAACGGGAATATTTGAAATATTTCGAAGTTTCGAGTTCATGATTTTCGTTTGTACTCGTTTGTACCTCCCAGATACAGCTGGAAACTGGTAGATTGATTCGGTGTCTATCGAACATTATGATTTCTAAGAACATCACTCTTGGTTTCTGAAGAACATTTTCGTAGTTTCTCAAAAACAGGATTATTTGAAATATTTCGAAGTTTTAGTTCCAGATTTTCGTTTGTACTCGATTGTACCTCTCAGATACAGCTAAAAACTGGTAGATTAATTCAGTATCTACCAAAAATGTTGCTTTTGAAGAACCTCACTTATAGTTCCTGAAGAAACTTTTACAGTTTCTCAAAAAACGGGATTATCTGAAATATTTCGAAGTTTCGAGTTCATGATTTTTGTTTGTACTCGTTTGTACCTCCCAGATACAGCTGGAAACTGGTAGATTGATTCAGGGTCTATCGAAAATTATGATTCCTAAGAACATCACTCTTGGTTTCTGAAGAAAATTTTCGTAGTTTCTCAAAAACGGGATTATTTGAAATATTTCGAAGTTTAAGTTCCAGATTTTCGTTTGTACTCGTTTGTACCTCCCATATACAGCTGAAAACTGGTAGATTAGTTCAGTATCTACCAAAAATGTTGCTTTTGAAGAACCTCTTTTATAGTTCCTGAAGAAACATTTACAGTTTCTCAAGAACGGGAATATTTGAAATATTTCGAAGTTTCGAGTTCATGATTTTCGTTTGTACTCGTTTGTACCTCCCAGATACAGCTGGAAACTGGTAGATTGATTCGGTGTCTATCGAACATTATGATTTCTAAGAACATCACTCTTGGTTTCTGAAGAACATTTTCGTAGTTTCTCAAAAACAGGATTATTTGAAATATTTCGAAGTTTTAGTTCCAGATTTTCGTTTGTACTCGTTTGTACCTCTCAGATACAGCTAAAAACTGGTAGATTAATTCAGTATCTATTAAAAATATTGCTTTTGAAGAACCTCAGTTATATTTCCTGAAGAAACTTTTACAGTTTCTCAAGAACAGGATTATTTGAAATATTTCGAAGTTTCGAGTTCATGATTTTCGTTTGTACTCGTTTGTACCTCCCAGATACAGCTAAAAACTGGCAGATTGATTCATTGTCTATCGAAGATTTTAATTTCTAAGAACATCACTCTTGGTTTCTGAAGAACATTTTCGTAGTTTCTCAAAAACGGGGTTATTTGATATATTTCTAAGTTTAAGTTCCAGATTTTCGTTTGTACTCGTTTGTACCTCTCAGATACAGCTAAAAACTGGTAGATTAATTCAGTATCTACCAAAAATATTGCTTTTGAAGAACCTCACTTATAGTTCCTGAAGAAACTTTTACAGTTTCTCAAGAACAGGATTATTTGAAATATTTCGAAGTTTAAGTTCCAGATTTTCGTTTGTACTCGTTTGTACCTCCCAGATACAGCTAAAAACTCGTAGATTAATTCAATATCTACCAAAAATATTGCTTTTGAAGAACCTTACTTATAGTTCCTGAAGAAACTTTCGCAGTTTCTCAGAAAACGGGATTATCTGAAATATTTCGAAGTTTCGAGTTCATGATTTTTGTTTGTACTCGTTTGTACCTCCCAGATACAGCTGAAAACTGGTAGATTGATTCAGTGTCTATCGAAGATTATGATTTCTCTTGGTTTCTAAAGAACATTTTCGTAGTTTCTCAAGAACGGGATTATTTGAAATATTTCGAAGTTTTAGTTCCAGATTTTCGTTTGTACTCGTTTGTACCTCCCAGATACAGCTGAAAACTCGTAGATTAATTCAATATCTACCAAAAATATTGCTTTTGAAGAACCTTACTTATAGTTCCTGAAGAAATTTTTACAGTTTCTCAGAAAACGGGATTATCTGAAATATTTCGAAGTTTCGAGTTCATGATTTTCGTTTGTACTCGTTTGTACCTCCCAGATACAGCTGGAAACTGGTATATTGATTCAGTGTCTATCGAAAATTATGATTTCTAAGAACATCACTCTTGGTTTCTGAAGAACATTTTCGTAGTTTCTCAAAAACGGGATTATTTGAAATATTTCGAAGTTTAAGTTCCAGATTTTCGTTTGTACTCGTTTGTACCTCTCAGATACAGCTGAAAACTGGTAGGGTTATTCAGTATCTACCAAAAATATTGCTTTTGAAGAACCTCACTTATAGTTCCTGAAGAAACTTTTACAGTTTCTCAAGAACAGGATTATTTGAAATATTTCGAAGTTTAAGTTCCAGATTTTCGTTTGGACTCGTTTGTACCTCCCAGATACAGCTGAAAACTCGTAGATTAATTCAATATCTACCAAAAATATTGCTTTTAAAGAACCTTACTTATAGTTCCTGAAGAAACTTTCGCAGTTTCTCAGAAAACGGGATTATCTGAAATATTTCGAATTCATGACTTTCGTTTGTTCTCGTTTGTACCTCCCAGATACAGCTAAAAACTGGCAGATTGATTCATTGTCTATCGAAGATTTTAATTTCTAAGAACATCACTCTTGGTTTCTGAAGAACATTTTCGTAGTTTCTCAAAAACGGGGTTATTTGAAATATTTCTAAGTTTAAGTTCCAGATTTCGTTTGTACTCGTTTGTACCTCCCAGATACAGCTGAAAACTGGTAGATTAATTTAGTATCTACCAAAAATGTTTTTTTTGAAGAACCTCACTTATAGTTCCTGAAGAAACTTTTACAGTTTCTCAAGAACGGGAATATTTGAAATATTTCGAAGTTTCGAGTTCCAGATTTTCGTTTGTACTCGTTTGTACCTCCCAGATACTGCTGAAAACATGTAGTTTGATTCAGTATCTATCAAAGATATTACTTTTTAAGAACCTCACTCATGGTTTCTGAAGAAACTTTTGCAGTTTCTCAAGAACGGGATTATTTAAAATATTTTAAAGTTTCGAGTTCATGATTTTCGTTTGCACTCGTTTGTACCTCCCAGATACAGCTGAAAACTGGTAGATTGATTCATTGTCTATCGAAGATTTTGATTTCTAAGAACATCACTCTTGGTTTCTGAAGAACATTTTCGTAGTTTCTCAAAAACGGGGTTATTTGAAATATTTCGAAGTTTAAGTTCCAGATTTTCGTTTGTTCTCGTTTGTACCTCCCAGATACTGCTGAAGACATGTAAGGTGATTCAGTATCTATCAAAAATATTGCTTTTTATGAACCTCAGATATGGTTTTCTAAAGAAACTTTTGCAATTTCTCAAGAACGAGAATATTTTGACCTATTTCATAATTTCGAGTTCTTGATTTTCGCTTGTACTCGTTTGTACCTCCCAGATACTGCTGAAAACATGTAAGGTGATTCAGTATCTATCAAAGATATTGCTTTTTATGAACCTCGGATATGGTTTTCTAAAGAAACTTATGCAATTTCTCAAGAACGGAAATATTTTAACTATTTCGAAGGTTCAAGTTTAAGATTTTCGTTTGTACTCGTTTGTACCTTTCAGATACTGCTGAAAATATGTAATGTAATTCAGTATCTATCAAACATTTTTCTTTTTAAGAACTTCACTTTTGATTTTCTGATTTTTTTTTTAAGATTTACCAAACATGGTAATATTCCATTAAAGTTTCAGGTTTAAATCCATATGTTTTGTTTGTTTTCGCCTGAATACAAGTTTTTATATATTTAATGTATGGGATATTTCAAGGCTTAACTTTATCTGTGCCTATGTACTACAAAAAAAAAAATTTGAAGCCAAATTACTCTTTTTACATGCGTTGGTCAAAAACGACTACTGTAAAACTTCCCCCCACCATAACTTTTACCCCCTTAGGGTACAAACGAAAATTTTGCCGGTACAATCGGGTACAAACCCGGTACAATCGAATAAGATGAAAAAAACATGAAAATCTCAAAGTCGGTTGCCAGGTTCACATAGCTTTCCCGAGCTAAATCATTTACTGCAGTATTATAGTGTAGGAGAGCGCGTGTAGGTAAGGGGCGTCTAGCATGAGTTTGCTAAATAAAGAAGTTCTCTAGAATGTAACAGTTTACTGCCGCCTAAATATCAAAGGCATTATATAAATTGATATCAGAAAAAAACCGCAAACTAGTCTTTGAAGTTAGTATGAAACTATTAGATAACCTGTAGGTATATCGCGAGAAGTAGTTCCTCTCTATCTGGCATGAGAGCTGCAAGGATGATAATAAAGGATGAGTAAACTTTAATAGTTTTCGAAAACTATAAAAAACCATACTAAGGCCTCTAGTTGAATGTCTACGTAATAAATTTAAGAATTGCGTCGTATAAATTATTACTAGGTTTACTTCTCACATCAATGGTCGGTAACAATATATACATAATATTGCAGAGGTTGCGGTAAATCGTGATAGCGGGTGTTATGTGGCGGTTTATGTCGGATTAGTATCATATGGTATTCAAAATCAACAAAACGTTATCCACATACAATGAATGAATCAAGTGTGTGAAAGATAGCGGTACTGTTAATTGACGGACGTTGTGTTGTGCTCGCTAGGGATCTAGGAGTTGGAGAACAATTTTTCATTGTTATGACTAAAAGCCGGCTAACTCCGAACCTAGTGTCATAATGAATTCACAATATTTTTTCTTCATAGCACGATCATAGTGATAATGATAAAATTGTTGCTCGACTACTGGGACGGTTCGGTAGCACTACCTGGGAAACATTACCTCATGTGTAGTAAGGTAGGTACATGAGGTTTAGGTATACATTCCTTTGTTGTCTACAAACAACAATTGTCTTTAAAAAGACAATTATTGTTTGTAGAGTGTGATTGTTGGTTGTAAGTTTAAAAACTTTGATCATTTCAAGACCTTTTTTTCTTAATCATAATCCTAAATTCCCCGTGAAAAATCTCCAGAATAGCAGGACACGCGCAGTTCAATAAATATAATATTGCATACTAATGTTACTAGTAGTTCTACAAACAGGAGACCTTGCGGACACTTCACTTTTACTAATACTAAAAATAACTCATAAATCAGAGATGTTCAGTAGCATTAGCGCCATCTATAAAATGGATTGATCTCTTACCTGCGCAAACTGCAATCATACGAAGACGAACGTATGGCCGGGAGCCGGGCTATTACATACCTATTCTCCAACTGTTACAAATATGGTCTAACAGGTGGCGCTGTACGGTAAATGCTTTCATGCTTATTATTGCATTTTTATTCATTTTGCTCGTCATGGTGAAAATCCTCATCAGATTTTTAGCATTTTTATGAGAACAAATTAAAATTACTTTCTTTGAAAATCAGATGTCTTAAAGCGGAAATATTCGATAGCCCCCTTTTTGCCCTTTTTGGAGAAACTACGGCTTTAATCAAAAAACGCCGACGACTAAAAATTCTATAAAATCGTAGAATCTGTTCACCAAGTTCCGTCCAGATTGGTCGTAAAATAAGAATTGTGGAGGAGTAGGTACCCTACCTATGTTCTGACAGAATCCATACTTTTGCTAGTAGCGAGACGCTGCGCACGCTGCGCACGCTGCGCACGCTCGGTTAATAAAATTTGCACAGATGTTTGTTAGTTGTTAACTAGCGTAGATATAGATCTTGTTCTAGAATAAAATATAGGTTACGTTTCATCCTATGAAACAGATCCTATGGGATAGAAATAACTTTGAAGAGACACCATACAAATAAAGCATGTGTGTGGGTATTTATTCAATAACTAGTTTCTACCCGTGGCTTTGCACGCCTTGATTTTATGGAGTCGTTAAAATATTATTAATATCATATAGAAACTGTTCCATGTGACAAAAATATGCCTATGTTTCATTACAGATTCCGAGCTACATCTTTTCAAAATTTCAGCCCAATCCACCAGTAGTTTATGCGTGAAGAAACTTCAGTTTAAAGAATTTTTATTTTCTCAAAATTAACCGTCCCGTCTTGCAAAATATCATTAATATTGTTAGTATCAGAGGCCTCCGCCCTGCAGTGGGGATTTGAGGGTGAAATAATAATAATAAACATCTGTGGGTGAACCTAACTAATATTATAAACGCGAAAGGTTGTTTATTTGTCCTTCCTTCACGCCCTAACTAGGCAACCAAACGACTTGATTTTGACCTAGAGTAGTTGAAAGGATGGGGAGTAACACAGGCTACTAGTAGTAGCTTTCCCATGGGATAGAAATAACCTTTCACAACGCGTGCGAAGCCGCAGGCAGAAATTAGTAAAAAAAAGGTGTTCAAGCCACTCTGGTACCGCTCCGTCCAAAACCATGACGTCCGACCAGAGTTAACCCGGCGAGGATGTGGTATAAAAAGGATACATCGAGGATGTGGAGGGTCATGATGACCCTGTATTTAATTTATGTTTTTTAAGTATAATTTGTAATTTTTTAACAAAGAATACGAAGTTAACTTACGAATTAGTCATTTATTTATGGAATGTATTGAAAAAAAAACACCATTATGCGTGTAAATGTTTAATTATTTCAATTATACGAAAAGTCTAATATTAATCAACTTTAGAAGAACATTGCGTTACATATTGAAAAAAAATCAACACTTACAATATTATGCTAAGTAATTAGTCGTTTTTGGAAGGTATTTATATGATCTACTATGTTTTATAACAAAATCAGCAATTATTCAGTCTTATAAGCTACTAATTATCTCTCAGCACATTGTCAGCACATTGTTGGCAGAACGGAACAATGTGTTCTTGACAAATGTACTTATGACATCCTTCGCAAACATGAGCTGTCTTACGATCTCTGGCATAGGGGCACGCTTGGCACCTTTTTCGCACACCTGGCAGGCGGTTCCTCTGAAGATTCTCCACTGAAATCTCTGATTCTCTTATGGGTACCTGGCTTTCCAATGGCTCGGCTACTTCTTCTGTTATAACTTGATCCTGGGTAGTATTTTCCAACTCAGATAGCGGTATATTGTCTTCGCTGTCACTGAAATCACTTGCATCTTGATCAGTATTACTACCATGACTGCGCTCACTCACATGATCTTCATTTTCACTACCATCTGTCATAAAGTCATTTTCACTGTCTGATGCCTCCTCCAACAATCGACGTATACGCTCAGCCTCCCGCTTTTCGTTGTTCATGTTGACTTAAAACACCATAATCACAAAATATTCAATAAAATAACAAATTGAAAAATGACACGAAAGTACTACGTCGCGGTTGTGGAAGGGTCATAATTACCCTATTTGCGTTTGACGACGTCTACCTCCTTGAGCATGCGGCGCCCGACTAAGTAGAGGTGCGTATAGGGGAGGGTACTTCAATGACTACAGCTACTGAGAAACTCAACAGCGTGCAACTGCAGGAAAAAAAAATGTACATCAAACAAAACGAGCAGGGTCAAATTGACCCTGCCACATCCTCGCCGGGTTAACACAAACATACATTCCGAATATCAATAATTTATGTATGAATAATCGAAAATTTTAACGCGATTCTGACTATGACAATTTATGTAATCCGCTTAATCCGGTTTGTAAATCATTTATTTACTTCCCTTAGGACTTAGATACGTCAGGAATTATTCAAATAATCACAGAAAACTAGGAAAGAAATGGCTCATTGATGCCATGATTTAGATTGGAATAGGTCGGAGTCGGACAACCGAAGGATCAAACATACGCTTCTCTTGTCGAGACTGTTGAGATTTCTTCAACGTTGTTAGAGAGGGCCTTATTGACGAGGATGCCACCCTGGGATGTTTTATCACCCTCGGGAAAGCAAAGAAGATGGCAGGGTCTAGGGCTACAGTGTTGTGCCGCTGTCTGCTGAGTTCACATTAACCTCAGAACATACCATTTAATGTTCTCTAACTCCTGCGCTAGATGGTGGTCAAGCCTCAGAGTGTGTCCGTTGAACATAGTTGGAGTCAAATTCTGTAATGATTGGCAGCCTCAAGTTGCCGGGGATTCTCAGCACCCCTGCCTCGCCAACTCCGCCCGCAGGTGTCGTATAAGAGGAGGCTAAAGGACAAACACGGGGGGCAAGCAGCGCCGACCCCTGAAGAACAACCCTATCACTAAACGATCTCTAACCCGCAAGTCCAGCGTGGAGATTATGGGCATAACCCCTAAATGAAAATATAATATTTTCCTTATAATTTTCCTACTTGTCGATTCGAGCCTCTGAACTGAGAGTCGTCCCACATGCCAGACACTTGACAAACGTATTTTTTTCATCCCGTTATAAGCTACTTGGAACTTCGTCGACGTTATTACGAACATGAGAGGAATATTTTATACAAACACGTCACACACACACAATGATAGTGTTGTATAAATCATAGAGGAGATATTGGTGAATATTTTTCCTTTTGGATTAAATTTTTTGCACGAGTATTGAACCGTGAACGTGACTTATGTAACATTATTAAAACTTGTCAAAAAGGACAGAAAGATAAGTGTGTAATACTTCTTGCTTAGTAAGTCAACTGTTTTTTGTCGGCAAGGAATGGCTGCGATATTCCAGCGGACTGGTTCGGACTGGTGCGGCAGTTAGGTGGTAGACATCGACAAGATGGGCTACAGTACGTTTTACGATAGGTTCACGGAGCGTTTCGAAATATATATAGGTTGATGCCGTGTAGGGTGTAGTCTCATTCACGAATGGGTGTTGCGCGTAGAATCACACAAACTTATCTACAGTAATACTAATCACTACATAGTATAAAAAAGTCGCTACCCGCTGTCTGTCTGTCCATATGTATGCTTAGATCTTTAAAACTACGCAACGGATTTTGATTCGTTTTTTTAAATAGATGGAGTAAATCAAGAGGAAAGTTTATTTGTATAATACATGCATATAGTACTCATGCGAAGCCCGGGCGGGTCGCTAGTAATATTATAAAGAGGTGAAGTTTGTGAATTGATTGTGACGTTGTAGGGTTAATCTCTGGATCTACTGAACCGATTTCAAAAATTCAGCGTTAGAGAGCTTACTTTTTAGGGAGTGATATAGGTTGTTTTATCCCGATATTCTCGCGGACAGGAGAACGCGAGTGAAACCGCGAGGTGCTGCTAGTTTATTATAAAGTTTCAATGGATCTTTCATGAGACCTACTGAATGTTCTTGACTGAAATTCCGCAAGCTGTAGCCAGAAGTAGAATACTTTGACAATTGTCCAATGCTGAACAAACATGCCTTCAAAAACAAGAAGCCCATAATCACTCAAACTGGAAACTCATAATAGGTACTAACTTTATAAATGTTATTATTCAAATATGAGCGCGTGAGTGAGTATAAACTTTACTGTTATAAAGAACGTGGTAAAAAGCTGTTACCAGCGGTGCCATGCCGATAGTGGTGGCGGAGAAGAAGGTCTGTCCTTTAGACCCATTAACGGAATGTAAACAGGTCCGACGGAAACACGTAGTAAAACCTCTGCAGAATATAAACCTACTTGTCCGTTAGTAGCCATCATAAATGTTTTATTGCGATATAGAGCCCTAAAACCATATATTATACCATGAGTTTTCACAAAAATATAGGAAAAACGCTTGTTGACGCCGACGGTGCCAGTACCTGAATAAAAAAAACAGACCAAGTGCTAGTCGGACTCGCGGACGAAGGCTTCAGTGTCAATATCTATAAGTAACGGCAAAACAATCACGTTTCTTGTATGGGAGACTCTTAAATATTTATTTAATTCTGTTTTTTAGTATTTGTTGTTATAGCGGCTACAGAAATATGTACATCATCTGTGAAAATTTCAACTGCCTAACTATCACATCATGAGGTTGAGCCTGGTGACACACGGACAGACGGACGGACGGACAGCGGAGTCCTGGTAATAGGGTACCGTTTTACCGTACGAAACTCTAAAAAGGTGGAAAACGTGTCAGCAATTTTTTTAACCCCAGTTCACACCTTCTAATCTAGATCTAATGAGAAATACAAATCTCAAATAGATCCATCATGGATCTAGTCTATGGATCTAACGAGATCTATTTCTAATACACAATTAGGTATAGTCTGTTCCGTCTGTTTCATTGTCTCTGTTAATTGTTGAAGTCATATGACTTCAAAAATACATGTTATACGACTTGAGCGGATTTTAATCAAATTCTCAAACTGAAGACAGGGCTCTATGGAGCTTTTTAGGGGAGGGCTATATCCGGCAGTGAACTAGCATTGGCTGATGATGAATCAAGTGCAAAAATTACATACCTTTTCATGCAGAATCAGCTATTGCAAGGTTGCCGGTTTCCAAAGCTAATTGGGTTATAAACCCCCTCAATAGTGAGATCTTATTCCAGATACTCATAGTAGAGGCTCTCATGGGAGAGAATAAGAATAGCTACGAACAGGTGGCACAGGGAAGGAGAAAGCAGATTATTGCGGTCGTAACTGGTTTACCTCCTCGTTAAACGGACTGTCTGTTTGTATTGTACATGTAATTGAGAATATTCTCGCAATAGGACACAAATTTCGTGATAAAGTGCTTTACTTATTAGATGGAGATTTGTTCTGCTATATCATAAAAATTTTGTTTTGCTCACGATTTTTCACGTGTTTTAAGTAAAATAATTTATATAATAATTGATTTTAAAATTATTTAAAAAAATACATTTCGGATGAAAGTTTTACTATACATCCAAAAATTATTATGAAAAGCTCTAACAATTTTCTGTACACAGTAAAATAAGTACTATCATGATTATGTCAATTTTCAAACACCACGAAACGCAAATCGTTGCATCCGATAGCACTGAGAGAAACACTGATCAAGCCGATTTTTGCCAGGTTGTCAGAAAATAGCAACTGTCAAATATTAACAAATACCTTTCACTCCTGTGGCCTGAAAAACCCACACGCTCAGTAATCCCTTTCCCCATCTTTGTCGTTTCAAAAACTTAAAAAATTAAAATCATCTACCTTGACCGATCTACAAAATGTTTCAACGTTCATTATTTTGGCAGCAAGCTTGCAATACTTGTGGCTTCACCCTTATTTCCTCGGAAAATTATAACGTAAACCTATTTTTGATGTTATGGGAATAAAATTATACTTAACTACCTAAGGGTGACATTCCTTTGTAAAGGTGAGCCCAATTTTTGGTCAAAAAGGTCCTTTAATGAGGGCTCCTGAACAATTGATGCGTTCCTGAACATCGAATGGAACCTTAATGGTTCTTAATAAAGAGTTTTTAGGGTAGTTACACTGAGGTTTTATTGATCCCTTAATTTTAAGATAATGTAATATCAGATTTTTTGACCTACCAGCTGTGTGCTACATTGAGTCACTTTGAAAAGCTGGACTTTACATATATTGTTGGGTAGTGGATGTAAAGAAGCCTGATAGATCACACAGATGGCTAATATGACTAATTATGTAATGTATTAGAGTCCTGTTAATACTAACCTTTTGGTTACGGAACCCTTGAAAAAAAGTAGCCAGTATACCAGCGAAATAAGGACAACAGACATATGAAATATTATTTTATCAAAAATAGTGCTTGTTTATTTTGTTATCGGGCCCAATCCACCTAACATTATTATAGAAATGATATATCTGCAGAGGTATTTCGGCTTTTCTTCTGTCTACGTGCGTTTCATACAAATACCTAGTCTGGAAGAAGGCCGTGAAATATAATTAGGTACCTACACTTAGAGACGCTTATGAAGTTATGACAAATTATTCTCCAAGGCCAGTGTTTTACAGTTTCTATTGAGTTTTAAGTTATTTCCACTAGAAGGCTGGTCATCTTCAGCGGCTAAACGCGAACAGATGGTGTCAAATCACAACGAATTGGTATCCCCGCAACTCAAAACGGAAGAGAGGGAGGCCGTTAACCCGTTGGAGCGACGACCTGGTAAAGACTGCAGGAAAGATCTGGTCTAGGACGGCTAGAAATAGAAAAGAATGGAAATGTTTGCAGGAGGCTTTCACCGCCACAGGCGGTCCATACACTAACAACTAGAATTAGATACCTAACTAATTATAAACCTACTAAAAATACCTACTAACCTACACAACCTTTTCTAATAATATTTTGTAATCAGTGTACTGGAAAATAAAGCTCATTTTATTTTTAATAATAATAAATTAAATCTTTATTTCAGACATCAATGGCCCATATGAAGAATTACACAGTTAAAACACAATAATTAAAAAAAACTGAGTTGGCTCGAACTCTGCGCACCGGAGATGCTCCCCTCTTGCGCATGCGCATGTTGGTGTAGAAGCACTCCACGATAATGTTTAACACTTATACAGGTCTTTCAAGATAATATGGTAATTCCGTAATTATGTTCCTATTTAATACTACAACTTACACTAATACACTTTACTTACTAAGCTTAGTGCAACAAAAAAATAAACTTCAACTTATCACAAAATTGAAAAAACTCGCACATGTTCGTTGTTAACTAAAATTATTTAGTTTGAAAAATCAAGTGGCAAAATAAAGATACTGGCAGCTTGCAAAATAAGAAATTCACTAACTTCCAGCGTGATTCTTGCGAAGCTGCGAAAAGGATTTTTTTATTAGTTCCTACCTCCTCTACCGTTGGCGTAGCGTAATGTATACTCATGGAGGTGACTAGTTCTCACGCGGTGACTATATTTACCTATTGATTACAATGCATTAAAGTATGTTAAAATAAGTTTTTATTATTTGTTGCAATTACTAAATTCTCCAGTAGCGTGCAGCATGCAAGCTCATAAGAAATCAAAATTATCCAAAGTTTACATAAAAACGAGTAAAATAAAATAAAATCCACTGGCTCCTTCTCTAAAATAAACAGTAAAGGATATTTTAGCCATTATTTTAGTTTGTGACGTTTGCGCTGGAACATTATGTAAATGGGCCATCACTTACGCTGGCACTGGTACAGTTTGTCTGTTTGAATTAGGTTGATTATGGCATTGTGCGGATCGCCCATAATGGTGAGCACTTTGTCATTATGTATTTAGATAGGCCAGAAAGCAGCATTTATCAGCAGCATATACCGTGAAGCCATTGCACTTATTGAAGCAAGAAATATTTGTCCCTTGTGCAACTTCAAAAGTAGATCAAGAAAATCGAAGCTGAATAATACTATAATAATAAGCTGGATGATATAATTGAATAGTTCATAAAAATATAAATCAACTTCGTAAATTCTTTAATTCCTTATCCTTTTATTCTCACTGATTAACAAAATTACCCAAGAAAATTATAATAAATCTAAAATTTTCCTTTATCGTGAAGTGAAAATATTGCCGGAGGGCGTATCTCAAGATGGCGTAACATAAAACCTCTTGAAACTCTAAGCTGATAAGAAGAGGCTGCCATTTTTCTGTTTCTTTACACAAAAGGATATCGGTAAACACTTCCTATTATCCGGTTATTCAATAAAAAGCTTTGACTTCTTTATGTAATGGGTTAGATCTTCTAAGTAAATAAATAATCCGTTATGTATGGATTAACAAGCTGTTTATGAATAGGTACGTGGTGCCTTAGATGTTTGTGCGGTCTTTTCTTTCAGATTAATTTACATACATATATATGTTTGGATATATTAATATTTTAGTATGGCAAGGGAATCAAATTTTTGATTCCCTATTTATTTGATATCATTATCTTATTTGGTTTATTTTGATAATCGAAATAAACCAAAATTAGATATTCATAATGAATATAAGCCAGTTTACTACGAACGTGTTTGTAAATGTGTGTTCTCTGTAGGTGGAGCCAACTGCTTTACAGTCCGTAAGAAGTCCTAGATATTGAGTACTGATTATTTGGCTTAGTTTGGTAGAGCACACCCGTACTGTGGGTGGAGCATGGGTTCAAATATTAATTCATTTCATAGAGATACCCAGAGTGTGGTAACCACTATAACAAGAAGATACCTTGTTTTATCCCTTAACGAGGTACTTCTTTAGTGATAATGCTCTGACGGGTGACATTGACTGTCTTACAGAACGAAAAAAACGAGAAATAGTCCCTATTGAATCTACAATCTTCCTGTCAGCCAGCCACTAAGCCAGAAAGGCCGTTCTCATTCCGTTCTATCAGCGATCGAACTTATTTTACTTATTTTGGTATACTTATTTTATAAATATTGTTAACACCTACATCTGGCGTGACCTACCTGAAAGTATTTTTCTTTAATCATAGTTTTCAAAGTTTTGTATATAATATTTTTTAACTGTGCATTTTACATGGACCACAAAGGTCTGAAATAAATATTTATTTATTAACTTTTTGAGTTACTAAATGCCTAATTTACGATAAAGCACTCACTCCACCTAAATACGAGTTATCAAAGTTGGGTCAGAAGATATAAAAAACATTTTTTACGTTACTATTGTAATAACTTAAACTCATTCAACCTTTTCCTGCGTAGTTCGAGCCAACTGGGCCTTTTACGATGGCGACCAGTCGCCAAATATAACCACCAGCCGTTCTGGCCATGAGGGAAATGAAAACGAGTTAAATCTTAGGAAAAGCTAGCTTACGTCCGCGACTTAACGTGCGATTTTCTCTGACAAAACTCACGCTTATATTATAAAAACGAACGTTTGAATATGTAGATGTTTGGATATTTGCTTCATGATAAAATTAACTGATATTTGAATGAAGGTAGTTCTAGGCCTGGAATAAATCTTGAGCTATTTGGTCTCATCAAAATCAAATCCCTTGGGAATGAAATAACTTTTAAACTTTTTAAGCAACAACACGTGTGAAGCTGCGGGCAGAAACTAGTTTGATATTCTAAGTAAAGGCAAGAATATAATAAGTATATGATAAAGTTTTAGGAGACCCCATTGAGTAGGAATAAATATAATATTTATAACGTAATGCTGGGCAGTTCACACAGCACCATCTAGCCCCAAGTTAAACAGAGTTTGTATAATGGATACCAGATGACTGATATACTGAAAATTAAATTACACAGACAGATATATTTGATCTATACTAATATTATAAAGAAGAAAGATTCGTTTGTTTGTTTGTTAGAATTTAATAGGGTCCGAAACTACTGAGCCGACTTGATAAGTTCCTTTACCATAGAATCCTACTGTTACAGATTAACATAGCTTTAAAATATACCCATGCGAAAGGCGGATCCCTAATAAAAATATCTAGAACAATCCGGAAAAATACGCAGATCTTACAAATATTTGTCGTAAGGTGGGAATCGAACCCACAACCTCTTGCGCCGCTGGCGGACCTTCGCCCGCTACGCCACAGAGGATGTCGAAATTTGTAATAACCTTCCAAACAGTATTCGGCAATTGTATGTATAGAATAGTGTGAAGAGTTCACCAAATTTTACCAAAAGTAAACCTACTTTTTATTCGATCTATTAAAAGAAGGACCTTTTAATTAGGAACTGAAGTTTGACCGCCGTTTACCTCGAATACTCTAAAAAGTTGACGGTGAAAGTTAACGAAATAATCCTGCCTAACAAGTTCTAAGAAGTTGTTAAACTTTTTATCACTCGTTTGGAAAGGGCTATTAAAATACTTCAGAAATAGCGAAAAAGTTTCGGGCATTAATTTTGTCACTGGAGGAAAAAGGAGTTGAAGTAAATTAGTAGTTTTTTTAAAAGAAAACTTTAACATTAAGAAATTTGGCTCCAATCCTTGATACCTTTCATAATAATCTCTCTGCCGCGGTGACTCGCCAATTGCATACAAAAGCAAGCCCGCACGGGCCCTACCCCACATGTTAAATCGACCTTACGTGAAGCATTTACCACAAAGCATAAAAGTATAAAAACCTCTTCCAATAGCTAAACGGCGCGATTACGTACAAGTCAATCGCGCCACTTATTGGAACACATAATCGAGTAGGCACAGAAATACATCAAAGACTTATACAGGTAACGTAAAAAGCCAATAACTCCTAACCTCTCTGAAGAACGTAAATTAGCTGACGGCACGGAACAGTTAGTATACGAATCAGTAATAATACTTCTTAAATCTTGTGCTCAGGTAAATTGTGATTGCTGATTTGAATTTTTTCTCACATTGGTGTATCCAAAAGGGGATATGAACGAAAAACCGAAATTACTACATACGTGTCGCGGATAATCATAGTAGGTAAATAACATCATACCTATCGAAATTATTAGCACGCGAGAGAAGCTAAACCGTACCTATTTAAAACACAGGAGTGATTTGAATAAAAATACCTACATTGTTTTATTACACTTGTGACAAGACGAAGAAAACCTTATGAGGTATCAAATCAAAATCCTTTATTTATTTTATACATAATATAATAATCACCAACATAATAAGGTTAAATTAGTTAAGAGTTACCTGAATTTATAACATTACACACAACACAAGAATAATCTTTGAAAAGTTAAACGTTTTGTGAAAGCTATAGATTGTGTAAAAAAATATAAAATTGAATTTGAATTCACATATTTTTATGTGATAGGTACTGTATGATGCCGCCTCGCCTCATGCTTCATGGAAGACCAGGGCATGCTCTGATCTACCATGACCATAGCACACGTCTTTGTAATAAGTCTTAAGATGTAACTAAAACTTAAGTAGGTAAACAAAAAGTAATAGGATTAAAAATGATGACTTTGATAAACAAACAAATAAAAAAATGTTCTGAAGATTCTAAGATTTTTTCAACAGTGGAAACACAAACAGCTCTTGAATGGCTAGACAATTTAATAAAGAATACTTTATCATCTCTTTTTTTAATATTTATTTGGATGACAAGGCATGGTCGCAGGCCTCCCTATTTGTCAAATTGGGAGGTTTAGGTATACGCAAAATTTTAAGTGTAGCCCTACCAGCGTTCTTGTCTTCTGTCTACAGCACTAGTGCTTTAGTTAAACAAAATTCCAAGCCTTCTCATTTTTGCTCCCACCTGGGATTTCAAAATTTGTTTTTGACAAAGCTCGATCTGCTAGGCATAGTGCTTGCCCCGATGCTGCTCCCCTGAAATCTCTTTTGTCCCAACGGCAACGGAACGGGCTTCTGTGTGAGTTGACACGGAATTGTTTGTTACAAACGTGTTCCGATAGTAAAAGGCTCGATGGCATGACTCTAGTCCCATGGGAGTTGGGGAGGCCTATTGTGTGGGACGCTACATGCGTCGAAAGTTAGCTCAACTGTTTCAATTGTAAATACTTGTTTTATTTTAATTCTATTATTGGATTGTAATTTTCGTTGATAATATGGATCGTTATAGTATGTTAGTACAACAAACACGATCACATTTGATATTTTCCTAATGCTTGATATCCTTGTTCCGTGCTCGAGGTAAACAGTGGCCTACATCGGATAATGATATCTTTTACTTTCCATTCAAGAACAGAGGGGGACAATGCCTCACCGCGCGCCCACGCCGCCCGCGCCGCCCGCCTACTGCCGCTTGTAAACTAACGACCAACTTGTATATCTATTTAGAGGAAAAAACAAAAAAAATTAACTGCTCGCAGTTTGAATAATTCAACTAACAAGTCTACCTAATGAGACCTGCTAGGTCTCTACACTTTTGTTTAAATATATTAAACGAAAACAGTTTCTACTCTTATCTAGAAACCGAAATAATTTGTTTTTAAATGACGTATACATTTATGGAACAAAAATTATAACAATAACAGTACAGATACCACTAACACAAAAACTTCAATAACACTTAAAGGTGAAAAAGGTGTGAATTCGAGTTCGAGAACAGATGAGCGACAAATGAAATGAAAGATAATAGCTGTCAAAACTAATGATTGTTTCGAACTTCGGCGATTTGGTCCGGTGATACCAGAGTCGTATAATATTTTCAATAATATTTCTTTGTTAAAGTACCATTTGATTACAAAAAAAATATATAAAATTCTAGAACCAAGTACATCTAGTAGTTCCTAGTATCACTGCTTGATATTGGGATCCTTTCAAGCGTGGTCTACGTGCTAAGAGGAAGTCAAGGAAATCGTCTACCAAGCATCGACAAGACCGATGTCCGCTCAAGGCATGGACTTATCCGCTTAGTCTGCTCATATTGCTAATGCGACCTAATCAAGAATGTAAACGTTAACAAAAACGGATACATCCGCTTGATTAAATGATCCTTTATACACAAACATTATACATACTTTACTAACGTTTTTTGTACTAGGGAGTGTAATGTAATTACATTTTGTTGTTTTTAATGGTGATGTAAAAAATCGAATTCAAGCTTAACAAAACTTCGTTTAAGCTACACAAAGGAAAGTGGTAGAAGTATAATTCTAGGCAAGTGTCTGTTAAAAATATCTGGACGTTACCAAATATTCATCATTCTAATGTTTTATGCGAGGGGTCTGAACAAAATAATTAAATTTTAAGTACTCATAAAAATTACAAAACATTGTTTGGGCCATTTTTCATTTTCATGCTCAGAATTATTAAGCCACCTACTGCCCATAAAAGTCGAGGTGTAAAATTATTTCCCAAAGAGCTTTCACACAATGCGAGGGTGTTTGTAAGAATTCGGCCCAAATGCGCGCTTGAAATATAATAAGTAAGTATGAATATTACTCTAACAAAGGTATTAATTATGGTTATGGTTTAGTTAGAACCTTTATTGTTATTTTAATTAATTGTTCAAAGAGCTTGGGACACACGAAATATACAAAGACCTTACAAAACTGCTCATACTGTGGACTTTTAAAGTCCACAGGTGACCAGAACAGAATGCTGGCTTTTATTTCGGTCAACGACGTCAACGAATTAGTGTTGTCATTCAAAATGGCAATGCTGCCAGCATTCTGGGCTGCCTGCTGATGACGGCTTAGATTTGTAGGAAATGGATATAAGTGTATGTAGTACTAGTTTTGTTTTATTTTGTTATTGTAATGTTTACAAATAAATGTAATTGTATAACAATATAATTTTCACACAGGGCACTTCTTTATTCCTTTATCGTTATTTTGGAGAATACTGAGTTTTGCACATCATGTGTTCAGTTATGTTACTCTCAGTTTGAATTCTACTTCATTATTACTAAGCCGCTTTAAATATGCTATGTTCCTGACAAATCTTATTTTGTCCGTTAGTTAGATTATTAGAAGATATCTAGAATCGTATTTTTTTTGTCAACTAAACTAAAAAGATAAAGATATAACCAGTTAAAGTTCCGCGATGCGATTTATCTTACCAACCTTAACGTTTTATTTATATGGCCGCTCCAAAAGGTTACGAACCTGAGTATGTGATGTAAATTTCAACTTGATGCCTCCACGTTTCTGAGAAAAGTGGGTTGACAGAAGGATAACAAAGTGATCCTATAAGATCCTATAAGGTTCCTTTTTTCCTTTTGAGGTACGAAACCCTAGAACATTCGTCGCCTTGTTTATAATCCCCCAACTGAGCACTGGCGTAGCATTGGTTTCTTTCATTGTGCCCTATTTCAAAAGAAGAAAACCCAACCCTTCCTGACTAGATTACTTTGCGGATTAGGACTATAAGAAGTTTATCGTTAAAACAGTGATCATTTTGTCGGTGGATATTAAAACTAAGGATTCTACGGTACAGTTTCTTCTTTGAGATTTAAATAATGAAAGTAGTTAAATTTAATGACAAACAAAATTAGAATAAAATAATATAAACTAATCAGAACCAGTGTTTACAATTGAAACAACAGCAGACTGTTGCAAACAACGTTCAGTTAATTTTAGTTGAAGTTATATTCAGCGGTCATTACCTACATCACACAGCCTGCAGAACTGCTATTTAGGTCACGTAAAACGCTTTGAGCTACTTTTTTAACAGCTGAATTTGTTTTATTTTCGTGTGGATATTATATTATCATATAGATAGTACCGTATAGATAGACACTTCGTGTATGCAACTATCCTGCACGGATTACGTAACGTCCATGATTGTGTTCAATGTGTTTCGAGATTCACACTGGTCCTCATCACATGAAAGAGTGACATTTGCAAGATATTTTTGGTGGTAATTTTTTATTAACTACCAACGATTGTAGATCCAAAACTACTTTATTTGTTAATTGCGGTTAACTTAGATTCTTTTTTTAATATAAATTTAACAAGACTTGTTTGCTTGATTTTTGTTTCTTAAATAACATTATGTTGTTTTATTTATTATGAACCCACTTATAGCCATAATATACTACTATTGTAGAAATATAAGCATTCAGAGTACCTAATGTGAGCAATTTGCTCGATTGGTAAATATACGTGGTTGTTTCAATAATATCTAAAATGTAGAACCTACGGGCATTACGAGCAAAGTTTGTTACCAGCGCGCTGCGAATTGAAACGTCCATTAAATTAATACTTTACCTTCGTTGTTACACTTGTTACAAGTACTGCCGTTGTTATTGGACTTGCTAAATAAACTAAAAAAAATAATGCTGGACGTGTCACACCGGATTATCTAGACTACTTAGACCTAGTAAAGCAGAGCTTGTGTAAACAGCAGGTGCCTGATAAACTGAGGATAAAATGGTAATAATGATGTGTGCGGCGCGGGCGGCGGAGTGCTGTAATAATAAATGTATAAATAATGCTTGATAATTCACACAGCATTGTCTTAGCAAAGCTCATATAATTCACACAGCATTGTCTTAGCAAAGCTCATATAAATATATATTTATATGTATTTTATTCAAGTTAAATATTAGGTTTAATTTATGTATTTTTATTATAATCATAATGTAAGTATTGTAATATAGCTTCCTACTATTAGTTTAGTTGTCTGTTTATCCGATGTTTGAATTATTATTTGTACACTTCCTCTACCTGTTTCATCGCCTTTCCTCTACGGTTAACTCTAAGGTTTGCTGGAAGAAAACTCTTATTAGGTAACGGTTGTAAGTTAAGCTTGCCCATGTACCTACATAACCTACCTATTAGATAAGTTCGTGTTATGTACGAGTATTATTGTGTGCAATAAAGATTTACAGAATTACAGAGCTTGTGTTATGGGTACTAGATAACTGATAATACATAATATAATACAATACAAAAAATAATTACTACATTAATAACATAATTACTATAAAAACTAATATTTCCACTTACATCTATTTTATTTATTGTGTTATTAAAAATACAATACATACATACTTAATATAATACAATACAATGCATTGATAAAAAATATTGTAAACAAAAGTATCAATAAAGGACCGTACTCCTCCAGGTGACTCTTATGACATCCACGGGCCAAGTGGGGCCCGTGGATGTCATAAGAGTCACCTACCACAGGCGGGGTAGCACCCACAGGCGGGGTAGCACCCACAGGCGGGGTAGCAGCTCCGGTCTATGTGTTTGAACACTTCCACTCTGCGATCTCCAACCCGCCCGCTAAGCTAGGTTATTAACTAAAAAATTAAATGAATAGTACAACATTACGTATTATTTATTTCAAATATTTGTCTATAGGTTGTGTACAGTCAGAAATAAATCGCCGAGTTAAATTCCTTATTTCACGCTACTCTAAACACATCTATCTAATGGGTTAGAATAGTTTCATGTACTTTTATTTGAATACAAAGTCTAATCACTAGTGTCCAGTTTCCATTTAAAGAAGTGTTCAAGTGTACTTTCTGCAGGGAAGAATATGTTCCAGAACCTTCCTTTGAACAGCCTGACGGCCGACTGGACGCCGGACGCGCTGTACGGCTCGCGGCTCCTGGCCGCCGCGTACAGTCCCTTCAGCACTTGCCCGATCATGAACAACGTCTTCGTCTGCATTGTCGCCGGGTTGCCTAACACAACTGGACACAAAAATAATACCTTATTTATAGTTTCGGGTTGAATACCCATCATTAGGTTACCTCATCATCATCAGCCTATTAGTAGTCCATTGTATTGTATTGTTGGACATAGGCCTCCCCTAATGAGCGGCATAGCGCCCTGTCTAATGAGCGGCATAGCGCCCTGTCTAATGAGCGGCATAGCGCCCTGTCTAATGAGCGGCATAGCGCCCTGTCTTCAGCTTACCTAACATAATGTGAATGATATCTAAATAATTTGATGTTCTTACAAAAAACTTAGAACTGTGATCGATTTTCGTATGTCTTTAAGTTTAGCAAGAAAAATTGTAATCTCTCGGAGATATAAAATAAAATTTATAAGAGTCACAGGGTAACGAAACCAAGAGGCACACTTTTGACGGACGGGGCTTTATTCCCTATGACCAAATAGATTCCTTGCCCAAATCGTGCTACGTCACAACGTGATTTTAACACGAGCGTGATCATATCGTGCCTTGGGTGTGAAATCAAAAAATGGTATTCTGTACGCGACAAGATTAGTTGTCTATGGCCCGTTTATTGTGTTTCGCATGTTTCGTTCAAAATCTTCATCCAATTTATTCGGAAAATATCGGTTTTATTCAAAATTATTTTTTGTTTCCAATTTTCAACTTAATTAATAAATATCTGGAATTATAACCTTGCATAATCATAACTTACAATATTATAGTGTGATTAGAAAATTTAGAATCCAAATATTAATGAATTGTTTTATGAATTTTATCATTCAAGTCACGCATGACTAGTTTCGGAACGAATAGTTTTCAGCATAACCCATAAACTATGAAGTATACTATAGCCTAAATAAATTATTTG
Organism: Eupithecia vulgata; assembly: GCA_946478455.1. NCBI lineage: Eukaryota > Metazoa > Arthropoda > Insecta > Lepidoptera > Geometridae > Eupithecia > Eupithecia vulgata. The sequence goes on along the minus strand of OX297873.1, from coordinate 817,447 downwards.
TAAACAAACAATTTATTTCGTAGAATTATCATCTCTTTGTACAATATACATTCAGTGAAGCAACAAAAAATTATATTATCCAACGAAGACGACGCTGGCGCCAAGAAAGCACCTACAGGAGGTTACCTACTCAGGGATTCTGTGGCACTTCTATCAATGGACCTGAATTATTGTTCGTGCAGGCTAACAAAGAATTAAATTCTTGCACGCGGGATCCTGCAACCAGGATCCTGAAAGGTCTCCTGAAAGGTGTTTATACATAACACCAGAAATCAAAGTAAGTGCATCAATTATAATTAGGAATACTGGTATATGAGATAACAACCAATAAGGTGCCTACCAGGGTGCGTCCAGCAGCGGACCATTATAGGCTGATGTGAGGTGGATCATCAATCACACCCACGTCACATTAACAGCCAAACAAAATAAAGGTACTAAGTACTACAATGTTAGTTGTAATTCATATGTTTTTTACTTACTTAAAACACTTAATTTCCTGGCCACCGGTGGCTATCAAAAGCCAGTGGGTAAAAAGTAGAAGGATAGCTCCTATTTATTCCTATTTGATGCCATAAAAATATTTTCTGTATTTTTTCAGATATGTGACGGCAATTTAAAAATCTTGAATTGACCACTAACAGGGCTCTGCCCGCTAAACAAACCCTTATTCACCATCCTGCATCACTGACTGCCCTCTCTGAAGAGGTGGCCTCAGTGACGACAACTGTCTACATTGTCCTGGAATGCGAGGGAATAACAGCACTGTGAACATAAATCCTCAACTTGTGGAAGTAACTCCGCAACGCCTGAGGACCATAAAAAGATTCTGCGTTTCTGGACGGAGTTAGGCTGGCTATGCTAGCATAAAAAACTCACATACAACTCTCTTGTGTATAACAAACGAAATAACTAAATAAAGATTATTAATTGGCATATTTATTTTATTTATAAAGTTTATTTTAAATATCCTGAAGCGCACCCAAAAAACCAACTTGCAAATAAATAATCTAGGCACTTTATTGAGAAATTAATAAATTTCTCGAGGTAATATGTTAGCCTCCACAAATATGCAAGTGTGATGGATGAACCATTCTGAAAGGCACAGATTTATAAGTATAGTACTAAAGCTGAAAGGTACAAAGAATAAAATCCAAAATTTATTGGAGGATAGATCTCAAATTTTAGTTGTAATTATTTTTTGCTGTTAGATCTCAAATTGACAAGTAATGTAAACAACAACATAACCTCAAAAGAAACAACAAGAAACACGTAGTAACTATTGCAGGAACACGCTAATCTGTGCCTTAACACGCTTGGAGCAAACGCGTTCATTTGACAGTTCAAATCGTGCGTAAATCGTATCGTGCTACGGCACGGAATCACAAAATGTCATAGAGAATATAGTTTTAACTGATTCCACGCCGTAGTCTTGTCTTAGGTGTGTAACACGCTTGGATTGGTCTTAGGGAATAAAGCCCCTGCTCGGCGAACAATAACCGGTTATGAAATAAGAAGTAACAAGTGTGTAAAAATAGTTGTGAAAGTGGACCAAAGGAACAAAACATGAAACACATAAACACGTGCAGCCAAACATAGAACCTCCTATTTTTCTCAAATTCGGTTAAAAATTGGTATCAGTATCGTGTCGTTTGAATCGAAAAGAGGATGAGAACCTGTGCGAGCTCCCGGCGAAGCACTGGCCCTGCGGAGGAATCAGAGCAACACATTAGCAGTTTTAAAACGCGCGATTTGGTAACGTTAAATTATAAATTTAAAACACAAAGTGCTTTATGGCCTTTAGAACGTCAACTTCTGAGGACGCTTGGATCCGCCAAAAATTTGAAATCATCTCGTCATCTTGTTCCCTGTCCCACACAAACGTGCATCAGGTATTCAAACGCGCGATTGAGTGGGACTAGCAGATGACTACATGGATTGAAAAACGCGCGTTTCCAAATCATGCGCTTAATAACACCTAATGTGTACCTACACATTTAGGCACATCAAAGGTCAAGAATACACTTTGGGTCGCTGAGCCGTAGAAAGTATGTACCTATAATCATCCCAGCCAAAATACGCTGGACGTATGCCACACGTACATTACCTGCTAGAGGGTTTTCTTCCGACTGCCGCTTAACCCTTGCATCGGCAGGGGTCGCGGCGGCCCCAGGCGGACCACTCGCTCCCTCCTCATATCTCAGCGGAGATATTGTTAAGACAACACCGAGATCACTTTTTAGTGGTGCCTGGGAAACAAAAGAATTTGCAAATAAAGATTTATTAAGAAATTATATAATGTTCCAAAATATTGGGCCCTGACGGGACTTGAACCCGCAACCTTACTTCATTACGGGAATGCGCTAAGGAACCGCACAATGTGACACTCACGTAGGTTGGCAATGAGGCTGGGTATGAGGGCTTACGCACTACAATAATAAGGCTGGGTATGAGGGCTTACGCACTACAATAATAAGGCTGGGTATGAGGGCTTACGCACTACAATAATAAGGCTGGGTATGAGGGCTTACGCACTACAATAATGAGGCTGGGTATGAGGGCTTACGCACTACAATAATGAGGCTGGGTATGAGGGCTTACGCACTACAATAATGAGGCTGGGTATGAGGGCTTACGCACTACAATAATAAGGCTGGGTATGAGGGCTTACGCACTACAATAATAAGGCTGGGTATGAGGGCTTACGCACTACAATAATAAGGCTGGGTATGAGGGCTTACGCACTACAATAATAAGGCTGGGTATGAGGGCTTACGCACTACAATAATAAGGCTGGGTATGAGGGCTTACGCACTACAATAATAAGGCTGGGTATGAGGGCTTACGCACTACAATAATAAGGCTGGGTATGAGGGCTTACGCACTACAATAATAAAAAGAAATAATTGTAAATGATGATCGCCAACAAATAAATAATAATATTATTTATTTGTTCGCGATCAGAAGATACTGTGTGTATTTTCTTCTGCTCTCAAGCTTCTGCCCATGGCTTTGCAGTCATTTTATTAGAATTACAGTTATTTTCAAAACGAAATAAATATAAGTGTTTAAACTAAAGTTGTTATTGTTTTATTGTGCTACTGTGTTGATAAATAAAAAGTTTTTTTCATCCCCCATTTCGGAAAGAGTACTTTTGCTCTTCGATATCTGAGTGCATAGTGTCCGTGATGGTAGCGTACACATAACCGAATTCGAGTTTGTTGTTATGCCTATAAATAGAGTATAATTAGTGCATAAGTAGAATAAATAGTGCCTCTTTGGTTTAAGGAATAATGATCATTGTTTGTGGGTACGCCAGCGTAACGATCAAGCTAGCGTACACACAACCGTTCTCAAAAACGGCTTATACTATAGCAACAAAATTTATACACAAAAATAGAGTATAAATAGCGTCTTAGCTATGCAAAATTTCATAATGATTGCTCTCATAGGAACAGAGATATAGAACGAGACTATAAAATAACACCTGAGCTGGCGTTATGCTAGCGTACCCATTAAAAACCGAAATAGTTCCTATAGAAAACGAGGTTTTCCTAATGTACTATGTATAAATAGTGCGTGAAATACTTCCTCTCCCAGTAGTCATACCTACTTTATGCAAATTCATAATCAAACATTATAAAAAAAATCAAGATGTGAAGTTCTAGCAACAAATTTGTTGTGGTACCACCACAGAGCAAATACAGAGAGGAGACGGCCTAAGCAACTGTGCACGTAGTGGTTTTATTCTCTTTGCTGTGCACTGTGATTCTCAACTAGGTCCTGACGTCATCACAGTGGGCGTGCCCTTAGTCAGTGTACTGTTGTCGTTCGTCCTGTGCACAACTTTGTAAACGGTGGCATTTTCATGTTATTAAGTAGAAAATAAGTATAAAATAAATATAAGCTGTTTTTGAGAACGGTCGTACGCTAGCTTGATCGTTATGCTGGCGTACCCACAAACAATAGTCATTATGCCTTAAACCAAAGAGGCGCTATTTATTTTACTTTTGAACTAATTATACTCTATTTATAGGATTATTCCGGAAATCCCCCACGGCCGTCCCCCACGTGGGGGATTTCCGGATTTTTTTTCTAGAAATCCCCCAAACCGAATTGATCAGTCTTATGGGGGATTTCAGGAAAACAAATTCCGGAAATCCCCCATATAGCTCGACCATAGAAATTAGTTCTTAATAACCTTTAACTCGTCACCGCTGGCTGCTAGTGATGGACGGGTCACCTCTACAATGAGAAGTCTTCCAAAGCAAAAAACTTCAAATGCGATAGATTTTGCCAAAAATACTGACAGCTGTCAAATTGACATATACTGTCAAATAGAAACTATCAAATGTGACTAACAGATGGGGCTAGACAATGCACGCTATTTATTAGGCATAACAACAAACGTGAATTCGGTTATGTGTACGCTACCATCACGGACACGAGTGCATAAGCCATTTTTATCCGCTAGAGGATAAAGTAAATTGAATTTAGAACATCGTGTGCACTAAGTTTGTGAATTCAAAACATTACTAAACCTATTTACTTCTACCTCCATGGTGCCGAATTTACCATACAACCTTCTTTAATTGGTTTAAAACTTCTTGGTGTAGGTACTTTTTATTTAATTTGCTTTGCGCGTACCATTTTCGTTTCACGTCATTTTCTTAAAAACTTAATTTAAAAACAAGAAACTTGAAAACAAGCGATAAGTTACTCAAGTTGCACTCAAGTGTAAAGATTTTTTACTTCTTGCTGTTTTGATTCTGCTAACACTCAGGATTCTCATTTTGACTCCACTTGCTGCGCTCGTGATTCCCTCGCTGACTTATTGACTAGTTGAAACCCATACGAGTATAATTTTTTGTACAAACCCGATGAATTAGTTCACCCGTAACTTGAAGTAACTACTATGAACACAACACCTCACTTTTACTTTACTATAATGTACAGAGGGAGAGTCAATCTGACGTTAGAATAGAGACGTGATCGATGCGTCTCGTTTTCATTTAGGTTTTGGTACAGTGCCTACTGTTCGGACAGGGAACTCCTGTACAGTAAGAGACGAGACGATCGCGTATAGTTTCTGTCCAATAGACTCTCTCCCCGTACACGAAGGTACATACCGTACACGAATATACATACCTTAGCTTCAATTTTTTTGAGCTTATTTATTTGAATAGATTCAATAACAAAAATGTTATACATGAAGATGAGACAGGCTGCTCGCGTATCCCTCATCGCACTTTATGATAATATACGAACTAACAAAACTCTTATTTATATTATTTTCTGGGTGTTGCTTGTCCATTGTGACTTTGTGTGCTACAAGTTCACACAAACATTAAGAAGAATAGAACAATGCACTAGAAATTGTTTATGTAGAATTTAAATTTTAGTTTAATTGTAGAGATGCCAGTTGAGTGACATTCAAATGTTGTATAGTTTATTTACTAGCGATGTTATTCAGTGTGCTGTGCGTTGGTTCAGCTCGGAGAGTATTGTTCAAGGGTCATGAAAATGAATATTTTGCGTAAGTTTTAAACAACATACGGTTTATTTTAATAAAGCTTTTTGAATTTTAACCTAGTTTACTGAACATTAAGTTGGTAAAATGAGCGTTGGTTGTGCTCATGTTACCGAATGTCAAACTCAAACTTTAATTTTGTTTTCAATTGTCTTGCTCAAAAAGAGTGTCATTGCAGCGTTACGCTACAATGACAGCTACGGTAGCATAGCGGGCGTTAAGTACACCCTAGAGTAAAAAGTATTTTTTCTTTTGAATATTTGTCTGAAATTATCAGCCAGTACAAGACATTCGTTTTAATAAATTAAAACTCGACTTTTTGAATCTGAAGAACATACATTTTATTTGAATGGAATACATGCCCCTTCTTGGTCTCATTAAATTTCTGCGGATGTTTATAAGTAGGGTAATTCTTCTCAGTGGTAGAATGCGCAGGTAGAAACTATGCGTTGCGTGTAACAAAGAGACAAAAAGTTTATTGGAACAAAATCACTGGAAATAAAGGTTCACAGTTCAACTTTTAGTAAACAAAAATTTCGTGGCTTATTTAATTGAATATGTCTTCAAATAACAATTAAGTTATTAGTATGCACATGGAACAGGAGGGCAACGAAATTATTGGTATGAATTTATCTGTTACGGTCAAAATTACGTGAAATATATTTGAAGAATTACGTAATCCGGAGGTTTTGCGGAGGATATGGCACCATAGACCACATACACACAGTGAGGCAGATTATACAGAAGTCCGAAGAGTAAAATCAGCCCCTGTGTCTGGCCTTTGTGGGCTATGAAAAGGCCCTTGACTCTGTCGACACCTGGGCTGTTCTAGAATTCTTACAGCGTTGCCAAGTAGACTATCGTTATATCGAGGTGTTGAGATGTCTTTATGATGCCGCCACCATATGTGTCCAAGTACAGGGCCAGGCAGAGGTGTGAGACAGGGGGATGTTATATTCCCGAAACTGTTCACAAGCGCGTTGGAAGATGTGTTTAAGATGCTGGATTGGAAAGGTAAGGGCATCAACATAAACGGCGATTACATCTCACACCTGGCGATTCGCTGATGACATAGTCGTGATGGCGGAGTCGCTGGAGGAGCTTAACCAGATGCTGGACGGCCTAGCTTCAGCCTCACGACGCATCGGTCTCGGCATGAACTTGGATAAAACCAAGGTCAAACCATGATCAATGGCCACATTGATCCGGGACCGGTCGTCGTACATGGCCACTTTCTCGAAATTGTTTCCGAATACCCAAAATCCGAATCAAATCCGAATTCCTTGGGCAGATTCTGCAGTTGGGTAAAAACAATTTCGAGAAGGAGGCCAAGAGGAGGATTCAGCTAGGTTGGGCAGCGTTTGGGAAGCTGCGTCGAGTCTTCTCGTCATCCATACCGCTATGCTTGAAAACGAAAGTTTTCAATCAGTGCGTCCTACCCGTCATGACCTACGGAGCTGAGACGTGGACACTCACGGTAGGGCTGGTCCACCAGTTTAAAGTCGCCCAGCGAACAATGGAGAGAGCTATGCTCGGATTTTCTCTGAAGGATAGGATTCGCAACGAATACATCCGACAGAGAACCAAGGTTATCGACATAGCCGACGACCGATGTGGCGCGGTGGGCGAAGGTCTGCCTGCGACGCAGAAGGTTGCGGGTTCGATTCTCGCCTCGGGAAAATTGTGTGTACGATCTGCAGACATTTGTTCAGGGTGTTCTGGTCGTTTTCTATATAAAATAAAAAATATCTATCTATGTATTGTATTATATTATGTATATCAGTTATCTAGTACCCATAACACAAGCTATGCTTAGCTTGGGGCTAAATAATGCTGTGTGAATTGTCCAGCATTATTTATTTATAGCTCAAAGGATTAGCAAGCTGAAGTGGCAGTGGGCTGGCCATATATCGAGAAGAACCGACAACCGCTGGGGTAAACGTGTTCTTGAGTGGAGACCGCGGCTCGGCAAACGTAGTGTAGGACGCCCTCCGACCAGGTGGGATGGCGATTTGCGAAAGACTGCTGGCAGATGCTGGATGCGGCAAGCTGAAGACAGGGCGCTATGGCGCTCATTAGGGGAGGCCTATGTCCAGCTGTGGACTGGTATAGGCTGATGATGATGATGATGACGTAATCCGTACGTAGTAAAATAAATAAAAAAAGTTGGAAAGGGAAACATTTACTATGTCTAAGTTCTAACTGTTTTATTTCCTCAAAATCGAAGTGAAAGGTATTATTTTTAAAGAAGCATAACAACCTCGTTTATAATGGGTTGGTTTATTCTCTTGAAAAGATAAGTATTTGGTGTTAAGTTGCTTATTAATGTTACTTTTTCTTGTTTCCAAATTTCAATACATTTCCTCTGGATGTTTCCCACAAATTCACGATAAATATTTTCTTATTCATATAACTCGAAACTTCTTAGGATATCTAAACACATAATAGTCAGCGATAAGACCGCCTGCAGCAATTCCGCACAGCGGCATCCAGACCACAATATTGCTTTTATGGCCAATTCGGTGGCTGACGTTGAATACCGTCGCATTGTTATTAGAATAGGTAGATAGACAAACCACTTTATGTGGCAGCAACTTTTACTATATAACTAGCTATAAGAAGTGACATCCAAGGCTGACCGCACATTAGCTACTACTGTGTGAGCGACAATACCCCGAGACAAACTAGCGCAGCCATCTATTTTATATTATTATTTAGTTTTTTTTATTTAATTATTTTTTCAAAATTAAAAGTATATTTTCAATTTGAAATCTGCCAAACTGTACAACAGTTTGTCGGCTTTAGCTCATTATGGCCACAATAAACTTAAATAGTAAAATAATGTACTTAACTAATTACTATTCTAGCGTTATCACGTATTCTAGCTAAACTTATATTTAAATACCTACCAGTTTTTACTTGTTACAGTGTTAAAGAGGTTATGTGGAAGCTCATTGATAACTGATGGCGTTAAAAAGCGCCTCGTTGAACAACGGTAATTAAAAAAAAACAATGGGCAGTTTGTGATACTATTATTATAAGGTTTTAATGCCTCTATAATAGTTTTTTTGTATTGTTTAGGCAGAGATACGATGTTAAACTTTGTGGCCACCAAACTCAATTATCGCATGTGTCTAACATTTCGTTCTGTCATGTACCAGACGTGTGCTACCGACAGGTCTCTTACTAAGTGACTGTGTAGAAGCCCTGCAGGTGAGTATGGACCGTCACATTGCGTTCAAGTATAATAGTATATTACTTATATTTAGAAACTAAAAGAAATCGCTGTTGAGGGATAAAACTGCGTTTTCCATAGAGTGATGATGACGTGACGTGAGACGTGAGAGACACATTACCAGAGAATATATAAAAATAAGTAGTCGTCTGCCACTATTAGTTGCCGGTATGCTCCGCACCTTACGCAGAAGATTTTAGCTTTTATGATAAGTACTAGGTACGGTAGTTTTTATGATAAGTAGTAAGGCTTAACCCACAGAATCGTCAGATGGCACGGATTTACTTCACACTAGTGTGTCCTACTTTTATTACTTTGTAATAGTCCCTAACTATTTTTAAGTGTTTCTTAGAAAGTTTATCTACTTCATTTGTGCACTTTGAAATAGGTTCTAAATAGCTGATCTCTGAAGCTCACTCTTTAATTATATTTACTCAAACATAGTATGAAATCTACTGATTATTTCGCCAACCTTCTTTAGTTCTTTGAGCAAAATTGACCTTGCAGGCCTACCCGAACAGGCGGACGGTAAATATTATTGCTTTCCTCTCTATGCGGTCCGTATGTTTATTTCGAATTTCGGATACTACATACTTTCTTTTGATAATAGTTAGGTGCATAAAGGTTTTATGCACAATGAGAAGTACAAGCTTCACTGCCAAGTAGAATAACAACAGAAAACGCGGGAAACTGACAATGGAGCATCGCGGTGAAAATTTATGAATGATGCGTTCTTATCAATTTTCGTGAATAAATAATCCTTCAATTACGCATTGTTTGAGTCAAGTACAATACAAGCCTCGGTCCGCAATGACTGCCCTGCTGGTCACGGTAAGATGGCCTCAAGCTAAGCTTGCAAGCTAAACTTGAGCTCGGCCTTTAAGCTTGCTCATCATGGCAGCCCTTGCTGTCCGCGCTATAAAGGCCTTGACCTTCAGTTCCTTCATTTCAGTTTGGACATCAAGGGCTGCAATGTTGACCGCGCTGTGATGGGCTGGAGCTGCGCTCCGCTTCGAATTTAGCCATGTACAACCACGGCCAGCAACCGACACATTACAGACCTCGGACGTAATCTACTATTAAATAAAATAAAATATTAAAAAATAAATGACTGATTGACGAAGAACTGGCTGAAAACAGAGCAGGCAGACCAAAATAGTGACCCTCTTGTTTTACTACAAAAACTATAGTAGATTGATGAATTCATCACGGTGATTACACCGTGCCTGCTTAGATTAGTAAGCAGGTTAACTTGGTGTTCTTCCAACAATGATATAGTACGCAGCTGACCTTCTCTTAGTTTTAGGAAGCATCAGAGTAGGATTTATAGGTTATACGATTTATAGAATACCTACATTTCGGAGAATGCTCCAAGAATTACATGACTAGATTCCATCATCCCCCTTCCACTCCAGGACAAGCAGACGTACAGCGCATTACCACCCCTACTTGGTGGATATACAGTCCACTCGTACTAAGCGTTTTTCCTCCACCTTCATCATTCGTACCGTTGGGGTTCGGAACACACTCCCTGCTGATGTTTATCCGGGCAATTACAATCTACCCTTATATAGAATAATATCTTCTATACCTTCGTCGATACATCGTCGGCCACATCTTCATTTTCCATCAGGTGAGATTATGGTCAAACGAAGGTCTGTACTCTACAAAAAACAAGATCCGTCAAGTGCGAGTGTAACTCGCGCGCCAAGGGTTTCAAACATTTGCCAATTATTTGGACAACAATTTTCCGTCTAGTTTCGAATGGCAATTTTTTGAAAAGTATGAAACCTACAGCAATTTCGAAAACTGTTTTAAAATTTACAAAACAATGCCTTTCATTTGATACCCCAATAGGTAGGTAGCCCCCTTTCGATAAAAAATATCCCCGTTTTCAGTATGTTTTCTTTTTTTTTTTCAAAAATGTTCAATTTTACAGACTTCTCTACATTTTTACTGTAAAATATAGATTGTTATCTACAAACGCCTAATACATTGTACGTGGATCGGTTTGAAATATTCGGGGGGGAGTGGTCAATTTTATGACTTTTTTTGAAATAGGTATTTCAAAAGTATGAAACTTACAAAAATTTCAAAAAGTGTTTTGAAATGTTCAAAATGATACCTTTCATTTGATATCCCTCTTGCCCCCCTAGGTCTCTTTTCAAATTTCAACATCACAATTTGTAGGTACTGAAAATATTTATTTTGACTTTTCATAAATTTAATTTTTTTTTCTTGAAATCAGTGATGGCGCGAAATATATCATTATTTAAAATTTCAAGTTAATAGCTGCAGTAGTTACTGAGATATTCAAGAAAGAGCGGGGACGGACAGAGCGAGACCATAAGGGTTTCAAAACCGATCTTTGAAACCCTAAAAATGGAGTATGTTCGTAAGTAAAATAAACAATTTGGTCTTGAACCTATCAATAGCGTCTGAATTATTTATTAGCCTTTATAAAAACTACGTTGCTTATTTGATTTTCAGCGTGGGTGGTCCAACGAATTAAATATTTCATTTAACGACGAAAGTAAAATAATGGAGAAATACACTAAGAATTCAATTATTCGAGTTTTCTAAGGCACTTTATGGGCAGATGTTTTTGAGGTCTCATCTACAACCTACTTGAACATTAGGTACATTCAAAGTTAACCAATTTCAAAAGACAACAATAATTTCCAAATAGATTAACTTCTATTAGACCGAAAAGAGAACCATCCTACCCTGGCTTAGAGTAACTTGTACTACCTATATTAATTCTGTGTACCTAAGTTATGAAGTGACGTGCATCCGCACATAATATCTGTTTCTGAGCGAATTAGTTAAGTTTATCAAAAAATACAAAATACATAGTCCACCCTCACTGAACAGCCCATTGGGTGGTGTCACGTGTCACCTCTTTGCAATGCAGCTTATTTTATTTTTGCGCACACAGCCTCACCAGATGTCTGCAGATTATTTAACTGAATCAGTCAAATGTTGCTTCGAATTACGCACCCCATTTGCGTTAATTTCCTTAAAAACACAGACGCGTTAATAGTAGCAATCCCATCTACTGGCGGAAATGAACCGACAGCCGTCAGAATATCGACATTTTTACATTCCTTACTTCCAAAAATCTTAACCTTTGCTTGTCAGACTGACATCGGCTTTTATTTTCGATTGCAAAATTATAATAAGGCTTGGACTGTTTTGCAAAATGACTAAGGGAAAATAATGGAGAATCTGGTATTTTCGCTACGGCAAATCAGAATCCCTAGTGTTTTCTGTCATGTTGAATACGAAAATTAAAATTACATCTTGAATGTAATTTTAATTTTCGCCTTAACATTTTCGCGAAACGTATACTCATAATAGTTGATGGAATAGACTAAATGTTTGCAGACTTTTCCAATTTGAATAATTTTATCTTGTTCCCGAAATATATCTATCGGAGCATTGATGTCCAAGGCAGACGTTACTGCGTACTGCGTACACACCATTATTGTAAACTGGCAGCTCTTTCAGTATTCTATTCAATCACTCGGAGATACGAGATTCAGAGACTCGTTCACTCGGAGATATTGAGAAGAGAAACGAGTACGGAGCTTAACTCGAGAGTTCGCCTGAAGATGTTGTCAAAATATTAAAATCTGTTTGCATTTTATTGGAACTTCAATAGATCTTTTCAATTTATTTCAACGAAGTAACACTAATAACAAAACGAAACAACAAACTATTTGTATTTACCATAAACATAGAATTTTTTCACTCATATTTCCTAAAAATCTAAGTAGTCATCAGAATGGTAATGCTAATTCGATGACCGAAATTAAAGCCAGCATTTCGATCACCTGTGGACTCCATTAGAAGTTTTGTAACATCATAGCTTGTGCCCCAAAGACCAAGTGTTTCCACCCTGTTCTGGTTCTTTGGCTCCGGCTCAAATAGTTACCTATTACCGGTCAAAATACGCGTGTTTTTCCCGTTTGAGGGACTCCGCTGATGTTGCTGCGGAGCCGGCCCTTACTGATGTTGCTGCAAGATGAGCTAGGGGCGCTAGGGTATCTCTAGACACATGGCGTCCCAAACTAAATGCCGACCCAGCTTCCAGGAAATCAGAGTCACACTGTAAGGTCTTTTAACATATCGTATTTATGAACCGGTATTAGTTCATTTTCGTACGTTTTCTTCAAAAGATCAAATTGATTTTTGGATTTTGGTCAATTGATGAAACAAACGAGCAGTCACGAAATTTTAATCCAAACAGCAAGATAGTAAACAATAATTTGTGCTTTAAGTACACTTGGAATAATGCATTAAAAGGCATTATTAGTTTAATTTCATATTTTTTTTTACTTTCAATAATTTTCACGATTATCGTCAAACGTTTTGTCGGTTTTTGCCCATCAGTAAACCTAACTATTCTGTCACATAATGTATCCTAGAAATTGATTTATCAACGGGATACAATCTCTGAATTTAAATGTGCTTGCTATCCGTCGTGATGAAGTTGATCTCATTTCTAGTCTCAGTGTCGGGGCTTCGCCATGTCCACTTCCTTCGCCATGTCCACTTCCTTTGAGGCTGTTTCCTAAAGAAGGAGACTTAGAGTGCGCAGTTTTGAAATTCCTTTCTAGGGTGTACTCCTAAAAGAAATAAACACTCCAAATTTCAAGTCTCTAGAACCAGTGGCTTATTTACGTAGAATATAATTATGCAGACGTAAAATGACATTCAGACGTACATAATTATTAGGTGTGTCTTTCCATATACATTATATAAGGTATTTCACATACATTCTACACAGCAACAACAATAATACGATTTCTATATAAATAAAACAAAGGCGTATAGTTACACCAGTCCTAACTCAAAAACGAAGGGACCGATTTTTAAGATTTTTAATTTGTTGGATTTCTCTTAGTCCGAAATAGGATAAGAAGTATTAAAAACATTGAAAAATTTACGAAAAAATAACTACTCGTGCGAAAATATTTTTAAACTTACGCGATCTGTTACATATATTAATATTATTTAACGGGTATTTTTAATAATATAAATAATATTAATTTACCTATTTTCCCCGAACGCGATAAATACCCGTTAAAAAATATTAATATAATTACCCGTGCGAAGTCGGGGCGGACCTCTAGTATATATTTATGACTGGAACTCAACCCGCCATACGCCTTTAATATAGTTGCATTTAAAAAAATAAAATAACAACACACTTCAGAATGGCCGGTACGTAGTGAAAAAATTCTATGTCCTATGGGTACGACATATAAGTTTTTTTTAGGTTAGCACCTTTTTGAATACAAATTTAGTTCCATTGGAAAAGTGATGAACTAGAGAATGAACTTAGATTATAATAAATTATTGAAACACCGCAGTTTTAAAATTATTTTTGGATAAATTTGATCGTAAAGTGTTTTTTAAGCGTAATATCTTATTTTTTAATCTTAGTTTAAGGGAGGTTCCGACGTATTTTAATCAATAAACTTTTATCTACCAACAGATAAAAAAACATATTTACAAAAAAAAAGTTACGAATGCTTGAAGGTCAAATTTTGAAAAGATCTCAATAAAATTGTCTTGGGCACGCTTCCGACTGGTATTGATATGGATCAGTTGAGCTACCTGTAGATTGTTTGCGACAGTCTACAGTTAGTGTACGTCAACTCTTTATTCTTCGCATTACTTTAGCTGCACATAGAACACTAATAAATTCAGAAAATTACTCAACATTGGTCACAAAAAGAGTCTTTAAAATAACTACTCCACAGGTAAACTCATCCTTTGCTCACCGCTTTGGGCAGCATATACGGTCATATGTATATAACAAGGTAGTTAAAATTTGTGATATTAGAGATATGTCTGTCCATGAAGCTAAACAAACCATATTCAAATGGCTTTTGACCTTAAATTACATAGACACTGAGAATTTTCTCAAAATAATAAGTTAGCTATTAATTTCTTTATTCTTGTTTGTGTCAAAATTTTCTCAGGTGGTTGAAAATCAAAGTCAACCATTTTTTCTATACTCCTTTCACCACCAAAAAGACAAAAGAGAAATTATTTATTGTACTGATAAAATTATTAGACTCGCTTAATTGTGAACTTTAGCACTAGATAAGATAATTTAAGTGTTAACTAAGTATTGTACGTTTCACACCGAGACAAAGTACCCGCATGTGTCTGTAAGAATCACCAGTTTGGATCTCACGATACAGGCTCCGCCTAGTGTGAGATCCATAAGTAAAAACATTTTCTCCAAACCCTCAGCAATAACCTCTATCAGTTTAACAGACCATTGTAATACATTATTATGAAACTTTACCTGCCTACCCATTAAGTTAAATACCTACTGTACCTAATGTGTTTTTGCTGAAATAAATATATTTTTATGTTTTATGTTAACATTAAGATATACTTTACTTTATGTTATACTATAGGTACTTAATTACCTTTGTTGGAAATAAATTAAATTGAAATCGCAGTTGGCCTATATTTTTAAACCTGCCTGTCGCCACCATGCGAAAATAAACATGTCTCAATTTGTAGGTTTCAAATAAGTTGCAGACTACATAATATTAGATTTTTTCCTGAAATAAAAATTACTTATTAAATTACTTATTAGCTCCATTTTTTTGAATTTGTAAATACTTGTTATTATTTCATTGTATTTCTTCTTCTTAAAGTAAGAAGTCTTCAAAAAATAGCAAATTACCTCCTCTTTATGCGAATTTACTATAGCGAGTTGAGTTCCAGTATTATGGTTTATAATTATAACTAGGTTAAAGGCGGTCATGTGGTCGTGGGTCATGAAAGTGTTAATAACATGCACTCTTTTGAGAAAGATGATTGGTACACTTGTGCATAATGCATGTCCAGATGTAATGACTCCTCGCTTGGGGGCTGGGACAGAAGTCTGGGGTAACGCCGCGGCATACATAACTGGCAACGCGCCACGCTGACAAACTTTAATAGTATTTAAATAAAATTGAATAACTGGGTTTGACGTCCCTACTCCTGATTCTAGTTCTAGACACTGTCCGATGTTTAATTTATGTATCTCTGCAATGAAAATATCTTGACCACCGACCACACTAAATTGCCTCCAAAAAAGTAAGTTCAGTTCGGCCGTTTGAAAGTTACAATCCTACTTACAGATCAGAACGACACGTTAAACTTGTAAGCCTCCTCTTTATGTAATGTGTGCTTAAGAAAACCAAAAATATTGAGCTATAGGACCATCATGACTGTAGTGTCGCTTTCAAGATACTATTGGGGTGATAAACATTCTAGAAAATGTGGACTAGACTAGAAGTAGGGGCGACAAATTTTAATTTCGCTGTTTGAGTAGCGGTTTTGGAATTGTTTTGTGTTGCCGATCGAGTGAACATTTGACGTCTCGGCGCAGGTTTTGGGCAAAGCACCAAGAATGCTTTCATGCAGTCGGTTGTTAGGCGCGGCCAGAATTGGCTTCAAAGTACTTGAGTTTACATTGTACTTGTGTTACATTTGTTTAATTTTCATACAAAAAATATTGAATATAAAACTTGAGAATGAAAACTCTTAAGGGTTAAGCTCGCCTTTGTACATAACTTATTAGTTAAGTTCTTTTTATGTATTTTTTTTGTGTACAATAAAGAATTACAGAATTGAGTACCTATTAAAACTGATTTCGTAGAACTGATTTAAAATTATGTTCAACGGATTCATCGCCACCGCAGGAGTTAAGTGACACACTTTCGTGTTGTAAGCGTTGGTAGGGTCCACCTCTTTACTGGCCACAATTCTTTACGCTTGTTTCAAGTAAACCGAAGGTTAGATAATGTGGCAAGGGTTCATAGGAACTAGAAAGTCGTTTTTTTATAGTCTATAGGCCTTATTTTGACTACAATCTCAACTGAAGGAAAGTGAAGATTTTAGCCGATTTTCATAGATAGGTATAGGTTGCATTACCTGTTTAAGATTTGACATTTATGTACATGGTGGTTGTATCGCACTTCTAGAAAACACCGTCCATAGCGATGACTGGACCGTGTAATAAAATCTTGCTCAGTCATAGATCTATGACTGAGCTGATTTCATCATACGTGAGTCTTGGAATTTTACAAGGTGTCAAAGATTGCACTAAAAATAACGATACTCGTTATGTTGACTCTGCCAGCATCAGGATGTGGACGACACAAAACTGAAATGTGTAAAAACAAAACAACATTTATGGTTCATTTTCCTTCTGTTCCTGTTCTTTGCAGTTAATTTCCCAAGCCGCCGCAGATAAAACAAACAAAAAAAGTATTTTCTTTGTTCTGTTTCAAACCGATTAAACCTACATACCTATACATTGCGTTCAATGTTTTCTTGACTATACCTTTTCTCAGCAGTGAGATGATCTGTGATGGGATGTGCTGAATAAAACGTAGGTCACAATCATTTGGCGAAAATTGGTACACAGCAGCAGAACAGCGTAAAGGTGAAAGGGAACACTGAGATCGATCAATCAGGATCAAAATTTCAGACTCACAGAATCTTAGACATCACAGGATTTTTAAACACTTAAAATAAAATGATTAATATGCTTCTAATATAATAATTCTACTTGGTATAGTGCCCGCCTGATGCTGCTCCCCCAAAATCTATTTTGTCCCAACGGCAATGGGACGGGCCTCTGTGTGAGTTGATACGGAATTGTTTGTTACAAACGTGCTCCAGCTCTGCAGATCGTGCCCGTCTTCTGGCCGTTTCTAAATGGGAGTCAGGACATTGGTTGCAAGCACTTCCTTCATATAACACTGGCACTTTATTGGGTCCCGTAACTTTCCGTGTCGCAACTTGTCTTCGGTTGGGTGCAAGATGGTGCGCGCCTCATCAATGCCAGTGCGTTACAGCTGTCGAACAGCTTAGTCCGTGGTCCTTGGTCATTTTATCGTTTTACTATGTTATTTATTCTTATTAACTGTTTTTTGTTATTTACCATAAAATAAGTTGATAATGATAATCTACTTAGTTGTTAGAGCCAAGTTATATGATACTATTCGGGTGCGTTTGAATTGGGTTTAATTAGCGAGTGAGTACCTATTCAGCCAGGGAACTGTGCTAATAATTGGACACAGTGTGGAAACAGAGACGCAAATATTTGGAATCTCGTGTAGTTTCGGCGGGAGCTTCTCTTTCCGGGTCTATACTGTTGCAAGTCGCACTAACGAATAGTAGGTAAGAATGGATTTAGAGAGTTTATAGGTAGTAGTGAACTGAGATTAAGTCACGCAACGTAAGCGATGGCAAATAATATTCGGACGCTTGAATTTGTATAAAAACAGATGGCCTTGAAACACAGTAATGCTACTTCACACCATTCGATTATTTATTTCCTACATTTCGTCGTATAGGTAAGTTGCATGTCGTGGCACGTGGTCTCATTCTGGTATCTAACTCGATAGGACTTAGCTCGTTTTGTCTCGCATAATACCGACCCACGTGCTAGTTTTTGTATTCATTGCGGATGTAAGCGGGTTAACTGCGAACATAATTTTTGTGTTGGAAGAACACCAAAGTTTCATCCACGAGGGGCTTTTTCATGAGTTCGTTTACAAATGGAAGGGATGAAACGTTGGAGTTCTATGAAAACATATAAGGTTCGTAGATAACCCACTTACGTAATGAATTCCTGAAACTACGATAGTTTTATATAGTAAAATATTTATTAAAATATTATGTATCTTTTACAAGTCATCTCATTGTCTAATAGGTAGGCAGCTATTACAAATATTTTGTACTTTATTATACTTTATAACACATTTGCTCGTAAAGGATCTCTTATTTCACCAATTTCAATACCGTAATGTATCTCATCATTACAATACGTACTAGTACGGTAATGTAATGTAAAACGCACGGTTTATCAAGATGCTCCGTCTAAAACAAACGGTACTTTTTTAAATCTTAGCAAAGAGTTTTTATGTCAGAAAAGTGGTCAACATTTTATAAATACAATTAAGTATAATAAATAATCATTTAATTCTTTAATTTAATTAATATTGACCATAAATTACAAACAATTTATCTGTAAAAAACAGAACTAATACTTAAATGCTTCTAAAACCTATTAATTTATTCTTTATTGCACAAGAAAAAAACAAAATACATACATAAAACATTTAATTTGAAAAATACGGCAAAGGCGAGCTTTACCCTAAAAAGAGTTCTCTTCCAGCAAACCTTATTGGGAGAGAGAGAGACCAAGGTATAAAAGTGGGTAAATAGAGGATATTTTAACCAATATTTAATAAACTACTACATTATAGTATGTATATATAAAATACTATAATCTATTAGGTAACACAAGTATATAAACTATGTCAAAAAAAAATATGTTAAAACAATTTCAGCATTAATAAAGTCATCTATAAAGTACTGGCACCCCTTTAACAAAATTTCTTTTAATTTGAATAAATTCGCATTGTTCATAATTTTCTAGTTAGTTAGTAATGCATTGAACAATTCTACAGCTTGATAATCTACAGCAATGTTTTGAAACATCATGCGTTCGTCGGTAGGGAGTGCTCATATCCTTCCTCCTTGTGGTAAGGTGTCCTAATTTTTGCGCCATGGTCTCGTATCGGAGTGGGTGCTTGATTACATCTACTATCGTTACCAGGATGCATAGGCAAGGTACAGTCAAAATTATTAGCTTTGCGAAATGTTCTCTAGATAGAGGATTCCCATTAAGTATTCTTACTAATGTACGAATAGCGGCTTTCGATAATTAAAAGCCTTGACATGAAAGCCTGATATTATATTTGTAGCTTCCTTCAGAATGTGATGTTATACATAAGCTTATATTTAACAAGAGCGTGATAAACCATTTTGAGTTGGTCGATTGTCACTTCATCCCGGCTCCTAATTGCTTAACATGCCAAACTCAAAGAATTTACAATAGCTTCTAGTTCAGTTTTCCAGTTAAGAAGTTCGTTGATGTGTGCTCCTAAAATTTTGACACAATTTTTTTCCATCTTTACCTCTTTGAACGTTAAGTCTATCGACTTAACTTAATTCAATATTAATAAATCAAATGCTATGCGGTAGAATGAAATTTAAGTTTTAAGCCTGGAAATGGTTCCATTTTAATACAATTTTAGCTTTCTATAAATGGTCGTTAAACCCTTAAATTGTATTGCGTATGATGGTGCTGGGTTCTTGTATACTATTGGCCGGGATAATATTATTCTTGTCATCTGCATATTATATAACTAACCTAATTTTACTATAAAAACTTTCGTAGTTTGACGAAATCATTACGGATGTAAACGGGTTAACTACGAACCTTATTTGTGTTGGAAGAACACCAACAAAGAAACGAAGACGAATAGCAGTATAGAGCCGGGCGTACATACTGTTAGTTCCGTATGCACCCAGATCAAATTTACTCCCGACGCAACGATCTCTCCGCGAGAAGAAGATGTATCTCATACTCCTTGACATCTCCAAGAAGCAGCGCGCTCCCCACCAACCCCGCCCCGGCGCTCGCGGCTCGTGCAAAGCGAGCGGAGGTGGGCAGTGCTCGGAGGGATGCGGAATGCGCGCGTCCAGAACCACACTCACCATGAAGAAGTCCCTCGTTAAGGGTTGAAACGTTGGTGTTCTACCAACACAAATAAGGTTCGTAGTTAACCCGTTTACATCCGTAATGAACTAACCTAATATTTGGTATCGACCAAGTTATGTAACTTGTGATATCAGAAATCGGAAATATTACGAAGAAAATAGGTCCCAGTATCGAGCCCTGGGGTGCCTCTTCTAATAATTACTGCTTTAGATTTAGTAGCTGATGTAGTATTCTTTTTTGTTAACGATTGATCTAATATCTACGATTGGTTTCCGATTACTTAGTTATGATTTCATGAGGACTCTGGGCTCTCTATTCCCTCTAACCCCATAGTGTTCCAGTTTTTTAAGAAGTTAGTTATGATCTATCACATCAAAGGCAGACGAGAGATCCGCGAGAGTAGCCGCACTCACTAGACGGGTGCAATTTATGTAGGCGTTTATCTACACATTTTACACAGCAGGTATGTAGCTACGAGCGTATCTATCTAGACCGCGCAAGCGTGCCTACCTAATACGTACGTACGGAGTGGTGCTGCCTTGCCAATAAGTCAAGATTTTGTTATATCTACTGCAATAAACTGATGAATACTATTATTTAAATTACATAATTATATATTTATAATTATATTACACATACATCGTAGTTCCGTTGTCTAAATTCGTTGAGTGAATACCTGGCGACCTGTAATACAGGTTCTTCGAACCTACTTCAGGCACCAGTCTTCATAAGACAGGTATGACAATACCTACCTATTAAAGTACATAATATAGTCATGTTATTGTCGGATACCTATTGTGAAGAGAAATAAATAAACATTATTATTATCAATATACATACACTAGTAGCCCTCAATTACTGCTTAAATGTGACACAGTACAAAAAATGATGTAGTTATTAAATTAAATTGGCACAAATATTTTGACAAATTTTTAATTTTTGGTCAAGGGGAAGTACTCTATAGGTTTTGTGTGCATGTGATTCACTTGGAAAATTCAAAAATATTGGGCATAAACCACTGTAACTTTTGATTGCGGCTCCAAGAAGTTACAAATCTCAATATATGAAGTAAATTTCAACTCGATACCTCCACGCGTTTCTGAGATAAGAGGGTTGACAGACAGGCAGATGGACAACAAAGTGATTCTATATGGGTTCTTTTTGTCTTTTTGATATATGGAACCCTAAAAACAGATTAAGGTAACACAGTCATTGTCATTAAAAAGTTTGTCTGGAAAGAGGAAGCCTGTTTTTTTTGGTAACGAAGGAGTTTATTGTAAAAGTACTGAGGATCTCACTGTTTAGCACAAATCACATAATACCCACTGGGATTACCATTATGGTAGGCCGCAGGCAGGCTAATTGCTAGGTATTGGGCCCATTTCAAAAATTATAGGCCTAAATAAAATAAATTGTTTGGAACATTAATAAATTATAATCAATAACTATGTACAAAGTCAAGTTAAATTAAATTATAGCCTATTGGTTACGGCCTTCACATTTAATTCGATTCTTACACTTAATTTATATCGTTTTTTCAGTTTTTTCAGCTTTTTCTGTTGTTTCTGAAATAAAAAGATAAAATTGCATAAGATAAAATATCAACATACATTATTATATACTACTTTAATACCTACATAAATTAATGGATGATTTTATACAGTTCAGTAAGTAAGACAGTGAGGGACATTTTTACTAAGCACACTTTGGTAAAAAAAACAATGGATAGGCTTCGATCAGGTGGTGCATAACTTTATCGATGGTTTAATTAGTTATAAGGGTAGTTTACGTCTAATTCAGTCAGATTCGAAAACAGTGTTCTGTAGCCAAGCCACTATCGAAATATCGCTGCTCGTATTTACCTGCATCAGATTTGTCTCCAACCGGCTCGTTCCAGGGTTGAGTCTCGCAGGTTCCGAAACAGAGGAAGAACAGATTGGAAGCGATGTAGATCGCGGAGGCAATATAGAACACTTTACGCCAGTCGTTTGCATCAGTCTGCGGAAATAAGTAGACTAAAAAAATTGTAATTTTTCATATCATAAAGGTGTATAAGGTCAATGTCAGAAACGTTCCAAGTGATAACGCGCTGCGACCCTGTAAATGCTTAAGAATACCTTGTTTGAAAGACTTCATTCAATCCACATCATCATCAGCCTATAGTAGTCCTCAGCTGGACATAGGCCTCCCTAAAGAGCGTCATTACGATCTGTTTTCAGTTTAATGCACCCAGCATCTGCCTGCAGTCTTTCGCAGGTCGTCATCCCATCTGGCTAGAGGGCGTCCCACACTACATTTACCGAGTCGTGGACGTCACCCAAGAACACGTTAAAAAATGATATGGCACTGCCGCTTCAGCTTGCTAATTTTAAGAGCTATGTCGATAACTTTGACGACCGATGTGGCGCGGTGGGCGAAGGTCTGCCTGCGACGCAGAAGGTTGCGGGTTCGATTCCCGCCTCGGGACAAATGTGTGTACGATCTGCAGACATTTGTTCAGGGTGTTCTGGTCGTTTTCTATATATGTATAATAAAAAATATCTATCTACGTATTGTATTATATTATGTATATCAGTTATCTAGTACCCATAACACAAGCTCTGCTTAGCTTGGGGCTAGATAATGCTGTGTGAATTGTCCAGCATTATTTATTTATTTATTTGGTGCTCTGTCGGATGACGTATTCGTTACGGATCCTATCGTTCAGAGAAACTTTGAGCATAGCTCTTTCCATAGATGGAACGAACTTGCAGAGCGATTTTGAAGTAGTGTGAGTGTCTACGTCTCAGCTTCGTAGGTCATGAATCTTGTAGTATATTCAGAATGAATAAATCGAATCAAACGGAAGGTCCTTTCAAAAAAATGAGTTAGTTCTACTTCGGACCGTCAGATTGCAGATCACGCAGGCCAAAGTTGGGAATTCAAGACAAATCAATAAATTTGTTCTCGGACTGCGCCTCATTTTATATTACCTCGTCTTGCAGCACCGCGCCGGCGACCAGCGGGACCACGATGCTGACGACGTTGGCGAGGCAGTTGGTGATGCCCATGAGGGTACCCGCAAAATTCGGAGACATGTCGATGTGCACCAGCTGGAACCGAACAATGAGACGTCAGCAGCTCGTCTTCTGACTTTCAAACACTTCTGCGCACAGCTTCAGTAGTCTATAGCAATGTTTACGTCTAGAACTCCAACTAACTACCAGCCTGACCCGTTCATTCGTTTTGCCGCGAAGATGAACTTTCTTCTCACTCATTATTGACATTACGAAAGACTGTATTTTTGGATGTACAGATGTTTGTTACCTCTTTACGCTAAAACCACTGAATAGGTCGTGCTGAAATGTTTCATACATATAGTTCTAGAACTGGAATAATATTAATAGCTACTCCTGATTCCATTAAAAAGCGCAATAGTAGACAGTATTGTGATATAGAAATGAAAATCGCTATATATACTTTAAGAGGAATTACTCCCAATTGGTCTCATTTTGGGAACATTTAAAATGATAGCCGTTCTCAATATACAAGAAATATTTTGATAATCTTTCAAAAGATGTTCACCGCGATCACAAAAGCTACAGCAAAACCTACTATCAATTATAAAAATAACAAAGCTTCATGATAACATTAACAACCTCTCTTATTCTCGACATTGATTAACCAGATCAAGTTCTTTAATAACGACAACAAACACTCGTGCTCTGATTAACTTTTCATCGCATCGAAAATACTGTAAGAACGCTTCGGGCATGGCTGAAATAATTAATGCTTTCGATGAAAAACCAACGGCAAGTAAATTAAATTACCTCCAATATTGGCGTAAGCTGATTTTAAAACGGCAGTGAAGTAATTGCTTCCTTTATTTAATTTTCAACGAAGTTTTTGTTAATGCAGAACAGCAGATGATCCGAATTGTGAAAATCCTTATTATTTTATCACGTAGATTATTGATCTATACGTAGTATTTAAATTATTTTTTTCAATATTTGAAGAGGGTCGTTATATACAATGTGTGTACAATGTGAATTAATATGGCTTTCAATTACGTGATAAATTCAAAGAAACAAATAATATAATATATATCTATTTTAAAAAGTTGTTACATTTTAATGTTTATAGTGTCTTAAATCCTAATTTAGGTTTATGTAGACAAGACACCAGAGTTCTCTAATCAATACATAATTCTTATTTCTACGCTAGAATCGGGAATTAGTGCGGTAGGCATTCACGCACACAAGCACAGTGACATCACCACGCACCGTCGTCATGGCTCGGCAGCCGCACACAGGCGATCCACCAATCACGCGCGACCAGTCTAATATGCATGACTATACCAATATATTTATGAAAACTTGTTGTACACTCATAAAAATGTAAATCGATTCCCCAAAAATAGTGATATACACACATAACAATTAATACTAGAAATAAGAATAAACTTGGTGTGCCCATAACTGGGTTACACAAGATTAATCAACAAAACTCCAAGTGAAAAATTATCAATATATTCAAACAAATTGTAAAAAGAAACATATCCTTTGTAAAAAGGCTTACTATAAAATACCAGAATATCTAGATGATAGAAAAGCTTGGGACGAGTATTGTTCCAGCTCGAAAACTAACATGCTTACAAGGTAAAGGTTTCTTGTTCGCTTCTTTACCTTACCATAAAAAGATTGAAGTGGACAAAAGGACAAGGTGATCACTTTGTTTCCTAGTTTTATTTATTAAATCTGAGTTTTGTGACGCCCAAGTGTCTTTGAGTTTATCAATCTGAGAAATCAGAACTGTTGACAAAATAAATTATCCCGCGCGTTTGCGAGAGAAGAACAAAAAGAGAAGATGAAAGTCATAAAAATCTTTCTACAAACCAAGTAGCCAGTGTAATGTCCAGCGTTGAGACCGACGACAGCGATGAGAATCAACACTGCCATGGTGAAGTCACCGGCCGGGGAGTACGACAGACCGATCAGAGCCAGCGCTGGGCCGAAGTAACCTGGAACATAATAAATAGATGAGCGTGAGAGAGCGTGATGTACAGAGTAATTGCTCACTCATCATCAGAAGAGAGCTAGTTAATCCCAATCAGGTCATCACATCTGGCGAAAGGGCGAACTACACTTCGTTTATCAAGCCGAGATACAGTTGCACTAATCATATAAATGCGAATGTTAGGATAGATGGGTACCTATTATACTTAGATGAATGTTTGTTACTTCTTCACGCCATAACTACAGCACGGATTAGGCTAAAATTCAAAGATGTAGCTAGACAAGAAATAAAACAGTGTTATCCATAAATCAGCTCCCATGTGTGACATTGAAAAATTGTCAGGATGAATATTATTACTAAATAATAAATATGAATAAAATTGCACCATGAAGAAGCAGCGGACAGAAACAAGTTTGTCAAAATCTCACCAATAGAGTTGCTAAATTTTCGACAAGCAGTGATGCTGAGCCACTTCTTCTTGAGGATAAAGTCTGACATGAAGCCGAACGGAAAACTCAGGAAGTACATGGCTAGATATGGCAGCGCTGACAATACTCCGTTCTGGAACAGGAAGGAGCCGGTTGATCTTTGTGACGCAGTCGGGAAAGTCTGACAGACTTGTAAGTTATTGCGGGTATTGATGATGGATTGATTGTCTTTTGCTGGATAACTTTCTCAAATTGCCGGGATAAAACTAAACTATGGCACATAACTATGTCACAGTATAAGATAAATAATGTCCAATATTGAAAAACTCAAAAATCGAATCATGGTAAATATCCCGTTATAAATGACTTTAATGTCCAAAAACTAAAGCTACTTTTCCATGGGTTTCTTACCGTTTGGATATCGGCTCCCAGCACCTGCTTCATGTAGGAAGGTATCTCAGTCAAGAGCGTAAAGAAGCCCCAATTTTGTCCGCAGTGCGCCACGATCAGCGATATAAAGGGCAGGGATGTCCAGATCGACTTCCAGGGAGTTTTTAGTTTCTGGAATATTCAAAACGTTACAAAACCATCGAACTACTAGATAGTCGATTTTCTGTTAGCAGTTAAACACTTGGAAACTTTCAATATTTCTCACGGCGTTATCGAATTCTCGATAGACCCAAGCATAAATATCATATATCAAAGATCGGTTTTGAAACCCTTATGGTCTCGCTCTGTCCGTCCCCGCTCTTTCTTGAATATCTCAGTAACTATTGCAGCTATTAACTTGAAATTTGAAATAATGATACATTTCATGCGCCATTACTGATTTAAAGAAAAAAATATATAAATAAATGAAAATGAATAATTTCAGTATAAATTTTGATGTTGAAATTTCAAAAGAGACCTAGCTAGACAAATGGGGTATCAAATGAAAGGTATTGTTTTGTACATTTCAAAACATTTTTTGAAATTTCTGTAAGTTTCATACTTTTTGAAATATTTCAAGAAAAGTCGAAAAATTTACCATTCCCCCCCTAGCTCCGAAGATTGCAGACCGATCCATGTACAATGTATTAGGCGTTTGTAGATATCAATCTATATTTTACAAGAAAAATATAGAGAAGTCTGTAATAATAATAATTTTTGAAAAATGGTCAAAAAATGGTTTTTTTTTTTTCAAATGGGGGGTACCTATATACCCATGTGGGGTATCAAATGAAAGGTATCGGTTTGACCATTTCAAAACACTTTTTGAGATTTCTGTCAGTTTCATACTTTTTGAAATATTTCAAAAAAAGTCGAAAAATTGACCATTCCCCCCCCCCTATCTCCGAAGATTGCAGACCGATTCATGTACAATGTATTAGGCGTTTGTAGATATCAATCTATATTTTACCGGAAAAATATAGAGAAGTCTGTAATAATAATAGTTTTTGATAAATGGTCAAAAAGGAGGGGAATTTTTTTACAAAAGGAGGGGTACCTACCCATATGGGGTATCAAATGAAAGGTATCGTTTTGGCCTTTTTAAAACACTTTTTGAAATTTCTGTAAGTTTCATACTTTTTAAAATATTTCAAAAAAAGTTGAAAAATTTACCATTCTCCCCCCTCCTATCTCCGAAGTTTGATGACCGATCCATGTACAATGTATTAGGCGTTTGTAGATAGGGATCTATATTTTACAGGAAAATATAGAGAAGTCTGTAAAAATGACCATTTAAAAAAAAAACATTGAGAATGGTCGAAAAGGGGGATATTTTTTATCGAAAGGGGGCTATCTACTTATTGGTTTATCAAATGAAAAGCATTGTTTTGTAAATTTTAAAACAGTTTTCGAAATTGCTGTAGGTTTCGTAAATATTGCCATTCGAAAAAAGACGGAAAATTGATTGTCCAACTAATTGGCAAATGTTTGAAACCCTCGGCGCGCGAGTTACACTCGCACTTGGTGGATCTTGTTTTTATATACGGAGGAATTCTGCCATACATGTGCAGTTTGAAACAAAATATTTTAAAAGGGTTTGCAGAACAAGACAATAAAATATTTTGATTTGTTGTCATCTGTTTGGTAATCTGACACTTCAGGATTCTTTGAGTGTTGCATGTTGGCAATTTAGTGATAATGGATGATAATATTATTGAAACTAGATGAGAATGTGCGGCTAAGATTCGCAATTGTTTTTTCTGGTTGTTTTCGGGGTACAGAATTGGCAGAGACCTTCTGTCTTTGATAGTTTTGGAGGCGCTGTCGTTTAAGACAGAATGGGAGGCATATTAACAGATAGTTTTGTTAGCCCATACATGGAGATCTAATAAAATTCTCCGTTACAAGCCGACAGGAAGGCGGAATCAACCACGATTTATATTTGTCCAATACATTTACTATTATACGCACCGCCGCGCCGACGCTAGCAGTGATCGCGTTAATATTTCTGTGTGCACCCTAGAATTAAGGTATTTCTCAATGAGAAATACCTTAATTCTAGGGTGGTGTAGGGTACATTAAAGTACAGCCATGAGAAATTCTCATGGCTGTACTTTAATGTATTTGTGTGTGTGTTTTAAATATTAAACTTTACTAAATTCCTGTCAACCAATTTGTTTACATTTTATCTAGTTTGCCCTACAAGTTAGAGATTTCATGAACATTAATCTGCTATAATCCAGGTTATTATAAGGTCTTACTCTAAGAACAGATCGATAAAAATAAAGAATAAGATTAACTCACAGCCAAAGTAAAGTTATTCAGAGGTTTAATTACAAAGATGGATTGATACAACAATTGGAAATATTATTTACTAAAAGATAAAGAGAACTACTTATCTATACTGGATTTGATTTGATCAATTTCTAGTACAATGTAACACATACGCGACTCACTTGGCCCGTGGCACGTATGTATAAGCAGTCCAAAACTCACATCTTATAGATGTAAAGACTGCGCGATGAAGCCCATAAAATTATCGTAATAACACAGGCATTGGAATGAATAAGAACAAATCAATTGGTCTTATAACCAGACCGCAGGTCTTTAATCTACCTGAGGACCGGTTTAACTGACTGGTCTTCCACAAAGGTATGAAAAGAACCTTATAACCTAAAACCTGTGTTCTATTCGGTATCAATCCTACTGTATTTTCGACAAAGTTACTGGTTTTTAAGCTCTCGACAAATAGATGATTCATAGGTCATCTATCAATGCATAAAATCTGGTTTTCTTACAGCCAACATAGGTGTGATACCTGTACACAAAAAAAACAGACCATACTCATGAATATCTGTATGTGCAAGGCTGCGGCTGAAGCTCCTGTCCCTAGTTTAATTTAATAAGTAATCTCTTATTTTTCTTGCTTTTGCTTCTTTGTCGTTCATTTTGTAATTATTAATAATATTTACTAAGTACCTTATTCTGTATAAATGATTTGTAGACGGTACTTAAATTGTAAAAAATAATACTTTACCTTATTCTCCCCAAGCTGTCCCAGTGAAGTCTGTATATACTGTCTCTCCTGCGCGCTGATCATCCTGGACTCCTGTGGCGAGGCGGACCCCAGCACGATGTAGGCGAGGGTCCAGGTCACCCCTACGACACCGTTTTCGTAGAAGATGGCCGGCCAGCCCCAAGAGTTGGCTATGAACCCGGATATTATCAGCTGGATAGCTGTGCCAAGCTGGCCTCCTGGCAAATAAAAGAGAGTTATTTGTTTCGAGTAGTGATTGTTAACCAAGCGTTTCATCACATTGCAAACTCTCGAAAATCGGCAAAGCTCGCGCCACCCGCTCAACCCTGAACAAATATTGAATTACAATAATTAACAAGTACCCCACATCCACACAGTATTAATTAATACAGAATAAATTTGATATGTTTTAATAGTTCTTTTGGAAACCACATGTGGCTTGACCATGAAGAACTATAAGGTACCGTACACGTTTTACATGAAATATTGAAAAAATATTGAAATGTTCTTTATAAGGTTCCGTACCTCAAGAGGAAAAAAGGAACCCTTATAGGATCACTTTGTTGTCCGTCTGTCCGTCTGTCCGTCTGTCCGTCTGTCCGTCTGTCCGTCTGTCCGTCTGTCCGTCTGTCCGTCTGTCCGTCTGTCCGTCTGTCCGTCTGTCCGTCTGTCCGTCTGTCCGTCTGTCCGTCTGTCCGTCTGTCCGTCTGTCCGTCTGTCCGTCTGTCCGTCTGTCCGTCTGTCCGTCTGTCCGTCTGTCCGTCTGTCCGTCTGTCCGTCTGTCCGTCTGTCCGTCTGTCCGTCTGTCCGTCTGTCCGTCTGTCCGTCTGTCCGTCTGTCCGTCTGTCCGTCTGTCCGTCTGTCCGTCTGTCCGTCTGTCCGTCTGTCCGTCTGTCCGTCTGTCCGTCTGTCCGTCTGTCCGTCTGTCCGTCTGTCCGTCTGTCCGTCTGTCCGTCTGTCCGTCTGTCCGTCTGTCCGTCTGTCCGTCTGTCCGTCTGTCCGTCTGTCCGTCTGTCCGTCTGTCCGTCTGTCCGTCTGTCCGTCTGTCCGTCTGTCCGTCTGTCCGTCTGTCCGTCTGTCCGTCTGTCCGTCTGTCCGTCTGTCCGTCTGTCCGTCTGTCCGTCTGTCCGTCTGTCCGTCTGTCCGTCTGTCCGTCTGTCCGTCTGTCCACCATCTTTTCTCAGAAATGCGTGGAGTTATCCAGTTGATATCATATACGCAGGCTCGTAACCTCTTGAACCTTCGATAAATCAAACTCCTAAGTTAACGCAATAAAAAGTTACAGCTGTTTATGTCTATTTTTTTGAATTTTCCAAGGGAATCAAGCACACAAAACCTATAGGGTACTTCCCGTTGACCTAGAACCATGAAATTTGGCGAGAAGCAATGTCTTATAGCACAAGTAATGGAAAATCTGAGAACCGTAAAATTGTGGTTTATTCATAGAAAATAGTACATTGTTACCCTCGGGTTGGACGTAACTTATTTAGCCTTGAGATGGGGTTTAATAGTTATGAATTTAATAATAATATATGTTTATAATAATATTTAATAATAATAATAATTTAATATTTCGAGGGACTAAATAAGTTACGTCATAATCGTTATCAAATCAGAAAATTATTGTGCCTTATTCATCTGGTTCCTACAGATATTGCTATAACTAACTAAATCATGTTACGCTAATTATTATGTTATTATGTTATTAAGTCACCACAACAATCAAAGAAAAACTAGTTTTTGCAAAGTAAGTTAATTCATTTAGTTAAGTAACTCAAAAAAAAAACAATGTAAAATAGGTAATTAGTAGGAAATAAAAAGGCTTTTTTTATTTTATTTTATTTATTTATTCATCTGGGTTCTTTGCTGAAGAGTAGGAGTTTGTACGGAACCCTTGATGCGCGAGTCTAACTCGCACTTGACGTTTTATTTTATTAATTGGTTTGTTCTTCACATACCTACATGATGACTTTTGTGGCACAGGGGGGAAGGCTCTGCCTGCGACGTAGGAGGTATCACATACCTACATGATGACTTTTGTGGCACAGGGGGGAAGGCTCTGCCTGCGACGTAGGAGGTAGCGAATTTGAAAAAATGTTTGAAGAACCAGCAGATATTAAAGTTTGTTTCGCTTGTTTTCTATGTATGGTTTAACTTATCTATGTGTGAATTGTTAAAAGAAAACTATAGTTTTTAATCAGCGCATCCTACCTGTCATGACCTATGGAGGAGATTGAGACTTGGACAGTCACGGCAGGGCTGGTCCACGAGTTATGGGAAGAGCTATTATTGTAACGAATACATCCGACAGAGAACCATAGTTATTGACACAGCTCTTAAGAATTAGCCAGTTGAAGTGGCAAAGTAAACTTATAACATCTACACTTGCGAGCTATAAACTGGAATCACTTCATCGCTGGTTTCTGCAGACCATATTTTACAGTTTCCATGGAATAAACTGCAGATTGGTGTATACCATTTGAAATTTACATCATACAAGACCCACCCCCATATGCCACTGTTTCCACTATACAGCATTGTGCGTATCGCTCTCCCGGTCTCCTGTAGACTCTCCGTCGACGGTCGCTGCCATGCAGGCACATCCTAGTCTCGTCCGCGAACAAAACTCGGCTCCATTGCTGTATATCCCAATCTAAGTGATCACGAGCAAACTGAAGTCGGGCTTGTCGGTGGGCTGTAGACAATTTGAGTCCCGTTGCTGGCCTTTTTGGGGTCAAGTTAGCTTCTTTGAGTCTTCGCCTCACTGTCCACTTGCTGACAGTTCTCCCTCGAACTTCTCCGAGCTCCCGCTGGACGTCAACGCCGGTTAGATGTCGATTTCGGAGAGAAGTGCTGACAATAAATCGGTCATCTCTCGCCGAAGTGCATCGCTGTCGTCCAGATCCTGGTCTTCGGACTAAGTTTCCAGTCTCTCTAAACCTCTTGTATACTTTGGAGACACAGGACTGGCTCAGATGAAGCTGTCGAGCGATAGTACGCTGAGAGAACCCTTGCTGGATTAGGGTGACGATTTGAGCGGCTTCTATTGGTGTAGTTTCCATTTTCTTGTAATTCCAGTATTTTGAGTGACGTGATATATTGGACTGATGACAAAATTGCATAACTTCCCAGTTTTTATAGGGATTCAGGAGTTTGGAAAAATTGATGTTTCGTTCCAAAAATTTATGTCTTTTGTTTTCACGTTCCATGACATATGATGAACATTTTTTTCGCTATGATATCGAAAGAGTTTGAAAGCTAATAAAATTATCTTTAAAATAATATACCACAACCTACAGTTTATTGCATGGAAACTGTAAAATATGGTCTGCAAAAACCAGCGATGAAGTGATTCCAGTTTAAAGCTCGCAAGTGTAGTTCAAGTGCCTGGTAACAACTACGAGGAAAATTCTTCGCTGCATGTTTTTTCCTCTATTTTCGTAAGTAATTTCCCCCTTCAAACATTTATAACAAACAAGGAAAGTTATTATTGAAATAAACCAATGATACAAGGATTTTGTGCTTCGAATAACATAAGTATGATATATATAGGAGCTTCTAAAGCATGCAATAGGTACAGGATAAACTAAAAATTACAACATAAAAAATTGCACATTAGAAATCTAACTGTTTCAACTCTTAGAAACCATCGATACCACTTACGCTGGTTTATTCCGGAAATCCCCCACGTCCATCCCCCACGTGGCTACTAATTTTCAAATAATAAAATAAAAAAAATTGTTGTGTAGTTTACAGGGTAACGAACCTGCGTATATGATAGTGCCAAGGCGGCTCTTCTCCTCGAGCGGCGCCCACTTGCCGATGAGGTTGTGGAGGGAGGGCAGCATGAAGCCCTGCGATACACCCTGGACCACGCGGCACGCGCAGATCAGCTGCCAGCCACCCTGGAACCAACAGTTACGACTCAGTACCACTGCACGTAAGCAACGTGATCGAAAATCTTTATAGAAACTCTTGATGACTGATAAAACCACAGAAATAATGGAGACGTGTGATGTTTGCATTTCATTTGAATCAAGTCTTAGCTTTTTTTATTATAGCTAGATAATGCTGTGTGATTTGTCTAGCATTATTTATTTATTTATTATATATCCGCAAAAATGTTTTTTTTTTTTAGAAAACGATAATAACATAGGTACATGCTAATAAAACGTCACAACTAGAAATATGATAATATAATTAAAATTGAATTAAATAATAATTGGATACCTACGAATAATTAATAAAATGATACATTATTATTTTAATGGTAAGGCACATTAATTTATGGAGCCGATGTAAGGGTGTGTTTGTAATCAACTCATTACAAACACACCCTTGACGAAACTTACTAATATTCCTGGTAGTTATGGCTGATTTATGACTATGAGGCTGATTATGGTAATTTAACGTAGATGAAACGATATCTCTGTAACTCACATAGTACCCCGCCACTGGAATCAGCAGCGACACAGCAGAGTTGGTTCCCACGCATATCGTTATCAGCACCTTGCCTCCAAACCTACAACACATATAGGTCCATTAGGCCGTAAGCTGAACAAAGCAACAGGAGACTCCCGCTCCGGGTCGTTCTTGGAGCAAAGGATTGCCATCGCTATTCAGCGGGGTAATGCTGCAAGCATTATGGGCACCTTTGCACCGGGGATGATCTGGGGCGGGTTATTTAATGACTAATCATCTAAGTGTTAGATGATTATTAAGTTTTAATTTATTATTTATTATTAAATAATTTTTGGATTTGATTACAACACATATATTGTTACTTATTATTTATTATGATAGTCTTCTTACTACTTAACTAACTTAGTAGACATAGCTAACTTTCCCTACTACCCTTTTCCTACTATGCTTCGTTTGCTTTCGAGCAGGTGATGTTGTTTAACTATAAAAACTATCGTAGTCTGACGAATTTATTTCTGGCTACAAACCTTATTTGTGTTAAAAAAACACTAACGTTCTAGCGCGTCTAGAACCGCACTCACCCTGAGGAAGTCCCTGGTTAAGTTAAGAAATATTTGTATTCTTCCAACACAAATAAGTGAACCCGCTTACCTACATCCGTAATGGAAGGTGATGTTGTCTTTCGGATTGATGCAACATAAACGTAACATCAGGCTCTGTTGGTTAGCAATACATGTTTTTTACACTTATAATTTTCACAGATAATCATGTATCCATGTACCTATGTATTTATTCACCACTAATAGCTTTTACACTACCTAGTTTAAGTATCATGTAACTTAGAAATAAAACGTATATTTTTAAGTAGCTACATTCGCGTGAAACGCGCACAAAGGGTTCCAAAAGGATCAAGAATATAATATTTAAACAACTTCTTTATCTAGCTCTTTTGCTTTATAGTCCGTTACTCGCATTGGGGAAATTTTTCTGCCAAAATCGATGTTTTTTAGGATATTATGAAAATGTTCTTCTTCTAGGTTTCTTGTGTGTGATGGAGTCGTGTGATGGATGCACTTTGTTCGCGGCTGATAAATAGAGCTGAGATGAAAATAGTGTACCTAGCTGCGAGCTCCCCCGCCGGGATCTGGAACACTACGTAGCCCCAGAAGAAGGAAGACAGGATCACGGACTGCTTCTGGATACTCCAGTCGAACGCCTGCAAGCGAACGGAAATTATTTATAAAATGTAATAGTAAATTAACTTACCATTTTTCAAATACCTACAATATAATTCAATAAAAAAAATCGTTACTGCATGCGAGTATTAAAGAGAATTTTTATACGCTCATAAGAGTAGTGACATTGGGCTGACCATAAACTGAATTACCCGACTAGAATCAAACTTCTAGTCGAAAAACATTTGATAAACGTATTCGAGATCATATTTCGGTACACAAAAGAAACATTAGAATGGTAGAACACACAACTGAGTTTGCACAACTAGTGACAAAACAAGTTCCGTCAAGTGCGAGTGTGACTCGCGCGCCGAGGGAAATACATTTGCCAGTTATTTGGAAAGTAAATTTTTCGGCTTTCTTCAAATGGCAATATTTTGAAAAGTATGAAACCTACAGAAACTTCAACATGTTTTAATCTTTACAAAACAATGCATTACATTTGATCAGGTAGGTACCCCTTTAAAAAAACTCCCCTTTTCAACCATTTTTACAGAGTTCTCATTATTTTTCCTGTAAAATATACAAACGCCACATAAATTGTATGTGTGTAAATTGTGTGTGGTCTGCAATATTCGGAATTAATATTGTTGTTGTAACTTTTTCCCCAAAATAATATGCTGTAACGAAGCCTGGATTTAACTAGTGCTAAATACTTTCTTTAACTGTTTCAGCATCTCTTCATCTCTTAGACTTTTGAACGCGTAGCATGCAGAACTTATGTTTTTTAAGTAATTATCAAGGTATAGATTTCAATTCAGATTTACAATTATGTAACATGTCATTAATTTAGCTTTTTATTTTTATATATCTCGATGTGATGTACTAATCATTTACTGTGTTTTATTGTGTTACTAACCACATATGGATCTATGTTATCCGAAATAAAAGATTTTTATTTATTTATTTTAAACTGAGCCCGTTGTAACAATCGCATTTGTGTCTACCGCGAAAATGACCAAACTGTGAGCGGTCAGGCGCAGGACCAAAGAAGAATTTACGTACATTCTCATCGTCTCTGTCTGTCATGGCGACGATGGCCATGCTCATGTTGACTCTCATGGCGTAGCAGTTGACCAGACCCAGGAACAGCATGAAGACTTGCAAGTGCCGCACGCCCAGCCCGGCCCCTGTAAGTTCAACCAATCCACAATGCTGGACAATCCGCTCACCATCATCTAGCCCCATCTAAGAAGAGCTTGTCTTATGGATACTAGATGACTGATATACTTATTATATAATTTAGGTACATTATAAAGATAGATATTTTGTTATCACAGATAGAAAATATCCATACCTAATTAATATTTGCAGGTGCACAAACATTTTAACACAAGGCAGGATTCGAACCCGCAACCTTCTGAGTCATGTTAACAACCCTTTTAAACTGCGCGGGAGCTAATCTTACCACATGTAAAGCTATTCCAGGAGCTAGCGCAGGGCTGGTATGCGTGTAGTAAGTACAAACATTGGTAGGTAAGTACATGTTACAAAGGTGTTACGGAGGGCCCTAATTTTCTACTAAATAAAACTCTTCACAACGGTATAGTTTCAAAATGACACATTTTGGTATTTTACCATCGATGAAATAACCTGATGTAGGGGACGCGTATCAAAAGTAATAAGGCTAGAACCATCATATCAATATCTCCATGCAAATAGCACCACACGCACTATCTACAGTTTTTTTCATCTACGGATAATTCCGAAACCATTGTCATAGAAATTGCCTCAGTGCCAGTTACGCACTGTAAAGCAAAAACCTACCATTGTCAAAGTAAAGCGATTGAGAAGCAGAATTCGGCCCCTAATTATAAGTAACATTGGACGGGTATTTATCGGATTTTTTATTACTATTTTACCCGAAGGTTCAGTCATACATAAC
Organism: Eupithecia vulgata; assembly: GCA_946478455.1. NCBI lineage: Eukaryota > Metazoa > Arthropoda > Insecta > Lepidoptera > Geometridae > Eupithecia > Eupithecia vulgata. The sequence continues at coordinate 780,655 of OX297873.1, read as the reverse complement.
ACTAACGTGCTTGGTTCTAGAATCGTACATAGGTATTTTAACTATTTTTTTGTAAGTGTAGGTACTTAGGCACTTTGATCTAGGATTCAAGATTTTGGTTAGTTTTTGGTTTGTGAACATGTTGTTTATACACAACATGTTCACAAACCAAAAACTAACAAAATCTTGAATCCTAGATCAAAGTGCCTAAGTAACACTTACAAAAAAATAATGTTCGTAACAATAATATTTTTTATTGTTCCGTGGCCAAAGGGTGAAAACGGGACCGTATTATTAACTCTCCGCTGTCTGTCCGTCAGTGGGCTGTCTCTCATGAACCGTAAAGGTAGACAGTTGAAATTTTCACAGAATATGTATTTCTCTTGCCGGCTTTGGAAGGAATTAAGTATAATGACAACATATCTGCGGAATAGGACACAAATTGTAAGTATAGGCGACATAACTTCTGATCAAGGACAACTTAATATAGGGGTACCACAAGGGTCGATCTTGGGTCCAGTGCTCTTCCTTATTTACGTCAATGACTTACCCAAATGTGTACCAGACTGGGCGTTTATAAACCTGTTTGCCGGTGACACACACGTAGGGATTAAAGATAAGACTGAACTCAAACTAACAGAGAAAATTGAAGAATCAATCCAGATACTTACAAACTGGTTTGAGGTAAACGGTATAGTGCTAAATGCCAATAAAAGTGTAATTTTGCGATATAAAGCAAGAAGAACTAGGCACACTGAGGGGACAATGTCTCACGTTTTCCTTGGGTACACTAAGATCACACACTAAACCATACAACGCACCTAGAAACTATGTGCAAAACACTAGCAAGTGCTAACTATGCTCTATTAAAATTAAGACCCGTGGTGACTAAAAAAACATTGGTATCAGTGTACTATGCTTATGTCCACTCCATAATAAGCTATGCTATAACAGTATGGGGAAATAGTGCTGTGGTAAGCAGGGTTTTGATTTGCCAGAAAAGGGCCATTAGAATAATTTGCAGACTACATAGGAAAACGTCAGCTAAGAAATATTTTGAGAAATATAAAATCATGACTGTGGTATCACTCTATATTTTATAAAAGTCTTTTAGAAATACATAGCAATAAAGAAAACAATTTACAAAAAAAAAACAAACTCATAATTATAATCTACGAAATAAAGAAAAACTAGTCAAACCAACGGTACGTCTTGCGAAGGTACAAAAGCAGGGAAAATTTATTAAAATACAATTATATAATAAACTACCAATTAAAATCACAGACATTGACAATTTTGAACATTTTAAAATTAAAATAAACAAATTCTTGGAAAGCCATGCATTTTATAGTATTAATGAATTCATGTGTAGCAATTTACTGATTTAATTTATTGAAAACCTCTTTTAACGACTTGAATTATTATGAATGGAATATAAATATACTATTAAATTTAAATTTCTTAAATATGATTTGTAACTTACTATGTTATAATGTCAATAAATACAAATACAAATCATAAAAATCAAATAAGTAGGTATTTAAATGTAAGGGGACTCCCATACAGAGAATGTAATTTTTTGGCTATTTTTTTTGCTCTACTTTTGTCGATGCTATCAGCCGGTTTTTCATCCGCTTTTTGTTAATCTCTAGTGTATTTATGTACTTGTGTGTGGAGAAACCAAGACCTGGTTCGTAAAACAAAGATAAGTGCTAGGAGATAGGCGTCCCCTAATGAGCGCCTTAGCGCCCTGTCTTCAGTTTGCCGCATCCAGCATCTGCCAGCAGTCTTTTGCAGGGTGTCATCCCACCTGGCCGGAGGATGTCCTAAGCTACGTTTACCGAGTTGTTTTCTCCACTTAAGAACACGTTTACCCCAGCGGTTATCGGTTTTTCGCGAGTGGTCGGGCCATAGCCACTTCAGCTTGCTGATTCTTAGAGCTATGTTGATGACTTTCGCTTAAAGCGATAAGGCCGCCCTTTGTACTTCCTATATTTCTTGTAATTCCTTTTGTATTGTATTTTGTGTTTGTGTGGTACAATAAAGTGTTTTCTATCTATCTATCTATCTATCTATCTATCTATGACTTTGGTTCTCTGTCTTTACGAATCCTATCCTTCGGAGAAACTCTGAGCTCTTTCCATAGCTCGCTGGGCGACTTTAAACTGGTGGACCAGCCTTACCGTGAGTGTCCACGTCTCAATCCGTAAGTCATGATGGGTAGGATGCACTGATTGAAAACTTTCGTTTTCAAGCATTGCGGTATGGATGACCGGTTTTATTGCTATGTACCTACTTTGAAACACTCAATATTTGTATTTCATTACTCTCGTGTCATATACATAAGATTATGTCAAATAAGTACCTATATTGATCGAATATTATGACAAAATGACAAGATAAATACGTTGGTATGATAAGCTACGGTTTTTTGGTACAAACAAAACATTTCAGGTTAAAAAATAAGTAGGTATGATTGCTCTGCCTTTATCGCTTGGTCGATTATAAAATAAGTAGGTATTTACTTATATACCTACTTTTAACAAAGTAATTAGTGAGTGGTCACTTAGTAATTGTTACTATTTTTAACATGTTGTGTTGACAAATAAATGCTTTAAACATTTAAAATGTTTATTGTTCGGTTTCAGATATGTATTCGAGGTGTCAGTAACTCAATGCAACCGGGATTTGGGGCACTAGAGATAGGACATTGTTTTTTGAATGAACATATATGTGATTGTGTGAGCTTTCATCGCTATTTTTAAGTTCCGTCCTCTGCTTTACAGTGACTGCGTCAATATGTAGGTTGTTTAGCTTTTCTTAGTGACCGCTAGTTATTGCAAATTTTTCTCCATTAGTACCAGAAACCGTTCGACTGAAAACAGTTATTTTGTGTTTGCCGATAGACATTCCTATTGACCACAATCCCACCTGATGGAAAGCGATCATGTGTTAGTTTGCCGCTTGGTGGTCGTAGAACAATCACAGGCGTACACAATCTAGGAAATAATACCTACTTCTTACTGATATTTGTTTGATAGAAGACTTCACGTCATGTACAATTTTATTTAAATGTTTAATTGACAATGATATTTTAAAAAGTATTTTAAATGAAAATAAATTTAAGTGTTTACATTTCGAAATATCTTACCTAAAGTTGGTATTAACTCCGAATTTTGATTATGAAACTATAAATACTTTCTGTATAAGATATACAGTAGGACAGTCTATAATAATATATTAAATGCGCAAGTGTGTTTATTTGTTTGTTTGGCCATCCTTAACGCCCTATCTTAGCTACCAATCGACTTGATTATTGGCATAGAGTTAGAGTTGAGAGTTGACCGGATGAACAGTGTAATAATAAGCTTGTTATCCCATAAGTCAGTTCCCATGGGACAGTATATGGGATAGTATACAAGGCGTGCAGAGCTGCTAGTACAGTATAAAACTTGAACACCTAACATAAACCTTGTAGAACGTAAATATTATAAGTAAAAAGTGAAAGTAGAATCTGGGATTTTGTTTAATAACAATTACTGGATGTGGTGTTCATTTTAAAACTATGGGCATTTTACAACTTTTTCAATTGATATTATAAATGCGAAACAAAATGATAATTACCAGGTTTTTTGACTTTCTCATCCATTGCCATATCGTCTTTGGTACATACTTCCATTTGTAAACTTTTAATCACAAAGCACAGAATCAAATCAAGTTATGGCACAATCTATTTATTCTTTTTACAATTTATTTATTTTTACAAGACGTCCGTTCACGTCATTTTCTCAGCTGAAATCTGCGCTATCGGTTTTTTCTCCGACACTTGGCAATGAACGACATCGATAAATATTGTTTGCTACAAAGTCAGGGCCATATTACAATATTACACCAGCAAACTTGCTTGTTTTGTTTTATATAAGTTTTCAACCTTGATTCCGTTAAGCGAATCTACCTGGCCATTTACAATTATGTAACTTAATAAATAAGTTACCCAACCCGACTGACAAGCTATGCTGTCAGGAATGTTAGCTACAGGAAAGTTAAAGAAGAACCATTCCAGTATGTTTATATCGTCATAAGTTTATCTCACAGTTTCTGTTTGATATTTTTGTGTTGGAACTCTCGCGGACATTTATTGCTGCGCGACCTAGGTAACGGTCCGTTGCGCTTCATACAATAACTTCCGCGCATTGTTATCTTCAATGTTATTTTAGTAAGAATTAAACGATGGACCTAGATTACTTATAATGACGATAGATATATGTATTGTAGTCAATATTTTCACTTTAATTGGAAATATATTTTAACGCTTTATCGTTTTCATATAATTTGGGTATATTAGGATTTATCCAGCCGATTTATAAGAATAAAAGCATGCTTAGCCAAAATATTTTATAATGGTCATTTCAAAGACTAATTTACCTTATACTTGAAATCAGTAGTCAAGGTAATTAGGTATCAAGCTAGCAGGCGTCTACTACAGCTACTGAACCTTCCTAGTTATATTATTAAAGGGTAGGTACCTACATACGTCACGGTGACCTAGAATCATGATATTTGGCAAGAAACAAGGTGTTACTGTTATCCGGAACCCTCGTTGTGTGAATCTGACTTGCACTTGGAGTTTTATTATTAACTAGCTATTACTCGTGACTTTACCCGCGTTGGGTTTAATTTCATATTATTATCGTTTTCATAACTTTCACGATTATCTGTCGGTATTTGCTCTAAGGCTCGCTGCTCTCTTCATCACATCATCTACGCTCATCTTCAAACGCTCATCTTCAAACCATTCTGTCACCTCCATGTGTATGTGAAGTTGATTTATCAACGGGAGTTTTTAATACATTTTTCAATAAGAGTAACAATTTTTAATTTAGAATTTGATATGCATTTGCATAAGGTTTATGGCAACTAACTTAGGTATTTAAGTGCTGTGTCGAAAAACCGTCTTCTGTGGATCTAACAATAAACGAAAAACAGATCCAAAGATCACCCCTACACCCTGAAAGGAACAAACATAAAACTCCCAGGTCTCTACAACCAGTGGCTCTGCGTTGTATGTCAGTGAGTCAGTTATTCCTTTTTAATATAGTAGTCGCTGCTCGCGGCGTCGCCCGCGCCTTTCATGTATCCCATTTTTCGGGTATATAATATGCGACACTCACAAATAACGTGGCTTTCTATTGGTAAAAGAATTTTTAAAATTGGTTCAGTGGATCCAGAGATTACCCCCGCAACCTCAAAATCACACAAACTTTACCTCTTTATTATATCTGTGGCGCGGTGGGCCATGGTCCGCCTGGGACGCAGGAGGTTGCGGGTTCGATTCCCGCCTTGGAACAAATATTTGTACGATCTGCAGACGTTTTCTATGTGTGAAAAATATTTCTATCTGTGTATTGTATTGTATTATGTATAGTTAGTTGTCAATTTATCTAGTACCCATAACACAAGCTCTGTTTAACTTGGGGCTAGATAATGCTGTGTACAATTTCCAGCATTATTTATTGTTTAATAATTATAATTGATTACCATTAGGTACGTTCACACAGGGGACACTCAGTGTTAAATAATGCGGCTCAGCTGAACTTACCTAATACTAGCCTTACTTGTGATGCTGTCTGAGTTTTGGTGAATTAATTCAAAGTGCGAGTTGACGACGATTGTTTATGAAACAGTTCAAATATTGTAAAGGGTAACCCTGTTCTGTGGTTTCACTAGCTGGTAGGAATGAAGTAGAGAATGAAAGAGAACAACGCCTTATAGTTTTATCAGATATATTAGTATTATTGTTATTGTAATAGTCCAGGCCTATTCTATTTGCAAATATATAAATATTTAGTGTTCTTTTAAATTTATGTCGAACCCTAAAAGAGTTTAACAATAAAGCAGTTTTATTTAAAATAATTAAAACCGTGTCGTAAAAGTGTTTTAAATAAAAAACAAGATCCGCCAAGTGCGAGTGTAACTCGCGCGCCGAGGGTTTCAAACATTTGCCAATTATTTGGACAATCAATATTCTGAAATATTTTAAAAAGTATGAAACTTACAGAAATTTCAAAAAGTGTTTTAAAAAGGCCTAAACGATACCTTTCATTTGATATGCCACATGGGTAGGTACCCCCTTTTGAAAAAAAAAACCCCCTTTTTGACCATTTTTCAAAAACTATTAATATTACAGACTTCTCTATATTTTTCCTGTAAAATATAGATTGATATCTACAAACACCTAATACATTGTACATGGATCGGTCTGCAATCTTCGGAGATAGGGGGGGGGGAATGGTCAATTTTTCGACTTTTTTTGAAATATTTCAAAAAGTATGAAACTTACAGAACTTACTTCGGGATGTTGGTCAAGAGTGCGTCCGTTATACGTAGCCAGGGTCAGTTGTTGGTGGCAGCCTGAGCTAGCCCGGTGATTCCTAGCACCCCCTGCCAAGCCAAGTTACCATGGCCGCTGCCTTAGCCAGGAATAGCGAGGCGGCCGGGAACTGGGGGCCATTTTTTGGTTCCTTGCGTCATTGGGGGGTAATGCCCATAATCCCCACGCTGGGCATGCGGGTTGGGGATCGCAGTTCAGTGGTTGAATTGTTCTGCAGAGGGCGCTGCTGCCCACCCCCCGGTTTGTGTCCCTTAGTCGCCTCCTACGACACCCACGGGAAGAGTTGGGGTGGTTACTATTCTATAGGCCGGCACCACACGGCCTGAAATTTACATAGAATACTAAAAAATAAATTGATTAAATATGTGTTTCAGGATTTTTCACAATATTTCTGCCATTGACCTTAAATTTTCTGTGTAGGTATTTAAAAAAACACAAATTAAAATACCTTTTTCAGGAATAATAAAATGGGGCTTGAAGTTATTGAGATTTTTATGTAACTTTGTAACCAATGGCTCGTGCTTGAAACTTACAGAGAATACTACAAAATACAAAAATATTGAATACGTGTTTCAGGATTTTTCAAAATATTCATTGAAATTTGGTAAATGGGGTTATGAAAGTTTGAGATTCGTACTTTGGCTCCGAATTGAATAGCTGCTTGTAAACAAATAAATAAACTAATTAAATGATGCTGAAGAATTCACACAGCATTGTCCTGCCCTAAGCTAAGCAGAGCTTTTGTTTTAGGTAGGTACTAGATAACTGATATTCCTAATAATATAATACAATACCTACATAGATAGATATTTTTTTACTATACTTAAAAAATGACCAGAACATCCTGAACAAATATCTGCAGATCGTACAAACATTTGTCCCGATAGAATCGAAACCGCAACCTCCTGTGTCGCAGGCGGACCTTCGCTCACCGCGCCGCAGAGGTCGTACATGGCTAATCATCGTGTACTGATGATTTACAACTCATATAAACTGAAGATATAAAAATCGGTTTCGTATTATCCGGTATTGAAAACGTGTGTAAAATGGCGGCCACAAATAATTACTAATTACAAGAAATTTTCTAAACAAGTTGTCATAATTTAACTAACACAACAAAGAAAAGCGATGCTTTTGATCTGGTGATTGTGTAATCACAAGATCAAATCTCTGAGATGAAATCAGGGGTTTACAGAACAGAAATAAAGATAAATTAAGATTCGTTTACAGTCTTGTAACTTTTACCCTTTTGAAATCCACCCCATTTACAAAGTTTTGAATTTAATTCTTATTGAGAAAACATACTCCGGAAAACTCTCAGACCTATTTGGTCCGTACAGTTTCAAAGACTAGAAATAAAATCAAATTTTTATTGTCGTATTTTGTAACAGTTTTGACAGGTAGGTAATTTATATCGAATCAGATTTCTGAGATATGATGACATGTGTAACTCTATATGATACCAATGATCTATCATTCACTATCACCTGAGAACTTACGTCTTAAAATATATATCGTTTGAGATACGAGTTAATCTTCGAAGGCAATCAACTACCACTAGGCTTCTTTGGATCGTGTTCTCTGTCATACGCTCGCTAGATCTCGAGTGGTTCCATGCGATAAGGGCTATCAACAACACAAAGTACAACCTACGAAGTACATGGCTGCGCACGGGTTCTTCGAAGAAAATAAATCGCCTATATAAAGAAATTCTCCAATTGGTTATTTCGTAAATATATCACACTAATAAACTATTATACTTACATACTGTTATGTTTTGATAGATGTGTTTGTTCTTTACCCCAAAACTACGAAAGTAATCAGGCTGAAAATTTGCATCTATGCATAATATAATTTTTATAACATTATGTGTAATTTCAAGTCTAAACCTGGATACAAGGGGTTTGTCCCCCTTAGGGGGACAAATGGAAAAAAAAGTTCTATCTGTCCCACCGTTGCAAGTAGGACACATAGAACTTTTTTTTACTGAATAAGTTCTATCTGTCCCCTCGTGACTAACAGGGGGACAGATAGAACTTTTTTTAAATTAAAAAGTTCTATCTGTCCTCCTTTTGGCAACGGTGGGACAGATAAAACTGTTTCAATACATAAAAATTTTATATGTCCCCCTTTTTTCAACCTTGGCAGAGATTAAACTGTTATTGACTGAAAATGTTCTATCTGTCCCCCTGTTAGTGACATGGGATGATTCAGGATAATTATTATTAATACTTATAATATAATAAAATATAACTGTAACAGGTTCAATTCTCGTGAAATCCCGTTCACCCCACCAGCCTCGTCAGACTAGTGGGAGGGACGAATGGGATTTTAGTAGGCTGAATTAAAATTATATCGACAAACGGGATACGCACGTCGGCACCATTAACCCACCATTGACAACCTCTGTGGCGCGGTGGGCGAAGGTCTGCCTGCGACACAGGTTGCGGGTTCGATTCCCGCCTCGGAACAAATGTGTGTACGATCTGCAGACATTTGTTCAGGGTGTTCTGGTCGTTTTCTATATAATAATAAAAAAATATCTATCTATGTATTGTATTATATTATGCATATCAGTTATCTAGTACCCATAACACAAGCTCTGCGTAGCTTGGGGCTAGATAATGCTGTGTGAAGTGTCCAGCATTATTTATTTATTTATATAATAAGTATGTCAAAGTGACAGCAAATGTCAAAAATGAAAGGAGATGTCAATAATGTCAGGAAATGTCAAAAATTATGGAAAATATCAAATATGACAGGAAATGTCAATGCATGCAAAATCTATGCATTTTCAATGAAAGCTGTCAAAATAATTGTAAGTCACTCACCGTTAGAACTCAGAATGACTGATTTTTTTTGGCAAAATGATTTGTTTTTTTTATTATAGTTTTTAGGGTTTCAAAGATCGGTTTTGAAACCCTTATGGTCTCGCTCAGTCTGTCCGTCCCCGCTCTTTCTTGAATATCTCAGTAACTACTGCAGCTATTAACTTGAAATTTGAAATAATGAAACATTTCGTGAGCCATTACTGATTTAAAAAAATATAATATAAATAAATTAAAAATGAAAATGAATATTTTCAGTACAAATTTTGATGTTGAAATTTCAAAAGAGACCTAGGAAAGCAAATGGGGTATCAAATGAAAGGTATTGTTTTGACCATTTCAAAACACTTTTTGAAATTTCTGTATATTTCATTTAACTTTCTGAAATATTTCAAAAAAAGTTGAAAAATTTACCATTCCCCCCCTATCTCCGAAGATTGCAGACCGCACCACGTACAATGTATGAGGCGTTTGTAGATATCAATCTATATTGTATAGGAAAAATATAAAGAAGTCTGTAATAATAATAGTTTTTGAAAAATGGTCAAAAAGGGGGGTATTTTTTTTTCAAAAGGGGGTACCTACCCATGTGGGATATTAAATGAAAGGTATCGTTTCGGCTATTTTGAAACACTTTTTGAAATTTCTGTAACTTTCATACTTTTTGAAATATTTCAAATAAAGTCGAAAAATTTACCATTCTCCCCCTTCCTATCTCCGAAAATTGATGACCGATCCATGTACAATGTATTAGGCGTTTGTAGATAGGGATCTATATTTTAAAGGAAAATATAGAGAAGTCTGTAAAAATGACCATTTTGAAAAAAAAAAAACATATTGAGTAGTAGTATGGTCGAAAAGGGGGATATTTTTTATCGAAAGGGGGCTATCTACCTATTGCTTTAACAAATAAAAGGCATTGTTTTTTACATTTTAAAACAGTTTTCGAAATTGCTGTAGGTTTCGTATTTTTCAAAATATTGCCTTTCGAAAAAAGACGGAAAATTGATTGTCCAAATAATTGGCAAATGTTTGAACCCTCGGCGCGCGAGTTACACTCGCACTTGACGGATCTTGTCTAATATGAAAGAAACTGTGGTTAAATGTGTATAATTATTTTGCAGGTATGGCAATCGCCAACGAAGTCGCGGGTACAGGTAAAAACACTTTCGCATTACAAATAGATAACCTACATTCATTATTGAGTGGTCTACGAAACTTTCACATTTATAATATTAGTAAGGATTACAATAATTGTAATCCTTACTAATATTATAAATGCGAAAGTTTCGTTGAAACCTACATTCATTATTGAGTGGTCTACGAAACTCCATTATTATAAATGCGAAAGTTTCGTAGACCACTCAATAATGAATGTAGGTAATCTATTTGTAATGCGAAAGTGTTTTTATTTATTTGTCCTTCCTTCACGCCTTAATTAAGCAACCAATCGACTTGATTTTTGACATAGAATTAGTTGAAAGGATGGAGTGGTGAGTAACACACTTTTATCCTTTTTTATCCATGATTTATGGGAATAATCCACCTAGAAATGTTAAATAAAATCTAATTTAAGGCGGGTGAAACCGCGGGGAACAGTAATAATAACAATACGAAAATGTGTTTATTGGTCCTTCCTTCACGCCCTAACTAGGCGGCCGATCGACTTGATTTTTGTCATAGAGTTGGTTAGGGGAATGGAGAGAAACATAGTCAATAATGACAGGAAATATCATAAATTGAAATAAATATAGCTACTACTTAACACGATCACTGCTAGTGTCCCGGCGGCGCGCCCCTGTGGGTCGCACCGCCGGGACACGGGTTGCAGATCGCCCTCTGTGTTTTCAGTCATGAAAGTGCTAGTCTAGTTTAAGTTACACAATTGACCATTCATGTCTATTCTGTTATTTTTTTCACTTTTGGTATTCTGTAGGTATTGTCAAGAGTGACATTTTCTGTCATTTTGACAGCTGTCATCAAAATATAGATTTAGTTCTTTTTTAGATTTTAGAACCATGACTAACAGGTTAGGTCTGTCATTAATTACATTAACTGTCGTTCTGTCTGATGCGACCTACAATTATTTTGACAGCTTACATAGGTTATGTGTGTTTAAATATTTCGTCTTTTTTGACATTTCCTGTCATTTTAGACATCGCCTTTATTTTTTGTCATTTTCTATCACTTGGACGTACTTAATGGTGCCGAAGTGCCTTAACGTAATGGTAGAACGAAAGGGATACTAATATTTTAAATTCTTGTGTCACTTTTTCTGCCACGTTAGGAAAAACGGGGATTAATAGAACTATTGTTTATTGAAAAAGTCTTATCGTTGCATATAGGGGGGCAGATAGAACTTTTTTAATTAAAAAAGTTCTATCTGTACCTATGTGACTAACAGGGGGGCAGACAAAACTATTTTTTACATAAAAAATTCTATCTGTCCCCTTGTGACTAACAGGGGGACAGATAGAACCTTTTTTCTGTTTGTCCCCCTAAGGGGACAGATCGGGGTGACAAATGGGAATAAACCCGAAGGTCAACGGAAATAATTCTACAAATAAACGTGTCCTGCGTCTCTTAATGATAAATATTAAGATAAATCCAAAGTTAAATATTATTCTGCAGGGTCGGTTGGTACGTCATGTCAGTGTCCGACAACTTTCTTATTTCCATTTTTAGGTCTGCATTATGATACAACCGGTTGATCGTGTTTGCAATCTGTGTGATTGCACGACTCAGAACTATGGCTAGACTGAAACTGGTGAAAAAAGATAATTGGATAATTAGCAGCTAAGTCGATTAACTTTGACAATAAATGTATTATGCCAATTCTCAAAACAACTCAACGTAATTGCTTGTTTGTCTTTTTGAAGAACACATGCTTTACGATATCTATTAGTACTTATATATTTAAGGAGAAGAGTCCGAGAAGTTCTTCTATTGAATTAAGCTGAGAATTATAATATTTATTTCGTCGTATGAGAGTACCTAGTCTGATGATGATGAACCAATAACTGCACTGAACTGAACACAACACTGAACTGTCAATCAGTTCAGTGTTGTGGAAAAAAAGACTACTACTACTTTTTTACACAAATTCCTGTTCCACTAGTCATTTTGACATGACCTTGAAACTATTGAAATGATTGATGACTGAAATGAAATCGATTGATTACATTTTTTTAAAACTTCTTGGACCCATCTTATAAAATGAATACTGATAAATAGCAAGCACGTGTACCTACCTACTTCAAAAAGCTAACCGTCCAAATACGCTCTAATTGACGTTGATTGAAGTTATTAATATTTTAAGTTTTTGGTTTCTTATGTTAAGTATCTTCGAGAAAACTGTCTACACTAATATTATAACCAATCGACTTGATTTTGGCATAGAGTTAGTTCAAAGGATGGAGAGTAACATAGGCTTACTTTAAACCCATAAATCAGTTCCCACAGGATAGGAATAACCTTAAACAACTCGTTCGAAGCTGCGGGCAACAGTTAGTCTCAAACAAACATTATAAGACCCTGCGCCCGCAGACTCAGGGCAGCAGTAGAGTGCTCCTGCTGACCCTGCGCCCGCAGACTCAGGGCAGCAGTAGAGTGCTCCTGCTGACCCTGCGCCCGCAGACTCAGGGCAGCAGTAGAGTGCTCCTGCTGACCCTGCGCCCGCAGACTCAGGGCAGCAGTAGAGTGCTCCTGCTGACCCTGCGCCCGCAGACTCAGGGCAGCAGTAGAGTGCTCCTGCTGACCCTGCGCCCGCAGACTCAGGGCAGCAGTAGAGTGCTCCTGCTGACCCTGCGCCCGCAGACTCAGGGCAGCAGTAGAGTGCTTCTGCTGACCCTGCGCCCGCAGACTCAGGGCAGCAGTAGAGTGTAGGTGGTTACATTTGTATGCGTATTTATCATGAAGTGGTTCATCATCTACTACTCTGTTCTACTATCTGTGTATCCTCCATCAATTACTTTACTAGGTTACATTCTACTGAATGTCGCCTGTTCCACATATCCCTACTGGTAGTTCCCTACCTTTCCCGAATGGATTTTTTTTCCACCCATGACTACTAGGGGGGAAGCGTGGATGCTTTAATTCCATGCATTTCTACTATGATAAAGTACAAATACGAAGAAAAATCGGTCTGCACCCCGGTACATGAGCAAAATCACATCACACTGATCTACAACTAAGAGTCAGATGTTTTAGCGGATGGATAAAATAAATAAATAAATAATGCTGGACATTTCACACAGCATTATCTGGAATCAAGATAAGCAGAGCTGATGTTAATTGGTTACCGCAGGACCGATGGAACTGGTTTGAAGAAGAGTAGGCCAGCAGTGACAAAAGATATAATCTTTATTAAATAATTGATTATGGTGGTATGTTAATCGAGTTTTTGACCCATGCACAAACCACCCGACTAGCAAATACTTGTCATTTTAATGTTTATATTAAAGCGAAATAAATTGTTATTATAATGAAAGCCATACTAACGTTAATGGGTAGGTTCGGACACAGATTGTTGAAGTGTTTAAACCTTAAAATTTTTCATACCTCATCAGTCTATAATGGTCTACTGCTGGACGCAGGCCTCCCTCTGATTTTTTTATATCCCGATGTTAATGCCCATAATCCGTACATGTTTTTCTCAGAACTTTAATAATAGCTGGCAAAAAGTATAAGTTGCCATTATACGAGGTAGAAACGGAGGGAACCAAACTTATAAAAGCCATATTGACGTCGTTAAAAACGGTAAATTCCCTTGTAAAAGCTTTTTTTTAAACGTTAACAGGCGTATTTATTCTTATAGCTGGTTTGTTAGACTTTACAATAAGATTTTCTCCTTTGTGAGTTGTTGTGCTTTCATGAGTCTAAAATGCCCCACGAATTTTAAAACTATAAGTTATTTAAAACTATGAGTCAAGTATTTGTATAAATTGGGTATTGGATATAAGTTAGGTTTTGGTTAGTATTGTAATTTAGTAGTATTATTTATGGCCCGAGCCTGAGGAAAAGTGTTTCTAGTATAGTGAATTCCCGAACGTTTCAGTGTTTCAGTGCTTATAAGTGTTTAGTGTTTGTGAACTAGTGAAGTGCCGTAAGAATAAGTCCGATAGACGTGCTTAAGTGCTAAGTGTTTGTGTGTGCGGAAATAAACGCATATCATTGGAAGGACGGACTTTTACTGCATCATCAGGGATTCCTTCTAGAATACGCCGGTAACTGGGTTCGATTCCACCACAGCGCTGGGTGGCTGGTTAAACAGCTGCTTGTAAGTCATCTACTTCACGCTCCTCGTCCACGTCACCGGACAACAGACGCAGACCTGCCGAGTGATTTCGGTAAAATATCCCATTCAATTGATCGCCATCCGGGGAGACAGGGTGTTATGCTATTTCGGTTCCTATCATTTATGTAACAAAAATAAATACTTACATAGGATTTTCGACGAATTGTCGACGACGCTGTAAACGTCAAAATATCACAAATGTCAAATCAATTATAATGTTTGTAGACGAGGCGTGTATTTTAGGTAGCGGTGAGTGGTTTTATTCTCATACTTAGGGGGCTTTGGTAAGGGAGTCCTTTGTTCGTGGTTTTGTTTGTCCAAAAGATGACATTGACAATCTTTGGAAAACTGACATTGACAATCTTTGGAAAACTGACACTGACAACTGAACCGTGTGGTCTATCCCGGTCGGTGAAAAAAAGGGAAGATGGCGCATGGCGTGGCGGGCATCGGTCTCTTGGTATCGACCATGGACAGAATTCACGATTTTATCAGTTGATTGGTGGAGTTTTCGGTGCCGTAGGGCTGCGCAGGGCTGTTCTGATTGTCTGAGCCTTTATGTTTTTCTTTTTACATTACACCTCGTACTACTTACGTTACTCTCACTTGACTTTGTTTTGCTCGACTTCGTTGCGCACTGCAAAGTATTGAACTGTTTGTAAATTTGAATCAGAATTGCTGAAATCGAGCAAAAAAAGGGCAAGTGTGAGTAAGTAACAATTGACTTTTCCTTAGGTTAAATCTTGACGTTGACATTACAAATTCCGTCGTCGAACGACCCCCCATCCCGCCAAAAAATTGTATTCATTTTCTTAGTACCAGTACCAACCCAATGGTCATGTTGTGTTAGTATTTAAATAATCCATCCTTGTTTTCTTAGTATAAGTACTTCATATCTAGTAGGTACTAAATAAGTAGTCTTATGTTTATATCTATGTACTAAAGTTTAATTTTTGTGTTGTGTCTAATAAATATTTTTCTTCTTCTTCTTCAGTACCAATTGGAAACCGAAATCGTTTATGACATTTCTCCCCGGATGGCCCATTCAATGAGAATGGGATATTTTACCGCAATTACTCGGCGGGTTTGCCGAGTACCACGTGTAGAGCACCGAGTTGAAGCTTTGAGCTTGAACACCGCGAAGCTTGGCATTGCCTGCACTGACCCTTGGCCTGGCGATTGAGTGTAGAAGCTGGTATCTTGAACCGATTACACTCGTCGCAACAATTAAATAAACAAATCGTTTATAAGCTTTTTAAACAACTAAGTTTTTTTACAAATTACTAATTCTAAATTATTTTTTTTGTGTCTTTTGTTTTTCTATGTTTTTGTGCCTTTTAATTGAATGGATGGTAAATTCTAAATAATACACAGTTTTTTTTAAATAATTTAATGGAAAGTACTTGTATGGCACATTAAATTTACATTCTTCTACTTGTTTTAATACAATGTAAATTAAAGTAAGTTTCAGACATTTTGAAAGTACAGTTTAACAGCACTTCGTCGTTGGTTGCTTAGACAAGCGAGTACAGAGGTAAGAATGCATCATGTATCCTATGCTAACGAGACTGAAGAGTTTATATGTAAGGGTAATATAGCTTTTCTACCTAACTTATAACTAGTGCCATCATTTCATAAAGAGGCTAATTCACCGATCTGGCGTATACAGCGCTTCTCCAAAACATTTTAATTCTTGCCTATTCCATAGATTCATGAAAAGATTACACCGTAAATCAACCACAAGTAGTGCAATACGTAACAGTATGTTACTAAAACTGTTCCATCTTCTTACATCTAGGGCCAGTAAGCGGTCCTACCTAATTTAATTTATTCTTGTATTTTTATGTATTAAAAATGTTGTTATTCCGACACATGATTATTGTTTATAAATAAAACTAGCGGTCCACCCCGGCTTCACACGGGTAGTTATTTTTTCGTCAATTGCCAATGATTTAATACTTCTTCTCCTATTCTGGACTAAGAGAAATCCAACAAATAAAAAAACGGTAAAAAATAGATCCCGTCGTTCTTGAGTTATAAATGGTGTAACTAACACGACTTTGTTTTAAGAAATGAAAGTTTTCGCAGGGTTGCGTAGTGAAATGACGCTTCCTACTGGCGAAAGACAATAAACAACATAGATTCACAATGATTGGAGAAATCTTGTCTGCATTGTTAAATTTACGTGAGAGCAGCTTCTTTTTGCTTCAATTTGTCTTCAATGTTCTGCTCTTTCAGCATCGGAGTAGCTTCAACAGCCTCTTCATCCTTGGCCTCGGTGTCGAAGTCAGGGTCGTCCCAGGCTGCCTTCTCAGCAGTGCCAAACACCACGTAGATCAGATTAGAAAAGAAGTAAAACCCAGCTGCTATAAAGAAGACCTTCCTCCAGAGATGTTCGTCGTGCTGTCAAAGATACAGGGAATTTAATCCATAACTTTAGCATTTATAATATAAATGTGACATCACATAATCAATATTAAAAACGAATTATATTATTATGTAGCTATATAAGTTATCTAGTACCGCTTTGCTTAGTGTCCATGACACATTGCCATGCTGGAACTTGACAAGCAATGGTTGCATGAGTGATTTAAAAAAAAAACTATTCATGTCGCTTATGGAAAGCAAACACGATTGTAGATACATAAACAACTGACATTGGTTCATGAACAAATGAGATAAAAGCTGATAATGAACACTTACAACGTCTGTCAGGATGTAGCCGGTCAAGACGGGAGCGAGTGACGACACGCCGTTGGAGACGAAGTTGCTGAGACTCATCATGGTCCCGGCATAGTTTGGCGATATGTCGATGTGGTTGATCTGAAATAAACAATTTTAAACTATTAATTATTATTATTTATTATTATTTTAATTATTATTATTATTTCGTGGGGTACCGAGGCTCTCCGGGTTTTCAAAAAATTATCTGAGCGTCTGGTCGAAGCGACGCGTGACCCGAGAGCTGGTGAGTATCTGGCACAGCGCATCAGCATTGCTATACAGCGGGGCAATGCAGCCAGTGTCTTAGGCACGCTTCCAACTGGTATTGATATGGATCAGTTGAGCTACCTGTAGATTGTTTGCAACAGTTTGCAGATAGCTTAATTGTTTCTATTGTAAATACTAGTTTTAATTTAAATTTGTTATTTGATTGTTATTTTCTTTCTGAATAAAGATAGTATATTTCAAAATATATATATATATATACCTTTATAAGTACCTATATATAGATTATAGTCACGTCCCGCATGTTATTAATATCTGAAAGCTAAAGTAACTGTTATTACTTTGAACATAGCTTCATTTTGTCGTCCTAAGTTTCTGAATAAATTTATTTATTATTTAGTAATAATAATATTAATTAATTATCTATAGTCATTCAACAAAAAGTTACATAAGATATTCCAAACTACTAATAGAGTCCACAGGTGATCGGAATTCTGGCTTTTATTTCGGTCACCAGCCATTGAACGTTGCAATGCTGCCAGCATTCTGGGTACTCTGTATTCTGGGGACGGCTTAGAGTTTAGAAATTAGATATGGATGTAAATATTAGTTGTAAGGTTATTCTGTTGTTGCATTTAATAGAAACAAATTAGAACTGTCCGCAAGTTAAGCTGTCGTAAACAATCTACAATGATCCATATCAAATTGATAGGGCTCAGTCAAGCTTGATTAAATTGAAGATAAAAGTCAATAAGGCTATTATCAGGAGAGTCCTGCGTCCAGCAGTAGACCATTAAAGGCTGTTGAGGGGAGGTGAGGTGAGCTTGATATTAACGATATCAGTCTTATACGTCCCAAAGTCATTAAGTTATATAAGTGGCTTTGTAGGACAATATTATATGTAGAACGACTCATATGATCAAAAATATAAATTCTTAGCGAGATGAGATGCGTAAAAACTAAACGGTTTGTTGGAAGCTCAGGGCCAAGAAAGGAATTTAAGTCTTCATTGCCTGATTCGACAGATACAATTTTTGTACTCGTATGGAGTGTTTTGCCATCAAGCCCGACTTAGAATTCTATCCGAGACCGTTAAGTAGGTTAACGTACTTGGAAGCCAACGTGTGCCGCTATCTTCAAACTGCAGATGATCACGAGTAGACTTTCGACCACGTATATGTTTTTGGGCGCGAACGCTAGGACGATAAAGCCCAAAGCAGTTGGTACTCCTCCTAAAAAATATTCATATAGGTATAATGTTTCTTTGTTAAATTTACGACGGTAATTTGCATAATGTTGTAAAAAAGTGAAAAACTTTAGATTTTTTTTATTTTCAGTGTCATTGAAACCTTTCAGTATTATTATTCATCTTGGCTAGAAAACGAAATTGATTCTGTTATGGAGAAGGCCGATATCTGAATGTATTAATCTAATCCTTATTGTTGTATTTAAATATGAAATTACAGATATGTATGTGATGAATTTAACTAAAGGTAGACTCATCTAGGCATCAAAGTAGAAACATTATCATGATGTTACACAGAGTATAGGCGAATACATATTTGCAGTTTGTTTTATTGTGCAAGTACACAAATACTAATCCGATTATTATCTACAAAGGAAATACTTCAATTCTGTCGTCAGTCAAAATAAAATAAGAGCTTAAGTGCTTAAGATAATTTTGCACCTGTGTATGTTGTCTAGCAAAAATGTTATACTTACGAAATATGGACGCAACATTTTAAATGATCTGCTTCTCATTTTCGTCGATGCTGCTATAAAATTCCGATAAACATACAAAAACAAAAGTTTTGTGGACCCTAAAAACACAAAAAAATAAATAGTTCTGTTCGCAGCAAAACAAAGACTTAGTCTGTACCAATTACTTTAAAAACAATATTTTGCCTCTTGACCTGAAGTGCGTTCATTAAAAAGTAGCTGTATGGTGGTAGGTATGACCACGATGAACAATGTTGCAAACACATTTTAACAGATTACATTGAATAGACATTCGGTTATACAAAAAAAAGAAACAAGGAATACTAGCACATACCTATAGAATTGGCCAACTTCCTAGTATTGGTGACGCTTAATACCTTCTTGACGATGAGCATGTCCGTGAGCCAGCTGAAGAAGAAGTTTGTCAGCCACATCACCATGAACGGCAACGCAGACAATAACCCATTCTGAGATATTAAATCATACCAGTATGTTAATGAAGTAGCTGTGACCTAATGAGCAAACACAAGTCTAACCACTTAGTGCTGTATATTTATACTAGAAGCTGAGCCAAAATATCAAGAATTTATTTTTGTAATTTGTTAGATATTAAAAGTGCTTGATTTGATGATGATTATACTATCGGCCATCTGAGAGGAAACTCAGAGAGCCGGCCTATGCCTAGAGAAGTTTAGTGTTCAAGATCAAAATTCACTTCGGCTGAGCCGTGCAAGTCATCAGAGTTGCGATATACAAGCATTTATTATTTAGAGCCCGATGGTACTATGCCAAGTAGTCCGGCATTAGATAATAATCGGACATAAGGTTACTTACAGCTTTTATGTTGACACCCATAACTTTATCCATAAACGCTGGTACTTCACTGTACAGGATCAGCTGTCCCCAGGTCTGGCCACTGTGAGCCACCACGATTGCGTACAATCCAGGCGTTCGAAGGATGTGAGACCAAGGCACTGGTTTTTTCTTCTGTAATCAAATTGTTATGTAATATATTAATAGCCGCAACAAGTACACCTCGATTTGTCTGTCAACCGGAAGTTAATTGTTGGTAAATGCATTTTTATTCTTACCATCATCAGTCCGCTTTTTTCAAAATTCATATGTACTAAATACGTGCGTGATGAATTGACTACCTTACCACTGTTTGTTTTGCTTGAATTGCTAGCATGTACCGGTCTGTGCTAGTATGTACCGGTCTGTGTGTACCTATTTGTGGTTCAATTACATGATCAAGTCAAGTCAAATCAAGGCTTGCCATGACTCAGCCAACATTAAAATGCGCTGTTAGGTACCTTATGATCGTCCTCCTTAATCCCTAATCTATCTTCAATGTACTTTTTCTCAGTCAAAGAAATTCTGGGATGCTTAGCTGGAGTATCGAACGCGAAGAAAAACAGAACTACTCCGATGATCCCCGAGAGAGCGCCATATATCCTGAAGATGCCAGGCCAGCCCATGGATGTGGATGATATGAAGCCTGTTATGGGAAGCCCTAGCACGGTTCCTAAAGCCTGACCTAAAAACAGGAAACCAATAAAATATTTTTAACTTTTTACACGCTAGATGATGATGTGTGATGATAATTCAGCATTATCTAAAAATATTTATTTGTTAACTGGCACTTGTTTCAGCCGTTTTAATATAAAGCACGCCTACGCACTAGGATGGTGGCGACTAGGTGGTGGTGGTCAGTGAGTTCTGGATTTTATTAGCAATCTGGCTAATGGTGGCCCCTAGTCGCTGGTCGCTTAGTGCGTAGAGGGCTCAAATCGATTGCTTATAAAATCCAGAAATCACTGGCCACCGCGGCCATGGTTGCAAGTGATTAGTTAGACTAGACAAGGGATAAAGACATCAGGCAAAAGCATAAAATTTTTCCTGTAAGTCAATGAAACACGAGGTTTTAACAATAAATACAATGCCATAATTACCCCCATAAGTCATGGCGGTCAATCTACCGCGCTCCTCTAGAGGAGCCCACTTGCCAAAGAAAGTGTGCATTCCAGGGAAGATACATGATTGACTGAGGCCCTGGACAATTCTGAAGAGAACTGCGGAGATCCATCCTCCCTAAAAAATAAAAAAGTAACCACTCTGCTACAGCTCATACTAAAACAATATAATATTAACTTTCCTTCACATCACAGTCTGGGTTTGACTTCTTGCATATGTTTCTGTTTGAATAGGAATACAAAATCGCGCGATATTCTATAGTCACAGGAATAAAACATAAACAAATTTTAAAGTTAACATTGTGAACAAGAACAAGAGTAAGAAATGTATAGAACTTACATAGAACGCAACTAATGGAAACAGTATGGACACAATGCAGTTGGTCAGCATAGCAGCAGTCAGAAGGCGCTGAGAACCGAACCTGTGGGTGAGTTGCCCCGCCGGGATCTGGAGAATCATGTAGCCCCAGTAGAAAGAAGCGATCACAGTGTCTTGCACCTTTTTACTCCACTTGAAGGTTGGATACTAGAATGTAAATATTGCGAAGATTTTCTAAATCAATATCAAAAACTCTTTACTTCCTAACGAACAACAAATGTACACATAAAAAAGCAACTTCTTAAAACTACCCACTCTTATATAAATAAAGTGATATTTTTGATTTGTACAAATCAAAAATATCACTTTATTTATTATATATTCAATTGATAAAGGCATAAATGCGTCACCCCTAACATTAGATGTTTTACCAAAAATAGACTGCTTTGATTTTATAAACAAGATGGTAACAAAGCAACGATATCCTAAGAAAGGTTACAGAATACGGCTAAAATATTTGCAAAATTCAGCACCATGAAAACTTACAGGCGGAGTCAGCATCAAGGCATTAAAGAAGCCCTTCACTTCAAAGTCCTCAACATCCACATCAATAGCACTAGTGTCGTTGACGCTGTGGTTGC
Source organism: Eupithecia vulgata (assembly GCA_946478455.1). Taxonomy (NCBI): domain Eukaryota; kingdom Metazoa; phylum Arthropoda; class Insecta; order Lepidoptera; family Geometridae; genus Eupithecia; species Eupithecia vulgata. The sequence goes on along the minus strand of OX297873.1, from coordinate 758,560 downwards.
CGCTGGCGTGAGGATGGTGGGTCATGGCCACTAGTGCTACACCGATGCAAGCTCGCATGCTGTACGCGATGGTCAGAGTCAAGAAGAGGATCAGACTTTGCTGATGCCTATAGCCCCATGATGGCGCTGAAATATAAATAACTGTTTGAAACTGTAATTAATGGTGATAAACCCTAACAGGTATAATTAAAAGTCAGTTCTTGTATAACCTCTGTCAGTAATAAATGTCACACTTTTAGAACGAAAGAAATGAGTTTTGATTCACTTTAATGGGTATGATTGTGCTATAAATAAATCGCTTATAGGTACCTACTCACATTTACAATCCTCATTTTCGGAAGCGTTCACTTCGACAGCTACTCCGTCAGTTTCCTTCATTCCCGCTTTGTCCTTGGCGACCTCTCTGATACTCATTGTACAAGCGCCAGATTCGTCAAACAAATCGTTATCATTGAACTAATTTTCACAATCAGATGAATTTATATGTGAGTTTCACATTAATGTTATCAAAAAACAAATAAAATTCAATTACGTTACATGTTGATTTTACTATTGAAACATTTAGTTCATGAATGGCTTACGTCAAGATTATTCGGCAAGATGTATATTATATTATAATATGTAGCCGTGGGGTGCCGGCTTAAAATTTGCACCACCCAACTCTTCGTAATAGGCGAATAATGGGGATACACCGGGGGGCGGACAGCGCCTCCTCTAGCAGAATAGATCTACCATCGAACTGCGATTCCCAACACGCATGCCCATTGCCCACCATGAGGATTATGGGATTTATTCCCCTTGAGATAAAAAGAATCAGGGGGAGGCCTGCGTTTAGTATATTATATTACTACGACCAATAGGTTTTGCCTAGACGGAAAATCAATTTAAGGCAAGAAAACACAATTTTTTAAAATCTTTTTTGATGAGCATCGAAAGTTTATGATTTTTGTTAGTAAGTTATGGGAGCCGAAACACAATTGACTCAACTTGACTCGATAGAAAAAAATCGCAAAGTTTCCTCTAAATTTTGCATTTTTACTGCGGAAAACCAGTTTAATTTGCTAGTTACTTAACATATTTGGATGAAATATCGTCTAAAAAATACTTAACCAAACACTTTAGAGGATTGTGGTTTTAGTTTTTTGCGAAAAAGTATTATTTTAGAGCAATAACAAATTTATAAATAAAAAGCAGTGAAATTGCGCGCGGGCCGGCTTTCTCGCTTTCACTAGTTTCACTGCGCGGTGTTCGCTCGTCCTTGTCTCGAAAAAGCGAACGTACTTCGCCTTAAAGGTATGTTATCGAAAATATGAAGCTTGATATCAAATTCGACTCGATGTTTATTTTCTAGATGCATCAAACTAAGATGAACAAAACCGGTTGACGTTATTCGACCTGCTATGCCATTTACGGATGTCTCCTCTCCTATTCTGGCACTGTTACTAGGTAATGGTAATGAGTCGCTCTTTAATAATGATGCTCCTGTATCTAACAACCAAAAGTACTTTCTATTGCCAATGTTAAAAGATAGAAATTTCGCTTGACCGTAAAATGCTAAGATGTTATGCTTAAACTCGAAAATAAATAAATAAAAATAAAATAAAAAAGCCTTTATTTGACCATGTTACATTATTTCTTATTAGTGACTATTTTAACGCTTACTTGTTGATATATTTATATACATTTAACTTTTACTATAAATTAGGTAGGTACTTGGTTTATTACGCAAGGTCCCCAGATTGGGTAAAGGCCTCCTCCAATGATGCCCATTTATCTCTGACCTGTGCTATTTGCAACTCGAAAATACTGCATGTTATTTTATTGCGTTTTTGGTTGCGTGTTTACCGAATCATTCGTGTCCGGCTGCTCTGTGCAAAACACACGGTGGTTGTTGTTACCCCTACCGCGACTCTCATAACTCGATCGGTTTTCATTCGGACCTTGGTAGTCACATCCACGCTGATTATTATAACTATAATAAGAACCTCTATTATTACCACGCGTATAGTATTGTGGTTGGGGTAAGCCACGAGAATCGGAAAAATTTCCTCTGTTGTTATGATAACTCCCTCGGCTGAAATAATTACCTCTGTAGTTCGAGTTCACGTTCGAGTTCACGTTCGAGTAGGTACACGTTCGAGTTCGAGTTTACACGGTAATTTCTCTGACCATTCCTGAAATTATTATAGGAAAATAACTCAAAGTCAAAGTCAATAACTTTATTTCTTAAGGCTTACAAACTAAGCACTTAGACACGTCAAATTTAATACTATAAACAGGTTTACAAATAGTCATTATAATCAAATAAGAAATAAGATGTTATTGATTTTATTCGCTTCAATTTTTTGTCCACAAGTGGAAGAAGCGAAAAATAAACCACTAGTAAGTTTTATAAAACTTAAAATTAATACATCATCTCAGTCTAAATATAATCTGATTTATACAGGGTTATTGGTAAATTAGTAACACTACGTGAACTGCAGGTTCTGTCCATCATTTCATCGTTCGTGAAGACGCCAGGTCTTCATTCTTAAAAAAGATTTGAAATCACCTCTGATATTAAATGAAAAAATACCTTTGTCTGGACCCCACGAGTTACTAAAGACCGATTTTCCAATTCCATACCTACTGTTGATTCAGGGCAGAACCGATTTTAAGTTCAGTTTCAAATAAAACCACTTTAACAAACGATTATTGAATCTAGAGGAGAACCTATTACCAATAATTAAATTGAAAATTAAGACCTGGCGTCTTCACAAACGTGTTTTTGATGATGGGCAGAAACTGCAGTTCACGTAGTTACTAGTTTACCAATAACCCTTTATATGTCAATATTTATATAAAACTAAGCTTAACATTATTTTCCTTAAATACTAATTGTCGGTGCGAAACTGGGCGACATCTGGCCAAGCATTAACATCATTAATGTAATCATCGATGGAGTAATAGGCTTTCCTTATAAGATTTCGTTTTATATTATATTGTTTAAATTTACGAATTGGGAGCTCAGTTGCTTCAGATGGAAGCTTGTAATAGAAGCGTACACAATTGCCCATAAACGATTTCCCTACCTTTCGTAATCTATATGATGGGATGTGCAGGTTGTTCTTGTTTCTTGTATTTATTTTGTGAACATCACATTTTTTTAAAAAGCTATCTTTATTTTTGTGCGTATACATTAGATTTTCATAGATGTATTGCGATATTACTGTTAAAATATTTATATCATAATTCCCTCAAAGAGTGGCGTGGCTTTAATTTATAAATTGCGCGTACAGCCCTTTTTTGGAAAACAAAGATAGTCTGAATATCGGCTGCCCGTCCCCAAAGCAGAATACCATAAGACATTATACTATGGAAGTAACTGAAATAAACTAACCTAGCTCTTCATGGGTAATATATCTAATTGTTCGAACCGCATACGCTGCTGAACTAAGTCTGCCTGCGAGCATCAATTTGCGGTCTCCATTGAAGAGATGAATCAATATGTAACCCTAGAAAAACGGTTGAGTCTACAAGGTCAACAATCTTAGTTGGGAGTTCTCTTACATTTGGTAACATGAACTTTATGCATTTAGTTTTTTTTAGCATTGAGTAAGAGGTTATTGGCCGTGAACTTACCTCTTCCTCTCGACAAATGCATGATGTTTTCGTCACCTTTTGGAGTAGATTCGGCTGACAACTCCTCATCTTTGGCTCCTTGGATGGCATCCTTCAAGTTCTCGTAGTTACGCGCCGCTATAATCGTGCTAAGCCTGCTGTCGCGTAAGCCTTCTGAAAATCTTTTTGTGGATAATCTCTCGTTTAATGGTTGCAGAACGGCATAGTTATTAGAATTACCATCTGCTTGCGCTATTGTAAGATTAGTAAATATTTTTTCGATATCTGTTGCGTACTGGTCGATTGTGCGCCATCCTTGTGTTGCCTTTAGTAATCGCGATTGTATTGCAGTAAATGACTTTTTAGGCAATAAATTACATAAATCTTTGACAAGATCGCTTGCGGATGAATATTTCCTAGACATTCGTAACTTCGCATTTTCAGATAATCTACTTTTTAGTACGAACTTTACTAGCAACTGTTTTCCTGCTTCCGATAGCATTTCCGAATACATTTCCACAGAGTCAATTATACCTTTGATGTTACTTTCATTATTGTTCATTACAGGGATCAAGCTACACGCCGTTTTTAGATCGAATTCCATGGTTGGATTTGTAATTTAAATAGCTTCACTAAATTCACAATCACTTTCGCTACTTTTTTTTTAAAATATCTGTTATTTTCCTGTAATTCTCTTCAATTACACTTATACATGGTAATGTCTCAACAAAATTTTACTTAAGTTTCCCTTTTTACTTAATAATTCTAACAAAGTTTTACATTTCTCATACATAATTTCAGTTTCTTTCAATTTATTTATAATAACATTGCCTGGAAATCTTGATTGGCCTTTCTTAATTAAATATTTCTTTACTTTTACTAAGTTATCAACACAATTTAATAACTCATTTTCCATTCCTTAACATAAAAACATTTTTATTTATTTTTAATTACAAACTGTTCTTGTGTTTATTACGGTAGTAGGGGACTTCATGCCGTAAGCAGGTCACTACACTCTATGCGTAAGTTGATACAATTAATGAAAATACATAAGATTTCTTATAAGGTAGGTTACTTACAGTTCATAATCATTGTTAAGCATGTCTACTTTTCCGCACTGCTATAGTTTTTATTTTTCATTTTACCGCACTTTTGTTTATAGTACTAACCGCACTTGCAACATTTTTTATTTGTTTTCATTTTTCATATCACCGCACTTTTGTTTATAGTATTAACCACATTTGCAACACACAACACAACACTTCACTCAAGCTATCGTAACGCCGGCCTTATCCTCCTGGGCTGCTTCTATCTCTCGGCGCCTAAACCAACTGCTACTCCGTCTCAACGTACGCTCGTTGATTTCCCGCTGGATGCACTGTCGGTGACATTTCTTATAAAAACGGTACGCTGCGTAGAGCAAAAACAAGATCATAACCACGGTGATGATCCCGACCGCAAAACTTGTGTAGGTCGCGTGACTTTTCAACTGCTCCAAATCTAAAGAATTTACACCACCACTCGCGTTTTGGGCTATCACAACCTCTTCTTTGGAATATGATTTTCCCATTTTTATATTTCTTCGAAAAACTTACATGACTGTGGAAATTTATTTGAAGCCGCGATGACCCGAGAGCGCGTGACGCACCGATCGCGCTCCAAATATGGCAAGGGTCGCCATGAAGGGAACTATGGCTTAGGTGTTGAATTAAAACGACTGCATCTGACTACGGTTGCTTTATTACTAATCAATCTATCTTATCTAGCTTATGACATAGTTACTATTATATACTACACCTCAGGAGTCTGTGCGCGTCTTCTGCGAGAAGCACGATATCGTCTGCGAAGGCTAGTTATGTTAGGTTCTGGTCATTAATTTTTTTACCTTCATTATTATTCCAGGAGAGTTAATTTATAGTTAAGTGTAGAACGGTAATAAATAGAGTTGTCAAAAGTGGACCCTTTAACGTACTCCTCATCCGATTTTGATATATTTTCCCGTCTTTTTCCTCTACTTTGCAGTTTTTATATATTTTTCCTATGATTTCTTTATTATATTTATTATATCGATCGATCTACTCGTATTCTACTGGGTCGAAAGCTTTCTGAAAGTCGATGAAGGCCAGGTATAGTGGTTTTCGAAACTTGGTATTTTTTGATTACTTGTTCAATGTATGAATGTGGTAAATTGTGCTAAAACTTTTACGAAAACCGGCTTGCTCTACGTAGAAAAACTTTTCAACTTTTGGAGTAAGGCTCTGTTGTAAGCCTTGTGAAAATATTTTATACAGGTTTGAATTAAGGCTTATTGGGTGGTTATTAGCGATTTCTGTAGGGTCTCCTTTCTTGTGTAATATTACGATGTCCGACTCTACCAATTGTCTTGGTAAGTATAGTTTTATTTTTTTTAATTTGGTTGAATAGTATATGGTTAAGGATGTTAATAGTGCTTTGCTTGATGTTTTAAGCATATCTTTAGATATTCCGTCAGCTCCTGGATCTTTCGCGTTTTTAGCTTATTGATTAATTTGTAGGTCTATCTCTTAATAGTCAAAATATAAGATTTCAGTTTCATTAGTTGTCATGCAGATAGAGATTTCTTGTGATATTGGTTTCAAATTTATTGTCGTGTATACATTTTCATAGAAGTCAGTAGTAGTTGCAAGAATTTTGAATTTGCATTGACATCGCAAAATGTGCGCTTTAAATAGAGTTAACCTCACGGAGCAAAGGGGTTTAAAGATTTTGGCCTTAACATCAGGCGCCATTTTGATTTTTTTTCAAAGTCGTCGCGCACAATAAAAGTTATATATTTGGATAGAGAACATTAAAATTAATAGAAAATGTTGTATAACATAATGTCCTAAAGCGTCAGGTTTCTGAGATATTCACAGATGAAAATCACTATTGCTCTAATGAATTTATTTATGTTTACTGTTTTCATGTTGCCTAGCAACGTACGGATTCGATGATTTTGAGTATCTACCTATACCTATTATATGTATATTGTGAAGCATATGCCGACAAGAAAAGAAAAAAACAAATTAATGTTACTGATTCAGAAAAGATTTTTAAAATATCACAGGTACTACAATTAATAAATAAGAAAATTACAACATTCCAATCAAATGTTTGTACGATCTACAAATATTTTTTGCGGGTGTTCTGGATATTTCTATGTATAATAACAATATCAATCTATGTAATGTATTGTATTAAGTATATCAGGCTTAGTAATCTGATATCAATATCTGGATATCAGGTTAAATTATAATCTAGTACCCATTACACAAGCTCTGCTTAGTCTGGCGCTAGATGATGATGTGAGAGTTGTCCAGCATTATTTATTTATTGCTCATTTTCATCAAAAAAATACTATGTAAGAAATCAGCAGGAGGCTGAAAAGGGTTTTCTTGATGCCGTGCCCATGCCATGTAGGTACCCAACTATACACAAACAACAAAAACATCCGAGTGTTCCTGCAATAGCAACTGTCTTGTGAATCATTGTCCAGTAGATGTAAATAAAACAGTACATAACAGTTTTATTTAACAAGAAATCAAAAAAAGAACGGGTCCAATCTCTAGTTTACACCGAAAACAAAAGGGGGCGCATATTTTTTTTTTTGAACATTTGGTAGAGCCTCATTTCGCACAGAAACCAAGGAGGTAACGAACCTAAGTTTGAGGTATAAAACCTCTTTCATGCCATGGTTGAACGTTTTTAGTACAAAAAGCCTCCTATGATAGGCTTAAACGATTTCAGCTCTAGTTTTTTTTTGATAGGAAACCTTGATGTCAGGAACTTATTATACCTACCATTAAAATGCAGTGCATACAGATGTAGACAGAAGATTTTTACCCTAACATCGGCAACCACTTTGTTTTATTATATAGCCGCGCACGTGAAAGTTATATATTCGGATAGAAGACACCAAAACAAATAAAAAAAAATCCATAGTATAACGTCCTAAAGTGTCAGGTTTCTGAGATATTCACAGATAAAAATAAATATTTTTATTCTTTATTATGTGAATATCTCGGAAACCTGACACTTTAGGACGTTATACCCACTATGAAACACTTTTGTTTTGGTGTCTTCTATCCAAATATATAACCTTCATTGTGCGCGGCGATTTTGAAAAATTTACAGATTTTAGGGACACCCTCCATACAAAAATGTTCAAACCCCAGCTCTGTGGTTTACCTACCTGAGCCTTGTTCATATCATAGAAATAAAAAAAGTCAAGTAAAGACTTATTGCTGCAACTGTACTAAAGTAATATTAATTTTTCTATACAAAACCCTTGGGCCGAATGTGGAGCGGAAAAGTGGGACGAAATAAGATTTTCTGAAATAAAAAATATTATGGGAAGAATACGGCATACAATGTGGGACGAAAACAGATTTTCTCATGTGGGCCGAACTTCCTAGGGACGAAAATGGCATAAATCACGGTTTCATCAACTCATTTCCTTTGAATGCGTGTCGTGCGCTTAACAAGTAGTATTGGTCTGTGCAATTTTTACTTCCTAATTATAATATTAACTTCAATGATAATATAAAATCTTAATTTAAATTTGTCTATTATTACGTAGTCAACACAAACTACAGTCTTAGACAATTTAACCCGCTGTCAAACTACAGTTCACAATTATTATAGTCAGTAATGAATTAACGATAGAAAGTAAATGAAATATTATAGGGAAATGAGTAATTTATATTTTGATGATTAACAAATGAACAGTGGACAGGACATCCTTTTTAGTGAAATCATTGCGTAGATCAAAAATATAACAATCAAAAACTTAATAGTTACGTCTTATAAATATTTATTTGTTTTTAGTACATAATACGTATGTATATCGATAGATTTTTTCTGCTTTTTCCTTTTTCATGATCCATCTTTATTAGCACCACCTGAAAACATTCGCATAAAATTATATTCATGTTAATATTCTTACTGACTTGAGCTACCTATTATATTATTTACAACAGTCAGAATTTATCTCAACAATTTCAACTGTAATTTGTAAATACTAGGTCTAATTATTTGTTTCTATTCTTTAATAGTAACATTATTATAATATTGAAGTAAACTCTTATTGGCGTGTATTTATTCAGTGTATTTCAGATGACTGGGTTGTAAATAAAGCAGATGGATACCATCGTCAACGGCGGCGTCGTTCCAAGGCTGCTTCTTGACGGACACGAAGAGGACGAACACGATGTTGGTGAGGAAGCAGAGCGACGACACCAGCCACAGCATCACGCGCCATTGGAACGCGTTCCTCTGGAAACGAACACGTCATTATCAACAATACGAATTTCGTAGAACACCAATTTTATCGCTAAGCTATAAAATAAGCTATTTTGAATGGTCGCCTCTGAACCGTGGGTAGGGAGGCTATGCAATGTACTACTTAACCACCAATCCATGAAATGTTTTAATAACCACCTATGACGCTGCACTGCCCTGCACCTGTGTACGTATGTAATCTCACCCGTGACGACCTCTGTGGCGCAGTGGGCAAGCCAACGCAGGAAGTCAGATTTGATTCCCGTCTCGGCCCAATTGTTTATTTATGATTGCAGATATTTCTTTCGGGTGTTCTGAGCGTTTCATAGTATTTAAAGTGAAAAAAATATCTATGTTGACAATTCCTAGGTACCTTTGCCACTTATCTAGTACCCATAACAAAGCTGCTTACTGTGGGATTAGATGTGCTGTGTGAGTATATTTATCATAATTTAATTAAACATTGAATGTTTTTCTGTGGACGTACCACATCCACGACGACGTTGGAGACGACGACCGGCATCAGCAGCACCAAGACATTCATGAGAATGTTGCCGCACGCCATCAGCGTGCCGCTGTACTCGGGCGTCAGGTCTATGTGGTTCAGCTGGAATGCAATGGCATTAGCATGTAAATTTGATGCTGAATGTTGCAGGTTCGTGCCGTGGTACCAGCCCCATCTCAGCGTAAGAATGTCGACCCCTCCAGCTCATCCCGTGGATGTCGTAAGAGTCGACAAAAGGAACCTACCAGAGGAAGGGCAGCAGCTTCCTTCTAACACCTCCACTGCGATCATCAATTCGCCTGCCGAGCGTGGGGATTATAGCAAAGCCTCTCTTGTCGTGTATATACTGAAGAGCAGGGAGTAGTTGCAGGTTCGACCGTCAAACAGGCCACGGATACATGAAGCACTTTCAGAAGTTAGGTTCAGCATTACAACTATGAATAAAATATTTTACTTCGATAAAAAGTTATCTATACATATATCCAAAACCTCATGCTTGCAAAAAGCCCGCACCGCTCAGTGGACTAGGCGTTGATACTGACACACATCATGAAAAAAGAAGCAACGTTTCACCTTTAGAATATTAGTTTTATAAATTACCGATACATTAAAAGCAATCTCTGCTTAGCTTGGGGCTAGATGATGCTGTGTGGATGGTCCAGCATTATTTATATATATTTTTTTCATCCTTTAGCGTTTTATGTAATTATCCTGAACAATAAAAGAATAGTTATGTTCCTTTGAATACTAATGCGTAGGTATTTTGTCCAGGATGAGGACACGCCAAAAAACATGTGATTATAATGAATAGAATAATGTTACCATCCAACCAGCATGCGTCGCGGTGTGGCAGCTCACGGCGAGCACGAAGCAGCTGACTGCAGCAGCCGTGCTGGTGGCGAAGGAAGCGCCGACCAGAGCCACTACCACTCCTAATTGAGCTGAAATCATTATACCAGCAATTCTAATAAACAAGCAATCTCAGAGGGGGGGGGGGGGGCATGGGGTAGGTACACTATATCTGCTACCATGCGTACCATGAATCAATAATACTTCGTTAACTGGATTATTTTTTTCAAGCTCATATTAATTTCTTTGTGAAATCTCAGAGTCGAAAAACCAGCCAGAGTGAGAGGTTTTGAAAATAGAAGTGTTTCTTGTCTAACAAGTTGCCGTGATTTATTAACTAAAAAAAGTACCATGATGACAAAAGATCGTTCACTACAAATAGGGGTATAAATAGCTCAACTTAAATTTTCTAATTATTTTGCCATATTATTATAATCGCTGGGGTAAACATGTTCTTGAGTGGAGACCGCGACTCGGCAAACATAGTGTAGGACGCCCTCCGACCAGGTGGGATGACGATTTGCGAAAGACTGCTAGCAGATGCTGGATGCGGCTAGCTGAAGACAGGGCGCTATGGCGCTCATTAGGGGAGGCCTATGTCCAGCAGTGGACTAATATAGGCCGATGATGATGATGATATTATTTATTATATTAATATTCCATCGTCATTGGCAGACAGGGATAAAAATATACGATACATTCGTGCGTGAAAAGAGATAGCAATACACATCTTAGTCGCCGTGCATAGGAAGCATTTTGTTTTTCAGCCGCATTTCGGTCTATGCACGTCTTTCCCTCTTTGTTGTGCATTAGGTATATTGCATAAGATAAGAAATAGCGTGTGTCTTTGCGTTTGGTTGTAAGACAACACAGGCCATTTGTTGAATTTGTTATTTGTTAGCGCTGGGCGAACGTAGGTACCCTCTCTTCCGAAATTTATTCATTCGTAGATCGATGGATGTCACAGGGTTTTGAACCAAAATTCTAATACACTTACCTACTAACATTCTAGGACCATTGCTGTTCCTCTTAATATTAATCATCTGCCTAGAGCAGTAAGTCATCCCTGTATTTTGTTTGCTGACGAACAACAATTGTAGTAGAAGGAATTGATAAACTTACCTATGAACGAAATGTAAATGATGCACTAAAAGCCGCTATCACTTGGCTTGAACAAAACAACTTAAAAATAAACATAGATAAAACAAAGAATATACAATTTCAAACAAATAAGGGAAGACAACTAAATCTTAAAGTGTCTCATACTGGTCATGTAGTTGAAAATATCACCTGTATTAAGTTCCTAGGCGTTTATATAGATTATTATGTTCTTGGAAACAGCATGTAGACCACATTTGTAAAAGATTGAATAGTTTTGTATACCCTCTTAGACGTATCGTTCAGACCGTATCCAGAGAGTCTGCTTTAACAGCCTACTACGGCTATGTAAACTCTCTTCTTTGTTATGAAATTATTAATATGGGGTAGATGCGTTAACATAGAACAGGTTTTCAAAAAGCAGAAACGATGCGTGAGATCTATATTTGGATTAAAAATGACAGACTCTTGCAGGCCCTACTTTACAATTTAAGATTTTAACATTGATTTGCTTATACATATACTCGATATAAGCATGTTTGTTTTTAAGAATAAAGACTTATTTCAATAAACAAATCCAATGAGTAATTATAGCGTCCGATCAAGACACAAAAATAAATTAATCAGACCACAAACGAGATTGACATTATCCACTAACAACAGCTATGTGATGGCCATTAAAATATACAATAAAATTCCTGACAACTTGAAAGAAATGACAGATTTAGAATCACCTTGACCAAATGGCTGATAGAAAAATGTTTTATAGTATAAATGAATTCTTTGAATATAAACTGTAATTATCTTTATTTATTAATTGCTCATGCTTATGTTTGACATGTTATTATTATTATTTTACTTATAACTTTTTTTTTATTTGCATTTCATAGACATTTTTAATTTAAATTATAAAACAATATGTATTCATACGCCTGTAAAGGCAAGTTTCGGTAGTAGTTACACTGTAAGAATAATTTTAAGATCCATGTAAAAACCTGAAATTTAATGAATAAATGAAATCTGAAATACTACTGATACACGTTCACGGTATACTTCACAAATCTAAATTAAGGATTAGAAGCTATAAATTTTACGCTGCATCATGATTGCCCTAACAATGTTAAGATAAAATATAGCCTAGCTAGGTGCTATTCCAGACTATAATCTATCTGCTAAGTGCCAAATTTTATCCAGATTTATTTGGCGGGATTGAGCATCAAACATCCATCTATGCATCCATCTATCTATCCATGTAAACTTTCGCGTTTATATTAATAATGTGATGACATAATATGTCATAATATGTATGCTCAATCCCGCCAAATAAATCTGGATAAAATTTGGCACTTAGCAGATAGATTATAGTCTGGAATAGCACCTAGCTAGGCTATATTTTATCCCGGAACTTGAAGGAACCGCTGTCACCCCTCGTTAAAGAATGGAACGTTAGTATTCTTCTAACACAAAAAGGTTCGTAGTTAACCCGCATACATCCGTAATGAACATGTCATGTTTTATGGGGCCTCTCATTGTGATCGTTTTTATGAAACACTGCACAGTTCAGGTTATTTAAGTTTATTGCTCGTACCTGCTAATAAAATAATAGCTAACCCATCTAGAGGCCGTATAGAGACGAATTTTATTTTTATTTTAAATATATCTCGTTTAAGGGGGCGATATAATGAAGTCATTTTGTGAATAGGATAGGCATAGGATTTCACGTCCATAAGAATTACTGTTTTTCACCCTGGAAAAGTCTCCGACACCGGTGACTACACCCACCAGTAGGTAGACCCATTAGTACATAAGTTTGAGACCAAGAAACGTTATTATAAGTACCAAACTTACAAAAAGAATTAAAGAGTCTTCTTGCAGTTTTTTTACTGATGAAATTCCTGTTGGTCAAATAGTCAGACAAGAGACCAAAACCACAGCTAGCGAAGAAACTTGCCAAATACGGCAAAGATGATAGGAGACCACTCTGAAAATAACAATACGATTAGGAAGTGACGTAAATACTAAAGTACGTACCAAGAGCATATCATTAATGATGATTCACTTCTCGAAAAATAAGCACATTGAACGAGTAAACTTTAAACGACCATAACCCATGTATGTAACCGTAATTCTTTGTAAAAACCCTGTTCTCAAGTAAGTGACATGTAATATTTGTCTTTTGAGAATAAATGATTTAAAACATATGAACATTGTACTTATTTTATTTGTAACAAGTGACTACGGGACTCTGTCGCTCAGCGACCACATCGCCCTAACATTGTATTTATGTCTGTGTAATGTATTTTTGTTGGTGTAGGTACAATAAAGCATTCAGAAATGTTGAGTTATAAATTTCTAAATTATGAATGAAAAAAAAATATAAATTTTATTATTATAAATTTTTATGTACTTATTAGGTTACACTTCTGGCGGAAACAGAAAATCTCATATAGGAAGATGATGACTTTTCAAGTCAACTGTATCTGATTTGATCTTCATTCTGTTAAAAATAATTACAAACTAATATTTACACTTTCATCTATTTTCTAAAAATCTAAGCCATCACCAGAAGGCAGAGTGCCCAGAATGCTGGCAGTGTTGCCACGTTGAATGGCAATGCTAATTAATTAAATAATAGCTAACCCATCTTTTTATTTATGAATTAATAATTTCTAATACGTACGCTTTTAACGTTGACACCGAGGATGTAGTGCGTGAAGGAAGGCATCTGAGTCATGAGGAAGACGTACGAAGTCCCGGAGCCCATGTTGCCGATGAAGTTGGCCCACACCGGCCCCGAGCTCAGGATCGCTTTCCATGGCGCTCGTCTTCTTTTCTAGTGTACAACAAAGTTGGTATTACTTACTAGTCTTTTTCAAAATTTAAAAAACCAGCTTGAATTTTCTGAACGTATAATACTGTTTTGTAAGTTTTACGGAACAAATAGAAAACCCGCGGCAATGAACTTTTATTGGATTAGGTATGGGATCATTGTTTATACAAACCCGACAGAATGGTCAAAATCAGACTACAATATCGAAGATATTTACTATTTCAGGTTATTATAATCGAACTGATCTAAACTAAAAATACCATATATAATTATATATATATACATAACACCTTATTTCTTATGTTGCCGACCGACAAACCTTTTAAATTATAGTTTTTTATGTTTATGGACTAGTTCTAATTTTGAAATGAAAAAGAAAAGGAAAAATGACTTGTAGAAAAAGAAGTTGAGATAATAATGGTTTTCTCCAAAAGTTATTGTTTTATTTACGCGTTTTTATAATCTTCACATGGTGTCAGAAGTGAAAATATAATCTTACAATAGTGATAATGCCCGTAACGCGTTCAATAACAAGGAAACAATTCCGGACAGAGGTAAGTGAAACCGTTCCAGTCCCATCGTCAGGCATTACGCCTGCTCAAACCTGCCACGATGAGACTCTCTTACAGGACCACGGTATTCCCGAACCCTTTCCAACTGTCCAATTGCCAGAAACTTTACCAGAGGTGCACTCCTTAGCACCATCGCGCGCCGGGACGCGCTCCTTAGTGCCATCGCGCGCCAAACGCACTCAGAAGTGCCGTCGCGAGCCTCTACCAAGACGCAGAAGCTGGCTGCCCTAGCCAAGCACGCTCGCTTAAATGTTGACAGGGAGCGTATGCTGGCCAAAGCGGCTGCGGACCGGGAACTTGTGTTGGCTGAGCATGTACGCAAAGCTGCCGAGTTAGAACTGCAGGCGGAACTTGCGGCTATTGAGTCTGTCGCATCAGAGAAAAGCAACTCTACTCAAAAGTGGTTGCTTGAATGTGCCGATAGTGATAATAATGAATTTCCTTGCAGAACTTTAGAGTTTCATGATGTACCTACTGCGGAAATTGCACAAAATGTCGCCGTCGCCTCTACAAGCGCGAATGCACCGCGCGGAGACCAGTGCCTACAGTTCAACGACCAGATAAACACTACACATAATCAAATATTAGGCACACACCACAATAAATTTGCAAATAATATTTGTAATCATGTCAACAGAAATAAAACGATTGATAATGTAGGGACACAAGACTCCTTTATTAAACTGGCTGAAGTTATCGCAGGTCTTGGAGGCAAGAATAATCAGGTCAGTATTAAGCTTCCTTTGTTTGATGGTAGTGTCTCCGGCTGGCTCATGTTCAAGAAGACATACTTGCGATCAGAAACTAGATTCTGTCCAGAAGAAAACTTGGCCAGACTCGACACTGTGTTGTGTGGAGCCGCATCCAGCACAAATAATGAGTTCCCTGGAGAGTAGCTTTGGCCAGCCGGAATCTATCATCCTACACCAACTCTCTTCAATTAGATCTTTAGCCAGGCTGCCGCTACACGAGTCTTTGAAGGACCTTAATACCTTCGCGTGACGACTTCGAAACGATGTTCCGAATAAACATAAGCTAGAACTATTAGCGGTCTTTTTAGATCATGAATTCAAACAGCAATCAAAACATTGTGCATTTTATGCGGAAAATGTTTATGGAAATACTGTCATAACAAATAATTAGAGAGATTGAGATATAGAGAAACATTTAGTGACCAAACTCAGTTACAGCACAGACAAATTTTTTTTTACTACATATAAAAGAAAATAACATTAAATAATATAATCATAATTATAAATAAGAGAATTGGAAAGGTGTAGGTAGGAGGTGCATACTCAGCCAGCCAGCTGTTCCTGAGACTAAAAGAAAGGGCGAGCACATAAACATAAAAACACTAAAAGATCAAAGGACAAACATACATTTAGTAGGCAGTAATTCACAGGTTGTCAAACCTACTCGTTTCAGAAGTCACCCTAGTTGGAAAATCTTCAATATTATAAAAATTATTTGTGCTAATTAAGTTGATAAGCTTGCGAGGTATGCGCAATGTTATCACTAGAAAGACTTTAGCTGCGGTAAATCTGGCCAGCCTGAGTGAGCGGTCGGCAGCGGGCAGACCCGAGGCTAACAGGGCCGCGCTGAGCAGCGCGAGCTGCAATGTGGGCGCGCCGCACGCAGCCGCTGCCCTGACGAACCTCTCGTTCATGGCTTCTGCAGCCTACATACGAGATTGAAACCTTTTACCATCGGTGTCTTTGGTGACGTCCGTAAAACTAGCTGGGGCACCGGTCTTCACTCCTACGCTCAGTAGGTGCGCACCATATTATGGCCTTATGGGAATTTGAGCTGTTAGAAATCAAATTATTAAAGTACCTGTAGTTTTGGTTTTTAATCGAGTTTTCACACTGATTTTAATATTTCGATATAGAATACGGATTCAGTTGCTTATCAGGGTATTTTCCATTGAGTTCAGTTATATCGATAAGTATTTTTTACTGGATCATATGTGACTCAGGAATGTTTTTAACGTTTTGCCGCTTAATTGGGAAGCATATTTGATATTTATTTGCAAGTAGGTACGTTATAAACATATACATAGACTGAGCTAATCGGTCTACCGATCGAAAGTTCCAGTCAACCCTCACAATTGTCGATTGAAAAGCCATACGATTCGAGTACGAGTACTGCCTTGCTAACCTGGTACCAGTAAATGTTACCATCATCATCATCAGCCTATACCAGTCCACTGCAGCAGTGTGTTCATTAGGGGAGGCCTATGTCCAGCAGCTGGACATAGGCCTCCCCTAATGAGCGCCATAGCGCCCTGTCTTCCGCTTGCCGCACCCAGCATCTGCCAGCAGTCTTTTGCAAATCGTCATCCCACCTGGTTGGAGGTCCTACACTACGTTTTCCGAGTCGCGGTTTCCACTCAAGAACACGTTTACCCCAGCGGTTGTCGGTTCTTCTTGAAATATGTCAATGTTATAGTCATCTACAAGCAATAGGTTCTTACGACTGTCACAAGCTCTTTCGAGAAGGGATTCCGAATGATTTAAAAATTCCATAGAACTTACAATTGTTCTTCTGTTAATAAAAGCAATTGAATCTGATAATTTAGCCGACACTTTACAGTATCTTGCTTTTGACATTTTACATAGTTCAGAACATTTAATAGCTTTCTTTTACACCATTTTTATATAAATACAAGAACCTACACAAGGAAAATAACAATCAAATAACAAATTTAAATTAAAACTAGTATTTACAATAGAAACAATTAAGCTATCTGCAAACTGTTGCAAACAATCTACATTTGTGACAGTTTCCGTGAGTTTCAAATCAATGGTTATATACAGGGTGTCCGGTAATTAATGGATAACCCCGCAGGCACTTGTGGGGGGGGGGGGGCAGGAGGGCAACTCAGAAAAAAAATTAAAAAAAATCTATCTGCAACGGTCTAGGATTTTTTTCATTTTCTTCAAGTACCAAATCATATACCTTTGTTCAAATTTTTGGGCACTACGGCTACAAATTGAATAATAACGAATTGATTTTCTCTGGAAATAACCGCGGATTAGTACCGCGGGTAGTGCTCAAAAATTAGAACAAAGGTATAAAATTTAGCACTAAAAAAAAAATCCCAGATAGTTTTTTCTTTATTATTTTCTGAGTTGTTGCCCCCCTGCCCCCAACAACTGCCTGCGGGGTTATCCATTAATTACCGGACACCCTGTATATCATTGGACTTTTTTTATGGTTAGGTAATATTATTATTGAGTTTATGCAATTTTATCATTGGACATTTTTATCATTAGACATTTTTATGGTTTGGCAAATTTTATCACACATTCGTCATTTTTGTCATTTTTCTATTTAGACATTAGTCGTGCGAAGGCTACAAAATTGTAAGCCTAGAGAAATAAAGTTATAGATCTAGCTTTTTGCTTTATATGTAGTGCGTTACGCACTGGGCACCAAAATCAAAAAAATTTGGGACATGATTAAATTTTCGTGGAAAGTTATAGATATTGTTTTTTTTTGTCTAAGATTCGAGATTGTGCTGTGTAGAACTTACTAATCTCTTCAACTTACCAGCGCAACTGTTGTATCACTATGTCCCAAAATATATCTCTTCTCTTCCTCGGAGATGGTGTCATGAGCTTGCGGGGTCGATGACCCGAGTACCGTGAGGAAGACAAAGCAGATCAGGCAAACGGCACCCACTGCCCAGAAGTTGACGGCCCAGCCCCACGATTCGGCGAGGATACCGCTGACTTGAAAGCCGATTATGTTGCCTATTGTTGATCCTGGAATAACATATACGATGTTTTAGGACTTCAAAGTACTTTATAGTACTTGTAAGCAAATGTAATAATCATTTGTTAAAAAATACAATTAAAATTGTATTTCTAATCTTTTACTTAATTGTATTAGCTACATAACATCCTCATAGATCCCCGTTCAATCTAACGATCCTATCCATCCACGGTTGTCTGGTAGAGATCGCTCTTGAGCGATTGTCACGTATTTTATTTTTTTCTTTGTTAAGTATATTTTTCTTATGTGTGCAATAATGCATTTTCTATGTATATATCTAAAGTAGAATAAACCTTTACTTTTCGGTCGTTGCAACTACATAGTTATACAAGATTTGGGACCTAATAAAGTCCGAACGCGATCAGAAGATATAAAACTGAAACCAGAAGTTGATAATATCGAATACTTAGTTTCTCATCCAAGCCTGGAAACAGATACCAATGTACTAAAATTCTTCTTCAAAATTGTTACTATCGTTTAATTAAATGCATTTTACTGAGTGAGGAGTTTCGAAAAAAACGAAAATCCGAAATCGGATTTTCAAAACTTATAATAAAACTTTTGATTTTAACATGGTGGTTAATAATACTATCGGGATATTTAAACAGTGGTTTGTGTTATTATGATTTTTTAATTTTTTTTGACACAGATGCATGCGCCGTGGACACGGAATAACTGAAGTCATTGCGAGTTTTCTTTTGGCTATACCGATCAACCCTTAGAGATATTGAAGTAATTCCATTTATCTAACAAGAAGGATTGTATCTACGATAAACGTGTTCGATAATTGAAGAAAAAAGAAATTTAAAGACAATAAAATAAAATAAAAATTCATAAAACAATAAACAATGAGAATTACAATCAAATAATAGAAATAAATTAGAACAAGTATTTACAGTTGAAAAGATTGAAGTAACTGCAGACTGTTTCGAACAATCTACCATTAGCTCAACTGATTCATACCAATACCAGTCGGAAGCGTCGCCGTTACGAAATAATTCGAACGAAGAACAAACTTTTAAAACAACTAACTTAAGATTTAAATCAGCATTGCCCCGCTGTATGGCAATACTGATGCGCAGCGCTTTATACTCAATCTCGGGAGCCGCAGCACCCCTTCAAGGGGAGCAAATGCGTAGGTTCTGTCAAGACCTGCATATTTGCTCCTTTTGAGATCTTAGGCCAAATCTGCTGCCGAACCAGCCCTCACGTCGTCCACATATTCTCGCACGATGGTAAGGTGCGAGCGTATCGACGCATGTAGCATCCCACACAATATAGGCCTCCCTACTCGAGAATATCTGGAACGGTGACAAAGGTCCGCTGGATGATGTCGTTAAGGCGGGTCCGTGCCCGCCTACCGGCGGCCATTGTAATACAATAATAAACTTAGAGACACTATTTCACGTAGCGTTTTTATTTAAGATAGAACTGTGTTGTTTTATTAATTTTAAACCCTCTCTTACAACGGTCACCATGACCGTGAAAAAGTGTCATGAAAACTTCAGTCGACCAATGTTAAATCAAGATCAAATTCATGATAAATTCAAGGTACAGATTTAAAGTTGTTGTCTTACAAATCATAGGTGGTCAGAATAGGCATGACGAAAGATTTTGAAATCCTCTTCCGTAATGTGGATACACATTCACTATTTACGAAAAAACTTTTATTTCAAAAAATCAAAATCAAGTATTAAACTAAAGATTTAACAAAGTTTAAAGCTATTTTTCTAATATTATTTCAATGGTGCCCGAAAACAGCACGGAGGTGTCATGGCGTTGGCTCTGACGTCAAGCTTATGTAAACATGTCATTTTCATCACACAGTGACTATGAGCAGCGAAGAAAGAAGTGTAATAAAAATTAATTACAAAGTTTATAAGTAGTGTGCAGTACCTCAGTGTAAAAACACATCAATAAAAACACCCAACAAGGTGTTTGTACATGTTCCAAACAAGAAAAGAATAAGAGATAAGTGGTTAAAGCTAACTTAAATTTGGTTAAAGTTCTTGATGATGTGATAACTATAGCTTGTGGTTTGATTAATATACAAGATTCTCTATATCTATTAAATAAAACATATTATGAAATTTCTGCATTTTTATTTTCTATTCTATACTTTTATATAACAATGGATAGGATACACATGGGATTTCCAATCTACCCCGTTTCATTGCTGGTGTGTCTGGTATCTTCCCCCCCATGATAGTAGATATCAGAGTCCCATCAGTCTGGCACCGACTCACTTCATAAACTCTAGAAGCTGTCACCCTGCCATACCTCAGTTCGTACCAAAGGTTGTTTTTGTACTGGTCCCTGGTTTCATTTTCAATCTCGTTGATTAGTTCAATCGTTAAACTCACTTTACTTAAAAATAAGTCACAGCACTCTTCTTTATATGTTAGCACAAGTTAGCACAAGGTGCATTGAGACACTAAGTAGTTTATCACAAGTATAATCCTGCTGATGTTTAAGGGCCCCCGCGCACTAGGCAGCCTGGCTGCCGCAGCCAGGCTGCGGCAGCCAGTCAAACATATGACGTTGTATGGGAGCCCACGCACTAGGCAGCCACGAAATCTCGGCTGCGGCAGCCAATGAAACGCGCCTATATGCACGGCAGCCAGCTGGCTGCGCGCAGCCAGAACGTGTGTAGGCGAATGTATGTGGCTGCGGTCAGTCTCCGCGCACTAGTTGTAGCAGCCAGACGTATTTTGCGTTCCGAACTTTGATAAGATGACTTTCGATACAGAGAAATTTATTCGGGAAATTGAAAGCCGTAAAGCAATACAGGGTGATTACTAGATTACTACTGACTAGTCGTTGATTGGCTGTTATAACTGGCTGCGCAAATATTCTGGCTGCCGCAGCCTGGCTGCGCAGCCAGGCTGCCTAGTGCGCGGGGGCCCTTAGTAGCTCGCAGTTGTTAACTTTTCTCTTTTTTCCGTCATCATAAATTTTTTTTAATTTTTTTTTAATTAAAAATTTTCGAATTACAGAGTAACTAAGAAGGCAATATAGGGCTACCCTTTGATAAATCTTTTGCAGATGTAAATTTCAAGGTAGTGACAACGCTTGATAGCTTTGATTTCCGACAGTAACATTGAATTTCTGTACATGAAGGTTCTTCGCTTCGCCTATGGACAAGAACAAGTTTATTGTAAGAATAACCTATTAAAATAAAATAAAATAAGCTCCTACGTGTTCGATCATATCTAAGTTAGTGCTAAATATAAATACAAACTTACTTACAAGGAGGTTTTCACGTTTCTAAACTCGGACGAGCAAAACTCTTTATTATTATTATCGCCCAACATCAATAAATGAATCCTGGGCTTTGAGCTGTTTGCCTTAGCAAAGCCTGGGTCCATTGTGTGTGATAGTCGTGGTTGTAGATTCGATTATTCACACTTAAACCAAAGAGTAGTATAATATTATTTAATAAACAAAAGATAGATAGATAATACTTTATTCATCACCAATTAATAAAAAAAGATATTATTTTAAATTTTACATATAAAATAGAATAGCAATGGATTTGGCGGCCTTATCGCTTAAAGCGATTTCTTCCAGGCAACCAGAACAATTGGAAAAATAAAATAAAGGATGGCGGTGCTTTACAAACATAAAATGATAAACTATAAATACTTATACACACTATACCTAATAAATAATCTATTACAATAATATAAACAACAAATTAATTCTATTTAGTAACTCTAAGGGACATGCTCAATAATCTACTGTGACATGACAACTAAATAGTAGTTAAATACTTTCATTTTAAAAGCATGATGTGATGTAGCCTTCTTAATATGTACTGGCAAATCGTTCCAGAGTCTGACAGCTTGAGCAGTGAAGGAGTCGCTGTAAAAAGATGTTCTCTGTACTGGAGATGCAAGAAGCAAGGTATCCGATGACCTTAGAGAGAGACCATGGGAAGAATGAAGAAATTGAAATCTCTCCTTAAGATAAGACGAGGAAAGGGGATTGAAAAGTATAGAAAAAAGCAGAGACAGAATATGCAGGTTACGGCGCTGACGAATAGGAAGCCATTTGAGCTGGGCTCGGTAGGCAGAGACATGATCGTACTTACGGAGGCCAAAAATAAATCGGATGCATACGTTCTGTAGGCGCTCCAGTTTGTTGAGCTGTTCCTCTGTAAGGTCCAAATAGCATGCATCTGCATAATCAAGGACGGGTAGAAGAAGAGAATGGGCAAGAGCAGTTTTGGTAGCCGTGGGCAGAAAATTTCGCAATCTCCTCAAGGAACCAGCAGATGCAAACAGCTTTCGACTGGTTACCTCCATCTGCGCCCCCCAGGACAGAGTGCGGTCAAACACGATCCCTAAATTTTTGATGGTCTCGCTGAAAGGGATGACTGTCCCGTTAAAAATAACCAGTGGAATTGCTGACCAGTTGAGGTTACACATGGTAAAAGATCAATCCAAATGCGTAATCAGGTCTAGTCACAACAAAACACAGTGAAGTTTACATGAGCGTGACGTCATGCGCTGTAATTGGTGTTTCAGTTAAAATGGCCAACTGCAGTATTTTAATCTTTTATTTTATCGAAAATCTTATTAATCTCATAGTTTTAAATAAATTAAACTTTTAATATGTATTTTCCCCTAAGATCATTAAATCTTTGATTATTTGATACTGTCGTCACGTCACGCCTATTCAAAGGATACTACTTAATCATCACAAGTAAGAGGGATTTGAACTAGCAGTGATAATATTATATAGGATGAAAATACGAGGTATGAGAGAAATCGCATGATTTGTTTATTGAAATAATTAAATTTAGAATAATTAAATAGAAAAAAAAACATCCAAGGAGCGTATAATATGCGTTGAACACTACTTGTGAAGAAAAATCAAAATAATAATAATAATATATTTATTTATTTTAAAAAGTTGTAACATTTTAATGTTTATAGCGTCTTAAATCCTAATTTAGGTTTATGTAGACACCAGAGTTCTCTAATCAATACAATATAATGCTTATTTCTACGCTAGAATCGGGAATTAGTGCGGTAGGCATTCACGCACACAAGCACAGTGACATCACCACGCACCGTCGTCATGGCTCGGCAGCCGCACACAGGCGATCCACCAATCACGCGCGAGCAGTGATCCCACTGCGCTTGAGTTCGGCTACAGCATGCTCCTTTTTCCTAATTAAGTTTCTTAAGTAAATGAGTGATGCTCAATAAATAAAAAATATATAAAAAAAAGAATAAGTGATATTACGATACGTAGTATTTTGTTAATACGTTTTTAATATTTTTTTGGTTGATTTTATTTTTGATTTCCATTGGTAGATTATTTATAAAATAAGGAATTAAGTGACGAGAGGTCCGATTGCCATAGAAGTTATTAGTTTTTGGTATATTTAGTTTTTTCTGTGTTATACTTCTAGTAGCTATATTGTGGCTTTTATGGAGTTGAATATCAGAACGGAAGTACTGTTCTATAAGTAAGTTAAATTCCACTTTTTTATGAATTGACAACACACCGCAGTGTTTAAATAGGCCATCAGGATCGCCTGCGTATTTTGTTTTTATTTTATGGGGCACAATTAGCTTGATTGGTCTATATTGAATATTATGGATCTGATCTAGGTAAGTTTTAAAAGTTCTGCCATAGCTACTTAGTCCGTATGATATAATGCTTTCTACTAGTGTTTTATACAGGATCAACAGAATGTCATTTGGAATTTTACATTTTATTATACAGAACTTGGCCATGATAGCTCTAAGCGTATTGCAGGTTTTGTATAAATGCTTCGCCCAGTTGAATCTGTTGTCTATTACTAGTCCAAGATAGGTGTGCTGAGTCACTTGCTCGATTAGTTGACAGTCTTTGGTGCAAATGTTAGAGTGTAGGCAATCGTGACTATGGGACACCACTTTTACACTCTCTCTACCAGGACAGTGATTATGACTGGAACGAACATGAATAATCTTCGTTTTATCTTCATTTAAGACTAGCCCTGAATCGTGTGACCACTTGCAAATAGCCGTGAAGTCTTCTTGGATCTGGTTTTGTGCAATCAACGGATCCCTGTCAGCGGCCATTAGGCAAGTGTCGTCTGCGAATTGGTAAACCGTGCAACGCTTGATAATATTGTTTAGGTCATTAACATAGGCTAGATAATGCAGTGGAGCTAATACTGATCCTTGTGCAGTTCCTTCAGTAACGCTAATGCTGTCACTAAAAGCGTCACCTACTCGGACTTGGTAGCTACGATTCCTAAGGTAGTCTCTACACCATTCCAGCAAGTTGTCTCTTAATCCGCTGTTCTCCAACCTTTCAGTTAAGAGGTCATGCTTCAGCGTGTCAAACGCTTTTCCGTTATCTATGAAGATCAGATGATCATTTACATCATCCGTAAATGGGGATAATAGAAGGGTAGTGCTTTTACTAAAAAAAGATCTGGTAAAGTCGGTGTTTCATCAATAAACTTGTTTTGTCGTGCAATTCCAAGATCGATCTTATAGGTTCAGGTTATTTATAGATTATTTACAGAGTTTACTAGTGGAACTAAAAGTACTTAGAGAAAGAAGTAAAAACGGGGTACAGTTCAAAGATCGCATAAGTTAGACATAGCAACTCGATTTCAATATCTGTTTAATTGTATTATAATAAGCCAAGAAAGTTCAGAATAGGTAAATGCAGTTGATTTTAAGCAATTAGGTAAGCAAACGCTGAATATCCTGATTATTAAATAATAAATAATCTATATTTATATATAAATGAGAATAGAAAACTGGGTGGCATATCAAGAAATCTCTGAAACTACAAGAGCTACGAAGCTGATATTTTGCTTGGAGTTTCCTTTTAGGACGTAGGCACCCGCTAATAATGTATTTTCAGAAATTCGTATTCTAAGGTCGTTTAAATGGGGGTCAAAGGTAAATTTTATAATAACTTTAGAACCGTATCTGTTGGCCCGACAAAATTTGGAGCGTTTTCGAGATTTTTAAAATTCACACCCGATGTGGAGTTAGGCCCATTACAGACTTATCAAGAAATCTCAGGATTTTTCGAAAGTATTGGTTATATAACTTTGGCGGATAGTTTACGCGGAAACACTACATAGGGTACTTATTTCTGAAGTCCATGTAAATGAAATCGTAGGCGGGTGGGTCAGATAGTAATAAAATTTAAAAAAAATCGTTTATTTCAGGCAAAAAAACCCATATCACAAAACAAAAAATCACAGACAGTTTCAAAAATATACATTTTTTTAAATATTTTTGGTCTTTTCTCACAGCATTATCTAGCCCCAAGCTAAGCAGAGCTTGTTTTATGGGCACTAGATAACTGATATACATAATACTATTTATTTATCTATTTTTTTATGTAAGTACCCAAATATTCCGACACAAGTAGGTATATATTTTGTTTGTGAATAAAGAAACTGAAACTGAAACTATTACATATATAGATATTTTTTATTATACATAGAAACGACTAGAATACCCGGAACAAATACCTGCAGATCGTACAAATATTTGGCATTAAAATTTTGAAATTACCGTTGTTCAACGAAATAAAAAGGTAAAATAGGTGACGGCGCTAGTTTTGCTGGGGGGTATCGTCTTAAGGTAAGAGAGCAAAAGCAATATCTACAAATTAATAAATTTCATCTTCGAAACACGGTTATTTGATAATAACCATGTTTCAAACATGAAATTTATAAAAAAATATATTTTGATAAAATTTGATTGTAATGATAGTTGATATTTGCATTACAAGAAAAAATGACATCACGGTTGAAGATTTAATTAAAATTACTAAAGAAACTCCCAAGAATTTGGTAATGAAGTGGAAAATTATCAGTTAAATTAACACGATCCGGCGCGGTACGGCCGTGGCAGCATTTTTCAAAGTTCATAAAATGACAGTACGGTGACCGCCGTTTATTTTTCAAATTCGTTTACAGCAAGTACGGCTACCGCAGCATATAAAAAAAATTAATCCATGTTAGACCTTACTGCCTACGCAATAAGACAGAGATTACGTTGCTGTATCATCGAAAATAAGTTGTATAATTGAGTTCTCAATGTGTGCCATAGACACACATATATAGATTTCATCAAAACGCTAGTACGGCCACAACCGGGTTTTTTACTATGTAACGTCATAGTTCTGTGATGTTAGTGTCGGTTAGAGTTGGTTGTGTGCACGGCGGTTTGCGCGGCAATATCAATAGGCAACCAAAACTCGCACGGTAAGCATGTTATTGATTTATAATGCATTGGTAAATATTTGCTGTATTTTGAATCTAGTAGATGTATCTAGTGAATGCTTTATTTTACGATAGTTTTGGTTGTTTTCAACATAAATTCTGGTACTTTCAGATGAGTCGGCGGAACAAAGATGAAGATCGCATTGCAAAACTTTTGGAAGACACGTCTACACCTGAAGTATCGGAAAAAGACCCTTTCAGTGACGATGGCGAATATGCTTCCGATAAAGATTTTGAGCCGGATTATAACGAGCTTTCGTCTGATTCGGACTGTCCGCGTATGAGATAACGTCTTGTGGGTGTGCAGCATTCAACCAGGTATGATGAAACAACAATCTGATACTGAATCAGACGATGAGGTTGCTGATATTCAAACTGTAGAACATCCTAGAACATTACTTGATCACTTAGACGAAGAGGTTGCTGGTATTCTACTTTCAACTGCCGAGAATCCTAGAATATCTCTGAATCATGATGATGACATGATTGTAGCCGAAAAGTTCGTAAAAATAAACATCCAGCAATGGAATTGGTGTACAACAGATTTGGTAAACTATCCATGAAGCCAAAAGAAGTGGCGGCATATAACACGTATATGCTAGACGTGACAACGTGGACTGCGTATTATGTCTATAAGAAGTATTTCAAACCAGATGGCAGGTACGAATTCATAGATTTTAGAGACGCTCTGATAAAGCAAATGACCGTAGTTGACAAAATCCTTTCAGGAAGAGAATTGGTTAGTTCTGGAAGCATATATGCTAGCAGAAGAACAAAAACTTCACAAGGAGAAAGCTCAACAGAGTCACGATTCATTTCTGGAGGACAATTAGCCTGAACTGATCCCATGCGCTGCAGGTGCTAAACACAAGTTCAAGTTTCTGAACTGTAAACTTTGCACCAAAAAAGTTTTTTACGTTTTGGAACGGTTTTTTTATATAGAGTGTATGTGAACATTGAAATGAAACCCTTCCAGGTGTTGTTGGTATTACATAATTTTTCGAATAATAATAATAAAAACTGAATAAATTTAGTTGTATTATTTGAAACTAAAGTCTTGCCTCTGAAGTTGAGTGACTGTCACAGCCGTACTGTTATTAGTATTAGCTGATGATCATATGAGATGGTCAGTACTGCCACAGATGTCACTGTTGCTGCCGTACTTGTTCCCTGCGATAGATATATTGTATACTGGTGTGACAGTACGGCTGAAACCGACTTACTGTTATACCCGTACTGCCAAATACGAAAGACATATTTTCATACGAATCAGACAGTACGGCTATATTGTTTACGGTCATAGCCGTCTACCGCCCTATGTAAGCGACTTATTTTTCTTGATATTGTCAGTACGGTGGTAGAAGTATTGTGATTTTGTATGAAAAAATCGACTGTCTTTTCCTACCACCGTGCCACCTAGTACCGCGCCGGAACGTGTTAACCACTGCAACAGCAGAGGGTAGAATCGTATTGTATCAGGATTTGAGAACAATAAACGATAGTCATTATACCTAGAATAAAGGATGGCTTAAATAATAAAAGATTAAGCAAACAATGGATTCGATTCCCGCCTTGGGACAAATGTTTGTACGATTTTTACCCATAACACAAGTTCTGTTTAACTTAGGACTAGATTATGCTGTGCGGATTGTCCAGCATTTTTTTTAAATGGTTGCATCAAGAAGAGAATACATTTAGACAAGCTATCGTAATTGTTAAAGAAACAATATCCGCCAAGTGCGAGTGTAACTCGCGCGCCGAGGGTTTCAAACATTTGCCAATTATTTGGACAATCAATTTTCTGAAATATTTTAAAAAGTATGAAACTTACAGAAATTTAAAAAAGTGTTTTAAAAAGGCCTAAACGATACCTTTCATTTGATATGCCACATGGGTAGGTACCCCCTTTTGAAAAAAAATCCCCCTTTTTGACCATTTTTCAAAAACTATTATTACAGACTTCTCAATATTTTTCCTGTAAAATATAGATTGATATCTACAAACACCTAATACATTGTACATGGATCGGTCTGCAATCTTCGGAGATAGGGCCCCCCCCCCCCCTATCTCCGTCTCATGGTCAATGTTTCGACTTTCTTTTTAATATTTCAAAAAGTATGAAACTTACAGAAATTTCAAAAAGTGTTTTGAAATGTACAAAACGATACCTTTCATTTGATACCCCATTTGCCTTCCTAGGTCTCTTTTGAAATTTCAACATCAAAATTTGTACTGAAATTATTCATTTTCATTTTTCATTTATTTACATATATTTTTTCTTGAAATCAGTAATGGCACACGGAATGTATCATTATTTTAAAATTCAAGTTAATAGCTGCAGTAGTTACTGAGATATTCAAGAAAGAGCGGGGACGGACAGAGCGAAACCATAAGGGTTTCAAAACAGATGTTTGAAACCCTAAAAATGATGAAGAATCTTCAGAAACCTGTATTAATATTGTGACGAATATACAGGGTGTAACAAACACGAAGGACCAAACTTCCAGGGACGTCCTACGTTTATTTTCGATCACAAAACACGGGAAAATTTAAAAATCGCTTGTTGTTTTCGATGTACAAATTCATTAAATAATTAACAGTTCGACGTACCTACGTAAGTACTTAACCGTTTACATCTCCTTTAAATATAAAACACATTCTTCGCGGGTCGTCGACATACCTGTGTAAACATAGCTGGTCAAAGTAGCTCTTTCATTGATGGGTACCCATTTGGCCAATAGTGTCTGTAACCCG
The DNA here is from genome assembly GCA_946478455.1 of Eupithecia vulgata. Taxonomy (NCBI): domain Eukaryota; kingdom Metazoa; phylum Arthropoda; class Insecta; order Lepidoptera; family Geometridae; genus Eupithecia; species Eupithecia vulgata. The sequence continues at coordinate 729,020 of OX297873.1, read as the reverse complement.
GGGTATGTTCCGGCTTGCGCTAAGCCCTGCACCACGCGGCAAGCGCTCACTGCCTTCCAACCACCCTACGAAATAAAAGTAAGTACAAAATACTAAAACTGTTTATGTATGAGATAAACCATCCATTGCCTCAACTAAAAATTGAGATTGTGCATCTTTATCATCTGCTCATGTTAGTCTTCTGCTGGCATAAGCCTCCTAAAATGCGCCAAAGCTGTCAAATATTGACCCTTCCTGGTCCAGGATCTGCCAGCAGCTTTTTGCAGGACGCAGGCCATCCTGCGCTTAATACTGGGTAGCTTTGTCGCGGTCTCCATTTATCACAGAACATGACATGTTTTTTAACCCGGTTGGGTGATTATTGTGTATCTCTCGAAGGAACAACCACCTTGCCACTTCAGCTCACTTATTCTTGGAGTTTTTTTTGTGAGCCTATGTACCTCTACACTAAAATCTCGAAGTCACATTACCATTGAAGTGAGCCACGGTGTCAGCAGCGACACAGCACTATTGACCAGCAGGTTGACCTGCAGAGGAACCTTCCCTCCCCATCGCTGGCAGACCAGTGCGGCGGGGAGGGTGCCCAAGCAGTAGCCCAGGAAGAACGATGATAATACTGTCTCCTGGATCGGTTTTGGCCAGTCGTACGTCTAAATGTTAGAAAATGTTTCATGTTTAAATGTTACATTGATGCGCAGTATCAAGCACCAAGAGTCATATTCCGATACTTAAGAAAGTTGGGTTGTTTACGACATAATATATGTGAGATGTCTGTGATTTTGTAATTTTGTTTTTTCTTTTTAGTAGATAATCGTGAGCTTTAGTATTATTTTTATATATATAATAAATAAATACATAGTGCTGGACAATACACACAGCATCATCTAGCCCCAATTAGAAATGGAAGTCTGTTATCAAGTACTTTTACTTGCTTTTGAAACATCGTGTACTTCTTTTGTAATGCTTTTTCTTTCCTGTGGTCCTAAGATATTTTGTATAAATTATTTTATTTTGTTCTTATTGTAGGTTCTTGAAACTCCGGATCCAACTTACCGTGTAAACTAGCTGTCTATCTGGATCTGCTAGTTCCATATAATCATTCCTACTCGTGAGAACGACACTCTTATTAAAATGTTTCTTGTCTGCAAAGTCTTCCAGACCCGTGGAGTCATTCATACTCGCAAGAACGTCACTTTTCACTGTACTAATATTCACAAGGTTGTGTGGACTCGTCGACGTCATAGCCACTATGGTCACACTCAAATGCCCTCGCGCAATGAAACAGGTGCCGTTGCAGATAAAGAATATTAAGAGTTGGATGTGGCGAATGCCGTAGCCAAAACCTGGAACGATGTCCTCTGCAATAATAAATATACATATAATTACTTAATTAAATTACTACATTACATATTGTAAATTATGTCATTTAATCTGATATTGTGCTATTCTGATGCAAATGCCGGGCGTTGATTTCAAAGACAAATAAAAACCAGCATTCCGCTTTACCGAAAGATGAAATGAATGAAATAAATAATTATATTATGCAATGCTTTAACTAATTTTGAATTTGGTTATTAAATCTACAGAATAAAATAATACTAACAGAGCGTGAATGGTAACGAAAATACAACGATAAACTGATAGATAACTTACGATACTTTTTCTCGGTGTCAGCTGTCGGTACTTCTACGTATTGCTTCTTTAGCTTTTCCGTTGTCATCATGATTATTTCATTTATTACACAATGTACATAAGAATTAGTTTATGTATCTTTTAACTTGATAAGTACGCAATATAATGCGTTACATAAGAAAATTATATAATATAAATAATTTATTCTGAGATCCAACAAGATACAGCTAGCACGAGCGTTCCTAAAATACTACTATCTCTTGTAGAATGCACATCCAGTTACTGACACAAGCAGAGTATTTACTCGTCAGCTAGTTCACACAACATACATCATTTTGTTTGTAATGAATGAGATACAATGGATAAAACGACTTAGGTAGCTACCACCTGTTTATGTGTTTTCTTACATGAAACTTGAAATTAAAAGCTTTTGACATTTTTTACTGAGCTATGGACACAGAGTACGCATCATTTGTCAGAACACAGACAAATGATCGACATTATTAATTTTGTTCAATTTAACATTGCCTTCGCAAACTAACAATGCTATCTACATATAAATTGGCAGAACATTTACATAATACTATTATGTAAATGTCATGAAAAATTTACCAAATGCTATTTTGAAACCAAGTAGTGTAGAGGGTGAATTTTTTTCATGACTACTAAGGGGAAGTCCAAACCTATGAGAGTTCTGCATTAAAAAAGACCAAGAACTTTCTTAGTTTAAAAAAAGTTGATACATAGTTAGGTACATAAATTTCCATTTTGACGGTTTTCCAACAACTTTGGTCACATAGTTGTCATACATTCATTTCCTACATATCGAACAAAGAACCCATAAAGGAAAAATTCAATTATTTCACAAACTCTTTTACCAAACAAACAAATTTTTTTTTTGGCTTTTTTATAATACAGATCTTATTTTTTCAAAATCAAGACCGTAACTCCAACCATCGATAACTCTCACTATTTCAGAATTACCTTTAGTAGCCCTGAAAAAAAAAAAACAACCTGTATATCCAAACGATTGTAGGGGTTAACCAACCCATTAGAAACAAGTGATATTGAATTGTCTTCTAAGTTGTCATTTAATATGTAAGTACATTTATAATATACTACGTACTAGTTATTTGTATCTAACTCAAACTGTTTTATCTCCGTGAAAACATTATTATGCATCTCATTATCGTCATCATCATCATCATCCGCAACCCGACTTCACCCAATGCTGGGTAAAAGCCTCCAAGTAAAAACAATACAGCGAAAAGAAAAAGCGCGAATAAATGGAATAATTTTCACTTGTTCACAAATTAGCGATGAGCACAAAAACAGCCAGTATTACTAATAAAGTAAATTAATATTTTTGTGTTTTGTTACAGATAAATGGTTGTAATTTATGATCGATATTAATTAAATTAAAGAATTAAATATTTATTTATTATAATATATTTTATCTCCTAAACCTCCTAAAGTTAATTTTATTCATAAAATGTTGACCACTTTTCTGGCATAAAAACTCTTTGCTAAGATTTAAAAAATACCGTTCGTTTTAGACGGAGAGTCTTGATAAACTATAGACATAGACATTTATAAAGCATGCGTTTTACATTACATTATCGTACTAGTGCGTAATGAGATACATAACGGTATTGAAATTGGTGAATTAAGAGACCCTTTACGAGCAAATGTGTTTTCAAATTAATTATAAATAAGAAAGATTTCTTTGTAGGTATGTTTGTGAGAACTGAATAGGCTCCGAAACTACTGGACTGATTTAAAAAATTCTTTCACCATTAGAATCTTACATTATCCATAATGAACATAAGCAATAGACATACATACTCGTGTGAAGCCACGGGCGGACTCAAAATATTTATTGTTGTATACTAAAGGGAACCTGGGAACCTTATAATAATAAAGATTCTTTTACTGAAGTACCTATACCTAAATCCAAAGTTTTTTAGGATGAAGGCTCTTCAGGAATTTCCCTCGCAATCCGATATATGTATAATAAAATACTGAGTTTTTAACAAAACGTGTTTTTAAGGACAAAAACACTTTTATTCGTCAAATGCCTACAACTAATGAGAATAAACTTAAGTAAGTACCTACTAAAACAGAATGAGTAAACCGTACTAACTAGAAAATAATACATCGCATCGATTTATTAAAATATTGTCTCTCGTCTTTTAAATATTATGGCTCCAATCCGAATCTTGGGAAACAACGTCGAGTCTTCTCGTCATCCATATCGCAATGCTTAATAACGAAAGATCAGTGCCTCTTTCTCTGGCATGCATGCTCTCAGCATGACCTACGGAGTTGAGACATGGACGACGATTTGCGAAAGACTGCTGGCAGATGCAGAATGCGTCAAGCTGAAGACAGGGCGCTATGGTGCTCATTAGGGGAGGCCTATGTCCAGCAGTGGGCTAATGTAGGCTGATGATGTTGATGATGAATCCGAATCAAGTAGCTTAGTGATCCAAAATGGATCTCGGCCTTCGACTCAGGACTTCACCAGGCATTTCGGTTTTCAGCTGTCTCTCGCCAGATAGTAGGGTCGCTTTAGCAGAAATTGGCTCAGTTTCTGCAACAAAAACGAATTAAAAATACGTTAAATAAAATTCCTCACGTGTTTATGAAAAATCCGCACGTTTGCTATGAAAATTATTACTTATATCAGAATGGTTTTGAAACTATAAAAAATTCATGTAACTTACAAATTTAATTCTACTTTAAATGCCAGTAGGTACAGTAATTTGATGATCGGATGACTTTTTCAAGACCGTCATTTTGTTTTGGCGTGCATCATGATAGTTTTAACAAGCGTAGTGAAAAAATTCTATGTCTATGGTTTTAACCCACCGCCAGGCACGCTGTGCACGGCCAGGCGGTGCATGCCGGCTGTGTGGGATCGTTTGTTTGACAACAAGGGTCTACGTTTCCACTGCAGCGCATACTATGCACGCACGCTGAGCACGGCGGCGGCACGGCGTTTATAGCTTTGTTTGAAAACGTAAGGTTACGTTACCTATTTATATGTACCAGGTGTATACCGTGTACTGCGTGTATAGTGTTGAATGGCATGGATGCCATATTCGAGCAAGGCACGCGTGTAGCAATGACGTCATTAATCTTGTATTCGTGCGTAGCGTGTTCGTCGGTTGCAGTAAACATTATCACATACATTTTGATGCAAAGCGAAGCTAGACACACGTGCGCAGCCTCTGTGAGGGGCGCTGTTCCAACGGTTATGTATGTAGTTCACTTGCATCAATCCCCACCAGTACAAAATCAGTCTTTGGAATGTGATTTACGAATATGGTCGTTTCCTAAACACAAAAACAAATTATAGAATGCGATCACATGGCCAAGCAGAGGGTGTGGTCACCTTACCGCTTTCATCTTCTCCGTAGAAGTTCCAGGACTGTACGCTCCCTTTGCAAAAGACCACGAAGATTGCATTCATGGCACACTGGAGCCCCACGAATATCAAGAATACTACTTGCCATCTCTGCGGGTTTTTCTGTAAATAAGTAATCAAAAATAAACATGAACTTGAACATGAATGGGCTTGTTGAGGCAGTTTTAAGATGAATCAACGTCAAAGATGAACCAAACTCAAAAAGTTCACATCAGTTGTACTTTTATTTTGTCGATATTGAGCACGTTCTATCTTATTACTGAAAATATTTTCACTCACGCTACAACTATTTTTATCAACTCGATATTGTTTACTGATATTTTTTAACATTTGAAAATTTGACAAATATACAAGCGAATTAATATAGCTCAATCAAAAAAATAATCAGCTATATTCGGTCAAGAATTGTCTGTTTCGTTTTTAATGATATCGTCGGCATATCGTCACATACCATATCGTCCCTGACGACGTTAGATACGACGACCGGCACGAGCAGGCTCGTCAGGTTGGCGACCATGTTGCCGAGCGCCATGATGTTGCCAGCGAAATTCGGAGCCAGGTCTATCTGGTTTATCTGGAGAAAAATTTAACGGGTGAGTGTGGAAAAAGACCATTACAGGAAGTGTCCGTGATGGTAGCGTACACATAACCGAATTCACGTTTGTTGTTATGCCTAATATATAGAGTGTATATAGAGTATAACTAGTGCAAAAGTAAAATAAATAGCGCCTCCTTGGTTTAAGAAATAATGACCATTGTTTGTGGGTACGCCAGCATAACGTTATGCTAGCGTACACACGACCGTTCTCAAAAACGGCTTATACTATAGCAACAAAATTTATACACAATTTAGAGTATAAATAGCGTTTCAGCTATGCAAAATTTCATAATGATTGCTCTCATAGGAACAGAGATATGGAACAAGACTATAAAATAACACCTGAGCTGGCGTTATGCTAGCGTACCCATTAAAAACCGATGTAGTTCCTATAGAAAACGAGGTTCTCTTAATGTAAATGTTATATGTATAAATAGAGTGTGAAATCCTCTTTCTCCCAGTAGTCATACTTTATGCAAATTCGTAATCAAACACTATAAAAAGTTGATGTAACAGGAAGAGCGAAAACTGTAGGTAAATAACTCTAAAATGAGCGCGAGTGACGGAGCACTACTGCCCCGACCATGACGACGCATTATCTCTATCACTTTCACTTCCATGGATAATTCACATGCATCTTTCTCTATCTTTCACGTTTCTTGTCACGTTTAGCGCCATCTAGCAGATCACGGCGGAACTACATTGCAACGGAGAGCAATATCCCATAATCTTCGATTTTTATTTTTAACTACATCTACTTACCTACATACCTATATTTTCGGATGAGATTCTTTGATTAGTTGTACGAATGGAATTGCATATCGTTATTCCTAGATCTTGTTTGGACTCTGAGCAGTAAGCAATGTAGGTATTGGTCACAATGAAAGATAGAGAAAGATGCATGTGAATTATCCATGGAAGTGAAAGGATTTTTATAGTGTTTGATTACGAATTTGCATAAAGTATGACTACTGGGAGAAAGAGGATTTCACACTCTATTTATACATATAACATTTACATTAAGAGAACCTCGTTTTCTATAGGAACTACATCGGTTTTTAATGGGTACGCTAGCATAACGCCAGCTCAGGTGTTATTTTATAGTCTTGTTCCATATCTCTGTTCCTATGAGAGCAATCATTATGAAATTTTGCATAGCTGAAACGCTATTTATACTCTAAATTGTGTATAAATTTTGTTGCTATAGTATAAGCCGTTTTTGAGAACGGTCGTGTGTACGCTAGCATAACGTTATGCTGGCGTACCCACAAACAATGGTCATTATTTCTTAAACCAAGGAGGCGCTATTTATTTTACTTTTGCACTAGTTATACTCTATATACACTCTATATATTAGGCATAACAACAAACGTGAATTCGGTTATGTGTACGCTACCATCACGGACACTTACAGGAACTGCTCTCTTATTCCGTAGATAACTTCATCGAGCATCTCTAGTTGTACAATACTTCTATCACAAGAGTTGCACTTTAGTCTTGATAGTGTTATCCGATGGTTCACTGTGCGTGCTGCACTTTCTTTCGTAATTTACGTTATAGTAAATAAAAGTTTATTATTATGCACCAGGCTTTGTGCAAAGTCAGAGTCAATCTGTAGATAAAGTGCAACGACGAATTTGTACACCGCATTCTACAAGAAACGTAGCTGACCTCTGTGTCCGTTACAGAAACGTAGCTAACCTCTGTGTCCGTTACAGACACGTACTAACCTCTGTGTCCGTTACAGAAACGTAGCTAACCTCTGTGTCCGTTACAGAAACGTAGCTGACCTCTGTGTCCGTTACAGACACGTAGCTAACCTCTGTGTCCGTTACAGAAACGTAGCTAACCTCTGTGTCCGTTACAAAAACGTAGCTGACCTCTGTGTCCTTTACAGACACGTAGCTAACCTCTGTGTCCGTTACAGAAACGTAGCTAACCTCTGTGTCCGTTACAGAAACGTAGCTGACCTCTGTGTCCGTTACAGAAACGTAGCTAACCTCTGTGTGTCCGTTACAGATTAATGGAGATAGGAAAAAATAATAAGAATGTCATTCATTTTTAAAATTGTTTTTCAGTTATATGACCTTTCCTGTACGACTCAAACAAAGTATTTTTTAGCCTAATTTCGGAAAAGTTTTAAAATTTTCGACGATTATTTATAAGCTTTTTCTGATGTTTTTATCACATAATAAATCATTGATTTTCTTACGGGCTCTCCTCACAATCGAGGATAGGGAATATGCAATTAATTTCTTTTTAGTTTATAATTGAATATTAAGTATTAGGCCCTCCGCACATGGAGCTACTCAAAAAGAACTAGTTACAAACTCAAATTACTAAGGAGTTACTTGAGCGTCACCGCCCATACATTCTCGCACAGGTTCGCACACGACGCTAAACTCAATCAAAAACCGGTTAGTAACGCGTTAGCAACTGATCACGCGTGACGCGACGTGCCGGTCGCCGCGCTACTAGTTACAGACATTTCTGTTTTTTTGTTGTGAAAAATGTGAGCAGAAATATCAGAAGTGACTGAAACCTTGCAACTTGAGTAGCGTCGTGTGCGAGGTACAGTTTCTAACTAGTTTGTAATTACAATTACTGATTAGTTCCGTCATTTTTGAGTAGCTCCATGTGCGGACGCCCTTATACTTACAAACTTACAGACGTTCAACTATTGTTGGGTTTCTAGGAAATCAGGAGAATAACATCTATACACTATACTATGTATAACAACATCTATCACATGTAGCAATAATACACCCCACACCCACTTCAAAAACCCCTCACGCCATATCTCCGTATCCAAGAGAAATAGACCCCTCATTAGGGGTAACTAATGACCACAGGAAGAGATTTACAACTTGGCTTAGGAGATGAGGGAATTAAAAAACCGTTGTAACTCCAGAACCGCTCGAAACAGACCCCCGTTGTGAGAGTCTAAGAAATCAGAAGATTGAAAACGATTATGAAGGTTATTGTTAGAGTCTAACTGTTAGTATTATTATGTAAAAACTTACGTGATGTCCGACATGCACGGCAGAATGCAAAGCCAGAGTTATCACCAACAGTGCCACAGCTAGAAGCGTGCTCTGAGCATACCCAAACGCTATTAGAAACAAACCCGATACCGCCATGCCTGAAATAAATAACCAAGTTACAGGAATAGCAAGTATAAATAGTTGCAAACAAAATGATGCGGATTGACTGTGTGAAACTGACCTGTGTAAGAAAGGAGTGAGATAGGTATGGAATGAGATGAGGGCTAATAAAAGTGTATGGTAAGTGAATACATACTGCACCGAAACAAAGAAAAGAAGAGAAAGGTCAGAAAACATACGACTGCACCGAAACGAAGAAAAGAAGAGAAAGGTCAGAAAACATACGCTAGACCAAGCAGTATTAACTAAGGGTAAACTGAAACAGTATAAAGTTCACCTAGGGTACAGGCTATTCTCCTAATGTTCACAACAGTCAGGATGTTCCTATTGGCCAGCAAATCCGCTGCCCAGCCGCAAAAGAGCGAGATGAAGACCATGCCGACGTACGGCAGTGAAGAAAACAGACCATTCTGAAAATAAGTGCAATTAAGTACGTTGGAACAAATAACGAGTATGTAATATTACTTTGCCGTAAAATAAAATAAAAGGTCGAATTAGACGAAAATTTGGATTTTGTGAGGTGTTCACGAGTTCTTTCAAGAATTTTTAAAAATAAAATATATAATAAAGAAATATAAAATAAAAGCTTTAATTCCTTTTCCTAATATTTGATAAAGTTTCTAAATTGGTTTTAAACTAATGAGTAACTTAAGTATGAGGACCGGCCAATGCGGCAAAAGCCTCCTCCAGACGATTCCATGCACATGTATATTTATATATACTTATGTATATTTATTATTCCATATATCTCTCTCGTGCGGTTCTGGGCCAGAGCTTTCCGGCTACCTTTTCAATGTCGTCGCACCATCGTTTCATCGGTCAGGTACTTTTAGTATTGATTTATTTTAGACTGAATTGCATACCAAGGCCCACACCCGCTTTGTACCACTTACCTCGACGACCGATGTGGCGCGGTGGGCGAAGGTCCGCCTGCGACGCAGAAGGTTGCGGGTTCGATTCCCGCCTCGGGACAAATGTGTGTACGATCTGCCGACATTTGTTCAGGGTGTTCTGGTCGTTTTCTATATATAATAAAAAATATCTATCTATGTATTGTATATTATGTATATCAGTTATCTAGTACCCATAACACAAGCTCTGCTTAGCTTGGGGCTAGATAATGCTGTGTGAATTGTCCAGCATTATTTATTTATTATTTATTTACCTTCTTGATCTCCACCCCAAGGACGTAGTTCATGTAGGTAGGCGACTGGGTAAGGAGCAGGATGTAGGCGGTGGCACTGCCCGAGTGCGCCGCCACCAGGGCCCATACCGCTTTGCTCGTCAGGATGTGCTTCCACGGAGTTCTGCGCTTCTGTGAGGAAATTATAGGTGAGTGAGATTTTACTTTCACTCATAATGAGCCAAGGTGTACACAGGCAGTCAAACTAGTCAACACAAGGGCAGTTTTTTGAATTAGACACATACAATTTTGAGCCTTACCTTCGGAACCACATCAGCATTCCCCCCCTCCAATATAAAGCTGATCTCCTCGGCAGATATGCCCGGATGCTCATGGGGTGAAGAGGCTCCGAGCCACCAGAGCAGCGCGAAACTGGCGAGACTGGCCACGCCGGTGAACCAGAAGGTGGCCGGCCACCCGAACGACGAGCCGGCGAAGTAGCCCGATGCTTGGAATATCACTATCGTTCCGAAGTGTGCTCCTGAGGGAAATAAATGGATAAATTTTCAAATAAAAGTCCTAAGTAATAGATAAGTGTTGTTTTGGCATGCCCTGTCCCGCTCCTATGAACACAATATCTATATCGATAATATGTCTATCCTTTTCACAAAATCCTATAATATGTCTATCCTTTTCACAAAATCCTATAATATGTCTATCCTTTTCACAAAAACTTGAGGTTGTATTTGCTCTTCGGGAGTTTTTTCAAATGTACTAATTTTATTTTTTGGCACAAATCTAAACCGTTCTATGAAATTTACAGGCGTATGTTGAAATTTTCCCGCGCAAAGTACCAGCTGTTTTTTTAGACAACTCCGATTTTCTCCTAAACTATCAATCACAAGATTTTTTTATTATAATAATAATAATCGTTTATTGCAGGCAACATAAGACTTACAAAGTAACTTAACTAGGGCCCGTATGATAAATACCTTAGAGACCAACATAATATGTACATACATAATAATAAAATCAAAGATTTTATTATCATTACAGTATTATGTAATATAATACCAAAGGAACCTTCGGCTTATTTTTGCAAATAAAAAGCCTAATTTAATAGATAATCAGATAGATTTTTACGCATACCGCTTTGCTATGTAGGTACTATTAACGCGAAATCTTACGCTTATCATTTTCACAAAATGGCGGCTTTCAAAAATAAGCAATAAAATTAATGTATTTTAGAACACAAAAATTATATTTTTATGTATTTTGCAATGGACCGAAAACCTAAATGTTACAACTTCCCGTTAGCCTAGAATTCATGATATTTGTCAAGAAACAAAATCTAACTATTTCACGGACCCCACGGTGCGCGAGTACTATGTACTATAAATTGACGTTTTATTTCAATTAAAATAGACAAAAACTATAAACATTGGGGTAGCAAATAAACCTAAAAAAGGATATCTACGATTTATTATATCCATTATTATCATTATTATCCTGTTTATTTATTTATTTTATTTATTAGATACTTTGTTATAAGTGAATATCGGTGGTACTGAAGAACGTCAAGGTGTGTCCAATGTACAAGGGCAAAGGGACTAAAAGCTACACTACTGCTACCGGCCTGTGTAAATCATTCTGATATTTGAGTGTGGAATGAGCACCAGCCTGACGACGCATCTGTCCAGCATGGAGTCCTTGTCCAACCGGCAATACGCCTAGCGAGCGGGGTTGTAAGCCAAAGAACGTAGGATGCAGGTGGCGGTCATGTTTTGCGACTTGTCGAAAGCCTTCGACGTCGCAGATCGGGATGATCTGTGGCTAAATTGGCACAATACGACATTGGTGGTCCGGCTCTGCGACTGTTTCTCAGCTCCATGGTCGCACACAAATCCTTACGGGTTGGAGGAAAAAGCCGTGTGGTACCGGCTTAGAGTTTGCACATTGTGGCCTCCAACGACACCCATGGGAAGAGTTGGGGCTCTTCCCGTGGGTGTCGTACATCGTGGGAGGCGTCGTGGGAGGCGACTAAGGGACACACACTTGGGGCGGGCAACAGCGCCTCTTGCAGAATAGATCTACCACCAACTGCTATTACCAACCAGCATGCCCAGCGTGGGTTTATGGGCATTATCCCCGATGAGATGAAAAAATCAGGGAGACCGGCGTCCAGCAGTGGACCATTATAGGCTGTTGAGGTGAGGTTAGAGGAGGAAAAGTAAAGTCGAACCAAGAGTAAAGTCAACGATTACTGGCTAGCTCAAGGATCCTCGATTTCGAATATTCTATTGAATCTGTTCGCGCTGATATTCCACGAAAGCTAGTCAGAAAGCTTGGAATAGCACCATCTACCGATAGGCTGAAGAAGCTGGACGTGCGCTATAACCACTCAATAACAACTTCAAGAATTACCTACGCTACGTTGGTGAAACAGAGCGAGCTCCTCGTGCAACAGAGCTAGGCGGCTTAATCCACCATCTTAATTTTTGTATTCTTTCTTGTCTGCGACGCAAAGCACATTTCTGTAAACCTAGATGATAAAATATACGTTTCCGTCAAAGTTTATTAAAATCTAATCATTGAAGACGCACCCGATGACCGCCGTAGCTACCAGAATCCCTCATGAATGACCTAGGTACCACCACACTACACGCGATGCTACAACACCCGCGGAGCTGGAAAGCTATCTGCGGTTACACACAGGCTGGCTAAGTCGGACAGACTCACGCACGTGCTGCGCTGCGACCCGCGTGGTACAACCACCTACCGGAGCTGGTAGTCACAGCACCTAGCCTCGCTTTATTTAAGCGCAGACTTAAATCGTGGCTCGTTGAGAAGGCGTTCTACGATATTGACGAACATGTGCGGAAAATCGAGTAATATAGTAATTTATCTTTTAATTCATTTTATTTACTTAATTCATATTAATTAAAATTATAATTCTATTATATATTTTATTATACTTAGTAAGCAATAACTTGTGACATGTAAAATTTCTTACCAATAAATTGTTTAATCTGTTTACCTACCTCAATGCATGTATACAGAGTACCTTCATAAAAAGTTTGGCTAATTTAGAGGTTTGACTCTTATACCGAAATGTATGGGAAAAGTTTTCGACGATTTCTGACATTTTCTAGTACTCAAACTTTAGTCGGTCCAGTAGGGACTTTAGATCCTTATAAGAGACAGGATCAATTGGCATCAATAAAGTTTTTGTGTAAAATGACCATTTTCTTGCTGACTGTACAGTTTTTCCAAATTCTGTAAATGCAGTTCAGAATATCTTAAAAAATTATGGATAGTCTCCTAAAAGCGTTTTCCTGTAACTATAACGGTTAAGGTACCTGCCCTTACTGTCCCGTCTCAAAAATTTACCCTGTATAAACTGAATGCGTTGTAAGCAATACTGAATTCAGTTGCAAATGAATTACAGAAGTGGTTTTCTCAGAATGCCCTGATCCTGAACCTGGCTGGGCACTACTGTCTTGTCTACGTCTGTCACACACTGTCTTGCAATGTTCACTCTAGGACAGAAAAGTACCTCCAAAGCCTTACTTCTAGTTTTTAGACGAACAATAATTTTGAGTACAATGGCTGAAAGCGCTTCCACGGTAACTGGCGAAGACGTCCAAGTTGTTACATGACATGTGATGGGGACGATTGTTACAAGCTTATTCCGAATCCTATTACTAGCGCACACTCCACTTCATCTGTTCAGACCAAGTTGAAGAAGTGGCTAGTTAGTCTAACAATTTATGATACGAGTATTAAGGTTTTTATGACTATCAAAGTTACCTAAGTATTTAACTTTAGGATAATAATTTTGCATTTTTTATGTATTATCGATTTAATTATTTATAATTACATTAAGTACGTAATAATTTTTATTTAATCAGTATTGTTAAATAACCTTAAAAGTTACATCATTTTTATGAATGAACCCTATATACTAATAAAAGCTTAGGCACCGCTGTTTGTACCGCATGCTCATAAACATAAGAAGCCTTTTCAATGTCACCATTCTAATTAATTAAGTTATCATCAAAGTCCCGGAAATTAAATTTGTCATCAGAAAACTGCATAATATGCATAATTGTCTAATAGAAAAATATTATTTTCCTGAAGCTACAATGAACTTCCTTCCTGAAAATGAGTTCATGAAGTTCAAGAGCCTCTGAAGACCGTAATCAAGGCCTCTCGCTCGCCCCTAATTGGTATTTAAATTTACGCAATTATAAATAAACGACACCCTGTTAGCTGTAAGCAACAGTTTCCGGTACAGGGAAATCTTTATTTTTATCTGCTCACTATTCAATTCAAGACCTCCGGAAATTAAAGAAACAACCAAAATATAATGCGAAATATTGGTCCTTTGAAGATGACGTACCATCTTCATCATTCCACCAGTGATCGGGTTTTCCTCTGGTTGAGCTAATTTCGCCATTCGAAAAAGCAAATAGACTAGAAGTTTTTGTTTTTTATTTCTTCCAGTCGGTCATTTCAGCTGAATTAAGTCTTGTTCAATTCCATCGAACCGTCTGAGTATTTAGTCTTCCAGAGAAAGAGAGAATGTCTAACCCTTCAGGTGAAGATGATGACGATGATGTCACGCAGAAAGCGCTTTGCATTATTTAAACGTCAGTTGCCAGCCCATCAAACACGACCTACTTTCAAAACTGTACGACATTTGACTCTCGGTACATCTACCTACATTATAATAATTTGGTTAACTATATAACTGTGAGCTTTACAACGTATACCAAAAGCTACTACGTATTCTGTACAGAAATACAGCTAACTTATTTGCAGACAACGTTGATCTAAATTGGTAAATTTGATTTTATATAAATGAATAATAATTATGTTAATAAATCTACCAACCTGTAAGCGTTAAACTTAAAGGTTTATCATTTAGATTCTTCATAAAACATACTCTCACTAGATGCTTCCGTAATCTATTTTAACCATCAGATCCAAGCAGAACAATAGCATTAGTCCCGGCGCCTGCCTCTTTTCACAGATTTCAGGCCTCGATGGTCTCAAAGAATAAAGTGATGTTATGCCGGGGGACTGCGAAAGTAGAATTCGTAACGTGAAACACTGACTTCATAATTTATGACGTTGTATGAGAGCTTGGTTAAGGGAAAGTTTAAAAAAATCTTGTCGACGACGTGTAAATGACGAATGACATGGTTTACGACATTTACTTCCAAAATCTTCGTAAAGTTATCTTTATTTCAGTTTATTTCATCCAAAGTAGGTTAAATTGTTTTGTTATAGTGTCGGCATTCACTTCTTTAAACCAGCGCTCTTGCACAAATTACATTTTGTGTTAGAACAATAAGCTGAGTCACGACCAGTTAGACCTACACACACACGCGCGCTTTTCTACTTGTTGAGTGGGCTACTTAGTACCAGTACCAACCCAATGGTCATGATTGTATTAGTATTTAAATAATTCATAATGTTTTCTTAGTTTAAGTATACCTAAGTACATACTTAAACTAAGAAAACATTATCTAGTAGGTACTTAAGTAGTCTTATGTTTATATCTATGTCCTAAAGTTTTATTTGTGTGTTGTGCTGTGTTGTGTCTAATAAATATCTTTCTTTCTTTCTTTTGGTCAATATCTAGACGCGCACTTCTCTGTGAAAACAGAGAGGAGCGCACCGAGGAGAGAAAGGATTTAAGCCCAGCAGTGGGCAGAAAAATATCATAAATAATTCTAGTTAAACATGAAGACTACTCGTATTATTTCAGCATTTTATCAAAAGCACAAGTTTCTAAGTACTGAGCAGATTGTCAGAACACCTCAGAGCGGATTGCGTAATAGTAGAGCAGATTGTCAGAACACCTCAGAGCGGATTGCGTAATAGAGTCGGTTCTAGTAACGTCTGCGCGGTGTTTGTTTTACGGCAATGCGTAAATTATGTAGCGGATGTATGTTAGCGGATGTTTGTGTAGTAAATATAATAAGACAATATTTTTTGATGTGATAAGAAATTATTCTTCTATTTTTAGTGTCTTTAATAGTCAAATAACAGTACAGTGCTCAACAGCTACTGTATAAATAATAAACCTACCAAATTTGTCACAAGGTTAAGGTTCTTGTTTACTTTTGTCTAAAAAAATTAGTTCAAATGATGAATCTTTGAAACTAAATGAGAAAGTTTAATTTCTCAACCGTCGATTGTAAAGTTGATAGTTGATTTTAGACGATAGATTTTAACAAAATAATTAGAACATTCTATTCCATTCTATTGTGTGTATGGCGCATCTTCACTCTGCGGCGGTTGCGAGTGTGCGATATGTATGAATTTTCATTGGAGTTCTTTCTTTTGTTCGGAGCTAATTAAATTTTCATTAAATTCCCCGCTCCGTGATGTGCTGGCAGGAATACTTTTGATGTGTTTTGTTTAAGTTGAGTTATCGCGGAGTTCTGGAACTCTAATGAATGCTACAAAACTTTGTAACGTGCTTATCACGCTTTTCTGACATATGAGGTTTTTTTTTTAATTTATAAGTGGGTGCAGTCTAAAGCATGGTTAAAAGAGTCGCAACCACAAAAGCTGAAGCTTTTTATTAAGGTTAAATGAGTCGATAAGCCCACGTTTTGATTGTCGGAAAATCAATTTTAAGGCAATCTTAATCCTAAATTTTTGATGTACATCAATCGTTTAGGATTTTAGTTAGTAAGTCCATGGGAGTCAAAATACGATTGACTCAACTTGACTAGATCCAAAAAAATCGCAATGTTTCCTCTACATTTTCATTTTTAGGGTTCCGTGCCTCAAGAGGAAAAAAGGAACCCTTATAGGACACTTTGTTGTCCGTCTGTCCGTCTGTCCGTCTGTCCGTCTGTCCGTCTGTCCGTCTGTCCGTCTGTCCGTCTGTCCGTCTGTCCGTCTGTCCGTCTGTCCGTCTGTCCGTCTGTCCGTCTGTCCGTCTGTCCGTCTGTCCGTCTGTCCGTCTGTCCGTCTGTCCGTCTGTCCGTCTGTCCGTCTGTCCGTCTGTCCGTCTGTCCGTCTGTCCGTCTGTCCGTCTGTCCGTCTGTCCGTCTGTCCGTCTGTCCGTCTGTCCGTCTGTCCGTCTGTCCGTCTGTCCGTCTGTCCGTCTGTCCGTCTGTCCGTCTGTCCGTCTGTCCGTCTGTCCGTCTGTCCGTCTGTCCGTCTGTCCGTCTGTCCGTCTGTCCGTCTGTCCGTCTGTCCGTCTGTCCGTCTGTCCGTCTGTCCGTCTGTCCGTCTGTCCGTCTGTCCGTCTGTCCGTCTGTCCGTCTGTCCGTCTGTCCGTCTGTCCGTCTGTCCGTCTGTCCGTCTGTCCGTCTGTCCGTCTGTCCGTCTGTCCGTCTGTCCGTCTGTCCGTCTGTCCGTCTGTCCGTCTGTCCGTCTGTCCGTCTGTCCGTCTGTCCGTCTGTCCGTCTGTCCGTCTGTCCGTCTGTCCGTCTGTCCGTCTGTCCGTCTGTCCGTCTGTCCGTCTGTCCGTCTGTCCGTCTGTCCGTCTGTCCGTCTGTCCGTCTGTCCGTCTGTCCGTCTGTCCGTCTGTCCGTCTGTCCGTCTGTCCGTCTGTCCGTCTGTCCGTCTGTCCGTCTGTCCGTCTGTCCGTCTGTCCGTCTGTCCGTCTGTCAACCCTCTTTTCTCAGAAACGCGTGGAGTTGGCAAGAAGCAAGGTCTTATAGCACAAGTAAAGGAAAAAATCTGAGAACGCTCGGACAGAACGGAGTGCTAGTAATTCCAAGAAGCTCAGTTGCTCCCTGGCACTCTCGTAGTGCGGACGTTTTGGTAAAAGTACTCGTAATTTTAATTGTTGAATATGATCTAAAATCACAACTGTTTTATCGTAATAATTATTTTATTTGACAGTCTTCAAATTTACTGTTTGTTTTTAATATGATTTTTATTTGATTTGTTAAATCTTGAAATTAATTGTTTGTTATTAAAATTATAATGATTTGATTAGGTTGGTTTTTGTATTGCTGATGTTAAGAGTTGGTTATAATGTTTCGGATTACATTGATTAAAGGACGGTTGAGATGTCTGACCGACATTTTATTGGACCCATTACCCCCTTCTCCTTTATATATATTATAATCTTTAATAATAATAATTTAATATTTCGAGGGACTAAATAAGTTACGTCATAATAGTAGGAGTTTGTACGGAACCCTTGATGCGCGAGTCTAACTCGCACTTGACGTTTTATTACTACGGAAAACCAGTTTCATTTGCTATTCATTTAATTGGTATTTTAATTAAATGTCTTCTAAAATATACTTAACTAAGCACTTTAGACGATTAAGTATGGTCTCAGTTTTTTGCGAATGAGTTTTTTTTTAGAGCATTAAAAAATTAATAAATAAAAAACTAGTAAATTGCGCGCGGGCCTCCCTTTCTCGCCCTTACCGCGAGGCGTTCACTCGTCCTTTTGTCGAAAAAGCGAACCTATTGAAAATAATTTCACATGAGGTTTCATGTATTTAGAATCATCATAAAGAAGTGTCAAAGCATTGTGTATGTATGAGCTGTGAATAATTCGTTATACTTATAAATGAATGCTTCCTTGTACGCGAAGGTAGTCCGCGGGCGATAGACTGTATCTACAAATAATAACATACACGAAGGTAGTCCGCGGGCGATAGACTGTATCTACAAATAATAACATACACGAAGGTAGTCCGCGGGCGATAGACTGTATCTACAAATAATAACATACACGAAGGTAGTCCGCGGGCGATAGACTGTATCTACAAATAATAACATACACGAAGGTAGTCCGCGGGCGATAGACTGTATCTACAAATAATAACATACACGAAGGTAGTCCGCGGGCGATAGACTGTATCTACAAATAATAACATACACGAAGGTAGTCCGCGGGCGATAGACTGAATCTACAAATAATAACATACACGAAGGTAGTCCGCGGGCGATAGACTGTATCTACAAATAATAACATACACGAAGGTAGTCCGCGGGCGATAGACTGAATCTACAAATAATAACATACACGAAGGTAGTCCGCGGGCGATAGACTGTATCTACAAATAATAACGATGAATTGGGGCAAAAGTAAAATCCTATTCTAACAAACAGTAACTGTTCGTCGAATTGATGTTACACTAAAATAATTGTAATTCTGATCGTTACCGCTATAAACATAAGTGCTGAGTCTGCCCCTCTCGCTCAGGGGCGCCCACTTGGCCAGCATGGAGTGGATGCTCGGGAAGAAAGCCGCCTGAGCCATTCCTTGTATCAGTCGGCCTCCACACAAAGCCAGCCATCCCCCCTGAAATAACAAAACTCTGTTAAGATAATAGTCATTTGATTGATTTACAAAAACCGACGGTAATTTCCTCAATATTTTTACTCAAAAAATACAACACAACGAATATATATAAATTTTAATACTCATCTCTCGATAATAAAATTCTCGTTGGACCATCTCGGTATTAGCAAAAAATCATTAAT
Source organism: Eupithecia vulgata (assembly GCA_946478455.1). NCBI lineage: Eukaryota > Metazoa > Arthropoda > Insecta > Lepidoptera > Geometridae > Eupithecia > Eupithecia vulgata. Next base: position 709,593 of record OX297873.1, on the reverse strand, counting down.
TATGATGCTGTATGGATTTTCCAGCCTTATGATTACGGAAAAATCCACACAAAGAAACACACTTATGAAAACATAAAATACAGTCGAACATAGAACTTTTTTATGAAGTCGGTTAAAATATAGTATAGGTAGTAAATTTGATATTATCGTTTAGAAATTTCTCAAAGTAATTGGCTACAGAAAGACGACGTCAGAAAACATAATCTTGGTTGTGTCCTGACTAAGAAGGAGGAGCTCTAAAGATTCCTTTATAAAAAAATGTAAGACGCCATTTTGGTTTTATAAGAGTCGTGAACGTAAAATAACAGTTACGAGCATACGATGCCTTTTCGTTGAGCAATGTAAATTTTCATGACAATTTTAAAACCTCAAACTGTTTGTTGTGCCGAAACCGGTGAACGGATCGGGCTGCAATTTTGTAATATTCCAGGTCTAGACTCACCCCACGCCTCGAACTGCAATAGCATGTGGGCTAATTATTGTAGTATTCCAGGTCTAGACCCACCCCACGCCTCGAACTGCAATAGCATGTGGGCTAATTATTGTAGTATTCCAGGTCTAGACCCACGCCACGCCTCGAACTGCAATAGCATGTGGGCTTATTATTGTAGGAATACTACAATAATTAGCCACAATCATCCAAGACACCTTGCATCATTGGGGGGTAATGCCCATAATGGAGGATGCCCAGGATGCGGCAAGCTGAGGACAGGGCGCTATGGCGCTCATTAGGGGAGGCCTATGTCCAGCAGTGGACTGGTATAGGCTGATGATGATCCAAGACACACACCGTCTGCTTAAAATTTTGTTTACTTACTGTACAAAGCATCAAGGCTTATTTTAATGTATTTATCGGAAAGTGTCGATTTATTGTCCATTATAGCTTTAGCTAAACTCGGAAAACGTAGTGTAGGACGCCCTCCTACCAGGTGGGATGACGATTTGCGAAAGACTGCTGGCAGATGCTGGATGCGGCAAGCTGAAGACAGGGCGCTATGGCGCTCATTAGGGGAGGCCTATGTCCAGCTGTGGACTGGTATAGGCTGATGATGATGATGATGATAGCTTTAGCTTTGGATTTTGTCTATCGAGAAAAATATAATTATGTAATTTTTTGTCGTTCTAGCATAAATACTTAACTATAAAATATATTAATCTCCAAGTAAATGCTTCAGTATTACATAGGTATGGAAGAAATGATCGCTGACGCTAAGCGATTTCAGGAATTCCATAAAAACAAAGCGACAGATTCGCACGTTTTGTTAGAAATTACATGACATTATACAATAGGGATGTTAACAATTTTTCGGAATTGCTTTTATTTTGAAGATGGACTCTTGTTTAGCATAAAAAAATATATTTTCTTTAAAAATATTACTATTTTCGATAAGAAAACGTACAAAAATCGAGTAATTTTAAACTTTTCCGCTAAAACACCACCAACTGTCACGTAACTGAAATGACGTCACTAACCGCATAACATTGGTCGCGATTCATGACATGACGGAATGTTGTATGTCCATTGTTCGATTAGGACATTTGTGTTTTCTTAATTTTACTTGAATACAAACAATCAAAATGAACACAAAGTTTTACAAAACCTGTGCAGTGCCCCCTGTGTAAAAGTACAACAATTACAACACCGGAAAAATTGTTTATTCATGTGCCAAAAGAAAAGCAAATGTTACGAATTTATTGTTTTAGGCACATAACCTAACTTTGTAAACAGTGATTTAAACGATGTTCTAAACACGATAAATTATATATAAAAAACAGAAAATCATCTATTACAAATGTACTTGACTGTTATTTATGTATTCGTAGATAGATAAATGGTATTAAACGTAAAAGTGTACGTACAAAGATGTTTTCACGTTCCTGAATTCTGAACCACAAGTCTTCGTTTCTTGCAAAAAAGTTTGCCACCATCAACAAATCTACTTTTGGCAAGTTGGAACTATTCCCTTTAGTGAATCCGGATTCCATCATGTATTAATATTATGTAATTCACAGACTAATTCGTCGTTATGAGAAAATGCAGAGAAGTAAACAAACAGTGCGACAGCTTGTTTTGCGGCTAGTGACGTCATAAGCTTATAATGGCGTTTGCAGTCACTTGACAACAGATTATAAATATAGCATTTAAAATCATTTTTAATAAATTTAATAAGTTATATTATATTAAAAAAATGTGATTTTCGATATTCTAATAATACAAATAATCATAAAATTAACACTAAACTTTAATTTGTGATTATGGTTAACATCCCTATTACATGACATTTTAGTTAGTTGTACGTTACATTTTAGTTAGTTGTAAGTTACATTTTAGTTAGTTGTACGTTACATTTTAGTTAGTTGTACGTTACATTTTAGTTAGTTGTACGTTACATTTTAGTTAGTTTACGAGTAGGGTGTAAATTACATTACATAATAGGTACAAGTTCCTACGTTACCTACATTTTAGCTGTGCTTATAAGTGTAGTCATCTCCTATGCGTAAAATAAAACCGATGCAGTTATTGAACTCACAAATATCGGCAGCCATGGCGTCAGCAGGGAGACGATTCCGTTGACCAGCAGCGCCATCATGATGGGAACCTTCCCCCCGAACTTGTGCGCCAGGTAGCCCATGGGCAGCTGCATCGATGTGTAGCCCACGAAGAACGAGAACAGGATCATCTCCTGTGTCGACTTGGGCCATTCGTAAATCTGTTAATACATCATAGGTTATTTATATAAACATTTTACTACATAATGTGACTTTTATCATGAACTAAATGAAGCACCAAAAATGTGGTTAGTAACCCATGTAAATAACAGGTCCTCTGCAATAGACCTTGAAAGATAGTAGAATATTACTATGGCTAATCTATTCGCATTAATTCTTTTTTGCCTGTATTTTAATTATTCAAGTGAATGAAGTGGTTTGAGACTTTCTTGCAAACGAAGTTGGTTATTGTTACTTATGAGTTGGTGAAATATTATTGATGATAAAAACCATATTCAAAATTCTTAATGTACAGACAGAAGCATTAATTGGAAACCCCTCAAATAGCTAATGTTTACATTTGTCGCCCGATTTATAAATGTTTTACTCAAATTCTAAGAAGCAAAAATTGTATCACCAAGTGGGAATCGAACCAGGCATCCGAACGCTCGCATGACAAGACAAGTAACGACTGCACTAACCAACTAAACCAATGAACTAGTTATCAAAGCTTTGAAATTTTGTGTTATTAGTGTTCGGTAACGGATTTTATTTACGGTATCTCTTTACACTGAGAAAAGAAGTGCTTGAGGGTAGATCTGAATACAATCTGGGTGAACAAAGAAAAGGTTACTGCCATTCTCGATTCGAAAAATTATAAATAATAAAAGTAAAACTGTTGACGCACCTTTAAAAGGTCGATTCGCAAAAACGCGCATCTGTTTAGCAGCCTTTAGAAGGCGCCCGGCTTGGCACTTTGTAAATTGAAATCTTTGACCCTTTTATCTCGCTCTAACTCTAATGAAGTGTAGTAACAATGACAAGGATGAACATATAATCACGTTTCAACTTTAAAAACCGCAGTCTAGAAGGAAAAAACTTGATAATGTTCAGTTTGTTTGTGGCGTGCCCCGCGGTGAAAAGTTCGTGATGGAAGTGAAAGTTTTACTATAGATGTTTGTGTGAAAGGACGTGAAATTGATTATAATTGTTATAAATACTAATACATAAAATCATTATTTTATTCATATTAACTATTAAATTTGTCTAAATTTGATTCTAACTTGTGAAACATTGAAACAAAAACATACGCAACGCAAGTCGGCCTTTTGCAGGTCGACCGACAGACTCGCATTATTTTTAGATACATGTTTAGATAGCCAATTCTCACAAAATTATCATTAAACCCAGATAAACATTCGTTTTTTTATTGTGTACGTAAACTAAAGTTTTGTTTTTGTTATTATTCTAAGCCACAGAGGGTCAAGTGGTTGCAGTATCGGAGTATTAACCTAACGTATTTTTAACCCGCGCAGCAGGTAGCCGAAAATATACATGTGTTTTGTAAATAGCTTGTCATGTAAAAAAATGTATTGAGAGTTGTGTTTTTTTTTAGTTATTACGGTTGTAGAATGTATGTAGAAGTAAATAAAAATTGTTTTCCTTCAAATCATTCTATTATTTTTGAATTATCATGACTTTTACTGAATAAAGTGTGAAAATTTCACTCATCCCAATTTCAAATCAGATTTAACAATATATTTTATGTAAAATCGAAACTTATTAGTATGCCATCGGTTAGTATAATTCAATACAATTACAACGATATATTTATATAAATAGCTATAGTAACAAATTTTTGAAATATCGGCATTTTAATATGACGCGCCGATTTTTCGCCGTGACAGAGTACGTCACCGTGACAGATGCGCATTATTGCGAAAAATGGCCGCGACGCATGAAAGGGTAACTAAAATAATGTTTTATTTTATCTATTACTTTAAATTCATACTAATTTACAATAACTTCACTACTCACATGAATAATTGTCATTACATTAAAATTTAAAAAAATTGGCAGATAAACAAAAAGACATAATATATTGTAAGGAATCGATGACGTGTATTACGATGTGAAGCGACAGAAACTCGGTTACACTAACCACTACTCCATATTTACATGTGGTGTAGTCTTGAAATTTTAATATCTTTTCTCGTGACAATAGAAATGTAGGTATTGAAAAAAAACATTAGTTTTTTATTTAAATAATTGAATAAACTTTATAAGAAAACAAAACACGAAATAAACGAGAATAATGTAAACTAAAATCAATATTTTATGTTCAAGGGTTTGAACCTGCGCCTGCGTGCTACTGAGTGGCATTATTACATATTCTGTGAGGGGGTTACCAGTTAACACTTCTGTCTGTACATAACCACAAAAACTCTCAGAATACTTAAAGGTAAGTAAACAAACAGAAGATCTCGAAACTGCCACGCTCGAGATTTATATTTACTTCGCAGGCTTTTGAAACACGTTGAATATTTTATGAGTGAATAATGTAAGTAGTTTTGGCACATTTGGAACTGATTGCAAACTTTGCTTTGTTAGTTAAATTATTAATCAACTTTGTCAAGTAAATTCAAACTAAGTTTGTTCTTTAGTTTATTCACAAATTGCGAGTAAATTGACAGTCAGTTTAGTCTTTAATTATGATCTAAAATGTTAATTTGTATTTCGATGCTATATTAATTCTTTTTACCTGCTACTTTTGCATGAACTCACTGGTTAATCTCTAAGCCACTCTATTTTGTTTAGTATCGTATGAATTCCATTTTCAGTTAATATTAGAATAACTTACGCGATAAACATTCCATCCGCTTGGTTGCTTTCTTTCACAACGCCTCTTTTTAAAAACATCAACAATTGTTGTGTTAACTTCTTCGCTTCCATTTACAAAACTTTGAGTTCTTTTTACCGATTCATCAGTGTCTAAACCACTACTGTTATTTGATTTTTCAACAAAATTATTGTTATATAATCCTGCTAAACTGTCTGTATCATTTAATTTTGCGAAACTGTTAGTGTAATTAAGTCCTTCTGGTAAACAATCGTCGTCAAATGAGTGGCTGGTCATGGCAACCATAGAGACGCTGAGGTTGCCTCTCAGCGCGTAACCAACTGTTATGCAGATGAAGAGGAGCAGGGCTTGGGTGTGGCGGGTGCCGAACCCATTTGGGGCTTTTGGTAGTGCATGTGGACCTGAAATTAAATGTTATTGTAATAATTTATCACCATCATCATTAGCTTATACCAGTCCACAGCTGGACATAGGCCTCCCCAAATGAGCGCCATAGCGCCCTATCTTCAGCTTGCCGCATTCAGCATCTGCCAGCAGTCTTTCGCAAATCGTCATCCCACCTGGTCGGAGGGGATCCTACACTACGTTTGCCGAGACGCGGTCTCCTCCCTTGAAATAATTATTTTAGCTGGGAACTCGTTAACTACAGCTACACAGGAAACAAAGAAGTAATAAATAGAAATAAATTGCCGTAAATTGCCTAAGTGTGAGTTACGCACTATAAAAGCAAAAACCTAATTATTTTATTGTTTTCTATCTGATCACCAATGTTTTTTTAAAAAAATGTAAACAAAAAACTGTTCCTTTTCTCGGTTTATCAAAAATAACAAAGCTTACTAACCTCCATTGGATTGTTTTTCATTTTTCTGCACTATTTCATAGAACACTTTTTTCTCCATTTCTATGAAACAATTTAATAGAAGCGATTATTGATAACACGGGGGGTACTATAGCTGCTGGTAAGAGGATGCTGCTGCTCGTTATAGTGAATATAACAGTAGTGCTTATTGTATATAAATAGCAATGTGTATTCAAATATATATATATAAAAAGATTGTCGAAGAAGTAATTTAGTTACAAATTTGCACGTATTTCTTTTGTTAACGTTGTTTGAGCTAAAAGCAGACTGCTATTAACTTATGTAGAGGTAACTCAACTGATACAATTTCAATGAAATAGCAGAATATTTATTAAAAAGATAGATTTGAAACATGAATTAAACAATTGAAAGTTTATTAAGTGATTGCGAATTGTCATAACCGATGTCGGGTAAGTGAGCAAATGTGCGTTATAACATTAGTCCACTGTTTAACCACAGTCATCTGTATTTGTCAGTCTCATGTCTCTGGAGATAACATGATGATTACGCAAAACACTATACTGCTTAGTAAACAATGTTATCGTCCTCAATGGAATTTTTACGACTTATTCCTTTCTAATGAAACTGGTGACAGCGCAGTGTTTGAAAGTATTTACTTCCGGCATCTCTTGTATTATCTGTATAAGATTATTGTTAGCCTAAGCAAAAAAATATGGTGGAAAAAAAAGAAACTTCTTTTATTTATACTAGCGGTCCACCCCGGCTTTGCACGGATATATTCTATAGCCTATGTTCATCAGGGATAATATAGGATTCTAATGATAAAAGAATTTTTCAAATCGGTCCGGTACCTAATTTCGGAGCTTAATTTTTTCATCTTTATAATATTAGCATAAATTAGCCTATATCGACTGTAACCTGGTGTAGGCAACCTTCTAACTCGTCCATTCTGGTTCTGGTTGTCTCCTGTGTATATACAGGGTGGAAACTCAATGGACCCTGAAGAGAAATCACTTTGAATCCTTCAGATAGATTTTTTACTCACGAACACATTCCATTATTTAAAAAAAAGGAAACACATGTTTAATAATTGAAGAAGAAGTCTATGAAGGTGATAAGTTACAAATTCATAATTGTACAGAAACGAGCTTCAGTTTTCATTTTTATTTAGAATATATTTCGTGACTGTTTTATTCTATTGTAATAAATTCTGGAGTATCTGACAGATACATCTTTACCGAAAGATCTTCGGAAAAAATATATAATATTCTATTTAACATAAGTTCGTTTCCAAATGTATATTTTAGCATAGGTTTATTTAATTCTCTTCTAATAATAAATAATAAATTAAAACTTAATAATCATCTAACACTTAGATGATTAGTCATTAAATAACCCGCCCCTGATCATCCCCGGTGCAAAGGTGCCCATAATGCTTGCAGCATTACCCCGCTGAATAGCGATGGCAATCCTTTGCTCCAAGAACGACCCGGAGCGGGAGTCTCCTGTTGCTTTGTTCAGCTTACGGCCTAATTCTCCCACTAAACACTTCGCATCCACACTCCAACAACCCAAGGTCTCCACTGCTACAGGAACAAAATGGTAAAGCTGCTCCAAGGCGGCGTACTTTAGCCTTTTTTTTGAGCAGGCAACTTCGGCAGCGGCAGATGCAGAGAGCACGGTCTGATTATTATTTCATTATTATTTCTTAACCATTAAATTATTAATTATTTGGACTTAGGTTCGAAACCAAGGACTTAGGCACTTATTCTTATACTTCTAGGACTTAGGAACTTTTATCAGTTGACAATTGAGATCACTGAACTAAAATGTATGGCATACTAACAACTCAGACTTTTTAAAATATATCTTAAATTACCCTCAATTTATTCAACTTCCTCGTCATTATCAGTTTCGCCTACATCAGGGGGTGGGCAGCAGCGCCCCCTGCAGAACAATCCGACCACTGAACTGCGATCCCCACCCGCATGCCCAGCGTGGGGATTATGGGCATTACCCCCCCAATGATGCAAGGAACCAAAAAATGGCCCCCAGTTCCTCTTTCGCGAGGGTGATAAAACATCCCAGGGTGGCGTAGGTTTCCTCGTCAATAAGGCCCTCTCTAACAACGTCAAAGAAATCTCCAGTGTGTCGACCAGGGTAGCGTACCTGATCCTTCGGCTATCCAAACGGTATAGCATAAAGGTAATTCAGGTCTACGCACCGACCTCGGCACACTCGGATGATGAAGTGGAGGATATGTATGAAGACATATCCAAAGCCTTGCATAAGATCACTAAGGCCCACTTCAACGTTGTTATGGGGGACTTTAACGGCAAGGTGGGATGGGAACCCAGAATGGCAACGAATCCCGAATAAGCCCGCATGGTTATGGAGTTAGGAATCACAGGGGGCAATTGCTTGTCAACATCCTTGAGAAAGAGGAGCTGTTCTTAATGAACTCTTTCTTTAAGAAGCAGCCTCAAAGGAAGTAAGTGGACATGGCGAAGCCCCAACGCTGTGACTAAAAATGAGATCGACTTCATCATGACGGATAGATACCGGATCTGATCACCGACTCCTCCGAGGCTCTCTGAATATCAACTTGAAGCTTGAAAGAAACCGTCTGATGAAGTCCACGCTCCGACCTAACCCAATCCAAATCATGGCGCTCACCGAGAAGTTCCAGCAGCTTCTCGGGGATAGATTTGTTGCCTTGGAACCCACTGATGACGCTGACGAGACCCTGCACAATCTGGTCGAAACGCTAAGGCACGAAGGCATCAAGCTTTGTAAAAAGCAGCGTACTGGCAAGAAATCCAAACTCTCGGACGACTCTCGGGTTGATGACAAGAAGACGGGAAACCACCGCGACTCGGCAAACGTAGTGTAGGACGCCCTCCGAACAGGTGGGATGACGATTTGCGAAAGACTGCTGGCAGATGCTGGATGCGGCAAGCTGAAGACAGTGCGCTATGGCGCTCATTAGGGGAGGCCTATGTCCAGCAGTGGACTTATTTAGGCTGATGATGTATTGCAGGTGTTAATGAAAAACCAGTACAGATAATTTAAACTTTGAATTGTCGGAAATGTTGCCAAGACTAGTACAAGAAGTACTGAAAACTGTCTACAAAGGGATTTTTTCATCTGGAGACATTGGACTTAGGTACTTCTTTCTACTTACGGACTTTTCATCTTGAAATCTTCGTAACGTCCTAAAATAAACTATCGTTTAAATGCACATGGGGACTTCTTTTGGAAAAGAAATCAATCAATTATAGCATAGTTTTCTACGCTGAACTTGAAAAGGTTGTCAGATCAAAAAATCCCTAAGTGGACTTAGGGACTTCTGGAACTGGGCCCTTCTTTTTTTTTTAATTTTAACTAAAGTTTCTTAATATAGTTCTAAAGAACCTCGATTTAAAATTTACGTAAGTAGAATGTAATATTTTATATAAATAGCATAAAGTACTAAAAATATATTGTATTTAGTAACCTGACTACAATAACCAGCTCAGATATTTTCCAGGATCGAGTTTGCACGAAATGAAAGAATGAACAAAGAACATGCTGTAAAAATATAATTAATTATTCCTTAAAGTTAAAACGTCGTGTCGTTTTGCTTCATTTTTGTCAGTAAGATGTGCGCGTCCGTTAACTCGTCCAATTGCACTTGATTTGCATCTGTAAGATAATGTTGGATTAGGATGTGGTTTAACACAGTGCTTTTTAATGTAATGTGACCTAGACCCCTGTTCGTTCAGTTCGGACCTACACGGTATTCCTAACCACACCCCGAGCGGCAGCGCTGTGCCAAATCCCATAGAAAAATGAGACGTGACCATAAATAAATAAAATAAATAAATAATGCTGGACTATTCACACAGCATTATCTAGCCCCAAGTTAAAGCAGAGCTTGTGTTATGGGTACTAGATAACTAATACACATAATATAATATATAAAATTAAAACTAGTATTTACAATAGAAACAATTAAGCTATCTGCAAACTGTTGCAAACAATCTACAGGTAGCTCAACTGATCCATATCAATATCATAATATAATACAATACAATATACATATACCATGATTGACATTTTAATACTATGAACTAGAGCTATGGATCCATATTTAAGAATTAAGAGCCTGCTGCTACAGCATTTTTATTTCAATAGTTTTATTTTGTATAAAACATAGCTAATAAAACTATTACAGTTAACTTAAAAACAAAATTAACAGGTATCAGAAACTATCCAATAGATATTTTTGAAAATTTCTTTGTTTAACGTAATAATAAAATGCAATAAGTGGCGGCGCTAGTGTGAAGGGGGGTAACGCTTTAAGAGTTTTGTTCGTAATAACTTTGACAACGTTACGAGACTATAGTGAACATGGCATCCCGAGCTACGCGTTGTCGCTAAGCATATTGCAGACGGTAAAATGTTTATTAAAGCAAACAAAGTAAACGCCCTGACCAATAACCCCGTTGTAGTGCAGCAGGGGTCTGCCGGCGCTGCGCCGGTCCCAGGGCTGTCGCTCGCCACTCCCCAGCACCGTGAACACCACGTTGGCGAGCAGGTACAGGCTGGAGAGGGTTATGAGCACCGTGCGCCAACCTCGCCCGTCGCTCTGGAATAACACACAGCCCAAAATGTCAACCATTAACTTCAGCTGTTCCTGTATGGTAAATAGGTCAAGAAAAGTGTGCGACTTATTGTCACTCAAACTGATCACTTTTGAATCATTTTTCGTAGAAACCAACACACCGATGATGGTTAAAGTATTCGCTGGCCAGGCTCAGCGGCACGACAACCCACACTCGACTTCAGCTTTTGGTTCATGGACACCCAGTGTTAAAAAATGTTGTAGACAATTAATGAAAACCAGCGTCCTTGTGAAAATGGCACAGTGAGAGATACTCTAACTACACTTGTACAGCGAGAGCTACTCTAACTACAACTGCACAGCGTGAGCTACTCTAACTACAACTGCACAGCGAGAGCTATTCTAATTACAACTGCACAGGGCAGACTAAAATTGCGCGTTATCTTATGAAGGTCTGAAACCACACTTCGGGTCGTTGAGCCATAGAAGTTAGTAATTTTAGTATGAAACGTGTATATGTATTTTTTTTAAACCTATAAGGATAACACAGTCATACCAGATCGTTGCCAATGATAAGTCCAGTAAAGAAGGGCACCGCAGCTCCGACAAAGCTGCTGACGACGCAGCCCAGCATCGTCAGCGTCCCCGAGTGGTTCTCACTCATGTCCTTGTAGCTGCTCTGGAAACAACAGCGGTCATCATCATCATCATCTGAGCCCATACCATTCACCCTTCTATTTAGATCTTGATCCACCGACGACACAGAGATGCATAATAACATAATTTATTTATATTAATATTAGCTAGCATCTCAGTATGCTCTTATCTGCAGTTCAAAACAGTTAGTTATTTCAAATCAACTAAGCTTCGGGTACTATAGAACGAAGGTCGCTATTATTATAACAAAAATAGATAGAGCATCAGTTTTCTGAGTATTAACTTTATTTATATTCAGTTTTAAAATAAGAGCCTTATGTGTGTAAGTAAATACACCAGAATACACCATAATTACACCAGTATATATATTCAGGCAGGAAGCTAGGTCTGATGATGTCACTCTTTAAGGAATGAAACATTGGTGTTCTATTCTTCCAACACAAACTTGGTTAGCAGCTAACCCACTCCATTATGCATACACAGTTCATAATAGGATATAATTATATTTCATATTCGTTTCTAAAATGATTCGATTCTTGTTTTCATTATATTTTGTTTACTGCGATCGAAGTGGAACAGCTAGTCCGTAACATCAAATGTTGAAGTGCCTACTTACTCGTACAAGTAAATAGGCACTTCAACATTTGATGTATTAGTACACAAAGTGGAACTGGTGGTGATTTACACATTCGTGTGAACACACAGACTCCAGTCTTACATCATAATACGTAGGTACCTATGCATTCTAGCAACTAAACTCTTATTGTCAGAGAAAAAATATTTATGTAGAATTGAACTTGAAAATAATATTGATTTCGGACACTCTTTTAAGTAAAACTGATGAACATACTTTATTATTTACTAAATAATTCCGACGAATATATAAAAGCCTTAAATATAAGTTTTATCAGAATTTCTAGAATTACTTTTTTGAATGTTTTTACGAATAAAAGGTTATGAAATATTTACCAAAAATCCTGAGAACTGTATTCCTAGTAACGCTAATGAAGCTGTCAATATGAAAACAGCTGATTGCAGCCACGCAGCCGACCAGGTCGACAGCAGAGTCAGACCCATCACTATACCGACAGCACCTGCGTTCACATTATTAAAGTATGTTATTAATTATAATATCAATCATTATTCAGGGAGGTTATTTAGAGATTTATAAAACAACTAGCAGCGCCTCCAGGTATTACCCGTTTCTCGTAAGAATTCCAGGATAAAATATAACCTATGTGCTATTATAGACTGTATTCTATCTCTGTGCCAAATTTCATCTAGATCCGTTCAGCCGTTCTAGCGTAATTGAGCAACAAACTTCCATCTATCCATGTGCATCTATCCATGTGCATCTATCCATGTGCATCTATCCATCTAAACTTTCGCATTTATAATATTAGTGTGATGCAATATTTGGATCCCCAAAGTGTCAACATAGCTGAGCCACCACCATTTTTGTCACACCTGGGTGTCACAACCACGGACTACCTATAACATGACCTGCTGAACTGCCGGATCTGCCAGAACACATAATCAGCGAGTCGCGTCCGGTTTTCTTATAATCGGTCACATTCTAAATATAGTCTTGATATTAACTATTTTATTTGCCAGAGCAAATAAAATAGTTAATATGTAATTGCAATAAATACACAATAAACTCTTATTCGCTAAATCGAGTTACCTAAAGCATTGATAAGTTTTCTGAAATTGGTGACATTGAAGAGATAGCTGACCAGTTGCAGGTTCGCGACCCAGCTCAGCGCGGGTGCGGTCGCCATGTACGTCAGCCACATCGCCGTGATAGGCAGCATGCTGAACCAAGCGCTCTGAAATGTGAGTTCCGTTTGTTAAACATATTAATTATTCATAATAGTAGTGCGATATTATAGAAATTTTGATGGATAGATGGATGTTTGTTGCTCAATCATGCACGCTATACAGGTGAGCTGAACGGATCTAAATGAAATTTGGCACAGAGATAGATTATAGTCTCGAATAGCATAGTCTCGAATATCGGCTATATTTTATCCCGGAATGTCCACGGGAACGGGAACTAGAGAATATAAACCGCGACGCGCTGTTACTAAGATTATACTTATGATTCATACAATGCTGTTGTTTGATTCGGAATTTGATAACTTTATCAAGCCAAGATTCAATTTGAGTCGCTGAGCCGTGCGAGAAGAGTAAGTATGTACTGTAATGTACTCAGACTCACATCTTTCAAGGAAACATTGAAGACCTTTAAGTAAGCAGGCACGTCGACGAGGTAGAAGATGAAAACGGCATTGCTGGCGGCGTGCGCGCTGGCCACCGCCCAGAACTGAGGGCATCGCAGGATCTGCCGCCAGGGGCGCTGCAGCTTCTTCTGGAATATCACACTCATAGCTTAGGCAAACAACTCTTGTCTGAGTTGAGCGATGGAAGTCGATCTCTGTACCGACAACACACAGAAATAATCACTGCAAAGCCAAAGCATTTCAGCTTTTGTTTTGCAGTAATTATTACCTTAGAAAAGGAGCGAAAACATTTATATTACCTATGAAACATTCCTGTCAAAAAAATAAAGTAATGGTGATTATATAATTAAGGCGCATACCCCACCCAACGTGGCGCCGCCACCTAATTTATCTCATAACTAGCTGACCCGCCTGCGATTTCGTTCACGTGAACATCAGAAATACCTATGTAGGTACGGTATGTAAGTTAGGTAATATCGGTTTCCATTCCACGTAAACTATGACAAAGTTAAATAACTAAACCTTTACGATTTTAAAGTTATTATTGAAACTCCTCTTTATTCGATTACGACCCCATTTTAATTACTTTTAAACACGAATTACCAAAAATCCGTTTTTAGCTGCGGCTTCGTCTTCAAAGAAACCTCCATGCCAATTTCAGATTGTAGTTCCTGAGATTTTGTGATATGTCAGTGAGTCGCCTAACCTTGACTCCACACCATTAAATAAATAAATAATAAATAATGCTGGACAATCCACACAGCATCATCTAGCCCCAAGTTAAGCAGAGCTTGTGTTATGGGTATTAGATGACTGATATACATAATACAATACATTACATAAATAGATATTTTTTATTTTATATAAAAAACGACCAGAACACCCTGAACAAATATCTGCAGATCGTACACGTATTTGTCCCGAGGCGGGAATCGAACCCGCAACCTCCTGCGTCGCAGGCGGACCTTCGCCCACCACGCCACATCGGTCGTCGACCATTGACCTTAACGTTGTGAATTTCAAAAAATTCTGTGTCTCCGTGTTCTAGTTATTATAAAAATGACCTTTGACCGCATTTTAACTATCTTAGAATACGAAATTACAAAAATCGTTTCCAAAAAGGAAACTCCATGCACTATTTCAGCTTAGTAGCTTTTGTAGTTTCAGAGATTCCCGATGAGTCGCCCAGTTTTCTCTTTTAAAGATATAGATTATTGGAATGTTTTACAAACATTTCGGTAACTAAACGAATATTAGGTACCTCTCTAATGTACATCCGAGTATTATTTCCCGAGTACCACGCGTTTGAAGCCGCAGATAGAAGTTTAGGTATATACCTAATGAACAAAAACAGTGAGTTTAAAAAAAAACTGTTTTTAGCAGATGCTTCCTTCCTAAACTAAATTTTCATGTAACAACCTCGATATTTCTTGATAACTTTGGCCACACCCAATTTCAAAAAATCTCGAAACACGTTTTTGTTTATTTTGAGTCATCTTTCTACGTAAAAATTTTGACGGGCCAACAGCTTTGAAGTTATTATAAAAATAACCTTTGACTCCACTGTAATCACCTTAGATAACGAATTTCCCAAAATCCATTCTTACCGGTGCCTACGTCTTAAAAGAAACCTCCATGCAAAATTTCAGCCTCGTAGCTCTTCTAGTTCCTGAGATTTTATGATTATGTTAGTGAATTGCCTAACTTTGACTCCACTTAATTGACCTTTAGGGTGTGAATTTCAAAAAGCACTGAAATACGTGTTTGTTTATTTCAAGTCTTCCTTCTACGCTACAAGTTTTGGCTTACCAACAGATATGGTTCTGAAGTTATTACAAAATGATCTTTGTCCCCTTTTTAACTACCTTAGAATACGAATTTTCAAAAATCCATTCTTAGCGGATACCAAATTTCAGCTTCGTAGCTCTTGTAGTTCCAGAGATTACTTGATATGTCACCCTGTTTTCTCTTTTCCTTTATATAATATAGATTACGTACGAAGTTGCCCTTGGTGGCCACCTAAATCTATTTTCGTATCTCTGCCTAAACTAAATAGAACAAGATCCGCCAAGTGCGAGTGAACTCGCGCGCCGAGGGTTCAAACATTTGCAATTATTTGGACAATCAATTTTCCGTCTTTTTTCGAATGGCAATATTTTGAAAAGTACGAAAACTACAGCAATTTCGAAAACTGTTTTAAAATTTACAAAACAATGCCTTTTATTTGATAAATCAATAGGAAGATAGCTCCCTTTCGATAAAAAATACCCCCCTTTTCGACCATTCTCAATGTTTTTTTTTTCAAAAATGGTTGTTTTTACAGACTTCTCTATATTTTCCTGTAAAATATAGATCCCTATCTACAAACGCCTAATACATTGTACATAAATCGGTCTGCAATCTTCGGAGATAGGAGGGGGGAGAATGGTAAATTTTTCAACTTTTTTTGAAATATTTACTAAACTTACAGATATTTCAAAAAGTACCTTTCATTTGATACCCCATTTGCCTTCGTAGGTCTCTTTTGAAATTTCAACATCAAAATTTGTACTGAAATTATTCATTTTCTTTTTTCATTTATTTATATATTTTTTTCTTGAAATCAGTAATGGCGCACAAAATGTATCATTATTTCAAATTTCAAGTTAATAGCTGCAGCAGTTACTGAGATATTCAAGAAAGAGCGGAGACGGACAGAGCGAGACCATAAGGGTTTCAAAACCGATCTTTGAAACCCTAATAAAACTATTACAGAGGCATTTAAAAAAGCTTATGATAGGTATCACAAACTGGAAGATAGATTTTTGAAAATTCCTTTGTTAAACAGAATACTAAGATAAAATTAGGTGGCGGCGGCGCCACTTTGGGTGGGGTATGCGCCTTATGGGAGGCCTAATGTCCAACAGGTGACCACTAATATGCTGATGATAATGATGATGATGAATGGTGATTATAATATAATTGCATAAAAATGCATGAAATAAATCTTGCAATAAAAAAAAGACCTTTTTATTTAACCTTGTATATTTATTCAACATCCAGACTGAAACTCTTACTAAATAAAATTATACTATATAATATATACATACTATATCTGACAGGCTGGACACATAATTAATGAAATCCTCCGAAATCACCATAATCATTGCTACGACGCAGAGGGTTGTGGGTTCGATTCCCGCCGCAAGACTAATGCTTTTAGGTCTGCAGGCATTTGTTCCGAGTCTAGATGTTTATGATAGGTACGTGTGTAAGGTAGGTACCCAATATACAAGCTTTGCACTCTGGAAGTCTAGATGATGCAGTAAGAACGCCTAACTTTTACTTATTTGATGTGTGTGTATGTACCTTGCTGTAACAGCTCTGAGCTTCGCTTATAAATTCCTTCTCCTTATCCCCTATTGCCTCGTGCTTCTCCGGCGCTGATGCTGTGAGGATCCCGTAGACCACAGCCATGGAGAGAGTCACCATGGCCAGCGAGTAGTACACCAGCTCCCAGCCCAGGCGCATCGCAGAGAACAAGCCTGATAGCGGTAGGGCAATGATGATGCCAAGTTGGATACCTTTAACAGATAAAATGGAATAAAATAATATTTTGAATTACTTACCGCAGCGTGATCTTTCACTAGCAATTTTTGGCGGTAATTTGATAAAGAGAGTCGTTAAAATATTATACTATAATATATATAAAGATTATAATATGTCACCCCGGTCCGTCTGTAAGCTACATCATAGTCACACCGATCGTTTATTATACGGCGAATAAATATCACTTGAATCCTCGTAATTGCTTATGAATATCAACGTCTTTAAATAATGTTAAGCTTAGTTAGTATTATATAAGTATTGGCCTGATCTGTGTGTAATGTCCCAATAATTTTCAGGACCCCTTCAGGTTCGAATCCTGCCACAATCGAAATTTTTTGGGATTAAATTTTCGTGGAAAATTTGCCCAGTGCGAGTAACGCACTATAAAGCAAAACTCTGAATCTGTTTAAAGTATTAAATTTGACTTATCTAAGTGCTTCTTGTGCTAGCCTAAAAATATAAACGTAATTGAATTGAATAAATGAATGTAATGTTGATCCATTAATTACCTCCATACACCAGTACACTGAACGGCTTCTTCTCATTGGGAGTGAGCCAGCTGGTGACGAGCGCGTGGTTCACTGAGTTGAAGCCAGCGTGCGCTGTTCCCATGAACAGCATGGCGTTGCACACGGCCACCCAGCCACCCTAGAATGGGCCCAGAACTTTACGGTTGCAGATAATGGACTCAATTTCAAAGGTAGGCTAAGTTAGTAGTAAAAACAGAAAGATTCTTGAAGATTTTCAATGCCCTAGATCTCTACAATCGGATGGTATGGTCTTATCTCGTGTCTAACGATTTTGCAGTAAACAACTAGGTTACTCCCGTCTCGTGTCTAATTTCAAATGACGAAAAAAATACCTACTCAAACGGTCCCATCTCGTGTCCACAATACAATAGATTCGGAAACAATGGATTGTTATTGTTCTCAAACATCGAATGATAGAGTTACAAAACTTTTAGTCATATCACTTCTACATTTTATCCGAAGTGTTTCATGTAGCAGGTAAAATAGGTTAAGAAAACAACTACAAAGTGAGCAAAACACTGATTTATTATCGCTTATCAGAACAATGATAAAACTAACAATCTATCATCTATAGGTTTGAACAATTGTAAATAGACTAAAAATATCTTAGTCACTACATAATAGTGGCGCTGGTGAATTATACAGTATTAGGCACATTTAGTTTAGAAATATAAATTATTAAAATATAGGTAGGTATACCCGCTTAGATTTATAATGAAAAATGAAATATATGAAAATGTAAAATATAATGAAAATGAAAAATGTTTGTTGAAGTTTGGTCACTGCTGCCGAAGTCAGCGTGTATTACGTAGAGTTGACAGAAAGGCCTGCAACAACACTTAAAAGTGCCATCAGCGTAATAAGTTGTGACGTTTTCCAGTAATGGCATTGTTTCCTGTAGTCCGAATATAAGTATTTTATCATGAGTGCCATCTTCACATATTAAACAGGTTTTTAAAATGTCTGGCAGCTTCACTTGTTCTGGGCTTATAAACGTGCTTCTCTCAACGTCAAGTGCTTTGTGACGATAGCGGATCAAAGTGTTTTTTTTTTCTCTTTATACTGTGGCAAAGCAGCAACCAAATTTGTACCAGAGTCATAGAGAGGGCGAAAAATGTCTTCGAAAATCTTGGATGTGGAGCCGAAGTCAGTTGAGACTCTTTGCTTGCATTCTTCCATTTTTTTTCTATATCAATAGTGGATGGACTTATCTCACAATTTCGAGTATGTTCGACCGTCACCGTCTTTTGTTCATTTGTTTTAGGGTTTCGAGATCGGTTTCGAAATCCTTATGGTCTTGCTCTATCCGTCCCCGCTCTTTCTTGAATATCTCAGTAACTACTGCAGCTATTAACTTGAAATTTAAAATAATCATACATTTCGTGCGCCATTACTGATTTCAAGAAAAAAACATATAAATAAATGAAAATGAATATTTTATATAAGTTGTAGGTAGCTATATATTTTGTAACTTTAATTAAATCAGTGTCATTGTAATTTATTTATTTATTTAACATTGCACCAACACAGTG
Source organism: Eupithecia vulgata (assembly GCA_946478455.1). NCBI lineage: Eukaryota > Metazoa > Arthropoda > Insecta > Lepidoptera > Geometridae > Eupithecia > Eupithecia vulgata. Next base: position 690,267 of record OX297873.1, on the reverse strand, counting down.
TACACCAAAACATGAATTGTGGGGCACATCACTACAATTATAGGTACAAATCGAAATCCATATACAACATTTCGTCCATAAATTAATATTACAAATTCATTGCAAAAACAAATAATAATATAAAATTTTCATTCGATTTAAAATTTTAAAAATGGGAAAAAATCTAAATAAATTGACCAAACACAAAAAAAACAATAATGAGGGATGGATAGAGGATAAATGTCTATAACGCAGGCTTTTCAAGCCTATAGCGTGATATCTAAGGCTAGCTAACTCAATCAACGCATTCATAGATTTAAAGTCTCCAACTAATAGTTAAATTTAAGAATGATTGTTTTCGATATTGTTCTGTCAGTGTTTCTATGCAATAAATAAATTTTATTATTTATATAAATTATTGTGAATTTGAAATTTCAAAAGAGACCTAGCGGGGCAATTTTTTTTTTTTTTAAAACATACATAAATAAAATAAATAATGCTGGACAATTCACACAGCATTATCTAGCCCCAAGCTAAGCAGAGCTTGTGTTATGGGTACTAGATAACTGATATACATTATTATGTATATCAGTTATCTAGTATGTTATCTAGATAACTGATATACATTATTATGTAGGTAATTATATTTATATTATTACGAAATTTTGCATAGTAGTGGTGCCATACGCATTTAAATCTTTCCATAGGGGTACTTGAACGAGTTAATAAAATTTAAATTTGCTGTGTTTTTACAATCTAAAGATTTTTTTTTCTTCGGGATAGTATTATAAATCAAGAATTTTCATTCCAGATACTTTGCATAGTGGTTTTTCCCTGTCATTTTTTTTTGCTTTCAATCGGAATAAACTAAGTTTACTTTCTTCGTAGTATAACTTTATAAAAGCTGAATTCTGATGATGAATTCTGAAAGATGTATTCCAGAGCGCCAGACACTCTTGATAGTTCCTATGTCCAACAGACTAAAAAGTGTCTGGCAGTGTAAGTACTTGATTTCTAATCCTATCCTGAAAACTAGAACGTTAAACAAATTAAACATAACAAAAACAACTAGTATAAATTCAGCAACTTTGCAAGCCAATATGACAGAGCCATTATGACCCAAACTTCATAATCGATGATCATGCCGTTCTGTGTGGAGGGCATACGCAGACAAACTCCCAGCTTTTATAAATGACGAAGGTCTGGGTGTTGCAGGTTCTAAGCTCTTTGATAAGAATTGTTATAAAATAAAAAGACTTTTGACTGTTAGCCCATAGGTACCGTAATGGAGTTTCATCATCGTTGTTAGCCTATACCTAGCCCACTGCTGGACATGAATCGTCCCTGATGAGCGCCATAGAGCTCTGTATACAGCAGAGGTTTTGTTCTCAATAATCACCACGTATTCAACATACCGAGTGATCATTTGCAATCACCTTATTCGCAATGGTCGGCATAGCGACACACAGAGCTCCGTTGACGGCCAGCATGGCTGTGAAGACCAGCTTGCTGTTCAGCTTCTTGATGTACAGCTCAGCTGGCAACAGCATCAGGGCATATCCAAAGAAGAATGACGACAGGATTGCACCCTGGATCCGCCTGTCCCAGTGATGAATCTAAATATTGGAAGATCTTTAACATGTTGGCTGAGGTTGGCCAAGCCGATCTTAAGCTTAAATAAATATGAAGATAATTATTTGCCAAAAAACATTTTGTATGAAAGGTAACAAATAATGTTTTATTTCATTTTATTCGGAGAACAAACAGTTGTCTTTTTATAAAAACTTGCACCATAATCGCATATAGTAGCTTAAAGGCTGTTGCTTGCGGTGGAAAAATGGAGGCATCTGGAGAAAGAAACGCTCTCTTGTTAACAATAGTAATTGCAATTAAGTAAACTATGTAACCAATTCACAAAATTTACAAAAATTACTAACATTGATATCCGGCTCGAAGAACGTTAGAGGTATCTCAAGACAAAACGTCAAAAAATCATGTCAGTTGTATGGGAGACCCCTTAAAGTTTTTTTTATTTCAAGGTTTTTATATGTTTTTAAAGTGAATATTTAATATAAATAGGTAACTAAACATTCTGTGCATATTTCAAGCGTCTACCTGTTGCCATTATCAATATCGAGCAAAAACGAGCAAAAAAATCACGTCTGTTGCATGGGAGCCCCTTAAATATTTATTTAATTCTATTATTTAGTACTTTTTGTTAAAGCGGCAACAGAAATACATCATCTGTGAAATTTTCAACTATCTAGCTATCACAATTCATGAGATACAGCCTGATGGCAGACAGATAGATACACAGCACAGACAGACAGACAGACAGCAGAGTCTTAGTAAATAGAGTCCCGTTTTACCCTTTAGGTACGTAACCCTAAAAATGCCATACAGTTGGATAACTATACCAGCGTCTCTCTAATTGGTAATAAAAATTATGTAAAATATTAAGTGAGTTCTCTAGATTACTTGCTCGTTTTTTTCTCTTCTTTAATTGTTATTTAGATTATGTATACCTGAATGTAAGTGTCACCAAATCTAGTGTCATCGTTCATGGCGAGCACAGCGACTCCGATACTGCCTCGCACGAAGCCCATCACGACTGCACTGACAAACATGTACAGCATCTGGAGGAACCGCACTCCAACCCTGACACCTAGGGAATAGAAATTTTTTGATAGCCGAAGGACTCGGGGAGGATGATGTTTATAGTTACTACTATACTGTCAGTAGTTTATGGTATATAATGCATACACAAATAAAATAAATTAAAATACATATTTGTATAATGATGCTGGATGCGGCAAGCGAGTTAGCTCCAGCGGTGGACTAATATTGGCTGATGATGATGTTGTTCATGTCTGACGCTAATTTTATTTCATGTATATAATCTCGTAGTACTCGTGCGTAGATTTTTGACTCTACAAAGCCTGCATAGGCATGTGTTTCAGCTTTAGCTTCATTAGGGAAACTTCGACTTGTTTATCCACAATATAAAGTGATCAGCTATCGGCGATTTTCACTGATCACTTATTACTGAAACTGTCTTTTGTTAAGTACCAGCAGGTGTACGTACTGGCAACTTTGAGCGTGACCAGCTCTTCCTTCGCGGTGATCTGTTCTGAGGGTTCAGCCTGACAAAGCACTATGGAGATGTTTTGCCTCAAACTACAGTTAAATATCCGTAAATTGTAAATTTATCTTTACTGTAGGTACCATATTGTACTGTCTCTGTTACTGTAACATTATTGTAGGGTCATTGAACTTACCGTGTTTTGTGATAATCCCAGAATGTCCATCTTCGAACTCATATCTTATAAATTCAACGTCCATTTTATTTCAAAACTAATTATTTGCTACACTACAAAAAAAAATGATTTCTTATGATTTATTTTGTAATCTTTGTCTGTAGGTATCTAAAAAACTATTCGGCGTCTTTGTACCAGACTAGAAAAACAAAAATGTCGCTCATTATCATTTCAGACAGTTCGTTATCAAGAAGAACTACAGTTACACATACACCATGATCCTTTTGTACATTATGTATTAGCATAGTAAATACTCACATCTAGACAATGAGATTTCTGACGTGCGACCATCAACTCTAAATTCACCAGCCATTGAGTCTATTTTTGATTTGTCATGTAAGGTCAAATTAATTTGCAATGCCAAATCTAATTGTTCTGAAGATAAAGATGCTCTTCAGTAAGTAAAAACAACAATCGCTCATAAGAAGAAGTTTAAAGAACGGAAAATTATATTATTATACTTAATTATATAATTTATTACGTAAATCAGTGAAATTCTTGAAATTCGCAAACTGGTTTTCACGTCATAATTTACACTATTTTCTCTGCTTCTAGCAATATTCTCATGATAGAAACATTAAAAATATGTCATTTTACAGTTTACCTTGAATGAAACACAAAAAAAAGAAACAAAAGAAAGCTCACAAAGTTTGTTTACGCACGGTCCTTATTTACCAATATTTTTTTGTGTTTATAGAAATCTCTTGGCCATAGACTAAAAATGCTAGGATACGTTTAATTTCACTAAGCTTTAGGTAGAATAAAGATGTCATTGTAAAATAAACCCTACGATTAACAAATAGGGTCTCAAACGGTCTATTGTTCCGTGGCCCATATGGTAACATCGTTGCTTGAAGGCAGGAATTGTTTCGTGGCCCATTATGGTAACAAAGAATACTTAAGGGTTAATATTGTTCACAATATAAGGAATTTCGATCGATTTCATCATCATTATCATCATAATATTACTTAACCACATACTACCTACAACATATAAGACCTTCTGTCATTATAAAACAATGCCCGTTTTATCTCAATGTCACATAGGCCAATCTGTCCTGTCATGCCCTCTTAATTGTCATGCCATTAGGTACACCTTGTATTGTTCCAACAATTCAAAATTTCAAATACGTAATGAAATGAAAATGTAAAACTAAATAATGACAAAATAAATAAACCAAGAAAACTCAGTAAGAAGGAACTCCTCATCAGTACAGCCATGTACCTACCGTTGTGCCGTTCTAGAGATGTTTGGTCAAGGTACCTAAACACCAAAACTACCTTACTGTTACTGTGTCGTCGAGCCACCTTACTAGGCCAATCAGACACAAAAACAAAAATCAAAAAAGTGGAAGCATTTGGAAGCTATGACATTTTTAGTAAATTTGAAAAATTTTGTACCCGTATTTTTTTTTTGATAATTTAATAATTAATAATAATTAATGCTGGACAATTCACACAGCATTAAATGTTTTTAAACTTACGCGATCTGCAGGGGTATTTTAATTCGTCAGAAAGGCCTTCGGATTCGATATCGAAAACTTTGACGATGAACGCTATTTTAAACCAGCGGATTCGAAAACTTTTGACATTCGAATTCGGATCCTTGTTATGAGAGTTTCATACTTTCGATCATCAATCCGCAACGAAATCAAAATAGCGTTCGCGGAATCGAATTCGAGTCGGACGTTTCCGCTCCGGAAACGAATCGAATGAATTAAAATAGCCCTGCTGAACACATAATTATAAATACTTTTTAACGGGTATTTATCGCGTTTATTTACCTATTTTTCCCGACGTTTCGACAGGTTTACACACTGCCGTGGTCACGGGATGACTGGCGTACTGGAGCTACCGCCTCTGCAAAGCGGGGGCAGCATTTTTTGTAGCTACCCTCACTTGGTTTTCGGGTGAAGTAGAAATGTCCATCTGCACACTCGGACGACACACAACGCTAACAGTGTCCGCGACGCACTGAGTAACCGGTCTTCGACGAGTACACCTGGCTAAAACTGGATTCCACGAGGCAGAGAGCTTGAAACCGTCTTCACGATTGAAACTAGGATATTTCTTAATTTCAATCGCTTCCCGAACTGTCCTCTTATAGTAATGCCTCTCATTAGGTACAGATGATCTGCGGTTTGTGTAATTCAATCCAGTGATTGGGTCCTGAGTCTACTACATACAAACGCGATAAATACCCGTTAAATAGTATTTATAATCACACAGCATTACCTAGCCCGAAGCTAAGCAGAGCTTGTGTTATGGGTACTAGATAACTGATATACATAAAACAATACATTACATAGATAGATATTTTTTATTAGTTATACATAGAAAACGACCAGAACACCCGGAACAAATGTCTGCAGATCGTACACACATTTGTTCCGAGGCGGGAATCGAACCCGAATTTACATGCTCATATTTTGCAGTAAAAATTAATAAAATTAAAGTTCATCTAAGAAGATGTCTAGTAAAATCTGGACGTAGCTATCAAAACATTTGAAAGCTTTTTTATGAGCACTGTTATTCTCTCAGACACAAAAAACTGACGCCATTGCTTAAATTGTGGTCATGATGCTCACAATCATGAACAAAATTTCCCAAATTTACTGAAAATGGCATAACTCCCATACGCTTCCTCATTTTTGGTTTTTGTTTTTGTGTCTGATTGGCCTTCCTGCTGCGCTCATGGATCTTCAAAGTTATCCACGCACATGTTAGGGTTGACAGGGCTCAATCATGAAATCTCTGGATTGGAAATGAGAAATACAATCAGATTTTCTACTATAATAATATCCACCCTTTAAAAAAACCGATGTAGAAAAGCAAAAGCTGGTCACAGCGCTATTGAGACTAAGTTATAGAATAAACTATAGAATAAAAATATAGAATAAATTAAAAATGCTAAGAATCGTGGTAAATGTGCGGTAGTTGAAAAGAGGTGGTACCCATGTTTGTCAGTAACTACAACTATTAGTCTGTTCACAATTTCATGAATAATAATAAAATTAAATACTCTTAGTTCATTTGGTTTGAGATTTTTAAACCATAGGTAAATGGTAGGTAATTATAATGCAGATAATAAGAAATTTAAAATATATTTCAAAAACAAATATTGGTTTATACTTATATCTACTGGTTTTCTTAACTTAAAATGCTACTAAATTTATTTCACAATTTGCGAAAATCATTACTTAGTTTTTCATTCTCTCATTTCTTTGTTGATTTTTTCATTTTTCGCCAGTACAGGTTTGATCTCCTCTGAAAAAAAAAAACACTTTAGAATTGGTATTTTACTACTTCGACCATTTGGTAATTATTTTTTGTTAAAAATAATTATAAAGTTTTTCAGGAATACTCAGTGCAAATAGCTCAAAAATTTAAAAGTTTAGGCAGATTTTAAATTTTTGTACCTCATTAGAAAATCATTCATTTAAGACATAAACGTTACCTAGTCCAGCTTTGAGTTTGTCATCGTAGTCAGCGTCGTCCCAGGGCTGTCGGGTGGCGTCGCCAAGGACGACATAGACAATGTTGCATAAAACCAAGATGGAGGCCACTAGCAGGAAGACGATACGCCATCGGCTGACGTCCGACTGAGAGGAGATGAAAAACTCATAGTAAAATGAATCGCAGTGAGGGTCGCAGCTGTTATCAATCAAATAAATATGTAATTTAGTGATTGCATCTACTATTTTCAGAATGCAGCCAATGAGTGGCGAAAATAATATGTAGGATGTTAAACTTTCTTCTCTGATTTTCATATAATTATAAACATACAGCAGGCTTAGACAATTTAACCCGCTACAGCAGGTTACTACAAAGCGAAGCAAAGTGGAAATGTGTCCAATAAATAATAGATAATAATTCAATAAATAAATTTAAACAAATTGTCAAACATATCCTTTGTAAAAAGGCTTACTATAAAATATCAGATTATCTAGACGATAAAAAAGCTTGGGACGAGTTTTGCTCCAACTCGAAAACTAACATTCTAACAAGGTAAAGGTTTCTTGTTCGCTTCTTTACTTTACCTTAAAAAGATTGAAGTGGACAAAAAATCAAAGTGATCACTTTATTTCCTAGTTTTACTTATGTAATCTGAGTTTTTGTGACGTGTCCAAGAGTCCTGTAAGGTCTAAAGGAAATAAAGCACTTTGAATTTTGAATTTTATAGCATTGTGTCAAAATAATTCAGATTGATTGATTGATCCAGAGAAGTATTATCTGGGAACCATCTAACTAGGAGTGGTATGAGTTGAATTAACATTAAAATGTGACATACATAATAAATATGTATGATATAGACGATAGCGAAGACGAATACGTCATCATGTCTTTATATTATAATGACATCATGACGTATTCGTCTTCGCTATCGTATTAGAAAGTTTTACAGTATTATTCTCTGTTAAAATGGATACCAGCTCCCAAAATGAAAATAAAACGTTGCGTTGATGGAACTCCTTCGTACCGGATCATTCTTCAGTATAAAGCTAGTAGTGAGTGGAGTCAGCATGCTTATCAGAGTGGCTACGAAGTTTGTAAGAGAGAGCATCACGCCAGCGAATTGAGGAGATAGGTCCAAGTGATTCACCTGAAAATTATTTAATTTACATAATAATTATATACCTTAAACAAGCATGTCGTATGGTTAAGAACCCCCACTTTCATTTTACTTATAATGATTTATATCATGGCGCATAATATACAAATGAAACCAAAAAATCTTCAAATATTGAATAAAACCTCTGTTATAATTATAATATAATATTATGATAATATAGTTTATGATAATTTTAGTCACAGAAGCATAAGACTAATAAGTGAGGTAAATAGAGACTTACCATAAAGCCAGCACCCATGAATCCTAGTAGAGTGAGAGTTACGATTAGAGTGAAGACTGCAAAGCTCTTGTGATCGGGGTTGATGAAGGCCAGAACTGTCATTCCTCCCGCAGTGCCAAATAGTCCTGAAATAGAAAAACAAGATCCGTCAAGTGCGAGTGTAACTCGCGCGCCGAGGGTTTCAAACATTTGCCAATTATTTGGACAATCAATTTTCCGTCATTTTTCGAATGGCAATATTTTGAAAAGTATGAAACCTACAGCAATTTCGAAAACTGTTTTAAAATTTACAAAACAATGCCTTTCATGTTAGGTCTCTTTTGAAATTTCAACATCAAAATTTGTACTGAAAATATTCATTTTCATTTATTTATATATCTTTTTCTTGAAAACAGTAATGGCGCACGAAATGTATCATTATTTCAAATTTCAAGTTAATAGCTGCAGAAGTTACTGACATATTCAAGAAAGAGCGGGGACGGACAGAGCGAGACCATAAGGGTTTCAAAACCGATCTTTGAAACCCCAAAAAAAGAAACTTAAGTGTTAAAATCATTATACTCAAAATCTATTGAGAACTTAAATCGAGTTTGTAGAAAACTATTTAATCGCCCACCGTCATACTATGAAAGGTAACTCCTCTCAATTTCTGGTAGGGGCACCGCAAGACAGTACAGTGTCTCGTAGGGGCACCGCAAGACAGTACAGTGTCTCGTAGGGGCACCGCAAGACAGTACAGTGTCTCGTAGGGGCACCGCAAGACAGTACAGTGTCTCGTAGGGGCACCGCAAGACAGTACAGTGTCTGGTAGGGGCACCTCAAGACAGTACAATGTCTGGTAGGGGCACCGCAAGACAGTACAGTGTCTCGTAGGGGCACCGCAAGACAGTACAGTGTCTGGTAGGGGCACCGCAAGACAGTACAGTGTCTGGTAGGGGCACTGCAAGACAGTACAGTGTCTCGTAGGGGCACCGCAAGTAAGTACAGTGTCTCGTAGGGGCACCGCAAGACAGTACAGTGTCTCGTAGGGGCACCGCAAGACAGTACAGTGTCTGGTAGGGGCACCTCAAGACAGTACAATGTCTGGTAGGGGCACCGCAAGACAGTACAGTGTCTGGTAGGGGCACCGCAAGACAGTACAGTGTCTCGTAGGGGCACCGCAAGACAGTACAGTGTCTGGTAGGGGCACCGCAAGACAGTACAGTGTCTGGTAAGGGCACCGCAAGACAGTACAGTGTCTGGTAGGGGCACCGCAAGACAGTACAGTGTCTGGTAGGGGCACCGCAAGACAGTACAGTGTCTGGTAGGGGCACCGCAAGACAGTACAGTGTCTGGTAGGGGCACCGCAAGACAGTACAGTGTCTGGTAGGCTTACCGCAAGACAGTACAGTGTCTCGTAGGGGCACCGGAAGACAGTACAGTGTCTTGCGTATGAAATGGAACAATTTTTATTTTTAGTTTTTGTGAAATGTACTCATCGGGAAGTACAATTTTTTTTGTTGATTCGTAAAAAGTAACAAAAAATAATATAATACTGATAAAAGAATAGGTAGATAAGATAGTATACAAAATAAAATACATAAGGAAAATGCTGAGAATCAAGGAAGTGCACATGGCCTGAGCTTTGAAAGCTTTGAAGCTTCAAGGCAACCTTGGGATAGAATGGACAAAAGAAAATAATATAGGCAGTGGCGTTTTAGTTACTTAAGGATGAATATTTTAGTGTTAATTATAATCGGTAGGTAGGTACATAATCATTTTTTTATTTTATTTGTCGATAGTCCTTTGTTTGACCATAATCTCACCTGATGAAAATTCATGATTTAAATTCTTAAAGATTCTTCATCTATTCATGAACAAGAATTGAAGTAGGCCTGCACAGACTTACCTATAGAGTTAAATGTTTTCCTGCAGGCCACAGCAGATAAAAGTCCTCTATTACAGAGCTTTTCACTGAGGCTGGTGGCAAACAGGCTCCCGACCCACATGCCCGCATACGGCATACCAGAGAGTATGGCACTCTGAAATTGGAAGAAAATATCTTTTAACAACCTAACAAGATGAAGGAAATGATAACGAAGTTACAAAAGATGTTATGCTAACATTTTTCAACGATATCTGCATAGCATGTTCGAGGTAGGTTGGCAAGTCCACGAAGAACATCAGGAAGGCGATGGAGGAGCCGATATGTGCCACCATGATGGCATACAAAGGAACGGTCCTGAGAATGTCCTTCCAAGGAACTGCACGAGCATCCTGAAAATTAGAATCTTTTATCATGTTTCCCTACAAAACCAAATTAATTTTTTTTTCATGATTAAATAACTTTACTTAATTATAAGGTTAATGTACGTACATTCCTGATAGATGAACCATAACCAAAAGTTATTGGGCCATACACGTTATGTTAGCCGAGTCAAGGCAAGTCTAGGATTGTATAGGCTATTAAATAAAATAAACAAAATCGACGTTTGTAATACCTCTGCACACTTTAGACATCATTGTGCTGCATAAAGAAGAGGACGCATTCTTTGTGTCAAACGCAGTTTGAGAACTCACATTTGCAGGTGTACTATTGAGTGCAGCCTTGATATACTCCCTCTCCTCTGCGCTGATGAGTCGGTGTTCGGCCGGGGAGCTGGCCGCGAGCGCGCCCCACACGCCCGCTGTCAAGAACATCAGGCCCGAGATGCAGTAGAAGATCATCTTCCAACCGAGAACTGTCTCCGCCAGCATTCCCGAAATGGGCATGGATAAAATTGTACCAATTTGAAATCCTGGAACAAAAGAGAACGGGGAGAATAGAAGGGGCGAAAGAATACAATAGTCGTCGTCGCCGTTATCACAGAAAAACGTGTCATTAGTTAAGTTTTTAATGTTTTATGTATGTTAGTTTTAAGGTATATATTACTATGGACTGTAGCATAAGTTAAATAAGATCTGTAACTTTACTATGGTCTGAAATAAATGATTATTATTATTAATAGGTATTGGCAACCTGGTGGCACAAGAGCGTGGCAGTTACAAGAAAGCTTTGCTTGCAATGGGACAATTCACGAAAAACGTCTTGCTAAGGAATTTTTGTTTAACGTAAACACGTCTTCTATTCTCGGAAGAACGCCGCGCCGGTTTCTTCGAAATAAAATGACCCATGGACACTCTACAGATATTGTACACCGTAGTGGTACCTACCTCCATAAACAATCCCAGCTAGTGCCGTTCTCTCGCTGGCTGGCAGCCACCGGCCGAGCAGCGTATGGCTCGCGGGGAACAGACATGCCTGCGTCAGACCCATTGCCACTCGGCACGCGCACACGCACGCCCAGCCGCCCTGGAATACCAGATTTTCATTATTAACAATGGATTTAGTTAGTGAAAATCCTTTCCCATTTGTTAGGTGGATAATTTATTTGTGTTGTTATGTTAAGTCCCCATCTTCAGTCTCAACAAACCTTTACCTCATACCAAGTAAAATACCCACTCAACAATTCTCTTGATTTCGAAAATAAAAACGAATCCAGTGTGTGAGTTGACTATTACAACTTTAGTTCACGCATAACATGAATACGAATACATTTATTTATCAGCAAAAAATAATTACAACGAATATTTACACTTCCATCTATTTTCTAAAAATCTAAGCCGTCAGCAGAAGGCAGAGTGCCCAGAATGCTGGCAGCATTGTCACGTTGAATAGCGATGTTAATTCGTTGACCGAAATAAAAACCAGCATTCCGATCACCTGTGGACTCTATTAGTAGTTTTGTAAGATAATACGAATACGAGAGACTTATTTATAGCATTTTTTTGGCTACAATTCGTTTGTATCGTATGCTAATAGCATTCTAAGCATTTTTCGTTGAAGACATCAATGGTTCTCGATTACGTTTATCGAATGATTTTTGGTAATAACTCAGACTAAAAAACATTTTTTTATTATTCATGTATGCGCAAGCTATGTTGGTAGTGGTCTACCTACTTACTTTTAATGTAGTAGCATTATATGCCGCAAACGCGACTCAAAATCTCAAAACTTAAAATCTCTGTCATACTAAGGTCATACTACAATAAGTAGTTCCTCTCGATCCGGTAGGGGCGCTACAAGGCGCTAAATGTATAGGAGTACTCAAAATCGATGGAAGTATTTGAAAGATAATGCGTACAAGTACAAGCCTCAGATCATTGTTATTCTAGAAAATGTAGTTCCTCTCCATCCTTCCAATTAGGGGCGCTAAAAAGCGTTAAATGTAAAGGAAATGCGTACAAGTCACAATAAGCCCTCAGGAGAGAGCAAATGTCAAAACACGCAAACACAGAAAACTGTACAAAAACAAAGCTTGACTTTGATTTAAATTGTTACGTCGATTCTATCATACGTCGTCATCGTTCAGACCAAGGTGTATCCCGTTATTGGGTGTCTAGTTGGCCTCTTTTGCCTGCACGTCAACCTTCTCGATCCTGAGTTTTACACATATTCGCGTTCTGTAATTCTTTATTGTAGTTACACAAAAAAATACAAAATAAGAACTTAACTAATAGGTTATGTACAAAGGCGCATTGATTTAAGCGAGCTCTTACTGTCGTGCTATTCTTGGAGATTCGTTTGCTATTTATCAGAACCATAGTTACCCAGCTTGCCACAACCGGCGTTATTAAGGTGATGGCCCCACTCGCAAGGAGCGCCACCATTAGGATCAGCTTCCCTCCATACTTCTTGGCGAGCAGACCGGCAGGGACCTGCATTGCCATGTAGCCCCAGAAGAAAGACGACAAGATGAGACCCTGAGTGTTTTTGTCCCATTCGTAAATCTAAAAAAAATATGGATCATATATTACGTAAGGTGGCAGTAAAAAACAGCTTACGAAAAAATATGAAATAGCGCTCGGAGAATCTCGTCGCTTGCATACTATGAAAACCATAGATCGATTTTAATAAATCATATTATTGTAGAAATATTAGTTAAATTCAAAACACGTGATAGAATATTTGAACTATTTATGATAACGAAAATGTAAGTAAACGACGCTATTTACACAGAAAGTCATCTAGAATCAACAATCAAGCACTGCGTCGTACGAGGCATAGATACGACGCCATTACTTTAAAACTAGATAGATCCGGATTAAAAAATGTAAAGCATACCTCCTCAACTTTACCTCAATAGCCTATAATGGCCCACTGCTGGATGCAGGCCTGCCCCTGAATTTTTTATTTCATGGGGTGTAATGCCCATATAATGCACATTGCACATGTGCCAAAGCAAACAAGGAATAAAATCAATATAAATTATTTGTTTACTCCAACCAAAACACTCCTGCGAAGGAACAGTGTTCTTGTTTGAATGCAGAACTTAGTGACTGGTAAAAAAACCAGTCACTAAGCATTCAATGGTTTCCATACATAGATTTAAATCGTTAGATAGGCCCCGACACCAAAAACTGTGGCTTTGTTTTTGAATGTGTGCGTTAACAAAATGCCGACGCACGCACACTAATGAGTAGTCAAAAAAATCGTGTTTCTGCCATTGTACTTATCTGTTGCTATTACCATTTCGTGTGCAATTGTATTGCACACACTTTTCTGAAAAAAGTATGTACCTAAATGCCCTGAAATCGAAAATGTTTGAATGTGTGCGTCAACATGGCGTACAAAAACTGCAATTTGTGTAGAAGGTACAGTCCGGTAAGTAGTTAGAAATAGTGTTTTTGCCAATAAACCTAATAATTATTATTACCATTTCGTTTACAATTGTATTGCACTGACTTCTGTGAAAACATAAAGGTCTTATTTATATCCTGAAATCGAAAACGCGTCTGTCTAAAACGTGTGCAATCTACACACAACAAGTGTACTGAGAAAATAGTGTCATCTCTTTTTCTCCCACATTAGTTGCAAACACTACTTTCTCTTTCGTGCACTCGCCGTTTAAATTTGTTATTTTAGACAGTGCGGAAGGAAAAATTAAAGTTTTTAAAACAAATCGCAATACATACGAGTGAAATGTTACACCTCTGGCTTTATTTGTGTTTCTAGAATTGTTGTTGCACTTTAGAAAGGCACACGATGGCATTTTGTGACACTAAACCGCTCGCAAACATCCTTTACAACACGTCCGGCTAACACTGTGTTTGGATGTGCACTGATTCCAGGTTAGTGAGCCTCACTCTCTTCGACCGTGGAACAACACGGCGCGGTCTCACTGCGGTAAGGGCCTATCTAACGATTTAAATCTATGTTTCCATACAATAGGTAGAATGACAAAATAATGTAAGTACCTACATACAACGTCTCAGACATCAGAGAGAATGGTGGCCTTGTCAAGTCGAGTAGATGCCCGCCACCGGAAACCCATTTGGGAGGGAATGAGGGGATGAGATGGTTAGCTGCATTAAAATTGTTGTGCAAATTCGGTCGTAAATTGCAAACAAAGTTTTATTTTATAATAACTACTTAATGTGTTCAACGTTACCAAAGGTTATCATACTGATATTGACATAACGAGCTGCTCCTAAGACTAGGCCGCCTAGTGCCAGGAGCAGCCCGCAGCCAGAAGCACCGTTAGCTCTGACGAAGTCTGCTTACTCTGGGTCTAAATGACGCTGAATATTTTCCAGTCAAGTAGTTGTTACCTCAACATTAGTGTCGTTCCTTCTGGTTGGATCGGTCATAGCCAGGATCGCCACTCCGAGACTGCTGCGAGAGATGAAGAGAGCGCACAGTGTAAGCCACATGCAGGCCATCTGCACATGTCGGATGCCGTAGCCATACTCTGAGGATTAAGAGATAAGTTTTTGTTTAGTTATATAGTCACTTACAACTCATATTTTTCACTACAGCTTAAGGCGCATACCCCACCCAAAGTGGCGTCGCCACCTAAATTATCTTATCATTCCGTTTAACAAAAGAATTTTCTAAAATCCATCTTCCAGATTGTGATACCTATCATAAGCTTTTTAGGGTTTGAAACATCGGTTTTGAAACACTTATGGTCTCGCTCTATCCGTCCCCGCTCTTTCTTGAATATCTCAGTAACTACTGCAGCTATTAACTTGAAATTTAAAATAATGATACATTTCGTGCGCCATTACTGATTTCAATAAATAAATGAAAAATGAAATTGAATAATTTCAGAACAAATTTTGATGTGTTTGAATGAGGTATCAAATGAAAGGTATCGTTTTGTACATTTCAAAAAACTTTTTGAAATTTCTGTAAGTTTCATACTTTTTAAAATATTTCAGAAATTTGATTGTCCAAATAATTGGCAAATGTTTGAAACCCTCGGCGCGAGAGTTACACTCGCACTTGGCGGATCTTGTTTTTTAATGTCTCTGTAATAGTTTTATTCTATTTAGTTTAGGCACAGTTACGAAAATAGATTTTGGTGGCCACCAAGGGCAACTTCGTATCTCTGCCTAAACTAAATAGAATAAAATTATTACAGATGCATTGAGAAAAAACTTAAAATAGGTATCACAACCTGGAAGATGGATTTTAGAAAATTTATAAGCTTCTTGTAAAATTCCTTTGTTAAACAGAATAATAGCATAAAGTAGGTGGCGGCGCTAGTTTGGGTGGGGTTTGCGCCTAAACTGATCAATGTTAACTTAAAGTACTCTGGACATTTACCAGCCATTTTACATCGCTTGACAAGAGTTGGTTTTGAATGGAGGGAAAAATGATGGTTTCCCCCATAGTTAGTACATAAAGTTGATATTTGTTAATCAGTCTGGTACACTGGCTGCATTGCCCTGCTGTATGGCAATGCTGATGCGCTGTGACTCACCAGCTCTCGGGTCACGCGTCGCTTCGACCAGATGCTCAGATAATTTTTTGAAACACCGGAGAGCCTCGGTACCCCACGGACTTAGGGTCTAGACTCCAAGGGGAGCAAATGAAAAGACAAAACACACGCTTCCGACTGATATTGATATGGATTAGTTGAACTACCTGTAGATTGTTTGTAACAGTTTGCAGATAGCTCAATTGTTTCTATTGTAAACACTTGTTTTATTTTAATTTATTATTTGATTGTAATTCTCTTTCAATCTTCTTTCAATTCTCTTAAAGAATACGTCTGATAGATAAGGCAACATCGATGGCTGAATCACTAGGCCATCGGTTCTGCCTATTTATAAACCCTAGATTCATGATGGTCTCGAAATATAGAATTAGATATTGGTTGATACTTGTAACTTTACGGATTGTAGGAACCTACGTACTATGAGCAAAACAAACATTTAATTAATTGATAAACGATTTAATGACTTAGCAAGACAAATATGAATGTTAGGTATATTTCAATACGAAAAGAGGCTGTAGGTACGCTTTTTATTATTTATATAAATAATTAATAAAATCTGATTATTTTAGATTCAAAAACCCAATAATATAGTTTTTTCCTCGTTTCTTCATCTTTTGAATTAATGAATGAACAATTTATTGTACTAATATTTTACATTAGTAAAAGTATAAACATAAATCAATAAAAATAAAACTAATACAAACTGTGGCTTTATCCCGGAGAGCGATTTCTCCCAGGCTACCTTGTTAAAAAGATTTAATGATATAAAAATTATTTATTTCCTACTTAGTGGCCCTATACCATAAAAAAGTTTTTATCTTACTGTTGTTGTTCTCTTTTCGTTCGTTAACTAGCTAGACTACTTATCTTAAGCAAGTTAGGATAGAACAGGTGTTCAATTTCGTTCTCAAATCAAGGTACACACTCAGTTAGGTACACATAACTTTCAGAGAGGTGTTGCCAAAACGTCTGAGGTGTTCTAATTAAATAAATAAATAACATGGTTGTGTTGGAGAGTTATTTCATTTTTCTATTATGTTAGTGTGTATTTTTATCATCGGAAAAAATATTTAGCTTTTATCGGCTTCTATTAAGATTTATCGTTATTCAAATAACATTAGTTGGTTTAGTTATAATGCTTGAAAGTTTTCCACTCTAACGATAATGAGATTTTGCTCTACCTAACCTCATCCAATAATAGATGATATATAATTTCTCTGGTTTTTGGACGATCCTTTTTGTACACTTTTTTGTGGTAATGGTATCTGACTTAGATTTGTATAAAGTGATCTAATTCTTTTGTCATATCATTCTCCTTGTCATGGCCTTTGTCGACTTCGAGAAGGCATTCAACAGTGTCGAACGTGGGGCCGTCACGTGTTCCACGCTCTTCATCGTTGCTACATCGATTCCCGTTACGTGAATGTGCTCAGGGAGCTCTACAGCTCTACCGATCTAAGATTCACGATTTTAAGGAAATTTCGTTCCAATCCAGCGACGTGTAAGACAATGTGATACTAAAGCTATTTAGCTTTGTTAAATGGTATCACATTGTCTAACACGCTGCTGTAAATACAGCAGCACTCGAAAACCCAAAACTGGGATACCTACGGCATTAAAATCAATGGTATCAATTTGTCTTTATCTTAGATTCACAGATGATCTCTTCGCAGAAAGTTTTAACGATGCCCAAAGAATGTTTGAGCAACTTTATAATGCGTTTTTTAAGTTAATTTATGGATTAATATGCCAACGATGAAAATCATGGTTAACCTCTCGAGCCCCTCAAATTCCATTATCATGGAGAGAAATGAGGTGCTGGAGAGAATCAGTCAATACATTTGTCTTTAAAATGCATAATTATTATGTCCTTCCGCAAAGAACATCAGCCTAAAGAGATCTTAAAGACACCCATGCAGCTAGAATGGGTGGCGTTTGGTAAACCAGATAACATCCTTAAATCAGAGAAGGTTCCACAATGTCTGAAGACAAGCTCTGCGAAAGCAAGGAGTTGATGAAAACTTGAATCAGTGGATAACTGAAATGTTATCCAGCAGAGCGACCAAAACCGAGAGTTCAGTATCCCTCGGGCAGGCAGCCCAATACCGGGTGACGCGGGGTTGCCCTCAGGATGGGGTCCTTTCACCGCTTCTGTGGATAATGGTCGCGAAAGAACTTTTGGACTCGCTGAACAAAGATGGTTTTTTACGATCACATATACAGACGACCTAGCAATTATGATATCAGGGCTTTTCGAAACAGATTGGATTGTGGAAACATGGTGCACCACACATAGTCTGTCAGTAAACCCGAACAAAATAGTAAAACTAAACTACCAAGACTTGAACTACCATCATTACTGGGCACAACATTGAAATTAAGCAAAGAGGTTAAATATCTGGGCATATGGCTAGATAGCAAGCTACTGGAAGGCAAACAACTGGACCACATTATAACAAAAGCCACAAACATCATGGCAATACACGCGGGTGGTGGGCAAGGACTGGGGCCTCAAGTCCAAGCTGTGCCTGTAGCTGTACATAGACATGGTCCGCCCAGTGTTATACCTACGGCGCAGTAGTATGGTGGCCTAGAGCAATCTAAGTCACCACCATCAACAAACTACAGCAAGTTCTAAAACTTTACACTTTCCTCGGCCCCTACAGCTATAACCTTGGAAATAAGGAGCTATCTATCTACACCCTGCCCAGATATAAATGCAAAAAGGTTGTCTCCGAAAGACCCTGTCATAAGATAAAACGAAACAGTTATTAACCTCCCTCGCTTAGCCCATATCTAATTAACCCTTAACTTTAGTGGTCAAAAATAGTCACTTATCTATAGTCGTGGGTCCATGGGACCCACCTATTTTAGATTGTACTTTTTGTGTAAAAAACAAAAACCAATTATATTTTTACACTCTTTTATTATTCATTTATATATTTAACAATCATAGTTTTACAAAAAATCAACTATAGGAACTTTTATTCTTATCTTTAATGGCACTTCTTATAATCAGTCGTTATTTACTTAACCTAAAAACATGCTTACGGAAAAAAAATCACATTAAATGGAAACACACGATAAAAAAATTAAAATCAACTCTTTTCGTACACATAAGATAACAATTTTTAAGATAACTAAAACAAAATCAAATATACTTCTTCTATAAAAATTTTGACATCACCAAATGATGAGCCAAGTTATAAGCATGAATTACACACTGTTTTAGCACCTAGTCTGTTCACCCGCTTCTTCATCTGGACTGGTATCTTCGCCTTCAGACATTTCAGAGTTTGAGTCATGGTCACTCGTTATCACAAACTCTTCTTGATCGTCAGAAAACTCATTTTCTGAATTGGTGGTACGAGTAGGAACATTGTTTCGAAAAGGTGAATTTCTGCCAATTTCATCTTCATCGCTGTCCACTTCAGCGTTCAACCACTGCTCTAATATGTCATCTCTGTTTGAGGAAACATTCCTTCGGTTTGCCATCTCAAAAACCTGAAAAAAACGGTAAAAGGAATATATAACATCAATGAAAAAAGTTACGCATCTATAGTCATGGGTCCCATGGACCCACTCGCACACCAATACTCACCTTAGGAATAGCGAGCGAAACGCGTCCGTCCACTTACGCGCGCTTCGGCCTACTGTCGGAAGGTACCTAGGCGCGGGAGGCGCTCGGGCACGCGCTGTGATTTTTACACGAGTTCGAAGATTGAACCTGGGTCCATTGGACCCACAACTACAGTTAAGGGTTAAAATCCATTTTTTATATTAAAATTATCCTAGGAACAGTACATACGAATCTTATTTATGATTGCATTTATCTCATTCTTTCAAATTTTTGTAACCCAAATTCGCTCAATTCACATTTGGGCCTTAAAGAAATAAACGTTATTGATATTTGATAATTTAATGTGTACTGCCCACTATGACGTACAGTGCCGAGACGTGGACGCTCACGCAGGAGACTGTGTAGCGGCTGAAAGTTGCACAGAGGGCCATGTTCCGAACACCGAGATCCGACGAAGGACTATAGGCCAGGATGTTGGTACTCCAGTCATGGAGCTCAAATGGAGTTGGGCTAGACACATTGCAAGTCAAGGTGATGATAGGTAGAGCAAAACAGTAACGGATATGTCGACGACATAGTATAGTCGAGGGCGTCAATGGAGGTGGTTACCACAGGGCCATGGTGGACAGCACAAACCTTGGGAGGCCAATAGGTCTCCCGAAGTTTAGTCGAAGCTTAGTCCATGATATAATATGTGGGTATACCCAGCAGTGGGTAAAATCTGGCTGCAGATGATGATAAAACGATGATGATCTATTTGAAAATACAAAAGTAATTAACAGGATATTAACCATGATCTGAGTTTTGAGATTCCAAATATTTCGGCACATATTGATGACAAAATTTCTACGTCGTCAGTTCAAATAATTATTATACTAACAAAAAGAATGTGTTATTTGAGGGTTTTTGCACTGACGAAATTGACTGATGTGGCGGTCAGGTCTATTTCTTTGAAATATTTGGTATCTATCAGATAAATACTTGTTCAAATACATTGCATTACTTAATTGCATCATTGGGTACCTACTTAAGTAATAGCTACATTACACAGATATATTAGAAACAAAGATACATTACGTTTAGTTTTATTTATCTCCTCTTCGGGATAATTTGTGGGACATTTTTCGTATGTTTTACTCTCCGACATCCTGATTCACTTGTCTCCATCACTTGATTGATACTGAATGAAGTTAATTGAGACTTTGCGATATAATTTGTATTGAATAAACGCCTGCGCTCATAGAGTTGAATGTCGCCTGGCGAGAGAAGAAGGATTATTGAAATGACAGGAGTATTTAGTTTTATCTCTGTGTAAGCAATGTAATATCACCTAATATTTGCCTACTGTTTTGCGTTTAAAAATGTACAAACAGTAGCTTTGATATGTTCGCGATTGTAGCAAAACGATGATTTTCATGACCAGCTTATTTAAAAGTTATTTGATGATTCATTGGCAAGGACACTACCAGCCGCACCACCAGTCCACCAATCCAAAATAGGCTTGTTAGTTTCGTTTATTATCAACGACACTATCAAGCCTATTTAATATTCGCTGTTAAATCGCAGCTTTACATATTAAACATAATTATGGTACTTAAACATCGATCACTTAAAATGAAGCTATAAAAGATTTACACTTTGATTTATTTGTTTTGGCAATCAAGAGCAATCTGTGTACGTGTGTGTGTGTATTAATGTGGTATGAACAGGGATGGACGGGATATTGATATTAATGTGGTAGGAACAGGGATGGACGGGATATTGATATTAATGTGGTAGGAACAGGGATGGACGGGATATTGATATTAATAAGGTAGGAACAGGGAAGGACGGGATATTGATATTAATGAGGTAGGAACAGGGATGGACGGGATATTGATATTAATGTGGTAGGAACAGGGATGGACGGGATATTGATATTAATAAGATAGGAACAGGGAAGGACGGGATATTGATATTAATGAGGTAGGTACAGGGATGGACGGGATATTGATATTAATGTGGTAGGAACAGGGATGGACGGGATATTGATATTAATAAGGTAGGAACAGGGATGGACGGGATATTGATATTAATGTGGTAGGAACAGGGATGGACGGGATATTGATATTAATGTGGTAGGAACAGGGATGGACGGGATATTGATATTAATAAGGTAGGAACAGGGAAGGACGGGATATTGATATTAATGAGGTAGGAACAGGGATGGACGGGATATTGATATTAATGTGGTAGGAACAGGGATGGACGGGATATTGATATTAATAAGGTAGGAACAGGGATGGACGGGATATTGATATTAATGTGGTAGGAACAGGGATGGACGGGATATTGATATTAATGTGGTAGGAACAGGGATGGACGGGATATTGATATTAATAAGGTAGGAACAGTGAAGGACGAGATATTGATATTAATGAGGTAGGAACAGGGATGGACGGGATATTGATATTAATAAGGTAGGAACAGGGAAGGACGAGATATTGATATTAATGAGGTAGGAACAGGGATGGACGGGATATTGATATTAATAAGGTAGGAACAGGGACGGACGAGATATTGATATTAATGAGGTAGGAACAGGGATGGACGGGATATTGATATTAATAAGGTAGGAACAGGGACGGACGGGATATTGATATTAATGTGGTAGGAACAGGGACGGACGGGATATTGATATTAATGTGGTAGGAACAGGGACGGACGGGATATTGATATTAATGTGGTAGGAACAGGGATGGACGGGATATTGATATTAATGTGGTAGGAACAGGGATGGACGGGATATTGATATTAATAAGGTAGGAACAGGGACGGACGGGATATTGATATTAATGTGGTAGGAACAGGGACGGACGGGATATTGATATTAATGTGGTAGGAACAGGGACGGACGGGATATTGATATTAATGTGGTATGAACAGGGATGGACGGGATATTGATATTAATGAGGTAGGAACTGGGACGGACGGGATATTGATATTAATGTGGTAGGAACAGGGACGGACGGGATATTGATATTAATGTGGTAGGAACAGGGACGGACGGGATATTGATATTAATGTGGTAGGAACAGGGACGGACGGGATATTGATATTAATGTGGTAGGAACAGGGACGGACGGGATATTGATATTAATGTGGTAGGAACAGGGATGGACGGGATATTGATATTAATAAGGTAGGAACAGGGACGGACGGGATATTGATATTAATGTGGTAGGAACAGGGACGGACGGGATATTGATATTAATGTGGTAGGAACAGGGACGGACGGGATATTGATATTAATGTGGTATGAACAGGGATGGACGGGATATTGATATTAATGAGGTAGGAACTGGGACGGACGGGATATTGATATTAATGTGGTAGGAACAGGGATGGACGGGATATTGATATTAATAAGGTAGGAACAGGGACGGACGGGATATTGATATTAATGTGGTAGGAACAGGGACGGACGGGATATTGATATTAATGTGGTAGGAACAGGGACGGACGGGATATTGATATTAATGTGGTATGAACAGGGATGGACGGGATATTGATATTAATGAGGTAGGAACTGGGACGGACGGGATATTGATATTAATGTGGTAGGAACAGGGACGGACGGGATATTGATATTAATGTGGTAGGAACAGGGATGGACGGGGTATTGATATTAATGAGGTAGGAACTGGGACGGACGGGATATTGATATTAATGTGGTAGGAACAGGGACGGACGGGATATTGACAACGATGTAGTTCTTTAATTT
Organism: Eupithecia vulgata; assembly: GCA_946478455.1. Classification (NCBI taxonomy): domain Eukaryota; kingdom Metazoa; phylum Arthropoda; class Insecta; order Lepidoptera; family Geometridae; genus Eupithecia; species Eupithecia vulgata. The sequence goes on along the minus strand of OX297873.1, from coordinate 666,970 downwards.
CCAATTTCAGCACAAATAGAAAATGTCAAGACTAGACAAGTGTATTTAATATTTATTAAAGAGTCGAGCAGCTCGGCTCAGAATAGTGTTTTGGGCATACTTTATAGTAACATGGGAAAGGAGTGTGTGTCGTGTTCGGGAGGCAAGGATCTGCAATGGTACACACAACAAACGTTCAGGACAGTTACTTGTCCAGACAATATGTCCTCAAGTAATAGGACATCGTTCTGTTTGCGTCATTGCTCGAGTTTCTATGAGATCCATAAAAACTATAGTCCTTAAACTTTAAGTTTCTGACTGCTCTCAGCAATGATAATTCGTGATAGTCAGCTTCGATTTTTAGAAATTAAATGTAAGTGAAAATATTAGTTGCATTTACTTTATTCTGTTTTTTACTTAGTAATAGATAAGAGTTAGGGTAAATTTTTCACCGGGTATAATATAGCCGAACGTAGAATATCCTCCTTTGTTTCGGTAAAAATAGATTTTAATTTAAAATTCGGGAACAAAGATGACTGCTATTTATGAATTCGATCGAACATAATAGATAAAATTTACGACGTAACGTGTCGCTTTGTAACGAGAACCATTCTCAATGATCCCTAAAAAATTGCCATGCAATATAAAAACACATTTATCTACCTTTTGTTTGAACATAATACACCATTATGATCTTTTTAGTTCACTTTGAGATCTCAAACCCACAATTTTATTATAATTGTTTAACTTTTTATCAATTTAGGTACACGTGGTATTTTCAATAATTATTATTTCTGTGATACATATTCAGCTGAAAATACAGAGGACCGAGTGAGACCATCTATTATGTCATTTCTTGCTTCAGCCACGTTTTCAGTGGATAGAGAAGTTATTGCATAGTTTCCTCTACGGTTTCTTCAATGGGCACTATGCCGCCGCGCGCTCAACTACTACTGTCGGAAACCAGCCAACCTACCTGTCGAAACGTTACACATTACTTGACCTACATGATTTTATTATAATGTCATTCGTTTTTCAGATATCCAATGTTTATCGTTAATCTATCATAATAACATTATATGTAAGTAGATCATTGAACCAAATATGTTCTCTTCGTACTTGTGCTCATTACCTATATTGATAGGCTTTGTAATTGGTAGATATTTCAATAAAACGAAAGTCTTGAAAAATCATTTATTTCCAGTTAATAGATTGTTTGCTTCTTGTTCTTTTTTGTGATTTTTGCTCAACTCCGGATTTACTTGTTCTGAAACAATTAATTTAAAATGAGTTATAACTATACTTACATTATACCGTAGACGTAACTCCAATATGTATTACATTATACCTAGTAGACATAACTCCAATAAGTATTACATTATACCTGGTATGTATTGTCGGTGTATTGTATTGTATTGTACTTATTGGAGTTACGTCTCCAATAAGTACAATACAATACAATACAAAAATGCTTTATTGTACACCAGAAAAGAACATTACAAAAAAACATTTACATGAGACAAGTACAATGGGCGGCCTTATCGCTTAGAAGCGATCTCTTCCAGGCAACCTTTGGATGGAATGAATTTTATAAATATAAGAAAGGCAGGGGTGTACAAAAGATAAAATTAACAAATTACCCATGTATACATATACAAAAATAATATATACATATATAATACACTACTTAAATACATAAATAAATAACATGTGTTCACTATTCTGACAGGAAAAACTCCTTGACGCGAGATTTAAAGACTGGTAAGGATATTGCTTTTCTAATGGACTCTGGTAGTGCATTCCACAACCTTATGGCCTGGATAGAGAAGGATTTGTCGTAGAAACTGGTTTTGTGAGGCGGCATATTCAAAACCAGATTTTCTGACGAACGGAGGACACGGGAAGGATGAAGATGAGAATTATGGAGGAATTCAAAACGCTCCTTTAAATACAAGGGAGTGACAGGGTTAAAGAGAATGTTATGAAGAAGAGAGAGGATATGGGAATTTCGGCGAAGACGGATAGGCAGCCATTTGAGTTTTCTGCGGAACTCCGAAATGTGATCATACTTACGTAGACCAAACACAAAACGTATACATACGTTTTGGAGCCGTTCAAGCTTATTTAGCTGCTCTTCAGTTAGGTCGAGGTAGCAGACATCGGCATAATCAAGGATAGGGAGTATTAGAGACTGAGCGAGCACAATTTTAGTGGCAGTAGGCAGGAAGTTTCGAAGTCTTCTCAACGAAGCCGCAGAGGCAAATACCTTGCGACTAACCGCATCCATTTGTGGGACCCAAGACATGTCACCATCCATGAAGATTCCCAGATTTTTAACACTTCTGCTAAAAGGAACTACGATGCTATTAAATTCAATTTTAGGAAGAGTGGACCAGTCAATTTTAGCAGAAGTGCGTGAGCTACCTATAATTATGGTCTGCGTTTTACTGGGGTTAACCTGGAGACCGTAGGCCACGCTCCAATCACGAATACGGATAAGATCGCTGTTCGTGCGGTGAATTGCGCAGGCCAGGTCTTTCAGAGGGGCTTGGGTGTAGATTTGGAGATCGTCTGCATAGAGATGGTAGGAAGAAGTCAAATTGAGAGTGATCGAGTTAATGAACAGTGCAAATAAAAGTGGAGATAGAACACCGCCTTGCGGGACACCAGCGGTGGTGTTACACCAAGACGAAAAAGAGTCGTCAGTGTGAATCCGCTGCCGGCGTCCCTGCAGATAACTGCGAAACCAGCCCAACGCCGATGGAGATATGTTAATAGAGCGCATTAGTCCAATGAGGATATCGAAATCAACAGTGTTGAAAGCATTGCTGAAGTCAAGGAGAGTAAGGATAGTGAGTTGGCCGTTTTCCATTCCCGATCTGATATCATCAGTGACTTTAACAAGGGCAGTTACAGTACTGTGACCGGGACGAAAACCGGATTGGAAAGGATTAAGGAGGCTATGAGTAGTGAGAAAGGAGCTAAGTTGACCGTGAGCAAGGCGTTCAAGGACCTTGGAAAGGAATGGAAGGATACATATGGGCCGGAAATCTGAAAGAGCAGAAGGCTTGGGTTTTTTGGGTAAAGGAATAATATGAGCTTCTCTCCACACTGCCGGAACGGTTTCAGAGATGATAGAGAAGTTAAGGAGGTGACTTATCGTGGGCAATATCTCCTCAATAATAGGAGTGATCATGTTACGACCGATATTGTCACCTCCCATTGCACTAGAGGAGATAGACAAAATGCTCTTTTTAACATCACATGCGGCGAATGGACTAAAGCTAAACGAAGGATAGTCAGGAAGAGGCAAGGAAGAAAGAAAGTTGAGAGTACTAGTTTTGACATTTATATCCATGATGGAAGTCGAAGAGAAGTGAACGTTAAGTGAATCAATATTAATATTAGATGTACACGCCTCTTGACGTGCCTTGCCAATTCCCAAAGTTCTTAAAAATTTCCATGCTTTAGCTGGGTCACCATTTGAGAGTGACGAGTGAATGTAGCGGCGTTGCGCATCCCTACACATCCTATTGCATAAGTATTACATTATACCTAGTAGACGTAACTCCAATAAGTATTACATTATACCTGGTAGACGTAACTCCAATAAGTATTACATTATACCTAGTAGACGTAACTTCAATAAGTATTACATTATACCTGGTAGACGTAACTCCAATAAGTATTACATTATACCTAGTAGACGTAACTCCAATAAGTATTACATTATACCTGGTAGACGTAACTCCAATAAGTATTACATTATACCTGGTAGACGTAACTCCAATATGTATTACATTATACCTAGTAGACATAACTCCAATAAGTATTACATTATACCTGGTAGACGTAACTCCAATAAGTATTACATTATACCTAGTAGACGTAACTCCAATAAGTATTACATTATACCTGGTAGACGTAACTCCAATAAGTATTACATTATACCTGGTAGACGTAACTCCAATAAGTATTACATTATACCTGGTAGACGTAACTCCAATAAGTATTACATTATACCTGGTAGACGTAACTCCAATAAGTATTACATTATACCTGGTAGACGTAACTCCAATAAGTATTACATTATACCTGGTAGACGTAACTCCAATAAGTATTACATTATACCTAGTAGACGTAACTCCAATAAGTATTACATTATACCTGGTAGACGTAACTCCAATAAGTATTACATTATACCTAGTAGACGTAACTCCAATAAGTATTACATTATACCTGGTAGACGTAACTCCAATAAGTATTACATTATACCTGGTAGACGTAACTCCAATAAGTATTACATTATACCTGGTAGACGTAACTCCAATAAGTATTACATTATACCTGGTAGACGTAACTCCAATAAGTATTACATTATACCTGGTAGACGTAACTCCAATAAGTATTACATTATACCTGGTAGACGTAACTCCAATAAGTATTACATTATACCTGGTAGACGTAACTCCAATAAGTATTACATTATACCTAGTAGACGTAACTCCAATAAGTATTACATTATACCTGGTAGACGTAACTCCAATAAGTATTACATTATACCTAGTAGACGTAACTCCAATAAGTATTACATTATACCTGGTAGACGTAACTCCAATAAGTATTACATTATACCTGGTAGACGTAACTCCAATAAGTATTACATTATACCTGGTAGACGTAACTCCAATAAGTATTACATTATACCTAGTAGACGTAACTCCAATAAGTATTACATTATACCTGGTAGACGTAACTCCAATACATTACATTATACCGACATAACTCCAATAAGTATTAACTGATATCACTTATTAATTACTTTAAAAGTAAGCCACCTATACTTACTTAATATTGATAAATAAATAATGCTGGACAATTCTCACAGCATTATCTAGCCCCAAGCTAAGCAGAGCTTGTGTTATCAAATATCAATAACGTTTATTTCTTTAAGCTTACAAAATAAGCACTTAGACAAGTCAAATTTTATACTTTTAACACGTTTATAAATAGTCATTATTATCAAATAAGAAAATGATGGTATTGATTTTATTCGCTTCAATTTTTTTTTTCACTAGTGGAAGAAGCAAAAAAGAAACCACTAGTAAGTTTTATAAATCTTAAAATTAATACATTACTTATCTCAGTCTAAATATAATCTAATTTGTATATAACTCAATATTTATATGAAACTAACTAAGCTTAACATTATATCCCTTATATACCATTGTCAGTGTGGAACTGAGCGACATCTGGCCAAGCATTTACATCATTGATGTAATCATCTATGGAGTAATAGGCTTTCTTTATAAGATTTCGTTTTATGTACTGTTTAAATTTACGAATAGGGAGCTCAGTTGCTTCAGATGGAAGCTTGTTATAGAAGCGTACGCAATTTCCCATAAATGATTTCCCTACCTTTCGTAATCTATATGATGGGATGTGCAGTTTGTTCTTGTTTCTTGTATTTACTTTGTGAACATCACATTTTTTATAAAGCTAGTTATGGGTACTAGATAACTGATATACATAATATAATATATTACATAGATATTTTTATCATAGAAACGACCAGAACACGCGGAACAAGTCTGATTCTACCGCGAACCCGCAACCTCCTGCTCCGAGGCGGACCTTCGCCCACTGCGCCGCACCACAGAGGTCGTAATTATTCTATCTATACTAGTACTAATATATTATATAGAGGTAAAGTTTGTGAGGTTGAAGTCTCTGCACGTACTGATCAGATTTTAAAATTCTTTTACCAATAGAAAGCCACGTTGTTTGTGAGTGTCATAGGTTTTCATTAGCCAATTCTGTGGCTAGATTGTAATTATACTCTAGTGTACAGTCCGACCAAAAAGAGTAGAAAATAAATGAGGGCGCCACTAATTATTACATGTTTTACATGGTATCACCATATACTACGGCAGAACGTATTGATACTTGATATTGTTAAAACATGCAGTTTTTGTTTTACTATTAATTATGCTCATCACATAAATGTTTGTCCTGGATATGAATCAAACCCACTATATAATTTATATACAAACATTATAGTAATTAAATCTTTTGTAGACCAAGAGCGTTTGTCCACCGCGCCAATACCGAGACGTTAAACGATCGATACCAATTTTATTTTATAGTATCCTAGGTACCTAGGTACTTCGGCAACGTCAACTAGTTGGACGAACGCTCTAAGCTGTGAGGTGTGTGAATGGGAATTTATGAATTATTTTGGGTTTCTAGTCTTGTGCCATAAACAAAAACATTTATATGAGCAATGATGTCCAAACTAGTCCTATGACACTACCTACCTAGAAAGAAAGCAAGAATATTTTGTATACTCAGAAGGGGATAAACACAGTAAAAGACAATTTTGTTGAATAATAATATTCTAAATCATACATCAATCTAGTGATTCAAAGTATAGATATTCAACACCAGACATCGATTCTTCATCAGAATGTTGTGGTAGAACACAATTAGAAGTCCCTGCTATATCATCATTTTCATCTTCACTCTCCGATTCCTCGCTTGAGCTTTCAGATTTTCCTGCACTAAAACAAGTATCAAAAATAATTGGTTGCACTACAAAATAAAATACTATTCAATGAGACAAAGATAAACAATGATAAATTAGTATGAATTACATGGATTTTGGATGGATTTACAAGATTCTTTTAATAAATTATGACAGTTTACTTCCAGTGCTATTCTTTTTAACCAGCTACTTACCGGTCAAATCTGCTGTTCATTTATAAACGTCTTCTAAATCAGTCAGCAGCTTCCCGGCTTGGTACTCGGTCAAACATCTCTTATATACTTTGTAAATAATGTCACGAGCCCCACTGCGTATAGTTTTATTCATTTTGCTAATATTTGGCGATTTATGCGATTAATTTGCTATCATGGAAGTAACAACCAACAGAACAAACAAACATAAACAAAGAACTCGACTCGACCGAAAATGACATTGTTTGGAGTGTTGCCGCTCAAAAGCTAAGTCAGGCGACAAATTCACTATGGCGGAAACACTGGCCTTTCATAAAGAGTTGCCAGATTACACTAAATTTTAGTTCCTCGATAATTAATTTCTACTCTTTGTGGTCGGACTGTGTGTGTATATATTCTAGATAATAAAAAAAAGGTTAGGTATATTAACTCGAAATAATGAATATTAATCGAAAAGCGTAGGCGTAACTAATACAGGCATGTTGAATCCAGCTTGTCGGCTGTGTCGCAATTTAATAGACTCGGCCAACATGTGGAAAGACCCTCGTAGCTGAACCCTTTTTAACAAATGCCATTTCATATAAATAACTAGCTTTCGCCCTCAGGTTCACATGTCATGATTTTTCCCGTCCTAACAATCATGCAATGTTTTTGGAAACCACGGATAAAAAAACAATCCGTGGTGGTTTATTTTGTATAAAATTGAAAGTTTTACTTATTTATTCATTTTTGCGAGCGTGTATGTTTGTCAAATTGTTATTGTTAGTAGTGGTGTAAGTTTTTACCATATGGCACATTTAAAGTGTCGTAATCAGGGCTGTCCCAGGGCTGTCGCTCGGTGCCGCCCAAGACGACGTACACGATGTTGCACGACACCAAGATGGCCGCCACCAGGAGAAACACGATCCGCCATCGGCTCACGTCGGTCTGGAAGTAGACAGTTCACGCAATGTTACATAATGTATTGTATTGGGTGTGCCCGTAAGGATAGATGTAAATGTTTTTAATAATAATAAATAAAATGTTTTCCATTCTAGCCTTGACAAAAAATCACTATGCCGGTCTGAAACTCTCAAGGTAGCGAATGAAAAATCACGTATTCTATTTTCTGATAGATTTGATATCTTGCTTGTGAATAATTATTACATCATTGTTCACTGAGGCGAGAAAGTGCCCGATTCCTAGCGTAGCCAATATGTATGCACGATCTGCAAATATTTGTTCCGAGTATTCTGGATATTATTCTATGTATAGTAATATCAAAACTATCTTTGTATGATAATATATTGTAGGAGTAATAAGTATATCACACCTTTACTTTCAAACCGTCATTATACAAAAAACACGTACTTTTCTATGTAACAAATAATTTTAAAAACTAACTACTGGACCGATTTCAAACATTCTCTTGCTGTTAGAAATCTACATTATCATTGAGTAAGATAGGTTATAGAATATTCCCGTGTAAAGCCGGGGGACCGCTAGTTATATTCCCGTGCTAAGCCGGGGGACCGCTAGTTATATTCCCGTGCGAAGCCAGGGGACCGCTAGTTATATTCCCGTGCGAAGCCGGGTGACCGCTAGTTATATTCCCGTGCGAAGCCGGGGGATCGCTAGTTATATTCCCGTGCGAAGCCGGGGGATTGCTAGTTATATTCCCGTGCGAAGCCGGGGGACCGCTAGTTATATTCCCGTGCGAAGCCGGGGGATCGCTAGTTATATTCCCGTGCGAAGCCGGGGGACCGCTAGTTATATTCCCGTGCGAAGCCGGGTGACCGCTAGTTATATTCCCGTGCGAAGCCGGGGGATCGCTAGTTATATTCCCGTGCGAAGCCGGGGGACCGCTAGTTATATTCCCGTGCGAAGCTGGGGGACCGTTAGTTATATTCCCGTGCGAAGCCGGGGGACCGTTAGTTATATTCCCGTGCGAAGCCGGGGGACCACTAGTTATATTCCCGTGCGAAACTGGGGGACCGCTAGTTATATTCCCGTGCTAAGCCGGGGAACCGTTAGTTATATTCCCGTGCAAAGACGGGGGACCGCTAGTTATATTAGTAAAGGTAGGTGCATATAATGTTGCAGGACCAGGACCAAGCTATAAGACTATAAAAAACCTATGGCCCTATTCTGCTAAAAATAGATTCACTATGACAATGATAGGTATCGACGCTGAGTCGCAAACACACGTTTTAAAAGGCTCATAATTATAATTTACTTAATTTCATAACCTGCACAAGAGAGTCAAGGATTACCATGACTTTATAGCCTGCACAAGAGAGTCAAGGATTACCATGACTTTATAGCCTGCACAAGAGAGTCAAGGATTACCATGACTTTATAGCCTGCACAAGAGAGTCAAGGATTACCATGACTTTATAGCCTGCACAAGAGAGTCAAGGATTACCATGACTTTATAGCCTGCACAAGAGAGTCAAGGATTACCATGACTTTATAGCCTGCACAAGAGAGTCAAGGATTACCATGACTTTATAGCCTGCACAAGAGAGTCAAGGATTACCATGACTTCATAGCCTGCACAAGAGAGTCAAGGATTACCATGACTTTATAGCCTGCACAAGAGAGTCAAGGATTACCATGACTTTATAGCCTGCACAAGAGAGTCAAGGATTACCATGACTTTATAGTCTGCACAAGAGAGTCAAGGATTACCATGACTTTATAGCCTGCACAAGAGAGTCAAGGATTACCATGACTTTATAGCCTGCACAAGAGAGTCAAGGATTACCATGACTTCATAGCCTGCACAAGAGAGTCAAGGATTACCATGACTTCATAGCCTGCACAAGAGAGTCAAGGATTACCATGACTTGGCCAACGTATTGTAATAAGGACAATACTTACAGGATCATTCTTGAGGATGAAGCTGGTGGTGATGGGAGTGATGATGCTGCAGATGCTGGCGACGAAGTTGGTCAGCGAGCACAACACGCCAGCGAACTGCGGAGAGAGGTCCAAGTGGTTCACCTGCAAGGAAGCCGACGCAGAAAATACGAAGATAAAACACCAATTGACCATAATATAAAAAAATTAACCACAGCAATTGTAAATAATTCAGTAGTGATCATTATGAGCTTACTTCATATCACGTGATAACATTATTATATAATATTATCATATTAGCCAATAAATAATCCTTACGGTTATTATGATGAACACAACGTAACAAGAAACAACTTCAAACAAATGAATAACGATAGGTCTTTTATGAAAATCCCATTTAGATTTTTATTTTTGTATTTGAATTTAATAATACTTAATATTTAATAAGCAAGTAATTAATTTTATTTGTTATTTGCGTATAAATACTTAATTATTAATAATTAATTAAGTTTATTTATTAAAACATGTATTTGTATGGAAGAGCAGGACATCCTGGCACAAGTATATTTACATACTTAAAAGGATGTCCTAACAGTTGTTTATCATGTAAGTACTATATTACAAATAAACAATTTTCAATTTCAATAGGGAAGTAACCTACAATGCATCAAGTCCTCGACTCGACTTGCAGCGCCAAAGTGCGACACTTCATACTTTGTCTTATTTTTATTGTACGATATCTCACAACTGATTTTTAAATTCAACACATTCGGTAACCTCCGCTGAGAAGGTTGTCTCCAATAAAGTTTATAACAGTGATGATTGCTATACAATTAACTAACGGAATACCTACTCACTGAAAAGCCACTAGCCATAAACCCTAGCAGAGTAAAAGTGCCAACAATCGTGCAGACAGCTAGGTACTGCCGGTCAGGGTTGAGGAACGCCAGCGCGAGCAAGCCACAGGCTGCCCCATTTAACGCTGAAAATTTGAAAGAACGGAATTGAAAAGAATAAATAAATAAATAATGCTGGACAATTCACACAGCATTATCTAGCCCCAAGGTAAGCAGAGCTTGTGTTATGGGTACTAGATAACTGATATACGTAATATTATACATTACATAGATAGATATTTTTTATTATACATAGAAAACACCCAGACCAACGGTACAAATTTCTGCAGATCATACACAAATTTGTTCCGAGGCGGGGATCGAACCCGCATCCTCTTGCGTCGCAGGCAGACTCTCGCCCGCTGCGCCACTGAGGTCGTCAATAGAATCGAAACAAGATCCCTCAAGCGCCGGGGATTTAGAACTTTTGTTTTTATGTATTAAAATAATGTGTGATCAGGAAGTTATTGACTGGTCAATATTTTTTTCAATGTATTTCAAAAAGTATTTGAAATGTTTCTCCATGAAACAACATCAAACAATTAAAGTCATAAATATAATAATAAAATATATAAAGTTATAAATATAACGGGATTTTTACCATGATTCGATTTTTGAGTTTTTCAATATTTCGGCATAGTTTCATGCGCCATGATCACGGAAGAACTGAAAATGAAACTGTGCCGAAATATTGGAAAACTCAAAAATCGAATCATGGTAAATATCCCGTTATAAATGACTTTAATGTTAATAACCATGATAGTTTTAAAAGTTTTAACATTAATCAAGAAACTAAATCAATTTGGAATTATGGACACCTTTTTGGATCTTCTTACATCTTACTTGAGTGATAAGATACAAAGAAAATGACATTAATGGAAAAAGGTATTCGCTGTAGACTAATACTGTATAAGTTCGAATTCGAACTGGAATTCACTCAAGCGAACTCTATTGCTCCTTTGTAACATTTCATGTGACAAGTGAGTTCGAGTTTCAAGTATCGTAATGGTTTGTGAATTCCCTTACAGAAAACAACATTGTACTACAACATTCTTTAGCGTAAATCTCACTTGACTTAGTTCATTTCATTCACCACGAGGAGCATTATCGAGTTTTACAGAAAACTCACGGCGGATTTAGCTTCGTGAGTTTACAGAATGAGCCTGCTGTAGTAAGTGTACAAGGAGCGTACAAAAGGTTTTTATTCCTATTTTTAGTTTTATATTAACGTCCTGCCACATCTTGTAAAGAATATTCACGAAATTGTATTAATTAACTGATGATACTTCTTTATTAGGGTTTCAAAGATCGGTTTTGAAACCCTTATGGTCTCGCTTTGTCCGTCCCCGCTCTTTCTTGAATATCTCAGTAACTACTGTTGCTATTAACTTGAAATAATGATACATTTCGTGTGCCATTACTGATTTAAAAAAATTTATAAATAAATGAAAATGAATATTTTCAGTACCTACAAATTTTGCTGTTGAAATTTGAAAAGAGACCTAGGGGGACAAGAGGGATATCAAATGAAAGGTGTCATTTTAAACATTTCAAAACACTTTTTGAAATTTTTGTAAGTTTCATACTTTTTGAAATATTTCAAAAAAAGTCGAAAAAATGACCATTCCCCCCCCCCCTTTCTCCGAAGATTGCAGACTGATCCACGTACAATGAATTAGGCGTTTGTAGATATCAATCTATATTTTACTGGAAAAATATAGAGAAGTCTGTAGAAATAAACATTTTTGAAAAAAAAAAAAAACATATTGAGAATGGCCGAAAAGGGGGATATTTTTTATCGAAAAGGGGGCTACCTACTTTTGGTTTATCAAATGAAAGGCATTGTTTTGTAAATTTTAAAACCGTTTTCGAAATTGCTGTAGGTTTCACACTTTTCAAAATATTGCCATTCATGCCAATTGGCAAATGTTTGAAACCCTCGGCGCGCGAGTTAGACTCGCACTTGACGGATCTTGTTTTTAAAATGAAACGTCAAAACACAAACTTTGCCGTTGTAAATAATGCAATATCAAAAGTAGTCCATTGGTTTAGTTTAAAAATACATTTATTTCTATCTGCGGCTTAAAACGTCGGTACTATTCGTGTAGATATATTAACGGAATGTTTGTTAAACGTTCCAAAAATCGATATTAAAAAAAAAACTGGCTTTCAAGAGAATTCAAGAGAACTGAAACTAGAGCTGCGTAGCTGAAATTTTTAATGAAATTTACTTTTGTGACATAGGCTACGAACGTATTTTTTAAATTCTCATTGACGGTTTTATAAGTTTTCTCATAATAACTTTGACATCCTTACCAATGGAGTTGAAAATCTTTCTGCATGCACTCAGCGACAAGAGCCCTCTGTTGAATATCATTTGGCAAATGGTCGTGGCCAGAAGGCTTCCGATCCACATGCCGGCGTAAGGCATTCCGGAAAGCACCGCACTCTAAAATAAAACTGGTTCCGTACAAACTTCTACTCTTCAGCAATGAAATCAACCCTCACGCATAGTGCACAATAATTTTCTTGGATGGATGGATGGAAATTTCCTCAAACGTAAGAAATTTAATAAGTTCCCAAAAATTTCGGCCGGACTCGAACCCGCGCCCTACCCAAAAAGTTCGGGTGTGCTTAACCACTTTCAAATATTCGCTTTGTAGAAAATGGACTTGGACTTTTACGGGCTTACGCACTTAACAGAACCTTAGCCTGAAACGTTTCAATGGTGAAACAAAGCGTGCGAAGCCGCGGGTAGAATATAATGTTTCTAAGTATTATAAATTGGTCCAGTGGTACTCGTATGTGAGAACCGGGTACAAGTATTATAACATTACAATTTAAACTTACGCTTTTTAATGATAAGCCCATAGCTCGTTCTAGGTAAGTTGGCAGGTCCACGAAAAATAATATGAAGGCGATTATAGAAGCAATCTGCGCGGCCAAGATGGCGTACATCGGAACAGTCCTGAAGATGTGCTTCCAAGGGATCGGGCGGCCAACCTGAATAAAGCTTCGGGTGAATTTATCAGGGATGAGTTGGAGTGGTGCTATCGACGCTATATGACATCTGCGGGATGAGTTGGAGTGGTGCTATCGACGCTATATGACATCTGCGGGATGAGTTGGAGTGGTGCTATCGACGCTATAATGACATCTGCGGGATGAGTTGGAGTGGTGCTATCGACGCTATATGACATCTGCGGGATGAGTTGGAGTGGTGCTATCGACGCTATATGACATCTGCGGGATGAGTTGGAGTGGTGCTATCGACGCTATATGACATCTGCGGGATGAGTTGGAGTGGTGCTATCGACGCTATAATGACATCTGCGGGATGAGTTGGAGTGGTGCTATCGACGCTATATGACATCTGCGGGATGAGTTGGAGTGGTGCTATCGACGCTATATGACATCTGCGGGATGAGTTGGAGTGGTGCTATCGACGCTATATGACATCTGCGGGATGAGTTGGAGTGGTGCTATCGACGCTATATGACATCTGCGGGATGAGTTGGAGTGGTGCTATCGACGCTATATGACATCTGCGGGATGAGTTGGAGTGGTGCTATCGACGCTATATGACATCTGCGGGATGAGTTGGAGTGGTGCTATCGACGCTATAATGACATCTGCGGGATGAGTTGGAGTGGTGCTATCGACGCTATATGACATCTGCGGGATGAGTTGGAGTGGTGCTATCGACGCTATATGACATCTGCGGGATGAGTTGGAGTGGTGCTATCGACGCTATATGACATCTGCGGGATGAGTTGGAGTGGTGCTATCGACGCTATAATGACATCTGCGGGATGAGTTGGAGTGGTGCTATCGACGCTATATGACATCTGCGGGATGAGTTGGAGTGGTGCTATCGACGCTATATGACATCTGCGGGATGAGTTGGAGTGGTGCTATCGACGCTATATGACATCTGCGGGATGAGTTGGAGTGGTGCTATCGACGCTATAATGACATCTGCGGGATGAGTTGGAGTGGTGCTATCGACGCTATATGACATCTGCGGGATGAGTTGGAGTGGTGCTATCGACGCTATATGACATCTGCGGGATGAGTTGGAGTGGTGCTATCGACGCTATATGACATCTGCGGGATGAGTTGGAGTGGTGCTATCGACGCTATATGACATCTGCGGGATGAGTTGGAGTGGTGCTATCGACGCTATATGACATCTGCGGGATGAGTTGGAGTGGTGCTATCGACGCTATAATGACATCTGCGGGATGAGTTGGAGTGGTGCTATCGACGCTATATGACATCTGCGGGATGAGTTGGAGTGGTGCTATCGACGCTATATGACATCTGCGGGATGAGTTGGAGTGGTGCTATCGACGCTATATGACATCTGCGGGATGAGTTGGAGTGGTGCTATCGACGCTATAATGACATCTGCGGGATGAGTTGGAGTGGTGCTATCGACGCTATATGACATCTGCGGGATGAGTTGGAGTGGTGCTATCGACGCTATATGACATCTGCGGGATGAGTTGGAGTGGTGCTATCGACGCTATATGACATCTGCGGGATGAGTTGGAGTGGTGCTATCGACGCTATATGACATCTGCGGGATGAGTTGGAGTGGTGCTATCGACGCTATATGACATCTGCGGGATGAGTTGGAGTGGTGCTATCGACGCTATATGACATCTGCGGGATGAGTTGGAGTGGTGCTATCGACGCTATATGACATCTGCGGGATGAGTTGGAGTGGTGCTATCGACGCTATATGCTATAGACATCATGTGATGTTAAAAACAAGGAAGCATTCTTTGTATCAAAAGCAGTTTGAGAACTCACATTAGCAGGTGTACTATTGAGTGCAGCCTCGATATACTCCCTCTCCTCTGCACTGATGAGTCGGTGTTCGGCCGGGGAGCTGGCCGCGAGCGCGCCCCACACGCCCGCTGTCAAGAACATCAGGCCCGAGATGCAGTAGAAAATCGTCTTCCAACCAAGAACTGTGCCTGCTAGTAGGCCTGACACTGGCATTGCTATTATCGTGCCTATTTGGTAACCTGATAAAAAGTTAAATTATTTACAATTTTATCACAACCACAACATCACTTTTCCCATATCTACAACACAATTTGTTTCACAGATAGGTATGGTAAGATGCCCATCAAACTCTTGTGTCTCCGCGAGATTCATCACTGGTCTCTTCATCATAATATCAATTAGATTTATATTATTCGTTAACAAGTGGTTACCTTTAATTAATCAATTCATCTTTTCATGAGATGTATGTAGACCAGCAGAACCAGTATAATAATGCATTCAGGATGCTATTGTATATACAGTATATGCAGGCTGCACGGTAGTTCCAACCCCATTCTGAATGCATTAGCCAATAAATGGGATAGCCCGTTCCTCGAACACTGTAATCGATGAATGATGAAATAGTTTCATCATAAAAGATTGCAGTGTTTGTAATTATAACACTATTATCATGACCTCATGCTAACACTAACATAAAATAAGATTGACTAACATAATTATGGACCTAAATTGATTTTTTGTGTTGTCTGAAATAAATGATTTATTATCATTATAATTATAGATCATAGAAGTATACACGACGACCTGTGAAATCGATGTGACCAGGTAAGTAATAGTTGCAACTACCGACTCGTTTATAAAACAATGAGCAACTTGCCTCCGTAAACGATTCCCGACAGCGCGGTCATCTCGCTAGCCGGCAACCACCGGCCGAGCAGCGTGTGTGTCCCGGGGAACAGCCCCGCCTGCGTCAGACCCATTATCATGCGACATGCGCACACGCAGGGCCAGCCTCCCTGGGAAGTTATGATGTAAATTAAACTGTAATTTATACTGAAGGAAGATTTGTTTCAAATCGCCAAGAGATTTCTGTTGCTATCAAACAGAAGGCTCTCAACTGGCAACCACATGCCCCAAAATGCAGCGTGGACCCCCCGCGAAGTTAATCTATACTAATAATAACAGTATTAAAAGGAGGTAAAGTTTGTGAATTGTTTGTGACGTTGTAGGGGGTAATTAATATCCACTGATTCAATTTTTTTTTTTCACCATTGCAAAGATTACTTTGTCACGGAGTGACATGACCTACGCGAACTACTTGGGTGAAACCGCGAGGTGCTGCTAGGAGATAATGTTGCATGCTTGTACCGCACACCAGGACATTATGCCGATGTTCGGGAGACTTGCTAAGAAATTTTCTAAAACATAAATTGTCAAAACCGTACCAGTCTAGCCATAACAGGCATTATCAGAGTGATCAGTCCATTCACAAGCAGTGCTACTAGGAGTATAGGCTTCCCGCCATACTTCTTGGCGAGCAGACCAGCAGGGATTTGCATCAGAGTGTAACCCCAGTAGAAGGATGACAGGATGAGGCCCTGAGTCTTCTTGTCCCAGTCGAAAATCTAGAAATGTAAGTATTTTCTAAGTTATGTGCATTTTTCTGAATTTCGATATATAATCGAAGTTGATGGCTTTTTCAGTAGGTACCATGATTAATGTCGCTATGAGCTTTCTAAAATAACTGAGGCAAGTGTTTTGTTTAGTGTGTGCGCCAATGACGGTGCCAAAATATAGGAAAGCACAAAACAACACAAATCAAACATATGAAAGGTCATCGGCAACATCCAGTTACTATATATTTTATTTGTGCTTTTATGTCCTACTATTCGTTTCTTGTTTCATCCGCCCATCGAACTTTATTTTGTATTTTGCAACGAACTATAAATCATGGTGATGTGCATCGGCTTCCTCACTATGTTAAGTATATTGACGACCTCAGTGGCGCAGCGGGCGAGAGTCTGCCTGCGACGCAAGAGGTTGCGGGTTCGATCCCCGCCTCGGAACAAATTTGTGTACGATCTGCAGAAATTTGTTCCGTTGGTCTGGGTGTTTTCTATGTATAATAAAAAATATCTATCTATGAAATGTATAATATTACGTATATCAGTTATCTAGTACCCATAACACAAGCTCTGCTTATCTTGGGGCTAGATAATGCTGTGTGAATTGTCCAGCATTATTTATTTATTTCGTCGTTGTGGTGCGAGAAGTCACTAACTAACAATTTTGGCCAAAATGACTTAATGATGCCAAACTATTTTTACACCCAATATGTACCTTCTGAGAAGGTAAAAGAGCTGTTTTTCTTTTAATTTCGGGAAATACAAGAATGTCAGAACTACTTATCTGCTTGATGAGCCAAAAATCTGTCTACAAAAAAGAACTAAGGGTACTTAAGTAATTTATTTAAATCGTTTTTTACCATATTTTTCAATTACTTGGGCTGCACTGCTCATTAAAGTCACTTAGTGACATTTCGCGTACAATTTTATTTGACACGATCTACCATAATGGCTCTTAGTTATTATTTGCACATAAAAACTAGAAATGAAATGAAATTCTGTTGTCCGGTAAGATTCATTAACAGATATTAAGTAATATTTAATGAAGGTGTTCGCGCATCTTTTGGTCTTTACATTCTGCGAAACCTAACTAAAGTACGTCAATTAAATCTGTATTGCTACTTAGTTAGTAATTGAAATTGTTTTGTGGCTACATTCACGCTATCCCCGCTCACCCGCGTCCGTGTTTGGATTCAATCAGGTCACCATCATCATCATCCTATAATTAGTCCACTGCTGGACAACGACCTCCCCTAATGAGCTCCATAGCACCCTGTCTTGAGCTTGCCGCATCCAGCATCTGCCAGCAGCCTTTCGCAAATCGTTCGAACGGCGTCCTACACTACGTTTTCCGAGTCGCGGTCTCCACTCAAGAACACGTTTACCCCAGCGGTTGTCGACTCTTCTCGAAATATGGCCAGCCCACTGCCACTTCAGCTTGTTAATCCTTTGCGCTATGTCGATAACGTTCTCTGTCGGTTGTATTCGTTGCGAAACCGAGAGAAACTCCGAACATCTCTCCAATAGCTCGCTGGGCAACCTTAACCTACCGTGAGTCTCCACGTCTCAGCTCCGTAGGTCATGACGGGTAGGACGCACTGATTGAAAATTTTCGTTTTCAAGCATTGCGGTATGGATGACGAGAAGACTTGACGTAGTTTGCCAAACGCGGCCAACATAGCTGGATCCTCGTCTTGACATTCTTCTCGAAATTGTTTTTACCCAACTGCAGAGTCGGCCCAAGGTAAATACGCCGAAAAAAATTTGAGAAGGTGACCATGTACGACGACCGGTCCCGGATCAATGTGGCCATTGATAATGATTTTGGTTTTATCCAAGTTAATGCCAAGACCGATGCGTCGCGAGGCTAAAGCTAGGCCAGCCAGTATCCGGTTCAGCTCCTCAAGCGACTCTGCCATGAAGACTATGTCATCAGCGAATCGCAGGTATGAGATGTAATCACCGTTTATGTTGATGCCCTTACCTTCCCAGTTCAGCGTCTTAAACACATCTTCCAACGCGCTTGTGAACAGTTTCGGGATATTACATCCCCCTGTCTCACTCCTCTGTGCACTTGATTTTGATTTTGATAGGTTTAGACTGCTGGCCCTGTACTTGGACACTCATGGTGACGGCATCATAAAGACATCTCAGCACCTCGATATAACAATAGTCTACTTGGCATCGCTGTAAGGATTCCAGAACAGCCCAGGTTTTCACAGAGTCAAAGGCCTTTTCATAGTCCACAAAGGCCAGACAAAGGGGCTGATTATACTCTTCGGACTTCTGTATAATCTGCCTCACTGTGTGTATTTGGTTTATGGTGCCATATCCTCCGCGACATCCGGCCTGTTCCGATAGCTGGAACTACGAGTCTTCTGGCGAGACGGTTCGTGACCACTCGTGAGAACAACTTATAGACATGGATCAGGAGCGATATGGGCCTGTAATTTTTAAGGATGGTTTTGTCACCCTTCTTAAAAAAGAGCACCACCAAACTCCCGCTCCATGCCTTTGGAGTTCTTCCACTGTGAAGGACGGCATTGAAGACGTTCTGTAATTCTTGTAAAACAGGGGTTCCTCCGGCTTTCAAAAGCTCTGATGATGCTCCCTCTTTACAGGGGTTTTTCCATTTTTAAGCTGCCCCAGAGCCAACACGATCACGTCTTGACTGATGTCTGTCAGTTCGTCGGTATAGTGGCGTGTCAGGGTGGCTCTAGAATCGTGGTCATTTCGTTGGGCATGAGGAGCATGTGCAGCGCATAAATGGCCATAGAAATCCTCGATCTCGGCTAAGATCTCCGGCTTCGACAAAACGGTCCTCATCTGAGATGAGACTTTAGACTTTCTGCCAGTGCGCTGCATTTTGCAGAACCTGATGCCCTCGTCTCTCAACGTTTCGACCAGATTGTGTAGGGTCTCGTCAGCGTCATCAGTGGGTTCCAAGGCAACAAATCTATTCCTGAGAAGCTGCTGAAACTTCTCAGTGCCCGCCATGATTAGGTTAGGTCGGAGCGTGGACCTCATGTTCTTAAATAATTACATACCTAGCTCTTTTTCACATTTAAATTGTACCTATGTTATCTTTTCAACTCATCTTTAACATTAGTCTTAGTATTATGCTGTTTTCTAGTGATTTTTTTAATTATTTTGATTTTGTATTATGTGCATGCTGTTTTTTAAATAAATATATTTTCTCGTTTTCACATTGAAATTGTATTTATTCTTTTGAACTCACCTTTAATATTAGTCACTAATTGCTATCTGAAACAAAGCTATACCAAGAATAATTACTTAAGTAACATGAAAAGTTAATTAACTAACAATAATGACATCTTATTGAGTTTGCTAGAATTAACTAACTTACATTTTACTAAGTATCTCAGTAACCATAAAAATATTTACATAATTTATTAAACTGTAGGGTGTATGGTAAAATTATCTATATTTTGTTTATAGAAATAATTTTTGTAACTATAAGCCCTAATGAGTTACACCAATTTCAAGATCAAAAAAAACTTTGATCGTGATTATCTCGCAACTAACTTTTTGCACTTAGTGACTTCTCGCACCACACCGACGATTTATTTATTTATTATAGATTTAACATTTTACCGAAACTTAATTATATTTACGCTGTTTAATTATTTGCTTTCATGGTACAAAAATCTAGACAAACTAGTTTGGCCACTGTATATGAAATAAAATATACCTACTTCAATATTAGTATTATTCGGTCGCGTGGAGTCTGTCATAGCCAGGATCGCGACTCCAAAGCTGCCTCTTGCTATGAACAGCGCAGTCATACAGACAAACATACAAGCCATCTGCACATGTCGAATTCCGTACCCATATCCTGGAACAGGATATAAAATAATCGAACTGTCAGTGATAGTTTTGTGTCTGAACTACCAAAATGACTCTTAATTTTATAAACCTGTCTCAACTTTATGCAATAGCTAGGATTCATTTGTTTTCTTCTGTTACGTTAGGTTTGAATTAAATATAATATTTGGCCAAAAGACACTGACCCTTAAAGGTTTTGAACTCACAAATGCATTATTTTATTTATTTGAGGTCAGCGTATACTTTCATTTGCCAGCTGAGAAAGTGAAGTTACAGTTGACATAGTTTTATGAGTAAGAGGTGAAAGATAGGTAACAAACTTTACTTTTAGGCACGTCCTCAGTAATATCAGTGGAACACTTTTCGTAGATCGTCTTGTCCACCATCTTCACACTTTCGTTTCTCCGCTCCCAGTCACAAATGAAATACCAGATGCAGGAAATAATATAATGTAATTTCTTTACAGTAATTACCTATAAATAGAGTTATCTCTGTACCTACGTTACATATGTTCCAAGTTATTCTCATGCATTCAGATATCGTTCTTTTATCCCAGAAGTAAAGATCAATTTACAATGCTTTATACAATCTGAGAGACTTAGAACTTGACTGACAGAAATCTCATGTTATCTTATCTTTATCACACGATGTTAAAAACTAATATTTAGTTGTCGATAGCAGTCTTATTCACTAATTCACTATTGAGAAAATGAAAATGGTAATTTGAATGAAATATTTTAAAATATAAAATATATTATTTACACTTTGTCAACAAAATACACACCCACTCACATCACAATAACAACACCTTATTTCTAGATTCAATTACATATTTAACTTATCTTAGTCAGTCTCATTTTTTTATCTATTGCGTATCATTAAGTGTCTATAAACTAGTTTTGATGATAACAGGTTCATCGTGGACGATATTTTCGCGAGATTCACTCGTTGGCTTCAGTGGTCTCTTGCCTCCGCCGCCTGGAAAGATTTTCATTTTTATTTTGACTTTCGTTAGTTACATTCAGTCTAACGAGATCAGATTACCATTGAAATATAATTATTGTAAAAACGTGAGGAAAAAGTTACCTAATAAAAGTTTCTGAAGCGTTGAGAAAGGGGCGTCGATTGCGATGCACAGAACAAACGCCGCGATGAACGTTATTGTGATGTCACTGGAGAATCGGTAGATCTGTTGACAAACAACAAGTTTATGAGCATTGTTGACAAGTCAATATGAGGGGAAAGTAGGACAGTATAACGCATTAATAAAAACATGGATTACATCGATTGTGATACAGAACTCATAAAAATATAGTCATATTTAAATAAATCTGATTTTACTGTGACATTTCTATAACTATGTTTTATGGATTGTGTATCTGAAATAAATGACGTGATATAACTTTGATTACCATATTCCAAAGCATTACTCACTCGAGACATGCAAAAATATATTTTGGTTTGTTTTGTAAATAATAATCTTTGAAGGCAACATAACAAATCTTTCATACAAGAAAGATTTTCTTTGTTCAGTGAAATAATATCAACGAAAATGTCTACAATCGATAATGAGAAAGAAGTGTAGGTATACATGGCACTGACATTATTGCCTTCTGTAAAGAAGTGCGTGCTGACCCAGCTACCATTGGCCATGAAAATGACGGAGACGTGGATCATATAGACGGCAAAGGAGAGCCTTGCTGGCAGCTTCCAGACGGATAGGGAGAGAAACCAATTGATTGG
The DNA here is from genome assembly GCA_946478455.1 of Eupithecia vulgata. Taxonomy (NCBI): domain Eukaryota; kingdom Metazoa; phylum Arthropoda; class Insecta; order Lepidoptera; family Geometridae; genus Eupithecia; species Eupithecia vulgata. The sequence continues at coordinate 644,508 of OX297873.1, read as the reverse complement.
GCCTGTGGAGAAAACATTTCGTGAGATTAAATGTAAAAAAAAAATAGTTTTCAATTATAAATCAATGTTAAAAATAAACTCAATTATTAATGGACTCAAATAAATTATTTTAGAAAATGTACTTCCTTGACAACCTAAGAGTTTAAGAAAACAAAAGTAGTTAATAATAAAGATGGACAATTATTCACAGCATACAGCTTTATCTTCATCACAGTAAGATGACTGGTATACTTAAGGCAATACAATAAAATACATACTAATATCATATCAATACTGAATGTAAAAGAATCTTAAGACGTACCTCCATAACCGTGAACACAGGCAAAGATCAGCCAACCAAGTGCACAAGCCCAGATGGCGCGCATGTACGCGTTGAGGAAGTTATCGAAGACCTGATTATCGTGGTTTTCCTGCATCACCGGGTACATGGTAAATACGCAGAACGCCATCAAAAGGAATGAAAGGCACCAGAGTAGGGAAGCAGGTATCTGAAAATTAAGAACTTTAAAATTAGTTGAAACAGAAAAGAGCTGGAGAAAAATAACTATAGATGAAAAGAGGTTAAAATGTGAACCGTATTTGTGATCCGACGAAGAACTTCGAGTCGCGACAGTGCGATAAAACCACAGTCTCCCTAAAAGTCCCTCGTATATGGGTTGAAACATTGGTGTTCTTTCAACAGAAATAAGCTTCGTACTTAACGACAAATTAATTACTTAACATAAATTATATATATAAACATAACCATTAATACCATAATAACATAAATAAAAAGAAAACATAAATTATACAGGTTACAAAAGTAACCTGTATAATTTATGTTTTCTTTTTGTCATTTATTCGTGTTATGTGTTTCTCAAACTACGATAGTATTAAAGTAAAATAAAATAAAGTCTCGCAAAGCTATTGGTACAAATGACACGACTCTTAATTGAGCAGCGTTTAAAATCTCTGGTTCTATATAATATGGCGTGTAAAAAACTTACAAATGAAATTTTGATACGTTTGTCCCTGCAAACATGAAGTAAATATCCGTAGATCATGCCTACGAAGAATGGGGACGCGCGGGACAGAGTGTTGATGTAGTAAGTAGTCATGTAGTTCTGGAACTCGCTCATGCGACTGAAATAAATAAATCTTGGTTAATATTTGCATTGCTTAGTATTCGTTATTCAATATACACAATGCTAAACTCAAAACACAATCTTACAGTTGTGTAAATGTACAATATTTAATAATAGTGATTTTAAAACTATACATTGATTAAAGTAAAATAAATAAATAAATATACTCACTGGGGGTTAAATAAGCCAGCAGAGAAATTGTTCAGAAAACTGTATAAAGAAGATGCAACAAGTGATAGGATCAGAATGCCGACAAGAGCTATCCACGCAAACTGCTTCCGGCCAAAGAGCCAAATCAAAATGATGGGGCAGAAGAAGTAGAGCTGGACATCCACAGACAGGTACCACGTTTGAGGGATACACTAAAACAAAAAAAGCAATTTGGATGACCTAAAGCGCATAATAATTTTTGTTCTTTAGTCTTTGCGACTTACTGTAGATAGAGGTAAAATAAAACTCAGACTGTCACTTACAATTTGTGTAGGATTGACATAGTTCTGTACATGCAACAATGCGGACCACCACCACGACCTGCAGTTGCGGGCTTGCGTGGACACGTTGACCCAGAAAGGGCCGTCGGAGAAGTGGTTGAACAGAGACGCCTGCAGAAGGACCACAGTGGCGAGGATAGGAAACATTCGGAGAAGGCGGTTAATGTAGAACAGATGGACTGTGCGGACGAAACGACCTGAAACAACCAGCAATATTATAGTCAAGTTAATAAATTAATTTCCTTACATAACTGTAGATAATAATGATAACTATTTGAATATAATAAAGTAAAATTATTAAAAAAATGTGTGAGGAAATGATTTATTTTAACAAGTAACAATCTCTATAATACTGTTCGCCAAATCAAATCTAATGTTTTTGTTTATCTTTTCAAGTAATAAATAAATCTTTAAAGAAACATTTTTTTAAAAGAAATGTCGAAAACGTGATCCTGCTAAATTATCAAGGTTTTTGCGATATTGTGGATTATTTTAGTTTGATAAAGATAATTATGGTCTGAGGCCGCCCATTGTGCAACTCTGTTGTCTATCTTTTCCTGTATTCTTTATTTGTATTTTCTTAAGTGTGTGCAATAATAGTGTAATGCAATGTATTGTATAGACTCATGACTACTTTATTGAAGGATAAGAATACATTTGTTTCAAGGTCACAATTACCTCGACTGATTTTCCCAACTGTAGTGTAAACTGCAAGGATACCACTGAGACAGAAGAAAGTGTCTACGGTGATAGGAGCGGAGTGTATCCAAACGCTTGAAAATTTCTCCAGCCACTGAAAAAACAAACATGTAGTAATATTTTTTACAAGAGACAAAGTAAATAAGAACCGATTAATCTCAAGCACATGGTTGGTTACTATCTACCTCAGTTGGACAATTCTAAAGAATGATTCAGGAACGTGACTTGGTGACAGGCTGAGACATCAAGCTAACCCCACCATCCTTTGGGATAACTACACGAGAAGACACAATATTCTTATCTTACCTTAAGCGCATCAAGAGGGTTCTGAAGGTATCCAAGCAGAGTGAAGGCGTACGTGTGTCCAACCACGACCCACAGCATGGAGAGGGCGCGGATGCCATCGACGCACTCCAGCGCGCCAGGAACCGTGTTGAACGTGAGGAACCGCCGCGTGTTCGTATACACGGAGAACGAACGAAGTAGGACGTTTGCTGACTTGGAATCTGACATAGAAAAGAAGTTTTAACGAGTTACCAACAAAAAATGACAAAAAATAGTAACTTTTGTTGTAACTTACCTTTTCGGAAGACAAATGTGTGGCAAAGATCATATGACGTACTGACGATGAGGATGAAGCCAAGAAACGAGAAGAGGACTCTGAAAATTAGAATAAAGGGCATTTTAATTTAAAACTCATACATGTTTATAACCTTAAAGCAAGCTGCTCGATATAATTTCAATAGTGTGTTTGTCTTACGTAGCGACTATATCAGCAGGGGAAAACAGCTTGTCATTGGGAAGTCGGCAGAAATATTCATGGTAAGTAATGTTGATGTAGTTCTGGCTGCTCAAGAAGTAGTCAACAGCCTGAGTAGCGGTGCACGCTCGGGGGACGCAGACGCCGAAGGTTGCGCCGTGAACAGAGTTGATAACCAAAGGGGAAACTCTGAAATATAATCAAATTCGTGTTTGACTAAAATAATGATTTAGAAAGTTGAATGGAACATAATTAAACCTTGATGAAAAGACTCATATTTATAGATAGTCATCAGTTTTAATCAAAGCAGGTATCTTACAAGCGATCTCAAATATGGTACTTCGAGTTCCTAAAATCAATGTTTATCGAAGTCTGTAGATATCAACAACATTAATGACAATGATAACGCCAATAGTTCACGATATGGGCGCTCCCAGCATTTATAAGTGTCTGCTAATATACGTATTAGATTTTCCTCTGCTGACGGTAATTATTATATAGTTATTATCTTATCTTAAAGTAAAAATAAAAGTTCGTTTATTGCTTGAAAATACAATGTTATAGAGATCTTATAGTATATACTTAATTACTTATCGTTTAATACAATGGAATTATTTACTGTCATAAAATCATACCTGGGCTGAGGAGGTGCGGGTTCATTGACACCTGCAATCCCCAATGCAAATGTCTTGAGCGCTCGAAACTGTTCCGCTATTCTAACTTGTTCAGGTTCTTCGATTCCGCCGTCTCCACCCCCACCGTTCGTGTCAGAGTCACCCGGCCCTCCAGGCACTGGCAGCGTGACGCCAGGGGGCCATGTGAGCTCGAAGACAGGCGTGCTCGGTAAATCGATGGAGATTCCATTAGTACTGAGAGGAACGAGGATGGTGCAGTATTTGCCCTGGATCTGAGTGTTTTGCGCGAGGAGGTCGATGCCTAAGCACTGGTGGTAGTTGCCCAGGTCGTTCACGTTACCTTCCAGTATGCCCGAGGGAATCGTTGCGCTTGCATCTAGGACTACAAGGAAGAAGACATCTTAATATTTTAGTTTGGAATAATAGATATTTGCTATATTCTGGTTTATTATTTACGTTTTAAGCACCTTTTATATAAAATGTGACGTGTAATTTAAAAGAAATGAATTAAATAATTAGAGTTTAAAGAGAAATGGTTTTAATAAAGGTACAAGCAGCCAGACGACGCGACGGAAGCGTGAAGCGCATCCCTACCGTATTCTTATTTTGCAGCACTTTACATTGGTAGCTTGTTACAACTATTTATATACACTATAAACTTACAACGATGCAGAAGGGAGTTATTCGTCAACAGCGTGAGTTGTAGATCACAGAGCTCCGGGTTCAGGACGCTCTGGTATAGCTCCTCGTCAAACACTTGCGCTGCCGCGCTTAAGGCCAACACCGCAACTATCAGCAGCCCTTTGGACATCATCTTTACTGTTCCACTTATAATGAGCAGTAGAGTATTTTTTTTTCAAAAACTTTCTCTTTTACTATTACTAGTAATAATGTCTATGAACGTATTAATTTATCTTCAGTTTTTTTTACAAAACGAGCGTGGCCAATTTTTTTTCTCAAATAGTTAACAAAAATAACTTTTTCTGTATTTTCAGACCATGGACAACTATTTAAATGTGTCCATTCACACATTGCTTCGGAATGGGCACATTGATTGAGTGTTGACTCATATAAAGTAGCGATTATCAAAACCCAGATAGTTGTTGATTAGTCATCGATTGTTTTCACGGATACACAATAAAGTGTTCGTTATCACGTGAACGATAGACCTAAAGAAATGTTGGCAAACTATAAACCCACAAATAGAGATGACAGATTATCTACTCGGAAATAGATCATCACCACTCAACTAAATCCATTCATTATTATTTTAAACGTCCTCCTTCTACCTGAGCTTCAGGCACGACAGCTAGCGGAGAACAGCCATGTGCGCAGAGCAATAGTAACGAGCACAAGTGTGCGCGCTGACATAGGCCCTCTCTGTATTCCCTCACTTTCATAATCCGATGAAACGCCACATCCACACGTCCGGGGAGGGGTCAGGCACAGGAACACTGAAACTTTCAGAATGTAGATGATACTGTGTTTTTTAGGGTTCCGTACCTCAAAAGAAAAAAAGGAACCCTTATAGGATCACTTTGTTGTCCGTCTGTCCGTCTGTCCGTCTGTCCGTCTGTCCGTCTGTCAACCCACTTTTCTCAGAAACGCGTAGAGTTATCGAGTTGATATTCACATCATATACGCAGGCTCGTAACCTCTTGAAGCCTCGATATAAATCAAACTTCTAAGTCAACACAATCAAAAGTTACAGCTGTTTATGTCTATTTTTTTTCAATTTTCCTAGGGAATCACATGCACACAAAACCTATAGGGTACTTCCCGTTGACCTAGAACCATGAAATTTGGTGAGAAGCAAGGTCTTATAGTACAAGTAATGGAAAAAATCCGAAAACCGTAAATTTGTAATTTATTCACAGAAAAAATATTTTTTTAATCTTGCCATGGACCAAAAACCTATAGGGTACTTCCCGTTGACCTAGAACCATGAAATTTAGTGAGAAGCAAGGTCTTATAACACAATTAAAGGGAAAAATCTGAAAACCGTAAATTTGTAGTTTATTCACAGAAAAAATATTTTTTTAATCTTGCCATGGACCAAAAACCTTTAGGGTACTTCCCGTTGACCTAGAACCATGAAAATTGGTGAGAAGCAAGGTCTTATAACACAAATAAAGGGAAAAATTCGAAAACCGTAAATTTTTAGTATATTCACAGAAAAAATAATTTTCGAATCTCGCCATGGACCAAAAACCTGTAGGGTATTTTCCGTTGACCTAGAACCATGAAATTTGGCAAGAAGCAATGACTTATAGCACAAGTAAAGGGAAAAATCAGAAAACCGTAAATTTGTGGTTTATTCATACAAAATAGTACATTGTTACACTATGGTTGGACGTAACTTATTTAGTCTCGAGACGTCAATAGTTCGAGGGACTAAATAAGTTACGTCATAATCGTTATCAAATCAGAAAATTATTGTGCCTTATTCGTCTGGATTTGACTGATTTCTTTGCTAAAGAGTAGGAGTTTGTACGGAACCCTTGATGCGCGAGTCTAACTCGCACTTGACGTTTTATTTATGATGTCGGAAACTTCATATTTCAGCAACAACGTCCTATCGTCTATCTTGGGGTATATTTAAATTTTTCTCTTGTCGACGAAGCGATAAGGCAAGGCGATGGCGATCCTTTAAAGGTTGATACGTGTACAACAACGCTAGTTGGTTGACACGGTTGGGAGGTTAAGATGCGATTGGTGTAATCTGATAAGAGAAGTCAATACCTCTTAAAGTGGCTGCTTCTGAGCAGTCTTTAAAATTACTTTTGTTTAAAAAAAACATGGAGACAAAACGATATAAAATAAACCTTAAAATAAGTGTTTGGCATGGCGCCTAGCATTTACAACAAAATAAGTGTTTGGCATGGCGCCTAGCATTTACAACAAAATAAGTGTTTGGCATGGCGCCTAGCATTTACAACAAAATAAGTGTTTGGCATGGCGCCTAGCATTTACAACAAAATAAGTGTTTGGCATGGCACCTAGCATTTACAAAAAAATAAGTGTTTGGCATGGCGCCTAGCATTTACAACAAAATAAGTGTTTGGCATGGCGCCTAGCATTTACAACAAAATAAGTGTTTGGCATGGCGCCTAGCATTTACAACAAAATAAGTGTTTGGCATGGCGCCTAGCATTTACAACAAAATCGCATCAGAAGGTAATTCGATCGCATTTAAAAACAAATTAAACAAAGTATGTATTGAAGGAAAAGTACCTATATTATACCGTCGATGAATTCTTTAATTACATTTTCTTAATTTACCTATGTAAACAATCTACTTATTTCCATCATTCATTGTATTTTTTTTATTAATTTATTATACATTATTGAAATTTTGGTTTATAAATTATTATGCTATTGATTGACCCAACTTACTAGATCATTATAATTTAATAATTGAATTGTTTAGCGTTAGCTTAATTTTATTAGCATGTTAGTTTATTACGTAATTGCCGGATCATGGCAGACTAGTAGGAGTGTGGCGTTACATCACTAGATAGTTAAATAAACGGTTTATTGAATTCTGTTGAAATAACGTGAAGCCGCGATTCAATAACTACCTAGATATTCCTGCATGTGATTAAGCTGATCCTTCTGATTTCTTAGAGACCAAAAAAACGGGTTCTGTCTCGATTGGTTCTGGAAATATGACGGTTTGAAATTCCCTTAGAGCCACTGATCTCTTACCCCCGAAACACAACTCACATTATTTTAAGCTTGTCTCACGTCACGATTTTTTGACAGATTTTAATGAGGACTTTATAATCGTGAGGGGTTTATATTCTTGCTTATCATACTTTTATAACGGGGAGCAATTTTACTTGGCAATTTTTAACGTTAGCTTAACGTCAACAATCATGCGTTTAGCTACATCGGTCGTGAAATAGTTATGTTATCTGAAGAGAATGGAAATTCTGTTAACGACCCACTCCTGCAGACTAAAGATACCAGAGATTGGCTGACGACTAATGTACACAATACCACCTAATTTAGCAGAAATAGCATTCATTTATCATTATTTTAACAGTACTTATCATTTAACAGCGTTATAAGTTTTGGTTTTGCAATAATTTAATTAGTAAATATGAGAGTACTTGGAAGAAGTATTGTGTTGACATTGAGGTAGTAACACCACCTACCTGTCTGTCACCCACCTGGCTACTTAACTGCAGGCCACATGACCGACACATATTCGGGACATCAGGTATCTTCTAGATCCAGTTGGATGGTTGGCTGTTTGGGGTCATACACAACGCTCAAGAACACTGTTGCAGAAGTTCAGACTCTTGTATAAACCGTGTTCAGTTATCAAAGAACGTCTCCACTCATCGGCACGCAGAGCAGTTGTGTTGAGCCATTTATTGTTCTTCCGAAGGCTCGGCAATGTGAACTACCCGCAAATTATCAGCAAAATAGAACGCCGCATTATTATTGCAGGCTTAGTACGTTTTATTGGCTTTTGCCCCATTACAATAATAACATAGACATCAGCAAGTAGATAACACAAGATTTTGTTATTTATGCTTGTTCTAAATCAAAATCGACCATTAAGGGGAAGAAATATAGGGAGGAATACAACGAATTAGCATTGGCATTCAACTCGGCAATGCTGCCAGCATTCTATAGGCACACTGCCTTCTGGTGACGGCTTAGATATAGTTTTATAGTGTATATCCTGTTTTTATCCTGCTTTAAATAAACCTTATTTAAAGGAATACATAACAATTTATATTGAAGATTAGAAGGAGACAGGTGAAAACTTTGTTGCATTTTATATACGTCGCTAATGGGTCTATCAGACCCAGTCGACCATTGTTTGCATGGTAACTATTGAATCTTAAGGATTGCGACGTAGCCGCTCTTAGTACCTTCCGACGTTGGAGTGAGACACCGAATAACGGTCAGCGCAGTCAGTTGGCGCGCTGCGCTCGAGTGCTAAGGTCGTAAAAGTTGCATGTGGGATCTTTGGACCCCGTAGCGACTTAATACGTAACTGATTTTCCATAACTTTATAACACTAATTAATTATTTAAAGTTTGTTTTTAACTTAGAAAAATGCCAACCAATAGGTTCACACATTACATACAAATAAAATCCTGCATCTGAAACATAATAGCCGAAGTCCAGCCACCTCCTGAATCAAGTCCGCCAGTTAGTGGACGAAGTGTGTTGTGGTCTTTGCGTTTAGTAAGTTTTTTTTACGAAATAATGATTGGTCTTTTTTTGTGATTTGGAATAAGTACATTACAGTAGTATTAGAAAGATAAAGAAACTTCGTGTTATTTTCTTTATTTAATAAGATATAAGATAAAAGTTAAGATGTGTCGTTAAAGTAAGTTGAATTTTAGTATGTTTTTAAAAAGCGTTTTTTTATGAATAAAAGTAATAAATACAAATGTTTAATACCATTAGTAATGTAACTGTAGGGTTTCCTACAGTTATATAATAGTTAAATAGTTAATAGTTAGAGGGAAGGATGAAGTACGAATCAAACCCCCGAGTGCTAGTTCGACACTGATTTAATATTCATTGGTAATTGTGCAATAATACGTAGGTAAGCAAATTGGTGTAAAACATGTATCTCAGTAGGTTAATCTGCTTAGCTTTACACTAAGTCTAAGTTGGTCTGGGTGTTTTCTATGTATAATAAAAATATCTATCTATGTAATGTATAACGTATATCAGTTATCTAGTACCCATAACACAAGCTCTGCTTACCTTGGGGCTAGATAATGCTGTGGGAATTGTCCAGCATTTTTTATTTTTTTTTATTTATTTTTTTATTTGACCTACTTTATTTACTCTACCTATCGTGCGGTTCTCCGTACATTCTGCCGGCCGAAAAGGTAACAGTCAAATCACTAAAGTTATCTTACATATGTTACATTTATTGTTACAATAGAAACCTAGATAATAGATAATAGTGCACAAGATAATAGTGCACAAGATACCTATTAGTTAAAAGTTTCAAAGAAAGATCTGTTACAACGGTGTCCGTGATGGTAGCGTACACATAACCGAATTCACGTTTGTTGTTATGCCTAATATATAGCGTGTATATAGAGTATAATTAGTGTAAAAGTAAAATAAATAGCGCCTCCTTGGTTTAAGAAATAATGACCATTGTTTGTGGGTACGCCAGCATAACGTTATGCTAGCGTACACACGACCGTTCTCAAAAACGGCTTATACTATAGCAACAAAATTTATACACAATTTAGAGTATAAATAGCGTTTCAGCTATGCAAAATTTCATAATGATTGCTCTCATAGGAACAGAGATATGGAACAAGACTATAAAATAACACCTGAGCTGGCGTTATGCTAGCGTACCCATTAAAAACCGAAATACCTAGTTCCTATAGAAAACGAGGTTCTCTTAATGTAAATGTTATATTTATAAATAATGTGTGAAATCCTCCTTCTCCCAGTAGTCATACTTTATGGAAATTCGTAATCAAACACTATAAAAAGTTGATGTAAAGTTCTAGGAACAAATTTTGTTGTGGTACTGTCGCAAACAAAAAATAAGTTATTATTGAATCAATACACCGAACAATGTAGTAGATAGTAATAATTAGTCGTTTTGTTACTATAAATGAGCTGTCACGAGTATTTTTATCTATATTTAGCTTTATTTAAAGCATTTTGTAAGGTTTTGTTAATTTACCTATTTGTTCAGAAGTCACGTTTATGCGCCATCTAGCAGACCACGGCGGAACTACATTGCAACGAAGAGCAATATCCCATAATCTTCGATTTTTATTTTTAACTACTTCTACTTACATACCTATATTTTCGGATGAGATTCTTTGATTAGTTGTACGAATGGAATTGCGTTTCGTTATTCTGGACTCTGAGCAGTAAGCAATGTAGGTATTGGTGACAATGAAAGATAGAGAAAGATGCATGTGAATTATCCATGGAAGTGAAAGAGATAGAGATAATGCGTCGTCATGGTCGGGGCAGCAGTGCTCCGTCACTCGCGTTATTTACCTACAGTTTTCGCTCTTTCTGGGGGTTAGCGCTGCGAAGGGCCACCCAGAGATGGCGTAGTAAGTATAAAATACTATATACACCGCCAGCTCAGGTGTTATTTTATAGTCTTGTTCCATATCTCTGTTCCTATGAGAGCAATCATTATGAAATTTTGCATAGCTGAAACGCTATTTATACTCTAAATTGTGTATAAATTTTGTTGCTATAGTATAAGCCGTTTTTGAGAACGGTCGTGTGTACGCTAGCATAACGTTATGCTGGCGTACCCACAAACAATGGTCATTATTTCTTAAACCAAGGAGGCGCTATTTATTTTACTTTTACACTAATTATACTCTTTATACACGCTATATATTAGGCATAACAACAAACGTGAATTCGGTTATGTGTACGCTACCATCACGGACACGTTACAACGACATAATCACGTACGAGCGTTTGTATGAAAAGTAAGACGGGTTGGCCGCCCTTAATGCTATGGTTCAAAAGTGTTTACAACGTAAAGCAAAAAGAACATGTAAGCGAATAAAGTTATGTAAACAATGTACTTAAGTATAAAATAATGTAAATGTGAGCTAGGTAAATTAAATAGTAGGTACATAATGTAGGAACATAAGTGAGTTCTCACTACTATGAGATTTTGCTATACGAGCTGTAGGTATGGACGATGACCCGACCTCGATTGATTTATTCGATAAATTGTCATTATGGTTGTTATTTGCGTATGCGTCGTGTAAAATCGTATGATGATGCTTATAACAAACTCTGCATGTTTTTTTCGATGTACACGGGTTGTCATTGTGTGAGTATAAACAATTTTGGCAAATATGCAATTTTATTACGTTCACTAGCTTCTCGTCCGGTTTTAATTTTATAAAATTGGTACATTTATATAAATAGTGGTTTTTGTTACACATAGGACAGTTGATAGAGCATGCCGCACAAGCTTGAAGTTCCTTGTATGCATATTTTCCACAACGATATTCACCCTGCTGCAGCTGCTGAGAACTAGGTTTGTTCTTCTGTTGATTGGTCTTACCAGGTGACGAATCTCTCTCCTTCTTAGTGTGTATAGGCTCCAAAGCCGTGAATTTTCCCTCCAAGAAGTCCATTAGTTCCGATAGTGTCGGTAGATCACGTGGCGACTTACGTGCTTCCTTGTAGTCTCCGTATGTCTCGGGGTCTAGCTTCTTTGAGATGAGGTGAACTAACAGCGGATCCCAGGTACTTGTATCGATACCCAGATAATGTATGGCGTAGAGGCACTCTCTCGATGTATCAAAAAGACGTCTGATCTCCTGGGCTGTCTGTTTGGTAGCTATTGGCTGATTTAAAAATATCTCTACCTGTTTAGTAAAGAGAAACTGCGGGTTGTTGTATCTGTGTGTTAGTAGTTCCCACGCAGTGTCGTAGTTGTCTGCAGAGATATGAAGATGCTGAATAAGTCGCTCAGCATCCCCGCGAACTCGTCCCTTTAGATGTTGCATCTTCTGAGACTTCGTAAGTAGGTTGTTATTATGGATGCTTTCTACGTAGAGGTCGTAAAAAGTAGGCCATTGTATGTACTTGCCAGTAAATGTTGGGATCTCGATTTGAGGCGTAGATTGTTGAAGATGCGATGTTGAAGCCAGCTTATAGTTCAAAGTCCGCTTGATCTTCGTGTATGTATCCTCGTAAGTTTCAAACTCACCATCATATCGAGGATCTGATCCTTGTAGAATGTTGTCAATTCGCAAATGCAGAGAGTCTATTGCATTCCATCGTTGCTGTAGTGTGCGCAGTTCGTCTTCGATCTCCCACCTGTCTCGTATCTCGTCAATTTGAACTTTGTTTCCGTGACGGTTAAACGCACGGAAATTGGTCCTCTGCAGTGATAGTAACTCACTTACCTGCCCCAGTGAAGAAGTAGTTTGCTCAATGGGCGGTGGCGGCGGGGCCGTCGAGATGGGCCTCTGTGCTCGAGTAGGCACTTCCTCGGCTGATGTCCCCGGCCTTGGTAAGGAAGATAGAGGTGGTAGAGCAACATCCGCACCCGCAGCCGCAGGGGGGGGGGCAGGACGATATCTTAACACGGACAGATTCATAGTATGTTCTCATTTGCTCGAATTGATTTTCGACGAAGTAAGGATCGCAGTCATTGGTATAAGAAGCCAGTTTATCGATATTAGATTGAAAGTCTCCCCACAGCTTGTCGAGGGTATACAGGCATTCATCCAGGTACCTGCGGGTCTTCCGACTCGGAGAGTCCTTACTAAAGTTACGCTCTAACTTCTTAATAGCTTCAACAATATCGTGTTGGCGCTGAAGTAGGTTTTCCATGTTGTTGTAGTAGTAGCTGGTAGTAGATGTAGGTAGGTAGGTACCTAGGTAAGATGTTCAGTACTTACCTGTTACTAAGTACCTGTAGGTACTCAGTGTCCTCGTGAAATAAGCACAACCTTATGCGCCTTCTCAATGACTGGTGGAACCCGCTGGTGGGAAGCCAGTCAAGCGATTCGCAGTCGCACGTTATTCACTAAAACACAAGAGCACTGTTTCCCTGTTCAGTATCAAACGTCGATGATACTTCACAGAAGAGCTAGTAGACCGTATCCCGGTTGTAAGCCGTATCTCCCGAACGTCGACAGGAGGCGACCACGGTACTGGTATAAAGTGATTCTCGAAGGACCAAAAACTGTAGGGGTTCCTACAGTTATATAATAGTTAAATATTTAGAGGGAAGGATAAAGTACGAATCAAACCCCCGAGTGCTAGTTCGACACTGATTTAATATTCATTGGTAATTGTGCAATAATACGTAGGTAAGCAAATTGGTGTAAAACATATGTTTAAGTAGGTAAATCTGCTTAGCTTTACTTGACCTACTTTATTTACTCTACCTATCGTGCGGTACTCCGTACAAGTAATATTATTTTAGAATATAATTATTACTGTTACGAAATACACAATAACATTAAATTCAGCAGTTTTAGAAAAATCCGGCAATATTAAACTGGGTCCGGTGGACACGGTAGCGACTCCTAGCGTATCAAAACAGAGTGCGACTGCCCAAGTGCTAAAAGAACAATATTTTCCTTAAGAAGTTCCTGCGAAGCTAGTAGTTTAGGAGTTAAAAGTTATAAACTACCTACCCAAAATGATTTGGACCCGCGTCTTCCTGCGCCTGTGTTTATAATCTAAGCAGTGTCTCTGTGTTCTTGTAATCTAAGCAGTGTCTCTGTGTTCTTGTAATCTAAGCAGTGTCTCTGTGTTCTTGTAATCTGAAATAAGATCACGTACTGAGAAAGTAAGAGGACTTTGTGAAACAACATTAAAGAAAAGAAACAACAAGTTTCCTTGGTTGGTACTAGTAATATCAGGCCGTGACCTGACTCGCGGAAATAAACTCGTTTCACATGTAGGTACAAGCTTCTCACCCTGACTTCGTTTAGGTGGTACCTGGACAAATCAAAGCCATGTCTGATCCAGGGATAATGCATCTACGTAAATATTTTTTGCAATCTCACCGCCCTGCAGATAAAGCCCTACAACACACAAACTTGCACGCACACTCACCTCTCGGCAAATCTCAAAAAGTCGGAGATTTCCCAAGGTCACCCCGACCCCCTCTACACGTTTCCGTAAAAAAACCATACCTCCCCATCCACCATCAAGAAGAACAATTATGTCAGTGAGTCAGTCAATGTTTATTTTAATTTTATTGCACACTATTATAAAAAGAGTAGGTGCTTACCTACCTGCATAAAAATATTATGTAGTAGGTAGTTACCTAACTAGAAGATGGGTAGAGATTTTTCGTAAAATGCTCACGAATCAGCTTTTTGAAACAATCTTTAGAATCCACTTTCCTGATGTCATAAGGTAAGGATGTTAATTCAGCTTTATAATATAAAAAGCTATAAAGCCGGGACGGACCACTGGTATCATATTATGGTACCTACTAGTGGTCCGCCCCGGTTCGCAAGGGTGTATTGTATAACCTATGTTCGTCACGGATAATTTAGAATTCTAGTGGTAAAAGAATTTATTTAATCGGTCCAGTTCTTAATTCTTATTCATATAATTATTACAGCACAAGACAGTAGTTTCGGGGCCTATTTGATTCAAACAAAACAAACTAAGAAACAAATATTTCTTCTTTATAATATTAGTATAGATAATTTAAATGTAATTCAAAGAAAAAATCGCCATGAATATATATAAAGTACTACTTATTTATCAACATAATTACCTACCCTTAGTTTGGTCAGAATCATAATCAGCCTTTTTTTGGCAATCGTTTCCGCTCATCAAATTGTAGGAATTCGGAATTCGTTTAAAATTTCTGATACGAAGAAGTTGGTTGATAATATTACACGTGCATATGATAGTGGTTCCGATAATAATGACTGATAATGTTACATCATGATTGTCTTGCTGAGTACTGTGTAAAGTGAATTGTCACTCTTGGCTAAGTACCTATTTCAGTACGTATGCATTTATCGTTACTTTATTTCAGTCCATGTTTTCTGAAAAAGTACATAACATTGTAACAAATGAACAAGGAAAGCTTCTTTCATTGTCGCTTGTTAATAAAACATCCATAATAACACCCGAAGAATCGGGATAAATGCTGCAGCCGGCTACGTAAACATTTTGTGCTTTCCCGCGGGAACGGAACCCACAACCGACGGACAATACAGCATGTTTATCACTTTGTCATAGAAATCGTAAAATATTTATATCTTATGACGTGAACATCACTAATCTATAATGAAGTATTTCCTAAATAACCTGATAAATTTAAAAATAGCTCAGCCCATTTCATTTTATAATAACAGCCTGATGACTATTTTATCAGGACAATAAAAAGTTAAGTGAGTAAGAACTTATTGTACGAAGGTTGCTAATAAAATGAAATCATCATGATCGTTTCGCACTTTGTCCTTAGATTATCTAGGACCAATAAAAACATAATCAGAGCTTGTAGACGAGATCTGACGTAGATGATGTTGGGCAATGTTGTGCTGTCGAATAACACTACCATAGAATCAAATGTGAACCTTTAGCTAACCGTTTACCTCAGGGTTGTCGGTAAGACGAATAGTAAGGCAAATGACCTTGGACCTTTCCGCGCGCCTTTATGCAGCAAAGAGTGCTTGTTTTCGGTTCAGCATACTATGTAGTGCCATAATCAACCAAATAATAGGATCCTCTGCGGTTGGGTGACGTGTAACTGGTCAGGTTTGAATCACAGATTTTGTAGGCGCAAATACGTTTTTACATTTGATTTCATTAATTTGACTGCTTTTCGAAGCTAATGGACCTCCAAGCGGTAGGTATGAACTATGTGAATCACTATACTGAATTTGGTACTAATCGAATTTGAGACGCCGATAAAAAGTGGGTTCGAAGCCGCTACACATACACTATAACTAACAGTATAACAACTACACTATGATTTACAGCAAATATTTGGAACCTCAGAGGGACCTTTCAGGATGTGTGTTACAGGATAATATATAAATTTCAGAGCTCCACAATCAATATTTTCGTCGGAAAACGGGTTCGAAAACACCTAATTTTCTTGTTTTTGCCTTACTATGCGCCTTAAAAATCATAATTCTTTAAAAAAATACGGAACTGGCTCTCTTCAAACTGGAGTGAACCAGTTTTCGCTAAGCACAAAACAAACAACAATATAAGTTTCCAACAAACAAGTTAAGTAGGTACTTACTTGTACCAGCAGTGATAATGACACCATGTCCGAAATCCTTAACTTTATAAGCTCATTTAAAAGATGGAGGATTGCAAAGCTTAAGAGCTTAGCTATTAACGCTCGAGCGGTTCTAAAACTTTCTTCAATCAGATTGTTGTTTGGATGAAGCCTGGCTTATAAGGACTGACATTGAGAGGAAACCGATCTGCAAGAAATAACCTACATCTTCGTAAAATCACACGCTTACCATAAAGTTTCAATCAATCGATATTCTAAGCGCACTAAACGTCGGCGTCGGGTACAACAACACCGAGGTGATTCAACAGCACCAAACGATAAAAACTACCGCAGTTTGACGAATTCATTACAGATGTAAGCGGGTTAACTGCGAACCTTATTTGTGTTGGAAGAACACCAACGTTTCATCCCTTCGACGAGTGACTTCTTCAGGGTGAGTGCGGTTCTAGACGCGCGCGCTTCGAACCCCTCCGAGCACTGCGTCTAGAACCGCACCCACCCTGAAGAAGTCTTTCGTTAAGGGATGAAACGCTGGTGTTCTTCCAACACAAATAAGGTTCTCAGTTAACCCGCTTACATCCATAATGAAAGCACCAAACGAATCATAAAATCAATTTAATTATAATTTAGAACATAAAGATAAACTTTCTGAAGGTTTTTCCGGCGGATTGAAATGTGCGAGGGATTCTGATGTTTTCCTGCAAATACATTAAAAATAAATCAACTATTTCGTTGTAAGTTCTAGCAGGCATACAGCGAAGTACTATGATGTTCATAACAAAGGTCTGAAATTATAATTTAGAAGTGGCAGGTGTGTGTAGTCAGCCGATTACGCGAGCTCTTGAATGTAAATTGAAGTTGGTATAAGCACTTCTCCTTAGTTTGTAGCGCTAATGCCTGCCGGGGGAATAATAGTATGTTTAATACGCGAGCAGCCTCCACTGTTCAGAGGAAGTTAGCGTTACTGGCACACGTGACTTGTTACACAGCGTAGCTTTTTGCTGGTTATGATTTTTTTGCGATTTTGACATTATTGGGTCAGTCAAAGAGAATATAAATATGGGGTCAGTTATTGTTCAGAGCAAATGTCACAATATACTATTTATCGTCCATTAGTCTATGAGGGTATAGCTATGAGCTTTATGCTTCAAATAGTCCAGGTGTGGAAAGAGCTTTCTCTGTAGTATTATTTTTGTTCTTGGATATTTATCGTTAATAACAAGAATTTTGCTCTCCCTGTTTACGGATTACTGATCAAATCCTGTCACCTGTGTTCCTATCAAGTAGGAGCTATTTCTGTAAAACCTTTTAAATTATCTCAATACAAGTTCGATCAGTTATCTCACGCATTTAGTTTCATACGCTAGGATTTGAGAAAATGTTTGTGTTTAAAGTCTAGTATCGATGTCAAACTCTGATTGTGGCAGACATAAAACTTATGCTAAACAATAATGTTGGTGTGTGTGTGTGTGTGTGTGTGTGTCTTGCGAGGCCTTCGCGGGACTCTGCAGACTTCTTCAGAGAGGGACTAACCCTCCTCCGTCGTTTAGTTTATTAGAAAAATACGTTGCAAATGTTTTAAACTTACAGGTTTTCAAATGCGGGCCAAGTGTTTATTTTCATATACGTATAATATTAAACGAGATTTTCTTGTGTGTTGCGTTGCAGTTTTCATCTCCTAAGGAAGAGTACTTATGACCCAAAAACGTAATGAAAGATAATGTAGGTAAGGTGCCTACCTATAATACCTATAATGTTTTTCATGTAAAATATAGATCCATATCTACAAACGCCTAATACGTTGTACGTGGATCGGTCTGCAATCTTCGGAGATATGGGGGGGGAAGGTCAATTTTTCGACTTTTTTTGAAATATTTCAAAAAGTATGAAACTCACAGAAATTTCAAAAAGTGTTTTGAAATCGTCAAAACGATACCTTTCATTTGATACACCATTTGGGTAGGTACTCCCTTTAGAAAAAAAAAATCCCCTCCTTTTTGACCATTTTTCAAAAACTATTATTATTACAGACTTCTCTATATTTTTTCTGTAAAATATACATTGATATCTACAAACACCTAATACATTGTACATGGATCGGTCTGCAATCTTCGGAGATAGGGGGGGGGGGGGGGGAATGGTCAATTTTTCGACTTTATTTGAAATATTTCAAAAAGTATGAAACTTACAGAAATTTAAAAAAGTGTTTTGAAATGGTCAAAACGATACCTTCCATTTGATACCCCACATGAGTAGGTATCCCACTTATGAAAAAAAATCCCCTCCTTTTTGACCATTTTTCAAAAACTATTATTATTACAGACTTCTCTATATTTTTCCTGTAAAATATAGATTTATATCTACAAACGCCTAAAACATTGTTTATGGATCGATCTGCAATCTTCGGAGATAGGGGGAGGGGTCAATTTTTCGACTTTTTTTGAAATATTTCAAAAAGTATGAAATTTACAGAAATTTCAAAAAGTGATTTGAAATGGTCAAAACGATACCTTTCATTTGATTCCTGATTTGGGTAGGTGCCTCCTCTTTTGAAAAAAAAATCCCCTCCTTTTTGACCATTTTTCAAAAACTATTATTATTGCAGACTTTTCTATATTTTTCCTGTAAAATATAGATCCATATCTACAAACGCCTAATACATTGTACATGCATCGGTCTACAATCTTCGGAGATAGGAGGGGGGGAATGGTCAATTTGTCGACATTTTTTGAAATATTTCAATAAGTATAAAACCTTCAAAAATTTCAATAACTGTTTGGAATGTACAAAACGATACCTTTCATTTAATACCCCATTTGCTTTCCTAGGTCTCTTTTGAAATTTCAACATCAAAATTTTCATTTTTTTTTTCTTGAAATCAGTAATGGCGCACGAAATGTATCATTATTTCAAACTTCAAGATAATAGCTGCAGTAGTTACTGAGATATTCAAGAAAGAGCGCGTTACGGACAGAGCGGGACCATAAGGGTTTCAAAACCGATCTTTGAAACCCTAAAAAGGTTTATTTTTGGCACAATAACATCTACAAAAAAGATTCGCTGAACAGTGCTGTAAATAAAAAAATTACTCCTGTCTTATCCTTCCCTATCTACTTTTAAAAATCTGTATCGTACTACATTTTATTATACCTAAGTCAACGGAAGGAAATAAATGACTTGAGCTTCCTGAAGCCTCAGTCTGAGTTAATAAATGACTTGAGCTTCCTGAAGCCTGAGTCTGAGTTAATAAATGACTTGAGCTTCCTGAAGCCTGAGTCTGAGTTAGTAAATGACTTGAGCTTCCTGAAGCCTGAGTCTGAGTTAGTAAATGACTTGAGCTTCCTGAAGCCTGAGTCTGAGTTAGTAAATGACTTGAGCTTCCTGAAGCCTGAGTCTGAGTTAGTAAATGACTTGAGATTCCTGAAGCCTCAGTCTGAGTTAGTAAATGACTTGAGATTCCTGAAGCCTGAGTCTGAGTTAGTAAATGACTTGAGATTCCTGAAGCCTCAGTCTGAGTTAATAAATGACTTGAGCTTCCTGAAGCCTGAGTCTGAGTTAGTAAATGACTTGAGCTTCCTGAAGCCTCAGTCTGAGTTAGTAAATGACTTGAGATTCCTGAAGCCTCAGTCTGAGTTAATAAATGACTTGAGCTTCCTGAAGCCTCAGTCTGAGTTAATAAATGACTTGAGCTTCCTGAAGCCTCAGTCCGAGTTAATACAAAAAACATTCGATAAACGTACATACAAGTCGTACCTACTCGGATCGAATATGAAAACAAAATAGGATTTTTGTTATAGTGCTTACCCGCACTCTGGGCATCTCTAAGAAATGAAATAAGTTCCCAAAAATGTTCGACTTCGGCGGGACTCGAACCCGCGCCCCACCGATTTGGTCCCAAAGATTTTCGACGAAAACCGACAGAGACTTCTTGGCTTAGTTGGTTAGAGCACACCCGTACTAAGGGTGGGGCGCGGGTTTGAGTCCCGCCGAAGTCGAAATTTTTTGGGAACTTAGGTATTTTATTTGTTTAGCACAAGTTTTGTGTATTATTAAAATAAAACAAACTCATTTTAAAACTTGCTTTATAGGTAAGTTGTGGTTAAAATGTTGGTGTGAAAGTGTTGGTTAAAATGGACAGAAGTCCTATCCTTCAACAATGAAGTATGCCGCCAAAGCTAACAAACCACCGGATCGCACCAGGCCGTGCTTCCATAAGGGCTGGCACAGGTGTTACAGGTGTACTGTACTTCTGCACTGAAACTGACCAGCCCTGCATCGAGGGCTGGCACAGGTGTTACAGGTGTACTGTACTTCTGCACTGAAACTGACCAGCCCTGCATCGCCGCCGTCGTCCGCTGCAGCGACACGCCGAATTCCTGGCGTTAATTGAAATACTTCCCAACTTCACCTGGAGTTGGAGAGGGCCAAGTGTTTTTACGGGAACTTTCGCGAAAGTTGTAAATCAGTTTGCTCACAGCACTCGGGAAAAACTGATGGGTTTTTTTCAGCGAGGCTAAATCGGCATAAATATTATCATCTGGGTTTTGTTTATTCCTGGTCTTTGTGTATGACAGGTCGGGCAGCCTGTGTATGACAGGTCGGGCAGCCTGTGCCGGCATGGGGCTCGCCGTTCTCGGCCTACATCATGAACCAAGTTTTTAACAAATTATTTACCTGCTAAGCAGCTGCTAAGTTTCCCGCTATGGCGCTCATTAGGGAAGGCCTATGTCCAGCAGTTGACTAATTTAGGCTGATGATGATGATGAAGTATAAGCTAAAAGCTACGGAGCCAGCCTTACCTAGCCTTGCTAGTAGTACCTAGGTAGGTACAGAATTCCATCATCTAGTTGCTTACATCCCTAAGCCTAATCATTCTTTTCATTCAACATGATGATGACATCATCAATCATGTTGAATTAAAAGAAGAATGAGAAGAAGAAGAGAGCGGATGTATTCGGCTAAGAGGACATCCTTTTAGCCGAATGTCGGACAGGGGGGTTAGTCTCATTGGGGAATAGCCAAGTGCACGTGTGCAGACATAAATAACATGGTGCACAAGTGCGCAAACACAGGTACACTCTCTATTCCTTCACTCTCGGAGTACTAGCTTTATACTGTTGGGTAGTCACTAGTAAGAAAATAAATATATTTCAACTCAAACAGTGTTGCCCCATCCTTATCCATTGAATGGTAAAACAAACAAACAATAAAACAATAAAAACACAAACGAAAAAAAACAGAGTTTAACTGTTTATAAATGAACCATTCTCAGCGGTCCCCTGACGACGCCGTCGAGAGCTTGTTTGCGCGGAGACAAAGCGCCCCCTGTCGACGCTCTTCATCCATCAGGTAGCTCGGAGAGGACCGGACGCTGGAGTTTGCATAGATCCATCAGGTAGCTCGGAGAGGACCGGACGCTGGAGTTTGCATAGATCCATCAGGTAGCTCGGAGAGGACCGGACGCTGGAGTTTGCATAGATCCATCAGGTAGCTCGGAGAGGACCGGACGCTGGAGTTTGCATAGATCCATCAGGTAGCTCGGAGAGGACCGGACGCTGGAGTTTGCATAGATCCATCAGGTAGCTCGGAGAGGACCGGACGCTGGAGTTTGCATAGATCCATCAGGTAGCTCGGAGAGGACCGGACGCTGGAGTTTGCATAGATCCATCAGGTAGCTCGGAGAGGACCGGACGGTGGAGTTTGCATAGATCCATCAGGTAGCTCGGAGAGGACCGGACGGTGGAGTTTGCATACATCACGCACACCACAGACAGCTACCAGTAAGTAATACACACATTCATATTCAACGACAAATGAGTTTATTCCAGAAAATATCTAGGATTTTTGATTGTTGTATCACATAACTACATTAGGTACGCGGTCGGTAGGTAGATACATATTAGCTGTCAAAGCCTACCTCCTTCATTAGTAGGTACCTACGCGGTCGGTAGGTAGATACATATTAGCTGTCAATGCCTACCTCCTTCATTAGTAGGTACCTACGCGGTCGGTAGGTAGATACATATTAGCTGTCAATGCCTACCTCCTTCATTAATAGGTACCTACGCGGTCGGTAGGTAGATACATATTAGCTGTCAATGCCTACCTCCTTCATTAGTAGGTACCTACGCGGTCGGTAGGTAGATACATATTAGCTGTCAATGCCTACCTCCTTCATTAGTAGGTACCTACGCGGTCGGTAGGTAGATACATATTAGCTGTCAATGCCTACCTCCTTCATTAGTAGGTACCTACGCGGTCGGTAGGTAGATACATATTAGCTGTCAATGCCTACCTCCTTCATTAGTAGGTACCTACGCGGTCGGTAGGTAGATACATATTAGCTGTCAATGCCTACCTCCTTCATTAGTAGGTACCTACGCGGTCGGTAGGTAGATAGTAGATACATATTAGCTGTCAATGCCTACCTCCTTCATTAGTAGGTACCTACGCGGTCGGTAGGTAGATACATATTAGCTGTCAAAGCCTACCTCCTTCATTAGTAGGTACCTACGCGGTCGGTAGGTAGATACATATTAGCTGTCAATGCCTACCTCCTTCATTAGTAGGTACCTACGCGGTCGGTAGGTAGATACATATTAGCTGTCAATGCCTACCTCCTTCATTAGTAGGTACCTACGCGGTCGGTAGGTAGATACATATTAGCTGTCAATGCCTACCTCCTTCATTAGTAGGTACCTACGCGGTCGGTAGGTAGATACATATTAGCTGTCAATGCCTACCTCCTTCATTAGTAGGTACCTACGCGGTCGGTAGGTAGATACATATTAGCTGTCAATGCCTACCTCCTTCATTAGTAGGTACCTACGCGGTCGGTAGGTAGATACATATTAGCTGTCAATGCCTACCTCCTTCATTAGTAGGTACCTACGCGGTCGGTAGGTAGATACATATTAGCTGTCAATGCCTACCTCCTTCATTAGTAGGTACCTACGCGGTCGGTAGGTAGATACATATTAGCTGTCAATGCCTACCTCCTTCATTAGTAGGTACCTACGCGGTCGGTAGGTAGATACATATTAGCTGTCAATGCCTACCTCCTTCATTAGTAGGTACCTACGCGGTCGGTAGGTAGATACATATTAGCTGTCAATGCCTACCTCCTTCATTAGTAGGTACCTACGCGGTCGGTAGGTAGATACATATTAGCTGTCAATGCCTACCTCCTTCATTAGTAGGTACCTACGCGGTCGGTAGGTAGATACATATTAGCTGTCAATGCCTACCTCCTTCATTAATAGGTACCTACGCGGTCGGTAGGTAGATACATATTAGCTGTCAATGCCTACCTCCTTCATTAGTAGGTACCTACGCGGTCGGTAGGTAGATACATATTAGCTGTCAATGCCTACCTCCTTCATTAGTAGGTACCTACGCGGTCGGTAGGTAGATACATATTAGCTGTCAATGCCTACCTCCTTCATTAGTAGGTACCTACGCGGTCGGTAGGTAGATACATATTAGCTGTCAATGCCTACCTCCTTCATTAGTAGGTACCTACGCGGTCGGTAGGTAGATACATATTAGCTGTCAATGCCTACCTCCTTCATTAGTAGGTACCTACGCGGTCGGTAGGTAGATACATATTAGCTGTCAATGCCTACCTCCTTCATTAGTAGGTACCTACGCGGTCGGTAGGTAGATACATATTAGCTGTCAATGCCTACCTCCTTCATTAGTAGGTACCTACGCGGTCGGTAGGTAGATACATATTAGCTGTCAATGCCTACCTCCTTCATTAGTAGGTACCTACGCGGTCGGTAGGTAGATACATATTAGCTGTCAATGCCTACCTCCTTCATTAGTAGGTACCTACGCGGTCGGTAGGTAGATACATATTAGCTGTCAATGCCTACCTCCTTCATTAGTAGGTACCTACGCGGTCGGTAGGTAGATACATATTAGCTGTCAATGCCTACCTCCTTCATTAGTAACATCATATTTCTTATTTGATAATAATGACTATTTATAAACCTGTTTATAGTATAAAATTTGACTTGTCTAAGTGCTTATTTTGTAAGCTTAAAGAAATAAACGTTATTGATATTTGATATTATTTGATATTTGTACCTACGCGGTCGGTAGGTAGATACGTATTAGCTGTCAATGCCTACCTCCTTCATTAGTAGGTACCTACGCGGTCGGTAGGTAGATACATATTAGCTGTCAATGCCTACCTCCTTCATTAGTAGGTACCTACGCGGTCGGTAGGTAGATACATATTAGCTGTCAATGCCTACCTCCTTCATTAGTAGGTACCTACGCGGTCGGTAGGTAGATACATATTAGCTGTCAATGCCTACCTCCTTCATTAGTAGGTACCTACGCGGTCGGTAGGTAGATACATATTAGCTGTCAATGCCTACCTCCTTCATTAGTAGGTACCTACGCGGTCGGTAGGTAGATACATATTAGCTGTCAATGCCTACCTCCTTCATTAGTAGGTACCTACGCGGTCGGTAGGTAGATACATATTAGCTGTCAATGCCTACCTCCTTCATTAGTAGGTACCTACGCGGTCGGTAGGTAGATACATATTAGCTGTCAATGCCTACCTCCTTCATTAATAGGTACCTACGCGGTCGGTAGGTAGATACATATTAGCTGTCAATGCCTACCTCCTTCATTAGTAGGTACCTACGCGGTCGGTAGGTAGATACATATTAGCTGTCAATGCCTACCTCCTTCATTAGTAACATCATATTTCTTATTTGATAATAATGACTATTTATAAACCTGTTTATAGTATAAAATTTGACTTGTCTAAGTGCTTATTTTGTAAGCTTAAAGAAATAAACGTTATTGATATTTGATATTATTTGATATTTGTACCTACGCGGTCGGTAGGTAGATACGTATTAGCTGTCAATGCCTACCTCCTTCATTAGTAGGTACCTACGCGGTCGGTAGGTAGATACATATTAGCTGTCAATGCCTACCTCCTTCATTAGTAGGTACCTACGCGGTCGGTAGGTAGATACATATTAGCTGTCAATGCCTACCTCCTTCATTAGTAGGTACCTACGCGGTCGGTAGGTAGATACATATTAGCTGTCAATGCCTACCTCCTTCATTAGTAGGTACCTACGCGGTCGGTAGGTAGATACATATTAGCTGTCAATGCCTACCTCCTTCATTAGTAGGTACCTACGCGGTCGGTAGGTAGATACATATTAGCTGTCAATGCCTACCTCCTTCATTAGTAGGTACCTACGCGGTCGGTAGGTAGATACATATTAGCTGTCAATGCCTACCTCCTTCATTAGTAGGTATCGTGCACAGACTGTTTATAGATATCGTTGAATCAGATAAAAGCTAAACAAAAATAATCTATCTACTTAAGTTAATGACCTTGAGTGATAATTTCTAGTATTGACTGAAAACCTTGCATTATTTGCATTTTGCAGGTATTTTTTCCGGGTTTGCACGCAGAGGTTGCCCTGTCAGGGCCATTCTAATCACACACCATATTAAGATTTTTCCCAACGCAGTAGATATTAGAAATCCCTGCTCGATAAGTTATGCAAAGGTGTTGCGCAGCTGAAAGTAGCTCAAGACAATGTCTCGGTGCCGATATTTCGTAGCGTTTTATTGTACTACGTCGCAAATTATGCAGTTACATATTCTCATAGCTTTGTGTCCAATTTGTGTGGATTACTGTTAGTTGTCTCACGAGAATACGATATTGCCTCAAACGCATTGTTTTGGGGAGCAAAAGTCCCTTACCTTCGTCGTATTTTTGTTTCCTACAGTCTGCCTACAGTCTGCCTACAACCTAATTACATTGTATGTGTCAGCATCTCACCGAGGTTCTTGGTTACTCATTGAATAATTTAAACAGCAGAGTATAATAAATATGTATAACGCCAATCAAATACATATAGCATAGCAAACTGTTCTGCCGTTATGTAATATTTGCCGCAGACTGTTCTGCCGTTATGTAATATTTGCCACAGACTGTTATAAGAATAAAAATGTAGGTACATACTAAAGAAAAGATAAAAATTTGACTAACTTTATTCAAGAAGTAGGTAGAGAGAGTCAAGACAAGAACCATTTGTAAATAAATGAGCACGTGATCTCAGCACCTGTAAGCAGTACTGAGCACTTGAGCACTACAATAAGCACGTGATCACAGCACCTGTAAGCAGCACTGAGCACTTGAACACACGTACAATGAGCACGTGATCTCAGCACCTGTAAGCAGCACTGAGCACTTGAGCAAACGTACAAAGAGCACGTGATCTCAGCACCTGTAAGCAGCACTGAGCACTTGAGCACACGTACAAAGAGCACGTGATCTCAGCACCTGTAAGCAGCACTGAGCACTTGAGCACACGTACAAAGAACACGTGATCTCAGCACCTGTAAGCAGCACTGAGCACTTGAGCACACGTACAATGAGCACGTGATTTCAGCACCTGTAAGTAGCACTGAGCACACGTACAATGAGCACGTGATCTCAGCACCTGTAAGCAGCACTGAGCACTTGAGCACACGTGCAATGAGCACGTGATTTCAGCACCTGTAAGCAGTACTGAGCACTTGAGCATACGTACAATGAGCACGTGATCTCAGCACCTTTAAGCAGCACTGAGCACTTGAGCATACGTAGGTACAATACGGAGTGATTAAGCTGAAGACACGGCAGTAAAAAGTGCCTGGAATTTCCCCGGCGGCCCATCTGAAGGTCCAATTCGCGCTGCCGTAATAATATACTTAGATACTTAAATAGGTACCTACGTGAAAATTATTAAAATTAATATAGGTACGAAAGAATGGTGTTTATGGTTCCCTGTACGCTTAGACTTCATTCCTATGAATGCAGAACTATTTCAAAACTAGAATATGTCGGTCTAATGAAGACAGCAAACAGTGGGTATAATGTCGATGGCAAACAGTGGGTATAATGTCGATGGCAAACAGCAAGCTTTTTTATACAAAACAACAAAAAATTAATATAAAATCCAAAGTGCTGTATTAACGAGACTTATGCCAGGGCCAGGGGGTGAACGCCACTGTACCTATTAATGCCAGGGGTAAAGCTAAAAAGCTTTTTCTTTGTAATACATTTATTTGTATTTGTGATAATGGGTTCTTAATTTTGAAGTAAGTACATTATGTGCCTGAAATGAACAATAAAATTATTTTATTGACTCGCGGCCCGCCCCGGCTTCGCTCAGGTGTATTCTATCGCCTATGTTTATCAGGAGATAATGTAGGATTTTAATGGTGAAGGAATTTTTAAATCGGTCCAGTAATTTAGGAGCATATTCAATTCAAACAAACAAATCTTTCCTCTTTATGTAGGTAATATTAGTATAGATTTATTTTATACACCTAGAGGCTGTTTTCATAAATCTCCCGCCCACCTATAAATACTATTATGAAATTGGTTATCACAATATGCCAAGCAGGAAACAGTAATAAGCTTGGTGTCTTGCTCTTATTGTCGTGCAATTATTGTTCTTGAGTGGAGACGCCTTCCGGCCAGGTTGTGTCAAAGTCTAGTAAGAGACTGCTGGCTGGTGGAGATGATGATGAGTAGTCCGTCCTGCCGTCTGCTTGCTTGTCAGCCTCCAGTAAGCAGGCCCTCGAGCGTGAAACAAGAGCTCAGCGCTAACAAGTTGCTGTTTTGCACGTTTTACTGACCTACCGCGCCGTTAACGAGGTATCGAATGAAACGTTGCCGGGAAAATAGTAAAAGAAATACCGATCGGTGGAGACCTGAGGTGAGGTAGGAGTATCAGTTACTTTACGGAGTCCCGCATTCGAGTCGATGTTGGTGTATGTTGGTGTATGTTGACCTCAGCTGTAATATTCTTTATAAATGGTCTCATTTCAGCGTTAAAACATTGATATTTTGATTGTTAGGCTTTCACATCACACAATAATTTCAATTCACACTTGTTTGAAGTCACCATGCCAAATATAATCTTTGCAAATCTTACCCCTCCTCTTCAGCGTGTTTTGTGTTTTTGATAAGTTTTGTGTCATGATTTCGTTTTTTATTCACACTCGTATACTTACATAATATGAAACATGTTGTATAGTTAGGTATACTTGGTGTTTACATTACTTGTCTGAAACATTTGTGTTTGTGAACTTCTAACTGTCTACACGTTTTGGACATGTCTATTGATACAATTTCTAAAAAGTTAAAAGCTATAAACTTTGTCCAACAAGAGGTAGAGTAAAAACCTTGTCTTTAACTAGTATTATACAGTCCTCGTTTTTAATATAAATAACACTTCAATTTCTGTAGTTTTTTTTGTGTCAATACATCCGACAAGTTTGAACATAATTATCGTATACATAAAAGTGTAAACACAGCTGATGTCTAAAACTTGATGGCTACACAGTGTGAACGAAAGAATGTTGGAGACATATTTGACGAATTTTGTAGGCACGGCAACTAATAGTTGTAAGTTGTAAATATGTTGTTTCTTGGTGGAAATAATAGGTCTTTTTAGTTTGGGTATAGATGTGGATTTATGCTGTAACAATTTTACATAATTATAGAATATAAAAGGTTGAAAGTCGTAGGTCTACGACTTTAGTGTGTACACTCATACTTTCAACCTTTTATATTCTAAGCCACGCTTTAAAAATGATCATTACATTTTCACCTGTGATTATCATTAGTTTTTTAAAGCGCGGCTTACAACTGCCTATTCTATCAATGATCTAAGAGCCAAGATGCACATATATTTCTTTTTAGAATATACAGGTCTTTCGCGTATGCGCTAATTTCTCATAAATATGACGGTTAGAGGTAACCCAGGGATGAGAAATGATAACTCTAACGCGACGTGCTACGACTGACCGACGACGTAGCGTAACATACAAAAGAATTTAACGCGCACCCACTTTTCTACTTATCACTAGAATCCTATTAGCTCCAATAATAGTAGACCGTAAAGAGTAAAGTAGCAGTTTTTAGATTATAACCATTTTCCACACATATTATTTTTTTTGTAGCTGCTTCGTTTTCAAATACTGATAGGAATCTAAAACCAATATTGTTTTAGTTTGTGACGCTTTGACTACACAGATACTTCTAACCTGTTAATAATTGATTGCAAGCACAAATTTAAAATATCGTCCGCATTGAGGAATTTTTCGTCATCAGATTTGATTACAAACACTAATTTTAATTTCAATATTTAAATTCGATGAATATAAACAAGAAACGATTGATATTATCTTACTCATATAAATAGGCGTTGTGTTGGCTTGTACGTCATAATTTACGATGAGGGATACACGAGCAGTCTGTTTTATCTTTATGTATAACATATTTTATGTGGTCGAATCTGTTCAAATCACACAGCACAATGAAGTGGAAGCCAAGGTTTGTTGTAATAAGTAAACTGTAAGTAAAAGTGTCAGTCTACACAGCTAAAGTCGCCGACCGGTCGACTGAACACTATCGACTTTCTGTAATATTCATTCACTGTGGCCGTGTGGGGTTTAAATCAACGCTCTGTGTCCAAATAATTGTTACTATACGCTCAATTTTGCAGGGACCACAACCACAGCTGATATCTCCTCTGCGGAGTGAGGAAGGAATTAGAAATGCAAGTGTTCTGCCTGGAGCCGCCGCGAGATCGAAGAGCCAGGATTCTCTCAAATCAAGAGTTAAACGAGAAAGTAATACTATTTTAATTTACACGCGTGCCTTGGCGACATATCGCGAATTCGCTCTTAGGATGGCAAGTGGCTACTGATCAAAGAACGTTACTCTGGTGGCGTGCTTTGGAGGAGACCTGTGTCTAGTTGTAGACGTATAGATACTTGATAAGATAAGTATAAAATCCATTTACTTTTGCCTATCTAAAACAAATTTAACACTATTGGCACATACAAATTTAAGTCGAAAAAAATAAACTAAAACATAATACCTATAGGTATATTGTCCAGTAATCTAGATACCTGAAAGCTGGAGGAAGTTTACGTCAAATCCGGTTTTTTTGCAGACTTGTTTATGATAAATGAGTAATGCAAGTTTGTGACCTCGAGCTCTGAACGGAATTTTGGCAAAAATCGAAAAAAACCGCAAAAATTTGAGATCTTGGCGATTATAACCCTACCGAACTTTTTTGTTGATAGTACCTCCTCAGGATGTTTAAAGTAGAATAAATTTACTGCAATATTAGACTAGAATTCTCTCTGTAAACCCAATAGTGTCCGAGAAAAAGCCTTTCAAAATTTATCATTTTACTATGAATCTTAAACCTTAGTAACCCGGTTTACCCAATTATCAGGAATATGTTCAGAAAGCCTGAAACACTTGTTTAATTGTTTTGTATTTTTAGTATTCACAGCAAATTGGGCTACTGGATAAAAAGTTTACGCAAAAAATCAGAACTACCGGATTTGACGCAAAGTTTGATGGATACTGAACTAGTAGGAGGTAATGATTTAGAACGTCGAGTACCAAATCGATTTAAAATAAATAAATAAAATTCTTTTATTTCGGACTACATGATCCATAATTTGTTAGTAGTTTAGACCTTAAAAATTAGTGTTAGTATTTTGAAGTAAATTACAATTAAATTAAAATTACAATTGAATTAAATTAAAATTACAATTAAATTAAATTACAATGAGAATGAGAATTAAAATGAGATCAGATTAAATTAAATTGAAAATAATAATTAAGATTATTAAATTATGTTAAATTACTTTATTTATAAATTTCTGCCACATTGGCGAATTAATCCTACTCGCTATGGTTTGTAGGATGCTATTGGGACTGTTTTTTGACTCTTCTGACTTTTTCCGGAGGATCGCAGCGAAACCATCTGTTTCATATTCGGCAAACATCCCTGATGCACTGCAGAAACGAGGCAGTCCCAACATCATCCTAAAGATATTATTATACTGCACTCGCAGGGTCTCTAGCGGCCGTTTGGTGTAGCTGACCCATAGGTTCCCGGTGTAGAAACTTTGACAAAAGGCTTTAAAAAGCGTTATTTTTACGTCTTCTGAACACCGGGTAAACCTACGGATCAACATGTTACCCCTTACCGCTAGAGCCCTGCGCTCTCTTTCAATGTCTGCATTGTCCTTAGGGTCGTCGGTAATAATGTGCCCAATTGTGATTAGTAATTTGATTTAGTAACTATGTAAATCGATTGAGATCCTCATCGAAAAAAGTCTTATCAAAGAGAAACTGTTTCTCTTTGATAAGACTTTTTTCTATGAGGATCTTATTTAGCAGCTTCGAATACTCACGATCATGCCGTTATATTTTCAGGTAAGCTGGCTGAAGCCTCAAAAACGTCGAATTTAAAGTCGATGCACACGTTCTTCCAGTTGATTAGAAACTTTTGGTCCCCGACGCCACTGGGGGGCAGCCACCCCATGCACCCGGATACCATCAGGCCTGCTATGAAAATATTCAGAGCAGGAGTCTACGATTTCTTCTTCCCACCTGCGAGTAAGATGGAAGAAAGCAAATAAGATGGGAAAACCGAGAGGATTCAGAGGGGTTAAGCTTCATTAGCAGTGTCAGGTATTCTCTGCCTCCATGTTCACGGCGAAAGTCTTCAACCAGGCCTTAATTATTCTATCCGTCACAATCCATGGTGCCGCAACGTGGAAATTTAAAGCACGTGCCTTTTAAGTAGGCAAGCTGAAGTGACTGTGGGAATTACTAGAGCTGGGAGGATCAGCGATGGAGGACCGACTTCTAATGGGTTTTAGGGGATAACCCAGAGAACAACTTCTTTGCAGTACATACATTACAAGAATTGGGATTACTTAAATGGTTTGATTTAAAAAAATGTTCCAATACAAGGCATGTCAAATTATTGATATCGACATAGAATAGAATAGAATAAACTTTATTTAGCATACACAAAAACAATAGGGAAAGTTTTTTATAAAAAATAAATAAAAAAAAAACTTGCACTAAACACTACAATAAATGAATGAAACAATCAAACATAATAATATAAAAAAAAAAATACTATGATATTAAAATTATTGGTCTTTCCTTAGTGCGCAGCTAAACCAGGTCCAGCCTCAGCATAATGTCGCTACCGCACAACAAACGGTAATGACGCTGGTTTTCAGTCTGAACCTCTGACGTGGCGGGTGACGTTACTTTACGAATCCATAGTTTACAAAAATTAGAGAGAACGGGAGTTTAGTTATGTACCTATACTAAATGGTAAGAGGTATGTAAATTAGGTGCAAAATAATAAAATATTAACAGTAAGCATGAAAAACATGGACGCCACTTCAAGAAAAAATAAGAATAGCATTCATAAATATAGAAATAAAAATATAATTAATAAATTATTGTTTCTATTGTAAATACTAGTTTTAATTTAAATTTGTTACTTGATTGTTATTTTCTTTCTGAATAAATTATTATAATAGTAGTATTAATAAAATATTTCGTTATTAACTACAGCTAATATATAAAATAGTTTAGAGTTTGTGGTTTTTAGGTTTTTTTTTTTTTACATCTTTTTCAGTCCATCATTGAACACTTTGAGTGGTGATGATGGCGGATGCTGAACGTGGTCAATCAGTTAAGATAAAAAAATATTAAGTATTAAATAAGAAAAAAGAAGTTTAAGATTTATTTTTAACGGCTTCTTTAAATTCCACTTACCAGTTCATATGCGATTTTAATGTATAGCATTTTGAAGTTTCTAGCCCTGTAGATTCAGTTAACCTAGTTAAGGGCGGCCAACCCGTCTTACTTTTCATACAAACGCCCGTACGTGATTATGTCGTTGTAACAGATCTTTCTTTGAAACTTTTAACTAATAGGTATCTTGTGCACTATTATCTAGGTTTCTATTGTAACAAAAAACCAAAATTTGAAGAAACAAATTCAGTATAAGACTCCAAAAATTTGCTTTTTTGTAAAAAAATTACCTGAACTTTGGGCGTTCATAATGTACTCTTAAATTGTAAAAATAAAGAAAATATTTCGATAGAAACCTTGCAAATGTAATGGACATTCTAAACGACAAACTTCTATTTAACAAACTTGTAAGGCTTACTGAAAATCACGTATTTCCTGGAACATGTTTATGAAATTTCCGCACACTATTTTTCGTTCAATGTTATTGCGTTCTCAAAAAAACCGAAAGTAACCGAATGCCAACCGAGCGCTCAGCCGTTTTCTCTCTCTTTTCGCTTTGCCTCTTTTTCTAACATTGCGCTGGATGAAACAACAAGCTTTTCAATCACGCTCGCGTTGACGATAGTAGGACCGGGAAGGGTCCTCTTAATACCTTCTTTGCTGGAGTTGGACAAGGTCTTGCGTCAAAAATTATACCCACTCTTAACCCTTCTCCTATTATTCCTAATACCAACGAAACTGCTTCAATAGCCCTCTTCCCGACCGACAACGTTGAGCTTGCAAATATCATCCTCAACCTCAAAGATAAATGTGACGTTGGCTGGGATGATTAATTGATGATTTATTTGATGTTGACCTACCTCTGTTATTAAAACTCTAGGCACAATTTAATCACTCCACTTGCTTACACATCATAAACCTATCCATGTCATCTGGCACTTTCCCTGATATTGTATTCAAAAAAGCTCTTGTTCACCCTATTTTTAAAGCAGGTGACAAAATGTCTATCAACACAACAATTATCGTCCTATCTCTGTCTTAACGGTCTTATCGAAACGTTTTTTAAAAAGTAATTAACAAAAGACATGTACACTTTCTGAGCACAAATAACGTCCTATCCAAACAACAATACGGTTTTAGACAAGGTAGATCGACTGAAGACGCAGTCATTGATCTTACAACTAAAATTCTTGAAAAGTTTGATATAAAATTGAAAACACTGGGAATCTTTCTCGACCTGTCAAAGGCTTTTGACACTGTCTCTATCCCAATACTACCAAACAAACTCTCAGCCATTGGGGTCAGGGGCGGTGTCAATGACCTCTTCAAGAGCTATCTCACTAACTGCCGACAAATAGTAAACATAAGCAATGTTTACAGCGAGGAAAAGGTGATTCATTTTGGCGTACCTCAGGGAAGTGTGCAACCTCTTCCTCGTCTATATAAATGATTTAGTGAACCTACCTATCCCATTTTGTACTATTTTCACATATGCGGATGATACGGCCCTTCTTGTGAGTGGACGTACGTGACTGGTCAAAAGCTCAATCTGTAGCTGAAATAGCTCTAAAACTGGTCCTAAACTGGCTCTCCCAAAATCTATTGACCCTTTACTTCTCAAAAACTAAATATATTACCTTTTCTCCACCTTCCAGATCCCAACCTTCCCCCTCGTTTTTCCTAAATGTGCACATTTGTGATTCCCCAGGTTCCTGTCATTGCCCCAAAAAAGAGCGTGCTACCTGCGTAAAATATCTTGGGGTTTGGTTGGACAACACACCTTGTCTTGAAAACCTCATGTTGAAAGCACAGTGTCAAGAGTGAGAAAGACGTACGTTTTTAAGAACCTAAGACGTACTGCCGACTTACCTTGCATGAAAATACCTTGCACTGGCTCAATCGGTTTTCTCGTACTACATCTCTGCATGGGGCAGTTCCATCAAGACCCTCATGCTCCGAGTAGAGCGCGCGCAAAGAGCGGTTCGTTAAGTCATGACCTCTAAACCAAGATACTTTCCCACCTCAAGTCTTTCAATCTGCAAAGTACTCTCCGTTCGAAAACTATTTATACTTTCCACTATCATGCGCAAGCACTCACAAACACTATTTGACCCCAACCTGGCAACAGTGAAGCGACAGTCTGACATTGTCTGTGAAAATGTGTCACATAAAACTGCAGTGGCAGATCGTCATTTTCACTACATTAGTAGTCGTTTATATAATAAAATGTTTATATAATAAAATAATTCATATACCCACTCACAATGTATAAATGCAAATATATTTGCACTGATTGGCTTTTATCACTCTCCTAATAGACTGAGGAAATTTTAAAATGTCAAAAGTGATCTTGTGTTATCCTACATACCCCCCCCCCCCCCCCCCACACACACACGTACACCGGTAACTCCTGTTGCCCGGACTCTTATGAGACCGGTGTCCTCAGGAGCTCACTCACTTAAATGACATATTGTATACACAATAAGTTAGTTTTTGTGTTTGTTTTGTTTTGTATTGTATAATTATACTAAATTAGTTCGTTTAAGACGAAACATCCCAATTACTTTGTTCGCGGAGGAGGGCGCTGACTCTGCTACACAGTTTATAACTTTTGCGGTAGTCAGCCCACATTTGTACCTTAACCAATGTTTCCGTTCTGAATAAAGATTTTTGTATTTGTATTAATTAGCACAATAATTTGGTCTTTGTTATTTATTTTTGCATTGACTGGACGAATAACACAGAGGTAGGTATACCACCCACAGCACCCATCAGGTTTTACTTTTCAATGATGCAATGATGTTGATTGGTGATATTCTCCTTAGCTGGGGGCTGAATGATGCTTTGTTGATTATCTTCGGAAAGTATATTAGTTCTTACTTGAAAAAAGGGAAGAAAATACGTAAATCCAAGCGCACAAATATGCGGGTGGCAAAAATATATGGGATTTACTTTTTTTTTGTTTCCTCATAGGTGTAGTATAAAACACTGTGTTTACTTAACTCGAAAGAAAATGTAATTCCCAACTCGTGTGTATTGAGGCCCTCAGCTGCGCTCCGGGCCTCAAACTACACCCTCGTCGGGAATCTTTCATTTTCATCCCTCGATAAACAGTGTACTATTTTTATGGCCACAAACAGCTAGTCGTTTATGTTGTCCGTTTTTTTTATGTCTACTCTATGAAATAGGGTGGTAGGTATATGAAAAAGAGGGTAACGTGAAGTGAACACACAAACACTGGCAAAGAACTGAACATTCGTGTTCGAAAAAGCCAAACTGCAACGTTTGAAAGCGTTGCAGTTTAGCTGCTACCAACTGTATTCAACTCTGTTCTGGTCCACTATACTATGGCTCCATAAGTTAGTATTAGTCTAACGATAGCAGTGTAAAGCCACATGCTTATCTTCGGAGAGAGACCCCCATGTTTTCCCAAGCATTCTGCTGAATTGGCAGAAGGCAGCTATGACTCGCTGTAGTTTATAGTCAAGATGTTTGTTCCACGACAGTTTACTATCTAGTATGATCCCTAGATACTTGACCTCGGTTTTCAGAGTTATTTCGGTGTTGAATAATCTTGGTAGTTTCAAGTTTCCCAAGTTACGTTTGTATGTGAACATCATCAGTTCTGTTTTTGTAGGGTTGACTGATGGGTTGATGAGTTCATGGTCATTGCACCATGCTTCAATGGTTTTAAAGGCGAGTTTCATTAGGTCACATAGTGTGTTCTTGAAACACCCGGTTGCTAGGATCGCGAGGTCGTCCGCGTATCCCACCGTCACCAGTCCGTGGCCGTTAAGCCTAGGGATGAGCTCGTCAACAACTGTTTTATAGTAAGGGTGATAGGACGCCACCTTGGGGCAGCCCCTAGCTACTACACCTGTTGTGGTAACATTAATGGTGACTCTTACTGCTCTAAACCTGAGCATATTGTTGTTTAATCACTCTGTTAAAGTCGGCGCGACGCCATATTTAGTGAGTGCTCTGTAAATAATGGTAAATCTGGTCTCCGCTGCTGTTTTACAACGTTAATTACAACCTGGGTCTCTTCAAGACAGGAGTAAATCAAATAGGTATCTTCTAGACCTTCGTGATATATCGTCGGTCACATATTCATTCACTTCTATCAGATGAGATTATAGTCAAAAAGAGTAAACTATAAGAAAGAAAATTAACATAATTCTTTAAACATAAACAACGTGAGGCGTATGGGGACTTTGAACCTTTAAAGGACTAGAAATGTGTAGGTAGCTATTTATAATAATACTAGTAGTTCTATGAGCAGTAGACCTCGCGAGCACTTTTACTACTAACAAAATATTTATAATCTTCGAAATAAAATCTCATAAATCAGAAATGTTCAGTATAGCATTCGCGTCATCTTTAAAATTGATTTCTTACCTACGCAAACTGTAAGTAAACAAAGACCAGACACGTGGCCGGGCTATTAAATAGTACCCATACCTAACCTCTCGACTCTCAACTCTCGAAGTGCTACAAAGATGTTCTAATAGGTGGTGCTGTACGGCAAAAATCTTCAGATCTTTACCATTTTTTTATGAGAACGAATTAGAATTCATAATCATCATCCTACATTAGTCCACTGCTGGACATAGGCCTCCCCTAATGAGCGCCATATCGCCCTATCTTCAACTTGCCACGTCCAGCATCTGCCAGCAGTCTTTCGCAAATCGTCATCCCACCTGGTCGGAGGAATTAGAATGACTACCTTACAATTAAAAAAATAATCATCGAAATCGGAGATATTCCCCTTTTTGCCTTTTTTTGGAGGAAGTAAGTCTTCAATCAAAAAACCCCGTCGACTAAAATTTTTTATAAAATTGTAGAATCTGTTCACTAAGTTTCGTCCAGATCCTGAGAGACCTGTAGAGTAGAGGAGTAGGTACATTCTGACAGAATTCATACTTTTGTTAGTAGTTGATGCAGAGACGCTTCGCTAGCTCGGTTAAAAAAGATACTGTTCGAGGTAAGCCAGAGGATAGATAGATACCATATCACTTCTAATAATATTACTAATAACTTCAGGTTTTATTCATCCCTAGTTTCTGACCGTCGCAGCTTCGCACGCATTGTTTCCATGGAAACGTTCATAGAATATTTTTATCCTATAGAAATTGATTTTAGAATAAAAAGTATACAAATAGGTTCACTTGGGACAGGTCAATTACTGAGTGCCGGTGTACAGTTAGTACTGAGTGCCGGTGTACAGTTAGTACTGAGTGCCGGTGTACAGTTAGTACTGAGTGCCGGTGTACAGTTAGTACTGAGTGCCGGTGTACAGTTAGTACTGAGTGCCGGTGTACAGTTAGTACCGCATATTTTGGATGCTTGGAAGAGGTCGCAAGGCGTTTTTTGCAACTTGACGATTGCGTCCTACACGATGACACTTTATTCAGGAAACTGTGACACAATGGAATAACGGACGCCTAACTATAAGGAACTTTTAGCATCTTACTTGAGTGAGATACAAAAAGTTGACATTAATGGGAAAAGATCTTTGGAGTCTGTAGTTACAATGGTGTAACGCAGGGTTCTATCCTTGACCCTTTCCCATTTTTAGTATATATGTATTTGCGACCTACCTCATCTTGTAATCAATCACGAGATTGTACTGTTTGCTGATGATACTTTATTAACTTTTAAAAAGAAACGACAAAACACAAATTTTGACGATGTGAACAATGCAATAGGTATCAAAAGTAGTCTATTGGTTAAGTGTCAATTATCTTTTGCTAAAAGAAACCAAAAAAAAGTAAAAACATATTATACCTAATGTTTAACAAGTTAAGGCTGAAGGTAACGTAAAAGGATTTCGTTAGAAATTGTAAAAAGTACCGTATTCTTAGGAATCACCTAAGTTATATAATAAACTTCAATGGGGCCCACGCTTGTTTATTTCAACTACTTCCACAGTATAATTTCTTATCGACGGTGGAAAGGAAAAACACTTGAACCGACACTTTGGTCGAAAATGACTTTTTAACATATTTGAATTCAGCAATTTTTTCTGCGTCGATTAGTCATGGTTTCGTAGCGATTTGAGCACTTTGGTGTCGCTTCAAGTAATGGCACTTTTAGACTCAATTTTTTCAGACGCTAAATGAACTGACGAAGAATTATAGCAATTTTGGTCCATTTACCGCTTGAAGTACCGACTCAATAGTTATATTGTTATATGATGTGTTTTTCCTTTTTTGTTTCGGATATTATAAGTTACTTAAATCGTTTTTCTTCGTCATAGAAAATGCTATTTTGAGCACTGAAGGTGTTTTTGCTTACTCCTATTCCGTTGGTGCCCAGTCGCTTCATTCGTTTTTCCTTGCTTACCTAATATCTGTATGATGCAGTTGATGTGTTTTTCCAGCATGATTACATATTTTATGGCTGCATATTTTGATATAGATTTTATGGTTGTTAAAGTATTTTATAATGAAAGTTAGGTTTATCAGTAAAATGTACGTTTGCAATACAGAGTTGGTCGTTTATAATATTGTTTGATCGCTCATGAAGATAGTAATATGCCTACACTTCGTTTTCCCACTGGAATGGGTTTTTAGAATAGCTTTTAAAACAATAAAAGACAGTTTTATCTTAATATTCTTGTTTTTATTTTTTGGTATTTTTGGGAAACAGAGTAGGGAAGTCCCTACTCATCATCATCATCATCAGCCTATACCAGTCCACTGCTGGACATAGGTTGTCGGTTCTTCTTGAAATATGGCCAGCCCACTGCCACTTCAGCTTGCTAATCCTATGAGCTATGTCGATAACCTTGGTTTTCTGTCGGATGTATTCGTTGCGAATCCTATCCTTCAGAGAAACTCCGAGCATAGCTCTCTCCATAGCTCGCTGGGCGACTTTAAACTGGTGGACCAGCCCTACCGTGAGTGTCCACGTCTCAGCTCCGTAGGTCATGACGGGTAGGACGCACTGATTGAAAACTTTCGTTTTCAAGCATTGCGGTATGGATGACGAGAAGACTTGACGTAGTTTTCCAAACGCGGCCCAACCTAGCTGGATCCTCCTCTTGGCCTCCTTCTCTTCTCTTCTTATATCTATGCCACACTCTATGTTACTTCTCTATGGAAATGAGTAGTTTCCGTTTCCGTGATTGAGATGAAAGCACTTCTCATTGTTACTCGAATTTGTACACATGTGCTCTGGAGAAATAAAAATCAACTTAAACTCAGTGTTTTAAACAACAAAATCACTCCCAAACAACAGAACATTCCTCTAGGTATACATCAAACAGAACATTCCTCTAGGTATACATCAAACAGAACATTCCTCTAGGTATACATCAAACAGAACATTCCTCTAGGTATACATCAAACAGAACATTCCTCTAGGTATACATCAAACAACAGAACATTCCTCTAGGTATACATCAAACAGAACATTCCTCTAGGTATACATCAAACAGAACATTCCTCTAGGTATACATCAAACAGAACATTCCTCTAGGTATACATCAAACAGAACATTCCTCTAGGTATACATCAAACAGAACATTCCTCTAGGTATACATCAAACAGAACATTCCTCTAGGTATACATCAAACAACAGAACATTCCTCTAGGTATACATCAAACAGAACATTCCTCTAGGTATACATCAAACAGAACATTCCTCTAGGTATACATCAAACAGAACATTCCTCTAGGTATACATCAAACAGAACATTCCTCTAGGTATACATCAAACAACAGAACATTCCTCTAGGTATACATCAAACAGAACATTCCTCTAGGTATACATCAAACAGAACATTCCTCTAGGTATACATCAAACAGAACATTCCTCTAGGTATACATCAAACAGAACATTCCTCTAGGTATACATCAAACAACAGAACATTCCTCTAGGTATACATCAAACAGAACATTCCTCTAGGTATACATCAAACAACAGAACATTCCTCTAGGTATACATCAAACAGAACATTCCTCTAGGTATACATCAAACAGAACATTCCTCTAGGTATACATCATACAGGCTTACACTCGTAAGACTTGTTGTTATGTATATGTATGTTATGTATTTATTCATTACACATTTATCTTTATTTTTACAGATGTACTCAATTCAATAAAGACACATTTTACAGTGATGGCATAAAATAGCACGCATTAAAAAAATTAATTAGAAAATGATTTGACTATTCAAATTTCAAAAATTACCATAATTCGTCATTTTTTTGAAAGAACAAGCATATCACTGAAATTGTATATTACTGCCGAAAGAACAAGCATATCCC
Organism: Eupithecia vulgata; assembly: GCA_946478455.1. NCBI lineage: Eukaryota > Metazoa > Arthropoda > Insecta > Lepidoptera > Geometridae > Eupithecia > Eupithecia vulgata. Next base: position 603,158 of record OX297873.1, on the reverse strand, counting down.
CATCACTGAAATTGTATATTACTGCCGAAAGAACAAGCATATCCCCATCACTGAAATTGTACATTACTGCCGAAAGAACAAGCATATCCCCATCACTGAAATTGTATATTACTGCCGAAAGATCAAGCATATCCCCATCACTGAAATTGTATATTACTGCCGAAAGATCAAGCATATCCCCATCACTGAAATTGTATATTACTGCCGAAAGAACAAGCATATCCCCATCACTGAAATTGTATATTACTGCCGAAAGAACAAGCATATCCCCATCACTGAAATTGTATATTACTGCCGAAAGAACAAGCATATCCCCATCACTGAAATTGTATATTACTGCCGAAAGATCAAGCATATCCCCATCACTGAAATTGTATATTACTGCCGAAAGAACAAGCATATCCCCATCACTGAAATTGTATATTACTGCCGAAAGAACAAGCATATCCCCATCACTGAAATTGTATTAGGTCCTTACATATGAAATTGGCGTTTTGTATGGGAGGAACAAAAAGTCGAATATTTTTTAATATAATATATTTAATTAATCAAAGTATGAACCATTATTTTCTATGCACTTTTGCCATCTTATAGGTAGTTCATTGATCCCTTTACTAAAAAAACCAGTCGGACGGGAATCAATAAAATCTTTGAAGGCGATTTGGACTGCCCCATCGGAGTTGAATTTTTTCCCTTGCAAGAAGTTATCCAAATTTCGAAAAAAATGGTAATCTGTTGGAGCAAGGTCCGGGGAGTACGGAGGATGTCTTAGACTTTCCAATTGAAGCTCTTCTAATTTAGTAGCCGTCTGTTGCGCAGTGTGTGGTCTAGCGTTGTCGTGAAGCAGCAGTGGCGTGGAGCGATTGACCAGCCTAGGTTGTTTAGCCGCTAGCTTTTCCATCATGGTTTGCAATTGCTGACAATAGACATCAGCCGTAATAGTCTGGCCAGATTTGAGAAAACTGTAATGAACAATACCGGCACTAGTCCACCAAACGCTTACAAGTAACTTTTTTGGGGTTAATTTTCGCTTGGGGCAGGATTTGGCTGGCTGGCCACGTTGGAACCAAAAACGAACTGTGTTTTCTTTTGCAACACGACCGCCATACACATCATTCACCCTTCGAGTTGTTTCCGCAGCACTAGTGCCACGGCGGAACTCGTACTCGTAAATAATGCGATATTTTAAGTTTTCCATTTTGTAAAATGAGTGACGCAAACAGAAAAAAACAGAAGAAAAAAAACAAATGAATGACGATCATCGAAGCACAAATACATGAGTCTATAGCTGTACAAATTTGAATTTGGAATTCCTTACCAAAGAGGAGAAATTTGTGAATAAAGTGGCCAGTACGAAAAACGCCAATTTCATATGTAAGGACCTAATATATTACTGCCGAAAGAACAAGCATATCCCCATCACTGAAATTGTATATTACTGCCGAAAGAACAAGCATATCCCCATCACTGAAATTGTATATTATTGCCGTTTAGAATCTTGCCTTATCCCTTTTTTCCCAGCAGCTCCTCGTGTTAGGCCCGCAACCCACCTAGGGGGTCGCGGCCCACAGAGTGAAGACCACTTACACAGGTAGTACATGAATGAAAAAGATTTAGATTTTTGAGCTGTAAAACCCTTAATATTTGAGCATGTAGGTATTTATAGTTCAGTAGCCGAATGAACAATAAGCACAAAAAATATTTACTACAAATTTTGTAAATACGAGAATATACTTCATCTCTTTTTTGACGACGGAACTCCAAAAACCATGATTTTATAATTTTTGCGCATCAGATTATTTTGCGACGGGGCTATCGCAAAATAATCTGAGGCCCTGAATTCCGATACACATTTTATTTTTACTATTAAGAGTTCCAATAATTGTACAATTTTTTATTGGTTTCTATTCTTAAATTTAAATGTTGTTTTTTATTTATTGAAACGACTATTTATGTGCTCGTATTTATACGCGGATCTGCCATAGACGTTGTAGCTCGTGCTACGGAAGCGCGTCGAGTAGTGGAAACTAGTGTCAATAAGTGACAAAAATATTAAGGGTGAACTCACCTAAATAATGGCGAAATCTTTTAACATCTACGACTTCTAGTTCCGCAATTATTCGGAGCTTTGTGATTTGTTTACTCGTCATTTCCGATAGTATCTTCTAGCGCAAAACGACCTTCGCACATGCATTATGTCTCTCACAAAACGACCTTCGCACATGCATTATGTCTCTCACAAAACGACCTCCGCACATGCATTAGGTATGTCTCTCACAAAACGACCTTCGCACATGCATTATGTCTCTCACAAAACGACCTTCGCACATGCATTATGTCTCTCACAAAACGACCTTCGCACATGCATTATGTCTCTCACAAAACGACCTTCGCACATGCATTAAGTCTCTCACAAAATGTACTTTGTGTTTCTTGATATCCTTCGCTACTAGAAAAACTAACCAGCAGACTTACGTCCAAGCTAAAAACATGTTGTACCCAGTTAATGAATAATTCTTAGTCAGTTTAAAAAACAAACACACTATTTTCTATTTCCAGTAATAAACATATTTTTTATACAAACAAGGAAGAATCTTATAGGTAAATACGCACGATATAAATACGCGTTATGTTTGATTAGATGTCATGCATCACCACGATGAGGGAGACACGAGCGGTCTGTTTCATTATCATCTATCATATTTATTTTATCGAAACTTTTAAAATCACTGAAACCCAAGAAATGGAAGCCAAGGTATACAGTAGTTCGATGTGAAATGTGCTGCAAATTAATAACGTGTCACATACATTTTATTTTAAAATTATATTTTCTGTGATTTTAGTATAAAACTGATCAAATGTAGCATAAGACTGGTCTACTCTAGCATTAACCTGGTCTAATCTAGCATACAATTTATCAACTTTAGGATTAGACTGGTCTAGCTTAGAATTAGACTAGTCTTAGCATCATGAATTCATGAGTAAGTAGTCGTAAATAAGTTAATTCGAACTACTATTAGTTGGTATCGATAAAAGATTTAGTTTTGAAAACGTTATTCCACAGCAGCCACAAAAGGACCTGGGTATGGATGCGCGTGCGAGGGGAGGCAGCCAGGCGAGCGTCCCGCCCGGGCCTGGAGCCGCTGCCAGTCTGGACTTGGTCGACGGCGGCGCTGGTTATAACAACACGAGACTTAAACGAAGTAAGCTTTACAGGTTTTTACATACGTTTATCACAAACTTGTTGAATTTAGAAACAACTCCATACACATTTGGATAGATCAGGTTCCGATATAGCATGTAAGGGCTATGCTTTTGTTAACCTCTTGTGCGTCGCGGCCATTTTTCGCAATAATGCGCAACTGTCACGGTGACGTACTCTGTCACGGCGAAAAATCGGCGCGTCATATTAAAATGCCGATATTTCAAAAATTTGTTACTATAGCTATTTATATAAATATATCGTTGTAATTGTATTGAATTATACTAACCGATGGCATACCAATAAGTTTCGATTTTACATAAAATATATTGTTAAATCTGATTTGAAATTGGGATGAGTGAAATTTTGACACTTTATTCAGTAAAAGTCATGATAATTCAAAAATAATAGAATGATTTGAAGGAAAACAATTTTTATTTACTTCTACATACATTCTACAACCGTAATAACTAAAAAAAAACACAACTCTCAATACATTTTTTTACATGACAAGCTATTTAAAACACATGTATATTTTCGGCTACCTGCTGCGCGGGTTAAAAATACGTTAGGTTAATACTCCGATACTGCAACCACTTGACCCTCTGTGGCTTAGAATAATAACAAAAACAAAACTTTAGTTTACGTACACAATAAAAAAACGAATGTTTATCTGGGTTTAATGATAATTTTGTGAGAATTGGCTATCTAAACATGTATCTAAAAATAAGCACTAAAAACATCAACTCGGATCTATCGATCACAGAGTATGAACTCGGCGGATTTAGTTAAAAATTTTTAGTAATTCGACTAACTATTGATATTTGCTAACTAAAAAACAAAAAAAACATACTAGTTACAATACAAAAACATTTTAGAAATTCAGATCAAAAACATCAAAAATCAGTCCAAAGAGTCCAAGTATGGTCAGGTACATGATAAGTTAGTATGGATATGACCACCAGTGATAAATTTTTAAATTTTCAAAATCTTTATAACATGAATGAGTGATTTAGATGTTTGATTTAGTGATTCAGTTGAGCTACCTGTAGATTGTTTGCAACAGTCTGCAGTTGGCTCAATTGTATGTAAATACTAGTTCTAATTTGTTTCTATTATCTGATTGTAATTTTCTTTGTTAATTTGGATAAAACAAATTAAATTAAATAAAATCAAACAAAAACATGCACCAAAAATAGAAAAATTGATGATGATGATGATTCGTATTTCATATCCATACTAATCCAAACTACAGAAAAAATGGCCGACTCGGTGGCCTTGAAACAAAATGCGAGTCTGTCGGTCGACCTGCAAAAGGCCGACTTGCGTTGCGTATGTTTTTGTTTCAATGTTTCACAAGTTAGAATCAAATTTAGACAAATTTAGTAGTTAATATGAATAAAATAATGATTTTTTTAGATATTCCAAACACTAAATAACTACCACCAGTATATTTTTTTAACAGAACACATGAAAATGTTTAGCATTGACGGCCAACACGAGTAACCATGCATGACAAACTTAATCATTTTTTCAATACTAAGTACTAAATACTTATTAGAAACTGTAAATCACTTACCCATCCATATTATGTATTAGTATTTATAACAATTATAATCAATTTCACGTCCTTTCACACAAACATCTATAGTAAAACTTTCACTTCCATCACGAACTTTTCACCGCGGGGCACGCCACACACAAACTGAACATTAACAAGTTTTTTCCTTCTAGACTGCGGTTTTTAAAGTTGAAACGTGATTATATGTTCATCCTTGTCATTGTTACTACACTTCATTAGAGTTAGAGCGAGATAAAAGGGTCAAAGATTTCAATTTACAAAGTGCCAAGCCGGGCGCCTTCTAAAGGCTGCTAAACAGATGCGCGTTTTTTTAAATCGACCTTTTAAAGATGCGTCAACAGTCTAGAGGTTAATGTAGGTATGTCATGTTTTCAGGTAAACTGTCCGACGCTGCAAACACGTCATTCTTCAAAATGGCGGAAATGTTTTTGCAAGTATTTGAGTATTTGTGGAATCCGACTCCGCCGATAGGCCGCGAGCCTATAGACCCTAAAAAAATCAAGTTGGTCATGAAAATGTTCAAATCGGGAGCCCATAGCTTTCTGTTCCCACCTAAAAATAAATGGTCAAAGTAAACTGAAACGGAGATACTAGTTGGATTCCGCGGGGCAGATCAGCATTGGCAAAAGTATGTGTGGCCCTCTCGTCATCTCTTCCATGGTTGGAAGACTTGGCCGAGCATCCTGCTCGCTGCAAGCCGCAGCCTACGAGTGGGCACTCAGGGCTTTATACAAACAGCTACAAAGACGACCAACCTAGCTGATCGCACCCTGTACGTGAAAAGGCAGCAGCGGTGATTACTGCCCTTTTCGCTCGCAAGAATCTGTTTACTGCAGAAATAAAAGCCGTCGAGGAGAGTTGTGCAGGAGAAATCATAGCCGGTGCTAAGGACGACCAGTGACGAGTCAGAAGTGACCTCTGACTCTGTCTCGTCACTGCTCGTATTTGCGCAAGAGCCGACGAGTTGAGAAAACAGCTGTGCGTTCCTGTGCCTATCCTACTGGACTTTTGGACAGGCTGATGCCTATTATAGATTGGAACAGAAAACGGTAATTATCAGTTTGAAATCATATTATTACAGAATTCAAAATCTGAAAACTAATTAATTTGATAATCTTTGAAATTGCTCCTCATCTTTACACTGCATCTCCATCTTTACACTGCATCTCCATCTTTACACTGCATCTCCATCTTTACACTGCATCTCCATTGTCTATAAGATCAAAGTGATTATAATAATAATAAAATCATTTATTTTCAGACCAAGATGATCCATAGATTACCTAATTATATAATATGATTTGAAAAGAAAATTTAATTTATCTTGTAATTCAGACAGAAATATTCGGCGAGATTCGAAATCGAAATAGGTAAATTCATGATTTGCATAAAATGAGTTCTGTGAATAGCGTCGTGCCGCACAGACCGCCCTCTTGCGGAGTTTCAATGCGAATAATAATGAATAGTTTTTATGAATTCGTAGTCACAGTGGTTACATATTATAATAACTAAAGTTATTTTAACTACTCGGGTAGTAGAGACTTCTGTCTTAGTTGGTTAGAGCACACCCGTACTAAGGGTGGGACGCGGGTTCGAGTCCCGCCGAAGTCGAAAATTTTTGGGAACTTATTTCATTTCTTATGTAAGTTACAGTACTTGAGTCGGCCAATATGCATTATGAACAATATGCATTATGAACAATATGCATTATGAACAATATGCATTATGAACAATATGCATTATGAACATTGGTGAATCGACCGGAGCTATCTCGAAAGTAGTTAAAATAACTTTAGTTATTATAATAATTATTTAACCGTCACAGTAGTTGACGACAGTAGTCAAAGTTGACGACAGTAGTCAAAGTTGACGACAGTAGTGAAAGTTTTTCTAAAGACTCTGTTGCTATGCGACCATTTTATTGGATTTCTCGAAACCCTCGAAGACTCCAACGTAAACCAATATTGGAATCCAGTTTCTGAATCGGTTTCTTGTTTATCAAGTTAGAATTAAGAAAATTTTAATGGAGTTATGCTGGACGAGTACTCAGAATGTTTAAGCTTATTAGGTACAATGAAATAAACATAAATATCTCGTTAACTTTATTTGCAGCTAGTGGTAAGATGTATATTATGTTATTATTGAAGAGTCTGCAGAATGTTTTTATAGAAGTACACAATAAAATTATACAACCTAGGAAAAACAAATAGTTGTTTTATTATAAAGTACTAACACATTAGGTATGATGTTGATGATTGTTCCCTAGCCGGTTCTCGATCACGGGGGCCGCGGCCGGTGTGTACGGAGACCAGCTTGATGCACAGAACATTATGTAATAAACTGCACAAGAGTGTGTTCTCTCTCACACAATAGGTTAGGTACCTAATTACAAACAACATCATCTCCAATACTTTCCAATATCTGGTTTAACCAACGTCAAATACCGGCCGCCGCATTCAAGTAACGCCGATTTAACTATCCGGCTTCTGTAAGTAGTCGTTGTGTGAGAAGCAGTATGGCGAGTGGGAGTTACATTACATTCGGGAGAAGCAGGCGCGAGAGGAGCTCAGTTACTAACCAATGAAATCAGGAAGCTTTTTCGAGCTCGCTTCTCGAGATGTAAGAAAGAGCTATAGTCGTCGAGGCTGTAGCGGGATGTTAGGAAGAACTAAACCAAAGCTTCCATTTTCTTGGTACTTAATGCTAACTTGCTTACTTGGGCAGTTATTTAGAGTTATCCTAAAACCTATAATGCTGTTACATAAACTAACCTTGCGATATGTATCAACTCTCTTATAAGATAAGCATTAGCAATCAGTTGATTGACATAATAAGTGATAAATTTAAAACTATAAAAAACCCGGCTTGCACCGCTTGCTTGCACCGCTTGCTTGCACCGCTTGCTTGCACCGCTTGCTTGCACCGCTTGCTTGCACCGCTTGCTTGCTTGCACCGCTTGCTTGCACCGCTTGCTTGCACCGCTTGCTTGCACCGCTTGCTTGCACCGCTTGCTTGCACCGCTTGCTTGCTTGCACCGCTTGCTTGCACCGCTTGCTTGCACCGCTTGCTTGCACCACTTGCTTGCACCGCTTGCTTGCACCGCTTGCTTGCACCGCTTACTTGAACCGCGATTTTTAACTTTTTTTTCATCAGTTAAGAAGACATAGTCGTTAAACATAATGTAAGGACTAGACAAGTATTTCAATACCATATTGATCAAAATCGCTTTAACTTTATTTTAGGGTTTCAAACATCGGTTTTGAAACCCTTATGGTCTCGCTCTGTCCGTCCCCGCTCTTTCTTAAATATCTCAGTAACTACTGCAGCTATTAACTTAAAATTTAAAATAATGATACATTTCGTGCGCCATTACTGATTTCAAGAAAAAAAAAAAAAATGAAAATGAATATTTTCAGTAAATAAATAAATAAATAATGCTGGACAATTCACACAGCATTATCTAGCCCCAAGCTAAGCAGAGCTTGTGTTATGGGTACTAGATAACTGATATACATAATATAATACAATACATAGATAGATATTTTTTATTATACATAGAAAACGATCAGAACACCCTGAACGCACCTGTCTGCAGATCTCGTACACACATTTGTCCCGAGGCGGGAATCGAACCCGCAACCTCCTGCGTCGCAGGCAGACCTTCGCCCACCGCGCCACAGAGTACCTACAAATTTTGATGTTGAAATTACAAAAGAGACCTAGGAATGCAAATGGGGTATCAAATGTAAGGTATCGTTTTGACCATTTCAAAACACTTTTTGAAATTTCTGTAATATTCATACTTTTTGAAATATTTAAAAAAAGTCGAAAAATTGACCATTCTACGAAGATTGCAGACCGATCCACGTACAATGTATTAGGCGTTTGTAGATAACAATCTATATTTTGCAGGAAAAATATAGAGAAGTCTGTAAAAATGAACATTTTTGAAAAAAAATAATCATACTGAGAATGAAAATAATAATTGACAAAAGACTAAATTGGAAAAGTCACATTGAAAGTTTATGCAAAAGAATGAGTAGTGTAGCTTATGTTCTACATAAACTAAGCTCCTCAATTAACACGGATGGTCTTCTAGCCGCCATTATGGATTAGCTGAATCTGTGCTCTGTTACGGGATTATTTTTTGGAGGAACAGCACCGAACATGAACGGGCTTTCAAAACGCAAAAACGTTGCCTGAGAGCAATGTTTAATTTAGTTACTGTCGATAGTTGTAGGCCATACTTTGTTAAGTACAAAATTCTTACTCTACCAGCTCTGTATATTCTAAATGTTACTATGTTTGTGAAAAATAACCAACACTTATTTAAATGTTTCTCCGATGGTGTGGTACGTCATCGACGTAACAATAACAATAATAGACTTTGTACGCACCCATCACAAACTGCCCTAATAAGAAAAAGTGTTTTAGGTATGGCACCCAAAATATATAATCATGCTGTAAAATGTTTAAACAACAATAATTCTGAGACTTCGAATATATTTTTAAAAATAGACTTAAGAATATACCTACTCATTGAAAAATGTTATTATAGCGTTAATGATTTTCTGCTTGACAAATTTTGATTTTATATACCTATCTATCAACCATACCAATTAAAATGTATGATTAATTTAAAGTTTATTTGATATTTTTTTGTAATGTAATGATTGAATGAAATTTTAGAAGAAAAGACATATCACATTAGTGACAAATCTGCAGTGTGCCCTCTCCTATTTGCACGCCAGTAGTGGCAAAACATGAAGGTCATTTAATATAATTTATTACATAATAACACCATGTTAATACTCATGTTTTAAGCAAATAAATTATTCTTATTCTTAATGGTCGAGAAGGGGGATATTTTTTATCGAAAGGGGGGCCTACCTATTGGGGTATCAAATGAAAGGCATTGTTTTGTAAATTTTAAAACAGTTTTCAAAATTGCTGTAGGTTTCATACTTTTCAAAATATTGTCAATCGAAAAAAGACGGAAAATCGATTGTTCAAATAATTGGCAAATGTAACCCTCGGCGCGCGAGTTACACTCGCACTTGACGGATCTTGTTATTCTTGGCTCGGAGGTAATATAGGTAGGTGTCCGACACACAGTGTCCGTTAACAACAAAAGTAGCACTCGGAAAACAAAACCTTGATTCTAGATAGACTTCGACAAGATACTTACCTAAACTTTTAGATCGTTTAGAAGATTATTATAAGGTAGGTACCTTTCAAGAAGGTATTCAAGATATTCTCAGTAAGTGCCTACCTAAATGAAGATATTTAAGTAAATGGGATAAAATAAAAGTGATTCTTGGAGGCGGCTTACGGTAAATTGGATGGTCTTAAAAGATAGCTATTCAGAAGTCTATTTTTAACTTCCCAAACTTTTTATATTATCGAAAAGACTTTAAAATAAGAAAAGGCTTTATGTTAAGAAAAGTTAGGTATTATACCATCGTGTTTAGTTATTCACACGACAGACAATTAGACTGATGAAAGTTCGTTGTGATGTGAAGTTCGCTGGTGTAAGACCAGAGGATGAGTCCCGCGGGAGGCAGCGATACTTGGAGGGTATCGGAGAGTTAGAGGCCATCTGAGCCAACAGTGCACTTAAAGTGCTATCCAAGGGCCAAGTTTGAAGGCAACTTAGCTGCATTTAAGAGTTATTGGGCAAGTTTCCTGATATCCACCTCGTGAGATATCGGCCGCCCGTGAGATATCCACCGCTCGTGAGATATCGGCCGCCCGTGAGATCTTTACCGCTCGAGCCATTTTCAATGGGACCTGCGGAAAACCTTTTATTGGAGTGAGAATTTATTGTCCATACGACAGCTGGCTTTTTTAACAAATTCAATAAAATGAATGGAACATTATATGTGAATTATTGCCATAGTGTCGTTTCTTGCCAAGAATCATGGCAAGTTATAGTGACGCCCTCACCACCATAGCTAATTAGGATCATAGAGCCATTCGTGTAGAAAGCTCTAGAGTTTTGAAACTTTACTTTTTTGTTGGTCCATGCTGTTGCATTACAGCCAGGTGTTTGTTTGCTGGTAATCGTGATCATTTTTGTACAAGCTATCTTCATTCTTATCAAGCGGCTTTGTTCCGTTTATACTATAAAGACGATTCGAGAGTAATGGCTGTGGTTTGGTTAAAGTTACAATTCAATAACTTATATTTCTTTAAGGTTACTACAAAATATCCTTTCAGACAAGTCAAATATTGAGCATCGAACATCATTGGCATGACTGCTAGTCCGCCATTTTGAAAAGAACTTGATTAAAAAACTTGAAAAGCTTCTTGACTATGACTATGTCGATTAACATTCATTCATCACTGGCAGCCAAAAAAGATTTTTTCAAATTGGGACACTAGCAGATAAGTCAGGCTCCATCCAAAAATGTTCGAACCCCATTGATTTTCTTTTAACTTCAATGTTTTGTCCACGAGTGGAAGAAGTGAAAAATAAACTTTAATATTATTGCATAAATTATTAAAAAAACCCTACAAGCCTAGCTGTAACGTCTTGCTTAAATAATTAATATATATTTATATTTGTCTCGTTCGCCAGTTGTTTATGTTTGTCTAATGTAAGAGGCACAGTATCTCGACTGTAGGTAGACAAAAGCGCCTTCCCTCCGCGAAGAAAGCGGCTTAACTCGGTTTTACCACTTTTACCTTCCCCGGGACAAAGCCCAACTCGTTCACAGCTGCATCAGAGTCGCTGGTGCTTTTACTCATGAAGGTGTAATTTACTGTAATTTACATTCTAAATAAGTCTGAGCTGAGTTTTATTATTAAAACAACACTGTTTTATTTTTTATTTGAGTTTGACTAGACTAAAACCCAATTGAATTCATCTAAGTATTTCATCATGTTTTGTGGCAATGAAAAAAAAGATCCCCTTAGATCAATATTTTGTGGTGATAAGGGAGGTGACTTGACTAGGTAGGTACATTAGGGAACTAAAACTATCAAATTGCAAGTAAATTTTATCAAATGTAGTCGACAGAGGGCACTTTTTTTTACGTAGACTTATACAAAATTTCACTTTTGTAGAAGAGATAAACTTCTGTTCATTTGTTTTATGGCACAATCACAAGTACTAATAAATACTAACTAACATTTGCCCACGGCTTTCCTATCGTTGTAGGTACCTAAATATGTCTGTGTCTTGGCCCTTGCATCACGTCGAAACTACATACTGAGTGAATTTAAACAAAACTTGCAGAGGTGCACCGTAAGTTTGTGGGTCCCTTAATATTACTTGGGGGCCTGGCAGGCGCAGTCGCAGCCAAAGGCTTTGGGGAGGTGACAATCTTAAAATAAATATTACTGGACAATTCACACAGCATTATCTAGCCCCAAGCTAAGCAGAGCTTATGTTATGTGTACTAGATAACTGACATGCATAATACAATGCATTACATAGATAAATATTTTTTATTTTACATATACTACCAGAACACCCGGAACAAATACCTGCAGATCGTACAAATATTTGTCCTAGGCGCTGCCGAGCTAAAGATAACAGCCGTAAGCAACAGTTTTTTCAATATTGAGTTACTATCATATTCGGAATATCGTATCGAGATATTTATGTTTTTTTTTGACAAGTTTTTTAAAAAAAGCTCTAAATGCTATTTTCAATTTTTATAAGCGCAGTAAGTACTATATATATTATATTTCATGCCACTGGTTATGCTCTAAAGTTCCTAAAATATAGCCCTAAGAGTGCTTACCATAAACGTAGTAACGACTTTAAAATGACATATTATTAAGCATACTTTACGTATTTTTTTCGACAACTCCTAGCTTATAATAAGCGTTGTATTTGACAATTGCGGCTCTTATAAGTAGTACTATATAATAACAGAAGAATTATTACGGCGATGAAGAAGGCTGTTGACGAAAACAAAAAGAAATAACAGATCATTAAAAAAATTGCCATAATTTCCATCTGCACCATAAATCCAAAAATACAGACTGACGCAAAGAGTAAGAATACAACAGGTTAAAGGTGACAGATGAAACAGATGAAAATTTACTATTCCGCTAATCTTCAAAAGGTTATCTTGTTGCCTAGGATGGACCAATTTAAAACTGCCATTTTCATCAGCGCTTTTAAAGAAAGCTTCGTTCCTCTTGGTCTAGCAGCACCAGTAAATTTGCCAAATGCTGTTTTATAGAATGAAGCTATATCTGACCGTAACTAGGAAGATTTCTGCCACAAAAGAGTAGTGAAACACTTTGTGCTTTGGTTCGACTGCTCTACTTGAACTGGACACTGTTATGCTTTCTGGTCGATATTATTAACAGTGCAGATAATTGCAGCTGAGAGTTTTCTTCCATTCAGTCGTGGACTCGTATACCTCACGGAGCATTTTCGACTGTTCATCCTGTTTTTTTGCCTGTTCATCCTGTTTTTTCTCCTGTTCTTCTCGAAATTGTTTCCGAATACACTTACCTTGGGCAGATTCTGCAGTTGGGTAAAAACAATTTCGAGAAGGAGGCCAAGAGGAGGATTCAGCTAGGTTGGGCCGCGTTTGGCAAACTACGTCAAGTCTTCTCGTCATCCATACCGCAATGCTTGAAAACGAAAGTTTTCAATCAGTGCGTCCTACCCGTCATGACCTACGGAGCTGAGACGTGGACACTCACTGTAGGGCTGGTTCGCCCAGCGAGCTATGGAGAGAGCTATGCTCGGAGTTTCTCTGAAGGATAGGATTCGCAACGAATACATCCGACAGAGAACCAAGGTTATCGACATAGCTCATAGGATTAGCAAGCTGAAGTGGCAGTGGGCTGGCCATATTTCAAGAAAAACCGACAACCGCTGGGGTAAACGTGTTCTTGAGTGGAGACCGCGACTCGGAAAACGTAGTGTAGGACGCCCTATGACCAGGTGGGATGACGATTTGCGAAAGACTGCTGGCAGATGCTGGATGTGGCAAGCTGAGGACAGGGCGCTATGGCGCTCATTAGGGGAGGCCTATGTCCAGCAGTGGACTGGTATAGGCTGATGATGATGATGATGATGGGAATCGAACCCGCAACCTCTTGCGTCGCAGGCAGACCTTCGCCCACCGCGCCACAGAGGTCGTCGTAAATATACATTTAAGGTAGTACTTGTAGTAAAAGCTGGCAACAATGGACGCTATCTCGCCGGATCTTGTTAGGCCGCGTAAAAAACTACCGTAAAGTGCGCAAAACGTATCCGGAACATATCCGCCGCCGCCGTGGCGAACATGCGTGCGTCACGCAACGCAACGCACGTCTCAAACATTAAACTGAACCTTAATGCTACTTATGTAGCATTAAGGTTCAGTAGTTAAGCTTTCATTCCAACCTGGTAGTGTTTGGGGTTCCGTACCCACTTCCATGTTTACTATACTAAGCCTCCTTGTCCATCCGTCCGTCAGTCAGCTAGGTGTTTTTTCATAAACCGTAATACATACCTACGTAGACAATTGAATTTATCACAGACTGCATTTATATTGCCGCTGTGTAGTTATTGCCGCTGTGTAGTTATTGCCGCTGTGTAGTTATTGCCGCTGTGTAGTTATTGCCGCTGTGACCACCAACAATAACTATAATTAATTCCTGCGAAACAGGCCTAGCCTAATGCGGGATATAAGTAAATTATAATAACCATATTTTGTTATGTATTATAGCAATAGAATTTATTTAGTACTTTTTAAATAAAAAATTATAAAAGGGCCATACATACGGCTTTTATTATAAAATGTACCTAGTAGAAAGTACATAGGTAGTGTTAAATCTTGTACGATGATCGAGTTCCGATGTCCCCATTACCAGGTAAACCGACAATTGGGACAACAGGCGTAAATTTTAATTATTTTAATATAAATTTTAATTATTTTAAAATTGAGTTCCGTTGTCCCCATTGAACGGGGACAGCAATGGGGACAACGGGAATACATAATATGGAACCAATAGTGTGCGAGTAAGTCTCGTACTTAACCAGTTTATGTGAGTTGACCTTTCAAAATGCAACTCAAACACCATTGAAATAGGGTCACGAGTCGTGTTAAATTCTCTGGCCGTTGATTTCGAGACATTTCGGAGTACATTCGTGGGAGCGATCACATCTCGCACGAACACTTTACACAACTGAAACACTCAGCTTTCTTTGATCCTGACTATAATTCTAATGGTTAAAGCTAATTTGAATTAATCAGAATAATAAGTACCACGAAAGCTCGACATTTTCACGTTGTTTTGGTAATTTTAAGACATTCACTGCCCGTTACTGCAGGTCGCAAGCGTCGTCGCACACAGCGTCGTCGCTGCGGTCGTTTGGCACTCATTGCGTTGGAATGACTGCAGCAGAAGCGCGCGTGTGGCAGTTCTCTAAGAAATAAACGTTAGGTAATGAATGTGATTTTGATTCATGAATGATAAAATATGAATGATCACATTGAGCCGAGCTGCATCAACACAAACAATATGAATGATCACATTGAGCCGAGCTGCATCAACACAAACAATATCGTCCCCGTAGAAGGAAAATTAAATAACTGACAAAACCAAAATCGCGAGAAAAACGCGATTTACCGATTTTTTGCGACAAAAATGCCAATAACTTTTTTTTGGCAAATAAATTTACTGTCCACTTTTTGATATTTTAAAGATTATAACTTTACCTAGGTTATAATTAAACAAACAAAAAATTAAGGTAATTGGTTTATGAGAAAAAAAATCAAAAGCAACTATGTATTTTTCCCTCGCCAGAGTTTTGATTGTTTATGTCAGTTATTTAATTGTGTATGCTAGTTATTCATTTTTCCTCCGACAATATTCTCTGCTGAAACTTTAAAAGCATACGGTAAATGCCCTTATTTAATTTTCCCTCATCAATGAAATCATAAACTGCCTTCTTGTTTACTTTATAATTCGTAAAACCATCCTATTCATTTGAATAAAATGCAAAAGAAAACCAAATTATTCATACTTTGTAATTTCTTTTTAATAAGATAAGTAAAACTAAAAAGTCCTCTGAAACGGCTACATTTCACTGTCAGACTTATAAAATCAATGTTTACGTTAGGTACTACTTATCAAACTTACTACTATTTCACATAAAATCAGTGTTTTCTCTACATTTCTCTGGTTGGATGGCAATAAGTCATCACTATCGGAAGACCTGTCTGATTGTATATAACAGTACTGCCTTTTTCGTCCACAATGTTTATTGTCATCAGTATCTGCAATCCATGAACTTCCTGAGTCAGAAAATGGTTCTTCTTCGGTCACCGACAAGACTCCAATACCGGAAATAGGACTTCCTCTAACTGGTGAACTGTTCTTAAACTGGTTTCCATATATTAGTTCATTTCCATCATGATTATTGCCAACGTTGGTCAGTGACAAAGGACTCGTACCTCTTGATTGATTGGCTGTGGTGCCGAGCGTGGTTCAATAATATTGTCGATTTCCACCAAAGGATTAACGACGGAGGGTGGTGCTGATTTGAAGTCTGCCAAAATTGCTTTTTTCTGCAAGAAATCACAAGCCTCTTCTTCTGCAATTAGGTGCGTCAGGTCGGTAGAGCAAGCATGCTTTTCTTCTGAATTGACGACATTCAACTCTTGGTGATCTAAAGAAGGATTCTGTATTGTTATCGACATACCTTTTTCTCTACTCTTCGTCGTACTGACAATTTCCGATTTCTGAAACAAAACATTATTGAAGAACATGATATAATAACCAACTAAAGTGGTAGAGTAGGTGCCTGTAAAATTCGACGAAGAAAGAGATTATAGAGAGTTTACGACCTCTGTGGCGCAGCGGTCCGTCGGCAACGCAGTAGACGACGGGTTCGATTCTCACTTCAAAACAAATATTAGTTCGATCTGATTATTTGTTTCGGGTCTTCTGGGTATTTTCTATGTATAATAAAATAACAAAATGTATAATCAATGTTACAAAAATATGTAAGTATAGGTAAGTATGAGTGAACCTATATCACAAGATCTGCTTAGTTTGGGGCTAGTTGATGCTATATGGCTGAGTGTCTAGCCTGTGGTGCCGAGTGCGGTTCAACAATCTTTCAACAATCGTTCAAAAATCACATGTGTCCGTGATGGTAGCGTACACATAAATTAACCGAATTCACGTTTGTTGTTTTGCCTAATAAATAACGTATAAATAGAGTATAATTAGTGGAAAAGTAAAATAAATAGCGCCTCCCTGGTTTAAGAAATAATTACCATTGTTTGTGGGTACGCCAGCATAACGATCAAGCTAGCGTACACACGACCGTTCTCAAAAACGGCTTATACTATAGCAACAAAATTTATACCCAATAATAGAGTATAAATATCGTCCGAGCTATGCAAAATTTCATAATGATTGCTCTCATAGGAAATGAAAAACAGACAGAAATATGGAACAAGACTATAAAATAACACCTGAGCTGGCGTTATGCTAGCGTACCCATTAAAAACCGAAATAGTTCCTATAGAAAACGAGGTTTTCTTAATGTAAATGCTATATGTATAAATAGTGTGTGAAGTACTTCCTCTCCCAGTAGTCATACTTTATGCAAATTCGTAATCAAACACTATAAAAAGTTGATGTAAAGTTCATACTCTATTTTTGTGTATAACTTTTGTTGCTATAGTATAAGCCGTTTTTGAGAACGGTCGTGTGTACGCTAGCTTGATCGTTATGCTGGCGTACCCACAAACAATGGTAATTATTTCTTAAACCAAGCAGGCGCTATTTATTTTACTTTTGCACTAATTATACTCTATTTATACGTTATTTATTAGGCATAACAACAAACGTGAATGCGGTTATGTGTACGCTACCATCACGGACACAAATCACATACCTCTTCTGCAAACGGATCAGCAGTCGGGCCCGTAGAGCGAGCAGCTTCTTTATTTGTATTTCTTCTTTTTTTGTATAGGTAATTTCAATCTCAATTACGTAGAAACTTGTTTCAAATACGATGCGGAACGGTTTTCGTTCATGCTTGCACTAAAACAAATACTGTTCCGTCAGTCAGTAGTTTAAGGCCACGCCCCCACCCCGCTAACTCCACCGCAGCAAGGCTACAGCCGGGATCATAAAAAAAATAGAGGCGCCTATGCATTTCGCGCCAAATCCTTTACTTATTACCGTTTAAAAATCAATTACTTTTGATCTGTGCTTCGGCCGATTCAACGAAAGTTAAACAAAATACTTTATCTAGTTCTACTTGTCCTAAACTTGTAAAAAACCAGAGAGCTCTAGTAGACAATTTAAATAAATGATTTTATATAATTTGTACTTTATTATTAAACCACAATCATAACACACGAAAATTCAATAACTTACCTTATTTCATTTTACCTATTTCATTTGCTCCTGATGAACCATAAATTTGTCGAGGGAAAACTAAATAAGTGATGTTATGGCCTTTACGCTGTCGCAAAGTGATCAATGATTTCACTTATCTATTTATGGCTGCGTTATTTAATTTTCCTTCACTACTTTTTTGTGTATTCTGAGAAGTTTATTTTTCCATCTGTTCCGACTTGCAAGTTTCAATTACAGATAACTTTTTGATAAATTAAGATAGCGAAACGTTAGTAAGACAGAAAGATGCAGCTTGAATTAGACTTTATAGAAATGCAATAAAGTCGATTTCGCAAAATGTGTTAATTATTTAATTTTCCTTCTACGGGGACGATATGAATGATCACATTGAGCCGAGCTGCATCAACATAAACAATCCCATATCCGAGGCGAGCGGGCGGCGGCGGCGGCGGCGGCGCTGATTGGATGGATGTCCAGCCAGTGGTTACTCCGGCCCGCACATTGTTGGAATAGACAAATTGAGATTGATACTGTAACGCATCACCATTCAATGCATTAATACATTCATTGTCACTGTGTACCACGTTACGAACACTACATCTTTACTTCATAGTGGCGTAGTGGACACTCTGTTGCAAACTTGTAGGTAGGTATGTTCTAAATTTTATTGTTGCTGTTATTTTAAACGGTTTCACAATCTCTATTTATCTTCAGAATCTCTATTTATTTTCAGAAGGACTTGATTTTATGGAATCCGAAATCAATACCGTACAAAATAAGTGCATTTGACTTGAATATACAAATATCAAAAATTCGAAAAAAAAACTATTAGGTAATAAAACGTTAAAGCGTAAGTTATTTAATATATTTAAGTTCAAAAGAACATATTGCGTTATTTTTATGAAGCTATGCATGTTGGTTTTCTGAGTGGCCCCCGTCGCCGTCGTCGATTTGACTTGCAAAAAGTTTAATTGTTCGCCGTCACCGGTACTTGCCCACTTGCCCACTTGCCCACTTGCCCACTTGCCCTCTTGCAGGTAACTTCTTACATTTTCAATTGCAATTTAACGTTGTTCAACTTCTGTAATAAAACTGTTTCGCTATACACCCAGACCCATACATGTAAAGAAAGTTAGAAAGGTTCTCTGGAGAATAAACTAAGTACACATTATTTTTCTTATTAGTTCTTAGATATTATTAGCATCAGGTTCATTATTATAAATGCGAATAGATGGATGGATGTACATATGTATGTTTGTTACTTCTTCGCACCATAAACTATTGAACGGATTTGGATGAAATTCGCGCATACATGTAGGTAAATACCTACCATGGGAACTTATATTCAAAATTACCATAAAACAAGAGGTGCGAGGTCGCGGGCTGAAACTAGTTTACAGTAATGTGTATTACGTAGGTACCTGAGCTCAATTGTAAATACTAGTTTACAGTAATGTGTATTACGTAGGTACCTTAGCTCAATTGTAAATACTAGTTTACAGTAATGTGTACTACGTAGGTACCTTAGCTCAATTGTAAATACTAGTTTTAATTTAATTCTTTTATTTGTTTGTATTTTTCTTTGTTAATAACTCGAGTCTTTTTTGTATGTATTTTGAAATGTATTATGTACTAGCAGCGCCTCGCGGTTTCGGCCGCGTAATTTTCGTTCCCGAGGGAATTCCGGAATAAAATCTGTGTGCTATTCTACATAGACCATAATCTATATTCTACATATATCATAATCTATATTCTACATAGACCACAATCTATATTCTACATTATATCATAATCTATAATTCTACATAGACCATAATCTATATTCTACATAGACCACAATCTACATATATTCTACATATATCATAATCGATATTCTACATTGACCATAATCTATATTCTACATAGACCATAATATTCTATATTTGTGCCAAACTTCATCCTTATCCGTTCAGCTGTTCTGGCGTGATTAAGCAACAAATATGCACCTATCCATATCCATCCATCTAAACTTTCGCATTTATAATACTAGTGTGATGACATGACATGTCATCACACTAGTATTATAAATGGATATGGATAGGTGCATATTGTGTTAGGTACTATAATACAATACTAGTGTGATGACATGTGTTAGGTACTATAATACAATACTAGTGTGATGACATGTGTTAGGTACTATAATACAATACTAGTGTGATGACATGTGTTAGGTACTATAATACAATACTAGTGTGATGACAGTGTTAGGTACTATAATACAATACTAGTGTGATGACATGTGTTAGGTACTATAATACAATACTAGTGTGATGACATGTGTTAGGTACTATAATACAATAAGGTTTCATTCAATGTAATCAATTACAAAAATTTTTATACGATTTTAGAATTGTTTTCCAATAAAGATTTTGAGTTAGGTGCGTGACTGATTAAACGACGTCTAGGTACATTATAACATTTACTAGGCGTGTCGCAGGATGTTAGTTGGTTTGTATATTGTGAAAACATTCCGGAGAGTGCGCTTTACCACGAAGCAGCAGTAACGGTGCTAGCCTGCTTGCTCCATAAGCATGAGGCCGCTCGTCGGCAGCAGCCACTGACTCGGACGCTATGCCTCGCACCGCATAACCCCCGCTCACTGCAGGCTGCAGCATGCTTCGCTCGTTTGTAGCCACGAGGCAGTGAGCTCTTCCTTGCAATGGCTTTGCTCATCTACATTTTCAATTGTTGGTTCAATCGTAAGTGATTCAGTTGTGGTGAACAATGAATTAGTTTATAAAATGCTTAAAAAATTGCAACATTTAGTATGTGTTAGTTGAAATTCTACCTCCTGATCGTTTATGTATAATCGGAACACAGTCCTTAAAGATTCTGACTGATATTCTGCTTCCTATCCCGAACAAAAAGAGCTTATTTTAATTATTAAATAAAATAAAATAATAAATAAACAATGCTGGACAATTCACACAGCATTATCTAGCCCCAAGCTAAGCAGAGCTTGTGTTATGGGTACTAGATAACTGATACACATAATATAATACAATGCATAGATAGGTATTTTTTATTATATTATATTGAAAAAGATCACCCTGAACAAATGTCTGCAGATCGTACACACATTTGTCCCGAGGCGGGAATCGAACCCGCAACCTCCTGCTTCGCAGGCAGACCTCCTAGCCTGCTTTAACTCTCTTCTCTCTTATACAGAGTACTTTGCAGAGCAGACCACTATAGGTACCTACTCCTAGCCTGCTTTAACTCTCTTCTCTCTCTTCGACTCAACTGTCCTTCGTGCAAATAAAAGATTTCCTGCGCTCTAATTTCAGAGCACAGCAGAGGTTTTAATGGGTTCAAGTTTAATGGGATTGGGTGGGAAAAGTGCAGATTTGCATTAAACATTTGTTAAACTATCATAGATTCGTGCGTGAAGCGATTCGAATCGATAGTTTCTTTTCAAATATCAATTTCTTTTAAAAGACAGAAAGAGATTATTAAACTCAGGGACGAGGGAAATTTCACGGACGGAGTCTCAGTAAGAAATAAAGTGAAGCACTCAATAGTCTGTCCATGCTCTGTACGTACGCGTACGCACTCACACATAGACGTCATAGTCTGTCCATCGTCCGCCATTACCACTTTAGACGCCTACTGTAGTGCACTGATTCAAACAAATTTTAAAAGTGAAATATGCCTGTTTGTGCGGCAAAGTCTTGCCGAAATCACAGTCGTTTTGTCAAAAAAGAACACGAAATCACATTTCTCAGTTATGTTTCTTATTTTATCAACTTATTTCTTCGATTTAACGCAATATAATTATCAACAGAAAAGTTAGAATAAAAACCCAAATCACACCGGTGTTGCCAACATGTAAACAAGCAAATTTCCTAGTAAGTGTGGGATATTAAAAATGTTTCAATACCTACTTGTATTTGTTCAATTATTAATAAGGTTTGTAGGTACCTGTACCTACCTACTTTAAATATTATTATGTAGTCATCATTTTGATGATTTTTACATGGGTACAAATAAATACAAAGGAATGATTGTTTATAGTGTTAATTCAACAGTTTTTTTTATTAAAAAATACGAATTTTTGTTTTTCTATGTGTTTGTTTGATCTAATCCATGAAACGGCTGGACCTATTTTGATAAAACTTTTACTGATGCTGATGCTACGCATGTAGCTGATGTTACAGCGAGAATACGGGATCCGCGCAATAAAATAATAGATGAAATGTAAATTTTGCATGGGCAAAGCCGCGCGCGTGGGGCACAGCTAATGCCGCGTACCAACATACTCAAAGAACTTGAATGTATCATGCATTATTTATTTATTTTATTATTGTTCGGTTCGTGCTCGCGTGTAACCATCGCACCTTTCACTCTGACCTAGGTAGAAAGAATGTAGATAGGATAGGAACAGGTACCTACGCAGGTATATTTACCTAGGTAGGTACCTAAGTAATGCGTGTGCGTGCAGATACCTACCTATTACGTGTGTAGATTAAAACTAACAAGAAGTGTCTACACAAATGTGTTTTTTGGTAGGTATCTCAAAAACAGGTACTTACCTATTTAGGAAGTAGGTACTAACCTTACCTACTTAGCGACTAAGACAAACTTTCACAGAAAAAAATTACTAGGTACCTCTTTACATAACATACCTTCCCAGTAAGCTTCCGACAGGTATTAATATGGATTAGTTGAGCTACCTGTAGATTCCAATAGTCTGCAGTTAGCTCAATTGTTTCAAGTGTAAATACCTACTAGTTTTAGTTCTATTACTTGATGGTACCTACTTACTTTATTCAAATAAATTTACCTAGTACCTACCTACTTTCAGAAAAACCTGTTTTCCCATTCCATCAACGCAAAAAAATCATTGTTCTGTCAAATTGGTTAGGTAGGCTTCCTACTTTACTTTTCGTGAAATGTTCCAATGGCATTACATTTCAAAGTTTTAGGTAATACACTTGAGACTTACAAATAATTTTCAGTTCAATGATTTTAGAAACTTATGAAAATATTCGGGAGTTTTTGTCATCAGTTGGCAACTCTATAATCACACGCACACAATGACTCGTCTGCCATTGCTGTGCTTCACATTTGATTCGGTAGGACTCCGTCCGTGAAATTTCCTCGTCCCTGATTAAACTCTAGTAGGAAAGGATATTGTAAGGTAATAAGCAATCGTTTGTAAACATTTTCCATTATCCATAATATTCAGGTACAAAAATAAATAAATTTCATAACATTTTTGCGTATTTCCATTTACATCAGTATTTTTCCTTGCGTGCCTCCCCCTCCCCTGTCTTCCTCAAACTTTGTTCAGCTTTCATTTCTGTAAAACATTACCACCATCAATATGAATGAACTAACTGACGAGATTGAGGTTTTCTTATAAATATACATATAAAGTAGGTCATCGTTCTTTAAAATGTGATTGGCAATAGCTTATATTATATTGTGAGGTTAAACAAATAATTGACATACCAATTTGTACTTGTGGCAAGTGTGAGAGGTGTTCCGGCTCGTTCCAGAGCTGTCTCTTGGAGGTAGCGAACAGCACAAAGAACAAGTTGGTGAAGAAGTACACCCCTGAAGCTACGAAGAATACTTTCCTCCACTCCGCAGGCTCGGTCTGCAATATTAACAGCACATCTCAAGTACCTACCTATGTATATTATAATAACTTCGGACGCTGCAGATTAAAGTCGGCTTCAAGAGAACCTTTTAACTTTTAATATTTGGTATCAAAAAGCAAATTAAAACTTGGATGAAAAGAGCGGACATGTTGCCTTTGAGGGCTTTATAACGTAGAAATTGTTGGCGGACTAGATTGGAGTGGTTTTGTGAAGTTAAAAAATATTTTTTGTAGCTTGGTATAAGTTATAGAGACTTTGGGTTAGACACGCTTGGCCAAGATTCAGCCGTCACTTTGACGGGAATGGAATAGGTAGGTATGTAAGAATTGGATAGCACATCCGAATGTTGACCGAATCATAGCTAATTTGACTAAAATAAAACAAAACAAACGACCAGAACACAAATGATGAGTCACTCACCTCATCCTGGATGATGAACCCGCAGACAAGCGGCGCGATGATGGAGATGATGTTGGCCAGGAAGTTGGTGATACCCATCAGAGACGCGCTGAAGTTCGGCGCCAAATCTATGTGCACCAACTATCGCAATATAATAACGAAATTACATTATGTAGGTATATATTATATACATGGAACACGTCCACACTGGGCATGACAGGGCACGGGACGAAAGGACAAACATATTACAATTTACTCATTGAAAAAAATCTATAAAAGGGAAAAGTGGAATAAAAAGGTTTCTAGGTACTATTGTGTTTCTTATGCCCATGAGGGACACTATATATTATAAACCGAAAGGGCCCTATAGTGAGCCGGTCCTTTGCAAGGCATGCGTGGGACCGGAGCCAGCAGTACAGAGGCATGCGTGGGGCCGGAGCCGGCAGTACAGAGGCATGCGTGGGGCCGGAGCCGGCAGTACAGAGGCATGCGTGGGGCCGGAGCCGGCAGTACAGAGTCATGCGTGGGGCCGGAGCCAGCAGTACAGAGGCATGCGTGGGGCCGGAGCCAGCAGTACAGAGGCATGCGTGGGGCCGGAGCCAGCAGTACAGAGGCATGCGTGGGACCGGAGCCAGCAGTACAGAGGCATGCGTGCGTGGGCCCGGACAAACATCAAAGTGCTTTATTTCCTTTAGACTTAGAGGACTCTTGGACTCATCGACATCTTGGACTCGTCACAAAAAATCATGTAACAGGAGTAAAACTAGGAAATAAAGTGATCATTTTGATTTTTTGTTCTTCAATCATTTTAAGAGAAGCAAACAAATAACCTTTACCTACCTTGTTATTGTTAGAATGTTAGTTTTCAAGTTGGAGCTAAATTTGTTGTTGTTTTATCGTATAGATAATCTGATATTTTGTAATAAGCCTTTTTATAAAGGACACGTTTGACAATTTGTTTAAATTAATTCATCAATAATTTTTGCAACTCGCTTGCGTTTTGTTGATGAAGCATACCTAATTGTTCTAAAATATAGGTACAATAATCTTATGTAGCCTAGTTGTGTGCACAGCGAGTTTTTTTATGACAGTAAATCTATAAGAGGGCCTATTATATCTTTCAGATCATTTACCATGAAGCCCAGGAACTGTCCAGCGTTGAATCCGACGCTGATGGTCAGCATGGCGACAGCGTACGCCATGTTTTGCGCAGGCGCGTACGAGAGACCGATAAGAGCTATCGCGGGGCACCACAGACCTGCAAGCAATCTATTATGTCATACTACTATGAACGCTTAACATAACACGAACATGCACACTTAAGGCACATACCCCACCCAAACTAGCGCCGCCAAAATCTATTTTCGTATCTCTGCCTAAACTAAATAGAATAAAACTATTACGGAGGCATTAAAAAAAAGCTTATGATAGGTAACACAAACTGGAAGAAGTATTTTTAAAAATTCCATTGTTGGTGAGTGGGGTGTGTGCCTTAATTCCCAAACACATTATTGCAATAACATTCAAAAATCAAAGAAGTAACAGGAAGTTTTCTGCGACCGATGTTATGCAAGTGTTTGTTTATTACATTCAGCTTACAGCTCTTTTAGCGACATTGACGTTTTCATTCTACAGTTTTTAGGGTTTCAAAGATCGGTTTTGAAACCCTTATGGTCTCGCTCTGTCCGTCCCCGCTCTTTCTTGAATATCTCAGTAACTACTGCAGCTATTAACTTGAAATTTAAAATAATGACAAATTTCGTGCGCCATTACTGATTTGAAGAAAAAAAATGAAAATGAATAATTTCAGTACAAATTTTGATGTTGAAATTTCAAAAGAGACTTAGGAAGGCAAATGGGTCTCAAATGAAAGGTATCGTGGTGTACACTTCAAAACACTTTTTGAAATTTCTGTAAGTTTCATACTTTTTGAAATATTTCAAAAAAAGTCGAAAAATTGACCATCCCCCCCCCCCCCCCCCTAGCTCCGAAGATTGCAGACCGATCCGTGTATAATGTATTAGGTGTTTGTAAATATCGATCTATATTTTACAGAAAAAATATAGAGTAGTCTGTAATATTAATAGTTTTTGAAAAATGGTCAAAAAGGGGGGGATTTTTTTTTTCAAAAGGGGCGGTACCTACCCATGTGGGGTATGAAATGAAAGGTATCGTTTTGACCATTTCAAAACATTTTTTGAAATTTCTGTAAGTTTCATACTTTTTGAAATATTTCAAAAAAAGTCGAAAAATTGACCTTCCCCCCCCCCCCATCTCCGAAGATTGCAGACCGATCCATGTACAATGTATTAGACGTTTGTAGACATCAATCTATATTTTACAGAAAAAATATAGAAAAGTCTGTAATAATAATAGTTTTTGAAAAATGATCAAAACGGGAGATTATTTTTTTTCAAAAGGAGGTACCTACCCATGTGGCATATCAATGAAAGGTATTGTTTGGGCCTTTTTAAAACACTTTTTGAAATTTCTGTAAGTTTCATACTTTTTAAAATATTTCAGAAAATTGATGATGAATAGGAGACAGCTATTGACTTACCGATGGAGTTGAAGAGTTTCCTAGTATTGGTGACGCTGAGCCACTCGCGCCTGATGATGACGTCCGTCATGGCGCCCATTGGGAAGCTCAGGATATACATCGACAGGTAGGGCAAGGACGATAACATGCCGTTCTACAAGACACAACAAGAAACTAAAGAAAACTAAACAAAACTGTACGATTATTTAAGGGCCTATACAACCTCAAATGTTTGTTAAAAGAACAGACATAGGATTTCACATTCATACAAGCGAGACAGGGCATAGCAACGCAAGCCCTTTTGGCTTGGTATCTGTTAATTAGGACTTTATTTAAAAAAACCGCAACATATAAAACGTTCTTTATACTTAAATCTACTACCACGCTTATTCTCAAGATCCTTACTTCTGTATTTTTTGAAAATAAAGGATTTAGTAAAATTTAGAGGTTAGATTTTCTATCGAGAAAATTTCGTGGAATCATGTTTTCGAAACATAATGATCAAAGAATGAGGCCTGAACTGTACCACATAATGATCAATAGAATGAGGCCTGAACTGTACCACATAATGATCAATAGAATGAGGCCTGAACTGTACCACATAATGATCAATAGAATGAGGCCTGAACTGTACCACATAATGATCAATAGAATGAGGCCTGAACTGTACCACATAATGATCAATAGAATGAGGCCTGAACTGTAACACATAATGATCAATAGAATGAGGCCTGAACTGTACCACATAATGATCAATAGAATGAGGCCTGAACTGTACCACATAATGATCAATAGAATGAGGCCTGAACTGTACCACATAATGATCAATAGAATGAGGCCTGAACTGTACCACATAATGATCAATAGAATGAGGCCTGAACTGTAACACATAATGATCAATAGAATGAGGCCTGAACTGTACCACATAATGATCAATAGAATGAGGCCTGAACTGTACCACATAATGATCAATAGAATGAGGCCTGAACTGTACCACATAATGATCAATAGAATGAGGCCTGAACTGTACCACATAATGATCAATAGAATGAGGCCTGAACTGTACCACATAATGATCAATAGAATGAGGCCTGAACTGTACCATGACAATGTATTAATTTCAAAAATAAATAATTTAGTCGTTTGGAAGATATTTAGGTCTGACGGAGTTGATCTGATGTAGAATAGGCCCTTAACAAGGTCTGTAGGAATAACTAACCAGTGACCCGAGCGCGCGAACCGAGCGCGCCAGTGGACGAATATGCTGACAATAAATACAAGTTAAAATTAAACCTGCGTTCACTGAACGCTTACCTGCAGAAAGTGTAAGCATGTGTACTCGTACCTACTGGAATGTTTATAATTATAAAGTTATATAATCAAACAACAACCTTCGTCTTTATGTGTAAAGGCGAAAGTTGTTGTTTGTGCGCGAACAACGCCCAAACTTTTTAAAGGCTTTAACGGCT
The DNA here is from genome assembly GCA_946478455.1 of Eupithecia vulgata. Taxonomy (NCBI): domain Eukaryota; kingdom Metazoa; phylum Arthropoda; class Insecta; order Lepidoptera; family Geometridae; genus Eupithecia; species Eupithecia vulgata. The sequence goes on along the minus strand of OX297873.1, from coordinate 574,984 downwards.
TGTGGTTCCGTCTGATTAATATTCTTCTTTGTTTCTTTGTAATCCTAATTCTAGAATCATGTACAGATTTACTGCGTTCTCACCCGTGGGCAAAAGCTATCCATAAGATAGTAGAATATAGTGGTAGATTCAACGCAGACGTCGTTTGATTTAACTACAAGTATTCGTCCAAGCCAGATTATTCCCTATGTTCCCCTGATAGATATCTCCTAGGGACACGGGGAATGGGGAACCTTGCAAGGCAGGGCTCAAAAAAATAATCTTTTGTCTATGGGCCTGATTCGCCATGTCTTTCCCAACCCATTGTGTCGCGTGGCTTGGCATGGCAGTCAAACGAAATGAGGTGTAGAGAAATTCCAATTTGCATCGTCTTTACTGCCATGAAAACTTTTCGCTGACAAAATGTAACAAAGCTTTAGGTAAAGGTCAATCAATGAGTCACTTACCTATTTACCATGATTCGATTTTTGAGTTTTCCAATATTTCGGCACAGTTTCATGCGCCATCATCACGTAAGAACAATATGACTTTAATGATTAACCAAGATAGTTTTAAAAGAGTCACTTACGCTCTTCAGGTCCACGTTCAGTACTTTGGCCATGTAGGTGGGCATCTCCGTCATGAGCGTGAAGAAGCCCCAGTTCTGTCCGCAGTGCGCCACGATCACCGCCCAGAACGGCAGCGAGCACCAGATGCTCTTCCAGGGGGTCGGGTACCGCTGGTGCATTATTTATATTATTTATTATTTATTAAGAGAGGGTCAATTTATCAGTTATCTAGTACCCATTACACAAGCTCTGATTAGCTTGGGGCTAGATAATGCTGTGTGAATTGTCCAGCATTATTAAGATATTATTATATAAATCTCTATAGGTATAACACCTTGACAGATTTATTTCTTAGCCCATAAGTGATGGCGTATAGGTAAAGGTAAAAAAATAAACATAGTAATAAATATTTGGCCTGCTTTAAAAAACTATAAACCGACTTCAAATTTCGATAAATAGTATTCATCTATGTCTCGAACTGTCACATTGGGGTTGCCAGGTTGCCATTTCAGTTCTGGTTGAATACATCTACTCTGTTTTCTATGTCTCGAACTGTCACATTGGGGTTGCCAGGTTGCCATTTCAGTTCTGGTTGAATACATCTACTCTGTTTTCTATGTCTCGAACTGTCACATTGGGGTTGCCAGGTTGCCATTTCAGTTCTGGTTGAATACATCTACTCTGTTTTCTATGTCTCGAACTGTCACATTGGGGTTGCCAGGTTGCCATTTCAGTTCTGGTTGAATACATCTACTCTGTTTTCTATGTCTCGAACTGTCACATTGGGGTTGCCAGGTTGCCATTTCAGTTCTGGTTGAATACATCTACTCTGTTTTCTATGTCTCGAACTGTCACATTGGGGTTGCCAGGTTGCCATTTCAGTTCTGGTTGAATACATCTACTCTGTTTTCTATGTCTCGAACTGTCACATTGGGGTTGCCAGGTTGCCATTTCAGTTCTGGTTGAATACATCTACTCTGTTTTCTATGTCTCGAACTGTCACATTGGGGTTGCCAGGTTGCCATTTCAGTTCTGGTTGAATACATCTACTCTGTTTTCTATGTCTCGAACTGTCACATTGGGGTTGCCAGGTTGCCATTTCAGTTCTGGTTGAATACATCTACTCTGTTTTCTATGTCTCGAACTGTCACATTGGGGTTGCCAGGTTGCCATTTCAGTTCTGGTTGAATACATCTACTCTGTTTTCTATGTCTCGAACTGTCACATTGGGGTTGCCAGGTTGCCATTTCAGTTCTGGTTGAATACATCTACTCTGTTTTCTATGTCTCGAACTGTCACATTGGGGTTGCCAGGTTGCCATTTCAGTTCTGGTTGAATACATCTACTCTGTTTTCTATGTCTCGAACTGTCACATTGGGGTTGCCAGGTTGCCATTTCAGTTCTGGTTGAATACATCTACTCTGTTTTCTATGTCTCGAACTGTCACATTGGGGTTGCCAGGTTGCCATTTCAGTTCTGGTTGAATACATCTACTCTGTTTTCGGACAATAGGTTAGATAGGATAGATTCTCTGGAAACAGTTAATGGTACCTAATCAAGCTAACTTGTAGGAGAAGTGTGCGGTGACCAGTACTTTAGCTACTTTCTGTTAAAAATCTCAAGATGGGATAAAACCGGAACACTTTTAGCATAAAATTTAAGTTTCCGGACTCGTCCCACTGGATTAGGCCCAGAGTGGGACGAATCCGGAATAACTCCAATTCACTAATCAGCAGATCAAAAACGAAATTAGGACACAAAACGTATGCCCTGGAGGGCAGAACTGTGAAGCGCAGTTCCTTCATTTTGAAACCCTTCGAGGTATAAAATATTGAAACCTCGCTTAATGCCACAACTTGGGTTGCTTCGCAACAGCAACAAATTTAATTAAAATTAACCGTAAAATGTACTGGCTACAAAACCAAGACATTTATCGTTATTTCAAATGAACATAAAGCTGAGCGCAAACCGTCCAAGCTAAAATTTTAATTTAAACCGCTAACATTTAACGTTTAGTTACCTTCTGCTCGCCGACTCTCCCCAAGGAGGTCTGGATGTATAGCACCTCCTGGGCCGATATGAATTTGGAGGATTCAGGCGAATGTGCGCCTAATATCAAGTACGCTACGAACCAGATTGCCCCGAGACTGCCGTTGCAGTAGAATATAGCTTCCCAGCTCCAGGTTGTGGCTAGGAGTCCCGAGAGCAGCATTTGTAGGGCTATGCCCAGCTGCCCACCTGTGGGATTCATCCGGTCACTTTAAAATTGGTCATAAATACTTATGACACATTTTATGCACTAATTTAAAACATAGTTTATTATAAAATACGCTCCGTTTTGCTTTATTTTTTATTTGATATTCGTTATGTAGTTAACTTATTGCTGTAGGTTTGTAGCTGTCTAAGTTAAGGCAAAATTTTTGCACACTCACATCATAATATTATTTTATAACATTCTATTCTCTAACAGCAGCAGGACATAGGTACCGGAATCACTGATCAAAGTGAACGATCAAATAGATCCTTCATCCATAAATGATCGCTTCTCTGCAATTCTGTTTGCAGTAACCTCAGCCTTTTATTTTTTTACGTTACACTTTGTAGCGAAGTTTTAAATGGATTTTCAAAGTATTTGTACTGAAATTCCCGCCGGACCCTCGTCAGGTTTCATCAAGTCACGGTATTTTGTAAAAGACTAACACTTTGTAAAGCGAAAATGTAAATTTATTTCGGCCGGTCATCCGTTTGGCTTCACGTAGCCGTGCCGCGCGCACTAAGGGGACATTCACGAGGCCACCACATCAATCTGTTCGAGACCGCAAAGGGCTAAGGTAAAACCCTTTTTTGAACTAAACAAATAAGTCCTTCTTTAACCTTCTACATCTGCTGGATTCTAGCTGGATTCTAGCTGGATTCCTGAAGTTGAAAAGTCCTAATTTTAATCCTAATCCAAACAATTTTCGCAAGGTTTTTACTTATTGTTCTTGAAACTTCTTTGAACTCTGACGACACGAAGCTGGTTACTCTGGCCAACTTTTTTAAATTAACAAGAGACGTTATCCCATACTCAAGTACTTTGAGTTTCATTACTAATTTTCACAATGTTACTTTCTTATACAAATTTTTGCCAAGTCGTTTCCAAGGGACGCGCTTTTATCAGCAGCTTTTTTGAGGATTATAGTTCCCTTACCAGCGTAAATTATGGTGGTCAGCAGCCCTTTCTCCTCCCTTGGGATCCACTGACTGACTAAGTGGTGCATGCTGGGGTAAATGAAGGCTTGCGTGAGGCCCTGTAGCACGCGGCACGCGCACACCAGCTTCCAGTCTGCCTGAATACAGTGGATACAATGAAGTACAACAAATAAATAAAGCGCTACTAACTGGAGCGACTAAAATAATGCTTAAAACCTAAGATGCATGGAGAAGTAGAGATGTAAGTAAGACTTATATAATGGAATATTACCAAAACATGAGTAGATTCCGTTATTTATTTGGTACCGATTACACACATTCAGCATTAAAGCTAGACCATGCTGTGTCAAATGTCAGCCATCACATTCTTGTGGATTCAATCGAAAAACCCTATTGTTTCCGTATGGGGAGCCTAGTGCCACCAAACGAACACTTCATAAAATAAAGCAAACAAAGAAGTGTCTTACCAAATACGCAGCGGAGGGTATGAGCAGCGACACGAGTGCGTTCACCCCCACGGAGATGAGGATGAGCGTCTTGCCCCCGAAGCGACGCGCCAGCTCGCCCCCCGGGATCTGCAGCACCACGTAGCCCCAGAAGAACGATGACAGGATCACTGACTGGATGCCGTACCCCCACTCGAAGTACTGCAACAGAACAGTACCAATCATCATCAGCCTTTGCTAAAATGGTGAACACATGCCTCCCGCAATGAGTGCCATAGCGCCCTATCCTCAACATGCCGCATCCAGTACTCGCTACCAGTACGTCGTAATCTTCAGCCCACATGGACACAGGGTATGTACGGTATATACGGTACGATTGCAAGGTTGCCGTTTCTACTCAAAACACGTATAACACTAAATCTTTAGCTTACAAAGTCTAAAGCTGCCGATAATGTTAGTGCTATACCAAATAGTTTCGTTACGTATCCTATTCCACGGTGAAACTCCGTGGACGATCCTGACCTATCCAAAGGTCGCTGAGTGACTTCGGGCTGGTGGAGCAGGCGTGCCGTGAGCATTACGGTTTAGCGAGGTAAGCAACGTAATTACAACGCAAATATAAAATAGTATAATATAATCTTGTTGTCTACTCCACTATACATCGCATCATAAATATGTAGCTTTTGAAAAGTTATAAAGAAGACAAACAATAATGATAGTTGGTCCCTCCCTACCAACTATCATTATTGTTTGTCTTCTTATCTTAGTAGGTACCTACCTCCCTAGGTATAGGTACTAAGTTTTGATAGCCTTATCAGACACCTATCTACTGGCGCGCCTGAGCTCACTCGTGAGGAACTTCCCGCAGCCTGCTGAGTGGAAACTTTGCGGCACTTGATAGGACAAGATACCCAGCGACCCCGCGCGCCCCCCGCACTCGTCTCCTAGTATCGCTACTCCGATTGATTTAATATTAGGTAAATATTATAAAGGGTATTATATTATATTATATATATATAATATATTATATTATTATGTAAATGCTAAAGTTTGGATAGATAGATGGATGTTTGTAACTTCTTCACGCCAAAAATAGATACTGCACGAATCGCGTTAAAATTTACGATTCAATTCAATTAATAACGTTTATTACTTTAGGCTTACAAAATAAGCACTTAGTCAAGTGTAATTTTATACGATAAAGAGGTTTATAAAAATAAATTATTGTCAAATAAGAAATAGATTACTTACAAAGTCTAAAGTAGCAGTAAGTCAAGACGCAATAGGACAGGTACTTTTATCCGAATTCCCATGGGATTTATATAACATACATAATATTATACGTTTACATAGAAACAACGTACACAAAGCCGAAAAATAAAACTTGATTCATTAAAATAATTATTAAAAGATTTGTTAGGAAAGTTTTGAATTCAATATGAAGTTAACTTAAAATAAAATTTGATAATATAAAATGAAGGTTAGGAAATAATCTAAATGTGTAAAGTAAAATACTAGACCTAGTACGGTAGAAACGTGGGCAGAAGAAAGACGACTTACTTGATGATGCGAAACCTTGTAAAATTAGAGATAATACTGAACAGTGACAATTTAAAATAAAACGTCAAATGCGAGTTAGACTCGCGCATCAAGGGTTCCGTACCAACTCCTATTCTTCAGCAAAGAAATCAACCCGAACGAATAAGGCACAATCATTTTCTGATTTTATAACGATTATGACGTAACTTATTTTTTTACACACCTACATGACGCGCAGTTCGGTTTTCGAACTGGACTGTCACCAGAAAGCGCAATAGTGAGTTTTAAGCATACTGTCCAGTACTATACAAATCGTAAGACGTCGGTACACGCCTGTTTTCTTGATCTATCCAAAGCCTTTGACTAAGTGTCATATGACGTACTTTGGAGAAAGTTGAGAGACAGGGGTGTGCCGGCGGAAATACTTAATATGTTTAGGTATTGGTATGCAAACCAAACCAATCGTGTCAAGTGGGCTGACGCGCTATCAGAGGCGTATGTTTTGGAGAGCGGGGTAAGACAAGGGGGGCTGATGTCTCCTCTTCAACATATACGTTGACGATCTCATTGTCAGGCTGAGTAGCATGCGTGTCGGATGTCGAATTGATGGCGTAAGCATTAATAATATTAGTTACGCGGACGATATGGTGCTGCTCTGTCCCATGGCGGGTGGCCTACAGGAACTGCTGGAAATCTGTGAGCAATACGCTGCTGACCATGGGCTGCCATATAATTTCAAAAAAACAGAATACATGGTCTTTGAGGCTGCCGGCAATGGTCCAGATAATTTATTTATTTATTTTTATTCGGATTGCCATCAGCTTAACTATTAACAATAGAACTTAAAATAGATACAGAACAACTACAATATTACCCTAAATGGAATGAACGTAAAAAGAGTCAATACCTTTAGATATCTTGGACATATCATAGCCGACAGCCTTAAAGACGATGCAGACATTGAAAGGGAGCGTAGGGCGCTGGCAGTTAGAGGAAACATGCTGGCCCGCAGGTTTTCCCGGTGTACAGAGCAAGGTAAAGGTAACTCTATTCAAAGCCTACTGCCACAACATGTACACGGGCAGCTTGTGGGTTAGTCATACCAAAAACTCACTAGCGTCCCTACGTATCCAATATAATAATATTTTCATAATGATGTTGGGGCTACCTCGCTTCTGCAGTGCATCGGGGATGTTTGCAGAGTATCAAACGGATGACTTCGAAGCCATCATCCGCAACAAAACAGCATCTCTGATCCGCAGAGTGCGCGACAGCCACAACAACATCCTGAAAACCATAGCCGATAGGTTCTCATCGCCGCTGTGGGCATGCCTGGTTCGCAGAGTGATTCCGGTAAACATCTCTACATTATGATGATCACTCTGGGAACGAGGCATGCGTTTGAAAATAATTTAGGTATTTAGTATTTATGTTATGGATGTCTACTAACACTCTTTCTTTCGTTTTCATTGTTTATGTTTGTGTGCTTACTAACCAATATGGATCCAAGATATTCGGATATCTTATATAAAGAGATTTTATTTATTATTATTTTTATTTAGTCCCTCGAAATATTAAATTATTATTATTAAATATTATTATATTATACATATGAGAAATGGATTTCCATACACTTTTCACTAGAAATGACATTTCGTTATGTTTCCGTCCCTAGGTTATGTTTGGAACAGGAATAATCAACTTTCTGAGTAAGTAATTATAAATATAGGTAATTGTATTTTATAGTTTGGACAAACGTAATACATAGTACGTTTCTATACAAATAAGAGTCTTTATTGACAACGAAAATTACAATCAAATAATACCTAAAACTAGTATATACAATTAAAACAATTGAGCTAACTGCAGACTGTTGCAAACTATCAAACTCAATTATTTTATTACTTTAGGCTTACAAAATAAGCACTTAGACAAGTCAAATTTAATACATAAAAAGCAGTATAAATAGTCATTATTATCAAATAAAGCTAAGCTTAACATTATTTTCCTTAATACTATTGTCGTCGGTGCGGAACTGGGCGACATCTGGCCAAGCATTAATCGTCTATGGAGTAAAAGGCTTTCTTGATATGATATCGTTTTATCAATCTCCAGGTAGCTCAACAGATCCACAATACCAGTCGGAAGCGTTTTACAATAGTATTTTATATTTTTTAACAAAGGATTAAAGCACTTCATTAACGACGAGGTTGTTTAAACTCCCGAGCGTAGCGAGAGAGGATGACAAGACTATTATGTATAATGGCCTGGGTGGCCTGGGTGGTGGGCCTGAATGGTTGGTGTTTGGAGTGAAAAAAGGTACTTTTCACTTAGAGTGTGAAAAAATTAATCAAAACTTACCTTCAGTAAATATTCCACACCAGTTTCACTTCTCTACTTCACGAATTCATCGTTAGTCTTAAAATACCGTAGGTACATATTTCATGTGATTTCGACCGCAGATCACTTTGATTATTTCTTTGCCATTTTGTCCCATTTGAACATTCTTAAATTATCTTTCGCCTGATGGCTTTTTCAATTACATTACCCTAATCTTCAGTTAAATTTGTAGTTAAGTAACAAATATTCCAGAAATTTCGCGGTGATTGTTACCAACTTTTTTGTGTCTTCGTTACGCTCAACGCAAAGCTAGCATACCTACCTAGCCTACGCATTCTAACATGGAGTAAGAATCACAATACAAAACACTAACAACGACCAAAACAGCGCTTTTAGTTCCATTTTCAAAATTAAATTCAAATTAAATGTAATATGTTCTTTGTTGAACACCAAAAAGTCGATTCTTTATGCAAGAGGAAGAATATCTGACGTACCTACTCTCGTACTGGCTGACAAAAAAAAAGTAAATTTACTTTCTAACCCTACACCTAGACCTTTTAAACGAATGTTACGCCCGCTAAGCTACGCTATATTAACACACTTTTTGAGCAAGAGAAGTAAAAATTGTTTTTATAATGTTTGTGTTAAAAACTGCTAAAATAGTCGAACCTACATAGTTGTTTTTGCAAGAGTGCAAATTTGATTGAGTTTGTACCGTCGTTGTTTATCTCATGTGAACAGAAATGAAACTATTGTATGCTAAGTTTAAAATAACATAAATGATTAATAAATAATATTGGCTTCATTGTATATCTAACATATAACATACCTAACCAATATGTTTACAATATGTTTTTTCAATGACACAAATACAGATGTCATTATCAAATAATATATAGTGAATGAATCAACATAATGGTGATCATAAATTTAAAGAAAAAACACTTTATGTTTATCAGTATTTACAACGCACGGACTGACACGTTTCCGATATTGTTTGATAGCTAGATCACAGATGATCCCTTCAGAGATGTTATCAAATAAGAAGAAATATTATCAAATCCCATATAATGCAATTTTATTTGGCAATCAGCAAATTACACAAAACGTCAACTTTCGATTTTCGTGCGACAAAAGCTTCGCTTTGAAATCATTCAAACTAGTACTAGAAACTAATTTTGCCACTAAAGTTGTAAAGAGTAACTGTCAAATCAAAATTGTATTTTATAAAATGACACTTGTCACAGTCATAACGCAACATAATTTTATTACTTACCACTCTTTATTTCTCTTTATTATCATAAAGTGATGGCTCCAAAGACAAGTAAAAACTAAATCACATTTTTCATTTTCCACGTAATTACTTATCTTGAAGGTTTCATCATCATCGTCATCATCAGCCTATAATAATCCACTGCTGGACATTTGCCTCCCTCAATGAGCGCGCGTCTACACTGGCAACGTCCCTGAGGGGGATTGTCACGGATGATTTTAAAGATTCTTGCAAAATAATCGCGAAGATTACCTCGCCGATGTCGGACGATCATACGAGTAACGATCGATCATCGCCGATAGTAAAGAAGAAGCTTAAAACTAAAATCTGTAAAATTTCAGTTGGAGTTCTAGCGGTACCGCCGAACTACTCATTTCTTTAGCAGCCGGACGACGGCGTTTGGGTAACGGGTGTGCGGTGGACAAGCGGCCATAGTAAATACACGTTAAGTGTACCGCTACTTCGTCGCCGTCATCTCGTTATCGTTGACGTTTCGTTAACGTATCGGTGGACACACGGCGTTATTTTTCTTATCTTTCGCGCTGAGTGGGGTCACATGGTTTGTTTTTCGTGCAACCGACAACCAAACCATGTGACCTCGCTCAGCACTCAGCAGTCATGTTTCAGTGACGTTATCGCATCAATATTATTATGTAGCTATCACATACTTTACAATTCGTAGGTGTTCCACTCTCTGATAAAATTAGTATATTTCATACAAATCCTCAAGCATGAATGGCCTCTGAGAATATAGCATTCAAAAAAGTTATTTAATAATTCAATATCTAAGATTGCATTACAAAACCTGTTTTTGTAAGACAAGACGACTGGGCCATTATATTTAAATGTATTCTAGTACCTAGTAAATAGCCGTCTTGTTAGTTCATGTTATTGAATACTCGGTTCTCTAACCTCGCACAGACTTTTAGTTCATGTTATTGAATACTCGGTTCTCTAACCTCGCACAGACTTTTAGTTCATGTTATTGAATACTCGGTTCTCTAACCTCGCACAGACTTTTAGTTCATGTTATTGAATACTCGGTTCTCTAACCTCGCACAGACTTTTAGTTCATGTTATTGAATACTCGGTTCTCTAACCTCGCACAGACTTTTAGTTCATGTTATTGAATACTCGGTTCTCTAACCTCGCACAGACTTTTAGTTCATGTTATTGAATACTCGGTTCTCTAACCTCGCACAGACTTTTAGTTCATGTTATTGAATACTCGGTTCTCTAACCTCGCACAGACTTTTAGTTCATGTTATTGAATACTCGGTTCTCTAACCTCGCACAGACTTTTAGTTCATGTTATTGAATACTCGGTTCTCTAACCTCGCACAGACTTTTAGTTCATGTTATTGAATACTCGGTTCTCTAACCTCGCACAGACTTTTAGTTCATGTTATTGAATACTCGGTTCTCTAACCTCGCACAGACTTTTAGTTCATGTTATTGAATACTCGGTTCTCTAACCTCGCACAGACTTTTTAACACAATTGTCATCACAATCACTTTAATTTTGATTTTGATTTTGATTGTATTCTCATCATACTACACATTTTTACACCAACTGGAAAGACTTGGTCTAAGTCAACTCCTGCGTCGCGTGTCATTTGCTTTCTTCAGTCTGTGTTCTGTCTATTCTAACTTTTAACATTTTTTTCCGTCTATTCCCTGTCATGTTCACTTTGTTGTATTTATTTTATATGTAGTAGGTTACCGTTGGGTTCCGGCTGTCGGTCATGTCGACGATGGCCATGCTCATGTTAACCCGCATCATGAAGGCGATCAGCATCGCGAAGAACAGAAGTGCAGTCTGCGCGTGTCGCACGCCGAGTCCCTCTGAAACAATCAAGATTCGTTAGGTACTCATTATCACATAAAACTAGTTCTGCTAACTTCGAGACGCTTAGGGACTTGATGATTTTTTTGGTGACGTCTAAGTCTGATGAAACAATTGACAATTGCTTCAGCTTGTTTACTACTTTTGTAACTTGTTTACAAACACATCGCTAAGCTAGTGGTTTTACTTGTTAAAAGAAGTTCTACGGTGAGAAAGTACGTAAGTTTCTCTGTATATTCCGTCTAGATATTGACCAACTCATAATCATATTCCTGTGTTCCATAATGGCAGATTAAACAGTAAACAGCCTGTACTTTAAACTCTAATGCCAGTCATAGCCAGTCTTAACAGAACAACAAAAAAAATGAACAGGGTTGTTTTAAAATTACGTAGGTAACTATACAATCAAAATGTTGTGCCGATCATCAACAAACTCGTTTCAAGCAGGTAGTAGGTGGTTCGATTTTTAATCAAGTTTAGACGTCATAATCAAGTTTTTCTACTAGGTTTGTTTTAGAGTTCTCGTAATGCTTTGTCCATTAGTTGGTGCTAGGCATCATCATGCATCATGCATGTTTACTTGTCATACTTTGTCTTTAATTTTATATTTCTTTGTGACATAAAATACTTGTTTGCTTGTGTTCAAATTATGATACCTACATCTGTTAAAAATAATGTGTTTAACATCCACTTACAATATTTAATTTTAGTTTTCATAAAAAACTAAGCTCAGTAAAAAGCAAAATTAAAATAAATTTTGAACAATAAATTTAAATTCAACGTTCATATTATGATGCAAAAACAGTTTATTCAACGCAATTTCATTAAGTAGGTAGGTAGGTATATTATTTTCATCTGCAGATTTTGTAGTAATATTCCAATAATTGCTTACAGCAGACTTGTCAAATTCATAGATTCAAATTTTGAGTTATATATTTTTTAAGATTGAATAATTGTGATATAAAAAATCCGTTTGCAATTATTATTGAAACTTACTTGGGCGTACATTTTCTTTGTCCGGGTCACCCATGTTACTTAGAGTTGGAGTCTACGATCGCACGACACTGGCCACAGACGTCTTGGCCGGGCACATCGCGCGAGACCAAATGAAAAAACATTTCACACTTTGAACAAAACACGTGGAGATGTCATCTCATCATTGTGACCGTGCTTGTGACCGTGCTTGTGACCGTGCTTGTGACCGTGCTTGTGACGGAATATCTGGAGCTTGCTCTGGACGCCTCACTAAATGACACATTTTGTTTCGGATCTGTAAGAAATAGACAATGTCAAAATCATTTCCATAGAAAGGTCATCAAAAAAACGGATCGGTCGTCCTTCGTCGATCGCGTAACGATCTGTAATCCGTCAGTTTTACTATGGTTTTTCAAAGTAGACCTCACAAACTTATGGTTTCCATGGCAACCATTATTTTCTTACCAGTGATTATGAAAATTATCATGCGATGATGCTTTAGATACGTTTTACGGCGCTTATTCTATAAAGCTCAAACTTTTATGGGAATACTCCAAAATAAGTCTTTTAGAACAACAAAATAATTTTGAAAATCTATTTTGAATTGGCGAAGATGTCACCGAAATAGTTGTAGCTGTAGTTTTGTAGCTGTGATTTTCATTCAAAAGTATCATTTTGTGTTTAAAGCTTGACGAAATAAATTCTAATCCCTCAAGAAGATTTTAATCAGACCACCTCAATGCAATAGCGTAGAAATTTTTAAAATCTGTCCAAAATTTTACGGAGATATCGACGAACATCATAAAAATAAAACATACTGCCGAATATAGAAACTCCTCATTTTTTTAATTTTTGCGAGATGTACAGACCTACCTACCTACCTACCTACCTACCTACCTACCTACCTACCTACCTACCTACCTGAGCTCAGATAGAGATTTACAGACCTACCTACCTGAGCTCAGATAGAGATGTACAGACCTACCTACCTGAGCTCAGATAGAGATGTACAGACCTACCTACCTGAGCTCAGATAGAGATGTACAGACCTACCTACCTGAGCTCAGATAGAGATGTACAGACCTACCTACCTGAGCTCAGATAGAGATGTACAGACCTACCTACCTGAGCTCAGATAGAGATAGATTACTTACTTTAGGTACTTAACAGAAAAACGTTCTAATTGGAAATGTGCCATGGACCTAAATAATTGTTGAGTTTTAATATTTTTACACATAAAGTCTTCTCGAATCATGTCTCTGTGCGCACGTAGCCTGAAACGAGATAAATGTATCTCGATACGCGGGTTATCTCAGTTTACTAGAGGAGCGCGAAATCATTACAAACTTTATTAATTGATCTACATACACAATCACATCACACCAATCGAAACACAAAATGCACCTTATTTGAAACGTTGTAGAAGTATGTTTTGCTTACTATCGTCGAATCAGGTTTGGAGTACCTAGTCATTGACATTGTTTTTGTTTAGTTTGATACGAGATGACCGCCAATTTTACCAAAATAGCGCCAATCTCGTGTGAGGTCAACCAGCCAAGGACTGCGCCGCCGCCGTCCCGGTATGCTGTTTTAACCTAACACAAATAATTGAGTGATAAAGAATATTTTTCTTTTGTTCATTTTTACTCATAAAAATGGCCGTTAGTAGCCCTGCCAAGTAGACGACCGCTACCGGGGACCCTGTTCTCGTCTGTTCTACCCTCACCTCACGGCACCTTCCTTATCCTTATCTTATCGATAGGTATACATATTTGTTAAAAATTAAACTAAGACCTGAAAATGGTTTTAACCACTCTTCCTAACTGACTCCTTTGATTTTACTTCTATCGCACCTACAGACTTAAAACATGAAATAAATGTTCTAATTAGGAAGAAAGAAAATTATAATTTTTAGGGTTCCATCGTTGAAAAACAGAACGCTTTATCCTCGATTTTACTACTAGCGTACCTACAGATTTGAAATTTGAAATACTTACAGGTTCTAATTACGACCTTCGTAATTAGAACCTGTAAGTATTTCAAATAGAATTATGATTTTTAGGGTTCTGTCGTCGGAAAAAAGAACCAACCTTTAAGTTTCTTCCTTGTTTTACTTCTAGCATACCTACAACAGTCTGGAAATTCATAATACAAGAAGAATTTGAATAAAAAAAAATTTAAGAGGGACCTGAAAAATAATTGATATTTAAGTTCGTTTCGTATTAAATATCTATCAATGAAATGTATTGTATTAAATAAATCAGTCATATTATAGTGGTTTGTTTTCAATGTCCATAGTAGGTAAAGCTTACATTTCCCACAAGCAGTTCTCAGGTTCTGCGCTAAAAAAAGAACTCGTTACCAAAATATGTAGTTACCTACCTACAAAAAGGGGTGAGATGCGAACAAAAACATTACCTAATGTAAAATGATGTCAGGTCTCGTCATATTTTGATCATATTGTTTGATTTATATTGCTATATACATATTCGAATTACATTTGATAATATATTCCATAATAGTCTAGGCCTCGTCCCCTTCTCGTCCCCTTCGCTCGTCGTAACAGTCTTGTATAATAAGTTATTATTACAAATAGAAATCAGACTGCAACGTAGAAGATTTATTTCGTACGCAGGTTTAACAATACTTAGATTTATTTATGTAATCCTGTACTAATTTCTAACTTAACATATTATTATGAAATAAAACGTCAGATGCGAGTCGGACTCGTTCACCAAGGAGGATTCCGTACCGTCCGTACAAACGTGTCAGTAAAAAATATCTATCTATGTAATGTATAATATTACGTATATCAGTTATCTAGTACCCATAACACAAGCTCTGCTTACCTTGGGGCTAGATAATGCTGTGTGAATTGTCCAGCATTATTTATTTATTTATTTAATATCTCTAAAGCCATTGTATTTGTTTTTCCGATAAGAGAGATTATTTTTATTACAGCCTATCCTAGGTAATCTGATGAAAGCCACTGGTTTTAGCGCAGGGTAATAATCTAGTTTGCAGACGACCTCGTAAACGTTGAGGTAGCTCTTATGGATAGGTACCATTAATATAGAGTAGGTTTATGTAAGGTACCTCCGCGCAGAAGCACCCGCCCGGAGGAAGGACGGCATCAGGATAAGCTTAGCCAGCGGGATCACTATCTTAATTGTTAGATATAGCTAGGCTTTACGCTAGTTCAACCGAATAGGGATGTTAACCATAATCACAAATTAAAGTTTAGTGTTAATTTTATAATCATTTGTATTATTAGAATATCGAAAATCACATTTTTATAATATAATATAACTTATTGAATTTATTAAAAATGATTTTAAATGCTATATTTATAATCTGTTGTCAAGTGACTGCAAACGCCATTATAAGCTTATGACGTCACTAGCTGCAAAACTAGCTGTCGCACTGTTTGTTTACCTTTCTGCATTTTCTCATAACGACGAATTAGTCTGTAAATTACATAATATTAATACATGATGGAATCCGGATTCACTAAAGGGAATAGTTCCAACTTACCAAAAGTAGATTTGTTGATGGTGGCAAACTTTTTTGCAAGAAACGAAGACTTTTGTGGTTCAGAATTCAGGAACGTGAAAACATCTTTGTAGGTACTCTTTTACGTTTAATACCATTTATCTATCTACGAATACATAAATAACAGTCAAGTACATGTGTAATAGATGATTTTCTGCTTTTTATATATAATTTATCGTGTTTAGAACATCGTTTAAATCACTGTTTACAAAGTTAGGTTATGTGCTAAAACAATAAATTCGTAACATTTGCTTATCTTTTGGCACATGAATAAACAGTTTTTCCGGTATAGTAATTGTTGTACTTTTACACAGGGGGCACTGCACAGGTTTTGTAAAACTTTGTGTTCATTTTGATTGTTTGTATTCAAGTAAAATTAAGAAAACACATGTCCTAATCGAACAATGGACATACAACATACAGTCATGTCATGAATCGCGACCATCGTTTTGCGGTTCGTGACGTCATTTCTGTTACGTGACAGTTGTTAGTGTTTTAGCGGAAAAGTTTAAAATTACTCTATTTTTGTACATTTTCTTATCGAAAATAGTAATATTTTTAAAGAAAATATTTTTTTTTATGCTAAACAAGAGTCCATCTTCAAAATAAAAGCAATTCCGAAAAATTGTTAACATCCCTATTCATGCCAGCCGCTCCGCGCCAGCCGCTCCGCGCAGCCGCCGCGGACAGCCGCTCCGCGCAGCCGCCGCGGACAGCCGCTCCGCGCAGCCGCCGCGGACAGCCGCTCCGCGCAGCCGCCGCGGACAGCCGCTCCGCGCAGCCGCCGCGGACAGCCGCTCCGCGCAGCCGCCGCGGACAGCCGCTCCGCGCCAGCCGCTCCGCGCCAGCCGCTCCGCGCAGCCGCCGCGGTCAGGGGCCACATGCGGCCGCCATAATATTACAAACTGATTACAAATTCAATTCCACTGAACTGCAATCTGAACACAAAAGGGCCCACCTTTCAATATTTACAACAATGGAGAAATTTGGAGATATTTCAGAAAACTTGCGCAAACACTAGCGCAAGTTTTGTGAAATATCTCCAAATTTATCAAAGTCGTGTTAGTTACACATTACAAGAACGACGGGACCGATTTTCATGGTTTTTGATTTTTTGCATTTCTCTTAGTTCGGAATAGCATAAGTATTAAAAACATTGGAAAATTGACGAAAGAAAACCTACCCGTGCGAAGCCAGGGCGGACCGCTAGTTTACGATAAATAAAACGTCAAGTGCGAGTTAGACTCGCGCATCAAGGGTTCCGTACAAACTTCTACTCTTCAGCAAAGAAATCAACCCAGACGAATAGTGCACAATAATTTTCTGATTTGATAACGATTATCACGTAACTTATTAACCCCCGAATACTCAAACGCATCTCAGATTCAAGCACGTCTCAAGTGACGAATTTATGACACATTTTCATTTAAAACTGTCAAAAAATCACGACTTGAGACGTGCTTAAATATGAGTTGCGTTTAAGTATTCGGGCATTAGTCCCTCGAATTATTGGCGTCTCGGGACTAAATGAGTTACTTCCAACCCTAACAACAAAAACAACAACGGTAACAATGTACAATTTTCTATGAATAAACCATAAATTTACGGTTTTCAGATTTTTCCCTTTACTTGCTATATGGCATTTTGGCAAATTTCATGGTTCTAGGTCAACGGAAAGTAGGTACCTACTTTCCGTTGACCTAGAACCATGAAAATCCCCCTTTTTGACCATTTTTCAAAAACTATTATTACTACATACTTCTCTATATTTTTCCTGTAAAATATAGATTGATATCTACAAACACCTAATAAATTGTACATGGATCGGTCTGCAATCTTCGGAGATAGGGGGGGGGGGGGAATGGTAAATTTTTCGACTTTTTTTGAAATATTTCAAAAAGTATGAACCTTACAGAAATTTCAAAAAGTGTTTTGTAATGTACAAAACGATACCTTTCATTTGATACCCCATTTTCTTTCCTAGGTGTTCGGTTTATTGAACAAAACTTTAATTAAAAGATTGGATTGCTTGAATTTGGGTGTAATTTTATAGTTTTCAATAAATTACATGGCTTTTTGGTAGTTTAGAATTTTAGACAATCAAGGTAACAAAGAAGTTGTGTTAGCGCAATAATTATGGCGGTCGGGTTTCTGTTTCAATCTTTTTCTTGTCATTCTCCGCGTGCGTGGCTGGTCGTTGAGAGTTCAAATTTGACGTGATAATTAGCCCTTGTGATTGGTTCTCATCGAAGTCGCGCCCTGGCTGCGGTGTTCTATTGGCTGAGTGAAAACATGACGTGATGAACAGACCTTCTGATAGGCGCGCCGCTAGCGCTTCGGTGCGCTTATTGGTGCAGTACTCGTGCGTCTCTATTGGTCGTAGAATATTCGTTCTAAAACAGAAAGGTTGATCCGTTCGGAAACAGTTCGGCGTCAACATCTTCCCAGCCGTTGAAAGCTCTAGTGAAGCTTTCAAACTTTAATTTATTCATTCTCTTCAGAGTTAGGCAGTAAGACCAGTCGATTTAATGCTCTCTTTACAGTGCCATTTGCCGTCGTTACATCAGCTACTCTAGGCGTGTGGTCTGGGCCCGAATAGAGACGATTGACTCTTCCAAGGCGCCAGCATAAGGGTGGAGTTTGAGCTTCCTTAATTAAAACTAGGTCATCAAGCTTGAGGTCTCGGGACTTCACTCGCCATTTGTTTCTTTGTTGAAGCTCAGCGACGTACTCTGAGGACCACCTGCTCCAGAAGTGCTGCTTGACTTGCTCCAGGCGCTGAAACCGATTGAGGCGGTGCGTAGCGCAGTCTAGATAGCTCGAAGAGGGGATCGCCATCATTTGTCTGCCAATCAAAAAGTGAGCTGGAGTAAGGGACTGGAAATCATTAGGCGATGGGCTCAAAGGACATAAGGGTCGGCTGTTTAGGATAGCTTCTATCTGTGTAAATACAGAGGTCAATTCTTCGAAGGTTAGGTGAGATTGACCTAAAGTGCGATACAAGTGAAGCTGTGTGAACTTGGCACCCGACTTTGGACAAACGAAATTTTTTTTAGCGATTCGTATAGATAATCGTTTGTAGTTGATTGTAGTAAAAAATTTTTCGTTTGTAGTAGCTCAAAAAAAAAGTTAGGCTACTTCGAAAAAAACTCAGCACCCGAGTTTGGACAAATTAAATTTTTCTTAGCGATTCGTATAGATAATCGTTTGTAGTTGATTGTAGTAAAAAAAATTTCGTTTGTAGTAGCTCAAAAAAAAAGTTAAGCGACTTTGAAAAATAACTCGGCACCCGACTTTGGAAAATCGTTATTTTTATTAATGATTCTTAAAGATAATCGTTTGTAGTTGTTTGTAGTGAAATTCTTTTCGTTTGTAGTAGCTCAAAAAAAAAGATAAGCTACTTTGAAAAATAACTCAGCACCCCACTTAGGGAAATCGTTATTTTTATTATTGATTCTTATAGATAATCGTTTGTAGTTGTTTGTAGTGAAATTCTTTTCGTTTGTAGTAGCTCTGAAAAAAAGTTAGGCTACTTCGAATTTTTTTTTATATAAAATATCTTGACTTTAAAAAAATCGAATATTTTTTTATGGAAACGTGTAGACAATCGTTTGTAGTTGTTTGTAGTGAAATTCTTTTCGTTTGTAGTAGCTCTGAAAAAAAGTTAGGCTATTTCGAATTTTTTTACGAAAAATATCTTGACTTTAAAAAATCTAATATTTTTTTTATGAAAACGTGTAGACAATCGTTTGTAGTTGTTTGTAGTGAAATTCTTTTCGTTTGTAGTAGCTCTGAAAAAAAGTTAGGCTACTTCGAATTTTTTTTTTATATAAAATATCTTGACTTTAAAAAATCGAACATTTTTTTATGGAAACGTGTAGACAATCGTTTGTCGTTGTTTGTAGTGAAATTCTTTTCGTTTGTAGTAGCTCCGAAAAAAAGTTAGGCTACTTTGAATTTTTTCATTTCAATTAATTTATCCTAACTTTAAAAAATCGAATATTTTTTTATGGAAACGTGTAGACAATCGATTGTAGTTGTTTGTAGTGAAATTCTTTTCGTTTGTAGTAGCTCTGAAAAAAAGTTAGGCTACTTTGAATTTTTTCATTTCAATTAATTTATCCTAACTTTAAAAAATCGAATATTTTTTTATGGAAACGTGTAGACAATCGATTGTAGTTGTTTGTAGTGATTTTTTTTTCGTTTGTAGTAGCTCTGGAAAAAAGTTAGGCTACTTTGAATTTTTTAATTTCAATTAATTATCCTAACTTTAAAAAATCGAATATTTTTTTATGAAAACGTGTAGACAATCGTTTGTAGTTGTTTGTAGTGAAATTCTTTTCGTTTGTAGTAGCTCTGAAAAAAAGTTAGGCTACTTTGAATTTTTTCATTTCAATTAATTATCCTAACTTTAAAAAATCGAATAGTTTTTTATGGAAACGTGTAGACAATCGTTTGTAGTTGTTTGTAGTAAAATTCTTTTCGTTTGTAGTAGCTCTGAAAAAAAGTAAGGCTACTTTGAATTTTTTCATTTCAATTAATTATCCTAACTTTAAAAATCGAATATTTTTTTATGGAAACGTGTAGACAATCGTTTGTAGTTGTTTGTAGTGAAATTCTTTTCGTTTGTAGTAGCTCTGAAAAAAAGTTAGGCTACTTTGAATTTTTTCATTTCAATTAATTATCCTAACTTTCAAAAATCGAATATTTTTTTATGGAAACGTGTAGACAATCGTTTGTAGTTGTTTGTAGTGAAATTCTTTTCGTTTGTAGTAGCTCTGAAAAAAAGTTAGGCTACTTTGAATTTTTTCATTTCAATTAATTATCCTAACTTTAAAAAATCGAATATTTTTTTATGGAAACGTGTAGACAATCGTTTGTAGTTGTTTGTAGTGAAATTCTTTTCGTTTGTAGTAGCTCTGAAAAAAAGTTAGGCTACTTTGAATTTTTTCATTTCAATTAATTATCCTTACTTTAAAAAATCGAATATTTTTTTATGAAAACGTGTAGACAATCGTTTGTAGTTGTTTGTAGTGAAATTCTTTTCGTTTGTAGTAGCTCTGATAAAAAGTTAGGCTACTTTGAATTTTTTCATTTCAATGAATTTATCCTAACTTTAAAAAATCGAATATTTTTTTATGGAAACGTGTAGACAATCGATTGTAGTTGTTTGTAGTGATTTTTTTTTCGTTTGTAGTAGCTCTGGAAAAAAGTTAGGCTACTTTGAATTTTTTAATTTCAATTAATTATCCTAACTTTAAAAAATCGAATATTTTTTTATGAAAACGTGTAGACAATCGTTTGTAGTTGTTTGTAGTGAAATTCTTTTCGTTTGTAGTAGCTCTGAAAAAAAGTTAGGCTACTTTGAATTTTTTCATTTCAATTAATTATCCTAACTTTAAAAAATCGAATAGTTTTTTATGGAAACGTGTAGACAATCGTTTGTAGTTGTTTGTAGTAAAATTCTTTTCGTTTGTAGTAGCTCTGAAAAAAAGTAAGGCTACTTTGAATTTTTTCATTTCAATTAATTATCCTAACTTTAAAAATCGAATATTTTTTTATGGAAACGTGTAGACAATCGTTTGTAGTTGTTTGTAGTGAAATTCTTTTCGTTTGTAGTAGCTCTGAAAAAAAGTTAGGCTACTTTGAATTTTTTCATTTCAATTAATTATCCTTACTTTCAAAAATCGAATATTTTTTTATGGAAACGTGTAGACAATCGTTTGTAGTTGTTTGTAGTGAAATTCTTTTCGTTTGTAGTAGCTCTGAAAAAAAGTTAGGCTACTTTGAATTTTTTCATTTCAATTAATTATCCTAACTTTAAAAAATCGAATATTTTTTTATGGAAACGTGTAGACAATCGTTTGTAGTTGTTTGTAGTGAAATTCTTTTCGTTTGTAGTAGCTCTGAAAAAAAGTTAGGCTACTTTGAATTTTTTCATTTCAATTAATTATCCTTACTTTAAAAAATCGAATATTTTTTTATGAAAACGTGTAGACAATCGTTTGTAGTTGTTTGTAGTGAAATTCTTTTCGTTTGTAGTAGCTCTGATAAAAAGTTAGGCTACTTTGAATTTTTTCATTTCAATGAATTTATCCTAACTTTAAAAAATCGACTATTTTTTTATGGAAACGTGTAGACAATCGTTTGTAGTTGTTTGTAGTGAAATTCTTTTCGTTTGTAGTAGCTCTGAAAAAAAGTTAGGCTACTTTGAATTATTTCATTTCAATTAATTATCCTAACTTTGAAAAATCGAATACTTTTTTTATGGAAACGTGTAGACAATCGTTTGTAGTTGTTTGTAGTGAAATTCTTTTCGTTTGTAGTAGCTCTGAAAAAAAGTTAGGCTACTTTGAATTTTTTCATTTCAATTAATTATCCTAACTTTGAAAAATCGAATATTTTTTATGGAAACGTGTAGACAATCGTTTGTAGTTGTTTGTAGTGAAATTCTTTTCATTTGTAGTAGCTCTGAAAAAAAGTTAGGCTACTTTGAATTTTTTCATTTCAATTAATTATCCTAACTTTGAAAAATCGAATACTTTTTTTATGGAAACGTGTAGACAATCGTTTGTAGTTGTTTGTAGTGAAATTCTTTTCGTTTGTAGTAGCTCTGAAAAAAAGTTAGGCTACTTTGAATTTTTTCATTTCAATTAATTATCCTAACTATGAAAAATCGAATATTTTTTTATGGAAACGTGTAGACAATCGTTTGTAGTTGTTTGTAGTGAAATTCTTTTCGTTTGTAGTAGCTCTGAAAAAAAGTTAGGCTACTTTGAATTTTTTCATTTCAATTAATTATCCTTACTTTCAAAAATCGAATATTTTTTTATGGAAACGTGTAGACAATCGTTTGTAGTTGTTTGTAGTGAAATTCTTTTCGTTTGTAGTAGCTCTGAAAAAAAGTTAGGCTACTTTGAATTTTTTCATTTCAATTAATTATCCTAACTTTAAAAAATCGAATATTTTTTTATGGAAACGTGTAGACAATCGTTTGTAGTTGTTTGTAGTGAAATTCTTTTCGTTTGTAGTAGCTCTGAAAAAAAGTTAGGCTACTTTGAATTTTTTCATTTCAATTAATTATCCTTACTTTAAAAAATCGAATATTTTTTTATGAAAACGTGTAGACAATCGTTTGTAGTTGTTTGTAGTGAAATTCTTTTCGTTTGTAGTAGCTCTGATAAAAAGTTAGGCTACTTTGAATTTTTTCATTTCAATGAATTTATCCTAACTTTAAAAAATCGACTATTTTTTTATGGAAACGTGTAGACAATCGTTTGTAGTTGTTTGTAGTGAAATTCTTTTCGTTTGTAGTAGCTCTGAAAAAAAGTTAGGCTACTTTGAATTATTTCATTTCAATTAATTATCCTAACTTTGAAAAATCGAATACTTTTTTTATGGAAACGTGTAGACAATCGTTTGTAGTTGTTTGTAGTGAAATTCTTTTCGTTTGTAGTAGCTCTGAAAAAAAGTTAGGCTACTTTGAATTTTTTCATTTCAATTAATTATCCTAACTTTGAAAAATCGAATATTTTTTATGGAAACGTGTAGACAATCGTTTGTAGTTGTTTGTAGTGAAATTCTTTTCATTTGTAGTAGCTCTGAAAAAAAGTTAGGCTACTTTGAATTTTTTCATTTCAATTAATTATCCTAACTTTGAAAAATCGAATACTTTTTTTATGGAAACGTGTAGACAATCGTTTGTAGTTGTTTGTAGTGAAATTCTTTTCGTTTGTAGTAGCTCTGAAAAAAAGTTAGGCTACTTTGAATTTTTTCATTTCAATTAATTATCCTAACTATGAAAAATCGAATATTTTTTTATGGAAACGTGTAGACAATCGTTTGTAGTTGTTTGTAGTGAAATTCTTTTCGTTTGTAGTAGCTCTGAAAAAAAGTTAGGCTACTTTGAATTATTTCATTTCAATTAATTATCCTAACTTTAAAAAATCGAATATTTTTTTATGGAAACGTGTAGACAATCGTTTGTAGTTGTTTGTAGTGAAATTCTTTTCGTTTGTAGTAGCTCTGAAAAAAAGTTAGGCTACTTTGAATTTTTTCATTTCAATTAATTATCCTAACTTTGAAAAATCGAATATTTTTTTATGGAAACGTGTAGACAATCGTTTGTAGTTGTTTGTAGTGAAATTCTTTTCGTTTGTAGTAGCTCTGAAAAAAAGTTAGGCTACTTTGAATTTTTTCATTTCAATTAATTTATCCTAACTTTAAAAAATCGAATATTTTTTTATGGAAACGTGTAGACAATCGATTGTAGTTGTTTGTAGTGAAATTCTTTTTGTTTGTAGTAGCTCTGGAAAAAAGTTAGGCTACTTTGAATTTTTTAATTTCAATTAATTATCCTAACTTTAAAAAATCGAATATTTTTTTATGGAAACGTGTAGACAATCGTTTGTAGTTGTTTGTAGTGAAATTCTTTTCGTTTGTAGTAGCTCTGAAAAAAAGTTAGGCTACTTTGAATTTTTTCATTTCAATTAATTATCCTAACTTTAAAAAATCGAATAGTTTTTTATGGAAACGTGTAGACAATCGTTTGTAGTTTTTTGTAGTAAAATTCTTTTCGTTTGTAGTAGCTCTGAAAAAAAGTTAGGCTACTTTGAATTTTTTCATTTCAATTAATTATCCTAACTTTGAAAAATCGAATACTTTTTTTATGGAAACGTGTAGACAATCGTTTGTAGTTGTTTGTAGTGAAATTCTTTTCGTTTGTAGTAGCTCTGAAAAAAAGTTAGGCTACTTTGAATTATTTCATTTCAATTAATTATCCTAACTTTAAAAAATCGAATATTTTTTTATGGAAACGTGTAGACAATCGTTTGTAGTTGTTTGTAGTGAAATTCTTTTCGTTTGTAGTAGCTCTGAAAAAAAGTTAGGCTACTTTGAATTTTTTCATTTCAATTAATTATCCTAACTTTGAAAAATCGAATATTTTTTTATGGAAACGTGTAGACAATTGTTTGTAGTTGTTTGTAGTGAAATTCTTTTCGTTTGTAGTAGCTCTGAAAAAAAGTTAGGCTTCTTTGAATTTTTTCATTTCAATTAATTATCCTAACTTTGAAAATTCGAATATTTTTTTATGGAAACGTGTAGACAATCGTTTGTAGTTGTTTGTAGTGAAATTCTTTTCGTTTGTAGTAGCTCTGAAAAAAAGTTAGGCTACTTTGAATTTTTTCATTTCAATTAATTTATCCTAACTTTAAAAAATCGAATATTTTTTTATGGAAACGTGTAGACAATCGTTTGTAGTTGTTTGTAGTGAAATTCTTTTCGTTTGTAGTAGCTCTGAAAAAAAGTTAGGCTACTTTGAATTTTTTCATTTCAATTAATTTATCCTAACTTTAAAAAATCGAATATTTTTTTATGGAAACGTGTAGACAATCGTTTGTAGTTGTTTGTAGTGAAATTCTTTTCGTTTGTAGTAGCTCTGAAAAAAAGTTAGGCTACTTTGAATTTTTTCATTTCAATTAATTTATCCTAACTTTAAAAAATCGAATATTTTTTTATGAAAACGTGTAGACAATCGATTGTAGTTGTTTGTAGTGAAATTCTTTTCGTTTGTAGTAGCTCTGGAAAAAAGTTAGGCTACTTTGAATTTTTTAATTTCAATTAATTATCCTAACTTTAAAAAATCGAATATTTTTTTATGGAAACGTGTAGACAATCGTTTGTAGTTGTTTGTAGTGAAATTCTTTTCGTTTGTAGTAGCTCTGAAAAAAAGTTAGGCTACTTTGAATTTTTTCATTTCAATTAATTTATCCTAACTTTAAAAAATCGAATATTTTTTTATGGAAACGTTTAGACAATCGTTTGTAGTTGTTTGTAGTGAAATTCTTTTCGTTTGTAGTAGCTCTGAAAAAAAGTTAGGCTACTTTGAATTTTTTCATTTCAATTAATTTATCCTAACTTTAAAAAATCGAATATTTTTTTATGGAAACGTGTAGACAATCGTTTGTAGTTGTTTGTAGTGAAATTCTTTTCGTTTGTAGTAGCTCTGAAAAAAAGTTAGGCTACTTTGAATTTTTTCATTTCAATTAATTTATCCTAACTTTAAAAAATCGAACATTTTTTTATGGAAACGTGTAGACAATCGTTTGTAGTTGTTTGTAGTGAAATTCTTTTCGTTTGTAGTAGCTCTGAAAAAAAGTTAGGCTACTTTGAATTTTTTCATTTCAATTAATTTATCCTAACTTTAAAAAATCGAATATTTTTTTATGGAAACGTGTAGACAATCGATTGTAGTTGTTTGTAGTGATTTTTTTTTCGTTTGTAGTAGCTCTGGAAAAAAGTTAGGCTACTTTGAATTTTTTAATTTCAATTAATTATCCTAACTTTAAAAAATCGAATATTTTTTTATGAAAACGTGTAGACAATCGTTTGTAGTTGTTTGTAGTGAAATTCTTTTCGTTTGTAGTAGCTCTGAAAAAAAGTTAGGCTACTTTGAATTTTTTCATTTCAATTAATTATCCTAACTTTGAAAAATCGAATATTTTTTTATGGAAACGTGTAGACAATCGTTTGTAGTTGTTTGTAGTGAATTTTTTTTCGTTTGTAGTAGCTCTGAAAAAAAGTTAGGCTACTTTGAATTTTTTCATTTCAATTAATTATCCTAACTTTAAAAAATCGAATAGTTTTTTATGGAAACGTGTAGACAATCGTTTGTAGTTGTTTGTAGTAAAATTCTTTTCGTTTGTAGTAGCTCTGAAAAAAAGTAAGGCTACTTTGAATTTTTTCATTTCAATTAATTATCCTAACTTTGAAAAATCGAATACTTTTTTTATGGAAACGTGTAGACAATCGTTTGTAGTTGTTTGTAGTGAAATTCTTTTCGTTTGTAGTAGCTCTGAAAAAAAGTTAGGCTACTTTGAATTATTTCATTTCAATTAATTATCCTAACTTTAAAAAATCGAATATTTTTTTATGGAAACGTGTAGACAATCGTTTGTAGTTGTTTGTAGTGAAATTCTTTTCGTTTGTAGTAGCTCTGAAAAAAAGTTAGGCTACTTTGAATTTTTTCATTTCAATTAATTATCCTAACTTTGAAAAATCGAATATTTTTTTATGGAAACGTGTAGACAATCGTTTGTAGTTGTTTGTAGTGAAATTCTTTTCGTTTGTAGTAGCTCTGAAAAAAAGTTAGGCTTCTTTGAATTTTTTCATTTCAATTAATTATCCTAACTTTGAAAATTCGAATATTTTTTTATGGAAACGTGTAGACAATCGTTTGTAGTTGTTTGTAGTGAAATTCTTTTCGTTTGTAGTAGCTCTGAAAAAAAGTTAGGCTACTATGAATTTTTTCATTTCAATTAATTTATCCTAACTTTAAAAAATCGAATATTTTTTTATGGAAACGTGTAGACAATCGTTTGTAGTTGTTTGTAGTGAAATTCTTTTCGTTTGTAGTAGCTCTGAAAAAAAGTTAGGCTACTTTGAATTTTTTCATTTCAATTAATTATCCTAACTTTGAAAAATCGAATATTTTTTTATGGAAACGTGTAGACAATCGTTTGTAGTTGTTTGTAGTGAAATTCTTTTCGTTTGTAGTAGCTCTGAAAAAAAGTTAGGCTTCTTTGAATTTTTTCATTTCAATTAATTATCCTAACTTTCAAAAATCGAATATTTTTTTATGGAAACGTGTAGACAATCGTTTGTAGTGAAATTCTTTTCGTTTGTAGTAGCTCTGAAAAAAAGTTAGGCTACTTTGAATTTTTTCATTTCAATTAATTATCCTAACTTAAAAAAATCGAATATTTTTTTATGGAAACGTGTAGACAATCGTTTGTAGTTGTTTGTAGTGAAATTCTTTTCGTTTGTAGTAGCTCTGAAAAAAAGTTAGGCTTCTTTGAATTTTTTCATTTCAATTAATTATCCTAACTTTGAAAATTCGAATATTTTTTTATGGAAACGTGTAGACAATCGTTTGTAGTTGTTTGTAGTGAAATTCTTTTCGTTTGTAGTAGCTCTGAAAAAAAGTTAGGCTTCTTTGAATTTTTTCATTTCAATTAATTATCCTAACTTTGAAAAATCGAATACTTTTTTTATGGAAACGTGTAGACAATCGTTTGTAGTGAAATTCTTTTCGTTTGTAGTAGCTCTGAAAAAAAGTTAGGCTACTTTGAATTTTTTCATTTCAATTAATTATCCTAACTATGAAAAATCGAATATTTTTTTATGGAAACGTGTAGACAATCGTTTGTAGTTGTTTGTAGTGAAATTCTTTTCGTTTGTAGTAGCTCTGAAAAAAAGTTAGGCTACTTTGAATTATTTCATTTCAATTAATTATCCTAACTTTAAAAAATCGAATATTTTTTTATGGAAACGTGTAGACAATCGTTTGTAGTTTTTTGTAGTGAAATTCTTTTCGTTTGTAGTAGCTCTGAAAAAAAGTTAGGCTACTTTGAATTTTTTCATTTCAATTAATTATCCTAACTTTGAAAAATCGAATATTTTTTTATGGAAACGTGTAGACAATCGTTTGTAGTTGTTTGTAGTGAAATTCTTTTCGTTTGTAGTAGCTCTGAAAAAAAGTTAGGCTACTTTGAATTTTTTCATTCTAATTAATTTATCCTAACTTTGAAAAATCGAATATTTTTTTATGGAAACGTGTAGACAATTGTTTGTAGTTGTTTGTAGTGAAATTCTATTCGTTTGTAGTAGCTCTGAAAAAAAGTTAGGCTACTTCGAATTTTTTTATTAATAAAATATCTTGACTTTAAAAAATAGTTTTTTTTAAAGTGAATATTATGTACCTATGGATGGGTAACTAAATATTCTTTAAATATATTTCAAGCGTCTACCTGTTACCGTTATTAATATAAAGCAAGAAGAAGCAAAAAAAAAAAAACGTTTGTTGTATGGGAGCCCCCTTAAATAATTTTTTTATTCTGTTTTTTAGTATTTGTTGTTTGTTATAGCGGCTATAAAAAATCATCATCTGTGAAAATTTCAGTCGGTCTAACTATTCCTACGGTTCATGAGATACAGTCTGGTGACAGACGGACGGACGACGAACAGCGTAGTCTTAGTAATAGGGTCCCGTTTTACTCTTTGGTTACGGAACCCAAAAAATTATAGATAAAAAATTGGAGACTTAAAGCCTAGGTATGTCTGATTCCAGACTTATAACTTCAGCTGTTTTATATATAACATTATTGCTTATAGGTACCTAACTTAGCTACTTACATCTAGAAACATATTTGTGGTAAGTGTCTATACCTAGTTTTGTCGTGAAGAAGTAACAAATATCAATCCATCTATTCCATCCATCTAAACTTTCGCATTTACAATACCTTTTAGTGTGGTGTGATTACCTACTAGCTAGAGTATTTTATACAAAACTCTATGGATGCACGTAGGTAGGTATGGTTACCTCAGAAAAACTATCATATGGAAGTGCCGTAAGCATGTACTTTTCCTGGATACCTAAGTAAACAAATCGGTTGATAAACATGGCGGACTATGGATGTTTACTTGTTCGTCTAGTCGATAACATTATATCGATGGACGAGCTTGTCTTTTTAATCGACATCAAAAAAGGAAAGGTTCTATGTTCGACTGTATATTTTTTTTGTATGTGCGTCGATTTCTCAGTCAATGAGGGCTACCGTTTTTGTGCTCACATGTTGGCGCTACTCAAATATCAAATCAAATATCAATAACGTTTATTTCTTTAAGCTTACAAAATAAGCACTTAGACAAGTCAAATTTTATACTATAAACAGGTTTATAAATAGTCATTATTATCAAATAAGAAATATGATGTTATTGATTTTATTCGCTTCAATTTTTTGTCCACTAGTGGAAGAAGCGAAAAAGAAACCACTAGTAAGTTTTATAAATCTTAAAATTAATACATTACTTATCTCAGTCTAAATATAATCTAATTTGTATATAACTCAATATTTATATGAAACTAACTAAGCTTAACATTATATCCCTTATATACCATTGTCGGTGTGGAACTGAGCGACATCTGGCCAAGCATTTACATCATTGATGTAATCATCTATGGAGTAATAGGCTTTCTTTATTAGATTTCGTTTTATGGGAGCTCAGTTGCTTCAGATGGAAGCTTGTTATAGAAACGTACGCAATTTCCCATAAATGATTTCCCTACCTTTCGTAATCTATATGATGGGATGTGCAGTTTGTTCTTATTTCTTGTATTTACTTTGTGAACATCACATTTTTTTAAAAAGCTATCTTTGTTTTTGTCCATATACATTAGATTTTCATATATGTATTGCGATATTACTGTCAAAATATTTATGTCTTTAAATAATTCCCTCAAAGAGTGGCGTGGCTTTAATTTATAATTTGCGCGTACAGCCCTTTTTTGGAGAACAAAGATAGTCTGAATGTCGGCTGCCCGTCCCCAAAGCAAAATACCATAAGACATGATACTATGGAAGTAACTGAAATAAACTAACCTAGCTGTATCTTCATCGGTAATATATCTAATTGTTCGAACCGCATATGCTGCTGAACTAAGTTTGCCTGCGAGAGCATCAATTTGCGGTCTCCATTGAAGAGAGGAATCAATATGTAACCCTAGGAAAACCGTTGAGTCGACAAAGTCAACGATCTCATCCTTTAGCATTATCTTAGTTGGGAGTTCTCTTACATTTGGTAACATGAATTTTATGCATTTGGTTTTTTTAGCATTTAGTAAGAGGTTGTTAGAGGTGAACCAATCTAGTATTTGTGAAAGCGAGTTATTTACATCGTCATAATTACATTTTTTTCTGTCAACTTTAAAAATCAATGAAGTATCATCAGCAAATAACACTATATCACAGAGATATTTTGCAAAAAAAAGTACTGTAAAGTAAGGTCAGAACAAACTTTACTAATAGGCGACGGGAAAATATATTTACATTTATATCATACTAGCGACCCGCCCCGGCTTCGCACAGAAACCTCTAAAATTGTCAGTGTTCCTCTACTATATTATGCATGTATTATACATAATTATAAACCTTCCTCTTGAATCACTCCATCTATTTAAAAAACCGCATCAAAATCCGTTGCGTAGTTTTAAAGATTTAAGCATACATAGGGAAGCACAGACAGACAGACAGCGGGAAGCGACTTTGTTTTATACTATGTTATGAAGCGCGCATTTCTGAGGTGGCCCCATTGAACCAAGTCAGGATCTGATGGTGGAATCCCGGAGAAATCGAAGGAAACCCTCATTTTTGGAATCGGAGCTGGATCCGAGGGTTTACCGGAGGCGAAGCAGGAGCAGAATATGTGTTAATTGGAAGGCAGATGTATTATAGGCAACTATTATAAACAACACAACACAATACATTTTTATAAAATCATTTTTTTAAAAAGATATAATTTAAAAAAAAACATACTTTTTTTCTAAAAAAAGAAAGGTGTAATTTTCTTATTTGGTACCTTACCAGATAAGAAAATTACAAATGTTATTGCGAAATAAAATAATCTTATTAAAATAGTTCCTAAAAGAAAAAAAATCTGTTGTCTTTTTACCGAAATATTTGAATCTTATGTCAAGGTAAGTTTTTACAACTGATTTAATTAATAAAAGTTTATGCTTTGAATCATGTTCGCTGGAGTCTGTTTTCGAACATTCCTCAATGTTCTCTATTGGGAACGAATATTATGTGGAAATAATATTTTTCATTGTTAATTTTCCTGAAATTACTTTTTAGTATCTTCTCGGTTTTCAGACAAATGTTCTTCTCTAGTTCTTTCAAAGGTTCTTGAGTTCATGGCCGGATATTTTCTAAGCCAATATTTTCTAACCATTCCCTTCGCCGGTATTCGTTTCTTGGTAAACTAAAACAAGAAAAAATATGTAACTTCAAAATACTACTAAACTTCAAATCTGAGTTGCATTTGAGTATTCGGGCGTTAGTAAGGTCAACAAAAAAAGTGTGTCATATTTTTGTCAAAGTTTATTTTGAACCCAAAAATGGTTTTCTAATGGTTTTCGTAATAATAATAATAATCATTTATTTCAGACCATAGCAAAGTTACAGATCTTATTAAACTTAAGCTACAGTCCATATTAATATACAGTGTGTCCCTGGATAATGTGCAACCCCGAAAGGGGGTGAAACTAGATCAAAAATTATCGACAAAAATATAGAAAAAAAAATCGTATATACTTTATTGATGAATTAAAATTTTTGACCTAGTTTCACCCCCTTTCGGGGTTGCACTTTATCCAGGGACACACAGTATACCTTAAAACTAACATACATTATATAACATGAAAACTTATTTACTGACACGTTTTTCTGTGATTACGGCGACGACGACGTGTAAATGACGCAATCAAAAATAAAAAAGTCATCTACACTTGCCCTATAGTTACACTTAGGTACCCAAACTGACCTTACCTAATTTATCGATAACGTTCGATGTTCGATGATGTTCGACACTAGCACCGGTTTTTATGTCTTCGATGTGAATGAAATATTGAGAATATTGCGGGTTTCTACAGCTCACAATAAAAATGATTCAAAATAATAGGTTTTTATACACTTTATATCAAATACACTATACAGTAGATATCAGTTTAACGAAATGTTAGCCACTTACCGGTGAAAGGTTAGATTCGGCCTGTTTTTGCTTTGGCATAGGCCACAGCCTGCTACAGAACACTTCATCTTCTATATGATTTTCAATTTACATCACAGTTTTGCCCAATAAATAATTTGAAAACACGGGGAAAACATAAAAATCTCACAATGACATCTCCTCACATGTAAACAAAACCGTAAAATAAAATGGCCTCCGTGACAGCAAAAGTACATCGAAACCAGGAAGAGGGCGCTGATAAAAAGAGTGTGTATGCTTTTTCCTAACGTAAAACCACTGTTGTGAGAAAGAGACTGGTAGTCCATATTGCTTCCGTGTCAAATTGAACAATTACGGCATTTCCATATGATAGTTTTTCTGAGATGGTTACCAACCTATCTACAGCAAAATATTACTAGGTAGATGAAGAAGGTCCGTAACGTATCAACCAAAGATCGATCTTCATCGAAATAGATCTCTGTGGTATCTTATCTACATTACATTACATACGTTTCCTCGACTTTAGAAAAAATCTCTATATCTTTTAAAGCAACGTTCCACTGCAGTAGGTAGGCAAGGTACGTTTTTCCAGGTAAATCAAGTCGATTGGTTGCTTAGTTACAGGTTAGATTAAACAGATTAAACAATTTATTGGTAAGAAATTTTACATGTCACAAGTTATTACTTATTATAACCGAGTATAATAAAATAAATAATAAAATTATAATTTTAATTAATATGAATTAAGTAAATAAAATTAAATAAGTACACAATAAATTATATTACTCAATTTTCCGCACAAATTCGTCAACATCGTAGAACGCCTTCTCAACGAGCCACGATTTAAGTCTGCGCTTAAATAAAGCGAGGCTAGGTGCTGTGACTACCAGCTCCGGTAGGTGGTTATACAACGCGGGTCCCAGCACGTGCGTGAGTCTGTCCGACTTAGCCAGCCTGTGTGTAACCGCAGATAGCTTGCCAGCTCTGCGGGTGTTGTAGCACCGCGTGTGGTGGTCTCCGCGCGTCTTGTACCGCTCCAGGTTTTGCCTAACATGCATCACTACCTGGAGTATGACAATGGAAGGCAGCGTAAGGATCTGGAGCGATACAAAGAACTGCCGCGCCGGCGTGTCCCATGCCACCTTCGCGATCGCCCTCACAGCACGTTTCTGCATGCGGAAGACGCGCTCCCGATCAGCAGCGCGCCCCCACAGCTCTGCCCCATACTGGAGGAGCGAGTGAACGGTCGCGAAATAACAAGTGCGGACCACGTCGGCGGACACACCGCGCGATAGCCTGCGGAGAGCGAAGCAAGCGCTACCAAGCCTGGCACACAAGCTATCGATATGCCTCTCCCAGGTCAGGCCACGGTCTATTTGAAATCACAAGAACACGGTCGCTGGAACCTGTTCAATGGTGTTTCCATCTACGTTGACGAACAAACTCCTAACCTGACGCCCAGATATGCAAAAATGCATGAAGTGCGTTTTTTTGTGGTTCAGAGCGAGTCCGTTCCACTGAAACCATTGTGCCACCTGGCATGCGACCGTGTTTAACCGCTGCTCGAGCTGGTCTAGTGACAGAGCGTTGACAACCACAGCCACATCGTCCGCGTACATGTACGCCTCCCCCTCAGTCACGTGTTCCGGCAGGTCATTCAGTAGCAGCGAAAACAGGATGTTGGATACCGAGGATCCCTGCGCTACGCCCATCACCGTCCCGAGTAGGGCATGGACACCGGTATTCGGTATTACCGAAAAACCGGTAATACCGGACGATTTAAGGCAGTTCCGAATACCGGTATTGAAATTGTAAATACCGGTAATTCGGTAATTGAAAAAATAAGTTATGATGAATAAATATGCGTGAAGAAAACCCTTATGGAGGCTCTAAATTACACAAATAGTAGGTATTTGTGTAATTTAGACAACTTCTATTTAAAACATATACATTTTATGATTGTAAATTGATAGCCAGTCTAAGTTTTTATTATAATGGTTTCAAAAATTGATAAACCAACGCGCATCCTCTTTCCACTCCAGGACAATCAGACGCATATCGCATTACCACACTCGCACTAAACGGTTTTCCACCGCCTTCATCATTCGTACCGCTGGGATTTGGAACACGCTCCCTGCTGCTGTTTTTCCCGTCAATAACAACTTAGGTGTCTTAAAGACAAAAAGTTAAAAGTAAATGGGTATCTTCTAAACCTTCGTGATACATCGTCGGCCACATCTTCACTTTTCATCAAGTGAGTTTGAGGTCAAACGAAGGTCTATAAAATAAAGTAAATTAACAAATAAATGCGCGTAGAATAGTTTAAGACCGTGTTTCATCTTATATTGTGTAAAATCTTTACTTCTAATCATTGTCAATGTGTGCGTGGAAATTACAGCGAGCTCATTACGGGTAGTACTGTTATTGTAATTTCAACAATCAAATAATACAAACAAAAAGATGGAATTCGTATTTACAACTGAAAGTAGGCTAAGCAGCGTAGGATCTGTCGAGATCTGCATATTAACAGCTCTTGAGATCGTCAAGCCAAATCTGCCGCCGCACTAACCCTCACGGATGTGCGGGAAGATGGAAAGGCGCAAGTATGTTGAAGTAGCGTCCCACACAATGGATTCCTCAACTCAACTCCCATGGGACTGCTGTCATACTGTCAAATCAAATATCAAATATCAATAACGTTTATTTCTTTAAGCTTACAAAATAAGCACTTAGACAAGTCAAATTTTATACTATATACTGTCGTCGTCGGACCTCTTACCTACCATCGTCATGCAAAATACCATTCGGTTCGAGAGTAGATTTTACTTTAGCGGTCACAAAGGCCCAATGATGTGGCATGGCATGACAAAATATCTGACTGGTGACCCTATAACACACGACAATCCGTAATGAGCTATTCGACAGCAGTATTGCACTGGCATTGATGAGACGTGCAACACCTTGCACACAACTGAAGATATGGAAAGTTACGGGGTCCAATAAAGTGGCAGTGTTATATGTAGGAAGTGCTTGAAATTAATTTAAATAAAAAACGTTTGTATCAAACAATTCTGTGTCAACTCACACAAAAGCCCGTCCTATTGTCATGAAGACAAAAGATATTTTGGAGGAGCAGCATTGGGGCAAGCACTATGCCAAACCGTTCAAATTAGCCTACAAACTTAATATTGAATGAAATTCCAGGTCCAAATAAGACGGCTCTAAGAAAAAATCAACTAGTGATTTAGACAGATGTCAGGGCTACATTTTTGCGAATATCTAAGCCAAATTTGACAGGCATGGATATGGGTAGCAGGCATTGCCATCCTAATAGATATTTAAACTCGATTTGATTGTTTAAGTAAAAGAAAGACTATAATGTAGAAAGGACCATTTTAAATTATCAATAAACGTTAGGCTGATTTCAAATAACATTTCTTGGTACATTTATTCAGTGTTATACAATATTAAATGGAGTGAAAAATATTTTTTTCTGCTCTTTTAATATTTATAGTGAAATACCGAAAAAATACCGAAAAACCGGGATCCCGGTTTTAAAAATTTTGATACCGGTAAATTACCGGTATTGTCATTTAGCCCAATACCGCCATGCCCTAGTCCCGAGAGGGTCGGACTTCGTCTCACCGCCGTCAGCAACCACCATCTGCGTCCTGTCTCGCAACAGATCTGTCAGAAGCGAATGCCCCGGTCCCCTTAAGCCGTAGTGCTTGAGTTTGGAGGCGAGGACGCTGTGATCTGCGACATCAAAAACTTTCGATAGGTCACAGCACAGGACTGCGACTTGCCGTCTCGCCTCACAAGCCTCCAGCACTCGCCAAAAGACCTCGCGGGTAGGGCATGGACACCGGTATTCGGTATTACCGAAAAACCGGTAATACCGGACGATTTAAGGCAGTTCCGAATACCGGTATTGAAATTGTAAATACCGGTAATTCGGTAATTGAAAAAATAAGTTATGATGAATAAATATGCGTGAAGAAAACCCTTATGGAGGCTCTAAATTACACAAATAGTAGGTATTTGTGTAATTTAGACAACTTCTATTTAAAACATATACATTTTATGATTGTAAATTGATAGCCAGTCTAAGTTTTTATTATAATGGTTTCAAAAATTGATAAACCAACGCGCATCCTCTTTCCACTCCAGGACAATCAGACGCATATCGCATTACCACACTCGCACTAAACGGTTTTCCACCGCCTTCATCATTCGTACCGCTGGGATTTGGAACACGCTCCCTGCTGCTGTTTTTCCCGTCAATAACAACTTAGGTGTCTTAAAGACAAAAAGTTAAAAGTAAATGGGTATCTTCTAAACCTTCGTGATACATCGTCGGCCACATCTTCACTTTTCATCAAGTGAGTTTGAGGTCAAACGAAGGTCTATAAAATAAAGTAAATTAACAAATAAATGCGCGTAGAATAGTTTAAGACCGTGTTTCATCTTATATTGTGTAAAATCTTTACTTCTAATCATTGTCAATGTGTGCGTGGAAATTACAGCGAGCTCATTACGGGTAGTACTGTTATTGTAATTTCAACAATCAAATAATACAAACAAAAAGATGGAATTCGTATTTACAACTGAAAGTAGGCTAAGCAGCGTAGGATCTGTCGAGATCTGCATATTAACAGCTCTTGAGATCGTCAAGCCAAATCTGCCGCCGCACTAACCCTCACGGATGTGCGGGAAGATGGAAAGGCGCAAGTATGTTGAAGTAGCGTCCCACACAATGGATTCCTCAACTCAACTCCCATGGGACTGCTGTCATACTGTCAAATCAAATATCAAATATCAATAACGTTTATTTCTTTAAGCTTACAAAATAAGCACTTAGACAAGTCAAATTTTATACTATATACTGTCGTCGTCGGACCTCTTACCTACCATCGTCATGCAAAATACCATTCGGTTCGAGAGTAGATTTTACTTTAGCGGTCACAAAGGCCCAATGATGTGGCATGGCATGACAAAATATCTGACTGGTGACCCTATAACACACGACAATCCGTAATGAGCTATTCGACAGCAGTATTGCACTGGCATTGATGAGACGTGCAACACCTTGCACACAACTGAAGATATGGAAAGTTACGGGGTCCAATAAAGTGGCAGTGTTATATGTAGGAAGTGCTTGAAATTAATTTAAATAAAAAACGTTTGTATCAAACAATTCTGTGTCAACTCACACAAAAGCCCGTCCTATTGTCATGAAGACAAAAGATATTTTGGAGGAGCAGCATTGGGGCAAGCACTATGCCAAACCGTTCAAATTAGCCTACAAACTTAATATTGAATGAAATTCCAGGTCCAAATAAGACGGCTCTAAGAAAAAATCAACTAGTGATTTAGACAGATGTCAGGGCTACATTTTTGCGAATATCTAAGCCAAATTTGACAGGCATGGATATGGGTAGCAGGCATTGCCATCCTAATAGATATTTAAACTCGATTTGATTGTTTAAGTAAAAGAAAGACTATAATGTAGAAAGGACCATTTTAAATTATCAATAAACGTTAGGCTGATTTCAAATAACATTTCTTGGTACATTTATTCAGTGTTATACAATATTAAATGGAGTGAAAAATATTTTTTTCTGCTCTTTTAATATTTATAGTGAAATACCGAAAAAATACCGAAAAACCGGGATCCCGGTTTTAAAAATTTTGATACCGGTAAATTACCGGTATTGTCATTTAGCCCAATACCGCCATGCCCTACTCGCGGGTGAGCAAAGTTGTCGAGCAGCCAGCGCGGTACGCATACTGCCGCTCCAATAGCGCTCCGGTGGCCGCTAAGTGCTCGGTGAGACGTGTACTCAGCCCGTTCTCAAAAATCTTTGCGACGGCAGGGATTATTGACACCGGTCGGTATCCATCAATGTCGTCGCGTTTGCCCTTCCCCTTAAATAAAGGTGAGATTTTGCTCACCAATTAGAGCCAGGAAGGAAAGAGAAACACCCTTTCGAATTTATATTAGTAAGGACAAGCTTTTTCCCGTGGTTTCATACATCCAATTTCAAATTTTTATTCCTTTAAGGCGGTGTGGTATGCGTTAAACTAGCGCCGCCGCTAACTATTTTATTTTTTTACTACGTTCAAAAAGGAAATTTCAAAATTCAAACGTATAGTTTGCGATACCTATATTAAGCTTTTTTTAACGCCTCTGTAATAAATTTATTCCATTGGGTTTAGGCAGAATATCGAAGTTGCCCTTGGTGGCCACTAGATAACTCTTCTCGATATCCTGGCTAAACTAAATAAAATAAAACTAATAGAGAGGCCCCAAAATAAGCAACTGTGCGATGTATTTTTTTTAACTTATTTTCAGAGCTACTACAAACGAAAAAAAAATCACTACAAACAACTACAAACGATTGTCTACACGTTTCCATAAAAAAATATTCGATTTTTTAAAGTTAGGATAAATTAATTGAAATGAAAAAATTCAAAGTAGCCTAACTTTTTTTCAGAGCTACTACAAACGAAAAGAATTTCACTACAAACAACTACAAACGATTGTCTACACGTTTCCATAAAAAAATATTCGATTTTTGAAAGTTAGGATAATTAATTGAAATTAAAAAATTCAAAGTAGCCTAACTTTTTTTCAGAGCTACTACAAACGAAAAGAATTTCACTACAAACAACTACAAACGATTGTCTACACGTTTCCATAAAAAAATATTCGATTTTTGAAAGTTAGGATAATTAATTGAAATGAAAAAATTCAAAGTAGCCTAACTTTTTTTCAGAGCTACTACAAACGAAAAGAATTTCACTACAAACAACTACAATCGATTGTCTACACGTTTCCATAAAAAAATATTCGATTTTTCAAAGTTAGGATAATTAATTGAAATGAAAAAATTCAAAGTAGCCTAACTTTTTTTCACAGCTACTACAAACGAAAAAAAATTCACTACAAACAACTACAAACGATTGTCTACACGTTTCCATAAAAAAATATTCGATTTTTTAAAGTTAGGATAATTAATTGAAATGAAATAATTCAAAGTAGCCTAACTTTTTTTCAGAGCTACTACAAACGAAAAGAATTTCACTACAAACAATTACAAACGATTGTCTACACGTTTCCATAAAAAAATATTCGAATTTTCAAAGTTAGGATAATTAATTGAAATGAAAAAATTCAAAGAAGCCTAACTTTTTTTCAGAGCTACTACAAACGAAAAGAATTTCACTACAAACAACTACAAACGATTGTCTACACGTTTCCATAAAAAAATATTCGATTTTTTAAAGTTAGGATAATTAATTGAAATGAAAAAATTCAAAGTAGCCTAACTTTTTTTCAGAGCTACTACAAACGAAAAGAATTTCACTACAAACAACTACAAACGATTGTCTACACGTTTCCATAAAAAAATATTCGATTTTTCAAAGTTAGGATAATTAATTGAAATGAAAAAATTCAAAGTAGCCTAACTTTTTTTCAGAGCTACTACAAACGAAAAGAATTTCACTACAAACAACTACAAACGATTGTCTACACGTTTCCATAAAAAAATATTCGATTTTTTAAAGTTAGGATAATTAATTGAAATAAAAAAATTCAAAGTAGCCTAACTTTTTTTCAGAGCTACTACAAACGAAAAGAATTTCACTACAAACAACTACAAACGATAGTCTACACGTTTCCATAAAAAAATATTCGATTTTTTAAAGTTAGGATAAATTAATTGAAATGAAAAAATTCAAAGTAGCCTAACTTTTTATCAGAGCTACTACAAACGAAAAGAATTTCACTACAAACAACTACAAACGATTGTCTACACGTTTCCATAAAAAAATATTAGATTTTTGAAAGTTAGGATAATTAATTGAAATGAAAAAATTCAAAGTAGCCTAACTTTTTTTCAGAGCAACTACAAACGAAAAGAATTTCACTACAAACAACTACAAACGATTGTCTACACGTTTCCATAAAAAAATATTCGATTTTTTAAAGTTAGGATAAATTAATTGAAATGAAAAAATTTAAAGTAGCCTAACTTTTTTTCAGAGCTACTACAAACGAATAGAATTTCACTACAAACAACTACAAACGATTGTCTACACGTTTCCATAAAAAAATATTCGATTTTTGAAAGTTAGGATAATTAATTGAAATGAAAAAATTCAAAGTAGCCTAACTTTTTTTCGGAGCTACTACAAACGAAAAGAATTTCACTACAAACAACTACAAACGATTGTCTACACGTTTCCATAAAAAAATATTCGATTTTTTAAAGTTAGGATAATTAATTGAAATGAAAAAATTCAAAGTAGCCTAACTTTTTTTCAGAGCTACTACAAACGAAAAGAATTTCACTACAAACAACTACAAACGATTGTCTACACGTTTCCATAAAAAAATATTCGATTTTTTAAAGTTAGGATAAATTAATTGAAATGAAAAAATTTAAAGTAGCCTAACTTTTTTTCAGAGCTTCTACAAACGAAAAGAATTTCACTACAAACAACTACAAACGATTGTCTACACGTTTCCATAAAAAAATATTAGATTTTTTAAATTCAAGATATTTTATATAAAAAAAAATTCGAAGTGCCTAACTTTTTTTCAGAGCTACTACAAACGAAAAGAATTTCACTACAAACAACTACAAACGATTGTCTACACGTTTCCATAAAAAAATATTCGATTTATTTAAAGTCAAGATATTTTATATAAAAAAAAATTCGAAGTAGCCTAACTTTTTTTCAGAGCTACTACAAACGAAAAGAATTTCACTACAAACAACTACAAACGATTGTCTACACGTTTCCATAAAAAAATATTCGATTTTTTAAAGTCAAGATATTTTATATAAAAAAAAATTCGAAGTAGCCTAACTTTTTTTCAGAGCTACTTCAAACGAAAAGAATTTCACTACAAACAACTACAAACGATTATCTATAAGAATCAATAATAAAAATAACGATTTCCCTAAGTGGGGTGCTGAGTTATTTTTCAAAGTAGCTTATCTTTTTTTTTGAGCTACTACAAACGAAAAAAATTTCACTACAAACAACTACAAACGATTATCTTTAAGAACCATTAATAAAAATAACGATTTTCCAAAGTCGGGTGCCGAGTTATTTTTCAAAGTCGCTTAACTTTTTTTTTGAGCTACTACAAACGAAATTTTTTTTACTACAATCAACTACAAACGATTATCTATACGAATCGCTAAGAAAAATTTAATTTGTCCAAACTCGGGTGCTGAGTTTTTTTCGAAGTAGCCTAACTTTTTTTTTGAGCTACTACAAACGAAAAAATTTTTACTACAATCAACTACAAACGATTATCTATACGAATCGCTAAAAAAAATTTCGTTTGTCCAAAGTCGGGTGCCAAGTTCACACAGCTTACAAGTGATGCTTTGCTGACTTGACGCCGGCCTCGGCCAGGCCATTGAAATGAGGAGCGTATACTGGTGAGAAACGAAATTCAATGCCCCGACTGGCAGCAAAGTCACAAATAGAGTCACTATTAGATTGTAGAAAGTTGCCTAGTTCCTTAGCGGCAGCTACAAAGTTGCGACCATTGTCACAATAAATCATCGTAGGCATTCCTCTACGAGCAATAAATCGTTTTAAGGTAAGTATAAAAGCATCTTTGGTGAGTTCACTAACTACTTCTAAGTGAAGGCACTTGTAACGAAAACAAACAAATATGCATAGGTAACATTTTGGTATCTTACACCCTCGACCCTTACGGTCTGTAATTAAGAAAGGGCCGGCAAAGTCGGTCCCAACAGTACTGAAAGGGAAGTCTGGCTCTACTCTGTGAGCGGGTAAACCCCCCATTATATTAGTCATGGTTTCGCCCTTAAACCTACGACAAACACTACATTGCCGTACGACTTCTCTAGCGAGCCTTCGACCTCCGATGGGCCAGTAGCGCTCTCGGACTGAAGCTAGTATATGCTGAGGACCAGCATGCAAAAGTTTGAAGTGTTCAGCTTGAAAAATTAGTTTAGTTAGGTAATGATTAGAATTTAAAACAATAGGGTGTCTTTTTTCATAGGGATAGGAAGAAGTATCTATGCGACCTCCTACGCGAAGTACACCTGAATCATCAATAAATGGGCTCAATGAGCAGAGATGAGTATTTGGTTTAAGGGATTTTTTTGATTTTAATGAGAGGATCTCCTTTGAAAAATGATCATTTTGGGCAATTTTAATGAGAGCAGTTATGGACTTGTCTAGTTCATAAACTTGTAGAGCTCCCGTTAGCTTATTAGTTGGATTTTTACAATTGTGAATAAATCTGTACACTTGGGCTACAACTCTTTGTAGGACAGAAAGTTTCGAATATTTTTGCATAAAGTTAGGTACCGCAGGTGCATCCTCCGCCACCAAAGCGGGCATCGCTTTTAATTCAGGTAGCTCCATATTCCGTTCTATAGAAAAGGTTGGCCAAGCAGACTCGGTTTGTTTGAGAAACGATGGCCCGTGCCACCATAAAGTCAAGTTATTGACTTCTTTCGGTTCTACGCCTCTCGAGGCAAGATCAGCTGGGTTTTGAGAAGTAGGAACATGACGCCAAGAGTCGGAATCGGTAAGTTCACCTATAGCGGCTACTCTATTTGCTACAAACGTTTTAGTTTTGTTAGGGGCTTTTAGCCAGCCAAGCACAACACTGGAGTCGGTCCAGAACACAGAGCGTTTCAGCTCGATCCTCAAAGCTTCATTGACAGCGGTACTTAATTGAGCTCCTAGAAGAGCAGCAGATAGTTCTAAGCGCGGGATGCTGCAAGCTTTGATGGGAGCTACCCGAGCCTTGGCGCATAGTAGGTTAACGTGAACTTGACCATCTCTGTCTACAGATCTAAGATAGATACAGCTTCCATAGGCCATCTGTGAAGCATCACAAAAACAATGAAGTTCAACCTCAACTGGGTTATTAGCTAGGACCTGTCTTTGAATTTTAAGAGACGACAAAGTGCTGATTTGGTGACTGAATTTTTGCCAAGAATTTTGGATAGAGTGGGGGACAGGTTCATCCCAATCAATTTTTTCGGCCCATAGTTTTTGAAGTAGGATTTTTGCGCTAATAGTGCACAAAGACAATAGGCCGAGGGGATCAAAAATTTTGAACGTAGCAGACAAAATATTTCTTTTCGTAAGTTTATTGTTTGATGAAAAGTCTAGAGGAAAGTTTATATAATCGTGTTGGGGACACCAGCCGATACCGAGTGTACTAGCGGCATTGCTGATGATTAGAGTTGAGTCTTCCGAAGACTCCGAGTTGGATAGAAGATCAGGTAGGTTTGAGCGATATTTTCTTAGGGGAAAGCAACCTTTGGCAAGCTCATTGGAGACGGTGCGTTGAATGTAACGTAACTCTTCAGCATTATTGGCGCCAGTTAAGAGATCATCACAATAAAAATCGTTTTGAATAATAGTCTTAATATTAGAGTCGTTACATTCCTCGCCAATCTGCCAAATGCACCTAGTGCTGAGGAAACTAGAACTGGCGAAACCATAAGTTATTGTGTTTAGTTTTAGAGTGCGCATGGTTTCAGCCTCATCATCGCGCCATAGAATTAGTTGTAAGTTGCGATCACATTCCCTCACATTCACCTGCCTGTAC
Source organism: Eupithecia vulgata (assembly GCA_946478455.1). Classification (NCBI taxonomy): domain Eukaryota; kingdom Metazoa; phylum Arthropoda; class Insecta; order Lepidoptera; family Geometridae; genus Eupithecia; species Eupithecia vulgata. The sequence continues at coordinate 531,081 of OX297873.1, read as the reverse complement.
ATTTTCTCTATGTCTCCAGTAACGACAAAACGGTACTGTCTAAATCGAAGTAGAATGTTAAATAATGAATCTTGAATTGTAGGGCCTATCATTTGGAGGTCATTGACCGAAAAGCCAGAAGTGGTGGGTTCCGACGCGTTAAAAACTACTCGGAGCTTAGTGGATTCGCTTTTCTCTCGGATGACTGGGTGATGAGGAAGAAAATAAGCGTCAGTAGGTTTAGTTTCCGCAGACTCTGTAAGGTGGCCAAGGTCTAAGTACTCATGGATGAAGTCTGAGTACATTTTTTTTAACTCAGGATTTTTTCTAAACCGAGACTCAAGGTTTTCGAACCTTTTTTTAGCTACAAAGTAGGATTCGCCGAGACAATCTACTCCCTCCTTAAGTGGAATTCCTACACAAAAACGGCCATCACTTTCTCGATTTGAAGTGGAGAGATAGAATTTTTCACACAGCCTCTGTTCCTCAGTAAGAGGTTGAGCTATGGGAACGGTCTCAAGTTCCCAGAATTTAGTTAGTTCCTGTTCGAGGTCTGTATGCTTTTCATGTTTTAAAAGAAAATTACAAGATAGTGACCTTTTAGGTGGAACTTGATTTTGATTAGGCGTAGGACCTGCAATGAGCCATCCGAGTTTAGAGCTCCGAAGAGTAGGGTTGTTGACTCCTAGAGACTGCTGTTTGGAGCCTATCAACTCCCAAAACAGGTCTGAGCCGATAAGCATATCAATAGGGGATGGTTCGTTGAAGCTGGGGTCTGCAAGTATAACATTATTTAATTTTAGTGTATCAGTATTGAAGGGATGCCTTGGTAGATCGTCCGTTATAGTCTTTAATACTAAACACAACATGGTTACTTCGAATGAAGTTGACATAGACTGTAGTTTGAGAGCGCATCGCTCGGGATTTAGATTGAGAGTATTATTTCCGATGGCTACGATGCTGACATTCGATGGCTGAGGAGTCAAGTTGAGTCTTAGTTTAACACTTTCAGTGATAAATGACGATTGGCTCCCGCTGTCAAGCAACGCACGAACACAAACAGTGTCATTGGTATTAGGGTTAGTTAGGCGAACCTTAGCGGTACATAATAAAACATCTGAAGTCGACAAGGTAGACATGACCACAGATTTAGGTGGGCTAGAATCCGAAGCTACGACATCCGTCAAGTGTAGCAGCGAATTATGCCTCTGTTTACAGGAGCGACATGAACCGGGAAGTTTGCATGCCTGACTAGAGTGACCAGATCTTAAACAATTAGTACACAATTTTAGTGAAGCCACAGTGGAGTTCCTATCCTCAGGCGTCTGGGACTTAAATGTTGTGCATTCATAAATGCGGTGCTTACCAGAGCACACTGCACAATCAAAGTGCCGCGGTGAAGAGGAGTCCTTAGACGTAGCAATCATAGATTTTACTTGTGGCTTATTTTGATAAGGATTGTTTGAGATTGGCCTGTTGTGTGTCTGTTTGTCAGTTCTATTCCTGTTAACAGTTTCAAGAACATCAGCACGATTTTTCAAAAATGAGAAGAAATTATCAAGATTCGGTATTTCAGTTAAATTGTTACGGTGTTCTTCCCACTTGAAGACAGTACCGTTGTCCAGCCTTGCTACTAGAATGTGAATGATTAGGACATCCCACTTGTCAGTAGGTAGTCCTAGTGTGCTGAGGGCACGTAGGTTCTTGCTTACATGGTCAATAATAAACCTAAGAGACTTATCAGTTTCGCGAACTGATTCAATAGAAAATAGTGATTTTAAGTGATTGTTGATAAGTTGCCTCTTATTGTCAAAGCGATTGCAGAGAAGTGACCAAGCCTCATGATAGTTCTTATCTGACACTTCTAAGTTGCTTAGTACTCGAGCAGCTTCACCATCCAGATACGAACTGAGATAATGAAATTTGTGAATATTTAGAACTCGAGAATTATTGTGTATCAGCGAGGAATATACTTCTTTGAATTCCAACCATTTGTTATAAGTGCCATCAAACTTAGGTATAGTTATAGTAGGTAATTTGAAACCTAGCGAACCACAAGCATCTTGTTCATGATGATGACAGCTGTTAGAATGAGCACAACTAGAAGTATTGCCTTCATCGAGCTTTGGAGTACTATGTGATTGAATAAAATCTTGGGCAATGGAAATGCAATTATCAAACTCTTGTTCTATTAAATCACGAGTGCTTAATTCTACCTCTTGATTTGACTCGTTAAGTACTTCTATTTGGCTCTGCAATCCATCGAACTCAGTGAATAACGCTTCTATTCTAGATAACTTCATCGCAAGCTTGCTTATTTCTATAGTGGAAATGCTATCAAATGTCGTTAATAAATCTAGATATGTTTTAAACTTAGTAACACGTCCCTTGATGGAACTACGCCTAGAAGTTAATTCTTTAAAACTTAGTTCAGAAGTCATTGCGAAGAAGTATTAGAACACCAAGTAGATAATTAAGTTTGTATACGATACGCTCCTTGTTTCATTGACCGGGACGTGGGTAGGCCGGACGCTTCGTCAGCAATGCACACGAACAGCTGAGCCACAGGTACTCGCAGAAAGGTACTCAGGTGACAGCAGGAACAAAGGCGCGCTCGAGGTCGTTGACCCGCTTACGCTGGAATCAACGTCGAAATACTAAACATCTGATAGTGGTAAACTGAAAGCATGGGACTGCATTTATACTGCAATAAGGTGCAATTAGTTGGGATATTTTGACGCTGTTGTACAGTATAATTGATTGCAAGAAAGTCACAAATACGTGCGAAATAGTTTTGATAGTTTGCGAAACACTTTACTGCGAAAAATTATGCACGTTTTGGTAAGATTATCGGGCAGTATTAGTACAATAGGCGCGTGCACAGCACAGGTAGGCTAGTGAAACGAGAGAACTGAGCGGCAATATGCGTTCCGCTAATTCTGTAGGCACTTTAGTTTAGTAGGCATTTAGCACGCGCTATGAAAATTCACCCAACACTTAGAAACAAAGACACTAGGCATATCACAGAAAGAAGGGGAGAAAAGAGGGAAATGACAGGAACGAGCTCACTTTAGGATGACAGGCAAGCAGAGAGGTAGGTATCCGGGATCCTCAGCTGTGTTTTCAGCTGCGTAGGCGGCTCCAAGAAGTAGGCACCTCCATGCGCCGCGCAAATTGGTTATGATGTAAGTTCCTTGACCGCGGGGCTCGTTCTGCCTCTTCGAGAATGCAGAACGCGATCGCCCTTTGTTCTTCGAGCCCCAGTGATGCTCCTTCCCGTTCTCCCTTGGGTTTTTATGTGTTTTGGACCTGTTGAAAATGGCTCAGATGAATATCGTTCAAGGTCCTATCACGGTCGCCACTTTTTGTTCGGTTTATTGAACAAAACTTTAATTAAAAGATTGGATTGCTTGAATTTGGGTGTAATTTTATAGTTTTCAATAAATTACATGGCTTTTTGGTAGTTTAGAATTTTAGACAATCAAGGTAACAAAGAAGTTGTGTTAGCGCAATAATTATGGCGGTCGGGTTTCTGTTTCAATCTTTTTCTTGTCATTCTCCGCGTGCGTGGCTGGTCGTTGAGAGTTCAAATTTGACGTGATAATTAGCCCTTGTGATTGGTTCTCATCGAAGTCGCGCCCTGGCTGCGGTGTTCTATTGGCTGAGTGAAAACATGACGTGATGAACAGACCTTCTGATAGGCGCGCCGCTAGCGCTTCGGTGCGCTTATTGGTGCAGTACTCGTGCGTCTCTATTGGTCGTAGAATATTCGTTCTAAAACAGAAAGGTTGATCCGTTCGGAAACAGTTCGGCGTCAACACTAGGTCTCTTTTGAAACAACATCAAAATTTGAAATTATTCATTTTCATTTATTTATATATTTTTTTCTTGAAATGAGTAATGGCGCACGAAATGTATCATTATTTTAAATTTCAAGTTAATAGCTGCAGTAGTTACTGAGATATTCAAGAAAGAGCGGGGACGGACAGAGCGAGACCATAAGGGTTTCAAAACCGATGTTTGAAACCCTAAAAAGAGAAATCAAATCCTCGAGATTCCGATGGCTCAGGCATGTAGTCCAAATGGGGGAGGATCGAGCAGCCAGCAGAGCGTACGTGGGCCGCCCAAGTGGCCGTTGGCCTTCCCCTTGGTCATTCCGAGGTACCGCTGGAGCGACGAAGTTGAGAAAGAAATAGGAACCGGGACAGACAACTGGCTTTCTCTTGCGACGGAGGCCAAGATGTATTGTTTTGATAATGTATACCGATCATCTAGTTCCCATATATACATAATAATATACAAGCTCTACTTACTTTGAGGCTAGATGGCGGAGTGTAGACTGTCCAGCATGATGATTGATAGAACAGCCGTCAAAAGTCTAGTTTAGCGAGTCACCTAGCTTATTACTAGAACACTCTTGCCTGTTTGCTAAGTTAGTTTACAAGGATGAGAATTAATACTACTTTGCATCAAAATGTAAGAAATATTATATAATTATATTACCAGTATAGAAATAAAAATAATACATAACATGCCATTTACGATGTGAAATTTGCAAACACACAAAAATTAAGTTGTTTAAATTGTTACACGACTAAATAATACTGATGAAGCAGTTTTTAGGGTTCCGTACCCATAGGGTGACCCTATTAGTAAGCCTCCGCTCTCTGTAAATCTTTCATCAATCAACCAGTTATTTTTTTTACAGAGTATTTGTTTCGTTTGCCACTATAACAACTAATAGTAAAAATAAAATCAATATTAAAACTAAAGGGGGTTCCATACAAAAACCTCTGCTCTACTTTTGTCGCGGTTCTTGAATTTTGATTGTTTTATTTCGTTTTGAGGGGTTTCTGTTGCGAAATAGATTATGTACGGAACCTCCGTGTGCGAGTCAACTCGCACTTGGTTTTTGCATATAATATTAAATATATTAAATTAAAGGGAGTGATTCGTGAAGTGTGATTATTGATGAGTCATTTTATGTCGAACAGCTCGGGGATATCATGATATGACACTGCTTTGTTTCTCTTCCGATTCACCTACATAATTATAAGCAAGCAAATTCCATTTTATATATGTATGAATATAAAATAGTATGAATTATTCTAAATGCTTATAGAATCTGAAAATTGAGGCTAGTAAAGTTTTAAGTGAAAACTCCAGAACTCTACATGGTCAATATCTACTTTGCGAGGAAGATACAAGTTTACACAGACAATACCATTCGTTTTTAGGGTTTCGTACCTCAAAAGGAAAAAAGGAACCCTCATAGGATCACTTTGTTGTCCGTCTGTCCGTCTGTCAACCCTCTTTTCTCAGAAACGCGTGGAGTAATCGAGTTGATATTCGCATCATATACGCAAGCTAGTAACCTCTCGGAGCCGCGATATAAATCAAACTTCTAAGTCAACGCAATCAAAAAATACAACTGTTTATGTCTATTTTTTAATGTTCCAAGGGAATCACATGCACACAAAACCTATAGGGTACTTCCCGTTGACCTAGAACCATGAAATTTGGCAAGAAGCAATGTCTTATAGCACAAGTAAAGGAAAAAAATCCGAAAACCATAATTTTTTTGTTTATTCATAGAAAAAATAATTTTTTAATCTCGCCATGGACCAAAAACCTACAGGTTACGGTTTTCAGATTTTTCCCTTTACTTGCTATATGGCATTGCTTCTTGCCAAATTTCATGGTTCTAGGTCAACGGAAAGTAGGTACCTACTTTCCGTTGACCTAGAACCATGAAATTTGCCAAAATGCCATATAGACATAAACAGTTGTAACTTTTGATTGCGTTGACTTAGAAGTTTGATTTATATCGCGGCTCCGAGAGGTTACTAGCTTGCGTATATGATGCGAATATCAACTCGATTACTCCACGCGTTTCTGAGAAAAGAGGGTGGACAGACGGACAACAAAGTGATCCTATAAGGGTTCCTTTTTTCCTTTTGAGGTACGAAACCCTAAAAACGAATGGTATTGTCTGTGTAAACTTGTATCTTCCTCGCAAAGTAGATATTGACCATGTAGAGTTCTGGAGTTTTCACTTAAAACTTTACTAGCCTCAATTTTCAGATTCTATAAGCATTTAGAATAATTCATACTATTTTATATTCATACATATATAAAATGGAATTTGCTTCCTTATAATTATGTAGGTGAATCGGAAGAGAAACAAAGCAGTGTCATATCATGATATCCCCGAGCTGTTCGACATAAAATGACTCATCAATAATCACACTTCACGAATCACTCCCTTTAATTTAATATATTTAATATTATATGCAAAAACCAAGTGCGAGTTGACTCGCACACGGAGGTTCCGTACATAATCTATTTCGCAACAGAAACCCCTCAAAACGAAATAAAACAATCAAAATTCAAGAACCGCGACAAAAGTAGAGCAGAGGTTTTTGTATGGAACCCCCTTTAGTTTTAATATTGATTTTATTTTTACTATTAGTTGTTATAGTGGCAAACGAAACAAATACTCTGTAAAAAAAATAACTGGTTGATTGATGAAAGATTTACAGAGAGCGGAGGCTTACTAATAGGGTCACCCTATGGGTACGGAACCCTAAAAACTGCTTCATCAGTATTATTTAGTCGTGTAACAATTTAAACAACTTAATTTTTGTGTGTTTGCAAATTTCACATCGTAAATGGCATGTTATGTATTATTTTTATTTCTATACTGGTAATATAATTATATAATATTTCTTACATTTTGATGCAAAGTAGTATTAATTCTCATCCTTGTAAACTAACTTAGCAAACAGGCAAGAGTGTTCTAGTAATAAGCTAGGTGACTCGCTAAACTAGACTTTTGACGGCTGTTCTATCAATCATCATGCTGGACAGTCTACACTCCGCCATCTAGCCTCAAAGTAAGTAGAGCTTGTATATTATTATGTATATATGGGAACTAGATGATCGGTATACATTATCAAAACAATACATCTTGGCCTCCGTCGCAAGAGAAAGCCAGTTGTCTGTCCCGGTTCCTATTTCTTTCTCAACTTCGTCGCTCCAGCGGTACCTCGGAATGACCAAGGGGAAGGCCAACGGCCACTTGGGCGGCCCACGTACGCTCTGCTGGCTGCTCGATCCTCCCCCATTTGGACTACATGCCTGAGCCATCGGAATCTCGAGGATTTGATTTCTCTTTTTAGGGTTTCACACATCGGTTTTGAAACCCTTGTGGTCTCGCTCTGTCCGTCCCCGCTCTTTCTTGAATATCTCAGTAACTACTGCAGTTATTAACTTGAAATTTAAAGTAATGATACATTTCGTGCGCCATTACTCATTTCAAGAAAAAAATATATAAATAAATGAAAATGAATAATTTCAAATTTTGATGTTGAAATTTCAAAAGAGACCTAGGAAAGAAAATGGGGTATCAAATGAAAGGTATCGTTTTGTACATTACAAAACACTTTTTGAAATTTCTGTAAGGTTCATACTTTTTGAAATATTTCAAAAAAAGTCGAAAAATTTACCATTCCCCCCCCCCCCCCCCCCCCCTATCTCCGAAGATTGCAGACCGATCCATGTACAATTTATTAGGTGTTTGTAGATATCAATCTATATTTTACAGGAAAAATATAGAGAAGTATGTAGTAATAATAGTTTTTGAAAAATGGTCAAAAAGGGGGATTTTTTTTTCAAGAGGGGGTACCTACCCATGTGGTGTATCAAATGAAAGGTATCATTTTGGCCTTTTAAAACACTTTTTGAAATTTCTGAAAGTTTCATACTTCTTAAAATATTTCAGAAAATTGATTGTCCAAATAATTGGCAAATGTTTGAAACCCTCGGCGCGCGAGTTACACTCGCACTTGGCAGATCTTGTTTATGTTTGACTCGTACACTAGATCTTTAATTTCTTTTTTTTTCGATGTCTCCAGTCTCCATCTTCCTGCTGGGCCCGTTAGATCTTCCTTTCGACCACTAACAGTTTATGCTCTTCTTCCGTGTTTGCGTCCAGGCTTCACATCCGTACATTAAAATGAGTCTTATCAAAGTTTTGTAAATGCGGAGCTTCGTGGTCCTGGTCATCAGCTTAGACACACGTGATGTGGACTTGAATCTGTATCTCCTCATCCCTTTGATTGGTATCAGTTACGACGCATCCAAAATATACTAGCGTACCATTTCCCATGCAGCTTAAGACCAGCAAGTTATCTGGAGGTTGTGTGAAGAGGGCGGAAAATAAACATGTGACTTCTCGCGATATCCCAAATCTGGCTTACGCGGTAAAATCTCTTTTCACATTTTTTACAACCAACAAAATTATGATTGCGTGACTGACGCTGCTTGTACAGACTTTGCGGAGTGTTTACCGAGAGATTATGTTCATTACCTACTTATCTATGGTTTTAAAGCCTTTCGTAAGCCAAGAATGATATTTAACTCGAAATATTCTGTTCACCCAAAAAAAAAATGTTCTAAATGTCCATAGATTAATGACAAACACGAACTTGAGTATTCAAGGGGTTGTTGCCGGAGCACCGCGCCGCGCTCCGCTGGACAAGCCGATCAAGGGGTTGTTGCCGGAGTACCGCGCCGCGCTCCGCTGGACAAGCCGATCAAGGGGTTGTTGGCGGAGCACCGCGCCGCGCTCCGCTGGACAAGCCGATCAAGGGGTTGTTGCCGGAGCACCGCGCCGCGCTCCACTGGACAAACCGATCAAGGGGTTGTTGGCGGAGCACCGCGCCGCGCTCCGCTGGACAAGCCGATCAAGGGGTTGTTGCCGGAGCACCGCGCCGCGCTCCACTGGACAAGCCGGTCAAGGGGTTGTTGCCGGAGCACCGCGCCGCGCTCCGCTGGACAAGCCGATCAACGAAATCTTCTTGAAGTTTCTTCCACCCTTCACACATTCAATGGAGCGGGAAACTTATAGAAAGTTTCCAACTCGCCTCTCGCGTGCCTACACGTATAATAATAATAATTGTTTATTTCAGGCAACACAAGACAAGAACTTACAAAGTAACTTAACTAGGGCCCATATGATAAATACCTTAGAGACTAACATACATAATAAGTATAAAGAGTACAGTCGTGTCACTGGCACTAGGTCGATGACGTGCGCGCGGTGTCGCGTATCAGCCTTCCACAGAACTTCCTGAACACGACACCCGTCGGCCAAAATCCGCTATCCATAAAAGTTGAGAGACGATCCGTCGGCACTCTCACCATAAATGACGTAATTCCTAAGAAATCGAATAATGATGAAGGCGTGGCTTGATATAAGTAAGGATTTATTTATTTATTCAACAAAATCCACAGCCCTTGTGATCTAAAATTAACATAGGTACTTATTGACTTAACATAAGGCCAATACGCCCCACTCGGGCTGATAAGTGGCATTTTCAGGACTGAGAGACTTTGAATTGATTACCCAATGTACTGGATATCCATGATAACAGCACCAAGTTCACGAACACAAGCGGTTGATGACTTCACACTTTGTTTGCCAAAAAACAATTGAATGTGTAACTTATGTAACTGCTTGACATGCAACCGGTTTTTCAAAGCTTTGTCACATTATGTGTTTTTCACTTGTACCAAATCGTTGACAATTCACGGGATTTTCGAAACGTTTTTAATTCTATTCTATTCTAATTTGCATTGACATAAGGGGATCTCTTTTTTCACGGTTCATGTGGATGCCATTAACACTTCTAAACTTTCACGTTGTGACGTGAAAATCACTAATATTATATAAATAAGTGGTAAAGTTTGAATATTAGATATTTGGATCGATGTTTGTAACCTCTTCGCGCCGTAGCGACGGAACCGATCGGGCTGAAATTTTACAAGGGAGTAGCTCTAAGCCTGGAATCAAACATAAGGATGATAATAATAATTCAATTGACCAGAGCCAGAGCAGGAGCCCTCGCTTCTTAACACAAGTTTCGACTCGTTTGACTTAAAATAAAAAATAAAATAAAATAAAACTAAACTAGCTAACCATAATGATGATGATGATGATAGAAGAAGCGCGTGCGAAGCCGGGGCAGGTACAAGTCAAAAATTAAAAACAACTTTTCAAAACTTTTCTTAAGTAAATTCTTAAATAAATTTCGTCTTTTTCTATCAAGAAGAATAACTAAAAATTACTCCTAATAATTTGATTGTTAAAACCGTCGGTCGTGGGATTCGAAGACGAATACCTTCATTTTTACTTTGTCTAGATTCAAGAATAAATATAAGGGAATGCCTCGGTATCATTCGATATAGTACAATAGTGAAATAAGGGAATGCCTCGGTATCATTCGATATAGTACAATAGTGAAATAAGGGAATGCCTCGGTATCATTCGATATAGTACAATAGTGAAATAAGGGAATGCCTCGGTATCATTCGATATAGTACAATAGTGAAATCATTTTCAACATAGGTCCGTAGTTGACGAAGAATTGGACAAAAATACATAAAAGATAGGTATAGCCGAGCATGGAACCTCATCCTTTTTCGATGTCAGTTAAAAACAAAAAAGATATTGCAAATGTAAATGTCAACTGAACGTACAACTACCGGGCAACTTTCTGATGATGACTGTACGAGCAGTAGACTAAAGTGCACTCGTACGTACATTGTCAGCCACTGTGTTATTTGGACCAATCCAGATGAAAAGAAATGTACCGAATGACTTGTAACATGATTTAGTTTATTTACAAAACTCCCCCCACACTCCCCAACACTCCCACAGGAAAAGTTATAGCTCTTTATTCTAAATTGTTTTCCGTTCAACATTATGAAATTTTGTCACGAATCTGAAGAAAATGCGAGGGAAATATTAATCCTGCCGTGAGTATGGAATCAGCATTAAAAGTTGGTAGATTCATCCTTCGGGTAAGTACATGGGGAACCCTACCGGAGCACCCACGGGGGTGTACCTGCGGCTTGTTACGGTGACAACGAGAATATAATGAAGTTAGCATATAAAATTGTTTAGGCGGGGAAGAAGGAAATTTCCTGTTAGTTTGCTATCAACACACAAGGCTACATAATATAATTATGTATATATCTCTTTTTCTCTTTCTATCATTTATAAAAAAAGTTTAAGTAGATACTCATTGTCCACAATTTGGTTTAAATTTAAACTGGCACATTTAGTTCCGCCTGGTTTCGTCACCATTGAAAATTGAAAATTGATCTATATTGTGCTCGATAGATATTAGTTGAGTTTGGCTTCCCTGGATGATCCCTGGATGATTCCTGGCACGACAGGATTTCGTGATAAACGATTTAGCATTGCCGTTACTATTAAAATAAAACGTCAAGTGCGAGTTAGACTCGCGCATCAAGGGTTCCGTACAAACTCCTACTCTTTAGCAAAGAAATCAGTCAAATCCAGACGAATAAGGCACAATAATTTTCTGATTTGATAACGATTATGACGTAACTTATTTAGTCCCTCGAACTATTGGCGTCTCGAGACTAAATAAGTTACGTCCAACCCTAGTGTAACAATGTACTATTTTGTATGAATAAACCACAAATTTACGGTTTTCTGATTTTTCCCTTTACTTGTGCTATAAGTCATTGCTTCTTGCCAAATTTCATGGTTCTAGGTCAACGGAAAGTACCCTACAGGTTTTTGGTCCATGGTAAGATTCGATTTTTTTTTTTGTGAATAAACTAAAAATTTACGGTTTTCGGATTTTTCCCTTTACTTGTGTTATAAGACCTAGCTTCTCACCAATTTTCATGGTTCTAGGTCAACGGGAAGTACCCATAATGTTTTTGGTCCATGGCAAGATTAAAAAAATATTTTTTAGGTGAATAAACTACAAATTTACGGTTTTCAGATTTTTCCCTTTATTTTTGCTATAATATGACCTTGCTTCGTGCCAAATTTCATGGTTCTAGGTGAACGGGAAGTACCCTATAGGTTTTTGGTCCATGGCAAGATTAAAAAAATATTTTTTCTGTGAATAAACTACAAATTTACGGTTTTCGGATTTTTTCCTTTACTTGTACTATAAGACCTTGCTTCTCACCAAATTTCATGGTTCTAGGTCAACGGGAAGTACCCTATAGGTTTTGTGTGCATGTGATTCCCTAGGAACATTGAAAAAAAATAGACATAAACAGCTGTAACTTTTGATTGCGTTGACTTAGAAGTTTGATTTATGTCGAGGCTTCAAGAGGTTACGAGCCTGCGTATATGATGTGAATATCAACTCGATAACCCTACGCGTTTCTGAGAAAAGTGGGTTGACAGACGGACAGACGGACAGACGGACAGACGGACAGACGGACAGACGGACAGACGGACAGACGGACAGACGGACAGACGGACAGACGGACAGACGGACAGACGGACAGACGGACAGACGGACAGACGGACAGACGGACAGACGGACAGACGGACAGACGGACAGACGGACAGACGGACAGACGGACAGACGGACAGACGGACAGACGGACAGACGGACAGACGGACAGACGGACAGACGGACAGACGGACAGACGGACAGACGGACAGACGGACAGACGGACAGACGGACAGACGGACAGACGGACAGACGGACAGACGGACAGACGGACAGACGGACAGACGGACAGACGGACAGACGGACAGACGGACAGACGGACAGACGGACAGACGGACAGACGGACAGACGGACAGACGGACAGACGGACAGACGGACAGACGGACAGACGGACAGACGGACAGACGGACAGACGGACAGACGGACAGACGGACAGACGGACAGACGGACAGACGGACAGACGGACAGACGGACAGACGGACAGACGGACAGACGGACAGACGGACAGACGGACAGACGGACAGACGGACAGACGGACAGACGGACAGACGGACAGACGGACAGACGGACAGACGGACAGACGGACAGACGGACAGACGGACAGACGGACAGACGGACAGACGGACAGACGGACAGACGGACAGACGGACAGACGGACAACAAAGTGATCCTATAAGGGTTCCTTTTTTCCTTTTGAGGTACGGAACCCTAAAAACTAAAAAAAAACTCAATAACTTTATTTCTTTAGTCTTACAAAATAAGCACTTAGACAAGTCAAATTTAATACTATAAACACAGGTCTAAAAATAGTAATTATTATCAATAAGAAATAATGATGTTATTGATTTTATTCGCTTCAATTTTTTTATGCTGCCAGCATTCTGGGTGTACGAAGTACGATATGTTATTGAGTCTATGCGTGTGATTCCAAGGTTACTTAACTTGCCGTGATGTTTCTAATTTCGCATTAAACCTTTCATTTACTAAGTCTAAGACTTTAATTCAACGTTAAAAATAAACGCGTTCAGTTGAAGCTTAAACGACTTTCCGCTCTAAACTGAGTTTCCGTGGTACATTTGACATTTCCGCTCTAAACTGAGTTTCCGTGGTACATTTGACATTTCCGCTCTAAACTGAGTTTCCGTGGTACATTTGACATTTCCGCTCTAAACTCAGTTTCCGTGGTACATTTGACATTTCCGCTCTAAACTCAGTTTCCGTGGTACATTTGACATTTCCGCTCTAAACTCAGTTTCCGTGGTACATTTGACATTTCCGCTCTAAGCTTAGTTTCCGTGGTACATTTGACATTTCCGCTCTAAGCTCAGTTTCCGTGGTACATTTGACATTTCCGCTCTAAGCTCAGTTTCCGTGGTACATTTGACATTTCCGCTCTAAACTCAGTTTCCGTGGTACATTTGACATTTCCGCTCTAAACTCAGTTTCCGTGGTACATTTGACATTTCTGCTCTAAGCTCAGTTTCCGTGGTACATTTGACATTTCCGCTCTAAACTCAGTTTCCGTGGTACATTTGACATTTCCGCTCTAAGCTCAGTTTCCGTGGTACATTTGACATTTCCGCTCTAAGCTCAGTTTCCGTGGTACATTTGACATTTCCGCTCTAAGCTCCGAATTTGTTATTAGTATAGACAAGAAGAAAAGTGTTGCCCATAAACGTTTCTGAAAACTTCCTGATAGAAAGAACACCTCCTACATCATCATCATGATCATTCTCGTGTGATTTTTGTAGATGTAAATAGCGTGTGCGAGAGCAGATGTGCGTCCGAAGAGCCGCGCGGTGAGCCCTTGGGAATATTGGCTTGTAGTGGATGCAGCTTGCAGCGTAGTGGATGCAGCTTGCAGCGTAGTGGATGCAGCTTGCAGCGTATTGGATGCAGCTTGCAGCGTATTGGATGCAGCTTGCAGCGTATTGGATGCAGCTTGCAGCGTAGTGGATGCAGCTTGCAGCGTATTGGATGCAGCTTGCAGCGTATTGGATGCAGCTTGCAGCGTAGTGGATGCAGCTTGCAGCACCGCGCTCCAATAACTTATTATTATAAGAAAGTTTACAACTTCATAATATTTGCTTCTGGCGAACGGGGACTGAGCCAACGTCTCTGTGGAGCCCGCTGTGCTTGTGTAGCTACTGAACCGAAAGACATAGTTTACTGGCTGAATTTTAAAGTTTCTTTCTACAATATCAGCTTAGTTGACGACCTCAGTGGCGCAGCGGGCGAGAGTCTGCCTGCGACGCAAGAGGTTGCGGGTTCGATCCCCGCCTCGGAACAAATTTGTGTACGATCTGCAGAAATTTGTTCCGTTGGTCTGGGTGTTTTCTATGTATAATAAAAAATATCTATCTATGTAATGTATAATATTACGTACTTATATCAGTTATTTAGTACCCATAACACAAGCTCTGCTTACCTTGGGGCTAGATAATGCTGTGTGAATTGTCCAGCATTATTTATTTTATTTATTTATTTAGTTATGGTTTAAAATCTGTTTTGAATAATGTTTAGATTGGCATTATTTCTTCATTAGTCAAACTTGCTATGAATTGTTGCAATCATCGTGGAACCTAACCTACAAATGATCCTCGGAGAGACGGAGGGAGACACATCGTGGAACCTAACCTACAAATGATCCTCGGAGAGACGGAGGGAGACAAGACTCCGTAATAAAAACTTGTATCCTGTAAGAAAACGTCACTTGCTGTGCGACTCGGTTAGAAAGGTCCCGATGATGCTTTACTATCATCTTCTTAAGCGTGTTTTTATTCATATTATCGTATTTTATTTACTTAGGTAATATATTTTACAAATTATCTTACTTTTCCTACGAACAAAGAAAGGGATAAAGTAGACACAGGCTAATATGCCAGCCAAGTTAAGACAAGAAAGGAACTGAATTTGGCTGACACTTTAACTATTACATATATATATATATTTATATTAGAACTTGGTTTTAAATGGGTTTTGGTTAACCTTCCTTGTGTAACCATGAAATGATTCGCAATAACGTAAGAAAAGATGACTCAAGGACTTTCGACAACTTGGCACTAGGTGCCAAGATGTCGACTCTCTCTGAAGGTCACGTGAACTTGGTCCAGTTTAACCATTCCATGTTTGGGGAGTAAGATTATTGAACAGACCAAACATACATTATCTTGTTATCAGATGCAGCTTGTTGTTTCTACCAAATTACCAGAAGCCGTAAATCCCGGGCGGGTTAGCAAATGGATCGAAACAAAATCTGAGGCCGGCAAAAAATACGAGCAACAGCGGAAAGCACTTTGTTTTTACGAATTTTAGACATAATGTTAACGTTTATCGTGAAAAACTGTTATTGCAAACCTTTTCGTGTGTTTTGTGGATCGGAATGAACAATTGTGTTTTGTTTGGGAATCGTGTTACAGTTTATCTGATTTCGATTTACTTGAAAAATGCCTCTGGAAGCATGGTAAGGAGTACCACCTCACTGGCTGGACTGCATAGGGTAAAATCAGGATAGTTGCCTCAGTGGGATACTTGCCGCGGTTTTGAAAACGCTATGTTAGAGATGTCAGTGGCATTAGCGCTCTACTATAATTGTAAGCGCCCCTCCCGGTGACCTCATGGCCATGTGAACCGTCAGCCTCGGCGCACGCATTTCGTCAGTACGAGCAAATATCTTCCGCGGCGAAACTTCGACGGGCGTTGTAATTATATTGGTATGTAATCTCTATTGAATATTTTTATTACTGTTTGTTGGTTCAGTCAACTTATTAATTCTTTGCATGTATTAGGGTTTAAATTACATTGTTTATTATGTTTTATTGTTCAATAGTTTGTATTTATTTTGCAAATAAAAAGGGCAAGTATCCGTATCAAAAAGGATAGTCGCCCTAGTTACTTTTACGGATAGTCGCCTTAGGGCAACTATCCCCAACCATGAATTCTTTAATTAGCGAAGTAATTTTTTTTTATCTTTGTGTTTTTAGGGTTTAGTTCGGGTACGAAACCCTTATGGTCTCGCTATGTCCGTCCTTTTTTAAGGTTCCGTATTTACGCAAAGGGTGAAAACGGGACCCTATTAATATAATTTCCTCTTGAATACATATCTCAGCAACTACTGAAGCAATTAGTTTGTCGTAAACATTAAATTTATTGTAGTAAACATTAAATTTTGAAAGCGACTTTAAGGTAAAATGGGGTATCAAAATATTTTGATACCCCATTTGACCTTATAAGTCTCTTCTAAAATTTTTACATAACAATTTGTATCGAAAATTTTCATTTCTCGTTTTTTGTAAAAAAAAATGCAAACTAATAACTTATGTTATTTAATGTACAAGACATTTCAAAACAGTTTTGGAAAAAATTCTAGTTTTCATAATTTTTGTAATATAATTTGTAAAAAATATGAAAATACATCTGTCTGAAATGTAAATCCTCTGCCAAAAGTTTGGGTACACTTGTATTTTTTTTTGTCACCAACTAAATATTTCATTAGTGCACATTGCCTGTAGTTTTGCTTGACATGACTATAACTTAGCTTACATGAAATAAATATGTACTTACCTCATAAAAATGCATTCATTCTAGGTGAACAAAATGCCTCGGTGCCGCGCCAAATAAGCTGGACAGAAGATAGTTTAGCACTTGCGTTCAAAGAGTTGGATGAACAACGCGTTCGACATTACCCCAACATACCAATTTATGTTTTTATAGTTTTCAAGAATAAAACTTAATAATAATTGATAATATTGATTAGTACTTAATAAAAGATTGTAGTATTATAATAAAGACTGATTACTTTAACTTATATAAATTTGTATTTTGTACAAAATCTTAAGTGCGGGCATCTATCCCCACACGAGGCAAGTATCCTCCGAAGCATTTTTATCGTTAGGCTACTATCCGCTAGAGTAGGCAACTATCCCATTTTTGAGAGGTTAAATAAAACAGGATTTACTGAAAACCATTATTAATTATTTAAAAAAAAATAGGCTTATATAATAGGTCAAAGACCAATATATTGATATACATCTTGCATTATTCTAAATAAGTACATATTTTTTCGTAAAAGAGCTTTTTTGAAAAGTGGGGCAACTATCCTGATTTTACCCTATAAGGGAAGGTACTGTTAGGGTTCGTGCATAGCGTACGGTAGTCAGGCTCCTTAATTTTATCGTAGGTATGTTGCCAGGGATATGTTACTGAGGAAATACTGTGTACTAAAAACTGTACAAGGCTCGTAATGGAGCGCACCTACCGCTCTTGTACAAGGCTCGTGGTGGAGCGCGCCTATCGCTCTTGTACAAGGCTCGTGGTGGAGCGCGCCTATCGCTCTTGTACAAGGCTCGTGGTGGAGCGCGCCTACCGCTCTTGTACAAGGCTCGTGGTGGAGCGCGCCTACCGCTCTTGTACAAGGCTCGTAATGGAGCGCACCTATCGCTCTTGTACAAGGCTCGTGGTGGAGCGCGCCTATCGCTCTTGTACAAGGCTCGTGTTGGAGCGCGCCTATCGCTCTTGTACAAGGCTCGTGGTGGAGCGCGCCTACCGCTCTCGTAGCAGTAGGCGCGGCGTGACGAATGCCGCCGTATCTCTCATCCAGCAAGTGTTTTACTGGCATTCGATGAAAAAAACTGTTAGGTACTTTCGTTTTTATTTTTTGGATTTCTTCTCTCAAGGGGGAAAACTGGAATAAGATAAACCGTAGAGGCGGAATTCTGGAATTAAAAAATGAAATTGTAATAGAAATTTTTGAGATAATTTTGTTTAAGAGGGATTTCTAGACTTTGAATTTTCAAAAACGATAAGGGAGAATTCTGGACTTCTAAAAAATGACATTCCAGTTTTCCCCCTCAAGGAGGATTTGTCAAGGGGGATTTCTGGAATAACCTATAATCCTTACCGAACGCAAGTCACAGTCATTTACGATCGGTTACTTGTCAAAGTTGAAACTCGTACCACAATGTCACAATGTACAAAGACTATTTTGTCTATTACCAATCAAGTTCATTATAATACTATTACCTAATCGCATCTAGTAGGATTGCTTTGAAGTGCTGAAAGGAGACAATGAATCGTAAACTTGAATAGTTTTAGTAAACTATGCAAAACAAAATGTAACCTTCGACTAGTGATCTGAGGCTCTAGAGATCACTAGTCGAAGGTCAATAGTTCAAGTAAAACTGTTCGTAACGTGGTTTGATAGTTGTGATACACAGCAAGTGCGTTAGCTACCTTTCCGGGTTTGATAGTTGTGATACACAGCAAGTGCGTTAGCTACCTTTCCGGGTTTGATAGTTGTGATACACAGCAAGTGCGTTAGCTACCTTTCCGGGTTTGATAGTTGTGATACACAGCAAGTGCGTTAGCTACCTTTCCGGGTTTGATAGTTGTGATACACAGCAAGTGCGTTAGCTACCTTTCCGGGTTTGATAGTTGTGATACACAGCAAGTGCGTTAGCTACCTTTCCGGGTTTGATAGTTGTGATACACAGCAAGTGCGTTAGCTACCTTTCCGGGTTTGATAGTTGTGATACACAGCAAGTGCGTTAGCTACCTTTCCGGGTTTGATAGTTGTGATACACAGCAAGTGCGTTAGCTACCTTTCCGGGTTTGATAGTTGTGATACACAGCAAGTGCGTTAGCTACCTTTCCGGGTTTGATAGTTGTGATACACAGCAAGTGCGTTAGCTACCTTTCCGGGTTTGATAGTTGTGATACACAGCAAGTGCGTTAGCTACCTTTCCGGGTTTGATAGTTGTGATACACAGCAAGTGCGTTAGCTACCTTTCCGGGTTTGATAGTTGTGATACACAGCAAGTGCGTTAGCTACTATTCCTGGTTTGATAGTTGTGATACACAGCAAGTGCGTTAGCTACCTTTCCGGGTTTGATAGTTGTGATACACAGCAAGTGCGTTAGCTACCTTTCCGGGTTTGATAGTTGTGATACACAGCAAGTGCGTTAGCTACCTTTCCGGGTTTGATAGTTGTGATACACAGCAAGTGCGTTAGCTACCTTTCCGGGTTTGATAGTTGTGATACACAGCAAGTGCGTTAGCTACCTTTCCGGGTTTGATAGTTGTGATACACAGCAAGTGCGTTAGCTACCTTTCCGGGTTTGATAGTTGTGATACACAGCAAGTGCGTTAGCTACCTTTCCGGGTTTGATAGTTGTGATACACAGCAAGTGCGTTAGCTACTATTCCGGGTTTGATAGTTGTGATACACAGCAAGTGCGTTAGCTACCTTTCCGGGTTTGATAGTTGTGATACACAGCAAGTGCGTTAGCTACCTTTCCGGGTTTGATAGTTGTGATATACAGCAAGTGCGTTAGCTACTATTCCTGGTTTGATAGTTGTGATACACAGCAAGTGCGTTAGCTACCTTTCCGGGTTTGATAGTTGTGATACACAGCAAGTGCGTTAGCTACCTTTCCGGGTTTGATAGTTGTGATACACAGCAAGTGCGTTAGCTACCTTTCCGGGTTTGATAGTTGTGATACACAGCAAGTGCGTTAGCTACCTTTCCGGGTTTGATAGTTGTGATACACAGCAAGTGCGTTAGCTACCTTTCCGGGTTTGATAGTTGTGATACACAGCAAGTGCGTTAGCTACCTTTCCGGGTTTGATAGTTGTGATACACAGCAAGTGCGTTAGCTACCTTTCCGGGTTTGATAGTTGTGATACACAGCAAGTGCGTTAGCTACCTTTCCGGGTTTGATAGTTGTGATACACAGCAAGTGCGTTAGCTACCTTTCCGGGTTTGATAGTTGTGATACACAGCAAGTGCATTAGCTACCTTTCCGGGTTTGATAGTTGTGATACACAGCAAGTGCATTAGCTACCTTTCCGGGTTTGATAGTTGTGATACACAGCAAGTGCGTTAGCTACCTTTCCGGGTTTGATAGTTGTGACACACAGCAAGTGCATTAGCTACCTTTCCGGGTTTGATAGTTGTGATACACAGCAAGTGCATTAGCTACCTTTCCGGGTTTGATAGTTGTGATACACAGCAAGTGCGTTAGCTACCTTTCCGGGTTTGATAGTTATGATACACAGCAAGTGCATTAGCTACCTTTCCGGGTTTGATAGTTGTGATACACAGCAAGTGCGTTAGCTACCTTTCCGGGTTTGATAGTTGTGATACACAGCAAGTGCGTTAGCTACCTTTCCGGGTTTGATAGTTGTGATACACAGCAAGTGCGTTAGCTACCTTTCCGGGTTTGATAGTTGTGATACACAGCAAGTGCGTTAGCTACCTTTCCGGGTTTGATAGTTGTGATACACAGCAAGTGCGTTAGCTACCTTTCCGGGTTTGATAGTTGTGATACACAGCAAGTGCGTTAGCTACCTTTCCGGGTTTGATAGTTGTGATACACAGCAAGTGCGTTAGCTACTATTCCTGGTTTGATAGTTGTGATACACAGCAAGTGCGTTAGCTACCTTTCCGGGTTTGATAGTTGTGATACACAGCAAGTGCGTTAGCTACCTTTCCGGGTTTGATAGTTGTGATACACAGCAAGTGCGTTAGCTACCTTTCCGGGTTTGATAGTTGTGATACACAGCAAGTGCGTTAGCTACCTTTCCGGGTTTGATAGTTGTGATACACAGCAAGTGCGTTAGCTACCTTTCCGGGTTTGATAGTTGTGATACACAGCAAGTGCGTTAGCTACCTTTCCGGGTTTGATAGTTGTGATACACAGCAAGTGCGTTAGCTACCTTTCCGGGTTTGATAGTTGTGATACACAGCAAGTGCGTTAGCTACTATTCCGGGTTTGATAGTTGTGATACACAGCAAGTGCGTTAGCTACCTTTCCGGGTTTGATAGTTGTGATACACAGCAAGTGCGTTAGCTACCTTTCCGGGTTTGATAGTTGTGATATACAGCAAGTGCGTTAGCTACTATTCCTGGTTTGATAGTTGTGATACACAGCAAGTGCGTTAGCTACCTTTCCGGGTTTGATAGTTGTGATACACAGCAAGTGCGTTAGCTACCTTTCCGGGTTTGATAGTTGTGATACACAGCAAGTGCGTTAGCTACCTTTCCGGGTTTGATAGTTGTGATACACAGCAAGTGCGTTAGCTACCTTTCCGGGTTTGATAGTTGTGATACACAGCAAGTGCGTTAGCTACCTTTCCGGGTTTGATAGTTGTGATACACAGCAAGTGCGTTAGCTACCTTTCCGGGTTTGATAGTTGTGATACACAGCAAGTGCGTTAGCTACCTTTCCGGGTTTGATAGTTGTGATACACAGCAAGTGCGTTAGCTACCTTTCCGGGTTTGATAGTTGTGATACACAGCAAGTGCGTTAGCTACCTTTCCGGGTTTGATAGTTGTGATACACAGCAAGTGCGTTAGCTACCTTTCCGGGTTTGATAGTTGTGATACACAGCAAGTGCGTTAGCTACCTTTCCGGGTTTGATAGTTGTGATACACAGCAAGTGCGTTAGCTACCTTTCCGGGTTTGATAGTTGTGATACACAGCAAGTGCATTAGCTACCTTTCCGGGTTTGATAGTTGTGATACACAGCAAGTGCATTAGCTACCTTTCCGGGTTTGATAGTTGTGATACACAGCAAGTGCGTTAGCTACCTTTCCGGGTTTGATAGTTGTGACACACAGCAAGTGCATTAGCTACCTTTCCGGGTTTGATAGTTGTGATACACAGCAAGTGCATTAGCTACCTTTCCGGGTTTGATAGTTGTGATACACAGCAAGTGCGTTAGCTACCTTTCCGGGTTTGATAGTTATGATACACAGCAAGTGCATTAGCTACCTTTCCGGGTTTGATAGTTGTGATACACAGCAAGTGCGTTAGCTACCTTTCCGGGTTTGATAGTTGTGATACACAGCAAGTGCGTTAGCTACCTTTCCGGGTTTGATAGTTGTGATACACAGCAAGTGCGTTAGCTACCTTTCCGGGTTTGATAGTTGTGATACACAGCAAGTGCGTTAGCTACCTTTCCGGGTTTGATAGTTGTGATACACAGCAAGTGCGTTAGCTACCTTTCCGGGTTTGATAGTTGTGATACACAGCAAGTGCGTTAGCTACCTTTCCGGGTTTGATAGTTGTGATACACAGCAAGTGCGTTAGCTACCTTTCCGGGTTTGATAGTTGTGATACACAGCAAGTGCGTTAGCTACCTTTCCGGGTTTGATAGTTGTGATACACAGCAAGTGCGTTAGCTACCTTTCCGGGTTTGATAGTTGTGATACACAGCAAGTGCGTTAGCTACCTTTCCGGGTTTGATAGTTGTGATACACAGCAAGTGCATTAGCTACCTTTCCGGGTTTGATAGTTGTGATACACAGCAAGTGCATTAGCTACCTTTCCGGGTTTGATAGTTGTGATACACAGCAAGTGCGTTAGCTACCTTTCCGGGTTTGATAGTTGTGACACACAGCAAGTGCATTAGCTACCTTTCCGGGTTTGATAGTTGTGATACACAGCAAGTGCATTAGCTACCTTTCCGGGTTTGATAGTTGTGATACACAGCAAGTGCGTTAGCTACCTTTCCGGGTTTGATAGTTATGATACACAGCAAGTGCATTAGCTACCTTTCCGGGTTTGATAGTTGTGATACACAGCAAGTGCGTTAGCTACCTTTCCGGGTTTGATAGTTGTGATACACAGCAAGTGCGTTAGCTACCTTTCCGGGTTTGATAGTTGTGATACACAGCAAGTGCGTTAGCTACCTTTCCGGGTTTGATAGTTGTGATACACAGCAAGTGCGTTAGCTACCTTTCCGGGTTTGATAGTTGTGATACACAGCAAGTGCGTTAGCTACCTTTCCGGGTTTGATAGTTGTGATACACAGCAAGTGCGTTAGCTACCTTTCCGGGTTTGATAGTTGTGATACACAGCAAGTGCATTAGCTACCTTTCCGGGTTTGATAGTTGTGATACACAGCAAGTGCATTAGCTACCTTTCCGGGTTTGATAGTTGTGATACACAGCAAGTGCGTTAGCTACCTTTCCGGGTTTGATAGTTGTGACACACAGCAAGTGCATTAGCTACCTTTCCGGGTTTGATAGTTGTGATACACAGCAAGTGCATTAGCTACCTTTCCGGGTTTGATAGTTGTGATACACAGCAAGTGCGTTAGCTACCTTTCCGGGTTTGATAGTTATGATACACAGCAAGTGCATTAGCTACCTTTCCGGGTTTGATAGTTGTGATACACAGCAAGTGCGTTAGCTACCTTTCCGGGTTTGATAGTTGTGATACACAGCAAGTGCGTTAGCTACCTTTCCGGGTTTGATAGTTGTGATACACAGCAAGTGCGTTAGCTACCTTTCCGGGTTTGATAGTTGTGATACACAGCAAGTGCGTTAGCTACCTTTCCGGGTTTGATAGTTGTGATACACAGCAAGTGCGTTAGCTACCTTTCCGGGTTTGATAGTTGTGATACACAGCAAGTGCGTTAGCTACCTTTCCGGGTTTGATAGTTGTGATACACAGCAAGTGCGTTAGCTACCTTTCCGGGTTTGATAGTTGTGATACACAGCAAGTGCGTTAGCTACCTTTCCGGGTTTGATAGTTGTGATACACAGCAAGTGCGTTAGCTACCTTTCCGGGTTTGATAGTTGTGATACACAGCAAGTGCGTTAGCTACCTTTCCGGGTTTGATAGTTGTGATACACAGCAAGTGCATTAGCTACCTTTCCGGGTTTGATAGTTGTGATACACAGCAAGTGCATTAGCTACCTTTCCGGGTTTGATAGTTGTGATACACAGCAAGTGCGTTAGCTACCTTTCCGGGTTTGATAGTTGTGACACACAGCAAGTGCATTAGCTACCTTTCCGGGTTTGATAGTTGTGATACACAGCAAGTGCATTAGCTACCTTTCCGGGTTTGATAGTTGTGATACACAGCAAGTGCGTTAGCTACCTTTCCGGGTTTGATAGTTATGATACACAGCAAGTGCATTAGCTACCTTTCCGGGTTTGATAGTTGTGATACACAGCAAGTGCGTTAGCTACCTTTCCGGGTTTGATAGTTGTGATACACAGCAAGTGCGTTAGCTACCTTTCCGGGTTTGATAGTTGTGATACACAGCAAGTGCGTTAGCTACCTTTCCGGGTTTGATAGTTGTGATACACAGCAAGTGCGTTAGCTACCTTTCCGGGTTTGATAGTTGTGATACACAGCAAGTGCGTTAGCTACCTTTCCGGGTTTGATAGTTGTGATACACAGCAAGTGCGTTAGCTACCTTTCCGGGTTTGATAGTTGTGATACACAGCAAGTGCGTTAGCTACTATTCCTGGTTTGATAGTTGTGATACACAGCAAGTGCGTTAGCTACCTTTCCGGGTTTGATAGTTGTGATACACAGCAAGTGCGTTAGCTACCTTTCCGGGTTTGATAGTTGTGATACACAGCAAGTGCGTTAGCTACCTTTCCGGGTTTGATAGTTGTGATACACAGCAAGTGCGTTAGCTACCTTTCCGGGTTTGATAGTTGTGATACACAGCAAGTGCGTTAGCTACCTTTCCGGGTTTGATAGTTGTGATACACAGCAAGTGCGTTAGCTACCTTTCCGGGTTTGAAGTCTCGCTTCTTAGTTTGCATAGAGTACCAAGAGATGTTAGCCATTTAGCACTCTGACGAAAAAATACAAACTGAAACTGAAATAAACTTTATTGCGTTGTATAAACATCTGGAATCTAAAATGTTTATTTCCCAGGCACAGAAAGATAGGCCAGAAAATATAATAATCATCATCATCATCAGTGTTGCGGACACCTACTTCACTGTCCAGTAGGTATGTCCCGGGACAGTATCCCGTGTTTTCGGCGTGCGATTCTCCTCTCCGTAATGCTGGTTTGACGCACGCCGCCACGCACCCCTGAATGCGTAAGTTAAGTGGGGTACAACGACGACCTGATGGTGGTGGGGGACCTCGGCTCCGAAGAATGAATAAAACGCAGCAACAATTCTCCAATTCGATCCTTAGGTTTCGGCTTGTTCCTGGGTTTGCTTCTTACTTCTTCGGTGGCTGGGCAGCGACTGACGGCCGACCGAAAACCGCACTTATATTTATATAGTCAGCAGAGTTGATGAACACCATGGGTGTGCCGCAGGGCTCATGCCTCTCAAACACGTTGTTCAGCCTTCTGTTGAACGATCTTCCTAAAGCCGTTGGCGAGGCGCAGGCCTATATGTACGCCGATGACGTAGCCGTCATTGTGGCCGCGCCGAATACGCCCGAACTGGAGGTAAGGCTGAACATCGTTGTGCACAGTCTTGAGCGGTGGTTCCGGTCAAATGGTCTAGCGCTCAACAGGGATAAAACCTGCTTTTTAGCATTCCGCCTAAACGGCACTCCTAGGCCACTGTTTACAGTGACTGCCGGAAACACTGCTCTACAGATGGTGGAATCCACAAAGTTGCTGGGGTTTCAAATCGACAGCGGCCTCACCTGGGAGGACCATATAGAAGAGCTCTGCTCTAGACTAGGCCGCACATGCTTCGCTCTGCGCCGCCTCGCTGCGACTGCCACCCGCAGCGTGGTGCTGGCGTGCTACCACGCGACAGTGCACACCACCATCACGTACGGGGTGGAGCTTTGGGCGCGCGCTGCTGACGTTAACCGAGTCTTCATCATGCAGAAGCGCGCAGTGCGCGCCATAGTTGGTGTGCCGGACGACGTGTCATGTCGCGAGTATTTTAAAGAACTAAGAATAATGACACTCGCCGGCGAACTTATCTACCAAGTGGCGACGTTTACCCATAAAAACATAGATAACTTTAAACGTAGAGGCTTAAACAGCTCCCGGGCTCTCCGTAGCAACAAGCTAGCCCACCTCTTAGTCGCACCCACTCATAAGCTGCGCAAATCGGAGAGGTCCGTGTACGTCATGGGTCCCTCTGTATATAACAGGCTGCCGGACACAATCAGAAGGGATGCAACCTCCACGACGGCCTTCAAATCAAGGCTACGTAAGTGGCTCCTCGAAAACTCGTTCTACTCTATAAAAGAGTTTTACGAACTACCAATCTGTTAGGTAACATTATTAATGATATTCAAAATAAATGCATACCAAAATTGTGTATTCCTAATTAATTTTTTATATAATATGTTTGTTTGTGTTATGTTATGACTGAAATATGTATAATTATTGTTATTTATAAATTATGTACCTACCTACCTTGGTACCTACTTGACGTATAACTTGGTGTTGTCAATAAAGATATTGTATTGTATTGTATTGTATTGTATTGTATAAGCGCGGCTTTTTACCGGTCAGACGACGGCGCGCTTTTTGCCCTACTAGCCTCATTTTTTTTTTCACTTCAGACGAAATCTTTGGATCCTTTTTATTTCGTATTTTTTCACAAAAATCTTTACATAATAATAATAATAATAAATCGTTTATTTTGTGAAACAAGAAATAATATTACCTAAATCTATCATTTTACAAATTGAGGGTACTTGATACAAAAAATCAATGAGATTTCGTTTGCTAGTAGTTAAGCTTAAACTAAGAAGTTATTAAGTATTTATAACTAAGTAAATATTAACATTGTTTCTTAATTTTACTTTATAATAGGTAAATCAATTTGTAAATAGCGCTAGCTCCCACCCTAGGATAACCTGTGTTGTGGGTAGCTAGCCTCTTTCGTACAAGAAATGAGAAGGTAGAAACATACACTAAAATATGGTGCAACAAGTATGCTAAAGACAATTTGTGTTATGGGGACATGATAGGTAGGTATGGAATGATTGATTTGTGGTCTCTCCTGAGGTCACTAGTCTCGTACGAGTCTAGGCAACTGAATAGACCACAAGGAGGGAGGGAAGGGAGAAGGATGGCGGGGGGGGGGAATCGGTTGTTCAGATCAAGTTTCAAGCAAATCCTCAGTATCTCTGTAATTTAAGGTAATCAGCCAATCATTTTCTGTTTATTTCGTACCTCTCCATAATAAACAACAATTTCCTACGGAACGTAGGATCCTAGGATCTTTGACAATATCTAAGTATTTATTAGCAATAAAAAGGTTCCTAGAAGTAAAACCTTATCAATACAAGACTAGGAGCACTTTTCTACATACTAATCTAATTATAACTAAATTTCCTTATAACCTATGGTTTTATCAACGACAACATATTAATCTAATTACAACTAAGTTTCTAAAACTATGGTTTCATCGCCGACAGTCAGCATATTAGTCCACAGCTGGACATAGAATAGAATAGAATACATTTTATTGGCTCACACACACATACACAGTACACAGAAAGATACAAAAAAAAAGAAAAAACATAAAAATAATTAATACTACTTAAATAGTGAAGTGAACCAATAAGGTCCTGCCTCAGCTTAATGTTGCTCCACAGAAAGTTGAGCAACGCTGGTTTTCTGGCAGAACCTTGGTGCACGCGTGTCTACACGGCCAAAAAAAATGAGAACAAAGAAAAGAAAACAGAAAAATATACATACAACTTATTAAAATAATAAATACTATTAAAATATGTATTTAGTAGAAATAATTCAAACAGTTGGTACTTGAATTACTTCTACCAACACTAATACTAATACTGTTCAACACGGGATCACATTCAATCAAGAAGCCTAGTGCCGACGAACACGTCCGGACCAGACCAACTAGGTACTGACATTATAAAAATTTCTGAACGAAACTCACGGTTGAACGGGCTTGGCGCGTATCTAGAGATTAGAGATTAGCACAAGAAGTTGACGATTTCGTGTGAAGTTATGAAATGACAGACATGACATCTAAACTCCTCACCTTCAATAGCGGTTAAATTATTAGAATCATCTGTTGAAAAATGTAAGGAGGTGTTTATCTTTAGCCATGTAAATGCTAATTATATAGTGAAAACATTTAAGTCCATTAACATCAAAAATACTGAGGATCTTTGGGGTATTTCAACCAAAGTAATGAGTTCAATTATTAAGGAGCTTGCTCCTTGTTTGGCCTATATTTTCAATAGTTGTGTCGACGCAGGGAGTTTTTCCTGATCTCATGAAATATAGTAAACTAGTACCTCTTTATAAATCTGGTAGTCACACTGATCCAGCCAACTACAGGCCCATTTCAATACTTCCTGCATTAAGTAAAGTCTTTGAAAAAATTATTCTCACCCAGTTATCCTCTCACTTTAACCTTAATAGGTTACTTCATAAAAATCAATTTGGCTTCACCAAGGGTAGATCGACAACCGATGCTGGCGCAGCTCTATTAAAACATATATTGAATGCCTGGGATACAGCAAAAAACGCTATTGGTATATTTTGTGACCTTTCTAAGGCCTTTGATTGTGTGGATCATGATACACTAATCAGAAAATTCAAACACTATGGAATTGGCAACAAGGCACTGGACCTTATGCAATCTTATTTATCTGATAGAATCCAAAAAGTAGATATTGGTAAAGAAAGATCGAAGGGCTCAAAGATTGAATTAGGCGTCCCACAAGGATCAATATGAGGTCTCTTTTTATTTTTAGTGTATGTAAATGATCTCCCTTTTTTAGCAAAAGATCTCTGTGATATGGTCTTATTTGCTGATGATACTTTATTGATTTTTAAAGTTGACAGAAATAAATGTAATTATGACGACGTAAATAATTCGCTTTCACAAATACTAGATTGATTCACGGCCAATAACCTCTTGCTCAATGCTAAAAAAACAAAATGCATAAAGTTCATGTTACCAAATGTAAGAGAACTCCCAACTAAGATAATGCTTAAGGATGAGATTGTTGACCTTGTAGACTCAACCGTTTTTCTAGGGTTACATATTGATTCATCTCTTCAATGGAGACCGCAAATTGATGCTCTCGCAGGCAGACTTAGCTCAGCAGCCTATGCTGTTCGAACAATTAGATATATTACGGATGAAGATACAGCTAGTTTAGTTTATTTCAGTTACTTCCATAGTATAATGTCTTATGGTATTCTGCTTTGGGGACGGGCAGCCGATATTCAGACTATCTTTGTTCTCCAAAAAAGGGCTATACGCGCAATTTATAAATTAAAGCCACGCCACTCTTTGAGGGAATTATTTAAAGATATAAATATTTTGACAGTAATATCGCAATACATCTATAAAAATCTAATATATACGCACAAAAATAAAGATAGCTTTTTAAAAAAATGTGATGTTCACAAAATAAATACAAGAAACAAGAACAAACTGCACATCCCATCATATAGATTACGAAAGGTAGGGAAATCGTTTATGGGCAATTGTGTACGCTTCTATAACAAGCTTCCATCTGAAGCAACTGAGCTCCCAATTCGTAAATTTAAACAATACATAAAACGAAATCTTATAAAGAAAGCCTATTACTCCATCGATGATTACATCAATGATGTTAATGCTTGGCCAGATGTCGCCCAGTTCCGCACCGACAATAGTATTTAAGGAAAATAATGTTAAGCTTAGTTTTATATAAATATTGACATAGGTATATAAATCAGATTACCTATATTTAGACTAAGATGATGTATTAATTTTAAGTTTTATAAAAGTTACTAGTGGTTTCTTTTTCGCTTTTTCCACTAGTGGACAAAAAATTTAAGCGAATAAAATCAATAACATTTTATTTCTTATTTGATAATAATGACTATTTGTAAACCTGTTTATAGTATTATATTTGACGTGTCTAAGTGCTTAGTTTGTAAGCCTAAAGAAATAAAGTTATTGACTTTTGACTTTTTTGACTGACATGAGACAGCTATGGACAGGCGGCAGGTAGCACTAAATTATTTGGCATGCGATGCCTGTGTAAAATGTGAATTTAAATTTTATAAAACTTGTTGAAATGAAATCTTTGGATTGTAATGTGAATTTACGAGATGTTGTTTTGTCGCACAATGTGCCCATAAAACCGGTAAGTGACAGACCTTTTTCCGACGCAGGCTACTTACGCAAATATACCTCTCTTTTGCATCGCAAGAAGCTCCTTTTTCACGTGAATCCTAAAAGGTCTGTTTTTAGGGTGCGTAGAAGAGGAGGAATATCGTTCCAACACTGGGACGCAGCATACCTGAAGGATCCACGAAATGCCATGGTCCTATGTCCCGGTGTGACAAACATATAAGTGCAAGCCCTGCTCGGGTACTTGTTTTGAGCATGAGGCCAAACAAGCTTATCGTACAAGTACCTTGGTGTTTTGCTGATAATAATACCGAATAAAAGAACTGAAAGGTGTATCTTCCTCCGCGCTGACATCTTCAACAAGTTGTAGGAATTCAAAAAGGGTGTAATATGTGATCTAGGTGGAACATGAAAACAAAAACGCCCACAAGCGTTTTGAACCCGCTGTATCAACTTCTTTGTTCTACCCAAAAGACAAGGACCATACACCACATCTGAATAATTAAGCCTGGAAAGGACTAGCGACTCGCAGAGCAAGATTCTCATATCTTCGCTAAGGTATTGCCGTATTTTATAAAGCAACTTTAGTCTATAAAGAGAGTTCCGTACACACTCTGAAACATGTTTTTCAAATCTTAGGTTACTGTCTAAGCAGAGTCCTAGATTTCTTGCATCAGTTGTGTACTCAACTGCAACCCCATCAACAGTAATTTTTATATCAGCTAGATTAATTTTGTTTACTTTATCACGTGAACCTACCAACATGTATTTTGACTTTTTTGGGTTAATGAGAAGTGAGTTACAACTGGACCAGTTGGATATTTTTTGTAAATCATGGTTTAATTTATTTACAGAATCTACTAATGCGGCTGGAGTAAAAGAGATGTATAGCTGCAAGTCGTCTGCATAGAGATGATATTTACAGTGTGAGATGCCCTTGATTATGTCTGCACTGTACAGTATGAACAAGATAGGACCTAAAATGAACAGTATTAGTATTATTATTGGTATTAGTGTTGGTAGAAGTAATTCAAGTACCAACTGTTTGAATTATTTCTACTAATTACATATTTTAATAAGTTGTTTGTATATTTTTTCTGTTTTCTTTTCTTTGTTCTCTTTTTTTTTTTTTTGCCCGTGTAGACACGCGTGCACCAAGGTTCTGCCAGAAAACCAGCGTTGCTCAACTTTCTGTGGAGCAACATTAAGCTGAGGCAGGACCTTATTGGTTCACTTCACTATTTAAGTAGTATTAATTATTTTTATGTTTTTTTTCTTTTTTTTTGTATCTTTCTGTGTACTGTGTATGTGTGTGTGAGCCAATATAATGTATTCTATTCTATTCTATTCTATTCTAAAATAGAACCCTGTGGCACTCCACGAGGGACTGGCTGCAGGGATGATCGAAGTTTAGTTCCATCAGCTTTAGGCAGTTCAACAAACTGTTGCCTATGGTCAAGGTAACTATGAAACCATTGTACTGTTAGAGAGTCAAAACCATAGTAAGCAAGCTTTGAACACAACAAAGACACATTGATTGAATCAAAGGTTCTGGAAAAGTCTAGTAGCACAAGCAAGCTTACTAGGCCCTTGTCCTGAGCATCAAGCAAATTATCTACAACATCAAGTAGAGCAGTAGCGGTGCTATGTCCTTTACGGAAGCCAGATTGCTGTTGAGGGAGGATGCCATTATCTTCCAAGAATTTGGTTACCTGTATGCACACTGCTCGCTCAAGTACTTTAGACACACATGGTAGGATGCTAATTGGACGCAAATCTTGTGCAGAGGCGGGAGAGTTAGTTTTGGGCAAAGGTTTAACAACAGCAACCTTACACGCATCTGGAAATACTCCGCTTGTAATAGACATAGACATAGACCTGCCCTAATAAGCGCCATGGCCCTGTTTTGCCGCATCCACCCCAGCGATTGTCGGTTCTTCTCGAGATGTGGCCAGCCTGCTGCTGCTGCCGCTTTAGCTTGCTAATCCTTTGAGCTATGTCGAAAACCTTTGTTCTCTGTCGGATGTATTCGTTGCGAATCCTATCCTTCAGAGAAACTCCGAGCATAGCTCTCTCCATAGCTCGCTGGGCGACTTTAAACTGGTGGACCAGCTCTACCGTGAGTGTCCACGTCTCAGCTCCGTAGGTCATGACGGGTAGGACGCACTGATTAAAAACTTTCAAAAAAAAAAACATGTTTCCGTCCAGGGTTTCCGTCTTACGCACGAACGCCTTCAAAACCCCAGGCCCAAGCTAGATAAAATAAGGAGTTATCCACTTGGACATTTCCAGAGGGAAAATCTTTGCATTGCAAAACGAAGTGTCCTGTTTGTAAGGTGCTGCTACTCAGAACTATTTTACCTGTAACCTAGACGCAGCAGGTAAACGCACAAGGCCACGCGTGGGGCCATTTGTGGGTCAATTTGTGGATCACCTGCAGGAAACTTGCCAACACGTACAGTTTAATGTTGTAGATGACCTGTTAATTAAGTACTTAGGTACATCGGATGGAATCACCAGGAAAATTGAGAATATTCTATTGGAGATTATGCTCGTCTACCTACAGTGTGGGTTAAAAGCTTGGAAAAGCTGTCAAGGTTGATATTACAAGCATTCTCTTAAATTTGGGGTATACTGACTTAGCAGACCTAAAAGTTAAAGTTTCGAATATTTGCCAATTATATAAGTATCGGTTAAAATCTGCCATTTAATTCAGACTGTAAGTTTTTCAACTTTTTACTAAATATTTTAAAAAGAATGAAATCTTCAGAAAACGAAAAAAGAACTCATTTTCCGAAAATAGTTATTTTGACAGACTTCTGTATAATATAGATCTACATGTACAAACGCCACACACATTATACGAGTACATGTATCGCTCTGTATACTTTGGAGATAGTTCTCTAAAAAGATGTGCAAATTTTGTAAGACTATAATGAAGTAACGAGTTTGATCCAGATTCAAGTTTCTGTCTGTACTCTGCAAAATGATACACTAGTCGAACTCACTAATAGAATCTTTTTTATCAAAACACGACATAAACTCACTTGTTTTGCGTCGAGTTTAAAATAATTATACTTGAATCGATAAGTAATGTGAATATCGTGTGAAACAGACGCGGCAACAGAATAAATTTTACTTTGAGTTTGGAAATTTTGTTTACAAAGATTCAACATTGAGTTTGACTTGTGAAGTGTTGAATAGAAATAAAGGTAGGTACCTACATCGTCTTGTCGTTAATCCTATGGAGAGTCGCGTCGTGCTAAGATTGTCCAAAGTTTTTAGGAA
The DNA here is from genome assembly GCA_946478455.1 of Eupithecia vulgata. Lineage (NCBI taxonomy): Eukaryota > Metazoa > Arthropoda > Insecta > Lepidoptera > Geometridae > Eupithecia > Eupithecia vulgata. Next base: position 497,672 of record OX297873.1, on the reverse strand, counting down.
TTTTAAAACGGAGAATGAAAACATTAGATGTTTGTTTTGCGTGATTTTGAGGATCCATTACTACTGTTCTGGTAGTTGTAGCAACAACAGCTAATATGATGAAGTAACTTACACTTCATCATACCTAGTTGTTGCTAACAAGTAGGTATCAAAATAAATAACTCGCACCAGACATTCGCAGGTCGTCGTGCGTCGTGCGTGCATAGTGTCGTTGCCCAATAAGCTGTATATTTTATTGTAGCATTTTCCTCAAAGCAGTCGGCGCGCGGCGCCTCTAGGGGGTGCTCCACGTCCCGTGCCTACCTAGATCTCACTTCACATCTCATTTGCATCCCATCCTTGTCAGTGGGTGTGGTGTGGTGTAGGGTACACTCTGGGGTTTTATATTATTGATCATCATTCTAGCCTTTAACTACATACATTACGGTTATAAAATGGACCAGCTGTCCCAGCTGGTCCATTTTATAACCGAAAAGCGAGTCTCAAGAAAAACTCATATTTCGTAGATTTGTTTTATAAATAGTTTTACAGGACCAGCAGCTGAGCTGTTCCACGGGCAAGAAATGAAATGAAAATATTTATTCTGACATTACAGGTATAAATTTATAAAAAAACTTACACGACATAAGAAATAAAAACACGTCACATCATAATCATGACATAAAAATATTAAGAAGAAGCGCAACACATAAGTGTTAGTTACCACCTGTCATCGAATTCAACACTGAAAATTGTTTAGTTACATGACACATAATACATTTATTGTAAAGGTTTGGTTTTGCGTGTTGCCTCTTTACCAACCCTACAGAAACGATCAGGCTGACATTTCGCATATTGTTATTATAACTGAATTGGCTATTTCTATTGCGCAGTATTTCTGTTGCGTAGTTTATTGTTATAAAATCACTTATGGATGTCCTGAATCTAATACTTAAATAAGATAAACTAATAGTCGTCGGGACCAATTTTCCTTCCAATAAATCAGATGTGGAGGAAAATGTTTGGTATGCATATCGCGCTCGTAATGCCGGCCCATACACCATGTGACAAAGGACTGCATGGAGTTATACCTAGCTCGGGCTGGGATGTTACCTACTTGTAGTCTGGTGGCGAGGTCGAATACTAGTTTCAATCACTGCCCTGTTGATAAAAAGATGTTTGTTGTAATGAACATTTCTAATAAACGGTAATAATGATTACGTTAGGTCTTCACGTTAGGCGCGTGATGTCTTGGACAATGAGGTTTGTTATGTGCCGTGACGTGAGTGAAGGCCTAGGACTCGGCGAGATAAAGAAAGAAAGTAACTATGTAAATAACAGTAAAAAGTAATAACAAAACACATTCAGTAGGATATTTATTTATTTATATTATAATATTGACCATAATTCATGAATTTCACATTATTACCCTAAGCTAAAGGCTGCCCGAGAGTCTGTACGGTAAAAGGAAATAAAGTACTTTGAGTTTTGTCTTTTGTAAACAAGTTTTAAAACCTTGCGTAGTAGGGTGGGTCGAATTGGATGTTTTTTTTTTTTTTGTTATTTTTCTGTTGGGTAGGTCTCAAAAGTTGCATAATGACAAGAACAATGAAATGTAGTATATCGTTTTTTTAATTAATATAACTTATAGCCATCTACCTGCTTTTGAAATTTCAGAAATCTTGAAATTTTCGCATATTATAAAAATAGTTAAATAAATAAATAAATAAACACCAAGAAAAACATAGAAAAAGTGTTGCACAATGGGCGGCCTTATCGCTAAAAGCGATCTCTTATAGACAACCTTGGGATGGACACGAAGCAGTTGTACACGTATAGACGGTGACGTATTAATGAGATATACAATACATACACACTATACCTAATATTATATTACACATACATACATATACCTATATATAATACATATTAATACATACCAACATTATAAAACTAATGCAAAAATAAAAATAAAAGTACTAGCAAATTATGACTGAAGAAAGATAGTGTTTATAGACCATATTCTTAAATACAGGAAGAGATTTTGCGTGTCTTATAGCAGTAGGTAGGGCATTCCACAGCTTTGTGGCACGCACGATGAAGGAAGAGCCATGGGCATGGGGGGAGCGGGTTGTCAGTTTGAGGGTGTCGGTGGAACGAAGTGAACGGGAATGGGTTTGGTGGACGTACTCAAATCGTTCCTTAAGGCGAAGTACGTATTTTCGAGACAAGGACGAGCGAACACCGCGCAGTGAAAGCGAGAAAGGGACGCAAGAGCCGGCCCGCGCGCAATTTCACTGCTTTTTATTTATAAATTTGTTATTGCTCTAAAATAATACTCTTTCGCAAAAAACTAAGACCATAATCCTCTAAAGTGTTTAGTTAGTATTTTTTAGACGATATGTCATGCAAATATGTTAAGTAACTAGCAAATGAAACTGGTTTTCCGTAGTAAAAATGCAAAATTTAGAGGAAACTTTGCGATTTTTTTCTATCGAGTCAAGTTGAGTCAATCGTGTTTCGGCTCCCATAACTTACTAACAAAAATCCTAAACTTTCGATGCTCATCAAAAAAGATTTTAAAAAATTGTGTTTTCTTGCCTTAAAACTGATTTTCCGTCTAGGCAAAACCTGAGTTTTGGGACCTACTTCACCTTAAGGTAAAGCGGAGTGTTAGGGATGAAAAGGATGGATTATAAGAGGGAAAAGAAGTGCGCATCCCGGCGAAGGCGGATCGGCAACCATTTAAGCTTATTGCGGTACTCAGTAATGTGGTCATACTTACGCAGACCGAAGATGAAGCGAATGCAGAAGTTTTGAAGCCGCTCAAGCTTGTCAAGCTGCAGTTGGGAAAGATCGGGATAGCTGGCGTCAGCGTAGTCGAGGATGGGAAGCAGGAGTGACCGGGCGAGCGCAATTTTAGTAGACGTAGGCAATTATGTAGCCGCTTAGGGAAGCAGCCGATGCAAAAATCTTACGGCGTACCTCTGCCAATTGTGTTGTCCCTGTACTTGGACACTCATGGTGGCGGCATCATAAAGACATCTCAGCACCTCGATATAACTATAGTCTACTTGGCATCGCTGTAAGGATTCCAGAACAGCCCAGGTTTCGACAGAGTCAAAGGCCTTTTCATAGTCCACAAAGGCCAGACACAGGGGCTGATTATACTCTTCGGACTTCTGTATAATCTGCCTCACCGTGTGTATGTGGTCTATGGTGCCATATCCTCCGCAAAACCCGGCCTGTTCCGGTGGCTGGAACTCGTCGAGTCTTCTGGCGAGACGATTCGTGACCACACGTGAGAACAACTTATAGATATGGCTCAGGAGCGATATGGGCCTATAATTTTTTTGGAGTTCTTCCACTGTAAAGGACGGCATTGAAGAGGTTCTGTAATTTCTGTAAAACAGGGGTTCCTCCAGCTTTCAAAAGCTCTGATGAAATTCCGTCTTCACCGGGGGCTTTTCCATTTTTAAGCTGCCTCAGAGCTAACACGATCTCGTCTTGACTGATGTCCGGCAGTTCGTCGGTGTAGTGGCGTGTCAGGGTGGCTCTAGAATTGTGGTCATTTCGTTGGGCATGAGGGGCATGTGCAGCGCATAAACGGCCATAGAAATCCTCGATCTCGGCTAAGATCTCCGGCTTCGACAATACGGTCCTCCCATCGAGCGTTTTAAGCTTCGTCAGGTGGCTCCTGCCAAGCTGCTGAGTGAATACTTTGGACCCTCGGTTTCGCTCTATCGCCTCTTCAACGAGGCGTGTGTTGGAGCTCCGAAGGTCGCGCCGTACCATCTTTGCGATTCGCTTGTTCAGGTCTGACCTCTCTGACGAAGTCGCCTGGGTGGTTTCCCGTCTTTTTGTGATCAGCTCTAAAGTCTCATCCGAGAGTTTAGACTTCCTGCCAGTGCGCTGCATTTTGCAGAACTTGATGTCCTCATCTCTCAACGTTTCGATCAGATCGGGTCTCGTCAGCGTCATCAGTGGGTTTCAAGGCAACAAATCTATTCCTGAGAAGCAGCTGAAACTTCTCAGTGCCCGCCATGATTTGGATTGGGTTAGGTCGGAGCGTGGACTTCATCATACGATTTCTCTCAAGCTTCAGGTTGATATTCAGAAAGCCTCGGTCGGAGGAGTCGGTGATCAGATCCGGTATTAAACCTGTTGATCACTGAGACATCTCTGAATATGTGCTTGCTATCCGTCATGATGAAGTCGATCTCATTTTTTGTCACAGTGTCGGGGCTTCGCCATGTCCACTTTCTTTGAGGCTGCCTCCTAAAGAAGGAGTTCATTAAGAATAGCTCCTCTTTCTCAAGGAAGTTAACAAGCATTTGCCCCCTGTGATTCCTAACTCCATAACCATACGGGCCTATTCGGGATTCGTTGCCAGTCTGGGTTCCCACCTTGCCATTAAAGTCCCCCATAACAACGTTGAAGTGGGCCTTTGTGGTCTTATGCAAGGCTTTGGATATGTCTTCATCATACATATCCTCCACTTCATCATCCGAGTGTGCCGAGGTCGGTGCGTAGACCTGAATAACCTTCATGCTATACCGTTCGGATAGCCGAAGGAGGTACGCTACCCTGGTCGACACACTAGAGATTTCTCGGACATTGTTAGAGAGAGCCTTATTGGCGAGGAAACCTACACCAGCCTGGGATGTTTTATCACCATCGCGAAAGGAGAGAAGATGGCCCGAGTCCAGAGTTACGGTGTCCTCTCCCTCTCTTCAGACTTCACATAACCCTAACCCCAGAACATGCCATTTGATGTTCTCTAACTCCACTTCCAACTGCGCTAGATGTTGGTCAAGCCTCAGAGTGCGTCCGTTGTACGTTGCCAGGGTCAGTTGTTGGTGGCAGCCTGATGTAGCCCGGTGATTCCTAGCACCCCCTGCCCGGCCGTTACCATGGCCGCTGCCATGGCCAGGAATAGCGAGGCGGCCGGGAACTGGGGGCCATTTTTTGTTTCGTCGTACCATTGGGGGGGTAATGCCCATAATCCCCACGCTGGGCATGCGGGTTGGGGATCGCAGTTTAGTGATTTATTTGTTCTTCAGAGGGCGCTGCTGCCCACCCCCCGGTTTGTGTCCCTTAGTCGCCTCCTACAACACCCACGGGAAGAGTTGGGGTGGTTGCTATTCTGTAGGCCGGCACCACACGGCCAGTTTGGGTGGTTGCTATTCTATAGGCCGACACCACACGACCAGTTTGGGTGGTTGCTATTCTATAGGATGGCACCACACGATATTCAAATGGTTTAAAACATACAGTTGGTTTTTGCAAGGGTCAAAGCTTAAAGTTTTATAACAAAATAATATTACAAATTTAAGGCTATGACCTTGCACAAAAAGTCAGTGCAATTATAGAATTTCTTGGGATGCACTCTGAATGTGCATGGATTCGGCCTGAGCTTCGGCGCTGCTGGAAGTGCAGCCTCTTCGCCATGGCGCATGGCACCGGCTCACAAGGCATGGCACCGGCTCACAAGGCATGGCGCCGGGTCACAAGGCATGGCATCGGGTCACAAGGCATGGCACCGGGTCACAAGGGACACGACCCACTGGGCGGCGCTCCGGCTTACACTCGAGGGTCGCCGTTGCCGCCGACGCTCCGGCTTACACTCGAGGGTCGCCGTTGCCGCCGGCGCTCCGGCTTACACTCGAGGGTCGCCGTTGCCGCCGGCGCTCCGGCTTACACTCGAGGGTCGCCGTTGCCGCCGACGCTCCGGCTTACACTCGAGGGTCGCCGTTGCCGCCGACGCTCCGGCTTACACTCGAGGGTCGCCGTTGCCGCCGGCGCCACGCAGAACACTGTCGTCGGGGTACTCTGTGTCTGTGTCCTTCACTCAAACTAAACCATATCAACTCATCCATCACATGAATGTTATGCCAAATGAATACAATACCAATTAAATTTTATACGAAATGAGAATTATGCCAATAAAAATTATATGAAAAGTAAGAGAAATCATCTAAAATTATACATAACAAATGAATTTATACCTGCTATCTAAGTATTATCGGTTGTGTTGTAATAACAAATAAATGTTAATTCATCTTTAGTATAACATATTCTAAAATGCTCATTATATCAAACTTTGTTATAGCAAACGGACGTTACGGAAATGAAATTAGTTTGATTGTCATTCGACCACTTGGGGCACACTTATTGTAACCACTACAACAAGTGTGCCCCACTAGCATAGCGGTTGGGACCAGGCAGTAAAACTTTTTAATGTTCTTCCTACTGAAATTAACGCAATTGATAATCCAAATATTTTCAAAAATAAATAAGGGCAACTTTTGCTGAAGGAATGTTTTTACACAATTGACGAGTTTTATCACACGAAAGTAACTGTTTTATCAGATGAATTTGATTATAAATATTATAATTGCATGCTCTTTATTTAGTTGACTATCTTTTTTTAATTGTTTTTGTTTATATTTTTCATTTTCTTGATAATGCCGTAAAATGTATAAGTACCATAGTGATAATGATAAGTGATAATATGATAAGTGATATGTAAGTATTCATTCATACACGATGTTAATATTGTTCTTGAATAAATAAACTGAAACTGAACGAGTTTCAGTTTCGGGCTTTGCAGTTACAAGATGCGGCCTAAAATAATAATAACATTATCGGTTTATAAGTTTTTCACTGATTATGGTGGATTCCTATTACATAAAAGATTATGGTGGATTCCTATTACATAAAAGATTATGGTGGATTCCTATTACATAAAAGATTATGGTGGATTCCTAATACATAAAAGATTATGGTGGATTCCTGTTACATAAAAGATTATGGTGGATTCCTATTACATAAAAGATTATGGTGGATTCCTAATACATAAAAGATTATGGTGGATTCCTATTACATAAAAGATTATGGTGGATTCCTATTACATAAAAGATTATGGTGGATTCCTATTACATAAAAGATTATGGTGGATTCCTATTACATAAAAGATTATGGTGGATTCCTATTACATAAAAGATTATGGTGGATTCCTAATACATAAAAGATTATGGTGGATTCCTGTTACATAAAAGATTATGGTGGATTCCTATTACATAAAAGATTATGGTGGATTCCTATTACATAAAAGATTATGGTGGATTCCTATGACATAAAAGATTATGGTGGATTCCTATTACATAAAAGATTATGGTGGATTCCTAATACATAAAAGATTATGGTGGATTCCTGTTACATAAAAGATTATGGTGGATTCCTATTACATAAAAGATTATGGTGGATTCCTATTACATAAAAGATTATGGTGGATTCCTATTACATAAAAGATTATGGTGGATTCCTATTACATAAAAGATTATGGTGGATTCCTATTACATGAAAGATTATGGTGGATTCCTATTACATGAAAGATTATGGTGGATTCCTATTACATGAAAGATTATGGTGGATTCCTATTACATAAAAGATTATGGTGGATTCCTATTACATAAAAGATTATGGTGGATTCCTATTACATAAAAGATTATGGTGGATTCCTATTACATAAAAGTTGATCCTTAATGACGTTGGATCGTGGATCTTTTGGTTTTTTAAAGGGAGGAAAGTGGATCATGCCGATCTTTTGAAGGTCCTGTAGAACGCGTAGGAGCAAGGAACACATTCCGTGCGTCAGTCGAGGTTTGAGTTTGACGCAGTTGCGCATGGCGTGACGCAGGGGGGGCTTATCTGCTCGTAGGCACTTGCATCAGCAGGGTCAGTGATAGAACCGACACCAACATTAACAAACAAACAAGCGCATTCTCCTGCATCGCTCGATACAACGGATACTCCAGTTAAAACATAAACATGCACCACCTCTGTTTGTAGAGAAAGCAGTGGGTGAATGTCACTCTCAGTTACGGAAGGGTTGTTCGCACTGGTACTGGTACTGGTACTGGTACTGGTAGGTACTTATTATAAACGAACCGCTAGTTATTTATAAAGAGACGGCATGAGGGCCGGAGTGTATAGTTTGCCGTTTTGACTTTACATCTGTATGTATGTATGTATGCTAGAAGTAATAACGGATTAGTTGCAGTTCGTGCGTCGTCGTTTTGAAGTAAACAACTCAATAAGTCGCAGTACGTGCGTTCTGCTAGGAGGAGAAAAAAATACCTAAAACTTTGGTCGCATTTCGTGTGTCGAGTACAATATAACTAGGTACGTACAACTAAGTTTTAAACATAGAGCAGCAAAACTTTTAGAAGTCGCATTATAATTTTTTTTTTTACAATATAAAGTCTTTATTCAGAAAGAAAATAACGACCAAGAAACTTGATGGAACCAAAAATCTTGATTACAGAACTTCCCCTTACTTTCTCCCTCATTAGAACTTTTATTTTAATATCAAGTGAAGGTTATTAGATAAGCTAGCTAGCGAGTCAGTTAACTCAGTTGTTAGTAAGAGATCTTAGAACCATTGTCAGGAGCTAGTTTTCATTTGGTACAAAGTTATCGGTAGATGAAGTTCCATGAGATGGTTCGAGAAAAGGTTCCATGTGTCGGCCGTTTACTAAACTTGCCACAGTCACGGCGAGTGTGGAAGGTATCGAGATTGAAACCATTCGATCAATATTTCCGTGCAAATATCACCGCACGTACTATCTAGTCTAGAGTTTCTTACGTCTATGGACTATTCTGCGACGATTATCATTGTCATAGTACAGTGATTGGTGCAGGATCCTGGCCCACGCCGAACCGCACATAACACATTATCATTGTCATAGTACAGTGATTGGTGCAGGATCCTGGCCCACGCCGAACCGCACATAACACATTATCATTGTCATAGTACAGTGATTGGTGCAGGATCCTGGCCCACGCCGAACCGCACATAACACATTATCATTGTCATAGTACAGTGATTGGTGCAGGATCCTGGCCCACGCCGAACCGCACATAACACATTATCATTGTCACAGTACAGTGATTGGTGCAGGATCCTGGCCCACGCCGAACCGCACATAACACATACAACAATGAACATTAACAACATATTGACTATTCCCCTTGCCTGATAACAAACTTGCAACATTATTAGTTACTACAAAAATAACGTAAATCCAATAGACAGTAAAGTGTATTAAGATATTATTATTTAGAAGTGTTTGTTTTCCATCACCTATTTACATCGATAGCTGATATCTTATCAGTTATCAGTCAGTAGGTAGAGTAGATAGCGCTGGTACATTATAATTATGTCAATACAATTATAATTATTAAGTAGATGAATGTAGGTACTGTAAATGAAAGAGTTTATAAAAAAATACGTAGATAGGACAATGAAGAATACCTAAACTAGGTAAAAAGTTCCAAACAATTTACAATAATCGCAATAATCTACGCTAATATAATATTATGTACCTTGATACTGCGTTACTACAACAAACGTTACTACAACAAACGTTACTACAACAAACGCAATCTACACAACAGCCGATATATTAATTAATTAATGCCATAAAAAACTAGTATCAGTTGATCGAGGCGATAGCAAAAATATTGATTTTATATTATTTCAGTGAACTAAAACCTACAGGCGGAGTGTGGCAACATCAATGTTCCAGGAGTCAGCACTAACATGACGTCATCTGGAGTCATTGTGATACCATAACAACTGAAAACAAACCATGTGGTCATTGATTCAAAGTGGATTTTATAGTCGTTAGATGTTGTTGATACGTTTCATTCGGATTGGTGGATTGAAGACCGTGGTTTCTGTGAAGGAGTTCATCATGAAGGTCGGGGTTCCAGAGAGAACTCCATGCGAGAGAGAAACAGGTAAGATTATTCATTTAAATTGAGTGTGAGAGTGGAACCAAATACTTTTAAGTTTTAGAGAACATATTTTACGTTTAGCTTATCCTCACTGTTTGCTCTCCTCATTGTTTCGCTGTATTTAATCAATGTGAACCATGGATATCCATAGATCCATCATACTCGTAGATCTAGTCAATACAGTACAAATACAAAAAGACTTCAGGATGTTCTATGCTCGGTTGTGTGAATTTTTTTACGTTTGTTCGTCGATTTCTCCGTCAACGATGGACCAATTTTAAAAATTATTTCTCTATTGTATAGAAAATGATTCTGAATTGGTCCTCTAAAAATATTCTCGACGGATTAATATTTAAACCGTCAAGCTTAAAAAACAGCAATACTTTTTAGAGTTCAGGACTAGCTATAACAATTTTAGAAACCTCTTCGCCAATTTTTTCTACAAAAATATTATAAAAGCGAAAGTGTGTTTTTTGTTTGTCTTTCCTTGACGCCCTGACATGACGAGGCAACCAATTGACTTGGTTTCTGGCATACAGTTATTTGAAAGGATGGACAGTAACAAGGGCTAACTTTTATCCCGTTAATTAGTTCCCATGGGTTAAAACGCGTGCGAAGTCGCGGACAGCAGCTAGGTCTTAAAAGATTTTGGTGATTCTTTTTGAAAGTTTGTTTCTCTTCGTAAAACGTACCGACTATGTAAAACATCAACACATAATAATTTTCACAATCGGTAACAAAAGGTTTCCATGGCAACGGTAGCAAACAAGAGGTTTTTTCATTGGTCGTTTCATCCATGTCTCATGTTCATGTCATTCCAAATGAAATTACACTCGAATTTTAACGAGAAGTCGCTCCTTGAGAAATTACTTCGCACTATCGATGAATTTTAACGAGAAGTCGCTCCTTAAGAAATTACTTCGCACTATCGATGAATTTTAACGAGAAGGCGCTCCTTGAGAAATTACTTCGCACTATCGATGAATTTTAACGAGAAGGCGCTCCTTAAGAAATTACTTCGCACTATCGATGAATTTTAACGAGAAGGCGCTCCTTGAGAAATTACTTGGCACTATCGATGAATTTTAACGAGAAGTCGCTCCTTGAGAAATTACTTCGCACTATCGATGAATTTCTCTCAAATCAATTTTCACTATTTAAACATTTGAAGTCGGTTTTAAGTTTTTAAGCGCTAAAATATTTTTTATCATTTACTTCATTCTTTTTTCATTTATTCATTTTAAACAAAGTGATCCTTTACTACAAACTATTTATTATCATTTAAATAAACAAAGTGATCGTTTACTACAAACTATTTACTATCATTTAAATAAACAAAGTGATCCTTTACTACAAACTATTTTTTATCATTTAAATAAACAAAGTGATCCTTTACTACAAACTATTTTTTATCATTTAAATAAACAAAGTGATCGTTTACTACAAACTATTTATTATCATTTAAATAAACAAAGTGATCGTTTACTACAAACTATTTTTTATCATTTAAATAAACAAAGTGATCCTTTACTACAAACTATTTATTATCATTTAAATAAACAAAGTGATCCTTTACTACAAACTATTTATTATCATTTAAATAAACAAAGTGATCCTTTACTACAAACTATTTATTATCATTTAAATAAACAAAGTGATCGTTTACTACAAACTATTTTTTATCATTTAAATAAACAAAGTGATCGTTTACTACAAACTATTTATTATCATTTAAATAAACAAAGTGATCGTTTACTACAAACTATTTTTTATCATTTAAATAAACAAAGTGATCCTTTACTACAAACTATTTATTATCATTTAAATAAACAAAGTGATCCTTTACTACAAACTATTTATTATCATTTAAATAAACAAAGTGATCGTTTACTACAAACTATTTTTTATCATTTAAATAAACAAAGTGATCGTTTACTACAAACTATTTATTATCATTTAAATAAACAAAGTGATCCTTTACTACAAACTATTTATTATCATTTAAATAAACAAAGTGATCGTTTACTACAAATTTTCAAGAAAAAACGTTTACAATTACAAATTACTGTATTAGTCTATACCTACCTACCCCCATTAGGTATATTCTTCTCAAGCATCATCATAATAATCAAAGTGCTTTATTTGTTTTAGACCTCACAGGACTCTTGAAAACACAAGAATAATGTGTTCATGAAAAGAACCATTTTTTGTAATAGGTAAGTAGTTCCTGCCTGTAATAGTAAGTTCCTGTCTCTCTCTAATCTCTTTAATCTGTGACTATCAGCGAGGGGTCAAGTACCAATGTCGAGCCGCTGTCCTGCCGCCTAGGCGATCTAGGTGACCTAGGGACCTGTTTCGCAATTACTATTTATAACTTACCTAATTGATTAACAATCACCAAAAACTGAAAGATTTCTAATATTACATTATTGTCCTCTCGATAGTAAAGCACTGTGGACAGGTTAAAATTACTAATTGGGTATCTAGGGTCCACAGTGCTAGGGTCCACAGTGCTAGGGTCCACAGTGCTAGGGTCCACAGTGCTAGGGTCCACAGTGCTAGGGTCCATCACTCAAACTTCAAATGAAACAAAATAATAAACGCATTTACGCCCCTCTAGGGACGGGCAGGGCGGGGGGGCGGGGGGGGGGGGGGGTGGTCCACATACATACTACCTGTCATGTCAGCCCGCTGCTGCTCCGATCAACAAGTTGAAAAGAACGAACCTCGATCGATGTTGCCTCTCGTTCCAATCGAATCATACGGCTAGTGTACGGCTAGTGTACAGATGTGTGTTCATTGCACCATGAATTAGTCTCGCTGATTTATCATAGCTTAGCTTAAATATGTAGAATCAACGACAGAGACACGGCTGTGCCCACTGCACGTACTTACTTACCTGCACTGCACTGCACGTACCTGCACTGCACGTACCTGCACTGCACGTACCTGCACTGCACTGCACGTACGTACGTATCTGCACTGCACGTACTTGCACTGCACTGCACGTACCTGCACTGCAATAATCAGCTCACTTTAAAACACGGAGTCTGTTGTTTATTTTTGTGACACCATTCAAAATGATTACAATAATATTAACTGCCAAATTTATCGGGTATTTATCGCGTACCTTTTGCTTTCTCTTTCCCGACGTTTCAACCGCGTTACAGCGATTGTGGTCACGGAGCGACCCGTGACGCGAAAGTTTAAAAAGTTTTATTCCAAATTATCTGATCGAAATTCACTCTCATGGGTTGATTAATTAATCGTTCTAATTAGTGATATAATATACGTGATCCACTGAATGACCAAGTCTATAGCATTATTATACGAGTATCTGTGTGTGACCAAGTGATGGCGAGCCTACGGTGTGCAATCTGTGTGTGACCAAGTGATGGCGAGCCTACGGTGTGCAATCTGTGTGTGACCAAGTGATGGCGAGCCTACGGTGTGCAATCTGTGTGTGACCAAGTGATGGCGAGCCTACGGTGTGCAATCTGTGTGTGACCAAGTGATGGCGAGCCTACGGTGTGCAATCTGTGTGTGACCAAGTGATGGCGAGCCTACGGTGTGCAATCTGTGTGTGACCAAGTGATGGCGAGCCTACGGTGTGCAATCTGTGTGTGACCAAGTGATGGCGAGCCTACGGTGTGCAATCTGTGTGTGACCAAGTGATGGCGAGCCTACGGTGTGCAATCTGTGTGTGACCAAGTGATGGCGAGCCTACGGTGTGCAATCTGTGTGTGACCAAGTGATGGCGAGCCTACGGTGTGCAATCTGTGTGTGACCAAGTGATGGCGAGCCTACGGTGTGCAATCTGTGTGTGACCAAGTGATGGCGAGCCTACGGTGTGCAATCTGTGTGTGACCAAGTGATGGCGAGCCTACGGTGTGCATGTGTGTGTGACCAAGTGATGGCGAGCCTACGGTGTGCATGTGTGCAATCTGTTTGCGATGTAAGATTACATTATAGTTTTGATATGACAGCCTCTCTCTACAATCCAAAGCTAATGCCTCGCTTCCAAAATTATTAATTTATTTTGAATTGACTATAAAATACTAAGATAAAGTCAGATCACGAAGCGATGCGGTGTGATTTCCTCCGATGTCCAGTTGATAATATGACAGCGCAATAATAAAGGCGAGCGCGGCGCGCGTGCCCGAGCACTGCCTGCGCGCGCGCCGCCCGGTCACCTCCTGCTCCTTCGCGCATCCAGCACACTGCTCGCGAGTAGCGAACTCACTCATACACCTGGCGAACTCGCCCAAACAAACCGGCCTACGAACGAATTATTTATGAACAAATATTAATCTGGGCTCGAAAACGAACAATTTGCGAGAATAATAAAAGTGTGTTCTACATGTAGGTATACTAACTGACATTAATTGGTGAAAAGCGATACGTATGCGGAAAATTTTGCTTTAAAACTTTTGAAGACTCTTGAAAAGGTCATTTTAACTGCCAAATAAGTTTTAGTAGTGTTTAGTGGTGAATAAGGAAGTGAAAATGGCTGAGAGTGAAGATACGTCGGTGCCGCGGCCAGGTGAGAGTCTGTCAACAACGTTGTAGCCAAGGTGCCGTACCGTAGGTGTCGAGACATCACGTAAAGGGCTTCCCATTTTGTTTTTCTAATATATTAGCTTTTTCATTTTCCGGATGAATATGCAACGTAGTTAACTAAATAATACTGTTCTTAATTACCGCTGGGATGCGAAAGAGTTGTCCAAACCGTACAAATCAATATCAGTAGGTATCTTATTAAATGTTAATAATGCATACATACTTTCCTACTGAAACGTAACGTTATACTAAAAGCACTTATAGCGGAATATTAATTAGGTACCAAGATTTTTAGTTTATTAAACATCAGGCGCTTTTCATATTTTACGGTCACGTCAGTCAGTGGCGTAGTTAATGAAGGAGTTTGTTTGTAAACAGCTAGTTGAGAGTTTCCTGCAGTCGCAACAGTGGCTCTCTCTCTCTCTGCATACCGCCTAATAATAATTAACCATAGCAGTTTCGAAAGTTTTAATATCTTGACTATTCCAATAACATAAAAGAGGAAAAAATAATCTTTATGATTTCGTGCCAATTTCATAATTCATTATCACCTCTCCGAGTTTTATAATGTCATTACCAATATGACTGTGCCAGTACCACCGGCTCGGCGCGACGTCCGTCCCCGAAGCTGCCGGTTCATTACCTATATGACTGTGCCAGTACCACCGGCTCGGCGCGACGTCCGTCCCCGAAGCTGCCGGTTCATTACCTATATGACTGTGCCAGTACCACCGGCTCGGCGCGACGTCCCCGAAGCTGCCGGTTCATTACCTATATGACTGTGCCAGTACCACCGGCTCGGCGCGACGTCCCCGAAGCTGCCGGTTCATTACCTATATGACTCTGCCAGTACCACCGGCTCGGCGCGACGTCCCCGAAGCTGCCGGTTCATTACCTATATGACTGTGCCAGTACCACCGGCTCGGCGCGACGTCCCCGAAGCTGCCGGTTCATTACCTATATGACTCTGCCAGTACCACCGGCTCGGCGCGACGTCCCCGAAGCTGCCGGTTCATTACCTATATGACTCTGCCAGTACCACCGGCTCGGCGCGACGTCCCCGAAGCTGCCGGTTCATTACCTATATGACTGTGCCAGTACCACCGGCTCGGCGCGACGTCCGTCCCCGAAGCTGCCGGTTCATTACCTATATGACTGTGCCAGTACCACCGGCTCGGCGCGACGTCCCCGAAGCTGCCGGTTCATTACCTATATGACTGTGCCAGTACCACCGGCTCGGCGCGACGTCCCCGAAGCTGCCGGTTCATTACCTATATGACTCTGCCAGTACCACCGGCTCGGCGCGACGTCCCCGAAGCTGCCGGTTCATTACCTATATGACTCTGCCAGTACCACCGGCTCGGCGCGACGTCCCCGAAGCTGCCGGTTCATTACCTATATGACTGTGCCAGTACCACCGGCTCGGCGCGACGTTCCCGAAGCTGCCGGTTCATTACCTATATGACTGTGCCAGTACCACCGGCTCGGCGCGACGTCCCCGAAGCTGCCGGTTCATTACCTATATGACTGTGCCAGTACCACCGGCTCGGCGCGACGTTCCCGAAGCTGCCGGTTCATTACCTATATGACTGTGCCAGTACCACCGGCTCGGCGCGACGTCCGTCCCCGAAGCTGCCGGTTCATTACCTATATGACTGTGCCAGTACCACCGGCTCGGCGCGACGTCCGTCCCCGAAGCTGCCGGTTCATTACCTATATGACTGTGCCAGTACCACCGGCTCGGCGCGACGTCCCCGAAGCTGCCGGTTCATTACCTATATGACTGTGCCAGTACCACCGGCTCGGCGCGACGTCCCCGAAGCTGCCGGTTCATTACCTATATGACTCTGCCAGTACCACCGGCTCGGCGCGACGTCCCCGAAGCTGCCGGTTCATTACCTATATGACTGTGCCAGTACCACCGGCTCGGCGCGACGTCCCCGAAGCTGCCGGTTCATTACCTATATGACTCTGCCAGTACCACCGGCTCGGCGCGACGTCCCCGAAGCTGCCGGTTCATTACCTATATGACTCTGCCAGTACCACCGGCTCGGCGCGACGTCCCCGAAGCTGCCGGTTCATTACCTATATGACTCTGCCAGTACCACCGGCTCGGCGCGACGTTCCCGAAGCTGCCGGTTCATTACCTATATGACTGTGCCAGTACCACCGGCTCGGCGCGACGTTCCCGAAGCTGCCGGTTCATTACCTATATGACTCTGCCAGTACCACCGGCTCGGCGCGACGTTCCCGAAGCTGCCGGTTCATTACCTATATGACTGTGCCAGTACCACCGGCTCGGCGCGACGTCCCCGAAGCTGCCGGTTCATTACCTATATGACTGTGCCAGTACCACCGGCTCGGCGCGACGTTCCCGAAGCTGCCGGTTCATTACCTATATGACTGTGCCAGTACCACCGGCTCGGCGCGACGTTCCCGAAGCTGCCGGTTCATTACCTATATGACTGTGCCAGTACCACCGGCTCGGCGCGACGTTCCCGAAGCTGCCGGTTCATTACCTATATGACTGTGCCAGTACCACCGGCTCGGCGCGACGTTCCCGAAGCTGCCGGTTCATTACCTATATGACTGTGCCAGTACCACCGGCTCGGCGCGACGTCCCCGAAGCTGCCGGTTCATTCACTTGCTCCGGAGCGTCAAATCAGAACTTGGAAATAATTGTTATTATTTTGCCAAACACAAACACAGATGAGTTTACGTTCAGTGCCAAACAACAGTTCGCTGACGCCACGTGACGCGAGTAAAGGTACTGATTAGGCCACTCTAAAGAGGCTCCCTAGTCTGTAAGTCCATTTTACCGTCTTATACGTCTTTAAATTCTTTATATCCTTAACATTCAATCTGTACCTACTCTTTTTCTTTTTCTATTGTTTTATAAATTATATGTTTAAGTTCATTCATACTCTAAGCAAACTGTGTTCACAACGAGTAGGTTCTACACTCATTCTAGTATAAATAAGCTTAGGTTATCTTTAGTTTTCTGTCCCGTGTAACAACCAGTTTTGTGAACCTAACAATAAAAAATAAATAAAAAAAAAGATTAAACGATTTTTCAAATACATAATAATATTAATACTAGCTGTTAAAGTTGTTTTCAAATAGCCTATGACTATGTCCATCCCGGGATACCATTTTCCTCGCAGCCAAATGTATGTATCTAACGGCTGAAGGGATATTCCTCTCAGCCAAATGTATGTATCTAACGGCTGAAGGGATCTTCCTCTCAGCCAAATATATGTATCTAACGGCTGAAGGGATCTTCCTCTCAGCCAAATGTATGTATCTAACGGCTGAAGGAATCTTCCTCTCAGCCAAATGTATGTATCTATCGGCTGAAGGGATCTTCCTCTGAGCCGTTTAGGCATATGATGGTAACAGACAGACACAGTGACTCTTAAATTTAAAACATTTGTGCTTATAGTACGGATGAATGGCTGCAAAATGTCCTTCTTTGTTTAAACATAACTTGGATCCATTTATTTTATTTTATTGGAATGCGAAACAGAAAACAATATCGACACATGACATTTTAGAAAAATTATAACTAAGTTTCTTAACCCTAGAACCGTACCCTGGGGTACAAATGAAAAAAATAAAATTAAAGTGTCCATAACTTTTTTACTATTTGACGGTTTGCATCGCGCGTTCGTGTATTTACGCGGGGTGGGGGGACGCGCTTATACCTCAGTCGGATGCTAGTCCAGCTAGCCAGTGGATGCGACACGGTGCTTGTGGGGTACACCAGCACCCCAGGGTACTTTCAACATAAGTATTTAATTATGTTAAAATGATCATGTTTTTCGTTTTTTTTATGCTGTTCGTATTATATATTGACATTTTGATGTGTGATTGATATGATATGTTTACATGTATAATGTACGGACTCAAATGTTGATTGTAGATTTTTATTAACAGATATAAATGGTTTTACAAAATTGTTCCTCTTGGTGTTTGTGTTTCGTGCTTCTTGCTTCATTTTCTTTCTTTTTAGATGAAATCAAAACGCAATTTGATGGAAAACGACATTGTAAATATTCTTTTGGAGTCGGCAGATGAAGAAGATCTTGTTCTAGGCGAGGAGTCGGAAAATGAAACAGTGAAATCATTGAAGATTTTCGCTTGACGGAGGATATAAGAATAGCTGATAGTCATGACGTCCTTATGCTTTCCTCCATGCACTATAAAGCAGACGCAGACAAAGCTGTCAATTTGCCCGAAATAATATCATTCTATAATGAAAAGAAAGGGGGGAGTTGACTCCTTTGACCAACTTTGCCACACGTACAGTGTGACACGCAAAACTCGCCGTTGGAGCCTTTGTGTCCTCTATGGAATATTAAATAATGTCGGGATTAATTCTATGATAGATATTGCTGAATTCATCAACTTGCAGTAACAATCAAAATTTCAAAAATAGGCGCACTTATCTGAAGACACTCGCATTTGATCTCATCAAGCCTCACTTGAAAAATAGATTTCAATACCGCACTTTGCCAACGTCCCTACAAATAAGTATTGGAGATATATTGGGGAAAAAGCGATCATTAGCTGCGGTAACTACCGAAAATCCTAAATCTAAAAGGTGTTCTTTCTGTCCAAGGTCCAAGGACCGTAAATCGCGCACACAATGAGTCACGTGCAAAACTTTCATTTGCAATGAGCACCAAAACCAAATTTGCCAAAATTGTATAAGTTCCTAATTAGATGTGCCTTAATTGTGCTAGATGAGACTGAGATTAATGTAAGAAAGCATACATAAGTTGATTTTCAATAAATATTTATTATCTTTTGAAATATGTGTTTTTTTTGTTAGGGGTGTGCCTGTACCCCAGGGTACCGTTAATGAAATTCTTATATGGGTACGGTTCTAGGGTACTAGATTGAATTCCTAAACATGGATGCACAACATGGATTAAACATACTTACATAGAACAGTAAAAGCAACGGTATTCTGAATTTGAAAATGAAGTTACAATGTTCAATACCTAAAATAGTACTTCTTAGTACCTAATCATTTAGATCATGAATCTTTATAAATAATGTGACATCATGTTTACCGAACAGTGACCAACAACAATGCGTGGTACGCGCACAATGCCGACCGCCGTCGACAATAGCGGCGGCGGCGGCGGCGACGCGGCGCGGCCATTGTGCAGCGCCGACGACGTACACAGCGGCTACCAGAGGAACAGTCGAAGCTCCAGTGTGGTAGATAGATACCAGGAGACTTATGGTTCACCAAGTGGATGACCTGTAACACAAAACGTTGTGGATAAAGAAACTGAAACTGATGGACGTTAAACGTTTTCGCGGATCTGGACTGAACCACTGGCGTACAGCACAAAAACGTACATTCAAATATGCGCTTTAACTAGCAGTTTATATAAATTTGAATATTAATATATATTGAATTTGTATTAAGTATGTACGTGATGCTATAAAGTTTACCTTCCGCTTTTTATGTTGGTATAAATAATGATTAGGGTACCTAAGTACCTATGTAGGAATTTAAATTAATTGTGATTAGAACTGACACTATAGTATACACTAATAGTATATTACATACTAGTTGTTACATACTGTGTGTGTTAACACCAGTCCTGTCGCACTAACGCGGGACTTCGTATGCCTACTCGCCGAATGATAGAGTCTTACAATGTAAATTTTATAGACATTGATATATTTGCGAGCAGTACAGGAAAGTTTAAGTCTCAGGTCCTGAAAAAGTTATGTCCTTAAATTGTACTTACCATTAGTTTTTGTTTTTTTTATTGTTTTATTGTTGTAAATTTGTTTTAGTAGTTATCTTATAAAATTAAGTTTTGTTTTGTAGTAAATCAGTTATAATATAATGTTAGCAGATAGAAACACATCTCAAGTAATGTAGTCAGCAACCTGTAGCGATAAGTATTATTAAGCTTTTAATCATATTTGAGTACAACGTAGTGGGCTATATTTACACTACATTTATTATGTTATTCTTATAATTAAGTTTAAAATATAGTTGTTTGTTGTGCCTGTAATAAATAAAATAAAATAAAATACTGGTTATTCTGTGGAACTACAGACCGCACCTACAGCAATACTGGTTATTCTGTGGAACTACAGACCGCACCTACAGAAACAAGCAAGAGCTCAAAGTCACTTACGCTTCTGCCGAACATTTACTTAGTATCATCTATATATGTATGTATAATGTCACATTCAACTACTTCTGTTTGATCTCTTCTAGGAATCCCTCCCCTCCCCTCCCCTCCCACGTGTGTGTTACGTGGGAGGGGAGGGGAGGGATTCCTATCTATATTAGCAACTATATTAGCAACTAGTGGTCCGCCCCGGCTTCGCACGTGTAAAGTCTATAGTCTATAGGTATTACAGAAATACAGAATTTATTCATAATTACCATTATTACATGTCACTTAAATATAAAAAATAAAATTATAAATTTATAATACGGGCAAATTAAAAAATTCATTGACATCATATAATACCAATGTAGTGAGCCACTTCTTAAGTTTATTTTTAAAAATTGGTGTGGAAGCTGCATTACGGATCCAGTCGGGCAGCCGATTGTAAACCGACTCACTCAGTGATGATGTAGCTTTCTAATGACAAAAGAGTTTTTGAAATCGGTTCAGTAGTTTATTACACACAAAAATACAAATGTTTCCTTTTTATAATGTTTATGTAGGTAGGTACATAGTGTGGATTAGTCTTGAAGTCCCGTGATGTAGGTAGGTACATAGTGTGGATTAGTCTTGAAGTCCCGTGATGTAGGTAGGTACATAGTGTGGATTAGTCTTGAAGTCCCGTGATGTAGGTAGGTACATAGTGTGGATTAGTCATGAAGTCCCGTGATGCAGGTAGGTACTAGTGTGGATTAGTCTTGAAGTCCCGTGATGTAGGTAGGTACATAGTGTGGATTAGTCATGAAGTCCCGTGATGCAGGTAGGTACTAGTGTGGATTAGTCTTGAAGTCCCGTGATGTAGGTAGGTACATAGTGTGGATTAGTCTTGAAGTCCCGTGATAAATATTAAATTCTAGTAGGTAGAGCAAAATGAATAAATAAATATACTAATAGTACTCGTATATTTTTCGTATTTAAATAAATAATGGCCAGTGTAAGATTCTGCTTATCTGAAAATGCCATAATGCAGGTACGAAATTTAATACTTACAATAATTAATATATTAAGAGAACATCCATTAGTGCAGCTCGTGTTATGTAAGCGGATTACGGACCAAACGAACAGCACAACGATATTCTCGCACTGTCCCGGAGAAGACGAACCACACCAAAATACTTACATAATTATAACTAACACAAACTAACTATCCATAAGTACTTAAAACGGTACATGTACATGCTAAAGTTCAGAAGCGATAAATGCTTGAATCACCCTCAGGTTCTTTTGATATATTTGAAAAAAGTATGGATGATATTTTATTTAATATATCAAAATCTAATAAAAATATCATAGTGTGTGGAGACTTTAATATTGATCTTTTAGAAACTTACTCCCACAGTAGTAGATTAACAAACTTATTTAATTCTTATAATCTAAAGCCAATATTTATGGAACCTACTAGAATAACTGAAACCTCGGCAAAATGTATAGATAATATATTTGTTTTCCAAAATGAAAAAATTGTCAGTAAAAAAATAATTAGCAATTTAAAATCCGACCACTTAGGTCAAATAATTAAATTAAAAATTGTAGTAAAAAATACTGATTGTAAAAAGAAAATAAAATACATACCTGTCGATTTGAACGGTTGAAATTGGATTGGGAATCTAAACCATCACCTAATTACTCAATTAACAACCCAAATGAGTCGTATTGTAGTTTTTTTAACAAATTCACCAATGCGTTCAATTCAATATTCATACCCAAATCAATCGTGGTTTTAGAAAAACTTAACTTTAGTGAGTGGGCAACAGTAGGTATACACAAGAGTAGACAAAAGTTGTATGAACTGTATAGTGAAAAGCAATATAATTTTAGCCAGGAATTCAAAGAAAAAGTAAAGAAAATACTCAAATATGTTTAGAAAAGTTTGTTAAATCGCAAAATCAAATTATAATATTAGCTCGAAAATTAGAAATAGTGAAAATGTTATAAAATCAACGTGGAAAATAATAAATAGTGAGACTGGAAAAGTCAGTACCTACGATAATAATTATAATTTAAAGATTAATGACTGCTCAGTCACAAACGATGTTGATGTAGACCAAGCATTTGAAAACTTCTTCACTGACATTCCAATCTCTACTACAAAGTGTCTAAACTCTTCTAATATCAATCGGTTCCTCAAAAATAGCGATATACATAATTTAAATACTAGAAATAAGAATAAACTCGCTGTGCCCACAACTAGGCTACACAAGATTAATGTATCTTTTAAAGGACAATGTATACGCTTCTACAACAAAACTCCTAGTGAGTTGCAAAAATTATCAATAAATTAATTTAAACAAATTGTCAAACATATCCTTTGTAAAAAGGCTTACTATAAAATATCAGATTATCTAGACGATAAAAAAGCTTGGGACGAGTTTTGCTCCAACTCGAAAACTAACATTCTAACAAGGTAAAGGTTTCTTGTTCGCTTCTTTACTTTACCTTAAAAAGATTGAAGTGGACAAAAAATCAAAGTGATCACTTTATTTCCTAGTTTTACTTATGTGATCTGAGTTTTTGTGACGTGTCCAAGAGTCCTGTAAGGTCTAAAGGAAATAAAGCATTTTGAATTTTGAATCTTGACCCACGGCTAAGGGTCTTATGCCGCCATCCTTCTTTTTTAGTGAGTTCTAATAACTATCTATTCCGTAAAAAAACTTAAGAGTAAGTATCGGGGGTTGTGTCAGTATCCCTGTGTATTTATAAGTAGAATGTCTAGAATGTACCTATTCACTCTTATCTTGGATAGAACCAGGTTGTAATTGACCAGAAAAATAGCATCAGGGACCGTGTTCCAAACTCCAGCGGTACGAATGATGAAGGTGGAGGACAACCGCTTGCGAGTGGACGGTATACCTACCCACCAAGTAGGGAAGTAGGGGTGGTGATGCGCTGCTATTATTTGAGAAGACCGGGGTCGAGCAGTGATCCAGCATTTTTATAATTGTTATTCGAATAAGTTTCAAAGAGATATTGTTTATTCTTTTAGTAAAGGCAGACTCATAATGAGATCATTCCTCTTGGTACTAGACAATGTTATTTTATTATTCACTTCACACAATAGGTTCGGAGAACGAAATGTTACGAAACGAAACGGTTTACGAAAATACGTTTATTGGCGATTCTTTCGATCAACAATAGACCTCTTGAGGAGAAAAGCGCCCACTTGGTATTCAACATGGAAAGAAAAGGTACCCCCGATTCACAACGCACGAGTCGGTTGACCATTCTACTAGAGGTACAACTATTATAAGAAATATTAAGTCTTTATAAATTTTTAAGAGCCTATCAGCTGAATCGATTTGCTTCGAATCGGGAGCCGATAAAGGTCACCAAAATTATAGGAATCGCGAATTTGATCTAATAATTTTAATTGGGTTGTCTCTTCGATACGGCGGTACGTGGCGGGACTACAAGTGAGGCCCTTTTTAGGAATTTCACAAGAGAATTTTCATAGTTTAATAATACTGAAGGTTTTTAAAAATCAAAATCTTCCGAGAAAAAAGAAAATACCAGTCTTCTAAAGAAAATACCAATTACGTCGTACCGAGTTATTAGGTATAACTGACAGACTTCGCTCCCTGGATTTTTATTTATTTATTTAGTAGACAGTTTTATCAACATCTTGAAAAACATTTGCTTTTAGCGACAGCAAGTCAGCGTAGGACATCTGCGTCCGCGCTAGAGACAGAGCCAGAGACGGAGCCAGAGACGGAGCCAGAGCCAGAGCCAGAGCCAGAGCCAGAGCCAGAGCCAGAGCCAGAGCCAGAGCCAGAGCCAGAGCCAGAGCCAGAGCCAGAGCCAGAGCCAGAGCCCAGCCGCGTGCGACTCGCGGTGGGAATGTTCAATATAGAGAAGGAGGAGGAAAGGCCGCGGGGCGGGCGGTGCTGCTGAAGAGACGACCTCAGCGCCGCGCGCCGCAGGAGCTGCGCATGTGGAGGAGGCGGTACCCACACACAGCACAATCTCACTAATGTTGCGAAAGTTTGGATTATTGGTTAAGTTTGTAACTTGTTCACGCCAAAACTATTGAGCGTCCGCATGGCTAGGAACTAGTCATGTATAGAGCAACCAGACTTTCAACGCGATGTATCGTGACCATTAGGGTGCATTTTTAAATAAGCAGCGAGAACATTAAAATGAAGTACACGGACAGTTTCAATACATGTTCGCCACCTCTAGTCTGACCTCTAGGTCTAATAACTCCTTGTTCGAAAGTTATAGAAAATTACTCTTTGCCCGCTCTGAACAACAGAAATGCTCGTGGGTAATCGTAAGGACCCACGCAGCTCACTAGATCTCCAAGCTTACGCTTGCCCACAAGCATGGTGCTGTCACCTGTTGCCACTCGTGAACAACATGGCATTTAGACCATTTATTTCCTTCTGATTGTGGTAGGTAACATACAATTGGTCTTAAATTTAGTTTAAGGTCAGCAGAATCTACTGTATCGAGCGTAGAAAAAGAAACAACGCGAACAAATTATTGTTGCCTTAACTTGCCAGTTTGTAATGAAATTATTCATAAATAATATCTGAATAATATAATATTTTTCCAGATTTTTGAGAATAATTTCTATCTCTACCCAGCCTACGTCACAAAGCTATCTGGTAATGCAAGTAGTCGAAGGTATTCCTAATATTGTTTCATCATCATCAGGATAGAGCTGTGAAGAATGTCTCAGGAGTTGAATACCTGCCAGCCCGGATGACACGTAGTTTATAGTATAGCTGCGGTATAATAACTGTAATAAATAAATAAATAAAATAAATAATGTCGTGAATGGGTCAGCCACGGCTCAATGCCGAGCGATAGCGTCGAGTGCACTCCTAAACACTCAAACACTGTGGATAGTTTTGTTGACATCGTTGCGAGCGTTTCATTTGAGTGCAGTCTAGTTTACGGCTCTTAATTGGTCCAGCACATTTTGTTATATAAAATTTTCAAACGTATTTATATTATTTAGAGCACCTTATGGACAGCACAGTACTTACTATAGATTTAGGAATACACGCACGAGATATCTACTTAAGGCCCATACCCCACCGAAAGTGGCGCCGCCACGTAATTTGTCTTATTATTCCGTTTAACAAAGGAATTAACAAAAATCCTTCTTCCAGTTTGTGATACCTATCATAAGCTTTTTTTTAATGCCTCTGTGATAGTTTTATTCTATTTAGTTTAGGAAGAGATACGAAAATAGATTTTGGTGGCCACCAAGTGCAACTTCGTATCTCTTCCTAAACTAAATAGAATAAAACTATTACAGAGGCATTAAAAAAAAGCTTATGATAGGTATCACAAACTGGAAGAAGGATTTTCGAAAATTCCTTTGTTAAACAGAATAACAACATAAAGTAGGTGGTGGCGCTAGTTTAGGTGCTGTATGCGCCTTAACATTTAGGAATACACGAGATATCTACTTAACATTTTTGGAAAGATGATTGATCGGTATTCACAGCTTATTTGGATATTTATAGACAACAAATACCTCATCAGGATACAAGAGTTAAAGTGCCATTGTCACAACCACGCTCTGCACTAATACTACCTAGAGCTTGTTGCTTCATCACCAGTAGCCAGTGGGCTTAGTTAGGCAATCGATATGTACAGGTACAGCCAGGTGCGAGGTGATAGATAGAATGTAAGACCCACCTTATTGAGGTTGAGAGGGCGCAACGTGCCATCCTCAAGGTTGCTGCGGGACTACCATTTCGCCATCCTACTATTGAACTCTATGCTAAGTGGGACTTACTTACCGTCAGACAAACCTTTATACTACACATAGTCCTTAAAAAACATAGTGAATTGAAGTACGACCCGAAATCAGCATCGAACAAAAGACGAAGGGGTAGAGTATGTGAGAGAAACTCTTTTCATATTAGCTACTCACACAAGTTTTACTGCTTTCTAGGCAGTTACCTCTACAATAAATTAAATAGCACCTTAAACATACACCCATTGTGTAGATCCAGTTGCAAGGAAACAATCTCCAAGTATCTTAAAACTCTGAATTACCAACAAACTGAAAACCTACTGAAATTACAAAACTAATCACTAACCAAAGCTCAAACACAGTCGCAACTGCAGACGCGTTTTCTTTCTCCCATCTATTCAACTAGATACATACACAACACACAGCACAAGCACGGCAAGCCACACCCCTCAACCACACTGGGGTCTCCTGTTGCCCAGACTCTTAAGAGGCTGGTGTTATCAGGAGTACCCCCCGCACATTCATAACATCTACCATAATACTAACATCATCCACACCGGGGTCTCCTGTTGCCCAGACTCTTAAGAGGCTGGTGTTCTCTGGAGTACCCCCCACACAATCCTCACACTTACCAAAACATAACACAAACACTCACCCATTCATAGATCAGGTATATAGATACCTGTCCTGTTCACCCACTCTATGTCAGACTTCAGGTACATATTGTAACTATTATTTACTAAGTTTTTTATTTTTATTTTCTGTACATAACTCTAATCTAGATTTTTAATATATTCTAGCTCACAGAGTGGACCTGGTGACCCGTAATACAGGTTCTTGTGAACCTAAAACAGGCACCAGTCTCTCACAAAGTTAGCTATAATATTAGCATTACTTACCTAGTCAGTTATTTTATCAACTAAGCTTTTATTGTGAGAGAAAATAAATAAATTAAATAAATAAAATTAAATAAATAATAAATAAAAATGTCGGAGACATTATCAGCCAGGAATGAATAAACAAATATAACTGGAAAGTCCACATCAGGCGGCCGCATCACCACACTGGTACTCGTAATCTCAGGTGGTAGTTAATGTTCGGTCCACGAATTAGCTGAATCATGTTATTTCCTAGACAGGTCGGAATCTCAAAAATACTGAAATCGTGTGCTCCTGAGCAGCTGTCTGCCATTTTAACACGTCTTTTGAAATCTGGTAAAATCCCTAAATCTTGGAAACTGGCTAATGTGCAGTCTGTGCCCAAGGTAGGTAGGCGAACCGACCCTACGAACTATCGCCCCATCTCGGTGGTTTGCAAGTGCATGGAGCGTGTTCTGAATGGTAAGCGCCTGGCCTTCCTCGAAGACGATGTCCTCCTCAGTGACCGTCACCACAGTTTCCACCGAAAACGGTCTGCCGGAGTATAAATAAAAAACTATTGAACTATTCTTCTTGTGTATTCCACAAACGTTTAAAACGAGACCATCGAAGCATTGTGAATCCATCGCGGTTAAGCTATTCGACTACTGATACCGGTGTAGAGTCAGTAGAGGGTCAGTAGAGTATTTTTAAGAGACTTAGTTCTGCAGCATATGCAATCAAAAACATCCGTCATCTTACAGACGTGGATTCATCTAAACTTGTTTATTTCAGCTACTTCCGCAGTATAGGTCCAGGCTCACATGGTTTTAGGCCAAAAGCAGATCTTTATAAATACATACACAAAAGCAAGATAATTCTAATGATTATGAGAGCTCGCTGGCGGTTGTTTGGTGAACACACCACCGGGTTCCATGCACTCCAGACTACGGCAGCGAGCTGACAATCTCTGCCTCATTCCATGCACCCCAGACTGCGGCAGCAAGCTGACAATATCTGCCTCATTCCATGCACCCCAGCCTGCGGCAGCGAGCTCACAATCTCTGCCTCATTCCATGCACCCCAGACTGCGGCAGCGAGCTGACAATCTCTGCCTCATTCCATGCACCCCAGCCTGCGGCAGCGAGCTGACAATATCTGCCTCATTCCATGCACCCCAGCCTGCGGCAGCGAGCTGACAATATCTGCCTCATTCCATGCACCCCAGCCTGCGGCAGCGAGCTGACAATCTCTGCCTCATTCCATGCACCCCAGACTGCGGCAGCGAGCTGACAATCTCTGCCTCATTCCATGCACCCCAGCCTGCGGCAGCGAGCTGACAATCTCTGCCTCATTCCATGCACCCCAGACTGCGGCAGCGAGCTGACAATCTCTGCCTCATTTTTAAAAATCACACCGTATTCCAACGCGCCTCATCTCTCAACGTAACCAACATTGATTTATTATTATGAATCATTTTATTGTGATGTTAGATTATGTAATGATATCTTTTATCTCGAACACAAGATTGAGAGATGAATAAAATTGTAGCAATGACAGTTTTTTTTAGTATTTCCAAAAGTATGAAACCTATGTAGTTATATTAAAAATCATGAGATTTACATACTGATATCTTTCATTTGACACCCCATTCGGCTAGGTTTTCCCTTTCAAAAATTTATCACTCCCCGTTTTCACCATATTTTTACACTATTTCCTATATTTCTCCTGTTAAATATAGATCTATATCTACCTTCATACATTTCAGGTGGATCGCTCAGCAAACTTCGGCGATACTATTCGCTCAGCAAACTTTTTTAAAATATTCAAAAACGTTATGTATTATATACTTACATAACAGAAATAATGAAACTATTTTTAAAATGCACAAGACGATACCTTTCATTTCATACTAAATACTTTTAGGTTTTTAAAAACTCCCACCCTCCCCTTACGACAATTTTGAAATAATAGATAATAATTTACATACTTCCCTATAAACCTATATTTTAGTATATATACTACCTATATTCCCTATATACCTGAAAAAATATGGATAAACCCTGCAGAAAATTCAAAAAGTGTTTTCAATGTACAAACCGATACCTTTAATTTTATATCCCATTTGAACCCTAGGTCTAGGTCTAGGTCTAGGTCTCTTCTAAAATTTCGACATCACAACTTGTACTTACTGAAAATTTTCATTTTATTTTTTATTCGTTTTCTTTTAATCTGTAATGGCGCATGAAATGTATTATTATATTTTTAAATTTCAAGTTAAGGCCCATACCCTACCGAAAGTGGCGCCACCACCTTATTTGTCTTATAATTCTGTTTAACAAAGGAATTTTCAAAAATCCTTCTTCCAGTTTGTGATACCTATCATAAGCTTTTTTTTAATGCCTCTGTAATAGTTTTATTCTATTTAGTTTAGGAAGAGATACGAAAATAGATTTTGGTGGCCACCAAGTGCAACTTCGTATCTCTTCCTAAACTAAATAGAATAAAACTATTACAGAGGCCTTAAAAAAAAGCTTATGATAGGCATCACAAACTGGAAGAAGGATTTTTGAAAATTCCTTTGTTAAACAGAATAATAACATAAAGTAGGTGGTGGCGCTAGTTTAGGTGCTGTATGCGCCTTAATAGATGCTGTAGTTAATGAGATGTTCAAAACAGAAGGAGGACGGACAGAGCGAGACCATAAGAGTTTCAAGTTAATAGATGCTGTAGTTAATGAGATGTTCAAAACAGAAGGAGGACGGACAGAGCGAGACCATAAGAGTTTCAAGTTAATAGATGCTGTAGTTAATGAGATGTTCAAAACAGAAGAAGGACGGACAGAGCGAGACCATAAGAGTTTCAAGTTAATAGATGCTGTAGTTAATGAGATGTTCAAAACAGAAGGAGGACGGACAGAGCGAGACCATAAGAGTTTCAAGTTAATAGATGCTGTAGTTAATGAGATGTTCAAAACAGAAGGAGGACGGACAGAGCGAGACCATAAGAGTTTCAAGTTAATAGATGCTGTAGTTAATGAGATGTTCAAAACAGAAGAAGGACGGACAGAGCGAGACCATAAGAGTTTCAAGTTAATAGATGCTGTAGTTAATGAGATGTTCAAAACAGAAGGAGGACGGACAGAGCGAGACCATAAGAGTTTCAAGTTAATAGATGCTGTAGTTAATGAGATGTTCAAAACAGAAGGAGGACGGACAGAGCGAGACCATAAGAGTTTCAAGTTAATAGATGCTGTAGTTAATGAGATGTTCAAAACAGAAGGAGGACGGACAGAGCGAGACCATAAGAGTTTCAAGTTAATAGATGCTGTAGTTAATGAGATGTTCAAAACAGAAGGAGGACGGACAGAGCGAGACCATAAGAGTTTCAAGTTAATAGATGCTGTAGTTAATGAGATGTTCAAAACAGAAGGAGGACGGACAGAGCGAGACCATAAGAGTTTCAAGTTAATAGATGCTGTAGTTAATGAGATGTTCAAAACAGAAGGAGGACGGACAGAGCGAGACCATAAGAGTTTCGAAACCGATCTCGAAACCCTAAAAATAGAATATCTGAGAACAATCGGAATGAGTTTCAATACCGTATCATTTGCCGCAGCTGTCTTTTGCATTGACTATCGCAAAATGTGCGCTTTAAATACACTTTACCTCACGGAGCAGCTCTGTGGTCTACCTACCTGAGCCTTGTTCATATCATAGACATAAAAAAAGTCAAGTAAAGACTTATTGCTGCAACTGTACTAAAGTAATATTAATTTGTCTATACAAAACCCTTGGGCCGAATGTGGAGCGGAAAAGTGGGACGAAATAAGATTTTCTGAAATAAAAATATTATGGGCCTTTATACGGCTATTATTACACATATTAAATTATACGGCATACAATGTGGGACGAAAACAAATTTTCTCATGTTGGCCGAACTTCCTAGGGACGAATATGGCATAAATCATGTTAGAGATTTGAGATATATCCTCTTAGAATTATTTATCAATTAAATTAATTAAGATGAAGTGCTACCCAAAACCCAGATTTTGTCTGTACGAAAAATCCATTTTATGGCAAGAAAACACTATTTTTTTTAATGTTTTTTGATGATTCTTGAAAGTTTAGGATTTCAGTTAGTGCGTTATATAAGCCGAATCACGATTGACTCAACTTGACTCGATAGAAAAAAATAGCAAAGTTTACTTTCTCGCCTTCACCGCGCGGTGTTCGCTCGTCCTTGTCTCGAAAAAGCGCCACCACTTCGACTTAATTTACAAACAAACATAAATGATCCACAACTTCTAAGTAGTTTATCTAATCTGATACAAGTACCTCGTTTTACATTGATTTGGAGCATGCTAATAAAATATTTTGTTTGTTTTCGACAAGAAATGATATCAAGGTACGGTACCTTTCTATTTTATGGTCTATTTTGTTGCTAAAACTATTTTACGCTTTATTATGACAGAGTGGACTGCTCTCGGGCTCGGTCTGACTCAGCACAGGTAAATAATTCCCATAAAGTCGATACTCAACTACAAAAATGCACAACCTAAAACAAAACAAGAGCCTGTTTAGAAAGGCAGGGGCCGCGGCCGGCGCGGGCGCCGCTGCCAGCTGATGACACTGGTGCACATTGTGTACACGTTACGCAAGGCGTACTTACCTTCAGCCCTGGCCTCCGCGCTGACGCGCGCGAACACATTTTTGGACACACTCTCATCTACATAATATGATTTTAAAAATCGCCTTCTGAATCAATTTTTGTGTGGTTTTGTTAGACCATGTCGCTCTGATGTCAATACAAGGAGCTGAATTACAATAATTGGTGTGTCCACCAGATACATTGATCTCCTCGCTCTTTGATTTTGAGCTAGCTGACCTGTGTTTAAATACAGATCAAGTGAATGACGCCATCGCTATATTGGTCAGCCGCAGTGCCTTACGCTGTTGGAGCTGCACAGGGGGGCGCTCTTGGTCTGTGTCTTCAGAAAGCCAGATATCATTAGGCTCAACAAATCCTTGTATGCATGACTTAGGCAAGTGAAGAAGGATACTTAGGAGATCCTGTAATGTAACCGCTGGAACATGGACTTGCTAAAGGAACACGCTTGCTATGTCACTCTCTGACAAGTAAATTAGAAACCAATGTGAATGCAAATCATGCAGTTTCTAATAAATTAGGGAGTGATACATCACACAGATTGTGTCTCCAAGGTGAATTAATTACACTCCTAGGAGCCACGCCACGAGTCTGTGCGTGCCTGACTTACACTTACTGCAGTCATTCATCAACACAAACCCACCGAGACTGCGGCGACTGTACTACGTTCAGAACCTGTGACGTAGAAGGCCGATTCACGGATGTTGTTTCAACGACGTTTTAAAGGAGAATTACGTAGTAGTACATTATGATACAAGTGCGGTAAGTTGAAAATTACAGCCGAGGCGATATTGCTAGCCCGAGCCGTAGACGAGGGCTACAAGAAAGCAGAGGCTGTTAATTATCAAAGCGCACGTATGTCATACGACATTTTATAACATATTTGCAAGGAAATAAATAAAACTCGGACTTTAGAATAAATTTTCATACGCTTGTAAGTATCTATCGATCGATTTTTCGGGCAAGAGGCTTAGAGTAGCCTTTTTCGCTGACTCTGAGACTTCTGGCGGTGTTGAATTAATAAATTCATCAATACTTGACGACATTTTCAAGTAAAAACAATACAGCGAAAAGAAAAAGCTCAAATAAATGGAATAATTTTTACATGTTCACAAATTAGCGATGCGCGCGCATCAGCGCTTTTTTTTAAGGCAAAGGCACAAAAACAGCCAATATTACTAATAAAGTAAACTTAATATTTTTGTGTTTTGTTACAGATAAATGGTTGTAGTTTATGGGCAATATTAGTTAAAATAAAGAATTAAATGTTTAATTATATTTTATCTCCTAAAGTAAATTTTATTCATAAAATGTTAACCACTTTTCTGACATAAAACTCTTTGCTAAGATTTAAAAAAGTACCGTTCGTATTAGACGGAGCATCTTGATAAACCATAGACATAGAATTTTTTCCACTGTGATAAACCGTGCGTTTTACATTACATTACCGCACTAGTACGTTATGAGATACGTTACGGTATTGAAATGAAATAAGAGACGCTTTACGAGCAAATGTGTTATAAATTAAATAACTGTAGGACACTAGTAAACAAGGCATCACTAATGTTGTGGATGATTCTAGAACTTTGTAAAATGCGTACAAGTTGTAGAATTTCATTTCCTTACAAGAAACTAAAGCAAATGGAAGATCCATAAAGTTGAAATAAAAACACAAGCGGTCATAGAGTACTCTGTGTTGTGCTACAATATATTAGGAACAAAGCGCGCGGGCTGAGCGGTAGTGGCGCATGACGAGCCGAGGAACTATATAACCGGTTAACAATATGTTAGGAACAAAGCGCGCGGGCTGAGCGGTAGTGGCGCATAACGAGCCGAGGAACTATATAACCGGTTAACAATATGTTAGGAACAAAGCGCGCGGGCTGAGCGGTAGTGGCGCATGACGAGCCGAGGAACTATATAACCGGTTAACAATATGTTAGGAACAAAGCGCGCGGGCTGAGCGGTAGTGGCGCATGACGAGCCGAGGAACTATATAACCGGTTAACAATATGTTAGGAAC
This sequence comes from Eupithecia vulgata, assembly GCA_946478455.1. Classification (NCBI taxonomy): domain Eukaryota; kingdom Metazoa; phylum Arthropoda; class Insecta; order Lepidoptera; family Geometridae; genus Eupithecia; species Eupithecia vulgata. Next base: position 463,862 of record OX297873.1, on the reverse strand, counting down.
AAAGCGCGCGGGCTGAGCGGTAGTGGCGCATGACGAGCCGAGGAACTAATAACCGGTTAACAATATGTTAGGAACAAAGCGCGCGGGCTGAGCGGTAGTGGCGCATGACGAGCCGAGGAACTAATAACCGGTTAACAATATGTTAGGAACAGAGCGCGCGGGCTGAGCGGTAGTGGCGCATGACGAGCCGAGGAACTATATAACCGGTTAACAATATGTTAGGAACAAAGCGCGCGGGCTGAGCGGTAGTGGCGCATGACGAGCCGAGGAACTAATAACCGGTTAACAATATGTTAGGAACAGAGCGCGCGGGCTGAGCGGTAGTGGCGCATGGCGAGCCGAGGAACTAATAACCGGTTAACAATATGTTAGGAACAGAGCGCGCGGGCTGAGCGGTAGTGGCGCATGACGAGCCGAGGAACTATATAACCGGTTAACAATATGTTAGGAACAAAGCGCGCGGGCTGAGCGGTAGTGGCGCATGACGAGCCGAGGAACTAATAACCGGTTAACAATATGTTAGGAACAAAGCGCGCGGGCTGAGCGGTAGTGGCGCATGACGAGCCGAGGAACTAATAACCGGTTAACAATATGTTAGGAACAAAGTGCGCGGGCTGAGCGGTAGTGGCGCATGGCGAGCCGAGGAACTATAACCGGCTAACACCTTAACTAATTACGTTCACAAAGGGCGGCGGCACAAGGAGCCACCTGCTTTTGTTTGCGGAACAAAACTGCTCCTTACAGGATTTATTCGTACAAGTACAAGTCGAGCGAGACGCAGTGTAAAAACAGCAGCAGGGCGATGTATTAGTTTAGTAGCATAGGTAACTGGAAGTGAGTGTTTTAGGTACCTATTATTGTACGAATTGTACGTTCTTTGTAGGCATGTAGCTATTTATGAGCTGTTTAACATATCCAGGCAAGAGTCCTTTAAAAGCACCTCAACTAGTTCAACAACAACAACATTTCACATTATGTAATTGATCCGTTCAGTCACCGCCAAGCGGAGCGCGTGACTTCCGCCATCCGCTTCTTCGCATCCTACTGCTGTTGTTACTGTCTAGTCCACGCTGTGGCGTCTCCCAAGAAGCAGCTTTTTATTTGCCATTGTATGTTCTACAATTGTCACGCGTCATCGTCGGCGGCGTTTCTACCCGGGGCACGTCTGAACGACCCATTAGCAATGTTTTAGCGTCGCCGCTCCCGTCGCCGCCGTCGTCGCCGCCGGCCGGCGGCCTAGGAGCGACGGACATTCTCAGTCTCTTAGCTCGAAGTGCTGCTGCCACGATGACTCCTACCCCAAGTACGACGAGCATGCCGTACATAATGGAGTACTGGTGTACATCGTGGATGCTGAAGTCGGAGTCTGATTGTTGCTTCAGATCGTTAATTTCCTTCATTATTTGCTCTCCGACTCTCCGCAGTGTAGTTGTAGCTGCTGTTCCCAGAAGTCTTTAGAACGCTATTCAAAACAGATACCTCTGGGGCTTCTATCGACGGCTGTATGCTAACTTTACGCAAAAAATTATTGTGACCGTGAATAGTAAAGTGATCCCCCTTGACGGTGCAATGGCCTTCTTGACATAGGTCAGGGTTGCACCGTCCGATAAGGTGTTCACACTAACATCAGCTGTGCAATATGTGCGGATGTTGCATTTATCGCAACACGAGTATACCCACTTGTTCGGCCCGTGTAATTTGACCCATCTGCTTACACACGGTAGTCGTTCGTAGGTACAAGCTGATTGACTACTAGTTTCTAATAACGTTACCATGCAGATATTTTGTTGTATATTTAAGTTATACGTAGGTCTATCGAGGGAACATAGTATTCTTTCTTCCGACGCGTGAAGGCAGTCTTGCAAATCGTAATCTGTTAGAAATATTACTGCGTCCTTTTGCAAGTTAAAGGCGAGATATGGATAGGTAGGTATGGTAAGGTAAGAAACTCCGTCCTTATTCTGTGGTAAGCTTATAATTTTATCAACCTCGTATATTTCGCTGGAGACGAGTGGAATGTTAATTTCAATTATTAGGTATTGTTGGTACATCTTGTTGAATACCTTTAGAATCTTGTACAAGTCCTTTATGTTACCAGTATCTGTCGGTAGTTTCAAATCACCATGTAACTGACTTGCGATGAAGTTTACCTGTTCTTCTAACTGCTCACTGGAAATAAGATGAGTGTCGATGCGTCTATGCCTTATGTCTGTCACGGTGTCCACGAGGGCATTCTGGATGCGTCTCAGGTTTTCTAGTACGATGCTGGCCATTAAAGCTGAGGACGTTATGTACAGACCCTTATCGACGTCCGATTGTAGTCAATTCATACTGGCAGAAAAGCTGAATAAATGTTCGTTTAGTTCTGAAAACAGCTTGTTCATAATCTGCTCGTTACGTTGCAATATATTCGCTTCAGCTTCCATGACCACCGTCTGATTTTTTATAAGCTTTCTCAGATGGTTTTCACTACTAGAGATTTTCTCTATGTCTTTGGCGTATTTCTGCGCAAAATCGTCATCCAATACGCCGAAAAAATAATTCGCAACGCTTCCTACGTCATTTACCAAACCTCTTGTCTGTCGTTTGTGGCTAGGATTTTGTAAAAGTTTGTTGTTGTGCTCGATTTCGGACATTTCGTGAGCTAGCTGGTCCGTTATCTGCTGATATTGAGAATTCCTTGTAGCTTTTTTAAGGTGCCTCACGTAAAACTCTAAGTGATTTATGGCTTGCCAATAGCCTGTAAGATTATAATAAACCACCAGCTTCCACTCATCCCTGACATACTGCAGGGTTGATATTTTATCGAAGTAGAGTGCGGTTGCCAGAGCTGCTTTGCTTTGTTGGAGCTATCATCATCGCCATCAATAAGAGCGCTAACGAAAGGTAATTTTTAAAAGGTTTACGCTTAACCTTTCCACGAGATGTTCGCGGAGCCGCAGGAGATGAGTTACCGGGAATTGAAGGTTGCGAAGCTGCTAGCTGATCGGAAGTGGTATCTTCATTTTTTGGTTGGGTGGGGAGTAGAACGAGCTTCGTTATAGGACGTTTTATATTATTAGTCGCTGTTTTTATGGATACGACCCGGACGTGCCCGTCACTAACAGGATGAAGATCTACCACCCTGCCGAGTGCCCATTTGCCTGGGGGTAAGTTATCTTCCTTAATAAGGACGATGTCATTAATAGCTAAGTTTTTGGTCGGAGTTCTCCACTTGGAGCGTACCTGAAGATGCTGAAGATAGTCCGTTGACCAGAGCTTCCAGAATTGCTTATTCATAGTTTGTACAAGCTGCCAGCGTGCCGGTAATCTAACGTTCTCTGGGTCAGGCTGAGGTCTTGATAATAAGGAATCTCCTATTAGGAAATGTCCACTCGTAATATAACTGTCTTCAGGGTTTTCTGTAAGACAGAACAGAGGCCTACTATTCAATGATTGCTCAATTTGCTGAAGCAGAGTACTGACTTCCTCATACGTCAGTTTTTGTTCTCCTAATACTCGCTTCAAGTGCCGCTTGAAGCTCTTTACGGCAGCTTCCCAGAGCCCACCTGCACTAGGCCACGCTGGTGCATTGAATGACCATTCAACGTTCATCACTCAATGCGTTAAATAGATCATGGTTGATTGTAGCTAAGATCTGTTTATATTCTTTATCTAAAGCCCGCTTAGCACCGATAAAGTTAGTGCCGTTGTCACTGTACATTCGGAGAGGTGTCCCTCGTCGAGCACAAAAACGACGGAAAGCTGCTAAAAAAGCTGGTGTACTCAAGTCGGACACCAATTCTAGGTGAACGGCTTTTGTAGCGAGGCATACGAAAACAGCTACGTACGTAGCCTTTATAAGTTTTCATACCCCTCCCCTTGCTAGCCTTAAGGTCCACGTGACCTGTAAAGTCCACTCCAGTGTGAGTGAAAAATCCATAGGTCGCTGGTTCAAATCCGGCTCGAAGGACCATATGTTGCGGCAGTGTGCCCAACAGTAAGTTAAGTTAGCTATAGTGAGCTGAGTAGAAGCTAAGGGTTGTTCCCCTAAAGCTTCGAGCTGATATTAAGAGGGTTGATCCCCGGAGGGAATTTAAACAACCGAGCTAGTTGAATGACTGTAAGTAAGTGTTTATTGAAGCGTGATTTAGAACTAAGTAAATTACAAGATCACGTAGAAACGTGCTATTAATATATTCCGCATTCCTCTAGCTAGCTAAATCTGTACGGCTCGTACATTGGAGTAAACGTTTTTCGTTCAATTTTCGACAAAAAATAATTACTAAAGTTGATCATTATTCGATTCTCTATATAATTGTTCCTTGCTCATTTTTTTGTCCGACCGATATTTTACGAAACAAGCTGGGAAAAACGAGGGGGGATGTTATTACTAAAAAATCTCATTTATTATTTAATTAACAAACAAAATTACAATCAAATAATAGAAACAAGTTAAAGATACATGTCCCGCCCGATTACAGCATCATCTCCATAAGTTAAAGATACATGTCCCGCCCGATTACAGCATCATCTCCATAAGTTAAAGATACATGTCCCGCCCGATTACAGCATCATCTCCATAAGTTAAAGATACATGTCCCGCCCGATTACAGCATCATCTCCATAAGTTAAAGATACATGTCCCGCCCGATTACAGCATCATCTCCATAAGTTAAAGATACATGTCCCGCCCGATTACAGCATCATCTCCATAAGTTAAAGATACATGTCCCGCCCGATTACAGCATCATCTCCATAAGTTAAAGATACATGTCCCGCCCGATTACAGCATCATCTCCATAAGTTAAAGATACATGTCCCGCCCGATTACAGCATCATCTCCATAAGGTTTCCCGCGCTGATCTGTAATAATAATAAGTAAATGAAACTGAATTGATAGTAGGTTAGTAGCCAAGGGCTGTAAAGCATCAATGGCAGCCCGAGATATTTAAGCGCACGAGCGCAGCGAGGGCGCCTATAGTTCGAGACTGCAATTGATGCTTACACCCGAGCTAACTACTCTGATTTACATCTCGATTGTGAGGTAAGTAGAAAAAAACCGGCATTACAAAAATAAAACATTTTATTAGTTAAAATTCTCTCTTTAGAAGTTTCAGGCAAAATATTGTTAATTGCTACTTCAGCTTCCATTTTCATTAAATCGGGAGTGCAGCTTATATCTCTTCATCACTTGAAGAACTCATGTTTTTTCCTAATTAGCACGTAATTATAAAAAAACCCAAAAACAAACAATATTTTAAGTAAAAGTTTTCTATTCCCGCCTTTTTTCATTAAAAAGAACCAAGTAAAGAACTTTTTAATTTTTTCAAGAACTAAATTGAGCTTCGCCGTTCGATATTTAAAATTGATGACTAAATTATACTCACACGAAGACAAGGCAGAATAGCAAAGCGACCTCTTTGGTCATTGGGCTAAATGCTAGACATCATGCATTCAGCCAGTATTGCCAGCTTGCCAGTATGATGGTTAGATGTACTGGAACTTTTTGAAAGAGTGAAGTGTTTTTTTAACTACTTACCGCCCTAGGGCTTTTCAAGCTACATTATTATCCTAGAGCGCTAATTAGTCACCTACAAGCCCCATTTGGAGGTAATAAGAACCTACTTACCGAACATGAGAGATGTAAAATGTATAAAGATCAAAATACTATGTATTATGTAATGTATTGTATTATGTTTATCTTAAGGCTAGATGATGCTGTGTGGATTGTCCAGCATTATTTGTTTAATTATTTATTCGTTCAGTATGTCCTTATATAAGGTGGCTTTAATATAAAGCAAAAAATATACAGCGGGTCCTAAAATATCTTCATATAATCAAATAAATAAATAATGTTATACAATCCACACAGCATCATCTAGCCCCAAGATAAGCAGAGCTTGTGTTATGGGTACTAGATACCAGAGATACACACATCAACATTGTCTAAGGATATTCAACATTTTGTTGATTTTTACAAAAACTGAAAATAATTTCTTTAGAAAACTAGGTATGGCAAGAATTTCATTTTTTTCCAAATTTTGAAAAGGGAACAAAAGAGGTTTAATTCCATCAATAAGCAATCATTTAAAAATGGAATATCAAGGGAATATCCCTAGACAATGTTGATGTGTGTACTTAATTAATCTCAGAATATCCGATTTGGATTATTTAAAAAAGATAATATTATAATTTTTATGTCACGGAGAATAACGTGGATACTAGTTCTATTGAAATGGCTAGAAATTTACTGATCCTCATTATGTATATGTACGTACTACTAAATAATGTTTTGCACGGAGAGCGTAAACATTACAGTAGGGTTTAGTGTTAATTCGCTGCACGGAGAGCGTAAACATTACAGTAGGGTTTAGTGTTAATTCGCTGCACGGAGAGCGTAAACATTACAGTAGGGTTTAGTGTTAATTCGCTGCACGGAGAGCGTAAACATTACAGTAGGGTTTAGTGTTAATTCGCTGCACGGAGAGCGTAAACATTACAGTAGGGTTTAGTGTTAATTCGCTGCACGGAGAGCGTAAACATTACAGTAGGGTTTAGTGTTAATTCGCTGCACGGAGAGCGTAAACATTACAGTAGGGTTTAGCGTTAATTCGCTGCACGGAGAGCGTAAACATTACAGTAGGGTTTAACGTTAATTCGCTGCACGGAGAGCGTAAACATTACAGTAGGGTTTAACGTTAATTCGCTGCACGGAGAGCGTAAACATTACAGTAGGGTTTAGCGTTAATTCGCTGCACGGAGAGCGTAAACATTACAGTAGGGTTTAACGTTAATTCGCTGCACGGAGAGCGTAAACATTACAGTAGGGTTTAACGTTAATTCGCTGCACGGAGAGCGTAAACATTACAGTAGGGTTTAGCGTTAATTCGCTGCACGGAGAGCGTAAACATTACAGTAGGGTTTAACGTTAATTCGCTGCACGGAGAGCGTAAACATTATAGTAGGGTTAAGCGTTAAATCCGCTATGTGGGACCAGATTCTTCTGCCTCTTTGGATCTATCTGTGGTCGATGTTGCTATCGTATGTTGTTCAAGCTTGTACTAGTTAGGTACCTAGGTAGATATTGATAAATACGAACGATTTTGCTTATTTCTCTAGTTTCTTAAGAATTGGACCCCAGATTGATGTAGGACGTATGTAGGTATGTAGGTTGTCGGAGGACTCGAGCCGCGGAGCGACGTGTCAGCATCTTTCTGAATGATAAGTTGCTTCATCTCATATTCTACTCGGAGCGTGAGCGAGCGCTGACAACGAAACTAAAAGCCTGTTTTATATGAGTGAGGACGCAGCAAGTCTTTTTGTCCTAGAGAAGTATCATTACGTGACGTCACTTGGCTGGAAAAATTATTTCAACATTCTGAACTCTCCTCTATTTTTACTAAGTATTTTTTATTTATTTATTTATTAAGGTGGAAAACAAACAGCTTATAAAAAACTTAAATAAGTATTAACAGTAGTGGTATAACTTAAGCTTAATAGTTTTCGCTTATAGAACATAAATATGCTTAAACTAAAATACAACTAATCTGATTATTAACAATGTATTCAGCCTATTGGCAATAAATCGCTTGCAAAAAGCGGAATTCCGTAAAACTTTGGTTGTAGCATGATTACTGTTGCTACTATATGATAGATAGTAGCAACAGTAGCATGATTACTACGGCCCTAGTCGGCGAGGTGTGAAACATGGAGCCCTGACGTAGCGGACAGCCCTAGCCGGCGAGGTGTGAAACATTACTGCGATTTAGGAGGACCGGCCGCGACCGACGCCCGCGCTAGAACCGATCTCCGCGGTTCAAATGGGCTTCGACGTCACGCCTTACGAAGTAAAATGCAACTAGTGTAGTCACATTGTTTATAGCCTCCCGACTCTCGGGGCTCCACAGTGAGCATGGCTACACTGTGGGGCGTGGGGAGCGGCCCGGAGGTCCGGGACCTAGTGCGCCACAAATCCTTTACACCTAAAGTATCTACCTAAGCTTGGCTTGTCGCAATGGCGCCGCAGCGCGTCTTGTTTTTAGGGTTTCAAAGATCGGTTTTGAAACCCTTATGGTCTCGCTCTGTCCGTCCCCGCTCTTTCTTGAATATCTCAGTAACTACTGCAGCTATTAACTTGAAATTTGAAATAATGATACATTTCGTGCGCCATCACTGATTTCAAGAAAAAAAAAAAAAAAAAAAAAAAAAAAATGAAAAATGAAAATGAATAATTTCAGTACAAATTTTGATGTTGATATTTCAAAAGAGACCTAGGAAGGCAAATGGGGTATCAAATGAAAGGTATCGTTTCGGCCTTTTTAAAACACTTTTTGAAATATCTGTAAGTTTCATACATTTCAAAATATTTCAAAAAAAGTTGAAAAATTTACCATTCTCCCCCCTCCTATCTCCGAAGATTGATGACCGATCCATGTACAATGTATTAGGCGTTTGTAGATAGGGATCTATGTTTTACAGGAAAATATAGAGAAGTCTGTAAAAATTACCATTTTTGAAAAAAAAAACATTGAGAATGGTCGAAAAGGGGGATATTTGAAAGGGGGCTATCTACCTATTGGTTTATCAAATGAAAGGCATTGTTTTGTAAAACAGTTTAACAGGCAAATGTTTGCGCACCCTCTGCGCGCGAGTTACACTCGCACTTGGCGGATCTTGTTTGCGCACCCTCTGCGCGCGAGTTACACTCGCACTTGGCGGATCTTGTTTGCGCACCCTCTGCGCGCGAGTCACACTCGCACTTGGCGGATCTTGTTTGCGCACCCTCTGCGCGCGAGTTACACTCGCACTTGGCGGATCTTGTTTGCGCACCCTCTGCGCGCGAGTTACACTCGCACTTGGCGGATCTTGTTTGCGCACCCTCTGCGCGCGAGTCACACTCGCACTTGGCGGATCTTGTTTGCGCACCCTCTGCGCGCGAGTCACACTCGCACTTGGCGGATCTTGTTTGCGCACCCTCTGCGCGCGAGTCACACTCGCACTTGGCGGATCTTGTTTGCGCACCCTCTGCGCGCGAGTCACACTCGCACTTGGCGGATCTTGTTTGCGCACCCTCTGCGCGCGAGTCACACTCGCACTTGGCGGATCTTGTTTGCGCACCCTCTGCGCGCGAGTCACACTCGCACTTGGCGGATCTTGTTTGCGCACCCTCTGCGCGCGAGTCACACTCGCACTTGGCGGATCTTGTTTGCGCACCCTCTGCGCGCGAGTCACACTCGCACTTGGCGGATCTTGTTTGCGCACCCTCTGCGCGCGAGTCACACTCGCACTTGGCGGATCTTGTTTGCGCACCCTCTGCGCGCGAGTCACACTCGCACTTGGCGGATCTTGTTTGCGCACCCTCTGCGCGCGAGTCACACTCGCACTTGGCGGATCTTGTTTGCGCACCCTCTGCGCGCGAGTCACACTCGCACTTGGCGGATCTTGTTTGCGCACCCTCTGCGCGCGAGTCACACTCGCACTTGGCGGATCTTGTTTGCGCACCCTCTGCGCGCGAGTCACACTCGCACTTGGCGGATCTTGTTTGCGCACCCTCGGCGCGCGAGTCACACTCGCACTTGGCGGATCTTGTTTGCGCACCCTCTGCGCGCGAGTCACACTCGCACTTGGCGGATCTTGTTTGCGCACCCTCGGCGCGCGAGTTACACTCGCACTTGGCGGATCTTGTTTGCGCACCCTCGGCGCGCGAGTTACACTCGCACTTGGCGGATCTTGTTTGCGCACCCTCGGCGCGCGAGTCACACTCGCACTTGGCGGATCTTGTTTGCGCACCCTCGGCGCGCGAGTTACACTCGCACTTGGCGGATCTTGTTTGCGCACCCTCGGCGCGCGAGTTACACTCGCACTTGGCGGATCTTGTTTGCGCACCCTCTGCGCGCGAGTCACACTCGCACTTGGCGGATCTTGTTTGCGCACCCTCTGCGCGCGAGTCACACTCGCACTTGGCGGATCTTGTTTGCGCACCCTCGGCGCGCGAGTTACACTCGCACTTGGCGGATCTTGTTTGCGCACCCTCTGCGCGCGAGTCACACTCGCACTTGGCGGATCTTGTTTGCGCACCCTCGGCGCGCGAGTTACACTCGCACTTGGCGGATCTTGTTTGCGCACCCTCGGCGCGCGAGTTACACTCGCACTTGGCGGATCTTGTTTGCGCACCCTCGGCGCGCGAGTCACACTCGCACTTGGCGGATCTTGTTTGCGCACCCTCGGCGCGCGAGTTACACTCGCACTTGGCGGATCTTGTTTGCGCACCCTCGGCGCGCGAGTTACACTCGCACTTGGCGGATCTTGTTTGCGCACCCTCGGCGCGCGAGTCACACTCGCACTTGGCGGATCTTGTTTGCGCACCCTCGGCGCGCGAGTCACACTCGCACTTGGCGGATCTTGTTTGCGCACCCTCGGCGCGCGAGTCACACTCGCACTTGGCGGATCTTGTTTGCGCACCCTCGGCGCGCGAGTTACACTCGCACTTGGCGGATCTTGTTTGCGCACCCTCGGCGCGCGAGTCACACTCGCACTTGGCGGATCTTGTTTGCGCACCCTCGGCGCGCGAGTTACACTCGCACTTGGCGGATCTTGTTTGCGCACCCTCGGCGCGCGAGTTACACTCGCACTTGGCGGATCTTGTTTGCGCACCCTCGGCGCGCGAGTTACACTCGCACTTGGCGGATCTTGTTTGCGCACCCTCGGCGCGCGAGTCACACTCGCACTTGGCGGATCTTGTTTGCGCACCCTCGGCGCGCGAGTCACACTCGCACTTGGCGGATCTTGTTTGCGCACCCTCGGCGCGCGAGTTACACTCGCACTTGGCGGATCTTGTTTGCGCACCCTCGGCGCGCGAGTCACACTCGCACTTGGCGGATCTTGTTTGCGCACCCTCGGCGCGCGAGTCACACTCGCACTTGGCGGATCTTGTTTGCGCACCCTCGGCGCGCGAGTTACACTCGCACTTGGCGGATCTTGTTTGCGCACCCTCGGCGCGCGAGTCACACTCGCACTTGGCGGATCTTGTTTGCGCACCCTCGGCGCGCGAGTTACACTCGCACTTGGCGGATCTTGTTTGCGCACCCTCGGCGCGCGAGTCACACTCGCACTTGGCGGATCTTGTTTGCGCACCCTCGGCGCGCGAGTCACACTCGCACTTGGCGGATCTTGTTTGCGCACCCTCGGCGCGCGAGTTACACTCGCACTTGGCGGATCTTGTTTGCGCACCCTCGGCGCGCGAGTTACACTCGCACTTGGCGGATCTTGTTTGCGCACCCTCGGCGCGCGAGTTACACTCGCACTTGGCGGATCTTGTTTGCGCACCCTCGGCGCGCGAGTTACACTCGCACTTGGCGGATCTTGTTTGCGCACCCTCGGCGCGCGAGTTACACTCGCACTTGGCGGATCTTGTTTGCGCACCCTCGGCGCGCGAGTCACACTCGCACTTGGCGGATCTTGTTTGCGCACCCTCGGCGCGCGAGTCACACTCGCACTTGGCGGATCTTGTTTGCGCACCCTCGGCGCGCGAGTTACACTCGCACTTGGCGGATCTTGTTTGCGCACCCTCGGCGCGCGAGTTACACTCGCACTTGGCGGATCTTGTTTGCGCACCCTCGGCGCGCGAGTTACACTCGCACTTGGCGGATCTTGTTTGCGCACCCTCGGCGCGCGAGTCACACTCGCACTTGGCGGATCTTGTTTGCGCACCCTCGGCGCGCGAGTTACACTCGCACTTGGCGGATCTTGTTTGCGCACCCTCGGCGCGCGAGTTACACTCGCACTTGGCGGATCTTGTTTGAAACCCTCGGCGCGCGAGTTACACTCGCACTTGGCGGATCTTGTTTGAAACCCTCGGCGCGCGAGTTACACTCGCACTTGGCGGATCTTGTTTGAAACCCTCGGCGCGCGAGTTACACTCGCACTTGGCGGATCTTGTTTGCGCACCCTCGGCGCGCGAGTTACACTCGCACTTGGCGGATCTTGTTTGCGCACCCTCGGCGCGCGAGTTACACTCGCACTTGGCGGATCTTGTTTGCGCACCCTCGGCGCGCGAGTTACACTCGCACTTGGCGGATCTTGTTTGCGCACCCTCGGCGCGCGAGTCACACTCGCACTTGGCGGATCTTGTTTGCGCACCCTCGGCGCGCGAGTTACACTCGCACTTGGCGGATCTTGTTTGCGCACCCTCGGCGCGCGAGTTACACTCGCACTTGGCGGATCTTGTTTGCGCACCCTCGGCGCGCGAGTTACACTCGCACTTGGCGGATCTTGTTTGCGCACCCTCGGCGCGCGAGTCACACTCGCACTTGGCGGATCTTGTTTGCGCACCCTCGGCGCGCGAGTTACACTCGCACTTGGCGGATCTTGTTTGCGCACCCTCGGCGCGCGAGTCACACTCGCACTTGGCGGATCTTGTTTGCGCACCCTCGGCGCGCGAGTTACACTCGCACTTGGCGGATCTTGTTTGCGCACCCTCGGCGCGCGAGTTACACTCGCACTTGGCGGATCTTGTTTGAAACCCTCGGCGCGCGAGTTACACTCGCACTTGGCGGATCTTGTTTGAAACCCTCGGCGCGCGAGTTACACTCGCACTTGGCGGATCTTGTTTGCGCACCCTCGGCGCGCGAGTTACACTCGCACTTGGCGGATCTTGTTTGCGCACCCTCGGCGCGCGAGTTACACTCGCACTTGGCGGATCTTGTTTGCGCACCCTCTGCGCGCGAGTTACACTCGCACTTGGCGGATCTTGTTTGCGCACCCTCGGCGCGCGAGTTACACTCGCACTTGGCGGATCTTGTTTGCGCACCCTCGGCGCGCGAGTTACACTCGCACTTGGCGGATCTTGTTTGAAACCCTCGGCGCGCGAGTTACACTCGCACTTGGCGGATCTTGTTTGAAACCCTCGGCGCGCGAGTTACACTCGCACTTGGCGGATCTTGTTTGCGCACCCTCGGCGCGCGAGTTACACTCGCACTTGGCGGATCTTGTTTGCGCACCCTCGGCGCGCGAGTTACACTCGCACTTGGCGGATCTTGTTTGCGCACCCTCTGCGCGCGAGTTACACTCGCACTTGGCGGATCTTGTTTGCGCACCCTCGGCGCGCGAGTTACACTCGCACTTGGCGGATCTTGTTTGCGCACCCTCGGCGCGCGAGTTACACTCGCACTTGGCGGATCTTGTTTTAACATACAATACCTATTGTGTTATGTTTATTCTGTTATCATCAGGTATCAAATCACAAGCCCTTACTCTTTGGGTCCAGATATTGTGATGTAGATGGGCGGTCCAGAATGTTTGATGGGCGGTCCAGAATGTTTGATGGGCGGTCCAGAATGTTTGATGGGCGGTCCAGAATGTTTGATGGGCGGTCCAGAATGTTTGATGGGCGGTCCAGAATGTTTGATGGGCGGTCCAGAATGTTTGATGGGCGGTCCAGAATGTTTGATGGGCGGTCCAGAATGTTTGATGGGCGGTCCAGAATGTTTGATGGGCGGTCCAGAATGTTTGATGGGCGGTCCAGAATGTTTGATGGGCGGTCCAGAATGTTTAGTGAATATTCTAAAATAAGGTACAAACTTTCAAACCACGAACAGGTCAAGGAGATTATACCATAAATGCGGAAGAAATGGAACCTGCAACTTTCAAGATTTTGAATTTTAAAATTATTGCGCAGCAGAAATCGTCTCTCGAACCCTGCGTGGTAGTTTATTACAATGTTTCTGTTGTCGTAGCGCGGCTGGTGGGCATGCGGCACGTCATGGCGCTGCTGATGTTCCTCGGGACCACCTTCTCTTACGCGACGCGCGTCAGCATGAGCGTCGGTATCGTCGCCATGACCTCCAACAACAGCTATGGATACCCTGTGAGTACTTCAACACCTTCAGTGATGTACAATACTGATTTCTGGTACCAACAGCTCTTCTCTTATGTCTAAACCTGCGTCAGTTTATACATTTTAAAATGAATGAAGTCCATGGAATTGAAAAGCTAGGTCATTTAATAAGAGTACATGAGCGAAGAACAAAGTTTGTTATCACCACCCGCTCCGTCCACCCTTACCTATTATTGGGTAGGTAGGTACATCATGCTATGCCAGTCTTTTGGCCAGAAAACCCCGACCTGAAACTTTCTTCACTAAGGATTGTAAAACAACAGTTGGTTCATTAAATAGTTGCATACTTATACGACAGCAAACTGGAGAAGCCTATGATGATAGTATTGGTCTCTCCGCTGCGTTGATTTCGAAGCCTCTTAGACATTTTTTTCATTACAATATACTTTCAATTTTGTACCATGAGATAGCACCTCGAAAGACAACATACGGTAAAAAAAAGTGATTATTTATCTCGAAACAGTACCTTCTCTACCAAGAAAAAAATATACCTATAACATGGTAGATGTTCATCGAACATTAGGGAACTGTTTCGTACAGCTTGTATCCAGCACGTAGAGCTCTCTTCAAACCGAATGGAGGCTGGCACTGGCAGTCTGCAAGACGTTAGCGGCACAATCACGACGGCCGTGGAACTAGCGGGATTTACTTCACCCCACAGAGTTGTTCGGCGGCGATGGTGGAATCGATAATGTGGGACAAGAAGTTTTCATTTTATCTAATTATTGTAGGATAAATTCGCATAAAGGCTATTTATCACAACGTTAAAAGACACAAAGTTGAAAAAAGTCACAGAGTTGAAAACCTTTCCTGCCAACGGGGCACCTTTGTGCTACACACTAAAGCATGGTTTTTGAACAAAAATACGTTCTTGTAACGCTGCGGCGTATCTGGTCCATGCTGATGGGACGCTGACTACACTTGCGGTCGGCGGCGTCCCATGGCGCAGGCAAAGTACGTTCTTGTAACGTCGCTGGTCCATGCTGATGGGACGCTGACTACACTTGCGGTCGGCGGCGTCCCATGGCGCAGGCAAAGTACGTTCTTGTAACGTCGCTGGTCCATGCTGATGGGACGCTGACTACACTTGCGGTCGGCGGCGTCCCATGGCGCAGGCAAAGTACGTTCTTGTAACGTCGCTGGTCCATGCTGATGGGACGCTGACTACACTTGCGGTCGGCGGCGTCCCATGGCGCAGGCAAAGTACGTTCTTGTAACGTCGCTGGTCCATGCTGATGGGACGCTGACTACACTTGCGGTCGGCGGCGTCCCATGGCGCAGGCAAAGCTTTACTAGTCTAAAGCCTTACCTTAATCAATTACATGTCATAGTTTATCATCCGATATTTTTCCATTCCTATTTATTTCATGTGAAAAACCATGGTTTACTGACGCCGGAAAAGCTTCATAATGTTTTTAAGAATAGAATAGAATAGAATAGAAATACATTTATTTAGACACAGGTACACAAAAGTATAAAATAAAATAAACAGACAGAAAACAATAACAATTTAACATGGAGGTACGTGATACAAAAACAAGATCCGCCAAGTGCGAGTGTAACTCGCGCGCCGAGGGTTTCAAACATTTGCCAATTATTTGGACAATCAATTTTCTGAAATATTTTAAAAAGTATGAAACTTACAGAAATTTCAAAAAGTGTTTTAAAAAGGCCGAAACGATACCTTTCATTTGATACCCCACATGGGTAGGTACCTCCTTTTGAAAAAAAATCCCCTTTTTTGACCATATTTCAAAAACTATTATTATTACAGACTTCTCTATATTTTTCCTGTAAAATATAAATCGATATCTACAAACGCCTAATACATTGTACGTGGATCGGTCTGCAATCTTCGGAGATAGGGGGGGGGGAATGGTCAATTTTTCGTCTTTTTTTGAAATATTTCAAAAAGTATGGAACTCACAGAAATTTCATTGTTTTGAAATGGTCAAAACGATACCTTTTGTTTGATATCCCACAAAGGTAGGTACCCCTCCTTTTGAAAACAAAAATCCCCCCCTTTTTGACCATCTTTCAAAAACTATTATTATTACAGACTTCTCTATATTTTTGCTGTAAAATATAGATTGATATCTACAAACGCCTAATACATTGTACATGGATCGGTTTGCAATCTTCGGAGCTAGGGGGGGGGGAATGGTCAATTTTTCGTCTTTTTTTGAAATATTTCAAAAAGTATGAAACTCACAGAAATTTCAAAAACTGTTTTGAAATGGTCAAAACGATACCTTTCATTTGATACCCCACATAGGTAGGTACCCCCCCTTTTGAAAAAAATTTCCCCCCCTTTTTGACCATTTTTCAAAAACTATTATTATTACATACTTCTCTATATTTTTCCTGTAAAATATAGATCGATATCTACAAACGCCTAATACATTGTACGTGGATCGGTCTGCAATCTTCGGAGATAGGGGGGGGGGGGGGTATGGTCAATTTTTCGATTTTTTTTTGAAATATTTCAAAAAGTATGAAATTTACAGAAATTTCAAAAAGTGTTTTGAAATGTACAAAACGATACCTTTCATTTGATACCCCATTTGCCTTCCTAGGTCTCTTTTGAAATATCAACATCAAAATTTGTACTGAAAATATTCATTTTCATTTATTTATATATTATTTTCTTAAAATCAGTAATGGCGCACGAAATGTATCATTATTTCAAATTTCAAGTTAATAGCTGCAGTAGTTACTGAGATATTCAAGAAAGAGCGGGGACGGTCAGAGCGAGACCATAAGGGTTAATAGTGACTCTGCCTCCATGAATGACCCTGCGCCGAAATAGGGGTTGGCTCAAGGTGTTGAACAAAAAAAAAATTGTTTTTGCTTAGCGCTGTTTTTCAGCCAAAGACCTTAAATCTGACTGACGAAACGGACAGCAATTCGGTGACGAAATAATAAAAATAATAAAAAAACAAAAACATAGAATACGGGTTAAAAATAGCAGGTAAATGTGTCATGTATTGTCATAAGTACTGTGAAGTTATATATACATAATAAAATGTTGAATGATGCTGAAGTAAGGTTGCAATTTATGCATCAAAAGCTTGGTAAAAAAGTACATGTGTCTCTGTTGTGTTGTGTAATTTCAGTTACTACCTATTCATGGTAAAAAAACTTCCTAAAAGAAATGTTACGTTGTACACCAACGCACTATTGAAGCCCAGGGAGAAAAGAAGGAGGGTTATTGACTATATAATCGAGATATTGATATTTACGTTGCCCTTAACTAAAAAAGCTTTTAGTTTTTTTCTAAAATTAAGTTTGTTTTTAAGGTTTCTGATCGGTTTTAACCTTGACATTTTTGACAAAAGAGTACCAATAGCAGATTAGAAAAACGAATCTCAAAAGTAAGTTATTTGTGACTGTCAGAAACAATGATGTCAGAAACCCAACAGAACCTAGACTACGTCCTACATAGCTAGGATGACAAGTTGTTAACATGTTCGCGTCTCATGACTATCCAAACGTTCAAGTATAGCCCACCCCGCCTCCTCTCAACCTAATGAATATTGACACAATGCAATTTCCGTCGCGGGGGCGCTATCAATCGCGGCGACACTTCATTTTCCTTCGAAGACTGACACCTTTATTGTCGAGTTATTAAAGTCGCTGTCGTTGTTGCGAAGTCGGCGCGATCTGTAATGGGATCGCAGCAGCCGGACGACGACGGACGAAGGCTAGGCTACGTGCCTGCTGCCGATCAACCTGAATGTTTTTTTTTACAACAAGATAACTAAGCTTCAGAAACAGAAAACGATGGCCTGATATTTTTTTTCATAATATTCTCTTGCTTACTAGGTCGGTTGTTTTTGATTGGTAAAATCTTTAATGGCTTCAGGCCTGCGGATGATGATGATTTGCCGATACAATCGTACTACCAAAATGATATTTTGTAATTCGATCATATTTCCACCATTATCATGTTGTTTTTCGTATTGGAATAGTATTTATCTAGGTCCCAGGTTATTTTTTTTTCTTAATATTACACACCTATACTGAAATGTAAGCAAAAATATGCAAAATGCAATTTTGCATAACTTTACGTCGAAAATGACATGTTTTGTATTAAAATCAACAATATCTTAAGTTTTGTTTGAAAAGGAACATAGTTTATACTGTCTAGTTACAGAATAACAACACCATGTCGAAAATACAAAAAGATTTCAGTCATCATTTTTGGTATTACGGAACACAATAATTTACGAATTGAAGTTGCGAGCAGTTGTCAGTTTTGATATCAATACTAATTTACGTGTTAATTGTACTAATTTTACACCTCAGATTGTTTATTCAATGTGTATGGGAATTCAGTTGGATCAGAAGTGATTAAAGTTGGGTGGGTAATCCGGCTAGACCAGTTAGCATAGTCAGTACCCGGCTTGACGAAGAGCTAGCCTTTACACAGCTGGGTTTAATGCGCTATCAAAACATAAGTCCATGAACACTGTTAAACTTACTAAACATCTAAGCACTCACCCTTCCTAAACTAGTAAACATAATCATGATTTTTGTGTGCTGTGTGGATACCTAATTAGTTATTTAACTACGCCACGTGCCAAGGGTTTTTTCATTCACTATTATGTGGTGTTAAGTAGATACAAAAGAAAACTTGGCTCATAAATACAATAATTGAAAAACTCATATAGCTCTGAGCCAACAAAAATCAACCAACTCACAGAAATCGAGGTGATCAATAAGATAAATGTAACGGTGTAGGTCCTTTATATGTTAACTGCGAGCGTATAATAAATAGGTAAAACTAGCTGGAAATACAGGTCTGAAACACAGACCCAGGTCTAAGGTTTCTAACTACATTTATCGCGAGAACGCTTCTACATGGTTTCTATCACCTTCTCTAGTATAATCCGCCACGTAACTAAACCAGGATTCCACTTAAATAAGTGGAATCCTGGTTCTGTTACGAAAAAATCGAGCGTGTATGCTCGATTTTTTTCTGTCCAGTCATTCTGTAGAATTGATCTATTGTCAAACAACAGGCGTTGTCGGCGACTTATAAGATCAATATATGTAGGTAAAGAAGGTTCACATTCACTGAGAGTGGCAATGATAGTGTAGCATAAATTTAACTCCAAAAAAATCAATGTTTTCCAGAAATTCGAGTGGGAGCGTGGGACGCAGGACATGGTGCTGTCGTCGTTCTTCTGGGGCTACGTGCTACTGCAGGTGCCGGCGGGCATGGTGGCCGGCCGCGTCGGTGGGAAGTACCTCATGTTCGCGGCCATGGCGGTCACTGGGGTGGTCAACCTGTTGGTGCCGCTAGCTGCCGTCCAGGTGTGTAGATGCCAAAAAAATATCATAAAATAAATTTAATTTGTCATAAAATAAGTTTTAAAAATGAGGGAATTTTGTTATCTGGTATGTATTATCTGTAAGTAATTTTATGTTGCAGCGGTTATTGACTGGTCAATATTTTATTTCGTTTGCGTTGTTAAGACATTATTGTCTTCTTTAATTGTTCAGCGTTTTATGGCATAGACTATTATATTAAGTCCATACTAGTGGTGCACCTGAATCGTACGTAATGGTATATTATTTATATAAATATATAAAATAATTATGTAGTAACCCAACAGATACACCAGATTTCTAAGCCATAATATCTTCATAATTTCTACAAGAAAATGCCAAGAAAACTCAGCAGAGCTGCCCTAATGAAATAAGATTACCATAAATCTTTTCTCCCGGGAACGTGCACTCTGCTGGCCCTCGGCTACTTAGCCACTAGCAGAAGCGGACACCGGCTACTGTAAGGGCACATCGACCACCTGATCTAATAAATTTCCCTCGCCTCGAGATCTTGGGTCGTCAAGTTTGCCACGCTGAATGGTACTCGTCGTCCGGGCACCGACCAGTGCCTCGAGTACACGATGCGCTGATGTAGCTCCTGTGAACCTGTACCACAGACCTGTACCTACCTCATTTATGAATAACAATTGAAATGGTCATCACATCACGGAATAACGTGATCTCACTTCACACTTGCAGTTAAAGTACCTATGTCAATTGTTTTTCTCAAGTAAGTCGAGAAGTATTCCATAGTAGTTCGACTGACAATCAAATCCATAGTCATTCATCGGATATGCTTTAGGTACTGGTTCGATTTTTTTGACAGTCGATTTCTTAGTGAATAGTTTTGATTGATTTTGTAATTGCTGCGTAACATTTTTTTAATGATTTTTTAGAATTTATTCAATTATTCGGATTTACTTTATTTCTGAAATCCGAATATTCAATAGATAAGTTTTCAAAAAATTATCTGAGCGTCTGGTCGAAACGACGCGTGACCCGAGAGCTGGTGAGTATCTGGCACAGCGCATCAGCATTGCTATACAGCGGGGCAATGCAGCCAGTGTCTTAGGCACGCTTCCAACTGGTATTGATATGGATCAGTTGAGCTATTTGATTGTTTGCAACAGTTTGCAGATAGCTTAATTGTTTCTATTGTAATTTAAATTTGTTATTTGATTGTTATTTTCTTTCTGAATATAGATAATAGTACAACAAGTGCGGTAAGTTGAAAATGACAGCCGAGGCGATATTGCTAGCCCGAGCCGTAGGCAAGGGCTACAGGAAAGCAGAGGCTGTACCTAATTATCAAAGCGCACGGCTTAGAGGAGCCTTTTTCGCTGCCTTTGAGACTTCTGGCGGTGTTGAATTAATAAAAAATTCATCATTACTTGACGACATTTTCAAGTAAAAACAATATAGCGAAAATAAAAGCGCCCGGAATAATTTTTACTTCTTCTGGCTTCTTCTTCTTTTTTAAGGCAAAGGCACAAAAACAGCCAGTATTACTAATAAAGTAAATTAATATTTTTGTGGTTCGTTACGGATAAATGGTTGTAATTTATGGTAAATATTAATTAAATTAAAGAATTAAATGTTTATTAATTATTATTTTATCTCCTAAGCCTCCTAAAGTTAATTTTATTAAAAAAGGTTAACCACTTTTTTGGCATAAAAACTCTTTGCTAAGATTTAATAAAGTACCGTTCGTTTTAGACGGAATATCTTGATAAACCATAGACATAGACCGTGCGTTTTACTTTACATTACCGCACTAGTGCGTAATGAGATACATTACAGTATTGAAATTGGTGCAATAAGAGACCCTTTACGAGCAAATGTGTTATAAAAATATTACACATATTATATAATATGTATTTTTTTGCGTCCGTGAACTCATTCTGTTTCTAGCTTGAGCCGTACAACTAATATGGTTCAAAGAATATTTCCACATTTCCTGTAAAGGACAGTGTCACTGTCCTTTACAGGAAATGTGGAAATATTCTAATATTCAGACACACTCAAACACTTCTCGGCACTTTTCACAGCGCATTCGGCACCAACGACTTTAACTCTCCCTGTGAAATGTCAACACGTAGTCAGTCTCTGCACGTAGGATTGCACGTAGTCTGCACGTAGGATTGCTGCATTTTCTGCTCTAATCCCCAGGAATAAGGAACAGACGTTGGGTTCTAGAAAAACCAAATGAAAGCTAGAAGCAGCAAAATGTAGATAGGTACGCTATTTAATATTAAGCAGAATGCGTTAGCTAAAGGTGCGATGCGACACATGCGCGTACGGGAATTAGCATTCAGCTAGCAGCACTAACAGCGAGGCGAGATAATCAATTTACGCGTCATCATTCAGCATTCACCTAGCAGCACAAACAGCGAGGCGCGATAATCAATCTTCGCATCATCATTCAGCATTCAGCTAGCAGCACTAACAGCGAGGCACGATAATCAATCTACGCGTCATCATTCAGCATTCAGCTAGCAGCACTAACAGCGAGGCGAGATAATCAATCTACGCGTCATCATTCAACATTCAGCTAGCAGCACTAACAGCGAGGCACGATAATCAATCTACGCGTCATCATTCAGAATTCAGCTAGCAGCACTAACAGCGAGGCACGATAATCAATTTACGCGTCATCATTCAGCATTCACCTAGCAGCACTAACAGCGAGGCGAGATAATCAATCTACGCGTCATCATTCAGCATTCACCTAGCAGCACTAACAGCGAGGCGCGATAATCAATCTTCGCGTCATCATTCAGCATTCAGCTAGCAGCACTAACAGCGAGGCGAGATAATCAATCTACGCGTCATCATTCCAGCATTCAGCTAGCAGCACTAACAGCGAGGCACGATAATCAATCTTCGCGTCATCATTCAGCATTCAGCTAGCAGCACTAACAGCGAGGCGAGATAATCAATCTACGCGTCATCATTCAACATTCAGCTAGCAGCACTAACAGCGAGGCACGATAATCAATCTACGCGTCATCATTCAGAATTCAGCTAGCAGCACTAACAGCGAGGCACGATAATCAATTTACGCGTCATCATTCAGCATTCACCTAGCAGCACTAACAGCGAGGCGAGATAATCAATCTACGCGTCATCATTCAGCATTCACCTAGCAGCACTAACAGCGAGGCGCGATAATCAATCTTCGCGTCATCATTCAGCATTCAGCTAGCAGCACTAACAGCGAGGCGAGATAATCAATCTACGCGTCATCATTCCAGCATTCAGCTAGCAGCACTAACAGCGAGGCACGATAATCAATTTACGCGTCATCATTCAGCATTCACCTAGCAGCACTAACAGCGAGGCGCGATAATCAATCTTCGCGTCATCATTCAGCATTCAGCTAGCAGCACTAACAGCGAGGCACGATAATCAATCTACGCGTCATCATTCAGCATTCAGCTAGCAGCACTAACAGCGAGGCGAGATAATCAATCTACGCGTCATCATTCAACATTCAGCTAGCAGCACTAACAGCGAGGCACGATAATCAATCTACGCGTCATCATTCAGAATTCAGCTAGCAGCACTAACAGCGAGGCACGATAATCAATTTACGCGTCATCATTCAGCATTCACCTAGCAGCACTAACAGCGAGGCGAGATAATCAATCTACGCGTCATCATTCAGCATTCACCTAGCAGCACTAACAGCGAGGCGCGATAATCAATCTTCGCGTCATCATTCAGCATTCAGCTAGCAGCACTAACAGCGAGGCGAGATAATCAATCTACGCGTCATCATTCCAGCATTCAGCTAGCAGCACTAACAGCGAGGCACGATAATCAATCTACGCGTCATCATTCAGCATTCAGCTAGCAGCACTAACAGCGAGGCACGATAATCAATTTACGCGTCATCATTCAGCATTCACCTAGCAGCACTAACAGCGAGGCGCGATAATCAATCTTCGCGTCATCATTCAGCTAGCAGCACTAACAGCGAGGCACGATAATCAATCTTCGCGTCATCATTCAGCATTCAGCTAGCAGCACTAACAGCGAGGCACGATAATCAATCTACGCGTCATCATTCAGCATTCAGCTAGCAGCACTAACAGCGAGGCACGATAATCAATTTACGCGTCATCATTCAGCATTCAGCTAGCAGCACTAACAGCGAGGCACGATAATCAATCTACGCGTCATCATTCAGCATTCAGCTAGCAGCACTAACAGCGAGGCACGATAATCAATCTACGCATCATCATTCTATGGCCTATTCCCACTTAGGTGGGAGCGGCTCCACAGTTTTTCTTCTTCTTCTGTCGGTCTTCATCTCAGCACTCACTCTTTTCTTACTTTTGTCATCTTTCACATTGTCCATCTCTTTTCGTAGGCCTGGATAATCAACCCACCTCAACCTCAATGTCAATATCCTATGATGGTCTACTGCTGGACACAGGCCTTCTCCTAATAATAGCTTTTATCTCATGGAGGGTAATCCCCACGCTTGGCATGCGGGTTGGGGAACGCAGTTTGGTGGTAGATTCATTCATTTATTGTACAGGAAGCGCTGCTGCCCGTTCCCGTAAAAAATAAACGTCCCCAATACTACATAATGTCGAGATGTGCTTCGATCTTGTTTAAAAACTGTCAAGTTAGAAATGCGTAAGAACCAAATGTATCAGAAAGATATAACATATATGAGTATGAGAGGTTCTGCAGAATTATTGTAGCTCCTGAAAAGTGGCTAAATGTCGATACGTCCATATGGAATGATGCCCTCGATATTCTTATATACCTAGTAACAGCATTCGCTGCATTAGTATGCAACAATGCTGTTACTATGTATATATTTGAGATAACGACCGGTTGTAACTGACATGGGTCTACATCACCCATAGCTCCAGCTCTTAGGTTAATCGAGTCTAACTTATAATGACTACAAGTCCGAAAGAAGAGTTGAATAAATAAGAAACCGTGAACGTTGTTGAGAATTTAAAATCCATTATTCATCTTTGAAAGGCGAACGAGAATTACGTCCTAGACCGTCCCCGTCCCCCGCCTTCCTCGCCCCGCGCTGCCCTGCTATTCTTACTCCGGAACATTTTCCAAAGTTTCCAGAAAACTTCCTGATGTATTGCCGCTTGTAACAAAAAGAGCTGCATTGTAAGCTGCCGCACACGCTAGATAAATAGATAGGAACGTCAATAGATCAAAATTTCTCATGTCGGAGGTAAGGTAAAGTTGTACATAGTTACTACTTGTTGTACATAGTTACTACTTGTTGTGCACCGATTTTGATCGATTCAATTACAACTCGTAATTCGTTGCCTCTGTCCATTTGATTGTGTTCGACGTCATCGTCCCAACTCGAGTTTATATCATCATCATCAGCCTATACCAGTCCACTGCTGGACATAGGCCTCCCCTAATGAGCGCCATAGCGCCCTGTCTTCCTTCAGCTTGCCGCATCCAGCATCTGCCAGCAGTTTTTCGCAAATCGTCATCCCACCTGGTAGGAGGGCGTCCTACCCCAGCGGTTGTCGGTTCTTCTCGAAATATGGCCAGCCCACTGCCATTTCAGCTTGCTAATCTTTTGAGCTATGTCGATAACCTTGGTGTGCTGTGTGGTGCCAGCCTAGAATAGTACCAACCCAACTCTTCCCGTGGGTGTCGTAGGAGGCGACTAAGGGACATAAACCGGGGGGCGGGCAGCAGCGTCCCCTGCAGAACGATTCCAACACGAAACTGCGATCCCCAACCCGTATGCCCAGCGTGGGGATTATGGGCATTACCCCCCAATGAAGATGCAAACCAAAAAATGGCTCCCAGTTCCCGGCCGCCTCGCTATTCCTGGCCATGGCAGCGGCCATGGTAACGGTTTGGCAGGGGGTGCTAGGAATCACCGGGCTACGTCAGGCTGCCACCAACAACTGACCCTGGCTACGTATAACGGACGCACTCTGAGGCTTGACCAACATCTAGCGCAGTTGGAAGTGGAGTTAGAGAACATCAAATGACATGTTCTGGGGTTATTTGAAGTCCGCAGAGAGGGGGAGGACACCATAACCCTAGACTCGGGTCATCTTCTCTACTTTCGTGAGGGTGATAAAACATCCCAGGGTGGCGTAGGTTTCCTCGTCAATAAGGCCCTTTCTAACAACGTCCAAGAAATCTCCAGTGTGTCGACCAGGGTAGCGTACCTGATCCTTCGGCTATCCAAACGGTATAGCATGAAGGTTATTCAGGTCTACGCACCGACCTCGGCACACTCGATGATGAAGTGGAGGATATGTACGAAGACATATCCAAAGCCTTGCATAACACCACTAAGGCCCACTTCAACGTTGTTATAGAGGACTTTAATGGCAAGGTGGGAACTCAGAATGGCAACGAATCCCGAATAGGCCCTCATGGCTATGGAGTTAGGAATCACAGGGGGCAAATGCTTGTCAACTTCCTTGAGAAAGAGAGGCTGTTCTTAATGAACTCCTTCTTTAAGAAGCAGCCTCAAAGGAAGTGGATATGGCGAAGCCCCGACAGTGTGACTAAAAATTAGATTGACTTCATCATGACGGATAGCAAGCACATATTCAGAGATGTCTCAGTGATCAACAGGTTCAATACCGGATCTGATAACCGACTCCTCCGAGGCTCTCTGAATATCAACTTGAAGCTTGAAAGAAACCGTCTGATGAAGTCCACGCTCCGACCTAACCCAATCAAAATCGTGGCGGGCACCGAGAAGTTTCAGCAGCTTCTCGGGGATAGATTTGTTGCCTTAGGACCCACTGATGACGGTGACGAGACCCTACACAATCTGGTCGAAACGCTGAGGAAATTAAGAGGGCATCAAGTTTTGTAAAAAGCAGCGTACTGGCAGGAAATCCAAATCTCGGCCGAGACTCTCGGGTTGATGACAAGAAGACGGGAAACCACCCAAGCGACTTTGTCTGAAAG
Source organism: Eupithecia vulgata (assembly GCA_946478455.1). Taxonomy (NCBI): domain Eukaryota; kingdom Metazoa; phylum Arthropoda; class Insecta; order Lepidoptera; family Geometridae; genus Eupithecia; species Eupithecia vulgata. The sequence continues at coordinate 437,710 of OX297873.1, read as the reverse complement.
GTCAGACCTGAACAAGCGAATTGCGAAGATGGTACGGCGCGACCTTTGGAGCTCCAACACACGCCTCATTGAAGAGGCGATATAGCGAAACCGAGGGTCCAAAGTATTCACTCAGCAGCTCGGCAGGAGCCACCTGACGAAGCTTAAAACGTACGATGGGAGGACCGTATTGTCGAAGCCGGAGATCTCTGCCGAGATAGAGGATTTCTATGGCCGCTTATACGCTGCACATGCCCCTCATGTCCAAAGGGACGACCATGATTTCAGAGCCACCCTGACACGCCACTACACCGACGAACTGCCAGACATCAGTCAAGACGAGATCGTGATGGCACTAAGACAGCTAAAAATGGAAAAGCCCCCGGTGAAGTCGGCATTACTTCAGAGCTTCTGAAAGCAGGAGGAGCCCCTGTTTGTTTTTTTGTTGTTGTTATACAGGAGCTGCAGAACCTGTTTAATGCCGTCCTTCACAGTGGGAGAACTCCAAAGGCGTAGAGCGGGAGTTTGGTGGTGCTCTTTTTTAAGAAGGGAGATAAAACCCTTCTTAAAAACTACAGACCCATCACACTCCTGAGCCACGTCTATAAGCTTTTCTCACGAGTGGTCACGAATCGTCTCGCTAGGAGGCTCGACGAGTTCCAGCCACCGGAACAGGCCGGGTTTCGCGGAGGATATGGTACCATAGACCACATACACACAGTGAGGCAGATTATACAGAAGTCCGAAGAGTATTATCAGCCCCTGTGTCTGGCCTTTGTGGACTATGAAAAGGCCTTTGACTCTGTCGAAACCTGGACTGTTCTGGAATCCTTACAGCGATGCCAAGTAGACTATCGTTATATCGAGGTGGTGAGATGTCTTTATGATGACGCCACCATGTGTGTCCAAGTACAGGGCCAGCAGTCTAAACCCATCCAACTGCGCAGAGGTGTGAGACAGGGGGATGTTATATCCCCGAAACTGTGCACAAGCGCGTTGGAAGATGTGTTTAAGACGCTGGACTGGAAAGGTAAGGGCATAAACATAAACGGCGATTACATCTCACACCTGCGATTCGCTGATGACATAGTCTTGATGGCGGAGTCGCTGGAGGAGCTGAACCTGATGCTGGACGGCCTAGCTTCAGCCTCACGACGCATCGGTCTTGGCATGAACTTGGATAAAACCAAGGTCATGATCAATGGCCACATTGATCCGGGACCGATCGTTGTACATGGCCACCTTCTCGAAATTGTTTCCGAGTACACTTACCTTGGGCAGATTCTGCAGTTGGGTAAAAACAATTTCGAGAAGTAGGCCAAGAGGAGGATCGCTCAGCGAGCTATGGAGAGTTTATATTGTGCACTTGTAAATAATGTTTGGTACGTAAAGGGAATTGAGCTTTATTAAAATGTCGCAACGTACGAACGAAGGCTTGTGAATAAATAATAGGAAGAGGAAATGAAAACAGAATGTGTTCTGCTGCAAACTACGGGTTATTTAAAGCTGAGATCTCGTCCTACGGAATTCAATAAGAGTATTTCTGTCTACTACCCGCTCCCGCTTCGTAGTAATATCTCGGGAGCGAGGATTCTGTTTTTTATCTACTACCCGCTCCCGCTTCGTAGTAATATCTCGGGAGCGAGGATTCTGTTTTCTATCTACTACCCGCTCCCGCTTCGTAGTAATATCTCAGGAGTGAGGATTGTGTTTTCTATCTACTACCCGCTCCCGCTTCGTAGTAATATCTCGGGAGTGAGGATTCTGTTTTCTATCTACTACCCGCTCCCGCTTCGTAGTAATATCTCGGGAGTGAGGATTCTGTTTTCTGTCTACTACCCGGTCCCGCTTCGTAGTAATATCTCGGGAGCGAGGATTCTGTTTTCTATCTACTACCCGGTCCCGCTTCGTAGTAATATCTCGGGAGCGAGGATTCTGTTTTCTATCTACTACCAATGATGTTTTACTAAAGATGACGAATATATTCATACCGCGCTGTGCTCAGATTTAGCTCCTCTACGACATATGCATACCTACCTCTCGCGTATCCATAGGTTACAACAATGAATGCGACAGATAATACAATACAAATGATATAGAAAAGGATAGCTATCTGTTTAGACTTGCGCTTGAAATCCGCGAGAGCTACATAGATTGGGAGAAATGTTGTTACAGAAGGGACATTTAATGAAACAATTTGTTTGTTTGAATATTAATATATAATTTCAAGGTACATATGAGACATTACCTTAGAAAGGTATTATTATTCGTTTGAAACATTCTAAGTAAATGTTTAGTCAATGAAACTATTAACATTGTTCTGAGAACAGACTAACAGATGACAAAAATATTTTATTGTTCAAACAAAACCGCGCGCCCTGCTGATGAAATACCTAAGTATGGTATGATAGCTGCAATTTTTATTTTTTCTAAGTTCGTTGGGGAAAGTTGTTAATTTTAATGGATTGAACTTGATCTTGTAATATTTTTAAATAAATTTCACGAGTACACATGTAAATATTTACATAGTCATCCATCAGTGAGTGTTTTATCTATAATAATATTATGAAGAGGAAAGATGTTTAGTGCTATGCTACTAAAGTAAATTTTGTGCCTACGAGTATGAGATCCCTTCTGAATACTTCTGATTGATTACTCTATGACGCACGCCCGGCGCACGCTATCTGTCCCTATCGCGCTGCGGTTGTCGTCAATATTCTCTATCCCTTTTTAGCATCACTTAAAATATTTGATTATGTACCGATAATTTGCTGTAATTTCGAAATAAAACATAAATTATGAGGTGTTTTATATATTTACGTGTGGTACGTAACTCCTTCATCCTTTTTTACCTTTGTACCATAGTTTTTGCATTGTCGGAACACACAGCTCGGCATATAAAAAGCACAAAGTCACGCGCGGTCACTCGCTCGCACCTGTTATTCGACTAAATCAAAATTACGACAATTGTCTTAATTTGGCCGCCTCAGTTTCCACGCGCTAGTGCGACATCTACCTCATTTATATTATAATATCATTGTCTACTACCCGCTCCCGCTTCGTAGTAATATCTCGGGAGTGAGGATTCTGTTTTCTATCTACTACCCGCTCCCGCTTCGTAGTAATATCTCGGGAGCGAGGATTCTGTTTTCTATCTACTACCCGGTCCCGCTTCGTAGTAATATCTCGGGAGCGAGGATTCTGTTTTCTATCTACTACCCGCTCCCGCTTCGTAGTAATATCTCGGGAGCGAGGATTCTGTTTTCTATCTACTACCCGGTCCCGCTTCGTAGTAATATCTCGGGAGCGAGGATTCTGTTTTCTATCTACTACCCGCTCCCGCTTCGTAGTAATATCTCGGGAGCGAGGATTCTGTTTTCTATCTACTACCCGCTCCCGCTTCGTAGTAATATCTCAGGAGTGAGGATTCTGTTTTCTATCTACTACCCGCTCCCGCTTCGTAGTAATATCTCGGGAGCGAGGATTCTGTTTTCTATCTACTACCCGGTCCCGCTTCGTAGTAATATCTCGGGAGTGAGGATTCTGTTTTCTATCTACTACCCGCTCCCGCTTCGTAGTAATATCTCGGGAGTGAGGATTCTGTTTTCTATCTACTACCCGGTCCCGCTTCGTAGTAATATCTCGGGAGTGAGGATTCTGTTTTCTATCTACTACCCGGTCCCGCTTCGTAGTAATATCTCGGGAGTGAGGATTCTGTTTTCTATCTACTACCCGGTCCCGCTTCGTAGTAATATCTCGGGAGTGAGGATTCTGTTTTCTATCTACTACCCGGTCCCGCTTCGTAGTAATATCTCGGGAGCAAGGATTCTGTTTTCTATCTACTACCCGGTCCCGCTTCGTAGTAATATCTCGGGAGCAAGGATTCTGTTTTCTATCTACTACCCGGTCCCGCTTCGTAGTAATATCTCGGGAGCAAGGATTCTGTTTTCTATCTACTACCCGGTCCCGCTTCGTAGTAATATCTCGGGAGCAAGGATTCTGTTTTCTATCTACTACCCGGTCCCGCTTCGTAGTAATATCTCGGGAGCAAGGATTCTGTTTTCTATCTACTACCCGGTCCCGCTTCGTAGTAATATCTCGGGAGCGAGGATTCTGTTTTCTTTCGCACGTTATGAGCAATAACGATGGAACATAAATATGGTCGAGGCAATATTCGAAATTTTAGTTTCGAAGTTCTTTTCATATTAGAAAAGTGTTTCATTTGCATGATGAAAACCCAATTCAATAAAAATAATACCACATTTACATGTTAGCCGAGTCCAATAATAAGATATTATAGGTAAGCTTCTTGGCCGATTCATACAAAAGCTTTGACTTTCTGTTGGCACTGTCAGCTCAAACAAACCAAACGACATTTTGTGATGAATCGATGAATCGGTCCTCGTGTAGAAGGACCCACAAATCAAACCGCTCAAAAAACTAAGCATTGAAAGTAATAGCTATATGTAGGTAGATAGGGAATTAGGTACAGGAAAGGAAAGGTAGAGCTTCCATTTCTCAATGCGGTTGGTAAAAAAACGAAGGTTCGGAAGAGTGATGTCCCGCGGCGCGCGGTTCCACTTAATCAGCGTAGGTCTGGAAGAGCAGTCGATTGATGCGGGAGTGGAGGATGGGTCGCGGAAGCACCGGCCATTCGCTAAAACATCTCTGGAATTACCGGAGCGTAGGCGTAGGTACCTACACTCAAATAAACAATCAGGATTTCGATAAGTATTGAACAAGATTCAGTTTGGCGGAATGAAGAGAATGGAAGTACTTACCGTAGTTTGTCGGTTACCGGTTCCGCATTTTCTTTGTCTAAGCTGCTATTATCATTATAAATTATCTGATTTTATAATGATATAATTGTATTCCAGGGAGACTGGATGGCAGTGTGCGCGTGTCGCGTGCTGATGGGGTTGACCCAGGGTCTGCTGTACCCCAGCATCCACGGCGTGCTGGGGCACTGGGCGCCCACCATGGAGCGCGGCCGCCTCGGGACCTTCGTCTATGCTGGTACGAACCTTACAATAATACATTTTATTTGGCTTTTAAATATTTACATAATCATTATAATCAAGGATTACAAAATATAGGAATTAGAAAATGTATGCATAATCTGCTTACGATCACATTGTAGCATGCCTACTTAGTAAAATACAGACAACAGAAATACCGTTGCAGGCCTAGCCGATCAAAATAAGAGCAGGTACCTTATTTAAGATACCTTGGATCTGGTCAACTATCAAACGCTTGGACATTCCAAAGTTCCTATCCTGCCCACGATTCACCCAAGCACCCTGCACCTTTACTTTCCGTTCCTAAAGCACACATTTTACTCTCACCCTAAGTAACTCAACAACTTTATCCCGTAACTGAAGTAAGTTGCGACTCAATACAAATGAAACTGGGAGGACCCCTTGTCTGAAAGAGGTTTGCGAGAGCCATTTGAACTGAACATTCAAGACATTTGAATGTCCCTAATGAAGGCAATTATTTACTGAAAGGTCTGAGGAACAATATCCACGACCATGACTGTGGTCGATGGACTCCGTGGAGACGAGAGACCGTACGGTCACTTCCCTGCAGAGATTATACTATTTAAAGTGATCTTTTAAATGACACCTATCTAGTGTCTTGCTGCTGTAGTTACTTAGTCTTTTTCCTTCTCTATGACCAACTTATTTCTTGTTTGACTGTAGGTATACTTGATAAAAATGATGAGCAATTTAGTTTTTTGTCTTCTTTTACTACCCAATCAGCTTTTTTGATTAAAAACTTGATATAAATTATGCCGAATGTCCAATCAGTATATTTCCTCTAATTGGAACCTATTCAGACAAAACTCTAAAGACGTCAAAGTAAGTTGCGAACAGTGAGTAATCGGCCTTATTCAAAAACTCCAATAGCGGAATTTAATTAGCGGACACCGTCCTCCGAGTGAAGCGGGGGTACACTAGCGGACACCGTCCTCCGAGTGAAGCGCGGGTACACTAGCGGACACCGTCCTCCGAGTGATGCGCGGGTACACTAGCGGACACCGTCCTCCGAGTGATGCGCGGGTACACTAGCGGACACCGTCCTCCGAGTGAAGCGCGGGTACACTAGCGGACACCGTCCTCCGAGTGAAGCGCGGGTCCACTAGCGGACACCGTCCTCCGAGTGAAGCGCGGGTACACTAGCGGACACCGTCCTCCGAGTGAAGCGCGGGTACACTAGCGGACACCGTCCTCCGAGTGATGCGCGGGTACACTAGCGGACACCGTCCTCCGAGTGAAGCGCGGGTACACTAGCGGACACCGTCCTCCGAGTGAAGCGCGGGTACACTAGCGGACACCGTCCTCCGAGTGAAGCGCGGGTACACTAGCGGACACCGTCCTCCGAGTGAAGCGCGGGTACACTAGCGGACACCGTCCTCCGAGTGAAGCGCGGGTACACTAGCGGACACCGTCCTCCGAGTGAAGCGCGGGTACACTAGCGGACACCGTCCTCCGAGTGAAGCGCGGGTACACTAGCGGACACCGTCCTCCGAGTGAAGCGCGGGTACACTAGCGGACACCGTCCTCCGAGTGAAGCGCGGGTACACTAGCGGACACCGTCCTCCGAGTGAAGCGCGGGTACACTAGCGGACACCGTCCTCCGAGTGAAGCGCGGGTACACTAGCGGACACCGTCCTCCGAGTGAAGCGCGGGTACATTAGAGCGGTCGCACTTACCCAGCAGCTGCGTTACGAAGTGCAAGTGCCTTATTCATAATTGTAACAAGAACAACGCCAGTTGGACCACCACGCCACCTGTAGATTGTTTGCAACAGTTTGCAGATAGCTTAATTGTTTCTATTGTAAAACTAGTTTTAATTTAAATTTGTTATTTGATTGTTGTTTTCTTTCTGAATAAATACTTTTATATAATACAAGAACAACGTACGATAGTTAGAAAAAATCAATGGTATGTCACTGTTAGATAATATAAAATATTATAAAGGAAGAACACTCATAATGTGTGTGGATGTCCTCAGAACAGTTACTTGAAATTTTAAGTTTGGCAATGTTTTCGCCATTTGCTTAAAGTTTTACAGCTACACATTTTGGCAAGAAAACCCGATCGAAGTGGTGAGAAAGTTGCGAGTGAGGAGGTACATGTGAATATTTTACTATATATTAAATATGGGGTGAAGTGATTCAGCTGCAGTGTGTAGTGCATTATGTCGAGCCGCACTCCGGGGAAGCGGGACGAGTTACGTTGTCCCCATTAACAGGCAAACCGTCAATGGGGACAACGGGAATACATCAGAACGATGGCCGCTTTCTTTGCTTAGGTCATTCTACTACAATTAAATTAAATTTTATCACAATTATAGGGTTTTTTTAGGTTTCTTGTCATCTTTGTTTTTAAATCGGGTTTTGGGAGCTTATGACAATAATTCCGAGCTGAGGAAAGAGGGCAACAAGTTTTGTAAAAAGCAGCGTACTGGCAGGAAATCCAAACTCTCGGCCGAGACTCTCGGGTTGATGACAAGAAGACGGGAAACCACCAAAGCGACTTTGTCTGAAAGGTCAGACCTGAACAAGCGAATTGCGAAGATGGTACGGCGCGACCTTCGGAGCTCCAACACACGCCTCATTGAAGAGGCGATAGAGCGAAACCGAGGGTCCAAAGTATTCACTCAGCAGCTTGGCAAGAGCCACCTGACGAAGCTTAAAACGCACGATGGGACGACCGTATTGTCGAAGCCGGAGATCTCTGCCGAGATAGAGGATTTATATGGCCGTTTATACGCTGCACATGCCCCTCATGTCCAAAGGGACGACCATGATTCCAGAGCCACCTTGACACGCCACTACACCGACGAACTGCCAGACATCAGTCAAGACGAGATCGTGATGGCACTGAGACAGCTAAAAAATGGAAAAGCCCCCGCTGAAGACGGCATTACTTCAGAGCTTCTGAAAACAGGAGGAGCCCCTGTTATACAGGAGCGGCAAAACCTGTTTAATGCCGTCCTTCACAGTGGGAGAACTCCAAAGGCGTGGAGCGGGAGTTTGGTGGTGCTCTTTTTTAAGAAGGGAGATAAAACCCTTCTTAAATACTACAGACCCATCACACTTCTGAGCCACGTCTATAAGCTTTTCTCACGAGTGGTCACGAATCGTCTCGCCAGGAGGCTCGACGAGTTCCAGCCACCGTAACAGGCCGGGTTTCGCGGAGGATATGGTACCATAGACCACATACACACAGTGAGGCAGATTATACAGAAGTCCGAAGAGTATAATCAACCCCTGTGTCTGGCCTTTGTGGACTATGAAAAGACCTTTGACTCTGTCGAAACCTGGGCTGTTCTGGAATCCTTACAGCGTTGCCAAGTAGACTATCGTTATATCGAGGTGTTGAGATGTCTTTATGATGCCGCCACCATGAGTGTCCAAGTACAGGGCCAGCAGTCTAAACCCATCCAACTGCGCAGAGGTGTGAGACAGGGGGATGTTATACCCCAAAACTGTTCACAAGCGCGTTGGAAGATGTGTTTAAGACGCTGGACTGGAAAGGTAAGGGCATAAACATAAACGGCGATTACTTCTCACATCTGCGATTCGCTGATGACATAGTCTTGATGGCGGAGTCGCTGGAGGAGCTGAACCTGATGCTGGACGGCCTGACTTCAGCCTCACGACGCATCGGTCTTGGCATGAACTTGGATAAAACCAAGGTCATGATCAATGGCCACATTGATCCGGGACCGATCGTCGTACATGGCCACCTTCTCGAAAATGTTTCCGAATACACTTACCTTGGGCAGATTCTGCAGTTGGGTAAAAAGAATTTCGAGAAGGAGGCCAAGAGGAGGATCTAGCTAGGTTGGGCAGCGTTTGGGAAACTACGTCGTGTCTTCTCGTCGTCCATACCGCAATGCTTGAAAACGAATGTTTTCAATCAGTGCGTCCTACCAGCAGTGGACTGGTATAGGCTGATGATGATGACAATAATTTATTATCAACCAAGTTTTTATTATTGTTTTGTTTATATTTTGTTATAACCAGGTGCTCAATTTGGTACAATCCTTGAACTGATGCTATCCGGTCTGCTATCGGCCAGCAAGTGGGGCTGGCCGTCCGTGTTCTACGTGGCTGGCCTCATGTGCCTCATCTGGGCAGCGCTGTGGCTGCTGCTGGCCGACTCCACGCCGGCAGCCAGTCGGTGGATCGCGGAGGACGAGCGGAAGTACATTGAGCACAATGTGTTGACGGACGAGCTTGGACATAACGTGAGTTCAACATCGTACTGATCATCAGCCTGAGCTAGTCCATTGCCTGGTCCAATGCCTCCTATAATGTGTGCTGTAGCACCCTGTGCTCGCGTCCTGCATCTGCCAGCAGTTTTCGTAGATCATTCTACAGGCTACATACAGTGCGTCCTACAGGTACTACGTCCACTATGTTGCAGTTTTCGTAGATCATTCTACAGGCTACAGTGCGTCCTACAGGTACTACGTCCACCATGTTGCAGTTTTCACTCAAGAACATTTTCACACCGACTTACGGCTGTCTTAAATTCTTTATTGTACACAAAAATACAAACATAAAAATATAACAACGAAAATTTATATACAAAGGCGAGCTTAACCCTAACAGAGTTTTCTTACAGCAAACCTAGGGGTATTAAGAGAGACTGTCGTTACTTTTTCCTTTAACAAATAGCTCGCGCTAGTAGTGTAGGAGATGTAATGAATGTTATTGCAGACGATGCCCACCCCCTGGCTGCGCATCCTCACCTCGCTGCCGTTCTGGGCCATCCTGCTGGTGCACTGCGCGCAGAACCTCGGCTTCTGGACGCTGCTCACCGAGCTGCCTTCCTATATGAAGAACGTATTGCATGTCGACATCAAGCAGGTACCACTTTCCCTCATTTCTGAATGACTCTTAGTTATGAGACCAATCAACCCTAAAAGGATCTGGTCCTACCACACCATAGAATGCTCTTTTTTCATATAATTCGTTAGAAGGCACGAATTTCTTGGAGACCTTTTAACTAGCGTTCCCCATTGGTTTCCAGAATGGGCAGCTGTCTTCCCTGCCGTACGTGGCGATGTTCATCCTCAGCTTCGTATTCAGCTGGATCTCGGACTACATCGTGAACCGCGACCTCGTGCGCCAGGTCAACGCCCGCAAGATCTTCAACACTATCGGTATTACAACCAACACTACTAGTCATTATTCCTACCTACCTACCTACCTACCTAACTACCTATCTACCTACCTACCTACCTACCTACCTACCTACCTACCTACCTACCTACCTACTACCTACCTACCTACCTACCTACCTACCTACCTACCTACCTACCTACCTACCTACCCACCTACCTACCTACCTATGTATATCAGAAAAGTAACCGTAAATAATATTTGTTCCACCTTCCAGCGCACTGGGGCCCTGCTCTCGCTCTTTTGGGCCTCTCGTACCTGCCAGCTGGGAACCTCAACCTGGCTGTGATCATCCTCACCATCACTGTTGGACTGAACGGCGCGCACTATGTCGGCTTCATGGTAAGCTTCTCAATCTCATGTGATCAAATCGGGATCTATTATATTGCTTTACCTACTAGGTGATAACACTTGCAGGAAGTACTGCCACTCATATACAGTGGATTGGCCACTAACATTCTATAGCACCAGACGAGCCACCTCCTTGTTTCTTTAATCAGCAAGTCAAAAAAGCCTTTTATCCCATTATTAACTGTTTAACATAGTGTTATCTTTCATTCCCTGGTCTTTTTTTCTTCAACTAGTTATATAGTAATGTGGTACGTTTCAGGTGTCGCACATCAACCTCTCCCCGAACTAGTTATACAATAATGTGGTACATTTCAGCTGTCGCACATCGACGTCTCCCCGAACTAGTTATATAGTAATGTGGTACGTTTCAGGTGTCGCACATCAACCTCTCCCCGAACTAGTTATATAGTAATGTGGTACGTTTCAGGTGTCGCACATCAACCTCTCCCCGAACTAGTTATATAGTAATGTGGTACGTTTCAGGTGTCGCACATCAACCTCTCCCCGAACTAGTTATATAGTAATGTGGTACGTTTCAACTGTCGCACATCGACCTCTCCCCGAACTAGTTATATAGTAATGTGGTACGTTTCAGCTGTCGCACATCGACGTCTCCCCGAACTAGTTATATAGTAATGTGGTACGTTTCAGGTGTCGCACATCAACCTCTCCCCGAACTAGTTATATAGTAATGTGGTACGTTTCAGGTGTCGCACATCAACCTCTCCCCGAACTAGTTATATAGTAATGTGGTACATTTCAGCTGTCGCACATCGACGTCTCCCCGAACTAGTTATATAGTAATGTGGTACGTTTCAGGTGTCGCACATCAACCTCTCCCCGAACTAGTTATATAGTAATGTGGTACGTTTCAGGTGTCGCACATCAACCTCTCCCCGAACTAGTTATATAGTAATGTGGTACGTTTCAACTGTCGCACATCGACCTCTCCCCGAACTAGTTATATAGTAATGTGGTACGTTTCAGCTGTCGCACATCGACGTCTCCCCGAACTAGTTATATAGTAATGTGGTACGTTTCAGGTGTCGCACATCGACCTCTCCCCGAACTAGTTATATAGTAATGTGGTACGTTTCAGGTGTCGCACATCGACCTCTCCCCGAACTAGTTATATGTATAGTAATGTGGTACGTTTCAGCTGTCGCACATCGACGTCTCCCCGAACTAGTTATATAGTAATGTGGTACGTTTCAGCTGTCGCACATCGACGTCTCCCCGAACTAGTTATATAGTAATGTGGTACGTTTCAGGTGTCGCACATCGACCTCTCCCCGAACTAGTTATATAGTAATGTGGTACGTTTCAGGTGTCGCACATCAACCTCTCCCCGAACTAGTTATATAGTAATGTGGTACGTTTCAGCTGTCGCACATCGACGTCTCCCCGAACTAGTTATATAGTAATGTGGTACGTTTCAGGTGTCGCACATCGACCTCTCCCCGAACTAGTTATATAGTAATGTGGTACGTTTCAGGTGTCGCACATCGACCTCTCCCCGAACTAGTTATATGTATAGTAATGTGGTACGTTTCAGCTGTCGCACATCGACCTCTCCCCGAACAAGTTATAATTATAGTAATTTGGTACGTTTCAGCTGTCCCATATCGACCTCTCCCCGAACTACGCCAGCACGCTTATGGGGCTCACCAACGGACTCAGCTCCATCTTCTCCATCATGGCGCCGCTCAGCGTCTCCATGGTAGTCAAGGACGAGGTAGCAATTACATATTCTTTACTTTACACACCTTCTGCTTAGTTTGGGGTGAAATGGTGATGTGTGAATTATGCAGCATTATTTATTTATTTTGTGTGTAAATTCTTTTGGATACCTATATCGCTTCTCCGGAAAACTAAAGATAGTTTACTCCTAAGTTATCTCTCTTTAGTTTCCTGGAAAAGTTTATCGGATACTGACTTAATATTATTAGTACATTATGGTACAAGTGTGTAATGTTGGTGATTACCGCTGAGTCGCTATTGAGATCCGAGCCGTCACCCGGCAGGCGAGGGTCTTAAGAGAGCCGAGGACGGTAATCATCAATACACACGTGTATCATACGACGTCACTCAACACACTTGTGAATAAAATAATAAATAAATAAAATGAATAATGCTGGACAATTCACACAACATTATCTAGCCCCAAGCTAAGCAGAGCTTGTGTTATGGTACTAAATAACTGATATACATAGTATAATCATTGTATTTAGTGGATAAAAAGTTTACACTATTTAACCAATAAAATAAACAAAAACCTATAACTCACTTGTGAATAATAGCAATGAAAAAGTCACAGTTTGATTACAGATAATAATATCATTACTTATGTATGTGCCTAATTGCGGTGAAATAAGAGCCATTTTATGAGCAAGTGTGTTGAATAAATAATAAAACGACGAGTCATGTCTTGCCCGCGTCGACAATTACAAAATACAAAAACGTTTATTTCGTACCATTTACATATTTTTAAAAACTAAAAACATAATACAACGTTACTGACGCTAAAAGTATAAACTGTGTCGCGTTCAGTATCGCCCTCCTCTGGACAGGATAAAATTATCAGCATTCGTTAGAAAATCAATTCTTTTAGCGGCATTTTGGTACGTTCGGTTTGTTTCTAGAGAGTGGCAATACTTAAAAAGATTTTTCCCTCTTCCACTAGTCGTTAAATACTTAAAGAAATTTCTCCCTCTTCCACTGGTCGCTAAATACTTAATGAGATTTCACCCTCTTCCACTGGTCGCTAAATACTTAAAGAGATTTCTCCCTCTTCCACTGGTCGCTAAATACTTAAAGAAATTTCTCTCTCTTCCACTGGTCGCTAAATACTTAATGAGATTTCACCCTCTTCCTCTGGTCGCTAAATACTTAAAGAGATTTCTCCGTCTTCCACTGGTCGCTAAATACTTAAAGAGATTTCTCCGTCTTCCACTGGTCGCTAAATACTTAATGAGATTTCACCCTCTTCCACTGGTCGCTAAATACTTAAAGAGATTTCTCCGTCTTCCACTGGTTACTAAATACTTAAAGAGATTTCTCCGTCTTCCACTGGTCGCTAAATACTTAAAGAGATTTCTCCGTCTTCCACTGGTCGCTAAATACTTAATGAGATTTCACCCTCTTCCACTGGTCGCTAAATACTAAAAGAGATTTCACCCTCTTCCACTGGTCGCTAAATACTTAAAGAGATTTCTCCGTCTTCCACTGGTCGCTAAATACTTAATGAGATTTCTCCGTCTTTCACTGGTCGCTAAATACTTAGTGAGATTTCTCCGTCTTCCACTGGTCGCTAAATACTTAGTGAGATTTCTCCGTCTTCCACTGGTCGCTAAATACTTAATGAGATTTCTCCGTCTTCCACTGGTCGCTAAATACTTAGTGAGATTTCTCCGTCTTCCACTGGTCGCTAAATACTTAATGAGATTTCTCCGTCTTCCACTGGTCGCTAAATTAGTAGTATAATAGTTATGACGACCTCTGTGGAGCGGTGGGCGAAGGTCTGCCTGCGACGCAGGAGGTTGCGGGTTCGATCCCCGCCTCGGTACAAATGTGTGTACGATCTACAGACATTTTGTTCCATTGGTCTGGGTGTTTTCTATGCATAATAAAAAATATCTATCTATGTAATGTATAATATTACGTATATCAGTTATCTAGTACCCATAACACAAGCTCTGCTTAGCTTGGGGCTAGATAATGTTGTGTGAATTGTCAACCTTTTTTTTTTATCATGTGGCTTAAGGCTGATAATTCATAATTCAATAACGTTTATTTCTTTAAGCTTACAAAATAAGCACTTAGTCATAACAAGTCAAATTGAATACTAAACAGGTTTATAAATAGTAAGTATTATCATATAAGAAATGTATTATTGATTTTGTCCACTTCAATATTTTGTCCACTCGTGGACTGATTTGAAGGTGTGTCCATCGATACCAGGTACAAACACATTGGAGTGAAGAGTTTACTTGCACCTTGTGAGTGTGTGTGTGTGTGTTCGCAGACGGAGGCGTCGGAGTGGCGCAAGGTGTTCTTCTTCTCCATCGCGTTCTACCTGCTCGGCAACCTGTTCTACCTGCTCTTCATCTCTGGAGACATCCAGCCCTGGAACGACGCGCACGACGACACAGGTCATTATCAGACTGTTCGAATACCTGCAGCGATCCCAAACTGTTGAAACTAACACAAAAATTATCAACGAATATGTTTCAAAAAGTTGCAAAACTTGTTGCTCACTGAATGTAAGCTGTCTACGAGTGGGAATGTAAGCTGTCTACGAGTGGGAATGTAAGCTGTCTACGAGTGGGAATGTAAGCTGTCTACGAGTGGGAATGTAAGCTGTCTACGAGTGGGAATGTAAGCTGTCTACGAGTGGGAATGTAAGCTGTCTACGAGTGGGAATGTAAGCTGTCTACGAGTGGGAATGTAAGCTGTCTACGAGTGGGAATGTAAGCTGTCTACGAGTGGGAATGTAAGCTGTCTACGAGTGGGAATGTAAGCTGTCTATGAGTGGGAATGTAAGCTGTCTACGAGTGGGAATGTAAGCTGTCTACGAGTGGGAATTCTATTAGTATTAACAGGTCTACATTCATCACATTCCATTACTGGAATACTTCCAAGTGTGGATGTTCTATTGCTGTATTACTTATAACATTAAAACTAATTCGGACAACTCTTGAGCCAATACATAGAAACTCGAAAAAGTGTGATGAAGTGATAAAAGGTCGCGTCGGAAATCGCTGGAGGCGGGCCGCCGCGCCCAGGCACGCGTATGGGCTATGTCCAGCAGTGGAAGCCTGCCAGCCTAGGTGAGACTGTTATGGAAAATAATATATATATATAGATATCCCCATGGGCACTTAGTTGATCAAACGTGCCATATAGGTAGTATTTATTTGATCCGTTTTCACTTGTTGATCCGGGTGGTATTAGTTGATCCAATGCCGCATCACCCATACGTACGTGGATCCGAACGGAGCCACAAGTGTCACCATCAGAAATAATAATAATTACGTGTGTTTTATACAAATCCACCTTTTTGGCGTTTTAGCACTAGTTGATCCGATTCAAATGAGCCAATCAGAGCCCACCGAGCTCAGCCATTGGTTACTTGCGCCCTAAGCCTTTCGATTCACCTAAATCTAACATTTTAAATTATCAGTTTGATTCTTTGCTGATTTTTATAAAACATCTTAGCAGATTATTGTTTAAAGCAGTTTTGTTTGACACATTTTAAGCAGAACAACTAAAGCGCGGATCCCGGCTCTGATTTTTCAAAATTACTTAGGAAATTTCAAAGGGTGTTAAAAATGTTAGTCCACTGCTGGACATAGGCCTCCCCTAATGAGCACCATAGCGCCCTGTCTTCACCTTGCCGCATCCAGCATCTGGCAGCAGTCTTTTGCAAATCGTCATTGGTTCGTCCTACACTACGTTCGCCGAGTCGCGGTCTCCACAAGGTCAAGAACACGTTTACCCTAGCGGTTGTCGGTTCTTCTAGAGATATGGCCAGCCCACTGCCACTTCAGCTTGCTAATGCTATGTCGATAACCTTTGTTCTCTGTCGGATGTATTCGTTGCGAATCCTATCCTTTAGAGAAACTCCGAGCAAAGCTCTCTCCATAGCTCGCTGGGCGACTTTGAATTAGTGGACCCTTCCTACCGTGAGTGTCCACGTCTCAGCTCTTTAGATCATGACGGGTAGGACTGATTGAAAACTTTCGTTTTCAAGCATTGCGTAATGGGTGACGAAAAGACTCGACGTAATTTCCCGAACGCTGCCCAACATAGCTGGATCCTCCTCTTGGCCTCCTTCTCGATTTTTTTTTTACCCAACTGGAAATTCTGCCCAAGGTAAGTGTACTCGGCAACAATTTCGAGAAGGTGGCTATGTACGACGACCGCTCCCGGATCAATGTGGTCATTGATAATGACCTTGGTTTTATCCAAGTTCATGCCAAGACCGATGCTTCGTGAGGCTGAAGCTAGGCCGTCCAGCATCAGGTTCAGCTCCTCCAGCGACTCCGCCATCAATACTTATGTCAGCAGCGAATAGCAGGTGTGAGATGTAATCGCTGAGCCTGTGTTTAAACTGCTGGCCCTGTACTTGGATACTCATGGTAGCGGCATCATACAGACATCTCAGCACCTCGATATAACGATAGTCTACTTGGCAACGCTGTAAGGATTCCAGAACAGCCCAGTTTACGACAGACTCGAAGGCCTTTTCATAGTACACAAAGGCCAGACACAGGGGCTGATTATACTTTTCGGACTTCTGTATAATCTGCCGCACTGTGTGTATGTGGTCTATGGTGCCATATCCTCCGCGAAACCCAGCCTGTTCCGGTGGCTGATACTCGTCGAATCACCTGGCGAGACGATTTGTGACTACTCGTGAGAAAAGCTTATAGTTGTGGCTCAGGAGTGTGATGAATCTGTAGTTTTTAAGAAGGGTTTTATCTCCCTTCACAAAAAAGAGCACCACCAAGCTGCCGCCCCACGCTTTGAGTTGGGAGTTATTCCACTGTGATGGACGGTGTTGAACAGGTTCTGTAGTAGCTCCTGTATAACAGGGGCTGCTCCTGCCTTCAGAAGCTTTGAAGTAATGCCGTCTTCCCGGGGGCTTTTCCATTTTTAAGCTGCCCCAGAGCCATCACGATTTCGTCTTGACTGATTTCTGGCAGTTTGTTGGTGTAGTGGCGTGTCAGGGTGGCTCTGGAATCGTAGTCATCCCGTTGCGCACGAGGGGCATGCATGTGCAGCGTATAAACGGCTATAGAAAATATCTATCTCGGCATAGGTCTCCGGCTTCGACAATACGGTCCTCCCATCGTGCGTTTTAAGCTTCGTCAGGTGGCTCCTGCCATGTTGCTAAGTGAATACTTTGAACCCTTGGTTTTCGGCGTATGTTGGAGCTTCGAAGGTCACGCCGTACCATATTCGCAATTTGCTTGTTTAGGTCTTACCGCTCTGACGAAGTTATTTGGATGGTTTCCCGTCTTTTTGCCATCAGACCGAGAGTCTCATCCGAGAGTTTGGACTTCTTTCCAGTACGCTGCTTATTGCAGAACTTGATGCCCTCCTCTATCAAATTATGTAGGGTCTCGTCAGCGTCATCAGTAGGTTCCAAGGCAGCAAAACACTCCTCGAGAAGCTGCTGAAACTTCTCGGTGCCCGCTATGATAATGGACAGGGTTAGGTTGGAGCATGAACTTCATCAGACGGTTTCTTTCATGGTTCAAGTTGGTATTCAAAGAGCCTCGGTAGTGATCAGATGCTGTATTGAACCTGTTGATCACTGAGACATCTCTGAATATGTGTGTCCGTTATGATACTTATGATGAAGACGATCTCATTTTTGTCTCAGTGTCGGGGTTTCACTATTTCCACTTCCTTAGAGGCAGTTCTTCGGGGGGCGCTGCTGCCACCCCCCGGTGTATATCCCTTAGTCACCATACACCCACGGGAAGAGTTGGGTGGTGCAATTCTAGGCCGACATGACACAGTCAGAACAACAAACACCTTGTATTATTTATCACTTGATACGTGCGCACTGCGCAACATAAACGTAAACGTACACGGCGATTACAACTCACACCTGCGATTCGCTGATGACAGTCTTGATGACGGAGTCGCTGGAGGAGCTTAACCGAATGCTGGACGGCCTAGCTTCAGCCTCACGACGCATCGGTCTTGGCATGAACTTGGAAAAACCAAGGTTCAATGGCCACATTGATCCGGGACCGGTCGTCGTACATGGCTATCTTCTTGAAATTGTTTCCGAATACACTTACCTTGGGCAGATTCTGCAGTTGGGTAAAAACAATTTCGAGAAGAAGGCCAAGAGGAGGATCCAGCTAGGTTGGGACGCGTTTGGCAAACTACGTCAAGTCTCCTCGTCATCCGTACCGCAATGCTTGTAAACGAAAGTTTTAAATCAGTGCGTCCTTCCCGGAGGCCTATGTCCAGTAGTGAACTGGTATAGGCTGATGATGATGATGACGTGCGCACACAACTTGACTTCTAGAGTCATAATGAAAACAATATCGGCCTTCACATGTGAAGGTGGATGCAGCAATGTATGGAGCACTGCAAATATTATAGAAACAGAGCCAACAAATACTGAAGTTTATGCGAAAAAAATATACCTACCTTTCATAAGATAGTTTCTTATGTCGGATCAAATAAAGCTCTAATTTTGATAATATAAATGGATCAGATCAACATACGACTTTGGATTTGGTATATAAAACTCAGTCAACAAGTGTTTGAGCATTTCAAAATTTTGAACGTTACGGAGTCGTTTAGGTTTGTCTACTCTAGGCGGGTTTAGCAATGTATGGAGCTCTGCAAATATTATATAAACGGAACCAACAAATACTGAAGTGTATTCGAAAAAGTTACCTACTTTACTTTATATTCAGTTTCGCTTTGTCGGATCAAATAAATATCTAATTTTAATAATATAAATGGATCAGATCAACTTACGACTTTGAATTTGGTATATAAATTGGAGCTAACAAGTGTTTGAGCGTTTCAGAATTTTGACCGTTACGGAGTCGATTGAGTTCGAGATCGTAACGAAAAAAATGTCGCGTACATCACTTTCTCGATGAATACGTTTGGCAACGTCGCTTTCAAATTTGCGCCGTTGCCACTCCGGGCAAGATCTATGCAACCGGAGTCGAGTAATAAGGGGGGAAAGGTGGAGTCCGGAATGCAGGGAAATCGGGCTGGATCAACTTAGTGCCCAAGTTGGTATTTATATATACATATATATCTAATAGTATAAATATAAAACAATAAGTTTTGGAAATAGGGTATTCATGACCTAACACTACACTGCTAGTGCCTGTGTGTTTGCAACTGAATTACAAAAATCTAATCTTAAACATTTCTTTACCAAAAACAGTCTCTCGAACCCGATTTATATAAGTATCTACCTTAGATAAAAGTAAGAGTGGGAGATAGATAAGGTACTAGCTTCTCGAAAGTGGAAGGCTAAAATTAGGTCTAATTAGGTCCACCCACCTCGGCGATAGTCACCGCTGTCGTGTCGTGGTTCCGCAGCAGACAAAGATAGATAATATAATTAATTCACATGTGCGTAAAATGAAATATAAATGCACTTGTTGTTGCGAGGCGCCGCGCGCCGTACTATAGATAGCGTATTGTTGTTGCGAGGCGCCGCGCGCCGTACTATAGAATATAGCGTATTGTTGTTGCGAGGCGCCGCGCGCCGTACTATAGATAGCGTATTGTTGTTGCGAGGCGCCGCGCGCCGTACTATAGAATATAGCGTATTGTTGTTGCGAGGCGCCGCGCGCCGTACTATAGATAGCGTATTGTTGTTGCGAGGCGCCGCGCGCCGTACTATAGATAGCGCATTGTTGTTGCGAGGCGCCGCGCGCCGTACATATAGATAGCGTATTGTTGTTGCGAGGCGCCGCGCGCCGTACATATAGATAGCGCATTGTTGTTGCGAGGCGCCGCGCGCCGTACATATAGATAGCGTATTGTTGTTGCGAGGCGCCGCGCGCCGTACTATAGATAGCGCATTGTTGTTGCGAGGCGCCGCGCGCCGTACATATAGATAGCGTATTGTTGTAGCGAGGCGCCGCGCGCCGTACATATAGATAGCGCATTGTTGTTGCGAGGCGCCGCGCGCCGTACATATAGATAGCGTATTGTTGTAGCGAGGCGCCGCGCGCCGTACTATAGATAGCGCATTGTTGTTGCGAGGCGCCGCGCGCCGTACATATAGATAGCGTATTGTTGTAGCGAGGCGCCGCGCGCCGTACATATAGATAGCGTATTGTTGTTGCGAGTTCCATTTTCCCCATTTCCGTGAAGAATTCAGGCGAGAGCTCTGTTTTCCATAGTTCGTATTCGCTTCTCAGTATCCTCGATGCACCGATGAAGTTGGTACCGCAGTCTGAGTACATGTGTTTTGGCGTACTCCTTCTAGCACACATTCTTGAAAATGCTGCGATGAACATTTCGGTGCTCAGATCTGAGACAAGTTCAATGTGTACGGCTTTTGTTGCCATGCACACAAATATAGCTATGTAGCCTTTAGTAGTCCTGACCCCTCTACCTTTATTTAATTTTAGGTCTATACAGCCTGTAAAATCAACCCCTGTATGGGTGAAAGGACGCGAAGGGGTAGCTCTTTGCGTAGGCAGATCTGCCATCTTCTGATGGTTATCAGTAGGCTTAAATCGGCTGCAGCGCACGCATTTTCTTAGTAGTTTTTTCACAGTTTGGTTGCCTCCGACAATCCAGTAGCGTTGACGTAAGTATGCAAGAGTCAACCTTGCCCCACCATGCAGAGTAGCTGCGTAGGCCTCTTCAATGACGAGTTGAGTCAATCTTCCATTTCGCGGTAGGATCATAGGATTTTTCATGCCCGGTGGTAAGTTAGTTTTATTTTCATGTTGAGTAATGTCCTCGCTCTTCCAGTATTTGGCAATGTCTGCGAGGTCAATGATGGTGGCATGGCAGCGCAAAGTCTTCAGTTTTCCACATAGTATCCACCCAAGTTGAGTTTGTTGGGCGACGGGTGAGAGTTGATTTCCTCTTAAGACGCCGTCCATTATTATCTCAGCGTAAACATTAGCTGATAGAAGTAGGTCGACGGAGCCACTAACATTGAAGTCTGGGTCTCCTAGTTTTAAGTTTTGTAGATGTGGCCAGTTAGCCTTTTCAAAAGTTGAATTTGGCAAATCATTTGTTAGTTTCTTTAGTATTAAAGCTTGAGTGCCAAAAGTGTAGTCAGTATGTATTGATTTGCAGGTAAGTTTTACCCGTCCTTTACACTCTCCCGACACGGATCCGACTCCGGATATCGTTGCGTTAAACTTTTTCCGTGGAAGGCGTAATGATTGGGCTGCGTTTTCCGAAATCAAGTTGACCTGGGACCCTTGGTCTAGCAGTGCCCTATAAGTTTGGTAAGTGCTATCGTTGGCCTTAACCCTTATTTTGACAGTAGTCAGTAGTACTTCAGTGTTTTTCTCAGCTGTAACGGAGAGACAAGAAGATGAAGAAGGTTCTGCAGTAGTTGAAGATTTTTCAGTGTTATTTTTAGTAGATTTAGGTGGTTCTTGTGACCTTTTGGCATTGTGCAACAAAAAACAACGTGTGGTGCTTGTAATCACACTCTTTGCATGTTTTTGTTGAGTTGCATTCCTTGTTTCCATGATCGTACAAGCAATTTTTGCAGAGTTTCAGTTTTGAGACGGTACTGGTGCGCTGCGAAACATTCATTTCTATGAATTTAGTACATTGCATTAGAACATGATTCCCATCGCATAAGGGGCATTTTCCGAAAGCAGCAAAGTAAGACCTTGCTTGATCTTTATTGTCCTTAGTTAAGGTTGACTTTTTATTGTAATTCGGTTTTTCATAGTAAGTTGATCTTTTAGTAGAACTCGTGTTTCCAGCTTGTTTCTGGGAATTGTTTGTGTCCTTTTGTCTGTTTTTAACTGTTTCTAGGGCCATGAATTGCTTTTCTAGAAAAGTTAGGAATTCATTTAAGTTAGGTAAATCTCTGTTAGTAATTACGCAGTATTCGCTGTAAGTAGCAGCATCCAATTTTTGTGACATGTAGAACACAATCATCGGGTTTTAGTAGGGTTTTTGTGGATTGTTTCCATGAAGAGATTTTTGAATGAAATCCAGCGAGCGTAGTCTCCGTTAAAATCTTGTTGTAACTCAATTTTCGGAGCTGATTTTTCGTAGTGTTTGTTTGACCATATTTTGCCGTTTAGTTCTTTCTTCAGTACATCGTATTTAGTCTCGATTTCGTCAAATTTAGTACAATAGTTTTCACTTTAACTCGTTCCTATCAGGGCTTCTTCCAGTTGCCAGTGTAGCTTGTCGATAGAGTCCCATTTTCCCTTCAATATGGAGAGGTGGTCTTCAAATTCCCATTTTTCAGTTATGAGATCGATTGTAATTTTTGACATTGCTCGTTCCATAGCCTTGAAGTTACATTCTTGGCGCTGCAATAACTTTCTCATTTGGTCATCCACCTCCGTAGTATTGTTGTCGACACTAATGTTAATAGGATCCTCCTCCAGCATCCCCGACAGATCGAAATCAATATGCGATGATTCTTCTTCTACATCATGGTCTTCGAGTGAAGCTAATAGTTTCATCATGCTCGCTTTGGTAGTATCGTAGAGTTCTTTTGTTTTTCCATAAACGTCGCTAGTAAAGTAGTTATGCTGGCTTTTATCTTCAATTTTTTGAACAAGAAGTTCATTTCTCAAGTGAAAATCATGCCAGTATTGTTCAAGTGTTTGAATCCGCTTGGTTACGTATTCTTCAGTTTTTCTGGAACTGCTATCCTTTTTGTAGTTAGAGCATAACCGTTTTAATAATTCAAAACAAGTTGCTTGTTTGGACAGTTCATCCATTTTCGTAGTGTAGTTATTTAGTTAGTCCTAAGATAGTTCAATAGTTGTAATGTAGCTAGTTAGTATTTGTATTCAGGTTGTAAGTAACCCAGTGGAAGTTTCCATTATTGTGGTTCAGGTCAGGACACGAAGACAGGGCAGTACCTAGTTCTTCTGCAAGTTTCTTCAGATTCTCGTAGTTTACGGCGATTCCAAAAAGTACTTGAATGTCCTTCCCTTGTAGTCTTCAGTGCGTAAGCGACTCTTCGCCGCGAAATATGCGCCTTCTCAACAAACCTGGTGAGACCCGCTGGTGGGAGGCCAAGCCGCCGATTCGCAATCGCGGGTTCCAAGTCACAAAACACACCAAAAAAACAAGTTAGGCCGAAGGACCAAATGTACGGACGTGTCGTACATTTGAAGTAAAGTTAGTTAAGTAGTTAAGAGTGCAAAGTTAAATCACTGATCACTTTTCAAAAGTTTATTGAATGAATACACGTAAAAACACAGATAGCAAGTAAACGATCCGTCAGACGTTTTTATCGCGTCGCGGTCAGTAGAGCACTAGTTGTAAGGGCATAAAATGCCGATTCAGTAAAATTAGATACATGGTACGTCTTCGTACAGCATTATTGTCCAGCATTATTTATTATTTATTTATTTATATAGATAGCGTATTGTTGTTGCGAGACGCCGCACGCCGTACATATAGATAGCGTATTGTTGTTGCGAGGCGCCGCGCGCCGTACTATAGATCGCGTATTGTTGTAGCGAGGCGCCGCGCGCCGTACTATAGATCGCGTATTGTTGTTGCGAGGCGCCGCGCGCCGTACTATAGATCGCGTATTGTTGTAGCGAGGCGCCGCGCGCCGTACTATAGATCGCGTATTGTTGTTGCGAGGCGCCGCGCGCCGTACTATAGATCGCGTATTGTTGTTGCGAGGCGCCGCGCGCCGTACTATAGATCGCGTATTGTTGTTGCGAGGCGCCGCGCGCCGTACTATAGATCGCGTATTGTTGTAGCGAGGCGCCGCGCGCCGTACTATAGATCGCGTATTGTTGTAGCGAGGCGCCGCGCGCCGTACTATAGATCGCGTATTGTTGTAGCGAGGCGCCGCGCGCCGTACATAATATATAGATAGCGTATTGTTGTCTCGGTCGCACTTCGGCCTAGTTACGTCTTTCAAGTTTTTTACTTTTATCTAACCTACCCACAAACGCTCACAAGTGACCTTAATTTTCAGAAGGAGGCGAAAAGAAGGAAGTCAAACCGAAACGCCAAATGAGAAGATTGAGTTTGGGAGAAAGCAAGTTCTGATCGAGTTCGTCTATACTTAAGTTTAAGCTAGTCATATAAGATAAGCGACGATTCCGGAAGATAACGAAGGTTGTGAGGTCCCTTAAGGGTTGAGGAAAATCCATAATGTTGCTGAGTTTGCTCTCGATTACGATTTTCTGTCGAAAAACTGTACCTACTTTGTTTTGGGAAGGTTCCCATCTAGTAAAATAAAACTGTACCTACTCTGTTTTGGGAAGGTTCCCATCTCGTAAAATAAAACTGTACCTCTGTTTTGGGAAGGTTCCCATCTCGTAAAATAAAACTGTACCTACTCTGTTTTGGGAAAGTTCCCATTTCGTAAAATAAAACTGTACCAACTCTGTTTTGGGAAGGTTCCCATCTCGTAAAATAAAACTGTAAGTACCTACTCTGTTTTGGGAAGGTTCCCATCTCGTAAAATAAAACTGTACCAACTCTGTTTTGGGAAGGTTCCCATCTCGTAAAATACAACTGTACCTACTCTGTTTTGGGAAGGTTCTCATCTCGTAAAATAAAACTGTACCAACTCTGTTTTGGGAAGGTTCCCATCTCGTAAAATAAAACTGTACCAACTCTGTTTTGGGAAGTTTCCCATCTCGTAAAATAAAACTGTACCTACTCTGTTTTGGGAAGGTTCCCATCTCGTCAAATAAAATATTAAAAGAAATGATAACTGGAACCGGAATATGGAGGAAACATGAATGTAAAGGACATCCAGCATTGCTGAAGGCAGCTCATTGCACGCAGGAAACATGAATGTAAAGGACATCCAGCATTGCTGAAGGCAGCTCATTGCACGCAGGAAACATGAATGTAAAGGACATCCAGCATTGCTGAAGGCAGCTCATTGCATGCAGGAAACATGAATGTAAAGGACATCCAGCATTGCTGAAGGCAGCTCATTGCATGCAGGAAACATGAATGTAAAGGACATCCAGCATTGCTGAAGGCAGCTCATTGCACGCAGGAAACTAAATTAAATTTACCAAAGACAACTCTGAAATCCTATTTGAACGTTAATCCAGTTAGTGTAAATATGAAACTAAATTTATTATAATTTAATGTATGAATATAAATGAAACTGAATGTCGTTGTATTGATATGTGTAGTTGTATGTAGAGTATTGTGTCAGAGCGGCAAGGCGAGTGCGGGCGAGTGCGGGCGAGTGCGGGCGAGTGCGGGCGAGTGCCGGCGAGTGCGGGCGAGTGCCGGCGAGTGCGGGCGAGTGCCGGCGAGTGCGGGCGAGTGCCGGCGAGTGCCGGCGAGTGCGGGCGAGTGCCGGCGAGTGCGGGCGAGTGCCGGCGAGTGCCGGCGAGTGCCGGCGAGTGCGGGCGAGTGCGGGCGAGTGCGGGCGACGCAGACGAAGCGCTTGTTAATGACGTCGAGACGATACGTCTCCCTCATACACAACACAACACTAGACATTGCGATAGCCTACTTACTCGTCATCGACATTTACTCGTACTACAACTCAACACATGTCATGTCATGTTATGTACCTACGGCTCTTCTAAACATACAGTCAGCTAGTAACGTGGGGGATGGACGTGGGGGATGGACGTGGGGGATGGACGTGGGGGATGTCCGGAATAAACCAACGACAGCACCCTTACACATTATCAACAAAGAAGTAGTCTGCAGTTAGTTCAATTGTCTGTATTGTAAAAACTAGTTTTAATTATATTACTTGATTGTAATTTCCTCCATAATAACATGTTCACGTTTTGACATTTTACACAAAATTATCTAGCATCATAATAACTCTCTTCCGTTTCAAAGCAGATAGCAATATTATGTACCTATTGCTTTTTTTTATTACACTTGATGGTCCACGGCCAAGCAAGTATTATACTTACTAAATAATATCAAAGTTAACCTGACCTGGACCTGCGGGCTGCGGGCTGCGGGCTGCGGGCTGCGGGCTGCGGGCTGCGGGCCAGGCCCGGGTCGTGCAGTGCACGTCCGCTCAGCTTTTACATGTATGGATGTGTCCCTATTTTATTAATTTTACATAATGAGACGTAAGTACAATACACAATTACTGGTCAGTATTATACTCTAATTATTTCATACAACACAGTTATGTTCAACCTCCGCGTGCGATAGGTACCTAATTAAAAGAACACCAGAGCGAGCACCCGCCCCGCCCCGCCTCGCGCCGCCTCGCCCCGCGGATGTATGCTGGTGTTGACTTTCCGAACGGAATTATAATCATCATGATAGGTAGGTACAAAATATTTTCCTTTTCATCAATGTCGATAAATTGCAGGACAGCCCTAGACTATCAACTTTTGGCAACACTATCCGATAAAGGCCGTTAGGTTGGTATATTTTGTAATTGGTTTGTAATGTTGTCACTAAAAGATCTAGATCTCTTCCGAACTCTATGTTCTAAGTTCCGCCTCTTTTTAGCGTAGCGTTATATTCTCTTTGCTGTAGGTAATGTATCTCATTACATTACGCACGGTATAACACAGTGAAAAAATTCTATGTCTATGGTTTATCAAGATGCTCTGTACGAGCCAATATCGCTCATACAGCAGATTTACTTTATTAATTAGTAAACAACAATTAGTCGTAACGAAACCTTTGCCACGCGCCGCGCCCGCGCCCGCGCCCGCGCCCGCGCCCGCGCCCGCGCCCGCGCCCGCGCCCGCGCCCGCGCCCGCGCCCGCGCCCGCGCCCGCGCCGTGTGTGTCTCTTTACTTACCTGAACATTACGTGCGGCTCATTCGTGAATAAACCTAAAGACTATTAACAGTTTGGTGTTGATATATTATTATTACCTACATACTTAACTATAACTGGAGTGCCCTCAACGAGGAGATAACCCCAACATCTTTTTCTTTTCGATGTATTGTTTTTACTTGAAAATATCGTCAAGTAATGATGAATTTATTAATCCAACACCGCCAGAAGTCTCAGAGGCAGCGAAAAAGGCTCCTCTAAAGGCGCCTCTTGCCCGAAAAATCGACCGATAGATACTGACAAGCGTATGAAAATTTATTCGAAAGTCCGAGTTTCATTTTATTTACTCGCAAATATGTTATAAAACGTCGTATGACACACGTGCGCTTTGATAATTACAGCCTCTGCTTTCTTGTAGCCCTCGCCTACGGCTCGGGCTAGCAATATCGCCTCGGCTGTAATATTCAACTTACCGCACTTGTATCATAATGTACTATTACCTACCTACAAACCTCTAATACCAATAGAGAGCTCTTGTTAGCTAGTTCGAGCTGTCATTTTGTTTAATTTTCACTCCTAGTCCTACCTAATTCGTCAACCGCAATCTACAACAAACTTAGGAAAACTCTTTAAACGTTCCAGAATAAGGAGAGAGGAATAAGGAGGATAGAACCATTGTGTGGGGTATCCAAGTGATCAGCTGGAAGGAGGATAGAACCATTGTGTGGGGTATCCAAGTGATCAGCTGGAAGAGCTATACAAGTTATATTCAAGGGAATTTCAAAACGTCAATACTTCGGAACCACACAGCAATGATATTTATAAAATCAGAAGATTGAAATTAAAACCGCACAAGAAGAGTTCCGTACCGTCGTCGTACGTAATACTTAGGTAGTTAATAACAATTTCGCAGAAGGAACGCCAAAAACGGTTTGAACAAAAAATGTAAACCAGTGAAAAAGCATTAAGCCGCCTTATATGTCTAATTTCTTGAATTCAGAAAACATAGATTCAAGTTAGGTAGGTAGGTACTCATGGCAACACACAATAATTTTATTATTGGTTGTTGAATCAGCAAAAAATGTATGTACAAAGAATATTATTCAGTACATCCATGAATGAGAATTGCCTTATTGTAATTGTAGAACCTCGCACAGTATGAATTCTTTAACCTTTGATCTGTGTGAACACTGCGACAAAGCGCACCCCCCGTCTGTGTGACATTTACGAGAGTTACGAGTAGTAATGATAAGGATCCTTAGCATACACATATAACGAAGTAAGTCAGGATCCTGCACCAACACAGATCAAAGGTTAAGCCAGCGCCATCTAAACGTTTTCAGTGAAAGCTCGTAGTCAGAGCAGCGTTCACAATTATTTCAGAATACGCAAAGACTGAAAAATGGTTTCACCTACTTCAATTTTTCCTTCTAAGAGAACTGTATTACTAAGTTTAAGACTAGACTCACAGAGGGCGTTGGGAGTCTTAATTTTGTAAAGGACACGTATTTACTACGTACGTATAGGTAGAAAGGAGTATGGTGAGTGGGTGGCGGGCGGCATTGCCGGCGGGGCGCCACGGCCGGGGGCGGCTTGGACACAAGCTAACCCGCAAGGCAGGCCGGTGTTCCTTCCCCCTAACAAAAGAGGAGGCGCTGATACTCTACCTCCAGGCCCAAGAACCATAAATTAACTTTTTTTTAATTTATGGTGTTTGAACTAGGTAACTGATGCACGTCGTGATATGATAAATTTGGTAGATTTTAGCATTTCTATCTGTATTCCAATGTTCTGTAGATCCTTCTCATAGTTTGAATTCTCCAAATCACGTGATATAGTCGCAGTGATAGGTAGTTGATGATGTTATTGATTGGAGGAATCTCTATTTGCATGATATTTGGTCGAGTTTTCAATTGATTCGTTTGTCTGTTGTGTGCGAATATTTCATAGTCTTCGCCCTTGATAATACAGCCATCTGCAAATGTTAGAACGCCGGCCTGGCTGACGGGTACAGCCGTAACTTGATCCTCACATAATATGTGAGGATCAAGTTACGGCTGTACCCGTCATCTTTGTGTAATGGACCAGTCATCAAATCAATGCAAAACCAACATCAATAAATGTACAGCCCACTGGTCGGAACTTAATCACTTGAATACATACCTGTATTTTGTTTGCGATCCAAGTACCATAAGAATAATATTATTATTCGTATATTATATTCGGTCTTTGTAATGGGCACAGACGTTTTGATGAGTCATAAGCAAGACAGTTTTGAATTTCATTTTCTGATAGTGTGATATACGAATCCTTTTGAATGTTCAGTGCTACATATTCTGATGTAGGTGAGATTACGGTCATCTCTCTTCCGCGCTGGTGAGGTATTGGTATGAGTTTATATTATTATGTCATATCATAACTATCTCTGGTGATCAGCGAGATTTTGATTTCGAAAATGAAGTAGAGTTTAGACATTCTTGCTTTCACTTTCATAAGATGATAAATGCTTGATAGTTCGGTTTGCATGTTGCTTATGGGTATGGTCAGATCCTTGGAAAGTTGCCCTGATATGATATTGAGTTCATTTCGTAGTTGTTTTGGGGTCAACAAATGGATATTGAATTTACCATAGTGGATATCTGTAATGGTATCTACCAATGTATCTTGTATGTTTTTTAAATTCACCATGATGCTGTTGGCGATGATTGATGATAAGATAAAGTCATTGTCATTTGCCACTTATTCGATTTGTTTTGATAGAGTATTGGACTTTTTCTCTAGACTGAAAATTTGTTGATGAATTAATTTATGCTGATTATTCATTGATTGCTCCACTCTTTTCAATAGGTTAAATTCTGATTCAACAACTGATGTTTGATTTTTCCACAAGAGTGCCAAATGTTTTTGATTGTTTCGAATTGACTCTATATCTTGCTCATATTGCTCTGCAAACTGTTCATCCAGTACTCCAAACAGACTGTGCGCTAGGTATCCAACTCCATTGATAAGGCCGCGGCGGCGTCTTGTTACGCGTGCCATATGATCGCCGAGCATCAAACTGTTGTAGTACTGCACTAACTACAGTAACTGTAGTTCGTCGAATCCGTGACGTAATTATTGTAGTATGATAACGTCACAGTTTTGTTTGATTACAACATCAACACATGCTTTCTAGATGATAAAAATATTTTGTGAATAACTGCATTCCATGCCAATATGGGCCCATGTCATAATAAACGATTAGTTTCCACTGATCTCGGACAAGGTGCATGGATGACAATTTATCGAAATAAATGCTTTGATTGTTGTTGATATTTGATAGCTTGTAGTCACAATGGACGGGAGTTATGAATAACATCATTGTCATCATCAGCCCAACAAAACTGATAGATTTTGATGTTTTTGATTTTGATGGTTTGCTTGGTGATTCTTGTTTGTCTTGTGCTGGTTTATTCTGTTCTTGATGTTCCACTCTTGCTGAAGGCTCGTTTACTGGCAGTTTCGATAGTTTTACTATTGGTCTTTTCATAGTACCATTCTTAGTTTTAAGCGTGACTACGCGAACATATCCGTCTTTTCCGGGGTGAAGCTCTACCACTCTTCCGATGGCCCATTTCCCGGCTTGTACATTCGCATCGTGAAAGTGCACGATGTCATTTAGCTCGATGTTTGCTTCTGCTTGCTGCCATTTGCTTCGGTTTGATAATTGACATAAATACTCTGCTTGCCACCTCTTCCAAATATCTTTAAATGTTTTCTGTACTAATTGCCATCTGGTGCGTTGATCTGTTTCAGTTTCCACATTAGTAAGAACTGGTCCGCTTGACAAAAAGTGAGATGGTGTTAGGCAATTTATGTCATCTAGGTGTTCTCTTAGTGCGCATAAAGGCCTAGTGTTTAGGCATCTTTCAATCTGTGCAAGAAGTGTTGATAGTTCTTCGTAGGTGAGCTTTTGGTCTCCAATCACTGTACGAAAATGATGTTTTAGGCTTTTAACTGCACTCTCCCATAGTCCCCCAGCACTGGGGCAGGAAGGAGCATTGAAATGCCATTCTATCTGCATTTCAGCCACTGTTGAGTAAAACTCATGAAGTGGGCTTTTAAGGTTGATAGTTTCCTGCTCTAGGCGTTTATTGGCTCCGACGAAATTGGTTCCGTTGTCACTGTAGATGTAGCGCGGGGTACCTCGCCGGGCTGCCATACCTCGTAGTGCTGATAAGAATGCTGTTGAACTTAGATCAGACACCAGCTCCAAGTGTATAGCCTTCGTGGCCCTGCAAACGAAAACTGCTACATAACCCTTCGTGGTTTTTATGTCTCGACCTATGTTTGCTTTTACATCTATGAAACCTGTCAGGTCCACTCCAGTATCAGTAAAATGGACGTGTTGGGTTACAACGAGCTGATGGTAGCTCTCCTATGATTTGTTTCAGCTTAATGGGTTCATGCTTTCTGCAAGTGATACAGTTGTGAACACGTTTCTTGACTGCTCTTATTCCTCCTATAATCCACACTTCTTGTCTAAGATGATTTAGGGTTAATCGTGCTCCTCCATGTAGAGTCACCATGTGAGCCTTGTCGATCGAAATGTCCGTGAAGTGATGATTGTGTGGGATTATGAAGGGATGTTTCATATTGGCGTTTGTTATGCTGCCGCCAACTCGTAATAATCCATCTTTGTCCAGAAACGGGTTCAACGAGAGAAGCTTGCTGGTTGATGATATTTTTTTCTGATTTCTTCCGAAAATGATCCTTGCTGTACGCATTTGATTAATTTTATTTTTGCTGAATCGATTTCAGGTGCAGGTTGGTAGCGGTTGCGTTTATAATTTAAGGCACGTGATATCCACGCGACAATGCGCGTCACGCGTGTGAGACAGCTGAGTTTTTGTATAAGCTCACGGATGACGTCACCGCCTTGACACTGTGTGTGATAGCGTTTGATTGATATTTATTTTTTACTTCTTGATTAGTGTCGTATACCACTGCTTGATCTACTTTTGGTGGCGATAATAGCAATGCCATTCCACCAAAGTTTATGCTTTTTTAGTTGTGTTGCAGTAATTCCACGACTCGCGCAGTCAGCTGGGTTATCAGCTGATTTTATGTACCGCCAATTCTTTGCTGGTATGATTTTGTTGATTTTTAGGGTTCAAAGATCGGTTTTGAAACCCTTATGGTCTCGCTCTGTCCGTCCCCGCTCTTTCTTGAATATCTCAGTAACTACTGCAGCTATTAACTTGAAATTTGAAATAATGATACATTTCGTGCGCCATTACTGATTTCAAGAAAAATATATATAAATAAATGAAAATGAATATTTTCAGTACAAATTTTGATGTTGAAATTTCAAAAGAGACCTAGGAAGGCAAATGGGGTATCAAATGAATCATACTTTTTGAAAAATTTCAAAAAAAGTCGAAAAATTGACCATACCCCCCCCCCCCCCCCCTATCTCCGAAGATTGCACACCGATCCATGTACAATGTATTAGGCGTTTGTAGATATCAATCTATATTTTACAGGAAAAATATAGAGAAGTCTGTAATAATAATAGTTTTTGAAAAATGGTCAAAAAGGGGGAGAATTTTTTTTCAAAAGGGGGGTACCTACCTATGTGAGGTATCAAATGAAAGGTATCGTTTTGACAATTTCAAAACACTTTAAAATTTCTGTAAGTTTCATACTTTTTGAAATATTTCAAAAGTTGAAAAATTTACCATTCTCCCCCCTCCTATCTCCGAAGATTGATGACCGATCCATGTACAATGTATTAGGCGTTTGTATATAGGGATCTATATTTTACAGGAAAATATAGAGAAGTCTGTAAAAATGACCATTTAAAAAAAAAAAAAACATTGAGAATGGTCGAAAAGGGGGATATTTTTTATCGAAAGGGGGCTATCTACCTATTGGTTTATTAAATGAAAGGCATTATTTTGTAAATTGTAAAACAGTTTTCGAAATTGCTGTAGGTTTCGTACTTTTCAAAATATTGCCATTCGAAAAAAGACGGAAAATTGATTGTCCAAATAATTGGCAAATGTTTGAAACCTTCGGCGCGCGAGTTACACTCGCACTTGGCGGATCTTGTTTTGGACTCTATTTGCTACGAATGACTTCCAACGGTTAGGATCGCCGTTAATCCAACCTAATACCGCTGTTGAGTCTGACCATCCATATGATTTGATTTTGTGTCCTGACCTGATAGGTTTTTTTGGAAGATTTTCATGAGATTTGATAGTAGCAGTGCAGCGCTAAGCTCAAGTCTCAGCAGAGATAAAGCTTTCTTTTTCGGCACTAATCTTGATTTTGCTGCTATGATCACAGGGTTTTCAGTGTTTTTGATTTTGCTGTAGATAACACAGGCATACGCGCTTTCGGAAGCATCGTAAAATCCGTGTAGCTCTATGTTATCATTTTCGTGACTTTCTAGCCACCTTTGGATCTGGAGCTTATTGATTACTCCAAGATCTTGCTTGATATTCGACCATTCTTCGTTGAATGATGCGGGAATCTGTTGATCCCATTGAATATTTAGTTGCCATACTGTCTGAAATAGCAGTTTCAGCTTAGTCGTTGCGGGGCACAGCCAACCAAGGGGATCGAAAATTGTTGAGATTTCTGATAACAGTGATCGTTAGGTGGCTGGCTTTAATGTTGTTAATAATGATGATATTTTAAGTTGGAATGAAAACATGTCTTCTCTGGGGTCCCATCGAAGTCCAAGTGCTTTAGTTGATTCTTGATGTTTGAAGTCAAATGATGATGATGTAGATGTCTGTTCGTTTTGCTGATCCAATAATGCCCTCTCATTAGATGACCATTTTCTAAGATTGAAGCCTCCCGATTTTAAGAGGTCAATCAAGTTTGATATGATTTGCTTTGCTGATTAGATGCTGCTCCGCTGATAAGGTCGTCCATGTAGAAGTCTCTAGCCAATTTTTTAGCTGCTTCTGGATATTTTTCGCCTTCATCAAGTGCTAGTTGCTTGAGGGTCATCATGGCCAAGAAGGGTGCTCCCTTGGTTCCATATGTCACCGTGGTAAGTCTCCATTCTCTTATTAAATGATCTATGTCATCTCTTCACACTAAAAGTTGATATTTTTGATCTTCTTCATGGCAAAGAATCTGCCTGAACATCTTCTCGATGTCTGCAGTGAATGCTATTTTGTACTGCCTCCATCTTAAAATTAAGGATAGTAGGTCTGCTTGTAAATTAGGTCCACTGTACATAAGGTCGTTAAGGCTGAAGCCTGATGACGTTTTCGATGACGCATTGAATACGACACGAAGTGCAGTAGTAGTGGACTCCGCGCGCTGCACACAATGATGCGGTAAGTAATAGCCAGGTTGAGAGTTACTTACGCTCCGCCTCATGTGACCTAATTTCTGATATTCTGTGATAAATAGTTTATAAACTTTTGTTATATTTTCATGCTTTTGAATTTTTCTTTCAAGTTGATGAAATTGGGCTACTGCTTTCTGTTTTAATTCACCCAAGTTTTCATTGATTTCAGGTTTCAGGGGCAGACGGACAACGTATCCACCATCTTCCTGACGACGGGTTTCTGTCTTAAATTGCTGGAGACAGAAATGATCTTCCGTTGACATATTAATAACGGAGCTCTCGGCGATGTCTTCTATTTCCCAAAATCTACTGATTTCATCGGTGTTATTGATGACGACATTGCAATGATATGATTTCATGTTTCCACAGATGATCCAACCGAGGCGACTTTGCTGTATGATAGGGGTTGATTCACCCTCTCTGATGAGGCCGCCAAGGATGATGTTTGAGTAAATTTCGGCTCCTAGTTAAATGTCCACGGGACGACTAACATTGAAATCTGGGTCAGCCAATTGAATACCTTCAAGGTTAGACCAAGTCGGTTTTTGGAAGGTTCTGTTTGGCAAACTGTTGACTAAATTTTTCATAATTAGTACGTCAGTGCTGAATGTGTAATCGCTGTAAATTGATTTTGCTGTGATCGTGATTACGCCCTTACAGTTGTTTTCTTTAGTCCCAATTCCAAAAATAACTCCCTTGCAACGCTTTGGTGTCAACCCTAGGCGTTGTGCGGCGTTTTCTGTAATTAGTGACGTCTGTGACCCTTGATCAATTAGGGCACGAATTTTTATGATAGAACCATCTTCAGCCACTACTTGGATTAGTGCTGTTGCTAAAATGATCTTTGCTATGTTGTCTTGAGATACGTGCGTCACATTATCTTTCCTTGATGTACTTGATTCGGGCTGCTCTATATAGGCTTCATGCAAAAGCGTGTTATGGTTACCTTTGCATTGCTGAAAACGTTTTTCCGAAAAACATGCCTTGCCGTTATGATCATACAGACAATTTTCACATAAATTGAGTTTCGTAACTGATTTAAGTTTATCCGCCGGTTTTAGTTCATTGAACGTTTTGCATTGGAAAATACCGTGCTGACTATTGCATTGTGGGCATTTTTGTTGCGAAACTTGGAATGATTTTTTATTAGAGTGATAATTGTTTGATTTTATAAATGGTTTTTGATTTGAGTTTTGATTGTTAGGTTTTTTGTTTAATTTTTGCTGTTGATTTGATTGATTTTGATTTGTTTTTGATGTTTCTCCTCGACCACGACGAGACGCTTCTAATGCAGTGAATTTAGTGTCCAAGTACTTTAAAAAATCTGATAGAACTGGAACGTCCTTGGGATCTTGAACATACTCGACGTAATCATTGTGGGTGTCTGCGTCTAATTTTTGAGACAAAAGATAGATGATAAGCGGATCCCAGTAAGAAATGTTTACGCCTAGATTTTTGATGGCATTTAGACACTCGTTTGTTGTATCGTGAAGTTTTTTGATTGATGATGATTATTGTTGCTGCATATTTGGTATTGATAAAAGAATGCTAAGATGAGAGTTGCGAATAAGCTTTCTGTTGTCATATCTCTGATTAAGAATCTCCCAACAAACTTCATAATTATCGTGGCTGATGTTAAGATGCTGTATGAGTTTTTCTGCTGCGCCTTTTACTTTGCTTTTTAGATATTGCATCTTTTGCGAATTTGAGAGTGATTTGTTTGTGTGGATGGTTTCAGTAAACAAGTCTGAAAGACATCCACTGATGATAACTGCCATTGAAGACGGGAATCTCCATGGCAGGGGTGGATCGCTCGCGATGATGAGCAGACCACATGCTGCTGTTGATAGATTTTTTGATGGTGTTATACTTTTCTTCATACTCATAATATGTTTGCTCGTATTAAGAGTTATAAGACCGAGTTCTCGTGCAAAAATTTAATAAAAAAGTAGAATGTAATTACAAATTATCTTATACACTATTTGACTCCATCGATGTTAGATTGAAAGTGAGTCGGTGAACCAAAAAGAACAATGGGAACAAAAGATACCGCGACATTCATTATACAGAAACTCGGGTCAGCACACATTGTCTCTTTCGTATTAACGCGCCCGGGTGGTCAAATCGTTACGAAACTGCATGGATTCCTGGTAAACGGTAACAGCGGTAACCAAGTGCCTGTCTTGATGTTGCAATAGTATATCAGGTTTATAAATAGTCATTATTATCAAATAAGAAATATGATGTTATTGATTTTATTCTGAGTTCGCTGTCAATCTCCCAGTGTAAAGAGTCAACGACGGACCAACGACCATGAATTGTATGAAGAGCGTCCTCGAACTCCCACTTCTCTGATAGTGAAGACACATTGATGCTGCTGATTGCTCTTGCTAATGCTTTAAAATTGCTCTTCTGTTTTCTTAACATTTCGTCTAGTTTGTTACCTTGAGTTACCTCTTTCAACCCTGCCTGACTGTCCAGAAGTACCTGCTGGGTTTTGATTGATGCTTGCTAAACGCTGCGGAGCTTGAGGCGACGCCGCTCCAGCGGCGGGCCAGTCGAAGGAGCGTGCCAATCCTGGGCTCGCCGGATTCAATAAAGTTTTGTCCTCTGCTACAAGGAAGGGTTGGATCATACCTTGATATTATTGGGCCATTTTGATGAACCTCTCATAGTAGTTGTCCGTGAAGTAGGGGTGATTAGACTCCTCTTTTATGATTTCTGTCGAACTCTGCCAAGTAGGATTTGAGTGATTCAAGTCTCTTCTTGGCATACTGCGGTGTTTTTCTCTCCGGCCCATCTTTCCCTAAATTGCTTAACAGCCTCTCTACTTCGTTAATGATTTGCTGCTGGTTTGCTAGTAGGTCTTCCATTTTTTACTAATTACAGTGATATGCTGCGCTGATGATCACTTTGAGCTCGGTAGTAGTTGGGTAGTAGCTACTCGCTGGTGCTAGATGTTAGGTAGTTATAGGTAATATACTATGATCTATTCCAGTGATCCCTTGCGCTATTATATGCACTTTTTCAGTTTAGCCGTGAGACCCGCGCTGGTGGGCCAGCGGGCCAACTAAACCGATTTGCTATCGCGCTCGAGATTCCCAGAACAGTTACTTTGATTCTGCAACGTCACGAAGGCTTCAATACTACCTTACTCGTTGCTAATGACGATGATGATGTCACTCACAAAAAAGCACAAAACACTTCTCGCGAATGATGATATTGATAGTTTTGATAGAATGATATTTCCTTGATAGTCACTTTGATTGCTAATGAACGTCACGTCACGCGGCAAATTTCCAGGAAACACGTGATTCCGTAACTAGGTCACTGCACCGCGTGGTCCTGATTTAAAACTTCTCCGCGCGCCGGGTCTATTCTCGAAGGACCATAAAGATGTAAGGTTTCCGCCCTAAGTACACCTTTAGATGATAATGCTGGATGATGATAATTGATAGATATTTAAACTGATCACTTGATTTATTGATTATGATGTGAATACACGACACGGCGGTCGAACGCGTACTGGTTTGATATTGCTTAAGTAAGTAAAAATGCACCGCTTGCTAAAGTGCAAATGTGCGGTTTATACATAAATCGTACAATAACATTGATTGTCTGATATATCCTGTACCAAAGTTGTAAGAGAATAATGTATTGAACAAAATCCGCCGCCGGCCGCCACCCCCGGACGCCAGACGCCAAACCGGCCGGCCCGGCGATGGCGGCGGCGGCGCGTCACGGTGCCAATAAAGTTGGTGCGGGCTGATTAATGGCGCGCCCGCTGCCGTCGCCGCCCTATCCGACTGGCAGATGTGACAGGCGCGATGGCAGCCACACCGGACACGGACAAGCACTGCTTTTACTTCGAACTCAGAGCAAAGCTTCCCTAAACATACATAGCTATTATACATAATATAAATACTAGAAATAAACATAAACTTGCTGTGCCCACAACTAGGCTTCACAAAACTAATGTATCTTTGTTCGGTCTATGCGACGCGTGACCCAAGAGCTGGTGAGTATCCGGCACAGCGCATCAGCATTGCTATACAGCGGGGCAATGCAGCCAGTGTCTTTAGGCACGCTTCCAACTGGTATTGATATGGATCAGTTGAGCTACCTGTAGATTGTTTGCAATAGTTTGCAGATAGCTTAATTGTTTTTATAGTAAATACTAGTTTTAATTTAAATTTGTTATTTGATTGTTATTTTATTTCTGAATAAAGTTGGTTAATATACATGTACTTATCTTTTACATCTCTCATGTTCGGTAGGTAGGTTCTTATTACCTCCAAATGGGGCGTGTAGGTGACTAATTAGCGCTCTAGGATAATTATGTAGCTAGAAAAGCCCTAGGGCGGTAAGTAGTTAAAAAACAAGATTCGCCAAGTGCGAGTGTAACTCGCGCGCCGAGGGTTTCAAACATTTGCCAATTATTTGGACAATCAATTTTCTGAAATATTTCAAAAAGTATGAAACTTACAGAAATTTCAAAAAGTGTTTTGAAATGGTCAAAACGATACCTTTCATTTGATACCCCACATAGGCAAGTACCCCTCCTTTTGAAAAAAAATTCCCCCCCTTTTTGACCATTTTTCAAAAACTATTATTATGACAGACTTCTCTATATTTTTCCTGTAAAATATAGATCGATGTCTACAAACGCCTAGTACATTGTACATGGATCGGTTTGCAATCTTCGGAGCTAGGGGGGGGGGAATGGTCAATTTTTCGTCTTTTTTTGAAATATTTCAAAAAGTATGAAACTCACAGAAATTTCAAATAGTGTTTTGAAATGGTCAAAACGATACCTTTCATTTGATACCCCACATAGGTAGGTACCCCCCCTTTTGAAAAAAAATTCCCCCCCTTTTTGACCATTTTTCAAAAACTATTATTATTACAGACTTCTCTATATTTTTCCTGTCAAATATAGATCGATATCTACAAACGCCTAATACATTGTACGTGGATCGGTCTGCAATCTTCGGAGATAGGGGGGGGGGAAAGGTCAATTTTTCGACTATTTTTGAAATATTTCAAAAAGTATGAAATTTACAGAAATTTCAAAAAGTGTTTTGAAATGTTCAAAACGATACCTTTCATTTGATACCCCACATAGGCAGGTACCCCTCCTTTTGAAAAAAAATTCCCCCCCTTTTTGACCATTTTTCAAAAACTATTATTATTACAGACTTCTCTATATTTTTCCTGTAAAAAATAGATTGATATCTACAAACGCCTTATACATTGTACATGGATCGGTTTGCAATCTTCGGAGCTAGGGGGGGGGGAATGGTCAATTTTTCGTCTTTTTTTGAAATATTTCAAAAAGTATGAAACTCACAGAAATTTCAAAAAGTGTTTTGAAATGGTCAAAACGATACCTTTCATTTGATACCCCACATAGGTAGGTACCCCCCCTTTTGAAAAAAAATTCCCCCCCTTTTTGACCATTTTTCAAAAACTATTATTATTACAGACTTCTCTATATTTTTCCTGTCAAATATAGATCGATATCTACAAACGCCTAATACATTGTACGTGGATCGGTCTGCAATCTTCGGAGATAGGGGGGGGGGAAAGGTCAATTTTTCGACTATTTTTGAAATATTTCAAAAAGTATGAAACTTACAGAAATTTCAAAAAGTGTTTTGAAATGGTCAAAATGATACCTTTCATTTGATACCCCACATAGGCAGGTACCCCTCCTTTTGAAAAAAAATTCCCCCCCTTTTTGACCATTTTTCAAAAACTATTATTATGACAGACTTCTCTATATTTTTCCTGTAAAACATAGATTGATGTCTACAAACGCCTAATACATTGTACATGGATCGGTCTGCAATCTTCGGAGCTAGGGGGGGGGGGAATGGTCAATTTTTCGTCTTTTTTTGAAATATTTCAAAAAGTATGAAACTTACAGAAATTTCAAAAAGTGTTTTGAAATGGTCAAAACGATACCTTTCATTTGATACCCCACATAGGTAGGTACCCCCCCTTTTGAAAAAAAATTCTCCCCCTTTTTGACCATTTTTCAAAAACTATTATTATTACAGACTTCTCTATATTTTTCCTGTAAAATATAGATCGATATCTACAAACGCCTAATACATTGTACGTGGATCGGTGTGCAATCTTCGGAGATAGGGGGGGGGGGGGTATGGTAAATTTTTCTACTTTTTTTGAAATATTTCAAAAAGTATGAAATTTACAGAAATTTGAAAAAGTGTTTTGAAATGTACAAAACGATACCTTTCATTTGATACCCCATTTGCCTTCCTAGGTCTCTTTTGAAATTTCAACATCAAAATTTGTACTGAAAATATTCATTTTCATTTTTCATTTATTTTTATATTTTTTTCTTAAAATCAGTAATGGCGCACGAAATGTATCATTATTTCAAATTTCAAGTTAATAGCTGCAGTAGTTACTGAGATATTCAAGAAAGAGCGGGGACGGACAGAGCGAGACCATAAGGGTTTCAAAACCGATCTTTGAAACCCTAAAAACACCACTCTTTCAAAAAGTTCTCGTACATAACCATCATACTGGCAATAGACATCATGCATTCAGCCCAATGACCAAAGAGGTCGCTTTGCTATTCTGCCTTGTCTTCGTGTGACTTAGACAATTTAACCCGCTGTCAAAGTCGTGTGAGTATAATAGTCATCAATTTATCAATTTTAAATATCGAACGGCGAAGCTCAATTTAGTTCTTGAAAAAAAAGTTCTTTACTTGGTTCTTTTTAATGAAAAAAGGCGGGAATAGAAAACTTTTACTTTAAATATTGTTTTTTTTTTTGGGATTTTTTTATAATTACGTGCTAATTAGGAAAAAACATGAGTTCTTCAAGTGATGAAGAGATATAAGCTTCACTCCTGATTTAATGAAAATGGAAGCTGAAGTAGCAATTAACAATATTTTGCCTGAAACTTCTAAAGAGAGAATTTTAAGTAATAAAATGTTTTATTCTTGTAATGCCGGTTTTTTTCTACTTACCTCACAATCGAGATGTAAAGCAGAGTAGTTAGCTCAGGTGTAAGCACCAATTGCACCCTCGAACTATAGGCGCCCTTGACTACTAACCTACGAGTACTATTAAAGGGCAATGTATACACTTCTACAACAAAACTCCTAGTGAGTTGCAAAATTTGTAAGTAAATAAATTCAAACAAATTGTAAAAACCTTTCTGTGCAAAAATGCTTATTACAAAATATCAGATTATCTAGAAGATAAAAAAGCTTGGGACGGGTTTTGCTCCAATTCGAAAAATAACAACTAACAGGCTAAAGGTTTCTT
Organism: Eupithecia vulgata; assembly: GCA_946478455.1. Taxonomy (NCBI): domain Eukaryota; kingdom Metazoa; phylum Arthropoda; class Insecta; order Lepidoptera; family Geometridae; genus Eupithecia; species Eupithecia vulgata. The sequence goes on along the minus strand of OX297873.1, from coordinate 396,093 downwards.
TGTCGCTTCTTTACTTTAGTCTATTTACCGAAGTGACAGAAATCAAAAATATCATTTTATTTCCGTGTCAGTGTTTTATTTTAGGAATTTGACGTTTTCTAAGTGTACATTTTTGTATTTATGGAAATAAAGCAGTTTTGATTTGATTTTCATTTGATTTGAAGAATGAAATCAGAAGCTGAAATCAGAGAAGGAATTAGTTGAACTCAGTACCTAAATGACTACCTACAAGAATCAAATGTTCGTAGGTAGAGATTGATTATGACGCGCGCTGGCCGACGCGCGCTGGCCGACGCGCGCTGGCCGACGCGCGCTGGCCGACGCGCGCTGGGAATTCGGAGAGAGTCGTTATTCCTCCGAGTTTTTGGGGACTTATGCAGAAGGTAGGTTATTCAGTTAAATAAAGGTTTATGTAAATTACTATAATTTAAAAATGTTTGTGTATTAAACACTCTACGTTTTTTACCTTTACATAAGAGAAACAAGATCTGCCAAGTGCGAGTGTAACTCGCGCGCCGAGGGTTTCAAACATTTGCCAATTATTTGGACAATCAATTTTCTGAAATATTTTAAAAAGTATGAAACTTACAGAAATTTAAAAAAGTGTTTTAAAAAGGCCGAAACGATACCAGCATGGGGGAATGGTCAATTCTTCGATTTTTTTTAAATATTTCAAAAAGTATGAAATTTACAGAAATTTCAAAAAGTGTTTTGAAATGTACAAAACTATACCTTTCATTTGATACCCCATTTGCCTTCCTAGGTCTCTTGAAATTTCAACATCAAAATTTAAATCTGGTTGTTTTAGCGTAACTCCTTCCACAGCAGGCCGCGAGCAGGCTGCCGGCCGGCCGGCGAGCCCTGCTGCCTCGAACACAGCTGGCCGCGAGCAGGCTGCCGGCCGGCCGGCGAGCCCTGCTGCCTCGAACACAGCTGGCCGCGAGCAGGCTGCCGGCCGGCCGGCGAGCCCTGCTGCCTCGAACACAGCTGGCCGCGAGCAGGCTGCCGGCCGGCCGGCGAGCCCTGCGGCCTCGAACACAGCTGGCCGCGAGCAGGCTGCCGGCCGGCCGGCGAGCCCTGCTGCCTCGAACACAGCTGGCCGCGAGCAGGCTGCCGGCCGGCCGGCGAGCCCTGCTGCCTCGAACACAGCTGGCCGCGAGCAGGCTGCCGGCCGGCCGGCGAGCCCTGCGGCCTCGATCACAGCTGGCCGCGAGCAGGCTGCCGGCCGGCCGGCGAGCCCTGCGGCCTTGAACAAGGGCTTTATTTTAAAATCTTAATGAGCCTTTCTCCCTTAATAAAGTTCCCATAAGCTTTTGTTAGCGGTTCGCGGGCCTCCACTCTACTGGATCTTTCACAATCATATTCAAACTTTGTTATGAAACTTTTAAAACTTTTCACAAAATCTTATAAAATACCTACGGCCTCATTTAGAAACGTGTCAAATGAAATGTCTTGACAAAAGTCATTGTAAGACTTTCTTCGTGTGCGTTGTATGCAAACATTGGATCGTTTTAGAATATAACTTTATGAATAAACATGATTTAGTTAAAAACTCGTAATCAAAACATAGTGTCGATCGTGATGGCGGACAATCTACCTTTGATCCCGGAGAAGCTGTAAGAGTCCACCTTATTACACTCCCTTTATTATTTATGTCCAGCATTATTAATTAATTTAATATTTAGATCCATTCTTTAGATACCTAGTTATGTGCTTCGTAGGAGGACTAGGTTCATCGAATTAACCAAATGACCAGTAAGCCCTTAAACACCCTAATTTCTAGTCTCAGTTATCTATAGTACGGTTATATTGTAGGCCCTCCAGCCTCCATGCCACAAGTAGGTGCTAGTTAGTTATGTTGTAGGCCCTCCAGCCTCCATGCCACAAGTAGGTGCTAGTTAGTTATGTTGTAGGCCCTCCAGCCTCCATGCCACAAGTAGGTGCTAGTTAGTTATGTTGTAGGCCCTCCAGCCTCCATGCCACAAGTAGGTGCTAGTTAGTTATGTTGTAGGCCCTCCAGCCTCCATGCGACAAGTAGGTGCTAGTTAGTTATGTTGTAGGCCCTCCAGCCTCCATGCGACAAGTAGGTGCTAGTTAGTTATATCATGCCAGCCATGGGCTTATGCCAGCGTCCACTCTGAGCAGGCAGTCTACATTTAGACAGGGAGGCCAGCGTCCACTCTGAGCAGGCAGTCTACATTTAGACAGGGAGGCCAGCGTCCACTCTGAGCAGGCAGTCTACATTTAGACAGAGAGGCCAGCGTCCACTCTGAGCAGGCAGTCTACATTTAGACAGGGAGGCCAGCGTCCACTCTGAGCAGGCAGTCTACATTTAGACAGGGAGGTTTGATCGTTATCTTTAGTAGTTAACATATTATAATACTTCTTTGGGTTATTATTATCCATGATCATTAGAGGTTCTCTAAATGCGATCACGGCTATGTGTAATATGGAGTACCTATTGGATGACTTCTCACTCGATGGAACTACGCCATTGCAGCGCTCGCGGGGAGTCGATGGAGGTGGCTCAGGGTCAGTATTTGTATTGTAGCGTCTGTTTGGAGGCATATGGTCAGCAGTGGACATAAGCGGACTGGTCATGCAGGCATATGGTCAGCAGTGGACATAAGCGGACTGGTCATGCAGGCATATGGTCAGCAGTTGACATAAGCGGACTGGTCATGCAGGCATATGGTCAGCAGTGGACATAAGCGGACTGGTCATGCAGGCATATGGTCAGCAGTGGACATAAGCGGACTGGTCATGCAGGCATATGGTCAGCAGTGGACATAAGCGGACTGGTCATGCAGGCATATGGTCAGCAGTGGACATAAGCGGACTGGTCATGCAGGCATATGGTCAGCAGTTGACATAAGCGGACTGGTCATGCAGGCATATGGTCAGCAGTGGACATAAGCGGACTGGTCATGCAGGCATATGGTCAGCAGTGGACATAAGCGGACTGGTCATGCAGGCATATGGTCAGCAGTGGACATAAGCGGACTGGTCATGCAGGCATATGGTCAGCAGTGGACATAAGCGGACTGGTCATGCAGGCATATGGTCAGCAGTTGACATAAGCGGACTGGTCATGCAGGCATATGGTCAGCAGTGGACATAAGCGGACTGGTCATGCAGGCATATGGTCAGCAGTTGACATAAGCGGACTGGTCATGCAGGCATATGGTCAGCAGTGGACATAAGCGGACTGGTCATGCAGGCATATGGTCAGCAGTGGACATAAGCGGACTGGTCATGCAGGCATATGGTCAGCAGTTGACATAAGCGGACTGGTCATGCAGGCATATGGTCAGCAGTGGACATAAGCGGACTGGTCATGCAGGCATATGGTCAGCAGTGGACATAAGCGGACTGGTCATGCAGGCATATGGTCAGCAGTGGACATAAGCGGACTGGTCATGCAGGCATATGGTCAGCAGTGGACATAAGCGGACTGGTCATGCAGGCATATGGTCAGCAGTGGACATAAGCGGACTGGTCATGCAGGCATATGGTCAGCAGTGGACATAAGCGGACTGGTCATGCAGGCATATGGTCAGCAGTGGACATAAGCGGACTGGTCATGCAGGCATATGGTCAGCAGTGGACATAAGCGGACTGGTCATGCAGGCATATGGTCAGCAGTGGACATAAGCGGACTGGTCATGCAGGCATATGGTCAGCAGTTGACATAAGCGGACTGGTCATGCAGGCATATGGTCAGCAGTGGACATAAGCGGACTGGTCATGCAGGCATATGGTCAGCAGTGGACATAAGCGGACTGGTCATGCAGGCATATGGTCAGCAGTTGACATAAGCGGACTGGTCATGCAGGCATATGGTCAGCAGTGGACATAAGCGGACTGGTCATGCAGGCATATGGTCAGCAGTGGACATAAGCGGACTGGTCATGCAGGCATATGGTCAGCAGTGGACATAAGCGGACTGGTCATGCAGGCATATGGTCAGCAGTGGACATAAGCGGACTGGTCATGCAGGCATATGGTCAGCAGTGGACATAAGCGGACTGGTCATGCAGGCATATGGTCAGCAGTGGACATAAGCGGACTGGTCATGCAGGCGACGAGAATCTATTTAACCGATGAAGATAAAATTAATTTATAAGGTTGAGAAGTTGTATTTGTGCTGATGATTATACAAAAGGTTGGAATTATTATGGTTTCCAGAGGAGCTATGTGCACGGACGTGCGTCCAGTGTTACGTGAGGCGTTTCGAGAGCTGGACTACCTGCCTCCGCTGGCGGGGACGCGGCGCGGGGTGCGGGGCACAGGGGACGAGGACGGGACGAGGGGGGACGTGCCGCGGGGCGAGCCCTGGGTGAGTACAGACCACTGTTCTACGGGAATACCTGCCTCCGCTGGCGAGGACGCGGAGCGGGGTGCGGGGCACAGGGGACGAGGACGGGACGAGGGGGGACGTGCCGCGGGGCGAGCCCTGGGTGAGTACAGACCACTGTTCTACGGGAATACCTGCCTCCGCTAATGGTGCTCCCGTGCATCCGCGGGGGACGGGACGAGAGAGTACGTGCCCTAGGGCGAGGCGAGCCGTGTCTATGATAGAATAGAGAAGTTTGTCAGATCGCCATCGAACGCGAAATATATTCGAAAATTTATTCATTCAACTACAATGATTTACGCAATGTAAGTCACACAAGACAAAAATGCCCGATGCGGGGTGGCATTTTTATTATTTTTTATCCCTAGACAAGAATCCTTGTGCGTGGCCTACTGGACTAGTCTTGTGCGTGGCCTACTGGACTAGTCTTGTGCGTGGCCTACTGGACTCCAGTACTGGACTAGTCTTGAGCTGTTCATCGTCATTTTAGGTTTCGAGATCGGTTTCAAAGCCCTTATGGTCTCGCTCTGTCCGTCCCCGCTCTTTCTTGAATATCTCAGTAACGTAACTAAGTAACTACTGAAATAATATACTTTTCGATTTATTTTACTGATTTAAGGTATAAAATATATAAATAAATGAAAAATTAAAATAGGTACTTACTCATTTTCATTTTTTATTTGTACAAATGTTGAAAAGAGACCTAGGGGGCAAACGGGGTATCAAATGAAAGGTAAACTTGACCAACAGCCCGCCCCCTTCCTATCTCCGAAGATCGCAGACCAATCCATGTACAGTGCCCGTCAGAATTAAGTATACCCCTATCTCTATGTAGGATGTGGGTTCAAATCCTAACGCAAATCGTTGGAGATACTCAGATCAAAACTTTTTTGACGTTTCCAACAAAATTTGTATGCAATTTTTTATAACTTGTAATTTTATTTCATTTGGTAAACTGACTTATAATTCGATAAGTTTTGTAAATAACATCTTGGCCATGCGGCAGTAACAGGCAAACTAATAAATACATGATGAGAGTGTGTCAGGGTTCGAATCTCGTTAATGGTGTCTCGTACTTTTTTTTTTCAAATATTGTCTATTCTCGTTGCACTTCGTAAGATTTGTAATAAATTATATTCTTTATGGCCTTTATTTATGGCAAGATAAAAACACAAATTATTAAAAATATTTTTATTTAATATACTTCAATCGTCTACAACATTATACAATCAATACTAAGTATAAAGTATACTAAGTAACGAAACACTTGTTTAAATTTTTGCTTTTAACTAATAATATTTGTAAACAGCTTTTTTATAATAGATAGTGATAATTTGTTCAGAAATAATTTGTTTACTTACATCGAAAGAACAGACATGTTAACTAGTAACAATTTCGATCTCTCGTTAGTAAACTAATGTTTTTAAGGGGAATGTGAGGTCAAATGTTCATATTTGTATTGTATATAATTTTTATACAAATACCGTGTGTTTACATTATTGTTTTGTATTAAAACAAAACCAGTGCTCTAATAACAACTCGGATGACCTTCGTTTAAAATAATTTGCTACAATCTACTTTTCATATGAGTGACATATTCCAGCTTGCCTCACTCCACGCATTATCTCCCAGGTTCTAAGAACTTCTTTTTGTAATTTCGACTTTGACCTTACTTCACGAGAACCATTTGACCTAACATATTTTATAGGTAGGTATTGGATTCAAATCTGGACTTTTAGACGGCCATGCAATGACCTATTATATTGGATTCAAATCCGGACTTTTAGACGGCCATGCAATGACCTATTATATTAGATTATTAGATGTATTATATTAGATTGTGAAGATAACCACTCCTTTACCATTCTTGAGCTATGCACGGCACAGTTATCGTGGAGACAATAGTTCTCCGGGTAGGCGACACGGTCAGACAGCAACAAGACGTCTTGCAGTACGTACTTCTAAATATTACTGTCCTTTCATGCGACCAGCTACTGCCACCAATTCGCCTGGTCTCATTGACATCATCCATCCCGAATAACCTAAAAATAAACATTCAATTTACTACAATGTACAACACATAACAATTAGCGTAGGTAATCATTAAGTATAAAGAGAGAGAGAGAGAAAGAAGCAATATAGCTAGCGCGCCAGCCAGCCAAGCTTCGCGTTAGTTCGTTTTTATAAGGTGGCACCAGGGCACAGATGTCACACGCTTCTCAAATGAATGCCATTTATGTCAGTCAACCAGCTTTCACGATTTGTTACGGTTTCGTTCGTCCAACACATAATTTGTTAGTCCATGTATGTAAAAAATAAAACACAATTGCCAGACATATTCATCAAAAAAATTAAAAAAACATTATTGCGAGTGGAAAAACTACTTAAATAACAATATATATGCAGAAAATATGTATATAATTAGATTATCAGTGTGTGGTGCAGTAGCAAATGGACCCAGGTTCAGCATAATGACAGTTATGAACAGAAGGTGCTGGGGTTCTGCCTAGACCAGAACAAGAACAATCAGAGGACAGGACCCTGTGATTACATAATATTAAATTACAAAAGTAAATATACTCACATTACTCACTCAGTTATAAAACGTTTGAGTATGGGGATAGTCTAAATTTTACTCTAAGGTCCATTAAGCGTTTGCGTTTTCCCTCTGAAAGATTGGCACAGCGCGGTCTATTTTTGGGTACGGATGTAATACTCTGTAATGTTTTACTGTGTTTGTTCAACTGAAGTGAATTGAGCTTTCTTGGTCTTAATCTTGCAGATTGTAATATCTTGGCGCAAAATCGCACTCTCAAATTACACTCTTGAGAAATAACTTGTATAACCAAGCATCTTGATTGTTAACGTCTTCAATAATATCGTAGCAAACGTGAATCAATTTTAAAAATTATTACAGTTAACATTAGTTAGTACAATTACTAGCGTAAGTTTTATCTTAGAATGCGTAAATAATATTTTTGTTTGGATAAAAAGCGTTTTAGAAGTTAGGACGCGAAAGTTTTCAATCAGTGCGTCCTACCTGGTCCTACCCGTCATGACCTACGGAGCTGAGACGTGGACACTCACGGTAGGGCTGGTCCAGTTTAAAGTCGCCCAGCGAGCTATAGTTCAATAGTTCTTTATTTATAACAAGGATGTTACATGTCAGGTTTCTAAGACTAGGCTTAGATTACACATTACTTATGCTAAATCTGATCACACGGCACAAATCTGCAAGGTGCCTGTGAGGAAATTTTGCAAACTTACACACTGGTTTGTTGAGCTCAGAGATTATAGTAATGAAAACACACGAAAGTTCAAAGAATCATTGGCATCTCTATCTTTTTAACCCTCTTTTCGATGCAATGACCCAAACAAAGCTTTTAATTTATTTTATGACATCTTCTTACTATTTTATAATCTATAAACATAAAAACATTAAAAAAAAAACGTTTATTGCAGTACCTTTTTACAAACATACATTGGATTTGGGAGCCTCCATTTAAGCAAATAATTGCTTGTGTTTGGGGACTCCGCTCTTGCCAGTGACTTACATAGAATCAGTTTTAAAACATACAAATAACAAGATAAATTACTCAAATAGGTACATAACATAATAAAAATAAAATTAAAGTTATATGCTTTCCATACCAAAAAATTAAAGTTAATACTTATAAGAAACCTAAATGGATATCTAAAGGCATTAAAAAATGTAGCAAAATGAAAAGACATTTACTGTGGCAGTACAGACATAGTTACTAAAAATCCTCAAAATAGAATTAAATACAAAACATACGCTGAACGATACAAAAAAATGATAAAGTTGACTCAGAGAGCTCAAAATGATAACCTAATAAAAAACTCCGGTAATAAAACTAAAACAACATGGAACATTATTAATAATATTAACTACAACGAACCTTATTGAGGTTTTCGCAGCATGGAGGAAAATAAAACTGTGTTGATTAGGTGATCATCATATATTATTTTTAAATTCAGCAGTTACATGTTTTCTTCGCTAACGACATCTGTCTTACACTTCTAACCATAAACACTATTTATATATTTTAAAGCATAGACATTGTATTGGGTACTCATTTCAACACCCCCCCTCAATACAAAGTCCCTTTAAATTAACACAGTTAAAAAGAACAAAAGAATTATAACAACTGAAATTAACAAAAAATACTAGCCGTTTTAACAGTGCACTTGACCTTTTAGAAGCGTACTCCCTTAGTACTAGATTAACAAACTTATTTAACTCTTATAATTTAAGGCCATTATTTATGGAACCGACTAGAATCACTGAAACCTCAGCAAAATGTATAGATAATGTATTTGTTTGCCAAAATGAAAAAATTGTAAGTAAAACTATAATAAGCAATTTAAAATCAGATCACTTAGGTCAATTAATCAAATTAGAAATTCAAGTGAAAAATAATAATTGTAAAAGGAAAATAAATTACATACCTGTGACCATAAGTCGATTTGAACGGTTAAAATTGGATTGGGAATCTAAACCCTCACCTAATTACTCACACAACAACCCAAATGAGTCTTATTGCAGGTTTTTTACCAAATTCACCAATGCCTTTAATTCAATATTCACCCCCAAATCGATCATGGTCTCAGAAAAACTTAACTTTAGTGAGTGGGCAACAGTGGGTATACATAAGAGTAGACAAAAATTGTATGAACTGTATAGTGAAAAACAATATAATTTTAGCCAAGAGTTCAAAGAAAAAGTTAAAAATTACTCAAAAATGTTTAGGAAAGTTTGTCGAATAGCAAAGTCAAATTATATTAGCTCGAAAATTAAAACTAGTGAAAATGTAATAAAATCAACTTGGAAAATAATAAATAGTGAAACTGGAAAGGTCAGTACCTATGTTAATGATTACAATTTAAAGGTTAATGATTGCTCAATCAAAAATGATGTTGAAGTAGCCCAAGCATTTGAAAACTTTTTTACTGACATTCCAATCTCTACTACAAAGTGTCTAAACTCTTCTCAAATAATCGCTGAGTCATTACTCATTGAAAATGTACAAAAATGCTAAAATAAATTTAATTTCAACTATGTAGATGGAAAAGATATTAAAAAAGCCTTTAACCTTTTAAATATAAAGAAAACTGCAGACCTCTGGGGCATTTCCGTTAGAATTATTAAACCATTGATAGATACCATTGCACCGGATCTGGCTTTAATATTCAACGAATCTATTGATTGTGGCGTATTTCCTGATCTAATGAAATGTAGTAAAGTGGTCCCACTGTTTAAATCGGGTAGTAGATCTGACCCCACTAACTTTAGACCAATATCAGTACTGCCTACATTCAGCAAAGTTTTTGAAAAACTTATTTTACATCAAATGCTCAGGCATTTCAATGGCAATGACCTGCTACACTGTAAACAATTCGGGTTTACTCGCGGCAGGTCAACTACTGATGCTGGTGTAGAGTTAGTATCGCATATTTTTGATGCTTGGGAGAAGTCGCAAGATGCTATAGGCGTTTTTTGCGACTTGTCAAAAGCATTCGATTGCGTACACCATGAAACATTAATCAGGAAACTACATCACTATGGAATAATGGACTCCTCTTTGGATCTTCTTACGTCTTACTTGAGTGATAGGATACAGAGAGTTGAGATTAATGGGAAACGGTCTGCGGGGTCTGTAGTTACAATGGGTGTACCGCAGGGTTCTATCCTCGGTCCTTTCTTATTTTTAGTTTATATCAACGACCTGCCTCATCTTGTAAAGAATAATCACGAGATTGTACTGTTTGCTGATGATACTTCTTTAATTTTTAAAATGAAACGACAGAGTACAAATTTTGACGATGTGAATAATGCAATCTCAAAAGTAGTCCATTGGTTTAGTGTCAATAATCTTTTGCTTAACGAAACCAAAACAAAATGTATTAGATTTATTCTACCTAATGTTAAACAAGTTAAGGCTGATGTAAACGTAAAGGGAGAAACGTTAGAAATTGTTAAAAGTACCGTATTCTTAGGAATCACTTTAGATAATAAACTTCAATGGGGCCCACACATAGATAAGTTATCGAAGAGACTTAGTTCTGCAGCGTATGCAGTCAAAAAAATCCGTTTTCTTACAGACGTGGATACATCTAGACTTGTTTATTTCAGTTACTTCCACAGTATTATGTCATATGGTATACTGCTGTGGGGGAACGCTGCAGATATTAACACCGTATTTGTGCTGCAGAAAAGGGCTGTTCGTGCTATCTATAATGTGGGTCCCAGAGAATCCCTACGTGATAAATTTAAAGAAATAAACATAATGACAGTCCCCTGTCAATATATTTATGAAAACTTGTTGTACACTCATAAAAATATCAAAAGCTTCCCTAAAAATAGCGATATACATAATATTAATACTAGAAATAAACATAAACTCGCTGTGCCCACAACCAGGCTTCACAAGATAAATGTATCTTTCAAAGGGCAATGTATACGCTTCTACAACAAAACTCCTAGTGAGTTGCAAAATCTATCAATTAATAAATTCAAACAAATTGTCAAAACTTTTCTGTGCAAAAAGGCTTACTACAAAATATCAGATTATTTAGAAGATAAAAAAGCTTGGGACGGGTTTTGCTCCAACTCGAAAAATAACAACTAACAGGCTAAAGGTTTCTTCGTCGCTTCTTTACTTTAGTCTACACACCGAAGCGACAGAAATCAAAAACATCACTTTATTTCTGAATTTGAAAGAATTTGACTTTTTCTAAGTATACATTTTTGTATTTATGGAAATAAAGAATTTTTGTTTTTTTTTGATTTTGACTTAAAAATTCATACTAACATGCACATTTTCGAAAATTTCAGCAACAGGGAACCGTTCAAAGGTTTTGTTAACCCGTCGGCGACCTGCTCCTGGGTTTTTACAAATTTTAAACATATTTTCCCCGTTTTAACAGCTTCCCTTACAAAATGATACCGTATATCTATATGTTTCAATCTTTTGACACAAGTGGTTTCGGCTACCTTAATAGCTGACTGATTGTCACATAGCAAAGTTACTGGAGTAACTTGATCTAGGCAAAAATCTTTCAGAATATTAATTATCCAGCAAGCTTCACTCGTAGCCATACTCATAGCCACATATTCAGATTCAGTTGAAGAAATACTAATACAAGACTGTTTCTTACAACACCACGAAACTAGACAACCTGAATACATAAAACAGTAACCTGTTGTAGATTTTCTATCAAGAAGATCACCTCCCCAGTTTGCGTCAGAATAGCCTAATAACAAACTGTTATCACATTTATAAGTCAGTTTATAATCAATTGTGTGTTTTACATATCGTAACACCCTTTTAAGTGCTGACAATAAAGCATTATTTGCTTTATTTTGATATCTACTCAATATGGACACCGCTACTGATAAATCTGGCCTAGTGCCACAAACTGCATACATAAGGCATCCTATTATTTGTCTACACAAGTTTTCAATATTTTTATCTGAGTTTTCAGGACAGCTTTCAAGCAATTCAAGATTAAAATTATGATCCATTGGAGTTGACATTGGCTTACAGTTCTCCATCTGAAACCTTTTTAGGACATTTTGTAAATAGGTTTTCTGGCTCAACTCTGTTACACCATTATTCAAATCTTGATTTACATTTATTCCTAAATAATCCGAAATTTAACCTAAGTCCTTCATTTTAAACTCTTTAGACAACATTTCTTTGAACTTCTGAACAGAAGTTTCATTTGTTCCACAGATTAAAATATCGTCTACATATAGCAATACGTATAACTTCTCGCTTCTACTACATTTCGTATAAAGGCATGAGTCTGCTTTTGACTGCACAAAATTATGACTTGTAATTACAGAGTTAAATTTATCGTTCCAATACTTTGGGGACTTCTTCAAACCGTATAAAGATTTGGTTAATTTTACAATTTTGTTTTCACTACTGTCATTACACGCCCCTTCTGGTAATTTTAAATAAACATTCTCGTGAATTTCTCCGTACAGAAAAGCCCCTGTGACATCCATTTGGTGAACAGGTAATGTCAGCTTGGTTGCAATAGAAATAAACAACCTAAAGGTTGATAATTTAGCTACTGGTGCATAAATCTCATTATAATCTAATTTATCGCTTTGCTCAAAACCTCGTGCAACCAACCTGGCTTTATACTGTTTTTGGTTATTATTGTTCTTAATTTTAAATACCCAGTTACTGCTTACTACCTCCTGATCTGCTGGCTTTTTTACTTCTATCCATGTCATATTCTCCTCTAACGTCATAAGTTCTTTTTCTATTGCTTTTTTCCATTCTGAAGCATCATTTCGTGTCATAGCTTCTTGATATGTTATCGGTTCGCACTTGTCTGTTAAACATACATTGTTACAAGTGAAGAACGAAGTTTGTTTTCTTATCCGTTGAGGCCTCTGAGGTGTTTTATCACATGGTTCACTACTCGATTCGTCACTAGTGCAAGGCTCATACGCGCTACTCTCTGTAAGTAAAGAGTTCGTTAATGTCAACTGTTCCTCAGACGAAGTACTACCTTCATCTTCACCAGTTTCACTCCCATGTCCTTCATTATTCTCTCTGTTATTCAAGGACATTGAGTTTTTTTCTTTTTGTGCCTTGTTTTCTTTTAGAAATACTACATCTCTCTTAATCTCAACTTTATTTTCACAGAATATTCTGTAACCTTTGGTATTATCTCCATATCCAACCATTATTCCCTGCTCTCCTTTTGAATCCCATTTTTTTCTTTTCTCTTTGGGAATATGTATATATACTGGAGACCCAAAGACTTTCAGACCACGTATGTCAAATTTTTGTCCGTTTGTCCATACCTCATAAGGCGTTGACTGTTTGTCTCGGCTTAGACCCGTTCTATTAAGTACGTAGCTTGCTGTGTTTACCGCCTCAGCCCATAATACCTTAGGCAATGCCTTAGAATACAACATCGATCTACCCGCTTCCAATAAGGTTCTGTTCTCTCGTTCAGCTTTTCCATTTTGTTCCGGCGTATATGGAACAGTAGTCTGATGTACTATGCCATGACGAGAAAAGAGCTCTTGAACATCTTTGTTTACAAATTCTAGTCCATTATCACTACGAAAATATAAAATTTTGTTACCTGTTACATTCTCGCTTTTGTTAATGAAATCTTCCAGATATCTCTTAACATCTGACTTTGCCTTCAAGAAGTACACGCTTCTATAATTTGAAAAATCGTCTTTGATCAATAAAAAATACCGAGCACCTCCTACGGACGCAACTTCCATTGGCCCACAAACATCTGCGTGTATGAGTTCACATGTTCTCGACGTTTTGGTGATACTAGCATCAAAGGGTTGACGATGTAGTTTTCCCTTCAGGCAACCGTCACACTGTCCCACAACGCAATCCATGTTTACAGGTATGTTTTGCTTTGAAAGTACGTCCTTCACATGCTGGAGATTTTGATGTGCGAACCTTTCGTGCCACTCACTCAAACTTTCCTTATTGACCAATTGCGTAGAGTTTGCCACCTCGCATTTATATCGAATATTCAATACATACATATTGTTCATTCCGCTACAATTAGCAACCGCGCAAAGGTTTTCATTTTTGTAAAATTTACAACTGTTTTTATTTGTCACAATGACATAACCCCTTTTTGTGAGACATGTTATTGACAGCAAATTGGTTTTCAAGTCCGGAACGTACAGAACATTGTCAATAGTGGTATCAACCCATTTTCGCCCGTCAAATATCTGACCTGTCACCTGTCCGCGGCCTTGCGCACTGATCGCGCTACCATCGCCTACAATGACAGATTTATGGTCTAGAGTTGAATAAGATGTAAACAACTCTCTATCCCGACACATATGTTCGCTTGCACCCGAGTCCACCAACCATCTCGATTCTAAATAATGCTCTTCCGACTCACCAAAAGTTTCACTCAGCATCACAAGCGCTTTGCTTTCTTTAGTTTTTTTATTTTTAAACCAACAATCACTCTTCAAGTGTCCATGCTTCTTACAAAAGTAACACCTCTTTTCCGAGCTACTGTTACTATGGGATACATTCTTATTAGGATTTTGGGCATTCCTGCATTCACTTTTATAATGTCCCAGTTTATTGCATTTGAAGCACTTTACATTTTTCTTATCAACTTCTGGTCTAGTTACAAAAGCTGAGGACGACTGCAAATCTTTTGCACCTTGTCTCGCTTCCATCCTCTCCTCCTCTATTAAAAGTCTACTCACCAAATTCTCGTAGGTTTGCTGTGCTTCTGGAGCTGACTCCCAGGCTGAGACGAAATGCCTGTATCTGTCTGGCAAGGTCATCAAGACTTTTGTCACTACAAACTTGTCAGACACGTCTTCGCCCATCAGTTTCATTTGGTGGTGCAATTCTTGAATTTTGGACAGAAACTCAGACATTGCTGTCCCTTCTTGGTATTGGTAGCTGAAGAACCTCTGCTGAGCTAAGTGTCTACTTGTCTCATTTTTTCTTTCGTAGACGCTTATCAGCTTCTTCCACATTTCTGATGCGGTATTACAGCACATAATGTGAGTAATAACTTGCTCGTTGATTCGAGTGGCAATAATTGATTGGGCTTTGCCATCTTTTATTGCATTTTTTTCTTGTGAGGTCCCATCAACTATGGACATCAGATCTTGGCCCCGCAGGAGAACCATCGTCTGGAATTTCCAGACATTCCAATTTCTGGAACCATCTAATATTATCTTGGATATTTCCATTTTTTCTTTCCTTCGTTAGTCTTTTCTTTTACTTCAATTTTCCGTGACGTTTTTCGTATTTTTTCTTCTTTCAACCTTCCGTGACTTTTCACGTATTTTTATACTTTCCTCTTACCAGAGTGTTATTCCTCCATGAGTGGGTCTGGGCCCATAACCTATTGAGGTTTTCGCAGCATGGAGGAAAATAAAACTGTGTTGATTAGGTGATCATCATATATTATTTTTAAATTCAGCAGTTACATGTTTTCTTCGCTAACGACATCTGTCTTACACTTCTAACCATAAACACTATTTATATATTTTAAAGCATAGACATTGTATTGGGTACTCATTTCAACAAACCTAAAGAGGGAATTACAAAATTGGTAATCAATAATGAAATTATCTCTGACAAACAAACTAGTAAATATTTTTAATGATAACTTTATTAACATGCTGGAAAAGGGAGTTATACAAGTGACATAGAAAATAACAATAAAAATAATACTATTAGCACTGACATTGAAAATAGAAATTGTATTAACACTGACATTAGAAATATTAGAAATGACATTGGTGATATTAACATTGACGTTAAAAATGGTGATGGTATTGACAATAAAAACGGGTCGGGATATTATAAGGACATACATCTTTCTAATAATTCATTATTTCTGACTCCAATAGCACCATTTGACATTCTTAAGACTATAACATCGCTAAAAAACACAAATAGTGTAGGGTATGATGGAATCTCCACTAAGATCCTTAAGGAGGTTGCTGTTATCGTGGCGCCTGTTTTGGCCCATATTATAAACAGTTGCATGGAAAAGGGTGTATTTCCAGAAAAATTAAAACTGTCAATCATTAGACCTCTGTTCAAAAAAGGTAGCAGAGAAGAAATTAACAATTATAGACCTGCAACACTAATCCCAGTTATTTCTAAAGTCTTTGAGAGAATAATTTACGGCAAAATTAATATGTTTTTTGAAAACAACAATTTATTCACTACGTGTCAATATGGTTTATGCTATTTTTGACTTCCTGTATACGGTGGTAGCAGCGGTTGATAAAAGGCAAGCAGCAATAGGACTATATATGGATATGTCTAAAGCATTTGATCACGTAAACCATAAAATACTTATTGACAAACTTGAGAGATACGGTGTACGTGGCAATGCCAGGGATCTCATATTGTCATATTTGAGTAAAAGACAACAAGTTACTCAAATAACCAAAGTATGTCCATGTACACTGCCTGAGACTACATATACTTCTAGTTTAAGAACAGTCAGCTATGGAGTGCCTTAAGGAAGTGTGCTAGGACCTCTGCTATTTATCATATATATTAATGACTTACGATAACTAATAACTATATGACATTATTCGCTGATGATAGCACGGTACTTTTTACTAATGACGTAAGTTCTTAATAATTTAGAATCTGACATAAATAATTCACTGACATCAATAATTAATTGGCTGAAATATAATATATTTACATATTAACATAACTAAAACATACCTAATGAATTTTAAACAGAGGACATCTATTTCACCAACATTGAACATTCACTATTCTAAATCAAAAAATACAATTAATCGAATGCACAAGATTTTTGGGCATGCAGATAGATAACAGGTTAAATTGGAAGCTACATACGGACACGCTTTGCAATCGACTATACCAAAACTCATATGCACTATTTAAACTAAGTAAAATAGCAAACACTACAGACTTACTTGCAGCATACTATGGGCATACTGCGTCATTATTAAGATATGGCGTCATGTTCTGGGGAAACTCAACAAATAAGGAAAGAGTATTTAAAGCTCAGAAGAGATGCATTAGAGCAATGTTCGGCCTTAGACAGACCGACACGTACCGAAAGGTGTTTTCAAACAGTGGAAAATCCTAACTCTGCCTTCCGTGTACATATACGAAGTTGGAAACTTTGTCCAAGCTAATCAAGATCGATTTGACCTATTTCCAGCAGGCACTTGAGTGAGGGAACCCTACGTCACCCCTCATGTAAAACCGCTTTATTTAGAAAGAGTGTGTTTGGCATGGCACCTAGTATCTACAACACAATCCCATTCTCAATACGCTCCGAAGGTAATTCGATCGCATTTAAAAACAAGTTGAACAAACTGTTGGAGGAAAAAGTATATTATAACATCGATGAATTCTTAAATGATAAACTTTAATTATATTTCTAAATTTACTTTTGACATTAGGTATACTTAATTCCTTTATCATTGACATTAAACATTCCTATTAAATATTATTGAAATTGTAATTTATAAATATTTATGCAGTCGCACTCGCCCTGCTTAATAGAACATTTTGTATATTATTTGAATTGTAAAATGTTACCTTGTTTTTTATTAGCATGTTAGTTTAGTACCTAATGCTGTAAGCCTGACTAAGGCAGACTAGAGGTACCAGAGATTGACTGAAGACCAATGTACACATTACCACCCACATTATAGTTTAACAGTAATAAAATCATTTATCATTAAACAATTTTATGCATAGTAGCTTAAATACAATAACACAATCAAAAAAATAATAAATAATATTAAAAATTATAAAAAAATGAAATAAAAAATTCAAATCAATACCTAATACCTAATAATGAAAAATCATCCAATACAATTAATTAAAATGTAATTTTGAGCCTATGAAATCGTCATAGCTGTAAAATGTTTGCTCGATAAGCCAGCGCTTTAGGCGGTGCTTAAATATTCTATAGTTTGCAGCCTCTTTGATCGTGTTTGGTAACTTGTTGTACACCTGTGGGCCCATAATATGAGTCAGCTTTGACGACTTTGTCAGGGACCGCGCTAGTGACACCAGTTTGTGCTGGTTACGAGTTCGGTATGCAAAGTCGCCGTGCGTCGCGTACGAGTCGAGGTTGTTCCTCACGTACAGAGCTACCTGCGAGATGGCTATGCACGGCAGGGTGAGTATGCCTCGGGTCTGACAGTGTGGCCTGGCAGAGACGTCGCTACGTATCTGTACATCGCACGTATGGCCCTTTCCTGCATACGGAACGCGCGCTCCCAGTCGTCAGCGCGCGACCAAAGCTCGGCGCTATACTGAAGTTGCGAGTGTACAGTGGCGAAGTAGCATGCTCGTGCCACGTCCACGCACACCACTCGGCTCACCCGGCTCAGCGCGTAGCACGCACTGCCCAGCCGTCCGCACAGCACGTCGATGTGATTCGCCCACATCAGTCCCCTATCAATCTAAAAGCCTAGGAACCCTGTACACTCAACCTGGTCGATAGCCCTCCCATCTATGGCGACAGACAGCGCCATAGATGGGCCCTAATCGGTGCACCCGAGAACCTAAAGTGAATATAGTGGGTCTTGTTCAAGTTCAGAGCAAGCCCATTCATTCTAAACCAAACAGCAAGCCGTGCTACCACGGCGTTGAGTTGGCTCTCCAGAGCGTCGATAGATGGAGCGGAGACAACCGCGGCCACGTCGTCCGCGTACTTAAGGATCTCGGCCTCAGGGATTGCTTCTGGTAGGTCATTTAACATAAGTGAAAATAATATATTCGAGACCGAGGATCCCTGCGCCACGCCCATGTACGACCGCAATGGGTCCGACATGATGCCGCCTCCCCGCACCACCTGCGACCTGTCCCGCATCAGGTCCGTCAGCAGCGCGTACGCTGGTCCATCAAATCCGTAGTGCCTAAGCTTGACTGCGAGGATAGTGTGGTCGGCGACATCGAACGCTTTTGACAGGTCGCAGCACATGACTGCGACCTCCTGCTTCCGCTCCCGCGCGGCGACGACGAGACTGACGACATTCCGTGTCATCGACGTCGTAGACCGACCTCCGCGGTACGCGTATTGTCGCTCCGACAGCGCATCTGTCGACGACAGGAACTCCGTAAGGCGCTGACT
Source organism: Eupithecia vulgata (assembly GCA_946478455.1). NCBI lineage: Eukaryota > Metazoa > Arthropoda > Insecta > Lepidoptera > Geometridae > Eupithecia > Eupithecia vulgata. The sequence continues at coordinate 377,087 of OX297873.1, read as the reverse complement.
CAAGCCATTTTCCAAAACTTTAGCCAATGCGGGAATTATCGACACTGGCCGGTAACAGTCCATGTCGCTCTTTTTTCCTTTGCCCTTAAACAAAGGTGACACTTTGCTCTGGTTTAGGGAAGTTGGGTACTCGCCCAGCCGAATGCAGATGTTGAAAGCATGGGCAAGTAGGTATAGGGTCTAGTAGTACGAGAACGGCATGGCGCAGTAATTTCATGGAAATTCTATACACGTCTTGTGACGGTTTAGCGGGAATCCGTTTTGTTATTATAACAAAAACTTCAGCCGCTGTGAACGGGCGGAGACGGAGAGAGCGGTCCGCCTTAAGCTCGGCGCGGCGGTGCCCGCGCCGAGCTTAAGGCGAAGTACGTTCGCTTTTTCGAGACAAGGACGAGCGAACACCGCGTAGTGAAAGCGAGAAAGGGAGGCAAGAGCCAGCCCGCGCGCAATTTCACTGCTTTTTATTTATAAATTTGTTATTGCTCTAAAATAATACTCTTTTGCAAAAAACTAAAACCATAATCCTCTAAAGTGTTTAGTTAAGTATTTTTAGACGATATTTCATGCAAATATGTTAAGTAACTACCAAATGAAACTGGTTTTCCGTAGCGAAAATGCAAAATTTAGAGGAAACTTTGCGATTTTTTTCTATCGAATCAAGTTGAGTCAATCGTGTTTAGGCGCCTTAAGGTGAAGTAGGTCCCAAAACTCAGGTTTTGCCTACACGGAAAATCCATTTTAAGGCAAGAAAACACAAGTTTTTAAAATCTTTTTTGATGAGCATCGAAAGTTTAGGATTTTTGTTAGTAAGTTATGGGACTTACTAACAAAAATCCTAAACTTTCGATGCTCATCAAAAAAGATTTTAAAAACTTGTGTTTTCTTGCCTTAAAATTGATTTTCCGTGTAGGCAAAACCTGAGTTTTGGGACCTACTTCACCTTAAGGCGCATTGCGCATGGGCGAGAATAGCGCGCGGCGCGCCACACGCTGACATGACGCCGCGCTCAGAATCCGACCGTCCATTGAATTTAAAAGTTCAAGACACCATTGGAATTAGCGACCACATCCGTAAAGTCTAGCCAAGGGGTATTATGTTTACCTCTCTCTTGGTTTACTACACTCCACATACCATTTATGGGATTTGTGTTAGCCTGAATAACGTTGTTGTAATAATCGCGTTTAGTATTAATTAATAATATTTCGTAATGTTTGTTCATGTCAAATAATAAATTTTGAATAATGTCATTGTTAGAATCTAATATACCTACTTAGTGTAATAATGTCAAATAATAATAGTTTGTAGTCCTTTATGTCGGACGGATGTTGACGAGCTTACAGAAGATAAGGAGATACTGTTTGCTAAGATAACTTGGAAAAATATTACCTTTGTCATCAGTGTTGTTTATATACCACCTAGCTACACTGATAGGAAATACCTTGATGTTTTGGGCTGTCTGGAAAACTTTGTTTGTAAATATTCATCAAACTTTGATATTGTAATAGTAGGAGATTTTAATTTAAATTCATGTAGTGCCAATGTAAAAATGCAGTTTGACTTTTTTACACAGTTCTGTAATCTTCAGCAGCATTGTAATGTTTTAAATTCATTTGGCGGCATGCTGGATCTTGTACTAACTAATCTCGAAATCGGTAGTGTATCGGTTTCAGATAGTGACATTGAACCATTGGTTCCTGCTGATGCGTACCATCCTCCGTTCGAGGTAACTTTGTCGCTCCCCCGGAGTGCAATTGCACTACCATGCCCTCGCAGAGATAATAATAATCAACTTACTTACGCGCCTATTTGGGACTTTCGCAAAGCTGACTTCTGTGAGCTTTACCTTAACATTTCTGCCATCAATTGGGATGATGTCTTAGGTAACGAAGATATTGACTCTTCAACGGACTTGTTTTATTCGTAGCTAAACGAAACAATAACAAACCATGTTCCAACAAAGAAGGCAGGTCCCTCCAAATCGCGCCGTCAGTATCCACCATGGTACACGGCAAAAATAATTGACAAACTTAAAATTAAGCACTTTCATCTATGTAAATATAAAGAAAAAGGCCTACAATTTAACCGAGAAGTATTTAGATACCACCGAACTCTCACTAAATATCTCATAGATGATGCGTACCAACTCTATATCAGGTCGATGGGATCCAATATCCGTCGTGATCCCAAGCAATTTTGGAAACATGTGAGAGATAGACGAAAGCAGAGAACTCAGTTAAGTGAATACGTACATAATGGAAAGACGGTGGCGGGTCAAGGCGCAGCTAATGCGTTTGGTGAGTACTTCAGCTCCGTTTTCCTCAGCGGTGCCCCTGTGCTGGATGCTGGGAAAGCACAATGTGCTGATACCGGAGATGCACGAACCATTGCTGTGGAATACGTCTCTTTAGCTGATGTCCGCCGCGCTGTGCGTCGGCTAAAACCATCAGCAGCTGCTGGTCCAGATGCGATCCCGCCTTTTCTAGTTAAGGACTGTATATCAAACTTGGAAAGTCCTTTACACCACCTCTTTAATCTTTCTTTATGCTCTTGTCGTTATCCAAAGAGATGGAAAGTTTCAAGAGTAACTCCTGTGCCCAAAATTAGCTCGTCGGTTGACGTAGTAAACTTTAGGCCAATAGCTGTCTTGAATGTGTTTGGTAAAGTCTTCGAAACAATCCTAAATTACTACCTAAGCCGCCAGCTGGAAGTCAGCCTTAGTGACAAACAGCATGGCTTCCGTACTGCTCGCTCGACGACCACTAACCATATCACTTTTGTGGACTATGTGGCGACACAAATGGATGCGGGAAGACAGGTTGACGCTGTATTTCTTGACTTTAGGCGCGCATTCGATGTTGTTGATAACGACATACTACTACAGAAACTGTCGTTGCTCGGTTGCACGCTCCACCTGATAAAGTTCTTCGCTGATTACCTTAAAGATCGAAGGCAATATGTGCAGCTGAGTATCTACCGGTCGGGTGAGTTCTACACAAGGTCTGGGGTGAGTCAGGGAAGCACACTTGGTCCAACTCTCTTCTTAGCCATGATAAACGACTTGCCCCGGGTACTTAACACATGTGACTGTCTTATGTTTGCCGATGATCTGAAGATCTACCTCTCGATTGGTGAGGCCTCTGAGTGTATGGCGATGCAGAAGGACATAGACTCGGTCGTAAGGTGGAGCCAGTCGAACAGGCTGGATTTCAATGTCTCCAAGTGTAAGGTCATTACCTTTTCTAGACTGCAACAACCTTTAGCACCGCCTTATACGTTAGACGGTGACATCATGGAAAGAGTCAGTGAGATTCGTGATCTAGGGCTCATTATGGACTCACGACTTGACTTTCGCAAGCATGTAATTTCCCTGTGTAAGAATGCGAATAAAATCTTGGGGTTCATAATGAGAACCTCTAATCAATTCCTGGACTCTAGGGTGCCCATCATGTTATATAATGCTTTTGTCCGCAGTAAGCTAGAGTATAGCGCCATAGTGTGGGACCCGCGTGAAGCGAAATATACATTGATGTTGGAAAGAATACAGCGGAAATTTTGTAGGTACCTATATAAAAGGCAGCATGGATACTATCCATATCTGTATCCATCTTTGTTTGTATCTGGAATGGTAGGTGTGGATACGTTGGAGCTGAGACGTAAGCTTCAACTCGGAATCCACTACTATCTTATATTACACAATAGAGTAAATAATCCAGAGGTATTAAGCAGAATCAATATCTTCGTACCAAATAACTACGTACGTGCGGGTACTCGTCGACGGCACCGCTTGTTCGGTGGCGCTCGCGGCGGCGTCGCCCTCCGAACAAAGCACGGAAACAATGCACCAACTGTTCGTGCACTCCAACTACTGAACGAGTTCGTACACGAGTTCCAGCATGTCGACATATTTCACGACAAGCTATGTGTTATAGTTAAATGTCTTCTAATATACTTAAGTTTTAACATAGATGTAATATAGATAATAGCATAGGATAGTAAGTGTTTTGGTTTTTACTGTAAACTTTTATCTTTAAATAAATAAATAAATAAATAAATGTCCTGGGATATCCAGGATAAGTCTGTTCTCTTATTTCTATTAACTATTCTATGACGAAAGCAAATGTCAATTTTATTTCTAATTATATTAATTATTGTTGTCAGCATGTCAGCAGGCTGGCATCTTCTAGTCAATATTTCATCCCAGTCAACACTGTCTAACGATGAGGTAGAGAGCTATGGAGAGAGCTATGCTCGAGTTTCTCTGAAGGATTCGTAACGAATACATCCGACAGAGAACCAAGGTTATCGACATAGCTCAAAGGATTAGCAAGCTGAAGTAGCAGTGGGCTGGCCATATTTCAAGAAGAACCGACAACCGCTGGGGTAAACGTGTTCTTGAGTGGAGACCGCGACTCGGAAAACGTAGTGCAGGACGCCCTCCCACCAGGTTGGATGACGATTTGCTAAAGACTGCTGGCAGATGCTGGATGCGTCAAGCTGAAGACAGGGCGCTATGGCGCTCATTAGGGGTGGACTATGTCCAGCAGTGGACTGGTATAGGCTGATGATGATGACTAGACTCGTGCCTACAATTGATAACTTGTAGTTGTCTTTGTTGTTTATCTCCTGGGCACGTAATAGATAACTTAATCAGACAAATCTATTCTAATTTACTGTTATCAATATCCAATAGACTGTTAACTCTATTGGAAATGTTTTATTAATAAACCCTCCGAGAGCTGAGGGTCGGGCGTGGGCGTAGGGTAGGAGTACTGTAGCTGACCTTGACCTGAAACCCCTGAAGGTTAATGTGGTGTCGTAGTATCTTGTTTCCGCAGCCTGCGCCCCCGGTGCCTACGCCCCCCGAAGCCTCCGGCTGTCGTCGTTACTAATATTTATCAGCGTATTATTGCGTGCCCAGCTCTTTATGTGAGCGACGACCCAACTCTACCATCGCATTGTGACTAACGACGTCTCCCGCGCATAATGAACGGCGCGATAGAGACTAATGATCCCTCCGCAACTAATGATCCCTCCTCAACTAATGATCCCTCCGCAACTAATGATCCCTCCGCAACTAATGATCCCTCCGCAACTAATGATCCCTCCGCAACTAATGATCCCTCCGCAACTAATGATCCCTCCGCAGCGTGCTAACGACACCTAATGATCCCTCCGCAACTAATGATCCCTCTGCAACGTGCTAACGACACCTAATGATCCCTCCGCAACGTGCTAACGACACCTAAATGATTGATCTGACGTTATTTGGGAAGATGGAACCAATGTCATCTATTTTCCTGTGCCAAGAATGCGGTGATAGTAGGAAGGTGCCCGCCGCCGCGGTGGAGTGGAACCCCTCCTGCCAGGCAGAGCCCTACTTAGGTGCCTACTCGTCATTACCTTTCAATGGAGCCGGCACGTGCCGCGCTCGCTCGTTTGACGAAATTCCGCTGATCCCTTTTGAACAGCCTTCAGATTCGCCAACAATAGAACATCGAACAATGGACTAGGTACCTACTAACATACCTATTAATAATAAGGAAAGTTTTATTTCTCGAAGTAACTCACTTATTGGCCTCGAAACCTGCAGGTTGCCACTGATCCGGTGAAATCTAACAACCAAATAAAAATGTTATTTGGTTGGTTTAAGAAAAATATATAAACAGACTTCAAATTTCTAAATAGTGTTAATGGGTTTGGTTTGGAAGGAACACTTCGATAGCGCAATCTAAATTTTCAAGTGGCGACATCTAGTACAAATTCAAGTATAATTTAGCTTGATGTGATGTATTGATGAGGAGGGTGGATGAAACATGGATGACCGATAATATGAAAAGTGTGAAAATGATCATGCGATGATGTTTGAGTTGACAGCGGGTTAAATTGTCTAAGTGTTTGAGAAATGTTTTACGGCTCGCATATCTCTTCCAAGAGTATCAAACTTTTATGGGACAACCTCAAATGAATTGGTATAAATAAATGTTAAATTAAATTAAATGAATACCTACGTAAATATAAATTAATATAATTATATGCCTATATTACAAAAATGTACACTTAGAAAAGGTCAAATTCTTAAATTCATTGTCTCCTTACCCGTCCCAAGCGTTTTTATCTTCTACATTCTAGAATCTTATATTTTGTAGTATGTATTATTTTGTGCACAGAAAGGTTTTTACAATTTGTTTGAATTTATTTACTGATAGATTTTGCAACTCACTAGGAATTTTGTTGTAGAAGCGTATAACATTGCCTTTGAAAGATATATTGATTTTGTGAAGCCTAGTTGTGGGCACAGCAAGTTTATGTTTATTTCTTGTATTTATGTTATGTTTATCGCTATTTTCAGGAAGATTTGATATTTTTATGAGTGTACAACAAGTTTTCATAAATATATTGACAGGGAACTGTCATTATGTTATAGAGTTTATATTCACGTCATGTACGCAAGCTCGTAGCCTCTTGGAGCCACGATATAAATGAAACTTCTAAGTCAACTCAATCAAAAGTTACAGCTGTTTATGTGTATTTTATTAAATGTTCCTAGGGAATCACATGCACACAAAACCTATAGGGTACTTCCCGTTGACCTAGAACAATGTTTGGCAAGAAGCAATGTCTTATAGCACAAGTAAAGGGAAAAATCTGAAAACCGTAAATTTTTGCTTTAACTCATTTAGTCCCGAGGCGCCAATAGTTCGAGGGACTAAATAATATATTATGTTCATAATCGTTATCAAATCAGAAAATTATTGTGCACTATTCGTCTGGGCTGATTTCTTTGCTGAAGAGTAGAAGCTTGTACGGAACCCTTGATGTGCGAGTCTAACTCGCACTTGACGTTTTATTATTATTTAGACGAATGATTGATTGTTTCAGTAAAATTAAAATGTGGTATCCGAGCTCACGCAGCAGCGAGCAAAGCACGCATTGGGGCTCTGGCATTTTAAATGCTAAATGATAAGAAATCTTTAGATAAAGAAATATTACCTCTGTATAACAGAAACAAGATCCGCCAAGTGCGAGTGAACTCGCGCGCCGAGGGTTTCAAACATTTGCGTCTTTTTTCGAATGGCAATATTTTGAAAAGTACGAAACCTACAGCAATTTCGAAAACTGTTTTAAAATTTACAAAACAATGCCTTTCATTTTATTAAACAATAGGTAGATAGCCCCCTTTCGATAAAAAAATATCCCCCTTTTCGACCATTCTTAATGTTTTTTTTTTTTAAATGGTCATTTTTACAGACTTCTGTATATTTTCCTGTACAATATAGACCCCTATTTACAAACGCCTAATAAATTGTACATGGATCGATCATCAATCTTCGGAGATAGGAGGGGGGAGAATGGTAAATTTTTCAACTTTTTTTGAAATATTTCAAAAAGTATGAAACTTACAGAAATTTCAAAAAGTGTTTTAAAAAGGCCAAAACGATACCTTTCATTTGATACCCCACTTGGGTAGGTACCCTCCTTTTGAAAAAAAAATCCCCTCCTTTTTGACCATTTTTCAAAAACTATTAATATTACAGACTTCTCTATATTTTTCCTGTAAAATATAGATCGATATCTACAAACGCCTAATACATTGTACATGGATCGGTCTGCAATCTTCGGAGATAGGGGGGGGGGGGGGGGATGGTCAATTTTTCGTCTTTTTTTGAAATATTTCAAAAAGTATGAAACACAGAAATTTCAAAAAGTGTTTTGAAATGGTCAAAACAATACCTTTCATTTGATACCCCACATGGGGAGGTACCCCCCCTTTTGAAAAATTTTTCCCCCCCTTTTTGACCATTTTTCAAAAACTATCTTTATTACAGACTTCTCTATATTTTTCCTGTTAAATATAAATTGATGTCTACAAACGCCTAGTACATTGTACATGGATCGGTCTGCAATCTTCGGAGCTAGGGGGGGGGGAATGGTCAATTTTTCGACTTTTTTTGAAATATTTCAATAAGTATAAAACTTACAGAAATTTCAAAAAGTGTTTTAAAAAGGTCGTTCGTCTTTTTTTGAAATATTTCAAAAAGTATGAAACTTACAGAAATTTCAAAAAGTGTTTTGAAATGGTCAAAACAATACCTTCCATTTGATACCCCACATGGGGAGGTACCCCCCCTTTTGAAAAATTTTCCCCCCCCTTTTTGACCATTTTTCAAAAACTATTTTTATTACAGACTTCTCTATATTTTTCCTGTAAAATATAGATTGATGTCTACAAACGCCTAATACATTGTACATAGTATTGATACCCCACTTGGGTAGGTACCCTCCTTTTGAAAAAAAAATCCCCTCCTTTTTGACAATTTTTCAAAAACTATTAATAAGATAAGATAAGATAAGATCATTTATTGTCAAATAGGCACACAAATAATAAATATACAAATGATACTTAATTAGATGTATAAACTATGACTTGTCAACCAAAATACAATTTTGCTGTAAAGGGGCAATAGTCGATATACAGGGTTATTGGTTATTAGCTGATATCCTTTTGCGCGCTATTTTTGAACATGGCAACGAATTAGATTTCGGTTAAAAAAGGGTAAAAATCTCAAAAAAAAATTTGATTTTTCCCTAATCCGAATATGTTACGGTACCCTAAAAAAAAGTTTTTGTCGCATCACAAGGATCCCTAATTGCAGAGGGCGTCACGGCCACGCCCATGGGTGGATATCAAATCTAGTAAAGGTTTTGTCACATTTGTGCAATACCGTGGGTATAGCCCAGTCGGGTTAGAATTACAAATAGCAATATTTACCATCCCGTTTCTAGAATACTTAGAGTAGAACGAGAGACAAGTAGACTGAGGTGTTGAGATGTCTCCAACGAAGATGCGACCATGAGTTTTTAAGTAAAGGGCCAGCAGTCTAAACCATTGCAATTGCGCAGAGGAGTGAGACAGGGGATGACTTATCACCAAAACTATGGAGAGAGCTATGTTCGGAGTTTCTCTGAAGGATAGGATTCTTAACGAATACATCCGACAAAGGTGAAAGTCATCGACATAGCTCTAAGAATTCGCAAGCTGAAGTGGCACTGGACCGACCATATCTCGCGAAGAACCGATAACCGCTGGGGTAAACGTGTTCTTGAGTAGAGACCACGACTCCGTAAACGTAGTGTAGGACGCCCTCCAGCCAGATGGGATGACGACCTGCAAAAGACTGCAGATTTGATGCGTCAAGCTGAAGACAGGAAGGCGCTATGGCGCTCATTAGGGTACGCCTATGTCCAGCAGGGGATTAACATAGGCTGATGCAATAATTTTGGAATAGTCAGCATCATCAACATGATGATGTCGATGAGTGGGAGTCTAAACTCAATGGTGACTAAACTCAACGAGTACGTAAAAGTGACGGAGGAGTAGAAGAAATAACGGAGTACCTGTGTAAACATTTTTCGTCAATAAAGGGCCATTTTTAAAAATTCTAGAAAAATCATCTTGATTGAAATTTATCATTATTTTATTCTCTACATTTAGTTCTTTGCTAAAAAAATATTTCCGACCGATATCTCACGTATTACGCGATATTACGCGTGTTGAATGTAATTATGAAAAATATCAGTTAATATGGGGAAGGCCTCTGTCGTCTAACCCGACTGCACTAGTAAGTACATAATTATACCTTTTCAAACGAAAAGCATATTACAGATAGATGGTTACAATAAATCACGTAGGTAGTTCGTGGTCTTTCTAGTGTTTTCAGGGTTAGAGAGTCACAAATATGCACATTATGTTCAATTTAGAGACAATTTGATCGCGCAGCGATGTATTTTTTTTTGTCGCGAACTCAAAATTACAATTACAAAACAGTTCGTTATCATCTTTTACTCAAAAATGCTCTTAATAGGGTCCTTATTTTAATAATCTTATTTAACCTTCTTTAAGCAATGTCGACCTTTCCTAAATATGTAAAAAAACCTAGAGATCCAGGCTGTAGTCGCGGTGAAAACCCGATGTAGGTATTTGTTTCAAAGCCAGTGCATGAGTTTACCATTTAGTATTGGCGAACACAAAATAGTCGCCTGCCGTAGAGTTGCTAAGTCAAATGTTACCTCAGATCGCCCTCGGAATATAATTGTTACTCTATCTAATTCTTGCCTAGGAGATGAAGTAGGTACTTTCAGCTTTCAGTCGCTACAACCGCTCTAACCGAGAGAATGCCCTGAATACCACGCACACAACTGCCAATCGAAAGGCGTAGCATCTACGTTAGTTAAAACTGACTCCCGAATGCATACTCTACACGCAGCGAGACACACACAATGTAGGTGAATTATAGGCGCGTCTACTTTACGTAGAAAGACGGTGATGATTCTTTGTTAATGGCAATATGAGTCTGGTTACTGGTTGGACTCTTTTCTGCCAGTGTCATGTAATGGAAAATAATAGTTCGGGGCCGCCTTGCTAGTCCTGGCCATGGTAACGGCGGGGTAGGTGGTGCTAGAAATCACCGGGCTACCTCAGGCTGCCACCAACAATTGACTCACGGTAGGTCCATGAGTTTAAAGTCGCCCAGCGAGCTATGGAGAGAGCTATGCTCTGAGTTTCTCTGAAGGATAGGATTCGCAACGAATACATCCGACAGACAACTAAGTTTATCGACATAGCTCAAAGGGTTAGCAAGTTGAAGTGGCAGTGGGCTGGCAATATTTCGAGAAGAACCGACAACAGCTGGGGTAAACGTATTCTTCAGTGGAGACCGCCACTCGGCAAACGTAGTGTAGAATGCCTTCCGACCAGGTGGGCTGACGATTTACGAAAGACTGCTGGCAGATGCTGGATGCGGCAAGCTGAAGACAGAGCGCTATGGCGCTCATGAGTGGAGGCCTATGTCCAGCTGTAGACTGATATAGGCTGATGATGATGATGATTATCCACGAACCGACTATTTACGGGTGTTCAATTTTCTTGTATCGAGAGTTTAGGCATGGTCTGCACCATAAGCGCTCAAGTTCATCCCGTTGTTTATTTCACAGTATTGATAAATAGAAAGAGAGAGAGAGAGAGAGAAATAATTTTTTTCCCAAAGATACATACTTAATAAAAAAGTCTTACATACTAGGTAAATAGGTTCCTACTTACTGTTACTTGCCTACCTACCTATTAAGGTAGGTTACTAATTTTAACAGCCGTAATCCTGCCATTTAACGATTCTGTTGATCCAGCAATAATTGTCAAATCAAGTACTTACTGCACAGATATAGGTTCCTTATACCTAGCATAAGTAATTTTTTTAAAGATCTCTCACATTGTATTAGTTTCGCAAAATAAAATACTTGAATATTTTTCTAAGCCAGGCCACGAAGGATGCCTTTATATCCACGCAGGATGGTTTTCCACACCTGTCTACCTACTAGAAGAAATAAATCTATTTTAGATATGTCAATAGCATCGCACTGGTAGCTTTCTTTTATTTATTAGTGTTTTTTCGCTTTCGCAAATGCGATTATTGCAAATACTATTTTATTGACTTGAATTAAATTATATTTTGTTCAAGACTCCATCTCGTCACATCTTGTCGTAGAATAGAAAGACCAGAAACTACTCGAGTAAAACTGTCACAAGTTGAGAAAATTAGACGCGCATCTTAGAGTTTGACGAAAAAGCTTACCACAGATAAGATATAACTTCATTAAAATCGTTCACGTGATGAGACGTGAAGACTATTGGTGTTGCATGCTAGCATCTGTCGAAAAGTCGACCGACAGATTTTGTCCCTACCCCTACCTATCGTTTTTTTTATCTGAACATTTATGTTCGCAACCATAAAACTAAGTGTTTAGAAAAACACATTTGCTTGACTTTTGCATTAACACTCTTATGGCCTACGCTCTCTGCGTAGGCCTTTAAGAATGCGATAACGGTAACGGCCATAAAATGTACTAATAGTAATCTAAGTTACTGATAATTTTTCGCGTAAACGCTTTCTTAAATATGCAAGTGACATTAAAGTATGATTTGTTCGATATCAAATAAAAAAAAACACTACCCAGAGTGGCTGTGAAATCTGAGTGGGTATACAGTACACATACCCGGCAGTTTTTGCCTGCCGCTTTGGTTAGCGATAACCACATTAGATGTGAACAGGCCCTTAAGTAACTAATTCACTTTTGTGCTTCCCAGCTCTGGACCTGAGAATTGAGAGTTTGGAAGGCGGTATCCAAACTATTATTATGTATTCGAAAGTAAATCTGTCTGTCTGCAAGTTTTCACGCCTAGACGGTTGAACGAATTAATGGATGTCTGTTATTATTAGTGCATCGGCCCTCTCACTCCAGCATGTAGATAATAATCGATTTCGCAAAACGTGTAGCATATCTTACCTATGTAAGCAAGTTTATGGTTTTTACAAAAAAATATATGTAGAAACGTTTAATAAATAATGTGTAGGTATTCTGGATGTTTTTTACTTTCCTACTGAACTACCTTATCTGCCATTAAAGCCGTATCATGGTAGGTTAGTTAATAAAGGTGGTCTCTTATTGTCACTGGAAAAGTTACAAAAATACAATAACGAAGTAGCAGGCAACAGCTAGTTTTTCATATCATAAGAATTAAAAGGGGTGTTTTAAGGCGTTGTTAGAATAACTTTTATGTGGGATGAACTGGGCGGGGTGCCTTAAAGTGTTTTGATACAAATTTAATAATTGGGTTTTTCTTTTTTATGATTTATCAGCCTATCAAAAAAGTTAAACACTAACTTTAAATAACAACATTCAAAGATGCCATACCTAGATAGATTCGACACATAAGAACTCAAAGAATTTATTGTTTAACCATAGGATAGAGCAATTGAACCACCAGTACCTACAAATACGGAACGCCACTTTGTCTTTGCAAATCACATTGACTGAGAAGCCATTTAGTAAAATGAAGGCTACTTATCCAATACGTACTAACCTCTTTGTTGTATCCAAAAACGAAAACCCTCCTTGAAAAATAAACAAACTGACTTTCTTACTGACAAGTGTCAGTATGTCAAAGTAATTTGATTTATCGAAATGTATTTTCGTGCTTTGTTTTGATAATTTTAATATGTAATACTTAATTTTGTTGCGTTAAATGTGGATTTGATTTGTGAAATCTGTCGATGGACCCTCGATAGGGCCAATAATAATCAGCTCCTTAATAATTTGTGTATGTGTTTGATAGAGAATTTATCAACTAGTGACCAGTTACTGTAGGTACCTTTCGTATTTGATTTTTTAACTAACAATAATAAGCTTATTTTGATTCTCACCAGTGATTAATCTTTTGAGAAGTAAATGAATATCTTAAACCATACTTAGTTTGTTGCGTTCTTGACTCAAAACAAGCCTAGAGAAGCCTTTTGCTTGTTCCAAACATAACGGGAGTTTTAAATTGTATTGACAATCGTTTCCATAGATTTATGCGTCAATTACCGTTTAAACTTTTAAAGTATACCAGTCTCTACAAATTTAAACAGTACTTGTTACAAAGGACTTACCTGAGTAGGTATGTAAGTAATGTATCCATTCTGCTTTTACTTTACCAGTATGAAACATCTTAAATCCAATCATAATAGGGGCTTTATTTATTGGAACTAAACTTAAGCAAATTGTGGATCAAATGATTTCGGCAAAATTCATCACTGATACTTTGTAGGCATTTTTCGCCTCAATGCTTGGGTCTACACTAGTCTCTTTACTGAATGAACAGTGGGAGATTCAAATAAAGTGGGAGGGGTAGATCGATCTTTATTATATCCTTGGGTTCCGGACTAAAGTGCTTTTTTAGTTTGTATGGGAGGTGGATGTGATCAAATTTCAAGAATTAGGACCTGGCATCCTCACGAACGTCTTCGTGGTGATGGGCAGAACCTGCAGTTCGCGTAGTGTTACTAACTTAGCAGTAACCCTGTATAAATTAAAAATAATATGGTCCTTATACTATAATATTAGAATCTAGGTCAGGTGACTTTACGATAGTGTCAGGTAACTTCATGGGGAAATTAATGTCCAGGTGACTGTAGTCGTTTTCTAAAAACTCTTTGATGCTATATAGGGTTTTGTCAACCAAAAGCTTTCTTAATTCTAAATTAAATCTATTTTCATTTTTAATTAGTTTAATACCTAAAGGGAGCTTATTGTAGAGTTTCTGACCCATTATTTTAGGGAGTCTTTTATATATATTTAGTCGGTACATGATCGGCTCTAGCATCATTTTGTTCCGCGCGGTGCGTTTACTTCTATCCCCTCTTATAGTGTAATCACTTAAATGTATCCTGACAAACTTAATCACTTCCATTATGTAGACAGCTACTGATGTTGGTATGCGAAGATTTTTAAAATGATCCCGGCATGATTCCCGGAATTTAGCTTTAATTAATACCCTTATGGCACGCTTCTGCAATTTTAGAACTCTTTCATAGTCTGTTGAGCTACCGAATAATATTATACCATATGACATAATTGAATGTATATATGCATAATAAATGTCTTTAAGTGAGTTTTCTGACGTAATAGATCTCAATTGTTTTAGTGCATAAACTCCTCGAGCCATTTTTTTACATGTTGTATCAATATGCTGTTTCCAAGACAGTAAAGGGTCCAATTCAAAGCCTAACATTTTTACCACACTAGAACTAACTAAGGTATTCCCGTTTGTAAGATTTATTGGTACTTTATCCACTGTTTTTGCCGTCGTAGTGAAAAATATTATGTCCGTTTTATCTTCGTTTAGCTTTAAACCATTCATTTCAAACCAACTACCAAGCTTATCTATCGTGTCTCTTATTTGGCTTATAAGATCATCTCTACTTTCTGCTGCTAAAATTACAGAGGTGTCATCCGCATACTGAATAATGTCATCTTTGAGGTCCAGGTGGACTATATCATTCAAGAATGCCAAGAACAGAGTATTCCCCAACGAGGATCCCTGGGGAACTCCGATGGTAGAGCATTTGGCAGCTGATCGGAACCGTTTTCCTTGTATTTTGATTTCTACTGTTTGTTCTCTATGAGTTAAAAAAGATTTAATAAGGTCTAAGCTGTCTCCGACCAAGCCGTACACCTTTAGTTTTTCTAACAGTAGCTCATGATTTACAGAATCAAAGGCTTTTGATAAGTCTAAGAAGACTCCTGCTACTTTTTTCTTAGATTCTAGATGATTCATGACTTTTTCCACTAAGCAATGTGTGGCCGATATTGTGGATCTACCAGTTCTATAAGCGTGTTGAGTATCTGAAAAAATTTTGTTGTCTATAAAGTGCTTTACTATTGAATCGGAAAGAACTGATTCTACTAGTTTCGATATACTTGGGACTATTGTAATAGGTCTATAGTTCTGTACGTTAGACGTTTCACCTTTTCCTTTAAAAAGCGGTGTTATTCTTACTTTTTTGAGAGATTCTGGGTAACAATTCGATGTAAGAATGCCATTTATTAAGAAAAGTATGTGATCACTTAAATAGGACATAATCTGATGCAGAAAAGTACCTGACAGATCATACAGATCTTTTGTGTTGGATTTGTAAATTTTTTTCTTAGCTAATTTCATTAATGCGTCATGATTTAAACACTGAAAAGAGAAGTTATATTGTTTTTTAATGTATTTTCTTAAAAATAATATTGCATTTAATTTACTAGGTTTATTTGATTCTTGAAGAGTGGTACATACCGATTGAAATAAAATAGTCATTAATAAAATCTGCAATATTTTCTGATTTAATTCGTGTATCTGTTAAGTTATCTCTTAGATCCCACACCCATTCTTGTACAGCTTTATTCGTTTCTTGTTTTACAATGCTCCACACTTCTTTTTTAGGGTTCTTTGAATTCATAATGCGGCTCTCTACATAGTTAATTTTTTCTTGTTTAATGATGTCATTTCGATTTTGAATTTTTGTATTGATTAGGCCATGTTTAGTAATTAACTCTGGGTACTGTCTTTGAATTATATATAAGTCATTTATGTCGTTTTGTAATCTAATTATTTTATCATTTATCCAAGGGCATTTTTGTACATTTTTTACTCGTTTTGATTTGCTAGGAAAAAATATATTCAAATTCCATTGCATCTTATTCATAAATGTTGTAAAACTATTACTGTTATAACTATCAAAAATTTTATCCCATTCATATGCAAGCATTGCGTTACCAAATTCCTCTATTTTCTGGATATTGAAAGAACGTGTTTCAATATATCTATACTTTTCTGTTCGATGCTTTAAGAGCTCTACTCTAGCCAGCTGGGCGTCATGGTCTGATAAAGCTGTAGCCAAGGGCGTTACATGAATGGAATGACGTTGAATATTTGTCACTACACAGTCAATAGATGTGGCAGAGTCATCTTTAATTCTAGTGGCAAAATTTACTATATTTCTGAAACCATTAACTAACATTAAATCTATTAAATCCTTTTTCTGTGGTGTGTTAAGTAGGAAGTCTACATTCCAATCCCCCATAATGATAACTTTTAGTTTAGAAAAACTACACAGCAATTCCAAGAGTTTTCTAATCACCTCGATCATGATTGTAAAATCACCCAACCCTGTTCTATACATACCTATAATCCATAATGAATCACAAGGAGTGCAAATTTCTAAAGAAGCCAATTCACATTCATACTCTACAGTTAACGTATCGATACTGGGGATCCTTTTATACTTCAAATTATTTCTTATTAAAATAGAAACTCCTCCATGAATACGATTTTTTCTTACATAGAAATTGGCATGGGTGTAGCCATTAATTACTAAATTTGATACAGTATCCGTGGAGAGCCACGTTTCAGTTAGTATTAAAACATGAGGTAAGTACGTCTCTACAATTCCTTCCAATAATAATATCTTATTTCCTACACTACAACAGTTTTGGTGCATTATTTTAAATTTGTCTAGGTTGTCACAATTAGCTCCCCCCCTTGGGGGTTGTCTAAAAAAGAGTCTTCAAAACTACTGGAGTCAACTTTTGATGTATTATTAATTATTTTGGAAATATCATTTTTTGTGCAAATTACACAATCTTTTACAACAATTAAATTTTCATAAGTATGTGTGAATTCAAAAGATGAATTATGTACAATCATTTTGCTTAAGTAAATACAAAAAGGCTTTGTAATTAAGCGCTTATATGCTGAAAACCTATTTTTAAATAGATTGATATCAATAACCGTCATTCCCGGTGAATGGTTTGCTAGTTTACAGAGCTCGGTATTTATCCAGTGAATCCATTCATTACAATAGTTATCTAACATATTTTTTACATAACGGTATGGCAATGTTGTTATTTGGAATTTTAACTTTAGACTTGCACATACCTGTTTAATGTACTTTACATTATCTAAGTTGTATTGGTCGCAGTCCGACGCGATAATGATGACGTCATCTCCATGGGAAAGGTCTTTTGTGAGCACCTGAAAATTATTTATAAGCTCTCCCATCGGGGCACCGGGCTTATAGATGGAGAGGATAGAGTCATATTGCTCATTGGTTCTTCTTATATATTCTGCAACTGTTCTACCATACTCGTCACATAAAATCAACATTTTCTTCGGTTTTTTTTGTGGAACTTTGTCAATAGTTCTGGGACTGTGACAACCCTCCTTAGGTTGCTCACTGCCTGTCATATTTGGGTTGGTTTTTTCTTCTCCACATGAAATGTTTCGAGTGGCTGAAAGATTTTCAGAATTTTCGCTTACTTTTTTATTCTTAACTATATCCATTTTTGTGCAATTTTTTGTGTCAATCTTAGTTGTAGAGCAATTTATGCCTTGTTTTAGTAGTGTTCTTGAATTTTCCTTTGTTTTCTGTTGTTTTAAACAAGCTCGCTTCTTACTTAATTTCGGTTCTACAGTTTCTTTACGGAGCGTTATAATTTCTTTATTTACAGTGTGTTTAGTATAGGTTTTTGAGTGTTGTTTTTTTAAGTCAATATTTTCTGTCTGTAGGTTTATTACCTGATTTTTTAAAGATTCTATTTCCATTTTCAATGTCTCCAAGGCCTCTTCACTTTCTTTCTGAGTTGTATTTTGCAATTTTTCGAATAATGCTGCATTATTTTCATGCATTTTTATTATATTTAAAGCTTCTTCGTACTCTGATATATCTTGGACACTTTGAATTAACTTTTTCTTTAGTTTATTATTTTGTCGATGTAGGTCTTCTAGTTCATTTTCTCTTGATGCTAATGCCGCCTTTAGGTCCGCAATTTGACCAAGCAAGTTTTTATAATCATCCGAGCACTCATCTTGTTCTTTTATAAGTTTTATGTTGAGTGCCTGTGCTTTTTGTAACTCTGTTGTAAGTTTACGGATTTGGTTTTCTGCATCATGCGTTGCTATTTGCTTACGAGTTAGCATTTTAAATATTTTTTAATATATATATATTTTTTAATATAATTTTAATATTACAGACTTCTCTATATTTTTCCTGTAAAATATAGATCGATATCTACAAACGCCTAATACATTGTACATGGATCGGTCTGCAATCTTCGGAGATAGGGGGGGGGAATGGTCAATTTTTCGTCTTTTTTTGAAATATTTCAAAAAGTATGAAACACAGAAATTTCAAAAAGTGTTTTGAAATGGTCAAAACAATACCTTTCATTTGATACCCCACATGGGGAGGTACCCCCCCTTTTGAAATTTTTTTCCCCCCCTTTTTGACCATTTTTCAAAAACTATCTTTATTACAGACTTCTCTATATTTTTCCTGTTAAATATAAATTGATGTCTACAAACGCCTAGTACATTGTACATGGATCGGTCTGCAATCTTCGGAGCTAGGGGGGGGGGGAATGGTCAATTTTTCGACTTTTTTTGAAATATTTCAAAAAGTATGAAACTTACAGAAATTTCACAAAGTGTTATGAAATGGTCAAAATGATACCTTTCATTTGATACCCCACATGAGTAGGTATCCCACTTATGAAAAAAAATCCCCTCCTTTTTGACCATTTTTCAAAAACTATTTTTATTACAGACTTCTCTATATTTTTCCTGTAACATAAAGATCGATATCTACAAACGCCTAATACATTGTATATGGATCGGTCTGCAATCTTCGGAGCTAGGGGGGGGGGGGGAATGGTCAATTTTTCGTCATTTTTTGAAATATTTCAAAAAGTATGAATTTTACAGAAATTTTAAAAAGTGTTTTGTAATGGTCAAAACGATACCTTTCATTTGATACCCCACTTGGGTAGGTACCCCTCCTTTTGAAAAAAAATTCCCTTCCTTTTTGACCATTTTTCAAAAACTATTATTATTACAGACTTCTATATATTTTTTCTGTAAAATATAGATTGATATCTACAAACGTTTAATACATTGTATATGGATCGGTCTGCAATCTTCGGTGATAGGGGGGGGGAATGGTCAATTTTTCGTCTTTTTTTGAAATATTTCAATAAGTATGTAACTTACAGAAATTTCAAAAAGGGTTTTAAAATGGTCATATCGCCATCTTTTATTTGATACCCCACATAGGTAGGTACCCTCCCTTATGAAAAAAAATTGTCCCCCTTTTAGACCATTTTTCAAAAACTATTATTATTACAGACTTCTCTATATTTTTCCTGTAAAATATAGATTGATATCTACAAACGCCTAATACATTGTATATGGATCGGTCTGCAATCTTCGGAGCTAGGGGGGGGGGGGAATGGTCAATTTTTCGACTTTTTTTGAAATTTTTCAATAAGTATGAAACTTACAGAAATTTCAAAAAGTGTTTTAAAATGGTCATATCGCCATCTTTTATTTGATACCCCACATAGGTAGGTACCCTCCCTTATGAAAAAAAATTGTCCCCCTTTTAGACCATTTTTCAAAAACTATTATTATTACAGACTTCTCTATATTTTTCCTGTAAAATTTAAATTGATATCTACAAACGCTTGATACATTGTACGTGGATCGGTGTGCAATCTTCGGAGATAGGGGGGGGGGGGGGGTATGGTCAATTTTTCGACTTTTTTTGAAATTTTTCAAAAAGTATGAATTTTACAGAAATTTCAAAAACTGTTTTGAAATGTACAAAACGATACCTTTCATTTGATACCCCATTTGCCTTCCTAGGTCTCTTTTGAAATTTCAACGTCAAAATTTGTACTGAAAATATTCATTTTCATTTTTCATTTATTTATATTTTTTTTTCTTGAAATCAGTAATGGCGCACGAAATGTATCATTAATTCTAATTTCAAGTTAATAGCTGCAGTAGTTACTGAGATATTCAAGAAAGAGCGGGGACGGACAGAGCGAGACCATAAGGGTTTCAAAACCGATCTTTGAAACCCTAAAAACGAATTAACAGTAGACATGGGTTGTTTATTTAGGGGATACCGAATATTAGTGCCTTATGCCTTGACTAGGTATATATTATCATAGTGTGTGTGTACCGTGTGATTATGGGATGACAAAAGTGGTATTGTGTACCAAACTGCACCCGTCAGAGTTAGGTAGTGTTAGGTAATGTTAGCCCAAGTTAGATTCAAGGTCACCAATAGTGAATTAGTTATACTAATGATCTCATCAATTTATGATCCTTATGGAACACAAACCAATAAGAACTGGTTAAACAATGCATAGGGTCGACCCAAACATGCAAACAATTAAACAACACTGAGTTCCAGGTAACTGAATACCTCACAGTGACTTTTCGACAGAGGCTCACCCCGGAGGGCAGTCAGGTTGCATGCCAAAAAGATTCCACACTGCGCTCCAGGTAAATGAATACCTCACAGTGACTTTTTGGCAGAGGCTCACCCCGGAGGGCAGTCAGGTTGCATACCAAAAAGATTTCACACTGCGCTCCAGGTAAATGAATACCTCACAGTGACTTTTTGGCAGAGGCTCACCCCGGAGGGCAGTCAGGTTGCATACCAAAAAGATTCCACACTGCGCTCCAGGTAAATGAATACCTCACAGTGACTTTTTGGCAGAGGCTCACCCCGGAGGGCAGTCAGGTTGCATGCCAAAAAGATTCCACACTGCGCTCCAGGTAAATGAATACCTCACAGTGACTTTTTGGCAGAGGCTCACCCCGGAGGGCAGTCAGGTTGCATACCAAAAAGATTCCACACTGCGCTCCAGGTAAATGAATACCTCACAGTGACTTTTTGGCAGAGGCTCACCCCGGAGGGCAGTCAGGTTGCATACCAAAAAGATTTCACACTGCGCTCCAGGTAAATGAATACCTCACAGTGACTTTTTGGCAGAGGCTCACCCCGGAGGGCAGTCAGGTTGCATACCAAAAAGATTCCACACTGCGCTCCAGGTAAATGAATACCTCACAGTGACTTTTTGGCAGAGGCTCACCCCGGAGGGCAGTCAGGTTGCATACCAAAAAGATTCCACACTGCGCTCCAGGTAAATGAATACCTCACAGTGACTTTTTGGCAGAGGCTCACCCCGGAGGGCAGTCAGGTTGCATACCAAAAAGATTTCACACTGCGCTCCAGGTAAATGAATACCTCACAGTGACTTTTTGGCAGAGGCTCACCCCGGAGGGCAGTCAGGTTGCATACCAAAAAGATTTCACACTGCGCTCCAGGTAAATGAATACCTCACAGTGACTTTTTGGCAGAGGCTCACCCCGGAGGGCAGTCAGGTTGCATACCAAAAAGATTCCACACTGCGCTCCAGGTAAATGAATACCTCACAGTGACTTTTTGGCAGAGGCTCACCCCGGAGGGCAGTCAGGTTGCATGCCAAAAAGATTCCACACTGCGCTCCAGGTAAATGAATACCTCACAGTGACTTTTTGGCAGAGGCTCACCCCGGAGGGCAGTCAGGTTGCATACCGAAAAGATTCCACACTGCGCTCCAGGTAACTAAATACCTCACAGTGACTTTTTGGCAGAGGCTCACCCCGGAGGGCAGTCAGGTTGCATACCGAAAAGATTCCACACTGCGCTCCAGGTAACTGAATACCTCACAGTGACTTTTTGGCAGAGGCTCACCCCGGAGGGCAGTCAGGTTGCATACCGAAAAGATTCCACACTGCGCTCCAGGTAACTGAATACCTCACAGTGACTTTTTGGCAGAGGCTCACCCCGGAGGGCAGTCAGGTTGCATACCGAAAAGATTCCACACTGCGCTCCAGGTAACTGAATACCTCACAGTGACTTTTTGGCAGAGGCTCACCCCAGAGGGCAGTCAGGTTGCATACCGAAAAGATTCCACACTGCGCTCCAGGTAACTGAATACCTCACAGTGACTTTTTGGCAGAGGCTCACCCCGGAGGGCAGTCAGGTTGCATACCGAAAAGATTCCACACTGCGCTCCAGGTAACTGAATACCTCACAGTGACTTTTTGGCAGAGGCTCACCCCAGAGGGCAGTCAGGTTGCATGCCAAAAAGATTCCACACTGCGCTCCAGGTAACTGAATACCTCACAGTGACTTTTTGGCAGAGGCTCACCCCGGAGGGCAGTCAGGTTGCATGCCAAAAAGATTCCACACTGCGCTCCAGGTAACTGAATACCTCACAGTGACTTTTTGGCAGAGGCTCACCCCGGAGGGCAGTCAGGTTGCATACCGTGATAGACCCGTCAGCGAAACAGGACCCTCACGCCAGGCAGCCAAGCAGGCCGCGCTGGAGCGCGCAGGCCACGCCGACACGCGTAGGCCCCGCAGGAGCGCGCAAGCCGCTCTGGACAGCGAGCACACCTCTCTGGAGCGCGCAGGCCACGCCGACACGCGTAGGCCTCGCAGAAGCCGCTCCGGACAGCGAGCACACCTCGCTGGAGCGCGCAGACCACGCCGACACGCGTAGGCCGCGCAGAAGCCGCTCCGGACAGCGAGCACCCCTCGCTGGAGCGCGCAGGCCACGCCGACACGCGTAGGCCCCGCAGGAGCGCGCAAGCCGCTCTGGACAGCGAGCACACCTCTCTGGAGCGCGCAGGCCACGCCGACACGCGTAGGCCTCGCAGAAGCCGCTCCGGACAGCGAGCACACCTCGCTGGAGCGCGCAGACCACGCCGACACGCGTAGGCCTCGCAGAAGCCGCTCCGGACAGCGAGCACACCTCGCTGGAGCGCGCAGACCACGCCGACACGCGTAGGCCGCGCAGAAGCCGCTCCGGACAGCGAGCACCCCTCGCTGTAGCGCGCAGGCCACGCCGACACGCGTAGGCCGCGCAGGAGCGCGCAAGCCGCGCTGGACAGCGAGCACACCTCACGCCACGCTCGAGGCGTATGCCGTAGTCGCAGACATGAAAATCAAAATCGACACATAAGGAGTTATTCTATACTCCTAACTCTATTTGGAACATAAATCAACTACTGGGCTCGGCCCCACCTGACCATGTTGAATCGGTAGTCCCAAATAATCACTTCTGCGACTAGCTACGTGGATAGCTATACGCAATCGCCGGCCTCGACACTCGAGAACGGTCACGAGTGTGACTGCGGTATCGCCAGCCACGAGAATTCCTGTCTCGCGAACGGTCGCTCCTTGTTGATTACGGCGATTCGCAACATATTTAAGAGCGGGCCTAATGCAAAAAATTGTGAAAAGTTTAGGCATAGGATTTCGCGTTCATAGGAGCGGGACAGAGTAAAGCAATGTCAGTGCAAAAATCAAGTTTTTGCTTCTTTTCTATTAATGATTCAAAGTTTAAGCATTAAATAGAAAAACTACACGATCACTTATATAAAACATTAGTCTGCCTATGTAATTCGAAAAAAATAATATGGTATTGTCGCTGATACTTTAGAGCATTTCAATTAAAACAGTTTTTTTAAAGCGATTTTTGTATAATTTTTTGTAAAGAAACCAGTTTATTTTTCAAAATTCTATTCGATTACTCGACTTCTATGGGTTTTTTCTCTACCTATCGTATTTTTTTAATTAGAATATTTTAAGTTCGTTACCATAGATGTAAGATTATGTGTCGATTAAAAATACAAAATTTGCTTGATTTTTGCATTAGGCGCACTCTTAAGACTGTGCGAACATAGCGTTCTATCTGACCGTTAGCGTTAGTTAGGTGTTATACGAGGCACTTCTTATCCCAGCAGCAGTATCCACGAAGTAAAAGTTCGCCGACTCGAACTTGCGTCTCCTGACTATAGTAGGCAACCTCGCGAGTCGCGACGGCTACCATCCCCATCAACCTGGTGTAAAACGGCACCATACGTATACTTGATCGAATGTCCAGTGGTGACAGTGGGAGGTGGATGTAGCTGTACCTTTAATCATAAAGTCAGCATACTTGTCCAAGATACCTGTTAGATCTTCCAAGTCTATCAATATATCTACAGGTATACAATATATCTACAGGTATACAATCGATCACACCTACTACGATATCTTGACGAAGAGAAATAGGCTTAGAACAAAAATGAACACTAGGTACACTTGTTGCGCTGATCGGAGCGCTGCTGCCTAGCACGGCAATTGAACACTAGGTACACTTGTTGCGCTGATCGGAGCGCTGCTGCCTAGCACGGCAATTGCAGATGTGATGACCCACCTTTTTACAGTAAGCGCACGTTGTCTCCGACGAGGCCTCGCTTGTGGTTGGCTTGGTTTGGTCCGGGTTACCTGCATTTCAGTTTCAGTTAATTTATTCAAGAACAATTTTTACATCGTCTATGAATGAATACCTATATTAGTTATTATTATCACTATGGTACTAGTATCACATGGTATGCATTTTACATTAGTTATTATTATCACTATGGTACTAGTATCACATGGTATGCATTTTACATTAGTTATTATTATCACTATGGTACTAGTATCACATGGTATGCATTTTACATTAGTTATTATTATCACTATGGTACTAGTATCACATGGTATGCATTTTACATTAGTTATTATTATCACTATGGTACAGATGGTACTAGTATCACATGGTATGCATTTTACGGCATTTACAACAAAAAGAAAAATATAAAAACATAATAATCAAATAACATAGTCAATTACATTAAGAGCATGCATGTAATAATATAATTCAAATTCAATACTTAACAATTACTTTCGTGTGATAAACTCGTCAATTGTGTAAAAACACCCCTTCAGCAAAAGTTTCCTTAATTCCATTGGAAGACTTGGATACCTTGGGGCAGTTAGCTTTCCGATGTCCAATCTCGCCACACAAAAAAAACACAACGGATTGTGGTCTAAAAGGCCTAGAAGGTGTTTCGTCACCGGCAGGCTTGTTGCCGCTGTAATGCCCTGCTGGACGTCGTGCCGTACCTGCATCCTTGACCGTCTCCTTCTCGGGTTTAGAAAACGTCGAAAGATAGTTCACCACATCATCTGGTGAGAGATTGGCGTAGTTGGTAGTGGCAGCTTTGACGTGCGAGTCCTTGATACCACGTAAAACAATGGCAGTAATAAGGTCCTCGCTAAGACCTTTTACGATTCGAAGACGTAACAAACACTGTATTCAGCGTACGCGCGGAATTTGTTTGAATCGGTTGACATCACCTCGTACAAGATGTTGGCTACGTCGATCTTTTTGAAACACAAACATCTAAAATCACTCTTAAAATTTGACCATGAACGATCGTCACTAGCCCACATGTCTAGCCATGACTTCGCGTCACCTTTCAAATAATTTCCTATACGAGACAAACATTCGTAATCATCACCGATCGCTGAGCCTAGCCCTATCTACTTCGTCAAACCAGGCGTTGACGTCATGTATATTGGGGTCGAAATTGGATACGTAATAGCTACGACTACTTACAGATTTAAGAGACTGGATAGCTTCCTCTATCTGCTCAGTACCGTTACTAAACGACGACGGGGTAGCTGAGGCCACCGGCGACGACGGCGGCGGTGGTGGTGGCGGCTGCGCACTGTGCCGCGTCTCTAAAACCTGTACACGGGACATCATGCTGTGCCACGTTCCGTGACTACGACGATCGCGGCGGCGAATATCAAATATCAAATATCAATAACGTTTATTTCTTTAAGCTTACAAAATAAGCACTTAGACAAGTCAAATTTTATACTATAAACAGGTTTATAAATAGTCATTATTATCAAATAAGAAATATGATGTTATTGATTTTATTCGCTTCAATTTTTTGTCCACTAGTGGAAGAAGCGAAAAAGAAACCACTAGTAAGTTTTATAAATCTTAAAATTAATACATTACTTATCTCAGTCTAAATATAATCTAATTTGTATATAACTCAATATTTATATGAAACTAACTAAGCTTAACATTATATCCCTTATATACCATTGTCGGTGTGGAACTGAGCGACATCTGGCCAAGCATTTACATCATTGATGTAATCATCTATGGAGTAATAGGCTTTCTTTATTAGATTTCGTTTTATGTACTGTTTAAATTTACGAATAGGGAGCTCAGTTGCTTCAGATGGAAGCTTGTTATAGAAACGTACGCAATTTCCCATAAATGATTTCCCTACCTTTCGTAATCTATATGATGGGATGTGCAGTTTGTTCTTGTTTCTTGTATTTACTTTGTGAACATCACATTTTTTTAAAAAGCTATCTTTGTTTTTGTGCGTATACATTAGATTTTCATATATGTATTGCGATATTACTGTCAAAATATTTATGTCTTTAAATAATTCCCTCAAAGAGTGGCGTGGCTTTAATTTATAAATTGCGCGTACAGCCCTTTTTTGGAGAACAAAGATAGTCTGAATGTCGGCTGCCCGTCCCCAAAGCAAAATACCATAAGACATGATACTATGGAAGTAACTGAAATAAACTAACCTAGCTGTATCTTCATCGGTAATATATCTAATTGTTCGAACAGCATAGGCTGCTGAACTAAGTTTGCTTGCGAGAGCATCAATTTGCGGTCTCCATTGAAGAGAGGAATCAATATGTAACCCTAGGAAAACCGTTGAGTCGACAAAGTCAACGATCTCATCCTTTAGCATTATCTTAGTTGGGAGTTCTCTTACATTTGGTAACATGAATTTTATGCATTTGGTTTTTTTAGCATTTAGTAAGAGGTTGTTGGAGGTGAACCAATCTAGTATTATTTATTTATAGTAGTTCAGCACGACGACTTGTAGCAGAATGGCTCCGTCCCTCGTTCCGTCGGCATTTATAGAAAAAGCTATTCAACCCTCGAGTCACAGAAAAACGTCCGCACAGGGCAAACTAGTCGAGTTCAAAAAGTAGATATTGGTAAAGAAAGATCTCGGGTCTCAAAAATTTAATTGGGCGTTCCACAAGGATTTTTTTTTATTATAATATTTTTTTTTTTTTTTTTTTTAAATAAATAAATAAATAATGCTGGACAGTTCACACAGCATTATCTAGCCCCAAGGAAAGCAGAGCTTGTGTTATGGGTACTAGATAACTGATATACGTAATATTATACATTACATAGATAGATATTTTTTATTATACATAGAAAACACCCAGACCAACGGAACAAATTTCTGCAGATCGTACACAAATTTGTTCCGAGGCGGGGATCGAACCCGCAACCTCTTGCGTCGCAGGCAGACTCTCGCCCGCTGCGCCACTGAGGTCGACAAGAATCAATATTAGGTCCCTTTTTATTTTTAGTTTATGTAAATGATCCCTTTTTTTGCAAAAGATCTCTGTGATATAGTGTTATTTGCTGATGATACTTCATTGATTTTTAAAGTTGACAGAAAAAAATGTAATTATGACGATGTAAATAACTCGCTTTCACAAATACTAGATTGGTTCTGCTCCAACAACCTCTTACTAAATGCTAAAAAAACCAAATGCATAAAATTCATGTTACCAAATGAAAGAGAACTCCCAACTAAGATAATGCTAAAGGATGAGATCGTTGACCTTGTCGACTCAACGGTTTTCCTAGGGTTACATATTGATTCCTCTCTTCAATGGAGACCGCAAATTGATGCTCTCGCAAGCAAACTTAGTTCAGCAGCCTATGCTGTTCGAACAATTAGATATATTACCGATGAAGATACAGCTAGGTTAGTTTATTTCAGTTACTTCCATAGTATCATGTCTTATGGTATTTTGCTTTGGGGACGGGCAGCCGACATTCAGACTATCTTTGTTCTCCAAAAAAGGGCTGTACGCGCAATTTATAAATTAAAGCCAGGCCACTCTTTGAGGGAATTATTTAAAGACATAAATATTTTGCGCGTATTCAATATTTATATTTATATAAAACTAACTAAGCTTAACATTATATCCCTTATATACCATTGTCAGTTGTCAGTGTATAACTGAGCGACATCTGGCCAAGCATTAACATCATTGATGTAATCATCGATGGAGTAATAGGCTTTCTTTATAAGATTTCGTTTTATGTATTGTTTAAATTTACGAATTGGGAGCTCAGTTGCTTCAGATGGAAGCTTGTTATAGAAGCGTACACAATTGCCCATAAACGATTTCCCTACCTTTCGTAATCTATATGATGGGATGTGCAGTTTGTTCTTGTTTCTTGTATTTATTTTGTGAACATCACATTTTTTTAAAAAGGTATCTTTATTTTTGTGCGTATATATTAGATTTTCATAGATGTATTGCGATATTACTGTCAAAATATTTATATCTTTAAATAATTCCCTCAAAGAGTGGCGTGGCTTTAATTTATAAATTGCGCGTATAGCCCTTTTTTGGAGAACAAAGATAGTCTGAATATCGGCTGCCCGTCCCCAAAGCAGAATACCATAAGACATTATACTATGGAAGTAACTGAAATAAACTAACCTAGCTGTATCTTCATCCGTAATATATCTAATTGTTCGAACAGCATAGGCTGCTGAGCTAAGTCTGCCTGCGAGAGCATCAATTTGCGGTCTCCATTGAAGAGATGAATCAATATGTAACCCTAGAAAAACGGTTGAGTCTACAAGGTCAACAATCTCATCCTTAAGCATTATCTTAGTTGGGAGTTCTCTTACATTTGGTAACATGAACTTTATGCATTTAGTTTTTTTAGCATTGAGCAAGAGGTTATTGGCCGTGAACCAATCTAGTATTTGTGAAAGCGAATTATTTACGTCGTCATAATTACATTTATTTCTGTCAACTTTAAAAATCAATGAAGTATCATCAGCAAATAAGACCATATCACAGAGATCTTTTGCTAAAAAAGGGAGATCATTTACATACACTAAAAATAAAAAGGGACCTAATATTGATCCTTGTGGGACGCCTAATTCAATCTTTGAGCCCTTCGATCTTTCTTTACCAATATCTACTTTTTGGATTCTATCAGATAAATAAGATTGCATAAGGTCCAGTGCCTTGTTGCCAATTCCATAGTGTTTGAATTTTCTGATTAGTGTATCATGATCCACACAATCAAAGGCCTTAGAAAGGTCACAAAATATACCAATAGTTCCCTGTGAATATTAGTGCCTTATGCCTTGACTAAGTGTTCCCTGTGAATATTAGTGCCTTATGCCTTGACTAAGTGTTCCCTGTGAATATTAGTGCCTTATGCCTTGACTAAGTGTTCCCTGTGAATATTAGTGCCTTATGCCTTGACTAAGTGTTCGCTGTGATTATTAGTGCCTTATGCCTTGACTAAGTGATCCCTGTGAATATTAGTGCCTTATGCCTTGACTAAGTGTTCCCTGTGAATATTAGTGCCTTATGCCTTGACTAAGTGATCCCTGTGAATATTAGTGCCTTATGCCTTGACTAAGTGTTCCCTGTGAATATTAGTGCCTTATGCCTTGACTAAGTGATCCCTGTGAATATTAGTGCCTTATGCCTTGACTAAGTGATCCCTGTGAATATTAGTGCCTTATGCCTTGACTAAGTGATCCCTGTGAATATTAGTGCCTTATGCCTTGACTAAGTGATCCCTGTGAATATTAGTGCCTTATGCCTTGACTAAGTGTTCCCTGTGAATATTAGTGCCTTATGCCCTGACTAAGTGATCCCTGTGAATATTAGTGCCTTATGCCTTGACTAAGTGATCCCTGTGAATATTAGTGCCTTATGCCTTGACTAAGTGATCCCTGTGAATATTAGTGCCTTATGCCTTGACTAAGTGATCCCTGTGAATATTAGTGCCTTATGCCTTGACTAAGTGATCCCTGTGAATATTAGTGCCTTATGCCTTGACTAAGTGATCCCTGTGAATATTAGTGCCTTATGCCTTGACTAAGTGTTCCCTGTGAATATTAGTGCCTTATGCCCTGACTAAGTGATCCCTGTGAATATTAGTGCCTTATGCCTTGACTAAGTGATCCCTGTGAATATTAGTGCCTTATGCCTTGACTAAGTGATCCCTGTGAATATTAGTGCCTTATGCCTTGACTAAGTGTTCCCTGTGAATATTAGTGCCTTATGCCTTGACTAAGTGTTCCCTGTGAATATTAGTGCCTTATGCCCTGACTAAGTGATCCCTGTGAATATTAGTGCCTTATGCCTTGACTAAGTGTTCCCTGTGAATATTAGTGCCTTATGCCTTGACTAAGTGATCCCTGTGAATATTAGTGCCTTATGCCTTGACTAAGTGATCCCTGTGAATATTAGTGCCTTATGCCTTGACTAAGTGATCCCTGTGAATATTAGTGCCTTATGCCTTGACTAAGTGATCCCTGTGAATATTAGTGCCTTATGCCTTGACTAAGTGTTCCCTGTGAATATTAGTGCCTTATGCCCTGACTAATTGATCCCTGTGAATATTAGTGCCTTATGCCTTGACTAAGTGATCCCTGTGAATATTAGTGCCTTATGCCTTGACTAAGTGATCCCTGTGAATATTAGTGCCTTATGCCTTGACTAAGTGATCCCTGTGAATATTAGTGCCTTATGCCTTGACTAAGTGATCCCTGTGAATATTAGTGCCTTATGCCTTGACTAAGTGATCCCTGTGAATATTAGTGCCTTATGCCTTGACTAAGTGTTCCCTGTGAATATTAGTGCCTTATGCCCTGACTAAGTGATCCCTGTGAATATTAGTGCCTTATGCCTTGACTAAGTGATCCCTGTGAATATTAGTGCCTTATGCCTTGACTAAGTGATCCCTGTGAATATTAGTGCCTTATGCCTTGACTAAGTGATCCCTGTGAATATTAGTGCCTTATGCCTTGACTAAGTGATCCCTGTGAATATTAGTGCCTTATGCCTTGACTAAGTGATCCCTGTGAATATTAGTGCCTTATGCCTTGACTAAGTGATCCCTGTGAATATTAGTGCCTTATGCCTTGACTAAGTGATCCCTGTGAATATTAGTGCCTTATGCCTTGACTAAGTGATCCCTGTGAATATTAGTGCCTTATGCCTTGACTAAGTGATCCCTGTGAATATTAGTGCCTTATGCCTTGACTAAGTGATCCCTGTGAATATTAGTGCCTTATGCCTTGACTAAGTGTTCCCTGTGAATATTAGTGCCTTATGCCCTGACTAAGTGATCCCTGTGAATATTAGTGCCTTATGCCTTGACTAAGTGATCCCTGTGAATATTAGTGCCTTATGCCTTGACTAAGTGATCCCTGTGAATATTAGTGCCTTATGCCTTGACTAAGTGATCCCTGTGAATATTAGTGCCTTATGCCCTGACTAAGTGATCCCTGTGAATATTAGTGCCTTATGCCTTGACTAAGTGATCCCTGTGAATATTAGTGCCTTATGCCTTGACTAAGTGATCCCTGTGAATATTAGTGCCTTATGCCTTGACTAAGTGTTCCCTGTGAATATTAGTGCCTTATGCCCTGACTAAGTGATCCCTGTGAATATTAGTGCCTTATGCCTTGACTAAGTGATCCCTGTGAATATTAGTGCCTTATGCCTTGACTAAGTGATCCCTGTGAATATTAGTGCCTTATGCCTTGACTAAGTGATCCCTGTGAATATTAGTGCCTTATGCCTTGACTAAGTGATCCCTGTGAATATTAGTGCCTTATGCCTTGACTAAGTGATCCCTGTGAATATTAGTGCCTTATGCCTTGACTAAGTGATCCCTGTGAATATTAGTGCCTTATGCCTTGACTAAGTGATCCCTGTGAATATTAGTGCCTTATGCCTTGACTAAGTGATCCCTGTGAATATTAGTGCCTTATGCCTTGACTAAGTGATCCCTGTGAATATTAGTGCCTTATGCCTTGACTAAGTGATCCCTGTGAATATTAGTGCCTTATGCCTTGACTAAGTGATCCCTGTGAATATTAGTGCCTTATGCCTTGACTAAGTGATCCCTGTGAATATTAGTGCCTTATGCCTTGACTAAGTGATCCCTGTGAATATTAGTGCCTTATGCCTTGACTAAGTGTTCCCTGTGAATCTATGAATAAATGAAATGAAAAACAAAAAAAATTAATGCAATGAGAGAAGTAGTTTTAAGGCTGTTGTATGGGCTAACACGACTTTTTCAAAATGATATATCTCCGTTATGAGTAAATAAAAATGTATGAAAAAAATATATGTTGCAAAATAGATATTAAACTACAATTTGTACGATAGAAATGATTGAATCTTTATTATAACTATATAAAAAAAAATCCAAAGTAAAGCATTTTTTGTTCGAAATCCGGATATATCTTTTAAACGGTATTGAGTTATATCATTTTTCTTAACACAATTATTTGTCAAAGTATTTCACACAATTTGAACGTTTCACGAGTAAAACAAATTATTAATCAGGCTACAAATAATTATTTTATGTTTTCGATATGAAATGGGATGGGTTGGCCTGGGCGCGGGCGACGGGCGGCAGTGTGGCTCAGACTGTCGGACGTGGAGGTTGTGTCGCTCGTCGTCGCGTCGGTCCTAGTGTACCTATTTTAGATATTACAATACTTACCTATTTAATAGCAATAATCATTATTGTTTGCGCATGGACGCTGTAGTGTTATCTAGTATTATTTGAGCTCGGACTCTTGTTTTGTGAAAATATTATACTAAAAAATATTATACTGTACCTAGTAAGTACAATATTTTTATATACTTAGCATTTGCTGTCATTTTATTTTACTACTGCCTACGAATAAATACAATTATACGACCTCAGTGGCGCAGCGGGCGAGAGTCTGCCTGCGACGCAAGAGGTTGCGGGTTCGATCCCCGCCTCGGAACAAATTTGTGTACGATCTGCAGAAATTTGTTCCGTTGGTCTGGGTGTTTTCTATGTAAAATAAAAAATATCTATCTATGTAATGTATAATATTACGTATATCAGTTATCTAGTACCCATAACACAAGCTCTGCTTACCTTGGGGCTAGATAATGCTGTGTGAATTGTCCAGCATTATTTATTATTTATTTATTATAATAGTTGCATAAAAATACTTATGAAACAGTTTTGTTTTATTATTTACTAGCTGTACCCCGCGGTGTTACCCGCGCCGCGATTAGAATGATCCCACGGGAACCATACATTTCACCGGGATAAAAAGTAGCATAATGTACTATTCTAAACTATAATCTATCTCTGTGCCAAATTTCAAACAGATCTGTTCAGCCGTTCTTGTGCGATTGAGTAACAAACATCCATCTATCCAAACTTTCACATTTATAATATTAGTGAGATGAATGTACCTACTAGGGATATAACGAATGTCAAATTTTCGACATTCGCGAATGCGAATGCGAGTATTCGATGCTCACATTCGGGAATGCTAATGTTGGTTATTCGAACTTGCCGCCAACTTCACACACTGCTTATTGGCGCGCGCGTTGTCCAATTACCAACGCTTGTATTAGCTATCTTCAACCACCAATTACGTACGAGTAATAATGTTTATTTTAGAGATGTAACGAATACTCGCATTCGCATTCGCGAATATTCGCAGGATTTTTAATATTCGCATTCGCATTCGCCAAAATCTATGCGAATATTTGGCGAATGTTGTAAAACGTACCTAAATAGGTATTAAAAAAATTTTCCCTTTTACATGCGGAATTATAAAAAAAAACTGCACATCTCGTTAATAGGGATGATGACAGTAACAAAAAAGCAACATTATTATGTACCTATTTACCAAATTATATCAGAGCCATACATGACAAAACGCGTATTATAATTTTTATTTTGATCAAGATCAATTATTATTTTGATAAATAACATCTACGAAATACAATAATCCGCCATGACACGTTGAACACCAATTAGAGAACACAGACCCATGACGTCATGTCGTCACAAAGTAAATGGAAGGCACAGAACCACAGAAATAAGTAATGGTAAACGTATGACTTTTTTCAATCAATAGCTTGCTTCTTTGTTTTATATTATATTGTTTATACTTGTTTCTATTATATGATTGTATTAATAATTTGTAAAGAAGTGCGAGTGAGACATAAAAAATTGTGTATCGGTGACGTCACAGACAGTCGCCACGAGTATTGTAGATTGTGTTGTGCTTTTTAGAGTGAAATTTAAATTATATTTTTAAAAACTCAATTTCACCTTCAAAATCTATGTTTTTTGCAGAAGTATGTTTTATTTTCTATTCAGTAGATGTTTAAAAATATCAAGGAGTAGTCTCAAAATCAATCATCATGTCTATTACTATATTTTTTTACGGCACTCTTATTACAGACTTTAGGAACTTTGTAAGAAACTCTGACAAAGGTTTAAAAACCTAACCGAAAATAAAACTATGTTGAACTTTGTTTGGGTGACTTATGTGTCTGTCCGTGGCTTTGCACGCGTTTATACGAAATTAAAGAAACTAAACGTTTAATGTTTATTTTTTCCCCGTGGGAACTAATTTGTGGGATCGAAAAATAGCCTAGCCTTTGCTTTGAATGACATAAATTAAGGTAACTTTTTAATGGCGGTAACCACTTGACAAATATATGGTTTGTTTTTGGCGTGCACAGACCTAGGACAAGGCCGTCCTTTATTATTTATTATTATGTTATACTGGTTAATAAATAAATATGAATATTTAAAATATAAAAAAAAACAAGTTATTTTCTAGTTACACCCAACCCAAACCTCAAGCTAGAAATCTTAAATTTGAAGCATAAGAGTTTTGGACATTACACTCCCAGGCCCCAAAGGAAAAGAGGATTGAATTTTTTATGTGTTTCTTTTAACTCTACGAAGTGGCCAAATTTGCAATGTGTTGTTTGTTTACAAACTAGTGAAACACCTACTCAAACAATGAAACCATGGCCGGTACCACCCTCAACTTGGTATAGAATACATGCAGATTTTTAGGTCCCTTTTATAATAAAATGTTCCTTATAATTGTAGACAGCTACTCTAAATGGCCAGAGGTATTTGAAATGTCAAACATAACCAGTAACAAAACATTAGATCATTGGATCAGTTGAGCTACCTGTAGATTGTTTGCAACAGTTTGCAGATTGCTTAATTGTTTCTATTGTAAATACTAGTTTTAATTTAAATTTGTTATTTGATTGTTATTTTCTTTCTGAATAAAGATGTTTATGTAAACATTAGATGTTTTTAAAAATCATTCACAACATTTGGATACCCAGTGCACCTAGTGACTGACAACGGTCCTACATTTAGGCTAAGTTCAGATGAAAGCGCGACAACACGCGGTTGGCTCGGCGCGCGGTTTAAGACTGTAACAAATCAATGTTGTTGTGTACATGACCGCGCGTGCCCGCGCGTGCCCGCGCACACCGCCGTGCATCGCGCGCACCGCCATGCATCGCGCGCACCGCCATGCATCGCGCGCACCGCCATGCATCGCGCGCACCGCCATGCATCGCGCGCACCGCCATGCATCGCGCGCACCGCCATGCATCGCGCGCACCGCCATGCATCGCGCGCACCGCCATGCATCGCGCGCACCGCCATGCATCGCGCGCACCGCCATGCATCGCGCGCACCGCCATGCAACGCGCGCACCGCCGTGCATCGCGCGCACCGCCATGCATCGCGCGCACCGCCATGCATCGCGCGCACCGCCATGCATAGCGCGCACCGCCATGCATCGCGCGCACCGCCATGCATCGCGCGCACCGCCATGCATCGCGCGCACCGCCATGCATAGCGCGCACCGCCATGCATAGCGCGCACCGCCATGCATCGCGCGCACCGCCATGCAACGCGCGCACCGCCATGCATCGCGCGCACCGCCATGCATCGCGCGCACCGCCATGCAACGCGCGCACCGCCGTGCATCGCGCGCACCGCCATGCATCGCGCGCACCGCCATGCAACGCGCGCACCGCCATGCATCGCGCGCACCGCCATGCATCGCGCGCACCGCCATGCATCGCGCGCACCGCCATGCAACGCGCGCACCGCCGTGCATCGCGCGCACCGCCGTGCATCGCGCGCACCGCCATGCATCGCGCGCACCGCCATGCAACGCGCGCACCGCCATGCATCGCGCGCAAGATGTTGACCCGCTCGCCACCGCGCGGAGTCGCGCGGTTTAAGATCTACACTCCTATAATATCGACCTGTTCAGTTGACCCGCGCAGTTTGAGGCGGAAGGACGCAAGGAGCGACGAAAAAAATGGAGGACGACATACATGTTACTATCAGTTTTTCTTTTGGTGATATGCAATATCTTACAGCACCATCTGTAGGTTGCAAATCCTTTTCAATGTAATCATACAAAAAGTCAAAGGAAGCAATCGACATCTTAAAATAGTTGACAAATCGATCTTCGTGTAGTCTTAGTGTGGGATATAAAGTCACAAACTTCTGCCGCCATCTGAACAGGTGAATCGCGCGGCAGCGCGCGTCGTCGCGCGTTCATCTGAACTTAGCCTAACTAGCCAAGAATTTTCAGATTTCTGTAAATCAAACCAGATAAAACATACATTCACACCACCATATCATCCTGCAACAAACGGTGCGGCAGAGAGATTTGTTGAAACTTTTAAGTCTGCAGTGACTAAAATAAAAGAAAGTGGGCATAGTTTGGTTTCAGCGATTAATCTGTTTTTGTTCGATTATAGAAGTACACCCCAACGCACCACTGGAGTGTCCCCAGCTCGATTAATGTTGGGTAGGGAGATTAGGAACTGATTTAGTTTGTTGCGCCCACCTCTTGTTGCAGAAGTTGTGCAGGAAAAAGTAAAAACATGGCATCAAGGAAACAGAGATACAGGGTTTGAGGTTGGACAAAAAGTTATGGTAAAAGACTACAGGAAAGGAGCCAAGCCATGGGTTCAAGGTTTGATTATAGGGGAAAGTATCGCAGGTGTTAGTTATATGATTGATGTAGAAGGCTTAAGGCTTAAAGCTTAAGGCTTTAAGGTAGAAACGCCACATAAATCAAATGTTATCTTGTTCACAAAGTTTAGAATCATAAGTTTGTGGTTTGTTAAATCTTACATGTTTTCTTGCTCATACTGATGTAGTTAGTAAAAGGGATAAGCACTTAATTGGTTAAGAAATAAGTAAATGTTAAACATAGTTTATGGGGGAAGAGTGTGGTGTCCGAGCTCCGTACAGAACACACTTCACCTCAGTCAGCTGACTCTGTCACTCCGATGCCTCGCCCTCTTTCCTATGACCTTCCACAATGTAAGTGTGTGCTCTTGATAGAATAAATCATTATTAAATAATTAGTGGTTTTCTTCAAATTATAACATAAAAAGTACAACTTTTGCTTTAATACAATATTATAAATATTTTATTTGAATAAACTCCAGTCAAGTAGGTACTCCAAGGATTTTCAATTTGTTACCCGATTCAAAGTATACGAGAGCCCAAAATAATTTTCCAAGCAGAGATATAGAGAGAGAGATATAGAGAGAGAGATATATAGAGAGAGAGATATCCACAGAGGTGTTTCACAATCAGAACAAAACGTTTGAGAAGCAACAGAAACAGCAGCTGTGTTATCGTTTGAGAAGCAACAGAAACAGCAGCTGTGTTATCGTTTGAGAAGCAACAGAAACAGCAGCTGTGTTATCGTTTGAGAAGCAACAGAAACAGCAGCTGTGTTATCGTTTGAGAAGCAACAGAAACAGCAGCTGTGTTATCGTTTGAGAAGCAACAGAAACAGCAGCTGTGTTATCGTTTGAGAAGCAACAGAAACAGCAGCTGTGTTATCGTTTGAGAAGCAACAGAAACAGCAGCTGTGTTATCGTTTACCTCTTATTTTACTTTTACTTTTTATCGTTAAAATTAAAACTCCTCAATGGCGATAGCTCGGGAGCCGGAGCCGCCCACTCATTTATAACGAGAATGCGGAATCTATTTACAGACAGGCCCTAATGGTGATTAATGAAAGCAATTTGACTTCAAAATTAAAATTCGTTTTATCTCTCCCGTAAACCAATACAGACTGTGTAGCTGCGACTCGAACTCAACGACGACATTCAGATATGGGTCCCAGAGAACCCCTACTCGATAAATTTTAAGAAACAAACATAATTACAGTACCATGTCAATATATTTATGAACACTTGTTGTACACTCATAAGAATATTAATCGGTTTCCCAAAAATAGCGATATACATAATTTAAATACTAGAAATAAGAATAAACTCGCTGTGCCCACAACTAGGCTACACAAGATTAATGTATCTTTTAAAGGACAATGTATACGCTTCTACAACAAAACTCCAAGTGAGTTGCAAAAATTATCAATAAATTAATTCAAACAAATTGTCAAACATATCCTTTGTAAAAAGGCTTACTATAAAATATCAGATTATCTAGACGATAAAAAAGCTTGGGACGAGTTTTGCTCCAACTCGAAAACTAACATTCTAACAAGGTAAAGGTTTCTTGTTCGCTTCTTTACTTTACCTTAAAAAGATTGAAGTGGACAAAAAATCAAAGTGATCACTTTATTTCCTAGTTTTACTTATGTAATCTGAGTTTTTGTGACGTGTCCAAGAGTCAAAAGGAAATAAAGCACTTTGTTTTTTTTTTAATTATGTTGTCTGTCTGACGGCTCTCTTGGCATGGCGCCGCGTTGGACGACATGAGGGGTAGTATTGATTTGGCTTGGCAAGTATTTTCCTCGTATGTCAAAAGCTTACTCGACGATATCTCTAACACAAGTAAGAGTGTTTTACCACTGACCTGGAGCAGAGAGGAATCGACCAAATAAAGGGTCTCATTAGACGGTCTAAGAAGAATGAAGCGTTTATGAGCTTGAGTTTTTTTTTTTTTTTTTTTTTTTTTTCATTTATTGTTTGTGAATCAGGTAATGTTACAGTCAGTACATAAGACTTATGGTAGAGCGCTGGATTCTGCCGCTTAGGCGTACAAACATGTTTTTATACATAGGTACATTGATAAAATATTGGAACTAACAATCAACAATTTTATTTTATTTAGAAGCATGCATTAATATTGTAATTTATATTCAATACTTATCATTTACAATCAATTACATACTGATCAATGTATTGAGTTTGTTCGATTTCAGTCTGCGTCGGAAGGAGGAAGGCACCCGTTGGAAGACGACGTATGTGCTGTCGTACCGCACCTAACGTCGCTGCTTGTAAACGCTGAGCAAGTAGTAAGGCGCTGGCGCTGGTTGGTTGCAGGTGGCGACGTTCGAAGCGCAGCTGGCGGAGCTGCGGCGGCGCGAGGGCGCGTTGCGAGCGCGACGCGCGGCGCGGCTGGCGCGCGTCGCGCTGCCCAACATACACGCGCTGGAGCCCCCCGCTCAAGCCGGGGACCACTCACTCGCTAGCGCAGCCGACATGGTACGTAACGTTCGAAGCGCAGCTGGCGGAGCTGCGGCGGCGCGAGGGCGCGTTGCGAGCGCGACGCGCGGCGCGGCTGGCGCGCGTCGCGCTGCCCAACATACACGCGCTGGAGCCCCCCGCTCAAGCCGGGGACCACTCACTCGCTAGCGCAGCCGACATGGTACGTAACGTTCGAAGCGCAGCTGGCGGAGCTGCGGCGGCGCGAGGGCGCGTTGCGAGCGCGGCGCGCGGCGCGGCTGGCGCGCGTCGCGCTGCCCAACATACACGCGCTGGAGCCCCCCGCTCAAGCCGGGGACCACTCACTCGCTAGCGCAGCCGACATGGTACGTAACGTTAGAAGCGCAGCTGGCGGAGCTGCGGCGGCGCGAGGGCGCGTTGCGAGCGCGGCGCGCGGCGCGGCTGGCGCGCGTCGCGCTGCCCAACATACACGCGCTGGAGCCCCCCGCTCAAGCCGGGGATTTTTCACCTATTTATTGATCAGTTAGGTATTGATTATTCAGCTTAGAGGCCTACGCCAAAAACGGCGACTACTAACAATGAAATTTATTAAAAAAAATATATATCAATAAACATTTGTCAAGTTCGTAGAGAAATAAAGGCTAATTTTATTTTTTTATTTTATTTATTGATTATTCAGTAGACGATGGCCTATAAAAAAAGTCTCAAAAATTATCCTGGACAAGTGTGAATTTTGAATTCTTACTTATTAGAGGAGTAGCCTATCGATGGAACTCTCAGCACGTAATGGTACGCACCTGCATTATATTTAGTAACGGAGTTGCCTGCTGTCACTGAGGGAAACAGTTTCAGTGTTGGCTGAACGCCCACCCCATATGACAAAAGCATTCTATTACGTGTCAGATTGAGAAAAACAAGTGACTTGATATGTACACAATTAATTTATTAACTATTGAGTGGGCGCCAGGAGGGTTTTACAAGTTGGACGACGGAACCCTGCCAATCCAAGAAAGCTGGCTTCTACAGCGCTTTGAGCGATGAGTAAAAGTTTATATAACTAGGTATTCTTATGATCCCGGTAATGAGCTCTCCTATAAACTGTTCTCCAAATCCATAAGAAACGGCGACAGTTTCACAACAACACTATTGAAACACTCACCCCTACAGAAACTTATTACTCTGGGATCATTTACATGAATATTTGAAGCAACAACACAAAAATATAAATGCTAACAAACTTGCGTGTGCTCATACAAAAAGCATCTAACAAATGGCCGTCGGTCAAGCCGAACTTATCATTAAGGCCCATACCCCACCGAAAGTGGCGCCGCCACCTAATTTGTCTTATTATTCCGTTTAACAAAGGAATTTTCAAAAATCCTTCTTCCAGTTTGTGATAACTATCATAAGCTTTTTTTTAATGCCTCTGTAATAGTTTTATTCTATTTATTTTAGGAAGAGATACGAAAATAGATTTTGGTGGCCACCAAGTGCAACTTCGTATCTCTTCCTAAACTAAATAGAATAAAACTATTACAGAGGCATTAAAAAAAAGCTTATGATAGGTATCACAAACTGGAAGAAGGATTTTTGAAAATTCCTTTGTTAAACAGAATAATAACATAAAGTAGGTGGTGGCGCTAGTTTAGGTGCTGTATGCGCCTTAAATATTTTCAACTGTCTACCGACCTCTATCCTACCTGCTACTCTGTTTTTGATAGGCATTGGAATGTATCACTTACCAAGACAAATAATTATTTTGAATATGAAAAAAGTAAAGTCGTAGAGATTTGAACCTACTTCCTCTTGCACCTAAGGCGGGCCGGGTACGCCTAAGCCACGGAGCAGTTAGCAGCTTAGGCGAAATTAAGATTGACATCTACTATCGTCGGATGACGTCACAGAAAATGTTCATTACAATTCTCTGAAACTCAAAGCAGATCCATTTCCGCGCGTCAAGATAAGAACATTGCTGTGTCAGCATAGATCACGCCTCAGGCCACCAGTCCTAACGATTACCTACTTTACAAGATAAGAACATTGCTGTGTCAGCATAGATCACGCCTCAGGCCACCAGTCCTAACGATTACCTACTTTACAAGATAAGAACATTGCTGTGTCAGCATAGATCACGCCTCAGGCCACCAGTCCTAACGATTACCTACTTTACAAGATAAGAACATTGCTGTGTCAGCATAGATCACGCCTCAGGCCACCAGTCCTAACGATTACCTACTTTACAAGATAAGAACATTGCTGTGTCAGCATAGATCACGCCTCAGGCCACCAGTCCTAACGATTACCTACTTTACAAGATAAGAACATTGCTGTGTCAGCATAGATCACGCCTCAGGCCACCAGTCCTAACGATTACCTACTTTATTTCGTCGCTTTTTTTTTCAGGTTCTTTTAGACAGGCAGGATTTGATGCCGTCCATAACGGAGGACGCAGGTAGATATGAGAGCCTGTGGGTCCGAAACATCCTGACACGCAGCTCGGGTGAGCTGGCGGGGGCGCAGGGCCGGCCTCGGCGCCCGCCTCGGCCAGAGAGACTCTCCTCCGCGGAGGGCGCCAGTCTGCTGAGCTTGAGGTATTCAATCGCGACATTTACTCATTTTAGCATATAGAGAACGGACACATGGATTATTTAAAACACCGGTCCATTTTGCAATTTTGACATAAGGCATAAAATGGATACCTAGGTAGTCAGAGTAAATACTTGTTCTATGATAGTAAAAAAATATGTTTTTTCAAATGTAATCAAGATTTGT
The DNA here is from genome assembly GCA_946478455.1 of Eupithecia vulgata. Lineage (NCBI taxonomy): Eukaryota > Metazoa > Arthropoda > Insecta > Lepidoptera > Geometridae > Eupithecia > Eupithecia vulgata. The sequence goes on along the minus strand of OX297873.1, from coordinate 334,839 downwards.
ATTTTATTTGTACTTTATTTGTTGATTGGTTTTTTCATTCCTAATATTCTAATTTAAAACATTTTTATAAACGTTTAGAGGAGGTAGGAACAATCGGGAATATTTTATTCCCGGTTGTTCCTAGTAGTAACAATCGGGAAAATTTTTCCCGATTGTTCCTAGTAGGAACGCAGGGGGTAGGGACAATCGGGAATAGGCGTTTCCGCCCTGCCAAATCGGATTAGGACCCCGCCCCAGGCGCGCCGCGAGCTCGCTACAATAAGTAGGTACTATTAGAACCCCGCCCCGGGCGCACACATGAATATACTGCGCGCAACCAAACGCCTTTCACTCCATACATGAATATACTGCGCGCAACCAAACGCCTTTCACTCCACACATGAATATACTGCGCGCAACCAAACGCCTTTCACTCCATACATGAATATACTGCGCGCAACCAAACGCCTTTCACTCCACACATGAATATACTGCGCGCAACCAAACGCCTTTCACTCCACACATGAATATACTGCGCGCAACCAAACGCCTTTCACTCCATACATGAATATACTGCGCGCAACCAAACGCCTTTCACTCCACACATGAATATACTGCGCGCAACCAAACGCCTTTCACTCCACACATGAATATACTGCGCGCAACCAAACGCCTTTCACTCCATACATGAATATACTGCGCGCAACCAAACGCCTTTCACTCCATACATGATTAGATCAATAATGTTAATTTTTGCAGGGCATAACTACTACAGTCTAGATAAGTTCCTTATGTCGTATTATGTATAATGTATATCAGTTATCTAGCACCTTTGTTTCTGATATCTGTGTCTAGCACCCGTAACCCATAACCCATAACACATAACCCATAACCCATAACCCATAACCCATAACCCATAACCCATAACCCATAACCCATAACACAAGCTTGTCCAGTGTTCTTATTAATATATGTATTGATTTTATATCCACATTTAGGTTTATAGTATAATATTAAAAAACTTATAGTAAGATTACGACTGACTGACTTATTTTAGAAGAAAGTTATTGATTGTGATTTTTATTGTAAACATTTACGAGAGGCTTATTTTATTAGTAAGATGCCGAATGTTTGTAATGGCGCTGACGACGTGGGATGCCTGAAACGTTATGTGACGTGGCGCTCGCCTCAGTAGCTGCACTACATCATGACGCTGATGCACATGCTGATCTCTTGACGTAGTGCACAGTTGTAGCAGGAGTTAGCATTCCTAGCATAGTGCATAGGTTGTAGCAGGAGTTAGTACTCCTAGCATAGTGCATAGTTGTACCTAGCAGGAGTTAGCATTCCTAGCATAGTGCATAGTTGTAGCAGGAGTTAGCATTCCTAGCATAGTGCATAGTTGTAGCAGGAGTTAGTATTCCTAGGATAGTGCATAGTTGTAGCAGGAGTTAGTACTCCTAGCATAGTGCATAGTTGTACCTAGCAGGAGTTAGCATTCCTAGCATAGTGCATAGTTGTAGCAGGAGTTAGCATTCCTAGCATAGTGCATAGGTTGTAGCAGGAGTTAGTACTCCTAGCATAGTGCATAGTTGTACCTAGCAGGAGTTAGCATTCCTAGCATAGTGCATAGTTGTAGCAGGAGTTAGCATTCCTAGCATAGTGCATAGTTGTAGCAGGAGTTAGCATTCCTAGCATTGTGCATAGTTGTAGCAGGAGTTAGTACTCCTAGCATAGTGCATTGTTGTACCTAGCAGGAGTTAGCATTCCTAGCATAGTGCATAGTTGTAGCAGGAGTTAGCATTCCTAGCATAGTGCATAGTTGTAGCAGGAGTTAGTATTCCTAGGATAGTGCATAGTTGTAGCAGGAGTTAGTATTCCTAACATAGTGCATTGTTGTACCTAGCAGGAGTTAGCATTCCTAGCATAGTGCATAGTTGTAGCAGGAGTTAGCATTTCTAGCATAGTGCATAGTTGTAGCAGGAGTTAGCATTCCTAGCATAGTGCATAGTTGTAGCAGGAGTTAGCATTCCTAGCATAGTGCATAGTTGTAGCAGGAGTTAGCATTCCTAGCATAGTGCATAGTTGTAGCAGGAGTTAGCATTCCTAGCATAGTGCATAGTTGTAGCGTCCTTAACGCCCCCGCCGTCCCGTCCCCAGCGTGGGCGCGCTGGATGAAGCGCTTCCCCGCGCTCCGCTGCCGGCGCCCTCACCCCCGCCGCTGCCCGAATACGTCGTGCCAGTGCCGCGTCGGCTTGATTTTGTCAACTTCATCGTCGGACACACAGAGTCTGTAAGGCACACCATTATTCCGTTTAATACCTACCTACAGAAATTATAATTTTTGACCTCCTCCAATTCCCTACGGACCCCGTCAAACACGAAGCCTACCCCTGGTGGTAGGCCGGGACGAAACTCTTCCAGCAAAATAGTGCTACCCTAGCAGGTACCTTAAAACATCACAAAAATTATTTAAAACCAAGATAGGATAAACATGAAGGAACTTTGACCAACTGCGAATATCTTATCAACTCCCTGTAGCTGCAATCAACTTCTGCTCTCATGGCACTTTTAGAACTATTTAAAAAAACTAAGTTTTATAGGTACTAATTTTATTTAAACAAAATAACTACTAAACTATCTATATCAATTATACTTATACTAATATTATAAAGAGGAAAGATTTGTTTGTTTATTTGTTTGTTTGAATTAAATAGGCTCCGTATCTGCCCACAGCAAGTATGCGTACATGCTTTTTAAATGGCGCAAGGTCGTTGGTTTAGATGGCTTAAAAACGGTGTATCATAGTTATGTATCATCAAAATTACGCTACGGTATTATATTTTGGGGCAACTGCAAAGATACGAGAAATAATATTTAGGGCACAAAAAAGGTGCATCAGAGCAATACATGGTTTAAAAAGCACTGACAGCTGCAAACCCCACTTTATAGCTTTAAAAATATTAACCGTGCCATCCCTTTTTATATTTCAAATAGCTCTGTTTGTGAAGTCTAATCAAGAGCTCTATCAAAAAGCTAGTCATTCGCGGAGCAGGCGTGACCTGAGTCGCATTTGCTCAAATGGAGGCCACACAGCTCTACATCGTAAAAACTTTTGTGGAATAGCTCCGAAAATATACAATAAGTTACCAGCTGCTCTACGCGAGTTAAGCCTAACGTTGTTTAAGCAACCTTAAAATGCTACTATCATATCAATGAATTTTTCACAAACTCTAACATTAAAATTCTATAAGTCTGACATTGTTTTACAAGTTTGCTAATCCTTTTGTTACGTGTTGTATGGACCAATGTTATTTTTCATACTAATAGTTTACTTTATACAACATTTTAAATTGTTCTACGACCTCTGTTTTCCGAAAAAAATTACTGCTATACACATTTTTGCTAGACAGAAATGGATTTCCCGAGGCATTAAAATTTGTAGTAAACGAAAAAGATGTCTACTCCGAACCATGCGAATAAAACCCGACACAGAAAACAAAACAAAATATAAAACATATACAAAGCGTTTCAGAAAAATAATACTATTAACTAAAAAAGCACAAAACAACCATAAAATAAAAACGTCCACAAACAAAACTAAAACTACATGGGAGGTGATAAATAAAGTTAAACTTAATGTGCCGAGAGATCCTATACTTAAAATAAAACACAATGATGACTATGTTACCAATCCAATTGACATTGCTAACTTATTTAATGACTATTTCGTTGATAAGGTTGTACCAATACAAGGAGCTGGAAAAATGGTAACAGCTAATTTATGCCAACGTGAAAAATCAATGTTCATGGCACCCTGTCTACCCCAACACGTGAGCAAAATAATTAAAAAGCTAAAAAATACAAAAAGCACGGGTTATGACGAAGTCAACACTGTGATAATAAAAGCTGTTAGCGAATATATCTGCCCGCATTTAAGTTATTTAATAAATCTAACCATAGTTACCGGTAACTTTCCCGAAGCTCTAAAGATGACTATAGTTAAACCAATTTTTAAGAAACAAAACAAGGAACTTATGGAATTCTATAGACCTATAGCACTCATATCAATATTCTCAAAGATATTTGAAAAATACTATTATGGGGAAATATATAACTATATAGAGAAAAACAACATCCTGTGCAATGAACAAAAAGGCTTTCGACAAAAGAGAACTATCAATATGGCTATATATGATTTTCTGAAATGTGTTATATGCCATGTAGATAAAAAAATACCAATTTGCTCTATTTTTTGCGACATGACCCAGGCATTCGACTACGTTAATCATAAAATCCTAATCAGCAAACTTGAGGCGTATGGGATTCGTGGCAATATATCAAAATTAATTGAATCTTATTAAACTGGACGACAACAAATAACTGAAATTACAAGACTAAACCTTAAAACTAAACATGAAGTCACATATAAATCAAAAGTAAGAAGTACTACATACGGTGTCCCCCAAGGCAGTGTGCTCGGTCCACTCCTGTTTATATTATATATAAACGACTTACCCTATGCTTTAAATCAACCAATAACTTTATTTGCAGATGACAGTACAGTCACTATAAAATGTAAAGACAAGGAAACCTATGAATCGGATATAATGAATCATTAAATTCAATTATTTGCTGGCTTAATAACAATAATTTAAAAATTAATTTAGACAAAACTACTATAATACATTTCAACCAAAGACTGCATAATCCATTAAACATTAAATTGACATTTCAAACTAATACTATGCAAGCTATTGACTCTACACGATTCCTAGGATTACAAATTGACGAAAGGATTAACTGGAAAAAACATATAGAGAATCTAAGTAACAGGGTTAGCAGCCTAGCTTATGCTCTATATAAGCTCTCCCCAACTGTAAATCAAAATACTCTATTAACAGCTTATTATGGTACAGTAGAATCTGTGATTAGATACGGAATTATCTTCTACGGTAATTCTACTGATAAAGAAATAATTTTCAAAATGCAAAAGCGCTGCATAAGAGCTATGTTTAAAATTCAACCTACAGACAGTTGTAAACCCCTGTTTAAAAAATATAAAACACTCACAAGCTTGTACATTCTGGAAATTGCGCTATTTGTTAGAAGCAATCCCAATCTGTTTCCCCCATAGGCTTAGAATGTACAAGACCAACAGTGACAGATTAAAGGTGGTACAAAAAATGAAATGTAAATGTGTGCGTGAAATAGTGCTGCCTTGACTCTAACATAATATTATCGATAGTCTTACGGGCGAAGTCACAGGACATAATGAGTTAGTTTAACAAAGTGATATAAAAAGTGTTTTATAATATAAAAAATTAAATACGTTTCAAATAGGTAAACAAATAGCAACATAGCTAAAGCTAGGTAACCTATTATTTATAAATGAAATGACTTGGTTCAGTTAATATGAAATAATGTATGTTTATATATATAATATGGATATTTCTGTGTGTCTGTTTATTACCATGTTTGTAAAATAAAACGTATCCAAAGTTGAAGTCCAATGCATTTATTAAAAGTAGGCAATGTAAAGCACTTAATAAAAGTCAAAAGTACGTCTCATCATCACAAAATGAAAATATAACTTTATCAGTATTTGACTTCCGCTAACAAATTTATATGCTCCCTTAATCACATTCACACATTGTGACTAAGAAGAATTTATATCCAAAAATAATGGCTACTAAAACAAAAAAAAATACTATTGGCTAACTAATTCAATAAAAATTGTATAAAAATCTTAAATAAAGAGATAATCTCATGTTCTTCTTCTGTTTAGGCTTGTTTAAAATTTTGATGTCTTATGTTAACTAGTTTTAAGGTGGTTTCAGTGTTTTGAGGTTCCATGATAACGTTGTGAACTCGAGTTTTCTAATAAAACCCCTTATCAGATTTTTTAATATTTCGAACGAAACCTTTCGAAAGAGAGCGGACCCACTGAAACAAAGACGGGGGTTAAAAGAAAAGCAAAAATATTAAAACAGAGATGTTTTTAAAATAATCTGAAAAAAAAAAATTATAGTTTTGATTTTTTAAAAGGGTGCGAGTAGATTTAATTTCTTTAATTACAACAATACTCTGATATAATTTCTAAGTGACAAGATAATAAAATATAAATAATTATAAAGAAAATAACACTATGCATTTTTAATGTACATTTTTCGAAATAAATTTATTAACTTCAAAACCGTAAATTATCGTGGAACATTATATGGCGCTCAATTCATAGCTTAGTACCTCCCCAATAAGCACTTAAATACAGTATTGTAATGAGTTGCTAGTAGCCCTGTATATTATGTTATAATAACCACCCTGTACATTACATAACGTTCTTTTTACAGGAATGGAAAGTAGTGTTTTATTGTACTTTACAAATCTAAGCCTGTAATGTAATGATAATCCTAGCCAATCACGTCGAACCTACCGGCCGACACGTATTATCGACTATCGATACAATGACATCATCACTTTGTCAATCCCTATCGTAAACAAACAATTTTAATTTTTACTCAAAATTTCCTAAAATTCTTCATTTAGCAATGTAATTTGATGATAAGTCTTAAGAGAAACCTATTATCTAAGCTTTCAATATGATATATTATTATAAGCTCTTTTGCCTCATTTTCATACAGCAAATGACGAAATAATGATTATGAAGATTTCAGTAAAAACAGTCATAAATTACCTGTAAAACGTGTTTATAAGCGAGTTATTACGTTTGTAATGTCACATTCACTCGCTGAACAAGACACCATTGTGGCAGAATAATGATTTTATGTTTTAATCGTAAGATTATTAATTAAAAGCACAAAATTCTTCTCGACTTGGATTAGCGTGGGCTCTTAAGGCCTCTTACTCAGCTAAAACAATGACATATCGACATCTTGTGTCGCTATCTCTTTTTCTCTCGTGGCAGTGTGTATTAACTAAATACCTCTCGCTCCCACGCTTTGTTAGTCTATTGAACGTAGTGAAAAAATTCTATGTCTATGGTTTCCCCGAATGTGTGACATTGCAGGTACTTCACCACATCCTCGATTGTCACAGCGTAGTGGACGCGTGACACGTAGAGTTGCGTGGTGGATACTTCGGCACGTAGCGGGCACGGGTGCCCCGATGCGGTCGGTGCGGCAGTTCCGCACTGATTGCGACAAGGCGGTTTCCTCTTCTTACGCTCTACAAGCACAAAACCATCCTTGTCGCATAGGTCCTTTGCAGAACCCGAAGGCACAGCGGTCCGGCTAGGTTCGCGGCCGCTCTGTTTCTTCCCCTTGATATGCTGTTGCCGCGCGGGTTTATTCGCGTTCGCGGCGACAGCGGCGGCGTAGTCACGTTGCGGGGTACACGTGACACGTGACGGCTCGTTGACGCGGTGAGCGGGTCGAGTGGCGGGGGCGGCGGGCGCAGGCGCCAGCGGGGAAGCGGTGACGCTCGCGCCTGCCGCCGGTAAGTCGGCTGCCACGGGCGATGCTGACGTCGATACAAAACTGCATGCCGACGCATTCAGCTGTGCACCGCGACGAACATTTACATTGGACGCCTCGGATGACCTAGATGCCGACTGCGCATTACGCAATGTTGCGACTTCACTGCGCAGGTCGGCGATGGTGTTCTGCGCGGCCTCCATCTTCAGCTGCATCTCTGCCACGCTTAACTTCAACGCCTTGACGTCTTTGAGCAAACTCGTACAGGCAATGTGGTCGAAGTCCAGCGGCGGCACAGGATGCAGGTTACGTGCGACGAAGGCGGGCACGTCATCAGGGTCAGTCACCTTGAGAACGGTGATGACATCCTGCAGACTGCGCTCACCTCGATCGTCCCTCCTGTAGCTCTTCATCTTGTCGGTGATTTTCAGCGACTCGTAGAGTAGCGCCCTGGCCTTGTGGATCTCATCTTCAGAGAAACTCGACTTACAGATTTGTATTGCCGAGACCTCGTCCATGACATCCAGGCGATCTTGGAGAAAGGCCAGGAGTTCATTTGCCACAAGTTTTTAAGAACTCATGGCGATGAAACGTGCTTCGGCCGAAGCCGCGCGGTCCGCGAATAAAAATTTTAGTGATGCAGGGTGACACGTCTAGTCGATAGCGCGCACCACGATGCAATGAAAATTAAAGTAAACATACCAACTTGTAACCCGTTGTCTGCAAATAAATGATTTGATTTGATTTGGAACAATAATTAGAAAAATTATTTAACGATAAGGTGCCTGGTTCAGTATGTATTGTGATTCGTCAGTTCAGTATGTATTGTGATTCGTCAGTTCAGTATGTATTGTGATTCGTCAGTTCAGTATGTATTGTGATTCGTCAGTTCAGTATGTATTGTGATTCGTCAGTTCAGTATTTACTGTGATTCGTCAGTTCAGTATTTACTGTGATTCGTCAGTTCAGTATTTATTGTGATTCGTCAGTTCAGTATTTACTGTGATTCGTCAGTTCAGTATGTATTGTGATTCGTCAGTTCAGTATGTATTGTGATTCGTCAGTTCAGTATGTATTGTGATTCGTCAGTTCAGTATGTATTGTGATTCGTCAGTTCAGTATGTATTGTGATTCGTCAGTTCAGTATGTATTGTGATTCGTCAGTTCAGTATTTACTGTGATTCGTCAGTTCAGTATTTACTGTGATTCGTCAGTTCAGTATTTATTGTGATTCATCAGTTCAGTATTTATTGTGATTCGTCAGTTCAGTATTTACTGTGATTCGTCAGTTCAGTATGTATTGTGATTCGTCAGTTCAGTATGTATTGTGATTCGTCAGTTCAGTATTTATTGTGGTTCGTCAGTTCAGTATTTATTGTGATTCGTCAGTTCAGTATTTATTGTGATTCGTCAGTTCAGTATTTACTGTGATTCGTCAGTTCAGTATGTATTGTGATTCGTCAGTTCAGTATGTATTGTGATTCGTCAGTTCAGTATGTATTGTGATTCGTCAGTTCAGTATGTATTGTGATTCGTCAGTTCAGTATGTATTGTGATTCGTCAGTTCAGTATGTATTGTGATTCGTCAGTTCAGTATGTATTGTGATTCGTCAGTTCAGTATTTACTGTGATTCGTCAGTTCAGTATTTATTGTGATTCGTCAGTTCAGTATTTACTGTGATTCGTCAGTTCAGTATGTATTGTGATTCGTCAGTTCAGTATGTATTGTGATTCGTCAGTTCAGTATGTATTGTGATTCGTCAGTTCAGTATGTATTGTGATTCGTCAGTTCAGTATGTATTGTGATTCGTCAGTTCAGTATGTATTGTGATTCGTCAGTTCAGTATTTACTGTGATTCGTCAGTTCAGTATTTACTGTGATTCGTCAGTTCAGTATTTATTGTGATTCGTCAGTTCAGTATTTACTGTGATTCGTCAGTTCAGTATGTATTGTGATTCGTCAGTTCAGTATGTATTGTGATTCGTCAGTTCAGTATGTATTGTGATTCGTCAGTTCAGTATGTATTGTGATTCGTCAGTTCAGTATGTATTGTGATTCGTCAGTTCAGTATGTATTGTGATTCGTCAGTTCAGTATTTACTGTGATTCGTCAGTTCAGTATTTACTGTGATTCGTCAGTTCAGTATTTATTGTGATTCATCAGTTCAGTATTTATTGTGATTCGTCAGTTCAGTATTTACTGTGATTCGTCAGTTCAGTATGTATTGTGATTCGTCAGTTCAGTATGTATTGTGATTCGTCAGTTCAGTATTTACTGTGATTCGTCAGTTCAGTATTTATTGTGGTTCGTCAGTTCAGTATTTACTGTGATTCGTCAGTTCAGTATTTACTGTGATTCGTCAGTTCAGTATTTATTGTGATTCGTCAGTTCAGTATTTACTGTGATTCGTCAGTTCAGTATGTATTGTGATTCGTCAGTTCAGTATGTATTGTGATTCGTCAGTTCAGTATGTATTGTGATTCGTCAGTTCAGTATGTATTGTGATTCGTCAGTTCAGTATGTATTGTGATTCGTCAGTTCAGTATGTATTGTGATTCGTCAGTTCAGTATTTACTGTGATTCGTCAGTTCAGTATTTACTGTGATTCGTCAGTTCAGTATTTACTGTGATTCGTCAGTTCAGTATTTATTGTGATTCATCAGTTCAGTATTTATTGTGATTCGTCAGTTCAGTATTTACTGTGATTCGTCAGTTCAGTATGTATTGTGATTCGTCAGTTCAGTATGTATTGTGATTCGTCAGTTCAGTATTTATTGTGATTCGTCAGTTCAGTATTTATTGTGATTCATCAGTTCAGTATTTATTGTGATTCGTCAGTTCAGTATTTACTGTGATTCGTCAGTTCAGTATTTATTGTGGTTCGTCAGTTCAGTATTTATTGTGATTCGTCAGTTCAGTATTTACTGTGATTCGTCAGTTCAGTATTTATTGTGGTTCGTCAGTTCAGTATTTATTGTGATTCGTCAGTTCAGTATTTACTGTGGTTCGTCAGTTCAGTATTTATTGTAATTCGTCAGTTCAGTATTTATTGTGATTCATCAGTTCAGTATTTACTGTGATTCGTCAGTTCAGTATTTATTGTGGTTCGTCAGTTCAGTATTTATTGTGATTCGTCAGTTCAGTATTTATTGTAATTCGTCAGTTCAGTATTTATTGTGATTCGTCAGTTCAGTATTTACTGTGATTCGTCAGTTCAGTATTTATTGTGATTCGTCAGTTCAGTATTTACTGTGATTCGTCAGTTCAGTATTTATTGTGATTCGTCAGTTCAGTATTTATTGTGATTCGTCAGTTCAGTATTTACTGTGATTCGTCAGTTCAGTATTTATTGTGGTTCGTCAGTTCAGTATTTATTGTGATTCATCAGTTCAGTATTTATTGTGATTCGTCAGTTCAGTATGTATTGTGATTCGTCAGTTCAGTATTTACTGTGGTTCGTCAGTTCAGTATTTATTGTAATTCGTCAGTTCAGTATTTATTGTGATTCATCAGTTCAGTATTTACTGTGATTCGTCAGTTCAGTATTTATTGTGGTTCGTCAGTTCAGTATTTATTGTAATTCGTCAGTTCAGTATTTATTGTGATTCGTCAGTTCAGTATTTATTGTGATTCGTCAGTTCAGTATTTATTGTGATTCGTCAGTTCAGTATTTATTGTGATTCGTCAGTTCAGTATTTACTGTGATTCGTCAGTTCAGTATTTATTGTGGTTCGTCAGTTCAGTATTTATTGTGATTCGTCAGTTCAGTATTTACTGTGGTTCGTCAGTTCAGTATGTATTGTGATTCGTCAGTTCAGTATTTACTGTGATTCGTCAGTTCAGTATTTATTGTGGTTCGTCAGTTCAGTATTTATTGTGATTCGTCAGTTCAGTATTTACTGTGGTTCGTCAGTTCAGTATGTATTGTGATTCGTCAGTTCAGTATTTACTGTGGTTCGTCAGTTCAGTATGTATTGTGATTCGTCAGTTCAGTATTTATTGTGGTTCGTCAGTTCAGTATGTATTGTGATTCGTCAGTTCAGTATTTATTGTGATTCTTCAGTTCAGTATTTATTGTGATTCGTCAGTTCAGTATAATTATGTATATTATGTCGAATACAACCTAATACTGACGTGATAAACACTGACGAGAGATTACACAATCAATATTAATATAACACATTTGCTCGTAAAGGGTCTCTTATTTTACCAATTTCAATACCGTAATGTATCTCATTACGTACTTGTGCGATAATGTAATGTAAAACGCACGGTTTATCCAGATACTCCGTCTAAAACGAACGATACTTTTTCAAATCTTAGCTTCTTTGCTAAGATTTGAAAAAGTACCGTTGGGGAAAAGTATGTTGCGAATTCTGACATTTCTAGTATTCAAACCTCAGTCGGTCCAGCAGAGACTTTAATCCTTATAAGAAACAGGATCGAATGGCATCAAAAAAAGTTTTTAAGTAAAATGACCATTTTATTGCAGACTGTACATTTTTTCCAAAATCTGTAAATGTAGTTTAGAATATCTTAAAAATTTATGGATAGCCTCATAAGGTTAAGGTTCCTGCCCTTACTGTCCCGTCTCAAAAATTCACCCTGTATAAACTAACCCTGTAAGGTCAAACGACAAAAAGTTTTAACTCCGAATCCGCTGTATGATTTGGCCTCTTCCGTACTATAAGGAACAATCATTAAACAAAATTGACGGTCAAGTGCGAGTCGGACTCGCGCACCGAGTTCTCCGTAAAGTTGGTTGTGTATGTTCTTGGTTTTTGCCAAATAGCATGGTTCTAAATCAACGGAAAGTAGTGCCTTATTCAGGCCATATTATTAGATTTTGGTCAGTAGCGAGATAAAAAAAATCTTTAATTTTATCTTCAAATTTCCAGTTTTCGGATTGTTCCGTTTACTTGTGCTAAGTATAGAACTTGCTTCTTGCCAAATGTCATGTGTCTAGGTTAACGGAAAGTACCCTATAGGTTTTGTGTGCATGTGATTCCCTAGGAAATTTCAAAATATTTTTGCATAAACGACTGTAACTTTTGATTGCGTTAACTTAGAAGTTTGAATAATGCGGCTTCAAGAAGTAACCTAGAGGTTACTTCTTTCTTAGAGGTAGACCTCTACCTACTTGTTTCTGAGAAAAGAGGGTTGGCAGACGGACAGACGGACAACAAAGTGATCCAACAAGAGTTCCTTTTTAGGGTTTCAAAAATCGGTTTTGAAACCCTTATGGTCTCGCTCTGTCCGTCCCCGCTCTTTCTTGAATATCTCAGTAACTACTGCAGCTATTAACTTGAAATTTGAAATAATGATACATTTCGTGCGCCATTACTGATTTTAAGAAAAAAATATATAAATAAATGAAAAATTAAAATGAATATTTTCAGTACAAATTTTGATGTTGAAATTTCAAAAGAGACCTAGGAAGGCAAATGGGGTATCAAATGAAAGGTATCGTTTTGTACATTTCAAAACACTTTTTGAAATTTCTGTAAATTTCATACTTTTTGAAATATTTAAAAAAAAATCGAAGAATTGACCATACCCCCCCCCCCCTATCTCCGAAGATTAATGACCGATCCACGTACAATGTATTAGGCGTTTGTTTTTATAGATCTATATTTTACAGGAAAAATATAGAGAAGTCTGTAATAATAATAGTTTTTGAAAAATGGTAAAAAAGGGGGGGAATTTTTTTTCAAAAGGGGGGGTACCTACCTATATGGGGTATCAAATGAAAGGTATCGTTTTGACCATTTCAAAGCACTTTTTGAAATGTCTGTAAGTTTCATACTTTTTGAAATATTTCAAAAAAAGACGAAAAATTGACCATTCCCCCCCCCCCCCCCCCTAGCTCCGAAGATTGCAGACCGATCCATGTACAATGTATTAGGCGTTTGTAGATATCAATCTATATTTTACAGGAAAAATATAGAGAAGTCTCTAATAATTATAGTTTTTGAAAAATGGTCAAAAAAGGTTTTTTTTTTTCAAATGGTCCTACCCATCATCATCATCATCAGCCTTTTTCAGTCCACTGCTGGACATAGGCCTCCCCTAATGAGCGCCATAGCGCCCTGTCTTCAGCTTGCCGCATCCAGCATCTGCAGCAGTCTTTCGCAAATCGTCATCCCACCTGGTCGGAGGGCGTCCTACACTACGTTTACCGAGTCGCGGTCTCCACTCAAGAACACGTTTACCCCAGCGGTTGTCGGTTCTTCTCGAGATATGGCCAGCCCACTGCCACTTCAGCTTGCTAATCCTTTGAGCTATGTCGATAACCTTGGTTCTCTGTCGGATGTATTCGTTGCGAATCCTATCCTTCAGAGAAACTCCGAGCATAGCTCTCTCCATAGCTCGCTGAGCGACTTTAAACTGGTGGACCAGCCCTACCTTTTTAAACTGAAACCACAAAACATAAACTTCGACGATGTAAATAATGCAATATCAAAAGTAGTCAATTGGTTTAGTGTCAATAATCTTTTGCTCAACGAAACCAAAACTAAATGTATTAGATTTGTTTTACCGAATGTAAAACAAGTTAAGGCTAATGTATACGTAAAAGAAGAATCGGTAGAATTTGTGGACAGTACCGTATTCTTAGGAATTACCTTAGATAGTAAACTTCAATGGGGCCCGCACATAGATAAGCTATCGAGGAGACTAAGTTCTGCAGCATATGCAGTCAAAAAAATCCGTCATCTTACAGACGTTGATACTTCTAGACTAGTATATTTCAGCTACTTCCATAGTATTATGTCTTATGGTATACTGCTGTGGGGGAACGCTGCAGATATTAACACCGTATTTGTGCTGCAGAAGAGGGCTGTTCGTGCAATCTATGATATGGGTCCCAGAGAGTCCCTACGTGATAAATTTAAAGAAATAAACATAATGACAGTACCGTGTCAATATATTTATGAAAACTTGTTGTACACTCATAAGAATATCAATCGGTTCCCCAAAAATAGCGATATACATAATTTAAATACTAGAAATAAGAATAAACTCGCTGTGCCCACAACTAGGCTACACAAGATTAATGTATCTTTTAAAGGACAATGTATACGCTTCTACAACAAAACTCCAAGTGAGTTGCAAAAATTATCAATAAATAAATTCAAACAAATTGTCAAACATATCCTTTGTAAAAAGGCTTACTATAAAATATCAGATTATCTAGACGATAAAAAAGCTTGGGACGAGTTTTGCTCCAACTCGAAAACTAACATTCTAACAAGGTAAAGGTTTCTTGTTCGCTTCTTTACTTTACCTTAAAAAGATTGAAGTGGACAAAAAATCAAAGTGATCACTTTATTTCCTAGTTTTACTTATGTAATCTGAGTTTTTGTGACGTGTCCAAGAGTCCTGTAAGGTCTAAAGGAAATAAAGCACTTTGAATTTTGAATTTTGAATTGAATTTTACCGTGAGTGTCCACGTCTCAGCTCCGTAGGTCATGACAGGTAGGACGCACTGATTGAAAACTTTCGTTTTCAAGCATTGCGGTATGGATGACGAGAAGACTCGACGTAGTTTCCCAAACGCTGCCCAACCTAGCTGGATCCTCCTCTTGGCCTCCTTCTCGAAATTGTTTTTACCCAACTGCAGAATCTGCCTAAGGTAAGTGTATTCGGAAACAATTTCGAGAAGGTGGCCATGTACGACGATCGGTCCCGGATCAATGTGGCCATTGATCATGACCTTGGTTTTATCCAAGTTCATGCCAAGACCGATGCGTCGTGAGGCTGAAGCTAGGCCGTCCAGCATCAGGTTCAGCTCCTCCAGCGACTCCGCCATCAAGACTATGTCATCAGAGAATCGCAGGTGTGAGATGTAATCGCCGTTTATGTTTATGCCCTTACCTTTCCAGTCCAGCGTCTTAAACACATCTTCCAACGCGCTTGTGAACAGTTTCGGGGATACAACATCCCCCTGTCTCACACCTCTGCGCAGTTGGATGGGTTTGGACTGCTGGCCCTGTACTAGGACATTCATGGTCGCGGCATCATAAAGACATCTCAGCACCTCGATATAACGATAGTCTACTTGGCAACGCTGTAAGGATTCCAGAACAGCCCAGGTTTCGACAGAGTCAAAGGCCTTTTCATAGTCCACAAAGGCCAGACACAGGGGCTGATTATACTCTTCGGACTTCTGTACAATCTGCCTCACTGTGTGTATGTGGTCTATGGTGCCATATCCTCCGCGGAACCCGGCCTGTTCGGGTGGCTGGAACTCGTCGAGTCTCCTGGCGAGACGATTCGTGACCACTCGTGAGAAAAGCTTATAGACGTGGCTCAGGAGTGCGATGGGTCTGTAGTTTTTAAGAAGGGTTTTATCTCCCTTTTTAAAAAAGAGCACCACCAGGCTCCCGCTCCACGCCTTAGGAGTTCTCCCACTGTGAAGAACGGTGTTGAACAGGTTCTGGAGCTCCTGCAAAACAGGGGCTCCTCCTGCCTTCAGAAGCTCTGAAGTAATGCCGTCTTCACCGGGGGCTTTTCCATTTTTAAGCTGCCTCAGAGCCATCACGATCTCGTCTTGACTGATGTCTGGCAGTTCGTCGGTGTAGTGGCGTGTCAGGGTGGCTCGTGAATCGTGGTTGTCCCGTTGGGCACGAGGGGCATGTGCAGCGTATAAACGGCCATAGAAATCTTCTATCTCAGCAGAGATCTCCGGCTTCGACAATACGGTCCTCCCATCGTGCGTTTTAAGGTTCGTCAGGTGGCTCCTGCCAAGCTGCTGAGTGAATACTTTGTACCCTCGGTTTCGCTCTATTGCTTTGGTTGCGCCGTACCATCTTCGCAATTCGCTTGTTCAGGTCTGACCTCTCTGACGAAGTCGCCTGGGTGGTTTCCCGTCTTCTTGTCATCAACCCGAGAGTCTCGTCCGAGAGTTTGGATTTCTTGCCAGTACGCTGCTGTTTACAAAACTTGATGCCTTCGTGCCTCAGCGTTTCGACCAGATTGTGCAGGGTCTCGTCAGCGTCATCAGTGGGTTCCAAGGCAACAAATCTATCCCCGAGAAGCTGCTGGAACTTCTCGGTGCCCGCCATGATTTGGATTGGGTTAGGTCGGAGCGTGGACTTCATCAGACGGTTTCTTTCAAGCTTCAAGTTGATATTCAGAGAGCCTCGGAGGAGTCGGTGATCAGATCCGGTATTGAACCTGTTGATCACTGAGACATCTCTGAATATGTGCTTGCTATCCGTCATGATGAAGTCGATCTCATTTTTAGTCACAGTGTCGGGGCTTCGCCATGTCCACTTCCTTTGAGGCTGCTTCTTAAAGAAAGAGTTCATTAAGAACAGCTCCTCTTTCTCAAGGAAGTTGACAAGCATTTGCCCCCTGTGATTCCTAACTCCATAACCATGCGGGCCTATTCGGGATTCGTTGCCAATCTGGGTTCCCACCTTGCCGTTAAAGTCCCCCATAACAACGTTGAAGTGGGCCTTAGTGGTGTTATGCAAGGCTCTGGATATGTCTTCGTACATATCCTCCACTTCATCATCCGAGTGTGCCGAGGTCGGTGCGTAGACCTGAATTACCTTCATGCTATACCGTTCGGATAGCCGAAGGATCAGGTACGCTACCCTGGTCGACACACTGGAGATTTCTTGGACGTTGTTAGAGAGGGCCTTATTGACGAGGAAACCTACGCCACCCTGGGATGTTTTATCACCCTCACGAAAGTAGAGAAGATGACCCGAGTCTAGGGTTATGGTGTCCTCCCCCTCTCTGCGGACTTCACATAACCCTAGAACATGCCATTTGATGTTCTCTAACTCCACTTCCAACTGCGCTAGATGTTGGTCAAGCCTCAGAGTGCGTCCGTTATACGTAGCCAGGGTCAGATGTTGGTGGCAGCCTGATGTAGCCCGGTGATTCCTAGCACCCCCTGCCAAGCCGTTACCATGGCCGCTGCCATGGCCAGGAATAGCGAAGCGGCCGGGAACTGGGGGCCATTTTTTGTTGCGTCGTACCATTGGGGGGGTAATGCCCATAATCCCCACGCTGGGCATGCGGGTTGGGGATCGCAGTTCTGTAGTGGAGTTGTTCTGCAGGAGGCGCTGCTGCCCACCCCCCGGTTTGTGGCCCTTAGTCGCCTCCTACGACACCCACGGGAAGAGTTGGGGTGGTGCAATTCTAAGCTGGCACCACACGGCTTCACAACACCTTACGGCTTGGTAACCGGAACCACCTTTCCGTTCTACACCGCGGACACTTATCGTGGCCGGAGCTAGCCCTTTCCACCACACGTTCCTGGACGTGGTGTCGCCGTAGAAGCGCCCCGTTCCTGACGCTGCGGATTCCCGGACCGGGATTGAAGAGGACTGGCGCCGCGGCCGGACGGGATTGCCCTGCAGGAGAGTGCGGTTACCGATATTTACCTACCTAACTATCGTGAAGTTTGACCCGGCCGACCTACGAACCTTTTTTTTCTTTAACTCTAGTAAATTCTTTTCTTTATTCTCATATCTATTCTTTTATTTTTTGCTCACCCCTAGGGCTATCTAGGTAGATGACAGGTGGCACACGGCACACCTACCCATGTGGGGTATCAAATGAAAGGTATCATTTCGGCCTTTTTAAAACACTTTTTGAAATTTCTGTAAGTTTCATACTTTTTAAAATATTTCAGAAAATTGATTGTCCAAATAATTGGCAAATGTTTGAAACCCTCGGCGCGCGAGTTACACTCGCACTTGGCGGATCTTGTTTTAAATCGTATTTATTGTAAGAACCTTTGTAATTAAATACATGTCGGTCCTATTGTGTAAACTTAACATTGTTTATCAGATTAAATAACTTATCAAATAACAAGGAACAAAAACTGCTAAATGACTCCCCGCTGCGCTGTGAACAGCTGTGTCGCTGCGTCTGTTGTCGGCTCTGCTAAATGACTCCCCGCTGCGCTGTGAACAGCTGTGTCGCTGCGTCTGTTGTCGGCTCTGCTAAATGACTCCCCGCTGCGCTGTGAACAGCTGTGTCGCTGCGTCGGTTGTCGGCTCTGCTAAATGACTCCCCGCTGCGCTGTGAACAGCTGTGTCGCTGCGTCGGTTGTCGGCTCTGCTAAATGACTCCCCGCTGCGCTGTGAACAGCTGTGTCGCTGCGTCGGTTGTCGGCTCTGCTAAATGACTCCTCGCTGCGCTGTGAACAGCTGTGTCGCTGCGTCGGTTGTCGGCTCTGCTAAATGACTCCCCGCTGCGCTGTGAACAGCTGTGTCGCTGCGTCGGTTGTCGGCTCTGCTAAATGACTCCCCGCTGCGCTGTGAACAGCTGTGTCGCTGCGTCGGTTGTCGGCTCTGCTAAATGACTCCCCGCTGCGCTGTGAACAGCTGTGTCGCTGCGTCGGTTGTCGGCTCTGCTAAATGACTCCTCGCTGCGCTGTGAACAGCTGTGTCGCTGCGTCGGTTGTCGGCTCTGCTAAATGACTCCCCGCTGCGCTGTGAACAGCTGTGTCGCTGCGTCGGTTGTCGGCTCTGCTAAATGACTCCCCGCTGCGCTGTGAACAGCTGTGTCGCTGCGTCGGTTGTCGGCTCTGCTACTCGTAAATGACTCCCCGCTGCGCTGTGTACAGCTGTGTCGCTGCGTCGGTTGTCGGCTCTGCTACTCGTAAATGACTCCCCGCTGCGCTGTGTACAGCTGTGTCGCTGCGTCGGTTGTCGGCTCTGCTACTCGTAAATGACTCCCCGCTGCGCTGTGTACAGCTGTGTCGCTGCGTCGGTTGTCGGCTCTGCTAAATGACTCCCCGCTGCGCTGTGAACAGTTGTGTCGCTGCGTCGATTGTCGGCTCTGCTAAATGACTCCCCGCTGCGCTGTGAACAGCTGTGTCGCTGCGTCGGTTGTCGGCTCTGCTAAATGACTCCCCGCTGCGCTGTGAACAGCTGTGTCGCTGCGTCGGTTGTCGGCTCTGCTAAATGACTCCCCGCTGCGCTGTGAACAGCTGTGTCACTGCGTCGGTTGTCGGCTCTGCTTAATGACTCTCCGCTGCGCTGTGAACAGCTGTGTCGCTGCGTCGGTTGTCGGCTCTGCTAAATGACTCCCCGCTGCGCTGTGAACAGCTGTGTCGCTGCGTCGGTTGTCGGCTCTGCTAAATGACTCCCCGCTGCGCTGTGAACAGCTGTGTCGCTGCGTCGGTTGTCGGCTCTGCTAAATGACTCCCCGCTGCGCTGTGAACAGCTGTGTCGCTGCGTCGGTTGTCGGCTCTGCTAAATGACTCCCCGCTGCGCTGTGAACAGCTGTGTCGCTGCGTCGGTTGTCGGCTCTGCTAAATGACTTCCCGCTGCGCTGTGAACAGCTGTGTCGCTGCGTCGGTTGTCGGCTCTGCTAAATGACTCCCCGTTGCGCTGTGAACAGCTGTGTCGCTGCGTCGGTTGTCGGCTCTGCTAAATGACTTCCCGCTGCGCTGTGAACAGCTGTGTCGCTGCGTCGGTTGTCGGCTCTGCTAAATGACTCCCCGCTGCGCTGTGAACAGCTGTGTCGCTGCGTCGGTTGTCGGCTCTGCTAAATGACTCCCCGCTGCGCTGTGAACAGCTGTGTCGCTGCGTCGGTTGTCGGCTCTGCTAAATGACTCCCCGCTGCGCTGTGAACAGCTGTGTCGCTGCGTCGGTTGTCGGCTCTGCTAAATGACTCCCCGCTGCGCTGTGAACAGCTGTGTCGCTGCGTCGGTTGTCGGCTCTGCTAAATGACTCCCCGCTGCGCTGTGAACAGCTGTGTCGCTGCGTCGGTTGTCGGCTCTGCTAAATGACTCCCCGCTGCGCTGTGAACAGCTGTGTCGCTGCGTCGGTTGTCGGCTCTGCTAAATGACTTCCCGCTGCGCTGTGAACAGCTGTGTCGCTGCGTCGGTTGTCGGCTCTGCTAAATGACTCCCCGCTGCGCTGTGAACAGCTGTGTCACTGCGTCGGTTGTCGGCTCTGCTTAATGACTCCCCGCTGCGCTGTGAACAGCTGTGTCGCTGCGTCGGTTGTCGGCTCTGCTAAATGACTCCCCGCTGCGCTGTGAACAGCTGTGTCGCTGCGTCGGTTGTCGGCTCTGCTAAATGACTCCCCGCTGCGCTGTGAACAGCTGTGTCGCTGCGTCGGTTGTCGGCTCTGCTAAATGACTCCCCGCTGCGCTGTGAACAGCTGTGTCGCTGCGTCGGTTGTCGGCTCTGCTAAATGACTTCCCGCTGCGCTGTGAACAGCTGTGTCGCTGCGTCGGTTGTCGGCTCTGCTAAATGACTCCCCGCTGCGCTGTGAACAGCTGTGTCGCTGCGTCGGTTGTCGGCTCTGCTAAATGACTTCCCGCTGCGCTGTGAACAGCTGTGTCGCTGCGTCGGTTGTCGGCTCTGCTAAATGACTCCCCGCTGCGCTGTGAACAGCTGTGTCGCTGCGTCGGTTGTCGGCTCTGCTAAATGACTCCCCGCTGCGCTGTGAACAGCTGTGTCGCTGCGTCGGTTGTCGGCTCTGCTAAATGACTCCCCGCTGCGCTGTGAACAGCTGTGTCGCTGCGTCGGTTGTCGGCTCTGCTAAATGACTCCCCGCTGCGCTGTGAACAGCTGTGTCGCTGCGTCGGTTGTCGGCTCTGCTAAAATTTCGATAAATAGTCCTACATCATTATTGATTTAGACTCAAGGATGTAAGTAAAATTTGTCTTTTATTTTGAAAGCGTGTACTTTATATTAATAGATGGTTTACATCCTCCACAATCCCCACAGATGTCAGTTAGGCGAGTCAGTGTTTTCCATTAAAAAGGCAATTTTTTTCAAAGGCATGTGACTTTTTCCTATCCTGTGTGCTGTTACTATAACTCTCCGGTAACCTTGTGCAACCGACCCGAGGTACCTGTTCCTATCCTGTGTGCTGTTACTATAACTCTCCGGTAACCTTGTGCAACCGACCCGAGGTACCTGTTCCTATCCTGTGTGCTGTTACTATAACTCTCCGGTAACCTTGTGCAACCGACCCAAGGTACCTGTTCCTATCCTGTGTGCTGTTACTATAACTCTCCGGTAACCTTGTGCAACCGACCCGAGGTACCTGTTCCTATCCTGTGTGCTGTTACTATAACTCTCCGGTAACCTTGTGCAACCGACCCGAGGTACCTGTTCCTATCCTGTGTGCTGTTACTATAACTCTCCGGTAACCTTGTGCAACCGACCCGAGGTACCTGTTCCTATCCTGTGTGCTGTTACTATAACTCTCCGGTAACCTTGTGCAACCGACCCAAGGTACGTGAGGAGGCTCACACTGAATGCATTTGTACCAAATGCCCCTTTCTACTGATCTCTTGTCAAAATATTATTTCTAACTATTATAACACCTTAATCTATATCTTGGTAATATTTCCGAATAATTTTGTAAATTTCTATATTCAAGTCTTTCCGTCACCGCTTCTCTTGCATGTGTCAGCCTCTTCTCTTGCATGTGTCAGCTTCTTCTCTTGCATGTGTCAGCCTCTTCTCTTGCATGTGTCAGCCTCTTCATAACTTTCAAACCAATGTATCACACATTGAAGTTTCATTTGAATTTCGTATTATCGTAGATAAAAATATATTATTAGAAATAAAAACATTAAAAAAAAATTTAAGTAAAAATTAATAAAGACATAATAATAAATATTCTCTTTATAATATACTTTTTTTTTATTAAGCCCCGACACAAAAAGAGGGGTGTAATAAGTTTGACGTGTGGATGCGGACTGTGTGTCTGCGTGTGTGTCTACTCGTACCAACTGGGGGTTGTCGCGGCTCGAAGCTCGCAAACCGCAAACCGATGATTTTGATTGTTTGCTTTGTCAAAAGCAGACGTGATCGAGTGTTCTAAGCACCGAAAGTATGTCAAGAGTAAGTTTTTCTTTAAATAGGTACCTTCATATCTACCTGTGCGAAGCCGGGGCGGCCGCTAGTTTTTTACATAAAAAATAAACAGTATTCTAGCCAACTTTGGAAACAAAGTTAATTTATCGTATTGTGTGATGTCTTTGTTTACTGCTGGTTGTACTAAAAATAACCTCGGCCTACCTCGGACATGCCTTACAACGTGTTCTACAACAAACAGCTTCAAGTCGTATATCGACCGTGTTAGGAAGATACAGGGTAGAAGAGCGGTTGGTCAGAGCAAGACTTCCTGGCTGCGTAACATACTTCGATGACCTGCCATAAAAAAAAGCAAAAGACTTATTGGATGCTCGCTCTGAATTAAGAAACGTTCAAGAGATGATTGCAGACGTTCAGTCATTGTGACGCATTCAATGGTAGGTTTATCCTGATGCAGACGTTCAGTCATTGTGACGCATTCAATGGTAGGTTTATCCTGATGCAGACGTTCAGTCATTGTGACGCATTCAATGGTAGGTTTATCCTGATGCAGACGTTCAGTCATTGTGACGCATTCAATGGTAGGTTTATCCTGATGCAGACGTTCAGTCATTGTGACGCATTCAATGGTAGGTTTATCCTGATGACAGTTTTATCCTTCTTGAAACAGCCAGCTTCTATTTCTCAAAACCTTCGTTTTATGTACTAGTTTGTTTTTGTGAACGTCATGGTGGATTTTTTGTATGGTCATAATGGTATTCTTGTTAATGAAACTTGTAAGTTTTTGAATGAAAGCATTACAAGCAGCTTTTGTTGTTCGATGACTTTCCCCAAACACACTGGACAAACAGCACGCCAGAAAAAAAGAAAGAGACTAAATTACTAATATAAAAAACCTTCAGGTCCCTTTTAAAATAGTAATTATACCTTTAGGTCTGAATACAAAACCAAAAATTTAACATCAAATACTGAGTACCTATATTCTATAAAAAACTATGAACAGTAATTTTATCATTCAAAGTACCTACCAGGAAAGAACAAGTTGTAAGGAAATACAGAGAGATGACTGGAGAATGTAAGTACCTACTTCCTGGACGTGTGTGCTACTCTAGTACGTAGATACGTAAATCATGAAAATGATATTCGTCCCGGTCTAACACCATCTAAGCCGGGTTCGTTGCGCTCCATTTGCACTAGAATATTTTTAGGTGGTTTTTGCTGCGGGACTGTAGTGCTGTAAAATGGATAATCAATTTCTATTGTATTGGCGCAGCGAGTGATCCGCCTGATGAACGTGTCCAAGTTTGAGTGCCGTTTGTCGCTCCGGCCGCCGGCGCACCGCGAGTTGGACGTGGAGCTTTGCGCCACGCGTGGGCTGACGGTCTCGTCGGGAGCCACTGCCACCATCAAGATCCACTTCAAGTATGACCGACAGAATACTGCTGCCCAGCGCTTATCCCTTGCACCTGAGAACCCCTATTTGCATCATATCAAGACGAACGTTGCGTGTTGCACTCAATGGTGTAGTACTTTAATGATTCGACCATTCACACTGACCATTACCGATCAACTCTTCAGAATTCCATGAACGATGGTTATTATGACGATATGTGTATATATGTGCAGAGCGCGCGATGAGCTGCCGCTGTTCGACGAGCTGGCTATAAACGTGTCACTGGGCCGCTCGCTGCACATACCACTCTGCGCATACATGGAGTCTCCCATTCTTGAGAGTTAGTACCACACACAGAGATTTCTGATATCTGTGGTACCACACAATCCATCATTAAAGTTCACCAAACTATCCACAATCTATTCTCACAAATATTCTTGTATTCTTGCTTCCATCACTGCTCTTTATTTCGATATGATGGCAATCTTTTACTAAGTACGGCTTAAGCGACGCACGTGCATTTTGTAGCTGTCGTGTGAATAAAAAGCCTCCAGTGCATGCAGCATACTAATAAGCATGAATGTATCACGTGAGCACTCGACGCGACCAGCCGAAGCTATTTTGTGGTTTGCAGTCCTGGTGCCGGCGGTGGCTATGTTCTGTACAGCGGGGATGGCGGCGGGCGTGGGCAGCGAGAGGAGCGACGTGCTAGACCTGGGCGCGCGGCTGCTGGGCGCGACGCACGACGTGCCCGCGCGCCTGCACTGTGCCGCGCCGCACGCTGCTTTCTTCCTGCTCACCGAGGATGCCTGGCACTCACTCGATCTGGATGTAAATTCAATCATTGCAGATCGGTATCCTACCTGGCTTCAGGATGTTTGATATTCTACAGAGTCGCGCGCGATCTCCATTCAAGAACAGGTTTACCTGCTCCAGCGTCTGTCAGTGCTTCTGGAGATCATACCGGTTCTCTATCACTTCAGCTTACTGATTGTGTGCACTCACTAGTGAGTAGATAACTATGTACAAGTGGTTGCACGACAGGTTGGCATGCTGGTCGCACGACAGGTTGGCATGCTGGTCTGAAGGAAGGGGTGATGTAGGTACCTAGAGTGAGCACGTAGGTAAGTACTGATATCTGGTATCTTCAGGCGCTGACGAGCTCCGGGTCGCTGCTGGCGCTGCCGTTCTCGGTTCAGCCGGCTTGGTGGAGCGGCGGCAGCGGAGCCGTGCGTGTGCGCCTGTGCTGCCGCGCCACCGTACCTGGGCTGCAGGCGACGGTGCTGCACGTGCTGTGCAGCACGGGAGTCGTGCGTTGTCTGCATCTGCTGGCCGACGCGCTGCTGTTCCATCCCGATCACGTCACTCTCGAGGTAGCTCCTTGACCGACCGCCTCACAGAGACATGGTGCGGTCTCCATGCATCGTCTAGTATCCTTATCCACGCTAGCTGAGCTCGGCGCTAGACGTTTTCTCCTTTCATTCTCTGTTAATGACAAGAATATCGTTCATGATGTTCGTTGACAGTTCAGCGACGCAGGACACTAAATCAATAACACCTTATTTCTTATTTCATAATAATTACTATTTATAAACCTGTTAATAGTATTAAATTTGACTTGTCCAAGTGCTTTTTTTGTAAGCCTAAAGAATAAACGTTATTGAATTGACTTGATTTGAAGTGATAACAGTCGAGTCAGTAACGACACATGACCTAAATATTCCTGAGGCTGGTGCTGCGCCGCACCCGGAATTGAATGCGGCGACGAAATATATTCCGGGAACTTACCTGATTAAACTTGTAGAACGTAACGGCGCAATCGAAATTGTACGCCCTACGTGGATAAGTTGCGCTTTGTTCTTTCGTCTCCTGATCTTTAAAGTGCAAAATTTCCATTAAATAACTAATACGAGCTTTTTGAAGTCTAGAATGAAGGTACCTTTAAACAAACCGTCGCCGCCGCCGCCTCGAGCCGCGCCGCGCCCGCTGCGCGCCCGCAGCCCGCGGCGCTCTCTAAAAGGAAGGGGAAAAAGAAGCCTCGTGAACCATCAGGTAGTGCTGCACCTGCGTCTGCGCCGGCTCCTGGGAAGGGGCCCTGTGACGCGGATGGATTCGTGGTGGTTCGCAAGAGCTGTAAGCCCACCAATTAGAATCAGTGCGGTACTGAGCCGAAAGACCTGGAATCTGGATTCCGAGCGGGAGTGCCAACTACCCAGCTCTACGTCTCACGCGTTCACTACTGTGTGGAGACCAAAGCTGTGGAGGAGTACCTCAAAGGAAAACAAGACTCTCGATGCGCGTCGAGAAGCTGGACTCTTGCCACAATGTGAGCTTCAATTCATTTATGGTCAGAGTTCCAACTCAACATCTTTCGACCTACTTAAGCGCAGAGTTTTGGCCGATGGGTGTCAAGTTTCGACGGTTCACTGGCCGCCTGCAAGGAGACACCGCCGTGCACCGTCGCTAGCTGACACTCTGATTGAGTCATCTACACGTCGTCGTCGCCGTAATCACAGAAAAACGTGTCATTTATTAAGTTTTGAATGTTAGGTATATGATGTTAGTTTTAAGGTATATAATTACTATAGACTGTAGCATAAGTTAAATATAATCTGTAACTTTTCTATTGTCTGAAATAAATTAATATTATTATTATGGCACTTCATTTATTTTAGAAACAAGAACAAACTGCACATCCCATCATATAGATTACGAAAGGTAGGGAAATCGTTTATGGGCAATTGTGTACGCTTCTATAACAAGCTTCCATCTGAAGCAACTGAGCTCCCAATTCGTAAATTTAAACAATACATAAAACGAAATCTTATAAAGAAAGCCTATTACTCCATCGATGATTACATCAATGATGTTAATGCTTGGCCAGATGTCGCCCAGTTCCGCACCGACAATAGTATTTAAGGAAAATAATGTTAAGCTTAGTCTATAATATAAAAATGAATCGCAAAATGTGTTGGTAAGCGCATAACTCAACAACGCCTGGACCAATTTGGCCAAATCTTTTTTTAAAATGTTCGTTGAAGTTCAAGGATGGTTTTTACGGCGAGAAAAATTAGAATTATTGCTGGAAAAACCCTAAAAATAGCCCTTCTTTTTCCCATACAAATGATTTGTAACTAAAACGTAGTCAATTTGAGCTTTATTGCTAAAATAACTACCCGTGCGAAGCCGGGGCGGACCGCTAGTTTTATATAAATATTGACATAGGTATATAAATCAGAATTACCTATATTTAGACTAAGATGATGTATTAATTTTAAGTTTTATAAAACTTACTAGTGGTTTCTTTTTCGCTTCTTCCACTAGTGGACAAAAAATTGAAGCGAATAAAATCAATAACATCTTATTTCTTATTTGATAATAATGACTATTTGTAAACCTGTTTATAGTATTATATTTGACGTGTCTAAGTGCTTAGTTTGTAAGCCTAAAGAAATAAAGTTATTGACTTTTTGACTTTTTTAAATCTCTTTAAAAATACATTTTTTTACTATATGAAATATAATATTATAAAACAATTCTACAGTAAAAAATATATCAAAACGGTAAATCACAAATTGTACAAAAGTGTCCTTATGTTAAGTCAATAAGTACCTATGTTAATTTTAGATCATAAGGGCTGTGGATTTTGTTAAATAAATAAAAAAAACACCGGCTGCGAAGCTACGCTCAAGCAGCCGGTGACTAGGGCTGCAAAGAAAGGAACTTCCTGACGATACGCGCCGAATTCAGGAGTACCTACCGCCTTTTGGATCTAACCCTTATTATTATTATTATGACACTTTATTTATTTTAAATCTCGTTAAAAAATACATTTTTTACTATAGAAAATATAATTTTATAATACTATTCTACAGTAAAAAATATATATCAAAACGGTAGATCACCGGCTGCGAAGCTAGGCTCAAGCAACCGGTGACTAGGGCTGCAACGAGAGGAACTTCCTGACGATACGCGCCGAGTCCAGGAGTACCAGGAGGCCTTTGATCCAACTTCCTAGTGAGAGTCTCTTGAGATGTTGATCGAGGCTCTTCGCTATTACGCCGTTAACCGAAACAACTATAGGAACAATGGTCGCTGAATCTACATCCCACATGCTGACAACGTTAGCCGTCGTTAGCCAAATCAAGATATTTGCTAAGTTTTTCTTTCTCAGCTTTAACGAGGTTAACATCATGTGGTATGGTGACATCAGCAAGCACCGCCCTCCGTTTTAACCGATCTATCAGTACAATATCAGGCTTATTCGCAAGAATAGTCCTATCAGTAATGATAGATCGGTCGCAATAAAGCGTGGCACGGCCATTTTCGAGAACTGGTGCTGGTGTGTACTTATAGTACGAAACTTCAGTATCAGTAAGGCCATACTGGAGAGCAAGTTGCTGGTGTATGATTTTGGCTACTTGGTTGTCTGTGCAAGTACTGAGAGTTAGCAAGGTGCGAACAACCCGAAAGTATATGACGGAGGGTCTCCCCAGGAAGATGACACGCTCGACAAAAATATCGATCGTGCCATCTTTCATGATATACTTTCGGTAATTGTTCGTCTTTACCACCTCATCCATAATTGCACAGACAAAACCTTCGGTTTCTCCAAAGAGGTCGCCGAAACGTAGCCAGTTTACCGAGCTTAGGAGATCTACATCAGGACCTGTGAGAACCTTGTAGAATCTCCCATGCAATTCTTTGCTCTCCCATATAGCCTTCCTGTCCTGAACGCTCATCACCGTAGGTTTGCGCCAGTTCTCGTTTGCTAAGGAGAGAGGGGTAAGGTTCTTATCAACTGCAACCACATCGCGATGCATCTGGTATTCAGCTTGAATAAAATGGTTTCTGAGATTGCATACCTCACGGTTATGTAGGGACTTGGCGTTTAAAAAGCCTCGACCACCACATTTCCGTGGGATATACAATCTCATTACCGAAGATCGGGGGTGTCGCATGCGATAAGTGATTAAAAGTTGACGAACCTTACAGTCCAAGGCGTCTAGTTCAGTCTGAGTCCATCTTAGTATGCCAAAAGTATAAGTTAGTAGTGGCATAACCCAGCCGTTGTAGGCACGTACCTTGTTGCCACCTGACAAAAGGCTATTTAGCACTTTTGAAAGGCGACAGAAAAAGCGCTCCTTTACCGACTGCTTTATGTCTCTGTCAACTATACCTAACGCTTCTGGCATACCAAGGTACTTGTAAGTTTCACCTTCGGAGAGGGATTTGAGAGACATTATGTCTGAAAGTTGAAAATTATTAGAATTTACTACTTTCCCTCGTTGTATTTGTATGACCGCACACTTGTCAACGCCGAACTCCATGTTAATAGCACTACTGAATATCTGTGTGATATTCAGTAGGGCCATTAACTGTGTTTTATTCGGCGCAAATAGTTTGAGGTCATCCATATACAACAAGTGAGAAATGACCTCACCATCTCTCCGAAGGCGATAACCTATTCCTGAATCTTTCAGTAGAGTACTGAGTGGATTCAGAGCTAAACAAAACCACAGGGGACTCAGACTGTCACCCTGGAATATACCCCTCTCTATCCTTATTAGATCATTGGTGGCATATGGATCCGTTCGGCTCCCTGGATGACGAAGAACAGTGGTCCACTGCCTCATACATGTTCTCAAGAATGATCGTAGAGTAGTATCTACTTTATACAACTCTAAGACCCTCTCAAGCCAAGTATGAGGCACCGAATCATAAGCCTTCTTATAGTCTATCCATGCAGCCGACAGGTTCCCTCTGCCACGTTTGACCTGTTGTCTAATAGCCATGTCAATGAGGAGGAGCTCCTTAGTACCACGAGACCCAACCCTACATCCATTCTGAGCAGGTGCCAAAATATTGTTTCTAACAATATGCATGTTAATTTTTTCGGTCAGAACGGATGCAAGCAGCTTATAGATGGTGGGTAAGCACGTTATGGGTCTATAATTTTTTGGTTCCGCAGTACTACCAGACTTATGGAGCAGGACAGTTACACCCGTCGTCATAAAATTTGGGAGTGACCCGATCTCAATAGCTTCTTGGAATTGTGCGGCTAGAACCGAATGCGAGCACCGAAACCATTTTAGCCAAAAGTTATGCAATCCGTCCGGACCAGGACTTTACTTTTTTATTATTATTATTATTAAAAGGGGTACCCGCAAATTACAAGTGTACTACGTAACTTTCAGAAATCACCATCTGGAGTAGTTTTCTGGCGCCAGCTCAATATCATAAAACGTTATTAAAATTTGATGATAAACAGTTTAGATTTGATTTGATTTGATTCACCGACTGGTTTTGCATTTTTAAGCTGCCTCATAGCCAAGATGATCTTGTCTTGACTGATGTCTGGCAGTTCGTCGGTGTAGTGGCGGGTCAAGGTGAATCATGGTCGTCTCCTGGTCGTCTCGTGTGGTCGTCTCCTGGTCATCTCGTGTGGTCGTCTCCTTGGGCATAAGGGGCATGTGCAGCGTATGTTTCGCCGTCCTCGGAGAATAAAATGATAATTTATAATTAATGGTCGTTTTCTATGTACAATAAAAATATCAATCTGTGTATTGTATTGTATTATGTATATCAGTTATCTAGATAACACAACATTACCTACTAGTAGGTAGGTACCCATAACACAAGCTCTGCTTAGCTCGGGGCTATAATAATGTTGTGTGAATTGTCCAGCATTATTGAAAAAATAAAAAACATGTTTTTGATTGATCTGGTACTTGATAAATAATAGACGTAGACTGATGATTGTCTGCGTATGTATTTGAACTGTTTATGTAAAACACGCGTAAAATATGTTTAAGGCGAAAAAAGTTCACTTTTTCGATACAACGACGAGCGAATGAAGGCGAGAAAGGGAGGCAAGAGCCGGCCCGAGCTCAATTTTGCTGCTTTTTATTTAATAATTTGTTATTGCTCTCTCTTTCGCAAAAAATTAAACTATAATCGCCAAAAGTGTTTAGTTAAGTGTTTTTAGCCGATATTTTATTACTATAGCAAATGAAACTGGCCATTCGTACTAAACATGAAATTTAGAGGTAACTTTAAAAAAAATTATCGAGTCAATTTGAGTCAATCGTGTTTCGACTCCCATAGCTTACTAACTAAAATCCTTAACTTTTGATGCGTCAAAAAATATTAAAATATGTTTTATTGCCTTAAAATTGAATTTCCGAACAGTCAAAACGAAGGTTTTGGGACTCATTTCACCTTAAGGCGCATACCCCACCCAAACTAACGCCGCCGCCGCCACCTACTTTATGATTTTATTACGTTTAACAAAGGCATTTTCAAAAATCCATCTTCCAGTTTGTGATACCTAGGTACCATAAGCTTTTGTTAATGCCTCTGTTATTGTTTTATTCTATTTAGTTTAGGCAGAGATACGAAGTTGCCCTTGGTGGCCACCAAAATCTATTTTCGTATCTCTGCCTGAACTAAATAGAATAAAAATTCCTCTGTTAAACGGAATAATAACATAAAGTAGGTGGCGGCGGCGCCACTTTAGGTGGGGTATGCGCCTTAAGGTGAAGTAGGTCCCAAAAATCAGGTTTTGCCTAGACGGAAAATCAGTTTTAAGGCAAGAAAACACAATTTTTTAAAATCTTTATTGATGAGCATCGAAAGTTTAGGATTTTTGTTAGTAAATTATGGGCTAAACACAATTGACTCAACTTGACTCGATAGAAAAAAATCGCAAAGTTTCCTTTCAATTTTGCATTTTTACTACGGAAAACCAGTTTCATTTGCTAGTTACTTAATATATTTGCATGAAATATCGTCTAAAAAATACTTAACTAAACACTTTAGAGGATTATGGTCTTAGTTTTTCGCGAAAGAAATACTCTTGCAATAACAAATTTATATATAAAAAGCAGTGAAATTGCGCGCGGGCCGGCACTTGCGTCCCTTTCTCGCTTTCACTGCGCGGTGTTCGCTCGTCCTTGTCTCGAAAATACGAACGTACTTTGCCTTAAACAGCTATTTCAAAAATAAGAAGTGAAAATCAATATTCATTTAAGAAGTGTAACAACTGCGTTAGTCTGAACCTTTGACAAAGTAACCAAAGGACTAGCCTTGATGGATCTTACCCCTCTGCCAAGGACCATGATTTTTTAATCAAGGTCGTTTATAAAAACTACTTCTATAATCGATTTCATCAGTCGCAGTATCGTTATGGCCGAGTAAGGAGCTCTGATAAAAATGCCTACCTGTGCGGTCAGGGTCTTTATAAAAAAATCAAACACCTTGAACAGACTAAAAGATGGTTGTTCATTTCACATGCGAGTATTTTTTTGTGTAAATAATTATAATTTCCTGCAATTTGAATCATTGCAAATTATTTTCATAGTGCATCCATTTTCCGAAATAATCAAGTAATATGAAAAAAAATCGAATTGCTTCGTGTCGTATTTATATTTTATTTTCAATCATATCACCATTCTGTAAAGTCTTATTTTGAATAACTATGTCCAAATAAACGAGTATTTAACATTTTTTCGCAAGCTCTATGGGTACTCCCACGAGACTAGTGGGCGTTTTTGACAGGAGATAGTTTTATACTTATGGTAATTTATGCCAAATTTCCTTATCACAGGAATGTATTTTTGACCTTATTGCTTAACGCATAAGGTCACCCACGAATTTCTAAATTTGAATTTTGACTTTTACAAGCTTTGAGTTTTTATGTACCGAGACTACCTGAAGGGATGGTTTACTCACTCTGTATCGATATCGATATAACTGAGTTAGTTCCGGCCGATTGACATTTTCTTAGGCATAGGTTTTTTTATCTTTCGCATTTTGAAGAAAAAGTCGTAGAGCACATATTTATCTAGATATTTGGTATTTGCCCTCTCTAAAAATATTAAATGTGATAATTGCCTTAAGGTTCAATTTGGTCCACGTGATGACAAAAGCTTTACAAATATCACAAAAACGAACGATAGCATTTTTGTTATAGTGCTTACCCGCACTCTGGGCATCACTAAGAAATGAACAATCTCAAAGATTTTCGACTAAACCGACTGAAGACTTCGTGGCTTAGTTGGTTAGAGCACACCCGTACTAAGGGTGGGGCGCAGGTTCGAGTCCCGCCGAAGTCGAAAATTTTAGGGAACCTATTTCATTTCTTACGCACGAAAGCGTTATCAAGCTTAGTCGTTTATGTGAAAAATTTATAAGACTAGGCCTAGACGACTACAAAAAGTTAAATAACAAATTTACAACTGCATACAAAATAACAAAAGGTCTTCATCACTTGAATGGTGATGATTTATTCTCAAATACACGATACAGATATTTATTTTAATCAAAAAAAAATAAGTAGCCACAGCTATGCTATCTATGCTATGATAGCTAGCTATATATATATATGTGTAAAAATATACAGATACCAGAATCTCATATATTGCAAAAAAGCAACCCTGAAAAATATATTAGGCACATTCACACAAAACTGATTCTTTAAAAAAAATTGTTTATTTGATATAATGTCGGTTCAGAATCAAGCGATGTCTAGCCAGGCATTACATACATCATTTAATAACCAGCTGATCCGCTTGCGATTTAATTCGCGTGAACTTTAGAATAAAAAAAGGTCGATATCAGCTGAAATCCTGGTATAGGAGTAGGAGCATACTTAAATCCGTATTCAAAAACCGTTTAAGCTCGTTTTGGATAATTTCGAAACATCCTGAAATCTGTATTCAGTCATTATCTGTTTTTTTTTACTTGATTTTAATCATTAGTTATATTATTATAATAGTGTAATTACAAAGAAACGATGTCACAAAAAATCTAATTACATTAAGTAAAACTATACAGTGATCATTTAGATTTTTTGTTCATTTCAATCTTTTTAAACGTAAAGAAGCGAACAAGAAACCAGAAAGGTTTTTTTAAGGCAGACCAGAAAATTGCGTCTGATGAACAATGAGAGAGAATTTATTACTAGCATTTTTATTTTATTTTAGTTTTAATGTAAATCTATTCATTACTAAGTAATAATATTTTAATAATATGTATATTAAAAAATACATAATGGACTTGTCATGATTGTTTTAATTCGCTACCAATTGAAAAACATGGACATCGGAAATCATCGATATTTATCAATCCCTACGAACTTTTGACTTTCATGCAGTAGTGATACCTGAATATATTTTCCCAAGATTTTTGGTAGTTTAGGCATAGGTTAAAAGTAATTTCTGGAGACTAATTTATACTAACAATTTTTTCAAATCTAATGATTTGAGTAAGTCCATTATTGATTATGATTTCATTCAGACAAATACATAGTAATGCCCACCAGGAAGCTGTAGTTTGCATAGGCATTAATTTTGACTATCTATCAAATAAAAATAAATAAATTAGAATTGTTCTAATTTCATTTTTTAAACAAAATATTTCACAAACTTTCAAATTTAAGTAAGTTATGATTATGTTATGAGGTAATGAAGTTTGATAGTAGGTATCACCATAAATTTTCCCCATTCCTCCCCTCCCGCTAAAAATGGCAGAATATTTTGTTTGTAGGAAAACAGGCGAGCCTCGTCCATTGACAGCGGGTTAAATTGTCTAAGGTCTGAACAGCTGGCAGCCAGACCACAGAGGATAACTATACTACTAACAACTGCGTTAGTCTGAACAGCTGGCAGCCAGACCACAGAGGATAACTATACTACTAACAACTGCGTTAGTCTGAACAGCTGGCAGCCAGACCACAGAGGATAACTATACTACTAACAACTGCGTTAGTCTGAACAGCTGGCAGCCAGACCACAGAGGATAACTATACTAATAACAACTGCGTTAGTCTGAACAGCTGGCAGCCAGACCACAGAGGATAACTATACTACTAACAACTGCGTTAGTCTGAACAGCTGGCAGCCAGACCACAGAGGATAACTATACTACTAACAACTGCGTTAGTCTGAACAGCTGGCAGCCAGACCACAGAGGATAACTATACTAATAACAACTGCGTTAGTCTGAACAGCTGGCAGCCAGACCACAGAGGATAACTATACTAATAACAACTGCGTTAGTCTGAACAGCTGGCAGCCAGACCACAGAGGATAACTATACTACTAACAACTGCGTTAGTCTGAACAGCTGGCAGCCAGACCACAGAGGATAACTATACTAATAACAACTGCGTTAGTCTGAACAGCTGGCAGCCAAACCACAGAGGATAACTATACTACTAACAACTGCGTTAGTCTGAACAGCTGGCAGCCAGACCACAGAGGATAACTATACTAATAACAACTGCGTTAGTCTGAACAGCTGGCAGCCAGACCACAGAGGATAACTATACTACTAACAACTGCGTTAGTCTGAACAGCTGGCAGCCAGACCACAGAGGATAACTATACTACTAAGATAGTTGCTTTAGATCTAGTCACAATGCTATTTAAAATGAACGATAATCTTTGTTCATCCAGGGCCATGCGAAGGACTACGACATCCACAGCGAGGACGACCCTGCCTGCCAGTACTACGTGCACCTGGGCACGGCCTTCCCGCGTGCCCAGCTCTCCGCCTCCGTGCAGCTCTACAACAACAGGTCTCGTCATCTCACCACTTTCTATCTATAACAAAAGACTACGACTTCCACAGCGAGGACGACCCTGCCTGCCAGTACTACGTGCACCTGGGCACGGCCTTCCCGCGTGCCCAGCTCTCCGCCTCCGTGCAGCTCTACAACAACAGG
Organism: Eupithecia vulgata; assembly: GCA_946478455.1. Lineage (NCBI taxonomy): Eukaryota > Metazoa > Arthropoda > Insecta > Lepidoptera > Geometridae > Eupithecia > Eupithecia vulgata. The sequence goes on along the minus strand of OX297873.1, from coordinate 299,496 downwards.
TCTCGTCTCCTCACCACTATCTAACAAATATAACAAAGGACTACGACATCCACATCTATACCTGTTCGTGAAACGAACGATTGACGCTGAAGTCAGGCCCAAGAGAAACCGGTGTGAAGCGAGCGGCGAATGGTGTGCGCGCAGGCAGCTCGACTCCGCTGTCAGAGAAAAACGTTAAATTTGTGAAAGAAACCTAACCTAACCAAAAACCTGTAAAAGTTAATAAATTAATACAATATTGATAGTGTTCAAGTCTTTTATCGAACAATTGGCGACCGTGACAGGACATTGGAGGTTAAAAGACGTACGCGGTGTCGAACACACAATTTGTAACAATAATATTGCTACGAGTTGAACATTGGACTTTGGAATAACGGAAAAAAGCCGTTGGTGTTGGAGTCCGAGAAGAAGATTACCACTTCGGAGCCTTTGAAGATCATCGTCAGCAAGGGTCTAGTCCTAAAAAGTGAGCTCAATCCCGATCTCATCCAAAATTCCTAACGATAAAATTCCTTTGTTCAATATTGCGACGTAAGTGCAACGGCCGTTTGCTAACATTTTATAGCATCTATTTTGCGACTCAAGCGTTAGATTTTTTTCTAATCTAGCTAACATGAGTCAGCCTAAGCTTATAGCACGCTGTAGCGGAAATCCCAAGGTAATTTTCTCTTCAATTACCGCGGTATCTTTAAGTACCTATCTCAAATAGGCATACTTTATGCCACTGTAACAAAACTTTAATCTTTCTCTAAACGTAGCTGTTTGCTAATTCTACTTCACTTTGCACTATCTTAGTTTCGTAAAGAATATAATTACCTATTCGATATAAAATCAGAATAAGCTTATCTGTTCCTTAGTAGAATGATTCTAGGTTTATAGCTAAAACCCAAGCCCACTTGAAAACATAAATGTTATTTCACTATTAAATAGAGATTTGCCGACTATTCCAGCAAACGCAGCGCTCTGCGCCCGGCAGTTTCGACTTCCCCCTTGTAGGCACAGACTCATACTCACCTTCTTCAGCCAGAAGTGGTGTGCTTCAGCAGAGTGAGTGTCGAGCGGCGACTGGATCTGGAGCTACTCTTCAGTTGTATAAGGTTGGAGGGAACATTTTATTAATTTCATTACTTGTTGTCCGTTATTTACTACCTACCTATAACTACATATCATTTAGTGAACCTAGTTAAACCTTATTACGGCTGATAAAATGAATGCCAACGAGCAGAAAAGTGAAGAGAATGAGAAGGCAGAGTTGGCAACGTTAGTTAAACAAAGAGGCATTATAAAGGGAAGGTTAACTAAATTCAATGAGTACATTTCAACAATAATAGGACAGAAAGAAATATCTTCTGTAAAATACAAAGAGTTAGAACTAAGAATGAATAAATTGCAACTGTTGCATTTGTAAACGACTTTGATGCTTTGCAAGATAAGATAGACATATTACATTCTGATTCAAATGAACAAGTTAAAGAAAGAGATGCATTAGAAAATCAGTTCATGCATTTATTATCATATACTCAAGAAATTCTAGATCAACGCCCAGCTACGCAGGAACCTAGGGATGATTTTAGTAGTTGTCACTCCTCTTCTGGAAAAAATGCAATTAAATTACCTACAATAAAATTATATATACCAACATTCGATGGTAATTATTTAAACTGGTTAGAGTTCAAAGACACTTTTGAATCGGTGATAAATAACAATGAAGGAATTCCACCAATAAATAAATTCCATTATTTACGCTCCTCGCTTGAAGGAAGCGCCTCTGTAGTGATTAAGTCTATAGAATTTAATGCTAAACACTATACAGTAGCATGGGATTTGTTGTGTCAAAGGTATAATAACATAAATATTTTAATAAATACTCATTTAAAAGCTCTGTTTCAAATTGAACCTCTGCGCACGGAATCTTTCAAGGCATTGCGTTTTATTATTGATAATGTGTCGAAACATTTACGTGCATTGGAAACTCTTGGCCAGCCTACAGATAAGTGGGATACATTGATAATATATTTGATTTCTTCAAAGTTAGATATCAACACTAGTGGAAAGTGGGAAGAGTTCAAATGCAATTTAAGCAGTTTACCACTACTAAATGATTTCTATTCATTCCTGCGTGGTCGTGCCGACGTATTGCAAACTACCTACAGCAATAAAACAGCTGAAAGTAGACAAAAGCCTAACGGCCAGTCAAAGAGTCTTGTATTGGCTAGCGATAAGAAAAGCGGTAAGAGAGGTTTAAAATCGTGTTTAGTGTATAATAATGAGCATTTTTTGCACGAATGTCCTACATTCAAATGTATGTGTGTTGAGGATCGCTTCAATGAAGTTTCAAAATTAAAACTGTGTAAAAATTGTTTACGCAGTGGTCACAACGCTCATCAATGTAAATTAAAAGGTTTATGCTTTTCGTGTAAAAAGAAGCACAATACACTAATTCACAAAAATGATCTGCCTTGCGATGAGTCACAGCAGCCTAATACTTCATCTTCGTTGCCCGTTTCGCTTACGTTAGCGTCATCCATCAGTCAAGTATTGTTGTGTGCTGGTAAAAATTATTGTAAATGGTAAAGCTAACACTGCTCGCGTCATGTGTGACTCAGGCTCACAAAGCTCCTTTATCACTGAGCGATTAAAACAAAGGCTAGGATTAAACATAGATAATAATTCTAGTTCAATTAATGTAAGCGAAATTAATAACTGCGGTTTTAAAATAAACAATAGTTGCATACAGTCAAATACAGTCACGAGTAAATTCACACGTTTTTAAGGTGAAGTGTTTAGTTGTGCCACGGATAACTGGTGTTCTTCCGAACGCTATAATAAACAAAGGCTACTTACAATTGCTTTCAAATATAGAACTTGCTGATCCTTCCTTTTTCGTCCCAGAGGAGGTAGATATTCTTCTAGGAGCAGATGTCTACTATGACCTAATAGGTTCTAACATAATAAGACTTGGTTCAAAGAAACCGGTTCTTCAAGAGTCTAACGCCCGAATACTCAAACGCATCTCAGTTCATCGACTTAGCTGGGATCTTCCTACTACTGAGATGGTCTTACTTTTAAACGGTATACTCAAACGCTTCCGACTGGTCTTAGTACCGTGATTACGTAAGCTAATCCCAACTTTCTTTCTAATGGCAACATAATAATTAAATGTTTGTTCTCGGTTACATTTTTCATCGTTTTCGGTCTAAAGATTCATTTTACACAGAATCTACGCGATTTTCTATTTTTTTTTTTTTGTTAGATGTTTATAAAAACTTAAGGAATGAAGCGTAAATTGGCCTGTCAAGTCAAGTTTGCTGTGCTGAGGTTTGTTTACTCATTAACTACATTGATTCAAAAGAAAATATCTTCGGCAAAGGCAAAGGATTTAAAATGGAGCCGGAAATAAAAGAAAGCAAAAAGAAAAGGGGTCGAACTACACGAGCGCGGAGAAAGAAGCGCTCATAACAATTGTTAAAAAGTAAGTAATCTAACTCACTATAAAACAATTACAAGTAGGTACAATGTGCATATTGCTCCTTTATTTAGTTTCTGCCCGCAGCTTCTTTTAAGGAAACTAGTTTATTTCTATCCGATTGGCACTGATTCATGGGATAAAACGTAGCCTATGTTTTATTCCAGGCCTAGAACCATATCTATGCAAAACTTCAGCCCGATCTATTCAATAGAAGTAACAAACATCCATCCAAACTTCCACATTCATAATATTAGTGTGATTCATCAGCTCTTTAATTTTAATTTTCTGGCTGTGTTTGTTGTTATCAATATATTAATAATAATGTCTTCATGCATAATATTTTTGTTGTAGATGATAATATAGATACATCTGATTTTGCTGCAGTAGGTATATTATTGTGGTTAGTTATTGAATGCTTTAAAAATCATAGTAGGTAGGTACCTGTAGTACCAAGTGTATTTGTTGATAAAATTACATTATCTAATTGCATACTATTGCTTTTTTCAGATACAGAAGTCACTGTAGAAGGAAATGTAGGTGTACCATGTAGGTATTACCTGAAATTATTGTTTCATGAATATATTTTTGCAGGTCTACGTGTAGATAGTGATAAAAGGTTTTTTCATACAAATTTATTACCTACCTATACCTTATTTTTTGTTCTAGATCATGAAGTCTTTGTTGAGGAGGAGGCTATTGAGAATATGCAAGAAATAAAACCAATTAGGTACTAGAGTTTTTCCTTTTCTGTTGAGCCTCATTTTCCTTCATTTAACCTGTAACCATGTTTTCAAACCAGAATGCAACAACATTAACGTCATGTAAATAATATAGAAACAATTCAAAAATTAAAAAGTTAACTTCAAAGAAAAATACACAATAAAATTATGTACTTTCTGTTTTATTTATATTTACCTTGAATACCTTAGAATTAAAATAAGTGCTTCTAATCATATTTCTTGCTAAGAAGTTTTCATTATGTAGGTACAATACCCAGAGCTGGTTCAACATCATCTTCTCTAGTAGCATCCTCAGTATGAGTATCGTCATCAAACAAGTCTCTCTAGTAGCATCCTCAGTATGAGTATCGTCATCAAACAAGTCTTGTCTAGACAAGGCTATGTTGTGAAGAATGGCAGAGGCTACTATTATATTAGGGACATTCTCCAACTTAATTAACCTGTAGCCCAATTTGCAAGCATGGGAACCTCCGTCGGTTGTTCTACTTTAAAAATGTCCCCAATAACACGCTGGTATGTACCAGTGGCGAGAAATCGTAGAGCAATCAGGATATGGTCCACTGCTTGTATCGCGTGATTCCTGTTTGTGAGAGGCTGTATGTTGTGGCCCATTAGCATACACAAATGCTTTACAGTATCTTTGAATTGGGCCTCGTCATACTCCTCAAAGGCGTTAAATTTTTCAACATTCCTTTGCCGCCGCCGCTCAACCATATCTTCACCGTCCGACAACGAAGAAAGTGAAGACACAGACATTATGACTACCTACCTACCTAACTTTTAATAACTAATAGATAAATTTAAATAACGTAAATAGTATTGTTGTCGTATTGAGAACCAAAGCTAGGAACGTCCTCGCAATGTAAGATTGGTCGCGAGCAGTCTCAGATTTAAACGCGAACTTATAAATCTGAGACGTCATTACACAGCTGATAAGCCTTTGTGTATACCAAATTGACTGTAAGTCGTCGTTGTGTCAAGGTTTGGGATGATCTCAAATGTAGCGTGCTTAAATTTTAGGATTGATGTTTCAGTATACGATTTTGAAGGATAACGACGTCTCAAACAGCTGAGACGGTCTTAAATAAGTAAGATCCCTTTGAGTATTCGGGCGTAAGCTCGGTTGGCTTGACCCCTTGTAAAAAATCAATCAAATAATAAAATTAATTGTAATTTTTCACAAGAAATAAAAGATTCATTGGAAAAATTCTGGTCATTTGATGACTTACCACAGACAAAAACTCTTTCAGTCGAAGAGCAACTCTGCGAAAATCATTTTGCTAATACTTTGAATGGTCGATTCTCAGTACAAATGCCATTAAAAGAATCACCAGAAAAAGCACTTGGTGACTCATATTTTATTGCGAAAAAATGCTTAGAAAGATTAGAAAGTAAATTCACAAAGTTTCCCAGTTTGAAAACAAGCTATAAAGAATGTATTGAGGAATATGCGCGCTTGGGGCACTTAACAAAGATAAAACGACCGGAATTTGGTTATTACATGCCACATCATGCCGTTATTCGCGATAAAAGTGAAACTACAAAACTAAGAGTTGTATTTAATGCATCCTCAAAGACTTATAAAGGAAAATCACTAAATGACATTCAGATGGTAGGCCCTGTCGTCTAAAGCGATCTCATCTCGATACTGCTTCGGTTTCGTGAGTATAAATACATTCTTACCGGTGACATAGAAAAAATGTACCGTCAGGTTGAAATAGCGCAACAGCAGCGCCATCTGCAATTGATTTTATGGCGCGAAGAACAACATCATCCTATTGATATTTTACAGTTAAATACGGTAACTTTTGGGACAGCTTCGGGGCCCTTTCTGAGCTTTCGTTGTTTTGTACAGCTTGCTAAGGAATGTCAGGATGAAACTATAGCTCGTGTCATTCAAAACGATTTCTATGCTGATGATCTAAATACCGGATGTGATACGGTGAAAGGCCTAAAGTATATTTATGAGAATGTCAAAATGGTTCTCGACTCGGCATGATTTCCGGAAATTTCGAACAAATTGCCCAGATTTATTTGATCACGAAAATAATTTTCATGATACGATGGAGTTTTGTAAAGAATCTAGTGTTTTGGGCTTAAAATGGTCACCCAGTACTGACATACTACAATTTTCAACAAACCTGAAAGCTTCCACTGTAGTAACAAAAAGGTCAGTCATCTCAACGGCTTCCAAGGTATTTGATCCATTAGGACTTCTAAGCCCTTGTATCATAGTGGCAAAAATGCTACTTCAAACTTTATGGTCATCAAAATTGGGTTGGGATGATGAAGTTCCCGATGAGTTTTGCAAAAACTGGCTAAGTCTAACAAAGGAATTTTCCATCATGTCACTGATAACAATTCCAAGAAGAGTTCTGGCTGAAAACCCAAATAATGTTGAATTGCATTGTTTTGTAGACGCGTCGCAGCACGCTTATGCGGCATGCGTATACTTGCGCTCAGAAAATACGGACGTAGGTACAACAGTAAAATTATTATGTTCTAAAGCTAGAGTTGCCCCTATAGCTTCAACTACGATTCCGCGTTTAGAGCTGTGTTCAACTCTTCTAGGCGCGCGTCTATGCTCTAAGGTTTTGCAGTCATTACGTAGTGATGTTATTAGGAAATACTTGTGGACTGACTCGACAGTTGTGTTGGGGTAGTTGAAGACATCGACTAAAGATCTCAAAGTGTTTGTATGAAACCGCGTAAATGAAATTTATGAGCTAACAAATGGGTTTTCATTCAATCACGTTCCTACAGATATGAATCCGGCAAACTTAGCCTCAAGAGGTGTAAGTCCCAAGCGTCTTCAAACTTCTTCGCTTTGGTGGAATGGTCCTGCATTCCTATCACAAGATAAAACTAATTGGCCTCAACCAACGCATTCATTTTCTCCAATAAATTTACACTAAACGAAAAACACATCTCATTGTCACATCACAACTACCAACAATCTAATTCAGTTTGAGAAATTTTCAAATTTAACTAAACTCAAAAGAGGTTTATGGTTATGTTTTGCGATTTATAACCATTTGTAGGAAATCAAATTTAAAACTAACTGGACCTTTACAAGTAGATGAACTGAACAAATCTTTATCGACATTGGTGAAATATAGCCAACGTAATAGTTTCAATGAAGAATATAATGCAATAAAAGGTAATAAAGTTTTAAATCCAAAATCTAAACTTTTATCATTGAACTGCTTCATTGATTCAGAAGACGTAATAAGAGTCGGGGGTCGAATCAAGGACTCTGACTTTGATTTCGATAAGAAACACCCCATGATTTTAGATGCGAAGCATCACCTGACTTTTTTGTTATTTAGACATGAACATGAACGCCTGTTCCACGCTGGACCTCAGCACCTATTAGCATCAATAAGAGAAAGGTTTTGGCTTAAGGTGGACGGTGTTTAGCACGCGGCACGACCAAGCAGTGTCTGATTTGCATTCGTTTACGCGGACGCACATTGCAGCCCCTTATGGGCCACATGCCTGCTCAAAGAAGCTATTCTTCTTTTCCTTTCTACTCGTGTGGTTTTGACATGGCAGGTCCTTTCATGATTTCTAGTCGAAAAGGAAAAGGCAACCGTATTTCTAAATGTTATCTATCTTTATTCGTATGCTTAGCATCAAAGGCAATTCATTTAGAACTAGTGAGTGATATGAGTACGGAGGCATTCATTTTATCATTACGTAGATTCGTATCAAGAAGAGGCAAGCCTCAGTCTATATTTTGTGATAATGGTTCTAACTTTAAGGGCGCAAACAATGAAATTGGTAAAATACTTCGGTCTAGTCGTGCGCAAGTCACTGATTTCGCCTCCAATGAAGGCTTCAGGTTCATACATAGCCCCGCATATTCACCCCACTTTGGGGAAATATGGGAAGCTAGGGTTAAATCAGCAAAATATCATTTAAAGCGTGTTGCCGGAAATGCTTCTTTAACATTTGAGGAACTAACGACTCTATTTGTACAAATCGAAGCAATATTGAATTCGTGCCCTCTGACCTCCTGACCTATCGTCAGACCCCGTGGACCTATCTCCTCTGACTCCGGGCCACTTTTTAATAGGACGACCTGTCAGCGCAGTACCTTCCTTACCTATCACTGCAAAGCGCCCCAATCGATACCAACTCATCGAGCAGCTAAGCAGCTATTAAAAAAAAAAAAAAAAATGGAAGACAAGACAGCAAGAGCTCCAGGTCGGCGATTTTAATCATAAATCATTTATTTGACACAAATAAACATACATTAATGTTAATGAATCCATAGACTCCCGAACTAGTATAAACTGTGTTTCAGGAGTCAGTGGCTTCAGTGGCTGATTTGGTCATAATAAAAGAAGATAATCTTCCACCGTCACAATGGCGTCTAGCCCGAATCGTTAAACTATTCCCTGGGATTGACGGGATAAGTAGAGTGGCAGATGTTCTAACAACAAAGGGAACTATAAGAAGAGCAATCAACAAAATGTGCATTATCCTTTAAGTGGACAACAATGAGGAACCAGCTGAAGAAGCTACCAAGGATGGTACCAACTAAGAAGTCTGGTCTCCTTGACAACAAACCTTTTGAAAGAAACACTTTCAAACCCCCGGAGGATTCTATATTATTATTGTAATTAAAATTAAGACAAACAAATTTTGCAGTGCCCTTCCAGGGTGCATGTACTGTACATATGTAGATATAAACACCTAGACTTAAGTATGTATGTACATGTAAGCAAGAAATAAATGAAATGAAATGAGTATGTTCGTGAAACGAACGATTGACGCTGAAGTCAGGCCCAAGAGAAACCGGTGAGAAGCGAGCGGCGAATGGTGTGCGCGCAGGCAGATCGACTCCGCTGTCAGAGAAAAACATTAATGTTTGTGAAAGAAATCTAACCTAACCAAAAACCTGTAAAAGTTAAATCAATACAATATTGATAGTGTTCAAGTCTTTTATTGAACAATACCTAATCTACGAAATGCAATGTCTTTTTGTGATATACGTCTGATGTCAAGGTTATTAAACATCCTAGATTTTAATAGCTTATTATTGTGTACGTGATCTTTGTAGGTAATTCCGCATTGAACCTTGATTTTAATATAAATCTACCTAATTAATAAACAGTTGCGAATCATCAGCGTTAGAGTTGTCATTTCCCACCCCCTGGGTTACCTCTAACATTCTTCAGCAGTCTGGATTCGCGTTCGCGCTCACCACTATCTCTCGAAGGACAGCAGTCTGGATTCGCGGTCGCGCTCACCACTATCTCTCGAAGGACAGCAGTCTGGATTCGCGGTCGCGCTTACCACTATCTCTCGAAGGACAGCAGTCTGGATTCGCGGTCGCGCTCACCACTATCTCTCGAAGGACAGCAGTCTGGATTCGCGGTCGCGCTCACCACTATCTCTCGAAGGACAGTGATAACCTATGGTACTTAAACTTCATCATAAGGCTACTGCGTCGCATACACACGTAGTGTTTGTGCGAAGTGTGTTCCCTACATTTCCCGTCGAAACCTACATTGCTATTGGACACGTATCCTATATCGAAAAGGTCATTACCTTCTAATCATGGATTCCTTGAAGCAGAATCTTGAGATCTTCAAAGCTATGTTACACCATCAGTTCAGGAGCAACTTTCTCAAGGATCCAGCCAGTCACAGGACTCCACACCTTGTGACAACATAGACAGACTCGTCGAACGTTGAGTTCACGTTTGACAGTCCGCACTCCACCAAGTATCAAAAACCTATCACTTATAAATAAAGGACAGGGTGAGCCTAGGACCCCCGTGAAGCGTGAATCGGTGCGCTTGCTTGATGATTTTGATGAGCTCAGTGAAACTGCTGTTACTTGATAATATTATAGGATTCTTAACCGATTGCTTAAGAATCGAACGGTGAAGTCGCCCGCCATCTTTTAATAATCCATCTTGCTCATCTATAAATAGATTTAGACATAAAATTTTATACCACAGCTTCTTTCGGTTTATTTTTCTTTAAACGCCCAATCTCTTCCGCAAACTAAAAGCATTGCACTGTTTTGACTATTAAGTTATAACAATGATTCATTTCGTTAATCGTTAGATAGCTTTGTTTATTTATTCGCTTGTTACGCAACCACATACCCAATGAAACGCACTAACCAGCTGAGTTCTGTCGCTAGGTGCTGTACTCACGCACAGTCATTTTTAATAGTCTTAAAATTAAACAGAGCTCTACAGTTTGTTAAATATAGCTTGATACGCGGGACATTGGCATCACATAGTAGATTGACATTTCTAGAGTTGGGATAGTGGTGGAGAAAATCGATTATCGAACGATGTTGAAATGAAATGTTGATGGTTGTCATTATACGAAAATAAAACAAGAAATATGTGTCAATGTTTATTATTACACGTAATTTAATAAAGTGGTGCACAACCCATGTCACTGTCATCATCGTAGTCAGATTCGGACTCACTTGAGCAATCCTGTAGATTTATTATTAGCTCTTGATCAGACAAATTGTCAAATCGAATATCGCGCTCCCAATCTTCATCTATGATTTTTTTGCACTTATCAACCACTTTTTTCCAGTCCTCTGGCGTGATATTTTCGCAGGCATTGTGCAGTAATGTGAGCATTTTATTTGCCGTAAAAGGAGGTTTAGTATTATTTCTGGCTGCGTGACCTTTGACGTGAGCCCATATCAGTTCAATCGCGTTATATTGACAGTGATATGGTGGCAAACGAATAACAGTATGGCCTTTTTCCTTAGCAATCTCATCTAAAATGTAAGTTGGCGTACGGGGTTTGAGTATATTAACTAATTTCAGTAATTAATTTTTCAGCAGTGTCTCGTTGGCTTCTATGCCTTTGCTTTGCAGATATGCGATTAGTTCCATTTTTCGGTTGCTGGACGTCGGCGGTTTGTTTTTTGCACTGAGTGGTACGGAGCGTTGTCCATGATTATCACATGCGGCTCGTTTAAATTATTTAATAGTATCAAAAACCATATCTTAAATTTTTCGAAATTCATTTCTTCATGATATTCTGTGGTCTTCATCGACTTGAATGCCAGAAGGCTATTAGGCACAAAACCTGAAGAAGTCCCAGCATGAGCAATTATGAGTCTCTGTCCTTTGCCTTCGGGTACTTTGGTGGTAGATTCCGCTTTGTCATCTGTCCACGATCTTGAAACTATGTGGTTTGCGTTGAGCCATGTTTCGTCCAAAAAAACCACTTTCTCCCACTCGATATACGCAGTGGATACCCCTACTCTATGGTAAACCAATCCGCCCCACCAATAAAGTATGATATTGTCTTGCGTATATATTCACGGAATAAAAATATGGAACTTCATGCGCGTGATCACTGCGTGTATGTCAACGCCAATGTCCCGCGTATCAAGCTATATTTAACAAACTATCTAGGTTGAATATCCCCACGTAAAAGCTCATCTAACGGCGCCGGCCAAATCGGCGGCCCTTAGGGTAGGGAGAGCTCCGAGGCAGCACCGCGTAGCAGCACGAGACGAACCAGCGCCGAGTTTGTCGTGATGGAGCTTAGGGTAGAATATCCCCACGATTGAAAGTGTCAATTGAAAACAATAAAGTCATAAAGAAACACACATAAAGGACACGATTTGCGGCTAATTACTTTTTTCTAGTTTTATTGCTTGTGGAACGCAGAAAAAATTATAAACCACAAAAATATTTGATTTTCGCGCAACCCGCGACGATCAAACTTAAGGTTACTTAGAATAAGAATATATTTATTTTAAAATTGTGTAAAACATCCATATCTTTAATCATAAATATTGGTAACAACAAATTTATCTATTTTGGACATACAATATTTAAACATAAAATAACTGATTTCAAATACTGATTTCACATCAACTGAATTTTCCCAAAAAATCACCCCGTAACACAATTGAGGAAAAACGTGTCCTTAGTAAGCGTTTTTTTGCTACAATTTTAGACGATCGTTACTAAGGATATTAAGAGCGTAACAGTATTTAGAGATTTTATTATTTACTTGAATAATATGAGATTTCCAATTCAAATAACTGTCAATTTTTGTTCCTAGAAAACTTATTTCTTTGACTTCTTCTATGCTGTCTCCCATGTTAGTTATGTTTAGATTTATTGAACGAGTTTTATAATTTTTGAATCTTAGCAATTTTGTTTTATCGATATTCACTTTTAAATTTAGGTTGCATAGACAATTTATTATATTCTCGAGGGTTTTATTGATTTTATTTTCAAAATCCTGTATAATATTATTTATTTGTGGAATAAAAATAGTGGCATCATCTGCAAACATGACACAAAGATGTTTCGTTATATATGGCAAATTATTTATGTAAATTAAAAATAAAACTGGTCCTAAGACGCTGCCCTGAGGAACACCCAACGAAATAGATTCAAAACTAGAATCAATATGTTCAATGGTTTTATTTTTATTATTAATATTTCAATTACAGTTAATTTTAATAGAGAAAGAGCTACTCCCCTTATTCCCGTTTCTTCTAGCTTACCTAGGAGAATATTCAACACAATCGAACGCTTTCGATAGATCTAAGAATAATGCAACACCGTGTCTTTTATTATAATATTTCTTCCCAGGCTAGTTTAAAACAAAATAAAACGTATTGATTTGAGTTCAGTATATTATGTGCATCTAAAAATGTTATGATTCGAGTATTATATTGCTTTTTCATACATTTTTGATACACATGGAAGAATGGCTATGGGTCTAAAGTTTCCCATATCAGATTTTGAGCCTTTTTTGTGAAGTGGTTTATTAAGAGCTTTTTTAAGATTTGCGGGAAAACAACTTTACTATGCTCAATGGAAAAATTAATAATAAACACAATAGGCCTTACTAATCTATCAATGTTACTTTTTATTACCTGAATAGGAATTTGATCATGACCTGCACTCTTGGTATTTTTTAATATTTTGACTATTTTCTTAATTTCACTTTCGTCAACCGGCGTGAAAAATATACTATTACAATTTCGTTTATTTATACTATTTGATTTAGGGATACTTAAAATTGTATATCCTGATTGGTTCATGTTAAGGTTAATATAGTATTAATTAAAAAGTTTTGCTATTTCTTTGGGATCATCTACTTCTCGATCTATACCTTATATACTTAGCTTTCTACATTATAGTAGCTTATTATTATGTACGTGATTTTGGTAAATCCACGTATCACGTCCTTGATGTAAACTAAAATCGAATTAATAAACAAACAGTTTTAAAATATCAGTATTTAAATTATCATTTCACATCCCTGGCACAGTCCCTGGGTTACCGGTAACACCTAACATCCTATCACTATTCTCTTGCTACGAATTCCCTCCTTATCAGTTATGCGTTGTGTTATGCAGCCCGGTGATGTACAATTACTACTGGAGCGTGCGTCCGTGGGGCGTGTGCTCGTGCTGGGAGGAGGCGGCGGGGTCTTCAGGGAGCGAGCCCGCCAGCGAGGACCTCTGTGACGGCGCGCAGGAAGCCCGCGACCAGGAGCGAACGGTCAGTACAGTACACACTCAGATAACGTGTGCTCGTGCTGGGAGGAGGCGGCGGGGTCCTCAGGGAGCGAGGACCTCTGTGACGACAAGAACCCGTTAACCCCAGCAGTGGTTGTCAATTCTTAGCCAGAATATAGAGATAGAGGCTGGCCCACTGCCACTTCAGTTTGCTAATCCTTTAAGACAGGTCGATAACCTTAGTTCTCTGTCGGATGTATTCGTTGCGAATCCTATCCTTCGGAGAAACTCCGTGCATAGCTCTCTCTATATCTCGCTGGGCAACTTTAAACTGGTGGACGAGTGGTAAACGTGTTTTTGAGTGGAGACCGCGACTCGGCAAACGTATTATAGGACGCCCTCCAACCAGATGGGATGACGATTTGCAAAAGACTTCTGGCAGATGCTGGATGCGGCAAGCTGAAGACAGGGCGCCTTGGCGCTCATTAGGGGAGGATGTCCAGTGGATTAATCTAGGCTGATGATGATGGTGAAACCGTACACACATTGTAACAAATTTTAATGCCCCTAAAGTAGACGTAACAGAGTGTGGCATAGACATAAAATATTCATAGACAAGAAAGTGTCGATATAATGGACAAGTTAGTTGCATGCCAACAATTACAACTGTTTAGGTCCTGACAAATCAATTTGTCTGTAAGTGAGTTTGGTCTCCAGGGTAAAGGCTCGGAGTACCGCGAGGAGGCAGTGCTCAATGCGGGCCTGGTGCGCGTGGACCCGGCGCGCGGCTGCCTGGCGGCGCGTTCGTCACGCACGGTACACGTGTCCGCACCCGACGTCGGCAACCGGCTCGGCACGCAGCGCGCCGTGCTCATGTTAGTACCGCGAGGAGGCAGAGCTCGGCGCGGGCCTGGTGCGCGTGGACCCGGCGCGCGGCTGCCTGGCGGCGCGTTCGTCACGCACGGTGCACGTGTCCGCACCCGACATCGGCGACCGGCTCGGCACGCAGCGCGCCGTGCTCATGTTAGTACCGCGAGGAGGCAGTGCTCAGCGCGGGCCTGGTGTGCGTGGACCCGGCGCGCGGCTGCCTGGCGGCGCATTCGTCACGCACGGTGCACGTGTTTGCACCCGACGTCGGCGACCGGCTCGGCACTCAGCGCGCCGTGCTCATGTTAGTACCGCGAGGAGGCAGTGCTCAGCGCGGGCCTGGTGCGCGTGGACCCGGCACGCGGCTGCCTGGCGGCGCGTTCGTCACGCACGGTGCACGTGTTCGCACCCGACGTCGGCGACCGGCTCGGCACTCAGCGCGCCGTGCTCATGTTAGTACCGCGAGGAGGCAGTGCTCAGCGCGGGCCTGGTGCGCGTGGACCCGGCACGCGGCTGCCTGGCGGCGCGTTCGTCACGCACGGTGCACGTGTTTGCACCCGACGTCGGCGACCGGCTCGGCACTCAGCGCGCCGTGCTCATGTTAGTACCGCGAGGAGGCAGTGCTCAGCGCGGGCCTGGTGCGCGTGGACCCGGCACGCGGCTGCCTGGCGGCGCGTTCGTCACGCACGGTGCACGTGTTTGCACCCGACGTCGGCGACCGGCTCGGCACTCAGCGCGCCGTGCTCATGTTAGTACCGCGAGGAGGCAGTGCTCAGCGCGGGCCTGGTGCGCGTGGACCCGGCACGCGGCTGCCTGGCGGCGCGTTCGTCACGCACGGTGCACGTGTTTGCACCCGACGTCGGCGACCGGCTCGGCACTCAGCGCGCCGTGCTCATGTTAGTACCGCGAGGAGGCAGTGCTCAGCGCGGGCCTGGTGCGCGTGGACCCGGCACGCGGCTGGCTGGCCGCGCGTTCGTCACGCACGGTGCACTTGTCCGCCGTCTTTTTTCGTTGTTGTCTAAAGGTTGATTTGAGGTGGCCCTATTTGTATAAAACTAACTTGTTTCGGTTTTATTTTTACAAAATCGACAGATTGCGGATCGCCTCAAACGAAGGACGACCGATCCTGGACCGATAATTTCTTAGGGTTTTTAAACGCTAAGAATCCCAACATGATATTACTAAGCCTCCTGTCTGTTAGCCGGTCTGTCTGTCTGTCCGTCTGTTCGCCAGATTCATTTTATCATTAATCAGGAATTAGAAGCTTATAGTTTTTAAAACACGTCAAATTATATATGTCTCGACCTGCTTGAGTGTACGTAACTTTAATGATTCTGGTTCATGTCCACAGGTTGGTTTTGACAGACATTCCCACTGAGAGCTTCCCGCAAGAGTACCACCCGAATATTTTAACAACAGAAACTATCAATTGCGAGATGATCCCTGGTGTAAATGTTTGTATTTTTACTTTAATCATTTAGTATTACGTAGATAGTGAATTTAATATTTTCGTTGACCAAATATTAAGGTAGCTATTAAAACCGAGGTATAGGTACAAGGTGTCACGGGCAAGGTTGTATTGTAAATAAATAAATAAATAAATTTATTCAAATAAACTTTAAAAAGACAAGACAGAAGTGCAACGATGTGGTGTTGCAGGAGGCGGAGACGACGCGGGCGGTGAACTCTGTGGTGTGCGCGCAGCTGGAGGTGTGGTGGAACGTGGCGCCGGCGCGCTTCGTGCTGCACCCGCCCATGCTGCCGCTGCGCCACTCCAGAAGGTTACCGTCATCCCTTGTCAACCTGAACAGCTGGCATACCCCTCGCTGTTATTATCAAATCAAATCAAATCGTTTCTTTGCTGAATACAATATTACAGGTACATGTCAGATCTTATAACTAGAGTGTAGTCAATGTATTCAACCCGCAAGCAGGTATGCAAATATTAAAAAAAATGTTGGTGAATATACAATAAGTGTTAAAATAATCAATTATAAAAATAATCTAGAACAAAAAAAATTTAGTTAACAAACAGAATACTTAATTGAGTCAAATAAATTGTTTTACTTAAAATTAATATATTCCATAACACTATAAAAACATCTGTCGAGGAGCCAGTTATTTAACTTTTGTTTGAATAAATTGCCATTGAGGTCTTTAATTACTTCTGGTAACTTATTGTAGATAATAATGCACATATTGTAAACATTATTCTTGTAGATTTGTTTATGGCATTGTGGATTGTATAACAAATTATTGAAGTTAGCTCTTTTCTGTAGAGTGATACGTTACCTTACGTTTGGTAAAGTATTGTGGATTAGATTTGACAAACATACATATATCTCTAATGTACATGCAAGGTAGAGGCATAATATTAGAGTTTTTAAACAGAGGCTTGCAAGAGTCACGATACCAAGCCTTGTTAATAACTCTGAGGCATCTCTTCTGTACTCTGAAGACTCTCTCAACATCGACAGAGTTTCCCCAGAGCAACAAACCATACTTCAGGATCGAAGACACGTGTCCATGGTAAGCTGCTAGAGCTGCGTCAAATGAGATTGTCTGGCGGATTTTCTTTAAAGCAAAGATAAAGCGACTTATTTTTTTGCATACATCACTAATATGAACTTTCCAGTTTAAGTTTCTGTCTAATGTGATACCTAAGAATTTAAATGTCATTACTTCGTCTACTTTTTCATTATTATAAGAAATGTCAAGTGTTAGTGGGTTTGTATTATAAGAGTCAAATTGCATAATTTTAGTTTTGGCAATGTTTATAGCTAAGTTATTATTATTGGTCCAATTAACAATATCAAGAAGTGCAGTATTTAATGTGTTTGGGCATGTTGCCTGTCAGTTTTAATAAAAATTGTGGTATCATCTGCAAAAAGTATACATTTATGTGTCACAAATTCCGGTAGATCGTTTACGTATATTAAAAATAGAATCGGTCCTAGGATGCTACCCTGGGGGACGCCTTTTTAAGATATTGCGTGATCTAAATGTTTGCTTAGTAACATTATTGGTATTTCCTTTTAACTTGGTATTTGTTATGACCGTAGTTATTTCGGTACATTGTTCCCTATCATATAAGTAGCTTGCCAGCCAGTCCAGAGTTTTACCACGAATTCCATAATGATCCAATTTGTTTAACAGTCTGTCATGATTAACAAAGTCAAATGCCTTGCTTAAGTCCATAAATAGAGTCAAAATGGGGCCTCTACCACTGTTTAAGTTTTCTGTAACAAACCTCACTAAGTCGAAGCAAGCAAGGGATGTAGAACTGCCTTTACGAAAACCATATTGATTACTATGAAGAGTCTTATGCTGCCCTTCTTACGATAAACAGCGTAGGTGACATTTTTTGCGAAAATGAGTTATTAGCATATCTGTAATCAGCTAAGCGAGATCTATTTGGATAAATTATCCGTTTTCCTGTATGTTTGATAGAAATAAAAAAAAACATATGTATAAACATCGTATGTGCACAATTTTCATTTTCTTTCTAAACATAAACAACGTATTGTCTACTACGCTCAGAGATTCTAATCAATCTCCTAGTCGTAAATATCGCACGAGCACTTACGTTGTTTGTGATAAGTAGTATCTTCGACTGTCCGCTCAACTTACAAAACATAATGATTATATGAGCCACTTACGTTTTTTATGCCTTGTACTATTCTGCCCTTCTTACGATAAACAGCGTAGGTGACATTTTTTGCGAAAATGAGTTATTAGCATATCTGTAATCAGCTAAGCGAGATCTATTTGGATAAATTATCCGTTTTCCTGTATGTTTGATAGAAATAAAAAAAAACATAAGTATAAACATCGTATGTGCACAATTTTCATTTTCTTTCTAAACATAAACAACGTATTGTCTACTACGCTCAGAGATTCTAATCAATCTCCTAGTCATAAGTATCGCACGAGCACTTACGTTGTTTGTGATAAGTAGTATCTTCGACTGTCCGCTCAACTTACAAAACATAATGATTATATGAGCCGCTTACGTTTTTTATGCCTTGTACTTATTTAAGAAAGTTTAACAATATTCTATAAATAAACATCGCACTGTCTCCTACGCTTTTTATTTGTTGCATAAAATCTTTCTTACATTAAGTTATTCTATACACACACAACGCAAGTAGCGCAAATACGATGTTTATGTCTGGTAAATACAACACAAAAACGGTGGGGCGGTGAGGTAGAGGAGAAAACATTACTAACCAGTCGCGCGGCGAGTAAGGTGCTAGGTGGTTGGCTGTGTGGTGCCGGCCTAGAATAGTACCAACCCAACTCTTCCCGTGGGTGTCGTAGGAGGCGACTAAGGGACATAAACCGGGGGGCGGGCAGCAGCGTCCCCTGCAGAACGATTCCAACACGAAACTGCGATCCCCAACCCGCATGCCGAGCGTGGGGATTATGGGCATTACCCTCCAATGAAGATGCGAACCAAGAAATGGCCCCCAGTTCCCGGCCGCCTCGCTATTCCTGGCCATGGCAGCGGCCATGGTAACGGCTTGGCAGGGGGTTCTAGAAATCACCGGGCTACATCAGGCTGCCACCAACAACTGACCCTGGCTACGTATAACGAACGCACTCTGAGGCTTGACCAACATCTAGCGCAGTTGGAAGTGGAGTTAGAGAACATCAAATGGCATGTTCTAGGGTTATGTGTAGTCCGCAGAGAGGAGGAGGACATAACCCTAGACTCGGGTCATCTTATCTACTTTCGTGAGGGTGATAAAACATCCCAGGGTGGCGTAGGTCCTCGTCAATAAGGCCTTCTCTAGCAACGTCCAAGAAATCTCCAGTGTGTCGACCAGGGTAGTGTACCTGATCCTTCGGCTATCTAAATGGTATAGCATGGAGGTTATTCAGGTCTACGCACCGACCTCGGCACACTCGGATGATATGTACGAAGACATATCCAAAGCATTGCATAACACCACTAAGGCCCACTTCAACGTTGTTATGGGGGACTTTAATGGCAAGGTGGGAACTCAGAATGGAAACGAATCCCGAATAGGCCCTCATAGTTATGGAGTTAGGAATCACAGGGGGCAAATGCTTGTCAACTTCCTTGAGAAAGAGGGGCTGTTCTTAATGAACTCCTTCTTTAAGAAGCAGCCTCAAAGGAAGTGGACATGGCGAAGCCCCGACACTGTGACTAAAAATGAGATCGACTTCATCATGACGGATAGCAAGTACATATTCAGAGATGTCTCAGTCATGATCAACAGGTTCAATACCGGATCTGATCACCGACTCCTCCGAGGCTCTCTGAATATCAACTTGAAGATTGAAAGAAACCGTCTGATGAAGTCCACGCTGCGACCTAACCCAATCCAAATCGTGGCGGGCACCGAGAAGTTTCAACAGCTTCTCGGGGATAGATTTGTTGCCTTAGAACCCACTGATGACGTTGACGAGACCCTACACAATCTGGTCGAAACGCTGAGGAAAGAGGGCATCAAGTTTTGTAAAAAGCAACGTACTGGCAGGAAATCCAAACTCTCGGCCGAGACTCTCGGGTTGATGACAAGAAGACGGGAAACCACCCAAGCGACTTTGTCTGAAAGGTCAGACCTGAACAAGTGAATTGCGAAGATGATACGGCGCGACCTTCGGAGCTCCACCACACGCCTCATTGAAGAGGCGATAGAGCGAAACCGAGGGCCCAAAGTATTCACTCAGCAGCTTGGCAGGAGCCACCTGACGAACCTTAAAACGCACGATGGGAGGACCGTATTGTCGAAGCCGGAGATCTCTGCCGAGATAGAGGATTTCTATGGCCGTTTATACGCTGCACATGCCCCTCATGTCCAAAGGGATGACCATGATTCCAGAGCCACCCTGACACGCCACTACACCGACGAACTGCCAGACATCAGTCAAGACGAGATCGTGATGAACGTGACTGAGACAGCTAAAAAATGGAAAATCCCCCGGTGAAGACAGCATTACTTCAGAGCTTCTGAAAGCAGGAGGAGCCCCTGTTATACAGGAGCTGCAGAACCTGTTTAATGCCGTCCTTCACAGTAGGAGAACTCCAAAGGCGTGGAGCGGGAGTTTGGTGGTGGTCTTTTTTAAGAAGGGAGATAAAACCCTTCTTAAAAACTACAGACCCATCACACTCCTGAGCCACGTCTATAAGCTTTTCTCACGAGTGGTCACGAATCGGAGGCTCGACGAGTTCCAGCCACCGGAACAGGCCGGGTTTCGCGGAGGATATGGTACCATAGACCACATACACACAGTGAGGCAGATTATACAGAAGTCCGAAGAGTATATAAAGTAGTAAGAGTATCAGCCCCTGTGTCTGGTCTTTGTGGACTATGAAAAGGCCTTTGACTCTGTCGAAACCTGGGCTGTTCTAGAATCCTTACAACGTTGCCAAGTAGACAATCGTTATATCAAGGTGTTGAGATGTCTTTATGATGCCGCCACCATGAGTGTCCAAGTACAGGGTCAGCAGTCTAAACCCATCCAACTGCGCAGAGGTGTGAGACAGGGGGATGTTATATCCCCGAAACTGTTCACAAGCGCGTTGGAAGATGTGTTTAAGACGCTGGACTGGAAAGGTAAGGGCATAAACATAAACGGCGATTACATCTCACACCTGCGATTTGCTGATGACATAGTCTTGATGGCGGAGTCGCTGGAGGAGCTTAACCTGATGCTGGACGGCCTAGCTTCAGCCTCACGACGCATCGGTCTTGGCATGAACTTGGATAAAACCAAGACCATGATCAATGGCCACATTGATCCGGGACCGATCGTAGTACATGGCCACCTTCTCGAAATTGTTTCCGAAAACACTTACCTTGGGCAGATTCTGCAGTTGGGTAAAAACAATTTCGAGAAGGAGGCCAAGAGGAGGATCCAGCTAGGTTGAGCAGCGTTTGGGAAACTACGTCGAGTCTTCTCGTCATCCATGCATCCACCGCAATGCTTGAAAACGAAAGGTTTCAATCAGTGCGTTCTACCCGTCATGACCTACGGAGCTGAGACGTGGACACTCACGGTAGGGCTGGTCCACCAGTTTAAAGTCGCTCAGCGAGCTATGAAGAGAGCTATGCTCGGGATTTCTCTGAAGGATAGGATTCGCAACGAATACATCCTACGAGAACCAAGGTTATCGACATAGCTCAAAGGATTAGCAAGCTGAAATGGCAGTGGACTGGCCATATTTCGAGAAGAACCGACAACCGCTGGGGTAAACGTGTTCTTGAGTGGAGACCGCGACTCGAAAAACGTAGTGCAGGTGGGATGACGATTTGCGAAAGACTGCTGGCAGATGCTGGATGCGGCAAGCTGAAGACAGAGTGCTATGGCGCTCATTAGGGGAGGCCTATGTCCAGCAGTGGACTGGTATAGGCTGATGATGATGATATCGAAGATGATGTAATGAGGCAAGACATCGAGAGAAGATGAGTAATACGCAAAATAAATGTACAAATTTTTGCATTAATAACATTAATTGAAATAATTTTACTTAGATCCAATCGAAATTCTGTCTCTCTTAAGTTACAAACTTACTAGCATTACCTGCACGGTAAGGTTGTACTCCTTAGAATTTACTTTGGTACTAGTCATATTCAGCGTATGTGGTTACTTAAGATAAAAAAAAATTGTTAATTATTTTTGCGATTTATGAAGATACTAGACATAAACATCGTATGTTTACTTTCCTAGTGATAATGAACGTAATTGTTCATTTACCTAGTCATAAACATCGCAACTGCTGCACATGCAATGTTTATGTTTAGTATTTTAAAAAACGTGAAATTATTTTTACTTATCATTAATAGTTTTTAAGTTATAATAACTCAGAAATAAAAGAGAAATCAGAAATATGTAAGTTATTATAAAATACACAATTCAAGCTACATTTAAAAGTAACAATTTTGAAAAAAACATAATTAGTGTTGTCGTGACACCAAAAATAAGAACAAAATTTTTAGGCGCTAATTTCTCGAAATATGCCGCGATGCACTTACGCTGTTTATTATAAGAAGGGCAGTATTTAAGACGTTATTTATTTTTTGTTATTTAAGAGTACATGGCCACCTTCTCGAAATTGTTTCCGAATACACTTACCTTGGGCAGATTCTGCAGTTGGGTAAAAACAATTTCGAGAAGGAGGCCAAGAGGAGGATCCAGCTAGGTTGGGCAGCGTTTGGGAAACTACGTCGAGTCTTCTCGTCATCCATACCGCAATGCTTGAAAACGAAAGTTTTCAATCAGTGCGTCCTACCCGTCATGACCTACGGAGCTGAGACGTGGACACTCACGGTAGGGCTGGTCCACCAGTTTAAAGTCGCTCAGCGAGCTATGGAGAGAGCTATGCTCGGAGTTTCTCTGAAGGATAGGATTCGCAACGAGTTTATCCGACAGAGAACCAAGGTTATCGACATAGCTCAAAGGATTAGCAAGCTGAAGTGGCAGTGGGCTGGCCATATCTCGAGAAGAACCGACAACCGCTGGGGTAAACGTGTTCTTGAGTGGAGACCGCGACTCGGCAAACGTAGTGTAGGACGCCCTCCGACCAGGTGGGATGACGATTTGCGAAAGACTGCTGGCAGATGCTGGATGCGGCAAGCTGAAGACAGGGCGCTATGGCGCTCATTAGGGGAGGCCTATGTCCAGCAGTGGACTGAAAAAGGCTGATGATGATGATGATGATGACTTATTTAAGAAAGTTTAACAATATTCTATAAATAAACATCGCACTGTCTCCTACGCTTTTTATTTGTTGCATAAAATCTTTATTTCATTAAGTTATTCTATACACACACAACGCAAGTAGCGCAAATACGATGTTTATGTCTGGTAAATACATTATGACATTAATACATTAATGGCTCCCAGTTCCCGGCCGCCTCGCTATTCCTGGCCATGGCAGCGGCCATGGTAACGGCTTGGCAGGGGGTTCTAGAAATCACCGGGCTACATCAGGCTGCCACCAACAACTGACCCTGGCTACGTATAACGGACGCACTCTGAGGCTTGACCAACATCTAGCGCAGTTGGAAGTGGAGTTAGAGAACATCAAATGGCATGTTCTAGGGTTATGTGAAGTCCGCAGAGAGGAGGAGGACATAACCCTAGACTCGGGTCATCTTCTCTACTTTCGTGAGGGTAATAAAACATCCCAGGGTGGCGTAGGTCCTCGTCAATAAGGCCCTCTCTAGCAACGTCCAAGAAATCTCCAGTGTGTCGACCAGGGTAGCGTACCTGATCCTTCGGCTATCCAAATGGTATAGCATGGAGGTTATTCAGGTCTACGCACCGACCTCGGCACACTCGGATGATGAAGTGGAGGATATGTACGAAGACATATCCAAAGCATTACATAACACCACTAAGGCCCACTTCAACGTTGTTATGGGGGACTTTAATGGCAAGGTGGGAACTCATAATGGCAACGAATCCCGAATAGGCCCTCATAGTCATGGAGTTAGGAATCACAGAGGGCAAATGCTTGTCAACTTCCTTGAGAAAGAGGGGCTGTTCTTAATGAACTCCTTTTTTAAGAAGCAGCCTCAAAGGAAGTGGACATGGCGACGCCCCGACAGTGTGACTAAAAATGAGATTGACTTCATCATGACGGATAGCAAGTACATATTCAGAGATGTCTCAGTCATGATCAACAGGTTCAATACCGGATCTGATCACCGACTCCTCCGAGGCTCTCTGAATATCAACTTGAAGATTGAAAGAAACCGTCTGATGAAGTCCACGCTCCGACCTAACCCAATCTAAATCGTGGCGGGCACCGAGAAGTTTCAACAGCTTCTCGGGGATAGATTTGTTGCCTTAGAACCCTCTGATGACGTTGACGAGACCCTACACAATCTGGTCGAAACGCTGTGGAAAGAGGGTTTCAAGTTTTGTAAAAAGCAGCGTACTGGCAGGAAATCCAAACTCTCGGCCGAGACTCTCGGGTTGATGACAAGAAGACGGGAAACCACCCAAGCGACTTTGTCTGAAAGGTCAGACCTGAACAAGTGAATTGCGAAGATGATACGGCGCGACCTTCGGAGCTCCACCACACGCTTCATTGAAGAGGCGATAGAGCGAAACCGAGGGTCCAAAGTATTTACTCAGCAGCTTGGCAGGAGCCAGCTGACGAAGCTTAAAACGCACGATGGGAGGACCGTATTGTCGAAGCTGGAGATCTCTGCCGAGATAGAGGATTTCTATGGCCGTTTATACGCTGCACATGCCCCTCATGTCCAAAGGGACGACCATGATTCCAGAGCCACCCTGACACGCCACTACACCGACGAACTGCCAGACATCAGTCAAGACGAGATCGTGGCACTGAGACAGCTAAAAAATGGAAAAGCCCTCGGTGAAGACAGCATTACTTCAGAGCTTCTGAAAGCAGGAGGAGCCCCTGTTATACAGGAGCTGCAGAACCTGTTCAATGTCGTCCTTCACAGTGGGAGAACTCCAAAGGCGTGGAGCGGGAGTTTGGTGGTGGTCTTTTTTAAGAAGGGAGATAAAACCCTTCTTAAAAACTACAGACCCATCACACTCCTGCAGATCGATTACGGTAAAATACCCCATCCAAATTTGACATTTGAAAGCCCGTAGGATGGCCTTCGAGCCTCCCATCCATCCAATTGTAAATAAAATAGCCGTCACTGAGACGATTGCCAGTCCCAGCCGAAATTGAAGCCCATGAATGAATGAGATGAATGCTTTTGACAGTAAATAGAACGATTTTGACGTAAGGTTGTTTTCTTTTCATTTGACATTGACATACTCTAATTTCCAGTTGACGCCCCCTGCCACCTATCGATTTATTTGGAACTATTTTTTTTCTTTTTAAAATGCTAATAGAAAACCCCTCATTATGATGTTATAAAAGTTGATATTGCTCACATTCACATTAAGATAAAAAATTAAATGTAGGTAGGAAGTTAGTCGTAAAAAATTGATAAATAAATCAACAAAAAGAAAAAGGGCAAGAAAATGTGTTAAACTGGCAACATTTCACTGAAAACTTCTAACATGACAATGACAGTTCCGATGCATGTTCTTGATAACGTTTCATTGCCGCAATTCTGACTCCAAAGACAGTAACATAACCTTCATGATTTCAATTTCAATTTTCAATTTTCAAAAATTTTTATTTAATGTACCCTTATATTTTATTAGGCAACCCAACTATTAAATGTTTCAGCCTTAATATTTATTATTTCAACACAGACTATGAAGCCCCTAACGTACTTGGAGAAGAAAAGAGACGTTTTCTAAAATTTGTTAAATCATCAGTTTTAGGACAATATTTAGGCAAAATCGAAAACGAAACGTAAAATGGGGAATCCACTTTGTTCACTCCGTGTTCATTCACATTGACCATCCAGCCATAAAATTTAGTGCAATTCTATTTGTCCCATCGATGGAATCGAACCCAGTCGCCCATCCATTGATCCATTGAGAATAGCGTAATCACTCTGCTGAGCCACGTCTATAAGCTTTTCTCACGAGTGGTCACGAATCGGAGGCTCGACGAGTTCCAGCCACCGGAACAGGCCGGGTTTCGCGGAGGATATGGTACCATAGACCACATACACACAGTGAGGCAGATTATACAGAAGTCCGAAGAGTATAATCAGCCCCTGTGTCTGGCCTTTGTGGACTATGAAAAGGCCTTTGACTCTGTCGAAACCTGGGCTGTTCTGGAATCCTTACAGCGTTGCCAAGTAGACAATCGTTATATCGAGGTGTTGAGATGTCTTTATGATGCCGCCACCATGAGTGTCCAAGTACAGGGCCAGCAGTCTAAACCCATCCAACTGCGCAGAGGTGTGAGACAGGGGGATGTTATATCCCCGAAACTGTTCACAAGCGCGTTGGAAGATGTGTTTAAGACGCTGGACTGGAAAGGTAAGGGCATTAACATAAACGGCGATTACATCTCACACCTGCGATTCGCTGATGACATAGTCTTGATGGCGGAGTCGCTGGAGGAGCTTAACCTGATGCTGGACGGCCTAGCTTCAGCCTCACGACGCATCGGTCTTGGGTCACACACAAACACTTACCTTGGGCAGATTCTGCAGTTGGGTAAAAACAATTTCGAGATAGAGGCCAAGAGGAGGATCCAGCTAGGTTGGGCAGCGTTTGGGAAACTACGTCGAGTCTTCTCGTCATCCATACCGCAATGCTTGAAAACGAAAGGTTTCAATCAGTGCGTTCTACCCGTCATGACCTACGGAGCTGAGACGTGGACACTCACGGTAGGGCTGGTCCACCAGTTTAAAGTCGCTCAGCGAGCTATGAAGAGAGCTATGCTCGGGATTTCTCTGAAGGATAGGATTCGCAACGAATACATTCGACAGAGAACCAAGGTTATCGACATAGCTCAAAGGATTAGCAAGCTGAAATGGCAGTAGACTGGCCATATTTCGAGAAGAACCGATAACTGCTGGGGTAAACGTGTTCTTGAGTGGAGACCGCGACTCGAAAAACGTAGTGCAGGTGGTATGACGATTTGCGAAAGACTGCTGGCAGATGCTGGATGCGGCAAGCTGAAGACAGAGTGCTATGGCGCTCATTAGGGGAGGCCTATGTCCAGCAGTGGACTGGTATAGGCTGATGATTATGATATCGTAGATGATGTAATGAGGCAAGACATCGAGAGAAGATGAGTAATACGCAATATAAATATACAAATTTTTGCATTAATAACATTAATAGAAATAATTTTACTTAGATCCAATCGAAATTCTGACTCTCCTAAGATACAAACTTACTAGCATTACCTGCACGGTAAGGTTGTACTCCTTAGAATTTACTTTGGTACTAGTCATATTCAGCGTATGTGGTTACTTAAGATAAAAAAAAATTGTTAATTATTTTTGCGATTTATGAAGATACTAGACATAAACATCGTATGTTTACTTTCCTAGTGATAATGAACGTAATTGTTCATTTACCTAGTCATAAACATCGCAACTGCTGCACATAAATAAATAAATAAATAAATAAATAAATAAATAATGCTGGACAATTCACACAGCATTATCTAGCCCCAAGGTAAGTAGAGCTTGTGTTATGGGTACTAACGATAACTGATATACGTAATATTATACATTACATAGATAGATATTTTTTATTATACATAGAAAACACCCAGACCAACGGAACAAATTTCTGCAGATCGTGCGATGTTTATGTTTAGTATTTCAAAAAACGTGAAATTATTTTTACTTATCATTAATAGTTTTTAAGTTATAATAACTCAGAAATAAAAGAGAAATCAGAAATATGTAAGTTATTATAAAATACACAATTTAAGCTACATTTAAAAGTGTCAATTTTGAAAAAAACATAATTAGTGTTGTCGTGACACCAAAAATAAGAACAAAATTTTTAGGCGCTAATTCTTAGACAATTTAACCCGTTTGTCAAAGAAGGTGAATAAATAGCCTGAAGTAGACTTTCGATCTCTTTGGTCGCCTGCCCAATCTGCATCACAAAAACCTTGCAACATTGTATCATTACATTTGTAAATTAAATTATAATCAATGATATGCTTAACATAACGCAAAACCCTTTTAAGAGCAGTCAATAAAACACCAGTTGCACACTGCTGATATCTACTTAACATAGAGGTAGCAAAACAAAGGTCCGGTCTAGTGCCTGAAACAGCATACATAAGACAGCCAATGATTTGCCTACAAATTCCTTCAATGTTTTTCTCACATTTATTATCAGAGTTAAATATCTTAGTATTAAAATTTTGATCTAAAGGAGTCACCATTGGTTTACAATTTTCCATATTAAATCTCTTCATGACATTTTCTAAATACTTTTTCTGTGATAATACAGTTGTACCATTTTGGAGATTTTGTTTTAAATTAATTCCTAAGAAGTCTGAAATTAATCCTAGATCTTTCATCTCAAATTCTTTATTCAATACATTTTTTAATTTTGTAACCTCATCTTCACTTGTACTTGTACCAAACATTAATAAATCATCTACATAAATTAATACAAAAGTTTTATCTGTGCCATTGTGCTTAGTATAGAGACATGAGTCACACTTTGACCTTACAAAACCTTCCTTGGTTATTACAGTATTAAATTTTACATTCCAACACGAAGGTGAATTTTTCAATCCATATAGACACATCTTTAATTTTAAAATATTATTGTTTCCTGAAAAAGCCCCTGTAGGTAAACTAACATACACATCTTCTTTTATCTCTCCATATAAGAAAGCCCCCGTTACATCCATTTGGTAAATAGGTAAATTTAATTTAGTTGCTACTGCCACAAACATTCTAAATGTTGACAACCTCGCAACTGGAGCATAAATATCATTCGAATCAAATGACTCCTGTTGTTCAAACCCTCTGGCAACTAACCTATCTTTATACTGTACAACATTATTTACATTTTTGATTTTAAAAACCCATTTACAACTTACTGTTTTCACATTCGTTGGTACATCACAATAATCCCAGGTATTATTGGCTTTAAGAGTCTGCAATTCCCGTGCAATAGCTTCAGTCCACTTACTCGCATCACTGCGTTCCATAGCCTCTTTGTATGAAACTGGTTCACTCTCGCTCAACTGCACATTGTTGCTTTTATAGTGAGATACCGGTTTTCTTACTCGCTTGCTTTTCTTCACCATGGGTATACTTTCTTCCAATGAACAGTCCTCATCACTGCATGGTAAGTACTCACTGTCATTGTCTTCATCCTCTCCAACACTACTTGTAAGAGTCACATCCAGTGTTTCATCCGAGTTATTAGGTACCTTGTCCACATCTGTGTCAGGGCTATTTAGCATGAGACCTTCCAGGTCTATTGATGTTGTGGATTCCTTTTCTTTGCCTTCCTGCAACTGCAGTCTCTCTTTATCATCTTGTTTTAAAAATACGACATCTCTTTGTCTCCACTGTGTTCTTTTGTGAGAAATAAATTCTATACCCTTTTACATTGTCTTCATAGCCTACCATCAACCCTTTTTCAACCTTTCTTGTCCCATTTCCTCCTTTTTTCTTTCGGAATGTGGACATATACTTCGGTGCCGAAGACCTTGAGCTGTTGAATGTCAAACCTTTTATTTGTCCACACTTCAAATGGAGACCTTTCATTTTCATGACTTTACCCAGTTCTATTCAAGACAAATACTGCTGTATTGATTGCTTCTGCCCACAGTTTCTTTGGTAAGTTTCCTTCAAGTAACATTGTCCGTGCCGCTTCCATCAGTGTTCTATTTTCTCTTTCAGCCTTCCTATTCTGTTCTGGTGAATAAGGCACTGTTGTTTGGTGTGTTATTCCACGTTTTGAAAACATTTCCTTCATTTTTTTGTTAATAAACTCCAGGCCGTTGTCACTTCTAAACAACTTCACTCTGTTTCCAGTTATGTTTTCGGCCTTATTAACGAAATCCTCAATGCATTGTTTGATCTTATCTTTTGTTTTCACAAAGTACCCACTCCTGTAGTTAGAATAATCATCCTTCAGTAGAAAAAAATATCTCGACCCACCAACAGATGTTTCTTCCATGGGGCCGCAAGTATCGAAATGGTAATCGATGTATCTTTCCAACCAAACAGCTTTCGCATTCAGGGTTATTGGTTTGCTTGACATTAACTTTATATTTTTGCAGAATATCTTTTACGTAAGTAAAGTTTTGATGCGCCAGTTATTTGTGCCACTCATTTAAATCATTATGCATTATTGTTGCAGCGCTTGCAGTCCCGTAGCTATGTTTGTAACGTAATTCCAAATAATAAGCATCTCCAATTCTTTGTGCCACTGCGCACACCTCGTTGTCTTTGTAAAATTTGCATGATCTGTAATTATGACATAACCTTTGTCTACAGCACGATTGACCGAAAACCAAGTTTGTAGACGAGGCGTGTATTTTAGGTAGCGGTGAGTGGTTTTATTCTCATACTTAGGGAGAGCTTTGGTAAGGGTCGTTTAGATGTAAATCCATCCTCTGTTCGTGGTTTTGTTTGTCCAAAAGATGACATTGACAATCTTTGGAAACCTGACACTGACAACTAACTGATCGTGTTGTCTTTCCCGGTCGGTGAAAAAGGGAGGATGCAAGATGGCGTGGCGGGCATCGGTCTCTTGGTAATCGGCCATGGGCAGAATTCACGATTTTATCAGTTGATTGGTGGAGTTTTCGATGCTGGCAGGACTCCGCTGTTTGTCTGAGCCTTTATCAGAATGTTGAATGTAACCCTGTCTTCACGCCCACTGATGGTTTACCTTGAATGATACTAGGAAAAGTCTGACTCGCACATCCACACCAATAATGGCGGAAGACGCTGGCGACTTTTTACAACGGGAGTTCTATGCCAATTACTTCAGTACTACCAGTACTACAGTCGGTTCCTTCTACTATCCTAAGAGAATGAGATTAACAAGTGCTATGGATGTTCAGAAATGCAATTGGTTTGTAGTAGAGGTGCTGGTAAGGTCTGATCGTTTCATGCTAAAATTGTTGGTTTTGTGAATACTTCTATTGGATTGATTTGTAAATACTAAAGGTAGTATGGTTAGGTAGTTGGTTTATTGTGATGTGACCATACTTACATTTGATTGATTAGAATCTTGAGAAAGTAATTAAACAAATGTCTTTCGTCAACATAAGTAGCTAATCAAAGCTAATTGAGTAGAGTTTCCCAATGATAAAGCATATAGCCGGTGTAAATATGTCCCAATGCTAATAATCATAGCCGATGTCTTGTCAATGACACAACTTGCCCATCTGTTGCAATGTTTTCTTGTGAATTATTGTTTTCAGGGTTCAATGGAAGTGGAGGATGACTGACACTAGATATTGGCAGACCACATCAATCATGGAGGCACATAAGGATTTAGTGATTGACGGAGCCAAATATGTGTGTGATAGTGCCAGAGAATCTACTTAGCATAGACTGTCTGGGAATCAGAGGCGCCTTATTATAAAGATAAGTCACACCTTCACAAATCAGATTTGTTTCAATTCCAAAGATAGTGTATGTTTTTTGAAAAAAAAGAAAGTAAAACAATAAAATTAGTTTAGGTACTGTTGATAATATTATAAAACCCTGAATTGCATTTTGTTGTTCTGTTCATGTATCTGTTCAGTTACACATGTTACAAAGACAAAACTTGATTAAACTTGATACATGTTATGGAGTAAGTATGGGTGCTAAGATTTGTTCTATTTTAATAATTCCATGATCAGATCACTAAATACTGATCCACATGCTATGTGTAAATCTTGTGTGACTCTTAATCATGTCATTTGCTTTCCTACTTTGTGTTATTTCTGTTGTAGTCTGCTGATATATTTTGTTGTTAGTTCTTGTCCATGTAGCATCAGTCCTTCAAGGATTATATTGTTCGGTTCTGATCTTTTTTTCTGTTTCGCTGTTTATGCTGGAAGGTGAGGTCTTTGTGTCGTTATTTGGTTATGGTGCTGCCTGGCATAGCTAGTGTGAGCATCTTGGGTTCCTACACCGAAAATCGGTCCTTGGTGTGCACGGTGGCCATCTGAGAGGACGCGTGTGGGCATATTGAGTACGGTGTCTCAATATGAGTTCTACAGGCATACGGTGTTGTTTGTAAGAGCTGGTGAGATAGTCTTGGGTTCTTACACCCAAGATTGGTCCTTGGTGTGCATGGTGGCCATCTGAGAGGACGCGTGTGGGTATATTGAGTACGGTGTCTCAATATGAGTTCTACAGGCATACGGTGTTACTTGTAAGAGCTGGTGAGATAGTCTTGGGTTCCTACACCCAAGATTGGTCCTTGGTGTGCATGGTGGCCATCTGAGAGGACGCGTGTGGGCATATTGAGTACGGTGTCTCAATATGAGTTCTACAGGCATACGGTGTTGCTTGTAAGAGCTGTTGAGTGTCTTGAGTTCCTTCATTCAAGATTGGACTGAGTCGTCTAGCTATGCAAGCATATTATATGTTGTGTTGTCTCTAAATGGTGATTAGATGTTGTTTTGTGGAATATGGTTACATCTTGTGAGTCTGTAGTTGTATGATCTAGTTTCATGTGTCTTGCTTGATGAAATTGGTGTTGACCTGTGTTGTGGTCAAGCAGAGTGTTTCTGGTTTCAGTCCCCTCATCTCTCTGGGTGGTGCCACCGTGGATCTCATCTGTGGTCGGTAACTAGCAATGGTTGATCAGGTGGTAGTAGGACGTACCTAGAGTATGTACCTGCTAAGAGGCTGGAAGTCGGTGTGTAATGTGCAGGTGCCAATAATCGGGCTGTTCTTTAAAAAACACGTTTGTGGACAGCTTTGTATAATTGGCTGGAGTACCAATGGTTATGGCATGTTGATGATGTGTTTTGCGACAGATCGCGGCTGAAGCGAGTAATGTGTGCGGTTGGTTGGTAGGGGTGGCGGAGCGTCCGTGCTGCGGTGTCGGCTTGCGTCTGCCTGGTGTGCGCATTGATCATAGCAGGAAGAATGATGTCAGGTTGGACGAGCGAGTCTATGGCGATAAGGCGATGTCTTCCTCTTTTTATTTGGGTGCTGTAAGTACATGGAGCGTAAATAACCCGGGGTGTGTATCTTTATCTACAACAACAAACAAGGCATAATTGGCTAATTGCTGCGTTTGTTCTGTGGTTTGTTCACAACGAGACTATTTCTCAGGGCTGGGAGTGTGGCGAAGCCGAAGTGATTCCTCCGGGCTTGCAGTCTGGAAAGGAGATGGCTATAGTGTTGTGAAAGTGACTAAGTATCGTAAGGTAGCCAACAACTGTATCAGTCTTCCTGTAGTGCGGTTGAGGTGGCCAACAACTGTAGCCGATAGCGTTTGTTGGCGTGGTGGCCAAAGGCTGTATGCGTTACACTATAGCGTCGTCCGTGGACGGACTCATTGTCAGGCATTGGCCGTGTAGACGAGGCGTGTATTTTAGGCAGCGGTGAGTGGTTTTATTCTCATACTTAGGTAGAGCTTTGGTAAGGGTCATTTAGATGTAAATCCATCCTCTGTTCGTGGTTTTGTTTGTCCAAAAGATGACATTGACAATCTTTGGAAAACTGACACTGACAACTGATCGTGTTGTCTTTCCCGGTCGGTGAAAAAGGGAGGATGCAAGATGGCGTGGCGGGCATCGGTCTCTTGGTAATCGGCCATGGGCAGAATTCACGATTTTATCAGTTGATTGGTGGAGTTTTCGGTGCTGGCAGGACTCCGCTGTTTGTCTGAGCCTTTAAGTTGTTTTTTAATTCCGGAACGTACAACACGTTGTCTATGACCGTATCAATTCATTCGTTCCCGTTCGATACTTGCAACGCCATCTGACCGCAACCGAGGACATTAATTTTCGCGCCATTACCGACGATCACTGATTGTTCCGAGGTACTGGCGAATGATGTAAATAATGCGCGATCTCGACACATATGTTCACTAGCGCCAGAGTCTACTAACCACTTTAATTTTTGCAGTTCATTAGATGATGAAAATACCACAAAAGCATTACTTTTCGTTTTGTTCTCAGTCTTTTCTTTTCTAAACTTGCACTGTGCCTTGTAATGTCCAAACTTTCCATCATAATAGCAATTTTTATTTTTCTTTTCTTCATTGTTATTTTTATTGTCGCTGCACTCACTTTGATGATGTCCAATTTTGCCACACTTAATACACTTTACTTGTCTTTTATTTTTCACAACAAACGCAGAAGATGAATTTTGTTGAAACTCTTCGATCTTTCCTTTCACCATCTCTTCTTCGATTAATAATCTGGCCACCAAGTTATAAAATGTTTGTTTTTCATCTGGCGCAGATTCCCACGCTGACACAAAGTGCTTGTATTCATCAGGCAATGACATCAATATTTTTGTAATAACAAACTTATCTGAGATTTCTTCGCCCATTTGTTTCAACTGGTTTTGCATTTCTTGAATCTTTGATAAGAACACTGACATGTCAACACCTTTTTCATATTTATACTGGAAGAACCGCTCTTGTATTATTGTATGCTTACTCGTTTCAGTTTTCTGTTCGTAGACACTTTGAAGTTTCCTCCACATCTCAGCCGAGGTAGTGCATGTGCATGTGATTATAATTGTAACATCTTCTCCTCCGTCATCCATGTGACTAGTAACGTCTGCGCCTTGGCATCCTTGGCTTCCCATTTTGGTATTTCATCAGCAGATTTGGACTGAAGACTCTTTCCCTCCACAATTTCCAACCAACCTTGGCCTCTCAAAATCACCATTGTCTGGAATTTCCAAATGTTCCAATTTCTGGAACCCTCCAGCTTGATCGCGTTGACAGTATTGTTACTCTCCATGATTCTCCGACCTCGTTCACGATCCAGAACAAGTTTTCCTGACGATTACACCACGCCACGCCGCGCGCCGTTACATGCTAAAAAGTAACCTTACTTTCTTTCCCGATTTCACCGATGAGTAATATTGTGTTTTGTAAAGCCGTAATTTTCTCCACTTCTTCGAAATCATACAGGATTATGTGACTGGGCCCATAACCTGATGTGATTTAATTAAAAGGCTTTTCTATAGCAATCAAACTGTTTTATTTCAATGGTGCACACTCGTTACAATCAAGACAAGAAGAAGACCGGTGTTGCCAACAGAAAATGTAGAACATTGCACATAAAATCAACATTTGACTTGTCTTACCCCCGAATATTCAAACGCATCTCAGGTTTAAGCACTTCTCAAGTCTCAAGTGACGATTTCTTGATACATTTTCATTCAGATGTCAAAAAACAGCAACTTGAGACAGTTTAATGTGAGTTGCGTTTGAGTAATTGGGGGTTAGTGCTTATTTTGTATGCCTTAAGAAATAAACGTTATTAAATTGAATTGAATAATAACCACTGAAATTTAGTGCTGCTCATCGTCGTCCATGGAAACGTCTTGGCTGCTTTCTCTGTTCACAAACGTCTTGGCTGCTTTCTCTGTTCACAAACGTCTTGGCTGCTTTCTCTGTTCACAAACGTCTTGGCTGCTTTCTCTGTTCACAAACGTCTTGGCTGCTTTCTCTGTTCACAAACGTCTTGGCTGCTTTCTCTGTTCACAAACATTCAAATAAATTACTTCTGATGCAAGAAGTAATGGACTTCAAGCAATAACTGAAACCATCTGAAAATACTATAGACATAGAATTTTTTCACTTTGAAAATACATACAATACCTACCTCTTTTATTTTACTTGCTCCTTTTCTTAACTTTGGGGTTTAAGTCCAAATTTCCGAATTTGTGGAAATAAAGATGTAGAATTTTATCTTTCTTATTTACCCCTGGTACGAGTACGTAATCACTAGCCTCAAAAACCCCAAAAACGATATGCATTACTATGGATTCTCAGAAAAAAACTGACCTCCGCCAACATAAAATTACAACTCAATGAAAGTCATTAAGAGGTGATAATGTGGTAGATAAGCTACTATCCAGGAGGTACTAGTAGGTACTTCTTCAAATCATACATACTTAAATTTTTTAGTAATATTATATAGTACCAACTATGATAACTGATAATATTATATAAGTGACATAATATGGGCCACAGCACAGGAGCT
This sequence comes from Eupithecia vulgata, assembly GCA_946478455.1. NCBI lineage: Eukaryota > Metazoa > Arthropoda > Insecta > Lepidoptera > Geometridae > Eupithecia > Eupithecia vulgata. The sequence goes on along the minus strand of OX297873.1, from coordinate 263,384 downwards.
AGATACAAAATAATACCGTAGCCGTATAGAGGACTATATAAACCACATTTTGTATTATTTTCAAGTGAAAATTTACAGCAGAATTGTCTTTTAATGTGTAGGTACCACAGATATCAGAAACAAAGATCTGTGTGGTAGGCTACCACACAGATCTTTGTTTCTGATATATTGTTTGTTTTGCTGTAAATTTTCACTTGAAAATAATACAAAATGTGGTTTATATAGTCCTCTATACGGCTACGGTATTATTTTGTATCTAGCTCCTGTGCTGTGGCCCATATTATGTCACTTATATAATTGGTAGGTACCTAACAAGATCCCATTTTGCAACATTTTTAGTGCGTTCGTTGGTAAGAATACATTTATGTGAAAATGTTGTGCTGGCCTATTTTATTTTATATACTTAGACAGTTGCGACTCCAGGTTCCTTTAATGGTACCTAAAAACCATTGATATTTGTTGATACGTCGCGTCGTCCTTAACGTGGTGTCGTCGAATACAGGGTGACGTCAGTGGAGGTGTCGGTGCATGCGACGCAGCTGTCCGGCTGCTCCGGGCTGTCGGGCGAGTGGGCCGCGCCTGCGCCCCCAGGAGCCCCCGCGCGCGTGCAGCTCAGCGCGCTGGACTCCTGCGCGGTCGCGCTGCGGTACCCGCTCCCCGCGCCGCCCTCCGCCAAGTCCGAAACCGACCTCATCACGTGACTCATTGCTTTTTGTCTTAACTTAAGAAAAAGGTACCAACTAGAGTCGTTAACCGACCAAATAGAAACATGCATCAGATAGTACGGAACACAGGAGAGCCGACTACACCTTCCGGATCATTTAGAATCTCCTCAGCTTGGTCACTCGCTCGTCCTACTCCTCAGCTTGGTCACTCGCTCGTCCTACTCCTCAGCTTGGTCACTCGCTCGTCCTACTCCTACGAGTATTCTCGCAACATTAACGCCTTTGTAGAGCTCTGGAACGCACAATTTTTTTTTCAAAAAGAAGAGAGAAAGATGGAATTTTCATCAGGTTGGAAATACATTATAGCGCGTGTGTGTTCCAGGCTGAAATGCACGGAGTACTCGTGGTCGAGCTCGTGCGTGGTGCGGCGCGCGTGCCCCGACCGACACCCCGCGCTGCGGCCTGCGCTGCAGTGGCTGGGCGTGCGCCCGCCCGCCGCGGTGCTACGCGCGCACTGCACGCTTACCAACGACACGCACCAGCACGTGAGCACATACATATACCTATTTATCAAAAGAAGATACGGTCGACCCTGTCGAAAAGCACAAATCATCATGCTTTTTACCATTTGCATTCCTTTAAATTGTATTTTGTCTGAAGAACAATCATCTTCATTAGAGTCTACTAAAGAAGGTATGTTTCCTATCCTGTGTTCAGATCTGCTGGTGGGCGACAGCGTATCGCTACCTGGGTGAGAACCCCCCTTCACTGGCGTGCGGGGGCGGCGCTGGTGCGGCGGGGGACACGCGCGAGTGCCCCCAGTGTCGCGAGGAGGCCTGCACGTGCGCGTTGCTACGCCCCACGCGCGGCGCGCTGCACCTCAGCGAAGCCGTCACTCTGAAGTACCATGTCAACGCACCCCGGGTTAGTCCATCCGCATCACTCCGCAACCAGACTGACTACAACGAGCCCAGGGTTAGTCCACGGAAGGACTATGACGCGTTGTAGTCAGTCTGGTTGCGGAGTGATGCGGACATCACTCCGCAACCAGACTGACTACAACGCGCCCCGGGTTAGTCCATCCGCATCACTCCGCAACCAGACTGACTACAACGCGCCCCGGGTTAGTCCATCCGCATCACTCCGCAACCAGACTGACTACAACGCGCCCAGGGTTAGTCCATCCGCATCACTCCGCAACCAGACTGACTACAACGCGCCCAGGGTTAGTCCATCCGCATCACTCCGCAACCAGACTGACTACAACTGCTTGGATCAGGCCACCTTCAATGCCACATTTACTACCATTCATATGGTTTCTGCCGCAAAGCCACGCCACGCCATTCTTTGAGGGAATTATTTAAATATATGAATAGTTAGACAGTAATATCGCAATATATTTCTATGAAAATCTAAAGTAACTATACGCACAATAATAAAAACAGCTTTCTGAAAAAAAAATTGTTATGTTTATAAAATAAATACAAGAAACAAGAACAAACTGCACATCCCATCATATAGATTACGAAAGGTAGGGAAATCATTTATGGGAAATTGCGTACGCTTCTATAACAAGCTTCCATCTGAAGCAACAGAACAACGCTCCCTATTCGTTAATTTAAACAATACATAAAACGAAATCTTATTAAGAAAGCCTATTACTCCATAGATGATTAGGTACATCAATGATGTAAATGCTTGGTTCGATGTCGCCCAGTTCCGCACTGACTATAGTACATAAGGAAAATAATGTTAAGCTTCATCATCATCATCAGCCTATACCAGTCCACTGCTGCTATATTAAGCTTAGTCTTAGATAATAATGTATTTAGACTTAGATAATAATGTATTTAGACTTAGATAATAATGTATTTAGACTTAGATAATAATGTATTTAGACTTAGATAATAATGTATTTAGACTTAGATATGCAAATATCAATGTATTATTTTATAAGTCATACGTATATACACTTACTAGTGGTTTATTTTCCACTTCTTCCACTAGTAACTAAAATAATACCGAGTTTCTTATTTGTTAATAATAATAAAATATATTAAAAATATAACTGTTTATAAACCTGTTAATAGTATAAAATTTGACTTGTCTTTGTGCTTATTTTGTAAGCTTAATGAAATAAACGTTATTGATATTTGATTTGATCTCACACCCCGGCCTGGTGCCATCCAGATTCGCTCTGTAACATCAAAAAATTCAAAGTGCTGTATTTCGTTTAGACCTTCCAGGTCTCTTCATGAACACGTCACAAAACTCAGATAACATACTTAGGTATGTTATAAGTTTTGTTTTTGAGTATCACTGGGAAATAAAGTGAAAACTTTTATTTTTTGTTCACTTCAATCTTTTTAAGGTAAAGTAAAGAAGAGAACAAGAAACCTTTACCTTGTTACAATGATAGTTTTCGAGTTGGAGCAAAATTCGTCCGAAGCTTTTTTATTTATTTATTTAATAAAGACCAACAGTTTCAGTATTATAGGTTTACAAATAATTTCTTACAATTATACAGCCCTTACAGGTCTTTCAAGATAGGATAGTTACATAAATAATTATGTTCCTAACAAAATACTTAATTAATTAGGAAATATATAAAAACTTACTAAGTGCAATAAAAAAATCCTCTAGGTACTTAAGATTATATAAGATTAAACTTATTACAAAATTGACAAAGCTGCAAAATAATGTGCACTGTGTGTTTATGTTGTTAATTAAAGTTTATAAAAATCTAAATAAAAATATGAAGTTATTAATTAACATTAGACATGTGTATAGCAAATGAGCGCATTACTGTTTTACTGTTTATTGGAGAGTATTAGGTCAACAATACCCTTTCTAAATTTGAGCTTGCTAGAATTGAAGATATCTACACTAGAAAAAAGTTTGTTATAATTTGAGCAAATTCGGTACATAGTGGCATTTTTGGCATAATTGGTGGTACGAGTGGGCAATGAGAATAATTTGGTGTGACGAGTTCTTTTAGGTGGTGCGTTAAAGTTTAATTTAGCAACAAGTGAGGGAGCATCAAGATGACTATTTGCAATGTTATATAATAACATACTGTCAAGTAAAGTGCGTCTGTCTTCTAGGGACAAAAGTTTATGAAGTGTGCAACCATCTTTATAGTTACAATAAATTCTTTTTTTATAGTTAAGATGTTTGATAAATTTCTTTTGGATATTTTCAATTTTGTTTTTATAAGTAATGTAGTTAGGTGACCAGATACAACTAGCATATATTCTAGAGCACTGCGAACGTAGGCAAAATAAACAGATTTGATACAGGTAAGATCCGTGAAAGGTTTGCATGTGCGGATAACAAAGCCCAGGTTTCTGTAGGCTTTGTTTGTGATATGGTCGATATGATCAGACATCGTAAGTTTATCATCAAGTAACACCCCAAGATCTCTTACAACTTTAACTTTTTTATCGTCTAGATAGGTAATCTGATATTTTATAGTAAGCCTTTTTGTTTGCATTTATTTATTGATAATTTTTGCAACTAACTTGGAGTTTTGTTGTAGATACATTGCCCTGCCATTGCATTGCATTTAAAAGATACAATAATCGTGTGTGGCCTAGATGTGGGCAGGAAATGTAATTGCTAAAAAAAATATCCCACTAAAGTCGTGTCCAAGAAGGGCAAAAAAGTTGTGTCTGAATAATAATAATAATATAATATAGTAATAATAAAATAGTTTTATATTCGGAAACATTTAACACATCATATAAACTTACATTCTATCGCTGCATTTATATAAATTATATAGATAGAGTAATGTTCTTGTTATAAACGTAAGTTTGAATCCTCGCTCTGACTAAGAAAATCTTGTATGAAGATGCGAGGGATCCCAGCTTCGACTTATTTACAAGTCAGTTAGTTGTATAATTTACAAGTCAGTTAGTTGTATTACCTATTTACAAGTCAGTTAGTTGTATTACCTATTTACAAGTCAGTTAGTTGTATTGTATTACCTATTTACAAGTCAGTTAGTTGTATTACCTATTTACATTTCGCTAATTAAACCGTATAGGTATATTATTCTATATTTTATAATATTTATGGTACACCCCTGCCTTTCTAAAATTTTTCAAATTTATCTCCATCCAAAGGTTGCCTGGAAGAAATCGCTTCTAAGCGATAAGGCCGCCCATTGTACTTTTATGTTTAAGGTCTATGTCTGTTTGTTGTTTTTTTTTTGTGGTGTACATTAAAGAGTTTTGTATTGTATTGTATTGTATTGTAAACCTATGACACAGATTAAAAATTACCTAAACAAAAATTAAATACCTACCTAAAATCAGCAAATAATCAACGGTGTTGTGTGTGTATCTATTGTAAGCGTGTATGTTTGTTTGATTGTGTATGTAGTGTAGATGTTCTTTTTGTCTCCTGAGGTCACCAGTCTCAAGAGAGTCTGGGCAACAGAGAGACGGCGCGAATGTAGAGTCTTTTCATAGTTGCGTGTGTAGTGTTATTGGTGTAGTGTAGTGTAACCAACTACTCTAAAACATTTAAGAAAGTCTGCAATGCTGCGAAATGCCTGTTCTTGAGGAAAAAGCTAGTAAATTCATCTAATAAAATAAAAGCAACATGGACACTAATAAATAACGAAACTGGTAAATCAAAGCCACGGAATAGAGAAATTAGGTTAAAAATTAATAATTCAATACTCGTAAATGATTCCAAATTCCAAATTCCAAATTCTTTATTTGTAAACATGGGTCACAAAGATGTAAGAATAATAATAGGTAGTACCATACATGTTTTGCCTAAATCTAGGGCATGCAAATATATTTATAGGTCGGTAGGAGAATTGACTTATAGAGCAAATTATGGTACATGATGACATGTTTAGAATATTAAATTATAAATTACATTAGATTAAAACTGGTTATAGAAATAATAATTAAGTAATAACATTCATTTCACTGATTCGTCAATATTTAAGTTATTATCTAATAAAAAGTCATTTATATTATAATAGCATTTTGATGTCAGTAATTTCTTAAGTTTGTTTTTAAATAATGTCAGTGGTAGTATCTTTATGTTTCTGGGCAGTTTATTATAAATTTTTGGAGCCATTCCCAAAAAGCTTTTTTTAAGTAAGGCGGTTTTACTACTAGTAGGACACAGGCGTTGCTGGTCGCGTCTACTGCGTGTGTTTATTGGCTTTTCAAAAATATTATTGTTAATTTTTACAAAAACAGCCATTTCATAGATGTATAGTGCCGGAAATGTTAAAATATTCGATGAAAGAAAATAGGGTCTACAGCTATCGGTAGTCTTCAGGCCATACATTGCTCTAATGCACCGCTTCTGTGCCTTAAAGATTGTTTCTCTTTCAGTACAGTTTCCAAAAAACATAATGCCGTAACGCAATTTAGAAGAAACATAGCTGTGATAAACCGTTTTCAACGCATCTAGACAAACTACTTTCCTGAGTTTGTAGATCATATAAGTAAATTTACTAAGTGCCTTACATAGATCTTCAGCTTGTATGTTCCAGTTTAGTTTTCTGTCTATTAAAAGACCTAGAAACTTTGTGTTTGTCGTATTCTCTATTATTTGGTTTTTATATATAGTTTTTATTTGAGGTATAGGCATACGTTGAGAAAAGTGCATAATTTTTGTCTTACTCAGATTTACATTTAAATTATTTTTGTCAAGCCAATCTATTATATTACGTATAGTGTCATTAATTTCGGTTTCGTATGTATCAACGGATGCGCATTTTACTATGGCAGTGCTGTCATCAGCGAAGAGGACCATTGGATGTTTGGTGACTAGAGGTAGATCGTTGATGTAGATGAGGAATAATAATGGTCCCAAAACACTACCCTGTGGGACACCATACTTGATTGTTTTTCCAGTAGACATATACTTAATTTCTTTCTTTGCTTTTGTACAAATTCTTGTTATTTCTGTATATTGCGTTCTGTTTTCCAGGTATGATCTTAAAAGGTTATGTGCATTTCCTCTGATCCCGTATTGATAAAGTTTGTCTAGGAGTATTTCATGATCTACATAATCGAACGCCTTTGTCATGTCCATATATATGGCACATATAGGCGTCCGTTCATCTACTCCTCTTAGTATCTCAGTTAAAAGATTAAAAATAGCTAAATTTATAGACTTTCCTCTTCTAAATCCGTTCTGTTCATTTGCTAATATATTATTTTTCTCTACGAATGAATTAAGTATATTAAAAATTACTTTTTCATAAATTTTGGAGAATGTGGATGAAAGTGCTATCGGGCGATAGTTAGATATATCATTTTTTTCTCCCTTCTTCTTATAAATGGGTTTTACTATTACTGGTTTGAGGCGCTCTGGGAAAACACCATCAGATAACCCAAGATTGATAATATAGCTTAAGTGAGAAGATATAAGGTTACTTACATGTTTAATTACTTGGATAGAGAAGTCGTCGTAGCCAGTGCTTCTTTTATTTTTTAGCGATTTGATTATTTTGTCAACTTCTAATGGGATAGTGGGGGGTACATATATGGAGTTTACTGTTGATTTTATTTTTTTAGTATTATATAACGATTTATCTTGGCTAGATTTTATTTGGTCAATGAAATTATTGTTAAATATAGTAGCTATGTCAAGTGGATTAGTATAATTAATATTGTCAAATGTAATGTCAGTAATATTTCCGTGAGGTATGTTTTGTTTAGTCTTATTAATTATTTGCCAAATAGTTTTTGATTTATTAGTGGATTTTTTAATATTATAGGTATTTTGTGATAATTGTGTTAATTTAATAATTCTTTTCAGTCTAGTAGCGTATTTTTGTAAGTTTAGTTTATTTGTAGTATTTGAGCGTCGTCGATACACCCATAGAAGTTCCCTTTGTTTTCTACTGCAGAGTTTGATCCCTTTAGAGATCCATTTTGGTTTTCTTTTAACTGAAATTTTAATTTTTATCTTCGGAAAGCATAAGTCGTAGAATAAACCAAAAGTGTCCAAAAACAAATTAAATGCATCATTTGCGGTTTTCGTTTGGTAGAGTTCAGAAAAAGAAAGACTTTTCATACAAGATTTGAATTTTAACATGTTATCACAACTGTAGTCTCTCCTAGATACGCTCCAGCTGTTAATTTTGCAAACTCTACTGACCGGATACGTTAATAGCTGAGCTGTATGATCCGATAGCCCGATGTCTAGTACCTGACTTTTACATTTTATTTTAGAGCCAATAGCAAAATTATCAATACAGCTTTGACTAGATAATCGTGTTGGCTGACTTATTACTAACTTAAGGTTATAACAAAGTAGTAAATTTTGGAATTCTATAGAAGTTCGATTACTTTTTAGGATATCGATGTTAAAATCACCACACAGAATAACATTGCTTTTCGTGTTACATATTTTTGATAATATGTCATACAAAATCTCTAAGAATAAATTAAGCTTTTTAGGATTAGGCACCCTGTACAGGCATATTATAGTAAGGTTATATTGCCTAAGTTCAACGGCACAACATTCAAAAGCCGTTTCCACACAGTATTTAGTTACATTGTATTCGTTAAAAGTTATGCCATTTCGTACCAAAATGCATGCTCCTCCACGATTTTTAGGTCGATAGTAGCATGCTGAAAGATTAAAGTTAGGTATGCTAAGTAAGTCTTCTTGACCCGCTGAAATGAAGTGCTCTGTGATGCAGAGCACATCTATGTCAATATTGTGCTTTCTATTTATCTCGTCTACATAAAGGGTTAATAGGTCAGATTTATTAATTAGTCCTGCGATATTTTGGTGCATGATGTGGATGTAATTATTCGAGAAAAAACTGCGCCTCAGTTTGTTCTTCATTATCTGTGGGTTCTTCATTTGCGCTTGAGGTAGTATGGGGTTGGTTCTGCTCAGATATCCATTTGATTAATTTTCCCAGGTTATGAAGAATGATTCGGAAACCATGGACGTTCACTTTTCCGTTAATTTTTGAGAACATTCTGTTGTCGTAGGTTAAGTTTAGATTAGAATCAACTAGGTAGCAATATTGCTTTGATTCATTGTCTATGTAAAGCAAGCTGTTAAAATTTTCGAGTCGCCAATTGAACATCGTTGCATATTTGTGACATTTAAAAGTTGGTACACATAAAATGATGTTAGTAAATTGTACTTCCAGCAGCATTTCTCTTATATATATTACTAATTCTAAGTTATTATTCGTGTTCTGAAAATCCTCTTCTCCGAGGAATATTACACAGTAGTCCTGCATGGTAAAATTTTGTAACTTCGCAGTAATTCCCTCCAGTAAAGAGTGTATGCCACAGACTGGTTTTCTGTAGTGACAGATTTCATATTCGTTCATGTGTTCATTTTCAGTGAATAATTTATGTTGCAGATTATTTGGTTTTTGGCTGCTAACTATACAAATTTTATTTAGCTTTTTCTCAGCTGCTGGTGGGATGTAGTTTGTTCTGGTTCGAGTTTGGCAGTATGTAATGTCGAGTGAAGCAGAAGGGTGTGGGTTCAAATCTTCATTTTTTGTTTGCGTGTTTTTTTCCAATGTTTGTACTATATTTGTTTGTGTGTCTTTTTCTTGTCTTTGCGTAGTTTTTTGGGTTATTTCATTCTTTGTTTGTGTTTCTTCATGTTCTTTTTTTTTTATCTCAATTTCTGTTTCTTTAACTGTTATAATGTCCGTCTGTGTTTGTTTATGTGCTTTAGGTTTCTTTTGTTGTTTCGTACTATTTCCAGCTGTTGTTGTTAAGACTGGAGATACAAACTTAGCCGGACTATTACCAATTCTTTTGTAAAGTAAATTTCTTTTCGACAATTCCTGATTCGATTTTGCTAGTTCTCTGTTTTGTAGAGATAATTTTTCTATTTCATCGTGAGCACTTATGAGCTGAGTCTGTAGATGCTCTATTTTTTGTGAAAGAACTGAGATTTGCTCATTATCGATGGAAACGTCCGGTAGGCTATTGGTGGTGACATCTAGCGCGTCTACACTCATGTTCGACTCGTTTGTGCATATAGCCAAGTGCGTTTGTGCTCGTCTAAAGGTGATGTTTTCGTGTTGTTCCATGTTAATTAGACTCTGTAACACTTCTATTGCTCACTAGATGGTGTTGGTGAGGAAATCTTCATGCAAAAAGTGTAGCTGGTTTGAAGTGGTTTGAACATAGAACCGTCGGATCATAAATCCTACGACGCGACCGCCGAACCAGTAAAGCTTTAATGTTTTTGTCGAAATTAGTGTTCAGTTCGTAATTGAAGTAAAAGTTCGTGCATTGTTGTAAAGTTCGTTACTGCGATGAGTCACACGTATATCACAACACCGTCAAAACATTTTTTCTTGAACGAAAATGAGTTTTTGATAACTTACTGCGATTATCTTCTCATTTCAAGTATGTTTTGGATTAACACTGGTTGTTAGTGACTCTTTTTGTGGATTTGTCACGGTGATTTCAGGTTCCAATAGGTTTTTTCAAACTTTGCACTTTACATCATTTTGCACTGTAAATGTTTATTACTTTGTTTGGAAAACACTGTCACTTGTGATTTGAGGTGTTATTGTTCCAATTATAATTTGATTTTAGCAAAACTTTCACTTTGACTAATTAATTAAAATAAAATAATACGGAGCCAATGTTTGTACTAGCAGCGCCATCTGCGTCATCATGATAAAGATATAGCCAATGCTTTTAAAAAAAAAGCATTTTTTTCCAATATTCCTAAAGTTGTCACCGGGTCTCTAAACTCCTCACCTCCAATGGCCGTTAAATTATTAGAATCATCTGTTGAAAAATGTAAGGAGGTGTTTATCTTTAGCCATGTAAATGCTAATTATATAGTTAAAACATTTAAGTCAATTAAAATCAAAAATACTGAGGATCTTTGGGGTATTTCATCCAAAGTACTGAGTTCAATTATTAAGGAAGTTGCTCCTTGTTTGGCCTATATTTTCAATAGTAGTGTCGACGCAGGAGTTTTTCCTGATCTCATGAAATATAGTAAATTGAGGTAGAGGTACTCTTTATAAATCTGGTAGTCACACTGATCCAGCCAACTACAGGCCAATTTCAATACTTCCCACAATGAGTAAAGTTTTTGAAAATATTATCCTTACTCAGTTGTCCTCTCACTTTAACCTTAATAGACTACTTCATAAAAACCAATTTGGCTTCACCAAGGGTAGATCGACAACCGATGCTGGTACAGCTCTATTAAAGCATATATTGTATGCCTGGGATAAGGCGAAAAACGCCATCGGTATATTTTGCGACCTTTCTAAGGCTTTTGATTGTGTAGATCATTGTTCATTACAGACTTCTCTATATTTTTCCTGTAAAATATAGATTGATATCTACAAACGCTTAATACATTGTACATGGATCGGTCTGCAATCTTCGGAGCTAGGGGGGGGGAATGGTCAATTTTTCGACTTTTTTTGAAATATTTCAAAAAGTATGAAACTCACAGAAATTTCAAAAAGTGTTTTGATATGGTCAAAACGATACCTTTCATTTGATACCCCACATAGGTAGGTACCCCCCCTTTTGAAAAAAAATTCCCCCCCTTTTTGACCATTTTTCAAAAACTATTATTATTACAGACTTCTCTATATTTTTCCTGTAAAATATTGATCGATATCTACAAACGCCTAATATATTGTACGTGGATCGGTCTGCAATCTTCGGAGATAGGGGGGGGGAATGGTCAATTTTTCGTCTTTTTTTGAAATATTCAAAAAGTATGAGACTCACAGAAATTTCAAAAAGTGTTTTGAAATGTTCAAAACGATACCTTTTATTTGATACCCCACATAAGTAGGTACCCCCCCTTTTGAAAAAAATCCCCCCCCTTTTTTACCATTTTTCAAAAACTATTATTAATACAGACTTTTCTATATTTTTCCTGTAAAATATAGATTGATATCTGCAAACGCCTAATACATTGTACGTGGATCGGTCTGCAATCTTCGGAGATAGGGGGGGGTATGGTCAATTTTTCGTTTTTTTTTTTAAATATTTCAAAAAGTATGAAATTTACAGAAATTTCAAAAAGTGTTTTGAAATGTACAAAACGATACCTTTCATTTGATACCCCATTTGTCTTCCTTGATCTCTTTTGAAATTTCAACATCAAAATTTGTACTGCTCTGTCCGTCCCCGCTCTTTCTTGAATATCTCAGTAACTACTGCAGCTATTAACTTGAAACTTGAAATAATGATACATTTCGTGAGCCATTACCTACGCCATTACTGATTTTAAGAAAAAAATATATAAATAAATGAAAAATGAAAATGATGAAAATATTCATGGCTGGTTAGTCTATTTTTAGGGTTTCAAAGATCGGTTTTGAATCCCTTATGGTCTCGCTCTGTCCGTCCCCGCTCTTTCTTGAATATCTCAGTAACTACTGCAGCTATTAACTTGAAACTTGAAATAATGATACATTTCGTGAGCCATTACTGATTTTAAGAAAAAAATATATAAATAAATGAAAAATGAAAATGAATATTTTCATCATTTTCATTTTTCATTTATTTATATATTTTTTTCCTTTTTCTTCCTTTTTTTTTCTTTTTGAGGTACGGAACCCTATAAAACATTGTTCTAATAATATTGGACAATCATTTCAAACGTCGTTGACGCAAGACGTGCCTTAGTACCTATTATTAATTTGCAAATAATCAATTGCTTAATCGTGACCTCGTTTTTTGCCGATTTGGACAAATCGTAGTAACGTGTGTGAATTAATAGTAACAATGATAGATTTTTCTAACTATCAACGCTAATCTGATCTAAAACGGATACCTCCAGTCCTTTTGGACATCGGTGCAGCAGGACGGTGCGCTCGCCGTCACCGACCCCCACCACGCCCGCTCCTGAGCCTCCCCCTCGCCATGTGCCCGCCGCCGCCGGCCGCCGTCCAAGAAACCGACCACGAAGTTGTGTCTACTCCCGAAATACAAGGTTGGATGAACACAATTAACCAGTACCTGAATGAGGTGTGCACTGTTGCATCCGAAGGCAAGCTGAACTCCGAGCAAAGGCAACGCGTTAGCGCCCTCTGCCGTAAAGTGGGTAATGGCACTTCGCATATGGCCGTTCATTATCAGTCTCTGAAATCTAAAGTTGTGGAGGCCTACTGCATCATAGAAATGCTCCAAAACCAACTTGCCCAATCCCATCAGCTAGAAGACCTCATAAAAACAATTGAAAAGACCTCTAAACCAGTCTTAGAAACGTCATATCCCGAAATGGTCAAAAAAGGACCAAACACGTACATAAAGCCCACAATGTCAGTTCTGTGGCCATATACCCCAAAGACTTACCTTCCTTTTCTCATTTACTTATCTCTCATTTTTATTATTATTTATCTAATTTGTACAACCTTATGGTACATTGATTATGTATAATATATCGTCGTATCCAACGAATAAGGTTACAGTCGCCAGTGTGACCTTTTATTTTTATTGCATTTTAAGAATCTCCATTATCATTTACACCTTACCATTTCGAAAAAGTAAATAAATAATGAATATAAAATAAGTTATTAAGGTTTGAAAATTTGGTTACAATTGCACTGATGCATTTAGCCCGACGAATAAGGTCACTAAAAGCTTTGGCGCTTTCTTTCATATGCGAAACGCAACCGACATGAATATTTCCCGGCGAATAAGGTTACATGCTCCACAGTAACCATATACCGCGGGCGAAAAGGCGCGCGAACGGCGCGCGGCGGGTCGTCTTACGTAGTAAACTGAGAAATTAAAATAAGACAGGTACATTAATTAGTGTATATGAAAGATCCCCCTGCATGGAAAAAAGCAGAAAGTAAAAGGTGTAGACATTTGTAGTTTTTCCTGTCAGAATAGTGAATATTGGTACAAATTATTTATTTATTTATGTATTTAAGTAGTATATTATATATATATATATATATATTCTTTTCTTTTATGTGTTTATCTAGTTTATGTGTAAATATATTGAGTTAGGTAATTTGTAATATTTATTTAATATCTGTTTTTCAATATTCTGTTATATTCATGTTTATTTTATCTTTTGTACACCCCCTGCCTTTCTTATATTCATATAGTTCTTTCCATCCAAAGGTTGCCTGGAAGAGATCGCTTCTAAGCGATAAGGCCGCCCATTGTACTTGTCTCATGTAATATGTCTTTTTTTGTAATGTTCTTTTTCTGGTGTACAATAAAGTGTTTTGTATTGTATTGTATTGTATTTGCCTATTTAAAGTTCAAAAATGGCTATTAACACTAAAGTCATTAATTGTTGTTCCGTGAAACCGTGTCAAAATATTGTAAAACAAATAAAATAACTCAAATCATGGTCATAGTGCCGTTCTAAATGACTAAGATAATTCAGTGCAGTTACCAATAGATAAATAATCTTTTATGAGCCCTTAAACATTCGCATTACATTCGCGTTCATTGTCGCGAATGCGAATGCGAGTATTGAAAATCTTGCAAATGTTCACGAAAGCGAGTATTCGTTATAATATCTCTAGTATGGTTAAATAACTCTATTAGATTATTAAAATCGATTGATATTAAAGCTGTTTAAAACCTGATTTTATTAAGTAATTATTTTCAGATCCATACATAATTTAAAATTAAGAGCTGTGTCTTCAGTTAACATGGGCTACATAGCTTCACAAGGTGAGCTTATATTGCAGCCTGAATAACTTGTAATATTAAATGTAAAAATCTTTAACTTTAATCAATAATAAACATAAATAAGTACACTCGCCACGAATTGATCAAGCTAAATCTAAATTAAAAATTGGTAAATCTTTAGTTCTCATGCCGACCGGTCCCGGGTTAATGTGGCCATTGATCATGACCTTGGTTTTATCCAAGTTCATGCCAAGACCGATGCGTCGTGAAGCTGAAGCTAGGCCGTCCAGCATCCGGTTAAGCTCCTCCAGCGACTCCATCATCAAGACTATGACATCAGCGAATCGCAGGTGTGAGATGTAATCGCCGTTTATGTTGATGCCCTTACCTTTCTAGTCCAGCGTCTTAAACACATCTTCCAACGCAGAGCAGTTGGATGGGTTTAGACTGCTGGCCCTGTACTTGGACACTCATAGTGGCGGCATCATAAAGACATCTCAACATCTCGATATATAGATAGTCTACTTGGCAACGCTGTAAGGATTCCAGAACAGCCAAGGTTTCGACAGAGTCAAAGGCCTTTTCATAGTCCACAAAGGCTAGACAGAGATTAGCAATAAACTAATAAAAATAATGTAAACCTATGTACATAAGTCACTATTTAAATAATTGCTGGACAACCGCTGTCTGGCTAAATTTACGCTCGTACAGAATAGATCTAGGTCCATCAGGGTACCTGAAAAACATTGTAGTAGTTTGAGCACGAATGTCTATTCCACTCAGTAGCTCAGGACAGTCTATTTTGTTTGAAGTTATTTTTAGAAGGAAAGACAGATCAGTTATTTCATGCCATTTTGAATGAGTAAGAAAATGAAACTTTTTACAGAGTTCATCATACATAACTTAAGGGCGGATCTATTTTGATTGCGGCTGAAATTGTAAGACTGTTCCTAGAAGGTTTAAACTTTAAGAAGATGACCGATGTTCTTTAAATATCAACGTTGTAAGAATAAAAAAAGGAACCGAAAGATTTAACTATACTCAGACTATTATATTAGAGTTTTTTATACTTTATAGATAAGGTACCTGCACTCAAAGCTCTGAAAGTTTTTTTTTACACTTACAATAAAATAAAATTCATACTTCAAATTAGGTATTAATTTATGATTATAAATCAGAAAATATGAAGTGTTGAATGAAAAGAGTGCTGTTTTAATACCTTCTAAATAAATACGTTTAAAGTTTTATTAATTACTAGCCGACCCGCCTGCGATTTCTTTCACGTTTTATTTTAAGTCATCTTTCTACGCTACGCATTTTGATGGGCCAACAGATCTTCTCCTTTATATTATATAGATTTTTATTTCCGTCCCCTACCTTTATTCATACCAATATTTTTTTTAATTATGTAAGGGTTATATCATTATGAAACAGACTATAAAATACTAAAATATTATGTAGGTATTCTCTAATCTTAAATAGGCTTCAGGCTCATCGACGAGTCCTCTCATCTGGATACGGTCGACTTAATTGAGCGGATAGATAAATAAGAACAATAATATTGTAGGACAAACTACACAGCATTAACAAGCCCCAAGCTGAGCAGAGCTTGTGTTATGTTATGGGTGATACACATAATACAATATACTAAATCTGTATAGATTTTTTAATATACGTAACAAACAACCAGCACCCTTGACAAACATCTGCAGATTGTAACTTACTTTGTTTATTTTTAAAAAAGGCCTAATCTTACTTATATACACAATAGGTTAGAAAAACGACAATAAAGCTAATAAATTGCATTCACAGGTACATGACAGTGTGGAAAATAAATACTCGCATTTGCGACAATGCACGCGAATGTAATGCGAATGTAAAAGGGCAAATTAAACATTATTATTTTTTAGTAGCTGCACTGAATTATCTTAGTCAGAGGTAAAACGGGTTATATTTACCATGATTTGAGTTATGAGTTATCTTATACATATTTCGACACATAGTCATATTAAGTAACTTTATACGACTTTAATTACCAAAGTTATCGACATAGCTCAAAGGATTGGCAAGATGAAGTGGCAGTGGGCTGGGCATATTTCAAGAAGAACCGGCAACCGCGTCAAGAAGAACCGACAACCGGGGTAAACGTGTTCTAGAGTGGAGACCGCGACTCGGCAAACGTAGTGTAGGACGCCCTCCGACCAGGTGGGATGAGGATTTGCGAAAGACTGCTGGCAGATGCTGCATGCGGCAAGATGAAGCCAGGGCGCTATGGCGCCCTTTTGGGGGAGGCCTATGTCCAGCAGTGGACTGGTATAGGCTGATGATGATACGACTTTAGCGTTAAAAACCTGTATAACAGTACAAATTTTATGCAGAATTACCTTGTTTTCTATGAAAGGAATTATAACGTATTAGTACTAATTATTTTTGTGGGAAAAAAAACTCGAATAACCCATAATAATTCCAGAAACCCTAAAATTCTACTTTTCAATGTATATCAATCCAACAATCCAAAGTTTTATATGAACTTGGTTTTGGCTTTAGAATGATTTTGAGTCATTTAGCTATAAAACATTAAAAAGTCAGCGGTAGTGGTTTTAAAATGTACCGAGGCGGGAATCGAACCCGAAAATTATTTTTATTTAACGAAATTCTTGAAGAAAAGTAAAATGTAACCTTTATGTTTTTGTAATTGTCCGGATTATTTAGTCGATTATGGTTACAAAGACCATTGTAACCCTTTAGTTTGACGACGTGAAGCGAAATCTCCGTGGAATAAGGTCACAAAGGCGTTTAGAATAGCGTAGCTTTGAAGAATGCACGCGGAATAAGGTGATAAGCGACAAAAACTAGGGAAAACGGTATTTTTTATTTTTAAAACCCACATGATAATTTAGCTGAAAATATTAGAAAACGATTTAGCAAAAAAAACACACTCGCATAATAGAAACTTTTCGAATTAATAAGAAAAAACCGTCTCCTGTAAAGTTGGTGTTTTGCAACTGTGACCTTATTCGCTGGATACGACGATATTAGGTACTATTATATGCTAAATTATAAGTACATTAATGTTACAATTAGTTGTTTAGTTTATTTGCCTTGTATTTTTCAGCATGCTGTAGCTACCTGTAATTTAGAGTGCACTAGTTTTTAAGTTTTATTGTTTAATTTTGTGATCTCTTATGTTAACTCTAGTTGGTTGCCCTTACTAAATAAAATAAAATAAGACAAGTGAAGACACGAATTCGCTAGTGTAAAAAATTATCTGTCCTGAAAAACTGAAGCTGCATGTGAGAGGGCTACGGAAGACTAGGAACGGAGGCGTCATCATCAGCACCGACACCAAGGACGACATCGAAAAGCTGAAGAACACAGTGCAGATCACCAACTCTGGCCTCACAATCAATGAGCCGCTTAAACGAAAGCCGAGAGTCGTCGTCATTGGAGTACCGACATCAATGACCTCTTGCTCAATGCTAAAAAAACTAAATGCATAAAGTTCATGTTACCAAATGTAAGAGAACTCCCAACTAAGATAATGCTTAAGGATGAGATTGTTGACCTTGTAGACTCAACCGTTTTTCTAGGGTTACATATTGATTCATCTCTTCAATGGAGACCGCAAATTGATGCTCTCGCAGGCAGACTTAGCTCAGCAGCCTATGCTGTTCGAACAATTAGATATATTACGGATGAAGATACGGCTAGGTTAGTTTATTTCAGTTACTTCCATAGTATAATGTCTTATGGTATTCTGCTTTGGGGACGGGCAGCCGATATTCAGACTATCTTTGTTCTCCAAAAAAGGGCTATACGCGCAATTTATAAATTAAAGCCACGCTAATTTATAAATAATTCCCTCAAAGAGTGCTTTGAGGGAATTATTTAAAGATATAAATATTTTGACAGTAATATCGCAATACATCTATGAAAATCTAATATATACGCACAAAAATAAAGATAGCTTTTTAAAAAAATGTGATGTTCACAAAATAAATACAAGAAACAAGAACAAACTGCACATCCCATCATATAGATTACGAAAGGTAGGGAAATCGTTTATAGGCAATTGTGTACGCTTCTATAACAAGCTTCCATCTGAAGCAACTGAGCTCCCAATTCGTAAATTTAAACAATACATAAAACGAAATCTTATAAAGAAAGCCTATTACTCCATCGATGATTACATCAATGATGTTAATGCTTGGCCAGATGTCGCCCAATTCCGCACCGACAATAGTATTTAAGGAAAATAATGTTAAGCTTAGTTTTATATAAATATTGACATAGGTATATAAATCAGATTATCTGTATTTAGACTAAGATGATGTATTAATTTTAAGTTTTATAAAACTTACTAGTGGTTTCTTTTTCGCTTCTTCCACTAGTGGACAAAAAATTTAAGCGAATAAAATCAATAACATCTTATTTCTTATTTGATAATAATGACTATTTGTAAACCTGTTTATAGTATTATATTTGATGTGTCTAAGTGCTTAGTTTGTAAGCCTAAAGAAATAAAGTAATTGACTTTTGACTTTTGAATGCCTTAAAAAGAAGTTTTGTCCTGCCTCTTCCACCAAAACCTAGCGGACACTTTCAAGAACTGTGACCTTGAAAATTTTGAGCGCCATAAAGTTAAGCCACAAGTCAGGCAGTAAGAACGCAGAGTCCTGCAATTATATTATTGAAGTTCCAGCCGCCATGCGTAAAGCACTCATCACTAAGGACAGGGTTTTTGTGAACTGGTCTTCGTGCCCTGTGAGGGATTTCACTCTGGTTACACGCTGCTACAAATGCCATCAGTATGGACACGCAGCGAAGTTCTGTCACGACGCATTTCATACTTGCGGACACTGTGGCGGCAACGGCCACACTAATAAAGAATGCCAGAAGCTAGCTGAAGATCCTAAGTGTGCCACCTGCTTGCTTTACAAGAAGCCAGGTAACCATGTAACTGGCTCCGCAGACTGCCCGGCAAAATTAGCGGCTGAAAATAGTTACATCAATTGTATAGAGTATGGAGGGGCCTAAGGGCTATTCCTGAGCTCCGATTAGTTTAATCATTAATAAAATTATTTAGCCTTCATTTTGTAACATTTCTACAATGATAATCCCATAACCTGGTAGTGGAAATAGTCGCTGGTTTGACTCTAGCTCCTATTGGTCGAGAAGTTGAGTGGGCGGAGTCAAAGTAGTACAGAATGTCGTTGGAAGCCATGTTATAAAAAGCCGGTCTCCGACCAAAGCGGAGTCAGTCGTGCTAGTAAACTCCTAGGGGTAACTATGCCCAATAAGTAAAGTTGTGGAATTATAAGTTGCTAAAATACTAGCTAATTGTTTTATTTGCCAAACCCATAAATATGAGTGTGTGTTTGTGTGTGTGTTACACTTCAGAAGCGGGATAGGAGTCACTACCCCACAAAAAGGTACGTAAAATACTGATTTTTTTTTCCTCCACTTTATAATTGAACTGATAATTATTATCACATGCATGACCTGGTTCACCATAAACACCAATAAAGTAGGTAAAACGAATGTGTTTTGCGTTTTTGTTTTGCCAGGGCTACCCCCTGGAGGCAATAACGCAATAAAGTGATCACTTTTCGGACAATGTTCGGACAAGTGCTCAACACACAACGTACACGGTTATGCACTTACTTGATAAGGTACACTACACTGCTAGACCCTCCGTTTTTGTCGGGAGAATGTCCCGTAAAAGTGGATGGTTTATAAAAACATCACTAGGTATGTAAACATTACACTCCCATATGCGGTTGTCTTGCCAAGGCTACTCTTTGGAGGCAAAAATATATCAAGAATTAAAAATATTTCATTGTTATCGGGAGAGTATCCCGTAACGTAACCCGTAATAGTGGGTGTTTATTAAAACATCATACTTTTTACCACCAACAATGCAGTACCAATTGCACCCACTGAGGGCCCTTCAGTTCAAGCTGTGCCGTCTCCTGTTAAGGATTTAGGTCTAGACCATAATTCAATATACCCAAAGGACTGTGATGTATTCAGATAAGTTGGTACCGGGATGGGTCTTCTACTGAGTGACTTGCTTCTACAAAATGTAGTAAATAATTGCTATCCAAATGCTAGTATAAATATGATTACTGACTGTATTCAACAAGATGACACTCTCACAACACTGATTGTTCAGCTTGGTAAAAGTTCTGTGAAACGGTCACAGTTGATTAGACTTGTTGAAGTACTTCTAGAAAAGGTTCAGAATGGACTGGGGAAACTAATTATTTGCTCTTTCCCCTACTCAAAGTCATTGACATCAAAGCAAAATGAAAATTTGAGTCAAAATAACATGCTGATGTACAATATGACATGTCGTCATAGTAATGATGTATTATTTTTTCATACTAATAAATTTATTAGTAAAACTTTTTTGACTAAGGCTACATTGTACCTAACCAAACATAGCAAAATAATAATTGCTAAATTGTTAGCATATAATATTTTTGATCCCGTTATAAATAGTATAACGCAGTTACCCGACGAGCCTGTGTGTGTAGTTAGTAGTAGTACTAATGAGGGCATTAAAACGACAGTGTCAGTAAATGCAAATTTGAACTGATCACAACGACAATAGGGAAGCAAAAAAAACATTTCATTTAGTCCATCAGAATATACAAGGCTTACCCAGCAAAATCTGAGAATTAGAACTATTTTCAAATTATTTAAATGTAGATGTTATGTGCTTAACAGAACACTGGATTGTAGAAAATCATTATCGTTACTTCCCTTTTACAATAACTATTGTTTTGCAAGTTCCTATTAAAAGAAAAGCTACAATACGTGGTGGATTATAGTGAAAAATAGTGTAAAATGTAAAGAACGGAAAGATATTGTAAACCTTACTATTGAGAGGACTATTGAACTTTCATGTATGGAACTGGAGCGGCATATCATAGTGTGTGTGTACCGCCCCCCCCCCCCCCCCCCCCCCGACGCAAATCAGGTAGTTTTTGAATGTACTAGTGAAGAATTTTTGTAGAAAGTATTTACATTAGGAAAGATCTCATTGTTTGTGGCGACTTTAATATAGATATTTTAGCGAATCTTCTTGCCGATCGATTGCTTAATTTATTCAAATGCTTTAGTTTACAACATCTTTTCAACGACCCTACTAGGGTAACCCCAATAACTGCCACTTGTTTAGATAATATTTACTGCAATCAATCCCCAACCAAAAAAGCAGTAATAAAGCATTTCAAATCAGACCACTATGGTCAGAGTGTCAATTTTAATTATGATTATAACAGTAAAAACAAAGTTGACAAATATACCTACAGGCCTATCACAGAGAACCGTATTAGGAATTTTCAATAGAGATGGGGTTGTCGTTGAATTTCCACAACGATGCGCATCGTTTTTGTCAGAATGGCATCCGTTGTGAACAACGATGTTGCCGCCAACGATGTCGGCCGGGTTGCTAACACAACACTGACACTAGGGTGTCGATGTTGCCGCCAACGATGTCGGCCGGGTTGCTAACACAACACTGAGCATATGAAACTTACTGGAAGTGACATGAGCGTTTTAGACGGCTAGGTCGTAAATAACGGAATTTGAACAAATAAAAATAATTCAATATCTAACTTGGTTCCTAGTAGTAGGGTAAATCTAAAATACCATAATACTTATATTAAAACGAGACAATTGATAAAAAAATTAAAAATCGTATTTTTTTTAATAAATAAATAACATTGGTACATGGTTCATGCCATATCTAGTTAGATATAAGAAAACGTTCAGTTCTAGCATCCTCTCCTCTCGCTCACACACACGCAGGCATGCGGGCGGTGAGGTATGGATGGATGTTCGTTGCTTAGGTTTGGCAATCGGCATTACTCGGCTGACTTCGTTGTTCGCCATCCGATGCCGCGCCACTAACCTCCCCGCTCTTCCGATGTCGGTGTGACGTTCGTTTGTTGTCGGTGGCGATCGGCATTACTCGGTTCGGCATCTCGTTGTCGCAGGCATCCGTTGTTCACCTATTCGCCATCCGATGGCAACAACGTACACTGACATCGTTGGTCAACAACGATGTCAGTAAAAACGACCACCTCTAATTTTCAAACTAAACCTAATATTCTCATATTTAGTAGGTTTTTTAAAGATTAAAAACTTTACTGAACTTTACTTTTAGAATTAACATTATTTTCTGTATATCGTGTCTATCTGGGACTGGGTATCGTGCAAACTATGACAGTAAGATGACACAGACAAGACATTGGCCTTGTTAAAGTAGGTTAATAATTTTAGTAGCTAAGCACCTTATACCACTAGTTTAGCGTAGTTAGCATCATTCAGTTATTTTACAATGCTGCACCGTGCCTTTGTTTTATTATGATAACTGACTGATGTGATTATTATTTTCGTTTTAAGCACATCCTGCCTGAGATACAGGTTTATCTAACCTAGTTCAGGCAAAAGTATTATTTAAGACCTTAAGATTAAAATTCAATTGACTATTGTAACCCATTTAGTCCTAATTTCTGAATAAATGTATTTATTAAGTAGGTCCGGTCTACTTATTGCATAGCACCGTCCACGCCGCTAAGACTCAGCTGTCATAGCTGTCATAGCAGACAAGAGCCAGCAGTGACGCGAACCAATCTGAACTGATCCTATTTCGAATCTTTGATTGTTTTGTTTTGAAGAAGGGCCCACTTTTTGTTTTGAAGAAGGGCCCACTTTTTGTTTTGAAGAAGGGCCCACTTTTTGTGTAAAATTTGTTCTGAATTAGAAATTCAATTGAATTTCTTAAATTCTTTATTAAAACCTTAAGTAACATAAGTCTGGTACAATTAGGTAATAGTGTAAATTCAATCCCAGGATGTACAATGTTTTAGAAGCTAGGGCGTGCGCTTATCTAAACTTACATCGGTATTTTTACACTTCGCGTTACAAATCGTAATTACTTACTAATAAATAAATACATGTAGTTTTAAAATAGATAAATAAAGTTGTAGATACCTACTAAGCCCCGAGTTCACCAACAGAAGGTTAAATTTTAAACAGTTGTTTTGACGATTTTGACACCAATTTTCATACATCAAACATCAAAATTAACCGATAAAGCTGCCTAATTGTCTGATTATCTTTTGGTGAACACAGACCTTAGTATGCAAGCTTTAGAGGAGCGTGCATTTAATAACATAACCATTTTAAATGCATTGATCAGCCAAAATATTGGATAAAGGTTAGAAGTAGAGGGTATCTGCTGAGAAAATCATTAGTTAACATTTAAATGTTTTTTTTTATTTCGTTGATTTTAAAGTGTTTAATAGGTTAAATTTCTGCTAAATGTTGTGATTATTGTAGGTTAAGTAGTAATTTTGGATCTGTTTGAACTATTGATTATCTGTGTTTTTTTTACTCATTATACTGTCTAAGAATAATAACAAATATCTTTGAGATATTTTAAGAAAATATACTTAAGTATACAAGATGTTGATTTATACCAAATATACGCTATGAATGAGTTTTGTTGTTTTTTTAAACATTATTGTAAGTTACCACACGAACGCAAAGCAATTTGATTAGTTTTATCACATATATTATATTTTGCACAAACATTTTTTTACCTGACTGTACTCAACAGCTTCAATAATTTGATGGTGTCCGAATCGACAGTAAAAAAAGTATTAAAATCAAGTGTCAATTGGGACACTGTGTCCCAATAAATTTTGTTCGAATCGTCAGCAACTCGACTTCCTGACATATATTATTTATTCGTAGGTGTGGGCACGCGAGTTTATTCTTATTTCTAGTATTTACATTATGAATGTCGCTATTTTTAGGGAACC
Source organism: Eupithecia vulgata (assembly GCA_946478455.1). Classification (NCBI taxonomy): domain Eukaryota; kingdom Metazoa; phylum Arthropoda; class Insecta; order Lepidoptera; family Geometridae; genus Eupithecia; species Eupithecia vulgata. The sequence goes on along the minus strand of OX297873.1, from coordinate 239,264 downwards.
GATTGATATTTCTATCGAGAATAAGACTCTCTAGTTTTTATGAATAAGTATATTGACATGGTACTTTCATTATGTTTACGTCTTTGAATTTATCACGTAGGGACTCTCTGGGACCCATATCATAGATTGCACGAACAGCCCTCTTCTGCAGCACAAAATAAGGTGTTAATATCTGCAGCGTTCCCCCACAGCAGTATACCATATGACATAATACTATGGCGATCCATACACAATGTATGTTGCGATTGTAGATATAGATCTATATTTTACAGGAAAAGTATAGAGATGTCTGTAAAAAAGACTGAGGAGGGCAGGTAGCCTCCCTTTCAAATAACCCGGGGGGGGGGGGGGGGGAACTGCCCTTTTGGGGTATCAAATGAAAGAAAATGAATGAAATTTACTTAGTAGATTTCATACTTTTCGAAATATTTATTTATTGAGGTGGAAAACTAACAGCTTATAAAAAACCTAAATAAGTAGTAACAAACAGTAGTGGTATAACTTAAGCTTAAGAGTTTTCGCTTATAGAACGTAAATATGCTTAAACTAAAATTCACATAATCTGATAAAGTTAAATACACAGAGTTCAGTGAAAACAAATGAATTTCAATTATATGAGTAAACTCAATTTTAGAGTAGTTTCTTTTGGTAACTAATAAATATCGTCACACTCGCGGGGTGGAGCGCGGTGGGAGCGGGACAGCTGCGGTGGGAGCGGGACAGCTGCGGTGGGAGCGGGACAGCTGCGGTGGGAGCGGGACAGCTGCGGTGGTGCGGTGCTCGCTTATTTCCTTACTCGTCGTGAGTCACCGACGACAACTTCCTAATTACGCAGAAAACGGTAAAGCGACCCCTTGCCCCGGGAAATGACACACTTCACACGGAACTTGTCAAAGTGAGACCAACTGGTTTCCTTCCCGTGTGTTGCAATGGCAGGCTCATCGCCACGGAGTGCTCAGCGCCACGGAGTGCTCAGCGCGGTCTGCCTAGTTCGGAAGGATACTTACGTTACTATCGCTTCAAAGACGACGAAAACCTCACATGAGAACGTGTTTTAGAACGTGCAAAAATTAATGTTGAAAATGCTCATAACATAATTTTGTGATATGATAAAATAATGTCTTTAAGTATCCTCTATTATTCATACAAATCTATAGATTTAAATACAGCGGGTCGTCCTGCAACTGTAGCTTTAGGCACTGTATTTGCACGAGGTGACCGCTCCGCAACGAGACCTTATGAAACCATCTGGACCGTCCCAGGGCCCGGAGCACGTGGCCCGCGGCGCAGGCCCACGCTCCGCTGACACGCAACATAAACACTATTTCGAAGCCCCACCGCACCGCGGCGCAGGCCCACGCTCCGCTGACACGCAACATACATAAACACTATTATGAAGCCCCACCGCACCGCGGCGCAGGCCCACGCTCCGCTGACACGCAACATAAACACTATTATGAAGCCCCACCGCACTGCGGCGCAGGCCCACGCTCCGCTGACACGCAACATAAACACTATTTCGAAGCCCCACCGCACCGCGGCGCAGGCCCACGCTCCGCTGACACGCAACATACATAAACACTATTATGAAGCCCCACCGCACCGCGGCGCAGGCCCACGCTCCGCTGACACGCAACATAAACACTATTATGAAGCCCCACCGCACTGCGGCGCAGGCCCACGCTCCGCTGACACGCAACATAAACACTATTTCGAAGCCCCACCGCACCGCGGCGCAGGCCCACGCTCCGCTGACACGCAACATACATAAACACTATTATGAAGCCCCACCGCACCGCGGCGCAGGCCCACGCTCCGCTGACACGCAACATAAACACTATTATGAAGCCCCACCGCACCGCGGCGCCCGCGCCCGAGACTTGCCGAAACTTTCTAAAAGATTTAACCATTTTGTAAGGTTTCTGGCCTACACCTCTAGATGATAATGCTGAATGATAATTGATTTTTATTGATTTGATTTGTTTTGATAGAGTATTGGTTTTTTTCTCTAGATTGAAAATTTGTTGATGAATTAATTTATGCTGATTATTCATTGATTGCTCCACTCTTTCAATAGGTTAAATTCTGATTGAACAACTGTTTGATTTTTCCACAAGAGTGCCGAATGTTTTTGATTGTTTCCAATTGACTCTATATCTTGCTCGTATTGCTCTGCAAACTGTTCATCCATGTTCGGGTAAACCGACCACGCAGCAAATATGCACATTAGCTGCGCTTGCAATTGAATGCGTATTTGCTCGCGGTTACCCAAACTAGCTCAGTCCGCGGTTGACCGCCAACGCCGCGGGTTCAAACCAATACCTCCATAACCATTTCATACCATTTTACCATAGAGTTGGCGGCAGTAGAGAGTAGTGAGTTTTAAAGGGAGGTTTGGGGAACAACCATTAACATCTACCATAACCCCAAACCACCACCCTTTTTATGGTCCTTCGACATGGCTGTAGGGGAACAACCATTAACATCAACAACCACAAACCCTTTCCAAGGACCATCGTCAAAACCTACCAGCTTCTACCAAGTGATACAGTGAAAAAATGCTCATTGCAATGTCGTTCTGCACCATAAGGACGAATTGCTTAATTTTGCGCTAAGTGAAGAGAAAACAAAGAAGAAATGAGAAGTAAGTACTGACCATAACTGCTTGCCTCATTGTGAAGATGCCACCAGCAAGCTTGAAAAGAGTCAGAAAGACGATGTTTGCCGACCATTCATACCAGACCTCGAGGAAAAGCTGGGCGCTACCGAACCAGAAGGTCTAGCTCAGTTTTGCAACTAAGAGGCAACGAAACCGGCAAATATTGTTACATAAAGTTACCAAATAATTTTATCAACATATATGAAAACCTTGACCAAAACCACTAACCAAACCAAAAGAAGAAAATAATGTATTTATAAACCGAAGCTGATTAATCTGAGAACAAATTAGACCTCGGCGTCGACGCGGAAGTCACCATCAAAAGGAGTTTGTAGAGACTTCCGCGCCGCCGAGGCCCGCCAGTGCACCACCACCAGTTAGAAGGATTTTTGAAAATTCCTTTGTTAAACAGAATAATAACATAAAGTAGGTGGTGGCGCTAGTTTAGGTGCTGTATGCGCCTTAAAGTGTTTTGTGCTAGGCAGTTAAACAGGCGTAGGGCCTAGAAGTGCTCAGTGCTAATAATTGTTAAGATAAGAGACAATAATATAGTAATCCGTTTATTTACTTATAGGTACCTACCACTTCTCTGGCATGGATCACTCAAAATTACTGGTAAAAGCCTTCGATAAACGGTACACTAACCAAATCCTATCGCTAAACAGAGATAACCTTCGCATCATAACAAGAGCCCTAACTGGACACTGTTGCCTTAAGAATGTATGATATGCAGTTTTGTGTTTCAAAATCGTTATTTATCTCAGAATCTGTGAAAGCTACCACCTTCATATTTAGGGAAATGTTACTTCGAACTTTTATATTGGAGTACGTATTTTTAAAAACACGATTGGTGAAAGTTTTCTCGATAGTTTATTTTTTTGAAAAACAGATGTTTTACACACGTTTTGCTATTTATCTCAGGGACAGCACACTTTTCTTGTTGGGTTTTTGTTTTGTAGAAAAAAGGTAGAAGTTCTTCTTTAGTTACGCTTTTTTATTTTTCGATTGGTTGTCTAATAATCTTGTAATAAGGTAAAAACACATATTTACTTCGTGCGAACGCAAATTAAAAACATGTGTGTATTTTGCTAAAACCATTTTGAACCTTATAGATCGAATATTACTTTGACAAATACCCAAAATCGTTTCCACCAACGTCATTCGGAGGCTGGACGCCTCCTCGGATGGACGTGAGGTCACGTTACTTTTTTCACGATGACAGCTGACAAAATCATACGAATTACGATATTCGACAAATTTAGTTTTGCAGGTTCAATGGTTCGTTTATCATTGAAATAGAGTCCATATTGAGTTGCAGTTTTCGTTTATGGAATTTGCAAAGATTTTATTTATTGGCAGACCTATCAATTGAGTAGAATGGGTATATTTATTTATTTATTGTAAAAACATGGGTGTTTCCTCGTGACCTAACTGCTTGTCAATAAATAATTAATCTACTCATCTAATAACCAGTCTTTTTACAAAAAAATCTTTGAAATAACCTGAAATGTTTTGAAACTTCGTAATTTAAAATAAAACTATTACAATTATTGAAACTCAAAAACACATAGTTACCGCCAAGTTTTCTCAAAAAATGCAAGTGGCCAGTAACATTTTGGTGGGCTTCGAGATAAAAACTTTTTATTTTGGCATCCGCCTGTTTCTAGCCTTGAATTTTGAATTCAAAAAAATAAACAATCCCATATATTTTTGCCCGCATATTTGTTCGCTTGGATTTACGTACTTTCTTCCCTTTTTAGGGTTTCAAAGATCGGTTTTGAAACCCTTATGGTCTCGCTCTGTCCGTCCCCGCTCTTTCTTGAATATCTCAGTAACTACTGCAGCTACTAACTTGAAATTTGAAATAATGATACATTCGTGCGCCATTAATGATTTCAAGATTTTTTTTATAAATAAATGAAAATGAATATTTTCATGATGTTGAAATTTGAAAAGAGACCTAGGGAGGCAAGAGGGATATCAAATGAAAGGTATCGTTTTGACCATTTCAAAACACTTTTTGAAATTTCTGTAAGTTTCATACTTTTTGAAATATTTCAAAAGAAGTCAAAAAAATTACCTCCCCTCCCCCCTATCTCCGAAGATTGCAGACCGATCCACGTACAAGTACACTGTATTAGGCGTTTGTAGATATCAATCTATATTTTACAGGAAAAATATAGAGAAGTCTGTAAAAATTAACATTTATGAAAAAAAAAACACATTGAAATTGCTTGAAAAGGGGGATATTTTTTATCGAAAAAGGGGCTACCTACCTATTGGTTTATCAAATGAAAGGCATTGTTTTGTAAATTTTAAAACAGTTTTCGAAATTGCTGTAGGTTTCATACTTTTCAAAATATTGCCATTCGAAAAAAGACGGAAAATTGAGTGTCCAAATAATTGGCAAATGTTTGAAAGCCTCGGCGCGCGAGTTACACTCGCACTTGACGGATCTTGTTTCAAGTAAGAACTAATATAGGTATTTTCCGATTAGGTGTAGTAATTTTTTTTTCTAAACTTACGATTTGACTATTTACATACTCGTAGATAAGGGAATAATACAGATGGCATGTGCGTTGCTATTTGCACGGAGCTGCGTGTATTGTTTTTTTTTTTGCGTATACACGACATCCTCTCCTTCACCCACGCTCGTTCGAAAACATTTATAAATTAAAAAAAAAAAAAACATTTTTGAGCTCAGCGCGTCACGTCAGACGCCTGGCCAACTGATGTAAACTTATCTAATTTAGTTGAATTTCAACCTATTCACTCTTGAGGCGCGTGGTTCAATCTGTCTGTATCTGTATTCTGTATCTGCTCGTCGCTGACTATTTATTAGAAGCAGTTTGAAATACCAAAATGTAACATAAAAAGAAACATGCAGTGGAAACTACCTGAGCTATGGATCAGAATAGAATAGATTGAAGTAGTGGAAACTAATCCAACCGCACGATCAGAGTGAAAAAAAGTAATCCATTAATGGTAGCTCAGTGTATCAAAGTCGACTGGAACATTGAGTTCTTCACACTTGTTCACACTTTCAGCGCAATTTTTTATTCTGATAATCAAATCAAAATGATATCTATATGTAGTTTGTAACAGTTTGCAGTTAGCTCAATTGTTTCAATTGTTAATACTAGTTTTAATTTAACTCTATTATTTAAAACTAGTATTTGATTGTAATTTTCTTTCTTAACCCTTAATCGCGTCAAAAAAGTCACACTAAAGGTCGCGTGGGGTATATTTAACCCCAACTCTAAAGGTGAAATAAAAACGCTATTGACGATTTTAGTATTATATTTAATATAAAATTTAGAAATAATCAAATTTGTACTAAGGATAACAGTATTAATAATCAGCATTTTAGTTATAGTAAATAAGAGATCAATCAATATAATGTAGGAACTATTTATACGGTACATTCATCACATGTCATGATGGAATGGTCATGACAAACGTGCTGTTGGCATTTGGCACACACAAATCATATTTTTTTGTGTAACACTTCAAAACCTTACTGGGGTTAAATATACCCCACGCGAGTAATTAAGGGTTAATAAAGAGTAAGTTTGTAGAAAATCTGATGACAAAGAAAAGATCTTCTATTTCGGAACATACATAGTATGTATGTTCCTAATTAGAATGTATGTATGTATTACATACATATATGTATACAGGGTGTCCCATGATGAGTGTTGCTCAAACTTTGCATGATAAAATGTAAAAAACGATATTTCAAGTTTAAACATTGTTTTGCAAATTACTGGTCATACTTAGTCAAAATATTTCATAAACCTACTTTTTTTATACATTTCAAAACTAAAACCTTTGAAATTTGTTTCAAATTGTAGGCACCATGGCCAAAAATGTGAACAAAGGTAGTACGGGAATTTACCAAAGTTTCAAAATTTTAATAAGTACCAAAAGCTTCCTTTTTTTGTGTCTGATTGGCCTTGCCCCTCTGCACAAGTGCCTTCAAGATTATCCACTCATTATGAGACATCCTGTATATGTAGGCATTACCTAATTAATATTTGCAAACGAATGTTGATGTAAATAAAGAGCCCTCTGTCGTCTACATCATGGCCATCATACGAGGCTCAGAATCATAGCGCCGCCATCGTACTTAGTCTGCGAGCGATCGGAATAGGATTGAAATGAAACCGGCAGGAAATTTACTTTGATATGGTTCTTTGATATGGTTCTTTGATATGGTAGATGTTAGCCCCTTCTAGGTATAGTCAATTTGTGTAGGTCTACGTGTAAATAAAGAGCCCTCTGTTGTCTTCTTTGGGAAATTTTACATCCTCGAAATCATTACAGGGCCTACTATCGCAGACTCTTAACAAGCACATGTTTAAATTGGGGCTATGCAACACAAAATCCTGTAGATTCTGTGAGCAGGCGGTCGAAACGCCTTTCCATCTGCTAGGAGAGTGTGGAGCACTGATGCAAAAACGTAGTACTTATCTGGGCAAGCACCTGCTCGGCCCAGACGAGCTACGAGACGTCTCCCCGAAGGAAATCCTTCAGTTCCTAGCAGTTGCAGCTGCTAGGAACTGAAGAATGTCCTTCGGGTAGGTGGCGAACTCTGAACGCCGCAGCTTTAGGAGATAACACATAAAGTGGAAGCAATTTATATGTTATTTATGTGAATTTTTAAAAAGATCGTACACAGATGCCCCAACTATTGCATCTTTTTGGATAGCTAAAAACATGTAGTTCTTTTTAAAATAATCTGCACAAAAAAATGTAGGTAGGTACCTAGATGTTTTTGAAAAAACGTCGATTAAAAAACTACTTTGTCAATTTTTTTTTTACTTTAAATTCAGATTTAAAGGGCCTACCGCTCTAGTGTGTACCATATTTGTTAGACTTTCAAAGGCTATTCTGATTTAGTGAGTAATTTTTTACAAAAAACCACTGAAAAATATGCAAAAAGAGACGTTTTTTAAAAAATATCATGAATTTTCGACTTTAAGGTGACACTTTTACTAAAAATCTTAAAATTCAAATATCTCGAAGGGGCTTAACTTTAGACCAGGGTATCTCATTGTCAAATTGGTTTATACTGAACCCTGCTATCATGTCCTGAAAGGATCGCGTCTACTTACAAGTAACCCATCTATGTATTGTATTATATAATGTATATCAGTTATCTAGTACCCATAACACAAGCTCTGCTTAGCTTGGGGCTAGATAATGCTGTGTGAATTGTCCAGCATTATTTATTTATTTATAATTTTCGTGACTTTCTAGCCACCTTTGGAACTGGAGCTTATTGATTACTCCAAGATCTTGCTTGATATTTGACCATTCGTCGTTCAATGATGCGGGAATCTGTTGATCCCATTGAATATTTAGTTGCCATACTGTCTGAAATAGCAGTTTCAGCTTAGTCGTTGCGGGGCACAGCCAACCAAGGGGATCAAAAATTGTTGAGATTTCTGATAACAGTGATCGTTTGGTGGCTGGCTTTGATGTTGTTAATGATGATGATATTTTAAGTTGGAATGAAAACATGTCTTCTCTGGGGTCCCATCGAAGTCCAAGTGCTTTAGTTGATTCTTGATGTTTGAAGTCAAATGATGATGATGTAGATGTCTGTTCGTTTTGCTGATCCAATAATGCCCTCTCATTAGATCCATTTTCTAAGATTGAAGCCTGAGGTCAATCAAGTTTGATATGATTTGCTTTGCTGATTGGATGCTGTGTGCTCCGCTGATAAGGTCGTCCATGTAGAAGTCTCTATCCAATATTTAAGATGCTTCTGGATATTTTTCGCCATCATCAAGTGCTAAGTTGCTTGAGGGTCATCATGGCCAAGAAGGGTGCTCCCTAGAATCCATATGTCATCGTGGTAAGTCTCTATTCTCTTAGTAATTGATCTATGTCATCTCTCCACACCAAAGAAAAAAAGAGTTTCTTCCTGATGTAGGACTTTACAAAATATAAAATGATTAAAAACGGTCGAAATGTTTGCAGGAACTTTTTAAATTGCCCTTCAGCAACCTTCTCACTAAAAGCTTGTTTTGTAGCAAATGTTCTACCATTTCCACTTCAACGTAGCGTGAACCGTGGCTATTTTAAATAATTGCTAAACCATTGCCAGGCCCAGCAGTGCGGGTGGGATCCATCCAGTAGGCTGATCAGATCGGACAAGGCGTCGGTGGACGTGTGTCAGTCACACCGCGTACCTGCACAGACCTGCGACACAGCGCGCGGCGCCCCGGTGAATGCGGCTAGCGCAGCAGGACAATAAGTACATTCAGCAGCAGGTAGTGATGTGGTGGTACGTTCGTGCATTGCAGAGAGACGGGTGCGTGTGCACGCTGGTGGCGGCGCAGCGCACGCGCGCGGACGTGGCGCGCGTGGCGGGGGGCGAGGGGGTGGCGGCGCGCGCGGCGCTGCTGTTCTACCGCGTGCTGGCGCCCAGGCTGGTGCTGCGTGTGCAGCCCTGCTACGGCGACCACCACTCCACAGGGTCGTGTGAGTATGCGGCGTACATTCCACACCCACTCACTCCTGTGGCTCAGCCCAAGTGGATCTTGGCTTCGACTTCGTCGATCCAGTGCCACCAGGCGACTGACTGACCGCGCCACCAGGCAACTGACTGACCGCACCACCAGGCTACTGACTGACCGCGCCGGCGCGTGGCTGCCAGTCCGCGGCCGTCACCGGCGCTCGGCTGCCGGTCCGCGGCCGTCGCCGGCGCTCGGCTGCCGGTCCGCGGCCGTCGCCGGCGCTCGGCTGCCGGTCCGCGGCCGTCGCCGGCGCTCGGCTGCCGGTGCGCGGCCGTCGCCGACGCTCGGCTGCCGGTGCGCGGCCGTCGCCGACGCTCGGCTGCCGGTGCGCGGCCGTCGCCGACGCTCGGCTGCCGGTCCGCGGCCGTCGCTGGCGCTCGGCTGCCGGTCCGCGGCCGTCGCCGACGCTTGGCTGCCGGTCCGCGGCCGTCGCTGGCGCTCGGCTGCCGGTCCGCGGCCGTCGCTGGCGCTCGGCTGCCGGTCCGCGGCCGTCGCCGGCGCTCGGCTGCCGGTCCGCGGCCGTCGCCGGCACTCGGCTGCCGGTCCGCGGCCGTCGCCGACGCTCGGCTGCCGGTCCGCGGCCGTCGCCGGCGCTCGGCTGCCAGTCCGGCGGCCGTCGCCGAAATAAAATGAATTTCAATAATACATAACACGCATATATAGGTACAGGTTTAAAGAACAACATGTGAATAAATTAAGTTTAGGGGCTTACCTACTCCTTTTGAATTTATACAAAGTTCTAAATCGCTTAAAACTAATGGAGGTGGTGTATTGATTGCCGTCAAGAAAAGTCTCACAACAATCCGTCAATCACGCTGGGAAAGTGACGCTGAAGACTTATGGATAACTGTCACACCTAGTGATAAAAATAAGCCTAACATGCACATTTGTCTATGCTATCTACCTCCTGATATATCTCTAGGCTTATAAGAGGATTATTGCTACAACTTACAAAAGATTATCTGTGATGCTCAGTTGGACGAATTGTTTTTAATTCTAGGTGGTTTTAACACGCCAAAAGTTATATGGACACACCCTAATAACACTGCTCCTTTGATACCAAACACAATGACAGGCAACAAAGGTTAATTATTACTAGAAACGATATCTACATGTAACTTGTCTCAATATAATATTGTGTCCATTAGATCATAATCATCATCCTGCACTACTAGTAAACCTGTCAGTTTAACTAACTAAACCACTTAAACCTTGTAAAGTAAGCATCATCAATTTTTTCGAAGCTAATCTCAAAACTATAAAGAAAGAGTTGACCCTAGTGAACTGGTCTGAAGCTCTAGCACACCCGGAATGTTGACGCCTGCTTGGTAAAATTTTATGATATTTTAAACAACATCATTAAACAAAACACCCCAATGGTCATCAGAAGCTCTAGTAAACAACCAAGTTGGTATAGTAAGAGTCTAAAAAAGTGCCTTAATGAAGAGTCTAAGTTTCACAAACGCTTCAAAAAGTATAATAACCCAAGAGATTACGATACTTACTCACTCCTCCGCGCACGTAGCAGGCGAATCATTAAAAACTGTTATGAACAGTATAGGGCGTCAATAGAAGATTCGCTGCCTAAAAACCTTCTGGAATTTCGTTAAAACTAAAAAAGGTACCCCTACCGTGCCTCAAGTCATGTTTCACAATGGTAATACGGCCCAAAGTAGCGGTGAAGTTTGCGAATTGTTTGCTGGTTTCTTTGCATCGGTATACGATGACCATGATGTCAGGTCCACCTTACTCCATACTCCACAACAGCTACACGCTGACGCTTCGGTGTTGTCGGTTGTTAGTACTACACAAGATGAGGTTTGGTCTAAAATAAAGAAGTTATCCCATAACAAAGGCGCCGGTCCCGACGGAATACCTCCGTCTTTTGTTAAATCTTGCGGAAAGGAACTGTGTATACCACTGACAATCATCTTCAATAACTCTCTGCGCGCTAGAGTCTTTCCCTCTGAATGGAAACAGGCTTACATTACCCCAATCTTTAAATCAGGAAACAAGACACTATGTGAAAACTATAGACCGATAAGTGTAAACGACCGATGTGGCGCGGTGGGCGAAGGTCTGCCTGCGACACAGAAAGTTGCGGGTTCGATTCCCGCCTCGGGATAAATGTGTGTACGATCTGCAGACATTTGTTCAGGGTGTTCTGGTCGTTTTCTATAAGTATATAATAAAAAATATCTATCTATGTATTGTATTATATTATGTATATCAGTTATCTAGTACCCATAACACAAGCTCTGCTTAGCTTGGGGCTAGATAATGCCGTGTGAATTGTCCAGCATTATTTATTTATTATTATTATTTATTTAAGTATACTATCTTGTTTTGGTAAAATATTTGAATCCATTTTATACGATTGCATTCACTTTAAACCTTTTATCTCATCAAGTCAACATGGTTTCGTCAGGGGTAGATCAACAGTCAGTAACTTACTAGTTTACAAAAGCTATCTGTGTCAAGCTTTCGCCACTAGGGGTCAGGTTGATTCGGTTTACACAGATTTCCGGAAGGCTTTCGATAAAGTAAATCACAACATTCTATGTGCAAAGCTATCGCATTACGGGATCCACGGTAGTCTCTTGCGTTGGGTTAACTCTTATCTGAGCAACAGAAGCCAGTTGGTTACGATTAAAGGTTACACGTCAGCTCCAGTGCGTATACCCTTGGGTGTACCGCAAGGTTCACACATGGGACCGTTATTATTTATCATGTTTGTTAACGATCTGGCGGAGCGATTACAATGTCCTTCATTATTATACGCTGATGATTTAAAGATTTATAGAAAAATTGAGACCTTAGATGACTGCTTAGCGGTGCAGAATGATCTCAACATCATAGCTCATTGGTGTTCTGTTAATTGCATGTACCTCAATATTGACAAATGTTTTGTAACCTCATTCTCTGCAAAAAAACAGAAAATACTACATAATTACTCAATATCTGGCAGTATCCTGTCTCGCACCTCCACTGTCAAAGACCTTGGAATCATTTTCGATGACAAATTAACTTTTAGAGATCATTACGATTATTTAACTAACAGAGGCTTCCGCCTGCTTGGATTTATTACCCGAATAACAAAAGCCTTCAAGAAACCTAACAGCGTCTTACACCTATACCAGAGTCTTATCCGACCGATCTTGGAATACGGCAGTGTTATTTGGTCACCTTAGTATCACATACATGATAATAAAATTGAGAGTATCCAAAAGAAATGTCTAAGACTACTAGCTTTCCGACACAAAATGGGGCATACACACAAGAACTATACTGATAAATTAAAAGCTTTCAAAATGACCTCCCTTAAAAATCGCAGAAAACGCATAGATCTTATAAACCTTCATAAAATTTTACATTCTTCCATAGACTGTTCTAGTCTCCTATTCTCAATTGACATAAACACTTACTACAGGCTACATGTGTAGAAACCCGAAAACGTTCTCGTTAAGGGTTTACAAAAATAATAGATCGTTTTATATAACCCAATCACTGGGATGTGTCGTCAATATAACGATTTGGCAGCTAATAATACTGATATAGATATATTTAACTCAAACCTCAATACATTTCGCAAAACTATTTCGACTATACTGAGCAATCTACAGCACAAGTCTCTGACTTAGTGTAGATACCATGGAACAAAACTTTAATATACCAAGCTAGTCTGTCTGTAATTGTAATTTCTTAATGTATCTCCACAGTGATTATGCTTGTTTTTGATCAATAAATTTTTATTATTATTATTAATTATATAATAATATATATATATTTATTTTTTGGACGAGGGTAGTCCTGATATCAACAACTTCTAAAATATCTCTGAATTCATTTAATTGAAACAAATAGTTTGGATTTACTTACATTATTTATTATAGTACCATATGAATAATTGATAGTTTTCACCTGCCCAAAAGTGTTATTTCCTTTATTTACCAAGCACTAACTTCACTATCACTCCTTGTTTGGGATAACCGCACTTTATCACCGTAACACAAGATGGATTCTACAATGCAGCAGTCTGCCCAGCAACTAATGATGGATTTGAAGCAGCGCATGGACTACTTTGAGGCTGAATTGCAGAAGAACATCAGCCCTTCACCAACAGTGGCTTCACTTGCAGCCGAGTTCGCCAGCTACAAGGCGTTCACAATGACTGTGTTCCGCACACTGCAGGAACAAATGGAGCTCGCTACACAGTCCATAGACAGGTTGGAGATGCGGACTAGGCGTAAAATCCTGCTCATCCATGGTATCCCAGAGCAGCAGAAGGAGGACACAGCAGCACTTTTGACCAAGGTGGTAAGCAGCAAACTTAAGTTGACCACCTTCTCAAGCAATGATATCAGCAGGTGCCATCGTATGGGCCGTGCTGTCTCAAGTCGGCCCAGGCCCATTCTTGTAAAACTGCGTGATGTCACTCTGCGCGACAAGCTATGGTTCTCCAAAGCCCATCTAAAGGACACTGGCATCACACTCTCAGAGTTCCTCACTAAGGCCCGCCATGAAGTTTTTATGAAGGCGAGGCAGTGCTTCGGAGTCAACAAATGCTGGACTAGAGAGGGCAACGTGTACGTGGCTGGCGACGGTACAGCTCGACACCGAGTGAACTGGATGGGCGATCTCGAGAAGCTGATTGGGCAGCCGCAGATGGCTGCGGCGACGGCGTCTTCTCGGCCAGTCGTCTCCAAGGTGACGACGGTAGAAGCGGCGCCGGCGCAGAAAGTTCAGCGTGCAGCCGCGGCTAAGTCCAAGAAGTAGGAAGTTCATTGGATGTAGAAAAGTCTCCCTATTGTAAGTTTCCACCCTCCCTCCGCCTGTAGCAACCTTCAATTTCCTACGCAATCGATCGCAGGAAGTTTTGTAAGTTAAATTATTTCGTGTCACCGTTACTATTTCTTTCTTATGATATTTTGTTTTGATAGTTTATTTTATGACAGACATCTGACAGGCAAGAAGTTGGTCAACAAACTTCAACTTCTTTCTTAATGGCGCCGGTATGCGATCAACTTCAATGTACATCTACTAAGCACCTGTCACTCTGACATCTGACTTAGCTTCGTAGCTTTTGGCCAATCTTGTGGTCGAATTTGTTTATTCAAAGGCTGGGCGGGAGGAATGGTAATAAAGTGTTTTCTTTTTTTTTTCTAAAACGTGACTAATGTATATAGTTAGCTTCTTAATAATTTCAGTGTTTCGGTTTCGTTTTGTCTATTGTAGTTTTGTGTTTTAGCTATTTTCTAGTAGTTTTAGCTTTTAATTATTTTCTTATATTCGTGTAACTGTAAATTTCTTTCACATGGCACAACCGGCAGGTGGACTGAGTAAAGCTAAAAGTTTTTTTTGTATATATATTTAACGTTCATTTTATCTACTGATGAATAGCAGCGACAGCGAAGATGAGTTCTTCAATTCGTTATCGCCTTCCACACTTTGCACATCTGATGACAGCTTTTGCAGCATTCCTACTCTTTCTGAGTCCCTAGAGTCCCATTTTTCTGACTGTCCAAAAAATTTCAACGTTGTGCACATTAACGCACAGAGTATTCCTGCTCATCATCCGGATATGTTGGCGTCGTTTGATCTAAAAACCATTGACGCAGTTTTAGTGTCAGAGTCTTTTTTAAAACCAGCCCTCCCAACTACATCTTACTCACTCCCTGGGTTCGTTCTTATAAGGAACGATCGCGTCCATTGTGGTGGCGGTGGCGTGGCTATATATCTCCGTGCACATATCCCTTACTCTGTAGTCAGCATGTCCCCTTCGCCACCCCTGTCGGGTTCGGGAGAACATCTGTTTGTTGAGGTTAGCCTTTTGCACACCAAAGTCCTTCTAGGAGTCTATTACAGCCCTTCCCTCCGCGTCAACTTCTTTTCATCATTTGATAAGCTCCTCGAAGACATTGCCCCTTTATACAATCACACCATCATCATGGGTGATTTTAACACATGTTTGCTCAAACGTGACTCTCGTACTCGTAGTTTAGAATCCCTTGTTTCCTCCAATAATCTGAACATTCTTCCTTTAAGTGCTACGCACCACTTTCCAAACTGTACCCCTTCTCTTCTTGACCTTATCCTGGTCTCTTCCGTTAATAACGTTCATAAGCACGGGCAATGTCCCGCGGACGCTTTCTCTTATCACGACCTAATTTTCATGTCCTACAAAATTCGCCCACCAAAAGCAAAGCCCAAAATCATTACACAACGTAATTTTAGTGGTATAGACGTGGAAAATCTTCGCGAGGATGCACGGCATATAGATTGGTCGGAGGTAGAGAGCGCTGCTACTACTGATGACAAGATCAGCTCGTTCAACTCTGCCATTATAAGCTTATATGATAAACATGCGCCGCTAAGGAAAATTAAACTGAAGCATCTTCCAGCGCCTTGGCTCACTAATCACATTAAAGAGATAATCCATCGTAAGAATGTGGCCAAGTTTAAGGCTAAGTGTTGTCCCTCGGAAGCGAATGTTTCTAAATACATTGAGCGACGTAATCAGTGTAACAAGGTGTGTAGGGACGCCCAACGCCGTTATATCCACAATTCTGTCCAAAACAAAGACCCTTCTAAAGTCTGGAAATTTCTTCGAACACTAGGGGTTGGTAAATCGCGTAACGACACACTTCCCAAAGATATAGATGTTGACTCTTTAAATCGACACTTCTCCTCGTCTTCCCAATTCGATGGGATAGTTAAATCGAACACCATTCAGTCTCTCTCTCAGTCACCAACCCCTATCACTTCACCCTTCTTTCTAAGTCAGTTTTCCGATTGTGATGTTAAGAGAAGCATCTTGTCGATCACTTCAAATGCAGTCGGTGATGACAACATAAGTCGTAATATGCTCCTACCCATTCTCGACGATGTTATCCACGTCCTTGTCCACATCCTTAACCACTCCATTTCCAGTAGCACTTTCCCAAGCACCTGGAAAAACGCCCAAATTATCCCTCTACCTAAAAAATCTAGACCCACCGCCGTTTCCGATTTCCGACCCATCTCCATCCTTCCTTTTCTCTCAAAGGTGCTAGAGCGTCTGGTACACAATCAACTCAGCCGATTCCTATCTGACCACTCGCTCTTGAATCCTCTCCAATCTGGTTTTCGTCATGGACACAGCACCGTGACGGCCCTTTCTAAAATAACGGATGACATTCGCCGGGGCATGGACAATGGACTTGTGACTGTGTTGTCATTGCTTGATTTTAGCAATGCCTTCAACAATGTCGACTATGATATTCTTCTTGCTGTACTTCGTTCTCTTAACATATCTCCAATTGTAACCGACTGGTTTCATAGTTATCTGTTCGGTCGCCGGCAACGCATCCGCCTTGACGATAAGTTTTCGTCTTGGTGTGATGTCACTGCTGGTGTTCCACAGGGCGGCGTACTTTCTCCTCTTCTATTTGCAATTTTCATAAACTCCATATCAGAATCTCTGTCAAGTTCCTACCACCTTTACGCTGACGATCTCCAGATCTACCAACAAGCACCAACCAATGACCTTACGTCTGCTATAACCTCAATAAATGATGACCTCTCACGTATCCTGGCATGGAGCAAAGCGCACGGTCTTTTGGTGAACCCTAAGAAGACTCAAGTCACCGTTGTGGGTAGTTCAAGGATGATTGCTAAAATTGATGTTAAATCCCTATCTCCTATCTCCTTTGATGGTGTTATAATTCCTGTTAGTAAAACTGTCAAAAACCTGGGTCTGATCGTAGACAGTGAGTTGTCCTGGGGTCCGCAATTGGCTGAACTCAGCCGAAGGATGTTTGCATCAGCCGGCTCACTGCGACGACTTCGCAATTTCCTTCCGACTTCCACTAAAGTTACACTCGCCCAGTCCCTTTTGCTCCCTATCCTTGATTACGCCGACGCCTGCTATCCGGACCTCACTGAAGATCAACTAAATAAGCTTGAGCGCCTCCAGAATTTCAGCATCAGGTTCATATTTGGCCTTCGCAAATATGACCACGTATCCGAGTATCGCGTTAAACTCAAGTGGTTGCCCATCCGACTTCGCAGGAATACTCACATACTATCCCTCTTGTACAGTATCTTGTTCTATCCTCACAGCCCATCTTATCTCAAGGAGAGCTTTGAATTCCTGTCTGACTCTCATTCTCTCTCGTTGCGTTCATCAGCAACTCTCGTCTTAAAAGTTCCTGCTCACTCTACTACTTTTTATGAAAAATCTTTCACTGTACAAGCTATCCGTCTATGGAATGCTCTTCCCCTGGACATCAGACGTGCAAAATCACTTCCTATATTTAAAGAACGGCTTCATCAGTATTATTTATCCGCTTAACAAAAATACTAGTTTTTTATGTGTATGTAAGTTTATCATTAGTAAGTAGTATATGTATGTTAGGTATTATGGTAAGTAGTGTATGTTTAATGTTATTATTTTATTTTCATATCACTCAAATGCCACCGTCTATTTTGTTCTTTTATGTCCAGTCCATCCCAAGGTTGCCTGGAAGAGATCGCTTAAAGCGATAAGGCCGCCCTTTGTACTTCCTATATTTCTTGTAATTCCTTTTGTATTGTATTTTGTGTTTGTGTGGTACAATAAAGTGTTTTCTATCTATCTATCTATCTATCTAATATATAACGATATGAATGAATTTTCTATTATTTATAGTTAAAATAATATACAGTAACATTTAATTATATATTATATTTTAAGTAGATTGTTTTGGCTATGTTTGTTTTGGCTATGTATGTTTTCAACACTTTTCTAATCTTGTTATGACTACATCTAGGTCTGCAATCTGGTTCACTACTGTAACTCTTTTACCTAATGTATAAATTTGCTTTGTAAACTTAACACAATAAAATAAAAAAATAAAATACAAGGTTCATCAATATGATATAATTGACGACCTCTGTGGCGCGGTGGGCGAAGGTCCGCCTGCGGCGCAGGAGGTTGCGAGTTCGATTCCCGCCTCAGGACAAATGTTTGTACGATCTGCAGACATTTGTTCATGGTGTTCTGGTCGATTTCTATGTGTAATTAAAAATATCTGTCTATGTAATGTATTGTATATGTATATCAGTTATCTAGTACCCATAACACAAGCTCTGCTTAGCTTGGGGCTAGATAATGCTGTGTGAATTGTCAAGCATTATTTATATTTTTTATATTTAATAGTCTGCCCGGTTGCGGCAGAAATAGTTACAAATTCTTAGGGAGGTTACCCTGCCGCAGCCGGACGGATAGATTTATTCGTCCCCCCCCCCCCCCCCAGGTGCGGGATGCTTGCTAGACGAAGGTGCGTGCGCGTCAAGCGGCGGCGCAGCCGTGCTGCGGCCGCGCGCGGCGCTGCAGGTGGCACGCGCCATGTGCTCGCGGCTGCGCGTCACTAACCTGACGCCCATACCCACCGTGCTCGTCTGGGAACCACCGCCAGGTACCGTCAGCTCCCTCGCCTCGCCTCCCATCTCCACAGCACTGAGCTCCAAAGACAAGAACGCGCCTCGCCCCGGTTACTACGAACTTATTTGGACATACAACGCCGATGATGTTTAGTTAACACACGATGTTTAGTTGCACATCCCATCATACATTATACATTACGAAAGGTAGTATTAAACCCATTTCCAGGAAAATTTTGAAAAATCTTGAAACACGTTTTCGATAATTTTATACTTAAGTATTCTCCTAAATTTCAATTAAATCGGGCCACTGGAGTTACAAAAACACTAAAAAAACTCCAATCCCCTTTTAACCCCCTTAGGGGTGGAATTTTCAAAAATCCCTACTTATCGGGAGCTTGCGTATTTAGAGGTACCCTACGATTTTCAGCTTACTAGCTTCAGCGGTTTGGGCTGGGCGTTGTCCCCAGAAAGCCTATTACTCCATAGATGATTACATGAATAAAACTTTTAAAACTATCATGGTTTTTAACATTAAAGTCATTAATAACGGGATATTTACCATGATTCGATTTTTTAGTTTTCCAATATTTCGGCACAGTTTCATGCGCCATGATCACGGAAGAACTAAAGTCACTGCGAGTTGGTTTTTATTGGCAGATATATCGATCTACCTTCATTCTTTGTCTTTTGCTAAGAATGTTACCACTACCACCGGTTTCATTTACGAACGCAATTCGATCACGACACACAACACTAACAGTATCTGAACACGGCTTGGTTGGTTCATCACTTCTTTGGTTTTTACACATTCTCACCACAGGGTTCCAGGTTCCCGATAATTGGAAACCTTCTTCTCGGTTGAAGTTTCTGTGTTTGGTAATCTCAATGGCCTCCTGTACCAGTCTTGGTATGTAATGACGCTCCGTTGAAATTACTTGTGGATTGTGTAGCTCGATCCAGTGGTTTGAGCCAGACCGGAGAAGATATGCTCCGCTATGGCAGACTTCTCAGTTGCCAGATTCTTAACCAATCGTATGTGCTCCTTGACTCTGCAGGCAATAGAGCGCTTCGTTGGCCTATATAGGAGGGGTGTAAGTATGGGTGTAAGATCGACTGCAGCTGTGGAAACAGCTGCAGTCGATCTTATAACCCCTGGTTTCTCAAGTGGGAAGGTGTCTTTAGGCGTACGCAGGTAGTTTTGATGGAGGATTTTTGCAGGATGTTCGCAACTTTATCCGTCACACCTTTTATGTAAGGCATGAATGCTGGTTTGCGTTTCACCGTACTCCTGTGCAGTTTATGGCCAGTGCCGTAGCGAGCTGGCAAAGAACGTAACTTATAGCCGTTCTTATTTAAAACATTTCTGACGTGGACCAACTCATCCTGTAAGCTTTTTTATTGAAGTTTAATATTCGTCCTGAGACTCCGTATTGAAATGATTAAATTGACCTCAAATTTTCATTAATTAGGTACCTACTAAAACTACAAAAAATAATACGTTTCAGGATTTTCCGCATGATTCTCTAGGGTAAAGGGGAAGTCGTGAGTTTTTTGTAACATTTTAATTAGTAGTGGCTCAGTTTGCTTGAAATTTATAGAAAATACCCACAGAAAATAGAAAGTAAAACTAGTTTCAAGAATTTATTTATTTATTTATCTTAGGGAATCAAAAAGCTTTAGAACTAGAAAATTAAACACAACATTAGAAAGATAAGCTAAGCAGCTTCCACACATAGAAAGAGAATAAATTATCAGAACATTTTGTACATAAACAAAACATATTACTTATATTGAAAATTATCAATCTTTCAAGTAAGAGGGAAAAGGGTAAGTAAATTATTTAAGTATTCACTTATACTTGACTTATACCAACTCAATGTTATAGATAAAAATTATTATATTTATGTATCTTAAAACAGACCTTCAGCTGAATGCGAGATTTTTGCTAGAAAAAAAATGTATATGAAAAAATCATTCTCTCATATATTTTTCGTATGAAACGTTATCTCTTATTCTATTTAGAGAACCAAAGTATGCCGGTCAACTAGAACATTACAAAAACTATATTTTTAGCGCAAGTACAAACAGTGAGTTTACAAGAAAGTTACAGGAAAGTTCCTATTGATACGAGTCTATTGAACAATATGTAGATAGGTTTGTAAATGGAGTCCGCAGTGTGCTTAAGGAAAGATGCCGGAAGATGATCAGGACGTGGGCCTTTGGTGGGGTCCAGCAAATGTAACTCTATTTTTAATTTTAGATTTACTTACTGAAATAAATATTGTCAAAATTACTACAGTTTTCTGAGCAATCGTTTGATGGAGACCAAGAACCTATATCAACTGTACAGGGCTCAAAAGTCAAAAAGTCAAAAGTCAATAACTTTATTTCTTTAGGCTTACAAACTAAGCACTTAGACACGTCAAATATAATACTATAAACAGGTTTACAAATAGTCATTATTATCAAATAAGAAATAAGATGTTATTGATTTTATTCGCTTCAATTTTTTGTCCACTAGTGGAAGAAGCGAAAAAGAAACCACTAGTAAGTTTTATAAAACTTAAAATTAATACATCATCTTAGTCTAAATATAGGTAATTCTGATTTATATATCTATGTCAATATTTATATAAAACTAAGCTTAACATTATTTTCCTTAAATACTGTTGTCGGTGCGGAACTGGGCGACATCTGGCCAAGCCTTAACATCATTGATGTAATCATCGATGGAGTAATAGGCTTTCTTTATAAGATTTTGTTTTATGTATTGTTTAAATTTACGAATTGGGAGCTCAGTTGCTTCAGATGGAAGCTTGTTATAGAAGCGTACACAATTGCCCATAAACGATTTCCCTACCTTTCGTAATCTATATGATGGGATGTGCAGTTTGTTCTTGTTTCTTGTATTTATTTTGTGAACATCACATTTTTTTAAAAAGCTATCTTTATTTTTGTGCGTATATATTAGATTTTCATAGATGTATTGCGATATTACTGTCAAAATATTTATATCTTTAAATAATTCCCTCAAAGAGTGGCGTGGCTTTAATTTATAAATTGCGCGTATAGCCCTTTTTTGGAGAACAAAGATAGTCTGAATATCGGCTGCCCGTCCCCAAAGCAGAATACCATAAGACATTATACTATGGAAGTAACTGAAATAAACTAACCTAGCTGTATCTTCATCCGTAATATATCTAATTGTTCGAACAGCATAGGCTGCTGAGCTAAGTCTGCCTGCGAGAGCATCAATTTGCGGTCTCCATTGAAGAGATGAATCAATATGTAACCCTAGAAAAACGGTTGAGTCTACAAGGTCAACAATCTCATCCTTAAGCATTATCTTAGTTGGGAGTTCTCTTACATTTGGTAACATGAACTTTATGCATTTAGTTTTTTTAGCATTGAGCAAGAGGTTATTGGCCGTGAACCAATCTAGTATTTGTGAAAGCGAATTATTTACGTCGTCATAATTACATTTATTTCTGTCAACTTTAAAAATCAATGAAGTATCATCAGCAAATAAGACCATATCACAGAGATCTTTTGCTAAAAAAGGGAGATCATTTACATACACTAAAAATAAAAAGGGACCTAATATTGATCCTTGTGGGACGCCTAATTCAATCTTTGAGCCCTTCGATCTTTCTTTACCAATATCTACTTTTTGGATTCTATCAGATAAATAAGATTGCATAAGGTCCAGTGCCTTGTTGCCAATTCCATAGTGTTTGAATTTTCTGATTAGTGTATCATGATCCACACAATCAAAGGCCGTATACAGATTCAAAGAAAGTGGCAAAGAGATTGGAAATTTGCTGAGGATCAGTCGAGGATTCGTTTCCGTGTTGCATACATGAGGGTAAGCCAGATATAATCTTAAGATTGGAAACATAGGCCCAGAAGTATTTGATGTTTTGATGTTGGAGGGTATAGCCTGTTCTACGCTATTTTTAGGGTTCCGTACGTCAAAAGGAAAAAAGGAACCCTTATAGGATCACTTTGTTGTCCGTCTGTCCGTCTGTCCGTCTGTCCGTCTGTCCGTCTGTCCGTCTGTCCGTCTGTCCGTCTGTCCGTCTGTCCGTCTGTCCGTCTGTCCGTCTGTCCGTCTGTCCGTCTGTCCGTCTGTCCGTCTGTCCGTCTGTCCGTCTGTCCGTCTGTCCGTCTGTCCGTCTGTCCGTCTGTCCGTCTGTCCGTCTGTCCGTCTGTCCGTCTGTCCGTCTGTCCGTCTGTCCGTCTGTCCGTCTGTCCGTCTGTCCGTCTGTCCGTCTGTCCGTCTGTCCGTCTGTCCGTCTGTCCGTCTGTCCGTCTGTCAACCCTCTTTTCTCAGAAACGCGTGGAGTTATCGAGTTGATATTCATATCATACGCAAGCTCTTGAAGCCTCGATATAAATCAAAAAAAGAAAGAAAGAAAGAAAATATATTTATTTACAACTACAATCATAAAATAAGACGGATAACAAGTAGTCAAAAAAAATAGTCAAAATCAAACTTCTAAGTCAACGCAATCAAAAGTGTGTACAGCTGTTTATGTCTATTTTTTTAACTTTCCAAGGGAATAGGGATGTTAACCATAATCACAAATTAAAGTTTAGTGTTAATTTTATGATCATTTGTATTATTAGAATATCGAAAATCTCATTTTTATAATATAATATAACTTATTGAATTTATTAAAAATTATTTTAAATGCTATATTTATAATCTGTAGTCAAGTGACTGCAAACGCCATTATAAGCTTATGACGTCACTAGCCGCAAAACAAGCTGTCGCACTGTTTGTTTACTTCTCTGCATTTTCTCATAACGACGAATTAGTCTGTAAATTACATAATATTCATACATGATGGAATCCAGATTCACTAAAGGGAATAGTTCCAACTTACCAAAAGTAGATTTGTTGATGGTGGCAAACTTTTTTGCAAAAAACGAAGACTTTTGTGGTTCAGAATTCAGGAACGTGAAAACATCTTTGTAGGTACACTTTTACGTTTAATACCATTTATCTATCTACGAATACATAAATAAGTACATCAAGTACATGTGTAATAGATGATTTTCTGCTTTTTATATATAATTTATCGTGTTTAGAACATCGTTTAAAATCACTGTTTACAAAGTTAGGTTATGTGCTAAAACAATAAATTCGTAACATTTGCTTATCTTTTGGCACATGAATAAACAGTTTTTCCGGTATAGTAATTGTTGTACTTTTACACAGGGGGCACTGCACTGGTTTTGTAAAACTTTGTGTTCATTTTGATTGTTTGTATTCAAGTAAAATTAAGAAAACACATGTCCTAATCGAACAATGGACATACAACATACAGTCATGTCATGAATCGCGACCAATGTTTTTCGGTTAGTGACGTCATTTCAGTTACGTGACAGTTGTTAGTGTTTTGGCGGAAAAGTTTAAAATTACTCTATTTTTGTTACATTTTCTTATCGAAAATAGTAACATTTTTAAAGAATTTTTTTTTATGCTAAACAAGAGTCAATCTTCAAAATAAAAGCAATTCCGAAAAATTGTTAACATCCCTATCGCATGCACGCAAAACCTATAGGGTACTTCCCGTTGACCTAGAACCATGAAATTTGGTGAGAAGCTAGGTCTTATAACACAAGTAAAGGAAAAAATCCGAAAACTGTAAGTTTGTAGTTTATTCACAAAAAAAATATTTTTTTAATCTCGCCATCGACCAAAAACCTATAGGGTACTTCCCGTTTACCTAGAACCATGAAATTTGGCAAGCAGCAAGGTCTTATAACACAAGTAAAGGGAAAAATCCGAAAACTGTAAGTTTGTAGTTTATTCACAGAAATAATATTTTTTTAATCTCGCCATCGACCAAAAACCTATAGGGTACTTCCCGTTGACCAAGAACCTTAAAATTTGGTGAGAAGCAAGGTCTTATAACACAAATAAAGGAAAACATCCGAAAACAGTAAATTTGAAGTTAATTCACAGATAAAAATATTTTCGAATCTCGCCATGGACCTAAAACCTGTAGGGTAATTTTCGTTGACCTAGAACCATGAAATTTGGCAAAAAGCAATGTCTTATAGCACAAGTAAAGGAAAAAATCTGAGAACCGTAAAATTGTGGTTTATTCATAGAAAATAGTACATTGTTACGCTAGGGTTGGACGTAACTTATTTAGCCCCGAGACGGGGTTTGGCGCCCGATATATTCATAGTCCGAATTATTATTTATAATTTTTTCCATCTACACCAAGCTTTATTTTTATTTTTGAAAATATGAATGAGCGTGGAAACCACTTAGGAAAAAAAATTTTTTTGATTGAGAAATCGGCGTATTTTCTTTGATGATGTTAAAAAATGTGTTATAAAAGTTGTCTATTGAGTTATCTATGGTTGATTCACAAAGCAATGGCTCCCAGTACACTTCATCTAGGGCTTTATTTATACAATTGGAATTGTCTTTGAAAAAATTATATTTGTTGACAAGTTTACGTTTATGTGTTGGCCCGGAGGCGAAGGAGGTTAGTGCATTAAGTGGTGGGTGAATGGGGTCTGGTTCTACAAGAGTATTGCTAGAGCTAGAGATCTTGCAAGTAGAATTTGTGATTAATAAATCTAGGTTCTACAAGAGTATTGCTAGAGCTAGATATCTTGCAAGTAGAATTTGTGATTAATAAATCTAGGTTCTACAAGAGTATTGCTAGAGCTAGAGATCTTGCAAGTAGAATTTGTGATTAATAAATCTAGGTTCTACAAGAGTATTGCTAGAGCTAGAGATCTTGCAAGTAGAATTTGTGATTAATAAATCTAGGTTCTACAAGAGTATTGCTAGAGCTAGAGATCTTGCAAGTAGAATTTGTGATTAATAAATCTAGGTATTGCTAGAGCTAGAGATCTTGCAAGTAGAATTTGTGATTAATAAATCTAGGTTCTACAAGAGTATTGCTAGAGCTAGAGATCTTGCAAGTAGAATTTGTGATTAATAAATCTAGAATTTTATTTTGACAATTAAATATGTTATTGTGCTGTTTTCCATTTACTATTGACATGAAGCACCGCAAATAATTGCTGGTGGTAGAGTGGTCGTTAAACATAAGAGCAGGTCCTGTACTGATATAATAAAAAAAAACTGATTAACTGTATAACTAAGCAGGGAATGGCAAACTAATTGGTTGAAGATTTCGCAAAGCAGCAATAAGAGTTCCACCTCCATCTTTCTTGCAGGTTGCTATGCGGTTACGGTCACATCGAAAAACCACATATCGCTGATCAATGAACTCACTATCCCTTATTTCAGGTATTAGCCAAGTTTCAGTAAGTATGATGATGTCATAACAGTTAGATAATATTTCCCTGGTACAATGTTTCCAGTTTGGTGCGAATTCCTCTACAGTTTTGATAATAGAAAGTAATATTAGTTCTCGTGTGACCACTGTACAGGGCAGACGTGTGTCTCTCGTTGCTCTGATTTTAGCTATCTTTTTAGGGTTTCAAAGATCGGTTTTGAAACCCTTATGGTCTCGCTTTGTCCGTCCCCGCTCTTTCTTGAATATCTCAGTAACTACTGCAGCTATTAACTTGAAATTTGAAATAATGATACATTTCGTGCGCCATTACTGATTTTAAGAAAAAAATATATAAATAAATGAAAAATGAAAATGAATATTTTCAGTACAAATTTTGATGTTGAAATTTCAAAAGAGACCTAGGAAGGCAAATGGGGTATCAAATGAAAGGTATCGTTTTGTACATTTCTAAACACTTTTTGAAATTTCTGTAAATTTCATACTTTTTGAAATATTTCAAAAAAAGTCGAAAAATTGACCATACCCCCCCCCCCCCCCCCTATCTCCGAAGATTGCACACCGATCCACGTACAATGTATTAGGCGTTTGTAGATATCGATCTATATTTTACAGGAAAAATATAGAGAAGTCTGTAATAATAAAAATTTTTGAAAAATGGTCAAAAAGGGGGAGAATTTTTTTTCAAAAGGGGGGGTACCTACCTATGTGGGGTATCAAATGAAAGGTATCGTTTTGACCATATCAAAACACTTTTTGAAATTTCTGTAAGTTTCATACTTTTTGAAATATTTCAAAAAAAGACGAATAATTGACCATTCCCCCCCCCCCTAGCTCCGAAGATTGCAGACCGATCCATGTACAATGTATTAGGCGTTTGTAGACATCGATCTATATTTTACAGGAAAAATATAGAGAAGTCTGTAATAATAATAGTTTTTGAAAAATGGTCAAAAAGGGGGGGAAATTTTTTTTAAAAGGAGGGGTACCTGCCTATGTGGGGTATCAAATGAAAGGTATTGTTTTGGCCTTTTTAAAACACTTTTTGAAATTTCTGTAAGTTTCATACTTTTTGAAATATTTCAAAAATAGTCGAAAAATTGACCTTTCCCCCCCCCCTATCTCCGAAGATTGCAGACCGATCTACGTACAATGTATTAGGCGTTTGTAGATATCGATCTATATTTTACAGGAAAAATATAGAGAAGTCTGTAATAATAATAGTTTTTGAAAAATGGTCAAAAAGGGGGGGAATTTTTTTTCAAAAGGGGGGGTACCTTCCTATGTGGGGTATCAAATGAAAGGTATTGTTTTGACCATTTCAAAACACTTTTTGAAATTTCTGTGAGTTTCATACTTTTTGAAATATTTCAAAAAAAGACGAAAAATTGACCATTCCCCCCCCCCTAGCTCCGAAGATTGCAGACCGATCCATGTACAATGTATTAGGCGTTTGTAGATATCAATCTATATTTTACAGGAAAATATAAAGAAGTCTGTAATAATAATAGTTTTTGAAAAATGGTCAAAAAGGGGGGGAATTTTTTTTCAAAAGGAGGGGTACCTGCCTATGTGGGGTATCAAATGAAAGGTATCGTTTTGACCATTTCAAAACATTTTTTGAAATTTCTGTAAGTTTCATACTTTTTGAAATATTTCAAAAAAAGACGGAAAATTGACCATTCCCCCCCCCCTAGCTCCGAAGATTGATGACCGATCCATGTACAATGTATTAGGCGTTTGTAGATATCAATCTATATTTTACAGGAAAAATATAGAGAAGTCTGTAATAATAATAGTTTTTGAAAAATGGTCAAAAAAGGGGATTTTTTTTCAAAAAGGGTTACCTACCCATGTGGGGTATCAAATGAAAGGTATCGTTTTGACCATTTCAAAACACTTTTTGAAATTTCTGTAAGTTTCATACTTTTTAAAATATTTCAGAAAATTGATTGTCCAAATAATTGGCAAATGTTTGAAACCCTCGGCGCGCGAGTTACACTCGCACTTGGCGAATCTTGTTTGTGATTGGTTCCTCTGCCATAGTCGGCCCCTCTCGTTTACTCCTAGGGTGTTTGGACAGCAAGTTTACTCCCCCTGGGCGTGTCTAGAGAGAGAAGAGCGTATTTTGGAGGCGACCCCCGCTTTGGAGCCGCTGTACCTGTCACTCTCCTTACTTCGTGGCGCTGTGCTCCCCTTCAAGTCGTTCAACTTTACCGAGTTCCGGTCTGGGTGAGAAATCCTTAGGAAAAAGGAAAAAGTCGAGTTGCGGAGTGGAGGTTCGAACCCGGGTCTCTGGATCGGAAGTCGGCTACTCTCGCCACTAGACCATAGGAGTTGTGACGGCGCGCCCGAAATTTTGATACAGGTCTACAAACCTCGGTGTGAGTAGAAAAGCCCCCCCCTGTCCCCTCAGAATAACAAACCTCTGTGATAATAATGGCATCGAATAACTACTGGCGCTAGCTGCCTTGGAGCACTTCGTCCTAAGGATGAGGTCGTCACCTGTACTCGTGCAAACTGCAATAGAAGTTACCACAAAGACATCTGTGTCGGCGGCACTGCACCAAGACTTGACGAACTAGTATCCTGGGTGTGTCCTCAATGCAAATGTGAGAGCAAGCGCGGCGGGGATAACTCAGGCACTCCTGTCCGTGGTACCCCTTGCACGCCTGATAATAATGTAACGTTTCGCCAGAAAAAGGGTTTGCCTTCATCAGATCTTCAGGAGCTCACTAGTGAGATTCGACTTCTGCGTGAGGAGGTATCTTCGTTCAAGACTAGGCTTGGCAACGTTTCTTCAGCAATGCAGAACTTGAATGAGCAAATGCATCAGCTCGTGGCGCGAGTCACCATATCTGATGAGCGTGTCCTGGAGCTGAAGTAACGGTACGCCTTGGATACAGAGGTACTTAAAAATCGAGTTCAAACACTGGAGGAGCAATTGAATTCTCAAGCGCAGGCATACCATCGAAACGAAATTGAAATTATCGGCATCCCAGAATTGTCCAATGAAAATTTAGAACATATTGCTCTTGTGGCGGCCAAGAAAATAGGCGCTGACATAAATGAGTCGGACCTTGACTGGATTCTGCGCGCTGGCGTAAAAAAGCCTCTTAGCACCACTTCCGCCACCGGCTTTTCTCGCCCGATAGTTATGCGTCTAACAAGACGTAGTAAGCGCGACGAGTTCCTTAAGTGTGTAAAATCAAGGAAAACTGTCACAACCAAGGATCTTGGCGTAGATGATCAGTCTAAGAGGGTTTATTTTAACGAAAGACTAACGAAGGAAAATCGTCAGTTATTTCGGGAGGCCAGAAGTCGTGCCGCTTCCGCCGGCTGGAAGTTCTGCTGGACGAATTCGGGATCGGTCTTCCTGCGTAAACGTGAAGGCAGTGCAGCTATTCTCGTGCGAAGCATTACGGATCTGGAGAATAACATTCTCGTGCGAAGCATTACGGATCTGGAGAATAACATTCTCGTGCGAAGCATTACGGATCTGGAGAATAACATTCTCGTGCGAAGCATTACGGATCTGGAGAATAACATTCTCGTGCGAAGCATTACGGATCTGGAGAATAACATTCGTCCCGTCGAGTCGGCTGCCCTATAAATTTAATACTTTTTTCGCCCCATACCTTCACTATTGTTATTTGTTTTATTGATTAGTACATTTAGTTTTTGTAAATTAATTTTAAATTGTAATCTGCAACTTCAAACTGACTTAGGAAGCTTATTAGATCACTTATTTAATCATTTGAATCTCGTTCAATTTAAATTAATGTACATGTTACGTAACGTGGAAACTGTAACCTATTCTCTTTTTCCCATTTTCCTTTATCCTCCAGACAAATACTATAACTCGACGTAAGATTTAAAATTACTACCCTGATCTTTTTTGCCCTGAAGAATTCTTTCACTTATGGCCAATTTAGAATTACTATCCGAAATTGACGAAACCTTCAAGACCCACTGCCGCCTTCTCGATACTCCCGAGTTGTGTAGTCAAGTCTTAGGAGATCAATATAAGTTAAAACTGTTGACTTTTAATATTAGAAGTCTTCAAAAGAACTTTGACGAGTTTTATGTAGTCCTATGTCGTTTTACTTTCCGCTTTGACATCATTATACTAACGGAGTGTCACCTACAATCCTGTCCGCTCATAAGAACAATACCAGGCTACGCCCACTACGGGTCTTCTAAGATCAGTAACAAAGCGGGTGGCGTAGTCGTCTACGTTCGCTCTGATTTGAAAGTCAGTGTTAGTGAACCAAACATAATTGAGGCAGACTCACTTCTGGTTAAACTACCTAATTCACAACTCATATTGGGCCTCTACAGATCCCCTTCCTTCGCTAACACTCAGAACTTTTTGTGCTCACTCGACAACGTTATTAGGCAACATTCCAAAAATAAAATCGTAATTGCTGGGGACATTAATATTAACATTATGCCGGACAACAATTCTGTGTCTGGTGTGCGAGAGGATTACTTATGCTCTATGGCTGAGCTCGGCTTAAAACGCGTCATAAACGTTTTAACAAGACCGTCGTCTGGTAGCTGTGTAGACCATATTTTCGTAAGTGCGAAATCTCGAGCCTTAGGTATTGTTTGTAGATCGAACATTACAGATCATTATTTGGTCATGGCTGGTATTGAGGGATCTGCCTCAGCTAAGTCACGCCAAAATACAGTTACAAAAACTGACTATGATGCTGTTGCCATAGATTTAGATGGAACAGATTGGTTTAATGTCATGAACTCCACAGATGCGTCTGAGGCGGCTGAACTCCTCACGACTGGACTTGAAGTTATTGAAAAAAAAATTAAAGAAAGCCTATTACTCCATAGATGATTACATCAATGATGTAAATGCTTGGCCAGATGTCGCTCAGTTCCACACCGACAATGGTATATAAGGGATATAATGTTAAGCTTAGTTAGTTTCATTTAAATATTGAGTTATATACAAATTAGATTATATTTAGACTGAGATAAGTAATGTATTAATTTTAAGATTTATAAAACTTACTAGTGGTTTCTTTTTCACTTCTTCCACTAGTGGACAAAAAATTGAAGCGAATAAAATCAATAACATCATATTTCTTATTTGATAATAATGACTATTTATAAACCTGTTTATAGTATAAAATTTGACTTGTCTAAGTGCTTATTTTGTAAGCTTAAAGAAATAAACGTTATTGATATTTGATTTGATTGTAAAACGTCATACAAAAAGTCAAACTATTAGTCGTCGAACCTCAGTAACCATGGTTGGGTTACTCCGAAACTCATCAAAAGCATGCGACATAGAGACGCTTTACATCTCAAGGTCAACAAGGATCCAGATAATACTTTACTTCGTGCCAACTATAATGCTTATAACAATGAGTATCGGTCCATGATAAGAAACACCAAAGCTTCATATAACAAAGAATTATTCCTTAAAAACAAAAGTAACTCTTTCCGACTGTGGCAAACCATCAAATCTGTTTGTGAACTTCCGAAACGAAAAGATTGCTGTTCTGACCTGTTGGGCATTAGACCCTCCCCCTCAGAGTCATTAAATGTATGTAATGATTACTTTGTTAGTGTTGGTCAAACTCTAGCTAACTCTATCCTAAATCAACTAGACATGTCTCAAGATACGTTAGCAGCACAGGTTCGCATTTCCACCAACTTTTCGCACTCATTTTTCATGGCTCCAACGGATTGTAATGAAATTGGCTCTATCATATGTACTCTGAAAAGCAATTGCACCACAGGTAACGATGGTCTTTCCAACGACTTCTTAAAGCGATTCGGCTTGTTATTCATTGAGCCTCTGTCTCATGTGATTAATTTAAGTCTGTCTACGGGGGTGTTCCCGCAATGCTGGAAGGTTGCTTCTGTGATTCCTATATATAAAGATGGTCCTGTTTTAACCCCTTCTAACTATCGGCCTATCTCGCTCTTACCAGTTTTCTCAAAAATTCTCGAGAAAATTGTTCATAAGAGACTCTACAAATTCCTAGAGCATAACAATATCTTGTCCCCATCTCAATTCGGCTTTAGAAAAGGCAAGTCGACAGAAGACGCCGTTCATTATCTCCTTGACTTCGTTACATCTGCACTAGACAATAACGAAAAATGCATCAGCGTCTTCCTAGATTTGGCCCAAGGCTTTTGACACTGTTTTCCCAAAAATACTTCTTAGTAAACTTGAGTGTATGGGAATCAGAGGAATCGCATTGCAATGGTTTTAGAGCTATTTGTCCGAAAGAGTTCAGTGTGTCTCAGTAGCAGGTCATTCCAGTGACCTCCGGGGTGTATCTTTTGGAGTTCCCCAGGGCAGCATACTCGGTCCTACTCTTTTTTCATTATATATTAATGACATAACAACTCAGTTTACTGACCTTGCCTAGACTCAGATACTATGTTACGCAGACGACACAGCTCTTGTGTTTCGGGGTGACTCCTGGACCGGGGTAGCACGGCTGGCGGAGGAAGGCTTAGGATGGGTTGCAACTTGGCTCGACGTTAATTAACTAACACTTAACGCCAACAAAACAAAATACGTGTGTTTCCACAAAACAGCTGCTTCCAGGCCTCCCACCTCTCTATCTCTGCGTATTTACAAATTTCACTCTTTAAATATCCCTCATACGTGTCCACATTCTTGTTCGGAGATTGAACGGACTCCCGTTCTTAAATATTTAGGAATTCAGCTGGATGAAAACTTGTCTTTTTGCCAGCATATCAATACTCTGTCTGGTAGAGTCAGGAAGCTCATTCACATAATGAAATTGCTACGCGAAGGCGCGGATAGTGATACTCTTATGACCGTGTACTCAGCTCTCTGCCAGTCAATCTTGGGTTATTGCATCACCACCTGGGGCGGTGCTGCTAAAACGATCATGATCAAACTTGAACGAGCCCATAGGTCCGTGCTAAAAGTCATGTTCCGAAAGCCATTTAGATTCCCAACCGTTACCCTACATTTAGAAACTCAGACCTTATCTGTTCGTCAACTCTACGTCTCGAGTGTCGTCACTGCTTTTCACAGGATATCTTCTAATAGTGCTTCATCGACCAGTCGTCGTGTGAGAGTTGAAGTTCCAGCTATTAAAACTGCCTTTGCTAAGCGTTTCCGTAAGTTTGCTTTCCCTTTCATCTATCGCCGGGTCATAAAACACTGCAATCTGTCTTGTGCACTGTACGGCGTGAAGGAAAAGATTAGAAGATGGTTACTTACTCTTGACTACGATGCCACTGAAGACCTTTTAAGCATTTTAAAGTAAAAGTAAAGAGTACTATAGTTTACACCACAGGTTTCCAACATGTAGGTAAATATAATAAAATAAAACTAAAAATTAAAAAAAAATATAAACAAAACTCCCTTCTCCCTCATCTCCCTGTCTTAATTTTTTTTAACTCCACTCTACAGGAATGTAACAGTGACTAATTGTTTAACTCCACTCTACAGGAATGTAACAGTGACTAATTGTTTAACTCCACTCTACAGGAATGTAACAGTGACTAATTGTATGTTGCAGATTGCGTGTTTTGTCTTAATTGATTAGATTTATTGTTAATAATGTTTTGTTTGTTTGTCCTGTATAAGTTACAACTAATCTTATTTGTTAAAGTTATTATTGATGTAAACAGGCTTCCCGCGACACAGGCTTGCCTCGTGCGGGGGCCGCTAGTAATGTGTACCTTGTCTGTAGTTATAGGCAAATAAATAAATTTGTAATATTTATATTTTTATTAATCATTGTGATAGTTAATATCTAAGTAAACTTTACTATAAAGTGTTGTTGTGTTATTTTGCAGAAGCAATTTGCACTGTGTAAACTTGGAACACATTGAGCGAGAGAAGGGCTGCTGTCTTCTGTATTTAGTTTGGTTAGGTCAGGGTTTGAGCCTCCACCAAGCGGTGTCGAAAACAGTTCAGGGTTTGAGCCTCCACCAAGCGGTGTCGAAAACAGGTCAGGGTTTGAGCCTCCACCAAGCGGTGTCGAAAACAGGTCAGGGTTTGAGCCTCCACCAAGCGGTGTCGAAAACAGGTCAGGGTTTGAGCCTCCACCAAGCGGTGTCGAAAACAGGTCAGGGTTTGAGCCTCCACCAAGCGATGTCGAAAACAGTGTGTCGAGGTTGTCCAACTTGTCCAACTTAGTCTTTGGTAATGGCGGTACGCAGGAACGTGGTATTTTAGAGATTCACTTGTAAACTGATAAAAAATTGTTATATGTGGTTTTTTTCACTGAAATTATTATTCTTGAACGATTGCTTTTTAGAAAATGTACATGAGGGCAATAATATCACTCTGTTTAGTCGAATTTTTATCTAAAATCAGTAGCCGTAACAACGACACAACGTAGCGATGGTGTTGCCAGCGAGAGAAAAAAGTATTATACTATACTAAAAAATAATATTATACTATACTAAAAGATAATATTTATAATATATTTATAATCCTATGGTACATAACTATTTGAATGATTATCGTACAGCTCGCAGGTTTATATTATAAGCCTCGGAGTGTTTCTGCGCACCGCACTGTGCAGCCCAGTGCAGTGCGACGATAAACTGCAGTGACTGTGCAGCCCAGTACAGTGCGACGGCAAACTGCAGTGACTGTGCAGCCCAGTGCAGTGCGACGACAAACTGCAGTGACTGTGCAGCCCAGTGCAGTGCGACGACAAACTGCAGTGACTGTGCAGCCCAGTGCAGTGCGACGACAAACCACAGTCACTGTGCAGCCCAGTGCAGTGCGACGACAAACCGCAGTGACTGGACACAAACAGGCATAGATGAATCGCGAGATGGCCTCAATATGAGAGGCCAGGATCAGGCAGGAGTTTCTGCCTCAGGTACCTACTCTCCTTCACGTTCCCTCTAACCCTGTTGCAGACGACAAGGTGCTCCACGTGATGATCATTCCCAAGGAGCGCCCCGTGCCTGCATTCGAAACCGTCGACTTTCAAGTTAGTACTCCACAAACTACCCGTCAATGACTTGGCGTAATGTCAGGGTTACTTAGTCATTTTACAAATAAACAAGCACATTGTAGTCCGCTGTCTCTACACGACTCTGCACTGCCCAGTGCCCAAGTGCCCATTCAGACTGTGATTCCCCCCCCCCTCCCCGCAGCTACTCGCGGTAACAATATGGAAGGTCAACGACTTCCCGTTGCAGTTCGTCAAACATTGTCAGACAGTGTACTGGCTGGACTCCAATTAAAATGAGCAGTAGTTAGGGGCGCATGGTTGTTTTTTACTCAGTCCCAGTTTGATTTTGATCTAATTATTATAAGCTATTTCAATTGGATCAGCTGTAACATTTATCGATCAGCAAACACCAGCTCAATTATCATCTTAGCAATATGTGCCATTTGAGGATCTCTCTCTGGCCTGGTTAGAGACACCTCCGCTGGAGTACAAGCGGCCCTCTCGGCCGTTTGACGATCTCTCTCTGGCCTGGTTAGAGACACCTCCGCAGGAGTACAAGCGGCCCTCTCGGCCGTTTGAGGATCTCTCTCTGGCCTGGTTAGAGACACCTCCGCTGGAGTACAAGCGGCCCTCTCGGCCGTTTGACGATCTCTCTCTGGCCTGGTTAGAGACACCTCCGCAGGAGTACAAGCGGCCCTCTCGGCCGTTTGACGATCTCTCTCTGGCCTGGTTAGAGACACCTCCGCTGGAGTACAAGCGGCCCTCTCGGCTGTTTGAGGATCTCTCTCTGGCCTGGTTAGAGACACCTCCGCTGGAGTACAAGCGGCCCTCTTGGCCGTTTGAGGATCTCTCTCTGGCCTGGTTAGAGACACCTCCGCTGGAGTACAAGCGGCCCTCTCGGCCGTTTGAGGATCTCTCTCTGGCCTGGTTAGAGACACCTCCGCTGGAGTACAAGCGGCCCTCTCGGCCGTTTGAGGATCTCTCTCTGGCCTGGTTAGAGACACCTCCGCTGGAGTACAAGCGGCCCTCTCGGACGTTTGAGGATCTCTCTCTGGCCTGGTTAGAGACACCTCCGCTGGAGTACAAGCGGCCCTCTCGGCCATTTGAGGATCTCTCTCTGGCCTGGTTAGAGACACCTCCGCTGGAGTACAAGCGGCCCTCTCGGCCGGGTCGACATTAAACATTTGTGAAACGGTAAGCAGGTACCTGACCACTAAACCACTCTAATTGGTCCCTTGATCTAAGTATTTCCTTAAAAACTGTTACAAAAGGCCCACAGTATGTATCTTTATGTAAACAAACAGTGTGAATAGTTCCGTCATGTTTTGTAATTTTGCTAAAGAATATCAAACGACATAATTCATGATTTGATTTTGTTATCAGGAAACATATTATAAATAATAAAATTCGTTTATTTCAGGCAAAAAACCCATTTCACAAAAACAGAGAATCACACACAGTTTCAAAATTATACAAAATAGAATTAAATTAGGTAACAAAAATAAATAACACGGTGCATAGTGCTACCGCACGTCACTTCCTGTTTCCCTCCATACTCCATATGAAGGGAAATCCAGTTCATAAAAATATAATTTTTGTAAACCTGGTCAGAGACAGCCTTCAAAATGCAATTTTTAGAGCGGACTAACCCACCCCATGAAGATGCTACGCTATAAAGATGTCCCGCTTCGGCGAACATGCTCGCCGCACTGCAGCATCTCGGCAACCTCATAAGTGCCCGGTAAGCGTTATTGTACTGGACTCTGATGGTATTTATGGCTTTCCTGGTGTAATTCGACCACAGCTGGCATGTGTTGGTACATGCCCAGACAATACGCACGGAATAGGGAGTCCTTAACTTCCGTGCTGTAGTTCGTGAAGCGGCGTGCGAGCATGTTACTCCTCCTCGCGAGCGCCCTTCGTTCCCGATCCATGTCCTCGTCGTCCCTCAGCGTCCCCGTCAGCATGTGCCCTAAGTACTTGAACCGCTCTACCACCTTAATGGCAGAGCCGTTCAAGCGAACCTCGGGCACCCTGTCCGGACCTCGACCCGACCTAAATACCAACATTTCGGTTTTTGTTATATTGTATTTTAACCCGTGACCAATGGCATATTGCTCACAGGTTAGTAACAGTTTCCTTAACCCTTTGACGGAGGGGCTGAGAAGCGCCATGGCATCAGCATAACTCAGGTTATTTACACAGAAGTTGCCTAAATAACAGCCGCAGTGCGTCAGTGACACGCGCTACAGGCTACACCCGTGCGTCAGTGACACGCGCTACAGGCTACACCCGTGCGTCAGTGACACGCGCTACAGGCTACACCCGTGCGTCAGTGACACGCGCTACAGGCTACACCCGTGCGTCAGTGACACGCGCTACAGGCTAGACCCGTGCGTCAGTGACACGCGCTACAGGCTACACCCGTGCGTCAGTGACACGCGCTACAGGCTACACCCGTGCGTCAGTGACACGCGCTACAGGCTACACCCGTGCGTCAGTGACATGCGCTACAGGCTAGACCCGTGCGTCAGTGACACGCGCTACAGGCTACACCCGTGCGTCAGTGACACGCGCTACAGGCTACACCCGTGCGTCAGTGACACGCGCTACAGGCTACACCCGTGCGTCAGTGACACGCGCTACAGGCTACACCCGTGCGTCAGTGACACGCGCTACAGGCTACACCCGTGCGTCAGTGACACGCGCTACAGGCTAGACCCGTGCGTCAGTGACACGCGCTACAGGCTACACCCGTGCGTCAGTGACACGCGCTACAGGCTACACCCGTGCGTCAGTGACACGCGCTACAGGCTACACCCGTGCGTCAGTGACACGCGCTACAGGCTACACCCGTGCGTCAGTGACACGCGCTACAGGCTAGACCCGTGCGTCAGTGACACGCGCTACAGGCTACACCCGTGCGTCAATGACACGCGCTACAGGCTACACCCGTGCGTCAGTGACACGCGCTACAGGCTACACCCGTGCGTCAGTGACACGCGCTACAGGCTAGACCCGTGCGTCAGTGACACGCGCTACAGGCTACACCCGTGCGTCAGTGACACGCGCTACAGGCTACACCCGTGCGTCAATGACACGCGCTACAGGCTACACCCGTGCGTCAGTGACACGCGCTACAGGCTACACCCGTGCGTCAGTGACACGCGCTACAGAGTGGAACTTCGTTCGCGACGTGCTGTTAATTGTGGTGTATTGTTGGTCTGAAGTGCACCTTGTTGCAGTTCTCAATAAGTTGTTATTCGCGTGCAGGTGGTGTTGGAGGGGCGGCGCGTGTGCGGGCGGCGCGTGTTCGTGCGGCGCGCGCGCGCTCTGCACGCCTACAAGCCACTGTACCTGCTGATCGACGTGGCCATCGAGGTACGTACTCTGTATCTCACACTACCTCCCTACTCCTGTCTTGCGGGTCAATGACCTCACCCAGGCAGCTTGCTCCTGAGTTGTCTCCCTAGTGGCATGCAGCTCGCGGACATAGACTTCCACCTCGTCAACCCAGTCATACTTTTTACTGAACATCATCTCGGCAAAAGATTTTCACTACTAGTAGGTAGTAGTACAACGTTACCAACCAATGTAATCTGCTGATTGTTTAGACAACCTTCTTTGAGCAAAGTGGTCGACTTCCGGGCCTACCTAAATCACTATTATCACTAACGCCTACCCGAACTGGCGGACAGCCATATTATTACTGTACGCTCCAAGTGGTCCCTTAGGTATTTCGAATTTCATTTTGTTTTGCTAAAATTTAGGTGCCGGTTTTACGCATACCTACTGAGCAGTACAAGCTTCACAGGCTGGTTAGAATAAAATATATATATTTATATGGTTTTGTTCTTGAATGAGTATCATATGGAACATCCTGTAATAAATAATTGTTTTCCTACAAAATTAACCTTTAAACTTTCAATAGTCGTTCAAACTTAATAATATGCCTTGGAAATAATATGTGAACAAATCTGAACTTATTAGGTAAGTATGTGGATAAACTGTGCTCATTACATTTAAAACAAATTGTGATGTTCACATTCCCCTACAGCGACAGCTTGCCACAATCTGAGAACAACCTTAGATATAAGCTTAATATGACGTTGCACACTATGCCATGCAACAACAATGTACATGTGATTGATACTAACAGTATTGTTAGTAAAAAATACTATTTGACTCAAGGTAATTCCTACCTTTCCAACTTTTATAAAAGACAGATAGCAATTTCGCTATCCTATTATTATAAAACAACAGCCAAAAACTTGGCTATAAAAAATGCTTCTTTTGAACATTGTAATGATTTAAACAAGATCCGCCAAGTGCGAGTGTAACTCGCGCGCCGAGGGTTTCAAACATTTGCCAATTATTTGGTCAATCAATTTTCTGAAATATTTTAAAAAGTATGAAACTTACAGAAAATTCAAAAAGTGTTTTGAAATGGTCAAAACGATACCTTTCATTTGATACCCCACATGGGTAGGTACCCCTTTTTGAAAAAAAAATCCCCTTTTTTGACCATTTTTCAAAAACTATTATTATAACAGACTTCTCTATATTTTTCCTGTAAAATATAGATTGATATCTACAAACGCCTAATACATTGTACATGGATCGGTCTGCAATCTTCGGAGCTAGGGGGGGGGGGGGAATGGTCAATTTTTCGTCTTTTTTGAAATATTTCAAAAAGTATGACACTCACAGAAATTTGAAAAAGTGTTTTGAAATGGTCAAAACGATACCTTTCATTTGATACCCCACATAGGTAGGTACTCCCCCTTTTGAAAAAAAATTCCCCCCCTTTTTGACCATTTTTCAAAAACTATTATTATTACAGACTTCTCTATATTTTTCCTGTAAAATATAGATCAATATCTACAAACGCCTAATACATTATACGAGGATCGGTCTGCAATCTTCGGAGATAGGGGGGGGGGGGAAAGGTAAATTTTTCGACTATTTTTGAAATATTTCAAAAAGTATGAAACTTACAGAAATTTCAAAAAGTGTTTTGAAATGGTCAAAACGATACCTTTCATTTGATACCCCACATAGGCAGGTACCCCTCCTTTTGAAAAAAAATTCCCCCCCTTTTTGACCATTTTTCAAAAACTATTATTATTACAGACTTCTCTATATTTTTCCTGTAAAATATAGATCGATATCTACAAACGCCTAATACATTATACATGGATCGGTCTGCAATCTTCGGAGCTAGGGGGGGGGGAATGGTCAATTTTTCGTCTTTTTTTGAAATATTTCAAAAAGTATGACACTCACAGAAATTTCAAAAAGTGTTTTGAAATGGTCAAAACGATACCTTTCATTTGATACCCCACATAGGTAGGTACCCCCCCTTTTGAAAAAAAATTCCCCCCCTTTTTGACCATTTTTCAAAAACTATTATTATTACAGACTTCTCTATATTTTTCCTGTAAAATATAGATCGATATCTACAAACGCCTAATACATTGTACGTGGATCGGTCTGCAATCTTCGGAGATAGGGGGGGGGAAAGGTCAATTTTTCGACTATTTTTGAAATATTTCAAAAAGTATGAAACTTACAGAAATTTCAAAAAGTGTTTTGAAATGGTCAAAACAATACCTTTCATTTGATACCCCACATAGGCAGGTACCCCTCCTTTTGAAAAAAAATTCCTCCCCTTTTTGACCATTTTTCAAAAACTATTATTATTACAGACTTCTCTATATTTTTCCTGTAAAATATAGATCGATGTCTACAAACGCCTAATACATTGTACATGGATCGGTCTGCAATCTTCGGAGCTAGGGGGGGGGGAATGGTCAATTTTTCGTCTTTTTTTGAAATATTTCAAAAAGTATGAATTTTACAGAAATTTCAAAAAGTGTTTTGAAATGGTCAAAACGATACCTTTCATTTGATATCCCACTTGGGTAGGTAACCCCCTTTTGAAAAAAAATTCTCCCCCTTTTTGACCATTTTTCAAAAACTATTATTATTACAGACTTCTCTATATTTTTCCTGTAAAATATAGATCGATATCTACAAACGCTTAATACATTGTACGTGGATCGGTGTGCAATCTTCGGAGATAGGGGGGGGGGTATGGTCAATTTTTCGACTTTTTTTGAAATATTTCAAAAAGTATGAAATTTACAGAAATTTCAAAAAGTGTTTTGAAATGTACAAAACGATACCTTTCATTTGATACCCCATTTGCCTTCCTAGGTATCTTTTGAAATTTCAACATCAAAATTTGTACTGAAAATATTCATTTTCATTTTTCATTTATTTATATATTTTTTTCTTAAAATCAGTAATGGCGCACGAAATGTATCATTATTTCAAATTTCAAGTTAATAGCTGCAGTAGTTACTGAGATATTCAAGAAAGAGCGGGGACGGACAAAGCGAGACCATAAGGGTTTCAAAACCGATCTTTGAAACCCTAAAAACATGACCATGAACTTATTCCAAGTAATTTAAATTAGAAATAACGACAATAGAGGAAGTCTCTAGCCTTAAGCAGTCAAATCTACGAATAAATAATTATTATTTATTCGTAGAGTCAAATATTATTAAAAATCACAATAAAAAACAAAGAAAACAAGATTGTTCAATAAATGCAAAGTTTACCAACTTGGTGCACCAAAATATTCAAGGATTGAGAAGTAAATTATTAGAATTAGAATTATACATGAATTCATTTGATATTGACATCATCTGCTTAACAGAACACTGGCTAAAAAGCTATGAGCTCATGTTTAACTTCAGTAATCACCAAGTTGGTAGTTCCTTTTGCAGATCACATGCTATTCGTGGAGGCTCTTTAATATTATTAAATAAACTCATAAAATCCAAAGAACGTAAGGACATACTTAATACGAGTATGCTTATCTGTTGAAGGTCACATTGAAGTAGCATGTGTAGAGCTGGACCTGGAACCATCAGGTTCTTATGATATATTTGAAAAAAGTATGGATGATATTTTATTTAAAACATCAAAATCTAATAATTATATCAAAATGTGTGGACACTTTAATATTGATCTTTTAGAAACTTACTAATTAAATAAGTTTGTTAATCTACTACTGTGGGAACAGTAGTAGATTAACAAACTTATTTAATTCATATAATCTAAAGCCAATATTATGGAACCTACTAGAATAACTGAAACCTCGGCAAAATGTATAGATAATATTACTTGTTTGCCAAAATGAAAAAAAAAATAGTAAAAAAATAATTAGCAATTTAAAATCCGACCACTTAGGTG
Source organism: Eupithecia vulgata (assembly GCA_946478455.1). Taxonomy (NCBI): domain Eukaryota; kingdom Metazoa; phylum Arthropoda; class Insecta; order Lepidoptera; family Geometridae; genus Eupithecia; species Eupithecia vulgata. The sequence goes on along the minus strand of OX297873.1, from coordinate 197,185 downwards.
AAATCAGTCAGGTCAGTTGAAGTACTTCTGGGAAAGGTACAAAATGGATTAGGGAAACTGATTATTTGCTCATTTCCTTACTCAAAGTCATTGACATCAAAACAAAATGTAAATATAAGTAATAATAACATGCTGATGTACAACATGACATGTCGTCATAATGATGTATTATTTTTTGATACTAATAAATTTATTAGTAAAACTTTTTTGACTAAGGCTAAATTGTACCTAACTAAACAAAGCAAAATGATAATTGCTAAATTGTTAGCATATAATATTTTTGATCCCGTTATAAATAGTATAACGCAGTTACCCGACGAGCCTGTGTGTGTAGTTAGTAGTAGTACTAATGAGGGCATTAAAACGACAGTGTCAGTAAATGCAAATTTAAACTGACCGCAACGACAACGGGGAAGCAAAAAGCATTTCATATAGTCCATCAGAATATACAAGGCTTACCCTGCAAAATCTTAGAATTAGAACTATTTTTAAATCACTTAAATGTAGATGTTATGTGCTTAACAGAACACTGGATTGTGAAGAATCAGTTACTTCCCTTCTATAATAACTATTGTTTTGCAAGTTCCTATAAAAGAAAAGCTGCAATACGTGGTGGCTCTTTGATTATAGTTAAAAATAGTCTAAAATGTAAAGAACGGAAAGATATTGTAAACCTTACTATTGAGAGGACTATTGAACTTTCTTGTGTGGAACTGGAGCGACACATCATTGTGTGTGTGTACCGTCCTCCTGACGCAAATCAGGTAGCTTTTGAATGTACTATGGAAGAAGTTTTGCTTAAAGTATTTACATGTAGGAAGGATCTCATTGTGTGTGGGGACTTAAATATAGATATTTTAGCTAATCCCCTTGCCGAAAGACTGCTTAATTTATTCAAATGCTTTAGTTTACAACATCTTTTCAATGATCCTACTAGGGTAACCCTTACATCTGCAACTTGTTTAGATAATATTTACTGCAATCAATCTCCAACTAACAAGGCAGTAATCAAGCACTTCAAATCAGATCACTATGGTCAGAGTGTTCATTTTAGTTATAATATTAACGATAAAAAAAGTCGAGAAATACACCTACAGGCCTATCACAGAGAGCCGTATTAGGAATTTTCAAAGTAAAGTACAACTAGCAGTAACTAATATAACTTGTTCTGATGAACCAAATGACATATTTGCCAAACTTTCAAATATTATAAACAAAGAACATAGTGAAGTCTTCAAACTTAAAACATGCATAGTTAGAGACAGGGTCGGGTTCACTGATTGGGCCACTCCCGGCATTTATAGAAGTAGGAATAGACTGTACGATCTTTATGGTGCTAGAGAAGCTATGTTACATGATCCTGTGTTTCTTTTATATTTAACCAACTACTCAAAAATATTCAAGAAAGTCTGCACCACTGCGAAATGCCTGTTCTTGAGGAAAAAAATAGTAAACTCATCAGATAAAATAAAAGCAACATGGAGACTAATAAATAACGAAACTGGCAAATCAAAGCCACGTAATAGAGAAATAAGGTTAAAAATTAATAATTCAATACTCATAGATGATAAAGATATTGCCGATGCTTTTGATGCATTCTTTTCTAATGTCCCTAAAGTTGTTACCCGGTCTCTAAACTCCTCACCTTCAATAGCGGTTAAATTATTAGAATCATCTGTTGAAAAATGTAAGGAGGTGTTTATCTTTAGCCATGTAAATGCTAATTATATAGTGAAAACATTTAAGTCCAATAACATCAAAAATACTGAGGATCTTTGGGGTATTTCAACCAAAGTAATGAGTTCAATTATTAAGGAGGTTGCTCCTTGTTTGGCCTATATTTTCAATAGTAGTGTCGACGCAGGGAGTTTTTCCTGATCTCATGAAATATAGTAAACTAGTACCTCTTTATAAATCTGGTAGTCACACTGATCCAGCCAACTACAGGCCCATTTCAATACTTCCTGCATTAACTAGTCTTTGAAAAAATTATTCTCACCCAGTTATCCTCTCACTTTAACCTTAATAGGTTACTTCATAAAAATCAATTTGGCTTCACCAAGGGTAGATCGACAACCGATGCTGGCGCAGCTCTATTAAAACATATTGAATGCCTGGGATAAAGCAAAAAACGCTATTGGTATATTTTGTGACCTTTCTAAGGCCTTTGATTGTGTGGATCATGATACACTAATCAGAAAATTCAAACACTATGGAATTGGCAACAAGGCACTGGACCTTATGCAATCTTATTTATCTGATAGAATCCAAAAAGTAGATATTGGTAAAGAAAGATCGAAGGGCTCAAAGATTGAATTAGGCGTCCCACAAGGATCAATATTAGGTCCCTTTTTATTTTTAGTGTATGTAAATGATCTCCCTTTTTTAGCAAAAGATCTCTGTGATATGGTCTTATTTGCTGATGATACTTCATTGATTTTTAAAGTTGACAGAAATAAATGTAATTATGACGATGTAAATAACTCGCTTTCACAAATACTAGATTGGTTCACCTCCAACAACCTCTTACTAAATGCAAAAACAAACAAATGCATAAAATTCATGTTACCAAATGTAAGAGAACTCCCAACTAAGATAATGCTTAAGGATGAGATTGTTGACCTTGTAGACTCAACCGTTTTTCTAGGGTAACATATTGATTCATCTCTTCAATGGAGACCGCAAATTGATGCTCTCGCAGGCAGACTTAGCTCAGCAGCCTATGCTGTTCGAACAATTAGATATATTACGGATGAAGATACAGCTAGGTTAGTTTATTTCAGTTACTTCCATAGTATAATGTCTTATGGTATTCTGCTTTGGGGACGGGCAGCCGATATTCAGACTATCTTTGTTCTCCAAAAAAGGGCTATACGCGCAATTTATAAATTAAAGCCACGCCACTCTTTGAGGGAATTATTTAAAGATATAAATATTTTGACAGTAATATCGCAATACATCTATGAAAATCTAATATATACGCACAAAAATAAAGATAGCTTTTTAAAAAAATGTGATGTTCACAAAATAAATACAAGAAACAAGAACAAACTGCACATCCCATCATATAGATTACGAAAGGTAGGGAAATCGTTTATGGGCAATTGTGTACGCTTCTATAACAAGCTTCCATCTGAAGCAACTGAGCTCCCAATTCGTAAATTTAAACAATACATAAAACGAAATCTTATAAAGAAAGCCTATTACTCCATCGATGATTACATCAATGATGTTAATGCTTGGCCAGATGTCGCCCAGTTCCGCACCGACAATAGTATTTAAGGAAAATAATGTTAAGCTTAGTTTTATATAAATATTGACATAGGTATATAAATCAGATTACCTATATTTAGACTAAGATGATGTATTAATTTTAAGTTTTATAAAACTTACTAGTGGTTTCTTTTTCGCTTCTTCCACTAGTGGACAAAACATTTAAGCGAATAAAATCAATAACATCTTATTTCTTATTTGATAATAATGACTATTTGTAAACCTGTTTATAGTATTATATTGGACGTGTCTAAGTGCTTAGTTTGTAAGCTTAAAGAAATAAAGTTATTGACTTTTGAAAAAAAATAATTAAATTAAAAATTCTTGTAAAAATACTGATTGTAAAAAGAAAAGAAAATACATACCTGTGACCACAAATCGATTTTAACGGTTGAAATTGGATTGGGAATCTAAACCATCACCTAATTACTCAATCAACAACCCAAATGAGTCGTATTGTAGTTTTTTTTAACAAATTCACCAATGCGATCAATTCAATATTCATACCCAAATCAATCGTGGTCTCAGAAAAACGTAACTTTAGTGAGTGGGCAACAGTAGGTATACACAAGAGTAGACAAAAGTTGTATGAACTGTATAGTGAAAAACAATATAATTTTAGCCAGGAATTCAAAGAAAAAGTAAAAAAATACTCAAATATGTTTAGAAAAGTTTGTCAAATCGCAAACTCAAATTATATTAGCTTGAAAATTAGAAATAGTGAAAATGTTATAAAATCAACGTGGAAAATAGTAAATAGTGAGACTGGAAAAGTCAGTACCTACGATAATAATTATAATTTAAAGATTAATGACTGCTCAGTCACAAATGATGTTGATGTAGCCCAAGCATTTGAAAACTTCTTCACTGACATTCCAATCTCTACTACAAAGTGTCTAAACTCTTCTCTAGTAGTCGCCGAGTCATAAATCATAGAAAATGTACCTAAATGCGATAATACTTTTTATTTCAACCGTGTCAATAAACAAAAATGTGCATTTGAAGAAAATAATCAGTAAAGTGTACTTATGTGTTGTAGGGCATGGAGGTGGTGTACGAGATCCCGCTGGGCGACGCCGAGACCGACATGACGGACACCACGCTCGTGCTCAGGCGCTTCCAGGTGACGTCACTAGTCTGGTTACACTTGTTGTAGGGCATGGAGGTGGTGTACGAGATCCCGCTGGGTGACGCCGAGACCGATATGACTGTTCATTTCATTTCATACATATAAGACACGGACACGGTGTGTACATAAGACAAGAACACGGTGTGTACATAAGACACGGACACGGTGTGTACATAAGACACGGACACGGTGTGTACATAAGACAAGGACACGGTGTGTACATAAGACACGGACAGGGTGTGCACTGTGTGTGACATGGTGGACCTACCCTGTGTGAAGACGACTGGTTTGCCTGTAAGTATACAAAGATCAAGAAAAAGGGCTTTGTCCTTTGTGCTCCGTGACGGACGATTACTGCAGCTTCTGACGAAGGTCGCGCGTCCGCGTCCCTCCATGCGGACCGTAGTGTTGCGAGTTTAATGCGGACCGCGGTGTTGCGAGTTTAATGCGGACCGTAGTGTTGCGAGTTTAATGCGGACCGCGGTGTTGCGAGTTTAATGCGGACCGCGGTGTTGCGAGTTTAATGCGGACCGTAGTGTTGCGAGTTTAATGCGGACCGCGGTGTTGCGAGTTTAATGCGGACCGCGGTGTTGCGAGTTTAATGCGGACCGTAGTGTTGCGAGTTTAATGCGGACCGTAGTGTTGACAAAACTTAACTGAAAAAAAAAATTTGAACTGACTTTGATTGGGTGACTAGTGTCTGTCCGTGGCTTTGCACGCGTTTCTACGAAATTAAAGAAACTAAACGTTTAATGTTTATTTTTTCCCCATGGGAACTAATTTGTGAGATCGAAAAATAGCCTAGCCTTTGCTTTGAATGAAGAGAGAGAATTTAAGGTAACCTTTTAATGGCGGGAACCACTTGAAAAATTTATGGTTTGTTTTGGCGTGCACATACCTTGATCGGAGGACCTAGGACAAGGCAGTCTTTTATTTTTTTATTATTATGTTATACTGGTTAATAAATAAATATAAATATTTGAAATATAAAAAAAACTAGTTAATTTCTAGTTACACCAAACCCAATTCTCATAAGCTAGAAATCTTAAATTTGAAGCATAGGAGTTTTGAAAATTGGGTGTAATTTTCAAAACTCCTATGCTCCAAAAGAAAAGAGGATTGAAGTTTTTTACGTGTTTCTTTTAACTCTACGAAGTGGCCAAATTTGCTTGAAATTTACCAAAAATACAACGTATTTCATTCAGGATCTTTCAAAATATTAATGAAATGGTTAGGTACCTATATGAAAGCTTGAGTTTTGGGCTTCGACTTAAAAGGGCTGTAACTTTCTAACGCATAACGCTATTGTACTGAAATTTTCTGAGTATATAAAAAACAATAGATTGAAAAACGACTATCAGAAATTTTCAAGAAAACTCTTAATATGATATGCGTTTTTCATACCATTGTTTTTTATATACTCAGAAATTTTCAGTACAATAGCGTATTGTATTATATCAATAGCGTTATGCTTGTAACTTTTAAACCAGTACCGGTATTTATAAGTTTACATTTTGCATGTTCCGCATCCACTAAGTAAAATAAGTCTAAACGTGGTCTAAATTTTACTCATTGTTTTCGTGGAGGCACTCATTTTTCCCAAAATAACATATAAAAGACGAACAAATCCAACTCCAACCGACAAATGTGTGGATAAAAATATTATCAAACAAACAACGCGATTGGTAGACGAAGATCAAGCGATTCATCTTCTTTTATTTTTTGCTCTGCATCTGTTTTGATACAATTATGCCAATATCAGTTTTAAATTCTGTGGTTATCAAGGTTTTGACAACCTTGATAATGTCATGGCCACCACCCACCATGTGCGAATGCATACCCCGCACACCCCGCGCGCCCCGCGCATCCGCATGGCTGCACAAAAGTCAGAATGCTACAAGCGGTAGGTACCTACCTAACTAGAATCGCTCGTTGAGAGTTGCGTCCCGCGAGCGTGCTGTGGGAGGACGGCGACGCGGCGCCGGCGCGGCGGTGTGTTGGCGGCGACGCGGCGCCGGCACGCCGCCGCCGCGCCGCGCTGTGGGATCATTTGTCACAGCAGTCGCCGCTCGTTTGTAGCGTCACTCAAATAAAGATGTATTGTCTCGTCCCGGCTGGCGGCGGCGGCGGCGGCGGCGGCGGCGCAGCGAGCTCTCCCCCGGAGGCTCTAAGGCTTTGTTTTGATTGGACGCTTTCAAGTAAAACATTGCAAAGTTAAGTGAATTTGTTTGTCTGCCTTGCAACAAACAAACTCGACTCGGCTCGAAAGTGTTTTGGCAGCAAAATGAACCGACGTGGTTACCGACTCACCGTCGGAAAACGGTTTTATGTTTGCTTTTTACTTTGAACAACAATTTGTTAAGTAGGTACTTTCAAATTGTTAGAAAGCACTTACGATAAAAGTTGAAACCAATCAGCGCGGTCGGGACTCGGGAAGTCAGGACTCGGGAAGTCGGGACTCGGGAAGTCGGGACTCGGGAAGTCGGGAGGGAAGCGCGATTCATTGTAATATGTACAAGTACAGCACAAGTGGGTATATACACACTACATCTACATCGGTAAACAAGGAGAATCGATGTGCTGCTTACAGGATTTACAGCAAGTGCGGGGGGGGTGGGGTGCCGCGAGGCGAGACTCGGCGTCGCCGCCGCGAGGCGTGACTCGGCGTCGCCGCCGCGAGGCGAGACTCGGCGTCGCCGCCGCGAGGCGTGACTCGGCGTCGCCGCCGCGAGACGTGACTCGGCGTCGCCCGGCGTCGCCGCCGCGAGGCGTGACTCGGCGTCGCCCGGCGTCGCCGCCGCGAGGCGTGACTCGGCGTCGCCCGGCGTCGCCGCCGCGAGGCGTGACTCGGCGTCGCCGCCGCGAGACGTGACTCGGCGTCGCCCGGCGTCGCCGCCGCGAGGCGTGACTCGGCGTCGCCCGGCGTCGCCGCCGCTCGGCACGAGCTGGGGAATCGCTTACAGATTGCTCTGAACTTTCTTCACTAATAATTAAATTATAAGTAGTTTAAAGCGTAGGTATGTCAGTAGGTATGTCAGTAGGTATGTCAGTAGGTATGTCAGTAGGTATGTCAGTAGGTATGTCAGTAGGTATGTCAGTAGGTATGTCAGTAGGTATGTCAGTAGGTATGTCAGTAGGTATGTCAGTAGGTATGTCAGTAGGTATGTCAGTAGGTATGTCAGTAGGTATGTCAGTAGGTATGTCAGTAGGTATGTCAGTAGGTATGTCAGTAGGTATGTCAGTAGGTATGTCAGTAGGTATGTCAGTAGGTATGTCAGTAGGTATGTCAGTAGGTATGTCAGTGACTGGTGACTGGTGACTGGTGACTGGTGACTGGTGACTGGTGACTGGTGACTGGTGACTGGTGACTGGTGACAGTCACTTCGAGCATTATGTCCAACCGTCGCGTCGCGTCGTCGTTGATCCGCTTTGCGTTACATTTCATAAGTGTAGAGACGAGACATGACTGTGGCAAAATAAAATAAAATATGTCTCTATTCTACCTACTTATAGTACCTACTTATAGTAACTCCATGGAACTATTTTATTTATGGTAGTTCGACTGACAACCTGTTGACAAACTGATTACTGCATATAAAGTGGAATCGGTAGCCCAGCCATGACTCAGTGTCGGTAACATTCGATTTTGTATGCCAGTAGATTTAGTTATTTTTGCCCAATACATATTATTTTGTATGCCAGTAGATTTAGTTATTTTTGCCCAATACATATTATTTTGTATGCCAGTAGATTTAGTTATTTTTGCCCAATACATATTATTTTGTATGCCAGTAGATTTAGTTATTTTTGCCCAATACATATTATTTTGTATGCCAGTAGATTTAGTTATTTTTGCCCAATACATATTATTTTGTATGCCAGTAGATTTAGTTATTTTTGCCCAATACATATTATTTTGTATGCCAGTAGATTTAGTTATTTTTGCCCAATACATATTATTTTGTATGCCAGTAGATTTAGTTATTTTTGCCCAATACATATTATTTTGTATGCCAGTAGATTTAGTTATTTTTGCCCAATACATATTATTTTGTATGCCAGTAGATTTAGTTATTTTTGCCCAATACATATTATTTTGTATGCCAGTAGATTTAGTTATTTTTGCCCAATACATATTATTTTGTATGCCAGTAGATTTAGTTATTTTTGCCCAATACATATTATTTTGTATGCCAGTAGATTTAGTTATTTTTGCCCAATACATATTATTTTGTATGCCAGTAGATTTAGTTATTTTTGCCCAATACATATTATTTTGTATGCCAGTAGATTTAGTTATTTTTGCCCAATACATATTATTTTGTATGCCAGTAGATTTAGTTATTTTTGCCCAATACATATTATTTTGTATGCCAGTAGATTTAGTTATTTTTGCCCAATACATATTATTTTGTATGCCAGTAGATTTAGTTATTTTTGCCCAATACATATTATTTTGTATGCCAGTAGATTTAGTTATTTTTGCCCAATACATATTATTTTGTATGCCAGTAGATTTAGTTATTTTTGCCCAATACATATTATTTTGTATGCCAGTAGATTTAGTTATTTTTGCCCAATACATATTATTTTGTATGCCAGTAGATTTAGTTATTTTTGCCCAATACATATTATTTTGTATGCCAGTAGATTTAGTTATTTTTGCCCAATACATATTATTTTGTATGCCAGTAGATTTAGTTATTTTTGCCCAATACATATTATTTTGTATGCCAGTAGATTTAGTTATTTTTGCCCAATACATATTATTTTGTATGCCAGTAGATTTAGTTATTTTTGCCCAATACATATTATTTTGTATGCCAGTAGATTTAGTTATTTTTGCCCAATACATATTATTTTGTATGCCAGTAGATTTAGTTATTTTTGCCCAATACATATTATTTTGTATGCCAGTAGATTTAGTTATTTTTGCCCAATACATATTATTTTGTATGCCAGTAGATTTAGTTATTTTTGCCCAATACATATTATTTTGTATGCCAGTAGATTTAGTTATTTTTGCCCAATACATATTATTTTGTATGCCAGTAGATTTAGTTATTTTTGCCCAATACATATTATTTTGTATGCCAGTAGATTTAGTTATTTTTGCCCAATACATATTATTTTGTATTGGTCAGGCATCTACATGATTTTATTTTTGTAAACAGAATTCAATACAATAACTTAGTATTGTTATTGTTGTTTCACTTACTCTCACGAATGATGTAGGTGACGCTCCGGGGTGGCTTTTAAAACAAGATCCGCCAAGTGCGAGTGCAACTCGCGCGCCGAGGGTTTCAAACATTTGCCAATTATTTGGTTGGACAATCAATTTTTGGAAATATTTTAAAAAGTATGAAAGTTACAGAAATTTCAAAAAGTGTTTTGAAATGGTCAAACCGATACCTTTCATTTGAAACCCCACATGGGTAGGTACCCCCCCTTTTGGAAAAACATCCCCCCCTTTTTGACCATTTTTCAAAAACTATTATTATTACAGACTTCTCTATATTATTCCTGTAAAATGTAGATCGATGTCTACAAACACCTAATACATTGTATGTACAATGTATTAAGCGTTTGTAGACATCGATCTATACCGATCCATGTGGATCGGTATAGATCGATGGAAATCGAATGGTCAATTTTTCGACTTTTTTTGAAATATTTCAAAAAGTTTGAAATTTACAGAAATTTCAAAAAGTGTTTTGAAATGTACAAAACGATACCTTTCATTTGATACCCCATTTGCCTTCCTAGGTATCTTTTGAAATTTCAACATCAAAATTTGTACTGAAAATATTCATTTTCATTTTTCATTTATTTATATATTTTTTTCTTAAAATCAGTAATGGCGCACGAAATGTATCATTATTTCAAATTTCAAGTTAATAGCTGCAGTAGTTACTGAGATATTCAAGAAAGAGCGGGGACGGACAAAGCGAGACCATAAGGGTTTCAAAACCGATGTTTGAAACCCTAAAAATACTTAAAATATTTAACCCTAATTTATTAGCCAAAATTACAATAAGAGACTCGTTCGAAGTTTGAAATGTTTGAATCGAGAATGCGGTATTCCTTTATAATCTAGGTAAATGAAGACTTCGCGATTGACGTCATTAACACGAGCCGTCGACACAGCATCACATTCCAAGTTCCAAACGAATTTTTTCGCGAATTGCATACAAATTAAGGACCGAATGATGCGTAGCGGAAGCTCTAATAAAAGCTAGGACAAAATATAAAGATGAAAATATTTAGTAACAATTCCGCGCAAAACCTTCTCCAATAAGTTCTAACAAAATGTAATCAGCGTCGTAGAAGAAAAAACACACCAACTACAAAATGAAAAGAAATCTATCAAAGCAAGACGTCAACTAGTTTCGTCTTTACTTTTAAAGTTACTAAATATTTTCATCTTTATATTTTGCAATGGATTTCCGCAAAGTAACGCCTGAATCTATTTTTTAAAAGCTAGGACATTCTGGAGGTTAACTAATTCAATCGGAAATCGGGAAATCGCATCTACGTTATCCGAGAGTACCATAAGTACCTACTTGAGCGAAATGTGCATATTTCACTAAATCATAGTCCTGGGAAGCCTCGGCTTGCTCTATCTTACTCATTTCTAGGAAACCTCGGCTTGCTCTATCTTACTCATTCCTGGGAAGCCTCGGCTTGCTCTATCTTACTCATTCCTGAGAAGCCTCGGCTTGCTCTATCTTACTCATTCCTGGGAAGCCTCGGCTTGCTCTATCTTACTCATTCCTAGGAAGCCTCGGCTTGCTCTATCTTACTCATTCCTGAGAAGCCTCGGCTTGCTCTATCTTACTCATTCCTGGGAAGCCTCGGCTTGCTCTATCTTACTCATTCCTGAGAAGCCTCGGCTTGCTCTATCTTACTCATCAAAATACGGATCTTATTCTGATTATCTACAATACTGTCTAATATTTTAGAATACTGAGAGGTCCAATTTTTAGTTAAACTTACGTGATTATTTAATTCAATTGCCAATATATTTTCATTATTTTCCAAACGGGCTATAGCCTGATTATAGTGCAACGCATCTGTATAATCAAGGTTGCCAGTAATGCTTTTTACTAAGGATCCGAGACCATCTACGAGTCCTCGCTTAACACGATTTATTTCGAAGGTCTGCATCTGATCTAGCACATTAGATATTTTATTTTTCAAATAGATTAAATGATTGTGCAGCTGAGGGCTGAAATTATTAATTTGATTATCGACTGAAATAATTTTGTGACGCAATGCAGTAAGGTCCACGTATTGTAGAAAGGAATGGTAATGAGTAATTATTTTAGTGGGTCCAAGTTTAAAGGGTAAAATACCAGGTCCATCATCGAGGCTTTCAAGTTTTATCTCCTGCATTTGAGCTAGGGCCAGCAGCAGGAGGAATATCAGGTGAGTCCTGTAACAACCGTGCGTTTTTAGGGAGACGCTTCAGCCTAGATTTAGCAAAAGGACCTCGCTTTTTCTTAGTGTAAATATGAATAGGGAGGTCTGCCATGACGACATCGTGAGTAAAACGGGGAGCTAATTTCTGTCGGGAAGCAAACGGATTTTTGACAAAAATCTGTTGTTCAGGAGAGTAGTCAGTCTCTGGTTCTTGTCCCTTATTTCGTTGGTCAGTAAGGTCTTTACGTGTAGTCGTACACATGTCATGGATCGCGTTGTAGGCTTAAGTCATCTTGTCCTTGTGGCTAGTCATTACTGTTGTAGCAAATGCGCTGAAAGGTCTACGTCAAAGGGATCTCTAGAGTCGTAATGTCCGGTAACTACTTCTATCGGTTTGCACTTAGTAAAACTATGAATACTACTATTATAAGCCAAAAGGGCGTAGGGCATTGAATTAATTACAGATTCGGATTTTTGTCCTAAGATACGAAGATGTTCTAATATTGTAGAGTGAAATCTTTCAACGATCCCATTTTCGTTAGGCGTGTGGGGAGCTACTCTGTGATGCTGGATTTTATGCATCTTAAGGCGCATACAGCACCTAAACTAGCGCCACCACCTACTTTATGTTATTATTCTGTTTAACAAAGGAATTTTCAAAAATCCTTCTTCCAGTTTGTGATACCTATCATAAGCTTTTTTTTAATGCCTCTGTAATAGTTTTATTCTATTTAGTTTAGGAAGAGATACGAAAATAGATTTTGGTGGCCACCAAGTGCAACTTCGTATCTCTTCCTAAACTAAATAGAATAAAACTATTACAGAGGCATTAAAAAAAAGCTTATGATAGGTATCACAAACTGGAAGAAGGATTTTTGAAAATTCTTTTGTTAAACGGAATAATAACATAAATTAGGTGGCGGCGCCACTTTGGGTCCGGTATGGGCCTTAACAAATTCCGCAGCAAATTGATTTGTGAATTCGGTACCGTTATCTGGTAACCATAGTGATCGGAACGCCATGATGAGTACAAAAGTTCAATAAGGCTTGTACTACACTAACGGCTGTGCCGTCTCGTAGATAGTAAGCCTGTGCATATTTTGAAAATGAATCGACGATGGTCAAAAACTTTTCACTTTGAATGGTTCTCAATCTAAATCTAAATGAATTCGCTCAAATGGCTTACTAGCGGGCGGTACTACTTGGAACTGTTGTTTTATCGGTGACCGGTCATATTTCTCTTGGCCACAGATAGTGCATTCATTGATAAACTTAGCGATTTGTTCTCTCATCTTAGGCCAGTAATATCTATGGGATAAAGCTAGGTAGCATTCATTGATACCGCGATGATTGATTTTACCATCGTGATACTTATTAATTATTTCTTGTTGCCTTAGATATTCCCTAACGTTCTCTATTTCCGTTTTTGCTAGCGTAAGATTCATGACCGAATTTTTGAAAGTTTTCTGTATAATAGGTATAATGGTATACATCGCTAATTAAGGATTAATGAATAGTCCTGTTTTGATCTTAGGGTGGACATATTCTTTAATAGCGTTTATTACAATACAATACAATACAAAACACTTTATTGTACACCAGAAAAAGAACATTACAAACAAGATCCGCCAAGTGCGAGTGTAACTCGCGCGCCGAGGGTGCGCAAACATATGCCAATTATTTGGACAATCAATTTGCGTCTTTTTTCGAATGGCAATATTTTGAAAAGTACGAAACCTACAGCAATTTCGAAAACTGTTTTAAAATTTACAAAACAATGCCTTTCATTTGATAAACCAATAGGTAGATAGCCCCCTTTCGATAAAAAATATCCCCCTTTTCGACCATTCTTAATGTTTTTTTTTAAATGGTCATTTTTACAGACTTCTGTATATTTTCCTGTACAATATAGATCCCTATATACAAACGCCTAATAAATTGTACATGGATCGGTCATCAATCTTCGGAGATAGGAGGGGGGAGAATGGTAAATTTTTCAACTTTTTTTGAAATATTTTAAAAAGTATGAAACTTACAGAAATTTCAAAAAGTGTTTTAAAAAGGCCAAAACGATACCTTTCATTTGATATGCCACTTGGGTAGGTACCCCTCCTTTTGAAAAAAAATTCCCCTCCTTTTTGACCATTTTTCAAAAACTATTATTATTACAGACATCTCTATATTTTTCCTGTAAAATATAGATTGATATCTACAAACGCTTGATACATTGTACGTGGATCGGTGTGCAATCTTCGGAGATAGGGGGGGGGGGGGGTATGGTCAATTTTTCGACTTTTTTTGAAATTTTTCAAAAAGTATGAATTTTACAGAAATTTCAAAAAGTGTTTTGAAATGTACATGTAACGATACCTTTCATTTGATACCCCATTTGCCTTTCTAGGTCTCTTTTCAAAATTTGTACTGAAAATATTCATTTTCATTTTTCATTTATTTATACACTCGAGAGCAATGAATCCGGGTCACTCAAAGAATCCAAAAAATCTCGGAAAGTAAGAATGCTAGGTTATTGCAATAAATTGTATTTAATAGACAATTTAATACTCCTTAAATGAAAGTTAAAAAAATATGAGTCACCATACATTTTATTTACACAAAATTACATAAAGAAAAAAAACTGCTGATCTCTCCTTAAAACAAAAATAGGAAACATGAAATTTTTGAACTTTATGACGATTTTCTTGAATTTCAATACTTCGTATTACCTCCTCGTGCTTCCATTACTGCGTTTACGCGGTTTGGCATGCTGTACACCAAGTTCCTTATACGATTTTGGGGAATATTCTCCCATTCCTCTGTGAGAGCAATTTTGAGCTCAGGAAGCGTGATTGGGGGAGGGTTTCGTTGTTTTACGCATCTCCCTAGCTCGTCCCAAGCATGCTCGATCGGGTTGATATCCGGGCTGCGCGCTGGCCACTCCATACAAGTAATGTTCATCTCTTGAAGGTAGTCATTCACAATCCTACCTGTATGAGGTCGGGCATTGTCATGCATAAATATAGCATCCTCACCCAAATTGACCATAAATGGACCAACGTGTTCGTTGAGGATTTCTTCCACATATCTTACGCTAGATAAAGAGCCGTTTTCTATGATCACCAGCTCTGTGCGACTTTCAGAGGAAATTCCGGCCCACACAAGTACAGACCCACCACCGTAGGCTACTTTTTCTTCGATGCATGCTTGCTTGAATCTTTCCCCTGGTCTTCTATACACTCTGTGTCTTCCATCGTGCTTGTAGAGCATAAAAATTGTCTATTAAATACAATTTATTGCATTAACCTAGCATTCTTACTTTCCGAGATTTTTTGGATTCTTTGAGTGACCCGGATTCATTGCTCTCGAGTGTATATTTTTTTCTTGAAATCAGTGATGGCGCACGAAATGCATCATTATTTCAAATTTCAAGTTAATAGCTGCAGTAGTTACTGAGATATTCAAGAAAGAGCGGGGACGGACAGAGCGAGACCATTAAGGGTTTCAAAACCGATCTTTGAAACCCTAAAAAGACATATTACATGAGACGAGTACAATGGGCGGCCTTATCGCTTAGAAGCGATCTTTTCCAGGCAACCTTTGGATGGAAAGAACTATATGAATATAAGAAAGGCAGGGGGTGTACAAAAGATAAAATAAACATGAATATAACAGAATATTGAAAAACATAATTCTATTAAATAAATACATATTACAAATTACCTAACTCAATATATTTACACATAAACTAGATAAACACATAAAAGAAAAGAATCTACATAATATACAATATACTACGTACATACATAAATAAATAATTAATTTGTACCAATATTCACTATTCCGCCGACAGGAAAAACTCCTTGACACGAGATTTAAAGACAAGTAATGATAATGCTTTTCTAATGGGCTCTGGTAGTGCATTCCACAACCTTATGGCCTATGGTTTATTACGTCTTCCTCGAGGTTCAACTCGGATATTTGCACAGATATTCGGGTGTGCGTGTCAAAGGGCTTAATAATTTGAGACTTTCCTTTGATGTCACCGACGACATTTAAAATTAACTGTTTAGTAAACCTATTCAAGGGATCATCCGAAATAGGGACCTCTAAGATCGGGCTTTCGTTGTCCGTATGTACGGTAGCGGTCCTGGAATCATCACCGGGTTCCGTGGCTGTTATGGTCCTAGATTCGTCTAACGCGGGATTTGTTTCGGATGGGTTTACAACAATCGATATAAGCTCTTCATTATTAACCTCGATACGCGATAGCGCGTCGGCATTAGAGTTGATTTTGCCTTGAATATATTCGACTCTATAATCATACTCGCTGAGCTTGAGGCGCCACCTAGTAAGACGTGAACTAGGGTCCTTGAGATTAACGAGCCATTGCAAGGGCCTATGATGTGTCAGGATTAGGAATTTCCTGCCATAGATATCGCTCATTTGCGAGAAGAACGGGTTATGAGATTTAGGTATCGTTTTGGAATAACTCTATATCAAAATCCGCCGTATCGCGCTCTACTTGCTACAAAAACGCGATATTTCTAGCTCCTAAATTGACCTTGGTATGAAGGAAAGAGACGACAAGACGCGTTCTAGCTCCCTCCTTTACATCGATGAAGTTCGTTTCAACATCGGTACATGTCAGTGGACTCCGTGCGCGCGACGAGTGAGGTGCTGTTCAATTGCAACAAGAACGTGACATGGTCAGCATGTCACGTTGTTGACGGAAAGGTACGTGCATTATTTGGGTTTTTACATGTTACTAAAGCGTGATATCATGGTTGGAACCACTTTAGCTGTAAAATAAAATTTCACTGTATAAATTTTTAGGCTACCTAGTCACGTTTTTCTCGCAAAAAACTTATATTTATTCGGAATAAAAAGGTATGTACCGTTTTAGATGGTGAATCAAATCTCTAAAAGTTTAAGCTTTTATGGATTATTAACTCGTATCTCGTTGTTGTCGTAAAGTGTGTATACATTTTGTCGTGATAGAATAAGTTGTTGCATTACAGATGACGACACATTTTTAAACTCCCACCTTATTTTTTCAGATGGAGTCACGATCGCGATCATGGAACTGGTTAATAAAACCTCATTCCCCGATATTATAAAACTTTTTACGAATCTCTTTAAATTTTAAAAACATTTTAAAGATTCCTTAAATGTGCATGTTTCTTTGTATTTTTTATTACAATTGTTATTTTATAATAGAACATTGTGCTGTGAAAAATATTGATTAGTTACTTTCTCTAATATGTTTAGTATCATCATCATCATCAGCCTATACCAGTCCACTGCTGGACATAGGCCTCCCCTAATGAGCGCCCTGTCTTCAGCTTGCCGCATCCAGCATCTGCCAGCAGTCTTTCGCAAATCGTCATCCCACCTGGTCGGAGGGCGTCCTACACTACGTTTTCCGAGTCGCTGTCTCCACTCAAGAACACGTTTACCCCAGCGGTTGTCGGTTCTTCTTGAAATATGGCCAGCCCACTGCCACTTCAGCTTGCTAATCCTTTGAGCTATGTCGATAACCTTGGTTCTTTGTCGGATGTATTCGTTGCGAATCCTATCCTTCAGAGAAACTCCGAGCATAGCTCTCTCCATAGCTCGCTGAGCGACTTTAAACTGGTGGACCAGCCCTACCGTGAGTGTCCACGTCTCAGCTCCGTAGGTCATGACAGGTAGGACGCACTGATTGAAAACTTTCGTTTTCAAGTATTGCGGTATGGATGACGAGAAGACTTGACGTAGTTTGCCAAACGCGGCCCAAACTAGCTGGATCCTCCTCTTGGCCTCCTTCTCGAAATTGTTTTTACCCAACTGCAGAATCTGCCCAGGGTAAGTGTATTCGGAAACAATTTCGAGAAGATGGCCATGTACGGCGACCGGTCCCACCTTGGTTTTATCCAAGTTCATGCCAAGACTGATGCGTCGTGAGGCTGAAGCTAGGCCATCCAGCATCCGGTTAAGCTCCTCCAGCGACTCCGCCATCAAGACTATGTCATCAGCGAATCGCAGGTGTGAGATGTAATCGCCGTTTATGTTGATGCCCTTACCTTTCCAGTCCAGCGTCTTAAACACATCTTCCATCGCGCTTGTGGACAGTTTCGGTGTATAACATCCCCCTGTCTCACTCCTCTGCGCAGTTGGATAGGTTTAGACTGCTGGCCCTGTACTTGGACACTCATGGTGGCGGCATCATAAAGACATCTCAACACCTCGATATAACGATACTTGGCAACGCTGTAAGGATTCCAGAACAGCCCAGGTTTCGACAGAGTCAAAGGCCTTTTCATAGTCCACAAAGGCCAGACACAGGGGCTGATTATACTCTTCGGACTTCTGTATAATCTGCCTCACTGTGTGTATGTGGTCTATGGTGCCATATCCTCCGCGAAACCCGGCCTGTTCCGGTGGCTGGAACTCGTCGAGTCTCCTGGCGAGACGATGTTTAGTATAATAAGTGCAAATGTTAAGTGCCATGCCATTGTTAATCTTATAGTAGAACTATTGAAAATAACTGTGATTGTTTTTGCTAAGATGTTTTGATTATTTAATGGTAAGTAAACGATGATTACGACGTTAAGTATTGGATAGACATAATTGTTTGTATTAGGTAAGATAAGAAGTGTGCCATGCAAAAGTAAGACTTAATTATTGTCGAGACTGATTAAATTAGTACAAAAGTATTTTATGTAATTTAAGTATAGTCGAGACTGATAAAATTAGTACAAAAGTATTTTATGTAATTTAAGTATAGTCGAGACTGATAAAATAGTACAAACAGTAATTTATGTTTTATAATTATGGTCGAGACTGATTAAAATTGTAAAAAAGTATAACTTCCTTTTCGTAGCTCAACATAATGTAACGGTGTTTTAGTAATATTTCTTTTATAATTACATACATTTTGACTGCAAAAGCGTGTTTTAATTCGATATTTCGTTAGTTTCACAAAAATATTACCATATAAAACGTGACACGTCTGTATATCCAGTGAAAAAAAAAATATTTTGCTAGAAAAACGTAACAACTGCTGCCATTTTTAAAAATAAACGTGGTATTTTAGTGAAAACGGATGGGGATACCAGCTCACAATCAGTTTTTCGAAAATAGAATTGTTGGCGCACCTATATCGCCAATAAAAAGTTGAGAAAGCGCAACAAGAACGAAAATATACGAAATTGAAAACTTCAAAGCCGTTTTCTGAACAATCACGTTTTCTGCCTTGTCACGTTCTTGTCGCAGATGAGCGATATACGGTCGAAAGTACTTGGTTGCCCAAACAATAGCCGAAAACTCCTTTTCGATAGTACTGTCATTTAGTTCGCTAGAGTTAAGAGTTCGTGACGCGTACGCGTTATGTTTATTTGCTGAGCTTTTAGTACCCTGTGATAAAACTGCGCTTATAGCTACATTGGAGGCATCGGTTGTTAGAATAAACTCGCGATTAAAATCAGGGTACTGCAGGATTGGGTCGTTCGTCAAGAGAGTATTACAGTGTTCGAAACAGTTGATGTATTTTTGATCTAATGTAATTTTAGAACCCTTTTTTAAGCATTGAGTTAGAGATTTCGTGAGACGTGCAAAATCTGGAATAAATTTCCTGTAATAGCCCAAAAGTCCGAGAAAACGTTTGATTTCAGTAGTCGTCTTAGGAAGGGGGTAATCTTGTATAGCCTTTATTTTATTAGGATTCGGTTTAACACCATCCTTGCAAATGACATGTCCTAAAAATTCTGTTTCCAGCTTCAAAAATTCAGATTTATCGATCTGAATCTTAAAGTTAGATTCTCTCAACCTTTTGAATATAACCATTATCTAGATTAATTATGTGTTCCTGTAGGGATGTACTGAAGACAATGATGTCATCCAGGTAAACTAAACAAATTTCGTTCTGTAGACCCCTAAGGACGTTGTTCATCACTCTTTGGAATGTCGAGGGCGAATTTTTTAAGCCCATTGGCATCCTTAAAAATTCATAATGGCCGTTTTCGACGTTAAATCCTGTCTTATGAACATCTGAGGGGTCCATCTCTACTTGGTAAAAACCACTCGCCAAATCTAAGGTTGTAAAATATTGGCATTTACCCAATTTATCTAAGACATCAGTTATATTAGGAATAGGGTATTTATCATCAATCGTTTTCTCGTTAACTTTCCTAAAATCCACGACAAGACGCCATTTTAACTTTACCAGAAGCATCTGCCTTTTTAGGTACAATCCAAATAGGAGAGCTCCAAGCTGACTCTGAAGGTCTGATGATGTTCTGGTCAAGCATTTTATTAATTTGATCACTGACCTCCTGTCGATGAACGTAAGGGTACCTGTAGCTTTTAGTATGTACTGGAATTTCATCAGTTGTCCTTATCTTATGTTTGATCTGATTGGTGAAGGTTAGAGGTTCGCCCTCCAGATGGAACACATCCGCGTAATTAGCACACAAACGTCGCAAATTAGCGAGCTCTTCGGGATTAAGATGGTCAGTTCGAAGGCGAGATAAAACATTTTTCGCGCGGTCTGATAAAACTTCAGTACTGTCACATTCAAAATTAAATATTTCAGCTTCAACGGGACAATCCATAGAAAAAATTACATCGTTAGTAGAGGGGTTAGTAATTTCCACCCACGCTCGGTTATTCCAGACCGTTGTTACGCAATCTGAAATAAAACTATTGCAAATCGTCTGGTTTTCTACCAAAACTTCGCCATCCTGTGAATTAACCGGCAATCTGACCAGCTTCGAAGATTTAGCTGGGATAATCTCCTCGTATAAATTGTAATTTTTCCTTAAATCATACATCTGAATAGGTATCTGTGTGTTACGGGTTATAATTTTATTAACTTATTTTTAAAATCGATGTTAGAGTCCAATGAATCCAATAAGTCAAATCCTATTAGTCCGTCAAAGTAGCTGTGGAATTTATATGTATATAAAGTTACATCGTGAAGGTGATTAAATTCCTTGAAACAGGGCAGCGTGATAGAGTAGTTATTTTTACTCGTCGCATGTACATTCGTTACTTCGAAAGGATCATAATTCAAAGGAATGTGGCTAAAGTATCGCGTTACCGCGTCAGGGCTGATAAACGATTGGTTCGCTCCTGTATCAATTAAAACTTTTAAAGGTGGATTAGCGATCTGAATGTACCCAAGCTGCCTTTGAATATGCAAGTTGACCTCTATTTTGGCTTTTCGGAACTGGACTCCGTCTGAAAATTTTCATCTTTTTCCTCCTTCACTTCTTCTACAACGGGCGACTCGGGGTAGGAATAATGCCCGGGGTAGTGTTCGGGTTCGCACGGGTAATAATAATCCTCGTAAATCGGAGAGTCGGGGCACATCGTATAGTCCCAATAATAACTATTATCGTAGCCTTCGTCAAACTCGTTGAAGTTTAATTCACGCGTTTTAAAGTAGTTTGTAGGGGGTGGATTCCCGTGTGTTCGCCAGTCATGTCCAGTCAGGGGTCGTCGCTTTTCTACGAAGTGGCTAACACCACTCATAGGAGTCGGACACTGAGGGTTGCCGAATTTAAATGATTGTTGAGGCTGAGGCTGAGGCATTCTTAAAGCATTATTTTGGGGTTTGTAGTTTTGCGGCGGGGCGCGGAACATCTGAACGGTACGTGAAGGACCCTGTGGTCTAAATTAGGGCATCGGATTAGGTCTCCAGCCTTGAGGAGGCAGAGCTGGCCTTAATGGACCAGGCATGTTATAATTAGATCGCATTTGTCCTAATCCAGGGCCGTCTGAAGGACGTGGGGTGAAGTTGTTTAGGGGCAAGTTAGGTTGGGGCGTCCTAAGGACGGGTTGTTGCCAATCCTTTTTACTAGTGCCACCACTGCGTTCCTGCATGTAAAGAGTGTTTAGTTCCTCCTCTACAAATTGCAGGGCTTTCTCCATAGACTCAGGACGCATACAACGAATCCTTGAGCCTAAAGGATCCTTAAGTCCTCGTAAATACGCCTGCAGGGTCAGCTTGCTGTAAAGCGACCTTTTTGTCTCAATCGTAGAGCCTATTCCCTCGTGAAGCGAGACATAGGTCATTATGGTGTAAATTTTGGCACCTTTCGTAAAACTCCTGCGGTGTGCTAGATCCTTGCGTCTCTAAGGATAAATCACTATACAAAGCGGTCTCGTCGCGATGGTCAGCGAAATTATTTACGAGCGCGCTTCTTATTTTATTTATTTATTTTAGGGGAAACATCGGTTCAACACTTTCTAAATAATTTACAATGTTTAGCACTAAGGTGACCATTAATAGGTTCCCACAAATAGCTACAAATTATCTAACAACAAGAAAATTTAAGTTAGCACCATGCACTTAAGTTAAACAAAGAAATACATACAAATTAAGTTATTTACAATAGGGATCATTCACATTCGTAAACAAAAAACACACTATATAATACAACAAAATTACACACTATATAATACAACAAAAAACACACTATATAATACAACAAAAAACACACTATATAATACAACAAAATTACACACTATATAATACAAAGGCTATAACTAGGTAAACTAATAAAGTGATGTGGGTCAGTTGAGCTATCAATAAATTTATGTTTTATTTACTAAAGATATTATGCCTTATGCCGTGCCAGTTATCTGGAATTCCGTTTGAATTAATCAATCTAGCCGCGGACCCTGATACTTTATTTAAAATACCATTTATGAGAGCTTGATTTGGAAGCTCACTGCCTGGTTCCGTGCTGAAGCTCACTGCCTGGTTCCGTGCGGAAGCTCACTGCCTGGTTCCGTGCTGAAGTGGGTTAGTACGAGTTGGTCACATAAGTTTATAAATCTCGTTAAAGCATGGGGGTTGCCGTCCATCTTAGTGACAATGATCCGCGCGGCGTTATCCTCGGACATGGTTTCCTCAAAATAATCTAACTGTCTAGTTTCGTCTATTACTCTAAGCCTACTATTTCTACTTAGTTTACCTAACCTAAGCTTAAATTTTTGCGGATAAAAAAATTTGAAAAATTAATTAAATCTAACACACACGAAATACATATAATAAGGATAGGATTAGTAATAAGGGAGCATGTAAGGATGAATTCATAATTCATAATTCATAATTGTTTATTTTGCAGGAATGTAGGTACATGGGGTCTTAAGAGTACAGCTTACCCTATACATTCTGCCTCGTCAAGGCATGCAAAATTTATGCTTAAACTAGGATATTATATAAAAAATAATCGGCACATTAGAAGAATCAAATTTACAAAAAACAAAACACAGAAAACTATTACTCCTAGAACAAAAACAACCACAACAAACAAAACAAATGATATTCTACAATAAAATTGGACATTTCACCATTCAACTTCAACTTCTTTTTTATTGGCGCCACCAAGATATCAAAGGAAAAATTATAATCGATAACATGTCAAATTTAATATTATTATGGGATTTAGAAAAAGAGAGAGTTTAATGTCAAAATAGTTTCAATTGTCAAAATGGCTCGATTGTCAAATTATTGTAGTTTGTCGTTCAAGAACTCACTTATTGCATAGTAAGATTTTTCAGTCAATAACTTTGTCAGGGCATTTTTAAAAATATTTAGATTGTTGATGGCTCGTATAGACGGTGGAATCTTATTAAATATAATGGGAGCCATGCAAAAAACTCCAACTCGTAAGACCCTCGATTTTGCATTATTGCGCTTTAAAGTACCTGCGCGTCGGCTGTCTGTAGGGAAAAACTTAAAATATTGTGGATTCTTCTTAACAAAAACTGCAATTTCTAAAATATAAAGAGAAGGTACAGTGAGTATTCCCCACTGCCTAAAAACATTTTTGCAGGAATCCATCTGTCCCATACCAAACATAGATCTAATGCATCGTTTTTGTGCTATGAAAACTTGCAATTTGTTGGTGGAGTTGCCCCAAAAAATAAGTCCATACCTGAGGATAGGTGCAACATAGCCATAATACGCAGTGAGCAAAGTTGGAGTACTTACTTTTTTACTAAGTTGGTACAGGGCGTACGAAAATTGGTGAAGCCTATTACAAACATTATCTGTATGATTTTTCCAATTTAGCTGGCTATCTATTTCTAATCCTGAAAATCGCGTGGAATTAACATGTTTAATTTTAGTATCTAAGTATTTAATGTCAAGATTTATTGGTATTCTCTGTCGTTTAAAATTCATAAGGGATGTCTTTGTTAAATTAATATTTAAATTGTTATATGTCAGCCAGTTAGTTATTGATGTTAATGTGTTATTTATGTCATTTTCTAGGTTAGTAAATATGTTGTTAGTAAATAGCACCGTACTGTCATATAATGTTTTGTTATAGTAGGAAGGTCATTGATGTAAACAGTGAATAGTAACGGGCCTAGTACGCTCCCTTGGGGCACCCCGTACCGTACTATTCTGGTATCAGATGAGTACGTGATATCTGTATATGTTTTAGAGCAAAGCTTATTAATGTGCGTTATTTGTGTCCTATTTGCCAAATACGACTTTATTAGGTCATGAGCATTGCCCCTTATGCCATATCTAAATAATTTGGATAATAACAACTCATGATCAACGTAATCAAAGGCTTTTGTCATATCCATGTAGATAGCTATGGCACTGGTTCTGAAAGATTCAACTTACCGCATTTGATTTCTGGTACCACTGCACTGAATCTAAGTTCGGATTCAACCGAAGCGCAACACTAATAGGTTCGTTCTAGGTATCTTCTTGAAGAAAGTATCCTACCGACTGCGCCAATTATGTAGGTCACGCTCCGGGGTGGCTTTTAAAAAAAGACTTAAAATATTCAACCCTAATTTATAAGCCAAAATTACAATAAGAGACTCGTTCGAAGTTTGAAATGTTTGAATCGAGAATGCGGTATTCCTTTATAATCTAGGTAAATGAAGACTTCGCGATTGACGTCATTAACACCAGCCGTCGACACAGATAATATTCCAAGTCCATGCAGTATTGAGGTCGTGCTAGTGCAGCAATTTCCATACATCAGCCTTGCGTAACACGCGGCTGCCCTCGGCTTTACTCGTGTTTTCTACTCTATCGACAATACGCTTGTCGTCGAAGTACCAAACATCTACTAGGAGAGTGGAACACGTTTTTTTATACCTACTGTTTATTATAATGTTCCGAGTCTAAAATGTACTAGAATGTAGCAGACCCTGATGCTGTCTCATGACATGTTAGGATCTACCTTCCGAATGATTTGCGCAGTTTCATGGAATGTGGTCCCTAGTGTCCGCATGTCCCGTGCACTAACGCGCTGTCTGCCAGTCCTAGGGAGAAGGTAAGTACCGCAGTAGTAAGTGAAGGCTGTGTGTCCGCAGAAGGAGCAGTTCCCGTGGGAGGGAGCCCGGCACGACGCCGCCGCTGACAGCCCGCAGGAGCTCTTCCAGGAAGAGGACCGCAAGCGAGTCCTGCGCGCCGGTGAGACACTCCCCATACATTCACTCACTCCACTCCGCGTTCACTAACTTATTTGACTGATTTTTTTGCTACATTATGTGACAAAGTAAAGAACAGCTTTGAAGAACGACCAAAATTATTTGTTACTTTTATCGGACGATTTCTGATCTGTCGAGCCCGAGCGAAGTCTCTGCTTTGTGTTGTGATCTGTCGAGCCCGAGCGAAGTCTCTGCTTTGTGTTGTGATCTGTCGAGCCCGAGCGAAGTCTCTGCTTTGTGTTGTGATCTGTCGAGCCCGAGCGAAGTCTCTGCTTTGTGTTGTGATCTTTCGAGCCCGAGCGAAGTCTCTGCTTTGTGTTGTGATCTGTCGAGCCCGAGCGAAGTCTCTGCTTTGTGTTGTGATCTGTCGAGCCCGAGCGAAGTCTCTGCTTTGTGTTGTGATCTCAATTCAACTTCGCGCGGTCGGTACCGACTGTGCGAAGTTGAATTGAGATCACAACATTCACAACACAAAGCAGAGACTTCGCTCGGGCTCGTTGTACGGAGACACCGGTGGTGCTGTGATTGAACAAGACCTGTACAAACCCCCTGCAGCATTATAGCAGTAACAAGACCTGTACAAACCCCCTGCAGCATTATAGCAGTACCGTAAAATACGCCAACATTGCCACCAAGGGTATTTTTGCCCGAAGATCAATTTATAAGCAAATCTTCAAAGTACTAAAATATCTGAATACTATGGTAACATTTATTGACTTTGGTAAAAAAAAGGTTATTTAGCTAGCAATACTGTCTATCTGGTATGTCGCAACCTTCACTCAGTAACTTGTTGGAACTTATCGAGTACGGTGCGTATTTTTGCGGGCAAATTTTGGTGCAGAATCAAACGTGAATTGTGCGTGATGGCGAAAACACAGGTTAGTATAATTTGTAATTTGTTATACAAAAACACTTCAAGATTATTAATATGTTATAATCATTGCTGAAGGTCTTTTAAAACAAAAGTTATAACGGTGGGCAAAATTATCCAGTAATGTTGCGATCCACTATTGACAACATTACCCGACATCAAAATAAGCTTAGGGTTGGCACCTAGGAAACTTTTTTTTATTATTATTAATTTAAAGAAATCATTCAAACCAGTAGTATTACCCGAGATCGGAATAGGTTGAGTATATTGGCCCAAACTTCTAGGAAGTAAAGTAAAAAAGTAAGTAACATGTGAATTCCTTTGAATTCTGAACTTTAAAATAATTTTGAGATTTTATTTTATACGAGGGAGATTCACATGCTTCTTACTTCGTCCGAAGTTCCTTGAAGCTTAGGCAAATACTATGTAGGTACCTATTCCGATTCTCTGGTACTGGGTCCAGTCCAGAAGTTTGGAGTCTTTTCAGTTCAAACGGATGATTTTGATTGTTTGTTTTGTCAAAAGCAGACATGATCGAGTGTTCTAAGCATGGAAAGTCTGCCGAGAGTGTTTTTTTTAATACATATATCTACCCGTCAAAGTTGGGGCGGGCTGTTAGTAAAATAATTATAAGAATATTAGAAGTTCCTATTAAAAAGTTCTCTGTACCAAGCTAATGGATAGGTACTAGATAACTGATATACATAATCCAAAACATTACATAGATAAATATTTTAATCATACATAGAAAACGACCAGAACACCCGGAACAAATATCAGCAGATCGTACAGATATTTGTCCCAAGGTGGGAATCAAACCCGCAACCTCCTGCGTCGTAGGCAGACCTTCGCCCACCACGCCACTGAGGTCGCTACTGACACCTATCCCACTTACATCTCTTTTGATCGTCACCGAAGACTTATCCTTGATAATATTAATATTGTTATTTGGTTTATTTCAGAAAAATAAGAATAAATCTAGAGTTCGACAAAGAAAGTCAAGACGAAAAATTGGAACCAGAATGTATAAAAATTACACTGAAAAAAATTTTGTTTGAATAAAACTTTATTATATAAATAAATAAAAAATAACCTTTTTTTTGAAACCTACAACACACTTTGCAGAAAAAGAAGAAAAAGCCATCAAGATCAGTTTAGTAAGATGTGCCAACCCTAGCACTTTTCAAAGGCGAAATGTGGATTGTATGAAAAAGATAAAAAAGGTCAGGGTAATTTTGCCCAGCCACTTTGGTAGGAAACCTTTTATGGTATTATTTTAATTTCTAAAGTAAACGCCATTATTGCCAAAATTCTTGTATTGGACTTTATGTCATCTGTTTAGAGGCCTTATTTGCGTCAAAAATCAACGTGGGTAATGTTGGCAAAAAGTCCAGATAACTTTGCCCGCTCTCAAAATGAATAAAATACTTAACTTAATATTGACGAATAATAAAATCTGATAAAACAATAGATGCACATTATCTTATAATTGCAGATTCTAAAAGAAAATACCTTCGTTTCCATAGAAATGTTATACAAAAATTTAAATTATTCGAAAAAAGCTGGCAAAGTTGGCGTGTTTCACGGTAACAAGACCTGTACAAACCCCCTGCAGCATTATAGCAGTAACAAGACCTGTACAAACCCCCTGCAGCATTAAACAACCAAACCAACAAATAGGTTTAAAACTGTCAAAAACCTGGGTCTGATCGTAGACAGTGAGTTGTCCTGGGGTCCGCAATTGGCTGAACTCAGCCGAAGGATGTTTGCATCGGCCGGCTCACTGCGACGACTTCGCAATTTCCTTCCAACTTCCACTAAAATTACACTCGCCCAGTCCCTTTTGCTCCCTATCCTTGACTACGCCGACGCCTGCTATCCGGACCTTACTGAAGATCAACTAAATAAGCTTGAGCGCCTCCAGAATTTCAGCATCAGGTTCATATTTGGCCTTCGCAAATATGACCACGTATCCGAGTATCGCGCTAAACTCAAGTGGTTGCCCATCCGACTTCGCAGGAATACTCACATACTATCCCTCTTGTACAGTATCTTGTTCTATCCTCACAGTCCATCTTATCTCAAGGAGAGCTTTGAATTCCTGTCTGACTCTCATTCTCTCTCGTTGCGTTCATCAGCAACTCTCGTCTTAAAAGTTCCTGCCCACTCTACTACTTTTTATGAAAAATCCTTCACTGTACAAGCTATCCGTCTATGGAATGCTCTTCCCCTGGACATCAGACGTGCAAAATCGCTTCCTATATTTAAAAAACGGCTTCACCAGTATTATTTATCCGCATAACAAGATAATACCAGTTTTTTATGTGTATGTAAGTTTATTAATAAAATAAATAAAAAATATCAATGTATATGTATATAAATTTTATTTTATTTTTATCATTAGTAAGTATAGTATAATGCATGTTAGTTCTTATGGTAGTTAGTGTATGTAAAATGTAATTATTTTATTTTCAATGCCACCGTCTATTATTGTTCTTTTATGTCCAGTCCATCCCAAGGTTGCCTGGAAGAGATCGCTCAAGGCGATAAGGCCGCCCTTTGTACTTCTTTTATTTCATGTTTTTTTCTTTTGTATTGTATTTTGTGTTTGTGTGGTACAATAAAGAGTTTTCTATCTATCTATCTAAGACCTGTACAAACCCCCTGCAGCATTATAGCAGTAACAAGACCTGTACAAACCCCCTGCAGCATTATAGCAGTAACAAGACCTGTACAAACCCCCTGCAGCATTATAGCAGTAACAAGACCTGTACAAACCCCCTGCAGCATTATAGCAGTAACAAGACCTGTACAAACCCCCTGCAGCATTATAGCAGTAACAAGACCTGTACAAACCCCCTGCAGCATTATAGTAGTAACAAGACCTGTACAAACCCCCTGCAGCATTATAGTAGTAACAAGACCTGTACAAACCCCCTGCAGCATTATAGCAGTAACAAGACCTGTACAAACCCCCTGCAGCATTATAGTAGTAACAAGACCTGTACAAACCCCCTGCAGCATTATAGCAGTAACAAGACCTGTACAAACCCCCTGCAGCATTATAGTAGTAACAAGACCTGTACAAACCCCCTGCAGCATTATAGCAGTAACAAGACCTGTACAAACCCCCTGCAGCATTATAGCAGTAACAAGACCTGTACAAACCCCCTGCAGCATTATAGTAGTAACAAGACCTGTACAAACCCCCTGCAGCATTATTTATTTATTTATTTATTTAAAGATAGAAGTTTACAGTAAAAACCAAAACACTTACTATCCTATGCTATTATCTATATTACATCTATGTTAAAACTTAAGTATATTAGAAGACATTTAACTATAACACATAGCTTGTCGTGAAATATGTCGACATGCTGGAACTCGTGTACGAACTCGTTCAGTAGTTGGAGTGCACGAACAGTTGGTGCATTGTTTCCGTGCTTTGTTCGGAGGGCGACGCCGCCGCCAGCGCCACCGAACAAGCGGTGCCGTCGACGAGTACCCGCACGTACGTAGTTATTTGGTACGAAGATATTGATTCTGCTTAATACGTCTGGATTATTTACTCTATTGTGTAATATAAGATAGTAGTGGATTCCGAGTTGAAGCTTACGTCTCAGCTCCAACGTATCCACACCTACCATCCCAGATACAAACAAAGATGGATACAGATATGGATAGTATCCATGCTGCCTTTTATATAGGTACCTACAAAATTTCCGCTGTATTCTTTCCAACATCAATGTATATTTCGCTTCACGCGGGTCCCACACTATGGCGCTATACTCTAGCTTACTGCGGACAAAAGCATTATATAACATGATGGGCACCCTAGAGTCCAGGAATTGATTAGAGGTTCTCATTATGAACCCCAAGATTTTATTCGCATTCTTACACAGGGAAATTACATGCTTGCGAAAGTCAAGTCGTGAGTCCATAATGAGCCCTAGATCACGAATCTCACTGACTCTTTCCATGATGTCACCGTCTAACGTATAAGGCGGTGCTAAAGGTTGTTGCAGTCTAGAAAAGGTAATGACCTTACACTTGGAGACATTGAAATCCAGCCTGTTCGACTGGCTCCACCTTACGACCGAGTCTATGTCCTTCTGCATCGCCATACACTCAGAGGCCTCACCAATCGAGAGGTAGATCTTCAGATCATCGGCAAACATAAGACAGTCACATGTGTTAAGTACCCGGGGCAAGTCGTTTATCATGGCTAAGAAGAGAGTTGGACCAAGTGTGCTTCCCTGACTCACCCCAGACCTTGTGTAGAACTCATCCGACCGGTAGATACTCAGCTGCACATATTGCCTTCGATCTTTAAGGTAATCAGCGAAGAACTTTATCAGGTGGAGCGTGCAACCGAGCAACGACAGTTTCTGTAGTAGTATGTCGTTATCAACAACATCGAATGCGCGCCTAAAGTCAAGAAATACAGCGTCAACCTGTCTTCCCGCATCCATTTGTGTCGCCACATAGTCCACAAAAGTGATATGGTTAGTGGTCGTCGAGCGAGCAGTACGGAAGCCATGCTGTTTGTCACTAAGGCTGACTTCCAGCTGGCGGCTTAGGTAGTAATTTAGGATTGTTTCGAAGACTTTACCAAACACATTCAAGACAGCTATTGGCCTAAAGTTTACTACGTCAACCGACGAGCTAATTTTGGGCACAGGAGTTACTCTTGAAACTTTCCATCTCTTTGGATAACGACAGGAGCATAAAGAAAGATTAAAGAGATGGTGTAAAGGACTTTCCAAGTTTGATATACAGTCCTTAACTAGAAAAGGCGGGATCGCATCTGGACCAGCAGCTGCTGATGGTTTTAGCCGACGCACAGCGCGGCGGACATCAGCTAAAGAGACGTATTCCACAGCAATGGTTCGTGCATCTCCGGTATCAGCACATTGTGCTTTCGCAGCATCCAGCACAGGGGCACCGCTGAGGAAAACGGAGCTGAAGTACTCACCAAACGCATTAGCTGCGCCTTGACCCGCCACCGTCTTTCCATTATGTACGTATTCACTTAACTGAGTTCTCTGCTTTCGTCTATCTCTCACATGTTTCCAAAATTGCTTGGGATCACGACGGATATTGGATCCTATCGACCTGATATAGAGTTGGTACGCATCATCTATGAGATATTTAGTGAGAGTTCGGTGGTATCTAAATACTTCTCGGTTAAATTGTAGGCCTTTTTCTTTATATTTACATAGATGAAAGTGCTTAATTTTAAGTTTGTCAATTATTTCTGCCGTGTACCATGGTGGATACTGACGGCGCGATTTGGAGGGACCTGCCTTCTTTGTTGGAACATGGTTTGTTATTGTTTCGTTTAGCTTCGAATAAAACAAGTCCGTTGCAGAGTCAATATCTTCGTTACCTAAGACATCATCCCAATTGATGGCAGAAATGTTAAGGTAAAGCTCACAGAAGTCAGCTTTGCGAAAGTCCCAAATAGGCGCGTAAGTAAGTTGATTATTATTATCATCTCTGCGAGGGCATGGTAGTGCAATTGCACTCCGGGGGAGCGACAAAGTTACCTCGAACGGAGGATGGTACGCATCAGCAGGAACCAATGGTTCAATGTCACTATCTGAAACCGATATACTACCGATTTCGAGATTAGTTAGTACAAGATCCAGCATGCCGCCAAATGAATTTAAAACATTACAATGCTGCTCAAGATTACAGAACTGTGTAAAAAAGTCAAACTGCATTTTTACATTGGCACTACATGAATTTAAATTAAAATCTCCTACTATTACAATATCAAAGTTTGATGAATATTTACAAACAAAGTTTTCCAGACAGCCCAAAACATCAAGGTATTTCCTATCAGTGTAGCTAGGTGGTATATAAACAACACTGATGACAAAGGTAATATTTTTCCAAGTTATCTTAGCAAACAGTATCTCCTTATCTTCTGTAAGCTCGTCAACATCCGTGATTTGACGGACGGAATAATGGTCTCGCACTGCTAGAAGGACTCCACCCCAACCGGTGTCTCCCGCACGATCCTTACGCAGCACTACATACCCCGGGGGAAACAACTCTGCTTCAAGGACTGAGCCCGTCAAGAAGGTCTCTGTAAGGGCAAGGATATCGCTAGAACTTGACAATATATTTTTATAAAAAACTAATGTTTTGCTCCTTAGGCCTCTGACGTTTTGGTAGTAGATACCAATGTTCTTAGTCCGCTTGCTGTTTCCCATTTTTGCCTCGAAAAAGCTGTTTCCAGGGCTTAATACATATGTCCTCCGCCCAACACTCCGGGGAAAGGACAAGTTCCGACAGTTTGGAGGGTACTCCTACTTTGAATGAAGCATACAACCCACGAGACTTCAACACTTCCACCGTGCAGACATCTTCCTTACATATGCTCTTCAGATGCTCTTTTACTTTGTCGGGGCTTGTTCCCAGCTTCACGTAGAAGAGGTGAAGATATTTAATCCTCTCGGATGCCTCCAGGATGGTGGAGCCCGGCGTAGCAGTTCCACGTTGCACATTGGAAAGAGACACACGAGGTTGCACCTGTTTGACTTCAGAGCGTCTGTCACCTAAGCCCTTCGTGGTGTTTATGGGAGCCAACTGAACTCCAGACTCCCTACGTAGTTTCGCCCCTTTGCCAGCAACCAGAGTCCAGTCATCAGCATGTTGATCTCCAGATGCAGCAGAGTCTTTTTGAGGTTTGGTATGTGTGACTCCCAGGTTCACATGACATGGGCTCTTCTTGCCTGAGCAGACGCTGGTGGGCTTTTTTGAAGCTGCAGTTAGTATCTGTGGGCTTAGCTCTTCTTCAACAGCCGACACAGCACCAGGAGCAGTTAGATGACCTGATAAGTGGTTCTTAGTGCTGTCGGACGGTAATCCTGTCGGCTCGGCGGAAACCCCTGCAGCAGATGAAACTTCCAACGAAGCTCCACCTTGTCCAACACCCGCATTGAGCTTAACCAGGTCGTCGAATAGGATCCGGAGATTTTCCGACATCACAGCATTAATACGCTCGGCTATCAGCTCCCCTAGACCGCTGTACAAACGCGCTTCTAGGGCCTCCATAGTTTTCTGGAGCTGCTTCTTCACTATAATTTCGACAGCCGAAGACAAGTGGTCAGCCAGGAGTGATGCGGTAACCACGGTATCCATAGGGATCTGTGGGCTGTCTGGAACAGAGGTTATTGGAATGTCTGGGTCTGCGGAAGGGTGACCTTCTGATAGGGGCTGGAGGTGCTCGAAAAAGGAAGCAGTATCGGTATCAGGTTGAGTGGCATCTTTACCAACTGTATGTTTCTGTGTCGACTGATGATCCAATAGAGATTGCAGCTCAAGACTTTGGGTTTTCTTATTCCTAGGGCGTAGGGTAACATTTTCATATGCCCCCGGCTGGAAACTGTATGTAGCGAGTGGTGGCGGTGTGGAAAAAGTACTTATGCCTCCCCGTTGTACCCGTACAGGTGTGTTTCGGTTATCAGTCTTCGGGAGGTTGCAGTGGCATTCAACACATATCCAGGAAGCTAAGAAGTCAGCCTGTAGAGTCTCAAAATTTTGTTCGCCGATATTGGCGCATATTGGGTCATAACAGCTCATACATTTGCAGCACGTCATTTGTTTCCCATCAGGAATTTCATTCAGGCATCCTGCACATACTATGGACGCCATGTCAGGTAGGTACTTATTTAGTTATTAATTTAGTTATTGAGTTATTGACTTCCGTGGTTGTTTGCGCAACGCCAATAAATATTACCCGTTTAAATAGGTATAGGGCTACTATCAAGTGCTGTTCATAGTTATAGCCGACGCTGTGTAACGAACTAAACTATTTGATTTACGTATTATATCTAATCACGTAGTATAGTTCAGCCAAGTGTATTGTCTCCGCAGATGGGCTAGTGTTGTCTCCTAGTGCTTATGTCAATGTCTTATGTCTCAGCATTCAAACTTGACAGTTGACTTACGTCAATTAGATGTCAACAACAAGACGTCAAAACAAAACAAAACTCCAACAGCTGGTGATAAATGTGATAATGGAGTTTGCCGGAAGTTTCTTGTTTTTCTGCGTTTGTTGCAAAATTGCGGGTCGAAAATCTTCCAAAAACCGAAAATGTCCGCTGGGGCCTTGATGGTTTCACGATGTAAATAGTGCCAAAACTCCAACTATGTGGTATGGTGATGCTGTTTTAATATATGAAAGTGATTTACCAGCAATGGCCGGCCCGTGGATTTCCCTCGAAGTTTGGTTTCTTCAGGTATATTGTTTAGTTGACAATGTTTTGCGGGACACACGAAATAACACGTCTGCTCGATTTAGGCACCGGAAGTCGTCTCGTATATTATAGCAGTAACAAGACCTGTACAAACCCCCTGCAGCATTATAGTAGTAACAAAACCTGTACAAACCCCCTGCAGCATTATAGCAGTAACAAGACCTGTACAAACCCCCTGCAGCATTATAGCGGTAACAAGACCTGTACAAACCCCCTGCAGCATTATAGTAGTAACAAAACCTGTACAAACCCCCTGCAGCATTATAGCAGTAACAAGACCTGTACAAACCCCCTGCAGCATTATAGCAGTAACAAGACCTGTACAAACCCCCTGCAGCATTATAGTAGTAACAAAACCTGTACAAACCCCCTGCAGCATTATAGCAGTAACAAGACCTGTACAAACCCCCTGCAGCATTATAGCAGTAACAAGACCTGTACAAACCCCCTGCAGCATTATAGCGGTAACAAGACCTGTACAAACCCCCTGCAGCATTTCCGTGCAGTAAATGAAACTGTCCATCGTGATTATTATGTAGCCTGTAATTTATTTGAAACCTACAAATTGAGATAGGCAGCGCTTGCGTTTTGACTTTTTGGGCGCTATTTTGACTCTCCTTTACCTAGTACTTCATAATTTTAGTTCGGGTAGTTTCCGTTTGGCGCCACCTGTCGATTACGTCGAGCGAGTCGCTCGCAAAGTTTCCTCAGTTGGCGTTTGTCTTTCGTTGCGACTGGTTAGGTGCAAAAAACGACGTAGTCGGTCGAAATATATTTTGGATTTTTTTCTATCTAAAGTAATATAGTAAGTGCAACTCAAGACAAACTGTAAGTAAATTCTAAGACCTTTCTTTGCAGTAGAGTTTTTAATAAATATTAAACTTAGTGCTTTTTCTTTTAGTAGAAATATGAGTGACAACGAAGCACGGGAAAATGACTCTCCAGTTACAGGAACGAGCAGCGTGAGAAGAAAAATTAACTACAAGCGACCGCAGCGAGTTTACAGTAGCAGCGACGAGGACGGTGACGATGAAGACACGAGTGTGTCTACCGACACCAAAACGTACTCGTACCAGGGATGACGTAGCTGATCAGAGGTTGGATTTTCTCCAAAAACAAGTTAGTGAGCTTAAATATCTCTTGACCAGAAATTACCATGATGTGCAAAAATTCAACCGACAATGACCCTTCTTGACAATTTAAAAGATGATGATTCAGTAGCGTCATGTTTGATTAAACCTGATGAACCAGATTTCGAATGGGACGATTGTAGTTACGATTACGTCAGAAGTTGTCAAGCGTACGACCGAATCGAAGCTCAAATACCTGCGTAAAATTCAACATTTTGATAGTTCAGAATGGAATAGCGTCCGTTATACGGATGTTCAAAAGAAATATATTTCTTCGCCAGCGTTTACTAATCTGGCAATAAATGATGAGCTTATGCACCAAAGAATCTTTGCAGACTGCACTAAAAGATTTGCTAGCCTGGAGCGCCGACAGCGACACACAGTTGACAAGGGCTTCGTTGACAACCATAGTCCACGAGCTGTTTTCGAATACGTGTCCATACATGTCGGTGTCCAAAGATTTGTTACAGATGGTCTGCGGAAGGCGGGCTAATATAATAGAGCACAGAAGAGAGAACGTCTTGTCTGCGGTCAAGGACAAATACAACAAAGTAGTTTTAAGGAAAACCCCTCCTAGCTGCGAATACGTCTTCCAGGCAAAGGAATTCAGTGATGCCGTGAGCAAAGGTCCATACACAACCGGCCGTACTTGCCTGCCGAGGGTAACCAGGTCATACACAACCGGCCGTACGTGCCTGCCGAGGGCAACCAGGCCGCACCAAGGCGGTCAAACGAGGGTATAACCACCCAAATAGAACCAGCAAGCTTCCGTTTCTGGTAAAGGCAAGTCACTCGCTGGAACCAATGCGAAAAACAAATCTCATCAACGACCAAGAGATAACTACCGAGACAATCAACGAAAGCCATGACTATGCCGTGATTTTCAAAGCCGGTCAATTGCGCCATTACCATCATGTCTGGCAAACCATGAGGATCCCAGCCCACATTTTGAAAATAAAACAGGGTTACCGAATACCCTTTTTTTGGGATCTAACACCTCCTCACCCCACAAATTGTCACGTATTGTTTCTTAAGGAAATGTAATTACAACACCTCTTTGTATTTGCTCTGTGGTGATACCATAACAAATTAGTTCGTAGAACTTCACGTCAACTTTTTAGATTGTTTCACTATGAGTTTACATAAAGTATGACTACTGGGTACTGGGAGAGGAAGTATTTCACACTCTATTTATACGTATAGCATTTACATTAAGAAAACCTCGTTTTCTATAAGAACTTTTTCGGTTTATAATGGGTATGCTAGCATAACGCCAGCACGAGTGTTATTTTATAGTCTTGTTCCATATCTCTGTTCCTATGAGAGCAATCATTATGAAATTTTGCATAGCTCAGATGCTATTTATACTCTTTTTTTGTGTATAACTTTGTTGCTATAGTATAAGCCGTTTTTGAGAACGGTCGTGTGTACGCTAGCTTGATCGTTATGCTGGCGTACCCACAAACAATGGTCATTATTTCTTAAACCAAGTAGGCACTATTTATTTTACTTTTGCACTGATTATACGCTATTTATTAGGCATAACAACAAACTCGAATTCGGTTATGTGTACGCTACCATCACGGACACGGTTATGTGTACGCTACCATCACGGACACGTACAGCATGAGTGCGGTGCGGATGCGCCGCGCCTCGCGGTGGTCGAGCTGACCAGTGTGCAGCATGCCGGTCAGGAGCGGACTGTGGGACGTGCGTACTTCAGTACGCACGTCCCACAGTCCGCTCCCTGATCGAATATCCAACAATGAAAAAGATATAAAAAACCCTTAAATATTTTAAGTGTAAAGAAAACTGCGGACATGTCCGTTAGAATTATTATAACTTTAATTGATACCATACCACCAGATCTAGCTTATATATCTAATTAATCTAATAATTAATTGTGGCGTATTTCCTGATCTAATGAAATGTAGTAAAATAATCCCCTGTAGACCAATATCATCAATAATAATAAAAAAATAATCAAAGAAACTAACGTAAAATACAAGACATGCTCGTAAGTGCATTAAAAAATATATACCCGGTCACTCCTGTGTTATGAATGTGATCAGCATCGACCTCGTGCGGACTCGATGTCCTGTGCCTCTCGGTCACTCCTGTGTTATGAATGTGATCAGCATCGACCTCGTGCGGACTCGATGTCCTGTGCCTCTCGGTCACTCCTGTGTTATGAATGTGATCAGCATCGACCTCGTGCGGACTCGATGTCCTGTGCCTCTCGGTCACTCCTGTGTTATGAATGTGATCAGCATCGACCTCGTGCGGACTCGATGTCCTGTGCCTCTCGGTCACTCCTGTGTTATGAATGTGATCAGCATCGACCTCGTGCGGACTCGATGTCCTGTGCCTCTCGGTCACTCCTGTGTTATGAATGTGATCAGCATCGACCTCGTGCGGACTCGATGTCCTGTGCCTCTCGGTCACTCCTGTGTTATGAATGTGATCAGCATCGACCTCGTGCGGACTCGATGTCCTGTGCCTCTCGGTCACTCCTGTGTTATGAATGTGATCAGCATCGACCTCGTGCGGACTCGATGTCCTGTGCCTCTCGGTCACTCCTGTGTTATGAATGTGATCAGCATCGACCTCGTGCGGACTCGATGTCCTGTGCCTCTCGGTCACTCCTGTGTTATGAATGTGATCAGCATCGACCTCGTGCGGACTCGATGTCCTGTGCCTCTCGGTCACTCCTGTGATATGAATGTGATCAGCATCGACCTCGTGCGGACTCGATGTCCTGTGCCTCTCGGTCACTTCGCTGCGCCACTGTGATGCGTGCATTGTTGTTACAGAGGGGGTGTGTCGCTGTCCATCGCAGCTGGTGTACGTGCCACCTCCCCGCCCGCCGCCGCACCCGCCGCCCGCCTCGCCCTCTGCCGAGCACATACCCACACCGCCCATAGAGATTGGTGAGAGAACACACACACAGATGATGTACGTGCGGCTTTCCCGCACGCCGCCGACCTCGCGAACCACTTCGCCCTCCGCCGAGCTCATATCTACGCCACCCTCTGAGATTGAAGAGAGACATACAGACACAGCTGGTGTATGTGCCGGCCTACCAGCCCGCTGCCGTACCATCCGGCCCTCATCGTCATCCACCAAGCGCATACTTACCGAGATTGGTGGGAGAATACACATACACAAACATACACACAGCTGGTGTATGCGCCACCTCCCCGCCTGCTGCCGTCCAACCGGCCCCCCTCGCCTTTTACCAAGCGCATACCCACCGAGATTGGTGGGAGAATACACATACACAAACATACACACAGCTGGTGTATATGCCACCTCCCCGCCCGCTGCCGTACCAACCGGCCCCCCTCGCCATCCACCAAGCGCATACCCACTGAGATTGGTGGGAGAATACACATACACAAACTTAGAGTAATAAGACATAGAGTGATAATTTCATACAAAATTCCACTCAAAGTTGAAGCCAAAAAACAACCAATGTGTGCGTAAGCGGCACGTTATTACATTAGCCGACACGCACACAAGTGCACAAATAATGTTGCAAGTAATTAACATTTTTCCCGTAAGGTCGGGAAATTGTAACATTTAGTAAGGAGTAAATGATTTGCACATTTATCACTTTTCTGTTAGATGATATTTCATTAACTTTATAATTAACTAGCGGCCCGTCCCGGCTTTGCACGGGTGGACATTTATTTCTAAACATTTTGGGATAAACGTAGAGTAAATGTATCTTTATGCAGGACAATTTATACTTTTATTCGACTACCTACCTCGTTGGTCTAGCGGTCGCGTTTTCAACCGGTGATAATGAGGTCCCGGGTTCAAATCCCGGGTCGGGCCAAGATTTTGGGTCTTTTTTAGCAAGAAATATTCACAGTAGCAGCCCGGTCGTGTCGGTCTGCCGCCGTCCTATCGTTGCCCGCGTGCGTTGCTACCTGCGCTGAACGAGGCCACACCGCGCACCGGCCACAGCGCGGGGTGGCGGCGGCGCGGCGCGGCGCGGCTGCGTTTATTTTTATTATTTATTCGTAGTACCAGTGTAAAGTAGAAATAGAAAAAACAAAGAAGTAGATACATATCTATGGGGTAAAATATTTTTTGGTCTATAGCTAGCAACATTTATTTGTAATGGCG
Source organism: Eupithecia vulgata (assembly GCA_946478455.1). Classification (NCBI taxonomy): domain Eukaryota; kingdom Metazoa; phylum Arthropoda; class Insecta; order Lepidoptera; family Geometridae; genus Eupithecia; species Eupithecia vulgata. The sequence continues at coordinate 157,510 of OX297873.1, read as the reverse complement.
TGTGTTTTGTTTACATTTTATTTTTGTGCATAAACTACTGTTTTACTCAAGAATATAAGATGCCAGGTTGTACTTACCCGTGAAATGGAATCTTCGGTTGTTTATGGTAATTATGTGAAGAGTTGTGACACCCTTTCACTGCACAATACGTCATTTTTATTAAAAATTCGTAGAGCTCTTCCCAGTAGGCCTTGACCTTGAGCACTGACGCGTCGAGCGATGTACTTAGCCTTTAAAGGCTAACTTGCAATTGCTTCACTTCGCGTGCGCCTACTAGGGTTCTATGCCTAGTTATTCTAAGTACACAAACATACACACAGCTGGTGTATATGCCACCTCCCCGCCCGCTGCCGTACCAACCGGCCCCCCTCGCCATCCACCAAGCGCATACCCACCGAGATTGGTGGGAGAATACACATACACAAACATACACACAGCTGGTGTATGCGCCACCTCCCCGCCTGCTGCCGTCCAACCGGCCCCCTCGCCTTCCACCAAGCGCATACCCACCGAGATTGGTGGGAGAATACACATACACAAACATACACACAGCTGGTGTATGCGCCACCTCCCCGCCTGCTGCCGTCCAACCGGCCCCCCTCGCCTTCCACCAAGCGCATACCCACCGAGATTGGTGGGAGAATACACATACACAAACATACACACAGCTGGTGTATGCGCCACCTCCCCGCCTGCTGCCGTCCAACCGGCCCCCTCGCCTTCCACCAAGCGCATACCCACCGAGATTGGTGGGAGAATACACATACACAAACATACACACAGCTGGTGTATATGCCATCTCCCCGTCCGCTGCCGTACCAACCGGCCCCCCTCGCCATCCACCAAGCGCATGCCCACCGAGATTGGTGGGAGAATACACATACACAAACATACACACAGCTGGTGTATATGCCACCTCCCCGCCCGCTGCCGTACCAACCGGCCCCCCTCGCCATCCACCAAGCGCATACCCACCGAGATTGGTGGGAGAATACACATACACAAACATACACACAGCTGGTGTATATGCCATCTCCCCGTCCGCTGCCGTACCAACCGGCCCCCCTCGCCATCCACCAAGCGCATGCCCACCGAGATTGGTGGGAGAATACACATACACAAACATACACACAGCTGGTGTATGCGCCACCTCCCCGCCTGCTGCCGTCCAACCGGCCCCCCTCGCCTTCCATCAAGCGCATACCCACCGAGATTGGTGGGAGAATATACAAACTCACACTCGAAAACGACTGGCCTCAAAAAATCCTTGAGTTCGTTTCGCAGAGTCGTTAGTGATGTCGAAACTGGGCTCTATTCACGTAATTTATAGTGGAATAGAGAAGTTCACTCAATCCAAGGTAAGTAAGAGTAAGTCGCAACCTGCAACCGCACGCCCCGTGACTTGACAGTTGACTCCTCCACTAGTATAAGGAAATTTTGAAGGCTATTTTTGAGTCGAGTAAAACTGGAGGACTACTGACGATATGCTTACAGCATCATCGCGTAGGTGTTTCAGTTAGTTGGCAAGATGTCTTGTGCCGCGGGGTGCGGGATGCGGGGTGCGGGCGCGTCATTAACTAGATGTTGTGTTGTTGCAGTGGAGACGCCGCCGCCGCTGACCCGCGTGTGCGCGTGCTGCAGCCGCGCGCGGCCCGTGCTGCCCCGCCACAAGCACGTGCTCGCACTGCAGTTCACGAATATGCCTCTCAACTCAGGTACCGACGCACCGACCAGACTACACCACACCATACCACATGACACTGCACCTCACTACAACAATATTGCACCAACCAGACTACACAGCACCACACCATACCACACTGCACCTCACTACAACAATATTGCACCAACCAGACTACACAGCACCACACCATACCACACTGCACCTCACTACAACAATATTGCACCAACCAGACTACACAGCACCACACCATACCACACTGCACCTCACTACAACAATATTGCACCAACCAGACTACACAGCACCACACCATACCACACTGCACCTCACTACAACAATATTGCACCAACCAGACTACACAGCACCACACCATACCACACTGCACCTCACTACAACAATATTGCACCAACCAGACTACACAGCACCACACCATACCACACTGCACCTCACTACAACAATATTGCACCAACCAGACTACACAGCACCACACCATACCACACTGCACCTCACTACAACAATATTGCACCAACCAGACTACACAGCACCACACCATACCACACTGCACCTCACTACAACAATATTGCACCAACCAGACTACACAGCACCACACCATACCACACTGCACCTCACTACAACAATATTGCACCAACCAGACTACACAGCACCACACCATACCATATCGCACCGACCAGACTACACCACACCATAATACCAAAACGGAACGACCAAACCAGACTTAGTTGGTAAATACGTCCACCCACACCCGACTGCAGCTCGTCACACCACACCAGCCACAGCACACACAGTATGTTCCTGTTTCTAAAGGCCTTTGTGTTTCGTATATAATGCGGGACTTTCTGGGCACGGAGCATCGTATCCAGTTGTGCGATTCGCTAGTTTTGTCCAAACTAGGCCATGTTGAGAACATGTCTGGCGGGGTGTCCGCTCGCTCGTTCACAAGACCATATGCAACGCCAACAAAATTCATATACCTACGAGTATTTGCTTCCCAAAACCTCGCAAGCCCACATCTCATCTTTCATTATGTAATAAACAAGTTTATTGCAAAATGAATCATTACAAATAATTACACAACAGTTTGTCTGACATTATAAAACATTAAGAATGACACTAAAAAAAAATCTTGTTCAAACAATTATGCATTAGCCTCAGATGCCTGAACTAGACTGAAAAGTCTGTAATACAGGCAGTCCCCTACGAGGTTACAGTTATAAAACAATTGTGACGTCTTCATTCATGTCATGAATGAAGACATAAAATTGTACAAAGATTTGATTGATTGCCATGATTCTAATCTTGTTATAAATATTTACAATTATGTAGAAAGATTTACAAATGATTATGCGTAATAAATTAAGTGATCCTAGTTTTAATTACTTCACTAAACAAAATTTAATTTATTTGTTTTATTGAGAATTTTGTATTTAATTTTAATAATAAATATAAATTAACCCTATGTCAAACTTCAATTGACTAGTTAATTAGACAATTAAACTTAAAAATAACTGCTTGTCAATTTCCTTGAGAAAGAGGGACTGTTCTTAACGAACTATTTCTTTAAGAAACAGCCTCAAAGGAAGTGGACATGGCGAAGCCCCGACCCTGAGACAAAAAACGAGATCGGGTTCATCATGACGGATAGCAAGCACATATTCAGAGATGTCTCAGTGATCAACAGGTTTAATACCGGATCTGATCACCGACTCCTCCGAGGCTCTCTGAATTTCAACCTGAAGCTTGAAAGAAACCGTCTGATGAAGTCCACGCTCCGACCTAACCCAATCCAAATCGTGGCGGGTACCGAGCAGTTCCAGCAGCTTCTCGGGGATAGATTTGTTGCCTTGGAACCCACTGATGACGCTGACGAGATCCTACACAATCTGATCGAAACGTTGAAGAACGAGGGCATCAAGTTATGCAAAAAGCAGCGCACTGGCAACAAGTCCTAACTCTCAGACATGACTCTCGGGCTGATGACAAAAAGACGGGAAACCACCCAAGCGACTTCGTCAGAGCGGTCAGACCTAAGCAAGCGAATTTTGAAGATGGTACGGCGCGACCTCCAGAACTCCAGCACAAGTCTGGCCTTTGTGGACTATGAAAAGGCCTTTGACTCGGTCGAAACCTGAGCTGTTCTGGAATTCTTACAGTGTTGCCAAGTAGACTATCGTTATATCGAGGTGTAGAGATGTCTTTATGATGCCGCCACCATGAGTGTCCAAGTACAGGGCCAGCAGTCTAAACCCATCCAACTGCGCAGAGGAGTGAGACAGGGGGATGTTACAGTTCAACGCACTTGTGAACAGTTTCGGGGAAACTGTTCACAAGCGCGTTGGAAGATGTGTTTAAGACGCTGGACTGGAAAGATAAGGGCATAAACATAAACGGCGATTACATACACCTGCGATTCGCTGATGACATTTATTTATTTATTTTCTTTAATTAACACGGTAACACCAATTACATACAATGACATAGTCTTAATGGCGTAGTCGCTGGAGGAGCTTAACCGGATGCTGATCAGACTTAATTAAATATATGAATAAATTAAATTCACTTAAATTAAATCAAATTGTAATGTTCACATTCCCCTACAGCGACAGCTTGCCAAATAACATTAGATATAAGCTAAACATGACATTGCATACTATTTCATGCAATAACAATGTTCATGTAATTGACACTAACAATATTGTTAGTAAAAAATATTATTTGACTAGAAAAGGTAGTTACTACCTTTCAAATTATTACAAAAAACAAATAGCTGTTTCGCTATTCTATTATTTTGATATTACAGCCAAAAATTTGGCTATACAAGATGCTTCTTTTGAGCATTGTAACAAACTTACTACCAAGACCTTGGAAGTTCTTCCAAGCCATATAAATTACATATAAAGACAATAGAGGAAGTCTCTAGCCCTAAACTGTCAAATAATATTGATTACACAAAAATTCAAAGAAACCAATCCTGTAAAATAAATGCAAAGTTTACTAACTTGGTGCATCAAAATATTCAAGGCTTAAAAAGTAAATTATTAGAGTTGGAATTGTACATGAACTCTTTTAATATTAACATCATCTGCTTAACTGAACACTGGTTGAAAAGCTATGAGCTCATGTTCAATTTCAATAACCACCAAGTTGGTAGCTGTTTTTGCAGATCACATGCTATTCGTGGAGGCTCATTATTTTTACTAAATAAATTCATGAAATTCAAAGACCGTCAGGACATAACATGCTTATCCGTAGAAAGCCACATTGAAGTAGCATGTGTAGAGTTGGAGCAAACAATTGTAGTAAGCGTATATACAGCCCACCATCAGCTTCTTTTGAAATATTTGAAAATGTCATGGAAGATATGTTATTTAAATTATCAAAATCAAACAAAACTCTCATGGTATGTGGAGATTTCAATATTGACCTTTTAGAAGCTTACTCCCTTAGTACTAGATTGACAAACTTATTTAACTCTTATAATTTAAGGCCATTATTTATGGAACCGACTAGAATCACTGAAACCTCAGCAAAATGTATAGATAATGTATTTGTTTGCCAAAATGAAAAAATTGTAAGTAAAACTATAATAAGCAATTTAAAATCAGATCACTTAGGTCAATTAATCAAATTAGAAATTCAAGTGAAAAATAATAATTGTAAAAGGAAAATAAATTACATACCTGTGACCATAAGTCGATTTGAACGGTTAAAATTGGATTGGGAATCTAAACCCTCACCTAATTACTCACACAACAACCCAAATGAGTCTTATTGCAGGTTTTTTACCAAATTCACCAATGCCTTTAATTCAATATTCACCCCCAAATCGATCATGGTCTCAGAAAAACTTAACTTTAGTGAGTGGGCAACAGTGGGTATACATAAGAGTAGACAAAAATTGTATGAACTGTATAGTGAAAAACAATATAATTTTAGCCAAGAGTTCAAAGAAAAAGTTAAAAATTACTCAAAAATGTTTAGGAAAGTTTGTCGAATAGCAAAGTCAAATTATATTAGCTCGAAAATTAAAACTAGTGAAAATGTAATAAAATCAACTTGGAAAATAATAAATAGTGAAACTGGAAAGGTCAGTACCTATGTTAATGATTACAATTTAAAGGTTAATGATTGCTCAATCAAAAATGATGTTGAAGTAGCCCAAGCATTTGAAAACTTTTTTACTGACATTCCAATCTCTACTACAAAGTGTCTAAACTCTTCTCAAATAATCGCTGAGTCATTACTCATTGAAAATGTACAAAAATGCAAAAATAAATTTAATTTCAACTATGTAGATGGAAAAGATATTAAAAAAGCCTTTAACCTTTTAAATATAAAGAAAACTGCAGACCTCTGGGGCATTTCCGTTAGAATTATTAAACCATTGATAGGTACCATTGCACCGGATCTGGCTTTAATATTCAACGAATCTATCGATTGTGGCGTATTTCCTGCTCTAATGAAATGTAGTAAAGTGGTCCCACTGTTTAAATCGGGTAGTAGATCTGACCCCACTAACTTTAGACCAATATCAGTACTGCCTACATTCAGCAAAGTTTTTGAAAAACTTATTTTACATCAAATGCTCAGGCATTTCAATGGCAATGACCTGCTACACTGTAAACAATTCGGGTTTACTCGCGGCAGGTCAACTACTGATGCTGGTGTAGAGTTAGTATCGCATATTTTTGATGCTTGGGAGAAGTCGCAATATGCTATAGGCGTTTTTTGCGACTTGTCAAAAGCATTTGATTGCGTACACCATGAAACATTAATCAGGAAACTACATCACTATGGAATAATGGACTCCTCTTTGGATCTTCTTACGTCTTACTTGAGTGATAGGATACAGAGAGTTGAGATTAATGGGAAACGGTCTGCGGGGTCTGTAGTTACAATGGGTGTACCGCAGGGTTCTATCCTCGGTCCTTTCTTATTTTTAGTTTATATCAACGACCTGCCTCATCTTGTAAAGAATAATCACGAGATTGTACTGTTTGCTGATGATACTTCTTTAATTTTTAAAATGAAACGACAGAGTACAAATTTTGACGATGTGAATAATGCAATCTCAAAAGTAGTCCATTGGTTTAGTGTCAATAATCTTTTGCTTAACGAAACCAAAACAAAATGTATTAGATTTATTCTACCTAATGTTAAACAAGTTAAGGATGATGTAAACGTAAAGGGAGAAACGTTAGAAATGGTTAAAAGTACCGTATTCTTAGGAATCTCTTTAGATAATAAACTTCAATGGGGCCCACACATAGATAAGTTATCGAAGAGACTTAGTTCTGCAGCGTATGCAGTCAAAAAAATCCGTTTTCTTACAGACGTGGATACATCTAGACTTGTTTATTTCAGCTACTTCCACAGTATTATGTCATATGGTATACTGCTGTGGGGGAACGCTGCAAATATTAACACCGTATTTGTGCTGCAGAAGAGGGCTGTTCGTGCTATCTATAATATGGGTCCCAGAGAATCCCTACGTGATAAATTTAAAGAAATAAACATAATGACAGTCCCCTGTCAATATATTTATGAAAACTTGCTGTGCCCACAACCAGGCTTCACAAGATAAATGTATCTTTCAAAGGGCAATGTATACGCTTCTACAACAAAACTCCTAGTGAGTTGCAAAATCTATCAATTAATAAATTCAAACAAATTGTCAAAACTTTTCTGTGCAAAAAGGCTTACTACAAAAATATCAGATTATTTAGAAGATAAAAAAGCTTGGGACGGGTTTTGCTCCAACTCGAAAAATAACAACTAACAGGTTAAAGGTTTCTTCGTCGCTTCTTTACTTTAGTCTACACACCGAAGCGACAGAAATCAAAAACATCACTTTATTTCCGTGTCAGTGTTTTATTTTAGTATACATTTTTGTATTTATGGAAATAAAGAATTTTTGATTTTGATTTTTGATTTTTGCTGGACGCATCGGTTTTGGCATGAACTTGGTTAAGACCAAGGTCATAATGATTTTAAGAAGTTAATCATTATTAATATTAATTGACTGATGGTGCAATAAAGTTATAATCTATCTTTTAATTTTTTTCAAATGACACAGGTAAGTACCTAGTTATAGTATATAATATTTATATAAAACTTTATGTTTGTATCGTATATAATGGTAAGTACCTATTTATTAATTTCTAATCATAGTTATAGACCAGGGTCGATAATTTTTAAAACCAAAAAAAATAATAGTAGGATGAAACCCATTAGAAAAGGAGGGGAATATTATAAAAATGAAAGGAAAAATAATTTACGGGCGATCTGAGGTCGGGAAGGGGATGGGGGTGAGTTTTCAAGGGTAAAAAATGGTTTTTCTCGATTTCCGGCAAAACTAAAAGTCGTATCGAAAAAAATCAAATGGCAAAGTTGTAGGTAATAAAAAGATCTAAAACTTTTGTATATACACTTTTTTCACATAACCTCAAAATTTATGTGAAAAATCCAAAAAACCAAGTTTTTGGTTTTTTATTTTTATCTTTTACAAAACAAATTTTTTTTAACGAAATTTGGTGAAAACTTACCTTTTTATGTCCCAAATACGCTGTAATTTATTTGATTAAAAATATTTATTTTTTCACCTTATTTTGAATTAATATCAAAAAAACACCCTAATTTTCAATCGAAAATTCACCCGTCAAAATATCAGCTTTTTTCAAAAAGTTGGTATGGTTTCTGTTTGTTGAAATCTCTACTTTCCGATGGTGAAAAAAAAAATATATGTTACTACAGTAAATCTTCTCAGAAAATGCAAAAAATCAAAAAAAACTTGAATTCGAAAAATTGACTTTGACAACTTCGATGAATAAAAGCTGATGTCAAAGTCTCAAATTTTTTGTATTTATTGTCGATTCTTTTCTTGCTGGATACCACTAAACGATTCAAAGCTGCTTTTTTTATTGCATACACTTGCTTATCATCTGCCTTATTGCAGATGATACAAACAGATTCATCCATACTGATAATCTGAAAAGACAAAATCGAATTAATAATGCCTTCACTATTTTATCGTGAATAAACTTCCATGAAAAAAAAATATTGAAGAAATAAATGTCAAAATGTATAAAAAATATATTATAAATGTATTAAAAATGTATTAAATATATATGGAAATCGGCCAAAAGTTTGTTATTAAAAATACATTTACGATATATATTTTATAGATTTTTACTATATTTTTTATGTACTTTGAAATATATTTTTTTTCATGGGATTAACTAAATTTGTTTGTTCAAAATTAAGGAGATTATTATTTTTTTATCTTGTACTAAAATATCATTTAATTTCAATCTTTAGGTTATGTTACGTTAAGCATACTATTTTTTAAAGAAAATATTACGATTTTTATGTTTGAGTTGATCGATACAGATAAAAATAGAGATAGTATTTACCTTCCTATGCAGATTCGAAAAGTTTTTTGTTTTTTTAAGTAAACTTGTCACAATTATCTTCAAGAAACTTAGCGTGCACGTGTATTTTTATAAACGATGTTGTATACTGTACTGTATTTCGAATACTGGTTAGGCTAACGGTTGTAACAGCTGCTACGAAATATATAGTATATAATAGTAGGTATGTATGTAGTAAGACCCAGACCCGCCTAGCCCCTTCCCCACTTCTCCACGAAATACCTTTTGATGGGCTACAATTTTTCGTAGGTCACTCAGGTATATCTACTCAGGTATATATAATTTATCTTTAAATAGTTATAAATAGGCATCTACGCATATAATTTAAAGAAGATTCGACAACTTTCTCCAAATATTGTAGATGTCTTATTAAATATTAATTTTATTAACTTATTTGTTTGTTAATTATAGTAGTATATTTTTATTTGCAATTTTTTTGTTATCAATGTCACATGTAATCTAACGTTTTTCGAGTAATTAAAGTGTAAATTTTAATAAATAGCTCAAAATTATTTATGATAATTAAAAAAAAAATTTCGAATTCAAGTTTTTTTTTTATTTTTTGCATTTTCTGAGAAGATTTACTGTAGTAACATATATTTTTTTTTTCACCATCGGAAAGTAGAGATTTCAACGAACAGAAACCATACCAACTTTTTGAAAAAAGCTGATATTTTGACGGGTGAATTTTCGATTGAAAATTAGGGTGTTTTTTTGATATTAATTCAAAATAAGGTGAAAAAATAAATATTTTTAATCAAATAAATTACAGCGTATTTGGGACATAAAAAGGTAAGTTTTCACCAAATTTCGTCAAAAAAATTTTTTTTTGTAAAAGATAAAAAAAAAAAAACCAAAAACTTGGTTTTTTGGATTTTTCACATAAATTTTGAGGTTATGTGAAAAAAGTGTAAATACAAAAGTTTTAGATCTTTTTATTACCTACAACTTTGCCATTTGATTTTTTTCGATACGACTTTTAGTTTTGCCGGAAATCGAGAAAAACCATTTTTTACCCTTAAAAACTCACCCCCATCCCCTTCCCGACCTCAGATCGCCCGTAAATTATTTTTCCTTTCATTTTTATAATATTCCCCTCCTTTTCTAATGGGTTTCATCCTACTATTATTTTTTTTCACTTTCTATTATTTTTCAAGGCTTCTACCCTGGTCTATTAGTACTGATAGTGATAATTGGTAATGATTAATGATCCATCCTATTCCCCGCCTTGTACTTACCAATCCGCATGATTCGGTACTATGTATCATCAGACATCACACTAGTTTTTTGTAATTTAGTAGGTATAGGTACTTTTTATCTGTTAATGTAGTTTTTAGTTTTTCAGAGATCGGTTTTGAAACCTTAGGGTCTCGCTCAGTCCGTCCCCGCTCTTTCTTGAATATCTCAGTAACTACTGCAGTTATTAACTTGAAATTTGAAATAATGATACATTTAGTGCGCCATTACTGATTTCAAAAATATATATAAATAAATGAAAATGAATAATTTCAGTACAAATTTTGATGTTGAAATTTCAAAAGAGACCTAGGAAGACAAATGGGGTATCAAATGAAAGGTATCGTTTTGACCATTTCAAAACGCTTTTTAAAATATCTTTAAGTTTCATACTTTTTAAAATATTTCAAAAAAAGTAGAAAAATTGACCTTTCCCCCCCTACCTCCGAAGATTGCAGACCGATCCACGTACATTGTATTAGGCGTTTGTAGATATGGATCTATATTTTACAGGAAAAATATAGAAAAATCAGTAATAATAATAGTTTTTGAAAAATGGTCAAAAAGGGGGGGTACCTACCCATGTGGCGTATCAAATGAAAGGTATTGTTTTGGCCTTTTAAAAACACTTTTTGAAATTTCTGTAAGTTTCATACTTTTTAAAATATTTCAGAAAATTGATTGTCCAAATAATTGGCAAATGTTTGAAACCCTCGGCGCGCGAGTTACACTCGCACTTGGCGGATCTTGTTTTTCTTTTTAATGAATGAATGAATAAATTTTTATTTCAGACAACACAGTCCATATTACAAAACAAAAACAATGACATAAAATACAGAATAATAAATAACTATAATAAGTAATAACTACTATCATGCTATTAAATAGGTGCCTACAACAATAACATCTGAATATCTAATAGGAATATACATTTTCTTATAATTTTTTTTTAATATTATGTATAACTTAATTTAGGCGCTCTTTTATAAGTTGATCATCAGATTGTAATTCTATTTTGACATCTTTATATTTTAATACCTAGTAGTTGTAATTCAACTGAATTACAACTTTTAAAAAAACTATGAGTGGAAACTGTTGTCAGCTTCATTTGCTCTAGAGTCTAGTTTATAAATCTATTGTAACCTAAATATAAGCTTTTTGTTTCCCAAATAAATAAAAATAAAATAATCAATGGCCTCATTGATCCGAGACCGGTCGCCGTACATGGCCACCTTCTCGAAATTGTTTCCGAATGTACGGAGTACCGCACGATAGGTAGAGTAAATAAAGTAGGTCGCGTAAAGCTAAGCAGATTAACCTACTGAGATACATGTTTTACACCAATTTGCTTACCTACGTATTATTGCACAATTACCAATGAATATTAAATCAGTGTCGAACTATCACTCGGGGGTTTGATTCGTACTTCATCCTTCCCTCTAACTATTAACTGTTATACAACTGTTGGAACTCCTACACCGAATTACTCTTACCTTGGGCAGATTCTGCAGTTGGGTAAAAACAATTTCGAGAAGGAGGCCAAGAGGAGGATCCAGCTAGGTTGGGCAGCGTTTGGGAAACTACGTCGAGTCTTCTCGTCATCCATACCGCAATGCTTGAAAACGAAAGTTGCGGGTTAGGGATGGTCTACTACATACATCAAGTTGCGGGTTAGGGATGGTCTACATACATCAAGTTGCGGGTTAGGGATGGTCTACATACATCAAGTTGCGGGTTAGGGATGGTCTACATACATCAAGTTGCGGGTTAGGGATGGTCTACATACATCAAGTTGCGGGTTAGGGATGGTCTACATACATCAAGTTGCGGGTTAGGGATGGTCTACATACATCAAGTTGCGGGTTAGGGATGGTCTACATACATCAAGTTGCGGGTTAGGGATGGTCTACATACATCAAGCATGTTAGCAAAAATAAACAAACACCTTATTCTGAAAACCAGCTGTAGGCTTAGAGAGCTGTAGGTAAGTTTGCTGTAATAAAATCAAATAAAGTAAAGGAACATGTAGGAAAGTACCTGAAGAAGTTTTGACGTTATGAAATGGAGTTTTGTGTGTTTCAGTGCGCACGCGCGTGATACGGCTTCGGAACGAATCTCTGCAGAACGCGCGCTGGAGCGCCGCGCTGCGCCGACACGCCGGCGCGCCCGCCGCGCGCGCCTCCGTCGCGCTCAGCAAAGGTACCCGCATCCTCAGCTAAGTCTCTGCAGAGCGCCGCGCTGCGCCGACACGCCGCCGGCGCGCCCGCCGCGCGCGCCTCCGCCGCGCTCAGCAAAGGTACCCGCATCCTCAGCTAAGTCTCTGCAGAGCGCCGCGCTGCGCCGACACGCCGGCGCGCCCGCCGCGCGCGCCTCCGCCGCGCTCAGCAAAGGTACCCGCATCCTCAGCTAAGTCTCTGCAGAGCGCCGCGCTGCGCCGACACGCCGGCGCGCCCGCCGCGCGCGCCTCCGCCGCGCTCAGCAAAGGTACCCGCATCCTCAGCTAAGTCTCTGCAGAGCGCCGCGCTGCGCCGACACGCCGGCGCGCCCGCCGCGCGCGCCTCCGTCGCGCTCAGCAAAGGTACCCGCATCCTCAGCTAAGTCTCTGCAGAGCGCCGCGCTGCGCCGACACGCCGGCGCGCCCGCCGCGCGCGCCTCCGCCGCGCTCAGCAAAGGTACCCGCATCCTCAGCTAAGTCTCTGCAGAACGCGCGCTGGAGCGCCGCGCTGCGCCGACACGCCGGCGCGCCCGCCGCGCGCGCCTCCGCCGCGCTCAGCAAAGGTACCCGCATCCTCAGCTAAGTCTCTGCAGAGCGCCGCGCTGCGCCGACACGCCGCCGGCGCGCCCGCCGCGCGCGCCTCCGCCGCGCTCAGCAAAGGTACCCGCATCCTCAGCTAAGTCTCTGCAGAGCGCCGCGCTGCGCCGACACGCCGGCGCGCCCGCCGCGCGCGCCTCCGCCGCGCTCAGCAAAGGTACCCGCATCCTCAGCTAAGTCTCTGCAGAGCGCCGCGCTGCGCCGACACGCCGGCGCGCCCGCCGCGCGCGCCTCCGCCGCGCTCAGCAAAGGTACCCGCATCCTCAGCTAAGTCTCTGCAGAGCGCCGCGCTGCGCCGACACGCCGCCGGCGCGCCCGCCGCGCGCGCCTCCGCCGCGCTCAGCAAAGGTACCCGCATCCTCAGCTAAGTCTCTGCAGAGCGCCGCGCTGCGCCGACACGCCGCCGGCGCGCCCGCCGCGCGCGCCTCCGCCGCGCTCAGCAAAGGTACCCGCATCCTCAGCTAAGTCTCTGCAGAGCGCCGCGCTGCGCCGACACGCCGGCGCGCCCGCCGCGCGCGCCTCCGCCGCGCTCAGCAAAGGTACCCGCATCCTCAGCTAAGTCTCTGCAGAGCGCCGCGCTGCGCCGACACGCCGCCGGCGCGCCCGCCGCGCGCGCCTCCGCCGCGCTCAGCAAAGGTACCCGCATCCTCAGCTAAGTCTCTGCAGAGCGCCGCGCTGCGCCGACACGCCGGCGCGCCCGCCGCGCGCGCCTCCGCCGCGCTCAGCAAAGGTACCCGCATCCTCAGCTAAGTCTCTGCAGAGCGCCGCGCTGCGCCGACACGCCGCCGGCGCGCCCGCCGCGCGCGCCTCCGCCGCGCTCAGCAAAGGTACCCGCATCCTCAGCTAAGTCTCTGCAGAGCGCCGCGCTGCGCCGACACGCCGGCGCGCCCGCCGCGCGCGCCTCCGCCGCGCTCAGCAAAGGTACCCGCATCCTCAGCTAAGTCTCTGCAGAGCGCCGCGCTGCGCCGACACGCCGGCGCGCCCGCCGCGCGCGCCTCCGCCGCGCTCAGCAAAGGTACCCGCATCCTCAGCTAAGTCTCTGCAGAGCGCCGCGCTGCGCCGACACGCCGCCGGCGCGCCCGCCGCGCGCGCCTCCGCCGCGCTCAGCAAAGGTACCCGCATCCTCAGCTAAGTCTCTGCAGAGCGCCGCGCTGCGCCGACACGCCGGCGCGCCCGCCGCGCGCGCCTCCGCCGCGCTCAGCAAAGGTACCCGCATCCTCAGCTAAGTCTCTGCAGAGCGCCGCGCTGCGCCGACACGCCGGCGCGCCCGCCGCGCGCGCCTCCGCCGCGCTCAGCAAAGGTACCCGCATCCTCAGCTAAGTCTCTGCAGAGCGCCGCGCTGCGCCGACACGCCGGCGCGCCCGCCGCGCGCGCCTCCGCCGCGCTCAGCAAAGGTACCCGCATCCTCAGCTAAGTCTCTGCAGAGCGCCGCGCTGCGCCGACACGCCGGCGCGCCCGCCGCGCGCGCCTCCGCCGCGCTCAGCAAAGGTACCCGCATCCTCAGCTAAGTCTCTGCAGAACGCGCGCTGGAGCGCCGCGCTGCGCCGACACGCCGGCGCGCCCGCCGCGCGCGCCTCCGCCGCGCTCAGCAAAGGTACCCGCATCCTCAGCTAAGTCTCTGCAGAGCGCCGCGCTGCGCCGACACGCCGCCGGCGCGCCCGCCGCGCGCGCCTCCGCCGCGCTCAGCAAAGGTACCCGCATCCTCAGCTAAGTCTCTGCAGAGCGCCGCGCTGCGCCGACACGCCGGCGCGCCCGCCGCGCGCGCCTCCGCCGCGCTCAGCAAAGGTACCCGCATCCTCAGCTAAGTCTCTGCAGAGCGCCGCGCTGCGCCGACACGCCGGCGCGCCCGCCGCGCGCGCCTCCGCCGCGCTCAGCAAAGGTACCCGCATCCTCAGCTAAGTCTCTGCAGAGCGCCGCGCTGCGCCGACACGCCGGCGCGCCCGCCGCGCGCGCCTCCGCCGCGCTCAGCAAAGGTACCCGCATCCTCAGCTAAGTCTCTGCAGAGCGCCGCGCTGCGCCGACACGCCGGCGCGCCCGCCGCGCGCGCCTCCGCCGCGCTCAGCAAAGGTACCCGCATCCTCAGCTAAGTCTCTGCAGAGCGCCGCGCTGCGCCGACACGCCGGCGCGCCCGCCGCGCGCGCCTCCGCCGCGCTCAGCAAAGGTACCCGCATCCTCAGCTAAGTCTCTGCAGAGCGCCGCGCTGCGCCGACACGCCGGCGCGCCCGCCGCGCGCGCCTCCGCCGCGCTCAGCAAAGGTACCCGCATCCTCAGCTAAGTCTCTGCAGAGCGCCGCGCTGCGCCGACACGCCGGCGCGCCCGCCGCGCGCGCCTCCGCCGCGCTCAGCAAAGGTACCCGCATCCTCAGCTAAGTCTCTGCAGAGCGCCGCGCTGCGCCGACACGCCGGCGCGCCCGCCGCGCGCGCCTCCGCCGCGCTCAGCAAAGGTACCCGCATCCTCAGCTAAGTCTCTGCAGAGCGCCGCGCTGCGCCGACACGCCGCCGGCGCGCCCGCCGCGCGCGCCTCCGCCGCGCTCAGCAAAGGTACCCGCATCCTCAGCTAAGTCTCTGCAGAGCGCCGCGCTGCGCCGACACGCCGCCGGCGCGCCCGCCGCGCGCGCCTCCGCCGCGCTCAGCAAAGGTACCCGCATCCTCAGCTAAGTCTCTGCAGAGCGCCGCGCTGCGCCGACACGCCGGCGCGCCCGCCGCGCGCGCCTCCGCCGCGCTCAGCAAAGGTACCCGCATCCTCAGCTAAGTCTCTGCAGAGCGCCGCGCTGCGCCGACACGCCGCCGGCGCGCCCGCCGCGCGCGCCTCCGCCGCGCTCAGCAAAGGTACCCGCATCCTCAGCTAAGTCTCTGCAGAGCGCCGCGCTGCGCCGACACGCCGCCGGCGCGCCCGCCGCGCGCGCCTCCGCCGCGCTCAGCAAAGGTACCCGCATCCTCAGCTAAGTCTCTGCAGAGCGCCGCGCTGCGCCGACACGTCGCCCGCGCCCCGCCCGCGCCCCGCCCGTGACCCGGTTGACTCGCTGAACGCCCTTCCTTTGTAGCGTGTATTGCAATGTTTCGCCAAAATGGACCATTACAAAGGGACGACTAATACCATCTAATTGGCCTCTTAATGTCAGGCCATGATAATATAAAATTTTATTATTCTGAGCTGAAATTTAATCTCATGTACAAATGCTGTGACAACAAGGACGACTAACAACCCCATTAATATAATTGGCGGGAAGATATATAAATTACAATTTAGAAAATGAAAATAGTCGCAACTTAAATCAAAACCCATAGGACAAAATAGTTTGACTTTAACCTGAGTGATATAAGCTGGAAACAAAGTTCCGATTATGTCTACTTAGCTACTTACCCGAATATAACATAAATGATGCTTATCATTTCGAACTAATAGATATGTTACATTTCAGTAACTTCGGTCAATATAATCATATATTAAATAAATGAAACCGAATACTAGATTTGGTTCTATGTAATGACGAGGTGACGCACTGTCTTGACGCCCAAAAGTCCTGGCTACATTCTTGACTGCGCACGCGCAAGACAGTTGCACGGGCACAGTAGCAATGACGACCTCTGTGGCGCGGTGGGCGAAGGTCTGGCCGCGATGTGGGTTCGATTCCCGTCTCGGGACAAATGTGTGTACGATCTGCAGACATTTGTTCAGAGTGTAATGGTCGTTTTCATGTAGATTTAGATATAATAAAAAATAGCTATCTATGTATGGCGTTATTTATTATGTATATCAGTTATCTAGTACCCATAACACAAGCTCTGCTTAGCTCGGGGCTAGATAATGCTGTGTGAATTGTCCAGTAATATTTATTTATTAAATGTCTTAACACGGTAAGTGAGAGTATCTGTCGCAGCCGCCCGCGCCGGGTGGTCCCGTGGACTCGGAACTAGGATGCAAGTTGTTTGTTGTGGGACTGAGATAGATTGTGTGCTTTGTAGACTTGCTCGCGGAGTGCGTGCAGTTCCCGGGGCTGGTGGCGGAGCTGGTGTGCCAGGAGGCAGGGGGTGCTCGGTGTACCAGGGGGTGCGCAGCGGGAGTGCTCGCGGCGCGCACCTCGGTCGCGCTGCAGCTGCGGCTGTACGCCGACTGCTGGGGACTGTACCACAACCAGCTGCTCATACAGGTACCTCCGCCCCGCCCCGCCTGCAGTGTTCCCACAACCAGCTGCTCATACAGGTACCTCCGCCCCACCCCGCCTGCAGTGTTCCCACAACCAGCTGCTCATACAGGTACCTCCGCCCCACCCCGCCTGCAGTGTTCCCACAACCAGCTGCTCATACAGGTACCTCCGCCCCACCCCGCCTGCAGTGTTCCCACAACCAGCTGCTCATACAGGTACCTCCGCCCCACCCCGCCTGCAGTGTTCCCACAACCAGCTGCTCATACAGGTACCTCCGCCCCACCCCGCCTGCAGTGTTCCCACAACCAGCTGCTCATACAGGTACCTCCGCCCCACCCCGCCTGCAGTGTTCCCACAACCAGCTGCTCATACAGGTACCTCCGCCCCGTCCCGCCTGCAGTGTTCCCACAACCAGCTGCTCATACAGGTACCTCCGCCCCACCCCGCCTGCAGTGTTCCCACAACCAGCTGCTCATACAGGTACCTCCGCCCCGTCCCGCCTGCAGTGTTCCCACAACCAGCTGCTCATACAGGTACCTCCGCCCCGTCCCGCCTGCAGTGTTCCCACAACCAGCTGCTCATACAGGTACCTCCGCCCCGTCCCGCCTGCAGTGTTCCCACAACCAGCTGCTCATACAGGTACCTCCGCCCCACCCCGCCTGCAGTGTTCCCACAACCAGCTGCTCATACAGGTACCTCCGCCCCGTCCCGCCTGCAGTGTTCCCACAACCAGCTGCTCATACAGGTACCTCCGCCCCGTCCCGCCTGCAGTGTTCCCACAACCAGCTGCTCATACAGGTACCTCCGCCCCGTCCCGCCTGCAGTGTTCCCACAACCAGCTGCTCATACAGGTACCTCCGCCCCGTCCCGCCTGCAGTGTTCCCACAACCAGCTGCTCATACAGGTGCGCTCGCGTCACGGTAATCTATACATCACATTTTTAATTTTTCGATGATCTGTGGCGCGGTGGGCGAAGGTCCGCCTGCGACGCAGGAGGTTGTGGGTTCGATTCCCGCCTCGGGACAAATATTTGTACGATCTTCAGGTATTTGCTCCGGGTGTTCTGGCCGTTTTCTATGTATAGTAATTGTAGTATGTATATCAGTTATATGTAAAGTATTGTAGTATGTATATCAGTTATATATAACTGATATACATACTACAATACTATACATAGATAGATTCTTTTTACTATACACAGAAAACGGCCATAACACAAGCCCTGCTTAGCTTGGGGCTAGATAATGCTGTGTGAATTGTCCAGCATTTTTTATTTATTTTGTACATCAGACTTCGTGGTAAACCTGGAACATTAGTAAATGTTCCAGTTAAACTACCTTAAAACACTAAATTGGGATGAACGTGTTAACATCAATGGCCGCCGCATGTCGCATTTGCGTTTTGCAGACGACCTCATTTTTCTGGCTGAAACCCCTGCTGATCTCCAGACTATGCTTCAAGACCTGCACGAGGCTTCACTAACTATCGGCCTTAAGATGAACAAGTCCAAAACCAAGATCATGTCCAACGGTCCTGGTCCAAAACCCTCTTTCTCAGTTGGGAATACCCAGATAGATGTAGTGGACGGGTATATATGACTTGGGCACTGTTTATCTTTTGGCCGATCTTCTCAAGCGAAGGAAATCGCGAGAAGAATACAGTTAGGATGGGCCGCCTTTCTGAAACTTGAGGATCTAGAAACCAAGGTTTATAATGAATGCGTCCTGGCCATTCTCACTTACGGGCCTGAGACATGCCTGAGGCCGCTCACAAAGGAATACATGCACAAGATCATAGTAGCTCAAAGGGCAATGGAGCGCGCCATGCTCGGCATATCCCTCTGTAACAGAACAGTATTCAACCTGTCTGTTGTATGCAAATATAAGATCAATTGGGTATTCATAACATTTACAGATTATAGCATCAGAGTCTGGGTATTCATAACATTTACAGATTGTAGCATCAGAGTCTGAGTATTCATAACATTTACAGATTGTAGCATCAGAGTCTGAGTATTCATAACATTTACAGATTGTAGCATCAGAGTCTGAGTATTCATAACATTACCAGATTGTAGCATCAGAGTCTGAGTATTCATAACATTTACAGATTATAGCATCAGAGTCTGAGTATTCATAACATTTACAGATTGTAGCATCAGAGTCTGAGTATTCATAACATTTACAGATTGTAGCATCAGAGTCTGAGTATTCATAACATTTACAGATTGTAGCATCAGAGTCTGAGTATTCATAACATTTACAGATTGTAGCATCAGAGTCTGAGTATTCATAACATTTACAGATTGTAGCATCAGAGTCTGACAGCCGGTTTCTCGAACGCTATTCAAATCGCAAATCAGTTGACAGAGCAATTAACTTGACACATTGGTCAAATCAAATCGGGTTGCACGAACGCTGATTACACAAAAATTTACTAATCAATGATCAACTTAGGATTGTCAAATCGGCGTATATTTTCGTATGGTCACACATAATTTAATCATTCTTTTAGTTCAATCATTCACTCCTAAACTTCAAAAATGATAGATGTTTGTGCCGCGAATCCTCTCGTTATTTGATTATTGAAAAATCTTTTTGGAATCTATAGAAAACCAAGTTGAATATAATATAATTATGACGTAAAAAGCTATCTGCAGAGGAAAAAATTATACCGAAAGGGAAAAAATAACTCTGACTGCTTTGGTTGGCAAGTAAGAACCGTTTTTCAAATGCTTATTTGCTAAAGGTTTTTCTCTCCTATGATTTATCTTATACTAGCAGCGCCTCAGTAGTTCCCGTTCCCTTCGGAATTCCAGGATAAAATATAGCCTATGTGCTATTCTAGACTATTATCTATCTCTGTACCAAATTTCATCAAAATCCGTAGTTTTTGTGTGAAAGAGTAACAAACATACATACCTACATTCTTACAAACTTTCGCGTTTATAAGATTTCTTTAAAGAATTATTATTTTATACTTCAGTAAAAAGCTGAAGCGATAGGAGGTGGATGATTTTTGGTTTAGAACTTAGCTAAACACAGTAAATTTTTGTAATAATTTCAGCTAATTAGAGCAAAATCACTGATTACTTGACCATTGATTTGACAAGCGCTTGACCAAAGAAAAATGCCTAATTAGCGTTCCAGAAACTCATTTTGACGTTTTACAAGAGATTTGCTTCAATGATTTGACAGATCGGTCAACTAATCTCTGTTCAAAATCAAAGTTCGTAATCAACGTTCTAGCAACCTAAACGACACTTGACTAGAGATTTGATCATTGATTAGTCAAATATGAAGATGATCTGCGTTCGAGAAACCGGCCGTGAGTATTCATAACATTTACAGATTGTAGCATCAGAGTCTGAGTATTCATAACATTTACAGATTAATTATGTACGGCTGCTAGGGAGGGTACAGAAAGACCGAGTTCTCGTGCAAAAATTTAATCAAAAATTAAATGGAATTACAAAATTATCTTATAGACTATTTGACTCCATCGATGTTAGATTGAAAGTGAGTCGGTGAACCAGAAAGAACAATGGGAACAAAAGATACCGCGACATTCATTATACAGAAACTCGGGTCAGCACACATTGTCTCTTTCGTATTAACGCGCCCGGGTGGTCAAATCGTTACGAAACTGCATGGATTCTTGGTAAACGGTAACAGCGGTAACCAAGTGCCTGTCTTGATGTTGCAATGGTATAACATCTCCCTCCGCAAGATCTGCATCTATTTGGAGACTTTCGTCGAGAATAGTGCAGATAAAGGATGAGCAGGTTCCTCGGAAGTGGTTTCCTCTGTAGATTGACTTGGATGTTCTTCTTCCTTTTTAGAAAAAGCTTCCAGTGGTATGTCAGCGTTGATGATTTCTCGTTGATTTCTATTACGTCGAAGGATCAGGATGATAATAATGAG
This sequence comes from Eupithecia vulgata, assembly GCA_946478455.1. Classification (NCBI taxonomy): domain Eukaryota; kingdom Metazoa; phylum Arthropoda; class Insecta; order Lepidoptera; family Geometridae; genus Eupithecia; species Eupithecia vulgata. The sequence goes on along the minus strand of OX297873.1, from coordinate 136,263 downwards.
TGCAACTGCACCGAATAAAATGTAAATGGGGATCGTAGTATGATATATAACATCGATGTTTCCATCATTCGATGATTTCAATGATACTGGTTCTTGAACAGCGATTTCAGAGTTACTTGAATGTAGCTGGCTCAAATCAATGGTGTTCAGTTTGATGGTCTTCTTCACTGGTACTTTATAAATCTCCTCTTCGTTGGCTGGTATATCCATAATCTTCAAAATCTTTCCTTCAACTCGATCATGTTCGTTCCTTACTGTAAATGCTGGAGTTTGAAGTTCGCATCCTTTAGGTATAACAGCTAGGTAGCTACCTATAACCGATCTAGATTGGTCTTGAGAACAGGTAAGGCGTACTTTCGTCAGGTTCGGAAAGCTGAGAACGTAGTGGAGATCATCTACCTGTTCCATAGCTTCAGAAGTTAGGATAACTGCAGTAAAATGGCAAGTTTCGTGAATATGCTGCCGCAGCAAAAGTTCCCGTATACAGGTCGACTGGTCCCCCTGATGGTGACTTGGGTTGTCTTCGCAAAGGTGACCGTGACTATACTTCGGACATTCTGTCTCCATATACAATAGGTCTTCCTGGTGGATTGCCACATAAGGATAGGTAGGGGACAATATTTTACTGTCGTGGTTTGGTGCAAAGGATAGTTTGTAAAGGATATAGTTAGTAGGACGCAAAATAGGAATTTTTATAACTAAGATAATGTCGTTACCCTTATAATAGAAGCCCAATTTAATTACTTCAAAACATTCTCTAAAATTTACATCTAAAATTTCTTTTTTATCATATAAAATAGCTAACCTACTCATCATGCTTTTATATGTTTCGTAATTGATCGCTGAATGTTGGACACTCTTAGCTTTAATGAAGTCTAGTAGATTTTCCAGTTTAGTAATCTCTACTGCCAAGTTATCTACATTGTCTCCTAAAATAAGAAGTAACTGTGCTAAATGAGCATATTTGATTATGTTTGTCTCATGCTCGACGTTACTGTTTAGAATAGAATTGACAACTTTTTCTATTCCTTTCTGATTTTCTACGAGTCTATCAGTAACATTTACACTACGGGAAACCCATTGCTTGCTTAAAGACATTTGATGATTTATTTCAGTAGCTAAATTATTTTGATTTTCCTTTAGGTCTGCAATGGCACGGTCGTACTTTAATGCGTCGGTATAGTCTAAATTGCCAGAAACACTTTTAATAACCGAACCTAGGCCGTCTATGAGACCTCTTTTAAAACGTTTGGCTTCGAAAGTCTTCAGTAGTTCTGAAATTTCGTCTAGTTTGACTTCTAGGTAATTAACATGGGGTAGATAAAGTGAAGACGTTTTATTATGTAACTGCGGGCTTAGATTTGCTAGTTGTCCTTTTATAGCCTCCAATCTGTTCCGTATGTTATCTAGGTTTAGGTTTTGAACAAAGGAGTGGTAGTGGGAAATAACTCTAGTGGGCCAGAGTTTGAATGGCAAAACCCCTGGTCCATCTTGCAGACTATCAAGTAGTATCTCGTCCGTTTGTACTGGCTTCAGGCTCAAGGCCAAAGTCAGAACGACCAGCAGTTTCCTGCAACAAACGAGCACTATTAGGTACCCGTTTTAGACGCGACTTAGCTACACGTCCCTTATTTCTAGTGTATATGTGTATTGGCAAATTTTCTACAACCGTGTCTCGGGTATATCTAGGAGCTAGTTTTTGCCTATTAGCTAAAGGATTTCTTATTAATACATCTTGTTCGGGTGTGTAATTGCGTTCGGGTTCTCTGTCCTTATTAATGTTCTCGGTTATCATAGCGCGACGAGGTAGCGCATTTTCGTTTATAATTTCGTAAACCTTTAACATACGACTTCTATGATCCTGAATATACTCTTGTAGTAGATGTTGAGTCACATTCATATCTAGGGGATCGCGAGGGTCTAAGTGACCGGTGATGATATCGATCGGCCTACATTTAGTAAAACTATGAATAGAGCTGTTATAGGCTAATACGGCATATGTCATAAGGTTTATAATTTGATCGGCACGATGTTCCAGCTTTAATATACGTAAATGCTCGAGGAGCGTGGAATGTAGCCGTTCTACCATTCCGTTTTCGTTCGGGGTATAGGGACATGTTTTAATGTGATTAATTTTGTGCAACCTGTTAAATTCTAAAAATAGCTGATTGGTGAATTCGGGGCCGTTATCGGTGATAATAGAAAGAGGAATTCCGTGATGTGAGGAGAACTTTAATAAGGCCTGAACTACGCTTATCGCGGTAGCATCTCTCAGAAAATATGCTTGAGCATATTTAGAGAATGCATCAATTATGGTGAGAAACTTATGGGACTCTACACTAAGAAAGTCCAAATGAACGACTTGAAAAGGTTTTGTTGGTGGGGGTACAATTTGGAACCGAGGCCTCACAGGATTACGATCATACTTAGCCTGACCACATACTTGACATTCATTTATGAATTTAGTGATGTGTTCCTTCATCTTAGGCCAAAAGTACCTTTGTGAAAGAGCGAGAAAGCATTCGTTAATCCCTCTGTGATTAGTTTTTCCTTCGTGGTAGTTTTTAATTTTTTCTTGTTGACTCAAATAGTCAGTAACATTCTCCAATTCAGATTTTGTAAGAACAAGATGCATTGCTGAATTTTTAAAACTTTTTTGAATAATTGGTATAATCGAATACATTTCTAATGCAGGTTTTATTAAAATTCCGGTCTTTACTTTGGGGTTAACGAAACCTTTGATTGAGTCTATCACGTCTTGTTCTAGATTTGACTTTGAGACCTGTATAGAAACTCTACTATAGGTTTCGAATAGTTTAGTAGCACTGGGCTTACTTTTAACATCACTTACGACGTTGAATACGATCTGTTTGCAAAATCTATTCAAGGGATCATCTGAGATAGGTACTTCCAGGATAGGGTTTTCCGCATCACTATGTATACTGTCGGTCCTAGAATCTGATCTCTGCGAAACGTTAACTATAACTGAACTAGATTCCTCATTGTGTAATTCAATTCTAGAAAGGGCATCTGCGTTTGTGTTAACCTTACCTGGCTTATATTCGCAGTCAAAGTCGTATTCACTTAGCCGTAGTCTCCAGCGGGTTAGACGGGAATTGGGTTCTTTAATGTTCATTACCCATTGTAGAGGACGATGGTCAGTCAGTATTTTAAACTTCCTACCAAAAAGGTAGGGCCTAAAATATTTCGTAGCCCATACAATAGCTAGCATTTCTTTTTCTATTGTGCTATAATTAATTTCACTTGAATTTAGCGTCCTCGAAGCATATGCTATGGGCTTATCAGATCCAATAGGACCCTGTGAAAGGATAGCTCCAATAGCGAATTGTGAAGCATCAGTAGTTAGTAAAAATGGTTTCTCAAAATCTGGATATTGTAGGATTGGGTCATTTATGAGCAAAGTTTTACATTTTTCAAAGCATTCAATGTAATTACGATCCTGAATAATTTTTGAACCTTTCTTTAAGCATTGCGTCATAGGCTTGGTTATTTTCGCGAAGTCTGGTATAAATTTTCTATAATATCCAATTAATCCCAAAAATCTTTTAATTTCTGTGTTGGTTTTTGGCATAGGATAACTTTTTATTGCCGATACTTTATCCGGATTTGGCTTGATTCCGTTTTTAGTTATTACATGACCTAAGTATGACGTTTCTAGTTTGAGAAATTCTGATTTGTCCATCTGAATTTTAAAGTTCGATTCACGCAGCTTTTGAAAGACTTTTTGTAAGTTAACCATGTGCTCCTGAAGGGAGGTGCTGAATACAATTATATCGTCAAGATAGACTAAACATATGGTATTCTGAAGCTCTCTTAAAACATTGTCCATGACCCTTTGGAAGGTAGATGGGCTATTTTTTAGGCCCATTGGCATCCTGACAAACTCGTAGTGGCCGTGCTCTACATTAAATGCAGTTTTGGAAATGTCCTTTGGATTCATTTCGACTTGGTAAAAGCCGCTTGCCAAGTCTAGGGTGGTGAAGTACTGGCAATTGCCTAATTTATCAAGGACATCTGAAATGTTTGGGATTGGGTATTTGTCATCGACGGTTTTCTCATTAAGTTTTCTAAAGTCGACTACGATCCTCCACTTCTCTTTACCTGAGGCGTCAGCTTTTTTAGCTACGACCCAGATTGGGGAGCTCCACGCGGAACTAGAATGCCTAATTATTCCTTGATCTAACATTTTACTAATTTGATCCTGTACTTCCTGTCTGTGAACATACGGATACCTGTAACTTTTCGTGTAAACTGGAGCCTCATCTGTTGTTTTAATAGAATGTTTAATTTTATTCGTAAAAGTCAAAGGTTCGCCTTCCAAGTAAAAGACATCTGCATAATCCGCGCATAAAAGTTCTAAGTTCATCCGTTCCTCAACGTTCAAATGTTTTGTACTAAGGCGCGAAAGTACTTCGTTTACGCGAGGCGAGCATTGCTCGGTGCTTTCAATAGAATGTACTTCGGCAGTTAAGGCACGGTCAATTGAAAAGATTACGTCATAACAGCTCGGGTTAATTATCTCAACTAATCCCCGGTTTTGACTAACCTTAGTTAAGCATTCTCCTATGACACAGTTAGAAATTGTCTGTTCTTCTATATACGCATCACAGTCGTGAATATTGATGGGAATTTTCACTAATTTGAATGTACCTGCCAGTATAATATCTTCGTATAGGTTAGAGTTACGAGAGTCATAAACTTGTATAGGATTCGAAGCAGTTTTAGTGGAAAGAATTTTATTCTTGTAGTCAATTACCGCTTCCCATTTGTCCAATAAATCAGTCCCAATAAGCCCATCGAAAAAATCGTGGAACTTGTAGACATGAAATGCTACGCAGCTGGAATCATTAAATTCAGAAAAGCTGGGCACTGTAATAGAATAGTTACTCCTACTTTCACCGTGAACATTACACACTTGGAGCGGGTCATAATTCAGTTGAAAATCAGCGAAAAAATTTTGTACAGCCGTGGGACTTAAAAACGACTGATTTGCTCCCGTATCTATCAAAAGTTTCAGAGGTGGAGATGAAATTTGGATATACGGAAGCTGTCGTTGGGATTGTAGATTAATTTCTATTTTAACTTGTCTGATTTGGCGTTTTCTGAAAATCCTGACCTTTTTCGGTGACGTCATCTATCTTTTCTTGAGACATCGGTGCTTGAATGGATTCAATGCAATTCTGAACAGGTGATTCATACATTGCATAAGAGTAAGGATATTCTACATACTCACCGCAGTAATAAGGTTCATACTGTTCATACTCGCAATACTCGACGAAGTAGGGTTCGTTCATACAATCGTTGAAGTTCATCTCCCTTGTCCTAACATAATTAGTAGTAGGGGCTACATTACCTGGTTTTCGCCAATCATTTCCTGGAACTGCGGGTACTGTCGGAGGCAGCGTCTTGGTGACGTAGTGGCTCACACCACTCATCGGGCGAGGCTGTTGAGGCCTTGGTGCTATATAGAAGGAGTTATCTTGCGGATTATAATTTGCGGGACGAGCCCGGAACATTTGCTGGGTGCGAGTGGGACCAAATTGGCGGGGTTGGTAAACCGGTCTAGGCTGTGGTGGTACTGGTACGGCAGCTCTGTTCATCGGACTAAGTGTATCTTGAATAGTGTTAGCCCTATTCACTGGTATAGAAAAGGGTATTCTAAAGTTGTTAGTTTCTGGTACGGAATTTATCATTCTATCGGGAAGACGCTGGTTTCGTTTTTGCAAATAGATCGTATTCATTTCGTCTTGGACAAGTTCTAGCGCCTTTTCGATAGTTTCGGGGCGCATACAACGGATGCGCGACCCCAAGGGATCATGTAAGCCACGTAAGTATGCCTGAAGGGTTAACTTTTTGTATAGATCACGCTTAGAATTAATCACGACTTGCTCGGTATCATGTAGAGTAACGTACGTCATGATAGTACTAAAAAGTGTCTGGCAGCGCTCATAGTACTCTTGTGGAGTACTAGGACCTTGAACTAGAATAGCCAGGTCGTTGTAGAGTGCGCTCTCATCTCGTTGGTCAGCAAAATTATTGATTAAAGCACTACGTATGCCATTCCAGTCATTGGGAACACCATTGGAATTAATTAAACGAGCAGCTGGGCCTACCACTTTATTTAATATTCCATTGATAAAGGAATATTTCGCAAGATTACTACTCTCTGCTTTCATAAATTCCTTTGCTAATTCATCACAAATGTGTATGAATCTAGTCAGTACATTCGGATTTCCATCAAATTCAGGAACCAATCTAAGAGCTTTGTATATCGTGTCCACATCGGGCACAGACATGATGCTAGATTCTTCTTCTAAAATACTATCCAAGCTAATATTTCTAAAACTGTCTACGAAAATTTCTCTGCTACTACTACTTATCCTAGGATCCTTTATTCTTCGTAAGTGAAAATTTTTGATTATTTATTCTTATTTTTTTCCAATTAAATTTATTTATTTTCAATTATTCAGTAATAAAAATTTAATTTTACTGTGCTATCTTCTATTTTAATATCTATTATTTAATTTCTTTTTAATTAAAAAACCATTCATATTTTATTACCATAGAACAATACTACCTACCTATTTCTATTCTAAGCCCCCAATTTCAAGCTATAAAAATAATTTTCTAGTAATTAATGGGTAAGGATTAATGATCTAGGAAGTGAGCAATCACTAGAAAGAATCTAATGTACTCACATGCACATAACTGCGGTCACTCTGCGTTATCAATGTCTGGATACCTCGGGAGCAGCACGAACGTGTAGATTCTGGTACTCGGGATAGATCGATCCACACGGGCGGAGTTCTATGCGTTACGGAAATCTTCTACGCGAAACCGACCGCGAGTACCCCTTTTCGCCTGCGCCAATTATGTACGGCTGCTAGGGAGGGTACAGAAAGACCGAGTTCTCGTGCAAAAATTTAATCAAAAATTAAATGGAATTACAAAATTATCTTATAGACTATTTGACTCCATCGATGTTAGATTGAAAGTGAGTCGGTGAACCAGAAAGAACAATGGGAACAAAAGATACCGCGACATTCATTATACAGAAACTCGGGTCAGCACACATTGTCTCTTTCGTATTAACGCGCCCGGGTGGTCAAATCGTTACGAAACTGCATGGATTCTTGGTAAACGGTAACAGCGGTAACCAAGTGCCTGTCTTGATGTTGCAATGGTATAACAGATTGTAGCATCAGAGTCTGAGTATTCATAACATTTACAGATTATAGCATCAGAGTCTGAGTATTCATAACATTTACAGATTGTAGCATCAGAGTCTGAGTATTCATAACATTACCAGATTGTAGCATCAGAGTCTGAGTATTCATAACATTAGAGATTATAGCATCAGAGTCGGAGTATTCATAACATTTACAGATTGTAGCATCATAGTCTGAGTATTCATAACATTTACAGATTGTAGCATCAGAGTCTGAGTATTCATAACATTTACAGATTATAGCATCAGAGTCTGAGTATTCATAACATTTACAGATTGTAGCATCAGAGTCTGAGTATTCATAACATTTACAGATTGTAGCATCAGAGTCTGAGTATTCATAACATTTACAGATTATAGCATCAGAGTCTGAGCATTCATAACATTACCAGATTGTAGCATCAGAGTCTGAGTATTCATAACATTTACAGATTGTAGCATCAGAGTCTGAGTATTCATAACATTACCAGATTGTAGCATCAGAGTCTGAGTATTCATAACATTTACAGATTATAGCATCAGAGTCTGAGTATTCATAACATTTACAGATTGTAGCATCAGAGTCTGAGTATTCATAACATTTACAGATTGTAGCATCAGAGTCTGAGTATTCATAACATTTACAGATTGGAGCATCAGAGTCTGAGTATTCATAACATTTACAGATTGTAGCATCAGAGTCTGAGTATTCATAACATTTACAGATTATAGCATCAGAGTTTGAGCTTGCGAATTTGATGCGTTAACTAAATAATATTTTCAATAAGTAGATTTCACAGAATTGCTAAAGACTGTCTGTATGAAGGAATTGTCGAGTAATTGATAAAGACTGTCTGTATGAAGGAATTGTCGAGTAATTGCTAAAGACTGTCTGTATGAAGGAATTGTCGAGTAATTGATAAAGACTGTCTGTATGAAAGAATTGTCGAGTAATTGATAAAGACTGTCTGTATGAAGGAATTGTCGAGTAATTGATAAAGACTGTCTGTATGAAGGAATTGTCGAGTAATTGATAAAGACTGTCTGTATGAAGGAATTGTCGAGTAATTGATAAAGACTGTCTGTATGAAGGAATTGTCGAGTAATTGATAAAGACTGTCTGTATGAAGGAATTGTCGAGTAATTGATAAAGACTGTCTGTATGAAGGAATTGTCGAGTAATTGATAAAGACTGTCTGTATGAAGGAATTGTCGAGTAATTGATAAAGACTGTCTGTATGAAGGAATTGTCAAGTAATTGATAAAGACTGTCTGTATGAAGGAATTGTCGAGTAATTGATAAAAACTGTCTGTATGAAGGAATTGTCGAGTAATTGATAAAGACTGTCTGTATGAAGGAATTGTCAAGTAATTGATAAAGACTGTCTGTATGAAGGAATTGTCGAGTAATTGATAAAGACTGTCTGTATGAAGGAATTGTCAAGTAATTGCTAAAGACTGTCTGTATGAAGGAATTGTCAAGTAATTGATAAAGACTGTCTGTATGAAGGAATTGTCAAGTAATTGATAAAGACTGTCTGTATGAAGGAATTGTCAAGTAATTGATAAAGACTGTCTGTATGAAGGAATTGTCGAGTAATTGATAAAGACTGTCTGTATGAAGGAATTGTCAAGTAATTGCTAAAGACTGTCTGTATGAAGGAATTGTCAAGTAATTGCTAATAAATAACTCAGTAATAATTAAATATTATTAAACATTTCTTTCAGTCATCAAAATTCAGTACTTAATGTTTTGTTTATGGGTATGTCTCTGTAAGCTCGTACAGGTCTCATACAAATGCTGTCCTGGCATTTTTTTAATCATTTTCCAAAAAAAACGTGTTCTATTTCGAAGAAAAATAACTATTATTAAAGTTAAATAAGGAGGCCCACTGAATTTATGCGTATTTTGGGAGTAATTAACGATTTTCCAAAAAATCCTGACAGGGGACTGTTTGGGGAATCAGGGGACTGTTTTAAATGTTCCAGGTGTCTGTTAAGTTTCATTTTGTATTTATCAATCATTTATTATTTGTATGATATTTTTGCGCATCAATAATCTACAAAGTTTCTTTAGAAAAAAACAACGGAAAATATAACTTTCTTTATCAAAACTCAAACATTCATATAAAAAATTACCCTTAAGTGCTAGTAATATTTTGTACTCATTGAAATCAACATAGAGTCTTATTATAATAATATCAATCAGTAAATACTTTATGCAATATTCGTTGAAATACTTACTATAATTATTAGAAAATCTTCTCAAGTCTTTTCTCCAAAATATACGATATTTTAATTGAGATCTCCAATAATTATCAAGTAAGGTACATAATGAAGCTTAATCACAATAAACTTAACATTTAAAAAAATTACAGCTCGAAAATGTCTACTTGAGCAGAAAACTGATAAAATATTTTTTTTCTCCTTTAGAACCAAGTCAGGACTATCCAACTTCTGGATAACTTGATCAAATGATACGTCTGAAATTTCATTATCCTCTGTTCTAAAAGTCAGCAGCTTTTTTTTCTCGTCATCTATCTCATGAATTACGGCATCATAACGGTATTCTACAATTTTAGCTGGAAATTTCACAAGAACGTAATCTCCGACATTGTAATATGAATTTCGATTGCCATTCGTTCCTGCTATATCATCATCCAATCTTTGAGGCGACATGTTTGGTGTAGGTGTCAATTTAGGTTCTGCAGATTCAAGATCTACCTTCATAGGTTCGGACTCTGTATACACTTCTTCTACTGTCCATCTAGGTTTTAAAGCTTAGATGATACTGCCAATCTTATTATGCTCACAAGATCCGCTGCTTTTGTAACAGCGGATCTTGTGAGCATAATAAGATTTGCAGTATCATCTTTGCTTTAAAACCTAGATGGACAGTAGAAGTGTATAGACTTTTCATTGTAAATGTTTTACATTTAGTTGGAAGGCCGAGAATGGAGCTGGAATAAACACCTGCGACCTGATGCTCATTTAAAGTGCCTTTAAAAAAACCCTTCTGATCGTTCGCTTTCTTTTCAACTTTATAGACCATTGCCTGGATGTCTTTACCGTCGATGGCGATACAAGTGATGCCAGGCCATCGCTTTTGGATTACTTTAACCAACTATATTGTTAATATCCCCTCCAGAATTAACAACAAAATCAGCTGTTCTTTTGTACGTTGCTCCGATACCATCTGGTGCACCTTAGCCATGGCCACTTTCGGTGTAATTCCGTTTAAGTATTAGTGACGCTTTTCAGTCTTAGTCTTTTGGTTCGGCTTACGGTACAATATTCTGTCCATTTCTTTAAGGCAGCTCTGTGCTCACGAGGTGACATATTCTTTACTAGCTTCCGCAAACCTTTTTATTTCTTCTTTTGGTACTTCAACTTTTCCTTTTCTCTCATTTCTTCTCTCTTTTGAGGGTCATTTTTTCTTCTTTAGTATCGTAGTCGTTCTGATTCTCTCTTTTTCTGAAGTAATTCCTCTCGGGATAACTTTTTTAGGAGCCATATTGTCTGTTCTATTAGCCTGTGTAAAATAATTTAAGTTAAAATAACGCAAAGCAATGATATTTTGATGATTCTTACATTAATAAAACAGACCAGCAGATAAATTTACACAAACAATACTTAAAACAATAACCAATACGCATAATACACAGTCCCCTGTTATGTAAAACAGTCCCCTGCTGAATTTTCAGGCAGAGGACTGTTGCCAGGGGACTGTGTATTTTGGTTAAATTTCAGAATGATTACAAATGTAATGTAAAAAAAATATTTAAGAACCTACCGATCAATTTAGACATGAACAATAAAACGATAAATTGTACATAGAGATAATTAAAGTAATTAACATAAATAGTAATACTTACCAGAGGACTGTGTGTGGTAGCAGTCCAAACGCTTATTCACCTCACAAATGACTCTCTGACACTTAAACCTACAGGCGTCTCGTCGCCGCATTCGAAAAGGTTGAAACTTGACAATGATTGCGTTTCGTTTCACGCTAAAAAACGTTTTTAAACATTACAGTTTTTATTTATTAGGGATTTCAACTTTTGGCAGGGGACTGTATGGAAATTCTGGAGACAAAGTTTGCACGACACAACTAAATAAATAAAATTCGTAACGAGACCTTGTTTTACGAAAATAATATAATTTGATTCTTTTTCTTTACAAAATTAACTGCCAAATGTAAATAGTCTCAATAATTTCTTCTTAAGTCTCATTTTTAGGTATGAATACAGTGATGGGGACAGCCAGTGGACTGTGTTTTTAGAGCTTCTATCACGTCTAGAAAAAAACTTAAAATAAGTATGGTTCTACAAACAATGGGCTCGTATAGTTTCTTTGTTAAAGTTTTATGGAAGTGTTTGTTTTTTAAATAATTAAATTACTTGTTGAAAAATTCGGTCGAGACAGCCGATTACGAGTTTACAGAGAATCGCCCTTATATGAATACTTGAAATTTAAGCCGATGATATGGGAACATAGACCCTTTGTTTGAAGTACCTAGCTATAAATTATACCTGAAAGTTTGGTGCGATTTTGAACTTTATACCTATGCGCATACGTCGTGCAGAATTTAAAAGAAAGGGATCGATGGGACAGTCGAGTTGTGACGCTGCTGGCCTGATTTACACAACTAGAGAATCGGGATTTACTTTACTGTGAATAAATTCACTGTATCATTGCCCAATTTAAAATAGTAACATATAATTAATAAATAGAAAATCAGGGAATGAATCCATAATATTTATTATGAGATTAATTCAGTGTAACGTAAAATCAGTGTTCACGTATTCCCGAACAACCTGAGAGCCGGCTACATCCAACATCCAGCTAAGTCGCATGCGCATAAATTTATTCTAAATTATATTTTATTCTCTCTAGGAAAGGAGTTTATCAAAAAGTGTATAAGTACTACAGTTATACTTTACATATATTTTGCTTATTGGTTGTTGTATTTCAGTGTTAGAAATCATATGAATTCTATTTCAGAAGTGAAAAACTGATTTATTCATGAAATATTGCCATGAATTGAATTTGATTAAATACAACAATTTAATACAGCTCAAATAGTAATATGATTTGGTTCCAATTAATTCAACACCTAAGCCATAGTTCCCTTCAATTATTAGATTATTCATTTTCTTAAAACGACTGCATCTGACTACGGTTGCTTTATTACTAATCAATCTATCTTATCTAGCTTATGACATAGTTTCTATATTATATATTATATTATATTATACTACACCTCATAATTATATTACAAGTTTAATTGTAATTTCAGTTATCTCCACTTGAGAGACTATTAATATTTTGATTTCAACCTAATTAATAACTCGGTGCTTAAGTCACCAAGGACATAATCCGTAAGCGATAACCGTCCATCTGAGCTATGAGACATTCGAATCTCGGTTGGGTGAATCATGTATTATGTAACATTTATAAAATAATATTTAGTAGAAGGAGCTGAAGCTGAAATCATGCTACTGTAAAAGGCTGTAGAGTTTTGAACATAGTCTCAATGTTATCAAACTTGACATGAATTCTAATAATATTTGTGAAATATTTTAGTATCAGAAGCTGTCGACTTCATGAATTTTAAATAACAAAGATATTCTCAGGGTAAAGAGATCCTAGATTAAATATAATCTATTATTATATTGAAATAATATCTAAAGAACCAACACAATAGTTGGTTCGATATTGTTGTTAAACTTGAACTGTGGATTTTGAAGATAACTTTTATGGTTTGATTAATTAATGTTATTTCGTTCCTAAAGATTTTAAATTCACTATCTATTCCATAGAGAATAAGAATATCAACATTTAAATAGTCGATTGAAAGACTGGGAAGAACCCTTTTATTTGCACAGAGAGTGTAAAAATAGATACTTTTCAGTACTAACAGCTAGCTTGATAAACATCTAGACTAGTAACAATTAGTCTCTAAAATAAATAGAAAACGATATTCCTGTGTGAAATTCAGTACTTATGAAAGAGTCATTTATTGTTTATTGCCATGTGTTTTTTCCAGGAAAATTCCGCCTATTTTGAGGCCATAAATCCCCCTTAAATCTCTCCTGAGAATATGCGGCTGAGATTCGCAATTGTTTGTCTGGTTGATTTCGGTGTACACAATTGGCGGAGACCTTCAGTCTTTGACAGTTTTGGAGGCATTGTCGTTAATGACAGAAGGGAGGCATATTAACTGAAAGTCTTGTAAGCCTATACATGGAACCTAACAAAATTCTCCGTTAGAAGCCGACAGAGATGGCGGAACCAACCACAACTTTATAAGTTGTTCATTAAATTATCTTCACATTTCTTTATACACTATAGTATTAATTTCTATCTATATTAGTAGTACCTATTTGCTATTGAAAAGTCGTAAAATATCGATTTTAAATAGTGTATTTATTTATGTACTTATAAAAGTACTAAGCCATCAATGTTCTAGGTACAACACTAAAATTTATTATAGAGTTTAAAGACATAAATATATGAAAAGGTTGAGATTAAAAGCACAAATCATTATTTGGAGTATTGAGCGTTAAAACAATTTCAGGTTTAGTTCATTTGTCTCTCAGCACCTTAAAGAATCTAGTCACTATCATCACACAACGTAGAGTCCTACCACAACGAGACGATCACTGGCCATATTAATGATTAATTCTACATTTTAGGGTTCTAGATTATGAAAGTAGAAATTTTGATTAGGCAAACGCGAAAAAAGTAAGGGGGGTTGTTACACCTCGTCGATCGAATACCCAACGTGGAGATACGACAACGCACACGAGTCGTAGACGTGGGTGTGCGGATCGCGAGCCTAAAGTGGAGATGGCCAGACCTGTGTGGGCAGGACACGTTGCAAGGCGGGATGACGGCCGATGGACCATGGCGGTCACAGAGTGGTACCCGGTACTCGAGGTAGACCACCTGCCAGATGGTCAGACGACATCGTCAGGGTGGCCGGAAGACTGTGGATGAGAGAATCCCTGCGTGATAAATTCAAAGAAATTAATATAATGACAGTTCCCTGTCAATATATTTATGAAAATTTGTTGTACACATTATAATATCAAAAGCTTTCCTAAAAATAGCGATATACATAATGTAAATACTAGAAATAAACATAGACTTGATGTTGAAGTCATTTAAAACGGGATATTTACCATGATTCGATTATGTATCCCGTTTTAAATGACTTTGTAGTGACACAGATTATTGAATAGTACTAGTGCCAAACGCGGATTGCTATTCTGCATGTTCACTAGCTAAAGCGAGACTAACCAGTCACTTCATAAAGCTCCCTCAGAACACACATATCCTAAATAAATGGATTATAGACTATCGGCAAATGTAAATGAATGTATGTACTCGTGTCCTGTGTTAAGAATATACCCAGTTAAAATATAACAAACTCTTTTAATCACAACAACCTACAAAAACTTTAATGTTAATAACCATGATAGTTTTAAAAGTTATATAGACTTGATGTGCCCACAACTAGGCTTCACATAATTAATGTATCTTTTAAAGAGCAATGTATACGCATCTACAACAAGACTCCTAGTGAGTTGCAAAATCTATCAGTAAATAAATTCAAATAAATTGTCGAAAACTTTCTGTGCAAAAAGGCTTACTGCAAAATATCAGATTATCTAGAAGATAAAAAAAGCTTGGGACGGGCTTTGCTCCAACTCGAAAAATAACAACTAACAGGCTAAAGGTTTCTTCGTCGCTTCTTTACTTTAGTCTACATACCGAAGCGACCGAAATCAAAAATATTACTTTATTTCCGTGTCAATGTTTAATTTTAAGAATTTGACCTTTTCTAAGTGTACATTTTTGTATTTATGGAAATAATGACTTTTTGATTTGATTTTGATGAGGTTCGCACAGGATCGATTTAACTGGCGTGTAAAAGAGGAGGCCTATATCCAGCAGTGGGTGCCAACGGGCTGATGATGAAACTACCTTAGTTCGTAAAGAAGTGACGTAGACGAGCTTCCTCGCAGGTTTTGTCTTCGGTTATATCATAATAATAAATAGGCATTGAGAGCATTCAGATAGAGTAGATCGCCAGCCAATCAGCCAACTTGTAAAGTTTAGATAGAGTAGATCGCCAGCCAATCAGCCAACTTGTAAAGTTCAGATAGAGTAGATCGCCAGCCAATCAGCCAACTTGTAAAGTTCAGATAGAGTAGATCGCCAGCCAATCAGCCAACCTGTAAAGTTCTTGACTCGTTGTAGTGTAGAGCGCACACAACATATCTAGTAAATCTACAATAGAAAGTTTCTCGAACGTCGTTTTTGGTGCAGCCGTCCTAAATCCTAAACTATACAAAACAAAAGTATGATAGAGGCATTCAAAAAAACTATTAAAGCTTATCACAAATTGCCGATTGAAAATTTTGAAATTACCGTTGTTCAACGTAATAATAAGATAAAATAGGTGGCGGCGCTAGTTTGCCTCGAGGTACCGTCTTAATTAGAAAAATAAACATAAAACTTGAAAAGCGATGTAAAAAAAACTTAGGTCGCGGTCGCGCGGCATTAAATTGTAATCCACGGACTTCGCAGAGTTCCCGTAACCGCGACAGATCATGCCTTGACAAGATCTTAAAGCTTTAGGAGAGATCTTATTGAAACATTTGAAAAAACACGGAGCCGTTCAAAATTGCACTTGTAGTTGTTGAGAAAGGTATGGTTATGTTCCATTTGTTATGTGAATCCGGAACGTAAGATCCCAGGATCTTTGTGTGAATCATGGAAAACTTTGTAGGTCTCTAAGCAAGTTTCAAGTCTCTCTGATCAAGTTTTTGACTGTGGTTTTGGCTGTGGAGACAATTCACAGCCAAAACCACAACCACACATGAGCTGAGGAAAA
Organism: Eupithecia vulgata; assembly: GCA_946478455.1. NCBI lineage: Eukaryota > Metazoa > Arthropoda > Insecta > Lepidoptera > Geometridae > Eupithecia > Eupithecia vulgata. The sequence continues at coordinate 120,130 of OX297873.1, read as the reverse complement.
AACTCTTTAGGGTACCATACCTGAAAAGGAACTCATAGAGTATCACTTTGTTGTCCATCTGTATTTCCCCTGAACCTCATTTCGTGTTGCAGGTGACGGGCGTGGAGCCGCTGGTGCTGGACGTGTGGGCGGAGGCGGTGGGGAGCCCGCTGCAGTTCCTGCAGGCGCCTCCGCCGCGGAGCCGCTCCGAGCCCAGCCAGCCCTGCGTCGCCTCCGCCGCCGCCGCCGCCGCCGACAGCCCGCTCGATGACATGCCTCTGCAGCTCTGGTGAGACACTCGATTATTCACTGCATTTTTCAAGCTTATTCATACCTCTGTATGAGTGAGTCGTACCTCTGTATGTGCGAGTCGTACCTCTGTATGAGCGAGTCGTACCTCTGTAGGTATGTGCGAGTCGTACCTCTGTATGTGCGAGTCGTACCTCTGTATGTGCGAGTCGTACCTCTGTATGAGCGAGTCGTACCTCTGTATGTGAGAGTCGTACCTCTGTATAAGCGAGTCGTGCCTCTGTATGTGCGAGTCTTACCTCTGTATGTGCGAGTCGTACCTCTGTATGAGCGAGTCGTACCTCTGTATGTGCGAGTCGTACCTCTGTATGTGCAAGTCGTACCTCTGTATGAGCGAGTCGTACCTCTGTATGTGCGAGTCGTGCCTCTGTATGTGCGAGTCGTACCTCTGTATGAGCTTGAACCTCAAAACCATGCGTGGCTTTAAATTTACCCTAAAGTTTATAATATTAGGTATAATAAAATCAGGAATAAAGCCTAGAACTATTTTTCCTCCAAACTAAAAAGTTTGAGAACCACCGTATCCACCGCTGGTGGCACCCACACCAAAGAGAATACAATAACTCCTTGAATAATGCCATTCCGAGATACGCATGTTACACATGCCTATCTCGGAATGGCATACATGGCGGAGTATAATTACCTATTGTACCATGATCTAAGGCAGTTTGTGTGTGTGTGTGTGTGTGTGTGTGTATGTGCGTGCGTGAGTACGTGGATTTGATGTCTGTTTCGGTAAGATCTAGTCTCGAAAAAGTATAAGCAACAAACAAGATAAGTAGAGACAGTTCAGACAATGGACAGTAATAACAAGGCGGCTAAGTATTTCACTAATTGAAAGTTATTTATGAGCCAGGACCAGGACCAGGACCAGGACCAGGACCAGGACCAGGACATGGCAGACTTTCAGTTTGATCGTAATTAAGGATCTTTAGTTATTTAGTGACCCTATTTTGGTTTGTGCAGGGGATAGATGTTGAGAGATTTATTCAACTTATTGTAGAGAAAGTCCCCCTGGAATGGAAACAGAAGAAGTTGTTAGAGCGACGACAGTTAAAGGTTATTTATACAAATTGAAACTTTATTATAAATAACAATTTACGTAACATTTGAATAATATTTTTTATTATATGTACAAATTTTATGGCGCCTTGAGTTACACTCGCACTTGACGGATCTTCTTATTTAGTTGTTGCTAAACGCCGAATAAGATTATCATAATCTTCGTAATCCCATTGTTGCACAAACCTCAGTTACAGTACCACGCTGGGTGGGGTGGGTACTTTGTAACGACAGAGGGCGAAGCTCGGGGCGAAGGGTCCGCTCGCACGTAGGTCGCACGTAGGTCGCACGTAGGTCGCACGTAGGTCGCACGTAGGTCGCACGTAGGTCGCACGTAAGTCGCACGTACTCTTATAAATTAGATAATATGCGCACGAAGGATAGTGCTCTCACAAATTTGCGCCTTTTGTAATATTAACCAAATTTATCTCATCATCATCAGCCTATACCAGTCCACAGCTGGACATAGGCCTCCCCTAATGAGCGCCATAGCGCCCTGTCTTTAGCTTGCCGCATCCAGCATCTGCCAGCAGTCTTTCGCAAATCGTCATCCCACCTGGTAGGAGGGCGTCCTACACTACGTTTTCCGAGTCGCGGTCTCCACTCAAGAACACGTTTACCCCAGCGGTTGTCGGTTCTTCTCGAAATATGGCCAGCCCACTGCCATTTCAGCTTGCTCATCCTTTGAGCTATGTCGGTAACCTTGGTTCTCTGTCGGATGTATTCGTTGCGAATCCTATCCTTCAGAGAAACTCCGAGCATAGCTCTCTCCATAGCTCGCTGAGCGACTTTAAACTGGTGGACCAGCCCTACCGTGAGTGTCCACGTCTCAGCTCCGTAGGTCATGACAGGTAGGACGCACTGATTGAAAACTTTCGTTTTCAAGCATTGCGGTATGGATGACGAGAAGACTCGACGTAGTTTCCCAAACGCTGCCCAACCTAGCTGGATCCTCCTCTTGGCCTCCTTCTCGAAATTGTTTTTACCCAACTGCAGAATCTGCCCAAGGTAAGTGTATTCGGAAACAATTTCGAGAAGGTGGCCATGTACGACGATCGGTCCCGGATCAATGTGGCCATTGATCATGACCTTGGTTTTATCCAAGTTCATGCCAAGACCGATGCGTCGTGAGGCTGAAGCTAGGCCGTCCAGCATCAGGTTCAGCGCCTCCACCGACACCGCCATCAAGACTATGTCATCAGCGAATCGCGCAGGTGTGAGATGTAATCGCCGTTTATGTTTATGCCCTTACCTTTCCAGTCCAGCGTCTTAAACACATCTTCCAACGCGCTTGTGAACAGTTTTGGGGTATAACATCCCCCTGTCTCACACCTCTGCGCAGTTGGATGGGTTTAGACTGCTGGCCCTGTACTTGGACACTCATGGTGGCGGCATCATAAAGACATCTCAACACCTCGATATAACGATAATCTACTTGGCATCGCTGTAAGGATTCCAGAACAGCCCAGGTTTCGACAGAGTCAAAGGCCTTTTCATAGTCCACAAAGGCCAGACACAGGGGCTGATTATACTCTTCGGACTTCTGTATAATCTGCCTCACTGTGTGTATGTGGTCTATGGTACCATATCCTCCGCGAATCCCGGCCTGTTACGGTGGCTGGAACTCGTCGAGTCTCCTGGCGAGACGATTCGTGACCACTCGTGAGAAAAGCTTATAGACGTGGCTCAGGAGTGTGATGGGTCTGTAGTTTTTAAGAAGGGTTTTATCTCCCTTCTTAAAAAAGATCACCACCAAACTCCCGCTCCACGCCTTTGGAGTTCTCCCGTACTTTTTGAGAACCGGTATAATTGAACTTAGTGTGGTATCGGTACTTTCATTGGTACCGGTACTAAAGTATCGGTATTTTCTATAATTATCGGTAAAATTACCGAAATTATGCTCGAGAAGTATCGGTACTTTTCAACAATTTTATTTTGTGCAAGCGGGAGAGAAAACTGATTAGAAAAGATACACAAAGCCCAGCAGTAGCCGCCGTGTGTGTCTGTGGCACACTCAGCCGAGCGGTAGCCGGCCGTGTGTGTGTCTGTGACACACACGGCCTAGCGGTAGCCGGCCGTGTGTGTCTGTGGCACACACGGCCGAGCGGTAGCCGGCCGTGTATCTGTGGCACACACGGCCGAGCGGTAGCCGGCCGTGTGTCTGTGACACACACGGCCTAGCGGTAGCCGGCCGTGTGTGTCTGTGGCACACACGGCCGAGCGGTAGCCGGCCGTGTATCTGTGGCACACACGGCCGAGCGGTAGCCGGCCGTGTGTCTGTGACACACACGGCCTAGCGGTAGCCGGCCGTGTGTGTCTGTGGCACACACGGCCGAGCGGTAGCCGGCCGTGTACCTGTGGCACACACGGCCGAGCGGTAGCCGGCCGTGTATCTGTGGCACACACGGCCGAGCGGTAGCCGGCCGTGTGTCTGTGACACACACGGCCTAGCGGTAGCCGGCCGTGTGTGTCTGTGGCACACACGGCCGAGCGGTAGCCGGCCGTGTATCTGTGGCACACACGGCCGAGCGGTAGCCGGCCGTGTGTCTGTGACACACACGGCCTAGCGGTAGCCGGCCGTGTGTGTCTGTGGCACACACGGCCGAGCGGTAGCCGGCCGTGTACCTGTGGCACACACGGCCGAGCGGTAGCCGGCCGTGTGTCTGTGACACACACGGCCTAGCGGTAGCCGGCCGTGTGTGTCTGTGGCACACACGGCCGAGCGGTAGCCGGCCGTGTGTGTCTGTGGCACACAAACACCATCGCCTCTAGAAAAGAACGAAAGGAATATTAAATTAACAAATGAATCCTTCGTAAGGTTTGTAGCCCTGGACTTTTCAAATATATCATCTATAAAAAGACGGTACGTTATGTATGAAATTATTAAAGTTCTTGAAAATTGAGGTTAACATTGACAAAATTGTTTTATAAATTTAAGTTTGATTCAAAGCTATCTATAATCAGTCTTATGGTTACATTATATTAATATGAACAATTATAATATAAATAATATTATAGTATTGATGTTACAAAAACTTGTATAATATAATAATATAAACAGTAATCAATCTCCTTAGTATATTAATGATATTAGTTTTGTCGTCTTTGATTATAAAAAAAACAAGATCCGTCAAGTGCGAGTGAAACTCGCGCGCCGAGGGTTTCAAACATTTGCCAATTATTTGGACACTCAATTTTCCGTCTTTTTTCGAATGGCAATATTTTGAAAAGTATGAAACCTACAGCAATTTCGAAAACTGTTTTAAAATTGACAAAACAAATATAGATCGATATCTACAAACACCTCATACATTGTACATGAATCGGTCTGCACTCTTCGGAGATACGGGGGGGGGGGTCAATTTTTCGATATTTTTTTTAATATTTCAAAAAGTATGAAACTTACAGAAATTTCAAAAAATGTTTTGAAATGTTCAAAATGATACCTTTCATTTGATATCCCTTTTGCCCACCTAAGTCTCTTTTCAAATTTCAACATCACAATTTGTACTGAAAATATTCATTTTCATTTTTCATTTATTTATATATTTTTCTATTGAAATCAGTGTTGGCGCACGAAATGTATCATTATTTCAAATTTCAAGTTAATAGCTGCAGTAGTTACTGAGATATTCAAGAAAGAGCGGGGACGGACAGAGCGAGACCATAAGGGTTTCAAAACCGATCTTTGAAACCTTATACTAGACTAGAAACGGTTTTATTAAGCGATTTAGGTACATAATAATTATTATTTGTAGCTAGTAGTTAGTAGGCAGCCTCATTAACATAATGATCATGTTTATAACAAGTATCATCTCAGCAATAATCAGTCTCATAATTATAATATGCAATCTTATAATTATATTATATTCTATAATATAGTTTTGATGTTGCAAAAGCAAGTGCACATTTTTTGATGAGTACATAGTCACAGTCTCTTTGTATAATAGTAACCGTTATTACTCTCATTGTTTTCGTATTGATAGGTTTTTTAGCCTTACCTATTTTGATACTGAATTGTATCGAATAAATAATATAATTACCATTTACAAGATCGTCTTTTAATGACATTCTTAAGTGTGACAAAACAAACTTAAGAGCAGAAAACAAGCGTTCCACGCTTACTTAAGTCGCAGGTGCAGATAGCACAACCTGAGCCATGCCTGAGCTGATGCAGTAAAGGTCCTGATGATTTCTTAGTTTGCCAGTAACCAAATATATTTTCTGAATAGTCGAGAAGCGGTTCGTTAAGAAAACTGACTAACAAGTCTTTCAGTTTTTCAGTTTGGGACGTTGTTCTTGTTGAAGCAGACGAATTTTGATGTTTTTCTATATCTGTTTGCAATAAAATCTCTTAGTTTATTTTTGTATTAGATTTGTTTCATTTGCGGTAACATTTTCGAGTCCTGTATTTTCTGCAGCCGATTCTGAATCAGTTACTTCTTCAAAAGAGGAGTAGTTTCTCAGATCATTTTCTAGTAAAACCATTCTGTGGTATGTCTTCAGGAGGAGATCTCGAGCACTTGTCTGTTGTTCTGGTGGTAATGTTGAATTAAATCGCGGATCTAAATATATGTACATACCGCACTTAGAAATGCTTCATTTTCAAACAGCAATTTCAGTCGTTCTTTCATTTTTTGAACTAGCCTGCTGCTAAGGTGTGTACTGATTTCTTCGGTTTCCAATTCACATCTGAGCCACTCGCCATAAAAATCTCCTGAGGTAAGTTGTTCCATCTGTAGCTTTATGGTTAACCTTTGACGGTTTCAGTGATTTGATGACATCTACTAGAATCGGCCACTTATCTACTGAAAAGAAAAGATCATTATTGGGTTCCCCGGAGATAACTTCTTTCAAGGCTAAAAATTACTCCAGCATGTCAAATGTAGAACCCCATCGAGTCGGGCAATCTAATAATGGTTTTTTCATGCCACTCGCCCTCAAAAACATGGCATAGTTCTGCGTGCGGAGTTTCTTTACCAAATTTCTAACAGTTTTTATTAAATCCTATGTTTCATTATCGATGCAAGCATCACGGACAGCCAACAGCAGCGTGTGAGCTGCGCATCTGACAGCTGGAATACAATCCGGGTCATTCAGAGATGATGTCAACGCTCTATCGAGGTTGTCCTGTAGACTCTCTTCATCGACGCTATCTTCACTTATCATTTCAGATTCCGACTCGGTATCCGAGTCGGAATCTGAAATTATGGCATTGTCGGTGTTACTGCCAAGAGAGTCATTGAAAGTGGATCTCAGATTTTTTTGTAAAAGGTCCGTCATTTTTATCATATATGCACCATTATCAACTGATAATAAATTTACAGATTTACTGCTGCACAACTGTGCAGCAGTAAATCTGGTTGATATATTATGGTAACGGTTTATTGTTTTTAAAACAATTTCAGCTAAGTACTGAGCAGTGTGTCTTGCATACAATTGAATAACGCCTAAATTTCTAGTAATAATTTTATCTTTTAAGGCATACTGAATGTTGATACCTAGGAAACATCTTGTTCCCAACGTGGCTGCATCTGAATGTTGATACCTAGGAAACATCTTGTTCCCAACGTGGCTGCATCTAGGAAACATCTTGTTCCCAACGTGGCTGCATCTAGGAAACATCTTGTTCCCAACGTGGCTGCATCTAGGAAACATCTTGTTCCCAACGTGGCTGCATCTAGGAAACATTTTGTTCCCAACGTGGCTGCATCTAGGAAACATCTTGTTCCCAACGTGGCTGCATCTAGGAAACATCTTGTTCCCAACGTGGCTGCATCTAGGAAACATCTTGTTCCCAACGTGGCTGCATCTAGGAAACATCTTGTTCCCAACGTGGCTGCATCTAGGAAACATCTTGTTCCCAACGTGGCTGCATCTAGGAAACATCTTGTTCCCAACGTGGCTGCATCTAGGAAACATCTTGTTCCCAACGTGGCTGCATCTAGGAAACATCTTGTTCCCAACGTGGCTGCATCTAGGAAACATCTTGTTCCCAACGTGGCTGCATCTAGGAAACATCTTGTTCCCAACGTGGCTGCATCTAGGAAACATCTTGTTCCCAACGTGGCTGCATCTACTTTCAATGACACCAATTTGTTCGTGAATTCAGATCGTATTTCTCTTCGTAAGGCAGATGTCGTCTCAGAAACGCTTTCCTTGACTTTCTTCGAATTTATGGTATTCTTACTATGACCAGGGAATAAATTGATTATGTTTTGAAACGCCAGGTCATCTACAAGCTTGAAAGGTCTGCCATGTACTGTAGTTAAGTTAACACATTCCAAATTCTTTATTTGTAAACATGGGTCACAGAGATGGAAGAATAATAATAGGTAGTACCATACATGTTTTGCCTAAATCTAGGGCATGCAAATATACGTATAGGTCGGTAGGAGAATTGAATTACTTATAGAGCAAATTATAGTACATATTGACACATTGAGAATATAAAATTATAAATTATATTAGATTAAACTGGATATAGAAATAATAATTAAGTAAAACATTCATTTCACTGATTCGTCAATATTTCAGTTCTTATCTAATAAAAAGTCATTTATATTATAATAGCATTTTGATGTCAGTAATTTATTAAGTTTAATTTTAAATAATGTCAGTGGTAGCAACTTTATGTTTCTGGGCAGTTTATTGTAAATTTTTGGAGATTCCCCAAATTTTATTAAACATTCCCCAAAAGCTTTTTTTAAGTAAGGCGGTTTTACTACTAGTAGGACACAGGCGTTGCTGGTCGCGTCTACGTCTACTGCGTGTGTTTATTGGCTTTTCAAAAATAATATTGTTTATTTTTACAAAAACAGCCATTGCATAGATGTACAGTGCCGGAAATGTTAAAATATTTGAAGATAGAAAATAGGGTCTGCAGCTATCGGTAGTCTTCAGGCCATACATTGCTCTAATGCACCGCTTCTGTGCCTTAAAGATTGTTTCTCTTTCAGTACAATTTCCAAAAAACATAATGCCGTAACGCAATTTAGAAGAAACATAGCTGTGATAAACAGTTTTTAACGCATCTAGACCAACTACTTTTCTGAGTTTGTAGATCATTATATGTAAATTTACTAAGTGCTTTACAATAGCTCTCCTGCTTGTATGTTCCAGTTTAGTTGTCTATCAATTAAAAAGACCTAGAAACTTTGTGCTTGTCGTGTTCTCTATTATTTGGTTTTTGTATATAGTTTTTATTTGAGGTAGGTTTTTTTATAGGCATACGTTGAGAAAAGTGCATAATTTTCGTCTTACTCAGATTTACATTTAAATTATTTTTGTCGAGCCTGTCTATTATATTACGTACAGTGTCATTAATTTCGGTTTCGTATGTATCAACGGATCCGCATTTTACTATGGCAGTGCTGTCATCAGCGAAGAGGACCATTGGATGTTTGGTGGCTAGAGGTAGATGGTTGATGTAGATGAGGAATAATAATAGTCCCAAAACACTACCCTGTGGGACACCATACTTGATTGTTCTTCCAGCAGACATATATTTAATTTCTTCCTTAGCTTTTGAACAAATTCTTGTTATTTCTGTATTGCGTTCTGTTTTCGAGGTATGATCTTAAAAGGTTATGTGCATTTCCTCTGATCCCGTATTGAAAGAGTTTGTCTAAGAGTATTCCGTGGTCTACATAATCGAACGCCTTTGTCATGTCCATATATATGGCACATATAGGCGTCCGCTCATCTACTCAATTTATCACAACTAGCTAAAAAAATTCCTTCCATTCCAATTCCAATGAAAGAAAAGCATAGCTATTGTATTCTCTTTGGAAAAACTTATGCTACTGTCAGTCAGTTTCAAAGATGACAGTTTCGCGGCATGACTGTTGTACCTAACCTTGAACCTGAGCCTTGAACGAACAAAATACCCATTTACAACTACATAAATCATAAATCAATCGTTATTTTTCGGGAACTGGCATATGTCTTGTTCTGAAACTAATTTTGCTCTCATGTATCATAATAATTATATTTATTTTATTCAATGTTTTATATTCAATGTTATAGGTATTATTATTTTACTAGACCTACTACATTCACTAGGTAATTAAAATAAGTTTACCAGCAGTTTTACCGCCTTTATTTATCATATTGCTCTCCCAAAATGTTATACTTAATATATATACTCACCCTATTTTATTTTATTTTTTCACTCACTTTTTGATATCCAGTGTTGCCACCTTGTTTCCGCTTTATGGAGTAACAAACTGTCTTCTGTCGTGCTGGATCTGTGATCGTGTCTGTCACTTATCCTACCTGGTTCTGACTGAAAACCAGCGCTCTTGCACAAATTACATTTTGTGTTAGAGCAATAAGCTGAGTCACGACCAGTTAGACCGACACACACACGCGCGCTTTTCTACTTGCTGAGTGGGCTACTTAGTACCAGTACCAACCCAATGGATTGTGTTAGTTTATTAATAATTCATCCTTGTTTTCTTAGTTTAAGTATGTACCTACTTCATTATCTAGTAGGTATTTAAGTAGTCTTATGTTTTTATCTATGTACTAAAGTTTTATTTGTGTGTTGTGCTGTGTTGTGTCTAATAAATATTTTTCTTTCTTCTTTCTTTCTTTACTCCTCTTAGTATCCCAGTTAAGAGTATAAAAATAGCTAGATTTATCGACTTTCCTCTTCTAAATCCGTTCTGTTCGTTTGCTAATATATTATTTTTCTTTACGAATGAATTAAGTATATTAAATATTACTTTTTCATAAATTTTGGAGAATGTGGATGAAAGTGCTATCGGGCGGTAGTTACATAGATATATCATTTTTTTCTCCCTTCTTCTTATAAATGGGTTTAACTACTACTGGTTTGAGGCGCTCTGGGAAAACACCATCAGATAACCCAAGATTAATAATATAGCTAAGGTGAGGAGATATAGAGTTACTTACATGTTTAATTACTTGGATAGAGAAGTCGTCGTAGCCAGTGCTTTTTTTTATTTTTTAGCTATTTTATTATTTTGTCTACTATATATATTATATATATATCTATTATATATCTATATATATTAAGTTTACTGTTGATTTTAATTTTTTTGTATTATGTAACGATTTATTTTGGTTAGATTTTATTTGATCAATGAAATTATTGTTAAATATAGTAGCTATGTCAAGTGGATTAGTATAGTTAATATTGTCAAATGTGATGTCAGTTATATTTCCGTGAGGTATGTTTTGTTTAGTCTTATTAATTATTTGCCAGATAGTTTTTGATTTATTTATAGATTTTTTAATATTATAGGTATTTTGTGATAATTGTGTTAATTTAATAACTCTTTTCAGTCTAGTAGCGTATGTTTGTAAGTTTAGTTTATTTGTTGTACTTGATCGTCGTCGATACGCCCATAGAAGTTCCCTTTGTTTTCTACTGCAGAGTTTGATCCCTTTCCGTCCAAGAGTCCTGTAAGGTCTAAAGGAAATAAAGCACTTTGAATTTTGAAATTTGAATTTTTTGAATTTTGGAGATCCATTTTGGTTTTCTATTAACTGAAATTTTAATTTTTATCTTCGGAAAGCATAAGTCGTAGAATAAACCAAAAGTGTCCAAAAACAAATTAAATGCATCGTTTGCGGTTTTCGTTTGGTAGAGTTCAGAAAAAGAAAGATTTTCCATACATGGTTCGATTCGAATGTTATCACAACTGTAGTCTCTCCTAGATGCGCTCCAGCTGTCAATTTTGCAAACTCTACTGACCAGATATGTTAATAGCTGAGCTGTTTGATCCGACAATCCGATGTCTAGCACCTGACTTTTACATTTTGTTTTATAGCCAATAGCAAAATTATCAATACAGCTTTGACTAGATAAACGTGTTGGCTGACTTAGTGCTAACTTAAAGTTATGACAAAGTAGTAAATTTTGGAACCCTATAGAAATTCGATTACATTTTAGGATATCGATGTTAAAACACCACACAGAATAACATTGTTTTTTGTGTTACGTATTTTTGATAATAGATCATACAAAATCTCTAAGAATAAATTAAGCTTTTTAGGATTAGGCACCCTGTACAGGCACATTATAGTTAGGTTATATTGCCTTAGTTCAACGGCACAACATTCAAAAACCGTTTCCACACAAAATTTAGTTACATTATATTCGTTAAAAGTTATGCCATTTCGTACCAAAATGCATGCTCCTCCACGATTTTTAGGTCTAGAGTAGCATGCTGAAAGATTAAAGTTAGGTATGCTAAGTAAGTCTTCTTGACCCGCTGAAATGAAGTGCTCTGTGATGCAGAGCACATCTATGTCAATATTGTGCTTTCCATTTATCTCGTCCACATAAAGGGTTAATAGGTCAGATTTATTAATTCATCATCATCATCATCATCAGCCTTTTTCAGTCCACTGCTGGACATAGGCCTCCCCTAATGAGCGCCATAGCGCCCTGTCTTCAGCTTGCCGCATCCAGCATCTGCCAGCAGTCTTTCGCAAATCGTCATCCCACCTGGTCGGAGGGCGTCCTACACTACGTTTGCCGAGTCGCGGTCTCCACTCAAGAACACGTTTACCCCAGCGGTTGTCGGTTCTTCTCGAGATATGGCCAGCCCACTGCCACTTCAGCTTGCTAATCCTTTGAGCTATGTCGATAACCTTGGTTCTCTGATTTATTAATTAATCCAGCGATATTTTGGTGCATGATGTGAATGTAATTATTCGAGAAAAAACTGCGCCTCAGTTTGTTCTTCATTTTCTGTGGGTTCTTCATTTGCGCTTGAGGTAGTGTGGGGTTGGTTCTGCTTAGATATCCATTTGATTAATTTTCCCAGGTTATGAAGAATGATTCGGAAACCATGGATGTTCACTTTTCTATTAATTTTTAAGAACATTCTGCTGTCGTAAGTTAAGTTAAGGTTAGAATCAACTAGGTAGCAATATTGCTTTGATTCATTGTCTATGTATAGCAAGTTGTTAAAATTTTCGAGTCGCCAATTGAACATCGTTGCATATTTGTGACATTTAAAAGTTGGTACACATAAAATGATGTTCGTAAATTGTACTTCCAGCAACATTTCTCTTATACTAATTATCTATTATTTAATTCTATATTACTAATTCTAAGTTATTATTCGTGTTCTGAGAATCCTCTTCTCCAAGGAATATTACACAGAAGTCCTGCATAGTAAAACTTTGTAATTTCGCTGTAATTCCCTCCAGTAATGAGTGTATGCCACAGACTGGTTTTCTGTAGTGACAGATTTCATATTCGTTAATGTAGTCATTTTCAGCGATTAATTTATGTTGCAGATTATTCGATTTTAGGCTGCTAACTATACAAATTTTATTTATATAGCTTCATATATAGCAGCATATATAGCTTCTTCTCAACATCATCTGCTTAACCGAACACTGGTTGAAAAGCTATGAGCTCATGTTCAATTTCAATAACCACCAAGTTGGTAGCTGTTTTTGCAGATCACATGCTATTCGTGGAGGCTCATTATTTTTACTAAATAAATTCATGAAATTCAAAGACCGTCAGGACATAACATGCTTATCCGTAGAAAGCCACATTGAAGTAGCATGTGTAGAGTTGGAGCAAACAATTGTAGTAAGCGTATATACAGCCCACCATCAGCTTCTTTTGAAATATTTGAAAATGTCATGGAAGATATGTTATTTAAATTATCAAAATCAAACAAAACTCTCATGGTATGTGGAGATTTCAATATTGACCTTTTAGAAGCTTACTCCCTTAGTACTAGATTGACAAACTTATTTAACTCTTATAATTTAAGGCCATTATTTATGGAACCGACTAGAATCACTGAAACCTCAGCAAAATGTATAGATAATGTATTTGTTTGCCAAAATGAAAAAATTGTAAGTAAAACTATAATAAGCAATTTAAAATCAGATCACTTAGGTCAATTAATCAAATTAGAAATTCAAGTGAAAAATAATAATTGTAAAAGGAAAATAAATTACATACCTGTGACCATAAGTCGATTTGAACGGTAAAAATTGGATTGGAAATCTAAACCGTCACCTAATTACTCACACAACAACCCAAATGAGTCTTATTGCAGGTTTTTTACCAAATTTACCAATGCCTTAAATTCAATATTCACCCCCAAATCGATCATGGTCTCAGAAAAACTTAACTTTAGTGAGTGGGCAACAGTGGGTATACATAAGAGTAGACAAAAATTGTATGAACTGTATAGTGAAAAACAATATAATTTTAGCCAAGAGCTCAAAGAAAAAGTTAAAAATTACTCAAAAATGTTTAGAAAAGTTTGTCGAAGAGCAAAGTCAAATTATATAAGCTCGAAAATTAAAAATAGTGAAAATGTAATAAAATCAACTTGGAAAATAATAAATAGTGAAACTGGAAAGATCAGTACCTATGTTAATGATTACAATTTAAAGGTTAATGATTGCTCAATCAAAAATGATGTTGAAGTAGCCCAAGCATTTGAAAACTTTTTTACTGACATTCCAATCTCTACTACAAAGTGTCTAAACTCTTCTCAAATAATCGCTGAGTCATTACTCATTGAAAATGTACAAAAATGCAAAAATAAATTTATACTATGTAGATGGAAAAGATATTAAAAAAGCCTTTAACCTTTTAAATATAAAGAAAACTGCAGACCTCTGGGGCATTTCCGTTAGAATTATTAAACCATTGATAGATACCATTGCACCGGATCTGGCTTTAATATTCAACGAATCTATCGATTGTGGCGTATTTCCTGATCTAATGAAATGTAGTAAAGTGGTCCCACTGTTTAAATCGGGTAGTAGATCTGACCCCACTAACTTTAGACCAATATCAGTACTGCCTACATTCAGCAAAGTTTTTGAAAAACTTATTTTACATCAAATGCTCAGGCATTTCAATGGCAATGACCTGCTACACTGTAAACAATTCGGGTTTACTCGCGGCAGGTCAACTACTGATGCTGGTGTAGAGTTAGTATCGCATATTTTTGATGCTTGGGAGAAGTCGCAAGATGCTATAGGCGTTTTTTGCGACTTGTCAAAAGCATTCGATTGCGTACACCATGAAACATTAATCAGGAAACTACATCACTATGGAATAATGGACTCCTCTTTGGATCTTCTTACGTCTTACTTGAGTGATAGGATAAAAAAAAATCCGTTTTCTTACAGACGTGGATCCATCTAGACTTGTTTATTTCAGCTACTTCCACAGTATTATGTCATATGGTATACTGCTGTGGGGGAACGCTGCAGATATTAACACCGTATTTGTGCTGCAGAAGAAGGCTGTTCGTGCTATCTATAATATGGGTCCCAGAGAATCCCTACGTGATAAATTTAAAGAAATAAACATAATGACAGTCCCCTGTCAATATATTTATGAAAACTTGTTGTACACTCATAAAAATATCAAAAGCTTCCCTAAAAATAGCGATATACATAATATTAATACTAGAAATAAACATAAACTCGCTGTGCCCACAACCAGGCTTCACAAGATAAATGTATCTTTCAAAGGGCAATGTATACGCTTCTACAACAAAACTCCTAGTGAGTTGCAAAATCTATCAATTAATAAATTCAAACAAATTGTCAAAACTTTTCTGTGCAAAAAGGCTTACTACAAAATATCAGATTATTTAGAAGATAAAAAAGCTTGGGACGGGTTTTGCTCCAACTCGAAAAATAACAACTAACAGACTGACGTCGCACGCAACTTGCATGTTTTTCTGTACTACGAGTTCGTGTATGTGTGTATGGATGTGCTTGAAGATGTTTCAACAAATTACTTCCATGCTGACTCTGTAACCGATATTTTGGTATAAATAGGTAGGCAAGTATCTACGAGTAAGTATTTGAGTACTTATTTAAGATATCATCATCATCATCCGCAGCCAGGCTTCACCCACTGCTGAGGATAGGCCTCTCTCTGTGTTTTCCACGCCCCACGATCTTGTGCTAGTCTCATCCATGTAGGATAAATACCTACAGTATATAATACCTACAGCCAAATATTTGTTCAGAGTGTTCTGGTTGTTTTCTATGTATAATAAAAAAATATCTATCTAAGTAGTCTATTGTACGAAGTTTATCAGTCATCTAGCACCCATAACACAAGCTCTGCTTAGCTTGGGGCTACGTGCTGTGTGAATTGTCTAGCATAAACATAACACAAGCTCTGCTTAGCTTGGGGCTACGTGCTGTGTGAATTGTCTAGCATAAACATAACACAAGCTCTGCTTAGCTTGGGGCTACGTGCTGTGTGAATTGTCTAGCATAAACATAACACAAGCTCTGCTTAGCTTGGGGCTACGTGCTGTGTGAATTGTCTAGCATAAACATAACACAAGCTCTGCTTAGCTTGGGGCTACGTGCTGTGTGAATTGTCTAGCATAAACATAACACAGCTACGTGCTGTGTGAATTGTCTAGCATAAAAAAGTAGGTAATTAATCACTTACCGTTTCACATAAATATAGTTATGTTTTTTATAATCATATAAATAATTATAGGTAGACTTGGATGAAATGAAAGCAAACAAGGGAGATCAGGTAAGTTCTCCCAGCGCTTGCTCAACAATCGTAAGTTCTCCTAGCGCTTGCTCAACAAGGGAGATCAGGTAAGTTCTCCCAGCGCTTGCTCAACAATCGTAAGTTCTCCTAGCGCTTGCTCAACAAGGGAGATCAGGTAAGTTCTCCCAGCGCGCTTGCTCAACAAGGGAGATCAGGTAAGTTCTCCCAGCGCTTGCTCAACAATCGTAAGTTCTCCTAGCGCTTGCTCAACAAGGGAGATCAGGTAAGTTCTCCCAGCGCGCTTGCTCAACAAGGGAGATCAGGTAAGTTCTCCCAGCGCTTGCTCAACAATCGTAAGTTCTCCTAGCGCTTGCTCAACAAAGGAGATCAGGTAAGTTCTCCCAGCGCGCTTGCTCAACAAGGGAGATCAGGTAAGTTCTCCCAGCGCTTGCTCAACAATCGTAAGTTCACCTAGCGCTTGCTCAACAAGGGAGATCAGGTAAGTTCTCCCAGCGCGCTTGCTCAACAAGGGAGATCAGGAAAGTTCTCCCAGCGCTTGCTCAACAATTGTAAGTTCTCACAGCGCTTGCTCAACAATTGTAAGTTCTCGCAGCGCTTGCTCAACAATTGTAAGTTCTCCCAGCGCTTGTGACTGAGAACAATAAATTCAAGAAATAGATTAAACAAAATGTAATGTGAAACGGTAGGTAGGTACCTACCTGCACAGCACCTGAGGGCCTCGGGTGCTGTATGTGTGACTGTGTTGCAGGATGTCGGCGGGCGACGCGCAGCGCGCGCTGGTGGCGCGCAACACGTCGCGCTGCGAGCTCGAGCTGCACGCCTACATGCTAACCGAGCACGGTATGTACCCAGTGTGCTTGCACCGTCCCCTCCAGCTCTCTGCCCGCGGCGGCCGCTGACGGGCCGCTTCGCGCCGCGTCTTGCGATTA
The DNA here is from genome assembly GCA_946478455.1 of Eupithecia vulgata. Lineage (NCBI taxonomy): Eukaryota > Metazoa > Arthropoda > Insecta > Lepidoptera > Geometridae > Eupithecia > Eupithecia vulgata. Next base: position 103,336 of record OX297873.1, on the reverse strand, counting down.
ATCATAATTTATTTGGGGCACAATTAAACAAATCACTTTGCGTCAAAAAAGGAAATGCTTTCAAGGAACTGGAACTAACGGTCTCTGCGACTACTTATTACTTATAAATCTTATAATGTACATCCTCCGGCAGTTTGCGATCAATGATTTCACATTTTGGGCTTATTTACCTCTAAATAAATAATGCTGGACACAATTCACACAGCATTGTGTCAATCTAGCCCCAAGGTAAGCAGAGCTTGTGTTATGGGTACTAGATAACTGATATACGTAATATTATACATTACATAGATAGATATTTTTTATTATACATAGAAAACACCCAGACCAACGGAACAAATTTCTGCAGATCGTACACAAATTTGTTCCGAGGCGGGGATCGAACCCGCAACCTCTTGCGTCGCAGGCAGACTCTCGCCCGCTGCGCCACTGAGGTCGACAGGGACACGTTTTGTTATATGCAGATGATAACAGCCATAATATTAATAGTCTAAGTAACATGAGGATAGACCAGTGACACGTTTTGTTATATGCAGATGATAACAGCCATAATATTAATAGTCTAAGTAACATGAGGATAGACCAGGGACACGTTTTGTTATATGCAGATGATACAGCCATAATATTAATAGTCTAAGTAACATGAGGATAGACCAGGGACACGTTTTGTTATATGCAGATGATAACAGCCATAATGTTAATAGTCTAATTAACATGAGCATAGACCAGGGACACGTTTTGTCATATGCAGATGATACAGCCATAATGTTAATAGTCTAATTAACATGAGCATAGACCAGGGACACGTTTTATCATATGCAGATGATACAGCCATAATATTCTAACGGAAAACATGGGACACTGTTAAAGAATCCATCGAAACTGGCCTGAAAAAGGTAGCTACCTGGCTGGTTTATGCACTAGGTATATGTGTCATAAACGATATTTGTCATCTTCCCAAATTCTTACCAATTAATAAGCTTACGTTTAAGTCCAGAAATTGGATTCCAGGCGTCTATATCTGGAAGCTTGTACCCTAAATCATATATGTATGATCGTCCGTAACAAATTTGACCGCATTGAACTAGTGCAGTGCAGAGTATTTGTTGCGCTGTTCCCAGAACAGTACGTACATAATATATATATAAGTAAGAGCCGGTTTCTTCTTTGTACTCAATACTAATAATGTTCACCAACAAGCGGCATCTGGGAAACTTAAAACTCCCTAAACTGTTTAATACAGAGATAAAGCTAAAAACGGAAGTCAAGTATCTAGGGGTCATACTAGACAGTAAATTGCTGTGGAATAAACATCTTGACTACAAACTACAACGTGCCACCGCCACTCTCTACCAATGCAGCAGAATGCTAGGGAAAACATGGGGACTTTCACCGAAAATAACCATGTGGCTATACACTGCTATCATTAGACCAACACTAACATACGGAGCGATAGTCTGGTGGACCAGAACGGAATTGTCTACCGTGATAACAAGACTTCAGCGCTTCCAAAGAATGGCATGTTCAGCGATTACAGGCTGCATGAGAACCACTCCCGGCGCTGCTCTAGACATAATTCTAGACTTAGCACCATTAGACCTGTACATACAACAAGAAGCTACGATGTCGGCTCTAAGACTACACAACACGGGTCTCTGGGGAATCACAAGCAGTCCACACGCTCAGATCATGGACAGGGCCGTAGCGTACGAACCCCTCATAGCCGCCCCTTGTGATAAAATCCTCAGTAAACCAATAATAGATAAACACTACCAGATACAACTATACGAGGGCCAAAGGGATGAATCCGGAACCCACGAAGTGAGAATCTATACAGATGGCTCCAAAACCAATATAGGTACGGGGGCCGGGATTCACTCATTGGACCTCAATATTAATATATCAATAACGCTAGGAAAACACAGCTCCATATTCCAGTGCGAATGTGCAGCAATAACCCAGGCAGCTATAGCTGTACAGAAGAGAGGAATTAATGGCCAAAACATACGCATTCTCTCCGACAGCGCTGCCATACTCAGGGCTCTGGAAGGAAACACCTGCAACTCCAGGCTCGTATACGAATGTCACTCAGCATTAGAAGGGATATCCACCAAGAACAGGATAACCCTTCAATGGATTAAAGGACATAGCGGATCTCTAGGAAATGATGCCGCTGATGAACTGGCACGGAAGGGATCGGAAACAATCACAGAAGGTCCATCGCCTTTCCTACCCCTGCCATTCTCACTGCTCCAGACATGGATTAGGCTCAGTACTAGAGAATCGCAAAACGAACGATGGACGCGCCTACTAGATTGCAAACAAGCTAGATCGGCGCTTCCATCAACATCACCGAAGCTATCAAAACGCCTACTGAACCTAAACAGATCGGACCTGCGTATCCTGGTGGGAACACTAACAGGACACTGCGCACTAAACAAACACCTATTCACCATCGGAGCGACGGACAGCCCTCTCTGTAGAGGGTGCCTCAGCGACGACGAATCAGCTGCCCACGTAATCCTGGAATGCGAGGGAATAACAGCACAACGAACCGAAATCCTCAACTTGCCGAGGTCACTCCGCGAAGCCTGCGAAGACCCCAGGAAGATTCTGCGCTTTTGGACGGAGTTAGGCTGGCTATGCTAGCACAATTAACGCATAATGGACCAACAGGAGTCCAAATGCGGACAAGGGAGTACACTTACCTTAACCTTAACCTTAATGGTTTACGAAACTTTATTCTCATACGAATTATAAAAATTCATTTAAAATGAGAACTTAGGGCTAATTGCTAATAATAAGTAAGTAAATAACATTTGGGCGACGAGCGTGCGTACTACAAATAACATTTTGGGCGACGAGCGTGCGTACTACAAATAACATTTGGGCGACGAGCGTGCGTACTACAAATAACATTTTGGGCGACGAGCGTGCGTACTACAAATAACATTTGGGCGACGAGCGTGCGTACTACAAATAACATTTTGGGCGACGAGCGTGCGTACTACAAATAACATTTGGGCGACGAGCGTGCGTACTACAAATAACATTTGGGCGACGAGCGTGCGTACTACAAATAACATTTGGGCGACGAGCGTGCGTACTACAAATAACATTTGGGCGACGAGCGTGCGTACTACAAATAACATTTGGGCGACGAGCGTGCGTACTACAAATAAGTAGGTAATTGATAAGTGTGTCTAAACTAGTAGTTAAGTAATTTGCTAACCAAAACTATCTACACATCATTAGCATTATTATAACTTAACAAGAAATCATTATTACATTCATGTAAGTCAAGAACAAAAAAGAACAAAGTGGGTAGCTAGAAAATCATTCTGACGAGACCGACACAAGGCAGTAGTGCAGTAGGTAAGTATTTAGTATCATATTTCCTAGACATTGATATATTTTTATGCAGTGTGAGTCAATTTAAAAAGCTCATCTTACACAAACTATATTGTTGCAGTTTAAATTTGTCAAAATTACTGTATAATTACTAATCAAGTTTCAAACTAAAATTCAACTTTTCAAAGTTAACTTATTTACTAATATTATATTATTTGATTGTTATTTTCTTTCTGAATAAAATAATTCATGTTACATTAAAGGTAAAGTGAAAGTTAGATCTCGTGTGAGAAAAAAATAATATTATATTTAATAATAATATAAAAAAATTACGTTTGTCTTCAAGTGGACAGCTGCACGCCGAGTGCGAAGGTCGCGTACATTAGCTCCGTGTTAATTAGTAGCCAATCCTTATCTACTGAGTGAGGCGAACGGCAACACGCCCGGCTATTCGGGCTGTTAGCCTAGCGTTTGGTCACAATGATGAATCAACCTAGTATCGTAATCGAGTCAGTTACGTTTGATGTGCCCGAACAGAATATGGAAAATACATTGGAGACACGTACGTTAGAAAACTTTACATATGCAGAAGAGATGGAAGAGGACACTGACCTTAATGTTCTCAGGAAGAGACTGAGAGTAATAAATGGAGAAGGAAATTCTGATAAGGACCCGGACTCATGGGAGACAGTTTCGCGAAGAAAGAAAGCGGGGAAAAAAGAAAACGATATGGATGAGATAACAGAGAACGTTCAGATTTGTGTGACTTGTAAAAACAATTTACCAAAGCAATTTGCGCTGACTAAATTATTGCAAGACCATGATATTGAGGGTATATCTAAAATTAAATATGTCAGCACAAGTAAAATATTAATCACCTTTGATAAGATGTCGAGCGCAGATAAATTTTTGCTTTCTAAAGCATTTTCCGATATGGAGTGGAAATGCCATAAAACGGCAGAAGTTGGAGTATCGTACGGTGTAATAAGAAATATTGAGATTGATCTTTCTGAGGAAGACATTATAAGACAAGTTTCGTCTTCAATTGAAATCATATCGGCTAAACGATTGAATAGGAGAAACATGGAAGAGAATGACGTTGGCGGTGCCGCCGCATGGGTTCTAAGTGAATCGATCCGATTGGGATTCAGGGGCACATCGGTTCCACCTTATGTATTCATTCACGAAATACGTATAAAAGTTGAACAGTACATATTCCCAGTGACTCAGTGCGGAAGATGTTGGAAATTCGGCCACATGACAAGGTTCTGCCCTAGTAAGAAGATAATTTGCCCTAAATGTACCAGAAAACATGAAAACTGAATCGGAGTCATTTAAATGTGCCAATTGTCATGGACCTCATATGTCTATGAATAAATCATGCCCAATTTTCAAGAAAGAGAGGAAGATTCGGGAGCTTATGTCCGAGTTTAATGTTACTTACAGAAAGGGAAAGGAGATGTATGTGCCACCAACCCCAGTTTCAGAACGGCTAACAAGATCCCCCTTTACAAGTGACGATGAATGCGTTGAAGTTGAAATGACCCCGATGCCACTTCCTTTAATGGAGATACCTGTTATAGTTACTAATGCAGTAGCTGGTCGTTCTTATGCTTCTGTAGTGAAACCGAAGAAGGTGGTCAAAGAAAAACCGAGTCAAGTAACTATAAAAACACATAAGCAGAAAGAAAAATGCCAAGAGAGTATGGAAGAGGATGAAGATCAAGGACAGGAACAAGACCAAGGTTTAGAAGTAAATAGAAGACGAAAGAAGAAGCAGAAAAAACGAAATCAGCAACAACCCATAGCTAATACCTTCAGTTGGGATAGGAACCCTCTGTAAGCTCTGAAGAGGAACAGGCTTCTCAAACACCGATGGAAACGGACACGAACGGTGACAGTGACAAAAATTTTACACTCACGAGTTTACTGAGTAAGTTAAAGGACATTATATTTAGTAGGCACTCCTTAGATAAGAAAATAGAAATGTCGCTTAAGATCTGTATTGAATGGGTTATATCTAAAGCTGTAAGTTATGTGACGGCCGGAACCTTTTTTAGTTCTGACTATCATTATGGATAAAAGCAACATGATTTAACAGTTAATCTTATCCAATGGAACTGCCAAAGTTTAAGACCTAAATCCGTGCCCTTTGAAGCACTTCTGTCACAAGAAAAAAATCACATTGCAATTTTAAGTGAAACTTGGTTGGAGCCTGAGAGTAACTTTAATATTAGCAATTATAATTGTTATCGACTAGACAGGGCCGACTCATACGGGGGCGTGGCAGTTTTAACTCATAAAACTGTCATGTCTCGCGTTTGTTCATCGCGCAGTACAAACACTGGTATTCAACTATTGCATGTTAAAATCCTAAACTGTCAGCATATTGAGAATATTATTTCCATATATTGTCCTTCATCTATTCATACCGCTCAAAGCGACTGGGATCATGTTTTTTCAATTTGTAATAATAAAACACTTATTTTAGGTGACTTTAATGGTCATCACGATAGTTGGTCTTATAAAACAGATACTAGGGGTAATCAAATTATGGAGGCGATGTTGGATTCCAATTTCACTTATATTAATGATGGCAGCCATACCAGAGTAAAACTGTCAAATGGTGTTTTGCAACAATCTTCGCCAGATATTTCATTTATTTCCTCAGATTCAGTAATTAACTTCAATTGGAAAACTACAAATGAATCACTTGGCAGTGATCATCTTATCATTAAAATATCATTTACCCAATTTTTATTAAGAAGCTGTATTAAAAAAAGAAATTATAAAAAGAGTAACTGGAATGAATATTCTTCATTCATCGATAATTCGTTAACTAACTTTCAGCCACCAGACGATCACCAAATGTTGTATGATCAATTTATAGATATCTTACAAAAAGCCGCAAACACTCATATCCCATACATGTAAAATGTATGACGATGTAAAACATAAGTTCATGCCAAAACCTTATTGGAATCCTGAGATTTCAAAGGCAGTGGCAGTTCGCAGACTGGCTTTGGCGACGTTTCGACGCTGTCCATCGCCTCATAATTTGATTGAACTTAAAAAGAAAATAGCTGAAGCGCAGAGGCTGATCCGAGTTGCTAAATGTAAGTCGTGGCAAAAATTCTGCTTTTCTGTGGATGAAACAGCGTCTGCGTCAGAAATGTGGAATAAGATGAGATGGATAAAGGGTCGTTCACTACCTAGACAAAGCGTGAGCAAAGAAAAAGCAGAACAAATTGTTAATCGATTTAACACCTGATTTTGTTAGACCAAATAACCACACTTTTTATTCAACAAATTCTACGCTAGGAATGGACATAACATTATCTGAATTACTGAATTGCATAAAGAAAAATGACACTGCGCCGCGCGCCGGGGAGCGACTAGCGACTAGCGACGAGGTTTCCTACTCAATGATAAATCACCTGCCACTAGCTGGTAAACTACTTTTACTAAATTTTTATAATCGATGCTACACTTCCGGATTTGTCCCCTCACATGTGGTGTGGGTATGGCGTAAGATCAAAGTCATACCTATACCTAAACATGATGCATCGGCCCTGCGTCCTATTTCACTGATATCGTGTTTATGCAAGATCTTACATTCCATTCTAAATAAACGTCTTGAATGGTACTTTGAAAAACAATCCCTATTTCCAGACACCATGTTTGGTTTTCGCAAGGCACGTTCTTGCTTGGACAATCTTACTTGCCTTACATCTCATATCCAGAAGGGGTTTTCAAATGATCTATTAACTGTAGGGTGTTTTATAGACATCAAGAATGCCTATAATAATGTGAACGTATCATCCCTGTTAACAATTCTTGATGAATTTCAAGTTGGTTACAAAATGTGCAGGTACCTATGGTGCTACCTAAATATGAGAATGTTGGAAATCACCACTGAGGAGTGTGTTTTAACGAGGTGGACGTATCAAGGATTAGCCCAAGGGGACCCGCTACGCCTCTTCTTTTTAATATAGCAACTTTAAAAATATGTCAAAGTATAAGCAATGTTGAAATATCCCAGTATGCTGATGATTTTGTGATTTACAGTACTAAAAAATACGTGTCCGATGCGTCTAGAGAACTACAGATAGCTTTAGGTAAAATAAACAATATATTGGATAGTATTGGTTTAGAAGTTTCACCTGTTAAAAGTAAAATATGCGTCTTCAAAAAAGGTCGCTATCGAGGCACAATAGATTTTACGCATAACAACTATTCATTAAAGCTTTGTGATAATGTTAAATATTTAGGATTATGGCTCGACAGTTCACTAAGATGGAGAAAGCACATTAATGAGACACGTATTAAGGTTCAAAAATTTATTAATGTAATTAAAGTTTTAGCTGGTTCAGGTTGGGGGGTTCACCAAAAACGTTTGAGAAAATTGTACATCTCGATAATCCGCAGTCGAATTGACTACGCTAGTTTCATTTATGATAATAGTTGCCATAGTAATGTAATTAAATTAGATAGAATACAAAACCAAGCCATGCGTGTTGTTGGAGGTTACATACGGAGAACACCTATACATGTCATGGAGAGTGACTTGAGCCTACCTCCTCTATTTGTACGTAGAAGATACTTAGCCGAGAAATTTTGGCTTAAGTCGAAGTCATTTAAAGACAATAGAGTTATTAAATATATCGACGAGCTTGCCTCACAAAGATCCCTCTACTGGGCTCAAAGAAAGTTACCGATTTTAGCTACCGTTCACCCAATTCTAAACTTATTATCAATTCACTCCTGTGACAAGCTTGAAATGTTTTCCTTACATACTTGGGTTAGCAACATAAATTTAACTAATGTCATTATAGATAACATTCCTGATATTGTACATTCGAAGCGGTCATATACTTGTCGCGATTTAAAAAATAGGTGTAAAGCTTACATTGATATTAACTATTCAGATCATTATGAAATATTTACAGACGGATCCAAGGATGGACATAAGGGTGGAGCTGCATTTTATGATCCCTCTACAGATACTAACATTAAATTACAAATTGACTCAAACATTTCGATCATGCATCTTGAGTTAATAGCTTTATCTGAAGCCATCTCTTATTTAGATTCTATTGAATGCAACAAATTTGTTATCTTCTGCGATTCAAAGAGTGCGTTGCAACATATTAGCTCGGTGCACCTCGCCCGTGCGAGGCAACCCGATTGCTTATAGCCTTATACTATTCTAGAATCTATATTAATGCTACAATCTAAAAATAAAACAATAGTCTTGCAATGGATTCCGTCACACATTAATCTAGAAGAAAATGACATAGTTGACCTAAAACTTTGAAAACTATCGTGGTTATTAACATTAAAGTCATTTAAAACGGGATATTTACCATGATTCGATTGTTGAGTTTTCCAATATTTCGGCACAGTTTCATGCGCCATGATCACGGAAGAACTAAAGTCACTGCGAGTTGCTTTTTATTGGCAGATATATCGATCTACCTTCATTCTTTGGAAATATTGGAAATATTGGAAAACTTAAAAATCGAATCATGGTAAATATCCCGTTTTAAATGACTTTAATAGTTGACCTACTTGCCAAAAAAGCTAGTTATGATGGAATCCCGTTGATAAAAATACCGTTGTACTCGGATTATGTCAGATTAATTAAAACACAATGCATTGATCTTTGGCAGGAATATTTCGATAAGAGATCTGTAGAGAAAGGCATTTGGTACCGAACCATACAGCCCCGCGTTGTGTCGTATCCTTGGATTGATGACTGTACCTATGATAGGAATGTACTTGTGATTGCTCTCAGGCTCCGTTCCGGACACATTCAAACCAATAAGTTTGCATTCCTTATGAAAAAAGTTGATTCGCCCAATTGTGATGTATGTGGTTCTATGGAAGATGTACAGCACGTGTTGATGGAATGTAATCGGAACGCCAGGGAAAGGATTAAATTGTTAGGTTCTTCTAAAGTGCTCAAAGTCGGACAATGCAATGCTATATTGGCGTCTCCTATGTCCGACAAAGCAGCTCAGCTGTATGATCTGGCTGAATGTTGTTTTAAGTTAAGAAGTTAAGTTTTTATTTACTTAATTTAGTAGTGTGTTAAGAAAATTGTTGTTTAGATATAAATAGATATAGGTAGGTACCTTATGTAAGATTATTTTCCTATAGGGCGATGTGGTCGCTGAGCGACAAAGTCCCTAAGTCACTTGTTATAAATAAAAAAAAAAAAAAAACGTTTGTCTTATGGTTATGGTGTGTGTACTCCCTTTTCCGCACTGAGACTCTATTGGTCTATTGTGCGTGGTTGTTTTGCTAGCTTAGCCAGCCCAGCTCCGTCCAGAAGCGCAGAATCTTCCTGGGGTCTTCGTAGGCTTCACGGAGTGACCTCGGGTGGTCGAGGATTTCGTTTCTTTGCGCCGTTAATCCCTCGCATTCCAGGACTACGTGGGCAGCTGATTCTTCGTTGCTGAGACACCCCCTGCAGAGGGGGCTGTCTGTTGCTTCGATGGTGAAGAGGTGTTTGTTCAGTGGGCAGTGTCCTGTAAGTGTTCCCACTAGGACGCGTAGATCCATTCTAGTCAGGTACAGTAGGCGTTTGGTTAGCCTTGGTGATGCACTCGGAAGTGCCGCTCTTGCCTGGCGGCACTCTTGTAGGTGTGTCCATCGTTCGATATGCGTTTCTCTGGTTTTGAGCCTTATCCAGGATCTGAATTGGGAGAATGGTATGGGAAGGAACGGAGGTGGGCCTATAGCCGGCGTCTCCGAGCCTTTCCGTGCCAATTTATCGGCAGCGTCATTACCCAGAGATCCGCTATGTTCCTTGATCCATTGCAACAGGATAACCCCTGTTTGTAGAGGAAATCCTTTCGTAAACCTAACGTTCCTAACGTTTGTCTTGTCAGTCAATTAACTTTAGCGGAACTTTTAATAATATCCCATAAATCAATCCGTGAATCAAATCAAGTCTTTAAACAAAGTCTTTATTTCCATAAATACAAAAATGTACACTTAGAAAAGGTCGAATTCTTAAAATAAAACATTGACACGGAAATAAAGTGATATTTTTTATTTCGGTCGCTTCGGTATGTAATGTAGACTAAAGTTGGTTGCGCGTATATTCAACATTTAGTTAATCCCGTGCAAGCGTGAACCATTTGTGAAGTCAAATCCATATTCCCTATTTCCTTCCTTCGCACATAGATAGCGCTACGAGTGAATGAGACGCTCGCACCACACACTAGCCATTTTGCGGCAGTCAAAATGGCGGAAGTCTTACTTTGGCAACCGAACCTCGCTGGAAGCCTCCGCAAACGAAATTAATCCCGCATCTCCCTAGGGAGCCTATAGCGTCCCAGTCTGTGCCGAATGTTGTGCGCGCGCGCCGTGAGTGTCTGGAGTGTCATTGGAACCTGGCGGAGTGCCGAATAAAGGTATGTGCGATTCTTCCCTCGTGCTGGCTGACTCGTGTACCCCGTGAACCTACAGCCGGCATTTTCCTGACCTCTGACTTCACAAATTCAACTGTTTGGCGTGCCCAAAAGTAAAGAAGCGACGAAGAAACCGTTAGCCTGTTAGTTGTTATTTTTCGAGTTGGAGCAAAGCCCGTCCCAAGCTTTTTTATGTTCTAGATAATCTGATATTTTGTAGTACGTAAGCCTTGTTTAAATTTATTTACTGATAGATTTGCAAAATCTACTCACTAGGAATTTTGTTGTAGAAGCGTATACATTGCCCTTTAAAAGATACATTAATTTTGTGAAGCCTAGTTGTGGGCACAGCAAGTCTATGTTTATTTCTAGTATTTATATTATGTATATTGCTATTTTTAGGAAATGTATATGAATGTAAAGGCAGAATATTCTACCTTTGATGTTTTGTGAGTCGATACAAATGTCAGTGTCAGAAAGAATACGTCATCAGAAGGAAAAAGTCTGACATGGCTGATTTGCGTTGTGGAAATAAAAGAACATGAGAGAGAACTGAAAAATAAGATGTAATAGATTACAAAGGTGTTTGATATAGAAACATAATTGTCGTTTCTTTGTTTTACAGGTAGGAGTGTTCTATTATAAATAAGTTAGTGTTTACTTGTTTTGTTTAGCATCGAAGTGTAACAAGTACTTACAATAAAACCTTTGTTTTACAGAGCAACCTCATTGTTTCCATAAAAAAAAACCAAATCTAAGGACAACCAGTATAAAACGACAATTTGGATCTTCAATGGAAAATGGAGAAATTCTTATTTGAGTTCACATTGCTCGCGGCAAGCGATGTCAAGTCAAACATTTTATGCCTAACCTCAATTTCAACATGTCATAACAAAGTGTATGAAATACCGGAACAATATCAGCCCGTGAGTCTACACAAGGAATTAATAAAAACTGCTGCTTTCCTTAAGGTAAAAAATAGCCTTAATAAAAGGCATCAAATAAAAAGACTTTGGATCACAATGAATTTAGAATTAAAGAACACTTACGTCGATTAACATGGTAATCTTCAATTCAACGATGTGTATCTAGAAGAAAAGAAAATAAAAAGCTCTTCAGTATCTCTAAAAGAAGACACAAGTATAACACTTGAAAAATTGTTTGAAAAATTAATGGAAAACAAGCCACAGAGCATGAAAAATGTTGCAGAAAAGTTTGTGATCGAAAAATTTACTACCAAGAACACAAATGCCTCCGAGTGGATTGAAATGTTTGAGAAAGAATGTTTAAGAATGTATGATATGCAGTTTTGTGTTTCAAAATCGTTATTTATCTCAGAATCTGTGAAAGCTACCACCTTCATATTTAGGGAAATGTTACTTCGAACTTTTATATTGGAGTACGTATTTTTAAAAACACGATTGGTGAAAGTTTTCTCGATAGTTTATTTTTTTGAAAAACAGATGTTTTACACACGTTTTGCTATTTATCTCAGGAACAGCACACTTTTCTTGTTGGGTTTTTGTTTTGTAGAAAAAAGGTAGAAGTTCTTCTTTAGTTACGCTTTTTTATTTTTCGATTGGTTGTCTAATAATCTTGTAATAAGGTAAAAACACATATTTACTTCGTGCGAACGCAAATTAAAAACATGTGTGTATTTTGCTAAAACCATTTTGAACCTTATAGATCGAATATTACTTTGACAAATACCCAAAATCGTTTCCACCAACGTCATTCGGAGGCTGGACGCCTCCTCGGATGGACGTGAGGTCACGTTACTTTTTTCACGATGACAGCTGACAAAATCATACGAATTACGATATTCGACAAATTTAGTTTTGCAGGTTCAATGGTTCGTTTATCATTGAAATAGAGTCCATATTGAGTTGCAGTTTTCGTTTATGGAATTTGCAAAGATTTTATTTATTGGCAGACCTATCAATTGAGTAGAATGGGTATATTTATTTATTTATTGTAAAAACATGGGTGTTTCCTCGTGACCTAACTGCTTGTCAATAAATAATTAATCTACTCATCTAATAACCAGTCTTTTTACAAAAAAATCTTTGAAATAACCTGAAATGTTTTGAAACTTCGTAATTTAAAATAAAACTATTACAATTATTGAAACTCAAAAACACATAGTTACCGCCAAGTTTTCTCAAAAAATGCAAGTGGCCAGTAACATTTTGGTGGGCTTCGAGATAAAAACTTTTTATTTTGGCATCCGCCTGTTTCTAGCCTTGAATTTTGAATTCAAAAAAATAAACAATCCCATATATTTTTGCCCGCATATTTGTTCGCTTGGATTTACGTACTTTCTTCCCTTTTTAGGGTTTCAAAGATCGGTTTTGAAACCCTTATGGTCTCGCTCTGTCCGTCCCCGCTCTTTCTTGAATATCTCAGTAACTACTGCAGCTACTAACTTGAAATTTGAAATAATGATACATTCGTGCGCCATTAATGATTTCAAGATTTTTTTTATAAATAAATGAAAAATGAAAATGAATATTTTCATGATGTTGAAATTTGAAAAGAGACCTAGGGAGGCAAGAGGGATATCAAATGAAAGGTATCGTTTTGACCATTTCAAAACACTTTTTGAAATTTCTGTAAGTTTCATACTTTTTGAAATATTTCAAAAGAAGTCAAAAAAATTACCTCCCCTCCCCCCTATCTCCGAAGATTGCAGACCGATCCACGTACAAGTACACTGTATTAGGCGTTTGTAGATATCAATCTATATTTTACAGGGAAAATATAGAGAAGTCTGTAAAAATTAACATTTATGAAAAAAAAAACACATTGAAATTGCTTGAAAAGGGGGATATTTTTTATCGAAAAAGGGGCTACCTACCTATTGGTTTATCAAATGAAAGGCATTGTTTTGTAAATTTTAAAACAGTTTTCGAAATTGCTGTAGGTTTCATACTTTTCAAAATATTGCCATTCGAAAAAAGACGGAAAATTGAGTGTCCAAATAATTGGCAAATGTTTGAAAGCCTCGGCGCGCGAGTTACACTCGCACTTGACGGATCTTGTTTCAAGTAAGAACTAATATAGGTATTTTCCGATTAGGTGTAGTAATTTTTTTTTCTAAACTTACGATTTGACTATTTACATACTCGTAGATAAGGGAATAATACAGATGGCATGTGCGTTGCTATTTGCACGGAGCTGCGTGTATTGTTTTTTTTTTTGCGTATACACGACATCCTCTCCTTCACCCACGCTCGTTCGAAAACATTTATAAATTAAAAAAAAAAAAAACATTTTTGAGCTCAGCGCGTCACGTCAGACGCCTGGCCAACTGATGTAAACTTATCTAATTTAGTTGAATTTCAACCTATTCACTCTTGAGGCGCGTGGTTCAATCTGTCTGTATCTGTATTCTGTATCTGCTCGTCGCTGACTATTTATTAGAAGCAGTTTGAAATACCAAAATGTAACATAAAAAGAAACATGCAGTGGAAACTACCTGAGCTATGGATCAGAATAGAATAGATTGAAGTAGTGGAAACTAATCCAACCGCACGATCAGAGTGAAAAAAAGTAATCCATTAATGGTAGCTCAGTGTATCAAAGTCGACTGGAACATTGAGTTCTTCACACTTGTTCACACTTTCAGCGCAATTTTTTATTCTGATAATCAAATCAAAATGATATCTATATGTAGTTTGTAACAGTTTGCAGTTAGCTCAATTGTTTCAATTGTTAATACTAGTTTTAATTTAACTCTATTATTTAAAACTAGTATTTGATTGTAATTTTCTTTCTTAACCCTTAATCGCGTCAAAAAAGTCACACTAAAGGTCGCGTGGGGTATATTTAACCCCAACTCTAAAGGTGAAATAAAAACGCTATTGACGATTTTAGTATTATATTTAATATAAAATTTAGAAATAATCAAATTTGTACTAAGGATAACAGTATTAATAATCAGCATTTTAGTTATAGTAAATAAGAGATCAATCAATATAATGTAGGAACTATTTATACGGTACATTCATCACATGTCATGATGGAATGGTCATGACAAACGTGCTGTTGGCATTTGGCACACACAAATCATATTTTTTTGTGTAACACTTCAAAACCTTACTGGGGTTAAATATACCCCACGCGAGTAATTAAGGGTTAATAAAGAGTAAGTTTGTAGAAAATCTGATGACAAAGAAAAGATCTTCTATTTCGGAACATACATAGTATGTATGTTCCTAATTAGAATGTATGTATGTATTACATACATATATGTATACAGGGTGTCCCATGATGAGTGTTGCTCAAACTTTGCATGATAAAATGTAAAAAACGATATTTCAAGTTTAAACATTGTTTTGCAAATTACTGGTCATACTTAGTCAAAATATTTCATAAACCTACTTTTTTTATACATTTCAAAACTAAAACCTTTGAAATTTGTTTCAAATTGTAGGCACCATGGCCAAAAATGTGAACAAAGGTAGTACGGGAATTTACCAAAGTTTCAAAATTTTAATAAGTACCAAAAGCTTCCTTTTTTTGTGTCTGATTGGCCTTGCCCCTCTGCACAAGTGCCTTCAAGATTATCCACTCATTATGAGACATCCTGTATATGTAGGCATTACCTAATTAATATTTGCAAACGAATGTTGATGTAAATAAAGAGCCCTCTGTCGTCTACATCATGGCCATCATACGAGGCTCAGAATCATAGCGCCGCCATCGTACTTAGTCTGCGAGCGATCGGAATAGGATTGAAATGAAACCGGCAGGAAATTTACTTTGATATGGTTCTTTGATATGGTAGATGTTAGCCCCTTCTAGGTATAGTCAATTTGTGTAGGTCTACGTGTAAATAAAGAGCCCTCTGTTGTCTTCTTTGGGAAATTTTACATCCTCGAAATCATTACAGGGCCTACTATCGCAGACTCTTAACACTAGTGTCACCGCCGCCGTCGCCGGCGATGAGCGAGAATCGATTATAGCTAGAAACTAGATCGGAGTTGAACTACAGACCTGGGCTACTCGGCGAGTGAGCCGTCTCGCTGGGCTACTCGGTGAGTGAGCCGTCACGCTGGGCTACTCGGCGAGTGAGCCGTCTCGCTGGGCTACTGGGCGAGTGAGCCAGCGCGTCTGGCGATTGGTCGCGCCACTCGCTCAGCGGGTCCGTACGCGTGCTATAATGTTTTAATATTACCTAGATACCTAACACTAGACGACACTGACCATTTACTTTTAAACTTTCTAACTAGAACTGTACATTTCAAATGGTATACCAAATTCTTTAGAACATCCTGTAGTTACTCACAGCACAGTTTAAGGCATTATATTCTAAAGTCTTCTCCCTGCTACTGTGCGGGTGCGAGACAATGTGGCCTGTCGTCACTAAACGGTTGTGCCCTCGCGCCGCTTCTGGCAGGTCCCGGTGAGGTGACTGAGGCGAGTCACGCGTGAGCTTTGTCCATCGGCTGGATACAAGTCCTGTGTGGTGAGCTGGACCCTCAGTCGTCCAGGCCAGGTGTCCTCTCGCGTGTCCCCCTCGCACCCCCTCAGGCGGGGTCCCTGGCGAGGGTGGCGGGCATTGATGTGTAGTAGTTGTGGTTCCCCTGGGGAGCCTTCAGAGGACGTTCGTAGGTATCTCTCGACCAGGCGCGTTTACCTCTGCCAATATAATAAGTTTTAATTAGGTACAGTTACGCGTCGTTGATAACTACTGATAATACTCTCAGGTAGGTACTTGATTGGCACCAAAGCGGAGAAGAATGCTTATCGCGATGGTCTGGATTCGCTTCGTCTGCACCGAACTGCGGCACATCTCTGTTCCGAGTCGGTGGAACTCGCTCTGTATCCTTCTTTTAGCAGTACCTATTTAGTTGCATAATCTACTAACTACCGTGGCTATTCCGTTTTCGCCGCTCTTTTGTAGGTACTGTAAAGGGCTATAAATGTATGTACTTTCAGCTGTTGGTGACACAGTCTGTTAACGCTTTGCTTTCTGCTCGTTTCAAGCTACCTACAAGCTGTTAAGAATGTATGATATGCAGTTTTGTGTTTCAAAATCGTTATTTATCTCAGAATCTGTGAAAGCTACCACCTTCATATTTAGGGAAATGTTACTTCGAACTTTTATATTGGAGTACGTATTTTTAAAAACACGATTGGTGAAAGTTTTCTCGATAGTTTATTTTTTTGAAAAACAGATGTTTTACACACGTTTTGCTATTTATCTCAGGAACAGCACACTTTTCTTGTTGGGTTTTTGTTTTGTAGAAAAAAGGTAGAAGTTCTTCTTTAGTTACGCTTTTTTATTTTTCGATTGGTTGTCTAATAATCTTGTAATAAGGTAAAAACACATATTTACTTCGTGCGAACGCAAATTAAAAACATGTGTGTATTTTGCTAAAACCATTTTGAACCTTATAGATCGAATATTACTTTGACAAATACCCAAAATCGTTTCCACCAACGTCATTCGGAGGCTGGACGCCTCCTCGGATGGACGTGAGGTCACGTTACTTTTTTCACGATGACAGCTGACAAAATCATACGAATTACGATATTCGACAAATTTAGTTTTGCAGGTTCAATGGTTCGTTTATCATTGAAATAGAGTCCATATTGAGTTGCAGTTTTCGTTTATGGAATTTGCAAAGATTTTATTTATTGGCAGACCTATCAATTGAGTAGAATGGGTATATTTATTTATTTATTGTAAAAACATGGGTGTTTCCTCGTGACCTAACTGCTTGTCAATAAATAATTAATCTACTCATCTAATAACCAGTCTTTTTACAAAAAAATCTTTGAAATAACCTGAAATGTTTTGAAACTTCGTAATTTAAAATAAAACTATTACAATTATTGAAACTCAAAAACACATAGTTACCGCCAAGTTTTCTCAAAAAATGCAAGTGGCCAGTAACATTTTGGTGGGCTTCGAGATAAAAACTTTTTATTTTGGCATCCGCCTGTTTCTAGCCTTGAATTTTGAATTCAAAAAAATAAACAATCCAATATATTTTTGCCCGCATATTTGTTCGCTTGGATTTACGTACTTTCTTCCCTTTTTAGGGTTTCAAAGATCGGTTTTGAAACCCTTATGGTCTCGCTCTGTCCGTCCCCGCTCTTTCTTGAATATCTCAGTAACTACTGCAGCTACTAACTTGAAATTTGAAATAATGATACATTCGTGCGCCATTAATGATTTCAAGATTTTTTTTATAAATAAATGAAAAATGAAAATGAATATTTTCATGATGTTGAAATTTGAAAAGAGACCTAGGGAGGCAAGAGGGATATCAAATGAAAGGTATCGTTTTGACCATTTCAAAACACTTTTTGAAATTTCTGTATTCTAGTTTTAATTTAACTCTATTATTTAAAACTAGTATTTGATTGTAATTTTCTTTCTTAACCCTTAATCGCGTCAAAAAAGTCACACTAAAGGTCGCGTGGGGTATATTTAACCCCAACTCTAAAGGTGAAATAAAAACGCTATTGACGATTTTAGTATTATATTTAATATAAAATTTAGAAATAATCAAATTTTTACTAAGGATAACAGTATTAATAATCAGCATTTTAGTTATAGTAAATAAGAGATCAATCAATATAATGTAGGAACTATTTATACGGTACATTCATCACATGTCATGATGGAATGGTCATGACAAACGTGCTGTTGGCATTTGGCACACACAAATCATATTTTTTTGTCCTTCGACCGTGGGCAAAGATGGCATCTTTTATAATTTGTCGATGGACCGCCTCTGGACGTGGAACCAGCATCTTGAAGTTCAGCATTTTTCTTCATACGTTTTTGTATTTCCCGGGGTAGTTGCGGTATTATAGATCGACTTTGTTAGTGAGCCTTTGTCAAATTAACTGCAAGGTGTTTGAGAAACTTTATTCTGGTCAGTTTGTTGTCAATTTTGCTCCAATATTTATTAAAAAAAACATAAATTTGTTAATACCTAATAGTCAAAAAAAGTACCCACTAACACTCGCGTGGGGCAATATATACCCCAGACGCGGTCTCTAGACACAACCACACAGTATGGAGCGGAGTTATAACACAAATATACCCCACGCGAGTAATTAAGGGTTAATAAAGAGTAAGTTTGTAGAAAATCTGATGACAAAGAAAAGATCTTCTATTTCGGAACATACATAGTATGTATGTTCCTAATTAGAATGTATGTATGTATTACATACATATATGTATACAGGGTGTCCCATGATGAGTGTTGCTCAAACTTTGCATGATAAAATGTAAAAAACGATATTTCAAGTTTAAACATTGTTTTGCAAATTACTGGTCATACTTAGTCAAAATATTTCATAAACCTACTTTTTTTATACATTTCAAAACTAAAACCTTTGAAATTTGTTTCAAATTGTAGGCACCATGGCCAAAAATGTGAACAAAGGTAGTACGGGAATTTACCAAAGTTTCAAAATTTTAATAAGTACCAAAAGCTTCCTTTTTTTGTGTCTGATTGGCCTTGCCCCTCTGCACAAGTGCCTTCAAGATTATCCACTCATTATGAGACATCCTGTATATGTAGGCATTACCTAATTAATATTTGCAAACGAATGTTGATGTAAATAAAGAGCCCTCTGTCGTCTACATCATGGCCATCATACGAGGCTCAGAATCATAGCGCCGCCATCGTACTTAGTCTGCGAGCGATCGGAATAGGATTGAAATGAAACCGGCAGGAAATTTACTTTGATATGGTTCTTTGATATGGTAGATGTTAGCCCCTTCTAGGTATAGTCAATTTGTGTAGGTCTACGTGTAAATAAAGAGCCCTCTGTTGTCTTCTTTGGGAAATTTTACATCCTCGAAATCATTACAGGGCCTACTATCGCAGACTCTTAAGATTCGATGTGACCACTGATGAGAAAAAAATTGAAATACTCAGGGTTTTTATGGATAAAACCTGTTCAGACTGGTATAGCTCTATGATAATAAAATTAACTATGAACTCGGACTGGTCAATATGGAAAAGTAAATTCTGTGAATCATTCGCAAGCAAGGGATGGAACCCAGTCACATATGCACTATTATTTAAATACAAAGATGGGTCGCTGTTGGACTATGCTTTGAGAAAGGAGAAATTACTACTGGAAATGAGAAGATCAATAGACACAGGTACTTTGATAGACCTAATCGCATCTGGGTTACCGGAATTCATATTGAACAAGATAGATAGAGAAGCATTATTGGATACAGTAGATTTGTTTAATGAAGTAAGCAAACATGAACACATGGTTAATAAGAAAAGCTTCTTAGCCAAGAAAAAATATGGAAATGTAAGAACAAACAGTAATAAAAATTATGAACATAACCCATGCAAAATTTGTGACAAATTAAATAAAGGCCCCCGCTACCACCCTGAAGCTTTGTGCTGGTTTGCACCAAAAGAAGATGAAAAGTTGAAAAAATATAACATAAAACACGTAAACAATTCAGTTATAGAAGCTGAGTTAAATGAAAATGATCAAAAAAACGAATAACTACACCATTAATCAAAGTCAAACTGTTACTAAATGATATATTGGAGATATATGGAGTTTATGATTCTGGGTCGAACGTTTCTCTAATTAATTCTAAGTTATTGAAACTGAATAGAATAGGAAATAATTTGAATGAAGCGGATTTAGTAACAATTAATGGTGTCAAAAAGGCAAGTGGTTTGACAACTTTGAAAATCAAAATATTGGAATTAGAGAAAAAAGTTGATATCTATATCATCGATGAAGAGAATTTCAAATATGATTTTTTGATTGGATTAGATATGATAAAATCATTCAAACTTATCCAAAACGAAAACTTAAAAATATCACAAAAACTATGCCCAAAAGATAAAAATAATATAGAAGAAAATACTTCAGATAAAAGAAAATATACTGAATCAATCACTTTGGAAAATAACATAGTTAACTTTAATGAACATGTTAAAGAAGAAGATTTCGACATAAAAATAAATCATTTAAATGAAAATCAAAAACGCACAATAAACCAACTGATAGACAAGTACTCATCAGTATTTGCAAAAAACAAATATGATATTGGCACAGTTAATAGATACGAAGCACGGATAGACTTGTTAGAAGATAAATATTGTAGTAAGAGGCCTTACAGATGCACTGTAGAGGATAAAAAAGAAATAGAAGAGCAGATAGCAAGTTTACTAGATAATAAACTAATTAAAGAGTCCTACAGCCCATTTGCTGCACCGGTTACTCTTGCATTTAAAAAAGAAGATAACAAGAAGTCCAGATTATGCATAGACTTTAGAGATTTAAACAAAATAGTGATACCTCAAGCTCAACCATTTCCATTAATTGAGGACCTCATGATAAAAACCCGGAATTGTAGATTTTTTACAACGCTGGATATAAACTCAGCATTTTGGTCAATTCCACTGCGTGTCAAAGACCGAGAAAAGACAGGATTTGTAACACAGGACTCGCAGTATCAGTGGACCTGCTTACCCTTTGGATTAAAAACATCTCCAGGTATATTTCAAAGAATACTAAGTAATATATTGAGAAAACACAAGACATCAAATTTCGCTGTAAATTACATTGATGACATTCTTATATTTTCAAAAACTTTTGAGGAACATATAGCTCATCTTACAAAGCTATTGAATGCAATTAAAACAGAAGGGTTCAGACTAAAATTCACAAAATGCACATTTGCAGCAGACAAAGTAAAATATTTGGGTCATATAATACAAAATAATTCTATCATGCCATTGAAAGATAATTTAATTTCTATAAGGAACTTCCCTATTCCAAAAACACAAAAGAATGTAAGACAATTTCTAGGAAAAATTAACTTTTACCATGAGTACATTCCAAGGAGTGCAATAATACTAGAACCATTGCATAATTTACTTAGAAAAAATCAAAGGTTTGTTTGGTCAGAAAGATGTCAAAATGCATTTGAAATGATGAAAAACCTGCTATGTTCCCAACCAGTTCTGGAAGTTTTTGATCAAAATTTACCAATAAATATATATACAGATGCTTCTATAGAAGGTGTTGCAGCCATATTGAAGCAAACACAGAGTGATGGAAAAGAAAAACCAGTAGCTTACTTTTCAAAAAAATTAAATGAAGCTCAAAAAAAGAAAAAAGCCATTTACTTAGAATGTTTGGCTATAAAAGAAGCAGTGAAGTACTGGCAATACTGGTTAATAGGAAAACCATTTACAGTTTACTCAGATCATAAACCTTTGCAAAATATGAATATTAAATCAAGAACTGATGAGGAACTGGGTGATCTGACATATTACTTGTCACAATATGACTTTACAATAAAATATTTTCCAGGAAAAAATAACTTGGAAGCTGACTGCCTAAGCAGAAATCCAGTATTAGAATCCCATGAAAATACAGATGAACAATTAAAAGTTGTAAATCTCATAAAACTAGAAGATATTATAGAGGATCAGAAAAAAAATCAAGAAATACAAAGTAGAAAAAGCGAATTGACAGAGAAACTACAAATATACTTAAAAAAAATCAAAAATAAAGAAAAAATCATTCTTTCGGAAGAGTATAGCATTGAATTTATAAAGCAAGTGCATAAGAATATGTGCCATATTGGAATCGGACAAATGCAGAACATGATAAGCTCTCATTACACGGCTAGAAATATGACAAATAACATAAAAAAAGTTTGTAGAATGTGTGAAATTTGTATTAAAAATAAATCAAGAGGACAAGACAAATATGGCTTTATGTCTCATCTTGGTCCTGCTACAAAGCCATTTGAAATAATTTCAATAGACACAATCGGCGGATTTGGAAGTACACGATCAACAAAAAAGTATCTCCATTTGCTAGTGGATCATTTTACAAGATTATGCATTCATTAAAACTTCGAAAACTCAGTCTGCAAATGATTTTATTAAACTGGTTATACATATAACAGAAACCGAAGATGTAGGTATGATACTCACTGACCAATACCCTGGAATCAATTCAAAGGAATTCAAGAAATTTTTGCAGGACAAGAGGATACCAATGATTTTCACAGCAGTAAATGCACCATTTTCAAATGGTTTAAATGAGAGACTGAATCAAACTTTAGTAAACAAAATCCGATGCAAAATAAATGAGGAAGAAAAACCAAGAGCATGGACAACAATAGCTCAAGAGTGTGTCAGTAAATATAATGAGACCATTCATTCAGTAACAGGCTTTGCACCAAATTACCTCTTATATGGAACGGACATAACAATTATACCAAATGAATTAAAGCAACAAAGATCAAACAGCATCCTAATAAGAGACAGAAAAATAGCATTGGAGAATACAATCAGATCTCATAACTATAATAAGAGATTATTTGATAAAAAAAGAAAAGAATTTGAATTCCACGTAGGAGATATGGTGTTTGTAGAAAATGGAAACAAGCTTAATCGGAAGAAATTGGATGAACTAAAAATTGGACCCTATGAAATTGTTGAAAAAATTTCAAACTCGATCTATAGAATAGATACAGGCCACAAGAAAATGGAATCAAATCTTTTCCACATCACAAAGCTTATTCCAGTTCGAACAGATAGATGTTAAGATACATTATAATTGTTAAGAATTTTCTCTTTTAGCCTAAATATAAAATTAAAATCAAATAAATTAGAACTAGCATGTACAACTGAGTTAACTGCAGACTGTTACAAACAATATAGAGGTAGCTAAATATTGTTTTTCCTTAGGGGGGGAGATGTAAAGGCAGAATATTCTTTGATGTTTTGTGAGTCGATACAAATGTCAGTGTCAGAAAGAATACGTCATCAGAAGGAAAAAGTCTGACATGGCTGATTTGCGTTGTGGAAATAAAAGAACATGAGAGAGAACTGAAAAATAAGATGTAATAGATTACAAAGGTGTTTGTTAAAGAAACATAATTGTCGTTTCTTTGTTTTACAGGTAGGAGTGTTCTATTATAAATAAGTTAGTGTTTACTTGTTTTGTTTAGCATCGAAGTGTAACAAGTACTTACAATAAAACCTTTGTTTTACAGAGCAACCTCATTGTTTCCATAAAAAAATACCAAATCTAAGGACAACCAGTATATGAATATTAAATATTTATATATATATATTTATGAGTGTACAATAAGTTTTCATAAATATATTGACAAGAAACTGTCATTATGTTAATTTCTTTGAAATTTTTACGCAGGGATTCTCTGGGACCCATAGTATAGATAGCACGAACAGCCCTCTTCTGCAGCACAAATACGGTGTTAAAATCTGCAGCGTTCTCCCACAGCAGTATACCATAAGACATAATACTGTGGAAGTAGCTGAAATAAACAAGTCTTGGATGTATCCACGTCTGTCAGATGACGGATTTTTTTGACTGCATATGCTGCAGAACTAAGTCTCTTCGATAGATTATCTATGTGTGGGTCCCATTGAAGTTTATTATCTAAGGTGATTACTAAGATACTTTGCTTGTTTTACTTTTTTTTTCTTTTTTACGGTACTTTGTACAATTTCTAACCTTTCTTCTTTAACGTTTACCTCAGCCTTAACTTGTTTAACATTAGGTAGACTAAATCTAATACATTTTGTTTTGGATTCGTTAAGCAAAAGATTATTGAAACTAAACCAATGGACTACTTTTGAGATTGCATTATTCACATCGTCGAAGTTTGTGTTTTGTCGCTTCATTTTAAAAATTAAGGAAGTATCATCAGCAAACAGTACAATCTCGTGATTATTCTTTACAAGATGAGGCAAGTCGTTGATATAAACTAAAAATAGCAAAGGCCGAGGATAGAACCCTGAGATACACCCATTGTAACTACCCCGAAGATAGTTTCCCATTGATGTCAACTCTCTGTATCCTATCAATTCAATTCAATTCATTTATTGCAGGAAATATGTTTATAATACAACAAGGTCTTACTGAAACATTAGGATAGTGTCACATACTTCACCAAAACACATTGGCATGCAAAAATTCTTAAAAATAGGTTCCTATAGCTACATTAAATATGATTTTTAATAAAATAATCAAAATATAAGTAACAAAATTGAATGTAAATAAAGTAAAATGCAAACTAATTTTTGATTTTTAGGTCCATAAGTTCCTTAACACTATAGAATGCTTTTGCAATAAGCCATAATTTTAGTTTTTTTATAAATAATTTTATGGGTAAATTTTTAATGTCACTAGGGATCCTATTATATATAGAGCCACACATGGCATGACAGTTCTTACTGTATAAAGCTGTCTTAGGAGCCCTAGACAGAACAATTCTTTCTGGGTTACGTACACGTCTAGGGTATCTATCATCAGCTTTAGTAAATAAATCCGAATGTTCTCTTACAAATTTAGCAGCCTCTAGAATATACATACTGGGCAAGGTTAGTAATTTAAATTTAATGAAGAGAGGCACTATCACTCAAGTAAGATGCCAAAAGATCCAAAGGTGTCCACTATTCCATAGTGATGTAGTTTCCTGATTAATGTTTAATGGTGTACGCAATCAAATGCTTTTGACAAGTCGCAAAACACGCCTAAAGCATCTTGCGACTTCTCCCAAGCATCAAATATAATTATGCGTCACTAACTCTACACCGGCATCAGTAGTTGACCTGCCGCGAGTGAACCCAAATTGCTTACAATGCAGCAGGTTGCGAGCATTGCTATTAAAATGCCTAAGTAATTGATTTAAAATCAGTTTTTATAAAAATTTGCGCTGAATGTAGGCAGTACTGATAAACTAAACTAAAGTTAGTGGGGTCAGATCTACTACCCAATTTATACAGTGGTATAATTTTACTACATTTCATTAGATCAGGAAATACGCCACTATTAATGGATTCATTAAATATAAAAGCAAGATCTGGTGCTGTGGTATCAATTAAAGTAAGTATTCTGTATTCTGTGTAAGTTTTGTAAGAAATAAATATATATATTCTATTTAAAGGTTTAATAATTGTAACGGAAATGCCCCAGAGATCTACAGTTTTCTTTACATTTAAAAGCTTTTTTACCATTGTAAGGATGGGTGTCGGAGGCGAGTGAAACCACAGAAATGACTACTTTTAACAGATGATGACTACTTTTATTAAGGAACGTTATTACACTTATACCACAGATTAGGTGCTTATTACAATGATTAGTGAATACATAATAGTTACTACATCTCATTTCCACCGCCATGCGCCATAAGGAAATAAAATAAATTTTAGTTTATTTTATTTCAAATCTAATTTCATTTTCTTAACCTACTCGAATACACAAAATTATTACAATTTTACGATTAATTAATTTGATTAAATATAAAATTAATTTGGTTTAATATTACGTTTGGTTACAATGGTTTTTTTTTATTTATTAGTGTACATTATTTTTAATCGTCAATAAAATTAAGAATTGGGCGATATATAACGCTTTGTTCTATTCTTATGTACTAAGTATATTTTATTATTTTTTATAATTTCAACATTTGGTGAACAATCTCTTATAACAGAAAATTTACCTGAATAAATGTTTTTGAATTTTTTTCCTTTCTCATTTCTTATTAAAATTAAATCATTTTGCATATTATTATGTAATTCGATTAATATTCTGATCATATCTTATTTTCCTTTTGATTTTACTTGAAATAAGATTATCTCTTGCCTCTTTCTGTGAGGTTTGTATTCTGTAACGCAATTCTAAGGGATAGTTATCATAATTGTAAAGGAGATCTATCTTACTTGAATTTAAGTTTGATGGTAAAATTCTCTTTTTGCCAAAAACTAGCTCAAATGACGTGAATTTAGTCTCGGTGTGTACCGATGTATTGTACGAGAAACACCAAAAAGGAAGCCATGTGCTCCATGCATCAGAATGATTTTCTGTTTGTATTCGAAAATAGTTACCTAAATGCTTGTGTGAGTTCTCCAATGCGCCAATACTCTGATGATGATAAGCTTTCGACTGTAACTGTTTTATCTGTAAAAGTGTACATACCTCTTTCATTGTAGCTGATAGAAACTCTGAACCCATATCTGTTGCTATAATCCTTGGAATTCCATATCTAAGAATAAAATTATTAACATAACTTCTAGCTACCTCTACTGAACTTTTAGATAGCAAAGGATAAGCTTCTATGTACTTACTCAGTTCACATTGTATACTCAATATAAACATGTAATTATAATCATCTCTGTCTAAATGTCCTACTAAGTCTAAAAATATTTTATCAAATGCTGGTTCTTTTGTATGGTGAGATGAATATTTTTGTTTCTGACATTTATCACATCTTTTTATAAATTCAGTAACATCAATTCATTGATCATTGATTCAAAACTACATTTTGATGCACACATTGAGAGTATAGTTAATAAGGCTTTTAAACTTTACGGCTTTGTTATGAGAACATGTGTCTCTTTCAAAAGACCAGAATCTTACCTTCTCCTATATACATCATTAGTAAGATCTCAGTTGGAATACGCCACGTCTGTCTGGAACCCTTTCTATGATAAATATAGCAATCAAATTGAAAATGTTCAACGCAAATTCCTACGCTCAGCAAATTACCGATGTTTCCGTTCGAAGTCCTCGTATGAACACCTACTTAATAAATATTCACTTCCTACACTGAAAAATAGAAGATTGCTCCTAGATCAACTTATGCTATATAATATTTGTCATAATAAGTTCGACTGTAATAGGTTAGTTGACCAAATCTATATACATGTACCATATTGCCCACGTCCAGTCAGAGAGACTCGTAAACGTGCGTTATTTGCTCCTACTCCTTGCAAAACGAATGCGGGTATGCGCGCTCCACTGCATAGAATGACAAAAGCATATAATAAGTACTTCTCTGAAACTGATCCATTTGACACTTCACCTGCTTTGTTTAAGAAAACCATCAACAATATCTTGTCATCTGATATCATATAATCTATTGGTTGGGCGAAATAACAACTAGCTGCGTTGCTCTGAAAGAATAGAGTTTTATTAGGAACAAAAGGTACAACAAAAAACAGCAAAATAGGTTATAAAACACCAAATACCTGAAAGAAACTACCTACATCTAAAGCTATTATTTCACACTATTTCTTGGAATAATCCTTCCTGCAGACTATTTCAGGTCTTTTCTTGTCTTTTACAATTCCATCACAATCAATCCAAGTTTTTTCAGTCGAATGACTCTTCAATTTTTTCACTCTATATCAACTTCTTTCTCTAGTTGTTTGTCACAGGTGTCCACTCAGTTTTGACATTGACATAAGCCTGATTGTATGCCTAATGAAGTGCTATTGTGCTTCATTACATCTCCCCCCCCCCCCGAGGAAACACCTATAATTACAGCTTTAAAGGCAATAGTTTTGATATATGGTAAATATTTGACTTAAATCCAGTGTTTATTCTATATATTGAATTAGATAATTTTTCCAATATTTCATAAGGACCAATTTTTAACTCGTCTAATTTTTTTCTGTTTAACCGGTTTCCGTTTTCAACATAAACTAAGTCCCCTATTTTGAACTCATGTTGTATTCTGTTTCTATCAAAGAGTTTTTTATTATAGTTGTGTGACTTAAGCGTATTTTCTAGTGCAATTTTTCTATCGTGCACTAAATCATCATGTGTAATTTGTTTTTTTAATTCATTAGGTAAAATATCAACATTTTTACCTTCTAATAGATATTTAGGAGAGAAACCCGTTACGGTGTGCTCTGTTTCATTATATTTTAGAGTACATTCATGGGCGATAGTTGTCCAGGCTAATCTATTGTCCTTTTTTTCATTTATTTTACATCTTATTTTATTAACAAGTGTTTGGTTTAGTCTTTCATTTAGACCATTCGAAAATGGTGAATTAACGGCAGTGAAGATAATAGATATATTTTGTGTGTCTAAAAAGCTTTTAAAATCTTTTGAATTTATACCAGGATATTGATCAGATAGAATCAAATCAATTTTATTTTCTTTAGTTACTTTTTTAACTAACTTGATGAAATCAGTTGAATTTTGAGTCTTCGAAGTTAAAATAAATGCGTATCTAGTAAAGTGGTCTACTAGTAGGTGCAAATATGTTTTTGTGGAGCGGGAACCACCAAACCCACCAATGGTATCTATTGATACTATCTCAAATGGGTAGGTAGCAGGACCCAATTGAGATAATAGTCCAAATTTATATTTGCCTCTTGACTTATTTTTTATGCAAACTTCACAATTTTCACATAATTTTTTTATATTGGCTGTTAAGTTTTCAGCTTCATAAAATGGTGTAATTTTATTTTTCAATTGCTGTATTCCTATGTGACAGTATGAATTATGAATGTTTTCTATAAGTACTTTACTAAATTTTTCAGATAGAACTATCTTTTCTCTTTTGCCAAGTTTTTTATAATATATGTTATCTTTCAAAGTTAGTTTTTTGTTATTATGTATTATATCTTTATTTCTATTTTGATCATTTTGGATATCCTCTAATTTAATTAAATTTACTATTTTTAAGAATTCATTTTGATTTTCGTTTGGCTCTAAAACAGGATTTCTACTCAAACTATCTGCCTCTAAGTTATATTTTCCTGGGGAATAGATTACTTCGAAGTTAAATTGTGATAAATAATATGTAAGATCTCCTAGTTCTTCATCTGTTCTGGCTTTGATATTCATTTTTTCTAAAGGCTTATGATCTGTAATAACCGTAAAGCTTTTTCCCATTAGCCAATGCTGCCAATATTTTACTGCTTCCTTTATTGCTAGACACTCTAGATAAATAGCTTTTTTCTTTTTTTGATAATCGTTTAATTTTCTTGAAAAATATGCACAAGGTTTAAAGTCTCCATTATCTTGTGGTTGTTTTAAAACAGCACCTATACCCTGCATACTAGCATCTGTATATATGTGTATAGGCAGATCCGGGTCAAAGATAGCCAAAATTGGTTTTGAACAAAGTAGATTTTTTATTTTCTCAAACGATTCCTGACAACTTCTGGACCAAATAAATTGTTGTCGTTTTCGCAATAAATTATGCAAAGGATCTAATATTATCGATATATTAGGTATATATTTTCCATAAAAATTTATTTTTCCCAAGAACTGACGAATGTTTCTTTGTGTTTTTGGGACTGGGAACTCTTTTATAGCTTTTAAGTTATCTTTCAGTGGAGTAATTGTATTATTTTTTATTATATGACCTAAATACTTAACTGAGTCTTGCGCAAAGTTACATTTTGAGAATTTTAATTTAAAACCTTCCTTTTGAATGGCTTCTAACAACCATGACAAGTGTTTAATATGGTCAGTGAAAGTTTCAGAAAATACCAAAATGTCATCAATATAATTTACAGTGAAATCTGATAGTTTATGTTTTCTTATTATGCTGCTTAATATTCTTTGGAATATTGCAGGGGAAGTTTTTAAGCCAAATGGCAAACAAGTCCATTGGAAATGAGAATCTTGGGTAACAAATGCGCTCTTATGTCTGTCTTCGACTTTTAAAGGAATTGACCAAAATGCGGAGTTTATGTCTAGCGTTGAGAAAAACTTACAATTTCTAGTTTTGATCATTAAATCTTCGATTAGTGGGAATGGTTGTGCTTGAGGAACCAAAATTTTATTCAACTCACGAAAGTCAATACATAGTCTTGATTTCTTACCTTCATCTCTTTTTAATGCTAGGGTCACAGGTGCAGCGAACGGACTATAAGATTCCTCAATCAAATTTTTTTGTAACAATTTTCTAATTTGTAATTCTATTTCTTTTTTATCTTCAACTGTGCACCTATATGGTCTTTTAGTGCAATATCTATCTATCAGCAAATCAATGTGTGCTTCATAGCCCTTCACCGTGCCTATATCGTATTTATCTTTTGCAAAGAGTGATTTGTACTTGCATATCAACTCTTCTATCTCTAATTGTTGTTTTTGACCTAAGTGGTTCACCGTAATATTGAAGTTGTTTCCTTCGATGTGTTCATTAAAGTTTATTTTATATTTATCTAAGTCAGTCATTATAATATTGCCATTCATTTCTTTTGACTTGAGATTATTTATTTTTTGTGTAATTTGTAGTTGTTCATTTTGAATAAGGTTAAAATCTTTTATGCAGTCTAACCCTATCAAGAAATCATAATCAAAACATTCCCCATCTACCACAAAAATATTCATGTTCTTTTCAATATCAAAAATCTTTAACTTTAGTGTTACCATTCCTTTGCTTTTTTTTACACCATTAATCGTTTTTAAATTGGCATCTTTAGAATAATCTGTGTTTTCGTGATTACTTTTCACGGACAATAATCTAGAATTTATTAAAGATACATTTGATCCTGAATCGTAAATCCCACTAGTTTCTAAGGAGTCGTTTATTAAGATCTTAACCTTGATTAATGGTGGAATTACAAGTTTTTTGGATTAATTTGATTTAATTCAGTTTCCAACTCCGTATTGTTTACATTTCTTATCTGATCTCTTTTTGGTCTTTCATTATTTTTGTCTTTGAACCAACACAAGGATTCAGGATGATATCGGTTCCCTTTGTTTTCTTTTTCACAAATCTTACATGGTAATTTTTCATATTTATCTTTCATTTTATTTTCAAAAAGTGCTATCTTCTTTTCTGTATATTTTTTGTTTACTAAATGTTCTAGACCTCTGATAATGTTAAATAAATCTTTAGTTTCTTTTATGTTGTTCCTATCGATTCTATCAGCTACAAAATTGGGCAATCCAGTAGCGATTAGATCAATTAATGTTATTCTATCCACTGATTTATTTATTTCCAACAATAGCCTCTCCTTTTTTATCGCATACTCTAATAATGACCCCTGTCTATATTTATACCACATTGCATACCTGACGGGTGACCAACCTTTGTCCGCATATGTTTCACAAAAATTTTCTTTCCAAATTTGCCATTCTGAATTAATTGTGTATTTTATGAGCATCGAACTGTACCAGTCAAGGCAGGAATCCTCTAAATAAAATCTTAAGGTCTCAATTTTTCTTGAGTCTTCTTCTATCTCGAACCGGTCGCACTCAGATTCAAAAATATCCATCCATTGGGAAACATTTGAAGTTTTTTTTTGAAAATTTATCTATTACAAATTTCTCCACTAAGTTTTTGATAGTCTGTGGTTTCGATGTGTCTTTCTTTATTTCTGCAAAGTTCTTCAATATTCTTGATAATACCTCCTCAGAAATCCCTGTAGCTGGAGCATGTGTCTCTGGTATTATTTCCTCCAAAAGATATTCATTAAATTGCATATTTCCATCTTCATCCACATAAATACCTTTCATCTCCGATGTTATAGGGATCCAAACTTGTCTCTTATCATGTCTCTTTTTTAGTGTAGTTTTTACTTTTTTAAAAGCTTGAGTTTCCAACACCTTCTCGTGTAGTGTTACAGGTTGCAATCGTTCTGGTAGTGAGAATGTTTGTTGATCCGAATTCTTTATCGACGTTATGCAAATAATGTTAGTCTTTGGGTCCTCACTTGCTTTCACCATAAATTCAAAGCATAATTTTTCCATGATTTCTTGGCGTAGTAGCCGTGTAAAGATGTAGTTTTATAATCTATTGGTTGGGCGAAATAACAACTAGCTGCGTTGCTCTGAAAGAATAGAGTTTTATTAGGAACAAAAGGTACAACAAAAAACAGCAAAATAGGTTATAAAACACCAAATACCTGAAAGAAACTACATCTAAAGCTATTATTTCACACTATTTCTTGGAATAATCCTTCCTGCAGACTATTTCAGGTCTTTTCTTGTCTTTTACAATTCCATCACAATCAATCCAAGTTTTTTCAGTCGAATGACTCTTCAATTTTTTCACTCTATATCAACTTCTTTCTCTAGTTGTTTGTCACAGGTGTCCACTCAGTTTTGACATTGACATAAGCCTGATTGTATGCCTAATGAAGTGCTATTGTGCTTCATTACATAAAAATAATTCATTCATATAAAATAACTTAATGTTACATAAGTGCAAATTTTAGACAAATGTAGCACTAACACCATCCGTTTCTACAGTAACTTGCGGATAACGGGGCTGGTTCACTTGTAGAAATAAGTTTATTTAAGTTTCTATTGTTAATATCTAAGTGTTACTGTTAGTTATCCCTAAGAAAATAAAATAAAATAAAATAAAATCAACTTCTAGACCTGGCCAAAAATAATACTTTTTAATATTATTTACCATTCGTGTAATGCCTGCGTGGCCACTTGTAGGCAAAACATGAAAGTCATTTATTATCACACGTTGGTCATCTTTATTATCTATTCTCTTTACATCATTCAAAATACATATTCGTGGACCGGTCCAATTACTCATTTTTTGTACCTCTTTACTTACTTTTTCTTTAAAAATATAATAATTAATTTAATTTTTTAAAGAATGAGGTAATCTATAAGGTTTAGAATATATTGGTTGAGTACCTTGTTTAACTTCAATCGAATGTTGATAAATATCTGTAGTTGTTAAAGTATCGCCATCTAAATAAAAAATATCCGAATATTTCGCACATAAACTTTCAATATTTATTTTCTCTTCCTTATTTAAATGATTCAAATTTAATTTAGAAAATAACAATTTAACACGTTCGGCATTTTTGGTTTTTTATCAAAAACAAATATTAAAATCTTTTGAACTTTGAATATTAAGCTTTAACTGTGTCAATTCTATGTCATTTGCTGTTGTATTTAAAATACGTATAGATATCTTACCGTTGATTGGAGCTACTAATGTACTTGCTACAAAATACCTTCCGAAATCTCTTTTGTACATACCACACATTCCTCTGTCAAATTCGTACTTACATAATGAATAGATTCAGATCTAGCAGGTAATTGCATACAATGTTTAGAATTATAAATATTTAGAATAATCTCATTTCCATTCAACCATAACGATAAAACGTTGTTATTAAAGTCAATGACCGATTTGTACTTGCTTAAAAAGTCTTATCCTATAATTCCATGTGTCTTACAAGGTAGTGAGTCGAAAACATAAAACCTATGACCAATTATTTGGTTATCATTCCTTATCATAGTTATCACTTGAAAGAATAAATAAAAACGTTTATTGTTTCGCGACAGTAGAAAAGTTTCGCGATACTAGTAATAATTTGAAAAACATAGAGTAATTATAGAGTAATTATTCATAAGCAAGACAGCGATATGTGGTACAAATAAGTTTGACACAGAAGACAAATCAAGAAAACTTCCCGGAAGTTCAATGAATGAATGCTCTATGAGATTGCCTTTTTCTGGTGTTACCAGGAGCGTGAAATGGTTACTCCTAGAGCTCCTTATTTTACGTAAACGAATATTCTATGTGTTTTTGTATTTAGAAATAATTTTCAATTTAACTCGTGTTAAACTAATACTGTTTTGACTGATGCAGTTAATATAATTCAATGTTATAAGTTTCTGTTTTTTTTTTCAATTGAACATTAGTAGTACATTTGTTTCCCAACTTCTGTTTATTGCAATAAAATGGCAACATGGTCAGTGATAAGCTTGTGTGAGTGCCACCAGTAAGTGGCAACATGGTCAGTGATAAGCTTGTGTGAGTGCCACCAGTAAGTGGCAGACTATGTATAATTTGACCATGTGCTAGACATTGTTCATTCAAATTTAAAAATAAAAAAATTACTTTTGTCTTTTTTTTTTTCAAAAAATTATCTGATTCTTTGGTCTATGCGACGCGTTACCCGAGAGCTGGTGAGTATCTGGCAAAGCGCATCAGCATTGCTATACAGCGGGGCAATGCAGCCAGTGTCTTGGGCACACGCGCGACTGCTATTGATATGGATCAGTTGAGCTACCTGTAGTTTTTTGCTGCGTGTTCGGTTTATACCCAAACATTAATAATGCAACGTGAAATCGGAGCGTGACTATAGACACGGTGCGTGACTATCGATCACGTGTTGTGTGTGTGTGTGATGGAATAAGTATGTAGTACATACAATGTGTGGTTCGGTGTTGTGTGTTGCAGTGCACGAGTCGGCCGCGCTGCCATTCCGGCTGTACTACCGCCTGGTGGACGTGCCGCCGCCCGTCTGCCCATGTCTCTCCCCGCCTCTCCGTATGTCTCCGCCATTCTTATAGATATAGAACGCAGTCATATGACACAGCCTTCTACTACATTACACACTATAGTGGTAGGCAAACATTATTATTTGTGAGACAACGCTTCGATACGCTATAGGTAGGTACGCTTCGCCCGCACCGCTTATACTTCCTGCGCTTTGGTCGACTCCTGCCGCTCGCTAATTGAAACATCACGTACTTTGTTCATGATAAGATCAGTTGGTCCCGACTCCCGATGTCAGTTGGTCCCGACTCCCGATGTCAGTTGGTCCCGACTCCCGATGTCAGTTGGTCCCGACTCCCGATGTCAGTTGGTCCCGACTCCCGATGTCAGTTGGTCCCGACTCCCGATGTCAGTTGGTCCCGACTCCCGATGTCAGTTGGTCCCGACTCCCGATGGCCTGCATCCCTTTTTAATTAAAAACTGCGCCGAGACTTTGTGCTATCCCTCCTCTTTATCTTGTCTATAGCTGAAGGGATTGTACCATCTATATAGAAATTGGCATCATTGCATTCACAAAAAAATATCAAAACGTGATATTTGTAATTATCGGCCTATTTCAAACCTATGAGCAGATATACTCAGCCAAAGTCATCTTTCATTAACTAGCAACATTCGTTTTCTAAGAGGTAGGCCAACTACTTCTAATCTCATAGGTTTTATATATTTTGTGAGTGGTCAAATGGAATCGGGGTGCCAGGTCAATACAATTTACACTGACTATTATAGTAAAGCTATTGATTTAAAGTATTGACCATTTCATTCTACTGAGCAAACTGCGCTACTGGTATAAAGGGCAATCTTTTATGGTGGTTCGCCTCTTACGTCAGTGGTCGCTGCCAAACCGTGGTGCTAAACGGATATGCATCTGGAGTATTGCCAATTCCATCTGGCGTTCCCCAAGGCTCATTTCTTGGTCACTGCTTTTCACTCAACTCTAGACTCTAAATTACTGTTTGATCAACACGTAGAGAACATAGATGCTCGGATTTCTATTCCGGGTGACTTAGGATTCAGTTTACCCAAAATTGTAAAAGTTCTTTATTGCTCACTGGTCCGAAGTCACCTCGAATACACATCGCAGGTATGGAATCCCCAGTATAATAAATATATCGCTTTGCTTGAAAAACCTCAGCGGATCACTACAAGCATTAACCCAGACTACAATATAAATAGCTGCAAACAGCATCACTTGGTACCGCTTGACTTGAGGAGAGTTCAAAGCAGTGCTTTGAGGATAATGGAATAATTTATTTTGAATGACAATAAGAGTACAATATTAACCTATGCAACTAAAAAGCTCAATGGTCAGAGCAACGAAGTGAAGTTTTTAGGTTGTACATTAGACTCGACATTATCTTTTGAAGGTCACATTACCAAAATATTATGTAAAAAATTAGCTAGCGCAAATTATGCTCTCTTCAAATTAAAACCTATTTTAGATAAGAAAACTCTTATATCAATATATTAATGCCTATTGTAATTCCATAATTAATAATGGCATATCCGTTTGGGGTAGCGCTTCACAAATAGAAGTTCTAATTTGTCAGAAGAGATCATTGCGCATTATACATGGCCTACATACTCGTACATTAACCTCAGTAAAAGCATTATAATAATAATAGCGTAGCTTCGCAGCCGGTGATCTACCGTTTTGATATATATTTTTTACTGTAGAATAGTTTTATAATATTATATTTTCTATAGTAAAAAAATATTTTTAACGAGATTTAAAATAAATGAAGTATAATATAATATAACAAAACCATTTATTCCCATTTCTTATAAAACAGTAAATGTATTAAAAATTAATTTAAATTAGAATGATGATAATAAAATGTTTCTTATTGCACGCATTAATTTACCTAATAAATAAATGTAATAATTTAATTTCAAAATGATTTAATTTTAATTTTGTTTCTGGGACGTCCATTTATGAACGTAGGCCTCCTCCATCCTGTTCCACTCGTTCATTTATGAACGTAGGCCTCCTCCATCCTGTTCCACTCGTTCATTTATGAACGTAGGCCTCCTCCATCCTGTTCCACTCGTTCATTTATGAACGTAGGCCTCCTCCATCCTGTTCCACTCGTTCATTTATGAACGTAGGCCTCCTCCATCCTGTTCCACTCGTTCATTTATGAACGTAGGCCTCCTCCATCCTGTTCCACTCGTTCCTGTCCTGAGCCAGCCGTGTCCAGGTGGCGCCGGCGATGGATACGATGTCGTCCGCCCAGCGGCGGCGCTAGCGCCCGGGCGGGCGGCGCTCGCCACGAGGATACCAGTGCATCAGTCTCTCGCTCCACCTGTTATCTGAAGTCCTCGCAGTATGTCCGGCCCAGCGCCATTTCAGGCGACATACCATTTTTGCTGCGTCGATGATCTTTGTTTTAGCGCGTATGTCTTTGCCTCTGACTCGGTCGGTTAGTTACCAAGCATACTCCTTTCAGCAGACCTTTGAAAAACTTGGATTTTGTTGGTAGTCTCTTTAGTAATAGGCCATGTTTGGCACCCATTATAGAAGGGTCGGTGTAACTACAGAGTCCATCGCTTTTTTCTTGAGGTGGACTTTCATTTTAGACTTAAATATGTGTTTGAGCGACCAGTAGTTTTAATTCGTCTATCTACTTCTTCTATATGGTTTCCATTGAACGATATGGTTTGCCCTAGATATTTATATTCATCTACATAGCTAATGATTTCGTTTTTAGGGTTTCAAAGATCGGTTTTGAAACCCTTATGGTCTCGCTCTGTCCGTCCCCGCTCTTTCTTGAATATCTCAGTAACTACTGCAGCTATTATCTTGAAATTTGAAATAATGATACATTTCGTGCGCCATTACTGATTTTAAGAAAAAAATATATAAATAAATGAAAAATGAAAATGAATATTTTCAGTACAAATTTTGATGTTGAAATTTCAAAAGAGACCTAGGAAGGCAAATGGGGTATCAAATGAAAGTTATCGTTTTGTACATTTCAAAACACTTTTTGAAATTTCTGTAAATTTCATACTTTTTGAAATATTTCAAAAAAAGTCGAAAAATTGACCATACCCCCCCCCTATCTCCGAAGATTGCACACCGATCCACGTACAATGTATTAGGCGTTTGTAGATATCGATCTATATTTTACAGGAAAAATATAGAGAAGTCTGTAATAATAATAGTTTTTGAAAAATGGTCAAAAAGGGGGAGATTTTTTTTTCAAAAGGGGGGTACCTACCTATGTGGGATATCAAATGAAAGGTATCGTTTTAACCATTTCAAAACACTTTTTGAAATTTCTGTAAGTTTTATACTTTTTGAAATATTTCAAAAAAAGACGAAAAATTGACCATTCCCCCCCCCCCCCCCCCCCCCCTAGCTCCGAAGATTGCAGACCGATCCATGTACAATGTACTAGGCGTTAAGGTAAGGTAAGGTAAGGTAAGTGTACTCCCTTGTCCGCATTTGGACTCCTGTTGGTCCATTATGCGTTATTTGTGCTAGCATAGCCAGCCTAACTCCGTCCAAAAGCGCAGAATCTTCCTGGGGTCTTCGCAGGCTTCGCGGAGTGACCTCGGCAAGTTGAGGATTTCGGTTCGTTGTGCTGTTATTCCCTCGCATTCCAGGATTACGTGGGCAGCTGATTCGTCGTCGCTGAGGCACCCTCTACAGAGAGGGCTGTCCGTCGCTCCGATGGTGAATAGGTGTTTGTTTAGTGCGCAGTGTCCTGTTAGTGTTCCCACCAGGATACGCAGGTCCGATCTGTTTAGGTTCAGTAGGCGTTTTGATAGCTTCGGTGATATTGATGGAAGCGCCGATCTAGCTTGTTTGCAATCTAGCAGGCGCGTCCATCGTTCGTTTTGCGATTCTCTAGTTCTGAGCCTAATCCATGTCTGGAGTAGTGAGAATGGCAGGGGTAGGAAAGGCGATGGACCTTCTGTGATTGTTTCCGATCCCCTCCGTGCCAATTCATCAGCAGCATCATTACCTAGAGATCCGCTATGTCCTTTAATCCATTGAAGGGTTATCCTGTTCTTGGTGGATATCCCTTCTAATGCAGAGTGACATTCGTATACGAGCCTAGAGTTGCAGGTGTTTCCTTCCAGAGCCCTGAGTATGGCAGCGCTGTCGGAGAGAATGCGTATGTTTTGGTCATTAATTCCTCTCTTCTGCACAGCTATGGCTGCCTGGGTTATTGCTGCACATTCGCACTGGAATATGGAGCTGTGTTTTCCTAGCGTTATTGATATATTGATATTGAGGTCCAATGAGTGAATCCCGGCCCCCGTACCTATATCGGTTTTGGAGCCATCTGTATAGATTCTCACTTCGTGGGTCCCGGATTCATCCCTTTGGCCCTCGTATAGTTGTATCTGGTAGTGTTTATCTATTATTGGTTTACTGGGGATTCTATCACAAGGGGCGGCTATGAGGGGTTCGTACGCTACGGCCCTGTCCATGATCTGAGCGTGTGGACTGCTTGTGATTCCCCAGAGACCCGTGTTGTGTAGTCTTAGAGCCGACATCGTAGCTTCTTGTTGTATGTACAGGTCTAATGGTGCTAAGTCTAGAATTATGTCTAGAGCAGCGCCGGGAGTGGTTCTCATGCAGCCTGTAATCGCTGAACATGCCATTCTTTGGAAGCGCTGAAGTCTTGTTATCACGGTGGACAGTTCCGTTCTGGTCCACCAGACTATCGCTCCGTATGTTAGTGTTGGTCTAATGATAGCAGTGTATAGCCACATGGTTATTTTCGGTGAAAGTCCCCATGTTTTCCCTAGCATTCTGCTGCATTGGTAGAGAGTGGTGGTGGCACGTTGTAGTTTGTAGTCAAGGTGTTTATTCCACAGCAATTTGCTATCTAGTATGACCCCTAGATACTTGACTTCCGTTTTTAGCTTTATCTCTGTATTAAACAGTTTAGGGAGTTGTAAGTTTCCCAGATGTCGCTTGTTGGTGAACATTATTAGTTCTGTCTTTGTTGGATTTACTGAGAGTTCGTGGTCATCACACCATGTCTCAATGGTTTTAAAGGCGAGTTTCATCAGGTCACATAGTGTGTTCTCGAAACAGCCGGTCGCCAGGATTGCGAGGTCATCCGCATATCCTACCGTGACTAGCCCGCGGCCGTTGAGCCTGCGTATTAGTTCGTCAACAACTATGTTCCATAGTAGGGGCGACAAAACGCCACCCTGGGGGCATCCCCTGGCAACTACACCTCTTGTGGTTTCATTGATTGTGACTTGAATTGCCCTGATTCTAAGCATGTTGTTTATCCACTCAGCCAACGTCGGCGCGACACCATATCTAGTGAGAGCTCTGTATATGCTGGTGAATCTGGTCTTGTCAAAGGCTCCTTCAATGTCTATGAAGGCCGCCAATGTTGGTTGCTTTGACGATAATCCACCTCCTATACGTGAAATCACGCTGTGTAGGGCAGATTCCGTCGATTTGCCTTTGCTGTAGGCATGTTGTTGCGGGTGAAGGGGGTTGTGAGAGAGTGTATTTTCTCTTATTTCCCTGTCACAAAGCCTTTCTAGTGTTTTCAGAAGAAATGACGTCAAGCTTATAGGCCTAAATGATTTCGGTTGGGTGTAGTCACTTCTTCCTGGTTTTGGTATGAATACTACCTTCACTTCCCTCCATTTGTGCGGTATATATTTGTAGGCGATACATGCTCTGAATAGCCTAACCAGGTATTCGGCGAGTATGCCACTGCACTATCTAAGCATACCTGGAAAGATCCCATCCAGTCCTGGTGCTTTGAAGGGAAGGAAGCTGTTGATTGCCCATAGTACCTTCTCGCGGTTTATCATACTGTGGGCTGTTGTCCAATCTAGGTTAGTAGGCGTTCGCTCTGATATTTCCTCCCATGTGTAAGTGTCTGTAACGTTACAGCCTGGGAAGTGTGTGTTCAGTAGCACTTCGCTGGTTTCTGCATCTGATTTGGTGTAGGTGTTATCAGGTTTGATAAGGCTACCGAGCGTGCTTTCGGGCACGTTAGCCAGTATGATGGGATTTTTTTTTCAAAAGTAGGGGTACCTACCCAAGTGGGATATCAAATGAAAGGTATCGTTTTGACCATTTCAAAACACTTTTTGAAATTTCTGTAAGTTTCATACTTTTTGAAATATTTTAAAAAAAGACGAAAAATTGACCATTCCCCCCCCCCTAGCTCCGAAGATTGCAGACCGATCCATGTACAATGTATTATGCGTTTGTAGACATCGATCTATATTTTACAGGAAAAATATAGAGAAGTCTGTAATAATAATAGTTTTTGAAAAATGGTCAAAAAGGGGGGGATTTTTTTTTCAAAAGGAGGGGTACCTGCCTGTGTGGGGTATCAAATAAAAGGTATCGTTTTGACCATTTCAAAACACTTTTTGAAATTTCTGTGAGTTTCATACTTTTTGAAATATTTCAAAAAAAGACGAAAAATTGACCATTCCCCCCCCCCCCTAGCTCCGAAGATTGCAGACCGATCCATGTACAATGTACTAGGCGTTTGTAGACATCGATCTATATTTTACAGGAAAAATATAGAGAAGTCGGTAATAATAATAGTTTTTGAAAAATGGTCAAAAAGGGGGGGAATTTTTTTTCAAAAGGAGGGGTACCTGCCTGTGTGGGGTATTAAATGAAAGGTATCATTTTGACCATTTTAAAACACTTTTTGAAATTTCTGTAAGTTTCATACTTTTTAAAATATTTCAGAAAATTGATTGTCCAAATAATTGGCAAATTTAAGATTATTTATCGGGTATTTATCGCGTACCTTTTGCTTTCTTTTCCCCAACGTTTCAACCGCGTTTCAGCGGTCGTGGTCACGGGGCGACTGGATGTACTCGGAGTTACAACCGAGAATTGATGGCAGTTTCCACGACTACCCTCAATTCGTCATCAGAATTAGGAAAGTCCACGTTCACATTGCGACACACTACACTGACCGTGTCCGATTGTTGTACAGACGGGACACGACGCACACACTTATTTAACACAGGATTCCACGAGGAAGAGAGACGAAAACCATCTTCACGATTAAAGTTCGGGTGTTTTTTGATCTCAATCGCCTCTCGAACCATCCTTTTGTAGTAGTGGCGTTCACGGGACAGAACTTTAGGGTCATGTAGCTCAATCCAGTGGTTGGTTCCTGAGTCTAGCAGGTGTTCCGCTATCGCCGACTTGTTCATCTGCCTATTTTTGACCGCAGCTATGTGCTCTTTCACCCTTTCGCAATGGTCCTTTTAGTTTGCCCTATGTATGAGCGGCCACAGCTGCAGTCAATCTTGTATACGCCTGGCATTTGTAGAGGTATAACATCTTTAGGTGTCCGTAGTTGCTGGGCAACTTTTGTATGGGGGGTGAGAACCGACTTTATCGAAAACCTTTTCAGGATATTTTCGATTTTATCCGTCACCCCTTTCACATACGGTAAAAAGATGGGTTGTCTGCTGACCCCCGGCGTTCTTCGGCTTCTCCGCTTTGTGTGTACAGTATTTACATATCCGTTCTGTTTGAGAACCTTCTGGACATGGCTGAGTTCCTTCTCGAGATGTTCAGGGCCATATAGAGCATGAGCCCTATTCGTGAGTGAGGACACAACGGACTGTAAATGGTGCGGGTGATGATGTGATGCGGCATTCAGGTACCTGTCTGTGTGAGTGGGTTTTCGATAGACACTGTGCGCTAACGAACCATCTGGTCTCACCATCACTTTGACATCAAGAAAGTTTAAGGTCCTGTTTTCCTCCTTTCCTGATTCTGATGACGAATTGAGGGTAGTCGTGGAAACTGCCATCAATTCTCGGTTGTAACTCCGAGTACATCCAGTCGCCCCGTGACCACGATCGCTGAAACGCGGTTGAAACGTTGGGGAAAAGAAAGCAAAAGGTACGCGATAAATACCCGATAAATAATCTTAAATATGTTATCAAATCGCGAAAGTTTAAAAAGTTTTAATTGGCAAATGTTTGAAATCCTCGGCGCGCGAGTTACACTCGCACTTGGCGAATCTTGTTTAAAAGTGTATTGTTTCTCTTTCCGTTTGTCATACATAATGCAGGTTTTTTCAGGATTCATTTGTAGTCCACATTCTCTACTTTTAAAGTCTAGCGTTTCAAGCATAAGTATAAGATCTTCATGGCTTTCAGTCATTATGACAATGTCGTCAGCGAATCTTATATGGTTTAGCCGTTCGCCGTTTACGTTCATACCAAATGGAGTCCAATCTAGCTTTCTAAAGATGTGCATGCCTCGCCTTTCTTTTCTAGTTTAACAATGGCTTTGTTTCTTTTGTAGATTTTTTATACTATTTGTATGTATCTTTCTTGTATTCCTTGTGTTTCCAGTAAAAGCATACTTCAAGAAAACATTAAAATTTTAAAATTTTAACCGTGATTGCATTGTTTATATACAATAGCCTACTAGAAATACTGAATTCAATTTAGTTTCTAAATTATTGGTAAATGTGCGGGATTCAGAATATGTCAAATTAATATACTATTTATTAAAAATGTTGGCAATTTAATTTTCTTTTTTCTGTTAGTGTAGTTTTTTTTCTTTTTAATAATAAGTACCTACCACTTCAATTAGGCATGCTCTATTTATATATTTATATAATATGTTGAACACCTAATTGTATTTGTATTTTTACACCCAATCGTATTTTTTAATTTTTAATAGTGCTAGTTGCAGTTCAGTAATTTTTATAAAACTATGAGTAGAAACCTTTGTTAGCTTCATTTGCTGTAGTCTATGAATCTATTGTTAACTAAATAAAAGATTTTTGTTACCCAAATAAATAAAATAAACTGTGAGGTTTGACTGTTGCAGCGGAGAGTGAGGAGTCGGAGAAGTCGAGGAGCTGGTCGAACGGGCCGGGGATCGGGGATACGTTCAGTTACGAGGAGGACATGGACACCAACGTCGAGCTGTTCCTGGGACCCGACTACGGGTACCAGGTGGAGGACTCCTGCTTCAAGGTAGGTACTCGTAGCACGGGTGAAGACGCAGGCGGGGGCCACTCGGGTGCTGTGTGACTGTGTGAGGAGTGTGTGTGTGCAGGTGTGGCCGGCGAGCTGCCGCGTGGCGGCCGGCGCGCGCGTGTCGTGGCGCCTGCAGCTGACGGCGCCGCCGCACGCGGAGCTGGCGCCCGCCGCCGCCGTGCTG
Organism: Eupithecia vulgata; assembly: GCA_946478455.1. NCBI lineage: Eukaryota > Metazoa > Arthropoda > Insecta > Lepidoptera > Geometridae > Eupithecia > Eupithecia vulgata. Next base: position 59,337 of record OX297873.1, on the reverse strand, counting down.
GTGCGCCTGCTGCCGCAGCACCGCGCCGGGGCCGGCTGGTGTCGCGCGGAGCCTTCGCCGCGCCGCGTGCGCCTGCGGCAGGCGGCGCGTGCGTCGCGGCTCTCCGCCTCCGTGAGCGAGCTGCGCGTGCAGCTGTGCGCGCTGCACTTGCCCGCAGACAACGAGCTCAGGTTTCACTACGTCCTAGTATTATCTATTCTAAAACATCGGTGGTGAGTTCTGTCCTCAGAGTGGTGCGTGCGGTCCTCAGAGTGCGCAAGCGGTTCCGCGTGCGTAACGAAGGGTCGGGCGAGCTGCAGGCGGCCGCGCGGTGCCGGGAGCCCTGGGCGCTGGTCCAGGAGGTGGGGGCGGAGGGGGGCTGCGGGGACCGCGCCGCGAGGCACCGCGTCCAGCTCGCAGAGATACAGCTCCAGCCCTGGACCTCGCTCGAGGTGACCGAGCTCTCTTTATATTTATTTATTTAATTTATTGGAAAACCAACGGCCTATAGTCTAAGATCCCGCTATACAACGACCTTCACCTATATACAAAATCAACGACCAAGCCTTGACTAAAAGTAGCAGTGTTATGGACCTTGGTATTACTATTGATTCTAAGATTCGCTTTAACGAGCATATTGAGAGCATTGTTGCAAAGGCTTTAAAAATGTTGGGTTTTATACTCCGTGTAACAAAAGACTTTAAATCAGTAAAAACACTTAAAATCTTATACTGCTCCCTAGTAAGAAGTCGACTTGAATACTCGTCGCAGGCTTGGAGTCCCAGCTACGGAATATATATAGACATGTTGGAGAGAGTCCAGAAAAAGTTTTTACGATTTTTAAACTTCAAGTTTAAAATAGTTTGTCCTGACTATATTGACAGCTGGGCGCGTCATCATTTGTTGCCTCTTGTCATGCGGCGGGATGCTGCCGACCTTACCTTCCTGCACAACATTGCCTTGAACATAATAGACTGTCCTGATCTTCTGTCGCTGATTAAAATTCAAATTCCGCACCGCACTGTCAGTCGCCGAAATGCTATGAAACTGTATGTTCCACCGTGCTCTACTAACTACCGCAAAAACTCCTTCTTTGCACGCACTTGTTCCCTTTTTAACAAGATATATTCCCATAATATAGATCTGTTTTTTATGAGGCAAAATGGCATAAAGGTTCAGGTAATTAAGTCTTTCTTGGCAGAGTAAATCCAAACGAACGAAACTATTATCTTACCTAATTTACTTTGCTCTATGTCTGATAGGCTTGGGTGTGAAACCTATACATAGGTACCTATAATGTATTGACTTTTGTTATCTACGCTGGTTATCTTGTATTTTTTCAATATTATGGCTTTTGTTTAAAATGTTTGTTTCTTAGTTTTCACTACATTTAAGCTTGCTCTTAATATTATTATTTTTTTGTAAGGACACAACATTATTTTTTTTACCTATATGTGAAAACTACTAGGCTTAAGTTACCAATAATTACCAACCACTCACTGTTAATTAAGCTGTTAGTTTTCCAAATAAATAAAAATAAAATAAATAAAATTACCGTCACGTGGTTTGCCGGAAGCAAAATAATAAAAATTAATAAATCCGGCGAAAGGGACCGCGGTCCCTTTTTCTAGCGGTCCCAAATGACGGAAGCCTCGATGTTGCCCCTTTGCAATGTTTTTTGCTTTAATACGTATGAAGATGGTATAATTTTAATTTTTCGGGTAAAAGTGATTACCGAGCGTTTAGTTGGGTTAAGGTCCAGCTTGTTGGCCACACAGTAATTATGTAACCTTGTAAGATCCTCTTGAAGCTTGGTTACATCATCCGGTGATTTGATGGCTCTGGGCTCTGAAGATCTTATCTTCATATCGTCAGCAAAATAAAGTAGGTGACTGTGTGTGAAGCATTTTGAGATGTCATTTGCAAATATCAAGAATAGAAGGGGTCCGAGCAATGATCCCTGTGGGACACCACAGGGTACGTACTAACGTACACCCCTAGACATGTAGTTGTTGATGATAGTAGCCTGAGAGCGGTTTTGTATATAGAAGGGGACACCACAGGGTACGGACACCCAGCTAGACATGTAGTTGTTGATGACAGTAGCCTGAGAGCGGTTTTGTATATAGAAGGGGACACCACAGGGTACGTACACCCAGCTAGACATGTAGTTGTTGATGACAGTAGCCTGAGAGCGGTTTTGTATATAGAAGGGGACACCACAGGGTACGTACACCCAGCTAGACATGTAGTTGTTGATGACAGTAGCCTGAGAGCGGTTTTGTATATAGAAGGGGACACCACAGGGTACGGACACCCAGCTAGACATGTAGTTGTTGATGACAGTAGCCTGAGAGCGGTTTTGTATATAGAAGGGGACACCACAGGGTACGTACACCCAGCTAGACATGTAGTTGTTGATGACAGTAGCCTGAGAGCGGTTTTGTATATAGAAGGGGACACCACAGGGTACGTACACCCAGCTAGACATGTAGTTGTTGATGACAGTAGCCTGAGAGCGGTTTTGTATATAGAAGGGGACACCACAGGGTACGGACACCCAGCTAGACATGTAGTTGTTGATGACAGTAGCCTGAGAGCGGTTTTGTATATAGAAGGGGACACCACAGGGTACGGACACCCAGCTAGACATGTAGTTGTTGATGACAGTAGCCTGAGAGCGGTTTTGTATATAGAAGGGGACACCACAGGGTACGGACACCCAGCTAGACATGTAGTTGTTGATGACAGTAGCCTGAGAGCGGTTTTGTATATAGAAGGGGACACCACAGGGTACGGACACCCAGCTAGACATGTAGTTGTTGATGACAGTAGCCTGAGAGCGGTTTTGTATATAGAAGGGGACACCACAGGGTACGGACACCCAGCTAGACATGTAGTTGTTGATGACAGTAGCCTGAGAGCGGTTTTGTATATAGAAGGGGACACCACAGGGTACGTACACCCAGCTAGACATGTAGTTGTTGATGACAGTAGCCTGAGAGCGGTTTTGTATATAGAAGGGGACACCACAGGGTACGTACACCCAGCTAGACATGTAGTTGTTGATGACAGTAGCCTGAGAGCGGTTTTGTATATAGAAGGGGACACCACAGGGTACGGACACCCAGCTAGACATGTAGTTGTTAATGACAGTAGCCTGAGAGCGGTTTTGTATATAGAAGGGGACACCACAGGGTACGGACACCCAGCTAGACATGTAGTTGTTGATGACAGTAGCCTGAGAGCGGTTTTGTATATAGGAAGAGTACCATCGAAGTAAATCTCTTATCCCGACGATGTGTAACTTAGACAATAGCAGCCTGTGGTTTGTGTAAATAACGTCAACTGAAAGCCATTGTCCATAGCCTCAGTAAGAAAATCGTTAAAGGGACCAAGTTTAAGATAGTGGAGTGCCCCTTGAGAAATCCGCATTGAGATGAATTAAATGAGTGATGCAGAGCAGAGTAAATGAGTGATGCAGAGCAGAGTAAATGAGTGATGCAGAGTAAATGAGTGATGCAGAGCAGAGTAAATGAGTGATGCAGAGCAGAGTAAATGAGTGATGCAGAGCAGAGTAAATGAGTGATGCAGAGCAGAGTAAAATGAGTGATGCAGAGTAAATGAGTGATGCAGAGCAGAGTAAATGAGTGATGCAGAGCAGAGTAAATGAGTGATGCAGAGCAGAGTAAATGAGTGATGCAGAGCAGAGTAAATGAGTGATGCAGAGCAGAGTAAATGAGTGATGCAGAGCAGAGTAAATGAGTGATGCAGAGCAGAGTAAATGAGTGATGCAGAGCAGAGTAAATGAGTGATGCAGAGCAGAGTAAATGAGTGATGCAGAGCAGAGTAAATTTGGTTATACACTATCCTTTCAAACAATTTCGCTATTTTAATTTTAATTTTCTTTATTTAGTACCATAAACAATTGTCAATACAGACTTATTGAATAATGTGCTTAATCAATGTGATCCTAAATGTACAACCGATAGCAATATCCACAGATTATCACAAGTTTTACTTACTACATACTTGTATATTGTTTAAACTAGCAATAATACAGGTTTTTTATGATTTATTTCAGAGTGGTAAATAATATTTCAATTTAAATTTCTACGTTGAATCAATTTAAAATTTCTACGTTGAATGGCGCAGAGATATAAAAAGGAAAAGTTTTGAAATGTAATTTTATGAGTTTCAGGACATTTTTCTTATATTTTATAATAAGGTCCATACAGTAGGAACAGATCAATATCAATGAAATTTTTATTATACATATCGACGATGCGGCGGCGCAGCGACTGCCGCAGGCCAGCGTTGGTACGACTGCCGCAGGCCAGCGTTGGTACGACTGCTGCAGGCCAGCGTTGGTACGACTGCTGCAGGCCAGCGTTGGTACGACTGGTAGGCAGCAGGTGGACAGGCATTGCCTGCGCGTTGTGCAGATGTGCAGAGCGGGGAACTTCATAATCTATTTACTAACAAGTTGCGGGCAGTCTAGTTTGACGTGGCCCAGACCATGCAGAAGCATGGACCAGCTATGACACAGAGTTTTGTAATCGGCCGATAATTAACGACTCTGCTACCACATTACTCGTTACCAGCATATTTAAATTAAAACGTGTTGATGAAATTTATATGTACCTCCGTGTCTCGTCGCCCGCAGATGTGCGTAGAGGTGAACGTGAAGACGTGTTCCGCGTGGGCGGGGTGCGAGGCTGCTGGGGGCGCGCCCCCGCCTAGCGGCTCCGAGCTGCCTCCCGAGACCCCCGCACCGCCCCCCTACCCGCAGTGGCAGCGCACCTGCACGCACCTGCGCTTCTACGACGACGACAATGTTCTGCTGGTACCTACCGCCGTAGTATACGCGCCCTAGCACCTCCATGGAGGCAGGACGGTCGGTACCTACCGCCGTAGTATACGCGCCCTAGCACCTCCATGGAGGCAGGACGGTCGGTACCTACCGCCGTAGTATACGCGCCCTAGCACCTCCATGGAGGCAGGACGGTCGGTACCTACCGCCGTAGTATACGCGCCCTAGCACCTCCATGGAGGCAGGACGGTCGGTACCTACCGCCGTAGTATACGCGCCCTAGCACCTCCATGGAGGCAGGACGGTCGGTACCTACCGCCGTAGTATACGCGCCCTAGCACCTCCATGGAGGCAGGACGGTCGGTACCTACCGCCGTAGTATACGCGCCCTAGCACCTCCATGGAGGCAGGACGGTCGGTACCTACCGCCGTAGTATACGCGCCCTAGCACCTCCATGGAGGCAGGACGGTCGGTACCTACCGCCGTAGTATACGCGCCCTAGCACCTCCATGGAGGCAGGACGGTCGGTACCTACCGCCGTAGTATACGCGCCCTAGCACCTCCATGGAGGCAGGACGGTCGGTACCTACCGCCGTAGTATACGCGCCCTAGCACCTCCATGGAGGCAGGACGGTCGGTACCTACCGCCGTAGTATACGCGCCCTAGCACCTCCATGGAGGCAGGACGGTCGGTAAGCTGGCGACGTGTTGCAGAGCCTGCCGCTGCGTCTGGAGCTGGAGTTCCCGGCGCTGGAGCTGGCGCCCGCGCTGCTGGACCTGGGGACCGTCACCGACGGAGACTCGCGCAAGAGCTACTTCACGCTGCAGCACTCCAGCCGTGAGTACCCTCGCACTCGCAACTCACTGTGTTCGTGCTGTTCTGTACTGTGCTGACTGCTGCAGGCACGGAGACGATCGAGGTGCGCGTGCAATGGGTGGGCGGCGGCGACTTCCGCGTGTGGCCGCTTGCCCTGACGCTGCGCCCCGGCACGCCGCAGCGCGTCTACGTGCTGTACACCGCGCGCTGGCGGGGCGCGCCCGTGGAGGGGCGCGTGGCGGTGCGCGCGGGGGGAGGCGCGGGCGCGTGGTGCGTCGCGCAGGCCAGGGCGCGCGCGCACGCGCTGCGCGACATGGACCGCAAGCTGCAGCCGCACGACTACACCGACGACGCGCACCTCGTGCCCCTATGACTGCGTCGCGCAGGCAAATAAATAAAAATTAATTAATTACAATACAATTTTTTATTAATAACGCCAAGTTACAAGTCAAAACGATATAGGTAAGCAATATCAATATTGTCCTCATATAATAATAATGGTATCTAATTATAATACACATTTAATTGATTTAATTATAAAACATTTATATTGTAATTAAATTTAAATAATAGGTAAAGCGTAGAACTCGTCTACAGAGTAAAAAGAACTCTCTAAGAGCCTTTTTAAATATCATGGTGGAAGTTGCATCCTTTTTAATTGTGTCAGGTAGCCTATTGTACACCGAGGGACCCATTATATACACGGACCTCTCCGACTTGCGTAGCTTGTGCGGGGGCGTGACGAGGACGTGAGCGAACCTGTTACTGCGCAGAGCGCGGTCCGATTACACACCCTTCCTCTGGAATCTGTCGATGTTTTTGTGAGTAAAGAGGGCTACTTGATATATCAGGTCGCAGGGGAGAGGCATGATCATCAGCTCTTTAAAAAGGTCTCTGCATGACACATCGTCATCCACGCCCACGATTGCGCGCACTGTTCGTTTCTGCATGACGAAGCCCCGCTCGACATCCGCGGCCCGCGCCCACAGCTCCACACCTAATTGGCCTAATTTGGAGCAGAGCTCCTCTATATGTGGCTCCCAGGCATCTTTCATGATATACTTTCGGTAATTGTTCGTCTTTACCACCTCATCCATAATTGCACAGACAAAACCTTCGGTTTCTCCAAAGAGGTCGCCGAAACGTAGTCAGTTTACCGAGCTTAGGAGATCTACATCAGGACCTGTGAGAACCTTGTAGAATCTCCCATGCAATTCTTTGCTCTCCCATATAGCCTTCCTGTCCTGAACGCTCATCACCGTAGGTTTGCGCCAGTTCTCGTTTGCTAAGGAGAGAGGGGTAAGGTTCTTATCAACTGCAACCACATCGCGATGCATCTGGTATTCAGCTTGAATAAAATGGTTTCTGAGATTGCATACCTCACGGTTATGTAGGGACTTGGCGTTTAAAAAGCCTCGACCACCACATTTCCGTGGGATATACAATCTCATTACCGAAGATCGGGGGTGTCGCATGCGATAAGTGATTAAAAGTTGACGAACCTTACAGTCCAAGGCGTCTAGTTCAGTCTGAGTCCATCTTAGTATGCCAAAAGTAGAAGTTAGTAGTGGCATAACCCAGCCGTTGTAGGCACGTACCTTGTTGCCACCTGACAAAAGGCTATTTAGCACTTTTGAAAGGCGACAGAAAAAGCGCTCCTTTACCGACTGCTTTATGTCTCTGTCAACTATACCTAACGCTTCTGGCATACCAAGGTACTTGTAAGTTTCACCTTCGGAGAGGGATTTGAGAGACATTATGTCTGAAAGTTGTAAATTATTAGAATTTACTACTTTCCCTCGTTGTATTTGTATGACCGCACACTTGTCAACGCCGAACTCCATGTTAATAGCACTACTGAATATCTGTGTGATATTCAGTAGGGCCATTAACTGTGTTTTATTCGGCGCAAATAGTTTGAGGTCATCCATATACAACAAGTGAGAAATGACCTCACCATCTCTCCGAAGGCGATAACCTATTCCTGAATCTTTCAGTAGAGTACTGAGTGGATTCAGAGCTAAACAAAACCACAGGGGACTCAGACTGTCACCCTGGAATATACCCCTCTCTATCCTTATTAGATCATTGGTGGCATATGGATCCGTTCGGCTCCCTGGATGACGAAGAACAGTGGTCCACTGCCTCATACATGTTCTCAAGAATGATCGTAGAGTAGTATCTACTTTATACAACTCTAAGACCCTCTCAAGCCAAGTATGAGGCACCGAATCATAAGCCTTCTTATAGTCTATCCATGCAGCCGACAGGTTCCCTCTGCCACGTTTGACCTGTTGTCTAATAGCCATGTCAATGAGGAGGAGCTCCTTAGTACCACGAGACCCAACCCTACATCCATTCTGAACAGGTGCCTAAATATTGTTTCTAACAATATGCATGTTAATTTTTTCGGTCAGAACGGATGTAAGCAGCTTATAGATGGTGGGTAAGCACGTTATGGGTCTATAATTTTTTGGTTCCGCAGTACTACCAGACTTATGGAGCAGGACAGTTACACCCGTCGTCATAAAATTTGGGAGTGACCCGATCTCAATAGCTTCTTGGAATTGTGCGGCTAGAACCGAATGCGAGCACCGAAACCATTTTAGCCAAAAGTTATGCAATCCGTCCGGACCAGGACTTTTCCAGTTTTGGGCCGAGCGGATTGCATTACTTACATCTAACTGAGAGACGGTGATGGCTTCCATGGTTTCAATGTTTTCACATTCATCATTCACCACACTTATCCAGTCCGCTTCCGTGTGTTCGACCGGTATGGACCAGATGTTTCTCCAAAAATTATTTTCGGTTTCAGCATCCGGTACCTGACTATCGGACACACGTAGATCGGGTTTCTCCCAATCACGGTAAATTTTCCTTTGGTCACTTTGAAAGGTGCGATTTTGCCAAAATCTGTCAACTCGCTTTTTATACCTTTTTATTCGGCTTGCCCACGCATAGACTTTTTGCTTTAGGTAGTCTATGCGCTCTGTGGCATAGGCTAAATAGTCCTGAGGTTGAACTTCAGTTCCGTCAAAAGCCTGCGTCACAAAGCGCATAACCCGAGGTCTACGATTGCCTTCTCTAAAACATATTAGCTTAGCTATGAGAGTCCTGCAGGGGTATTTTAATTCGTCGGAAAGGCCTTCGGATTCGATATCGGAAACTTTTTCGAAGAATGCTATTTTAAACCAGCGGATTCGAAAACTTTTGACATTCGAATTCGGATCCTTGTTAGGAGAGTTTCCGACAGCTTTTTACTGTCTGAAGCTATTCCGCCAGTGAGTTTTTGTTTGTTTATAAATAGTTTTAGCATAAATTCAAGGGTACTAACTCATAAGAACACCGTGAAAGTACCTAATCTTGATAGAAACGAGAGAAGTAGGTTCTTACTCAATCGAGGTGATTATTTGCCAGTGTTTTCGTTTTTAGGTTATCTTTGTTTACAAATTAAGAAAACAAAGTAACTAGGTACTTACCTTCTATCTACGTTTATTTACTAACCACATTTTGCTGTTGTATAGATGGAACATATATTTGTAAGAGACAGAGAGAGAGCTCAACGACATATTCACAGCTCAACTCGGAGACAACAAACAATAATCCGTCATCGAACCCTGCGAGATTTGTCGAACCCGTTCAACGACCCTAACTTCCAATCGTTGTATCGTTTTACGCCGACAATAGCTCTGGGGTTGATTGAGGAGTTGAGGTGTTTTTATAGTGAGACAAAATACTCCAATTCAATGCCTGTAGAGCTAAAAGTAAGTCTCTAATAATTGCATTCCTCGGAGGTCAACCTGCCTAGGTACCTACCTACCTTTTGCCAAACCTAAAAACAAACATCAAACCAAACAGTCAAACCCGCTAGATTTGGTGAGAAGTCTGGTTAAATTGGTAACACTTTTGCCCAACGTTTTGGTTTGAAGTCATGTTTACGAGGTAAGTTTGCTCAATTAACATATTTTCGATGTGAATGTGATGTGTAACTTTAGAATCTTTCTTTAGAACTTTAGAAACACCCTGATTTATTGATTGATTTCGATGCAATTAAGAAATCATTATGATAATGCAAAGTTACTTTAAAATATTCCAATAAAATTTCTACCATTTTCTACTATTTCAAAACAATCTCCGTAAATGCACATTTTCCATCAACCCGCGGAATCGCTTCGGATACTTTCGATCATCAATCCGCAATGAAATCAAAATAGCGTTCGCGGAATCGAATTCGAATCGGACGTTTCCGCTCCGGAAACGAATCGAATGAATTAAAATACCCCTGCTGAACCTATCTATACGCCTCTCTATTCTCTGCTGCCAAGTAGGGGTACTACTAGCCTGGCGCGGAGCACGGTCACAGTCCGGAAACTTTACCCCCGCAACGCGGCAAGCCGCAATAGCCCCACAATAGAGAATAGAGTGCGTATCAGTAAGATCACTACTAGTCAGTAGATATGGGACTAGTAGTGGGTTCAAGGCCCCCACTATAGCTAAAGCACGTCTCTGGGTGGGGAAGCGAGGCAGACGTGGTCTTACATTCGAACTTTTGTAATTTAAAATCGCATCTTCCAAAGCCCTCCTCATTTGCTCATCATTATGGGTACTTACCTCAATGCTCTCATGACTGACCTCTTCCACAGCGTAATCAGGCTGGGTAATCACTGGTGTTGATGTGACATGTCGTGGTGGGGTCGTAACAGCCTGGTTACATTGCGGAACGTTCACCACTTGAACACTGAGCACCTCACGCAGCAGTTGATCAAGTACAGTGTCATCCAACAATTTAGAACGTTGGATGACCCGTACCTGATCAGATAGTCGCTGCACGTTAACGTCGACTGTTGGTTCAAGGGCCTGAAACAAGGGCAGTATCCTAGAACGGTATGCGGTCAAGTTAGTTCCTCCATCTGTAGCCCTGTAGTATGCGCGCATGACGTTCTCATTTATTGGTCTCGTCCACTTCATGCGCCGCACTCTTCCATCAGCGGCGGGGGCCGGTCGCGGGGCTGTACGCCCCGAATTATTATTATTACTTCACGCACCAGGTCTGTTGTTGCACGCCCAGCCCTGTATGCGTACTGTCTGTCGGATATTAATTTCCCGTCTCCTATAAAGGATAAGAGTCTTTGATTTAGTCCTACCTCGAATATCTTACTAATCGCGGGTACCTATTGATAGCGGTCGGTAGTGTTGTGAAACACAAGATGGCCGCCTTACAATTACTTTATTCAGACACTCACACATACATTGTCGACAGGTGAACACATGTATATCTAGTACATCTTTCCCTTAGAAACTAAAGATTTTTATACATATGTGAATTGGTAGGTTTAAGCTAGTGATATGAATCGCAGTATACCTAACCTATTTCTTTCCTTTCTCTTAATAATATTTTTAATCCTTCTTACCCATCCTACCTTATTTCTACAGAACACAAACAATTATTTAAGTACAATCATGTAATATAACGGTGATAACAGAAAATGCAAACATAAGCTTTTATTTCTTTTTTAATTTACTTATTGCTCATGGAATATTATTATTATTTACCTAGTTACAGAAATTGTTTATTAGCATTCATTATTAACTACCTGTTGCTAGATACCACCAATAGTGTAATGATCATAGTTGTGAAAAATTATTGGAAAAGTACCTATACCTATCCTTAATAATAAATGCAGATAAGGTGAAAAAGTTGAGTTAACGCTCTGTGATTGGCTACGCTTCGCGTTACTTTACTTCACACAAGAGTCACCCGGTGCAGAACGCTCTGTGATTGGCTACGCCTCGCGGGACTTGACACAAGAGTCACCCGGTGCAGAACGCTCTGTGATTGGCTACGCTTCGCGTTACTTCACACAAGAGTCACCCGGTGCAGAACGCTCTGTGATTGGCGACGCCTCGCGTTACTTTACTTCACACAAGAGTCACCCGGTGCAGAACGCTCTGTGATTGGCGACGCCTCGCGTTACTTTACTTCACACAAGAGTCACCCGGTGCAGAACGCTCTGTGATTGGCTACGCCTCGCGGGACTTGACACAAGAGTCACCCGGTGCAGAACGCTCTGTGATTGGCTACGCTTCGCGTTACTTCACACAAGAGTCACCCGGTGCAGAACGCTCTGTGATTGGCGACGCCTCGCGTTACTTTACTTCACACAAGAGTCACCCGGTGCAGAACGCTCTGTGATTGGCTACGCCTCGCGGGACTTGACACAAGAGTCACCCGGTGCAGAACGCTCTGTGATTGGCTACGCTTCGCGTTACTTCACACAAGAGTCACCCGGTGCAGAACGCTCTGTGATTGGCTACGCCTCGCGGGACTTGACACAAGAGTCACCCGGTGCAGAACGCTCTGTGATTGGCTACGCTTCGCGTTACTTCACACAAGAGTCACCCGGTGCAGAACGCTCTGTGATTGGCTACGCCTCGCGTTACTTTACTTCACACAAGAGTCACCCGGTGCAGAACGCTCTGTGATTGGCTACGCCTCGCGGGACTTGACACAAGAGTCACCCGGTGCAGAACGCTCTGTGATTGGCTACGCCTCGCGGGACTTGACACAAGAGTCACCCGGTGCAAAACGCTCTGTGATTGGCTACGCTTCGCGTTACTTCACACAAGAGTCACCCGGTGCAGAACGCTCTGTGATTGGCGACGCCTCGCGTTACTTTACTTCACACAAGAGTCACCCGGTGCAGAACGCTCTGTGATTGGCGACGCCTCGCGTTACTTTACTTCACACAAGAGTCACCCGGTGCAGAACGCTCTGTGATTGGCTACGCCTCGCGGGACTTGACACAAGAGTCACCCGGTGCAGAACGCTCTGTGATTGGCTACGCTTCGCGTTACTTCACACAAGAGTCACCCGGTGCAGAACGCTCTGTGATTGGCGACGCCTCGCGTTACTTTACTTCACACAAGAGTCACCCGGTGCAGAACGCTCTGTGATTGGCTACGCCTCGCGGGACTTGACACAAGAGTCACCCGGTGCAGAACGCTCTGTGATTGGCTACGCTTCGCGTTACTTCACACAAGAGTCACCCGGTGCAGAACGCTCTGTGATTGGCTACGCCTCGCGGGACTTGACACAAGAGTCACCCGGTGCAGAACGCTCTGTGATTGGCTACGCTTCGCGTTACTTCACACAAGAGTCACCCGGTGCAGAACGCTCTGTGATTGGCTACGCCTCGCGTTACTTTACTTCACACAAGAGTCACCCGGTGCAGAACGCTCTGTGATTGGCTACGCCTCGCGGGACTTGACACAAGAGTCACCCGGTGCAGAACGCTCTGTGATTGGCTACGCTTCGCGTTACTTCACACAAGAGTCACCCGGTGCAGAACGCTCTGTGATTGGCGACGCCTCGCGTTACTTTACTTCACACAAGAGTCACCCGGTGCAGAACGCTCTGTGATTGGCTACGCCTCGCGGGACTTGACACAAGAGTCACCCGGTGCAGAACGCTCTGTGATTGGCTACGCTTCGCGTTACTTCACACAAGAGTCACCCGGTGCAGAACGCTCTGTGATTGGCTACGCCTCGCGGGACTTGACACAAGAGTCACCCGGTGCAGAACGCTCTGTGATTGGCTACGCTTCGCGTTACTTCACACAAGAGTCACCCGGTGCAGAACGCTCTGTGATTGGCGACGCCTCGCGTTACTTTACTTCACACAAGAGTCACCCGGTGCAGAACGCTCTGTGATTGGCGACGCCTCGCGTTACTTTACTTCACACAAGAGTCACCCGGTGCAGAACGCTCTGTGATTGGCTACGCCTCGCGGGACTTGACACAAGAGTCACCCGGTGCAGAACGCTCTGTGATTGGCTACGCTTCGCGTTACTTCACACAAGAGTCACCCGGTGCAGAACGCTCTGTGATTGGCGACGCCTCGCGTTACTTTACTTCACACAAGAGTCACCCGGTGCAGAACGCTCTGTGATTGGCTACGCCTCGCGGGACTTGACACAAGAGTCACCCGGTGCAGAACGCTCTGTGATTGGCTACGCTTCGCGTTACTTCACACAAGAGTCACCCGGTGCAGAACGCTCTGTGATTGGCTACGCCTCGCGGGACTTGACACAAGAGTCACCCGGTGCAGAACGCTCTGTGATTGGCTACGCTTCGCGTTACTTCACACAAGAGTCACCCGGTGCAGAACGCTCTGTGATTGGCTACGCCTCGCGTTACTTTACTTCACACAAGAGTCACCCGGTGCAGAACGCTCTGTGATTGGCTACGCCTCGCGGGACTTGACACAAGAGTCACCCGGTGCAGAACGCTCTGTGATTGGCTACGCTTCGCGTTACTTCACACAAGAGTCACCCGGTGCAGAACGCTCTGTGATTGGCGACGCCTCGCGTTACTTTACTTCACACAAGAGTCACCCGGTGCAGAACGCTCTGTGATTGGCTACGCCTCGCGGGACTTGACACGAGAGTCACCCGGTGCAGAACGCTCTGTGATTGGCTACGCTTCGCGTTACTTCACACAAGAGTCACCCGGTGCAGAACGCTCTGTGATTGGCTACGCCTCGCGGGACTTGACACAAGAGTCACCCGGTGCAGAACGCTCTGTGATTGGCTACGCTCCGCGTTACTTCACACAAGAGTCACCCGGTGCAGAACGCTCTGTGATTGGCGACGCCTCGCGTTACTTTACTTCACACAAGAGTCACCCGGTGCAGAACGCTCTGTGATTGGCGACGCCTCGCGTTACTTTACTTCACACAAGAGTCACCCGGTGCAGAACGCTCTGTGATTGGCTACGCCTCGCGGGACTTGACACAAGAGTCACCCGGTGCAGAACGCTCTGTGATTGGCTACGCTTCGCGTTACTTCACACAAGAGTCACCCGGTGCAGAACGCTCTGTGATTGGCGACGCCTCGCGTTACTTTACTTCACACAAGAGTCACCCGGTGCAGAACGCTCTGTGATTGGCTACGCCTCGCGGGACTTGACACAAGAGTCACCCGGTGCAGAACGCTCTGTGATTGGCTACGCTTCGCGTTACTTCACACAAGAGTCACCCGGTGCAGAACGCTCTGTGATTGGCTACGCCTCGCGGGACTTGACACAAGAGTCACCCGGTGCAGAACGCTCTGTGATTGGCTACGCTTCGCGTTACTTCACACAAGAGTCACCCGGTGCAGAACGCTCTGTGATTGGCTACGCCTCGCGTTACTTTACTTCACACAAGAGTCACCCGGTGCAGAACGCTCTGTGATTGGCTACGCCTCGCGGGACTTGACACAAGAGTCACCCGGTGCAGAACGCTCTGTGATTGGCTACGCTTCGCGTTACTTCACACAAGAGTCACCCGGTGCAGAACGCTCTGTGATTGGCGACGCCTCGCGTTACTTTACTTCACACAAGAGTCACCCGGTGCAGAACGCTCTGTGATTGGCTACGCCTCGCGGGACTTGACACAAGAGTCACCCGGTGCAGAACGCTCTGTGATTGGCTACGCTTCGCGTTACTTCACACAAGAGTCACCCGGTGCAGAACGCTCTGTGATTGGCTACGCCTCGCGGGACTTGACACAAGAGTCACCCGGTGCAGAACGCTCTGTGATTGGCTACGCTTCGCGTTACTTCACACAAGAGTCACCCGGTGCAGAACGCTCTGTGATTGGCTACGCCTCGCGTTACTTTACTTCACACAAGAGTCACCCGGTGCAGAACGCTCTGTGATTGGCTACGCCTCGCGGGACTTGACACAAGAGTCACCCGGTGCAGAACGCTCTGTGATTGGCTACGCTTCGCGTTACTTCACACAAGAGTCACCCGGTGCAGAACGCTCTGTGATTGGCTACGCCTCGCGGGACTTCACACGAGAGTCACTCGGTGCAGAACGCTCTGTGATTGGCTACGCCTGGCGGGACTTCACACAAAGTCACTCGGTGCAGAACGCTCTGTGATTGGCTACGCCTCGCGGGACTTCACACGAGAGTCACTCGGTGCAGAACGCTCTGTGATTGGCTACGCCTGGCGGGACTTCACACAAAGTCACCCGGTGCAGAACGCTCTGTGATTGGCTACACCTCGCGGGACTTCACACAAGAGTCACCCGGTGCATTGCGACATTCGGTTACGGCAGCGCTGTTAGCGATCACAACGATAATTTGCCTTCCAAATTAGATAGGTATCACCATACATAGAAAACGACCAGAACACCCGGAACAAATACCTACAGATCGTACAAATATTTGTTCCAAGGCGGGAATCGAACCCGCAACCTCTTGCATCGCAGGCGGACCTTCGCCCACCGCGCCACAGAGGTCGTCGACTTGCAATTTAAACTTATGAATTGACAGTTGTGACCCATTATGTGTTATTAGATTCATTCAGTGTTCGTGCCGATGTTTGTGAAGTTAATGAAAATGACGATAAGAAAATATGCCGTCGGGCAACAGTTTTCCAAAAAAATGTCCACCTTGTAGTTTGAACAAGTAAAACTTTTTAAACTTTCGCGATTTGATAACATATTTAAGATTATTTATCGGGTATTTATCGCGTACCTTTTGCTTTCTTTTCCCCAACGTTTCAACCGCGTTTCAGCGATCGTGGTCACGGGGCGACTGGATGTACTCGGAGTTACAACCGAGAATTGATGGCAGTTTCCACGACTACCCTCAATTCGTCGTCAGAATTAGGAAAGTCCACGTTCACATTGCGACACACAACACTGGTCGTGTCCGATTGCTGTACAGACGGGACACGACACGACGCAGACACTTATTATTTAGTCACACTTGTTATTTATCACAGGATTCCACGAGGAAGAGAGACAAAAACCATCTTCACGATTAAAGTTCGGGTGTTTTTTGATCTCAATCGCCTCTCGAACCATCCTTTTGTAGTAGTGGCGTTCACGGGACAGAACTTTAGGGTCATGTAGCTCAATCCAGTGGTTGGTTCCTGAGTCTAGCAGGTGTTCCGCTATCGCCGACTTGTTCATCTGCCTATTTTTTGACCGCAGCTATGTGCTCTTTCACCCTTTCGGCAATGGTCCATTTAGTTTGCCCTATGTATGAGCGGCTACAGCTGCAGTCAATCTTGTATACGCCTGGCATTTGTAGAGGTATGACATCTTTTGGTGTCCGTAGTTGCTGGGCAACTTTTGTATGGGGGGTGAGAACCGACTTTATCGAAAACCTTTTCAGGATATTTTCGATTTTATCCGTCACCCCTTTCACATACGGTAAAAAGATGGGTTGTCTGCTGACCCCCGGCGTTCTTCGGCTTCTCCGCTTTGTGTGTACAGTATTTACATATCCGTTCTGTTTGAGAACCTTCTGGACATGGCTGAGTTCCTTCTCGAGATGTTCAGGGCCATATAGAGCATGAGCCCTATTCGTGAGTGAGGACACAACGGACTGTAAATGGTGCGGGTGATGATGTGATGCGGCATTCAGGTACCTGTCTGTGTGAGTGGGTTTTCGATAGACACTGTGCGCTAACGAACCATCTGGTCTCACCATCACTTTGACATCAAGAAAGTTTAAGGTCCTGTTTTCCTCCAACTCGTGTGTGAACCGGATGTTCGGGTGTATGGAGTTCAGTTTTGACACCAATTGCAGTACTTTCTGTTCGCTTCCTTTCATTATACAGAAAACGTCATCGACATAGCGCTTCCATAGCTTTACACCGTTGGCGGTAAAGTGGCTAAGTCGGACAGACTCACGCACGTGCTGGACCCGCGTGGTACAAGACGCGCGGAGACTACCACACGTGATGCTACAACATCCGCAGAGCTGGCAAGCTATCTGCGGTTACACACAGGCTGGCTAAGTCGGACAGACTCACGCACGTGCTGGACCCGCGTGGTACAAGACGCGCGGAGACTACCACACGCGATGCTACAACATCCGCAGAGCTGGCAAGCTATCTGCGGTTACACACAGGCTGGCTAAGTCGGACAGACTCACGCACGTGCTGGGACCCGCGTGGTACAAGACGCGCGGAGACTACCACACGCGATGCTACAACATCCGCAGAGCCTGCAAGCTATCTGCGGTTACACACAGGCTGGCTAAGTCGGACAGACTCACGCACGTGCTGGACCCGCGTGGTACAAGACGCGCGGAGACTACCACACGCGATGCTACAACATCCGCAGAGCTGGCAAGCTATCTGCGGTTACACACAGGCTGGCTAAGTCGGACAGACTCACGCACGTGCTGGACCCGCGTGGTACAAGACGCGCGGAGACTACCACACGCGATGCTACAACATCCGCAGAGCTGGCAAGCTATCTGCGGTTACACACAGGCTGGCTAAGTCGGACAGACTCACGCACGTGCTGGGACCCGCGTGGTACAAGACGCGCGGAGACTACCACACGCGATGCTACAACATCCGCAGAGCCTGCAAGCTATCTGCGGTTACACACAGGCTGGCTAAGTCGGACAGACTCACGCACGTGCTGGGACCCGCGTGGTACAACCCCCTACCGGATCAGGTAGTCACAGCACCTAGCCTTGCTTTATTTAAGCGCAGACTTAAATCGTGGCTCGTCTAGAAGGCGTTCTACGATGTTGACGAATATGTGCGGAAAATCGAATAGGTAATATAGTAACTTATTGTGTACGTTTAATTAATTTTATTACCTTAATTCATATTAGTTAAAATTATAATTCTATTATTTATTTTATTACAATAAGTAATAACTTGTGACATGTAAAATTTCTTACCAATAAATTGTTTAATCTGTTTTGCCAGGTCATACGTAGGTAGGTGAGTCAATTTGACACACAATGGGGCGCAAAGGTACATCAGTCTTGTGTACTTTTGGTAGACCATATAGCTTCGGTGGCTGCACTATTGTAGGCACAGAGGAAGAAGGGTATAGAGCTCTTTTATATGCCCATCTCATTCACACAAGAGAGAGATCAAAATATGCTGCTAGCCTGAGAAAAAATGAGATAGAATGAGCCCTATTCCTATTTCATCCTGCGTGCCAGTTTTTTCATTGTTTAGCTCATCTATGAGCTAAACAAATGTGCCGGGCACATCGATGGACTTCAACACAGTATTTGTTTATTCGACCTTTATAATGTTTTTTGCTAATTAAATGTGGTAAAGTGACTCTGCGGACATTCCTGCATCTCACAACACTATATACTTGAAGCAAAGATGATGTGATGCAATGTTATTTGATGTTAAAGTGAAGGTGAACGAAAAGTGCCAAATTTATCATTCCACTTGTAAGTACAAGTTCGTTTGACTTAAAAAAGGTTCAAAACTTATAGATTCATAGATTTCCATTAAGAAAAGGCTCAAAAATTATGTTTTGTGCTAATTCTAATAAACATAACCTAAAATTACGAAAATTTAGGGTTGCCTGCACTCGACAATAAAATTCCCCAAACATGGCGCAAAATATTCTCATAAATACTTACATCCACATTAACTTAAAATGTGTTTTTATTTTTTACAGATTTCCCAAAAACAATGAACCGTCTCGTAGTAATGAAAACGTCTGCTTTGGATAGATAGAAGCCCCACGGGTCGCAAAAATTTGGGAACACAAAGAAAAACAAGAATTTGTATCAAACCATTCATGAAAATTTTTTTATAAAAAGAAACAGCGAACATATCTGTTCCCTCGTGCTGTTACAAGACTGGTAAGTAAAATAAATAAATACATAACTAATGGCTCAGTGCAACAGTGGTTGAAAGTTTTTTTGAGACTTGGATTAAACAATATTCTTACCTACTTTGTGTTTTAGTCTACCTACCTTCCATTCAAATCAAATTCAAAAATATTTAAATGGTATTGGGATTTGGTGTAACTAATACTTGCCATATAAATAAACTAGGTACTATATTATGTATATAATATTCATATTTCCTTTAACATTTTATTTCAGGCATGTAAGATAAATACTACGGGAAAGGTACGTGAAGGAAATCATGAAAACTTTGTGTTTGTAAGAGAAATACAATCCAGTACACACATTACAACATACAACCACACAGTGTAAATTAATAAGTACAGTTTAATAAAGTGTACGTACAATATTATGAATTATATGCATATTATATTATTTTCAAAAAATAGTATTTAGTACTAATATTATAAATAACTTGTTAATACTAATGTATATAAGTACTAATAATATTAATATAATTGAATATAAGACTGATAAACCTACATTTTGATAAGTTGGGTATGCAGTTGATTTGTGATCCTATGATTTGTGGAGAATAAATATTGATATAACTATCTTAAGAATCAAAAAAGTCATTATTACATAATAATATTTGTATAAATAAGCAAGGACGTAGGTAATACTGTGTTTGAGGTATAAATAGTGTCATTTATTTGGTTTTCTCTGCACTTTTATTTGAAGTAGGTAGGCCTATAATGTAAAAATGCTTGTAAATTTCTTGTTCTGGTTGTCTTATCTTGGCAATTCCTGTGTAATATTAAATACTTAGCAGAAATGTGATTTCCAAAGTGCAATTTTTATTGTAAGTCTGTGCCTGTTTATCGTGTTTGAATGGATTCCCTAGCAATAATATTTTTTTCAAAATTATTTGTATAAGTTAATAGTAAATAAAGTATAATATTTTAAAGAGTTTAAAATTATTTCTTCACGTAGCTAGTAGTATAAGTAGCGGTGGTAATAAATTTCAGAAAATAAAATTGATACCTAAACGTAGTTTTATTTCAATGCTCAGTTTACCTATTCCCGCATACTAAGGTAGGTACTTAATTAAATAATAAATAATAATAAGGAATCCGTAGTTAGCAGTGGACTGGTATAGGCTGATGATGGTGATGAGGGGTAATGCTCATAATCCTCACGCTGGGCATGCGGGTTGTGAATCGCAGTTCGGTTCGGTGGTAGATCTATTCTGCAAGAGGCGCTGCTGCCCGCCCCCCGGTGTATGCCCCTTAGTCGCCTCATACGGCACCCACGAGAAGAGTTCGGTTAGTGCAAATTCTAAGCCTGCACTATACGGCTCTACTAGACATGAAATTACGAACCTAGTCAGGGTAAAAAAAATTGCATGGCAACACCACTTCGTATACTCTGTCTCTTTTCACGGCCACGCATGCCAACCATCTAGGTATAATTCATCTAAGATTGTAGGTTTGTGTAGACGGGCATTATACATCTTTCGAAAAAAGATTCTTTAGGTCTCATAAAAGTGATCTAATACGCTTCGTCACTCTTGCAGTGGGATTGTAGGTCACTGGCTTGTACACCTTATCGTCACTCGACAAAATTATTTTGAAGAAGTAGTATTCCTTTCCTCGCTTCATGATTACTTTGATCCAGTGTGACTTCAATTCATTCATTTTTAAACAAGTATTTCTACGAACAGTACAAACCTGGCGAACACAACTTTTTTCCAACAATTAATTACACCCATTTTTGTTGCATGAAACTTTATGACTAATATTATACATTTTTGGGGTGCTCATTTTAGATACAAAGTCAGATTTATTGTAGCACCTTCAGTTTTTGAGATATAATGAAAAAGTGATTTTCAAGGAAAAAGTACTAAAAAACAATAAAGAAACAACTACTTATGAATAAATTCTCTTTTACAAGATTTTCTTGCTTGTATTGGTTCACAGGGGCTGTTTTGAATGGTCCAACAGTAGTCCGCCATCCTGTGGGCATTCCACTTAAAATCAAAATCAAAAAGTCTTTATTTCCATAAATACAAAAATGTACACTTAGAAAAGGTCAAATTCTTAAAATAAAACATTGACACGGAAATAAAGTGATATTTTTGATTTCGGTCACTTCGGTATGTAGACTAAAGTAAAGAAGCGATGAAGAAACCTTTAGCCTGTTAGTTGTTATTTTTCGAGTTGGAGCAAAACCCGTCCCAAGCTTTTTTATTTTCTAGATAATCTGATATTTTGTAATAAGCCCTTTTGCACAGAAAGGTTTTTACAATTTGTTTAAATTTATTTACTGATAGATTTGCAAAATCTACTCACTAGGAATTTTGTTGTAGAAGCGTATACATTGCCTTTTAAAACATACATTAATTTTGTGAAGCCTAGTTGTGGGCACAGCAAGTTTATGTTAATTTCTAGTATTTATATTATGTATATTGCTATTTTTAGGAAAGGTTTTGATATTTTTATGAGTGTACAACAAGTTTTCATAAATATATTGATAGGGAACTGTCATTATGTTAATTTCTTTAAATTTATCACGCAGGGATTCTCTGGGACCCATATCATAGATTGTACGAACAGCCCTCTTCTGCAGCACAAATACGGTGTTAATATCTGCAGCGTTCCCCCACAGCAGTATACCATTAGACATAATACTGTGGAAGTAGCTGAAATAAACAAGCGTCTGTAAGATGACGGATTTTTTTGACTGCATACGCTGCAGAACTAAGTCTCTTCGATAGCTTATCTATGTGTGGGCCCCATTGAAGTTTATTATCTAAGGTGATTCCTAAGAATACGGTACTTTGTACAATTTCTAACGTTTCTTCTTTTACGTTTACGTCAGCCTTAACTTGTTTAACATTAGGTAGAATGAATCTAATACATTTTGGTTTGGTTTCGTTTAGCAAAAGATTATTGACACTAAACCAATGGACTACTTTTGAGATTGGATACATCGTTGAAGTTCACTGACCCTGGAACCGCTCCTCCATAGTTGGAATATCTTGATGGAACCGTTCCTCTTGTTCTTCATTCTGATCTTGATGGAACCGTTCCTCTTGTTCTTCACTCAAATCTTGATGGAACCGTTTCTCTTGTTCTTCACTCAGATCTTGATGGAACCGTTCCTCTTGTTCTTCATTCTGATCTTGATGGAACCGTTCCTCTTGTTTTTCACTCAGATCTTGATGGAACCGTTCCTCTTGTTTTTCACTCAGATCTTGATGGAACCGTTCCTCTTGTTCTTCATTCTGATCTTGATGGAACCATTCCTCTTGTTCTTCACTCAGATCTTAATGGAACCGTTCCTCTTGTTCTTCACTCAGATCTTGATGGAACCGTTCCTCTTGTTTTTCACACAGATCTTGATGGAACCGTTCCTCTTGTTCTTCATTCTGATCTTGATGGAACCATTCCTCTTGTTCTTCACTCAGATCTTAATGGAACCGTTCCTCTTGTTCTTCACTCAGATCTTGATGGAACCGTTCCTCTTGTTTTTCACTCAGATCTTGATGGAACCGTTCCTCTTGTTCTTCATTCTGATCTTGATGGAACCATTCCTCTTGTTCTTCACTCAGATCTTAATGGAACCGTTCCTCTTGTTCTTCACTCAGATCTTGATGGAACCGTTCCTCTTGTTTTTCACTCAGATCTTGATGGAACCGTTCCTCTTGTTCTTCATTCTGATCTTGATGGAACCATTCCTCTTGTTCTTCACTCAGATCTTAATGGAACCGTTCCTCTTGTTCTTCACTCAGATCTTGATGGAACCGTTCCTCTTGTTTTTCACTCAGATCTTGATGGAACCGTTCCTCTTGTTCTTCATTCTGATCTTGATGGAACCATTCCTCTTGTTCTTCACTCAGATCTTAATGGAACCGTTCCTCTTGTTCTTCACTCAGATCTTGATGGAACCGTTCCTCTTGTTCTTCACTCAGATCTTAATGGAACCGTTCCTCTTGTTCTTCATTCTGATCTTGATGGAACCATTCCTCTTGTTCTTCACTCAGATCTTGATGGAACCGTTCCTCTTGTTCTTCATTCTGATCTTGATGGAACCGTTCCTCTTGTTCTTCACTCAGATCTTGGTAATTGCCAGGGAAACGGTCTAAATAGCTTTGGAGGAAGTGAAAGAGAAGTGAACCAAGCTGTTGGCGCGCGCGAGCGAACGCACCTCCAACGAATGCTGCAACTGGATAGCAGCGGGGTGCGGGGTGCGGCACGCAGCACATAAATACCACCGCGCGCCTGCAAACGCTCTCTTGCGTCATTCGACGCGTGCCCAGTCAACACGCCTCCTACATACATTCCGTCTAACTCTGTACAAATTTGAAGATTATAAGCTGTAAAATCTCTCATCTTGTCATTTTTATTTATGTCCAGGTACAGGGACGCCTCGCTCGCTCGCCGCTCGGTCAGTTCACTAATAAACATAAAACATCAAAATATATTTATTTCAGCAAAAACACATTAGGTACAGTAGGTATTTAACTTAATGGGTAGGTAGGTAGAGTTTCCTTAGTTTAATGTGGTGAGTTTAATGTTGATAAACATTCACCAAAAACTCAATTAATAGTTGCTTTTCATATTTTTTTACCATCTTCTTTTTAAGACTGCACGAAACTCTGTCTTAGTGCAGACTCGAGATAACCGACTGTTTGTTATGTGCTACGCTGTACTCGTAATGTTATTGTAGAATGTAGCTGGTCAGTTTCGTAGCGTGTGCTACGCCGTAGCGTGTGCTACGCCGTAGCGAGTGCTACGGCGTAGGGCGTAGCACACGCCATACTGCGTAGCATTAGGCCTTCGGCTCGACTGACGATTGGGCGGCGCGGGGGGGTGTTCCCGCGCCGCCGCCGCGCCGCCACCGCGCCGCCACCGCCGCCGCGCCGCCGAGTCTGTTAACCCTATTCTCTACTCACGCAACAAAGACCACTTCACTCGCCTTTAACACAATAGTATGTTGGGTATGACAACGTATGGGTGTGGGTATAGGTACTAGGTATTCATGAGGAGAAGAAAATTCAATATCGCGCAGTGAGCTTATGGTAGCTTGTACTTTTGCAATATTGAAGCCGCTGCCGGGTTTTGTTGGTCCCTTAACTTAGCCGTTTTTATTAAATTTACTTGCGCGTCTAGGCGAAAAGGTTTACTTTTTCGAGACAAGGACGGGAAAACACCGCGCCGCCGCGAGGGCGAGAAAGAAGGCAAGAACCGGTCCGCGCAATTTCACTTGTTTTTATTTATAAATTTGTTATTGCTCTAAAACACTCAAAAATCAACAATGTGTATTTTCGAACCTTAATTTAAAAATATAAATCTAAAAAATTATTCTTTTTACTAGGCTTATGTACCGATATTGTATTTTTTATTTATTTTCTTAGCTAGGTAAACTCTCTAGCTTTTAAATGAGACCACTTCGAATAAAATACACCATTTACTCAAAAAGAAACGAAGAAAAAACCAGATGAAGTAGTCTTCATTTAAAAAAATATTAAAACTGCTTCGTTTTTGAGATAACTCGCATAATATTTTTTTTAATCCCGATTTTTATCGATAAATATGTGTCGTGTATACGCACATTTCGTTTGATCAAGGTTCGAAAATACACATTGTATACTTACTAATAATAAAGCGCTTTGTCCTGACATATATAGACAAGCTACAGCCTAAACTAGAAGGCCTAGAATCTTGAAACTTGCAGGATGTGTAGGTGTTGGTATGGAATGGAAGTGAGCACTAAGAAAAGAATTTTGAAAATACGAACACTAAGGGGTTCAAAATTGATGTTATTTTTTTTTAACAAAAACGATCTGTATTTCATTAACCGTTAACAATAGAACTACAACATTTTCCACGTAGCTTCTCCTTACAAATGCAACATACATTTCATTCATCGTGTTCTGAAATTGTGACGGTGGTTCCCTATAAGTAACTTCAAAAATTGCTAAAATTGAGAGGTAAATGCTCCGTTGTGATAGGCAGTACAGGCCTTCATATATAATGTAAACTGTGCGTTAGAGATGTTATAGGCAGTACAGGCCTTCATATATAATGTAAACTGTGCGTTAGAGATGTTATAGGCAGTACAGGCCTTCATATATAATGTAAACTGTGCGTTAGAGATGTTATAGGCAGTACAGGCCTTCATATATAATGTAAACTGTGCGTTAGAGATGTTATAGGCAGTACAGGCCTTCATATATAATGTAAACTGTGCGTTAGAGATGTTATAGGCAGTACAGGCCTTCATATATAATGTAAACTGTGCGTTAGAGATGTTATAGGCAGTACAGGCCTTCATATATAATGTAAACTGTGCGTTAGAGATGTTATAGGCAGTACAGGCCTTCATATATAATGTAAACTGTGCGTTAGAGATGTTATAGGCAGTACAGGCCTTCTCGATATGTAAACTGTGCGTATAACGTGTTGTAGGCAGTACAGGCCTTCAGTATAATGTAAACTGTGCGTTTGACTTGTTGTAGGCAGTACAGGCCTTCAGTATAATGTAAACTGTGCGTTTGACTTGTTGTAGGCAGTACAGGCCTTCAATATAATGTAAACTGTGCGTTTGACTTGTTGTAGGCAGTACAGGCCTTCGGTATTATGTAAACTGTGCGTTTGACTTGTTGTAGGCAGTACAGGCCTTCGGTATTATGTAAACTGTGCGTTTGACTTGTTGTAGGCAGTACAGGCCTTCGGTATTATGTAAACTGTGCGTTTGACTTGTTGTAGGCAGTACAGGCCTTCGGTATTATGTAAACTGTGCGTTTGACTTGTTGTAGGCAGTACAGGCCTTCAGTATAATGTAAACTGTGCGTTTGACTTGTTGTAGGCAGTACAGGCCTTCAGTATAATGTAAACTGTGCGTTTGACTTGTTGTAGGCAGTACAGGCCTTCAGTATAATGTAAACTGTGCGTTTGACTTGTTGTAGGCAGTACAGGCCTTCGGTATTATGTAAACTGTGCGTTTGACTTGTTGTAGGCAGTACAGGCCTTCGGTATTATGTAAACTGTGCGTTTGACTTGTTGTAGGCAGTACAGGCCTTCGGTATTATGTAAACTGTGCGTTTGACTTGTTGTAGGCAGTACAGGCCTTCGGTATTATGTAAACTGTGCGTTTGACTTGTGTTCATCTAATGGGATTCAATATCGGTCATAAGACCTCTACAATGCTGATAGGTACCAAGCTGAAAAAAGCCCGAGAGCCATGAGATGGTTCGAGAAAAAGGTTCCTTGTTCCTCCTGAAGTGCTTGCGGAGGGAACTTACGACACGTCGCACCTCCAGTCGTAAACTGACTCAATCCAAAATTTTGTTGAATTGAGTTAAGTACCTAAGTATACAAAACGACTTAAAAAAGCGCGCTCTATCGCCTAGTAAATCTGAAACTGCCCTAATAACAATAAGGCTAGAAAAAGAGCTACACAATCTTGTGTCCCTTTCTTAATAATGAGTTCAGCGCCTTTTGTCATTACAATAGTGACGTATTGAGTATAGCGTACAAGTTGGTTGGTGTCACACGATGCGCAACTAGTGAGAAAGTGGCATAAATCTCAATGCGTCACTAAAGCACAAGACTTGAGATTGCTTTACTAAATTAATTTTAAACGTAAAACGACCTAAGTTTGTTTTGGGTCACTTTAGAACTGTAAACTGAGCTATATTTTGAGATTTAAACCAAATTAGGTCGGTTTTGTATTGAATATTTTATCGGCTTTTTAAAGAATAATAGTATTTGATTAATTTATTTTTAAACTTTTTGTACTTTTGGTGCTTTGGTCAGTTTCTGAATAAACATTATCAAATAATCTGATGTTGCGTTGCACTGTTCACAATCTGATGTTGCACTGTTCACAATCTGATGTTGCACTGTTCACAATCTGTTGTTGCACTGTTCACAATCTGTTGTTGTTAGTTACGCGGCTGAAGGTTTTTTTCAGAGTCAATTTACTCCTTTAGATTCACATTATTTTTAATAATTTTTCATCCGTTTCAGTACTACCTAGTCCTTAAACCAAATAACCTTTACAACTTAAAGTTTTGTTAATAGCTCTTTATTTCGTAAAGTTATAGTGTGAATTACCAAAAACTGTCAAGGACCGAAACACGTTTTCTTCGTTTCCCAAAAAACGTGAAGTTTGGATTGAGCCAGTTTACGACTGGAGCCAGTTTACGACGTGTACTTCACTTGATCTTCACTTGTGAAAAGCAATACAAATGTTTAGAGCTTTTGTATTTAGTAGAGTGTAGGAGAGAGTGGGCGGGATGAGGTGGGAGGGGGTAGGATGCGTGGCGCGGGGCGGGCGGGGGCGGCGGGGGCGCCTGGCTGGCAGACCTGAGACCTAGCAGTCAGTGCCGCGCCGAGCGTCGAGCTGCACGCACGCGCCCGGGCGACTGCGACACGCGGATCGAGATAGAGATCGTGACACAGAAACTTTGTTACTTAACTTTTTGCGAGTTTCATAAAATGTGAGTCGGCTCTGCTAAGAAGCAAATGTGTAGAAACGGGTTTGTTCTCTTTGATTTCCGTGGTTCCGTGTAGGTTGTGTCGTGGCGTGCGGAAAGAGCGCTCGGGCGCCGTCGGGGCGCCGCGGGGCGCTGCTGCTGCTGGGGCTCGTGCTGCTGGCGGTGGCGCCCCCCGCGCCCCCCGCCGCCGAGGGTGCCGCGCCGGTGACCCTCGAGGGCTATTCGCACTCGCTCATAGCTCCCTTCGACATTTCCAAGATGTGGAAGAAGAAGAGCAACGGTAAAGCGGGGCCCGCGGTGTCTTCCCCGCGGTCGGAGCGGGTGGTCGCCTCGGCAGCCTCCCCGCCCCCCTTGAACGCGACGGGCGCGGCGTGGCCGGTGAAGCGCGCCGCCATCGTGGACGGAGACATCATCCTGGGCGGGCTGATGATGGTGCACGCGCGCTCCGAGACGCTCACGTGCGGGCCGGTGATGGCGCAGGGTGGCGTGCAGGCGCTGGAGGCGATGCTGTTCGCGCTGGACGTGGCGGGGGCGAGGGGGCTGGGGCCGCGCGGCGTGCGGCTCGGCGCTCACGTGCTCGACGACTGCGACAACGACACCTACGGCCTCGAGATGGCGCTCGACTTCATCAAGGGTGAGTGGTCTCCGCCCGCTCCCCGTCCCGCTGCCCGCCCCGCTCACCGCTCGCTGTGCGCAGGTTCCATCGGCAACATCGACGACGCGCGCTACTCGTGCAACGCGACGGCGCGCGCGCCCAAGGTGATCTCGGGCGTGGTGGGCGCCGCCTCCTCCGTCACCTCCGTGCAGGTGGCCAACCTGCTGCGCCTCTTCCGGATCCCGCAGGTGCGTGCCTCTACCCGCTACCCTGCCCCCCCCCCCGCTCACCTCTCTCTCCCCCCGTACCTACAGGCATGTCGTCTGGTGTGCAGGTGTCGTTCTTCTCGACGTCCCCGGAGCTGTCGAACAAGGCGCGGTTCGAGTACTTCACTCGCACCATCCCCTCGGACCTGCACCAGGTGCGCGCCATGGTCGAGATCGTCAAGCGGCTGCACTGGCGCTACGTCTCCATCGTCTACGAGGAATCCAACTATGGCATCAAGGTGGAACTACACTCTGTGCTTTTGGGGGGACACCCGCAGCGGAGATCTGTACCTCCTCCATTAACGGGGACACCCTTAGCGGAGAGCTGTACCTCCTCCATTAACGGCGACACCCGCAGCGGAGAGCTGTACCTCCTCCATTAACGGGGACACCCTTAGCGGAGATCTGTACCTCCTCCATTAACGGGGACACCCGCAGCGGAGAGCTGTACCTCCTCCATTAACGGGGACACCCTTAGCGAAGAGCTGTACCTCCTCCATTAACGGGGACACCCGCAGCGGAGAGCTATACCTCCTCCATTAACGGGGACACCCGCAGCGGAGATCTGTACCTCCTCCATTAACGGGGACACCCGCAGCGGAGAGCTGTACCTCCTCCAGTTAGGGGTGCCCCCATAGGTACCGTAGGATAGTTTACTTAGATGCATCTTTGATAAATTTTCTGTGAATGATGAGGATGAGGACCGTTCCGCAGGCGTTCGAGGAGTTGGAGACGATGCTGGCGCGGAGCGACATCTGCATCGCGGTGAAGGAGCGCCTCGTAAAGGACTCGGGCGAGGCCGACGAGCGCGCCTACGACGGGATCGTCAGGCGTCTGCTGGCGCGGCCGCGCGCGCGCGGTCAGTAGGGCTCCGCTGCAAGACTGGCCGGGAGGCCTGCGGGGCTGCGGGCGGGCGCTGAATGACGGTGCGGTGCATGTGTGCAGGCGTCATCGTGTTCGCGTCGGACCAGGAGGTGGCCGGCGTGATGGCGGCGGCGGTGCGGCTCGACGCGACGCGCTGGTTCGGCTGGGTCGGCTCGGACGGTTGGTCGGCTCGCGCGCTCGTCTCCGCCGGCCGCGAGGCCGCCGTCGAGGGCACCATCTCCGTGCAGCCGCACGCCTCGCCCGTGCCGGGCTTCAAGGAGTACTTCCTCAACCTCACGGTCGAGAACAACCACCGGAACCCCTGGTTTGTCGGTAATGTGCCGCCTCGCCCTCGCCCTCCCCCGCCTGACCCCCGCCTGAACCGCGCTCCCCTTGCAGAGTACTGGGAGGACCACTTCAAGTGCCGCTACCCGGGCGCGCCGCGCACGCCGTACAACGCACAGTATGCGCGCGCGTGCAGCGGCCGCGAGCGCCTGCGCGCCGAGGACGTCGAGTTCGAAGCGCAGCTGCAGTACGTCACCGACGCCGTGTTCGCGTTCGCGGTCGCGCTCAGGTGAGAAGCGGAGCGGGGCCGAGCCTCCGGGCTGGCTGTCCAGTCCAAGCTTACCGCTGGGCTGGCGCGCACGCGTGTTGCAGGGACATGCAGGCGGCGGAGTGCGGCGGGCGCGCGGGGCTGTGCGCGCGCATGGCGGCGGGCGGCGGCGCCGCGCTGCTGCGATACCTGCGGCGCGCGCGCTTCACGGGGCTCAGCGGAGACGAATTCCGGTTCGACGCGCTCGGCGACGGCCCGGCGCGGTACAACATCCTGCACTTCAAGCGCGTGGCTCGCGACCGGTACCGCTGGCTGCGCGTCGGCCGCTACCTCGACGGGGAGCTCGAGCTGGACGCGGACGGTGAGAGCGCGCCCTCCGCACCCCGCACCCCCGCACCGTGACCGCTGACCCTCGTCCGTTTCAGAGCTGCGCTTCAAGTGGGAGTCGCCGGGCTGGCCGCCGTCCGTGTGCAGCGCGGAGTGCGAGCGCGGCCAGGCCAAGCGCTATGTGGAGGGCGAGTCCTGCTGCTGGCACTGCTTCAACTGCTCGCAGTACGAGATCCGCTCGCCGGTGTCGGAGACGGCGTGCGCCGAGTGTTCGCCGGGCACGGTGCCGAACGCGCGGCGCACCGAGTGCACGCGCATCCCCGATCTGTACCTGCGACCCTCCGACCCGGCGGCCGTCGGAGCCATGGCCTTCTCCGCCGTCGGCCTGCTGCTGACCTCGTGCGTACCACACGTCTGCCTGCATGCGCGCGCGGCCAGGCTCGCTGAGCTGCCCCTGTGCTTGTTGCAGGCTGGTGGCATGCCTGTGGGCGGCGCGCGGCAACACGCCCGTGGTGCGCGCCTCGGGCCGCGAGCTGTCCTTCGTGCTGCTGGCCGGCATCATGCTGTGCTACCTCGTCACTTTCGCGCTCGTGTTCCGGCCCACGGACGCGCTCTGCGCCGTGCAGCGGTGAGTGCCTCCCGCCCCGCCCCGCTGCTAGTCCTCGTGCGCGGTGCCTGTGACGTCACCCGGCTGGCTGCTCCGCAGGTTCGGGACCGGATTCTGCTTCACGGTGGTGTACGCGTCGCTGCTGACGAAGACGAACCGCATCGCGCGCATCTTCGCGGCGTCGCGGCGTTCGGCGCGGCGGCCCGCGCTGATCTCCCCGCGCTCGCAGCTGTGCATCTGCCTGGCGCTGGTGGCGGTGCAGGTGGTGCTGGTGGCCGCGTGGCAGCTGGCGGCGCCCGCGCGCGCTGTGCGCCATCACCCGCAGCGGCACCACAACATGCTGGTCTGCGACTCCTACGTGGACGCCTCCTACACCGGCGCCTTCCTCTACCCCGTGCTGCTGATCGTCGTCTGCACCGTGTACGCTGTGCTCACGCGCAAGATCCCCGAGGCCTACAACGAGAGCAAGCACATCGGTACTGCCTCCCCCGCGCCCCGCCCTCACCCTCACCCTCACCCTCACCCTCACCCTCACCCTCACCCTCACTCCTCTCACCGCCGCCCGGTCCCTGTGCAGGGTTCACGATGTACACGACGTGTGTGATCTGGCTCGCCTTCGTGCCGCTGTACTTCGGCACGGCCAACAACGTCCCGCTGCGCGTCACCAGCGTCGCGCTCACCATCTCGCTCAGCGCCAGCGTCACGCTCGTCTGCCTGTTCGCGCCGAAGGTGAGCCCTCTCCCCGCTCCCCGCTCCCCACTGCCCCTGGTGACTCTCTGCCTCCTGCACAGGTGTACATCATCGTGTGTCGGCCGGAGCGGAACGTGCGCGCGACGCTGATGCCGGGCAAGTGGCGCGGCGGCGGGCGCGGAGCGGCGGGGGGCGCGGTGTGCGCCGCGCTGGTGGGCACCGCGCACGCGCCTCCACCCTCCGTCGACCTCACCCCCTCCACAGACCTGTCCACGCTCAACGACCCCGGTGAGTGCAGCTGCCCCTGCCCCGAGTCCCGAGTTCACGGTATGGGTCCTGTACCCATGTCATGTGATGGCGTGCGATGTTCCAGAGCGCGCCTCCACGGAGCGCAGCGCACAGACGGAGGAGACGGCGCTGTACCCGCGGCTGCCGCACAGCGGGCTGCAGCTGGACGTGCGGCGGCTGCGGGCGCTGGGCGCGCGGCTGCCTTCCCCGCCCGCGCCGCCTGCCCCCGCCGTGGCAGTGGGCGCGGACCTGAGCCCGCGCCTCCATCTCCACTAGAGCTGGCCGCGTCTGCTGAAGCTCTCAATGTGATACTAGTTTGTACGTTGTACCTGGTCTACATTATACAACTTTGTGAAACATTGTTTTGTTATTTATGAATGACCTATTTATTCATTTATTAGTTTACGTCTGGGTTGGACTAGTGCTGAGTGCTGCCATGTCCGATTTGCTTGAAATCGGAGCAAAACAAGGTTGTTTCAGATTCGTCGTGAACACCATGGTATAATAATATACTCCGCCAGGTGTGCCATTCCGAGATACGCATGTGCGCGTGTTTAAGTACTTATTGTATTCTCTTTAGTGTGGGTGCCACAGGTGACGGATACGGTGGTTCTCAAACTTTTTAGTTTAGGGGGAAAATTATGGCTGCGTGGAGGCGCTGGCAGCATGGAGCCTGCGTGGAGGTAAGGTTAGGTTAGGTTTTTTTTTTTTTTTCCTGTCCGGGAGCTATTCCTTTGACATGTTATGAATCAAAGTCTCATATCTTTATTTCATTTTCTAAATCTACAGGGGATACATTTATGTCTAGTTAGGGCTACAGGATTTATACTTAATTAACTACTATACTACACATTTATTACATTTACACAACATTCTAGTTTACATACAAATTTACTTTCTTACACTTAAAGGGTTAGGTAACAAATCTTTAATTTTCGTAGGTATCTTACACTATATTATTTTACTTTACAAACTGTTTTCTTGTTTATCTATGCTTCTTATAAATCTTATACATATCTTTTATACAATTCATATCTTATTTATCTTATGCTGTTCTATATATTTTTCAAAATATACATACATCATAATTTTTGTACCTATTTACTTCTATTTAAAACTGTTTTTGCTATCTCCGTACAATATTTAATAAAGTGGTCTCTAATATCTTTGGTTGCCATAAACTTGTATAGATTTTCTGTGGAGATCTGGAGGTCCAGGGTTTGCTCGGCCTCATGACGTTTCAGCGCGAAAATGGGGCAGTCAACAAGAATGTGCACCACTGACTCAGCTACACCAGGTTCACAGATGCACGTGGATTTTCCTTACACTTGAACCGGTTCAAGTATTCGGAGAACCCACCGTGCCCC
This sequence comes from Eupithecia vulgata, assembly GCA_946478455.1. Lineage (NCBI taxonomy): Eukaryota > Metazoa > Arthropoda > Insecta > Lepidoptera > Geometridae > Eupithecia > Eupithecia vulgata. The sequence goes on along the minus strand of OX297873.1, from coordinate 26,043 downwards.
GTGAGGATCTGCGTTAAAAGGCTTGTGGCCTCGAGAACTTCCGTACACATTTGTACGCCAGCACAGCGTCCGGGAAAAAGAGTTTGGTGACTCCTGCTGTCGTACCGTTTATGTACCGACGGTTCCATTCGCCGAGCGTGTTTAGGCGAATCTGACGTTTGACGAATGAGACCGGACAGTATTCATAATCGGCCCGTCTTTTTGTGTTTGCAGCAGCTTCTTTCGCAAGCTGATCGGCGCGGTCGTTCCCTTCTAAACCCGCGTGGGCTTTGATCCAGAATAAAGATACTTCTTTATTCTGGACCCTGCTCGATGTAAGACCACGAGCCTCCACGGCTAGAAGGTAGGTTAGGTTTTTTTTTTTTTTTTTTTTTCCTGTCCGGGAGCGCAATGTCCCGGCCCGCGAGCTATCGCCACTATTTATTTTGTGGCGTTTTATACTAATACTATATACATGCAAATTGTTTAATGCTAGGTAGTCTACTCCCAGTGACATACATTAATTTGTATTTTTGTTTATTTCATTCAAGTATCATGGGAAAAATAATATGGTTTTTGTAATGGGACTTCACATTTTCAAGTTTTTCATATACCTATTTCATGCAAATCTACTCGGGGGAAATTATTTACACATAGTTACATAGACATTTTTTTTTTTTTTAACATTAATTACAATTTTCCGTGTACATCAAACAATAAATAAATTAGTATCATTATTAATAAGTATCATTATTAATTACAATTCTATATGAATACTAGGTGTGTATTTACAATAATAATAACAACAACATAACTGATTTATACGAAATTTTTAAAATAAATTAAATTAAATAAATTAAAATAAATTACATCAACAGTTTAACGAATAACTCTTATTTTTACAACATTTGATTTAAAACAATAAATTAAAATTGTGATTAAATCTAAATAAATAAAGAATTTTAATCGCTTGTCGATTAAAATTCTTAGTAATTAAAATGTATCTATTTACTTATTTATAATTATCATTTTAAAAGAGACTTTCATCAGCAGAGAGTGCTCCCGTTTGCTTTTGCAGCGGATCTAACTACACGTTCTGCGTACTTTAAAAATTCGTCACGATAGTTGTCGTTTTCAACAAACTTGCCATAGTTATAACTACTTATATTTAGTTGAAACCTAGAAGCTAGCTGTTGTCGCCATGCGCCGTATCTAGGACAATCGTCCAAGAGGTGAGGCACAGTCTCCGGTGTGACCGAGTCACAAATACAAAAAGGTGTTGGCGCGAGCTTGAAACGATGCAGGTACTCCCTGAAGCCTCCATGCCCGGTAAATAGTTGCGTCAGCACGTTTGTGATGTTCAGCTTTAGCACGGTTTTGTGGCCATCTTGGACGTTAGGGAAGAACAGCTTTGTTGTTTTGCCTGTGTCTGCATCCATATATCTCACATTCCACGAGTCGATGGATTTTTGGCGGAGCGAGTACTTGAAGTACGACACGGGGACACAGTCGTACACGGGCCTGGTCTTCTTTTTAAGTGCGGCCTCCTTTGCCAGTTCGTCAGCTCTCTCGTTTCCTGCAAAACCTTCGTGGGCTTTGATCCAGCAAAGGTGGACTTGACCGCCCTCCGTCTCTTTGTTGGAAATCTGTGAGCGAATTTCAGCGACTATGGGATGAGTGTTGTTTGGATCAGCGATAGCGTCCAAGGAGGATCTAGAGTCACTAATTATGTTCGCGATCATCACCCGGTGTGTTGCCATCATTTCTAGGGCTCTTAGTATTGCTGCTAGTTCCGCCTGATATACTGAGCAGTACGGCGCGAGGATGAATTTTGAACAGCGGATCTCCACGCCGCCTTCCCACCAGGTCACTGCCGCTCCTACCTTACCCTGGATCTTACTTCCATCGGTGAAGAGCTTTGGGTAAGAGTTCACGTTATCCACTTCCTGTTCTGTCTTCAGCAGTTGGTGTTTGTAGGCGCGTCTTAGTGCAGGATGCGGTAACTGGAAGGCTCCAACTCTTCTTTCCACTTCTCTTCCTGGCAGGTCCGGGAATGGTTTGCCGCGCCTAAGTTCGTAGAGTTCAGCAGCTTCTTTAACTCTGAGATCCAGCGGTAAGAGTCCAGCTAGACAAAGGACTGAGGTTAATGATGTTGTTCTATGAGCCCTCGCCACCATGATTCCAAACTTCCGGGAGATCTGGTTTAGCCTGGTCGTCACATATTTCTTGTCTGTAATTGGACCCCAGACGCTTGCCGCATACAGGACTATAGGTTCCACCACAGCCGTGTACAGCCTAGTGATCCGTGGATTGAGGCCCCAATTAGCCCTGGTTGCCGATGCAACCTTTTGGTAAAGATTTATAGCCTTCTTGCACACGTTCTGTAGATGGGTCCGGAATATAAGCTTTGAGTCGATCGTTACACCCAGGACTTTAAGCTCATCAGCAATATTTATATCAACACCGTTTAGGACAAACCGCGGGGCGTCAAAATTGAGCTTTCTAGTGACAACAATGGCTTGGGTCTTATGCGACGCGAACTTCATCTTGCTGTTTCGTCCCCATTCCGCAACCACACCCAAAGCTTCGTTGATCTGATCATTTAGTTCCGTGGTAGTCTTGGCTGAAGCTATGATGAGAATGTCATCCGCAAAAGCCTGGATGTGGGCGCGTAAGGACTCGGCTTTCTGCAGAAGAGGGTCCAGCTGAAGATTCCACATAATTGGACCACAGGTGGAACCCTGGATGCAACCCTTATTCGTAGGCTTACGGACCTCCTGCCCCGCATACTGAACGCAGACTGATCTCTCGGAGAGGTAGCTGTCGATAAGTAGGAGAAGATCTTCTGGACAGTTTTTCTCAATCAGCTGCTGGATCACAAGAGGCCACCAAGCTCCGTCGAATGCACCTTCAATGTCGAGGGATACCACAGCTACGAGTTTTTTCGAAGTCATCCCACTTCTGATCAAGGCGAGAGCATCATAGAGTGCATCTTCGGTGCTTATCTGTGGCATGAAACCGTACTACCTCCTGCTCAACAGTCCCGAACTTCCTAAGTGCCACAAAAGTCTCGAGGTAAAAAGCTTCTCCAAGATCTTACCGAAAACCGGTAGAAGGCCAATTGGTCGGTAAGATTTGGGTGCCGAGTAATCGTCCTTCTGTGGCTTTGGAATAACTCTGATTATGGCTGTCTTCCATGCTTCAGGAAAGTAACCCAGTTCCCGACATTTGTTTAAGACAGCAAGAGCAGGCCGCTCGTAGACATAATTGCTCTGACGCAGATATCAGCCGTAAAGCCATCTCCACCGGGTGCTTTGTTCTTACCAATTCACATTTAGCAGTTCAATTTCAGTTTGGTTAGGTTAGGTTAGGTTAGGATAGGTTAGGTTAGGTTAGGTTAGGTTAGGTTAGGTTAGGTTAGGTTAGGTTAGGTTAGGTTAGGTTAGGTTAGGTTAGGTTAGGTTAGGTTAGGTTAGGTTAGGTTAGGTTAGGTTAGGTTAGGTTAGGTTAGGTTAGGTTAGGTTAGGTTAGGTTAGGTTAGGTTAGGTTAGGTGCGGTGCGCCGCTCTCCCTGCCTTGCGCGGCCTTGGCGGGGTCGCCACCGTTCGATGGCGGACGCGGTGGGGTCGCAGGGGAGGAGGAGTGTCGGTATTGCGAGGGCCGCTCTCCCTATCCTCTGCGACCGTGTGGCAGGCGGCGGGGCCACTTGACTGACCCGTCGCAGGGGGACCTAGGGCGTCTGGACACGGGGTCGTTCGGCGCCCTTTTGGCGGGTAAGGTCCCCGAGGTGGTCGCAACGCGTCACGTGTTTCTGGCGTGTTGCGAAGGGGGGTGCTTCACACCCCCCATTGAGGGGGGCCCGATATCGGGCAGCCGTGGTGGGTTCGTGGATGAGATAATAAAACGTTCCCATGTTCCCACCACAAGCGGCAGAGACGGAAACACCCTGAGGGTTTTAGTGGGTTGGAGTCCCACATAATCGTACTGTCTCCCCGTGGCAGTGCGATATGCGTGCGCATTTCCCTCAGGATAATAAAAAAAAAATAAAAAAAAAAAAAAAAAAAAAAGGTTAGGTTAGGTTAGGTTAGGTTTCTTTTTTTTTTTTTTTTTTTTTTTTTTTTATTTCCTAGTTGGCCTACGTCTACCCGCGGAGGGGTAGCCCGCGAAGCTAGCTAAGCCTACCTAATTACCTCTGACTTAAGTCAGAGTCTTTTTTCAACTATACGTTCTTTCTATTCGTTCTTTCTTTCTTCATTCCTAATCTTTCTCTCACTCACGTCTTTCAAGGTTTCTAGGAGAATAATTTTTCAGGCCCTGCTCTTTTATTTTTATTTCATTAAACTTATAACTATTACATTTTTCATTTGTTTTATACGGGGTTCTTTGTTTTATTCTTAATGCTATTACATGTTTACAGTTTTAATCTTATTCTTATATTTATACCTATTCTGTTTACATTTATACCTATTCTGTTTACATTTATATCTTTATAATCTAGGTTTAACATTTCTTTTTACACGATTTTTACATTTTGTTTTTATGTCTGTAGATTATTATCGAGATTTGCCATTTGACCTTGCCCTTTTTTACTCACTTAATAAAGCTTTTGCTGCACATACATATATTCAAATATGTTGCCAGCAGAATTTAACTATCTGTTTTATTTCTTGCTATTGCCGTTTTTGCCACAACTCGACAGTAGTCCAGGAAAATGCTCCGTTCTCTCTCATTTACCATTAGTTCACTGATGTTTTCTTTGCTCAGTTGGATGCTCAGCTGTTGTGTTACGTCGTGTCGTTGTTTGGAGTTTACGGGGCAGTCCAGAATCAGGTGATGTATTGTTTCCTCCGAACCCGGATCGCAGATGCACGTCATGCACGATGGACTCTCCTTGCATTTGAATCTGTGCAAGTACTCGGAGAATCCACCGTGCCCAGTAAGTATCTGGGTCAGAGTTCCCTCCACTGGTCCGATCTTCCTCATTACTTTGTACGCTGTCGTGACATCGGGAAGGAATATTTTTGTTATCGACGCCGTTTCTCCTGATCGGTATCTCCGGTTCCATTCGCCAATCGTGTCCTTTCGGATCTGTCGTTTGACGAATGAAACCGGACATGCGTCATAAATTGGTCTAGATTTAGACTTAGTGGCCGCCTCTTTTGCCAACACGTCCGCCCGTTCATTTCCCACAAGTCCGGCATGGGCTTTAACCCAGTACAGGGTGACCATCTTATTCTGGGTTTTGCACTCCGCAAGATTCTTTCGGATCTCAGTAGCCATGGGATGTACAGCGGAATGGTTCCTTATCGTCTCGAGAGACGATCTGGAATCGCTGTAAATCCCATAGCTACTTTCTGAGCCTTTGAGAACCCCGCGGGTTGCCTCCAAGATGGCCAGGAGTTCCGCTTGGTATACAGTGCAGTAAGACGACAGTTTTAATTTTCGGGATCCGGTTTCCGCTGCATCGTTCCAAATGGATAGAGCAGCACCTACTCCCCCGTCTATTTTACTGCCGTCTGTGAAGATCCGTACTGCCTGCTTGTTATTTTCGGTAACTTGTTGGTCTGTATCCAAGCAGTAGAATTCCAGTTCCTGATTGTCTGCTGGATGTGGGGTGCTGCTATAGGTGGTCATTCGTTCGACCTCTCTGTCTGCTAGTGTCGCCGGTCGAGCCATACCCCTCTTGGCTTCGTACAGAGCGGCTGCTTCCTGGATCCGCAGGTCGAGGGGTAGTAGCCCGGCTATCGCGAGTGCAGCATTCAGAGAGACCGTTTTGTAGGCTTTGCAGAGACGCTGAGCAAAGCCTCTTTGCACTACGTTCAGCTGTCTCTGCACTCCTAATTTTTTCACCGCAGGTGCCCATACGCTGGCTGCGTACAGCACCACTGGTTCCACGCAGGCGGTGTATATGGTCCGGATGATTTCCGGGTGGAGACCCCAACTGATCTTGGCTGCTCGTGACAGCTGCTTAAAGACATTCAATGCCTTTATGCAGGTGTTTGCGACGTGGGCATTGAACGTCATCTTCTCATCTATCACGAGCCCCAAGATCTTGATCTCCCTGGACATGCAAATGTCGATCCCGCCCATGGTCAGGTGTGGGGTGTCGTATTTTAGCCTATTTGTGAGCAACATCGCACAAGTTTTGTGCGGAGCAAATTTCAGCTTGTTACGAGCACCCCACCCCTGCACATACTCGAGAGCGGCATTTGCACGTCCCTGGATCTCCAGCGCGGAATCACCGTCGAACACGAGGGCTACGTCGTCGGCGAACGCTTGGCAGTACTCTCCCTTTTCTTGTAAGCCTTTCAGGAGGGGGTCGAGGAGGAGGTTCCATAATATTGGGCCACCGATGGAACCTTGTATGCAGCCTTTTGTGGTTTTCCTGCGTATTTCTTGTCCAGCGAACCTCACCCTCACCCCCCTTTCCTCTAGGTAAGAGTCAATCAACCTCCTAATATTGATCGGGCACTTTGCCTCCGCCAATCGGACCCGTATGGCTGGCCACCATGCACTATCGAAGGCGCCCTCTATGTCAAGAGATATCAGTACCACCAGTTTCTTCTCTTTAACCTTCTCGCGGATGTGGTGCGTTAAGGCATAGAGGGCGTCTTCCGTGCTTCTCTGTGGCATGAATCCGTACTGGCATTGGCTGATACTCGGGACGAGGTGCCACTTCAGCCTTGTCATTACCATCTTCTCTAGGACTTTTCCCAGCACCGGCAACAGTCCAATGGGTCTTTAAGACTTCGCTACCGTATAGTCCTCCTTCCCCGGCTTCCTGAGTACCATAACGGTAGCTTCTTTCCACACGGTTGGGAAAAAACCCATCTCTAGGCACTTGTTTGCCAGTGCTAAGAAAAGTCTGGGATTCGCGTCGATTGCTCGCTTGCAAATGTCGGCAGTGAAACCATCCAACCCTGGTGCCTTCTTGGGATTGAAGCCATCGACGGCGGCTTTAAGTTCCACGAGGGTAAATGGTGGGTCATGATTATCAACATGATCCGTACCATTTACTTCCCCAGCCAGCTCCCGGGTCCGTCGATGGTCTTCGTTGTCCTCTTCCACTCGGTCTTCTGGGTAGAATGTTCCCGCCAACAGTTCTGCGGACTCTTTTTCGTCTAACATCCTTCCCTCTGCCATCAGCGGCAGGTCTTCCTGTCTCTTCCCCGTATTTTTCAGAACCCTGTATATCCCCTCCCACATGCCTTCCCTCTCCTGCCTTCCACAGAAACTCTTCCAGCTTTCGATAGCGGCCCCTGTAGCCCTTTTCTCATACTCTTCTTTTTTCTCCAGGTACTCCGTGATGACTCTCATTCTTCTCCTCGGCGCTGCGCAACGGATTCTCCTCTTCATGGTAAGTACTCTTCTTTTCAGGTTCGCGAGTTCTTCAGACCACCAAGGTAAGTTCAGTTTGTTTATTTCTTTCTTTTTAGGTAGGGTTTCTAAACATGTTTTACTAATTATTTCTATATATTTATTAACTGCATGATCCAAATTTACTTTATTGTCTAAATTATCTATTGATTCTATTTTTATATTATTTGCTTCAACTAACTCGGTCAGTTTCTCATGAAACTGAACCCAGTTGGCTTTTTTAGTGTTGTAAATTCTTGTTGTCCTTTTTATACTAATTCCTCTTGACTTCTCTAGCTTCAATTTAAATAAAATGGCGTTGTGGTCTGAACTTACCATGGCGTCTTTAACTCTCCAGTCCTCAACCATGTCGAGCATCTCCGTTTTGCAGGCAGTTACGTCAATGTGGCTTTTGATCAGCTTCCCTCTTCTTACTACTTCAAAGGTCGGTAGATCTCCATCATTGAGCACCTGGAGACCCATCTCTTCTATTGCTCCTGCCATGTCCTCTCCCCTGCTATCGATTATGTCGCTTCCCCACCAGGGGCTCTTTGCATTGGCGTCTCCTCCGATCAGCAGTCTTGGTGTTTTAAAATGGTGCTCGATGGCCCTAAGCTGCTCCAAGTATGGCCCGATCGGCGCTGGATCCGGTTCGAAGTAGTATGAGATGGCGACGATCTCCCAGGCCACAGTCTTAATTTTTACCACAACGATGTTGTTGGTGGTAAAGTTAGGGTATTGAATCACGTCGAGGTCTCCGTCAAATACTGCAATTGCTGCTTTGACGGGTTCCTCGGCCTGACCGTGACTTTGAAAGATCCTCGCCCCCCCATAGTTCCTCATCCGCTTGATGGCGCCGACATAGGGTTCCTGGAGCAGTGCAAAGGCGATCTTGCGCTTTTCCGCCTCAACCATCAGTTCGTCTGTCGCTACCTTCTTCCGTCTGAGGTTGACTTGCGCTACGACATACATTTTTTGCTGATCGGAGGTTACTGCGGGGTTGCCTTTAGCAATACGCTATGGAGGACCTGGCTAGGGTCTCCCATCTCCTCCTCACCGGGCATACTCTGTCAAAGGCATTATGTTCCAGGTTGTTTATACCCGCTCTTTTACAGTTGCAGCAGGACGGCTGCATTCCAGTAAGGGCTTCATCGCACTGATCCTTTTTGTGGGGGCCACCACAGTGGCTGCACTTCTCTACCCCTTCAGTGCAGAATCGCCTGCCGTGGCCGTAGCCAAGGCAGAGCGAACACTGCACTAGGGGTGATTGGTCCGCCACTGCGACGCGTTGAATGTCAATTTGGAGGTGGCCCACATCAACCATCTTCCTCCAGATGTGCGATGAAACCCTCAGTACCACATGATGTGCGAGTGGGTTCCGAGCTTTCTTTTTATACGCTATTTCTACTTTTCCATCCTTAGCTATCTCCTTGCCTTGGCTTCTGATGGCCGTGATTATGTCGTCGTCAGTATTGTACTTCATCACGTTCATCAGAATGACCAGTGGGTCCTTGTTTCTAATATCCTCCACTTTCAGTTCTTTTCCATTGTCCCTTATTCTTTCCTTTATTAGGTTCCTTTCCTTCTCCGTTTTACAGCTCATAATGACTTTTCCATCCTTTGCCTTTCTTACCTTTTCGATAGCTATGCCGCCGTCCTTTGCCTTAACTGCTTTCCTAATTCTTTCCAATACCTGATCTCCTGTTTCTTCTCCATTCTGGGCCGTCACCACTATCGAGTGTAGTGCCGGCTTCACCCCGGGGTGATCCTTGGGTGGTTCCGACACCACACTCGCATAGCTGCGTGACTCCTGGACCTCCCTGTATTTCTCCATCTCATTCTTGAGTTTTTCCATCTCCTCAGTATTCTGGTCAATCTTCTTCATGTGCTCATCTAGTTTCCTTAAGAGCTCCTCTTCCTTCTTTTCCCTTCCCGTATCTTCTTTCTTATTTTCCTCTTCTTTCTTTTTCTCTTCCTTCTTTTTCTCTTCCTTCTTTTTCTCTTCCTTCTTTTTCTCTTCCTTCTTCCTTTCTTGTTCTGTCTCTCTTCCATTTTGTTGATTTCCAGACTTTGCTGTTTTCATTTCCCTATCTAATTTTTTATATGCCGCATCCATCTCTTTCAGTAGCTCGAACAGCCTATCGGCAGACTGAAGCACCGCTACTTTTATCTCTGTCTTTGTGTTACGTGACGTTCCCAAGTGCGTTTTCAATCTTGTGAGGCACTGTCTGCCTTCTGACACTTTGCTTTTTGGTGGACTCCTCAGCGCCTCACTCGAGTGCCTCCGCACTAACTGCGCCACGATGCCCTCCTGGGGCGTTGCCTGTGGGCGTGTTGTTAGAGGTTCCGATGGATGGTCCGTTGAGGTTGAGGCTGAGGTGTCCGCCAGGTCTACATTTTGCGACAGAAGAACTGTCTTGTCTAGAGCAGCTGGTTCCGTTTCTTGGGGCTGTTCGACGTCCACACTGAGGTCGACCAAAAGGGTCTCCTCTGAATTGGACGTGGATGGTGGGGGGGTTCTTGGGCAGTACATCTTCCCTTCCCTGTCAGTCGTGGCAAAAACGGATAGAAAGAAGCTAGGCCAACTAGTGGTATGTCTCGGTGTAAAGGGCCGAGGTCAAATTGCAATAATGCGTAAATTTTAAATAAAATTACAAATTACTAAGTACTAACACAGAAAAATAACAATACACAATAAAAATACAGTACTACGGTACGCGGTCACACACACACAGAGTAGAGGAAAGTCTAAATTTAAGAAAAATAAAAAAAATAAAAAATATAAATTTCTGAAAATCCTGAAATATTTTCAGGTGTCCAATTTTACTCTGTGGATAGTCTTATTGACGCTTATTACACTAGTGAAAACCGCGTTGTCCTACGATGAGCGGTTCCAGAGTTATAACAGTTTAAAATTTTCAAAGATGGCGGCCAAAATGGCCGTCCTAAGTCCAACTCCGTTCGTTTCCAGCCGAATCAGTCTGAGTTTGGGCTCGTTTTAAAGTAAATTTAAAACGTAACCCAACTGTCACCCTTTGATTAAGAAAATAATGCCCCCCGATTTTTAAAATGCAAAAATATCAAAAATTTCACCAAAATTATTCTAAAAAATCCAAAAATGATCCGATTTCAACGGAAAAAAGCCTTAAGTACTTAAAATTATTTCAATAATCTTAATAAAATATAATAATAATGCAAACTACGTTATAAATGGTACCTCGTGTCGACCTTAAATCTTTAAATAACAATAAAGCAAAAACCTATCAATTATATTTAATGAAATTTTGCACCAGGGTAGAGGACCTTGGTGCCAACACTATGTGAATTTAAAATCTGCGCGAAATAATGACTTTAAGAGTTATAAGATTTTGAAAATTAAGAAATTTTTTAAAAGTCCATAATTTGGTGCACACTTAACTTCTTGATGATCTTCAAGTGCCTCCCGTGTCTGCGCCTTGTTGTCCTCAAAATGGTGTGGTTTGATTTTGTCCAGCGGCACGGTGTCACTGACCTCGTGACCACGTGGTTTTTGTTTTTTTTGCCGATTTCTCCGCACTCCTGCGCGGAAAAAATCGGCAAATAGCGCCAATCGATGGAGGTCCAAGAGGCCCTCAAGAAGGCAGTCGAAAAATGGGGGGTCAAGCCGATTAATCCGAAGTTATTTGGGTTTAAAGTTCCACTTTTTAGGTAAAAACCACTTTTTCACTGATAACTTCACAATTTTTGCTCACACAGATGCACGGATTTCACTGTCACATGCGCCTTGTGAATGCGCTTCTTTTGACGTATCACTTGTGTAAAAAGGTTGCAAAAAACCAATTTTTTCGATTTTTCTGCTGCGGAGCGACTTAAAATCGTGGCGGTTTCGGCTGCGGATGGCCACAGACTGGTTAGGTTAGGTTAGGTTAGGTTAGGTTAGGTTAGGTTAGGTTAGGTTAGGTTAGGTTAGGTTAGGTTAGGTTAGGTTAGGTTAGGTTAGGTTAGGTTAGGTTAGGTTAGGTTAGGTTAGGTTAGGTTAGGTTAGGTTAGGTTAGGTTAGGTTAGGTTAGGTTAGGTTAGGTTAGGTTAGGTTAGGTTAGGTTAGGTTAGGTTAGGTTAGGTTAGGTTAGGTTAGGTTAGGTTAGGTTAGGTTAGGTTAGGTTAGGTTAGGTTAGGTTAGGTTAGGTTAGGTTAGGTTAGGTTAGGTTAGGTTAGGTTAGGTTAGGTTAGGTTAGGTTAGGTTAGGTTAGGTTAGGTTAGGTTAGGTTAGGTTAGGTTAGGTTAGGTTAGGTTAGGTTAGGTTAGGTTAGGTTAGGTTAGGTTAGGTTAGGTTAGGTTAGGTTAGGTTAGGTTAGGTTAGGTTAGGTTAGGTTAGGTTAGGTTAGGTTAGGTTAGGTTAGGTTAGGTTAGGTTAGGTTAGGTTAGGTTAGGTTAGGTTAGGTTAGGTTAGGTTAGGTTAGGTTAGGTTAGGTTAGGTTAGGTTAGGTTAGGTTAGGTTAGGTTAGGTTAGGTTAGGTTAGGTTAGGTTAGGTTAGGTTAGGTTAGGTTAGGTTAGGTTAGGTTAGGTTAGGTTAGGTTAGGTTAGGTTAGGTTAGGTTAGGTTAGGTTAGGTTAGGTTAGGTTAGGTTAGGTTAGGTTAGGTTAGGTTAGGTTAGGTTAGGTTAGGTTAGGTTAGGTTAGGTTAGGTTAGGTTAGGTTAGGTTAGGTTAGGTTAGGTTAGGTTAGGTTAGGTTAGGTTAGGTTAGGTTAGGTTAGGTTAGGTTAGGTTAGGTTAGGTTAGGTTAGGTTAGGTTAGGTTAGGTTAGGTTAGGTTAGGTTAGGTTAGGTTAGGTTAGGTTAGGTTAGGTTAGGTTAGGTTAGGTTAGGTTAGGTTAGGTTAGGTTAGGTTAGGTTAGGTTAGGTTAGGTTAGGTTAGGTTAGGTTAGGTTAGGTTAGGTTAGGTTAGGTTAGGTTAGGTTAGGTTAGGTTAGGTTAGGTTAGGTTAGGTTAGGTTAGGTTAGGTTAGGTTAGGTTAGGTTAGGTTAGGTTAGGTTAGGTTAGGTTAGGTTAGGTTAGGTTAGGTTAGGTTAGGTTAGGTTAGGTTAGGTTAGGTTAGGTTAGGTTAGGTTAGGTTAGGTTAGGTTAGGTTAGGTTAGGTTAGGTTAGGTTAGGTTAGGTTAGGTTAGGTTAGGTTAGGTTAGGTTAGGTTAGGTTAGGTTAGGTTAGGTTAGGTTAGGTTAGGTTAGGTTAGGTTAGGTTAGGTTAGGTTAGGTTAGGTTAGGTTAGGTTAGGTTAGGTTAGGTTAGGTTAGGTTAGGTTAGGTTAGGTTAGGTTAGGTTAGGTTAGGTTAGGTTAGGTTAGGTTAGGTTAGGTTAGGTTAGGTTAGGTTAGGTTAGGTTAGGTTAGGTTAGGTTAGGTTAGGTTAGGTTAGGTTAGGTTAGGTTAGGTTAGGTTAGGTTAGGTTAGGTTAGGTTAGGTTAGGTTAGGTTAGGTTAGGTTAGGTTAGGTTAGGTTAGGTTAGGTTAGGTTAGGTTAGGTTAGGTTAGGTTAGGTTAGGTTAGGTTAGGTTAGGTTAGGTTAGGTTAGGTTAGGTTAGGTTAGGTTAGGTTAGGTTAGGTTAGGTTAGGTTAGGTTAGGTTAGGTTAGGTTAGGTTAGGTTAGGTTAGGTTAGGTTAGGTTAGGTTAGGTTAGGTTAGGTTAGGTTAGGTTAGGTTAGGTTAGGTTAGGTTAGGTTAGGTTAGGTTAGGTTAGGTTAGGTTAGGTTAGGTTAGGTTAGGTTAGGTTAGGTTAGGTTAGGTTAGGTTAGGTTAGGTTAGGTTAGGTTAGGTTAGGTTAGGTTAGGTTAGGTTAGGTTAGGTTAGGTTAGGTTAGGTTAGGTTAGGTTAGGTTAGGTTAGGTTAGGTTAGGTTAGGTTAGGTTAGGTTAGGTTAGGTTAGGTTAGGTTAGGTTAGGTTAGGTTAGGTTAGGTTAGGTTAGGTTAGGTTAGGTTAGGTTAGGTTAGGTTAGGTTAGGTTAGGTTAGGTTAGGTTAGGTTAGGTTAGGTTAGGTTAGGTTAGGTTAGGTTAGGTTAGGTTAGGTTAGGTTAGGTTAGGTTAGGTTAGGTTAGGTTAGGTTAGGTTAGGTTAGGTTAGGTTAGGTTAGGTTAGGTTAGGTTAGGTTAGGTTAGGTTAGGTTAGGTTAGGTTAGGTTAGGTTAGGTTAGGTTAGGTTAGGTTAGGTTAGGTTAGGTTAGGTTAGGTTAGGTTAGGTTAGGTTAGGTTAGGTTAGGTTAGGTTAGGTTAGGTTAGGTTAGGTTAGGTTAGGTTAGGTTAGGTTAGGTTAGGTTAGGTTAGGTTAGGTTAGGTTAGGTTAGGTTAGGTTAGGTTAGGTTAGGTTAGGTTAGGTTAGGTTAGGTTAGGTTAGGTTAGGTTAGGTTAGGTTAGGTTAGGTTAGGTTAGGTTAGGTTAGGTTAGGTTAGGTTAGGTTAGGTTAGGTTAGGTTAGGTTAGGTTAGGTTAGGTTAGGTTAGGTTAGGTTAGGTTAGGTTAGGTTAGGTTAGGTTAGGTTAGGTTAGGTTAGGTTAGGTTAGGTTAGGTTAGGTTAGGTTAGGTTAGGTTAGGTTAGGTTAGGTTAGGTTAGGTTAGGTTAGGTTAGGTTAGGTTAGGTTAGGTTAGGTTAGGTTAGGTTAGGTTAGGTTAGGTTAGGTTAGGTTAGGTTAGGTTAGGTTAGGTTAGGTTAGGTTAGGTTAGGTTAGGTTAGGTTAGGTTAGGTTAGGTTAGGTTAGGTTAGGTTAGGTTAGGTTAGGTTAGGTTAGGTTAGGTTAGGTTAGGTTAGGTTAGGTTAGGTTAGGTTAGGTTAGGTTAGGTTAGGTTAGGTTAGGTTAGGTTAGGTTAGGTTAGGTTAGGTTAGGTTAGGTTAGGTTAGGTTAGGTTAGGTTAGGTTAGGTTAGGTTAGGTTAGGTTAGGTTAGGTTAGGTTAGGTTAGGTTAGGTTAGGTTAGGTTAGGTTAGGTTAGGTTAGGTTAGGTTAGGTTAGGTTAGGTTAGGTTAGGTTAGGTTAGGTTAGGTTAGGTTAGGTTAGGTTAGGTTAGGTTAGGTTAGGTTAGGTTAGGTTAGGTTAGGTTAGGTTAGGTTAGGTTAGGTTAGGTTAGGTTAGGTTAGGTTAGGTTAGGTTAGGTTAGGTTAGGTTAGGTTAGGTTAGGTTAGGTTAGGTTAGGTTAGGTTAGGTTAGGTTAGGTTAGGTTAGGTTAGGTTAGGTTAGGTTAGGTTAGGTTAGGTTAGGTTAGGTTAGGTTAGGTTAGGTTAGGTTAGGTTAGGTTAGGTTAGGTTAGGTTAGGTTAGGTTAGGTTAGGTTAGGTTAGGTTAGGTTAGGTTAGGTTAGGTTAGGTTAGGTTAGGTTAGGTTAGGTTAGGTTAGGTTAGGTTAGGTTAGGTTAGGTTAGGTTAGGTTAGGTTAGGTTAGGTTAGGTTAGGTTAGGTTAGGTTAGGTTAGGTTAGGTTAGGTTAGGTTAGGTTAGGTTAGGTTAGGTTAGGTTAGGTTAGGTTAGGTTAGGTTAGGTTAGGTTAGGTTAGGTTAGGTTAGGTTAGGTTAGGTTAGGTTAGGTTAGGTTAGGTTAGGTTAGGTTAGGTTAGGTTAGGTTAGGTTAGGTTAGGTTAGGTTAGGTTAGGTTAGGTTAGGTTAGGTTAGGTTAGGTTAGGTTAGGTTAGGTTAGGTTAGGTTAGGTTAGGTTAGGTTAGGTTAGGTTAGGTTAGGTTAGGTTAGGTTAGGTTAGGTTAGGTTAGGTTAGGTTAGGTTAGGTTAGGTTAGGTTAGGTTAGGTTAGGTTAGGTTAGGTTAGGTTAGGTTAGGTTAGGTTAGGTTAGGTTAGGTTAGGTTAGGTTAGGTTAGGTTAGGTTAGGTTAGGTTAGGTTAGGTTAGGTTAGGTTAGGTTAGGTTAGGTTAGGTTAGGTTAGGTTAGGTTAGGTTAGGTTAGGTTAGGTTAGGTTAGGTTAGGTTAGGTTAGGTTAGGTTAGGTTAGGTTAGGTTAGGTTAGGTTAGGTTAGGTTAGGTTAGGTTGGTTAGGTTAGGTTAGGTTAGGTTAGGTTAGGTTAGGTTAGGTTAGGTTAGGTTAGGTTAGGTTAGGTTAGGTTAGGTTAGGTTAGGTTAGGTTAGGTTAGGTTAGGTTAGGTTAGGTTAGGTTAGGTTAGGTTAGGTTAGGTTAGGTTAGGTTAGGTTAGGTTAGGTTAGGTTAGGTTAGGTTAGGTTAGGTTAGGTTAGGTTAGGTTAGGTTAGGTTAGGTTAGGTTAGGTTAGGTTAGGTTAGGTTAGGTTAGGTTAGGTTAGGTTAGGTTAGGTTAGGTTAGGTTAGGTTAGGTTAGGTTAGGTTAGGTTAGGTTAGGTTAGGTTAGGTTAGGTTAGGTTAGGTTAGGTTAGGTTAGGTTAGGTTAGGTTAGGTTAGGTTAGGTTAGGTTAGGTTAGGTTAGGTTAGGTTAGGTTAGGTTAGGTTAGGTTAGGTTAGGTTAGGTTAGGTTAGGTTAGGTTAGGTTAGGTTAGGTTAGGTTAGGTTAGGTTAGGTTAGGTTAGGTTAGGTTAGGTTAGGTTAGGTTAGGTTAGGTTAGGTTAGGTTAGGTTAGGTTAGGTTAGGTTAGGTTAGGTTAGGTTAGGTTAGGTTAGGTTAGGTTAGGTTAGGTTAGGTTAGGTTAGGTTAGGTTAGGTTAGGTTAGGTTAGGTTAGGTTAGGTTAGGTTAGGTTAGGTTAGGTTAGGTTAGGTTAGGTTAGGTTAGGTTAGGTTAGGTTAGGTTAGGTTAGGTTAGGTTAGGTTAGGTTAGGTTAGGTTAGGTTAGGTTAGGTTAGGTTAGGTTAGGTTAGGTTAGGTTAGGTTAGGTTAGGTTAGGTTAGGTTAGGTTAGGTTAGGTTAGGTTAGGTTAGGTTAGGTTAGGTTAGGTTAGGTTAGGTTAGGTTAGGTTAGGTTAGGTTAGGTTAGGTTAGGTTAGGTTAGGTTAGGTTAGGTTAGGTTAGGTTAGGTTAGGTTAGGTTAGGTTAGGTTAGGTTAGGTTAGGTTAGGTTAGGTTAGGTTAGGTTAGGTTAGGTTAGGTTAGGTTAGGTTAGGTTAGGTTAGGTTAGGTTAGGTTAGGTTAGGTTAGGTTAGGTTAGGTTAGGTTAGGTTAGGTTAGGTTAGGTTAGGTTAGGTTAGGTTAGGTTAGGTTAGGTTAGGTTAGGTTAGGTTAGGTTAGGTTAGGTTAGGTTAGGTTAGGTTAGGTTAGGTTAGGTTAGGTTAGGTTAGGTTAGGTTAGGTTAGGTTAGGTTAGGTTAGGTTAGGTTAGGTTAGGTTAGGTTAGGTTAGGTTAGGTTAGGTTAGGTTAGGTTAGGTTAGGTTAGGTTAGGTTAGGTTAGGTTAGGTTAGGTTAGGTTAGGTTAGGTTAGGTTAGGTTAGGTTAGGTTAGGTTAGGTTAGGTTAGGTTAGGTTAGGTTAGGTTAGGTTAGGTTAGGTTAGGTTAGGTTAGGTTAGGTTAGGTTAGGTTAGGTTAGGTTAGGTTAGGTTAGGTTAGGTTAGGTTAGGTTAGGTTAGGTTAGGTTAGGTTAGGTTAGGTTAGGTTAGGTTAGGTTAGGTTAGGTTAGGTTAGGTTAGGTTAGGTTAGGTTAGGTTAGGTTAGGTTAGGTTAGGTTAGGTTAGGTTAGGTTAGGTTAGGTTAGGTTAGGTTAGGTTAGGTTAGG
Organism: Eupithecia vulgata; assembly: GCA_946478455.1. NCBI lineage: Eukaryota > Metazoa > Arthropoda > Insecta > Lepidoptera > Geometridae > Eupithecia > Eupithecia vulgata. The sequence continues at coordinate 9,085 of OX297873.1, read as the reverse complement.
TTAGGTTAGGTTAGGTTAGGTTAGGTTAGGTTAGGTTAGGTTAGGTTAGGTTAGGTTAGGTTAGGTTAGGTTAGGTTAGGTTAGGTTAGGTTAGGTTAGGTTAGGTTAGGTTAGGTTAGGTTAGGTTAGGTTAGGTTAGGTTAGGTTAGGTTAGGTTAGGTTAGGTTAGGTTAGGTTAGGTTAGGTTAGGTTAGGTTAGGTTAGGTTAGGTTAGGTTAGGTTAGGTTAGGTTAGGTTAGGTTAGGTTAGGTTAGGTTAGGTTAGGTTAGGTTAGGTTAGGTTAGGTTAGGTTAGGTTAGGTTAGGTTAGGTTAGGTTAGGTTAGGTTAGGTTAGGTTAGGTTAGGTTAGGTTAGGTTAGGTTAGGTTAGGTTAGGTTAGGTTAGGTTAGGTTAGGTTAGGTTAGGTTAGGTTAGGTTAGGTTAGGTTAGGTTAGGTTAGGTTAGGTTAGGTTAGGTTAGGTTAGGTTAGGTTAGGTTAGGTTAGGTTAGGTTAGGTTAGGTTAGGTTAGGTTAGGTTAGGTTAGGTTAGGTTAGGTTAGGTTAGGTTAGGTTAGGTTAGGTTAGGTTAGGTTAGGTTAGGTTAGGTTAGGTTAGGTTAGGTTAGGTTAGGTTAGGTTAGGTTAGGTTAGGTTAGGTTAGGTTAGGTTAGGTTAGGTTAGGTTAGGTTAGGTTAGGTTAGGTTAGGTTAGGTTAGGTTAGGTTAGGTTAGGTTAGGTTAGGTTAGGTTAGGTTAGGTTAGGTTAGGTTAGGTTAGGTTAGGTTAGGTTAGGTTAGGTTAGGTTAGGTTAGGTTAGGTTAGGTTAGGTTAGGTTAGGTTAGGTTAGGTTAGGTTAGGTTAGGTTAGGTTAGGTTAGGTTAGGTTAGGTTAGGTTAGGTTAGGTTAGGTTAGGTTAGGTTAGGTTAGGTTAGGTTAGGTTAGGTTAGGTTAGGTTAGGTTAGGTTAGGTTAGGTTAGGTTAGGTTAGGTTAGGTTAGGTTAGGTTAGGTTAGGTTAGGTTAGGTTAGGTTAGGTTAGGTTAGGTTAGGTTAGGTTAGGTTAGGTTAGGTTAGGTTAGGTTAGGTTAGGTTAGGTTAGGTTAGGTTAGGTTAGGTTAGGTTAGGTTAGGTTAGGTTAGGTTAGGTTAGGTTAGGTTAGGTTAGGTTAGGTTAGGTTAGGTTAGGTTAGGTTAGGTTAGGTTAGGTTAGGTTAGGTTAGGTTAGGTTAGGTTAGGTTAGGTTAGGTTAGGTTAGGTTAGGTTAGGTTAGGTTAGGTTAGGTTAGGTTAGGTTAGGTTAGGTTAGGTTAGGTTAGGTTAGGTTAGGTTAGGTTAGGTTAGGTTAGGTTAGGTTAGGTTAGGTTAGGTTAGGTTAGGTTAGGTTAGGTTAGGTTAGGTTAGGTTAGGTTAGGTTAGGTTAGGTTAGGTTAGGTTAGGTTAGGTTAGGTTAGGTTAGGTTAGGTTAGGTTAGGTTAGGTTAGGTTAGGTTAGGTTAGGTTAGGTTAGGTTAGGTTAGGTTAGGTTAGGTTAGGTTAGGTTAGGTTAGGTTAGGTTAGGTTAGGTTAGGTTAGGTTAGGTTAGGTTAGGTTAGGTTAGGTTAGGTTAGGTTAGGTTAGGTTAGGTTAGGTTAGGTTAGGTTAGGTTAGGTTAGGTTAGGTTAGGTTAGGTTAGGTTAGGTTAGGTTAGGTTAGGTTAGGTTAGGTTAGGTTAGGTTAGGTTAGGTTAGGTTAGGTTAGGTTAGGTTAGGTTAGGTTAGGTTAGGTTAGGTTAGGTTAGGTTAGGTTAGGTTAGGTTAGGTTAGGTTAGGTTAGGTTAGGTTAGGTTAGGTTAGGTTAGGTTAGGTTAGGTTAGGTTAGGTTAGGTTAGGTTAGGTTAGGTTAGGTTAGGTTAGGTTAGGTTAGGTTAGGTTAGGTTAGGTTAGGTTAGGTTAGGTTAGGTTAGGTTAGGTTAGGTTAGGTTAGGTTAGGTTAGGTTAGGTTAGGTTAGGTTAGGTTAGGTTAGGTTAGGTTAGGTTAGGTTAGGTTAGGTTAGGTTAGGTTAGGTTAGGTTAGGTTAGGTTAGGTTAGGTTAGGTTAGGTTAGGTTAGGTTAGGTTAGGTTAGGTTAGGTTAGGTTAGGTTAGGTTAGGTTAGGTTAGGTTAGGTTAGGTTAGGTTAGGTTAGGTTAGGTTAGGTTAGGTTAGGTTAGGTTAGGTTAGGTTAGGTTAGGTTAGGTTAGGTTAGGTTAGGTTAGGTTAGGTTAGGTTAGGTTAGGTTAGGTTAGGTTAGGTTAGGTTAGGTTAGGTTAGGTTAGGTTAGGTTAGGTTAGGTTAGGTTAGGTTAGGTTAGGTTAGGTTAGGTTAGGTTAGGTTAGGTTAGGTTAGGTTAGGTTAGGTTAGGTTAGGTTAGGTTAGGTTAGGTTAGGTTAGGTTAGGTTAGGTTAGGTTAGGTTAGGTTAGGTTAGGTTAGGTTAGGTTAGGTTAGGTTAGGTTAGGTTAGGTTAGGTTAGGTTAGGTTAGGTTAGGTTAGGTTAGGTTAGGTTAGGTTAGGTTAGGTTAGGTTAGGTTAGGTTAGGTTAGGTTAGGTTAGGTTAGGTTAGGTTAGGTTAGGTTAGGTTAGGTTAGGTTAGGTTAGGTTAGGTTAGGTTAGGTTAGGTTAGGTTAGGTTAGGTTAGGTTAGGTTAGGTTAGGTTAGGTTAGGTTAGGTTAGGTTAGGTTAGGTTAGGTTAGGTTAGGTTAGGTTAGGTTAGGTTAGGTTAGGTTAGGTTAGGTTAGGTTAGGTTAGGTTAGGTTAGGTTAGGTTAGGTTAGGTTAGGTTAGGTTAGGTTAGGTTAGGTTAGGTTAGGTTAGGTTAGGTTAGGTTAGGTTAGGTTAGGTTAGGTTAGGTTAGGTTAGGTTAGGTTAGGTTAGGTTAGGTTAGGTTAGGTTAGGTTAGGTTAGGTTAGGTTAGGTTAGGTTAGGTTAGGTTAGGTTAGGTTAGGTTAGGTTAGGTTAGGTTAGGTTAGGTTAGGTTAGGTTAGGTTAGGTTAGGTTAGGTTAGGTTAGGTTAGGTTAGGTTAGGTTAGGTTAGGTTAGGTTAGGTTAGGTTAGGTTAGGTTAGGTTAGGTTAGGTTAGGTTAGGTTAGGTTAGGTTAGGTTAGGTTAGGTTAGGTTAGGTTAGGTTAGGTTAGGTTAGGTTAGGTTAGGTTAGGTTAGGTTAGGTTAGGTTAGGTTAGGTTAGGTTAGGTTAGGTTAGGTTAGGTTAGGTTAGGTTAGGTTAGGTTAGGTTAGGTTAGGTTAGGTTAGGTTAGGTTAGGTTAGGTTAGGTTAGGTTAGGTTAGGTTAGGTTAGGTTAGGTTAGGTTAGGTTAGGTTAGGTTAGGTTAGGTTAGGTTAGGTTAGGTTAGGTTAGGTTAGGTTAGGTTAGGTTAGGTTAGGTTAGGTTAGGTTAGGTTAGGTTAGGTTAGGTTAGGTTAGGTTAGGTTAGGTTAGGTTAGGTTAGGTTAGGTTAGGTTAGGTTAGGTTAGGTTAGGTTAGGTTAGGTTAGGTTAGGTTAGGTTAGGTTAGGTTAGGTTAGGTTAGGTTAGGTTAGGTTAGGTTAGGTTAGGTTAGGTTAGGTTAGGTTAGGTTAGGTTAGGTTAGGTTAGGTTAGGTTAGGTTAGGTTAGGTTAGGTTAGGTTAGGTTAGGTTAGGTTAGGTTAGGTTAGGTTAGGTTAGGTTAGGTTAGGTTAGGTTAGGTTAGGTTAGGTTAGGTTAGGTTAGGTTAGGTTAGGTTAGGTTAGGTTAGGTTAGGTTAGGTTAGGTTAGGTTAGGTTAGGTTAGGTTAGGTTAGGTTAGGTTAGGTTAGGTTAGGTTAGGTTAGGTTAGGTTAGGTTAGGTTAGGTTAGGTTAGGTTAGGTTAGGTTAGGTTAGGTTAGGTTAGGTTAGGTTAGGTTAGGTTAGGTTAGGTTAGGTTAGGTTAGGTTAGGTTAGGTTAGGTTAGGTTAGGTTAGGTTAGGTTAGGTTAGGTTAGGTTAGGTTAGGTTAGGTTAGGTTAGGTTAGGTTAGGTTAGGTTAGGTTAGGTTAGGTTAGGTTAGGTTAGGTTAGGTTAGGTTAGGTTAGGTTAGGTTAGGTTAGGTTAGGTTAGGTTAGGTTAGGTTAGGTTAGGTTAGGTTAGGTTAGGTTAGGTTAGGTTAGGTTAGGTTAGGTTAGGTTAGGTTAGGTTAGGTTAGGTTAGGTTAGGTTAGGTTAGGTTAGGTTAGGTTAGGTTAGGTTAGGTTAGGTTAGGTTAGGTTAGGTTAGGTTAGGTTAGGTTAGGTTAGGTTAGGTTAGGTTAGGTTAGGTTAGGTTAGGTTAGGTTAGGTTAGGTTAGGTTAGGTTAGGTTAGGTTAGGTTAGGTTAGGTTAGGTTAGGTTAGGTTAGGTTAGGTTAGGTTAGGTTAGGTTAGGTTAGGTTAGGTTAGGTTAGGTTAGGTTAGGTTAGGTTAGGTTAGGTTAGGTTAGGTTAGGTTAGGTTAGGTTAGGTTAGGTTAGGTTAGGTTAGGTTAGGTTAGGTTAGGTTAGGTTAGGTTAGGTTAGGTTAGGTTAGGTTAGGTTAGGTTAGGTTAGGTTAGGTTAGGTTAGGTTAGGTTAGGTTAGGTTAGGTTAGGTTAGGTTAGGTTAGGTTAGGTTAGGTTAGGTTAGGTTAGGTTAGGTTAGGTTAGGTTAGGTTAGGTTAGGTTAGGTTAGGTTAGGTTAGGTTAGGTTAGGTTAGGTTAGGTTAGGTTAGGTTAGGTTAGGTTAGGTTAGGTTAGGTTAGGTTAGGTTAGGTTAGGTTAGGTTAGGTTAGGTTAGGTTAGGTTAGGTTAGGTTAGGTTAGGTTAGGTTAGGTTAGGTTAGGTTAGGTTAGGTTAGGTTAGGTTAGGTTAGGTTAGGTTAGGTTAGGTTAGGTTAGGTTAGGTTAGGTTAGGTTAGGTTAGGTTAGGTTAGGTTAGGTTAGGTTAGGTTAGGTTAGGTTAGGTTAGGTTAGGTTAGGTTAGGTTAGGTTAGGTTAGGTTAGGTTAGGTTAGGTTAGGTTAGGTTAGGTTAGGTTAGGTTAGGTTAGGTTAGGTTAGGTTAGGTTAGGTTAGGTTAGGTTAGGTTAGGTTAGGTTAGGTTAGGTTAGGTTAGGTTAGGTTAGGTTAGGTTAGGTTAGGTTAGGTTAGGTTAGGTTAGGTTAGGTTAGGTTAGGTTAGGTTAGGTTAGGTTAGGTTAGGTTAGGTTAGGTTAGGTTAGGTTAGGTTAGGTTAGGTTAGGTTAGGTTAGGTTAGGTTAGGTTAGGTTAGGTTAGGTTAGGTTAGGTTAGGTTAGGTTAGGTTAGGTTAGGTTAGGTTAGGTTAGGTTAGGTTAGGTTAGGTTAGGTTAGGTTAGGTTAGGTTAGGTTAGGTTAGGTTAGGTTAGGTTAGGTTAGGTTAGGTTAGGTTAGGTTAGGTTAGGTTAGGTTAGGTTAGGTTAGGTTAGGTTAGGTTAGGTTAGGTTAGGTTAGGTTAGGTTAGGTTAGGTTAGGTTAGGTTAGGTTAGGTTAGGTTAGGTTAGGTTAGGTTAGGTTAGGTTAGGTTAGGTTAGGTTAGGTTAGGTTAGGTTAGGTTAGGTTAGGTTAGGTTAGGTTAGGTTAGGTTAGGTTAGGTTAGGTTAGGTTAGGTTAGGTTAGGTTAGGTTAGGTTAGGTTAGGTTAGGTTAGGTTAGGTTAGGTTAGGTTAGGTTAGGTTAGGTTAGGTTAGGTTAGGTTAGGTTAGGTTAGGTTAGGTTAGGTTAGGTTAGGTTAGGTTAGGTTAGGTTAGGTTAGGTTAGGTTAGGTTAGGTTAGGTTAGGTTAGGTTAGGTTAGGTTAGGTTAGGTTAGGTTAGGTTAGGTTAGGTTAGGTTAGGTTAGGTTAGGTTAGGTTAGGTTAGGTTAGGTTAGGTTAGGTTAGGTTAGGTTAGGTTAGGTTAGGTTAGGTTAGGTTAGGTTAGGTTAGGTTAGGTTAGGTTAGGTTAGGTTAGGTTAGGTTAGGTTAGGTTAGGTTAGGTTAGGTTAGGTTAGGTTAGGTTAGGTTAGGTTAGGTTAGGTTAGGTTAGGTTAGGTTAGGTTAGGTTAGGTTAGGTTAGGTTAGGTTAGGTTAGGTTAGGTTAGGTTAGGTTAGGTTAGGTTAGGTTAGGTTAGGTTAGGTTAGGTTAGGTTAGGTTAGGTTAGGTTAGGTTAGGTTAGGTTAGGTTAGGTTAGGTTAGGTTAGGTTAGGTTAGGTTAGGTTAGGTTAGGTTAGGTTAGGTTAGGTTAGGTTAGGTTAGGTTAGGTTAGGTTAGGTTAGGTTAGGTTAGGTTAGGTTAGGTTAGGTTAGGTTAGGTTAGGTTAGGTTAGGTTAGGTTAGGTTAGGTTAGGTTAGGTTAGGTTAGGTTAGGTTAGGTTAGGTTAGGTTAGGTTAGGTTAGGTTAGGTTAGGTTAGGTTAGGTTAGGTTAGGTTAGGTTAGGTTAGGTTAGGTTAGGTTAGGTTAGGTTAGGTTAGGTTAGGTTAGGTTAGGTTAGGTTAGGTTAGGTTAGGTTAGGTTAGGTTAGGTTAGGTTAGGTTAGGTTAGGTTAGGTTAGGTTAGGTTAGGTTAGGTTAGGTTAGGTTAGGTTAGGTTAGGTTAGGTTAGGTTAGGTTAGGTTAGGTTAGGTTAGGTTAGGTTAGGTTAGGTTAGGTTAGGTTAGGTTAGGTTAGGTTAGGTTAGGTTAGGTTAGGTTAGGTTAGGTTAGGTTAGGTTAGGTTAGGTTAGGTTAGGTTAGGTTAGGTTAGGTTAGGTTAGGTTAGGTTAGGTTAGGTTAGGTTAGGTTAGGTTAGGTTAGGTTAGGTTAGGTTAGGTTAGGTTAGGTTAGGTTAGGTTAGGTTAGGTTAGGTTAGGTTAGGTTAGGTTAGGTTAGGTTAGGTTAGGTTAGGTTAGGTTAGGTTAGGTTATGGTTAGGTTAGGTTAGGTTAGGTTAGGTTAGGTTAGGTTAGGTTAGGTTAGGTTAGGTTAGGTTAGGTTAGGTTAGGTTAGGTTAGGTTAGGTTAGGTTAGGTTAGGTTAGGTTAGGTTAGGTTAGGTTAGGTTAGGTTAGGTTAGGTTAGGTTAGGTTAGGTTAGGTTAGGTTAGGTTAGGTTAGGTTAGGTTAGGTTAGGTTAGGTTAGGTTAGGTTAGGTTAGGTTAGGTTAGGTTAGGTTAGGTTAGGTTAGGTTAGGTTAGGTTAGGTTAGGTTAGGTTAGGTTAGGTTAGGTTAGGTTAGGTTAGGTTAGGTTAGGTTAGGTTAGGTTAGGTTAGGTTAGGTTAGGTTAGGTTAGGTTAGGTTAGGTTAGGTTAGGTTAGGTTAGGTTAGGTTAGGTTAGGTTAGGTTAGGTTAGGTTAGGTTAGGTTAGGTTAGGTTAGGTTAGGTTAGGTTAGGTTAGGTTAGGTTAGGTTAGGTTAGGTTAGGTTAGGTTAGGTTAGGTTAGGTTAGGTTAGGTTAGGTTAGGTTAGGTTAGGTTAGGTTAGGTTAGGTTAGGTTAGGTTAGGTTAGGTTAGGTTAGGTTAGGTTAGGTTAGGTTAGGTTAGGTTAGGTTAGGTTAGGTTAGGTTAGGTTAGGTTAGGTTAGGTTAGGTTAGGTTAGGTTAGGTTAGGTTAGGTTAGGTTAGGTTAGGTTAGGTTAGGTTAGGTTAGGTTAGGTTAGGTTAGGTTAGGTTAGGTTAGGTTAGGTTAGGTTAGGTTAGGTTAGGTTAGGTTAGGTTAGGTTAGGTTAGGTTAGGTTAGGTTAGGTTAGGTTAGGTTAGGTTAGGTTAGGTTAGGTTAGGTTAGGTTAGGTTAGGTTAGGTTAGGTTAGGTTAGGTTAGGTTAGGTTAGGTTAGGTTAGGTTAGGTTAGGTTAGGTTAGGTTAGGTTAGGTTAGGTTAGGTTAGGTTAGGTTAGGTTAGGTTAGGTTAGGTTAGGTTAGGTTAGGTTAGGTTAGGTTAGGTTAGGTTAGGTTAGGTTAGGTTAGGTTAGGTTAGGTTAGGTTAGGTTAGGTTAGGTTAGGTTAGGTTAGGTTAGGTTAGGTTAGGTTAGGTTAGGTTAGGTTAGGTTAGGTTAGGTTAGGTTAGGTTAGGTTAGGTTAGGTTAGGTTAGGTTAGGTTAGGTTAGGTTAGGTTAGGTTAGGTTAGGTTAGGTTAGGTTAGGTTAGGTTAGGTTAGGTTAGGTTAGGTTAGGTTAGGTTAGGTTAGGTTAGGTTAGGTTAGGTTAGGTTAGGTTAGGTTAGGTTAGGTTAGGTTAGGTTAGGTTAGGTTAGGTTAGGTTAGGTTAGGTTAGGTTAGGTTAGGTTAGGTTAGGTTAGGTTAGGTTAGGTTAGGTTAGGTTAGGTTAGGTTAGGTTAGGTTAGGTTAGGTTAGGTTAGGTTAGGTTAGGTTAGGTTAGGTTAGGTTAGGTTAGGTTAGGTTAGGTTAGGTTAGGTTAGGTTAGGTTAGGTTAGGTTAGGTTAGGTTAGGTTAGGTTAGGTTAGGTTAGGTTAGGTTAGGTTAGGTTAGGTTAGGTTAGGTTAGGTTAGGTTAGGTTAGGTTAGGTTAGGTTAGGTTAGGTTAGGTTAGGTTAGGTTAGGTTAGGTTAGGTTAGGTTAGGTTAGGTTAGGTTAGGTTAGGTTAGGTTAGGTTAGGTTAGGTTAGGTTAGGTTAGGTTAGGTTAGGTTAGGTTAGGTTAGGTTAGGTTAGGTTAGGTTAGGTTAGGTTAGGTTAGGTTAGGTTAGGTTAGGTTAGGTTAGGTTAGGTTAGGTTAGGTTAGGTTAGGTTAGGTTAGGTTAGGTTAGGTTAGGTTAGGTTAGGTTAGGTTAGGTTAGGTTAGGTTAGGTTAGGTTAGGTTAGGTTAGGTTAGGTTAGGTTAGGTTAGGTTAGGTTAGGTTAGGTTAGGTTAGGTTAGGTTAGGTTAGGTTAGGTTAGGTTAGGTTAGGTTAGGTTAGGTTAGGTTAGGTTAGGTTAGGTTAGGTTAGGTTAGGTTAGGTTAGGTTAGGTTAGGTTAGGTTAGGTTAGGTTAGGTTAGGTTAGGTTAGGTTAGGTTAGGTTAGGTTAGGTTAGGTTAGGTTAGGTTAGGTTAGGTTAGGTTAGGTTAGGTTAGGTTAGGTTAGGTTAGGTTAGGTTAGGTTAGGTTAGGTTAGGTTAGGTTAGGTTAGGTTAGGTTAGGTTAGGTTAGGTTAGGTTAGGTTAGGTTAGGTTAGGTTAGGTTAGGTTAGGTTAG